>OY728136.1:865429815-870429815 GCA_963277665.1 Viscum album | reverse complement strand
AAGGACATAGAAATCAGCAGGGAAGATAAGATCATTGACTCAGACAAGTATATCCTCAATTATTACCTTAGGACTGGCTGTGCTTCGATTGGCTAATTGAATAACAACACCCGTTGGATGTAAGAGACCTAGAACAAGGTTGGAGAATATGGATTTGGGCATGACATTAATTGAGGATCCTAGTTCTATGAGTGCATCATCAAATTTGGAACTTCCAATTTTCCATGGAACTGTAAAGGTCCCTGGATCTTTTCACTTTATGGGAATAGACTGCTGGGTGGAAACATTTTCAAAGGTCCTAAGTTGACTCTTGTTGGTGCACAATTCCTTAATAAACTTGGCATACTTAGGATTTTTTTGATGGCATCTAAGAGAGGAATGTTGACTTCAACACATCTAAACATGTAGATCATTTCAGTATCAGGTTCAAAGGACTTCTTTGGCTTAGAAACATCTTGTGGAAAAGGAATTGGATTCCTAAGTGGAATGGAAGGAGGTGATGGAATGGATTCAGATTCCTTTTCAATTTTCTTTTTTCCTTTCATTTTCTAGGTCAACATTCAAAGGAGGGTTGGAGGACTTATCTTGAGGCATATAAATTTTCTTTCCCGATCTAAGTGCAATTGAATTTACATTACCATTGGGGTTGGGTAACAGTTGAGTTGGAAGTTGGGAAGAATTAGATGGTTGCTACTGAATAAGGTGGGATGATAGTTGACCAATTTGAGTTTCAATGTTCTTGAGGCTTGAACGGGTGAAGGAGGAAAGATCTTCTACTTCACTTTCCCATGGTTTTTTGGAAGAAGTGGCTTGTCCTGAATTTGGATTACCTTGATTTTGGTTCTTGGGAAATTGATTGTATTGGTTTTGGAATTGGGAAGGTTCACTAGGATAATGGAATCCATGAGGAGGATTGTTCCTTTGAGGTTGAGGAATAAAAGGATAAGGTTGTTGGAAGTTACCAACGCCTTGACCATATTTAAACTGGTTTGAGTTTTGAGGAGGGAATTGAAGAGGATGAGATATGGGATTACCATACCTATGGCCTTGGTTATAGGAAGAAGAGAAGGGCTCAGAGTGAGGTTGGTTGAAGTTTCTAACAAACTGACCTGATAGTTGAGGATTGGTGTTCTGCTGAGCATATGCTACATTGAGCTCCATTGGTCCAGATGAATTAGATTGATCCTCTTGAATTTGTGGACATGTGTTAGTTGGATGAGATGGAGATTTGCAGATTCCATAGTTTTTTTAGGTCTAGGAAACATTGATTATGGAGAAGACGAGGTTGGGGATTTGGTAGCCACAGCTAGTTGTCGCACAAGACCTGTAAGTTCACTCATCCACTCGGTCATCTTGTTCGGCTCAATTGATTGATTATCTTGGGCTTGTTTGACTTGATCATGTGCTCAAGTATGGAATTGTTGTGTGTTTTCATCCATGTTACTTATAATATCTATTGCTGCTGCAGGATTTTTATCAACAAAAGCACCGCCACTTGCGGCATCTATGAGAGTTCTCTCCATAGACAATAACTCCTCATAGAAGTATTGGATCAAGATTTGGTCAGGGATTTGATGGTGTGTATAGGTTTCCACAAGCTTTTTGAACCTCTCTCAGTATTCAAGGAGTGATTCACTTGGGAACTAACATATACCACTTATTTCCTTTCGGATAGAAGTAGTACGAGAAACAGGAAAGAATTTCTCTAAGAAGAGTTGCTTCATGTCATTCCATGTGGTTATGGAACCAGGAGGTAGGTAGTAAAGCCATGACTTAACAATGTCATCTAGGGAGAAATTGAATTCTCGAAGTTTGATTTGATCCTCAGAAACCCTTTGAGGCTTCATAGTAGAGAACACCACTTGGAACTCTTTAAGGTGGAGATGCGGATCCTCACCGGCTAGCCCATATAAATGAGGAAGAAGATGAATCAAACCTGATTTGAGTTCAAAGTCAGCTTCTATGTTTGGATATTTAATACCAAGAGGTTGGTAATTCATATTAATGGCATCAAGTTCTTTAAGGGTTTGTTCCCTAGGATTGGCCATTTCTAATTCAACAGGTTGGACAAGGACTGGTTCTTGAATGAGTTGACTATCTCTTAAGTTCCTCCTTATTTGGCGAAGAGTTCGCTCAATTTCAGGGTCAAAAAAATCCGAGAGATTGTTTGGGAGGCTATGGGGAATTCAGATAGATTTTGAAAGAAAGAGGAAGATGGGTTTTTCTTTGTTTGTTTTTTTGTTTATGATTTTTATGAGAAGCCGAGTTTTTCTTTGTGTTTTTTTTTTCAATTTTTTTTAAAATTTTGTTTTTTTTGGTTTTTTATTACAATAAACAGAAACTAATGACTAATTAAAGCACTCACTCCCCAAAAATGGTACCATTTGAAACACATGTCTGATTGTCTCCTATCGACCGATCAAGGTTTCGGTGCTCTGCTAATGTGTATAGCAGCACTCAGGTCGAATCCTCGGTGATGATACTTCTTAATAGTCGATTGTTCTTAGTTGATTGTATTTTGATTGGGGGGTTTGTTTGTAGAGTTTAAATGAAATGATTGATTGATTAATATTGATTTAACAATTTTATAAATATTGGGGTGAGTTCATCATTAGGTAGTTAAGCTTGTGATATCCTTGAGCTTTGCTTTATATTTCATTTAAATTAATACCCATGTCACAAGTTGACGTTGATTGGAATTCCCAAGTGTTAAGGCTTTAATACAAGCCATAACTTAACTTAGGGTTCTAATCTCAATCAAAACTTGATTTTGATAGTGTATTTATGGTTCCAATAATCCAAGGAATCCATATGTTAAACAAAACAAGTCATTAATCCATGACATGTTAAGTCCAACATACACAATGTTAATTTAAAGAACATTCGTTGAGAAAAAGCTCTCAATAACTTAACATACCTAAATTATAACTCACCAAAATTAAAGATTTACTCAGCCATTAAAATGATTACTAATCTGGTTATAATTATTATGATGATAAATTAAGAATATAAGATAAAGAAAGGGATCAGAAAAGATTTGTGCGTTGAACACACACACACAAATGATGATGATAATTAAAAATGAACTTTAGATTGAATTAGAAATCAAAATAAGGGAAGGTAATTTAACTGTATTTAAACTATTTTAAGAACATTAATATGATACTATATAAGGAGGATGATAATAAGAGATATTTAAGAAGAAACTTGCATTAAAACAGAATTATAAAGAAAGAGACTTACAATATTAAAAAAATGAAGAACACAAAAGTAAATGAAAATAAAGAGAGGAATAAAGGTCTTTAAAGTAAAAACTTGAGTATGGAAGGTCCTAACAAGCCTTTTTAAAGGATTTGTTTATGCCAATTGATTCTACTCTCTTATGAAATGCCAACCCTTTTGAAAGGAGAGGAGGGGATGTATTAATAGCCCAAGGAGGTGGACTGTTTGCATTCCAGAATTATCCTTCCACTTGGCTCACCGATTTGGAAATTCATACAGACAAATCATGAAATATATCCTTCTTAAAAGTTGTAGATATAAAAGTCCTCTATCGACTGTGAAAGGTTTGCATCCATTGGACTTATGTAGAAAAGGTTATAGTGGTTTTACTAAACAATTATGATCTGTACATATCAATACAGAATTTTTCAAAGATCATAATGTGAATGGGTTTTGGAATAGTAAGATGCCCTAAAATAAAAATTATTTCTTAAAAGTAGTTGTCCGTCCATATCTCCTATTTCACACCGCAAAATCTCAGCTCGAATGAATGTTCACATTAGGAGAAATGTCAATATTTGTGTGATTCTTTTATTTCTCATACAGAATGGTGGGATGGATTTCAATGCATCATTTGAGCCCATTTTTTTTATTATTAGGCCTTGAAATTTTTATCCTAGACTCCTTAAATTGTCTCCCGAACTATGGTAGAGAATAATAGAATTTGTACTTCTGTATTTAGCCCAGTAAATCAATCTTCATGAATAGTCCAGTTTTTTTCATAGATTCTTTGGTCTTGATTGTGAGGGCCACATGACCCTTCAAATGGCAGAATTGGCTCATGGTACATTCTAATGAAATGTTTTATATTTAAAGAATAATCCTATAAAATAAGAACCATACAATTTTGATCAGTATAATGATAGTTATTATTAAAAAAGTAAACTGACTCAATTGGACTACTTCTAAAAAATGCTCAAAAATTATACGTACTATTAAAACATTAATATTTCACACAAATTATGCACATTTCATATAAAATCAGTAAATGGAGTACATAATAAGTCATGAAAATATTAATAACATCAACTCTCCCACACTTAGTTTTGTGCATGTCCTCATGTGCAACAAATATAAAAACATAACAAAATCATTTTCACTCACCAACAGATATTAAAATTTTGTTTTCTCCAATCAGGGGAGGTTTAGACTATTTCACTCATCCATTTTGAATTCCACCACAAGTTGTTACAGAAAAAATGTTCCAAAACTAATTCATTTTTTCATTCTCAAATTAATAAATGGAAAATGGTGGCACACAAAACTTACTCCTCTCAAGATGATAAAATTATTTTATGGAGCTTCAATCATTCACCAACCAAAAGTGACAATCTTAGAGTTTGAAAGAGATATTAGCTTCCAATCCCTATCCAAAGTGAACAATAATCAAGAGGTCTTTTTAAGGGGTTTTTCTATGGCTATGGGACGTTAGGAAGATGATATCCAAAAGATAGGAAAAAGGGGGGTAAAATACCAACATGGAAAAAGCAATTCACATTTTTTTTGAAATAAAACATGGAAGGAAATGAAAACACATATTTACAAGGGAGTGATTGTGTGAAGAAAGACACAATAGAGGAATAAAATATGAAGGTAATGATAAGATATAATATTTACAAAACACAAAACTTCTCCCAATAAGAATATAATTCAAGTGTTCTTTTTTTTCTTTTCCTTTTTTTTCTTTGTTTTTTTCGAAAGTTGACCTTGAAACAGATCTCACACTCATATCCCAACCCATGTTTTATCTCCTCATGACACTAATTGTAATAGTTATAACAATATCAAAGGATGAGGAAGAGTTATTTTTGACCTACCCAAGACACAACCCATTTTTTCATTTTTGTTTTGATTTTTTTTGTTTTTTTATCATTTTTGATTTTTTTGACCACTTGTCAATAAAATTTACAAAATTACATAAATGGAAGTACATTAAATTCCACAAAACACACTGAATGACAACCTCTCCCCCACACTGAAATGGATTCTTTCCCTTAAGAAGATTATAACACGGTGAAATCAACAAAGGGTACCCATAATGAAATCCATCCCCCCCACACTTAAATTTCAAAAAAAATTATGCAATAAAAATCCATGTTGATATTGGGTGGGGAAAGGTATCGGGATTGTAATGTGGCTATCAAAGAAAAGGTTTTCATAGGCTCGAAGGGGATTTCAAAAGGAGGATTAATGTAAGGGAAATGGGAGGCTATTTGGCTATTGTGATTCTCATGTGGTTCAGAAAATGCCTCTATCATATTAATGCACACTAAGGTAGGAAATTCAGCTCGAAGGTCCAAAAACTCAAAAATCACAAATGGGGGTGAAAACACACATTTGGAAAATATGGCCATAGGTGGCCTTGGAATGAAAGCAAATGTTGTTTCTCACGGTTTGGGAAAATCATTATCCAAATCAAAAATTGAGCATTCAAAATGTGTTGGTTTTGACACAAAATTATTTATCCAAAGTCAAGATGAAAATACAGAATTTTTGAGATGAAAACATTTCTATTGACTCTCCAAAAAGGTTGGACAAAATTTCAAAACTCTATGGTGAGTAAGCATGACTCTTAATTTTTTTATTTTTTTCTGTTATGATTCTTTTTTTGTTTTTTTAGATTTTTTTAGTTTTTAATAAAGACACACTCACAGAAAAGAGAAAGAGAAAAATAAAGGGTTTAAAAAAGAAAGTGGTAAAAAAAATGAAAGACAGAGGAAGAAGAAGAAAGATCTAGATGGAGGAAGAGAGAGAGTTAAAGGGAAAGAGGTGCCCCCTGGTTTGGATTTGGCGGGTCTCCATCTCCATCTAGTGGTGGGTTGACTACAGAAGTTGGGGATCCAGTGGAAGTCGATGATGATCCAGGATTGTGTGTCCTCTCATGGTGATGCTTTAACCTATGTCCGTTATCTGTGAATGTCCTTTTGGAAGAGGGTTCTTGGACTTACACTACACCAAATGGGTAAACATTAGTAATAACAAAAAGACCTTCCCAATGAGAATTAATATTACCTGGGTGAAGCCTAAATCTATAATTAAAGAGAATTACCTTTTCACTTTCATGAAATACCTTTCTCAGGATGTGTTTATCATGGAGTTCCTTGGATTTTTCTTTGTAGAGATTAGAATTCTCATAATAATCAAGTTGAAGCTCCTCCAGTTCATCCAATTACAACAATATTTCTTCACCGGATTTTTCAAGATCAAAATTACAAGTTTTCACTACCCAAAATGACTTATGTTGAATTTAAATGGGAAAATAACATGATTTACCAAAAAATATTCTAAAAGTAGACATCCCAATGGGTGTTTTATAGGCAGTTCGATAAGCCCAAAGTGATTCACCAAGTCTTTCTGGCTAGTCTTTTCTGGTGGGTTTTACAATTCTCTCAAGCACTCTTTTCACTTCTCTATTAGAAAGTTCAGCCATACCATTTGTTTGGGGGTGATATGCAGTCAAAGTTTTATATACAACCCCATTCTTTTTCAAAAGAGATTCCATGGTTCTATTATAGAAATGGGTTCCTAAGTCACTGATCAAGGAACGAGGTGTGCCAAATCTATAGAAGATGTGTGTCTTTAGGAATTTACTAACAGTATGTGAATCATCCTTTCTAGTGGGTTTAGCCTCGACCCACATAAAAACATAATCAACTGGAAGAATGATGCATGAGAATCCATTGGATGGGGGAAATGGTCCCATTAAATCGATGCCCCAAACATCGAAGATCTCATAGAAAATTAGTGGTTTTTGGGAAATTTCATTTCTATTTGAAATTGTGACAAACTTTTGGCAAGTGGGACATGATTAAAAGAACTCATGTGAGTCCTTGAAGAGTGAAGTCCAGAAGAATCCAGAGTCTAGGACCTTTCAGGAGGTCCTTTGTGGTCCAAAGTGGCCACCACCAGGTATTGATTGATATAATTCTAAGATAGAGGAATGTTCATATTTATCAACACATCTCCTAATTACCATATCTGCCCCAGTTTTCCAAAGTTTATTTTCTTCCCAAAAATAGTGTTTTGAATCACTTTTCAACTTCATTTTCTGTTCTTTTGAAAACATTTCAGGAAAAACACCAGAAACCAAGTAATTTACAATTGGGTCATACCATGGTATTTTTGGAGTGAGAGATGAAAGATGCTCATTGGGGAATTCAGGATCGATGATTTCAGAATGAGAAGAATTATAAATTCTACTCAAGTGATCAGCCACACGCTTTTCTTTTCCTGGTATATCTTTTATTTCAAGGTCAAACTCTTGGAGCATTAGGATCCATCTTCTCAGCCTCGGTTTGGAATCACTTTTCTTGAGTAAGAACTATATAGCAGAATGGTCTGTGAAGATGATGATTTTGGAACCTAAGAGATAGGGCCGGAATTTATCTAAGGAAAAAACCACTTCTAAAAGTTCCTTTTCAGTGACAGTGTAGTGAGATTGAGTTTCATCCAAAGTTTTTGAGGCATAATAGATGACATGAGGAAGTTTTTCTATTATTTGACCAAGAACAGCCCCAACAGCTCTATCAGAAGCATCACACATCAACTAAAAGGGTAAGGACCAATTTGGGGGTTGGATTATTGGGGCGGATGTTAGAGAAGTTTTGAGTTTAACAAAGGCTCTCTTTCAAACCTCATCTAAATGGAAAGGGACATCATTTTGGAGCAACCGAGTGAGTGGGAGGGAAAATTTACTGAATTTATGGATGAATATCCGATAGAAACCGACATGACCGAGAAATGAACAGATGTCTCAAACAGATTTGGGTTGAGGAAGTGATTAGACCACTTCAATTTTGGCAGGATCGACTTCAATACCATATTTTGAAACTATGTTCCCTAGAACAGTCCCATTTGCAACCATGAAGTTACATTTTTCAAAATTTAACACAAGGTTACACTTGAAACACTTTTGAAGGACTAGAGAGAGTGAATTCAAAAAAGATTCAAATGACTCACCACAAATGGTGAAGTCATCCATGAAGACTTCCATGTAGTGTTCAATGAATTCAGAAACGATACTCATCATACACCTCTGGAATGTTGCAGGAGCATTGAAAAGGCCAAACAGTGTTTTTCTATATGCATATATTCCAAAGGGGCATGTGAAAGTAGTCTTTTCTTGGTCTGGAGGTGAAATTGGGATTTGTAAGTAGCTGGTGTATCCATCAAGAAAGAAATAGTGTGACTTTCCAGCTAATCGTTCCAGCATTTGATCAAGGAATGGAAGAGGGTGGTGATCTTTTCTTTTTTCAAAATTCAATTTCCTATAGTCGATTCACACACGCCATTTGTTTTTCACATGGGTTGTGACTACCTCTCCATGTTCATTTGTGACAATATTTATCCCACCCTTCTTAGGTACAACTTGAATTGGACTAACCCATTCACTATCAGAAATTGGGTAGATAATACCGGCTTGAAGAAGCTTGGGGATCTCTTTCCTAACTACCTCAAGGATGAGCGGATTGAGTCTTATTTGTGGTTGTCTAATTGGTTTGGATGATTCCTCAAGATGGATGTGATGCATGTAAAGATCAAGGTTTATTCCTGGTATGTCATCTAGGGTCAAACCTAAAGCCTTTTTGTTTTCCTCTAACACTTGAACAAGTTTGGACTCCTCAGTTTCAGTAAGTGAAGAAGAGATAATGATAGGATAAGAGTGATCATGGAAAAGGAATGCATATTTCAGGTGTTTAGGAAGAGGTTTCAGATCAGTCTCATATTTTATTTGTGGGTTAGAAAACTCAGGAATGGAGGAAGGGAATTCAGTTGCTTCAAATTCATTCTCCTTAATACTTTCCAAGGTAGAGCAGTACAGATCAGAGTTGATGTGGGATTCAAGAGAGTTTTCAAGTTCCTATAGATTGATGGAGTCTATGAATGAGAGGTCCACATAAACTTCACCATTTATGACTTGGTTAATCATGGTGAAAATTTCACAAGATTCTTTGTCATTAGAACATGAAGAACATGGTTGATTGGGGTTCGATTGAAACTTAGAAGTGTCCTCAGAAGCATGGATTGAGAATGCAGAGTGATCCTCAGATGGGAATCACATGGCTTGGAAAATGTTGAACTTGACCAGTTGGTCACTGAATTCTATGGATAATATGCCTGAATGGACATCAATCTTGGTTCTCCCAGTCACGAGGAATAGTATTCCTAGAATTAGGGGAGATCGAGAAGATTTCATCTCACCTTCCATGTCAAGGACATAGAAATCAGTAGGGAAGATAAGATCATTGAATCAGACGAGTACATCCTTAATTATTCCCTCAGGACTGGCTGTGTTTCGATTGGCTAATTGAATAACAACACCCATTGTATGTAAGGGACCTAGACCAAGGTTGGAGAATATGGATTTGGATATGACATTAATTGAGTCTCCTAGGTCTATGAGTGCATCATCAATGTTGGAACTTCCAATTTGGCATCGAACCGTAAAGGTCCCTGGATCTTTGCACTTTATGGGAGTAGACTACTGGGTGGAAACATTTTCAAAGGTCCTAAGTTGCCTCTTGTGGGTGCACAATTCCTTAATAAATGTGGCATACTTAGGAATTTTTTTGATGGAATCTAATAGAGGAATGTTGACTTCAACAAGTCTAAACATGTCGATCATTTCAGGATCAGGTTCAAAGGACTTCTTTGGCTTAGAAATAGCGTGTGGAAAAGGAATTGGATTCCTAAGTGGAATGGAAGTAGGTGATGGAATGGATTCAGATTCCTTTTCAATTTTCTTTTTCTTTTCATTTTCTAGTTCAACATTCAAAGGAGGGTTGGAGGACTTATCTTGAGGCATAGAAATTTTCTTTCCCAATATAAGTGTAATTGCACTTACATTACCCTTGGGATTGGTTAATGTTTGAGCTCGAAGTTGGGAAGAATTAGATGGTTCCTACTGACTAAGGTTATATTCTAGTTGACCAATTTGAGTTTCAATGTTCTTGAGGCTTGAACAGGTAAAGGAGGCATGATCTTCCACTGCACTTTCCCATGGTTTCTTGGAAGAAGTGGCTTGTCCCGAATTTGGATTACCTAGATTTTGGTTCTTGGGAAAGCTATTGAATTGGTTTTGGAATTGGGAAGGCTCACTAGGATAATGGAATCCAGGAGGAGGATTGTTCCTTTGAGGTTGAGGAATAAAAGGATAAGGTTGTTGGAAGTTACCGACGCCTTGACCATATTGAAACTGGTTTGGGTTTTGAGGAGGGAATTTCGGAGGATGAGATATGGGATTACCATACCTATGGCCTTGGTTATAGGAAGAGGAGAAGGGATCAGAGTAAGGTTGGTTGAAATTTCTAACAAACTAACCTAATAGTTGAGGATTGGTGTTCCGCTGAGCATATGCTGCATTGAGCTCCATTGGTCCAGATGAATCTGATTGATCCTCTTGAATTTTTGGACATGTGTCAGTTAGATGAGATGGAGAGTTTCAGATTCCGTAGTTTTTGATAGGTCTAGGAAACATTGATTGTGGAGAAGACGAGGTTGTGGATTTGGTAGCCACAACTAGTTGTCTCACAAGACCTGTAAGTTCACTCATCCACTCGGTCATCTTGTTCGGCTCAATTGATAGATTATCTTAGGCCTATTTAACTTGAGCATGTTCTTGATTATGGAATTGTTGTGTGTTTGCAGCCATGTTACTTATGAGATCTCTTACTGCTGTAGGAGTTTTATCAATAAGAGCACCGCCACTTGCGGCATCTATGAGAGTTCTCTCCATAGCCAATAACCCCTCATATAAGTATTAGATCAAGAGTTGGTTTGGGATTTGATGGTGTGGACAGGTTTCCACAAGCTTTTTGAACCTCTCCCAGTATTCATGGAGTGATTCACTTGGGAACTGACAGATACCACTTATTTCCTTTCGGATAGAAGTAGTACGAGAAGTAGGAAAGAATATCTCTAAGAAGAGTCTCTTTATGTCATTCCATGTGGTTATGGAACCAGGAGGTAGGTAGTAAATCCATGACTTAGCAGTTTCAGCTAGGGAGAAAGGGAATGCTCGAAGTTTGATTTGTTCCTTAAAAACCCCTTGAGGCTTCATGGTAGAGCACACCACTTGGAACTCTTTAATGTGGAGATACTTATCCTCACCGGCTAGCCCATGTAAATGAGGAAGAAGATGAATCAAAACCGATTTGAGTTAGAAGTTAGATTCTATGTTTTGATATTGAATACCAAGAGGTTGGTAATTCATATCAGGGGCAACAAGTTCTTTAAGGGTTTGTTCCCTAGGATTGGCCATTTCTAATTCAACTGGATGGACAAGGACTGGTTCTTGAATGAGTTGATTATCTCTTAAGTTCCTCCTTAGTTGACGAAGAGTTCGCTCAATTTCAGGGTAAAAAAAATATGAGGGATTATTTGGGAGGATATGGGGTATTCAGATATATTTTTAAAGAATGATGAAGATGAGTTTTTCTTTGTTTGTTTTTTCGTTTATGATTTTTATGAGAAGATGGGTTTTTCTTTGTGTTTTTTTTTAATTTTTTTTTTAATTTTTTTTTTGGGTTTTTATTACAATAACCAGAAACTAATGAATACTTAAAGAACTCACTCCCAGGAAACGAAACCATTTGAAATGCACGGCCGATTGTCGCCTATCGACCGGTCAAGGTTCCAGTGCTCTGCTAATGTGTATAGCAGCACTCGGGTCGAATCCTCGGCGATGATACTTCTTAATAGTCGATTGTTCTTAGTTGATTGTATTTTGATTGGGGGGTTTGTTTGTAGAGATTAAATGAAATGATTGATTGATTAAGATTGATTTAACAATTTGATAAATATTGGGGTGAGTTCATCATTAAGTAGTTAAGCTTGTGATATCCTTGAGCTTTGCTTTATATTGCATTTAAATTAACACCCATGTCACAAGTTGACGTTGATTGGAATTCCTAAGTGTTAAGGCTTTAATACAAGCCTTAACTTAACTTAGGGTTCTAATCTCAATCATAACTTGATTCTGGTAGTGTATTTATGGTTCCAATAATACAAGGAATCCATATGTTAAACAAAACAAGTCATTAATCCATGACATGTTAAGTCCAACATACACAATGTTAATTTAAAGAACATTTGTCGAGAAAAAGTTCTCAATCACTTAACATACCTAAATTATAACTCACCCCAATTAAAGATTTACTCAGCCATTAAAATGATTACTAATCTGGTTATAAGTATTATTATGATAAATTAATAAGATAAGATAAAAAAAGGGATAAGAAAAGATTTGTGCGCCCAACACACACACAAACGATGATGAGAATTAAAAATGGACTTTAGATTGAATTAGAAATCAAATTAAGGGAAGGGTATTTAACAATATTTAAACTATTTTAAGAAAATTAATATGAAACTATAGAAGGAGGATGATAATAAGAGATATTTAAGAAGAAACTTTCATTAAAACAGAATTACAAAGAAATAGACTTACAAGATTACAAAAATGAAGAACACAAAAGTAAATGAAAACAAAGAGAGGAGTAAAGGTCTCTCAAGTAAAAAATTGAGTATGGAAGGTCCTCACAAGCCTTTGGAAAGGGTTTGGTCGTGCCAATTGATTCTACTCTCTTCTGAAATGCCAACCCTTTTGATAGGATAGGAGGGGATGTATTAATAGCACAAGGTGGTAGACTGTTTGCATTCCAGAATTACCCCTCCACTTGGATCGCCGATTTGGACATACATACAGCGAATCATGGAATATATCCTTCTTAAAAGTTGTATATATAAACATCCTATGTCGACTGTGAAAATTTGGCGTCCATTGGACTTATGGAGAAAAGGTTATGGCAGTTTTTCTAAACAATTATGATCTATCCATTTCAATCCATACTTTTTCAAAGACCACAATGTGAATGGGTTTTGGAATAGGAAGATGCCCTCAAATAAAAATTATTTCTTAAAAATATTTGTTCGACCATATCTCCTCTTTCACACTGCAAAATATCTGCTCGAATGGATGTCACATCAGGAGAAATGTCAATATTTGTGTGCTGCTTTTATTTCTCGTACAAAATGGTGGGCTGGATTTCAATGCATCATTTGAGCCCATTTTTGTTATTATTAGGAATTTAAATTTTTATCCTGGAATCCTTAAATTTTCCCCTAAACTATGGTGGAGAGTAATGGAATTTTTACTTCTGTATTTATCCCATTAAATCAATCTTCATAAATAGTACAATTTTTTTCACAGATTCTTTGGTCTTGTTTGTGAGGACCATATGACCCTTCAAATGGAAGAATTGGATCATGGTACCTTCTAATGAAATGTTTTATATTTAAAGGAGAATCCTAAAAAACAATAAACACACAATTTGGATTGGTATAATGATAGTTATTATTAAAACAGTAAACTGACTGAATTGGACTACTTCTAAAAAATGCTAAAAAATTATACTTAATATTAAAACATTAATATTTCACACAAATTATGAACATTTCATATAAAATCAGTAAATGAAGTACAAAATAAGTCATGAAAATATTAATAACATCACGTTTTCACTCCTGATAAAGTTTCCTCATGGTACATCATGACTTGGATCATCTAGATTCGACGAAATGACTTCATCTTTAATTACACAACAATGCTTACTCGGGTCTGGGCGAACCAGGCTAACTCCTGGACTGAGAGGTGGAATTGGGACTCTGATCAGCATGGACCCTTTGACAGTCACACAATTATCTCACAATGGTTCCCTCCACCAAAAGGAATCCTTAAGATCAATGTTGTTGCATCTCTCTCCAAGGATTGAGTTATTGGAATTGGACTCTTGACCCAGGACCATCATAACCATATTATTGCTACCAAACATGAATCAAACCACGCCCTCTGGGAGTCCGTCGTTGCTGAAGCATTCGATATCCTTACCGAGCTGATTTTTTCAAAGGATTTTGGATTGGAAACTATCCACATTGAATTGGATTGTCTCACCATCATTAAAGATATCAGGTTTAATGATGGTAGCCTCCAATCTTTTGGATTTCTCATCAGGAAAATACAGTCTCTCAGTCAAAGCTTTACAACCTGCTCTTTCTCTTTCATCAAAAGGGAAGGAAATGAAGCGGCCAACCATCTGGCCTCCTATGGCCTTTCTGATGTGAATAATATCTGGATTGATCTTTTTCCTCCATAGATGTATGAATTTGTGACTGCTGATACTCTGTGATTAATATATCATTTTCCGTTGTCAAAAAAAAAACACTACCACAAATTCAGGTTTTCGCAGTTCCACCCCTTTAATAATGCTAAAAAAACGCTGATAAAGAGCTATTCTTTATCATCACTAAAAAAAGCGCTGATAAAGGGTACTTTTAACAGTGCTAAAAAAACCGCTGTTAAAAGTACCCTTTTATCAGCACTTTTTTTAGCACTGTTAAAAGAGGTTATATCAACACTTTTAAAAAAGCGCTGATAAAGTCGCCCTTTATCATCGCTTTTTTTACTAGCGCTGATAAAAAGTATATTTCAAAAAAATATTCCTTTAAAAGTAATATATTAATATATTAATATATTTATATATTTATATTTATATGCATATAATATATATTTTTAAAATGTATTTTAGATAAGGATAAATAGAAATTTAAACTTAATATATAAGATATTTAGTAAAAAGGGATTATGAAATAATTTAATTTTTTTAATTAGTAATTTTTTTATTTTTATCGAATAATAGTCATTTCATAACAATTTGAATATAAAATAAATAAATAAATAAATAAATAAAAGATCTAAATAAATTTGAAAAAACAACTCAAACTCCAAGCGACCATAACTTTTGATCCAGATGTCTGTTTGAGCTCTACCACATATCAAATCAAAGATTGCGACATTATTTACGCCTCTGTGACCTAAGGGGGCCCTATTCAACGTTTTTTGATGCCAAAAAAGGCCCAAAAGGCCTTCAAAACTGAGTTTTTAGTCGGCGTACCCCGATTTTTTAACATTTGATGGATTTTTAGGCTCATTTATGGGAGTCTTTTTTCCATTTTTTGGTGGGGACTAAATTTATTCACAGGTCTTACATTCATATTGATATAATGGTTTTGAAAATTTATCATTTTTCACAATGTACTGTTATTTATAACCAAATATATAACAATATATACATATTTTTTATATATATTCACACTAATTTTATAAATAATTAATTAAACATATTTACATATAAAATATATTTATTAATATTTAAGCCTTATCTAAATAAAAACTAATATCCATTTTATTTAAAATACAAAATATGAATATTTATATACCTAAATAATGTGTGTGCGTGTGTTTTAGCAAACTCATATATATTATCTATATATTCTAACATATAAATAGACATATTAATATATTATAATGTAAATATATATAAATATTTATAAATATGTATAATTATACATACACATATATATAATATATATACATGTGTATGTATGTTGTATAAATGTATGTATGCATTTATTTATTTATTTATAAACACACACAAAAAAAATATATTTTTTTAATGTATTTAAAACTAATCTTACAAATATATATTAATATATAAATAAATATATAACTAAATATATATTAATATACTAATAAATATACAGATAAAAATATAACTATACATATATATAAATATATATAAAAATAGATATTAATATACGAATAAATAAATAAATAAATATAAATAAATATATATTAATATAACTAAATATATATATATATATATTTTTTAATATACGAATAAATATAACTATAACTATATATATATATAGATATATCATTAAATGGAGAACAAAGTAACATGAAGTAGTGGTAAAGTGTCCAGCACGCAGGGAAGATGTCTTGAGTTTGAATCCAGGGAGAGGTAGGGGCGCGCACGCAGGTGAAGGGGGGTCTAGCAATGTTAAAGGGCTAGGGAGGGCGCTGTTAAAGGCTACCTGGAGAGGGTGGGCATGAGAGCTGTTGAAAGGGGTGGCAGGCGCTATTAAAAAAGGCCTCCAATTTCTGGTTTTTTAATTTTTTTTAATTTTTTTGAATTTTATCAGTGCTTTTAAAAAAGCTCTCATAAAAGGGACCCCCTTTATCTTCGCTCAGATTAACAGTTCTATTAAAAGCTATTTCAATCATTGATAAAAGTGCTATCTATAAATGTTCTTTACATGGCACTTGACCTACCCAATTTACACCACTGCAAAAATTTAGTTAAAAAATACAATAACCTCAATAGCTTGATTAACACAGAATACCAAGATTTAAGCGAATTTAGATATTATAAAAATATTATTATTTAAATGTGATCATTATAACATAGATGTTGAATTGACAGATATGAACATGAACATGGGGTCTAGAACTCTTAAAGGGATGGGTAGGGCGCTGTTAAAGGATACATGGTGGGGGTGGGCACGAACGCTGTTGAAAGGGGTGATAAGCGCTATTAAAAGGGGTCTCAAATTTTTGGTTTTTAATTTTTTTTTGATTTTTTTTGAATTTTATCAGTGCTTTTAAAAAAGCGCTTACATAAGGGACCCCCCTTTATCTTCGCTCAGATTAACAATGCTAAAAAAGCGCTATTAAAAGATATTTCTAGCACTGATAAAAGTGATATCTGTAAATTTTATTTCCATGGCACTTGACCTACCCAATTTACACCACTGCAAAAATTTAGTTAAAAAATACAATAACCTCAATAGCTTTATTAACACGAAATACCAAGCTTTAAGAGATTTTAGATATTATAAAAATATTATTATTTAAATGTGATCATTATAAAATAGATGTTGAATTAACATATATGAACATGAATAAAGACATTATCAAATATATGTATAATGGTATTAGTTGATACAAATGTATTGATTAATTATTAGGAAATGAGTAGCCGTTTTATACTTAAAAAATACATTTTATTCAAAAAGGATTTTTGTTGCATTTTGTGCGTGAAAATTATAATTAAATTATACCACTTAAAAATTGTATTTTATAAAATAAACATCATTTCTGACATCAACATATCAGAATTTATTTAGGGAGCAATTTTGATATTTTTTCTGAATTGATTGATTTTCAGTAAATGGTGAAAAATACCGATTTTCAAATACTGTCATTTCTTTTCATTGAATCAAGTATTTTAAAAGAATTATTATATTTTGGATTCAGTAATAAAGTGAAATATAATCCATTTGATTCAGAATAATCTAAAAAATTCCATTTGAATTAGAAATATTCATAATTTTGATATAAGTTAATTTTTATACTTAAAAACACCATTTTTTCTAAAAATTATTTTACGTTGAATTTTATGAATTTATATTAAAATTGATTTCTGTCACTTATAGAGATTGAATCCTGAAAAATGGATACCATACTTGGAACTATATGGTTCAATTTTTTTAAATAGGTCCCTTTTATTTTTTTTCATTATGAACAATGACCGTGGTAAATATTTATCACTATGGTAAGGGTAAAATGGGAAAAACATGGTTAAAACCAGGAAATAATGTCTCAAAATCAACCAAACACTTTCCTATATTCCATTAAACAAAAAAATTCAACCATATACATCCCAAATTCAAATATTTGGAATTTTTATGTAATTTTCCTTTGATAGTGGAGTTTATATTTTTTTTAAGTAAAGACAATTCTAACATGTCACTCTCTTGAATTTAATATCTCTAAATTTTGTACATAAGGATAAAAATAGTATAAGTTTCATTATAAATGTTTATTTGAAATATTTATTATTATTTTTTATAATGATAATTTATTTTAAATTTTTAGTGATAAAATAATTACCTTAAATGCTTACACAACATCGACACACCACTTGTGCAAGCAGTATAAAAATTATGTAAATATTTTTAAAACTCTAAAAGTAATATTATTTGTGTGAGTTATAGTACCCCATGAATTTTATAGATGAATATAAAATATTTTTGATGTATTAAAGGTTTATATTCAAATTACATTACTATATTCATGTCTTTAAATTCATATTAACTGAATAGTGTCAAAAATGACATTAATGATATTTTATGTTTAATAATATTTTATTAAATTATTTAGAAATCATAAAAATCTTACAAGAGGACAAGTAGGATAAGAAATGATTGAAAATGTCACCCCTTATCCAATTATGAGATTATTTTTAACTTATAATATATAAGTAAAACTATAATATATAAGTAAAATTACAACCCTTTAAGATTGAAAAATTCATTACGGCGATTAAGGTTAAAATCTTCTAACGGATGGGTTAAACTAAAATATAAGGTTTAAAATGATGTCAAAACCTATCGAAATTTCATTGGATATTGATATTTTGACCTTATACTATTTTTCTTCAAATCTCTATTCATTTGAAATCATTTGGCTTGAGAATGACTTAATAGTATTTTAATCTTTTTTGTAATTCCAAGTGTGTCCTTTCCTTGAATTATAAAAGGACATCCCTTATCTCTTTTCTCTACACCACTTTGAGTCATAAATCACAAATAATATCTATCCAATTAACTTTAAAACTTACAAATCTATGTTTTATAGGTACAATTATTCTTAAAAGACCATTCCAAGAGTCTATAAGAAAGGATCTAAAGGAGGCCTATCGAAGAAGATGTAATCATCTTACCCGACATTTTTCAATTTATTTCTTCTTCTACTTCCTCTAAATATATTATATTCATCATAAAATAATATCTTCATTATCCCAAATATATTGAAATTTTATTATGATTTTTTAACTACCATTATCCACCCTCTTTTTCAACAAACAAGAAGTGAAAGTATCATGCGTGCGTACGTGTGGACTACCACCTCCATGTAGCAATATAATTCATTTTCCATCACCATATTTAATGGATGATTATTATGATGGGTTTAATGTTCATATATGATATTTATGATATTATTATGCTTCTATAATTATAATATCATATCAAACTTCTTACCTTCCTATCCGTTGAAAAACGATGACGTCGCTTGTGCGTATGTGTGGACTACCATCTCTACAAAGCGATGTGATTCATTTTCTTGTTTCCATATTACATGAATGGAAATAAAAATAGATTTAACAAATAAATATGATATAATAATTATTCTATAATGTTTAATTATTATTTACCTTTCTTTCATTCTATCTGCAAAAAAGTGAAAATAGTGGTCATGCATATGCACAACCTACCGTCTCCATGAACAATGTAATTCATTTTTCCATATATTTATTTTATTAATAACTATAAATATAAATATAATAAATAAATGTGATATTTATATCATAAAATTATTCTAGATATGATATAACTATGATCAAAGTACAGGTATCGAAACTACCGAACATAAATTTTCATGAAAAACGAAACAGTTAACACCCAAAAACAATGATTTTAAAAAGGAATTATTAATAAATGGTTGTTGAAATGTTATAAGTGGTTTTTATATGATATTATGAGTATTTAAATGAATTTATAATATAATTATAATAAATTTAAATTTATTATATAGTATTTTAAAGTGCTTTCGAAGCAAGTCGAACTCAAGGTAAGGGAATTTCATCTCACTTTTATTTTTGTGAGAGACATGCCATATTCACCACTTGTTTATTTTATGTTTTAATAGACAAACCATGAGTGTATTTTATACTGGTTATAATGAAAATTATGGGATATAAATATCCATATAGAGTTCTTTATTTCATGGGGATTATGATTCAAAAGTTACCAAAGCAATAAGAGTTTTATGTTACAATCTCATTGTTTACCAGGATTGTTTATGATTAAGTTTCTGATTATGAAATTTCATGATATACCTCTCAATTATCTCATTAATTTTCTTCTCCTTTATATAATTCTGGAGATTACATTCTTTTCCTTTCATTTTCCTCTATTTAAGAAAACAAGAGATCAAAATAATGTTTTTAAGGAAAACTAACTTTATTTATCTCTTCAATCGAAAATACCTTTTCTTCCATATCCATGTTTTCTATTTTTTTTCAAGAATGTTTTTCATATTCTTCTATGATTTTTTAAAGTCATTTTCCCATGATTTATTTTTTAAAAAAATTCATAAAAATGAATCTTCTTATCATTTTATGAAAGAGGTAATTTTGAATTTTTACTGAAAATGTGAAAGGAATATTTTCTTTAGCATACATGGTATGAACAGAAGTTCCCACCATCATGAATGATTAATGCTTTGAATAATTCTTTACATGTTTCCAAGGTTATTTTCAAAGAATATTTTTTCCTTAATATTTTGGAAATGTATAGATTTTAATATGTGATTTAAAAATAAAAATGGTATTTTCCTTAATAAATATTCTAATGATATTTTAAAGGATTTCTTCATCTATGATAATATTTTTTGATGTTACTTAGGCCTTGTCATGAAACAACCCAGGTACCCTAGTAACCCGATATCCAAGACGACTCCAACATGTCCCTAAGAGCATTCCTAATCCCCATGGATTGATGACTACCACCAAACATCATACAAAATGAAATTGGGAATGAATTTACCATAAAATCTGTGGAAGAAAGATAAAAAAGTTAGTATGAATACAAGAAAAACTCCATAGGGAGAATTGTACTAGAAGTCAAATAGGTAAACAAACCCAAAGTACTACATCAAAGTACCAGACAACTATAAGAATAATCCAAGACCTAATGGACACTACTCTCTAAGACCAATGATTAGCAACTAGAACCACCTCCAAGTGGCGCTTTACCCTAACTCGAACCTGGAAGGAGATAATCTACAAACACCCGAAGAAATAGGTAGTGTGTGAGATAAAATCCCAATAGGGTCTCACAAAGGATTTCATAATAATATCCCACCATTTAATTAACCAAATAAATATTTCAATTTTAAATAAGCAGGAATGACAGTTCCAAATCATATTTAAAACAAATCATGATTTACATTTTAAATAGTGGAAGTACTTTAAACAAATGTATTAATAAACATTGAATATAAAATAGTTTATATAAATTCATAAGGGCATGTATAAAATAGTTTACAATAAAACAATGTCATATATTTCAAATAAAAATAATAATAAACATGGCCATTTTCCAAGAGGTATGATAGTTACAGGTTAAGGGATCCTCACACACTCATATGATAAAAAAATAAATGTGTACACACATCCCTCGACACTGGTCCAAGAGGACTAATATGCATCCTACTGAGGAATAATATGTTCTAATAATGTTTTTGTTAGTGTTGTAAAAAGTCAATCTGATGCTAGGGAAATTCCAAACTAGCATGCTTATCCCAAATAACTCACTAACTACCTAGGATTTCATGTTATCTAATAAAAATCAATGATGAGAAATTTATTTTAAGACTACTTAAAATACAATTCATCCCATTCACCCTTTTAAATATTCCAACTTACATTTAAAAACCAAAATTGGGTTTTAATCAAAACATTCCTTTTTCCCAAATAAAACCAACGTGTTTATATTAAAAAGATTAAATCCATTTTCTCAAGTACAAATCTGAAATAAATTTCATCAAATCAATTTCAGAATTTAAATTTCACAATTTTCCATCAATTTCACAAAAACATCCCAATTCAATAGAATTGGTTTTTCCCCAATTTCCATTCCAAAAAAATCCAAATTCTCAATTCAATGGAATTGGGTTTTTAATAAACCAATTTAAAGTGATTTAATCGAAATTAAGCAATTGAATTTAAATCCAACAATTTAATTTAAAGAAATAAATTTTGGGTTAATCAAAATTGTCCGTCATAACGGAACCGCCTACCTCAGAATCACGGGATCTAAAAATTCCAAGCCCTAAATAGGAAACTCCAATGAAGAACTCCAGCAATGAGAATCCAATAATCAAACCTAGTTTTAAGATAAAAAGGGTTATTATATATTCAAATAGCATGGAGATCCAAAAAACAATAGGGAGTAGAAGATAGAGAGTGGGAGAAAGGGAATGGGAAGAGGAAACCAACTAGGAGGAGATTGAACGCCATTCACCAAGATTTGATATACTTCTAGAGGGGTGTAGAGGAAACAAAATCGCCTCTTGGGAGATCCCCTGGAAGATAAAATCATAAGGGGCTGAGTTAGGTCCATCAGACACCTTAAACGAGAGTTTTGGGATTTTAAAACTTAATTTCAGATTAATTAAATATCATATACACATTTAGCTGGGAAGGGACACATAGTTAGGAAAACCATGTGCCCTTGTCATTCAACCCTACTAATGGGGTTTCACGGTTTCTCTTTGGTGGTTGGATGGTTTTTCAAACCGTGCACAAACCATGTAAAACTTACTATCTCTATTTTCATGATTTAGACTAGCATGGAGTACGATTTCGGAAATCCGTGCACCAACCACGAATAACCCAAAATCCCTTCCAAAAGATCAAAATTTCATCTGAAACAACCTGAAATGAAACCCAAACAAATCACAATTAAAAGAGGGGTATAGTAATAATTGAAAATAGTAACATGATGTTACAACTTCCCCACCATAGAAACTTTATATCCCCAGAAAGCCTACTAAGAAGATCCCATGTTAAAAAGATGAGGCCACTACTCTCTAATCATTTCCTCCCTCTCCCATGTCTCATAATAATCAGAACTATGCTTCTGTATCACTTGAACAAAAGGTATCATCCTCCCACAAACTACCTTAATTTCAAAATCAACTATCCTGACTGGATGCTCAGTCATATATAAATTAGGTTTAACCTCAAGATCACTCTATCCCTAAACATGATATAAATCAGATAGATACTTTCGTAGCTAAGATTCATGGAACATGTTATGTCTTGACATTAGCTTTGGTGTAAGTGCAAAATGGTAACAAACATTCCCCACCTTCTCAACAACCTAAAATTTTCCAAAAAATGAAGAGAAATTTTCCCTTGAATTATAATCCATCAATGACCCAAACGGGGTGAAACTTTCAATAACACCAGGTCACCAACTGGAAATCCCAATGGTCTATGATGATGATCATCATACGAATTGTACTAGCCCTATGCCATTAACATCCTATAATGAATCAACTGAATATTTATTATCATCTCTTGAACCAAGCTTATCCCAACCAAGGAACTTTCATTGATCTCTGACCAACACAACAGAGATCTACAAGTCCAGCCATACAAGGCCTCAAAAGGATCCATTCTAATAGTGGAATGGTAACTATTGTTATAAGAAAAATCAAACAACCCCAAGTGATCATCCCAAGCTCCACCAAAGTTTAGAGAACAAGTGCATAAAATATCCTCAAGAATATGTATAACTCTTTCTATCTATCCATAAAACTATGGATGGTATGCTATACTCAAATAGACCAAAGATCCCAGTGCCTCCTAAAGGCCTATCCAAAAACAAGAAGTAAACTAGGGATCAATATCAATAACTATAGAAGGTGGAACTCCATTAAAATGAACAATAACTTTTACATAGATATTTCACAAATCCTCAAAATTGGTTGTATCATGAATGGGTATAAAGTGAGACAATTTAGTTATCCAATCAATCACAACCCATATCGAATTATTCTATCTCTGGGTACGTGATAACCCAAACATAAATTCCATTGAGATCTCATCCCACTTCCAAGTCAGGACTAGAAGTGGTTGAAGCAAACCCAAAGGTTTTTAGTGCTTGTCCTTGAACTATTGGCATATATAACAATGAGGTAAAAATTCAGAATTTCCTCATCTCATACCCGGACACCTGAAATTATATCCGTATGTCATAGAACATATTCATGGTTCCTAGGTGCACTTCCCACTTTGAACTATGGAAATACCCCATAACAGCTTTCTTTACTACTAATGGAACCACAAAACGATTTTGATAGAATATAATTACCTCAATAGATAATGATCATTCAAGAGTGGTCTCCCCACTCTAAAGAGATTCTCTAATTCTATGAAACTCATCATCAAGCTACTAATCCGAAAGAATCATTTTGAGAAGAGAGGATTTGAATTGAACACTATCTAAAGAAACCTCAACCCTTTTTTCCCAAACTCCAATATGAAACTATGAAAAAAGAGCCATCAAGTTCCACTATTCTGATGATTCCTTCACTACCTGGGTCGGAAGTTTCCTTCTCAATGCATTTACAATGACACTCCCTTTCCCTAGGGTATAGGTAGTGTTAAATTTGAAAGATTGTAGGAATTCCACCCAACGCCTTTGGCATAGATTCACATATTTTTGAGAGAATATATAACTCAATATTTTGTGGTTGAAATATAGGGTAAAACTTTATCTATAAAGGTAATTCCACCAAATCCTATGTGAATGCATCATAGATGCGATTTCAAGGTCATGGGTCGGGTAATTCTTCTCACATGGCCTAAGATGAAGATATCCATAAGCAACAACATGATCACCCGGGATAAGGAATCATCCCAAACCTAATCACAATTCATAACAGAAGACCACATATCCCTTTCCGGTCATTATAAAAGTCAACAACGACACAGTAGTCAACAAAAAATTTAGCTCAATAAAAGAATTCTGAAATTTTTCATCCCAACCAAACTTTATGCCCTTCCAAGTTAGAGTAGTCATTAGAGAAGCCAACTTTGAGAAGTCCTCTACAAACCAGAGATAATAACCAACTAGATCCAAGAAGCTCCAAATCTAGAAAACATTACATGGTTTATCCCATGTCATAATAGTTCTCACCTTCTCAGGATCAACTAAGATAACATGTTTCAGCACCACATGACCCAAGAACATCACTTCCTTGATCCAGGAATCACATTTTGATAGTTTGGCATAAAGTTTATGATTTATCAACAATTCCATAACTTCTCTCAGATGATGCACATGATCCTCTTTGAGCTTAGAGTAAACAAGGATGTCATCTAAAAATACTACAATGAGTGTATCTAGATACTCATGGAAGATCCTATTTATTAAATCCATGAAGACTACTGGAGAATTTTTTAGACCAAAAGGCATGACAAGGTACTCATAATGGTTTTACCTACTCCAAAAGGTAGTTTTATGAATGTTAGATCCTTTTATTATGAATTAATGGTAACTAGATTTATGATCAGTCTTTTTTGAACAAATTTTCCCCTTTAAACTGATCAAACAAATAATCAATCCATGGAAACATATACTTTTTCTTTACCATAACCTGATTTATTTTTTGATAATCAACACAAAGGTGAAGTGAACCATAAACTTTATTAGTGAAGAGAATCGGTGCCTCCCAAGGTGACACACTCAGGCGTATAAATCCTTTCTCTGGAATATCATCCAACTGATTATTCATATCTTTCATTTCAGTTGGTTTCATATGGTAAAAAGAAATAGACACTAGTTGAGTACCATGAACTAAGTCGATAGAAAAATATACCTCATTTAACAGTGGAAAACTAGAGAAGTTAGAAGGAAACATGTCAGGAAACTCTATGACAAATAGAGGGAGATCACCACTCAAGGATTCACACTGCAAATTAAAAGCGACAACTGATATTACTTTTCCCAACTCTGGATAAAAATTTCCTACTCTACTCGACCTTGGATCCCATTCTCCTTGAATGGTTCAAAAAAACCCATCGGGTGTAGTAAAGGAGACTCATTGGAATAATAGTCAATCCGAGATTTATTGGAATTGATCCAATCCATCCTGAAAATAATGTAAAGAGGATTCATGTTAAGAACTATAAAATTCCATGCAAGCTCAACATTTGATAAATAGAAAGCATAAGCAGGACTATGGAGATCATGATCTCTCTTTATTTCATGAGGTTTAGTAATATTCATCACATAATACAAAAGATATGTAGGAATATTTAGAAGATTAACAATACAGGTTGAAATAAATGAGTGAAATGCACCAATATCAAATAATTCATTCACTAATGATGAAGCTATAGTGATGGTACCTATCATAGTCTCTGGACCCTTCTCTAATTTCTATGGATACTCTTCTACTATGTAAAGAAGCTTAGTTCTAGATGCCTATGGCTATAACCCTCTTTTCTTTGAATCATATGATTCCCCCGTAGTTTCAGGAGGTGATGATGATCTCATGCTGTTATGTGGAGTGGAATAGATATGGTATAACTTCTACAAGTGACCTAAGAATCTATAGGAACCACATATTTTGGGTGCCTTAGTGAAAAATATCATTGAGTGACCTGTCTTGCCACACTGGTATCAAATCGAAGGTCCTATTCCTAACACTAAATGAGGTATATAAAAACCGTACTATCGAGATCCACCATGAGAATCATTATGCTTCCTATTTTCTTTAAAGGAACTCACACTGGAACTAGGAGAAAAAGTAACTCCTATTAACCCTAATTTTCTAGCAAGGTCCATTTCGACCATCAAATATCTATCCATCAAATTAGTATAAGAAGTTAAATTCAATAATAAAACCTAAGGAAAAATATCAGGTCGAAGTCCTAACTTGAACATTTGAGTCTTGATCTTCTCATTTTATTCAATATCTGGTGCAAACTGCACAAGTTCAGCAAAGCGGTTTTCATATTATTTCAAGGTTCTTTCAACCTGCTCATGTTTAAAAAAATCTATAGCCTTGGCCAACAACATATACTCTAGATAGAAGTGGTTAGTGAAAATAATTTTTAAGTCTTTCCACTCTAAGACCTCATGCTTATTCGCCATCACTATTGTGTCCCACCATCTCCTGGTTAACCCTTCCTGCATGAAGGTGGAACACTTCCCCTTTATTTTTTCAGGTGTTTCCAAGAACCCAAAAAATGCTTGATCCCACTCAACCATTCCTCTAATTCTTGAGAATAATTTGATCTTTTGAATGCTAGTGGATTATGGAAAAGGAACTCCTAAGAATAATTCCGTAAAACATCCCTTTGAGGTTCCACAACTGGAGCCTGAATGGGAATTTTTAGTTGTTCCTATCCCATATATTGAACAATATGAACAATCACCTCAACTAGACTCGAGATCATGAGAGGAATTTATTACTATAGTTCGGTAGCATCTTACTCCTGGATCTGATTCACACATCTTCTTAGAGTCATGATGCTACACAACATCAGAAGACAAAACTGAAGACATCAGATTAACACTAAAATGGATAAACAAGGGAGATTAATACCAATAGATAGAAAAAAAGTTATTTGGATTTCAATCTATCCAAATAAAAAGAAGGGAAAATACTCGAACTAATTCACAAGATTTCTTTCCTAAATCACCCATGGCAACTTAACCCTCATTGTAGTGAGATATGGGCACACAATCAATCACAACTACCTCCTAAATCCCAAAAATATTTCACACTTCTTATTGATATTAAGAAAAAAATCTTAACCTAGAACTCTGATACCACTTTATCATGAACCATCCCAGGTACCCTAGTAACCTGATATATGAGCCAGCACTGACATAGCCCGAAGGGTGTTCCTGATCCCCATGGGTTGGTGACTAGAACCTGGAATCATACAAAATGAAAGTGGGAATGAACTTTCCATAAAAATTATGGAAGAAAGATAAAAAGTCAGTATGCATACAATAAAAACTCTATAGGGAGAACTATACCAGAAGATAAACAGGAAAAAAAACCCAAAGTACTACATCAAAGTACCAGAAAACTGAAAGAATAACCCAAGTCACAACAGAGACTACTCTCCAATCCCAAGGATCAACAACTAGAACCACCTCTAAGTGGTGATTTACCCTTTCTCAAACCTAGAAGGAGATAATCTACAAACATCTGAAGGCAAAAGTAGGGTGTGATCTAAAATATTAGTAGGGTATCACCAAGGGTTCCATAATAAGATGCCAACATTTAGTTAACCAAATAAAGAATCCAATTTTAAATAAATAGGGATGGTAGTTAAAAATAATTTTTAAAACAAATCATACATTACATTTCAAAGTATGGAAGTACTTTAAACAAATGCATTAATAAATTTTTTATATAAAATAGTTTATATAAATTTAGAATATAATGTAACAAAAAGTTTACAAAAAAACAATGGAATATATTTTAAATACAAACAATGAGAAACATGGTCATTTTCCAAGAGGTATGATAGTTCCAGGTTATGGGATCCTCACAGACTAATATGATAAAAACCACAATGTGTACACATGTCCCTCAACATTGGTCAAAGAAGAATCATTTACATCCTACCAAGGAATAATATGTGCTAATATTGTTTTTTAATGTTGTAAAACGTCAATCTGATGCTAGGGAAATTCCAACCTATCATGTTTTTCCCAAATAAATCACTAAATAACTTGGATTTGAAGGTACTAGGCATACAAATAAATCCACAAAAAATGGAATTTTAAAATTTTTCCACCGTAAATCGACATGAGCTCATCATCGTCGGCAAAGCGTTTCCCGATTACCACCCAAGGATCCTTCACGAAGAGTTTTAATCACAAATTCAAAACCATAAATTCCCTAGTTAGATATTAAGTTGTGCTCAATTTTCTATCATTGTTGGAAATTTTTTATTGAAAAATCCAAATTCAAATTCCTCAAGATAATCCACACATTCTTCAAAAATCTTCGAAAGTGCCGATAATTGAAATATAGGTGCTAACACAGAGTTTCGATGACTCCTTCGATGCTCTAAAGATCACCATATTTCCTTTCTTTCAATGCATGAGAGTGTGCTTGATCTGATGACTTGGATATAGAGCCTCTCTCTCTAGGATGTTGTAGAGAGATGAAGAGAGAGATAGAGTTAGTGAATAGTCCTTGATGAATCCCCCTCCTTCTCTATTTATAGTGTGTGATGGAAATTACCCACAAATTCCTGCCTGACCCTCAAATAATTTACACACTATAGAAAAAATATTTTGACTACTAAAGTGAGTCATAAATATCATTTATTATTATTATCACCTCATTTTAATATAATAAATATATTTCATGATAATAACCGAGTCATTAATTTGACTCATTATTCCTGCAAATATTAAATGAACCTTGAATACTTTAAACTAATATTCGTTCAAATAATATTTTCATGTATTTACTTTAAAACTTATAAATACATTTAATAAATAAATTCAAATACCAATTATTATTAACTCTAATAATATGAATTTATTTTTTGTTTCAATGATCGTATTTCCTGGGACAAAACCTGGACCCCAGTGGTGGGGCCTACCATTTCCAATATACCTATTCAACTGAATAGGGTAGATTCTTGAATACACAATATTTTTTATCCTCTAAGCCCTTATGTTGATAGTAGTGAATACTATTCACAAACCAATAGTGGGATCTAGAAACCCATCTTGGCACCTAAAGAGATAAGGATTTTCATAACAATGACAACCAACCTACCAATATGCACTATATAATATAATCTCTTTGCCTTTAATATCTCATAAAGAAGGATGCACACCCATACCATCATCCTTTATTAACATATTATTTATTAATCTAACTAGATATACTTACCCTTTACTACCATATCCATAGTCTTATGAAGGTACTACCATCCTGATCAACATGGCCCAAGATATATAACTTCCTTAATCTGGAAGCGAAAAATTATTTCTTGACCATTTAACCGATGTCATAGCACCAATGATGCACCCAACATAAGTTACCTATCCATGATTTCATTATCATGTTTTTTTCCTTTCATCAATGTACATGATCAAATGACACACATTGGTAATGATCTCAAGTCTGGATACCAATACACATGTCTGTAGATAGGAACATCCAATGACACCCAAAACATGTGGTGTTACTATTGGAGGGTCTATCCTCATAATCTCACTACTATAAACCACTAAGTAAGAAATTCATGAGAATAATTCTCAATGCTTATGATCCCCCAACACCTGATAGTCAAAAATCTATTGTTTCCAGTTAGTAAGATGTATCTAGACCATATGACATATGTTAAGATTACTATCATGGTATCTCAAGGTTCTCATTATAGTTTAAGATTTTCTATAACCATTTGATATGATAATAAACCTATGGAAATTACCATTAAATAGTGAACATAGAAATATCTACACTATAATATTAAGTAAACATCATGTATATTTAACTGTACACATGATATGGTAATGAAAAGTACTTCATAGTTGTTTCTAGGGCACCCACTATTTTAACACTCACACTTTCACTAGATCTAACTTTATAACCAAACATGTTAGCTCTCACATGACTAAGATCATGTTTTTTCTGAGAATAGATTTAGTTGTTGGGTCTACCATGATTCTGCTGCATGACTATCCTACTATTTGTGACCTCACCACCTTGAGTAAAACCTATCAAGATATGGAAACCTCGAGTATATCCATTTAGTCCACTGTCATAACTTGACATATTGGCTAGTAAGAAAATTATAATTTACTTTATGAAAATGCTTTACTTACTAGGTATGATTCCAATAACTAGAAAAAATAGTTGCATTTAACTGCTTCTTAGCTACCTCAGAAGCTGTAACATACTCAGTATTTATAGGTATGGTTACCACTGGATTTTATGAGCTTTTCTCGCTCATCACTTTATCCTAAATTCAATATTATATCACATGGATCTATAGAAGAATAGTTTGTATCCCATCAAAAACTACTATCATTTCTTCTCCACTTACCAGGTACATATCTTTTGTACTTTCCAAAGTACAATCATATAGTTCTGACTACTTCACTTGCAGTGCTCCTGGATGTAATTGAAATCTACCTAATATAATGTATATCATGGAAATATCAATTTTTGTACATATCATGGCATACTTGATTAATCCATCATATAAGCTTATGTATTTCAACTCACTACATTTATCTCCTCCCATGTACCAAATATGTCAACCTAGATAAATTATTCCTTGTGACACTGGAAAAAATTATTCTCTTGAATTATTCCAGATTTTATTTTTCAATACCATGTCACTTTATGTACTATAGACTAGGTCTAAGAAACCTTTCGATCTACCTCTGTAGATCCTATTCCCTATAAATTAAGTTTCTAATTTAATTCAATCACTAGATAATTACTTTCATCCCGATCTTAACTAACTGTAAGACCAATATTTGTTTTCTATATGTTTCCAAACATATTTTACTTGAAAAAAATTGAACTCCCACTAACCTTTGGTCAACAAATAGAAAACACTCATTCTAAATGAATTTTCTATGATCAAGATTCTTACTTTAATCCAAAATAGGATTTATGTAACTTGCAACCTTGTTGGAATCTTCTGATGTCACCAACCCTTTTTGGTTGCGTCATTTAGACACCTTCTATGAAAGTTTATGTTGACATCCAACTGCCAAATAAATGATCATAGAAAGTAGCCATAGTAAGTAAAATTCTAATGGATTTAGGTAGAATGACTTGATATAACCAATCATTCCTTATTGGTACCACACTTGTACCATCCATGTATCATCTCACTTGAATAACCACCGTAGTATTCAAATTTATAATCCCCTTTGCATTTTGATAAATGGAATCCATTATTGAAAATTAATTAATATTTTAAATATTTTCTAATTTCCATATACTTTTTACATGTAGGAATTATTATTAATAATGAATAATATATCACCATCCACGGTGAATAAAAAACCATCACAATGGTTTTAACCTTCCTACGTATTATGTGTCTCTGGAATATTCTTATTCCACATGCACTTGTGGAACTAATTCCTATGCCAACTACATGTCCATATTAAGCATTGAATAAACCCAAGTCAATCTAGATACCACTATCTCAAAATAGATTTGAACCCTCTTATAAAAATTTATTCCATCATTTGAATACCACTTTTCTATTTTAGTGATTTATGTAATATCCTAAGCATCTATTTGGATAATTATTTTAGATGAACTTTATGTTTTGGTTGATGCAAGTTTGTTTATGTCCTAACAAACACTTTTCATCGAAACACAAGATGGTATGACATAATGGATTTCAATAATACTATGACTCATATGATATCCATTTTTCATTATAGTTTGAATATGGTTATGGGATATTGTTGTTATTTATGAAGCATGTTATGAAATATAATGGAAGTTTTTGCAAGTTACAACATTGATACTCTTTACATCATAACTCTGATATATAAAAGGTACATTTAGGAATTACTCCATGCTATATTTTTTTGATCAATGTTAACATGTAAGACTTTATCATTGATTCTACTCATTAACTTCAATGGAATTATGTAGATAAGATAATGTGCATTTAGTAATTACTCCATGCTACATTATATTGATCGATGATTGCTTGGTCAAGATATTCTTTAGCCTACCAGCCCAAAGCAACTCATATCTTCTGACCATGCGTATATCATACTTCATTTTACCATTCCTTAATGACTTAAAGTAATTATTATGAAGTATATTTACCACTAGATTATCCTTGGAATATTTCATGCTCTCATGTTGAACTAATTACAAAATCCTTATGGATTATCTTTATTTCTAAAGGATCCTTTTTCCAAAACTAAGTATGTACATCCATAAAACCAAAGGTGTTTAGACAGGTTAAGTATAAATACCATACTAGGTATAACATAGATGTTTACTTTTAGTTTTCCTTGAAAAATATTATCTTTCCACAATTGGGTAAACAAGTCTTACATTTATATTCATTAGGTATTGCCTATGATTAATGTATTACTGAACTATTGGTTGAGAATTAGATACCAAAAAAAACATTTATTCCAGAACATGTAATAATTTCTCATTTTGTCCAAAGTACATAAAAGATAAATTTTTTTTTGGTTATACTAAATAATAGTTTTATAATAATGATTCACTTGGAAATAAGAAGATGCGTGTTCTCACCGCTGACTTAGGAATCACCCATTCTCATTCGCTTGGAGAATGAACCTAACTTCTATTAATTTTTTTATACTAACTTGATTACCATATTTAAATACATATACTTTATTGGAATATTTTATTTAAAACCCAAAAAGTAATATTGAAACATTACTTTTAATGATGAATAATCCTAAAGAATAAGTGGTAACTTTCTTATTTAATTCAGTTTATTACAGTTAAACTTCCATAGTTTTATTTCACTATATGAAATGAAAATAACCTCATATTAATACCTCTTTCAATAAAGAAAATTATGAATGTGATTTTGAAGTTACATTCCATTAGTCTGTTCAATTTGTATTTCAATTTTTTCACCATAAGAACTAAATATTAAACTATATTTGATATTGTTATTTACTTGGAAAACCTTAACAAAATAGCTAATAAAGAGTTTACCTAATACAATCCATTTTGTAACCTAAAATGAGACTAGAGTAAATGAGTGAAAAGGATATGAGAAAGGTATACATTAAAATATCATGATCCATATTTCAATTTACACAAGTCCAGTGTAATCATCACCATATTCATATCTTGCTTCACTTTCTCCTTGAAACCACTCAGAGATGAAACTACATGATTAATCATCTATGTCCCGATGTAATGACCACAAATAACATCGAATGTTGATGATATAAATATTAAATAATCATCATATTCTATATACATGAGTCTCTTATAAGTTATTTTTACACCCATGCTTCATTAGGTAGTTTAACATGCATTGGGGACACTAGCACCTTGAATTTCCCATAGCATAGAATTGTGCACAAGTGCCTATACTACACTTGAAAACTTATTCTAGTATGGACATTTAATTTTTTCCATTATTTATCTTAGTATTTATTATGGTATAACTTGTCATTTTTCTACAAAATTAAAATTCTATAAGATTAGTACTTTTTATCTTGATTACTAATTTAGACATTATGATTAATTAATTAAATCAATAAATGTATCCCACTATTTTATCGAATTCTAGGAACCCTCTGTGCTAGAATATGAATACTTTATATCTTGAGTATTCTAGTGGAAAGTATTACTGAACCTCCTCTCATAGTCTACAATTTATGGCTACAACACTGCTTGGAGGGTTCAAGGTAGGTGTTTAATTGAACAATCACATTAACTCATAGTTCCTTGATATGTTGAGTGAAGTACTAGATTCTAAAATCATGTCTTTATTTACTCAAATATTGACTCTAAAATGATATAAATTTATCTATGGATAATCCTTACTACCAATTTAGTTAATTCAACCCACCAATATCATGAAAAATCCTTGGTAGAAAGAGGAACCCTCTGCTATGTCATGATAACCACCCTGAACACTCAGTTTTTTCCAAATTAGAATTATGGAAGGTGGTTGTGACTCAATATTTCTTTGAGGGTTTTAGTGTTTTAAGTGACTAAAGAAATCATTTTATATATTATTATCATGTTCTATGTGATCTCACTCATAGTTGATGATGAAATAAATAGAAAATTTGTATCGTATCACATATTCATTTTATATGTGCATGCTTGTTTATTATTCTATGTGTTCTCACATAAACCACACATACATAAAATAATAAACCATGAAAAAAATAAAATGATGGCATGATCATGAGACAATACTAGTGATTGATCCATTGAGTGAATAATGGATCAAACTAGACCATAGGGTTATTACCTTGAGTCGCGTCGCTTTCATCTCAAATTTTAATTCTCACCCATCCAATGCATCGAAATCTTATATGGTGCATCACCATAAATCAGTATGAAGTGCATCTCTTATTGTCTATTTATTATACAAAAATATTTTCATGCATAAAAGGGGGTCTTGAGAGTATAAAATACAACTCAAAGAATTGTAAATGCATGCCCTTATACATATAATGATGCTGATGATTCGCAGATTTCCATTTTATTAAACTACATATTAAAAATAACCATTATACTAATATTAAATAAATTAAACATTCACCAAAAATTCATTGGTCGGTATTAGGCTCTTGATTAGTAAAATACTCATTAAACATGCGTACTATAATAAATACAAAATTAAAAATTATACTTGAATTAAAATAATTTACGAGGGCATTTTTATTGAATTAAAATTCACTTAATTTCATATTTTTCTTCTTTATATCACATTAATTAATTTAATTTGAAAACAAAAAATTAAATTAATTAATTAACTTAATTTAACACCAAAATTTTGAATTTAATTTTCATCAGTGGTGTTGGTACTAGAATGATTCCCTCTTTTATTTTTAATGCAAATTTAATTTTTTTACTTGGATTAAAATCATCACACATGGATATGATAAAAATTGAAGATACCAGGTACAAAGTAGATTATTTAAAAATGGGATTTTAAATTTTTTCCACCAACGATCAACATGATATCATCTTTATCTGCAAAACGTTGTCTGATTACCACCCGAGGACCCCGCATGAAGAGTTTTAGGCACAAAATTAAAACCATAAAATACATATTAAGATCTGAAGTAGTACTCGACGTCTTCTTATATTTGGTGATCACTTATTGAATAACATGAAGTCTAATTCTTCTAGATCATCCACACACACTTCAAAAATCTTCAGGATCATCGATTGTCGAACTCTAGGTGCTAGCACGGAGTTCCGATGACGCCTTCGATGCTCCGACGATCACTGCATCACCTTTCTTGCAATGCACGAGAGTGTGATCGATTTGAAGGCTCAGATCCATAGCCTTTATCTCTATGATGTGTGAGAGAGATGAAGAGAGATATATATAGTGAATAGTCCTTTACTATTCCCTCTAATTGTCTATTTATAGTGTGTGATGAAAATTACTTGTAAAGGCCTGACCTACCCCCAAATTATCAACACACTATAAAAACAATATTTTGACTACTAAAATGAGTTATAAATATAATTTATTATAATTATCACATTATTTTAATATAATAAATATATTACCTGATAATAATCGAGTCATTAACTCGACACGTTGTTCCTGAAAATATTAAATTAACCTATAATATTTTAAACTAATATTCATTTAAATAATATTTTAATGTATTTAATTTAAAACTTATAAATACATTTAATAAATAAATTCAATGCTAATTATTCTTATCTTGAATAATATAAATTTATTTATTGATTTGGTGATCATATTTCCTTGGAAGAAACTCATAACCTAATTGTGGGGCCTACCATGTCCAATATACCTATTCAACTGAATAGGGAAGATTCTTGAATACACTATTACATGTTACCATCTAGGCCCTAATCTAGATAGTAACGAATACTATTCACAGACCAAGAATGAGATCTATTAACCCATCATGTCACATAAAGAGATAATGATAGACATAATAATGATGACCAACCTATGAACACACACTGTATAATATAATATCTTTATCTTTAATATCTCATAAAGAAGGATGCACACCCGTGTTATCATCCTTTCTTACTTTATTGTTTTATGATCTAACTGGAAGTATTTACCCTCGAATACCATGTCCATGGTCTTATAAAGGTACTCCCATCCTGATCAACATGGCATGAGATATATATATATTCCTTAACCTAGAAGCAAAAAATTATTTCTTAACCATTATACCAATGTCATACCACCAATGACACACCCAACATAAGATACCTCACCACAATTTCATTATCGTGGTTTTTTACTTGCATCAAAGTACATGATCAAATGTCACACATTTGTAATGATCTCATGTCTGGAGACCAATACACATGTCTATAGATAGGAACATACAATGACATGAAAAACATGTGGTGTTCCTATTGGTAGGTCTATCCTCATAATCTCACTACTAGTGATAACCAAGTATGAACTTCATGAGAAGAAGTCTCAATACTTATGAGACCCCAACACCAGATAGTTAAACATCTACTATGTCTAGTCAGTAAGATGTATCTAGACCATATGACATATTTTTATGATTAATGTCATGGTATCTCAAGGTTCTCATTATAGCCTGAGATATTCTATAACCTTTTGAAATTCCAATTAATATATGGGAATTACCATTAAATAGTGGTCATATAAATCTATATACTATAATGGTAAGTAAATATTATGTATATCTAACTGTACACATGATATGGTAATCAAAAGTAATACATTTTTGGGTCTAGGTAACCCACTATTACAATAGGATTTCATGTTATCTAATAATAATCAATGACGGGCAATTTATTTTAAGACTTATTAAAATAAAATTCATCACATTCCCCATTTTTTATATGCAAATTTTCTTTTAAAAACCAAAATTATTTTTTAATCAAAACATTCCCTTTTCAAAGAAAAAAACAATGAGATTATATCAACATGATTTAATTAATTTTCTCAAATACCAATTTGAAATCAATTTCATCAAATCAGTTTCATAATTTATATTCAACAATTTAAATTTCACAATTTTCCATCAATTTCACAAACAAACTGTAATTCAATGGAATTGGGTTTTTAATAAACCATTTGAAATGATTTAATTGAAATCAAGCAATTGAATTTAAATCAAACAATTTATTTTAAATCAAGAAATTTAGGGTTAATCGAAATTTTCCATCATAATAGAACCACTTACCTTAGATTCACGGGATCCCAAAACGCCAATCCCAAAATAGAAAACTCCATTGAAGAATATTTTTAATGAGAATCCAAGAATCAAACCTAGATTTAAGATCCAAAACAAAGGTTATTATATATTCCAACAGTACAATGATCCACAAAAACCCAGGGAGGAGAAGAGAGAGAGTGGGAGAAAGAGAATGAGAAGAGGAAACCTATTGGGAGGAGATTGAACGTCATTCTCCAAGATGCTATATGCTTCTAGAGGGGTGAATAGGGGAAAAAATCTCCTCTTGGGTGATCCCTTGTAAGAATAAATTGTAAGGGGTCTAGTTAGGTTCACCAGGAACCTTAAATGAGAGTTTTATGAATTTAAAACTTAATTTCGGATTAATTAAATCTCGTATGCACAGTTAGCTAGGAAGAGGTGCACGGTTAGAAAAACTATACTCCCTAGCCATGTTACCCTACTGATGGGGTTACACAGTTTCTCCTTGGTGGGTGCCTGATTTTTCAAACCATTCACTAACCATAAAAAACTTTACTGTCTTGGTTTGCACGTTTTTCACTAGTAGGGCGCACAATTTGGAAAAATTGTGCGTCAATCATGCACAACCTAAAATTCCTTCCAAAATTTTATAATTTTACCTGAAATAACCCAAAACAAAGACCAACCAAAGAATGATTAAAATAATGGTTTAGAAATACCTAAAAATAGTAACAGGAGGCCACATTATTTACTAGGGATATGATACAATGATACTATTTTTATTCTTTCTATAGATGGTTTATAGCTATGATGATGAAATATCAATAAAACCCATTTTCTTTTCTATGGGTTAAGTTATGAGGAATGTTTTTATGATCTTTTGGTATACATATAAATGGAGTTATTATTATGTGAAGGGTAGGCCCATAATTATATATCCCTCTAATGGAATGGGTAAAGATTAATGTTTTATGAGCTTAAGGGGGAAACAAGTGGTTATCCCAAGCCTGAAATATGGTACATAGGAGGTTATCCCAAGCCTGAAGTTGGTACATAAGAGTTTATTCCAAGCCCTAAGCTGGTACACTGGTGGTTAGCCTAAGACTAACTTGTTATGAATGTATTTTTGGGTATCCTTGACATAATATTTCTATGATTATGATTATTCCATAATTTATGCCACTCTTTTATGAAAATATATTATGTAAATGTTATGTTCTCCCATCTCATGTTCTTTTATCACCTTTTGATTTATAAATTATGAACTATCAATATTTATTCCACGAATCATTTCACGATCTAAGAATCATAAGGTATGATTTTCAAAGGTTAAGTTAATGTTATCATACCATTTATTCTCATGTTATGTTTAAATGATCATTGATAAATCATTTTTTCCCTTACTGAGCATCTTATATCACCCTTTATTATCTTTTTTATTTTCACTAGGATATAAAGAAATTTTTTAACTATGATGTGTCTAATAAGGGTTCTAGTTATGAAGAACTAAGTGAAAGATGATGTAGATATTTTATGAATTAGTGGTTTATGTATCCAAGTTTCTAAATACACTAAACTTTCATGGTTCTTTCAGGGATCATAATGTTATGCAATGAATATTCATCTAATAAGATGTAATATTTATGTATTAAAAGTTTGGGTCTCTATACAATTAACTTTTCATATTTATTAAAAAATATTATTCTTCGGTTCACTCTCTTATAGATAAAATATCTATATGATTTTCTCATTTATTATAGGTTTCATATATAAAAAATGATACCCAAGTGGATATGATTCTTGGGTCAAATTTGAATCCATTCATATCCAAACCAGACATGCCGTTCTCCTTATACTGGTAGTATATAATTTGATATTACCATATGTTGTAAAGAATTATGTCTACTATGACACCAACATGGTATTTTCAAAAGATTCAGAAGTTTAGAAATATGTTGTCATGAATTTTTGAGATGAAAGATCCTAGATAAAAAGAAAGATACTAGGGATAAGGATAGAAAGAGATAGGAATAACTAAAATATGGTTCTATCTCAAAATGGTTCTATTCAAAAAATCATTGAAATATTTGGCATGGATGAATTGAAATCAGTTTCTAAACCTATTATTAGATAGATCAAACTATATAAGGCACAATATCCTACAATAGAAGATGAGTGTTGTTACATGGAGAAAGTTCCTTATTCTTCAGTTTTCAAAAGTATAATATATTTTATGATTTGTACTTGGCTAAATATTATATTTTCAGTGGGAGTTGTAATAATATATATTTCCAACCCTAGAAAAAAACCTTGGGATGTAATAAAATGGATCCTTCATTATTTGAATGGATTGGGAGATCTGGATCTTTTTTTGGGAGTGATATCCATTATATGGTTTTGTATGATAACATTTCTAGAAACTTATATAGTTGGAAGAGAAAAATAGGGTTCATATTTACTTATAAAATAATGAAAATCAATTGGATATCATGAATGAAAAATATTTTCACACCAAGAATAATGTAAGAAGAGTAAGTAGAGGTAATGGAATCCAAGAAGGAGATGGTTTGGTTGAGGAAATTTCTTAATGAATTGGAAAGAAGTTAGGAAAGAGGTATTATTTTCTATGATAACCAAAGTTTAATACTCTAGGAAAATAATATATTTTTTCATGAAAGGAAAAATCACATTGACCATAAGTACCACTTCATCAGAAATATGTTGGAGGAGAGAGTGTTATATCTCTGGGATATTGTTGGTAGCTAAAACTTAGAAAACATGTTCACCAATACTTTAGTTTATGAATGTATGAGGTAACATCGTGCCTCAGTTAGACTTGTGTGAACAGAAGGGGAACGTTAGGGGAATACTGCTACTATTAATGGAGGATGGATTTTTCTAAGGAGGTTATGTTGAGGTTTTCCCTATAACAAGTATTGAAGTGGGTGATTATTGGGATGTGAATCCTAGTTCTAAGAATATTAAGTTTAGAATAATTATAAGTTATAATCATTGGAATTTTGAGTATCATATTTACATTTATCGGAATTTCAATCAGTGGTAGGTGGTTGGGCTTAATGTCAAGGAAAAGGTAGTACCTATCTTTAGTGGAAGAAGGGTCATCAAAAGTTCATATATTCTGATGAAATCAAGGGTGGTCTGGGATCTTTTCTAACCTCCTATGAGGAATTATCTAGAAAGATGAATCTAGAAGTGTTTACCTAGGAAAGTGGTTAGAGTCAGCAAAGTTACGGGGAATCACTAGTGATATTCCATTGGGAGGGTTCTCCATGAATATTGGAAGGCAATGTGAACCATTAAACCATCTGAAGTTTCCTATAATATAAGTGGGGATCGACCCTAAAAAATGTATGAATAGTGGAAGAACATGAATAGTAAATCAGATGCATGATCCATACATCATAAGTTCAAATTTTTTTAAACATGCAATAATGAAATATTACTGATAGTGTTTGTTATATGATTATATTATTTTTTTTACTTTCAGTAATAGAAATAATTCATAGTAGTTCCTCCCATTATCATAGTAAAAATCAAAAAGGACATTGAATATCTTGTGTTCATTTAATTCTTTATCTACTTTCATTGCATGTTTTACCATTGATTATATTTTAGTTGTGGTGGTTTTTGTTTTTTGGATGAGGGGTGTGTGAGGTAGAATTTTTGTGGTGGGTAGGGTGAAGTGAATTCTTACATATGGTAAAATAATTTTATGGTGAAGTATAGTTTTAGAGGATCATTTTTTTCATCTCACTGATCTACGTATGAACTTCTAGTGGGTTGAGAATCATACTTTTGATGGGATTATAGGTAGTACAAGTGATCGGTTTTTCGTCTTATCAATTCCTCCACCTAAAAGTTAATTATTATTATATCATTAAAGTTACTTGAAATAGTTTTTTTAAAATTATTTATAAAGTTTTAATTTCGTTCCTTAAGAGTTTTATATATGGTTCATAGAGATGAAATCAGTGACGTGCTTTTTCCAGTAATTTTTAACAAACAAAAGGTGGTATATTAATAAAAAATTAAATATTAATATAATATTTTAAAAAAATTAAGCCAAAAATTATTTTCTCATTGATTTCTAATAATACTAGTAGTTAAGTATATATATTCATCCATTATAGAAACTTATAGCATTGTATATGTGGGTGGTACAACCGAACCAAACAAGAGCGTGTTATAACCGATGGGTGAGTATGGTTAAGAAAGTGATTCTTTTTGTATTAATATCATTATTATAGGATCATAATGATATTATTTATATTTTTTAAGGTGGTGAATCATATTTTAAGAGAGTTATATAAATAATAAAATACTAGAGAGATGGGAAATGAAATACATCACTTCATGGAGGAGATAGTCTGTACATAAAAAAAGATGATGTTTTCATTTTCTATAGAAGGGAGAAGGGTAATAAATGGTTTATATTTTTCATAATCATAATAATTATATAAATAATATATCAGTTAATTAATTACCCTTTTTGTACCATTCATTTTAGGTGGTGATGAAAATAAAACATGCCATTCAAGGAAGTGGTAGTCTATATGTGCGCATGGAGATGTTTTCATTTTTTTTGAAGAAAAGGGAAAAAGTTAGGTAATATTTATTCCATAAACATAAAAATATATCAGTATATAAATAATACTAGTTTCATCATGTTGTAATGGTATTATATTTTTTTAAGAGAAAGATAGATAAGGAAAATATTAGAGAGTTATTAGTACTTACATTGATAATTTTAACTTTCTCTTAATGTACTTCTTAGAAATGGGGGAATTAGGAAAACTTCTTATGACCAGAGGTTTAGGGACATGAAAGTGTATTCTAGGGGAAGTAAAATGGGTAGGGTTTCAAGAAGAATTTGAATTTTTAGAGAGGTATTGAATGGGTGGTGGGAGGCCCATTTTATAAATGAAGATAATGACGTTATTGTAAATATAACCTCTTAATATAAAAGGAAGGAATTTTTTACATGGAAAGTGGATTATGATATGGATACTAATAGAGACAAGATAATGTTTGGTCGAGCCACATCACATCATGACCCATAGTCCGAATTATAGGAAGCATTGCTGACAATCATTACTGTATAAATAGTAATTGGGTGAAAACATAAATAAAAGAGTGACATTGGTTGAACTCTTAAACTCATCACTACTTACATAGTGACTTGGGATCATATTTTTGGTTTAGGATCTAATGTGACACCTGCTATCATATCTACCAAAACCCAAAATACACTAAATCAGGGTTAGTCAAACACTGGGGCACCCACTAGGGTTTCCTTGGTCAAAACACCGGAGAGGTATCCCACTCATGATCCTTGAGATCAACATGTAAGTGGAGGAATCCCTCTTGGGATCCTCTCAGTGAGATCATAAATGGAGGAATCCCTCTTGGTATCCTTGGTAAGAGTAAGTAAGAAGCTACATCTCTTGGGGTAAACATACTTTCTAGAAAAGTCAACAAACAAAATTTCCTCTTGGCATCAAGGAGAGATCTATTTAAACATCAGTCTTGGGAGATAGCTCATGGACCATCTCATATTACGGTCCAACTATAGGTTAGACCGAACACTTAACCTATCTATCTCTAGAAGTTAAAATCCAGTCCCGCTAACCAGGGATGATCACAAAAAAACACTAAATGAGGAAATTTGAGATCCCATTCCATATCCACCAACTATTCGAAAAACCCTCATCTAGGTATCAACCCACGTCTCACTCTCAGGAGACTGATGGTTTCCATTACTAGAGGAATAACCTATACATAAAAGATCACTCACCCCAAAATTCCTCTTAGGAGTACTCAAATCACCATAAGGGTTCCACCATCACAATCTATATGAAAAAACACTCAAGATGAACTGCTCATATGTCTAATTATGAATTTGGAGCATAAAATCACCCAAAAAACCTCAAATGGGTAATAAGGGAATACTACATAGTGTGTTCCATGAATTCATGGTGTGTACTTCAAAACCTCCTTCCTAGTCGTGTACATCTACATGTCCGGAATCACATGGGGTCTAACTGTGTACCACTACATGTACAGAGCTTATACAGTGTTTGGTCATGTACTACTACATGACCAGAGAATACATGGGGTATGAACATGTACTACTACACAACCATTACACACCTGGGGTATATTCATGTACTAATACAAGACCATGTCCCTCTTACATGGGGTTTGACCCATGTAACCAGCCACATGGCCTAATATGATTAAATGACGTGTATTCCAAGTACAAAACATGTAGACTTGAAGACTTCATCTTACCATGTACTCAACTACATAGACAAGTACCACTACATGATGTGAAATCCAAGTACACGATATATAATTTAAGTACACGATGTGTACTTATAGAAATAAATCTTCCCCAAATAGTAAGAACACACAATGTGTGTTCCTGAAACTGCACATCGTGTGATTGATATTTTCAAATGGAAAACCCTTAATATCAGTCCAAAACACTTTTTTTCCTTGGTTAAGCATAGATCAACCCACTAAGGGCCCTTAGAAACCATAAAATGGGGTTAAAATTAGAAATTAGTAAATCTATGTGGAATTACAACAAAAAATTAAAAACTAACTACCTTTGAGAGGAATCTGCCGAAGCTTCACCGATATCTGCATTTTACAGCTGTAACACAATGATCTAGCTCCTCCTGAACTCCATGGATACACCTACCTTATCCCCCCATCTCTATATATATATCCCCATTCCTCCATCTCCATTTTCCTATCTTGGTTTTGGAAATGATAAACCCATAGGGTACATATTTGAGAATTTAGGGGAGGAGAAGAAAAAAAATGAAAAATAAAAGGAAGAAAAATAAAATGGGGGAACGAGTGCCTAACATGAGTTTATGCCTCGAGTAGGAAAAATCCCCCATTATAGACTCAATAGAGGAAACAAAATCTAAATATTATTCTCCAATAAAAATATATTTCCAAAATAACGCATGTGAATAAATTAATATTTTTTAATTAAATATTAAATATTTATATTATTCCATGAAAATTTGAATAACTTTAACTTCCACCAAACTTCTGTCCTAGGGTAAACACCCTATTTTAGGGTATAATTAAGTTATCATAAGAATTATCAAATATCATATTCTAGGGGGAAAATACCATTTTATCCATCATGGTAATCTGAAAGAAAAAAAATTCAAATTTATGCTCAATTTCAAAGTTTGGAAAACATGTTTCTTTACATGTCATATTCAAATGCGGTGGGTGGGGTGGGGTGGGGTGGAGGGATTTGTTCTTGAATGCGTGTACAAAACTTTGAGAGTTTCAATAAGTAGGTGCATGTATTAGATGCAATTTATATTGGGATGTAAATATAAAATCTAAGAATTTGAAGCTCAGAATAATTGAAATTTCAGAGCACTAAAATCTCAAGTATAGGAGTTACATTCATCAGAATTTCAATCATTGGTATGTGGTTGGGCTCAATTTCAAGGCATATAAGTACCTATATTTATTTGAATAAGGTACATTAGAAATTTATATATTCTAGTGCAATCAAGGGTGGTCCACAATGTTGTAAAACCTTCTATAAGTCATTCTCTGGAATTAAGAATCTAGATGTTTTTTAACTTGGAAAGTGGTTGAATTTAACAGAGTTATAGGAAATCACTGGTGACATTCCATTTGTGTGATTCTCCATGAGTATCAAATGGTGGTATTCCCTATTCAAAAAAATGAATTTTATATAAAGTAAGTGGGGATCGAACCTAAAAAAGGTATGAAAAGTGGAAGAGCATGAATGATAAATATAACACATATGTGTAGTATATCAGAAATTTATAGTGTTAATCACCCTATAATGAAATATTAATGACAATGTTTGTTAGTTGATTTTATTATTTTTTACTCATGATAATATAAATAAGTCACAGTGGTTCCTCCCATGCGTATAATAAAAACTCTGAAGCATGATAAATCTCTCGTGTTCATTCACTTCTTTATATACTTCTATTGAATGTTTTACCATCACTTGTATTTCAATTGCGGTTGTAGTTTTTTATACTGAGGGGTGTGTAAGGTTGAATTTTTTATGGTGGAGAATGAGTAGTGAATTTATACTTTTGGTACACTCAATTTAGGTGGGAATATATTTTTATAGGTTTAGTTTTTTACCACACTGATTTGCATGTGAATTTCTAGTAGGTCAAAAAGAATACTAGCAGTGGGATTATCAATAATATTGGAGACCGGTTTTTCATGTTACCAATGACTCCCCCAATAAGTGGTATCAAATTTTTATGAAAATAATGGTCTTTAAAAATTTTATTAGCACCAGTTATGAAATTATATGAAGGAAATATCTATATTGAGAAGTTCAATGGAATGAATTTTGGATTCTGGAGAATTTAGGTTGAAGACCATTTGATTTAGATGTACTTTGAAGTCATATTATTTAGGGTAAAGCCAATAATTATGTAGAAATATGAATAGGAATGCTTAGATGGAAAATTTTTGGTGATAGTTACAATGTTTCTAGAAGGGAATTTTATGTTCAATATTTAGGAGAAGAAGACAACATTGGAAGTTTTGAAGGAGTTGGCATACATGTATGAAAAACTAACGACCCTAAAAAATGTTTTCATGTTGTGATTATTTTTTTGTTTAGGGTTATTAAAATGGTTACCAGTGGAAGATCATGTGAATTACTTCAAATTATTAATTTTATCTCTAATAAATAAAGGTATATTTTTTATGATGATGTATGGGCATTTCTAATTTTATCCTCACTTATAGAAAGCTGGGATACAATGGTTACTATAATTTGTAACTCAAGTGAAAAAATTGGTATAATATTTGAATATATGAAAAAATTAGTCTTAAATTAATAACTAATTAATAGATAAGTTTCTAAACCAACTAGTAGTTACCTTTATACTAATGGAAGGGGTTAGTCACCCCATCAGAAGTTGGCTTATCAGAAGAAACCATCAGAAGAAAACTCTTGCGAGGGGATTTGAAGTAAATCGGTTGGTCCTGGTCCAAACTACTAGAAATGTGGTAATAAAGGACATATAAAGTATTTAAAGAGTTAAAGGAAGAAAATTGTAAATACATAATCATCTAGAACTTAAAATTCCATTAACTTAGTAGAATAAAGCACATGTTATCTACTAAGTTTGAATGCTCTAGTAGAAGTTTGGGTGGTTTATTCTTGATATTTTTTCCATTCAATGGGATATCAATTATGCATGTCAAACAATGTATCTGGGAAGTTTTTTAAATTACATCTAGAATATTATAAATCCCTATAGGTTGTTGGAAAATGGAATACCAACATCTGAATGAAGAATGAAGGTTTTTTTAAGGTAATAGAAGTTCATCATATCCCTGAGCTCAGATGAAAACAAATTTCTATTGGGAAACATAATGATTTAGGATATGGAACTATCATCACTAATGGTTTATGGAAATTTTCCCAAGTATTAATGATATTTACATGGGGAATAAAGGATTGGACCCTTTACATTAATAAAAAATTATACGGGAGTTTAGTATCAGAGGTTCAGCTTTTAATGATCCATAAGTATGGAACTGAAGGTTCAATACCCTCAATGAGAAGAACTTGAAAGTACTAAATTTTAAAGGAATACTAAATCTCAATAACATATAAATAGAATGTTTGAAATTTATGTACTAGGAATTTAAAAAAAAATTCTTTCAACTTAGATAGTTGGAATCCCACGAATTGGAAGTTATAACTTGTATACTCAGATGTTTGGGTTCCTTCCACTATCCAATCCTATGGTGGTTTTCTTTAATTTATTACATTAATTGATTATTATACAAGGAAATTATGGATTTACTTTATGATGAATAAATCTTATGTATTTTAGGCATTTTCTTAGTGTAAATATTTGGCATAAAGTGAATGTGACAAGAATTTGAAGTGCATACAAATAGAAAATGTTGGGAAGTACATTGGATGTAACTTAAAATATTTATAAAATAAGGAAGGGATAATTCATGAGTAGATAGTTCCCAAAAAACCAAAGTAAAATGGAATTATTGAAATAATTAATTGGACTTTGACAGAGAGATCTCGAAGTATGAGGTGGCACTTGAGAATGCCTAAGGTGATTTGGGAAGAGGAAATCAAAATGAAATATAATCTCACCAACATAAGTCTATCATTGAGAGTTGGGTATGAACTTATGGAGAAAATATAGTCTATAAAATTATTTGAATTTTAGAATCTTAAAGTTTTATATAGTTTAGTATATGTACATGTAAGTGTTAAAGACAGTGATAAACTATAATTAAAATCAATAATATGTTTTCCCTTGTCCATGGAGATGAAAATTTTAGATATCATATTTGGGAAGGTGAAAGGAAAAAAACAATCCAAAGAAGAGAAGTTGTTTTAATAATAATTTTTTGTGGAAGTATTAAAACTTGGTGGTGTAGGAAGTTAAAGGATAATCAACTATAAAAATATAGGTTTATTAAGTACCAATATTTTTCAAAAACCATAGAACTCTTATATAGGTGATGGAGGAACTCAAATTATAGATGTAAGACCATCTAATATACTAGAAAGATCAAGGGTAACTTAATGTTGATTTATAGAATCAAAATTTCATGATTTGGAAGTACGATAAAAAAAGTTTAGGTACTAATAGAGTCCAGTAGTTTAGTTCATCATACTCAGTTGAGAAGATAAACTAGAATTAATATACTAGTACAGAGGTTTGGGCATGACTTGAACTCTCTAATCCTAATATATATAGGAGAACCTGAAATTGTAGAAGTGAAAGCTTCATTTAGTGACTTTAATAAGTGGTAATCATCCATAAATGAGGATATGGACTCATTAAAGTTCAAATGAACTTGGGATATGGTTGAACTTATAGAGGGTAAAAAGGAACTTGAGAAAAAGTGGGTTTACCAGATAAAGGAAGTTTCTAATTGAAGAAAATTATACAAAACACAATTGGTGGGGAATGGTTTTCAATATAAGGATGGATTATATTTCTCAAAAATCTTCTCACAGGTAGTTAAAAATTCTATCGTATGAACATTGTTAATTGTGGTTTCATTGAAAAATATGTATTTGGAGAATATAGATGTCAAGACCACTTGATTTCATGGTAATTTGGAGGGGGAAATTAGCATAGAATAGACAATAGGTGTGATATAAGTTGGGAATTATAATTTTGTGTGTAAAATAAAGAAAATATTGTATGGGATGAAGTAAGAACCATGATAGTGGAATCAAAGGTTAAACAAGTTTATGGTAGAAGAAGTATTTGATAGATGTAATGAAGATCACTATTCTTATAGGAAGAAATGGGATGATAGAAATTTCATCATTTTTTTTGTATATTGATGAAATATTTTTGGTTGGATGGAATTTTTAAAATATTTAGAAGTTGAAAAATAATTTGTCCTAAAGTTTTGAGATGAAATATCCTATATAAGAAATAAAGATACTGGGGATGAGAATAGAATGAGATAAGTAGAACTGAATTTTGGTTCTATCTCAGAAGGATTATATTCAAAAAATAATTGAAAGGTTTAGAATTTATTAATTCAAATTAGTTTCTACCCATCTTATTAGAAACTTGAAACTATCCTAGTCACAATCACCTTTAATGGAATATGAGTGTTGGTTGAACGCCTTACCCATCCCTACTTTCACAACTCCATGGGCTCACATGTTTGGTTTGAGATTTAAGGAAAATCTCGCTATCATCTTTACCCAAACACATAATTTAGTAATTTAGGGTCTATCAAACACCGGGGAACCTAATAGAGTTCCATAGGTCAAAATGATGGAGAGGTATCCCACTCAGGAACCTCGAGATCAACATGTAAGAGGAGGCATCCCTCTTGGGATCCTCTCAATCATATCATAAACAGAGGCATCCCTATTGGGATCCTTGGTAAGAGTAAGAAATTAGATTTATTTTAACACCACAAGATTCCACAGTACGTTTCCCTTTGAATAATTCAAGAGCTTGCATTGTACACAACTTCGAGATTCTAACACACCGCAACCAATCAAACTACCCATTATGAATAGTAATACCCACTTTTTAAAATTTTATAAATTTTATCTTTCTAAATGGACTTCATTTTTGGATTTGGAATATAAAAATTAGCTTAGGGTGAATTTTTGGTATTTTTCTGAATACTTTCAATTTTTTATGAATAGTGAAAAACACTGAGTTATTGTTTAAAACCGACTTTTTTATTTAAATAATTATTTATTTTAATTAAAATTATTTAGGTTAAATTCGATACATAATACCTATATAAGTTCAATGTAATTCATTGGAGTCATTTTATAATAAGTTTAGATATATAAAAATTTTATTGAACTTTTTACTGTCTTTTACCCACCTCCTAGGAGCTTTTGAAAATTTGCATAAAACTTAATTTTACCACTTACGTGAGTTGAATTTAAAAAATCCGAGAAACATGGTTGATATAAGTAAGTAAAATGTGGTTCGATAAGATAAAAATAATTTTTGGTGAATAATAACATTTGACTTTTATTTACCACGGTTAAAAGTAAATTGGGTAATTAAAGGTAAAAATGATATTATTATTACCCTAACACATGTCCTAATTCTATTGGATGAGTGAATTTCTACCAAAAAAACCTTATGAATAAAATATGATCCTTTAGGTCCACTTGGATTAGCTTAGGACGTTTATTATTATTTAATTTAAAGAAGAGTTAAAAGTGTTAAATTCGAAGTTTCATAACTAAAACATTTTTAATATAGGGTTTTACATAAGATAAATTAGAATATAAATATTCATTATAAATATAAAAATATTTCCTACATAATGGTATTTTATTTATAAATTTTAGACATTAAATAATTAAATTTATTTATGACACAATGATGATGCAATAATTACCTTATTAATGAAAGATTAAAATAATTGATATTATAAATTTCCAAATAAATCTAATTTGAGACTTTTAATGAATTCCACTAATTTTATAGGTTAATATGAAATTTTAGGGTTGATTAAATGATTTTTTTATAAGTAATAATGCTTTTATGAATTAAAAAAAAATAAAATACCAAATAGTGTCAAAATTGACATAAAAGAGTTTTAAAAAAAAATATTATATTATTAATTGATATTATATTCCTAAAAATATAAGTTTCGTCCAAAGGGATTAAATAATATTATATATTTCATTAATGAACCACTTGAGGTTATCTTGGAAGTTTATAGTAAGTTTATTAACCATATAATATAAAAATACAAAGAGACATGGTAAATGCCAAACTAATTAACTAAGAGTTAAATATAAAAGATAAGGTTAATATAGTGACCCAAACCTGTATAAAACCTATTGGTTGAGTGGTTTTCGACCCATACCTACCTTAGACTCGAAATAAATCAGTTTGGAGCCATTAGAAACCGAAAATAAGTTTATTATAAAATAATATTTCAATCTTTTCCTAAGGTGCCCCTCACCCCTCTTATAAAAGGGAACTCCCCCTTCTCTCAAATTCACACCTTCAAAGCCATTTGTCTTGGCCAAACCCTGACCAAATATCCTATCAACTATCCTAAATTCATCTTAGAGGACTTACTTTAGTCAGAAAGCCAACCTAAAGAGCCCTTTTGATCAAAGAAAAAGGAAGAACCCAAAGAAGAGGTAAATATTTCATCACCACTTTCAAGTTCTTTTCTTCTTCTACTTCCTCTTTATTTGTTGTTTCCATTATAAAATAATAACTCAAGTATCTTATATATACTATTATGTTATTATAAAAATTTCATAACAACATTCCTTATTCTATCTATCCTATAAATGACAAAGTCACCCTTCGTGCGTACGTACGGCTTACCGTCTCCACATCGTGGTGAAGTTTTTTATTCAAACACTTCATAATTTGGATGGGTATAATAATGAGTATAAATGATGTAAATAATAAATATAAAATGATAGTGATTATGTATATATGATATACCATCCTATTATATACGATTTTAATATCAAAAGAATGATATTTTTGCTCGTGCGTACGTACGGATTACCGTCTCCACGAACGCGATAAGATTCATTCTCCATCGTATCAATTCAAGAATAATTTTCATTTGGTGATTAAAAATAATGTTTAAATACTTAATATAATTATGAATATGAATAATATACATACTATCCATAAGAAACATTACTTACATAATAAATAATATAAATGAAAACAAATCAGTTAACACCTGAAATGATGATACTACTGAAATATCATTAACAAAGCAATATTAGAAGATCATATATGATATCATATTAATGTATATGGTTATTTTATAATTTAATAACAATTATTTCACCATTATATATGAGTTTAAACTACCCTCTATCAAGATAAAGTACATGGTAATGGTTAATTCTACAATCTCTTTATTATCTGAGGTTGTTTATACGTAATTATCTACTGGGACCTCTTTATCATCCACACATGTGTTTCTAAAAAATGTATTTCAAAACATTTTTACTATTTAATATAAAATGGGTTAAAGTAATTTATACTCTTATTTGAACTTATATGTTTTGTAAGGAATATTTTCATCATTTTCCAAACAAGGTACTTTATGACCTTTTCGACAAAATTAATGTAAGAATGTTTTTTAACTTATACGGTGGGTGCAGCTATTTTATGCCGTTATAACTTCGTCGAAGCTTACCTTACAAGATTATAATAATATTTTCAAAATAAATGTTTTCTTTTATAATTATATGAATTTTAAATGATTTCATAATAGAAAAAGATATTTATTTAAAAAAAGTTTCGATTTCATCTATGCCAACATCCTTTGATGGATTTTAAGCTTGTTTGAAGTTGATTTATTATGATACAAAACTTCCATATTGTATTGAAGGTTTTGTGATATGTTTGACTATGGATGCTTTATTTTTACATCATTCATGGTTTATGGATAAAGTATTGATATTTAATATGCTATTTTTAATACAAATGTTTATGTTATGTTTAAACCTTTTCATATAAAGAATGCATTGGACTTAGTAAGTGAAGGGTGGAACCCGCTATAGCTCCTTGATGCAACAGTAGGTCTCATGAGACAAACTAGTTTCTTGGAACAAGGCCTTGACAAAATATTATTTTGTAGTCTTGGCACAAGTCCTTGACTATGTGGTTATGAAGTGTGGCATTATGCATTCCATCATTATGAAAGTGGCTATTGATATTGCATGTGATTATTTAACTAGTAGAATATCCATGTGAATAAGTAAATGGAATTATTTGATTTTATCTTTACCATATTATTCTTAAGTTCAAGTTTAAAAGGTTTTTGTTTTAGTATTATACATTTCCTTAAATTTTTAAGCTTATTTACAAAAGTTTCCACTATATTGTTATCCTTACTGAGAATCTGAGCTCGTCCCTTTATATGTTTTATTTTTTCTAGAATGTGAAGAGGTATATAATGACTGAATTGTAGAGATAGTCTATGGGATATTACTGTGGGTAATGAAGACAATGTTGTTGTTGTTTTTCATTGTATAATGTAATGTAAAATTTATGAATGTATCTAGTACTCAAAGGCTAATAAACTGATCGGTCTTTCAGGATTTGATCCCTTGTGATCATGCCAATGTTATGTAATAATGTACCGACTCTGGGTAACTAGGGTCAGGGCGTTACATTTTTTTTAGAAGTTATCCTTGGTCACACACTATTCTATTAGGGTAAACATAATTTCCAGCTAATTCAACACAAAAACTTGCCTCTTGGACTCAAGGGGAAGGCTATTTAAACACCAGTATAGAGAAATGGCTCATGGCCCATCTCATATTAAGGTCCCACTTTAGGTTGGCCCGTACACTCAACCTATTTGTATCCTGAAGTTGCAACCTAGTCCCGCTAACCAGTGATTGTCCCAAAAAATACCAAATGAGAAAAATTAGAGATCCCATTACATATCTACCGACTATTCTCATGACCCTCATCTAGATCTCAAACCATGTATCACTCTTAAGAGATTAATGGTTTCAATTACTAGAGGAAGAACCTCTCCATCAAATATAACTCACCCCAAAATTCCTTTTAAGAGTCCTCAAATCACCACAAGGGTTCCACCATCACAATATACTTGAAAAATGCTCAAGATGGACTACACTTTTGTCCAATTCTGACTCCAAAGCTTAAAATCACCCAAAACCCTCAAATGGGTAATAAGGGAATAATTCATGATGTGTTCCCTGAATTCACAGCGTGTACTTCAAAACCTCATACCTAGTTATGTACATCTACATGACCTGACACACATGGGGTATGGCAGTGTACTACTACATTTCCAAGGCATACATAGAGTTTGGTCATGTACTTCTACATGACCAGGGCATACACGAGGTCTGACCATGTACTAAAACATAGCTAGAACACACCTGGGGTCTAACCATGTACTACTACATGGAATTGTACCCCTTACCTGGGGTTTAACCTAAGTACCCAGCCACATGTCCATGTATGACTACACGACGTGTACTCCAAGTACACAAAATGTAGTACTGAAGACTTCATCTACCCATGTACTCGGCTACCTAGCCAAGAAATACTACACAGTGTGAACTACAAGTACACGATATATACTCTAAGTACATGGTGTGTACTTCCAAAAAGTCATCTTCCCCAAATAGGAAGAAGACACGATGTGTGTTCCTAAAACCACACACTGTGTGATTGGGATTTCCAAATGGGAAACCCCTGTAATTGGTCCAAAACCCCCATTTTTCTTGCAGTTTATCATAAATCAACCCACTAAGGGCCCTTTGCAACCATAAAAGGGGAATAAAACTATAAAATAGTAAATCTATGTGGATAAAAAAACATAAAAAATTACTACCTTTGAGAGGAATATGACAAATCTTCACCCATATCTTCATTTTGTAGTTGTCACACAATGACCTGGCTCCTCCTGAGCTCTATGACGAAACCTCCCTTGTTTCTCTCTTTCTATCTCTATCTATATATCTCTGTCTCTCTATACCTCCCTCATTCCCCCCCTCCATCCCTCCCTCTCCCTTTTCCCCTCTTGGTCATGACATGGAGAAAACCATAGGGGTTTACATGAGAAGCCATGGGAGGAGAAGAAAAAAAGAGGAAAAATAAAAGGAAGAAATAGAAAAATGGGTCTGAGTGCCTAATGTGAGTTCATGCCTCGACTAGGAAAAATCCTTCATTCTAGACTCAACTGAAAAAATGAAATCTCAATATGATGATCCATTCAAAATATATTTCCAAATCAACTCATGTGAATAAATTGATATTTAATTAATTAAATATTTAATATTAGATATCAATTATTCCATTAAAATTTGAATGGCTTAGATTTCTATCAAACATGTGTCCTAGTTTAAACACTCAATTTTGGGACCAATGAAGTTACTAGATAAATCATCTAAGATCATATTATAGGAAAAAAATACCATTTTATCCCTCATGGTCATTCGAAAGAAAAAAATTCAAATTTCAACTCAATTTCATAGTATGGAAAACACATGTCTTTACATATCATCTTCAAATGCATGGGGTGGGGGGATTTGGCCTTGAATGCATGTACACTACTTTGATAATTTCAATCAATAGGTTCATGTATTATATCATTATTTAAAATCCAACACATTATCATTAAAAAAAATGATAAAGTGTATCAACTTATAAGGTGACCCTCCTATCTATCACTCACTTAAATAATGTGGGGCAGGGGATTTGGTGTTTGAAGAATGTTTACAACTTTGAGAGTTGCAGCCAAATGGTACATCTCTTTATCATTATTTAAAGTCTATCATTTTAAATAATGATAAAGTGTATCACCATATAAGTTAAGCCCCATTTTCTTTCACTCTTCAATTTATGATTTTAAGCTTATATTTGTAGTTAAAAATAAACAAGATAAATATTTTAAAAAACAATTTAAAATCCTACAAGCATTACATATCATTTTTAGAATCCAAATAATCTTATATTATTAGTGAGTAATAATATATATGGTGTTAAGGGGAATCATGTATCAAATTACTATTCAATTTTTATCAAATTGACTTAAAATTCAATTTTTATTAGGTTTTTAAAAAAATCCACTTTATGGTTGAGTGGAAGACATCACACCTGGAGAGATACAAAATCAAAGGATAACCTATTTGAAATTAAAAATTCAAAAATCACTTTGGGAACATAGAAACCGAGGAGATCACGATCTGAGATTCACTTAAGTCAGTCGAGTCATGATGCCTATTAATATCATCATAAACCACCATATGCTTCATCACCATCAAATAACCACTATCATCGTCAACTTCCAAACACCACACTAGAACGCCGAAGATCATCAGATTCCATCGAGTCTCCATGAAACATCAGCACCATGTTATTTACTTCCTCATTGAAAAAAAATCAAACCAAAATCACCAAATACACCTTCAAACTTTCCATCATCAATGCACCTTCAAATAAAACCAAAATCCTTAAATAGAATATCCTTCAGAAACGACACAATACGAGACAAATATCTTTCCCAAAAAAAACCAAAATTGTTTTCATAGTATTTTCATCCATCACAGACCTCATAACATCTTCATCATTGCCAACATGAGAAGCATTAACATCATCGTTGTATGAGACCAAAACCGAATAACATACCACAGTGAAACCGAACAACAAACCACAACAAAAAAATTTGAACAAAATGAAAATAATAAAAAATAAAACCAAACTATGTTGAGAGACATTGCCATAAAGAAACACCAAAGAAGAAGAAGAAAGTAAAGGAACCAAAATGATGAAAAAACCAAAATTTTTGAAGAAAAGAACTGATACCATCTCCACCCCCCTCGAACACCTTCCTAAGTTGTCCCAAAACCGTCATCGAGCCTGACCAAGATGGGGTCGAGCCCAATGGGTTGGAGAACAAGGGTTGAGAAGAGGTAGAAAACTGAACACCACCACCATCACTAATGAAAACCATCTGAAACACCCACACATAGACCCAACATAGAGGTATTATGTGAGGGGTAAAGAATAAAGGCTGGTGGTGGGATGCATATACTGTCCCACCAGTGAGAAGTACCCAGAAAGTAGGGAAAGGAGAACAGAAAGGGAAAGAATACAAATTCAAGTGAAGTGAGGCCTTCATCACTGAAACGAATAACCATGATGGAAACAAGGGTGAATATCCCATAGACGAGTAGTACTTTCGAAGTAGTTAGATGGAAATAGGTGGAAAAATGAGGGGAAGAAAGGGAGGAAGCAGATGTGATGCTGATCCACAAGAGGATTTTAAGAGGAAACCCTAGGAGGAGTGGAGAGTGAGAGGGGGGGTAGATGAGAGATAATGGGGCCATTTACAAAGGTGGTCTGTGACTAATCATCCCATTTCATTGAATTCGTGTGAGATATCATTTTTTAAAATAAAGTATGAGAGTGAAAATTAAATTTTAAGTTGTTTTGTTTATTTTTATTCAAATTTACTATAACAAATTTATTACTTTATCCTAATTCTATTAAAACTTCAATTTCCATGAATTTTATATTTTTCAATCAAAATTTCATTTTTATTTTTATAATCTTACTATACATTCATGGGTTGAATTCCATTTTATTATGTGGGTTTTTTAATTAATATTTATTTTCCTTACAAAATATTTTTTATATGGTTTTCTTTATTAGGGGGATGAAACTGGACCATTAATCATCCTTGATAAAATGGTAATTATGGATTTCATGTGTGTTTCTTCATTACAATGTTGATTTCTATTTTTGCCTCTCCTCCAATATGGTTCTCCCGCAAGTCACTACCAAATATGTCACTCGTGGCTATTCAAATAGATATTTTACTTTGATCCACCCCCAAATCCATCATATGATGGTTCTTCATGCCAATTGATACCCTCTAGAGCGCAATCAATGAACTTATCATCTTCCTATGTGGGGTGTGATCATTTTAATAATTCAGTTCATTCGGCCTTCAATGAGAGCTATGGTGAGTGAAGAAAACCATCCAGTTTTATGGTGATTTGGAAGAATAGAGGAGGATGAGATTCATGAACCTTTTTGTGGTTTCTTGGTGCTCATAGTTCTAGTCTTCAAGAACTATACATCTCATTTGATGGAGATTTAGTGATGAATCCACAAGAAACATCACCTAGACGATCCTTATACATGAAATTGTTACTGATGGTTTGATATCTTCATCGTAACCATATTTTAGTAAATAAATATGGATATATAGGAAATTTACTTCTTTATATTTTTAATACATTACAATATCCTTTATGTCAGGTGAGTGTGTGAGTCCATCTAGGGGTGGATGATGCTAACTCCACTTGATGAGGTTCATCACTGCCACCTGGTTTAGCAAGGTCGGCCTCCTCAGATAATTTTTATGGCCATTTACCTTTCTTGCATAGATTCTTTATTTTATTGTTCCTATTTTTCTAATAAGAATGTATTTTCTGGTGGTGTTCTTACTATGAATATAGGATCCCAAGGATCTGAATCACGTTAAATTGGTGTGTTATTTCATTCATTATTTTTTTTGTTGTAATCACAAGCATTCACCTTAATATTTTAACTCATATTTTATAAAGAAAAAAATTTCTCTAATTTACTTTGTAACTATAAAAAATACCTCAGTTGATCTTGTCCACTGAGTAGGGACAACCACATTAATGTTGTTCCTAAAAATTGGTATCAGAGCCTTTCTGAAGAATTTACAATGGGTACAATGAAGTTTGAAATAGATAAATTAGATGGTGAGAATTATTTTAATATATATATAATTAAGATGAATGATCTATAAGACCATAATGAATTATTTGATGCTCTTGGTGGTCCCAAGAAAAAGGTGACCACTATGTCCCTTGGTGGATAGACCATTGTTTCTTTTTTTGATGTTTATGATGATATTCTTAGGAAATACCTAAGCCTCATTTTGTTTTCTTTAGGGGACAAGGTTCTTAAGTAAGTATCATTTGATTCATCTTCTACTGGTATCTGTTCCAAGATAAAATCCCTATAAATGATTAAGTCTTTAGGTGGAAAGTTTTTTAAAAAAAATGAGACTTTATACTTTTAAAATGCACCCTAGAACTGTAGTCATTTTACATCTTGACGATTTCAATAGAATTTGGCTCAACCTATCCAATATAGTTGTTGAAATAGGGTATGATGACCAATACATAATTCTTTTAACTTCATTGGATGAATCGTATACTTCTTTAAAAGATTCAATGATGTATAATAGAGACTATTTAACTCTTGAAGAAGTTAAGTCTACTTTTTTAGCTAAAGAAATCCAAAATAAAGGAACTGTTAAAATAAAGCTAAGGGTTTAAATTTTAGAGGGAGAGGTGAGAAGAGAGATAAGCGATGAGAAATGAGTCAATCTAGAAAACATAGGTCTAAATCTAAGAATAGATATTTTATGAGTAAAGTGTTCAAATGTTTTCATTGCAAATAACTTGGGAACATGAAACATAATTGTCATAATAGACATAATGTATATAATGAAAATAATAGTGACCATTATTTGTTAATTGAACAATAATTTGACACGACCAATGTATTGAATGTTAGAGATTATCCTACCTCTATGGAATGGATCCTGGATTAAGGATGATAATTCTATATGTGTCAGAATATTCATTCCTTCACTCTGTTAAGAGAGAATGAATAGGGTTGTGTATACTTAGGGAATTACAAGAGTTTTCACATTATGAGTATAGGTTTTTTTTCTTTAGAACTTCATGATTGGATGTTGAAAACTCTTAAAGAGGTTCAGTGGGTACCCGATCTTAAAATAAACCTTGTTTACCTAGGTTTCCTAAACCAGAAGGGTTAAACCTTTAAGTTTAGTTTGTATTGTCTTATAATCACCCATGGATCTCTTCTTGTTAGGAAAGGAAACATTAGTAGTGGGATATTTTTTTTGAAATTATGACTCACATAATCAAGTTAAATGTTTCAGATGTTTAAGACTTAGATAATACTACCTTATGGCATAGTATACTTAAGCACGTCAGTGCCAAAGGTTTAAATAAACATAAATAAACATGGTCTGTTAACCGATTCCAAACCTAGTACTCTTACTTTCTATGAGGATTGTGTATATGGTAAATCCAAATGGGTTAGTTTTAGTAATTCATCCTACAAATCTAGAAACCCATTAGAGAATGTACACTCTAACCTCTGGGTCCCCTCTAGGACTACCTCTCATGGTGGAGGATATTAATTTGTGACCTTTATAGATGAATACTCCCAATTTTTTTGGGTATACATACGAAAACACAAATCTGATACATTTCAAACCTTTAGGAATTAGAATGATAGTGTTGATACTAAGTCTAGTAAAAAGTTAAAATCTCTTAGAACTGATAATAGTTTGGAGTATCTATCCACTATTTTTTTAATTATATATCTCTGAGGGTTTTCATAGGTATAGGACTATTGGGGAAACACCACAACAAAATGGGTGTTAAGGGGTATATGTTTTGGGTAGAAAAAACAGGTGATCAAAAATTTATTATCAGTCGTGATATCATGTTTAGAGAGTCAAGTATTCCTAAAGAGAAGACTATTGAGTCCAGAGGGGAAAGAATACCCAATCCTTTGGGTGTTGAAGTAGGTCTTAAATCTCAGGACGCTTTAAAAACTAAACTTGAACTTTCTACTCACCACTCAAAATCTGAGGGTGAATTGGAATCTGATTCTAATTATAAAACCAAATCATAATTTAGTGATATTAGAGGATAAAAATTGAATCAATACTAAGATAGGAGGGTTATTAGACCCCTAACTTGGTTCATCCATGATGAATTGGATACATATGCCTTCAGTGTTGCTCAACATGTGTGTAATGATGATTTCCATTCCTTTAAAAAAGTTTTAAAATCAAAATAGTGTCAATAATGGTTGGTTACTATGAACGAAGAGATAAATTCACTTCTGAAGAATAAAAGCTAGACTGTTGTAACTAAACCTCAAAATGAAAATCTTATAGGTTGTAGATGGATATTAAAGAATAAAGAGGATAACACTAGGAAGCTAAAAATAAAGTTTAAATACTGGTTAGTTTCTAAGGGGAACCTCCACTGTGAGGGAGTGGAATATGGTGAGATTTTTTCCCCAGTTGTTAAACATTCATTTATTCATGTTTTACCTTCTTTTGATGCTAAATATAATTTCCATATCAAATAGTTAGATATTAAAACTGATTTTTTCATGGTAAATTGGATGAAACCATTTATATGAGACATCCTAAAGGGGTTTTCAAGTAATTTAAAATTGAATCAAGTTTTACTATTACAAAAGTCTTTGTATGGTTTGAAGTAGTCCTCTAAAAGATGGTACAAATTTTTTGATTCATCAATGATTGAAAATGGTTTCAATAGAAGAAAATTTGATGCATGTGTTTATTAAAAATATGTTAATCATGACATGATTTATCTACTTTTGTATGTTAATGACATGCTAGTTATTTGTAATAACATGAAATTAATTTTTCGATATGAAAACCCAATAGAATTTTTCTTTCTAAATTAAGGATTTGGGAAATGAAAAAAGAGATTCTTAGAATGGAAATCATTAAAAATATAAAAGAAAGAATTATATTTCTATCTTAACATGATTATATAAAAAGGGTTTTAAAATGATACATTTTTAATCACATTAAACCAAGTGGCATACCATTAGGTCAACACTTTTAAGTTGTCTTTAAGCCAATCCCCTGTTAGAGAATATGATATTGATTTTATGAGCAAGATCCCTTATCTTAATGGTTTTTGGAGTCTTATGTATGTAATGGTTTTTTCTAGATATTACATTTCTTTTATTGTGTGTAATTTTAGTAGGTTTATGGGAAAACTTGGGAAATTTCACTAGCATGATCTAAAATGGATTCTCAGGTATGTATTAATGTCTTTTAGTTTATGAATTCATTTTTGAAAAAATTATAGTTATGATGATGACATTGTAGGATTTGTAGACCTTGACAATGATGATAATATTGAAAATCATAAATCAATTGATGGTTTTGTTTTAATTGATTATGGTGGTCCCATTTATTGGAAATATAACATGAAATCGGTAGTTTCTCTATCCACTATAGATGTTGAGTATATGGCCTTGACAGAATTCATTAAGAAATCCATTTGGTTGAAAGGTATTGGTTATGAGTTGTATTTATTTTCTTTGACCATTGTAGTGCACTGTGACAGTCATTCTACTTTACATTTGTCTAAAAACTATGTTTTCCATGGTATATCAAAGCATATAGTCATTAGACTTGACTTTGGTAGGGATATTATTGAATATAGGATTATGTGCGTCACCAAGATATACATAAGGGACAATCCATCCAATAGTTTGACTAAGGATGTTCCCTTTTATATATTTAACCATTTTTTAAATATTTTTAATCTTGTCCTAGTCCAATAGTAGTAATTGCGAGAACACCATATTAAACAAAAACCATTTTAACTGCAAGGTGGATATTTGTTAAAATTTCCATTTCCATGCATTTGATATTTTTCAATCCAAATGTATTTTTTATTTTTATAAGTTTGTTGTACATGCATGGGTTTAATGACCTTTTCTTATGTGGGTTTTAATTAATATTTATTTCTCTTATAACATATTTTTTATCTTGTTTTCCTTATTAGTGGGATGAAACTGGACCGTTGATCATCCTTGATCAAATGGTTGTGATAGATCTTGGGTGTGTTTCTTCGCCACAGTGTTGATTCGTGTTTTTGCCTCTATTATAATATTGTGTTACCGCATGTCCCTGCTAGTTTCATCGCTCAGAGTTATTTGAACCAACTATTTCCTTTTATATGTTCGCGCGTCCATCATCTGATGGTTCTGCATGCCGCCTGATGCCCTCTGATGCACAATAAATGCATTTCTCATCTTCCACTTCGAGGTGTGATGGTTTGGCTCATTTGGTTCATTCGACCTTTGATAAGAGCTATGGCGAGTGAAGAAAACCATCTGGTTTTCTAGTGATATGGAATAATAGAGCAGGCTAAGGTTCGTACTCCTATTCATGGTTTCTTGGTGCTAAAAGTTTTGGTCTTTTGGAACTGGAAATATTGTCTGGTGGAGATTCAGTGATGACTCTACAGGAAGCATCACCTGGACAATCCTTAAAAAATACAAAGTTATAGATGGTTCAATATCTTCATCATAACATGATTTCAATAAATAATTCTAGCTCCATAAGTGATTTACTTTGTTCTATTTTTTATCCATTGTTGTATCCTTTATTTTAGGTGCATGTGTGAGTCCATCCTAGAGTGAAAGGCGCTAACTCCATGTGATGGGGTTCATCACCGCTGCCTGGTTTAGCATGGTCAGCCTTCTCTGATAGTTTTTATGGTCCTTTACCTTTCTTTCGAAGAGTCTATATTTTCTTGTTAATGTTTTTATAATAAGAAAGTATCACCTATTGGTGTTCTCTCCATGCACATAGGATCCCAAGGATCCAAAGAACATTACATCTCTATGTTGTTTAATGATTTTTTTCTATTCAAATCATGAAAATTCACCTTAATCTATTAACTCATCTTTTATAAAGGTAAAAAGTTCTCTAATTCACTTCATAACTATAAAAAACACCTTAGTGGATCTTTCCTATTGAGTATGGAAAACCACATCAATTCTATCCCTAAAAAATTAAAATTGTTCATGCAAAATTTAATTATTTTTAAATAAACGAATGATCAGAATTGGAGGAGTCATGCGTCCATAACAAACATGACTCCTTTCAAACCACTAAAACTACCATGATGAAACCATCATAGAAGACGAACTCTGAATCCTATAAATAGACCCTCCCACCCAACTATTATCCTCACCATCCATCCATCCTCCACTATGGATACATAATCCATACCCACCATGTAATTCTATTCCATTCTCTATGTCTGTGTATTTTGATCTAGTTGGGTAGATATCCTTAGGGAGGTGATGGAGTTTTCAGGTAGACGGTGATGATAGGGTCCAACAAGGGGATAGGGTTGGAGATATGTGTACTACCAGTTAGGTTTTAAAATATGAATAAAGGGTTTTTTTTATATCTGAAACCATTTCCATGTGTTTTCATTTGGTTTATAAATTTTATTTTCACGGAACATGACCTAGAAAATTAACTTTTCATGTTTATTAAAAAACATTGGTCATCATTTCACACCCTTTTATATAAAATATTCTCATTTCTTTTATGTTTCATATAGAAAAAATGATACTCGAGTGGATATGATTATTGTGCCATGTTCGAGTCCATTCATATCTAAACTAGATCGACCCTTCTCCTTATATTGGTAATACATAATTTGATACCAACACATAACAATGACTTTTCAATTTGAATACTCTTCTTTTCATTTAAAGGCATCTCAATTATGTTATTTAAATTTTTCCAATATGGGAATATCTGTTGTAAAAGATGCATTTTATATTGGTAAATATTTTTACCAACATATATCTCTTTGTCTCTAAATTATTTATAAAAAAATGTCACTAAATTATATTAGGACATATAAAATAACTCTGTAACAATTATAATAATACCAAAAAATAATATATTTGTTGATCAAAATTTTTAACACCAAATTTATCTATTGATAGTAGGATTACCATCACTTATATTTATGTTGGTAATAATATTAACAATATCAATTTATTTTTCGTTATAAGAAACACTGATAATGGTATTAGTTTGTAATGTATTCTTTAAAAGTAAAAAATATTTATTTATATTACAATATATGTTGGTAAAAATTTATATTATATATATTAATATAATTATATATAATATATTGGTTGTAAATATAATATAATGATTAAAATATTAATTTGAATGAAATACCATTGAGTAAAAGGTTCAGGAATAAGGTGAACACATAGTCGATGATCCAAAGTAAATATGCTAACCTTATTTAATCAAATGTTGTGACCTCCATTTTCATTAACGTGTATAGATAAAACAATCGATGATATCATAAACACCTAAAAATAAAATCTTCCCACATATCATCAGTTTATCATAAACCAATCATACGCCAACACGATAGTATCATATCCCATGCCTCATCAAGTCAATTGGATTTATAGCCACTACCCAACTTCTTGGAGGGTGTCTTTCTTAATATATTAGTTTATACGGTGTAGGAGGTGGTGGTCGGGAATCTATCAATAAAGTTCCATGAAAAAAATAATTTTTGAAAAATAATTTCAAATGAACTAATTTAAAAAATACAATATGTATTTACTATCACTATTTTTATTAAAACACAGGATTTCAAAGAATTTAAAAAAATTTACATGCTTACCAATTATTCGCTATTGTGCTTATGCAGTGACATTTCTTATTGAAAATAAACAATGAAAATTTGGGATAATAATACAAAATACCTCGAGATAAAATGGTTCCTAATTAATCTAATGAAACCTAACACAAATTATTAATTTGAACTAAAATTTTTCTTCAGTAAATATATTAAAAATAAGGAATCTGAAGTTCTTATCAATTTTATGCTCATCTATCCAAGGGATGGACAACAATTTAACTTCACCTTTATTTCCCTAACTTTAACAAATTTAAATACGACATAAATAAGGGATACAAGAAAAATTAACGCAATATGTGTTTGAGTATGATTGGTTTAAGGAGTAAGAATATATAATTTAGAAGAGTACTTACTATCACTTGATCTAAAGTGTTTGGAAGTGATGATCTTTAGTAGCAACAATGTAGCCCTCATCAACTGTACACAACTGAAACATACCATAAAAAACAGTTTCTACCACCAATCGACCCTTTATCAACATGAAAAATGGGCTTAACTTCAATAAAAAAGAATTTCTGTACTAAGCATTGGTAAATGGGGGACCCCTTTATTAGCGCTTTCATTTACACTGATAAAGGGGGCCTTTATCAGTGCTAATATTGTTGCAATGTTCTGTTTGAATTACAACACACTACAGTAGCAGCTTGTATATAGAAAATTCACAATTTAGTTGAAATGAAAATTTCTTCACAAATACATAAAAAAAACTATATTATATACATTTAAAAAATGTTTGGTACAATTACATTAGAAATTATTATCACAAAAATTCAAAAACATCAATGTTTCATTGTATTTGGCACCCAACCCTCTCTCAAAAAAGCATAATCATGGTATCATTTTCCAAAAAAACCACCCCCAATTGAGAAAAATAATCCTCTATATAATAAAACAATTATTATGTTAGTAATACTATAAAGAAATAAACTAAAAATAAATATGAAACAATACATTTATAAAATGTCAAATTTAAACTAAAACTACATAATTTGAGTCATACCAGGTACACCATGTATTGAATTGTGGTATGGTTTATTCCTACATATCAAAAATGAATTATAGATTATTTTCATAAACTATCAAAATAATATGAAAGAATATGCTCAGTTTTGAGTATGTCATTTTACTTTTTTACAAAAGGTCATTTTAAACTGAAAACACTCACTTTGAGTCATACCGATCACATCATGTTTCAGTTTGATGTAATACTGATTCCTACACATCACAAATGAATTATGAATTATTTTCCTAAATTATAAAGAAATTATGAGTGTGTTTCCTCAGTTATTAGTGAGTGACACATGTTTTTAACTAAAATATCAATTCTAGACTGATAATTCCACTTTGAGTCATACTAGACACATCGTGTATTAGATTGAAGTACGGATGATTCATACACGTCAAAAATTACTTATGGAATTTTTTTCTAAAGTATCAAAACAATCTAATTTTTTTCTAGGTTTTGAGTATGTGACTTGTCCTTTTTACTAAAATTAAAGTCAATTTTAAATAAAAAGACACACTTTGAGTCATACTGGTCACACCTTCCATCAAATTGAGGTGTGGCTAATTCTAACACATCACAAATGACTTATGGATAATTTTTCTAAATTATCAAAACAATATGGATAAATTTTATTAGTATTGAGTATTTTACTTGTGTTTTTTACTAAAATGTCATTTTAAACTGAAAACACGCACTTTGAGTCATACCTGTCACATCGTGTGTCGGTTTGATATGAGACTAATTCCTGCACATTCAAAATGACTTATGAACAATTTTCGTAAATTATCAAGACAATTATAGTGTGTTTTTTGGGTTTTTAGTGAGCGACACATGTTTTAAGCTAAAATGTAAATTTTAAACTGATAACAGAAACTTTGAGTTATACCATGCACATTATGTTTCGGTTGAGGTGAGGATGATTCCTACACATCAAAAATGAATTATGGATCATTTTCTAAATGTATCAAATAAATTTTAAATTTTTCTCTCATTTTTGTGTATGCCACTTGTGGTTTTTAATAAAATGTAAAATTTAAGTAAAAAAACATTGTTGGAGTCATACCGATCACACCATGTGTTAAATTGTGGTGATGATAATTTAGATATGTCAAAAATTAATTATGGATTTTTTCTTAATGTATCAAAATAATATGAATGTGTTTTTTTGGTTTTGATATGTCACTTGTGATTTTAGCAAAAATTTAATTTTAAACTGAAAACATGCACTTTGAGTCATATAGGTCCCATTGAATGTTGTTTTTATGTGATATTGATTCTTATACATAAAAAATGGCTTATGAATTGGTGTCCTAAATTATCAAGATAATCAGAGTGATTTTTCTCAGTTTTTAGTGAGTGACACATGTTTTGAACTAAAATATCAATTTTAGACTAATAACAGAAACTTTGAGTCATATGGAGCACACCGTGTATCAGATATATGTGTGTATGATTTTCATCAAAAATTAATTATGGATTGTTTTTGTAAAGTATAAAATTAATACAAATGTGTTTCCATGGTTTTGAGTATGTCACTTGTCCTTTTTACTAAAATTAATATCAATTTTAAATAAAAAGACATACTTGGGGTCATACCGACCAAACTATGCATCATATTGAGGAGAATATGATTCTTACAAATAAAAAATGACTTATATATCATTGTAATAAAGTATCAAAATAATATGAATGTTTTTTCTTAGTTTTTAGTATGTTACTTGTCTTTTTCACTAAAATGTCATTTTAAACTGGAAACAAGCACTTTGAGTCATACCAGTCAGATCGTGTGTCAGTTTGATATGAGACTAATTTCTACGCATTAGAAATGATTTATGAATAGTATTTTGAAATTATTAAGGCAATCTGAGTGTCTTTTCTCGATTTTCAATGAGTGACACATGTTTTGAACTAAAATGTCAATTTTAAGCTGATAATAGATAATTTGAGTCATATCAGGAACACTGTGTATCATATTGAGTGAGAATTATTCCTATACCTACAAAATGACTTATGGATCATGTTCATAAAGTATGAAAACAATATGAATGACTTTTCTTAGTTTTGAGTATGTCACTTGTGTTTTTTACTAAAATGTCAATTTTAAATAAGAGGACACACTTTGAGTCACACCAATCATACCGTACATCATATTGAAGTGAAGATGATTATTATATGTCACAAATAACTTATGGGTAATTTTAATAAAGTATCCAAACAATTAGAATGTGTTTTATTGGTTTTGAGTATGTCACTTGTGTTTTTTTACTAAAATGTCATTTTAAACTAAAAACACGCACATTGAGACATACCTATCACATCGTATATCAGTTTGATGTGAGGCTAATTCCTACACATCAAAAATGAATTATGAATAATTTTACTAAAATATAAATACAATCAGAGTGTCTTTTCTCTATTTTTAGTGAGTGACACATGTTTTGAACTAAAATGTCAATTTTAAACTGATAATGGATATATTGAGTCATACCAGGAACACCGTGTATTGGATTGAGGTGTGGATGATTCTTACACATCAAAAATTAATTATGGATAATTTTAATAATTTATAAAATCAATCCAAATGTATTTTATTGGTTTTAAGTATGTCACTTTTCTTTTTTACTAAAACGTCAATTTTAAATAAAAAACACACTTGGAGTCATACCGATTACAACATGTATTATATTGGGGTTTAGATGATTTGTACATGCCAAAAACGACTTATGGATCATTTTACTAAAGTATAAAAACAACATGAATGTTTTTTATAGGTTTTTAGCATGTGATGTGTGTTTTAAACTAAATTGTAAATTATAAATTTAAAACATATAGTTCAAGTCATACTGAGAACACTGTGTATCGGATTGAGGAGTGAATAATTGAGTATTTTATGTGTGTTTTTATTTCAACAATATGAAAAAATATAGAAATATAGAACATGTTCCATTTATATTGAAGATGAAACCACATGCTACCTGAAACACTTCACATTTCAGGAAGCATTGGGTTTCCTCTCCCATCCAAAATAAACATGTTCTGTCTTTTCTGGATTGTTGCAGATATTTGAAAGAAAAATATTACTTCCCAAAAGATCTGTGAAAAAATCAAATAAGTATTAGATAAAAATGATAAATAAATTAACTTAAAAATATTTTATAAAATGATGAAAAAATTAACTAAGTAATTGGAATTCACCACTTCATGATGTCTGTATACATTCTTAACCCATATCCTTATTGCTATTATCTCAGTTGTAGCCTCGAAGTCCAATCTATCACGAGCATGAGTTTCTTAAAATAAAGAACCCCAACTTGAGAAAAATAATCCACCTATAAAATAAAATAATTCTCATGTTATTAATACTATAAATAAATAAATTAAACATAAATATGAAATAATACATTAACAAAATGTCAATTTTAAATAGAAACAACACAATTTGAGTCATATTGGGTACACTGTGTATCAGATTGAGGTACTATTAATTTCACCATGTATTTTTATTCTAAAATGCATTCAATATTTGGGTTGTATTACAATATTGATGTTTTATAACCTGGGATGTTGAATCCATTAGAAAATAAAAATAAAATTTCATCATCACGAGTGCATAATCTTTATTGAGTGAATGATCATAGTAAATGAGTGAATCATACTTGCTAATAAATTCTTTTCATTATGATCTCTATGAAAATTTAAAAAATAAGTATCAGATAAAAATGATAGGGAAATAAACTAAAAAATGTAGACAAAATAATGAGAAATTAAACTAAATAAGTATTAGAAAGTCACATCTTCATGATATATCTGCACATTATGAAATCAGGTATGTTTTCTAGTAGTTTCTAAACAAATATATTTCATCTTGTGAATACGAGGACCTTTTAAAGTCATGATAGTATTGAAAAAATATAAATAAACAAAGTATTAATAAATATTTTAAATGAAATAGTAATTTTATTCAAAAATACTTTTTGGGGATGATAGTTTGTTCATGGAATATGATATCTCTCAAAAAAATCAAACATAATAACTATTTTTTTTACAATTGGTTTGTTTTGTACACTGTATAATCATTGAAAAAAATAAGTAATTTGTTTTTATATGTATTTTTATAGTGAAATATTATTATATATATCCTAATACTTATCAACTTATAGAATTCTATAGTCTCCTTATACACATGGACTATCCTCATTCCATGATTTTGATGATATATAAACACTACCCTATAATAATATATTTCTCATTAAAACATAATATAAAATATATAACTTGAATTTTTGTTCTAAAAATTTTCATGTAGTGTATTACAAATTGAAAAACTTCATCACGTGTGGTTGGTTTTTTGGGTATCCATGCAGTGAATCTAGAAAATAAATATTTGGAGTATCAAAATTGATTTCAATGAGTAACAAATGTTTCCTAAAAGAAAAAGGAATAAGTAATGAAAAGAATTAAAATACATTTGATATGATTAAATTTTAGAGTTTTACCCTTTCATAATTGGTAATAAGAAGAGTCCATCGTTTGTAATTTTTATATCAAACACTGTGACCATTTTCCTACTATTTCATCAATTTTAATTAATCCAATGAGGTTAGTTTTATAGAAGTGATTTCAGGACTAATGAGTCCATATTTATGTTCACAGGGTAATCCCTTAAAATAGTATTGATATAGATGCCTGTAAAAAATATGAATTGTATTTAATCATAATTAATATAGTAGATCAACTTTTGTAAAAACAAATTATGAAAACACACTTCATGTATTCATTTAAAAATAAAACTCCAATCCATTGATACTTGAGGATTTCATTTACATTATAAAGATAAATGTAGTCTATAATGTCTTCTTTATATATTTTTTCTTCAAAATAAACTATGAAATTACTATCACTTTTTAACCTTGTATCCATTTGAACCTTCAATGTTAGTAAATGCGAATATTGAATGGGTGGGTTAAAGGTTATTTGTGAAGATATTTTCGATTGTTTAGTTTATCATTTAGATATTTTTGATTAGACCTTTTTTTAACCCCTTCCCTTTTTTTGTGTGCAATAAAATTCATTGGTTTAGACCTTTTTTAATTAATTGTTAATGGTTTTTTCATGAAAAATAAATTGGTAATTAATACCTCATTGTATAAATGTTTTTTACAAGATCTAACATCCTTTCTATGAATATTCAAATAGCTTGCTCAACCATATGAATATCCATGTCATCAAGAAGAAAAAGTATCTCAACACTTGACTCATGAGATACTTTAATCCCCTATATCCCATGACCTATTGTAACTTGTATCTTATGTATAATATCTTCTTCAATATTGAACACTTCAGTACTCACAACAAGGCTATGGGTGGGTGTTGATAGATATAAATCACAATCATTTTCACTCTATAGAATATTAGTACAGTAAAGGAATTTGTTTCTGATTGATTCACCTTTCATAGAATAAATTATAAGTATATTTATTAACTCATCTAAGACAACTCTTTTAGGGGAATGACTCATATTGAAGTTGGTGGGGGTGTGAGGGGGGATCTTCACATGGTGTTTGTTCTTGAGTTGTTTATTCTCTTTTATTTATTTTCATAACATTTTTTAGAAACTCTAACTGCCAAATAAATTTTTCTTCAAGTGAAACTAATTTTTCCTATATCTCTTATATTTTTTACCTTTATCCCCATATTCATTTCTTTTCTTAAAATATGTTTGGTGTGTCACCCCACAACTTGCACCTATGGTGCGACCATACTGTTCTAGTTTCTTCAAGGCCACTGATAGTAGTTGTTCATCTGGTACAACTGATAATGATTAATGGGTCTAATTTGGATAAAAAATATAGGAACATAAGTAATCATTATTATGTAATATCGATTTAAAGAAAAACAAATTTGTATTATGTCATACTTACACATGATTCACACACTTTTTTGTGTGTTATCATCTATTAGTATCCCATATTTATTTATATGTGCCTAATTCCATAGAAATGATGTGGGATGGAAGTGGATTTGGATTTGGATTCATCCATTTGCATATAAATAGAGGAACATAATTATATTTTTGTTTTATGTCACATATAAGTAATATGGTAGATATAAAATATGCACCATTTTTTTCAAGTGAAGCATACCCCATCATTTCTTTATGGTAAGGGTACGTTGGTTTTGTTTCATATTTACCATTTTATAAACTCTATTGTTGTTTTATAAATTAACAATTCTTAATCAAAGTAATTAATATACATATTATCAAACAATCTATTACAAGCCACAATGTACTTGTAAATATGTCTCCTCACAATGATTAGTAAATTCATCCCATGATTCTTGTCTTATCATGTGTTCATACATCTGTAATGGGTGTGGGTTTATTTTCCCTTCATCATCTTGGAGATGAAACTTAATTAGAATTATGAGAAAGGATTTATGAGCCTTTCTAGTAAGCATTAACACAAATTTCATTCATGAGTCATATAATATAAATGAACTTTGTAAGAGATAATGAAGAGTAAGTTAATGTTTCATTATTATTTTTAGTAAAATAAATATATTATATCATAATGTTACCCTAATATCTTCCCAAATTAGTTTCTTAAGTATGAGAACAACATTATTCAATGAATGTATATCAATTGGAACATGTTATCGAGTGGTGAACCAAATGAAACTACTAACATGGTCTTGTTGGGGTTAACATCTTGGTCACTTTCATTCCATCCAAACTATAATTTGATATCTTTGTTCTCCGCCTTAATAATTTTTTCTAACACCATCACGTTAAGATGCTACTATTTTTTCTAGGACATTGGTTGTTCTCTGTTACGACCAACCTTCACCAAAATAAGGTAAGGGACAACAGATTTCTAGACCCTTCCTTCTTTAAGTTGAAGGAGAGATAATCACCCCCGAGACCCACCTTCAATAGGTCATGGAGTGGAAAATAGCACCAGGGGAATGGAATCACCCACAATATGGAAGGAATTACCCTTTTTATTTTAATAAGATCAGGAGATAAGATAGTAAATCCCAAAAAACACCAAAAGATGAAGGTAAAGGTAAAGCCGAAAAGTAACCCATTCCCATATGCATGTTAAACAGTAAATGATAAAAGACACAAAAAATCCAAAGGTAAATTACAAAGAAAAGGAAAATGAAAACAACAAATGCCCCAAGGTCCGAGCTAGTACGGTCCCACACGATCCCTGAAGTCCTCCTGGAAACCTGAAAGCAGTTTTATATACATAGGGTGAGCATACAAGTACACTCAGTAGGTAAAACCAAAGACTCTCATGCACAAGTGGGGAGGCATTCTAATGCCCTATGAGAAAATAGATAACCAAAACATCTAGCAAGGTAAACTATCCACCCAAGCCTCACCAAGGCACACTCCCCATGTAATTCAAGTCAAGTAATGTATAGTAATAGCACATCGATATTTGGGTACCCCACACCACTTTCCCACTGGTTATTGAAGAAATCCTACACATCAATCCAATCCTACCATTCTATCACCGTAGTCCCACTGCCAAACCCCACCCACACACACCTGGGCCATAACCTCACCACAGTCCCACTGCCAAACCCCGCCCGCACACACCTGGGCCATAACCTCACAGCATAACCACACCCACAAACACCTGGTTCAGAACAACTACTTCCATGCCCGAAGACACCTGGGTCAGAACAACTATTTCCACGCCCGAAGAAACCTGGGCCCTAACAACTACTGCCACGCCCGAAGACATCTGGGCCTCATCCCGAAGACACTTGGGAAACAACCTGCCCGCAGACACCTAGGCTAACCACCATAACTACCCTGCCCAAATACTCTTGGGCTAAAAATGGACTTCAGGCCATCACATCCTACCCGATGATTCTTGGGATATTCGGGAAAGGGAGCAGAAAAAGAGATAATAACCATCCACTCATAGGAGTGTTGGGTAAAACACCCTCCCCCTAGAAATGTGGGTGTTCGGCACTAAGTGGTCAACTTGGGTGGGGTGTGAATAACAAACATAAGAAATACAATATATGTATAGGTAACATGAACTTATCCCAACCTAGGGATCCAAAGCCTAAGCACAAACACCCTCGTTTCGATTCTTTCAATATAAGAGAAGCACATCACTCACGGCCAAGTCACAACTCATACCCAAAACCAATTCCCCATTTAAACCATTCTTATTTTCATGTTCAAGTGATCCCATTTAGGTGAATTATACACTACTGGGAAACTAACAGGCACAACCACAAGCCAGAGAAGGAGAAACAGTAAAAAGTTAATTTAATCATTCTCACCCGGTTCTCTTGTAAGGTCACAACAACAAAAGGGATCAGTGATATCCCTCGAAATACTAGAACCAAAGCAAGCCTCGAGATACATCCCACACAGCTTCAAACTCACAACCAAGAATCATGACACAACAGAGGATCCAATACCCATTCACATCTTCCCATAAGCACCAAGAAGAACAATACACCTACTACCAAAACTGAGTAGGAAACTTCCAGGCTCAAGCACATCATTCATTAGGTTATTCTTTCTGTTTGTTAATCGGGGTGATCACAGAGGGGTTTTGGTTTTACTGAACATCCATTTAAGCCAAAGGTGTTTAGGTGATTAACAAATTTCCATGTTACAGTTACTTAGTCATCACAAAAGACAAGAGTTTATTAGGACGCAAGGAAGACCACCAACGACCATGATTTTCAGTGAGCATAAGACCGTACAGTTCACAACATATATCAACATGAAAGAGTACAACATAACATTGATCACACCCCCTTTAATCCTTTAAAGTCCCGTTCATTATCTTAATTAAGTTTTGTTTCATCAATCCCCACAGAGACAATAGTATACCCACCCCGCATGATACACAATAAGGAGAGACGAAGGAAAATCCTACCTGGTTGATCAAGGATCAACGTTTTTTTCCACGCGCCAAGAACAGGGGATGCATGGCTTTTAGGGGAGGAATGTCAGGGAATCCAAGGACAAGTAGAGAACTCTAGCATAGGCGAACCACAAGTCTCGGGAAGGAGGGACTCCAAGAGAACCAGGGAGAAGAAAGAAATTCTACCGAGAATAATAAAGAAGAAACTCTAGCCGGAGATATAAAGAGGGGATCCTACTGTTACGGGATATGGAATTTTGAATTCCTGGAAAGTCGGATCGTGGTTTCACACATGGTTTGGTAGTTACACATGATGATATTAAGTTCTTATTTAATATCCCCCATTGGGGAGGTTTCTTGGGGTTTTTAGGTATTAATTATGGGCTTTAAATGGCCTTAAAAAGGGTAAAAGAATTAATTTACGTCAAAAATTTATATTGCGGGAGTGGGACTGCAAAAAGAAAACAGAAAGATGGGTGAGGACACAGTTCCAACGTCACGGTGTCACCCTTACGGTGCCACTATGACTAGTGCCACCATCACGGTGCCACCATTTTGGTGGATCCTTATTTTGGAAATGTAATGGGCCAGGAGGGTCTGGGCCATTACTTTAGATACCTCTCAAACTATTCTCGCCCTTGAGAATCAAAAACAAACCAGAAGAAATGAGAGGGTCCGAACAACCATCTTGAAAGATACCTCTTAGGAGTGAACCTCATCGTCATCTAGAAACACCTCTCCCTCAGAAAACTAGGAATCATACAAGGGTCAAACTGCCCAGTCATATGGGTTGGGGAGTCTCTTCCCTCATGTCAAGATATTATCCACTTTGGGTGGTACTGACTTTCCCGCACAGGTTTAATCGCATCCACCTTAATGCGTCTTGATTAGGGATCGGGTACTCCCCTCCCCATAGCCAGGACTTTTCACACATATTCAGAGAATAAGGAAAAACACACATTTCATAGCCAACAAGGTAAAGTGTTCCATCACAAACAAGTACAAACAGAACAACAAAAAACTCAAAACAACTCCGGGTATTGGGCATGCATCTATGCTTCCCATTCCTAGGTACTCTACTCAATCCCACCATGAATCCACAACACATGAACCAAAGGAATGGTTCATCCACGAATTACCTTCTCTTCATGACCTTCGATCAACACTGGTCGCTCTACGAACGTCGCATCATCCCTGATATCCAGATCTCCCCAGTCGAGGACATGTGAATCATCATGTAGATACCGAAAGAGATGGGACACATGGAATATGTCATGTATCCTCAGTAGCGGTGGTGGTAGCGCTATCTGATAAGCCACTTCTCCAACCCACCACAACACTTTGAAGGGTCCGACGAATATGGGAGAAAGCTTGCTCCCCTACCGAACCTCTGTTGTCCACGCCGAGGGGAGACTTTCAAGAACAGGTGTTCCCCGACCCCAAACTCCAAGGGTCTCCTCCTATTATCGGTATATGACTTCTGTCAGTCCTGTGCCGCCCTCATCCTTTCCCTTATAAGCTGAACCTTCCCCATCGTGCTTTGTACCTCTTTCAGGCCAAGAACACTCGCTTCCCCAACCTCGGTCCAGCACACGGGTGAGCGACATGGAATCCCGTACAAGGCTTCGAATGGAGCCATGCCAATGGTAGAGTGATAGCTATTATTATAGGAAAACTCTTCCAGAGGAAAGTGTCACACCCACGATCCTCTGAAATCCAGGATACATGCCCACAACATATCTTCCATTGTCTGGATGGTGCGCTCTGTCTTCCCATCTGTCTAAGGATGGAAATCAGTGCTAATACGTAGCTGGGTGCCAAAAGAATGCTACAATACCCTCCAGATTCGTGAGGTAAAACTTGCATCCCTATCCGAGACTATGGATCTTGGAACTCCATGCAACCGCACCACCTCATCCACGTACCTTCGTGCTAAGGCACTTACTGCTCCCGACTCCTTGATCGCCAGAAAGTGAGAAAATTTCATCAACCGATCCACCACTACCCAAATATCATCCCAAACTCCTTGAACCTTGGGTAGCCCCGTGACAAAATCCATTGAGATGTCATCCCATTTCCACTCAGGAACATCTAAAGGTTGCAACAAACTACCTGGAACACGGTTTTTAGCCTTCACATGCTGACACACTAGGCACTTTGCTATGAACTATGCTACTTCCCGTTTCACCTTGAGCCACCAGAACTGAATTCTCAAGCCCCTGTACATCTTGGAAACTCCCAGGTGCACTACTACGGGTGAGTTGTGGAAATCACTAATAACTCTCCCATGCATCCTCTCTAGAACAAACAACTTCCCTCGGAAAAGCATCCGGTTCTGACCATCCTCTGTCCACCCTTACGGAGCATCACCTTGGTTAACCTAGTCACACACCACTTCGCTTTCTAAGTCTCCCCACTGAGACACCTCCACCTGCTGCAGTAGAGAATACTACATTGTCATTTGATACAGGAAACCTCTTCCACCTTCCATCCTTGCATCCAGGTGCAGGGCAGCCAACTCCTCCATTGCCTTCCAAGAATCTACCGACTCTCGAACCGCATCCTTCTGCGACTTCTTGCTCAAGGCATCAGCCAACACATTACCCTTTCCCAAGGTGTAGGAAATCTTGAAGTGGTAGTCCTAAAGGTACTCCATCCACCTCTACTTTCGTAAGTTCAGGTCCCGATGGGAGAAGACATACTTCAATCTCTTGTGATCGGTGAAGACCACGAAGCACTCCCCGATGAGGTAGTGCCGCCAAAACTTTAGTTTGAACACCACTGCCACAAGATCAAGATCATGGTTGGCATAGTTACGCTCATGGGGGCGTAACTTCCTAGACCCATAGAATATCACCCCTTTCCGCTACATCTACACACATCTGAGGCCTTGCCCTGAAGCATCACAAAACACCTCATACGCCACCCCTTCTTCTGGCAACCTCAGCACTGGGGCACTAACCAACTTATCCTTCAGATAACTGAAGACCGCCACACACTGCTCATCCCACACGAAAGCCTGGTCCTTCTTGGTCAAGGATTTCAAAGGTGCTGCAACTCAGGAGAAGTTGGGCACGAACCTCTGATAGTAACCTGCCAGACCAAGGAAACTACGAACCTCTTCCACATTCTTGGGTGCTACCCAAGAAAAAACTGCCTCAATATTTGATGGTTCCACTACTATTCCATGATCAGACACTACGTGCCCAAGGAAATTCACTTCTTGCATCCAAAACTTGCACTTGGACAATTTCCCATAGATCTGGTGCTGTCAGAGGACCTCTAAAACCGTTCTCAAGTGCTCAGCGTCATCCTCCTTTGATCTTGAGTAGATCAGGATGTCGTCAATAAACACGACTATGAACCGGTCCAGATATTCCTGGAAGACGGAGTTCATGATCCCCATGAACATGGATGGAGCGTTCGTGATGTCGAACGACATGACTACAAACTCGAAGTGCCCTTATATGCACCTCAAGGCAGTATTTGAGATGTCGCCCTACTTCACCCTCACTTGGTGATATCCAGACCGTAGGTTAATCTTTGAGAACCAACCCGCTCCCCTTAGTTTGTGGAAGAGATCTTCTATCCTCAAGAGAGGGTAGTAATTCTTGACTGTCACCTGATTCAGTCTCCGATAGTCTATGCACAGCCTGAGACCTCCATATACCTTCTTCACAAAAAAAAACAGGAGCACCCCATGGTGACACACTTGGCCAAACAAAACCCTTCTTCATCAGATCGGCAATCTGGATCCGCAACCCCTGCAACTCAGAAGGTGCCATCTGGTAGGGAGCCATCAAAATCAGACGGGCACCAGGTTGCAAGTATATCCCAAACTCAACATCACATAGAGGGGGTAGAGTCGCCACCTCTTCAGGGAATACATCCAGAAACTAACTGACGATTCATGGGACTTCCACCATTTCTACATCCACTGACTCCACTGATAGTTTAGCCAACAAGGAAAGGAGGGGATCCTCTCTCCCGTTGCTTCTCTGAAAAAACCGCTCGCCGATGAAAGTGACCCGTCGACCGCCCAAGTCTGAAAACACAACCCTTCCTCGGAAGCAGTCAATGAAGGCACATACAGAGAACATCCATTCAAATCCTATGATGACATCGTATGGCTGTATCTGCAATAGTAGAAGATCCATGACTGACTGATGTGGCCCTATCATCAGTCTGCATCCTCGAAAAACATACAACAAGTTGGTATGACCTCCGACTCGTGTGCTCATCACCAGGGGCACTGGAAGTCTCTTAGCGTCTAAACCCAGAGCATGGGCCAGACTGGGTGTAACCAAGGAGTGAGAATCTCCTGTATCGAACAAGGCATATGCAAGGGTACTAAACAAGCTGATCGTACCTCGAATGACCTCTGGCCCTACTGCCTCCACGGCGCGCAACTACCCACACCTAGCTCCTCTGCCTCTCGACTGTCGGCCACCTCCCTGACCACGCCCTGGTCGGGGTCCCTAAAGAGAACCCTGAGGTCGACCACCTCCTGCAATGTCTGCCCTTGGAGGGGCGGGAGCTCGCTGCCCCTGCTGCTACTGAAAGGGCCCAACTGGAAACTGCTGCTACTGAGGTGGGCGCTGAACCTGCCCACCCCCACCGTACTGTACTCTATCCGAGCACTGGTTTCGAAGGTTCCCATGGCTGCCACAAATGAAGCACCTCGGTCCCGGGCCCAAAGGGAAAGGGAGAGGACCAGGAGATCGGAACTGGAACTACTAAGGCCTGCTCCCTACTGGTCGAAACCTAGAGGGTCCCGATGCTGGAGGCATGCTGCTGATGGCTTTCCCCTTTGACAAGCCCAACTGGATTACCTCTCGCGATACACCTTCCAGTGTGTGCATCCTTTCCACCACATCATCTTTCTTCTAGACCTCTAAGTAGGTCGGTAAGGAAAATGGTACAACACCATACTGAAGAGGAGGTCAGAGTGCCTCCTCTAAACGTCTCGCCCAAGACTCCTCATCTGGAAAGAGGTCCGGAGAAAAGTGAAGGAGATCCTTGAACTTGATCCCCAAATCTCTCACTGACATGCCCCCCTGATGGAGGGAGAGTAGCTCCTACCTCTTCTCGGCCTTCCTCGTGGAAGAGAGGAATTCCGCCCGAAACTCCTTCTCAAATCCATCCCCCGCAACCTCAATCTACCTCTTCTCTATAAGATAGAGAGTCCACCACTGAAGCGCTACTCCCTGCATCTGGATGATGGCCAGAGGAACCCAGTACTCCGTCGGAGCCTGAATCAAGCTGAGATCTATCACTATCTCCTCAAGCCAGCTCTTCGTCTCCATATATGAGATGCTTCCCTCGTACTTCCTGAGGGTCTGTCGCTGAAAGGCACGAAGTGTCCTTTTCCACTGATCATCCTCCTCTTCTCGGTCATCCCTCTGCTTATCAGCCAAGTCAACCTCCTAGGCCTCGATCACCCGCACCACTCGTGGTCGCCTCCCAGGTGCCATAGCTTCAAGGTAAACAAGGAATGCCTAAGCCCGAGTAGTGTAGAATATTGTTCTTAAATTTTCTTAGACTTCTTATTCATTTTAAATTCCCAACATACCCATGAAACACAAGAACACAAGTCATTATGATGCATATACCTTCCCTAGGGTCTCTACCCTACAATCAGTGCAGCCTCACTTGGTCGTTCGGTAGGCCCAGAGTCCTTGCATCGGATCACGGGGGGGGGGGGGGGGGGGGGCTAAAATCCTATGTCCTAGATAGTCTTCCCTGACCTAATTCACACACCAAGTTCACCCAACACTGTTTCCCTACCATCCCATGCAATCCTCACTGTTCCTAACTCCAGACTCCATCCAATCTCTCAAACATTTTCCTTTGATACCATTTTGTCACAACCCGCCTTCACCAAAAGGAGGGAAGGGACAACAGATTTCCAGACCCTTCCTTCTTTAAGTTGAAGGAGAGATAATGACCCCTGAGACCTGCCTTCAATAGGTCTCGGAGTGGAGACTAGTATGTATAACAATTTAAATACACACACACACAAATATAAATATATATTTACATGAAAAAAAATAAAATCTATATTATTTGAAAACCTTTTTCATAATAGAAAATACAGATATCAAATATAATAATTTTTTCAAAAAAAGAAATTATTATATTTTTTAAAATACTTTTAACACTAAAAACAAATATAATGGATAAAATTAAATTAATAGTTCTAATAAACATGAAAAATAAAATGATCACTATGAATTAATCATAAAATAAGTGGTAATGTCACAAAGAAAAATGGTTGTAAATTATTCAAATATAGAAAAAGATAATAATTAAAATTATTCTTTAAAAAAATTAAATTATAAATAAGAATCTAATAAATTTTCATTTTTAATTTTATAGAATCATTCAAAATAACTTTGGTTATTGGTTATTCAATACTATAACTGGGTTTAAAATATGTTGAGTATCAAAAAATTATGGAATAATCAACATACAACATTTTTATTCTAACATGACAGAAGGAAAAAACCAAATTTGATTCACAGTGTTCGAAAAAACTAAAGTCCAATATATACATCAAGAATAAAAAAATGACCATCGAACACATGAGATTGATAAACCTATAAAGAAAGAATGAGAGAACATAAATATTTGTGGGGTTTGATAAAAAAAGTATCTATGTATATAGGGAAGAATCATGACTGGTTTCTACTATAAAAAATTATAGATTGAAACATAGAAGAATCAGTTAAATAGAAAACCCACAGAAATAGGTTTCTCTCTACACATAACATTTATAGCTTAATTTCTACCCTCCTTTTAATGTCTCATGGAAGAAACATAAACCACGACCACCCTCCAACATTTTTACTATCATTCATGGATGAAAATATTTACCAAAATAGAACATACAACTAGAACATTAAATTTTGAGGTGGTAATCGAGTAGTTAGGTGGTTGTTAGACTTACGAGCCAAACATAATGTAATCCATTTAATCAGGTGTTGTGGAAGCTGTGATGGGTGGTGTGATGTGGTGTATGGGTGCAGTACATGGCTACATGGTGCATAAAAACACGAGGAAACTACATCAGTATACTGTGCTATCAAAGAATAGACATAGAGGCACTAAGAAAATAAATTGCCACATACCTTAGATCCAGAGAGGGTCAATTCACTGAGAAAGTCGATGAAGAGGGAGAGCAGCGACAATAGTAGGGTTCAACAAGAGTGACACCATCAGTAGGGTTTCGTGAGACCTTGAAGGCGTGAGAGAGGACACTCTGTTAGGGTTATTTTTATAAGATTGGGTAAGGATTTTATCAGTGCTTTTAAAAAAGTGCTGATAAATATCTAATTTTAAAAATATATAAATTTATTTATAATTATAATTATAAAGAATTATATTTAAAAATATTTATATATATTTATAAATATTTTTACATATTTAAAAACATATTTATATAGTTATATATATTTATCAAATTATAAATATAATAAATATATTTATTATTTAAATATATTTATTATATATATATAATTATAATTATAATTACAAATAAATATATTTATAAATATTTTTATATAATTATAAATATATTTATATATTTATATACATATATAATTATATATATTTAGATAATTATATAATTATTTATTAATATATAAATATATATATTTATAAAATTATAATAAAAATATTTATTATTTAAATATATTTATTTTAATTTTATAGTTATTTAAATATATATATATATATATTTATAATTTCATAAATACTTTTAAAAAATTTATATATATTTATAATATTGTAACGAAATATTTAAATTTAAAAAATATTAAAAAAATCATTTAAATAGATTAATTATATAAAATTCAAACTTATTTTAAAACTTAAAAATTAATAAATAAAATCGAATAAATATTATTCATATAAATTAAAAACTTATTGAAAATATTACATGTATAATAAATAAATATATGTATAAATAAATATTATAAAATTATTAAATATATATTTTTATCATTATTAAGGAATATGTAATAATAAATGAATAAATTAAATTAAATAAATTACAAAATATTAAAAGTGAATTCGTAACATTTATGTGAATTATAGAAATACATATGTACACATACACATCTACACACACATATACATACACACATTTATATTCACACATACACATTTATAATTATATAAATAAATATATTTATTTATAATTCTAATTATAAATAAATATATTTATAAATATTTGTATATAATTATATATATATATATACTGAAAAATATTGGGGTCAAACCCCTTATTATTAAAATAAAAGAAAAAGAAACCAGAACATGAAAGATTGACGGGGTAAAACAGGGGAAAGCCCACATCCATAAAGAAAAAAAAACAAATCAAACATCAACATAATCATGATTAGATTCATGAACTGAATCTTCAGCATCATCGACATACTCCCACTCTGACTGTGTATTCCTCTAGTTAAAGAGCGTAATTTACCTCTCCTTAATCTTCATCTGCTCTAGAGTGAGCTGGTACCTGCAAGATCTAGAAGACATACTTCACCCACACCCTTGAGTTGAATCATCACGACCACCCCAACTTCGACCTTTTGGATACCTACCCTATCTCCAAGTTTTCGATTCAGGATTACATCATGTCCACCCTTCTCAACATCAAGAATGTATTTAGAAACATTACTGGCATCATCATTGAGAGTCTCAAGTTCCTAAAAACTGTTAACATCTGTGACATTCATTGATTGATCAAATTTCTTATCATAAAATTTAGGTGACTTAGGATAAAAGCCAGTTTTCCTTGGAACCATGTGAAAACCTTCAATATCCACATTATTCTTACCTTTACTACTTGTTGAGATCATTTCCTAATGCATATCAAATGTGGCTTGAAAAATTGCTTCCCTCTCAATGAACTCCATTCTGTTAGAAAAAACAGAAGCATCCATAATCTCATTGGATTTTTGAACATTTCTGAATTGGTTTTCCTAGAAGATTCCTCCTGCTTTACTGCCTCTAGATGCTTCATCGGCCGCTTGAGAACCACTCTTATTTTGTGCATTCAAGATAGTACTATCACTATCCTCCATTGCATTTTTTTTCATTTTCAACAACAATATCCAACCAAAGTTTTCTTTGTTCAAAGCACTAAAAAAGTGTAGTAGGCTGATTGAATTTAGCATTTATATCCCCTACCTACACTTTCATGATTTTACTGACATGTTGTCTACTAGAATGTACATCAATTTACCCTGCATTTACATTCAATACTACAAATATGACCTTTATAAGCACTATAAAAGTGCATTAACAGTGTTAAAAAAAGCGCTATTAATCAAGGTGAAGATAGGGGGACCCCTTTTATTAGTGCTTAGAAAAGCGCTGATAAAGGCCCCATTTATCAACACTAAAAAAGCACTGATAAAAGTAAAAAAAATAAAAAATAATATATAATTTGGGGGGAGCTTTTAACAGCGCTTTCCTACACATCCCCCATATGTCTATGCATCCCCCACATGCCCGCATGGTCCTCCTTGCTTCCACCCGAACTCGGAACCGCGACCTCCCCCCTTGCGCTCCTGCACCTTTACCACTAAGACATTTCGTTTTTATCTCTATTTAATGATATATCTATTTATTTATATATATATAGTTATATTAATTCATATATTAATATAGATTTATATTAATATAAATATATTTAGTTATATTAATACATATATATTTATTCATATTTTAATATATATATATATATATTCGTATATTAATATATATTTATATTTGTTTATATATATATAGTTATATTTATTCGTATATTAATATATATTCATATTAATATAAATATATTTAGTTATATTAATACATATATATTTATTCATATATTAATATATATATATATTTAATTATTCGTATATTAATATATATATATTTATATATATATTGTTATATTTATTATTATATTAATATAGATTCATATTAATATAAATATATTTAGTTATATTAATACATATATATTTATTTTTATATTATTATATATATATATATATTTATTTTTATATTAATTTGAATTTATATTTATTTATATATATATTTTTAGTTATAATTTTTTATCTGTATATTTATTTATATATTAATATATATTTATAAGAATAGTTTTAAATACATTTATAAAATATGTTTTTTATGTGTGTTTATAAATAAATAAATAAATACATACATACATAGATACATATACACAACACACACACACACACATTTACAAATAAATACATATATATGTGTATTTGAAAATCCATAAAATGTTAAAACGACCATAACTTCTAATCCAGAAGTTTGTTTCAACTTAATAATTATTAAAATTGAATAAAATGAAACAATCTTCGATATGATATGTGGTACAAGCTTAGCAGACATCCGGATCAGAAGTTATACCTATTTGAATGTTAAAAAATCAGTGTATCCCACCTAAAAACTCAGTTTTAGAGGCCTTTTGGGTCTTTTTGGGCCTTGAAAAATGCTACATAAGGTTGTCTTTGGTCACTAGTGCATACATATTGTCTCAAGCTTCGATTTGATATGTTGTAGATCTCAAACGGACACCCAGATCAAAAGTTATGGCTGTTTGATGTTTGAGTTACATTTTCAAGATATTTTTGAGCTTTTATTATATTTTTTTGATTTTTTGTGTCTTTAAATTGTTATTAAATGATTATTAATCGATTATAATTATAAAATTATTAATTAAAAATATTTTTTAAAAATATTTTAAAGCCATTTTCACTAAATTTCTTATATATTAAATGTAATAATCTATTTATAAATATCTAAAACATATTTAAAAAATATATATTATATTTTTAGCAATATAAATATACTTATATAATAATATATAATTTTTCATGATTTTTTTGAAATATAAACTTTATCAACGCTAGTAAAAAGCGCTGATAAATCCCCCATTTATCAGCACTACTAAAAAAAGTGCTGATAAAGGGGTCCCCTTTATCAGCACTAAAAAAAGCACTGATAAAGGGAACTTTTAACAGATCTAAAAAAATAACTGTTAAAAGTGACCCTTTATCAGTTCTTTTTTTAGCGCTGATAAAGGTTGGCGCTGTGGAAACCCAGTTTTGTGGTACTGATTAATTGGAGGAAAAATCTCCACCAGTCCAGAGATGGCACCCTCATCAGCCTGATAAAGAAAATCCAAAATATCACCATGACCTAAAATACCATTAACAGGTGCAGTCTCTAGCTACCCAGAATCAGTATTCTGAATAGGAAAGTCATTACATACTGGTTGAACTATAATAGGATCAATGGACTACTACCTTGAAACACCACCATTGGAATTCTATTTAACCAAATCAGAGGAATTGATTTCTTACCCCCCTTCAAGCATGAAATCTTTTCATGGCCATGAATAGAACTTTTTTCATATATAATCAGTCTTATCCAGCCTACTCGGTCATGACCAATTACATTGCATTCCAAGAAGAATTTTGGAATCCTCTCACACAAAATCTTCAATTATAACTCCTCATCATTAGTGAAAAAAAACACATGATCAACAAGAGTTGAAATTAAATCAATATCAACTAAGAACCAGGAGAAATGTTCATACCTTACATTAGCATTCTCCTTATCCATCTTGATGGGGATACCAGGCTACATTGCAATATCATGTAGAATTCTTGGATTCCATAGCATCCAGTGAAGTCCATAAACCTTGACCCAAACCTACACAAAAGAACCCCTAACATTCAGCAGATCAAACCTCCTATCCCATTTATTTATATGTATAAAACCAAATTTCATTGAAGAGAACAAAATCCCCATGACCATGGATTAATATCTTTGGAATGGAAAAGATAGTGAAGGAACCAACGTCCCAACAAAACACAATGCCAATTAGAGAATCCCCAAATCTCTGAAATTTGGTCAACCAAGAAATCAACCCCAAGTGCTTTTAGTTATCATTGATTAAGGTATCCCTATTATCATTGCTTTTTTGTTTAGTGATAATAAAAGTTGGTGCTGCGTACGGTGCGATTAGTGGTAGTGAGCATTAAGATCAATGTAAATATAGAGAATGCATCCACACGATAGGGGACATGCAAAACATTAAATTCATCATAAGAAATGTATATATACAAAATTAAGGTGAGTAAATAAAATAAGGCATCATTTGGTTCAAAAAAATATTTTTTGATTTCATTTTATAGTGTGGCCCTTCAAAGAAAGGGGCTAGTGCTTGGGGGATTATTTGTAAAACACCCATTGAAAACTAAAAGGGAAAAATAAATAACTATTTTGATGGGTAATAATTCATCTATGCAAGTGACTTAAAAGATGAAGGACAACAAAATATCCCCTATAATGATTGGTTCAAGAAAATTAAAGACAAGGAGTATAAAAATTTATCAAAATAAGTGAACCGCAATATTAGTCCACATGAAATAGAATAGAGTATATAAAAAATGGACACTTGAAATAAAATGGAGTGTTTTACCAATAAAATGGTTATTATTTTAAATACTGTCAATATATAGGACTAATTCCATTGTAAATCTAAATTCCCCGCATAAATTTGATAAAGCCTAGGAAATGACATCATCTACAAGTCGCATTTATCATAAATAATAAGTGTTATAATAATTTTCAAAACATAATTTTAAAAAAGGCTCAACTAGTTATTATAATTGAAAAATTCTATAATTTCTATGTGAACAATTGAAATTCAACATTTATCAGATCCAATAGTTCACTACTTCTAAGAATGGTTCCTAACATATAGGGGTTGGGTTCTAGTTTCTTTCCAAACAATCTTAAGTGATCAGATCCTTTGTTTGATTTTTTTCTTTGAAATCAAATTTTGCATTCACATTTCAAAAAATGGTATGAGAATGAGATGAGGGGGATAGAGAAGTATGAGAGACCACTAAAAAATCAATTATGCATTAATATATTATTATAAACATGTAGGCCCCCACTCCTCTATACACTTCATGACCAACTACTGATCAAGTAAAACTTTTAGTTCATATTGATACACATTATTAAGGAATAAATAGAATACCACATTTCCTTGTAAACATATTAATTGAGAAAATTCTTCTTATAATGATCACATTTAATGCTTAATAAAATGTATCACAGTTTTTTTTAGTTTAGTGTTACATGTGAAACAAAATATTAAATACATTGGATTTATTTAAAGGAAATATATATATTAAAATCATGGGCCATTACATAGATAATGTTTATAATTCTTCCCTGAAGGTTGGATTTTATCTATAATGGATGCATCTATGATGAAATCATCTATATTCATTTTTTTCTTTAAATATTGTAAAATACATTTAATTTGATAAAACCATTCTATGATAAATTTAATATATATATATTCTTGTATGAAATAAATTTGATTACTAAGAACTTGATTATTATATTCTTGGTGATGTATTTTTTCTCTAAAGAATTCCACATCTCTTTTATCACTGAAAGGTTAGAAACTCTGAGTGTCTCATATTCATATGTGCGAGGGGGGCTTTGGTCTTGAATGTGCATACACCACTTTTAGAGTTGCAAGAAGATGGGGCATGTATTTATCATTATTTAAAAACCTACACATTATCATTTTAATAAATGATGATTTGTATCACCTTTTAAGGTGACTCTGCCCACTCTCACTTAAATAATGTTAGAGGTGGGAGGGGGATTTGGCATATAAAGCATAAACACCACTTTAAGAGTTGTAACCAATAGGTGCATCTCTTTTTCATTGTTTAAAATCTATAATTTTAAATAATAATAAAGTTTAAAACCTTATAATATAACCCCCCACTTCTCTCTATATATTTTTAATTTATGATTTCAAACATGTGTTTCTATTTAAAAATAAATAAAATAAATATTTTAAAAACAATTTACAATCCAACAATAATCCCATATCATTTATGTAGACTCCAAATAATCTTATATGATTAGAGAGTGATAATGTGTATGGTGTTAAGGGGAATCATGTATAAAATTTATATTCATTTTTTATATAGTTCATGTGAGAGCATTTTGGAAAATAAATTATGAGCCTAATAATCAAAATTTTGGTTTTTTATTATATTTATTATCCAAATTTACTATATCACTTTATTATTTTATCCAAATTCAATTTTACTACTGTATATTTTGATTTAGTCAGCACTATCCTTTATCATCACTAAAAACACTAATAAAGGGTGTACATTTATCAGTGAAAAAAATCACTGATAAAAGGTACTTTTATCAGTGCTAAAAAAAGAACCAATAAAAGTACCCCATTATTGGGACTTTTTTTAGCGTTGATAAAGAGTACTTTTATCAGTGCTTTTCTTAGCATGAATAAAAGGTATATTTCATAAAAAATTATATACCATTAAAAAAAATATTAATATATTAATATTAATATTAATATAATATATTTTATATAATATGAATAATATAATACTAAATATGTAATCACACTTAATATATAAGATATTTAGTGAAAAATGGTTTATATAATGAATAAAAATTAATATTAATTAACAATTTATGAATTATTATTGAGTAATAATCATTTAATAAAAATTTGGTGATATAAAAAATAAATAAATTAATAAACAATCTAAATATCTAAACAACATCTAACTAAAAAAATAAAAATTTTATTTTAAATAAAAATGTATGAATATTTATATATCTATACAAAGTATACATAATGTTTATATATATATATAAATATATTTGTGTGTGTTTCTATATTAAGAAACAGATATACATTAATCTATACATTCTAATACATGTATATAAATATTGAAATATAATATATTTAAATAAATATAAATATGTATAATTATATTTATAGACACACCTATGTGTGTATAAATAGACACACACACACAGAGGCATGTGTGTGTTTATATACACACAAAAATAATGTATTTTATAAATGTATTTTAAAATTATTATAATATATATTTATATGAATAAATGTATAGATAACAAATTTAACTAAATATATATAAATAAATAGATATATCATAACATAAAGAACAAAACAACATTGACTAGTGATAAAGGCACAAGTGCATGAGGGTGCACTAGTTCAAATCCAAGTGAAGGAACACTCAGGTGTAGGCATGAGCGGTGGTGTAGTTCTGATAAAGAGTAGAGGGAGGGTAAGACGAGTGTTGATAAAAGAGGTGTGTGTGTGTGTGGGGGGGGGGTCACTACGACAAATTCAACCATTAGTGACCAAAAAAAGTAGTTGCTAATGGGATTTAGTGACCATCATCCAGTAGATTTTTGTGGTCACAATTTTCCAATCAGTAAAGGGTATTAGAGATTTCCAAAGGAGGTCTCTATATCAACTCTCCAAAAAAATATGGTAGTAGTAACTGGGAAGATAATGAGTGATCACTTTGGCGTTTCCTAATGCCCCAGAAAAATAATGGAGGTAGAGACCACCAAAGGAGATTGATAATGCTACCTAAAAATAAAAGCATTAGCGACTACCATAGGCAGTCTCTAATCTGGTGATTTTTTTAAAAAAAAATTACATTCATACAGCCCCAAATTACCAAAACATAAAAACATACTACAAAAAAAAGCTGACATCCTAAAAAAACCATTAATCCAAACAGTTACAGACCCCTTCCAATCTTTTGTCTCAATCAACCTACTAATAAGATACAAATAAACAACTAAACAAAGAAAATACAAATTAATATATTTAACATTAATAAAATTTATTTAGTTAATGTAGAGATATATATATATATTGAATAATAAAAATAGTTTATATAGAATTACCTAAAGAATGAACCATAAATATATAAATGAGGAAAAACTAATCTGAAATATTTGTTTACAGAATTTATCAGTTAAACAATGACTATTAAAAATAGAAAAACAATTTTACATTATATCAGTCAATACAGACATCATATTGATGAGAAATTAACTCCAATAGATCAAATATGATTTGAGGAATGTTCTCCTATCTTTTCATGTCAGTCAAAAGTTATTTTCTCATTTTGACCCCCTTATGGGAGATATGTCATTTTAATAATACCAGAAAACATTACCCATTGTTTTTCATCATACAAGGTGACACAAGAATATGATGGATGAGACATTGATTCCTATAGATAAAAAATGGATAGATTATCATTCTCCCATAATTTCATGTCAATCCAAGTACATTTTATTGGTATTGAACTCTTCTACGTGATTTGTCACTTAACTCCATATCTAAGGGATAAACATCACTTTTGATCATACCGATCAATTTAGGAATTTGATCCACATGATTATTCTTCCTATAGAATTTAAATGAATTAAATATCATTTTCCTAATATTTCATGCCAGTTATAGCACATTTGGTCAGTTTTGACCCCTACACACATGATTTTCCCATTATTACAATAAATGATAATAAAGGTGAAAATTAACTTTTAATTATACTAACCAATACAAATATAAGAATAATGAAAAATTGATTACATTAGATCACATTTCAGTTGAGGAATTTCATTCCATCTTCTCACATCAATCAAAAGTCATTTTATCATTTTGACCCCTTGACAAGAGATATGTCATTATTGAGTTAAATAAAATAAAAACCTAATGATTCATCTAATTAGAAGATAATTAAAAATATAATTATTAAGGATAAAAACAATCAAATTTATTCCAAAGGTGTGTCCTTCCTTTTACCCCATCAATTAGAAATGAAGAGCAATATGAATCACTATATGGGTTGCAACAAGACATATTTAAGTAGGAAAAATTCAAATTCCAAACATGGTAAAAAAATAATGTTATTTTTTGGAATTTTTAGGGTCTGGACAACTCAGTAAATACTATTACCATAAAAACTATGATTATAAACCATCATCCTCTAATGATATGGATTTTTGAGCCTATAGATCAGTTAAAATCATTGCAAGGATTGAATTTTAGGGCATTGGGTTATGATATTGTAGGGATAAATCTACACACTACTTCTGTAGAAAATCTCTAGGTTCTTATTTCTACTAAAGTGATTGGAATCAATATCATTTATATTAGTTATAATATACTATCTAGTAAAGTCAATTTTAAAGGTAACTTAATTTATGAATATTTAATTTATTATTTGAATAATTTTCAAGTTAGGAGGTTACTTTGTTTGGAAATTAGGAATCTAAAATCCACCATGTGTGAGGAAAGGTGGAGAAGGAGGAATAAATCTTGTTAAGTTATATATTAAAATCTTTTTCTTAGCAAGTACTAATAAATAGGATGTTTATCCATGTATAATTAGTTCTAAAAAGAGTGATCCTTCTTAATTATTCTAAAAAGTGATAATAAAGGTAAATTCTTTCCCCCTTGTTTATTTTAGTGAAATCTATTCTCACTATATTACCATTGGTAAATGAATTGTTGGATATATGGTGATACAGTAACAATTATGTTTTGTTTAATTGAACATGTGATCCTATATAATTTGTTTTTTGTTGAAAATTTCCTTATTGTTCCAGCTCACTGCTTGTTGTAAATAGCGTATGCTTGTTTTTAAACCAGTTATTGTAGTGGGATGATTGGGAATATAGTGTGTTAATTGGGTTTTTTTCATTGAAAGTGATTAATATGGTAGGGTATTTACATCATTGATTTTTTTTTTGTAATTACCTGATTGGGTAGAGAGTATTGGTTATACAATGATCCAGTTTATTGGTAAGGACTTTATTACTAAATGTGTTTTGGATGTTTCTTAGATACTTAGTTATTCTGTGATGAATCTCATAAAGGATTACACATAAACCTTTCCAATGTGTCATGAACTAGTTTAATTCCTACACCACCCTATATGTCTCACTGTTAGAAGTCACTCTACTCCCAAATATGATAGACCACATGCTTGGGTATTATAACTCACATGTAAAACATTGTCACTTCATCCCAAAATCTCACCAACACATTAGTAAATATTTATAGAGAGTATAATGACCAAATTCCATTTTGGCATGACTTATGCCAAAGTTTATACATCTCCTTTTCTCACCTCTAAAAAAATCATCCACTTGTATTACTTATTTTGATGAATATTTAACATAGGGACCTATAAAATAATACTTTAATAAATTTATACAATTATTTTATCACCAAATCTATATTATGAACATTTTTTTAAGGGATTATCATTTCTAGATTTCATTGATCATAATAATTAATCCAGTAAAGCATAAAATTCATATTTTACTAATTTAAATATATAATTTTATATAATTATCATTTTAAATGGTAAAAAAAGTATAGATACAACAATCTAGGGGAACATGTCATTGATGACCTTGAAGGACATGAGCAGGCAGTCAATCATATCATATTTTGATTTATATGTGGGGGAGACCATGATAGAGATCACCCCTAAAAGCAAGGATGATTTTAATAGCAACAAGTGGAAATAATAATAGTATCTTCAATCATCCTGGATTCAAATTTATAAGAAAAGTAATACAATTAAAAATACTATGAAGTAAGGAGTGGGTGATGAAAGTGTGACCTAGTGGTGGGTCAAGAAGAAATGTGGGTGGATAAATTTGGTGGTGAAAAGAAGGATGTTCAAAGAAGTTATTCCTAGAATGCAAAAAGATTATGGGGGAACATGACATGACCTTGAACATGGTTTACTATAGTAATTCATAAGTCACCTTATAAGGAATACAATAATGGGACCTTATGGGGATTCTAAGAATTAAAAAATCATTACAAGGCCATTAGTTAAGGTCCTTAAAATCAAGGTCAATAACTAAGGAATCTTCTCCCTAGAGAATATTAATTAGAATGATAGATAATACTATATATTTTTACTTAGAGTGGATGAATGTTTGTTTACACTTTTTTATCAATGGTGGTTTTTTCGGTGTTCTCGTTTCAAGGAACATGGATTCTCATTTCGGATTTCAATGTGGTCATGAGTTTGGATGAAAATATTGGTGAACTAGCTCTATATATGTACAACTAAGAATTCAAGGAGTGTATAGAATCTAAATATTTAGTGGAAGTTACTTTTCATGGTAAAAAACATAGCAGGTATATAAAATTAGCTAACAAGGTAGTTTCTAGTAATATTGATAGAATATTTTTCATGAATCCTTTGGGAACTTCTAGGATTTGGTAGTTCTTAATATGAATTATTTTGATATTATTCTAGGAATGACCCGATTAACATAGCTCCATGATTTAATTGAATTTTATAATACAAGAGTGTCCATTTAATAACCTATTTGTTCCCAATACACATTCTATAGAGAGTGGGAGTTCTAGGATTCCAAATAAATCCCTGATTAGGGATAGGTAGAAGTGATAACAATTGGGAAAAATTTCCCTGTTCTTGGAGTAGTTGATGCTAAATAGAAAAAATTATTACATCTCATAGTGGAATTATATCTTGATCTTCTCCTTGATCATTTTTAGGAATCCCTCCAAATAGGAAACATGAAATTAAAGAGTAACACGTCTTATATCTCATGGTGGAAGCTCCTCTAGTCCAACCCTCCTGAATTAGTTAGTTTGGTGGTTCTGAACCAACACTATGTCTAATAAGTGCTCTGTCTACTCTTCAACCAGCTACATTAATATAATAAATGATCCATGAGAATTAATGGGCCTCCAAATTGGTGTAATCTACCACTATTAACACTTAGAAAACTTCAAAGCTTCAAAAATTGTACAAGCTTCAGAAATTAGTGGACTCTATCATGCCAAAATAGACTAATGAATTGAAGTAGTCATGAAATGGTGTAATAGTGTCCTAATATAAATTGCTAAATAATTTATTCATTCTATTTGATTTTTAACCTAAAAATCATCTAGTATTAGATCTCGAACAGTAGCACCCTCTCAACCATGCTTGATATCAGACGATGGAAACCCATTACCCACCCCAGAAAACCAAGGGTCATTATAAATTTTAACCCCATTACCATTAGAAACTTTCTATCTTCAATAAAAATTTATTTATATCCCAAAATATTCTAAATAAAGGTAGGATGTGGTATGAGATGAGAACTTATAAAATCACAAGTTGAACTAAATATCCCCTTCTTAAATATACCAAAGATGATGGGAAGACCAAAATATTTTTTTGTTAATTTCCATACTTGGTAAAATTTAATTTTAATGAAAATATAAATGTGGTTTGTGACTTTACTAAAAATACTAAAACAAAATGAGATAATAAATTTGAACGAGAAAACAAAAAGATAAAATAAAACACACCTCTTGAATTTGATGCGTCATGCAGGACCATGGCTGCTACCTTCATCCTGTGCAGTAAGTCCCTACAAAAAATAAAAGTTATAAAGATAATAAGAATGAATGTAATAAAAAATAAATAAATAAATAAATATAAAAATTCATCTTGGGATCCCCTTCACAATCACCCTAGTGCATATACTCTTGTAGTTCTCTAACCTCAGCTAACAGCTGAACATTTACCTTGTAACACCCCGAGATTTTATGAAAAATATTATTTTAATTTCATTAATGTCTTGTGTTGTATGCTACACCAAGATTACCTTGCGCTATACGCAACACCGTATTAGCTTGAAGTATATGCAACACTATTCTTGGATCGTGTTACACACAATTTTGATAATAGTTATTCTACGCAACATTGAGTATATATATATATATTCAATGTATAAATGAAATATGGTTGGATTCTGTTATATTAAACAACGAAGTATTCTTGCACAATACGCAACCTTGACTTGGCTTGCATTACACGCAATCACGACCTTCCTCGATAGCGTGTGTTGTACGCAATACCGGGTTTTACTAAACAACGATATATTATTATAATATTATTATGAACTAGCCGTTATGAATAGTATTAACTAAATTCTGAATTTTATAACTTTATTATTCATCTTACACATTTTTTAGAACATGGTATAAGAACAAAATAATTTTTTCGGGTAAAATAAGTATTTTTCAAAAAAATGCAGTTTTGCCGCCTTTTGATGGCGCACCCACTTTAAATCTAGTTTTTGACATGTTTATAAGTTCAATTTGAAAATATAAAATTCTTATTTGGAATCAAGAAAAGAAAATTTACTTTGGATAAATTTTTCATATTATTCTGGTAACTTTCATATTTTGATGAATAGTAAAAACATATTTTAATTAAAAACAACTTTTTTCATCGCAATAATTTATATGGTTAAATTATAATATTGAATGGTTTTAAAGTATAAATAGAATATATTTTTACTATTTAATATAATTTATTTCATTAGCATTGATTCTACCTTGAATTCGTAGGATAAATCAATTTAATCGTTTGCAATATTTTAAACAAAAACCCATTTTCTTTCGACAACATGATTAATTTTAATTTAATTTCTGCAACTTTCGTGTATTGAATTTGGAAAAATGGATTCCATATTTGGAATCGGTGGGTCCAAATTATGTTAATAAGCTACTTTTTTATTTTTTTGGCATTATGAATAGTAACTACGGTAAATTTTATTTACCATAGTTAAAGGTAAATCGGGTAATTAAGGGTAAATATAAGATTATAAAATTAACCTAACACCTGCCAAAATCCTATTGGATGACTAAAAGTCGATCCATATCACCTAAGAGTCGGATTAGATTCATTTAATGGACTTTTGTCCATGAAAATAATTTAATTATTATTAAAACCAAAGAATGCGACAACATGTCACTTTCTTAAATCTTATAAGTATAATAATTTTAATTTAGTGATAAACTTCATGAAACTTCAAACATTAATAGTCTCCAGAAATATAATACAATTATCTACATCATAGGAATTTATTTAGAATTTTTAGGGATTAAATAATTATCATTTATTATGACACAAAGATGATGCAGTAATTATCTTATTAATGAAATATTGACATAATTGCGGTTATAAATACCCAAATAAATGTAATTTAAGACTTTTTATGAATTAAACTAATTTTATAGGTTAATATTACATGTTAGTATCTATTTAATTAACTTTTTTCGAACTAATCATTCTGTTATGATTTTCACAAAAATCAATTACTAAATAGTGTCAAAATTGACATAAAATAGTTTTTAAAACAAATATTATATTATTAATTGTTATTTTATTCCTAAAAATATAAGGTTCGGAAAAATGACTTAGGTTATATATATTAATAATAAACAACTTGGGGTTCTTTTGGCTTCTTATAGTAATTTTATTAACCTTATAGTATAAGAACACAAGAAGACACGGTAAAAGTAAAATTATTTAACTTAATGTTAAATCTAAATGATAAGGTTAAAATAAGAACATCAACTTGTCTAAATTATATTGGATGAGATTATTTCGACCCATCCCCACATTATCTTCTAAATAAATCAATTTGGAGCTATTTAAAACCGAACTTGACTTTATAATAAAATAATATTTTTAGTTTTTCCAAAGGAGCCCCTCTCCTCCCTTATAAAAGGGCACCTCCTCCCTATCTTCCTCACACCAATTTGAGCCTTTAATCTCGGACAAACCCTGACAATTTCTACTTTTCACTTCCCTAGAGACATCCTATATGTCCTGGTCTTCTTAAAAGACTAATTTTAGTGCCCTAAAAGGAATTCTCAAAGAAGCACTTCAAAGAAGAGGTAATGTCCGTTACCGATTCTTTCATCTTTATTTCTTCTTCCACTTATTCTTCTTTAGATGTTTCATTATGAAATAATAACATCCGTATCACTCATATACTGATATGTTATTATAAGTATGAAACAACCCTATTTCACCATCTAACCATCCTACGGAAAATGAAATCATCGCGCATGCGTACGTACGGAATACCGTCTCCACGCCGTGGTGTAATCTATTTTCAACCACCACCTTACTTGGATGGGTATAATGGTGTAAATAATAACTATGTATGATTATTTTAAAGTTATATTGATTCTGAAATAGTATACATACACTCCAATACAGTCCCACGATCATGAGAACGATATCATCGCTCGTGCGTACGTACGGACTACCGTCTCCACGACGCGATGCGATTCATTCTCCACGTTAACCATTCATGAATGATTATAAAGTATATATAATAAGTAATCATGAAATATATGACATAATAATGATACTGGATTTATGTGTATATATATGTATGTCATCTACTTAATTCCATTCAACTCAATAAGGAAACGAAAACAGCGTTCATGCGTACATACGGCCTACCGTCTCCATGAACGATGTATTTCTTTCCATTTACTGATCTATTATATATATTTATATTCTGAAAATATATTATATTTAAATCATGTTTTACATTCTGTATTTAAGTAATCATGATCTAAGTAATCATATGAATAATTACAAGTTAAAACACGAACGACAAATGAGACGATTTTACCCAAAACGCTCTTTAACATGGAATTTACAAAAGAACGGGTAATATGAAGTCATAAGTGAACCATATATGATATCATAACAATGAGTATGATTCTGGAATAAGTAAATGGCATTATTTAAATCATTATACAGGAGGTTTGGACACATACAAAGCAAATCAGACCTAAGGTAAGGGATAATTTTGCAAATCTCATTTTTATTCGAGATTGCTTATTCGTAAGTATTTACTGGGGTTATTTCTATCGTCCATGTCCATGTTTTATAAAAGTGTTTTCATGTATGTTTAAAGTCCTTTTTACCCATTTTTCACTTTTACTACATGGTATGTAAGGAATCTTTTTTTTACGTCACAAGGTACTTTTTGACTTTTCTGATAAAAGTACGAAGAATGTTTTTTTAACTTATACGACATGAATGGATTTTTAAAACATTATTTCCAAGAAGCATCCTTTACAAGTTTTCAAGTTTATTTTTAATCAACTTCTTTTAGTTTAGAATTGTACAACATGTTAAGAAAGAAAAAGTGTTTTTGAAGCAGAAAGGATATTTTCCTCAAGAATGGAGTTCAAGTGTTTTATCAAAATTATTTTCCATCTAAGATAATAAAGGGTTCTGTTTCTATCCATATTATTACATTGATTTGATTATGTTGTGATGGAGTTATATTTTTATGAATTACTTTATCCTATATGAATTGTTTTATGATGTCACGATGTTTAAGATTCCCATTTCTATTACATGGGTTATGCTATGATGTATAGTTTCTGATTTTGTGGCACAAATAATAATGATATCATTATGAGATGGGTGGGACCTATATCTCCCTCCAATTCATTGGGTAAAGATTTTATATCTCATGAGATAGACATGGCTGGAACGGCAGGTTATACCAGTTCAGTGAAACAGGACTGAAACGAGGAGTGAACTCGGTTCAGAAATGGACTTTGTCCACTAAGATAGTCTTGGAAATGAGTCTTGACTAATAAGAAATGATTCTCAATGATTATGTGTGTATGACACAAAGTGTTATGTTTTAAGTTATGATTATTGGGATTACATTTCACTACTATGATTTATCCCATGTTATGAAATTATGATCTTTTTGCAGGTTAAGATTTCCAAAAGTTATGTTCTTATGAATATGATGTGATTGATATTTATTTTGTTTACCCTTACTGAGCATTTGAGCTCACCCTTTTATGTTTTGTTTTCCCCAAGATATAAAGAAAGGTTTTAGGTAAAAAAAAGAAGATCTTTATGGGATATGTTGAAGATCTTTCACCATGATTAGAATATTATATTCCAAGTTTCCAAAGACACTAAACTATTACAGTTATTATGTGTGTGTTTTTGTAATGTACTAAGTATTCCGCAAAAGTAATGTAATGTCCATGTATGTCAAGCTTTGGGTCTCTACAGTTGGTATCAGAGCAAAGGTTTAGTCAAACTTTGGAAACTAGGATGCGAGAACTTTAGTGAGATCCCTAGAGATATTTCTAAGGTATGTCTAGGGATGTCCCTAAGGTTAAGTATAAGTATAGGTTATAGTACTAGAATTATGGTAACCCAAGATGTTAGATATTGAAGGTACTCCTCCTTTATTGTGTTGTTTTCCCTAGCATGATTTTTGCCTCTCACGCTATTCTTTTTGGGTTTTAGATGATGGCTGGAACCCAAAGGAACCGTGTTGATCAATGTAATGGAAAATGCAATGATTTTCCTCCTGAACAAACAAATGTTATGGGAGATGGAGTGAAAAATCTTATTACTATACTTACAAAAGCTATGAATCATTCTGGACTTCCAAATGAGCAGAGAAGGGAACACTATTCTATTGAGTCCTTCATGAGGCAACGCCCACCTTCTTTCAGTGGGTCTTCTGATCCACTTGTTGCCGAACAATGGATCAGTACTACTGAAAAGATATTTTTAGTTCTTCAATGTTCTGAACATGATAAAGTCATCTTAGCAGTATATCGTTTGGAAGGTGATGCTGATCAATGGTGGAATCTTATCAATAATACGAGGCCAAGAGATGAAATTGAGTCCATAGAATGGGAAGAGTTCAAGAACTTATTTTTCAATATGTACTTCCCTCATATTCTTCAAACAAAGATGGAGAAGGAGTTTCTTGAACTAAAGAAAAAGGATGATGAATCTGTTGGTATATACGAAGCGAATTTTACAAGTCTTGCAAGGTATGCATCTAGATTTATCATCCAACTTAAAAGTAAAGTTGATCGATTCTTCAGTGGCTTAAAACCAAATCTTTGAAGAGCATTAGCTATAAGAGACTTCAGTAGCTATGAAGAAATTGTGTGTTTTGCGATCAAGGTAGAAATGGAAGTTGGTGTTACTTATCCATCTCATAGTTTTAACAAAAAAACGAAAGATGGAGTTCAAGGAGAAATCTCATAATAATGGTGAAAAGAAGATGAATGTTTCTTTATGCTCAAAGTGTGGAAAGAAGCATGGTGGAGATTTTCTTAAAGGGACAAGTAAATGTTTCAAATGTGGAAAGGATGGTCATCGGGCATTTGAATGCCGCAATGATGGTAAGAAGATGTCTAATGATGCAAACAAAGGAAGGGATACACAGAATAAACCTACTACACTTCAATGCTTCAGGTGCAAGTAAATGGGGCATTATGATAATAAATTCCCTAATCCAAGGGTTAGTGATGATCAACATGAGCAACCACTTAAGGCAAAGGACAAAGGGAAGTCACATGTGATCACCATTGGCGATGTTGAATATGGAAATTATGTGGTGGAATGATTAAGTGTTTATGTAATGGGATTCAAAAATAATGTTGTATATAGTATCATGGAATATTGGAATATTTATGTATTGGTTTATTGTGGTTTTCAATAATTTTATGGTACCGGTAACCATGGAAAGTGATAGAGATATTTTTTGGGAAAAAAATATGATATGCACATAATGAAGGGAAAACGAGAAAATGAAATGCTTGACAGTATTCATGAGCTCATGATTGATATAAGGACTAAGTGATATCATGGTTTGAGTATATAGAATTTTGAGGATTTTGGTATGTGGAAATAGTTAACTTTTAACAGCATTCATGTTTTCAATAAGGTTCAATGGGTATTCATTATTCAAGAGAATACATGATTAAGGTATTCACATGTTTGTAATTTGACCAACAAGATATATCTTATGATATATGGGGGATAAATGATGGCATTCACGTGATCATTTTATTTATACTATGAGCTTGGACCGAAGTATTTTAGATAAGCCTAAAGATTGGAATGGATTATGTTGGACATAAGTTAGTATTGTTTAAGTATAGAACTTTTTTCGATATTATTGATGGGATGTTATAGTAATATAGCTTTAGAAAAAGGACAACCTGTAGGACGGGCGATAGCCCTTCGCGTCGGACAAGGCTATGGGAATCGAACCCACAACCGAAGTGCGACTAGCCTTTATCTCCTACCACTGGTCTATAGGAAGTCCCTGTTTAGTAGAAACTAGTTTTATTATATTAAGAAGTATAATATAAGAAGTATAAGTCCATTTTAGGAACCATATATGATTAATCTCACTATATATGGACTTACGTATTTTTTTGATAACTTTTTTAACCTTTTGTTTGAGACAAATGGAATGACCCCTCATTCTATCAAATGATCTGCTAACAAATCACGAATGACAAATTCAACTTCATTTCTTTAAGAGATGAAGTGGAAATTGTTCAAAGAACGACTAACGGTGAGACTATACCAAAATCACGAAAGTATTTCTTCTAATTCCAATTTCATCAACTTTAGGGAAATGATCTTGAAAACCAAAAATGTTGTCCTAGTGCTCTTATATCTAATGAATCAGATAGTACCTTAGATCGTCACAAATTTATGGCTTTATGATTGCTAGATTTTCTATATCCATGTTCTCTACCACTTTCCATCAGAACTTGATGGTTAGATTTTTCTTCCATATCCATATTTTCACCTATGTTCTCCTACGTGGAAACCCAGTGATGAGTTAATTTGGGTAACTGTTAAATTTCATAATTTATTCTTTAAATCCATGTTTTGGTATTCCTTTTTACGATGTGGGTTTCTATTAAACAAACTTTTGAGTAGTAAACCATTTATAACCCCGACGAATTTCGAGGGTGAAATTCATTTTTAAGGGGGGTAGAATGTAACACCCTGAGATTTTATGAAAAATATTATTTTAATTTCATTAATGTCTTGTGTTTTATGCTACACCAATATTACCTTGCGCTATACGCAACATCGTATTAGCTTGCAGTATACGCAACACTATTCTTGGATCGTGTTACACACAATTTTGATAATAGTTATTCTACGAAACATTGAGTATATATATATATATTAATTGTATAAATGAAATATGGTTGTATTATGTTATACGAAACAACGAATGATTCTTGCACAACACGCAACCCTGACTTGGCTTGCATTACACGCAATCACGACCTTCCTCGATAGCGTGTGTTGTACGCAATACCGGGTTTTACTAAACAACGATATATTATTATAATATTATTATGAACTAGCCATTATGAATATTATTAACTAAATTTTGAATTTTATAACATTATTATTCATCTTACACATTTTCTAGAACATGGTATAAGAACAAAATAAAATTTTCAGGTAAAATAAGTATTTTACAAAAAATGCAGTTTTGCCGCCTTTTGATGGCGCATCCACTTTAAATCTAGTTTTTGACATGTTTATAAGTTCAATTTGACAAAAAAAATTATTCTTTGGAATCAAGAAATGAAAATTTACTTTGGATAAATTTTTCATATTATTCTGGTAACTTTCATATTTTGATGAATAGTAAAAACACGCTATATTTTGATTAAAAAAAACTTTTTTCATCGCAATAATTTATATGGTAAAATTATAATATTGAATAGTTTTAAAGTATAAATAGAATATATTTTTACTATTTAATATAATTTATGTCATTAGCATTGATTCTACCTTGAATTCGTAGGATAAATCAATTCAATCTTTTGCAATGTTTTAAACAAAAACCTGTTTTCTTTCGACAACGGGATTAATTTTAATTAAATTTCTGAAAAATTCGTGTATTGAATTTCAAAAAATGGATTCTATATTTGGAATCAGTGGGTCCAAATTATGTTAATAAGCTACTTTTTATTTTTTTGGCATTATGAATAGTAACTACGATAAATTTTATTTACCATAGTTAAAGGTAAATCAGGTAATTAAGGGTAAATATAAGATTATAAAATTAACCTAACAGCTTCCAAAATACTATTGGATGACTAAAAGTAGACCCATATCACCTAAGGGTCGGATTATATTAATTTAATGGACTTTTTTCCATGAAAATAATTTAATTATTATTAAAACCAAAGAATGTGACAACATGTCACTTTCTTAAATCTTATAAGTATAATAATTTTAATTTAGTGATAAAATTCATGAAACTTTGAACATGAATAATCTACAGAAAGATAATATAATTATCTACATCATAGGAATTTATTTAGAATTTTTAGGGATTAAATAATTATCATTTATTATGACACAATGATGATGCAGTAATTATCTTATTAATGAAATATTGACATAATTGATGTTATAAATACCCAAATAAATGTAATTTAAGACTTTTTATGAATTAAAATAATTTTATAGGTTAATATGACATGTTATTATAGATTTAATTAACTTTTTTCGAACTAATCATTCTGTTATGATTTTCACAAAAATCAATTACTAAATAGTGTCAAAATTGACATAAAATAGTTTTTAAAAAAAATATTATATTATTAATTGTTATTTTATTCCTAAAAATCTAAGGTTCAGCAAAATGACTTAGATAAGGTTATATATATTAATAATAAACAACTTGGGGTTCTTTTGTCTTCTTATAGTAAGTTTATTAACCTTATAGTATAAGAACACAAGAAGACACGGTAAAAGTAAAATTATTTAACTTAATGTTAAATCTAAATGATAAGGTTAAAATAGGAACATAAACTTGTCTAAATTATATTGGATGAGAGGATTTCGACCCATAACCACCTTATATTCGAAATAAATCAATTTTGAACTATTTAAAACTGAACTTGACTTTATAATAAAATAATATTTTTAGTTTTTCCAAAGGAGCCCCTCTCCTCCCTTATAAAAGGGCACCTCCTCCCTCTCCTCCTCACACCAATTTGAGCCTTCAAGCTCGGAAAAAACCTGCCAATTTCTTCTCTCCACTTATCTAGAGACATCATAGAGGTCCTGGTCTTCTTAAAAGACCAATTTTAGTACCCTAAAAGGAAGTCTCAAAGAAGCACTTCAAAGAAGAGGTAATGTCCGTTACCGATTCTTTCATCTTTATTTCTTATTCCACTTCTTCTTCTTTAGATGTTTCATTATGAAGTAATAAAATCATTATAAATCATATAATTATATGTTATTATAAGTATGAAACAACCCTATTTCACCATCTAACCATCCTACGGAAAATGAAATCACCGCGCGTGCGTACGTACGGAATACCGTCTCCACGCCGTTGTGTAATCTATTTTCCACCACCACCTTACTTGGATGGGTATAATGGTGTAAATAATAACTATTTATGATTATTTTAAAGTGATATTTATTATGAAATAGTATACATACACTCCAATACAGTCCCACGATCATGAGAACGATATCATCGCTCGTGCGTACGTACGGACTACCGTCTCCACGACGCGATGAGATTCATTATCCACGTTAACCGTTCATGAATGATTATAAAGTATATATAATAAGTAATCATGAAATATATGACATAATAATGATACTGGATTTATGTGTATATATATGTATGTCGTCTACTTAATTCCATTAAACTCAATAAGGAAACGAAAACAGCGTTCATGCGTACGTACGGCCTACCGTCTCCATGAACGATGTATTTATTTCCATTTACTGATCTATTATATATATGTATATTCTGAATATATATTATATATAAATCATGTTTTACATTCTGGATTTAAGTAATCATGATCTAAGTAATCATATGAATAATTACAAGTTAAAACACGAACGACAAATGGGATGATTTTACCCAAAACACACTTTAACATGGAATTTACAAAAGAACTGGTAATATAAAGTCATAAGTGAACCATATATGATATCATAATAATGAGTGTGATTCTGGAATAAGTCAATGACATTATTTAAATCATTATACAGGAGGTTCAGACACATACGAAGCAAATCGGACCTAAGGTAAGGGATAATTTTGCAAATCTCATTTTTATCCGAGATTGCTTATTCATAAGTATTTACTGGGGTTATTTCTATCATCCATGTCCATGTTTTATAAAAGTTTTTTCATGTATGTTTAAAGTAATTTTTACCCATTTTTGACTTTTACTAAATGGTATGTACAGAATCTTTCTTTTGTTTACATTACGGGGTACTTTTTGACTTTTCCGACAAAAGTACGAAGAATGTTTTTTTAACTTATACGGCATGAATGGATTTTTAAAACATTATTTCCAGGAAGCTTCCTTTACAAGTTTTCAAGTTTATTTTTAATCAACTTCTTTTAGTTTAGAATTGTACGACATGTTAAGAAAGGAAAAGTGTTTTTGAAGCAGAAAGGATATTTTCCTCAAGAATGGAGTTCAAGTGTTTTATCAAAATTATTTTCCATCTAAGATAATAAAGGGTTCTGTTTCTATCCATATTATTACATTTATTTTATTATGTTGTGATGGAATTATATTTTTATGAATTCCTTTATCTTATATGAATTGTTTTATGATGTCACGATATTTAAGATTCCCATTTTTATTACATGGGTTATGCTATGATGTATGGTTTCTGATTTTGTGGCACACATAAGAATGGTATCATTATGAGATGGGTGGGACCTATATCCCCCTCCAATGAATTGTGTAAATATTTTATATCTCATGAGATAGACATGGTTGGAACGGAAGGTTATACCGGTTCAGTGAAACATGACTGAAACGAGGATTGAACTCGGTTCAGAAATGGACTTTGTCCACTAAGATAGTCTTGACAATGAGTCTTGACTAATAAGAAATGATTCTAAATGATTATGTGTGTATGCCACAAAGTGTTATGTTTTAAGTTATGATTATTGGGATTAAATTTCACTACTATGATTTATCCCATGTTATGAAATTATGATCTCTTTTGCAGGTTAAGATTTCCAAAAGTTATGTTCTTATGAATATGATGTGATTGATATTTCTTTTGTTTACCCTTACTGAGCATTTGAGCTCACCCTTTTATGTTTTCTTTTCCCTAGGATATAAAGAAAGGTTTTAGGTAAAAAAAAGATCTTTATGGGAGATGTTGAAGATCTTTCACCACGATTAGAAGATTATATTCCGAGTTTCCAAAGACACTAAATGATTACGGTCCTTGTGTGTGTGTTTTTGTAATGTACTAAGTATTCCACAAAAGTAATGTAATGTCCATGTACGTCAAGTTTCGGGTCTCTACATACCTCCCCAGAAGAACACATATATTACTCCAAATCTATCACCTGCTATTTCATCCCAACAATAATAGGATCCATAAACATAGTGCATGAAACTAAAAAACAAGGAATCCACATTCCATAATTTAAGCTATTACCATGTCCATCATGACCAATAATGCGATGGAATATATCATCCCTTCGCATGGAAAGTTTCTACCGGTCCCCTAGAAATTGTGTTAACTCAGCCTAAAATTGATCATGTGTAATATATAAATATAAATATATATGTATATACAAATGTATGTAATTATTGATAATTATTATAAGAAATTACAATAATATCTTCACCACCAGATCATTTCGATCACGGGTCATCATCCTCACCAAAATTTTATCAGTCGATGCCCCTTTCTCCCATAATTGTATACCAATAAGATGTAATTATAGAATGAAAAAACATATTAGATAATAAATTTAAAATGTTAATAATAAATACATCATATAAAATATGGGACATGTGATGAGTCCCAATTCTGTGTGGTGGTCTATGCAATGCACAATTCTTGGAATGACGCACTACCACATCCAAAATTCAATTAATTAAAATTTCAAACATCTTAGATGCTACATGTTCTTAAAAATATATCAAATAAAACAAATATACTCACTATTTTAGACTCAATGAACCAATACGAAACTAACTCATGCCACTAATATGGGAGAACACATCTGAGGACTCTAACCAGAATGTCTTGGGCACTTACAATTGGGACCCAATGCTCCCTATTGAATCTCCCTTTATGATATTTCCAAATTTTACTACATTTTTTCATAAAAACTAGTAGAAACTCAATGGGGGAACACTCTCATATTATTCTATTTAGGGAAAAAATTATCAAAAAGTTTTTATTTTTTAGACATTACTAAGAATCTAAAATGATACTCTTACATGAACTTCCCCCTATAGCCGATTTAATGTATCCTGAGGGTGTCACGACCCGACCCAATAGGGCTAAAGCCGTGACTCCCCAAGCCCACCTCCAATAGGCCAGGGGCTGGCGTCCAGCGCCGAGTAGGTTATCACACACATGGGAGGAATTAGCCTAAGGTACTTGTACACACGCACCCACATACACCTCCATTCAATAGTGCAGATATATATATAACTGAAAAGGAAATGAATGCATACACTATCCCACAACTAGAGTACAACAGAAGTACAAAGGGAAAAACAGGTCCCACCAAAAGAAAACTACAAAGCGTGTCCAACCTTCTATGAAGAAGGAAAATGCTTCCACAAACACCCATAGGAAATCTCCCTCAACACCGCACCGGTAAACACCCTGGTCAATCTCGCTCATTCAGATCCACCTGCTTCGGGTCCTCCTGGGACTCTGTTGAAAGGCATGTGGTCTGCACAAGACACAAACATGTGTGGGAAAAGCCCATGCAGGGGTGAGTATAAACATACTCAGTAGGCACCCCAAAAACCCAAAACAAAAGAGAGCAACTGAAAGACAACAATCCGCTCATCCTAGCCAGAGGGAACCTAGAAGAGGGAGAAACTCTATCTCGTGACCATCCTTGGCTAAACACAACTAGTCAGCTCAGCTCAGGTGTATGCCCATACATACACCTTGAACAATCCAGATATACCCAGCTCATGCACCAAGCCAAAAGAGGTACTGACCTCATCACCAGAAACTGTACACAACCATGAGAGTACACCACACGATCACTTAAATCCCAGATGACACTCATCCGAGAGATACACTCCATCGGGTTTCTCTCAAACCTCTCAGATGCTCACCTGAGAGATCACGCTCGCCGGCTAGCATCACTGAGGAAAACTCACTGAAACAACATAACCACCAAACTCCTCGGATCGAGGATCGCTCCTAGGGTCCGCTAGGGGATACCAAAACCCACTATGGTAGATGAAGATCTCACAGATAGGGGATCACTCCCAGGGTCTACTGGGGGATACCACGACCGGATCTGGCATTCAAAGATCTAACAGACAGGGGATCACTCCTAGGATCTGCTGGGGGATACCGCAACCCGATCTGACACTCAACAGAAGCACGTCACTCAGATAGAGGATCGTCACCCATCTAAAGGTGGTCATGATGAAACCGAAACCCTATCTGGTATAACTTGCGATGTAGGGGATCGAACTGACGATACCACAACCCTACAGAAACCACACGCTGAGTAGGGTATCGCATAACAAAGGATACCGCAACCCTACTATAAACCTGATGCTGAGAAAGAGATCATATACCCGACGATGCCACAACCCAACTGGGCACAGCCCACTGCATAGGGGATCATATTCCCGATGATTCCACAAACCCTACGGGGTTATCCTGCTAGATAGGGGATCGTCGCCCGTGAATAAGCGGTCACAGCGATACCAAGAACCCGATCTAGAGAAAAGATGCTAGAGGATCCCACTCCGGACCCACCAGAGGGATGCCACAACTCTAACAGTTTAAACATCCCATTGAGAGGATCAAAAACCTATACGAAGGTTGCGATGCTACACGAACCCTCGTGGAAATGAACCAAAGGAGTACCCTCAAACACTGCTGGTCCAGAACGTCGCTAACCCGAGCGACCTGCAACAACGCCACACTGTGCACCTCCAAGGCCAATACCGAGGCCACCATCGCGATCTACGTGGAAAAACACACAGGACAGGCTACTTAATCGCCCGAAACGGAGCACCGGTGAAAAGGGAACTATTCACCGTAGCTAGCTCGTGCGGGGTACACATAAAAATCCCAAAACCCATCGAGTGGTTTATACCACGTCGATCCCCTCGAAAAAACAAGCGGAATTGACTACTCGTTCATCCAAAACGGACACCCGGTGAAAAAGGAACTATTCAATGAATGCCAGCTCAGGCGGGGCCCACACCTCGATCCAGAAACTCATCAAATGGATTGCACCATTGTGATCCTCTCAGAAAAACACATAGGATCGACTAATCATCCGTCAAAATCGGACTCCTGGTGTAAAAGTTGTGTTTCACCGAAAATGCCAAAAACCCAGCCTCTTGAGACCCGTACCCCGTTCTCAGACCCAACACCCGGAAACCATCTCACAAAGTCCTCCGTACCATTAGGGTCTCAATGCCACTGACGGAACGTCATTCGGACGCTCCAGGTAGAAGTTACTAGGGCCCGAATTCGTAAAATAATAAAATATTATTATTTTCTACAACGTTTTTAACTCCCGAGCAACGATCCGAAACCTTTAAAACCTCAAACACACACCAGAGGGTTTTCCTCGTTTCCAGGGTCGCGTCGCCGCAGACGACACACGAATCCGACTCTCGAATTGCAAGGAACAAGGGTTTAAAGACCCTCGTTTGACAAAAAGTTGTCGGACCGGCCTGAACCGGCCGGCCTGGACCGGCCACCGCCGCCAGCCCGCCCTGGCCGGCGGCCCTCCACTACATGGCGCACAGTGCCGCCGTGCCGGTGCTGCGCCGATGGACCTTCCGCGGACCACCGGGGGCATCCCTGTGGTCCGTTTTGTGATTCGAAGGCACCGGTGTGACCCTCTGGACGCGATCTTCCCTGCAAAAACCTCAAAACGAAGCAATTCGCAGCAAAAATGGGATCATGGAATTAAAACGAAAACTGCCTACCTCGCGGGCGAAACACTGAAGCTTCGGGTGCATATCGACGTCGGCGACGCCCTGAAACTAGATCTGCTGACGATCGGCGCAGAAAACAGACGATTTCAGCTCGATTTGATGAAGAAATGGATGAGGGAGGGGGTTCCATTCCACTGCGCATAGGAGATAAGGGGGGGGGGGAAGATGAAATGAGTTTTTGTTTTTTTATAAAACAACTCATTTAACTCCCCGCCAACTCGCCCCCGTTCTGGCACCCGATGCAGACAAAGTTAAGGTCACCCCTAGGGTAAACGCGTCGTTTTGAACGCAACGGCCGACTCAGATTTACGATCTGAGACTCCGTTCAGAAGTTATTCGAGTCGACGCTCGTAAACCAACTTTTCAACTTATTTACGAAAACGCCCCTGGTGGCGTTTTCCACCGCAGGCCCGCGCCCGCAAAGTTTACACCTCTCCTAGGGTAAACGACACGTTTTGGATGCAACCGTGCCCTCGAATTCCCGTTATGAGCTACCGTTTAGGAGATATGACACCCCCACCATGTGTATAGTATAAATAAAATACTTAATATTGTTATAAAATTAATTCTGGGCACACCGAGCCTCAGAATCGCACGCCGTCTTTGCGCCTAGCTCTGGAATTATTCATAGAAATATTCCAAAGTCTGACAGGGCTAAAATACAAGTCGTTACATCCTACCCCCTTAGAAATTTTCGTCCCCGAAAAGCCCTAAGCTCACGGGAAGAGACTAGACTCTCAACTGGGTCTCACACACCAGTGAGTTCACCAACAAACACCCCTACCTGAACGCATAAGTAAGAGGGACTCATCAACCACACCTAGATACTATCCGCTTTGGGCGGAACTGACTCACCCGAATGGTTTTAATTGCGTCACATAAACGCGTCTCAGTGGGGGAAGGAGCCCTCTTCCTCATGCATTTTAAGCATGCTGAACAACACCCACACAGGGTCTTACCAACGCTCTGAACAAAACTCGATCAAGCAACGAAAAGGAAAGGGTACTGCTAAAAAGCCTCTATCAAACTATTGTTGAAAGTAGAAAAGGCACAAGGCATACCTCTATCTATCTGCAGAGCCTCTAGGTCAACAGCCTCTAGGGCATGCAGCTGTCCTCGCCCTCGGCCACCAGCTCCCTGAGCTTGGCGTGGACTACCTGGGGGTGGAGGTGGTGGCAACTGGTACCACCAACCACCTCCTCCTACTGCACCCGCTCTGCCGCCTCGTCCACCACCCTGTGGACCTCCTTGCTCGAGATGCTGCCTCTACCAAGGCGGTCCATCGACCGACTCCCTCTCAGAAGCACGTCGGGTCAAACAATCTCTAGCAATATGTCCCCGACCGTCGTAAGCATAACATTGCCACTCCTGCGGCAGAACAAAACTGGCTTGCGAGCCCTGTGATCCCTGAGCCTTAGACCCTCTATCCTGGGGTCGCCTCCTGAAACGTCAGCCATGTCCAGACCCCTGAGTCTGTCATCGGCTACCAGATGATGATCTGACTGAAAAAGTATCATCTCTCGCGTGCCCAACACTAACAGGCGGGATCTGCTCAGCCAGAAATCTATCCACCACCAAAGCTCGCTCCAACACTCCCGTATAGGTGGGTAGGCACAAGAAAACCACACCTGCTCAGATGTACTTGTGTAAGCCCTACTCGAAGGTCCGAGCCCAAAAGAATGGGTCTCGAACCATATCCAGGGAGTAGCGCGATAGGTCTGTAAACCTCGCTGAGTACTCCGACATGGTCATGCCCTCCTGCCGAAGCTGTAGAAGCTCCTGGATCCCCTCTGATACCACTCTGTCACGACTCGACCCAACGGGGCTCGAGTCGTGACTCCCCAAGCCTGCCTCCAATAGGCCAGGGGCTGGCGTCCAGCACCGAGTAGGCTATCACACACATGGGAGGAATTAGCCTAAGGTACCTGTACACACGCACCCACATACACCTCCATGCAACAGTGCAAAGATATATAGAACTAAAAAGGAAATGCATGCATACACTGTCCCACAACCAGAGTATAGTAGAAGTACAAAGGGAAAAACAGGGCCCACCAAAAGAAAACTACAAAGACCGTCCAAACTGCTCTGAAGAAGGGGAACGCTACCACAAACACCCGCCGAAAAGCTCCCTCGGCGCTGCACCGGTAAACACCCCAGTCAATCTCGCTCACTCAGCTCCGCCTGCTCTGAGTCCTCTTGGCACTCCGTCAAAAGGCCTGTTGTCTGAACAAGACACAAACATGTTCTGGAAAATCCCGTGCAGGGGTGACTATAAAAATACTCAGTAGGCACCCCAAAAACCCAAAACAAAAGAGAGGAACTGAAAGGAAACAGTTCGCTCATCCCAACCAGAGGGAACCCAGATGAGAGAGAAACTTCATCTCATGACCATCCTTGGCTAAACACAACTAGTCATCTCAGCTCAGGTGTATGCCCATACATACACCTTGAACAATCCAGATATACCCAGCTCACGCACCAAGCCAAAAGAGGTATCGAACTCATCACCAGCAACTGTCCACAACTAGGAGAGTACACCACACAATCATTATCATCCTAGATGACACTCATCCGAGAGATACACTCCATCGGGTTTCTCTCAAACCTCTCATATGCTCACCCGAGAGATCACGCTCATCAAATTTCATCACTGAGGAAAACTCACTAAAGCAACATAACCACCAAACTCCTCGGATAGGGGATCGCTCCTAGGGTCCACTAGGGGATACTAGAACCCACTCCATTATCCAAATATCTCACAGATAGGGGATCACTCCCAAGGTCCACTGGGGGATACCATGACCCGATCTGGTATTCAAAGATCTAACAGATAGGGGATCACTCCCAGGATCCGCTGGGGGATACCACAACCCGATCTGGCGCTCGACAGAAGCACGTCACTTAGATAGAGGATCACCGCCCATCTAAATGTGGTCACGACGATACCGAAACCCTATCTAGTATAACTTGTGATGTAGGGGATCGAACTGACGATACCACAACCCTACAGAAACCACGCGCTGAGTAGGGGATTGCATAACAAACGATACCGCAACCCTACTATAAACCTGATGCTGAGCAGGGGATCATATACCCAATGATGCCACAACTCTACTGAGTACGGACCACTGCGTAGGGGATCATATTCCTGATGATGCCACAAACCCTACGGGGTTAACCTGCTAGATAGGGGATCGTCACCCGTGAATAAGTGGTCACAACGATACCAAGAACCCGATCTAGGGAAAAGATGCTAGAGGATCCCGCTCCGGGCCCACCGAAGGGATGCCACAACTCTAACAGTTTAAACATCCCATCGAGAGGATCACAAACGTATACGAAGGTTGTGATGCTACACGAATTCTCATGAAAACGAACCAAGGGAGTACCCTGAACCACTGCTGGTCCAGAACGTCACTAACCCGAGTGACCCACAACAATGCCACACTGTGAACCTTAAAGGCCAATACCAAGGCCACCATCGTGATCTACGTGGAAAAAAATGCAGGATAGGCTGCTTACTCACCCGAAACGGAGCACCGGTGAAAAAGGCACTATTCACCATAGCTAGCTTGTGCGGGGCCCACACAACGATCCCGAAACCCATCGAGAAGATCATACAACGACGATCCCCTCGAAAAAACAAGTGGAATCGAGTACTCGTTTGTCTGAATCGGACACCCGGTGAAAAAGGCGCTATTCACCGAATGCTAGCTCAAGTGGGGCCCACACCTCGATGCAAAAACTCATCAAACAGATTGCACCATTGCGATCCTCTCAAAAAAACACACAGGATCGACTAATCATCCGCCAAAATCGGACTCCTGGTGCAAAAGTTGTGTTTCACCGAAAACGCCAAAAACCCGACCTCGTGGGTCCTGCACCCCGTTCTCAGACCCAACACCCGAAAACCATCTCAAAAATTCCGTTGTACCATTAGGGTCTCAATGCCACTAACGGGTAGTCATTCGGACGCTCCGGGTAGAAGTTACAAGGGCCCGAAGTCGTAAAATAATAAAATATTATTATTTTCTGCGACGTTTTTAACTCCCGAGCAACGATCCCGAACTTTTAAACCCTCAAACCCACACAGGAGGGTTTTCCTCATTCCTAGGGTCGTGTCGCCGCAGACGGTACATGAATCCGACTCTCGGATTGCAAGGAACGGGGGTTTAAAGACCCCTGTTTGACAAAAAGTGGTCGGACCGGCCGCCGCCGTGCGGCGCACAGCGTCGCGCCGGCGGACCTTCCACGGACCGCCGGGGGCACCCCGGTGGTCCATTTTGCGATCCGAAGGCACCAGTGCGACCCTTGGGATGCAATCTTCCCTGCAACGACCTCACAACGAAGCAATTCGCAGCAAAAATAGGATCGAGGAATTAAAATGCAAACCACCTACCTCGCGGGAAAAACGCCGAAGCTTCGGGTGCAGATCGACACCGGCGACGCCCTGAAGCTAGATCCGCTGACGATCAGCGCAGAAAACGGACGATTCCAGATCGATTTGACGAAGAAACTAACGGGGGGGGGGGGGGGTGTCGTTCTGCTGCACGTAGGTGATAAGGGGGGTGGGGAGATGAAATGAGTTTATTTTTTTTTATAAAACAACTCATTTAACTCCCCACCAACTTGCCCCCGTTCCAGCACCCGATGCTGACAAAGTTAAATTCACCCCTAGGGTAAATGCGCCGTTCTGAATGCAACAGCGGACTCGGATTTTCGATCCGAGACTCTGTTCAGAAGTTATTCGAGCCAACGCCCGTAAACCAACTTTTCAACTTATTTATGAAAACACCCCTGGTGGCGTTTTCTACCGCAGGCCCGTGCCCGCAAAGTTTACACCTCTCCTAGGGTAAATGAAACGTTCTGGACGCAACCGTGCCCTCAGATTCCCATTTTGAGCTACCTTTTAGGAGATATCACACCTCCTCCACGTGCATAGTATAAAAAATACTTAATATTTTTATAAAATTAATTCCGAGCACACCAGGCCTCGGAATCGCACACCGTCTTCACGCCTAGCTCTGGAATTATTCATAGAAATATTCCAAAGTATGAAAGGGATAAAATCCGAGTCTCTACAGATGGAATCAATCCTAGTCACATATATTCAATTAAAATCTATGTGGTTCATGTATGATATGATCCAAATGGCGAATAAATGCATGGGAACCCACTCCCATATGATGGTATGTATCATCAAATGATACGTCAAGGGTCATGTCAAAATTCCATGATGAAATACCATAATCAGGGCCTCTCTTATGAGAGGGAGAATTGGTCAAGTCTAATCCCATTGAAAAAAAATCACAAATAATTAGACATTTTTTCATATATAAAATTATTAATTAAAAAAATAAAAAACACATTTACATCCATACAAACCTCTACCCTATACATAGATATATCTTTAGAATGATGTGGACCTTGGCCTGTTCCCCTAACATGTCTGCAGTCATAAAAAGAATTAGTAAGGAAAGGATTAATTTTCTATTATGGTGTCATATAATGTGAACTACAAAGGAAACATGTATTTTTTAATTATTGCAGACATTATTCATCAAATATAAATGAGTTTTTAGATCAAAACACATGTCTATGAAAATCTATGATATTTCATTATTGCATAACTTTAAAGTCCCATAGAAAGGATAAAGATCCAATACCCATTCATTTGATTCATAAATAATGAGAAATTCATAAAGGATAAGGTTCTCAATACTAGGAAATAAAATTTGTTGAATTATTCTTTCCACTAATAATAATTAAACATCATTACTATCATATACTAGACAAGAGGCATCTATATGCATGAAAATAAAATATGATGTCACTATCCATTAATTGTCAATACATAAAGAGGGGCATAGAGAGAGGCATACAATTTCACTATCCATTCATGGTCCATTCATAAAGAGAGGTATAAAGAGAGGTATATGATTTCATTACCATAAAGAGAGGCATGAAAATAAAATATGATTTTACTGTCCATTAATTCCACTTAATCCATCATCCATCCATCCATTTATCTAGAGGTTAATGCACTAGTGGTCAGGGAGGTCATGTGGCTAACCACAACATGAGTGTATAATCTTAGACCTGGGTTTTAGGGTATCTTTAGAATGATTGGAAGTCATTGGATTTGTGTGTTGATAATTGTATTACTTGGGAGACTCTTGTTTCTATTTTAGTGATAGGCCTTTAATTTGAACTAAGGAAGATCTAGATTGGTTTTCATTTAATGTAGATAGAGGTTGATACTGAAGCCTGGTATTTTTTTTGTTACTGATAATAATATGTGGATAATTGTTTTAATTCATGGAAGGAGTACACTACTAGTAGATAATTGGTATTTGTTATATATGCATTGTTCTCTATGAATGGTATGAATTTTTTGGTGTGGCGGACTGCTATACATTTTGTTTAATTGGTGGTATTCTTTGGTTGAGTTGAAGTGTGATGAAGAGGATCTGAGTGTTTAGTGTGGTTTTTAGAGTCCAATGTTCAACAGTTTCTATCAATGTTCACTGGTATATATAGGTTTAAAGTGTATAGGTGGTTTTTTATGATTTTTCATTCTATATGGGGGTATGGTAGGGATTAATAGAGGATATAATATTTGGATTTTGGATTTTTTGTTTATTATAATGATGATTTATATTGGCCTATTTATATGGTAGTGTTAGTTGTGGGTTTCAGTTTCTAATGGAATTACTAGTATCTATACTTCTATTTTTTTTAGCAGATGCAGAGTTTAGTGATTTTTCAAAACATGTGATTTATTAATAAATTTTTAAATCTATTTATTTTATATTATGAGGGATGTTATACCTCATTTTCATATCTATATATGATATATTAGACCTATTGATATGCAGACTCACTTTTTCCTTTTAGAGTTTGATGTAAAGTTGTACAGTTACATGCTTATTTATCTACAGTGATAGAGGGATGCATTCAATATAAATAGTGTCCTAAGATAAAAAATGGATAATTTTACACTAATAGGGGTGGGGGGAATCATCATCAATAGAAGGATCCAAACATAGGACCAACATGATCCCCATACAATGAAAAAAAGAGAAAACATTTAGCAATATTTTTAAAAAAATAATAATGAATTAATAAAAAAATAGTAAATATTATTCCTAGAAAAAAATTTTTTATCAAATAAATATTGGTGAGAAAAATTGGGATTTATTAACACATTTAAAAAAAAACTGAAAGTGTGTTGTCATATTAACATTTGGAATCAAATAATTCTTTCCAGTTAATGTTTTGATGAACCTAGACTCATACATTTGTTGAAATGAATGCTTAGAGAAACTTTTTATTTCAAGAAATTACGTGAAGTGGAGTAGTCTCTCAGTTGTGGGGGGAGGGGTTTACAATTAAAATATTTTAATTATTATTTCATTATCATAGTTTAGATATATTTTATGGTTCTCTATGTTTTATTCTATAAATATTATAGGAATTTTTTATTTTATATTTCTCTGAAAAATAATTCCTTTAATTAATTTTACTCTAATTCGTGTCATTTTTCATTCAAGTATATATCAAAGATAGATACAATAAATACAAAAAAAAAATTATAAAAATTAAACAATTAAAAAATATTTCTTGAACCAAAGAGAGAGAAAACAACAATACCTTTAATTAAAAATTCAAATAGACCATTTCTATTTTAACGATATCTCTAACCCAATGAATATCTTCTTAAATATGAACTATAGTGTGTCGATCAAGTTGTTGTGTAAAAAAAGGAAACAGTATCAGGTTCATCTCATTCAATTAAAAACACACCTTAACTTGAAATTTACACAAAAACATTTCAATTAGGATTATATGGAAAGGTAATTAAGAAAACTTATTCAACTTTTCATTCCAAAATTAAAGTTAAATTACTAAATCATTCATATATACATAAAATACTATTAAATTTCACTAATGTAATCTGATATTGATCAAATTTACTTCCAAAGACTGGATCAACCTAATTAAAATTTAATAATAGGTATTTCAACCCATGTGTGTATACAACTTCAATTATTTCTGTCAATTAACCATAGTAATAACCATAATTTACAGACGAACAACAAATTCCATTGTTTTATGTTGCTTGTTTGTTATGGAAATATTTAATAAAAAACCAAAATTCATTAGCATCTAAATATTTATAATGATAATATGTTATAGATGGACCCTCACCTAATTGGTTGAATTCTTCAGTTAGTGTAGGGTCACCTAACTCCCACAAGTCATGGACCTATATATTCAACATAATTCAATAAAAAATTGTATAGAAACAAATTAGTAATATAATTCAATCTTAATAAAAGTCCATTTATATATAAAATATCCTTAAACTGATAATGAAATGATTCATAATGAGACTTTTGAATTTGATAATCACTCACACGAGTCATATCTTATTTTAGCTCATTAATGTGTTTCCTGCAAATGATAACGCCATGTTTAAATGATTAACTTTATATATGCTAACAAAAAATTTAAAAGTTATACAATAAAAGTGATAAGACACTTAATTCATCAATGGTGCAACTTATGAAGTATTGAACAAGATATATCGATGATATTTTACCTGCTTGATGTTGTTCATATAAAACATAGTTTCTTCTCCACTAGTCCATCATGAATCTTAGAGGGATTATCTAATTTTGTTTCAATATTAATAATATATTATGTACAAAAAGTAGTAAACTCATCCACAAATAAACATTGGATATTGATGCCTCCATATGAGTTTTGTAACATAAAAATCATTTCAATGCATTCAGATAACTCTCAATATGATACATCCAATTGAATTTCATTGGAACAGTAGTCATTACTTCATCAGTTAGGTGCACTATCAAGTGAACGATAAAATTCAAAAAAAGAGGGTGGAAATAGTTTCTCCACATGAAAAAACATAAGTATAATTCTGTCATGTTTTTTTAAATCACTGATTCATTGATTTTTACAACAAATCTGTCTAAAAAATTACTCATCTCAATCAATGGTTTTAAAAAAATGAGTGATAAACAATCATGAATTATGATTGGAATCAACTACTGAAGTAGTATGTGATTGTCATGAATTTTCAACCCTTACAATGTTCTACTAATCACATTCACACACATAGAAATATTAAAAGAGTAACCATCAGGCACCTTGAACATATTCAAAATGAAAATAAATGTCTCTTTATCTTTTTTAGTCATTGTATACTATGAAACATGCATGTATGCCTTGTTTACCTCAAAAAATTTATATTTAATTGTTTCCTTAAACCCATTTCTTCTAAAACATGTCTTATATTAACATGGTAATTTTATTTTCTACTAACACCTAAAATGGTCCACAATATATTATCGCAAACATTTTTTCAATATGTATGAAATACTGATTATGCCTTAGCATGTTAGTTTTCCAATAAAAGAGATTTTTAAAAAATAATTTTCTTCTTCCAATTATTATTACACTGTCTACCCACACCAAAAATATTAGGTAATGGATGAGCAAAAAATTTCTAAAATTCATATACAACATGGATGTTTTCTCCGTCAATCTGAGAAAATATTTCTAATCCTGTCATGATATTTAGTGATAAATTGAATTCTCTAGTACTTTCTAAACCTGTGTTGAAGGGGGAGAAAATTTCTGTGACCCATGTATGCCCATTTTTTGAAATGTTTAAGCCATGTATAAGTTTTTACTATTATTGTAAAAAGGGAAAGAAAATTACAATTTTTTACTCCAACCTAATAAATTTACATAAGTTGGGATGTCATTGATTTTCCATAATAAATCAACCTACAGTTTGAAAATTTCATTCATTTCACTGTTGTAAGTCATCACACCATCACCACAGAATTCATTCAACTCGTCAATCAATGGTTGAAGGTAAAAATCAATCTTATCCCCCAAACATCGAGGTCCATTAATAAGAGTGGAAAGTAATAGAAATTGTTGTTTCATACAAAACAATAGAGGAAGATTATATTGAACCAACACCATAGACCATGTTTTTTGAGTTTCACCAACCATAGACCTTAATTGATTGAAACCGTCTACTTCCAACCCCAAGGGATTTAATACAGTGATGTGGGTAAATGTTTTTTAAATGAAAAAAGTGAGTATATTTAAAATGTTGTGTGTAAAATATAATTTGAAATTTAAGAGGGGGTTTTGAATTGGTATTTTAAATGGATAGAAATACTTCTCTATCTCTTTTAGGAAACTAAATTTGAATTTTATGGTTTGGAAAAAATATAGAAAAATATTTTGTTTTAGAAATTTTGGGACATAAACTGAGAATTTTTAATGGGTGTACTTTATTAAAGATTATAAGGAAGATAATTTTTATGAAAAACCATAGGATAAAAAAGGACATATATTATTGAATTTCATGGAAACAATTTCACTTTTGTCACCCTTCGGGTTGCATCCTATATCTCCACTCTCAATAGTGTTTGATTCCCTCAGTTCTTTTTCCCATCTTGTGGAGATTAAGAATGTACTTTAGGCCTTGAGACAAATCGACTTGGGTTATATGGAAATTTGACCCAAGTTGGTTTATTATATTAATTTTGCAGTTTTATTTTTCATTACAGTAATGATATAAAAAGAAAATGTATTGTAAAATGTCTATTATAATGTAATGTTTATTATAGTGAAATCTATACTCTTACACTATCCATGTGATTTAATTTTTATAAAATATAAATCATGAAAACCTTGAATTCCTTATAAGTCTATTAAATCAAACACGTATTTACCAAATCATTTGAAAATAAATCATGAAATTCACCTCAAAACTTTCTGATTTTACATTCCATATTCATTCTAAAAACAATTAAATTTTCCAAAATTTACTTTATATTTTATTTTAAAATAAATTTATTTGTCCATATTTTTAGGAATAAAAGTATTCAATAAAGAAAAAAAATTAAAAAATCCTTATAATTGAAAGAAGTAAGAATGATGAATTTTTTCCCATAATACATGATTTAGATTCTCAATTGGATAAACTTAGCACTGATTAAGAAATAACACCTATAGTGAAATGCATAGTTCGAGAAACCATGAATCTATTAAATTTCACCCACTGAGAGTTAATTAATTTAACTTGATACAAAATCTCATTTATAAAATTACCAATACCTAAAAGTATGTAATTATGGTGTGTTACAACCATTGGATTAATATGAATTCGACTACTATAACCATATTTAAAGTATCTTTATCCAAATATGGACACATACCAAAAGTAACTAAGCACCCACCCAAATGAAAAATAGAGAATTTACCTAAATCAAAATGATCCTTCCATTTTCAAAAAGATAAGAAGAATTTTAATTTTTTATCATAACGAATGTGGGGTAACCTATCTCACAATCCCCCCTATACTGACCAAGCCTTCAAAACTAATGACTAACAAAATTAACAAATTACAATGAATTTATAATGCATTACCAAATCATAGAAACATAAACTATTATTGGTACACTTCACCAAAAATTCCAATGAATTCTCATCCTCACCTCTATCTCTTGAACGAACCCAAATACTATCAGTACTATATTAACACTCAAACTCCTTCCAATAAAAACTTTTTTACTAAAAGGAAATTAATTATACCCAAAACATAAAATCCAAATTTTGGTAGATCATATTCATCACAACTAAATAAAACCTTTCCAAACCGAATTTCCCATCACATAACTAGATCATATCAATTTACTAAAATCATAATTTACTTTCAAAAACATAATACCATAACTAGATATATAAAAAATTTCAAAAGAATAACATAATGGGGGTACCACACACACTATTGTTCCAGAATAAAAAACAAAAGTGAACCATGATGAGAATCAGTTGAGAAATATATATAAAAAGATTTGAATAGAATAAATTTAATTTTTAGGGTCTTTACTCATCGAAAATGTTCATAAATAGAGATGCACTGACAATGGGGTTTAGCGAGGTGGCAGTGAGATTCAAAAAAGTGGTGGGGTGAGGCTGCAGTGGTGTTCAGTGAGGCAGTGGGGTGAGGTGACAATGGGGTTTGGCGAGGCGACATCAGAGTTCAGCGAGAGAAATAATGGTGGGAATATGGTTCAGTGGGAGTGGTTATGCGACGACACTAGTGTAGTACGGTGAGAGTGGCGGCGGGGCGGCAATATGGTTCAGTGAGAGTGGAAAAGGGGTGGTAGTTGACTTCTATGAGAGATTGAAGGTGTGCGAAGAAGACATCCGATTAGGGTTTCTTTTAAAAAAAATGAATAATACTTTTATCAGTGCTTTAAAAAATGCGCTGATAAAGATACACCATTATCATCACTAAAAAAGAACTATTAAAACATGTCTTTATGAGTGCTAAAATTATAGCACTGATAAAGAATAGTATTATCAGTGCATTTTAGCAATGATAAAGGGATATATTTATCAGTGTTATAAATGCACTAATAAAGATCTAATGTTAATAATTTATTTATATTATTTTAAATATTTATAAAATTATATATATAATAAATAAATAAATATTTATTTATAATTAAAACTATAAAATAATATAAATTTATTTATAATTATATATATAATAATATATTTATATATTTATATAATTATATATATTTATAAAATTATAAATGCTATAAAAAATATTTATAATTATAAAATTATAATAAATATATTTATTAGATTGATAATTATATTTATAAATAAATATAAATATATTTAAATAATTATAAAATTATAATAAATATATTTATTTTAATTTTATAATTATTTAAAAATATATATATTTATTTATAGTTTAATTATAAATAAATATATATTTAAGTAAATAATTAAAATATTATATTAAATACATTTATTATATTTATAATTTTATAATTATACGAAAAAGGTTGGGGGCTAGACCCTTTATTAAAAAAGAGAAAAATATAAACCCCTTTTAAACTATGTTAAGGGAGAACCCATTACAAGCCCGAATGCCCAGACACATAGCCTTAAATTGCAGTAGCCCCACAACACATTACCCCCAAACAAACAACTACCAAAAAAGGCCCAAAATCCATACGAGAGGTCACTCTCCCAAAATCTTGTCCACAAATAAACTTATGATCATATAACTTCAATTATACATACTCACACATCAATGTATGAACATAAATATTGCCAATCATGTCCATGAATATCATCATTATCTCTTGATATATATATATATATATATATATATATATTTATCAAAAAAATTCATTAGACATATATTTATTTATTTAATTTTAATTATAAATAAATATATTTAAAATGTTTTTATATAAAATTGAAAATATATAATTAAAAATATAATAAATATATTTATTATTTTAAAAAATTATTATAATTTTATAATTAATTAAATGTATATTTTTTTACATATAATTTTATAAATTTTTTTTTTAAAATATTATAAATAAATTTGAATTATTAAATTATATATATTAATTATAAAAATTCGTTTTTAATTAATTTATATAAATAAACATTTTTTTGAATATAAAAATAATATTTTTTTATATATTAATAATATTTTTTATAAAAAACTTTTACCAGCACTAAAAATAATGATGATAAATATATCCTTTATCAGAGCTAAAAAAGAACTGATAAAAGTGCGGATTTTATTAGCACTGATAAAAGTCGACACATCCCTTACCCGTCAGATGCAACCTGTTTCAAAATTCAAAACATATCTGCATAGACTCAACAATATCAGTCACGCCGTGCATGGGATTGAGGTGCGGTTGATTCTAACACATCAAAAATGAGATATGGATCATTTTCCTAAACTATCAATATAATTCAAATGTGTTTGGTCAGTTTTGAGTAGGTCAATTGTTCTTTTTAATGAAATTAATGTCAATTTTAAATAGAGGCACACTTGGAGTTATACCAGTCACATTGTGCATGGGATTGAGGTGCGTATGATTTATACACATCAAAAATTACTTATGGATTTTCTTTAAAGTATCAAAATAATCTGAAAGTGTTTTCTTAGTTTTCAATATGTCACTTATGTTTTTTTTAATAAAATTTCATTTCAAACTAGAAACACACACTTTGAATCGTATTGGTCAAATCGTGTGTTGGTTTAATGAATGACTGCTTCCTACATGTCACAAATGACTTATGAATTCATATCCTAAATTATCAAGACAGTTAGAGCATATTTTCTTGGTTTTTAGTGAGCGACACATGTTTTGAACGAAAATGTCAATTTTAAATTGATAACAGACACTTTGAGCCATACCGGTCACACCATGTGTCAGATTAAGGTGTGGGTGATTCATACATGTTAAAATTAACTCATGGATCATTTTACAAAAGTTTCAAAACAATCTGAATGAGTTTTATTTGTTTTCAGTATTTCAGTTGTTCATTTTGCTAAAATTATTGTAAATTTAAAATAAAAAGACACAATTGGCGACATATTGGTCACATCGTGAGTTAGATTGAGGTTAAATTTATTCCATCATGTCAAAATTGACTTATGGATCATTTTTATAAAGTATCAAAACAATCTAAACGAATTTTCTTAGTTTTGAGTAGGTTAGTTGTCCTTTTTACTAAAGCTAATGTCAATTTTAAATAAAAAGATGAACTTGGAGTCATACCGGTCACACCATGTGTCGTATTGAGGTGAGGATGATTAATACATGTGTAAAATGACTTATAAATTATTTCCATAAATTATCAAAACCATTTGAATGTGTTTTATTAGTTTTGAGTAAGCCAATTGTCCGTTAAACTAAAATTGATGTCAATTTTAAATAAAAACAAACACTTGGAGTCGTACCAGTCACACCATGCATAATATTGAGGTGACGGTGATTCCTACATGTCAAAAATGAATCATGTATTATTTTGATAAAGTATCAAAACAATTAAAATGTGTTTGATTAGTTTTTAGTATGTCACTTGTTTGTTTTACTAAAATTAATGTCAATTTAAAATAAAAAGACACACTTGGAGTCATATCAATCACACCATACATCTGATAGAGGTGAGGGTGATTCCTACATTTCAAAAATTAATAATTGGTATTTTTAATAACGTATCAAAATAATTCAAACATGTTTGATCGGTTTTGAGTAGGTCACCTGTCCTTTTTACTAAAATTGATGTCAATTTTAAATAAAAAGACACACTTGGAGTCATTACGGTCACAATATGCGTCAGATTGAGGTACAAGTGATTCTCACATGTCACAAATGAATAATGAATTGCTTTAATAAATCATCAAAACAATATAAATTCATTTTATCAGTTTTCATTAGGTCACTTGTTTATTTTTCTAAAATTAATGTCAATTTAAAATAAAAAGACACACTTGGAGTCATATCGGTCACATTGTGCATCAAATTGAGGTGAGGGTGATTCCTACACATCCCAAATGACTCATGGATCATTTTTATAAATTATTAAAACAATCCAAATGTGTTATATTGTTTTTGATAAGGTCACTTTTTCTTTTTCCTCAAATTAATGTCAATATTTAATAAAAAGACGCACTTGGAGTCATACCAGTCACAAAGTGCATTTTATTGAGGTGAAGATGATTCATAGACATTTAAAATGACATATAGATCATTTTTATAAAGCAAAAAATCATTTTCAATGCATTTTATTAGTTTTTGAGTAGGTCAGTTCTCCTTTTTACTAAAATTGATGTGAATTTTAAATAAAAAGATGCACTTAGAGTCATATCGGTCACACTGTGCATCAGATTGTGGTGATGGTGATTCCTACACATCTAAAATGACTCATGGATCATTTTTCTAAAGTATCAAAAAAATAAAAATACATTTTCTTAGTTTTGAGTATTTCACTTGTTCCTTTTTCTAAAATTAATGTCAATTTAAAATAAAAACACACATGGAGTCAGATCGGTCACACCGTGCATCATATTGAGGTGCGAGTGATTCCTAAACATCAAAAATGAATCATGGATCATTTTACTAAAGTATCAAAACACTCAAAACGCATTTTCTTGGTTTTTAGTAGGTCACTTGTTCTTTTTTCTAAAATTAATGTCAATTTTAAATAAAAATATGCACTTAGAGTTATACCATTCAAACCATTCATCAGATTGAGGTTTGGATAATCCCTACACATATAAAATGACTTATAGATCATTTCCCTGAAGTATAAAAACAATATTAATGTATTTTTTTTTGTTTTGAAAAGGTTAATTTTACTTTTTACCAAAAATTATGTTAATTTTAAATATAAAGACACTCTTGGAGTCATATTGGTAACATCGTGCATCAGATTGAGGTGTGGGTGTTTCTCACATGCCAAAAATGACTCATTTATCATTTTACTAAATTATCAAAATTATATGAATGATTTTTCTGATTTTGTAGTATATAACTTGTTCCTTTTTCTAAAATTAATTTCAATTTAAAATTAAAATACACACTTGGAGTCATATCGGTCACACAGTGCATCTGATTGAGGTGCGAGTGATTCCTACAGGTCACAAATGACCCACGAATCATTTTACTAAATTACCAAAATAATAAAAATGCATTTTATCAGTTTTGAGAAGGTCACTTGTTCTTTTCACTAAAATTATGGTCAATTTTAAATAAAAATTCACACTTAGAGTCATACCAGTCACACCGTACATCATATTGATGTTCATCTTATTAATACACGTCTCAAACAACTTATGGATCATTTCCATAAAGTATCAATACAATAAGAATGAATTTTATTGATTTTGAGTAGGTCAGTTGTCATTTTTACTAAAATTGATGTCAATTTCAAATAAAAAGATACACTTGGAGTCATAACCGTCACACCATGCATCAGATTGAGGTTCAAATAATTCCTACACATCAAAAATGAATAATGGATCATTTTTCTGAAGTTTAAAAACAATCTGAATTCATTTTCTTTGTTTTCCTTTTTTCACTTGTTTCTTTTTCTAAAATTAATGTCAATTTAAAATAAATAGACACCCTTGGAGTCATATTGGTCACACCATGTGTCAGATTAAGCTTCGGGTGATTCCTACATGTCAAAAATGACTCATGGATCCTTTTACTAAAGTATCAAAATAATATTAATTCTTTTTCTCATTTTTTAGTAATCCATTTGTTTTTTTTCTAAAATTAATGTCAATTTTAAATAAAAAGATGAACTTGGAGTCATATCGGTCAAAATATGTGTCAGATTTATATATGAATGACCCTTACACATCTAAAATGACTTATGTATTGTTTACCTAATGTATCAAAACAATAAGAATGCATTTTATCAGTATTGAGTAGGTTATTTGTCATTTTTACTAAAATTGATGTCTGTTTTAAATAAAAATACACCATTGGAGTCATACCAGTCATACCATGCATCATATTAAGGTACGATTAATTCCTACATGTCAAAAATGACTCATGGATCAATTTCCTTTTTTTTCATGCATAAACACAATGTAAAGTTATAATTTACCAATACAATTAGCCATGTACTATTATTGCTACTTCGAAAACCAAAAATATTCACTCCATCTATAGATAACGCAAGATGAAGGTTTCTAAGCTCATTTTAAAATCCAGGATACTCATGATCAATTTTATTATACTAAGGAGAGTATACTAGGTGATGAAGTTTAATATAATAATTTCTTATATTTGCATGCCACGATAATTTCCATGCAATCTTCTCACTTTCTTATAGGCGTTTAAACCTTGGAATGACTGGAAAGTACAATAAAACTTTCATAGGACCTGATTCATCTTTCTTATAAAGAGAATAAACACACTTTGGGCATCCTTTAAATTGTTTTTGGTTCTTGAGAAATAGTATACAGTCATTTGGGAAGACATGTTTTATCTCAATGATCATACCCATCGAGCGTAGCATTTGTTTAGCATCATATTTTTGGATAGGGAGATAGTTATCATCAGAAAGAATATCATTCAAGAGAGAAATTTGTTTAGTAAAATTGGTGTCAATGTATCTATTTCCTTATTTTAAATTATACATATTAAGTACAGCTAACACTGCTATATATTTATTAAATCCAACACATAAAAGTGGCTTTTCACAACTCTTTAACTTCTCAAACAATTTTGGATAATCAAGAAGTTCATCATCAACCATTCTTACCATTTCCTTAATAAGATATTCATTATCATTCACACCTATAATAACATCCTAGATATGGTCTTATTTTTTGTCCACACTTGTAATCATATTAGATGATCCATTAAATGCAATGTTATCCTAGTCACTAGCTACATTTTCTTTTTCCCCATGTTTATTATAATATTTATAACTTTGATCAATTTCTTGACAGATCAAGTGTTCATCCAACTCCTATGGAATAATTAGTCTTGAATAAACAGAGTGTAAACATAGAAAAAGGATTTAAGAAGGGTCATATGCATGATATTTTTCAAACTTGATTAGCTCTTTCACTCCATCTTCATACTATTTTTTCATACAATTGGAATCTGTCCATTCATTATTCATATCAATCCTATTTGATTTGAAATTATTAATATTAAAGAAAATAAATACAAAAAATATTTTCAAATAAAGATGGATCTCTAGAATTTATTGATAAAAAATAGAAATATTGAAAAATATTTTATCATCCCACATTATAAAAAACAAAAACTTATTGATGGAAATTTATAAATTCAGCTATAGAATGTAAAAATTTTAAAAAAAATATATTAGTTGAAAACAATTCACAAAATAGAAAATTAGGCTATTGAATATAATAATGGTTTCAAAAATAAAAAAAAATAAATTATTATATTTTTTAAAAGAACAATCCATACCTTTGAGAAAATTTGGTTCACTACATGAGACCAAAAGGATTTAATAGACCGATGTGAGTAAATGTTTATTTAAATGGAAAGAGTTACTAGATTTAAAATGTTGTGTGTAAACTATAATTTGAAATTTAAAAGGGGGTTTTGAAGTGGAATTTTAAATGGAGAGAAATAATTCTCCAACTCTTTTAGGATGTGAAATTTGAATTTGATGGTTTTGAAAAAATCTAGGGAAATATTTTATTTTTTAAATCTTGGGATATTCATTGAGAATTTTAAATGGGTATAATTTATTAATAATCACATGGAAGATAATTTTTAAGAAAAACCTTAGGATACAAAGGTATTTTTTAAAAAACCCTTATAACTTTCCGAACTTTAAATATAAATATTCAATTAAAGAGGTTATAAAATTCCCAACCAAAGTTCTCTATACATATTCAACTAGTGTTACTACATTTCTTAACCATTTTACCACATGTTATCATCTCAAGGATTATCATATGAAACCTATTTTTGTATTATATGGTAACAATTTCACTTATGTAACCCTTTGGGTTACATCCTATAATTCCTCTCTCATCATTCCAAGGAATTACTTTCTTAGTGTACACATGGAAGTTATGTCACCATCTGAGTTTCTCATATTATTCCACTCTCAGTAGTGTTTGATTCCCTAAGTTCTTGTTTCCAGCCCATAGATATTGAGAATGTACTTCAGGACTTGTGACAAATCGACTCGGGTGACATGGAAAGTTTACATGAGTTGGTTTAATATATTAATTTTGTAGTTTCACTTTTCATTAAAATAATGAAATAAGAGAAAATTTATCATAAAATTTCTATTATAATGAAAATTTTATTATAGTGAAATCTTAACCATTAAATTATCCATGTGATTTTATTTTTATAAAATAAAAATCATGAAAACCTTCAATTCCTTATAAGTATATTAAATGAAACACATTTTTCCCTAATCACTTGAAAATAAATCATGAAATTCACCTTAAAATTTTCTGATTTTACCTTCCATATTCATTTTATAAAGATTTGTATTTTTCAAAATTTACTTTAGATTTTATTTTAAAATACATTTATTTTTCCATATTTTAAGGAATGAATGTATTAACCAAAACAAAATATTTATAATATCATTATAATTGAAACAAGTAAGAATGATGAATTTTTTTCCAAAATAAATTATTTGGATTCTCAATTGGATAAACAAAGAACTAATTAAGAAATAACCCCTCTAGTGAAATACAGAGTTTGTGTAACCATGCATCTATTGAAATTATCCCATTTTGGGTTAATTACTTTAATTTTATACAAAATATCCTTTATTACATTACTAGTACCTAAAAGTATCTAATTATGGTCTGTTACAACCTTTGGGTTAATATGATTTTAACTATTATAACCATATTTAAAGTATCTTTTTCTAAAGCTGGAAACATACCAAAAGTAACTAAGGACCCACCCAAATGAAAAACTGATCATTTACCTAAATAAAAAACTTCCTTCCTTGTTAGAAAATACAAGAATAATTTATATATTTTATCATAATGAATCTAGGGTACCCTAACTCACAATTCCTCATACGCTGACTAAGACTTCAAAACCAATGACTAACAAAATCAACAAATTTCAATGAATCTATAATCAATTACCAAATCATTGAAACATAAATTATTATCGAAACACTTCCCCAAAAATTCCAATGAATTCTCATCCTAACCTCTATATCTTGAACGAACCCAAATAGCATCATTACTATATTACCACTTAACATTCTTCCAATAAAAACTCTTATACTGAAAGATCATTAATTATAACCAAAACAATAAATGAAAATTCTAGTAGATCACATTCATCACAAATAAATAAAACCTTTACAAAACAAATTTCCCATCACATAACTAAACAATATGAATTTACTAAAATCATATTTAACTTTCAATAACCTAATATCATAACTAGAGACACAAAAAATATCACATGAATAACATAAAGGGGGTTCCACACACACTATTGTTTAAGAATAAAAAAAAGTGAACCATGAAAATAATCGGTTGAGAAATACATAAAAAAAGATTTGAATATCATACCTTTAATTTTGAGGGTGTTGATTCATAAAAAATGACCAGCAATAGAGATCCACTGATAGTGGGGTTTGACGAGGCGACTGCGGGGTTCAGTGAGGCGGTGGGATGAGGCTGTAGTGGTGTTTGATGAGGTGGCGGGGCAAGGCAACAGTGGGGTTCGATGAGGCTGTAGTGGGGTTCGATGAGAGGAATGTTAGAAGGAATATGGTTCGACGATAGTGGAGGCACGATGACACAAGTGCAGTTCCATGAGAGCGGTGGTGGGGCGACAACGGGGTTCGACGAGAGTGGTGAAGGGGTGGTAGTTGACTTCTGTGAGGGATTGAAGGTGTGTGAAGAAGTCATCCAGTTAGGGTTCTTTTTAAAACAGGGATAATAATTTTATCAACACTTTCAAAAAAGAACTGATAAAGAGTCATTTTATTAGTGCTAAAATCAAAATCTCTCATAAAACTACTCTCTATTAGTGCTTTTTTATTGCTCATAAAACTACACCAGTATCAATGCAAAAAAAGAATTGATAAAACGTGTCTTTATCAGTGATAAAATTATAGTGCTAATAAAGAACATAATTATCACTGATTTTTTAGCGCTGATAAAGGGATGTCTTTATTAGTGCTAAAAAAGCACTGATAAAGATCTAATATTAATAATTTATTTATATTATTATATATATTTATAAAATTATATAGATAATAAATTTGTATTTATTTATTTATAATTATAACTATAAATAAATAATTACTTATCTATAATTATATATATAATAAATATATTTATAAATATTTGTATATATTTATATAATTATATATATTTATAAAATTATAAATATTATAAATATATTTATTTATTTCTTTATAATTATAAAATTATAATAAATACATTTATTATATTAATAATTATAATTATAAATAAATATAGATATATTTAAATAATCATTAAATTACATTAAATATATTTATTTTAATTTTTTAATTATTTAAAATATATATATTTATTTATAGTTATAATTATAAAAAATATATATTTGTCTAAATAATTATAAGATTATAATAAATATATTTATTATATTAATTATATTTATAATTTTATGATTATATATAATATATATTTTAATTATATATATTTATAAAATTATAAATATAATAAATATAAATTTATTATAATGGAAAGTATGATTATTAAGGGTGTCAATGTATAAATGAGCATTCATGAGTCATGATTACATAACATATGCATACGTCATTATAATATAGGTAATTTTAACATTTAGAACATATTAACACGCAATCATGTCCAAAAATAAACTTATGATCACATAATATCAATTATATGTACTCACACATCAATGTATGAACATAAATAATGCTAATCATGTCCATGAATAACATCATTATGTCTTGATATGTATATTTATTAACCAAATTCATTTGAGACATATATTTATTTATATAATTATAATTATAAATAAATATATTTAAAAAGTATTTACAAAAAATTATAAATATATAATTATAAATATAATAAATAAATATATTATTTTTATTTTTTTATAATTTTATAATTATTATATATATATATATATTTATAATCTTATAAATAATTTTTAAAAAAATTATATATATATATATTAATTATTAAAAAAAATATTAACTATAAACATTTGTTTTTTAATTAATGTATATCAATAAAAATTATTTTTTAATAAAAATATAATAGTTTATATATATTAAAAAAATTATTAAATTTTTTTATCAGTTCTAATAATAACACTGATAAATATATCCATTATCAGTGATCAAAAAAACATTGATAAAAGATACAAGTTTATCAATGCTTTTTGTAGCATTGAGAAGTGTTACATTTATTAGAGATTTTAGCTAGCACTGATAAAAGTGCATATTTATCAGTGATTTTGGCTTAGTGCTGATAAAATCCAGTGCATCCCTTGCCTAGATTATGGTTGTTTTTTTTATATTAAAACTTTCTATACTTATGAGAATTTTCTCTTTAGAAAACGGTTTTTTCTTCGCATCCATAGGTTTAATTTTAAATTAAATTTTACCACTTATGTGAATCTAATTTGGAAAAATTGATTATATATTTTGAATCATCATAATTTATATTATATTATAAGGTCAAATTAATTTTTGGTCACATTGAATTGTAAAAATAGTAAAAATTAATTGCCACAGTTAAGGATTAAATGAGTTTATCGAGGGGTTAAACTAAAAAGATAATGGTTAAAATGACGTATAAAATTTTCCAATTTCTCTTTTATAGTCATATTTTAATCCTTATTACCTTATGATCGATTTATTTGTTCTTATTGGATAATGTTCCTTGAAATTGACCAATATAATAATTTAAGTAATGAAAAAGACAAAACATTACCCTCTTGCTTTTAAATTTTAATTATGTGTATACATAGGAACAAAAGGAATATGTGAATGAATAATGATGGTAATTTTGAGAATAATTAAAATAATTTCATGGGGGTAATTTATTTTTAATTTTTAGTAATTACAAAATTACTTTAAATTATTAAGAAATACAAACACAATAATTATTTAATTAATTGAAAAATACAATAAATGATTCTAAAAATATTAAATGTAATATAAATTTAATGAATTATTGTATTCAATGAAATTTTTAGACCAATATAACATGATATATAGGTGTGAAATAATATATTTGAATTCCATATCTGTCTTGATGTTTTTAAAGTCAAATTAGACAAATAATGTCAAAATATACATTAATATTATTTTGTAATAAATAGTATTTTATTAAATGAATTAAAACTCCTAAAAGACAAACACTCTACCAAGTTGTTGTTATATGTTTAAATATATCAACCATATCCCATTAATATACCAATGTTCCCTTTATAATAAATATATTGACCCCTAAATAGTAAAAACATTGTTACCACGGTAAAGGGTAAAGCATAGTTTTGCGCATTGCATGCGTTTGTGTTAATTTTTTTTTTCAAGAACATGGATTTTTTATTCTATAATTTGGATTTAATATTTATAACTATTTTTTATAAATTATCTAATTAGTATTATGTATTTCTTATCTTAAAATGATAATTTACCTAGTTAAAAAGACTTGTTGCCTTAGTGAAAAGTAAAATGCTAAAATTAAAGGAAACTTAGAAGTTATGAAAAAACATGTTTAAAACATGTGTTTTTTTGTGGTGGAGGTTTGGATATACCATATAATAACTACACTCCTTTAATTATCAATTTTTGTGTCACTTAGTGTGAGAGTGACTTTCCATTATTGAATAGTTTTGGGCCTTTACAAAAATGTCACTCTTCCTCAATTATAAAAGGGAACTTACTCCCCTCACTTATTCACACCTATTAAGTCCTTTGGATCAACCAAAACCTGCATAAATATATCTAAAAAAATACTTATAAATATTATAGATATTCTCGTATTCCGAAAATACCAACCCTAGGATTCTTAATAAGAGATCAAAAGGAGGTTGTCTGAAGAAGAGGTAATGTCCCTAACCATGCGTTTTCATTTTACTTATTCTTCTAACACCCTAAAATATTCTTAAACTATAATAAAATAATAACACCAGTTTATATTATATACTGATATATTATTATGTTAATATCATAACCTATATCCATACCATCTTCCATCAAATGGGAAACAAAACCATCGATCGTGTGTACGACGGACTGTCGTCTCGCAAACCGATGTAATTCGTTTTCCATCACCACCTTTCACAGATAGATATAATGATGGATTTAAAATATGTATATGATATAAATTAAATTAGTATACTAATATAATAATAGTATCACATATAAATTCTTATCTTTCAATATTTTGGAAAATAATAACGTTGCTCGTGTGTATGTGTGGACTACCGCCACCACATAACGATTTGAAATGTTTTTCATTTTATTTTGAAATGGATGGTAATAAGGATATATTTAATAAATACACAAGAAATATTTGATTTAATAATGTTTTTATAAATTTTAAACATTATTTACCTTTATTTCATTCTATCTGTTAGAAAAATAGAAATAGCGTTCATGCACACATATGACCTACCTTCTCCATAAACGATGTAACTCATTTTCCATATCTAAAATTTATGGAATATTATAAAATCTTAATTAATGATTATATATGATATTTATATCATTTTTAAAATTATTGATTTTATGGAACCCTGATTAAAGTAAAAGGAACAAAATTACCAAACCAAAATATACATGAAAAACCAAGAAATTATCACCCGAAACAGTGATTTTAATGAATAATTGTTAATAAAAGTGTCCTAAAAGACTATAAGTAAATAATATATGGTATTAAATTTATGATTATGGCTATTTAATTGATTTATAATAAATTATATTTATTATATATGATTTATGGGCACGTACAAAGGAAATTAGACCTGAGGTAAGATTTTCTCGTCTCACATTTATTTCTATGAGACATATTAAATATTCACCACTTAGTTATTTTGTGTGGTGTATATACTAACCCTTTAAAATTTTAAATCATGAATCCATTTATCTTCATGGTATTTAATATTTCATTTTATGTTATTTCTTTTATGGGGATTGCAATTCAAATGTTATCAAAGTGGTAGGGGTTTATTTTACAATCTCTTCATTATTGGGAATGTGTATGATTAAATTTTTTATGGTGAAATATTATGATCTTTCATTCATGAAAATAATAAATTTTATTATCCTATGGTTATTCCTGAACTTTTCATGTAATAGTTCCATTTTAATATCTTTGGTACTTAAAATTATTGAGAAAATTATTTTAATAAAATATAACTTTATTTATCTTTTCAGTCGAAAACCATTTCCTCTTCCATGTCCATGTTTTATAATAATATTTTAAAAAATGTTTATAAAATTATCCAAATGATTTATTAAATATTTTTTTACCCATTATTGGAATTTTACAAATTTCTTTATAATGAATCTCCTTATCATTTTTCGAACAAGGTACTTTTTAACTTTTTACCAAAAATTATCGAAGGAATATTTATTTTAACATACTCAATATGCACGAAAGTTCCCCCCATGAAGACCAATCATCTCTTTGCATATTCCCTTACAATTTGACATGGTAATTTTTAAATAATGTTTTCCCAAATATTCAGGAAATTTTTAGTTTTTAAAAGTGATTTTCAAAGTATAAAGGATATTTTCCTTGAGAATATTTTTAATGGAATTTTTATGATATTTATATTAATCAATGAAAACAAACCTTATTTTACTTATGATCAATTGATAATATGTTGTAATGATACCATCCATATTATTTCTCTAGATTTTTTATGATCAGTTTGAATGGGGATATACTATTTTGATACCAATCACTATATTACTCTGAATGGTTTATGATTATGTTTATTTATTGGGGGAAGGTATTTATATTTTTCCTGATAGTTGTCTAAATAAAAATATTCATGTTGATTATGTTTCACACCTTTCATATCATGAATGCATTGGATTTATTATGTGATGTGCAATGCTCTCAATAGCCACTTTATGCATCTGTAGGTCTCATGAGACAAACTATATTGAGTTAAGGATGAGGCATTACCAATTTATATAGATTTCTTTTCACATGGACTCGATGGTATATCTGATGTCTTGGAACAAGGACTCAGTTGTATGTTTTAGATATCTGACATTATTAATTCCATCCTTATGAATATAGTTGTTTATGTCCATGTGATTATTTTATTTGTTATGATATACATGGACAAGTTTCTAGATCATGATATTATTTATATGGTATTATTTCATCATCATTTATTCCTTCATTATTATTATTCATGATAAATTTATTAATTAAATGACACATGTTTTAGTTATATACCTTTCCATATTGATTATGTCATATGTATTTATTATAGATTATACTGTATGCATAGCCTTACCGTGCATTATATCTCACCCCATTCTTATGTTTACTTTCACCAAGTTTCTAGGAAATGTTTTATGATTGGTATCAAGAGACATGCCCGAGAGAATAAATATGATCTAAAAAAATTATTGTATTTTATGTTTTTAAATGTATATGAAATTAAAGTATGTATCTATTTTACCAAGACTACTAAACAATTTGGTCTTTTGGGATGAGATCACTTATATCTAGTACTAGAGTAATAAAGTAACCATTGACTCTAGGGTACTGAGGTTGGGGTCTATACATTACTTATTTATATTTTTTTCTACTTGAACACTACTATTTTTATATAAATTTGATGGATTATACTAGAATCCATTGGTATTGTCTTACTTAGTATATCTCAAACCCTATTCGTGCTGCCAATCAGTACCCGAACAGACCTCATGGTTATAGGATTAGGATCAAGGATTATACTTTCTTGATTACTTCTACCCTTTATAGATTGGGACTTGACATGGAGCTAGGGGCCTAACATGTACTTAGGATGACTTCAGGGTATTTAGTCTTTTATTTATTTAATCCCTGTTTGTATCGTCCTGTTTTACTTTACAATTATATTTTTATTGTTTTACATTGTAGCATGTTCATGGATGGTTATTTATTTATTTATTTATTATTGTTTTTAGTTATTATTATCTTCTAATAATCAATTATTCATATTATTACATTGTTGTTTTATTATATATATCATTTTTATACTTTGATCATGATGGTATAGACTCCCCACCATACCACCATTTGAACCTTGCTGCTATTCGACAATCTATGGAATAAGAGGAGGCGTGCTTGAGGACATGTGGAAAACCAGATCGGGGCACCATTTTAGTGGATCCTAGGTCATGAAATTACAAAATGGTATTGGATTTTCTTTTATCTTTTTTATTAATAATTTGGGAAGTTAGACAAGAGACTATGAATGTGTAAAATCTTAGTAAATTGGTAATGTCTCGGTTAGACCAACTGACCAATGTAGGAAAGAGAAAGTTTCTAGGGATGGGATTGTTGTCTGTACTATTTTTTATTATAGTTGATTATTATTTCCCCTTGATTTATTTAGAGTATTTCTGGTACTTACTGATTTATGGATTCTCACCCTTGTCTCAGTACAAATTAAAAGTATTGTTACATACATCATTATAGGCACAGAAAGATTCACATACCATGCATATTCTAGTCTATATAGATTGAATTTATAGACCTCTTGATGATTATCTGTATACTATGATTCCATGAATATCTATACTGCTTCCCCTTATACCCAAATTATGTAGTATATTTCCATGATTTACTATAATTATGATATATTATTGGTTTTTAAAGTGTCTGCATCAACCTAAATGGCTTTTCCCTAATAGCTTGATGATGGCACCTTAATTAACCAATTATGACATGTTTCAGTCATGGAACATTGGTTTCATGTGATGAAACATTCATGGTTGTGATTAAATGGATGCCAATAAAAATTTATATAGTGCACGGGCCTTCATAAATTAGGAAGGTTAACTCATATATCCAAACCCTTATATATGAAATTGTTATATTCCTAGTATGAAGTTGAAACCTAGTTGCAGATACTTGAAGTTCCAATTATAACTTATAAAGGCTTGTACCTTTATAATTTAGGAATGGAAAATCATCTAACTAAACCATGATATATATGTATATATATTTGTAAAGGCTAATAATTCTATGTTTTGGGCATGAAAACCTATATGAATAAATTCCTTAATGCACAACTGGACCCTAGCTGGGATTCTGGGCATGTTTCTTATATGATAAACCTACTAAGGGTGTAATTAATCTTGAATAAAATTATGGGGCCCTCGTAGGCTACCTTATTCTTTTTATTACTTTGTAATTAAACCCATGGGAGTATTCTTATGATTAATGGGATGGTTATTTATGGTTTCAACATCTACTTATACATTATTACATATAAATGTATGTTGAAATATTACTAAATCGATTCCCATAAAATGATACAAAACCTTTTATCTATTTTTGATCTTCATTATTATGAGGCTTCGATTAATTAAAATGTTAATTAAAGCCTAAAGGGTGTTTTCCTATATATCTTGTAAATTGAAATTTTCCATAACTAATCCTGGACATGAGAACTTATAGACAAATAAAGTTGATAAATAATTCTTGAAAATAAATTTGATATAACTTTCCTGTGTACCATGTGGTGTTGGCTAAATAACGTACCAAACACTTTTTCCTTTATGGTCGGTACTTTACATTCTTTAAACTGAGGTGGTTGGTTGAGTACCTAACTATTGAGGAACTCTAAGATTCAGGATGAGACTTTAGTGGTTTTTATAATTATCACATATACCTTTGGATTTAAGGTGAAGTGTTTTATCCTCTAAATACTATGTTTGTTGTTAAGGTAGATGTTTTATAATAGTTCAGACTGAAGTGGATCGAATGGAATATTGATAATTAAATCTCAATGGAGGGAAGAGGCCATAAAATATGTGTCACATATTGAACTAAGAAAATGTTAGGGGTATGAACCATGAATCTATATTGTCATAGGTTTGATAATATTTTTAGTGTGTCATGATAAGATTGATCAAAAGTTATATCTAGTGACACATAATTGTTAGAAATGGTGCCAGGAGTCAATTTAAGGAATGCACAACCTATTTTGATGGAGTGCGGATTGGGATAACTATACATCCTGGTTCAAATATGATCATGTACCCTATATTGACATCATCCTAAGTATGTTGGGATGACATCATCTATACCATGATCTAATCAAATGAATTTCTAGTTTGATAGATGGACCCTCATGTGAGGAGATTATATCTTGTGATTGGTCTTTGGATGGTCATTTTGGGCACTTGTTATGGTGTTGTATAAATGAAAATTTTGTATGACTGTATTTTATGATAAATTCTAGGTACTATTTCGATTATGGACTTGGGTGGAGTCTCAATATGGACGTTGGACCAAAGATGTCTTGTAAGGATCTAGAGGTTTCAAATAATATGTACATAGGTGCTTAGGTAGTCTCATGGTGCTATAATATAGTTTTTATGAAGTCTAGGTATTAAATCCAAGTGATTATAGAAATGGTTATCCAAATATGGATCAACTAATGTTCTCTTGTTTGGATAAGTGTGGTTATGTGAGGAACTTCTTCAAGAACATCATCAAAGGAGACGAGTGTAGTGCAAGGGTAAGCCAAAGTCTTTCAAGGAAAAGAAAAAATGAACAGTTAAGATTGGTCGATTTAAATTCAACCATTTCAAGATAAAAAAGGACCAAGATCAGATTCCTCATGTCAAGATGGGTTTCATGACTTTATAATCGTTCTCAATGAATCATTAGGCCTCTAGGGTCACTTTTCAATAGGAAATTCCAGCGGTAGGAGTACCATGGCTTGGAATTGGATATAGAAATATAGAGCCTATGTTGGGGAGTTTTATAATACTAATGATGAATGAGACAAAAAATTGATCATGTCTCAGTTTAGATGGGATTGGGTAAGCATCATCCTGATGTTTAAGTTTTGAATCTGAGTAGTGGATCGAGTGTTGCGGCTTAAGTACCACGTGTTTAATAAAGTACTTGTAGGTGTGTTGGGTGTGGGAAATGAAACATGGCTATTTGAGAGGGAATTCATGACCCAAGTAGATAGGGTGATGTTTTCATTATTTCACAATGCTTCTTGGGGATGAGAATTTCTAAGGCGGGGAGATTTTAAGATCCAATATTTTTAACCAGTTGGAAATTCCAATGGAATTTGACCTTTTTTATTTGGTGGGAGGTCCAAATCATAATTTGTGCTTTTGAATGAAATTCTATACATTGGAGCACCTCAAAGTGTTATTTTATATAGGGGTAAACAAGGGGGTAGGGTTGGAGATATGTCAATAGTTGTCTTTACATGGGATCACTATGCTGCTCACCACCATGGACCAGCGGCTATACCTCTAAGATGTTGACATATTGCAATGGAAAGAAGAAATCCATGTAGGCACTATGCCTAGCCAACCACTGTTTCATCAGCTTGATGTTTCAAACATTTCCAATATTTCCACCCTTGCATATTTCATCAAAACACAGTTTGGGTGGCTTTATATCTTGGTAATAACAATTTTCATTCTCATGGGTTGGTGGGTTTTTTGTTTTTTTATTATGATTACTTTTATAGATATTCTATTTTTTCCTCTCCAATATTAATATTATTTTCCAAACCTTTTGTTGGAGAACAATTCTGGGATTGCACGGACCATGATAGATTTTGATGCATGGAAAACTCAATTGAAGGATTCTTGTGGTGTATGTGTGTATATATATATATATGATTTTTGATACACGAATTCCCATGAGAAACATAACAACCAAACATAAGGGTTTTACTCTTTGTAGGATGGAAGTAAAATTGATTTGAAGGGAAACCTACCAAACATCCCCATTTTAATAGCGCTAGAAATCACTTTAATCAGTGCTAGAAAAGCACTGATAATCTAAGAGACATTAAAAGGTGGTCATTTTATCATTTCTAAAAATAGAGCTGATAATGGTCCCTTTTATCATTACTAAAAAGTGAAAATAAAAGTCAAAAAAAGATAATTTAAAATATAATTTTTTCCCACAAATCAGAGGGTGGACTACCTACCTTTTATCAATTCTCGACCCCTTTTTAACAGTGCTCTTCTAGCCTCCCCACCCCTTTAATAGTGCTCTAATCCCCCCTTTAATAGTGTTAGAAATCCCTACCCATTTAACAGTGCTAGAAACCTTCTTCACACGCCCGTGCACCCCTGCCTTTGCTGGGTTTCGAACCTGAGACCCCCCTTATATGTTCGTGCCTTTTCTACTCGCCTATATTATTTTGTTATATATTTTATGATATATCTAAAAATTTATAAATATTTTGTTACATTTTATATCCATATATATATATATATATTTATATATATTTTTTAAATACATATATAAAATATGATTTGTGTGTGTGTGTGTTTATACATACATACATACATACATACATACATACATACATACATACATACATACATACATACATACATACATACATACATACATACATACATACATACATACGTACATACATACATACATACGTACATACATACATACATACATACATACATAGATACATACATACATACATACATACATATATACATACATACATACATACATACATACATACATACATACATACATACACACACACACACACACACACACACACACACACATACATACATACATACATACATACATACATACATACATACATACATACATACATACATACATACATACATACATACATACATACATATTTATATATGTGTGTGCGTCTATAAATATAATTGTACATATTTATATTTATTTACATATATTATATATTAATATTTATATACATATATTAGAATATATATATATATCTGTGTGTTTTTCAATACACACACACAAATATATTTATATTTAAAAACATTATATAGACATTAATTCTATAGTTACATAAATATTCATACATTTTTATTTTAAATAAAATCGATATTATTTTTTATTTATATAAGGTTTATATATTTAGAAAGATATATTATATGTAAATATTTTTACATATTTATTTATAAAATTAATTTTTTATGTGTGAATATATAAAAATATTTATATATTTTAATAGTACCAAACCTTCATGGTATGCATATATTTTTATATATTTGATTACAAATAATAATAAAATATGAAAAAATGAAAATTTAAAACCAAAATATCAATATGAATGTAATAAATGAGAATAAATTCAGTCTTCACCGAAAAAAGAAATAATATACCCTTAAATAAGGCTGAAATTCCATCAAATGTTAAAAAATTGGGATACCACGACTAAAAAATCAGTTTTAGAGTCTATATAGGACTTTTTTGGCCTTTAAAAAAATATTACCAAGGTTTTATTGGAAAAAATGGTGTATATCATTTTGATATATTTTATTTTATATATGGTAGAGCTCAAACAGACACTCGAATCAAAATTTATGACCGTTTTAAGTTCAAGTCATATTTTCAACTTATTTTAGATAGTTTATTTTTTATTTTTGATTTTATCTATCTTAAATTTGTTATTAAATGACTATTAATCAATAATAATTAGAAAATTATTATTTAATATTATATTTTTAATTATTTTATAATCCATTTTTTACTAAATGTCTTATATATTAAGTGTAAATTCATATTTATCCTTATATAAATCATATTTTATAAAATATATTATATTTATATCAATATAAATATATATATATCTTTGAATATATTGTTTTTAATGATAAATAATTCTTTAATGAAATATAACTTTCATCATCACTAAAAGAAATTGTTTTAATGCTAATAAAAGTACCCCTTTTATGAGTATTTTTTAGCGTTGATAAATGGTAGTGCTGGATAAAACCAATTTTGTGGTAGTGGAACTGTGAAACAAACATATGAATTAGTAAAATAATGAATCAAAATAAACAAATATGGTTCCAAAATAATGATACACATAGTCATTCCAATCCTCTATTTATCCAAGTTGTCTAGGGTTGTAAACATGTCTTCCTCATTGGGTAAACTCAAGGTACACATGCACCATAACTGCATTCCATTTCCCTTTCTCTTCTTCACATGACTGTCACTTCATTTACCCTTATTGTGACTAAATTTTTTTCCAAATTAGTGGACCACACATCACATTACATAACATCCTTCCCAAAGACACCTGGGCCACACATCACATCACATCACAACCCCCCACAGACACTTGGTCCACACATCACATCACAAACAGAACCAAAGAAGTAGGGTATCATGAATGTGAACAACATCAACCTCATGGACTCCTCCTACCACACATAACCCCCACCACATATCACATCATACCACATATCACCCGAAGACAGTTGGTCCAACATAACACATCTCGCTTGTAAACACTTGGGCCACACATCACTATTGAAGGAAGAGCAGGGGAGAGGCAATAGCTATCCATCTGTATCACTACCATCCTGGATGTTAGAAAAAACACCTAGAAATCAACATATCTAATCATTGGTAAAGGTATCCAACTTTGGTAAGGCATGTATAAAATAACATAAACATACATGATATAGATATAGAACAGAACACCTAACATAAGAGATCACATTAACAACACCAGTGAAAACCACATAAACACCACGTACCACACACCAACCATCACAACTACCACCACCACTATATGCAACACACTACACAACCGCCACACAAGAAAAATAACATTTTTTTCTTCTAGATTACCAGTTTCACCTCATTTATTCATTATTCTATTTAGAACACATTAAATTCCATCCCATTACATTCAATTAACTACACATTTATTTATTTATTTAGTTTCAGTTCAAGCCATTTCACATATCTATTTCTATCCCACCTTGTTTATTTACCAGCTTATTTTGTTTTACTGAAAATCATAGTTCATCCCATGGTTAACTGGGCAACTATCACAATCATGACTCACAACTGACCCAAAAAAAAATAACCACTTCCATGAAACTAAACATCCACCATCGTCGTCACATCACATTGCCCAATCCATCTCACCAAGACAAGCCACTACACCACAACCACTATGCCACAACCACCTCGCCACAACCACTACACCACAACCTATGTGCCACAACCTCTGCGCCACAACCTCTGAGCCACAACCTCATCTTAACATATCACAAAACTGCCCATATAAAATCCATGCCAACCAACAACTACATCACTTCCCCACATAATATACAACCTCGTATGTCACTAACATAACCACACAACAATCACAATCCAAACAAAGAATCACAACAAGCACAACCACACACAATAGTAACAGATACCAAATTAACATCTATTCAAGGACTTTATCATATTACTTATTTATATTAGTATGGGTATTATCACAAAAATAAGATAACCAGGGGAAACCAATTATTATCCAAATATACATTCTTTAACCTTTATTCAAGTGTGATAACAGAACAACAAAACAAGGTTCATCACAACATAATGACCATAGTGTAAGAAAGGATCCCAACATCTAATATTTTTAGAATTGGAAAAAAGAATGAATAAAAAATCACTAAAATATAAAAAGGTAGTAAAGCATGTGATAACTCACCATAACCATCAATTTTTGACATGATAATTAATTATATGATTATTCCTACCCTTAATATCCACCCAAAGGTAATCAAAAGCATGTAAATCCCACACATATCTTATAAAAGAGTGAGAATGAGGATCCCCTACATTAAATAATCCTTCTAACTCACTATGCATCATAGGTAAAGGAAGAAATGACCACAAATCACAATCACACCACAAGAAACTATTGATCAACCTACACCAAATTAAAGGGTTGTCAAAACACAGCCCAAAACTCCTCACAAACCAAAGCAACATCACCACATCATATCCCTAATGAATAATTAAAGGAAACATATGAAAAAAGATGAGAAATCACCATGGATCAAAGATGGGAAGCCATAAATCAAATCCTATCAAATGGAATCCCAAACACTTGAAGAAGGATACTCTGGATCGCCAAGAGAAAGAAGAGAGAACTGCCCATTGGGTTTGAGGAAAAACCCAAGCACTCTAAACTTTATAATTTCACTACATAGGGTATTTACACGATGTGTATCCCTTACACATCATGTAAATGTCAGGTTTTAAGTTTTGTCGAAAAATGTTTCACCTTAAATGATTAATCAACTAAATTATTACATGTTGTGGACTAGACCTTCACAATCTGTGAACCCCATATTCACATTCTGTAAACTTTACATTGTGTGTATTTCTTCTACTTCCATATTTTAGTAGCCAAACTCATCCTGTCCCACTCTAGGCCTCCTCCAAGCACCTCTAACACCCAAAACTAATAATGTAACAAACTAGGAAGTCATGAAACATTAAATTTTATATATATACACATCCAAAATAACTCAATGGTTTTGTCACATGATTTCACATAAATATGAGGTTGTTTTCTATAGGTTTGATCATTACAGACATATTTTACTATTTTAAAACACTAAAAAAGTGTTTACAAGAATCTTGGGAAAACCGTTACTTAGAATTACATGATGTAAATTCATACATTTCAAAAATAAAACTAGAGATGTTTTCCTTCAATTTCATGGAAATCCAAGATCATTCCCATATTTTTTGACCCCCAACACACATTTTTAAAGGATTTGGTATCTTTAAAAACTATTTACCAAGTCATTATAAACACACTGAACATCATCAAAAATAACTCAACGGTGGTTTTCCCATGATTTCACATCAATATGAGGTTGTTTTCTATGATTTTTACTATTACAAGAACGATTTAGTGTTTTAAAATACTAAAAATATGTTTAGAGAAATCCCAATAAAATTTTAACTTAGAATGATGTGTTGTTGGTTCTTAAATTTTAAAAATCAATATATGGTATTTTTTCTCTATTTCATGGAAATATGACATTGTTTTCCTAGTTTTAACCCCCCAAAACATGTTTTTAAAGGCTCTAGTACCTTTAAAAACGATTTTACAAGATATTATAACCACACCACACATCGAATTGATGTGTTAGATACTTTTACATGTTAAAAATAACTCAACGATGGTTGTGCCATGATTTCACTTCAATAAGACTTATATTCTATGTTTTTGACAGTTACACACATGTTTTAGTGTTTTAAAACACTAAAAACACAGTTACAATAATCCTAGTAAAACTGTAACTTGTAATGACGTTCCAATGGTTCCTACATTTCAAAAACAAATCTATGGTCATTTTCCTATGATTTCATGGAAATTTGATGTCATTTTCCAAGTTTTGAACCCACAACACATGTGTTAAAAGGCTTTGGTACCTTTAAAATTTTTTTAATGAGTCATTCCAACCACACCACACATTATATTGACTTTTTTTTCTATGAATACAGATAAAAAATAACACAACGGTGGTTTTTCTATTACATCACATCAATCTGAGGTTGTTTTAAATGGTTTTGACCATTACATGCATGTTTTAGTGTTCTAAAACAATAAAAAAATGTATATGGGTGTAAAGACCCGTATATTTCAATGGAATTTTTTTTTAATTTTCTTTGGGATTTTACGAGTATGCAGTTTCTGACGGCACTTGATTCCGAGGCCTGGTGTGCCCGGAATCAATTTCTGAAGTTTAGCTCGGGTACATTTAGTGAACGAATGAGTGAGTTTTTCTAACTTTTGAACCGGTGATCGGAACCGAAATCTGAGGGCACCGATGAAACCACAATGTCGGTAATTGCTTAGGAACACCTTTTCTGGAGTTGCATTTTCTCGGGTGAGGTTGTTATATAAATGGGTTAACTGAAGAGTGAAATAAAAATTTGCGCTACAATTTTTATTTCTATTCTAAGCAGTTATAACCTATGCATGGAAGTTGAGGTGGGACCCACTACATCCTAACTCTACTTGGTAGGATAATAGTGAGGTGGGGCCCACATGATCCCCACCCCTTCAAATCCCTTAAAACCTCCGTTGTGTATTTATTTGTGTAACACACCTGCCCCCCTTTTTAATGGCATGTCAACTCTCGCAATTAATTAGACTGTTAAAGGCTCTTCAATTAATTTAATTAATTGAATGGGATCTTTTGAATTTCAAATTAATGTTGGAATGTGTGTGTGAGAATAAAAATAAGACAATGTCATATTTTATTGTTGGTTGTTTCGTTGTGTGGAATAGAGGAGAAAACTCTTACGGACTTGAAGAACTTCATCTTCTTCGTGAAGAACGACGAGTCTGCAACGAAGAACTTTGTCGCCGCAAGGGGAGATCACCGTGCCATCTTCTATCCTCTCCGCAGTCAGTGAGAGACACCATTTCTGGAGAACGAAGATGCGCCACATCCTTCATCGGGCGAACACCGTCGACGCTTACGGAGCCTCGATCCGCGATGCCATCTTCTGCGACGTCTTTTTTTCCCGTGACAATCCTCGTTCGACGACTTCTTCGAGGTAGGGGTTTGATTTTATTCATGAATATTCTTTTCCTTACAATGTAAAATTCTTTAGTCGCTTGATATCGAATTAACGGGAGGGGGCCGGACCGCACGAACACGGCCGACCCTCCTCCCCCTTTGTTTTTGTACTCGTTATGGCTTGAATGACGGCGGTGTAGTGCAACAGCACCGCGCGAGAATGAGGAGGAACGCGGCGAAGGAGCGCAACACCGTCGCGCCGCACCATTGAGGCTGAAAGAAGTCGCAGCCGGAGTCGGGCTACGACAGAGGGGCGTGGCGCCATCGCGCCGCGCCGGTCGGACAAGGCCGCAGCGGTGCAGGGAGTGGTGGCCGGAACCGTCGGCCGCCAGCGCATGGATGGCGGGACCCGCGGGGGGTCCCGCGGTGGCACACCGGCCAGCCAACTCGGCCGGCCATTTTTGTAAGAACCGGGGGTCATAACCCCTGACTGGAAAAGGAGTGGGCCCCCATGTGGGGGCCTCCATTACAAACAAGGGGGGCAGCGCGGCCCCCTTCCGCATCTGCTTGGCCAGCGCCGAGCCGCCCCGCTCGGCCAGGGCTTAGCTGCCCAGGCCGAGCCGCCCGCGCCGGCTGGGCCGGGCCACGCCAGCCGGGCCAGGCTACACCCTAGTGGGCCGGACCCGGACCCAGGTCGGTTCGACCCGGTTCGGGCCGACATAGGGGGTTCTGGGCCGGGTTGGTTTGGGCCCAAACCCCCCTAAAATCGGACTGGTTTGTTCAAATGCTCATAACTTGGGCTACAGACCTCCGATCGATGCACCGTCAGTTGTGATGAAATCCCTAGATCAAGACGGTCATTTATGTATATTAAACTCAAGGTTTCAAAGAACTTTGGATATGGCAAGGTTGGTTCAAACACGAAACCAACCGGGCCCTCGGAGCAGAAACGCCTATTACTTGAGCTCCAAACGTCCGATTGACGTACCGCCGACTTTTTTGGATTCTTCTTAGTGAGACGGACATTTTTTATTACTCCGCTAAAGGTTTGTACGTAGTTGGAGTACGGTCGGGATGGTTTTGACTTAAAAACCAACCGGGCCCCTGGAACGAAAAAGCCAATAACTCTCAGACCGAGCGTCTGATTGACGCGCCGTCTGTCGCGTTGAGTTCCTTTTGTCAAGATGGAACTTTGGGATAAATCAACTCTAGACTACGTGTCAGTTTATGTATCAACCCCCCTTGGCTCGTGGAGCAGACCCTCCTGGAAACGAGCATGTTGTGTGCGGGAACCCTAGAGCTGGCTGCAACTACGATAACGATGACGACTGTACAGGGATCCTCCGTGGGTTCGGTAGCGACGATGACCATACTGAAATCCTCCATGGGTTCGATGGTGATGACTACTTTTCTTGTATCCTATGTGGGTCTAACAGTTCTTGACTACTGTTCTTGTATCCTACGTGGGTCTAGTAGTATTTGACTCTGTACTTGTATCCTACATGGGTCCGACAGAGTGGCTGGTCTAGTATCCTATGTGGGTCCGATAGCTTAGCTGGTCTAGTATCCTACGTGGGTCCTAGATAGATGAATCAGTGGCTACCTCTGATCATTTCTATCACCTTACGAAGAAGTATACCTGTGTGAGCTGAGTCTTGACTTTCAATCAATATCTTCGATATGACTGACTTGCTTTCCTATGTGGATTGGGTTGTGCTTTCCTGTGTAGATTGAGGTGTACTATCCTGTGTGGATGTGATCGAACTTGGGATCGGAAGTTGGATCTGAACTGGAATTGATGAATTAGGTATATTTATGGGCATATACCTAAGTAGGGTTGGTTGTTATTTTGTGATTGTGTCTTTCCTTTGTGGTTTATCCTTCGTGGATTCTGGGAGACCTTCGGGGGTCTCGGGGTCCCTACTGAGTAGAGTATACTCACCCCTTCACGGGCTATGCCCGCACTACGTTGTGTTGGATGCAGACGACGGACATCGCTGATCGTGGTTGAGTCTTGTGGAGCAAGTCGGTACCTGGAGGTGGACCACTGGGCGGGACGTACATGGAGTAGACGGCTGGACCCGAGGAGCTGAGGAGACTATCTGTACCCACCCTTCAGGTGGGATTTCGAGTGGATGGGTCGATGTTGCTGCTTTGCTTTTCAATTGCTGTAATTTCCTTCCAGTTGTACTTTACTTTCAGTTTGGGTTTGTATTCTGGCCCACTTACTTTTCCACACTTACTATTTACCCAGTTTTACTTAGTGTTTACTTTTACTTGCTTGCTCTATGGTGTTTGTTTTCTTTTATAAAGGCAATGCCTTCCCTCGTTTCGGGAATTATGCCTTTGGTGCTAGTCGCCAGCCCCTGGCCTATGGAAGGCGGGCTTGGGATAGTCACGGGATGGGCCCCGAGGACGGGTCGTGACAATGGGAATCCTAGGTAAACCTTAATTCATAATGAAATTTATTATGTTTATACATTTCAAAAATCAATCTATGACCATTTTACCCTGATTTAATGGAAATCTTATGTCATTTTCCTAGTTTTGATCCCCGAAACACATTTTTAAAGGCTTTGGTACCTTTAAAAACCATTTATTGAGCCATTCTGACCATAGTTCTCATTGTATTGACATTATTTATGTGCCTACATGTTGAAAATAACATAATGGTGTTTGCACAATAATTTTATGTTAATATGAGGTCTTTTTCGATGGTTTTGACCATTACATGCATGTTTTAGTGTTTTAAAGCACTAAAAGACGTTTACAGTAATCTCTAGAAAACCATAACTCATAATGATGTTTCATCAGTTTCTACATTTCAAATATATCTCTATGTTCATTTTCCTTTGATTTCACAGCAATATGATTTCATTTGCCTAGTTTTGAACTTCTGGAACACATTTTTAAATGCTTTGGTGCCTTTAAAAACTATTTACCAAGTCATTACAACCACACCAGAATTTATATTGATGTTGTTTATATGTTTACACATAAAAAACAACTCAAATTTTATTTTCCATGATTTAACATCAATATGAGGTCATTTTCTATGATTTTTACCATTACACATACGTTTTAGAGTTATAAAACACTAAAAACTTGTTTACTGGAATCCTGGAAAAACCATAATTCGTAATGATATGTTGTCATATCCTATATTTCAAAAATAAAATATATGATTTTTCCTCTAATTTTATTTTAATAACATGTCATTTTCCTAGTTTTTACCCCTCAACACACATTTTGAAAGGCTTTGGTACATTTAAAAATTGTTTTCCAAGTCATTGCGACCACACCACACATAAAATTGATGTTTTACCTACACATAAACATAAAAAATAACTCAATAGTTTTAGTTCCCTAATTTCACATCAATATGAGGATTTTTTATATGGTTTTAACCATTACACACACATTTTAGTATTTTAAAACACTAACAACGCATTTACAGGAATATCGGGGAAACTGTAACTTGAAATGATGTGTTTCTAGTTCTTAAATTTCAAAAATCAATATAAGGTCATGGTCCTATGATTTCATAGAAATTAATATTTTTTTTTTCTAGTTTTGAACCCCCCAACACATGTTTTTAAAGGCTTTGGTAGCTTTTAAAATCGTTATCCAAGCCTTTCCAACCACATTTCACATTGTATTGACATGTTTTCTATATAAAAATGTAAAAAACAACTCAAGAGTGGTTTTCACATGGTTACACATCAATATGAGGTCTTTTTTTACGGTTTTGACCATTACATGCACGTTTTAGTGTTTTAAAACACTAAAAATGAGTTTATGGACATCCTAGGAAAACCATAACTCATAATGATTTTATGATGGTTACTACATTTTAAAAATAAATATATGATCATTTTACTCTAATCTCATGTCAATATGACAACATTTTCTTGGTTTTTACCCCCAACACATGTTATTAAATTCTTTGGTACACTTAAAAACTATTTTTCGAGTCATTATGACCACACCACACATCAGATTGACAAGTTTTCTATGAATAAACATAAAAATTAACTTAAATGTGGGTTTCCCCTGATTTCACATCAATATGAAGTAGTTTTATATGGTTTTTACCATTATATACAAATTTTAGTGTTTTAATGCACTAAAACCCATTTATAGTCATCTTGGGAAAACCATAAATTAGAATGAAATGACATCAGTTCCTAAATTTCACAAATAAATATATGTTTTTTTACTTTAATTTCAAAACCATCTAACATTTTTTCCTTTCACCCCTAATACATGTTTTTAAAGGCTTTGGTACCTTTAAAAACTATTTACTTAGTCAAAACTGATAAAATGAGCTCATATTATTTTCAAACTTTAGGATAATGATCCCTTATTTATTTTTGACATGTAGGAATCAACCACACATCAATCTAGTATATGATTTGGTAATTATGACTCAAAGTGTGTGTTTTCAATATAAAAGTTTCATTTTAGTTTTATTTATGGAAGTTGTATATTTTCTTTGAAAATCTGTGAATGATCTGTGGAATTTAGAATTTACCTTGATATGATGAGATATATGACTGGTAATTTTCTCAGGGTTCATTCATATCATCCACTAAAATATAGAAACAAAAGAATTTTTCATTACTGAACGCCACTGATCATATTCTTGCATATAAGAATCTTGTTCTTTCATGTTTTCTTTCAACCTTTCAATTTATCTTTATGATTCCCAACCAATTGAACTACTTGAACCCCCACTGTGTGTATTAGAAACTAATGATGATTCCCTACAAAAAAAATCTAATGGAGTAGGCCCATAACCCATCCCTCACACACGTCTGATATTCTCCTTCCCTAAAACGAGTGCATCCACCTAATTCTTGGAAACTAATGATGATTGTGAAGGGTTCACATCCCAAAATTTTTTAATTTTAACCTATTAATACAAAAATATTAAAATTTATTTTTTAAATTATTTGAACTTCATAATATTATCTAATTAATAAATTTTTCATTACTATTTATTTCTATTTCATTACTATGAAAACATTACAATGAAAAATAAATTACAACAATAAACAAGTCTTAAACCCAATTAATTGTGACCAGATTGATAGATCAAATGACTCCAAATTATCATTATTTGATCCAGGTAGCCATCCCCATTTAATTGGATTTAAGTATTGTTTATTGTTGTAATATATTTTTTCATTATTATGTTTTTATAGTAATGAAATAACATGAAGTAGTAATTAAAAGTACTTACTCCAACGTCTTTTGTAGGGTCATTTACAAAATTGGAATTGGGTTTCCCATTCACTTTAAATAAAATCTCTACTCATCCAATAGAGTGACCTAACTCATTAGACTTTATAAAAAAATAAAAACAAGTTAGAAAAAAACTATACTAATAATAAAATGATATAAATAATAATGGATAAAAAATAAAATTGTTCATTTTCTTGAAAGAATATAAGACCCAATGATATGAGGAATGAGTTGTTTCTCATTATTCACAATACTTTTTTATATAATTACTACAATAAATAGAAACATTAAAAAAATTATAATTTTAATATGTTTATGTTATTAAGATAATATAAAATTTGAAATTACCTCATGAGATGCATCTTTGTTAATATCAACAAGAAACTTTCATTGATCACAAAAAATTACTTCAGGCACTTTATCATACATCTATCATTATATTAGATATGTTTCATTAAACTCATTACATAAAATCTATTTTAAATATCTCTATTCCTTTCCTGAATTTTAAAGATTCCATGGGTTTGAAACGGAGTCAGGGATATCAAAATGAAAAAACATATTGAAATTAAAAACATGACACTTTATAAGTATATTAAAAAAATTAATCATGCCTTTTAATTTAGTTTTCAATTAATATTAAATTAATATCATCTTTACTTTGTTATAAAATACCTCATTTTTCCAAGTTGTGGGAATATTCCTCCAATATTTATAATTAATAGGAAATCTCACCATCTCATAAGAAAGATGCCTTGGAATCAACCCATTAATTCTGGTTGTGTCATTGATAGAAACCCCGAACTCATCAAATGGATTGATAATATTGAATTCCTTAAGGTCCCATACATCTACCACATTCATATTTATATCCCTTCTATTGTTATCTTTATTTTTTTGAAAAAATTCATTAAACAATTAATAAAAAATATATATTTCTGTACAAGGACATACATACTAGTAACGGTAACTCACTAGTATACCCAAGATGGAGGTGTGACCAAATGATCAATAATTGGAGGTGAATCAAATGGTAGAATACAAAAAATATCTAGGTAAATGACTGAATCTCTATAAGTATTGGAAAAAATAGAATCACTTGGATCCAATGAAGCCAGTGATAGTGGTTGTGTTCTCTGAGATGCTAATTGGCTAGGATCTTGAAATTTTTTTCTTATCATTCCTACAATTCAAATGGATTTGATATATTAAATGTATAAAAAAAATGAAAAACTAAAATAGTTTTACAAAAAAAAAGAAAAAATAGAACAATGTATAAAAGTACAAAACACTTATTAATGAGAAATTGTAATATAGTTTCATTACTAATTTATAGATTCAATTATCTTTATCTTCATTTTCTTTATTTTTATCAACCTCCACTAGAGCGAGTGTTTCATTTTCACCCTCCCTAGAAAGTTCTACAGTTTCAATATTTTCAGGAAAAAAATGTTGAATTTTTTATTATTGATGAGGTTCACTATCACAAAGTACCGATTGATCGTCATTGCCCATATCATATAAGTCTCTCTGCTTTAAATTTATAAAAACACTCCAACCATCATGTATTTTATCATCCACATAATAAACCATCTTCTCTTGTGAGTCCAAGAAAAATAGATCATGCTCTATATTCTCACCAGTATGGATCGAGGGAGAGAAGTTAACAGAAGTAAAATGTAATGAATATTTAATTATACCCCTATTAATGTTGACCCACTTAATTTTGAGTAATCCAAATTGACCATTATATTTTAATTCAATTATATCATTTATCTTTCCATAATATCCCAACCCTAAAAGTGTAAATACACCACTATTTTGAGTTTTAAAGTATTCTCCATGATAAATTGTACGAAACCTGAATCCTTGAATATTATAAGCATCTAATCTCGTAGTTTTCCTCAGAGGACCTCAAGAAAAAAATGTAAAATCATTTTATATTTCATCTTGATTATCAACATTAATTATCTAGACAATAAGATATAATATTTTACTTTTAAAATGGTCAAAATAACTACATGTTAATAATATGAAAATGAGTATATACTTAAATGATGGGAAAACTATTTTACAATCTCCTTATTAAAAGTTTTTGTTAATTCCAGTTCATTTGGAGCTCGAACCCTTAGCCACCTCTCTGTTTTCAATCATAATTCTTCAATAAATGGATATGAAATAAGACTATTGAATAGGATATGTCTATTTTCTTTTAGAAACTCCAATTCAGTCAGTGTAAAATTAGACCCATTTCCAATTGGCCATCCAATAGTTGGAAATACTGATGACTGGTATTCAAAACAATAATTAGTGGATATATCATCAACATGTCCAAAATGAATTAGTCTAGTCTCAATCACATACAAATAACTAAAACAGAAGGTCAATCACTCTTTGAATTTGTAACCTTCAACAATAGATCCTTGTGGTTGATCTTTATTTCTCATATATGATTTCACATGACCTAAGTACCTTATGAAAAAAACATATTACAAAATTTCACATAATGATTTGGTAAAATTGAATTCACCAATGAAAATAAAAATAATTTCAATGTATCTATCAGTTGGACACATCCATTGATAGTATATTGGTCCATCCAGTTTAGGTTTTTTTACCAAATAAATAGTCAAATGAATCATGACTGTGAATAATGAAGGGGGAAATAATATCTTCAAATGAAAAAGTGTCAAAATAATTATTTCTTGAAGTTTATCAAGCCTAGTTGAATTTAAAGTTTTCCCCAAATCTCTCTTAAAAAGGTAAAAAACTAAACTAGAACCACAATTACTTGTTTAGGTAATGTATTATGTAATGAAAATAATAAAAACTAGTCCATTATACTATGTGAGTCATGAATTTTCAATTCATGTGAATTTTGACGTTTTAAGTCAATGCACCTTGACATGTTACTTGAATATCCATCTGGAAATTTTACATTCATTAAATTTTAATGGAATATATATTTCTCCTTATTTTTTATTAAGAAAATACTTGAAGAATACTTTCCATTATTATTTTCCAAAAAACCATTCTTTATATTCATTGACTCAAAATCATTACGAGCATTAAAGTTATCCTTTAATATACTCTACTCATTAAGCAATGAAAAAATTATATTATCACATGCATTCTTATCAATATACATTTAATTAATATTATGACTTATCAAATTAAACTCCCAATAAATAATTTTAAAAATATACTATTTTTTCCATTTTTGTGTTCCGTCTTCTTCAAATACCATACCTTGTACCCTTTTCCTCCTTTAAACTAATTACATTTTCCAAATTCTTTAGTGACATTCATTTATTATCCCCAGATTTCTAAACCAGATATCACATTTAGTAGATTTTTCAATTCAATATCACCATTGGATTGTGTCTTGTTAAACCCGAATTAATGAGAAGCATCAAGAAATTGATGATGATACATAAAACACCATTTCATACTATGAGGTAATCATTGAGGATCAAAGTCAAAATTAAAAAGTACACAGTTCAAACCTTTATGAGTGTTCCAACCACATAAGTTTCATTGTCATGGAAAGTAACTAATTTTCCAAATTAAAGTAACACACATTTTGAATAGTTTTATTATTGATCCATCATATGTTTCAATGCCATAATCCCATAATTTTCTCAATTATTTTATTAGAGGTTTAAGGTAAACATCAATGCCATTTCCCAGAATTTTCTTCCTAGTAATAATCATTGAAATAATGAAATAATTCTTCTTCATTCGCATCCATGGAGGAAGATTATATGGGATTAAAATAATTGTAAAAATTCTATAATTAGTACTTAAATTACTAAAGGGTTAAAACCATTAGAAGTCGATATCAAACATAAATTCCTATTATACAAATAAAAATATGGCTATAATGAATCAAAAATATTCCATGATGTTTAATCTTTTGGATGTCTCATCAATCCTATAACATCTTAAACCAGGATCCATTAAAATAATGCCCCGATCCAATTACCACATGGCCTCAAGTGTGCCTCCTTGTATTCTAGAGGTTACCAACTAATAGAGAGGGTCTAATGATGGTACGGTGGGGTGACTATACCCTCATGATTAGATTAGAACATCAATGTAATAATAAATACATAAAATAAGAGATAAAGTAATATAAATTGAAAATATAGTGGCATAAGATAATAATAGATGATATAATGTCTTAAGACAAATATAAAATGATGCATGCATGTCCAAATGAGGCTACATAAACTTAAAAAGTCAAAATAAATTAGTTGATAAATACACATAATAAGTAAATAATAAATTAATGACACATCAACTATCTCTAATAGAATTATGAGCACTAGTTAGGTCCTCTGCTCCCATACTCCATCCTAACTCAGAAGAATAACAACAAGTAAGAATGATCCATGAACCTGAAACTACAAACATGAGGTCTGTTAGGGTACCTCAGTGTAATGGTGGCCCAGACAGGTTATGATATATACTAAGTAGGTCACCACCAATGGTGTCTAAATCATAATATAGTCCATGAATATAAATTATAGTAGTTTGTAGGTATATAAGTAAAGTAGTAAATAAATAAAAGTAAACAAGTCAGCACATGTTCTTAAGGGAAACCTAACCGATTACACCTACTTCGACCTATTCCATAATATCTCAAAACACGGTCAAACTTTAACATATAATATATATATATATAGTATTGTTCTCATAGAATAAATTCAAGGAATCATAAATAGGATTTCATAAAATTTAGGTTTAATTATAGACCGAACCCAAGCATGTTATTTGGCTTGGCATACACATCCTTATATTTCACGAGTTAGAATTACTTTGCTCTAATCAAAATTAAAAAAAGTTATAAATAATAATTCATCCTAAGAATTAAATATATATGGAATCCTAAGCCTGTACAAGGTAATTTGTAAAGAGTATCCCAAGTATCTCTCCAAGAGCACTATAAATACCCATCACCGTAAGAGTCCATCCAAGAAAATATGAAAAAGGAATCCCAAGTATCACTCTCAGCATGTTAAGAATAATGACTCTCTGATCCCATCCTAGGAATACCACATAGGGGACCAAGTATCGCTCATGGCTGGGTAAAACTGTAACACCCACTGAGCCAATCCAAGGTAACTACCATAGGGAACCGATATCACTCATGGGTAAGTAAAATATCCTCTTGGTGAGCCCATCCAAGTAATCCTATATGGGATTCAATTATCACTCCAAAAGTAATATAAATTAACTAACCTCTGATCCTATCCTTGGAATTTTTTTAAAGATTTAATCTAAGTATCTCCTAAGATACATACAATCTGTAACAATTTATGAGCTTATCCAAGGAGTTTTGAAAAATGAAATCCGAGTATCGCTCAAGGTGTATTGGAATTCAAGCAATCATTTAATTTTTTTTAAAAAGTAAGGCCATGTTTATAAACATACCACATCATGAGTCAAATATACTTTAATAGGTACATGCCCATTTACAATTTCAATTAACGAATAATAAAGTCCATGTACTTAAGTATTCCATAAACAATTTATCAAATTCATTTACTAACCTAAGGCTTAAATCAAAATTAGAAAAAGGTTACATGAAAATGTCTTACCATTTACTTTATATATAATTCTAATTATACCATTTAAATATAAACCAAAGAAAAACTTATTATAATGTAGTTTAGCTACACAAAAGTGATAGGGTTGAGAAGTCTATCTTCTTCGCATCTCAAGAAATCCATTTTATTACTCCATTCCCATTTTATAAAATTGTGTACCTCAATAGGTGGTTTTATTAAAAAAAAAATGCACAATTAATAAGGAGTTTTAAGAACACATCGTAAGGGGGTGGTTTACATGGAGTAGAGAAACCTCAAATGATGAAAATTTAATGGTATATTTATTATTTATAGGTATTAGAGTCAACATGATGAATTTTACATTTTTAGAGGCATTGCACGGAAATACCGACACACAACATAATGAAGTAAATTATAAATCGAATAAATTTGAGGAAAAATATATATACCACCTACCTTATACCAAGGAAAATTCACTCACCCAATATTTTAACTTTAATTGAGCCTGTTCAAAAGAAATCAAATAAATAGACAAACGCCCAAAAAATAGGGTGAATTAGCTTGCATCGTGATAGCATTTAATATGGAGAGAGAAATAGTGTATGGAAAGAATATGATCCAATGAATCACTAAGGGGTTTCCATTAAAATAGAAACTTCTAAAAATAGATTCTAGATGATGAATATTTCTCCATGCCTAGAGGAGGAGAGGAGGATCTCCGTAGGAGGGATGTTGCACATGGGTAAGAGGAGAAGAAAAGGGAGGAGAAGAAACAAAATAAAATAGGGTAAAGTAGGAAAATTCACCCATTTAAATGATACACATGTTTTAGATTCATGGTTTTCCAAACAGTTCTCCAATCGTGCATAGCCTATTGCTTATGCAAGAGGATCACATGGTTCATGCACATGGTTTGAGAAACCATGTGAAAACCATGTATTTATCCTATATAAAGAGACACGAAAGATATGAACAACAGTGTGAATTGGTGTTCATGGTTAGATTTTTTTGAAACACCCCCAGCCTCTCTGAATAGGCTGCATGATTTTTCCTAGCAGGCTACACAAGTTGAGAAGATCTTGTTCACCTGATCAGCCAGCTTCTTCTAGATTTTAGTCTTCGGGGCCTGCCGCTCTTGAAACTCATCAGAACACCTGATACATCTATCATACCTAAAAAAATCTAAAACAACACACTTGAGTGTTCTAGCACTCAAATTTTGAATCCAAATCTTGGTTTAGAGGCTAACCCATCCACCAAATAGTAAAATTCAAATTCCTTTGGAATTATTCCTTAGTCCAAAATATAGGAAATTACAATCTCCCCACCTTATAACTTCTCTTACATGAAAATAATTAGGGAAAAAATTAAAACAAAACCCAAACTACTTGGGTCATTAAATTTTATTGAAATATTTTCATTTCATTTTTAATAACCCAACACACCTCCAAACATCACTTTAAGCGTATGAGAGATAAGACATTAAAACTCAATCCAATGCTCATATTCAAAACTAAAACATCAAGACAACACTTACTCAATCCCATTAAACTAGATACATGATCACATATTCATCTCTTTAATCATACATCCTATGGATCCCTCCACCATAGGTTACAACATTTAAATTCCAATTCTGAGTTATGGTATCTCCACTGTCGAAATTGTCTACAAAGAATGCCCTAAGCATTCTAACAATGCTCCTAGCATGATTTACTCAACTTATAAAAATTGATTATATATGAGGACATAAATTGGCCATCACAAGATCTAAATGATCAAATTTGGATCATATAATATTAAACTAATCACACATGTTTTATATTGAAAATCCTCTACCAACACTTACATTGCACACATCTTAACCCGATGGTATGCCTGAAATGGTTCCTCACCAATCATATGAATCGAAGTAAGAGGATGAAAGTTGAGAAAATTATTAACAACTATTAACAAAATTATCATCATATAATAATAGCATATCTCTACTAGGATCATAATGCCTCCTCCTAGGGTGCCTCATGTTTACTTCGAACACATCCACTGAAGCCCGTTCCTAACTTTTGGTGACGTATCAAGCTTGAACGTTCACTTTAAGCTACTCTATAACAACCATACTATTTATTTCATATTAATACATGATTTATTAAATAAAATTACACTTAATAAAACCCATAATATCGATAATTATAGTGTATTTTGGAATTAGGTACATTACATAATAATTTAAAACAGGAAAAACTTAATCTTTATTGAAAACCTCTTTAGCATGCTCGTACTTAAAACTATATGTGATAACCTGGGGAAATACATAAAAAAAGGTGATCTATAAATCCCTGTAAGGTAATAAACATGGAATAACATGAAGAAAATTATACATGTTTGAAAATAGGCATATCAATGTGGAAAAAATGGAACATGAAAAATAAGGCACAATATAGCATGATAATCAATACATCGGAAATGTGGCAACAACTTAAAACACTGCATCATAACAATAGTTCAAGGATAAATTACAAGAAATATTTTTAGAAAAAATTACCATAAATGAATCAGGTTCACTCCATATCCCAACATGATTTCTCATGATACTAAACATTACCCAATTAATTGGAGCACTATATAATTTCGAGTGCACCTGTCACTTTCATTTCATTCTCATGCTTAAGTGTGCCACATAGATCATACAACATGGATTCATTCATCAACATATTTTATTACAAGATAAAGGAGTATGGAGTACATAAATTTCATTCCCAATTCAAAGTGGTATAAGTTTATAAATGTGCGTACCCTTGATAGTAAATGGGCATGGTATAAACTACATAATTATTTTTGCATGGAAAATCGTGGTGAAATTTCGGCAACATAATGGTGTCTCTTAAAAATTCATAAAATTGGTTAATGAGAGATAAATGGGTATATAATAAGTTATAAATAAAATGTTAAGTAATAGGGACATTTAAATACATGTATAATCATTATTAATTGAATATAGAAGGCATAAGATAATAAAGAAACTTTAATAAATAAGAGAAGGCGAGGATCCCTTACTTGAGTGTGTGAATCAAAATTGTTGGGAGGAGATTCTTGAGAGATTTGGGGAACCTTGGGAGGACTATATAGAGGGGAGGTAAGAAAAATTACGAGATAAAAGTATTTTTAGTGAAGATAAGTGGGATCTTGGGTGGGTTTATATAGGAAAAGTTAGGGGATTTCTTTAATATTTCTCAAACTTTGGGTTTGGATTCTATATAATAAAATAACCAAAATCGAAAAACTTCCCATGGTTTTTGACCTTGGTTTCTACAAATGTGATTTTTTTTAATTATTTTATTATTCCATTGGCCTAAATTAATAAAACAATACCCTTGATTATGTGGAGGAGATTCATACTATTAAATAAATTATTTTAAAACCTTAAAATATATTAATGATTTTGAAGGATTCATAATGGATTAATAAAATTAATAAAGAAAACATAAAATATAATTATTTTAAAGAGAAAACATATATTTGGTATTGGATAAATTTTTTATTATCTATTACATCACTTTTGGGTCATTATGATGTCATAATAAACATTGTATACTTATAAGATATTTAATTTGTACCTGAAAATTTGATTGTCTCTGAAAATTATGAAAAATTTACCATTGTATAATTTTGAAATTATGATTCCATAAATAATATTAATTTTATCTAAATAATTTTATAAAGAGTTTAATTTTTAATTTTAAAATAATAATTGATATTTATTAAGTAATGCTGGGTATTTTGACAATAATAATTTTTGAACCTTTATAAAAAATATATTTGACTTTATGAAAATTATATGATAATTTTTTTAATAAAAAATATCGAATAATAATAATTTATTAAAATATTATTTATTTAAAAAATAAATTATTTCATCATAATAAATTCCTTAATTTAATTTTAATATTACCTGAAAAATACAATTTTTTTATTGAATAAAAATAAAAAAACATTTTTAAAGTAATAGTAATAGGATGAAAATACATTCATTATCATATAAAAAATAATGTAAATAATTTTTTTACAAGTTTATTGATATATATCCCTTTAATACACTAGTAAAACCCTAAGAGTAAGGTACACGATGGTAAGGCTTTCATGGGGTGGTTCAGTGAACATGGTTTGGGCCGTGATCTCGATGAGCTTGAAATTCTCCCGTAAACGATTTTGATCATGATTAAGTTATTAGATATTAGCTTGGGATAGGTCAAGGGTAAATCCAAGTAATTCTATCTCCCTTGGAAGCTTTGATAAATGGGATTCATAGGGAATGATCGTACTGGTTGAGGTCATTACTTCTTTTTTCTGTGTCAATTGGATTTGTTAAAACCCTATATTTATACTAATCATGTGATAACTATTAAATATCTCTATTATCAATGGTATTAATAATTAATAATATTTTAAATCTGATAGAATATAGTAAAAACAAATAAGTTCATGTTTTTTCTATAACTATATTACATAATAGTACATTAAATTAAATCATAAGGGGAATTTTATTTATAATAATCCGGGTTGTTACATTTCGTGATTCAGCATGAATATGGGTGCATACCTGATCCATGAAAATTGGATTTTCACCCTTAAAACATCCCTTCTAAGCCCAACTAAAGTTCATGTAACCTCATAATAATCAACCGGATTCTTAGGAGATCATCCAAGGCAATCCACACCTTAAAGTTCATAAGTGAGATGTTAGTAAAAATCTAAATTTCCACATATCAAGAACATTGAATTATCTAGAAGTTACAGTCTACTTAAGGAGCCAACTAGTTTCCATGATTCTATCCAAGGAATTCCTACTCAAGAACATAGGTATCAATTAGGACTAACCATGATTCTATGACCAACCAAACTTCTAGAGTGCAACTCCCACATAATCAATTTACTATTAGAATATAAGGTCATTTTAATTTAGCACAACATATAAATGATTCTATCTCAATGTATCCTAGATGATATCAAGATAGGGGACATGATCATCACTTATACAAGAGTAAAATAAGAGGACTTAAAAATTATTTTCAAAAAGTACCCAAGACACCCCCACTACATCAAGGATAAAGTACCCATTATAGTTTCAAATCAACCATGTAAAACCACACATAGAAAGGTCAATCGAACCTCTCAGACTAGATTCACATGGAAGGGATTGGATTCACCTTCCGACGTGTCACCAACCCAACCACGATTCCCTTACTACTCGAGATTTATCATGATCACTTAATCACAACCACCTAAGTCCATCCCTGACTAATGATGTTTTCAAAGGTTGTGTACATATCCAACTATTTCATCATCAAGATGAATTGAAAGCACTAACACATTTAAAAACATATCATACCCATGGGAATTCATAACCCGCACTGACCATTTCTAAATGGTACTTTCATGGTTTCACTCCTTGTACTTTGAAGGACATTATAAATCTTCTGGACATGATGCTCCCCACCTTAGTAGTTTCCTTATTATCATTTATAAGGAATGGAGTTCATCCAACTATACATTATCCATTAACTACTAACCATGGTTTATCGACATGGGAAACATGATTTTACCTAGCATGCATTCAAAAATAGAAGGGAAATATCTGCTTAAAAGCATGATCGATCAACTTACTTTAGGCATAAGTGTGACACTCCTGCTAAGTTACATCCATGAATGCCCTGAAATTAGTCATAAAATACAAAAAAAACTGACTAATGAGTAAAAACACCTAATCCTATTTAGATCACCATCTCTATTATTTGGAAAAGTCATATTTCTTTTAATTCTTAGATCACTCTACCTCATAGATGACCTATGATTTAAGATTAATAGATAAAGTCTCAAATAATTATCACTAAACTCAAATAGTTCTCTACACCATTAATTAACTTGAAGACACTGTGTGTATCAATTCATACTACCCTGAGACTTCATCAACACTATAACACATCATTTGAAACTATTCATAGGCCTATTGGCCCTATGAATCCCAGTGTCTGATGGATTGTAAGAAAGGTTTAGACAAAAGTCACATTATCTCATACTACTATAAAATGGATGATGATGAACCAAGTTTTCCACCACTAAAAATAAGAAGAATATGATGGTTCATGCGACTTACATAGAGGATGACCATGCCCTAGGCATGTCTAACCCACTGAACTAGAGCATTAATTGATTATCATTCCCATAAAAAGGGTTAAAACACCACATGACCACCCATAATACTAGGTGGCATTTTATTGACAAGTATTCTTACTCAGGAAAAAGAACACTCGAATGACACCACATTTTATAAATGTATTAAAAGTGTTTATAAAGGTCTTAAAATTATGAGGTCACTAACTAACTTAATATATCCCTTTACAAGAGAAGAAAATGTCAACCCTATATGGAGGTTACACCTTAAACAATTCACTAGGCTCTACCACCTATCACTTAGGTTCAACCTAACCTAAGAAAGAAAACTAGGACCAATAGGTAATGTCCACATTCCTTTCCCTATCACTCGATAAGGAAAAAGTAAATCTAAACCTTACCCAAGTTTTAAAGCTATAAAAACATCTACCAGTTTCATTTAATTCCTTATATTAAATGATTTTTTTTCTTTTAAACATCTCAATGCTTAGTTTTAAAGAATATCAAGAACCAGTTATGAGGGGAAACTATAATTGGACAGTTTGATTTAGCTGACTCCATAAGGCACACATGACAGTTTTATCAAACTTCCCATAAAGATTCAATATTTAACTGACATCCTATCATATTTGGGTATTTCATCATATAAAATTCACTTTAAACTTCATTTATTAATTCATAAGATTTCAAAATTGTCTTAGTTAAATAAAATTTTAATTCTAATATATATAGTAAAACACCCTTTAGGTTGTAATTGGAATTTAAATTAAATAATGTTTCATATAACTGCAGCTCAAAAGAAGATAAAAGGAATTTTATTAATTAAAAGGGTACTGCTAAATTAATATTCCACCTTATATCTATATGTGAATCCATATAAGTAGATGTTAACACTTTAAATAACCATGCCTATATAACATAGATATACCCCCATGTGGTTAAGTAATAATGCTTATCAAAACAAAGGAAACATACCAGGTTCCTTCTAATATTACTAGGGTTCATTATAATGCAACCCCTAGTAGTTTTTCATAAAATATTTATGCACCCTCAAAGGGTTATCTCATAACAACATACCCCAACTGACCTACTTGGGACTAGTTGTGCATTAAATATTTTAGACTCATAGGTCATCATAACCATGTAGTAGAGTTACAAGTCTTTATAAAGGAAACTATTTTATTTATTATAATTAGAATTAACAAACCTTATAAATGCAACCCATAACTATTTAAATTTCAAAACACCCTTAGTGGGTTTATTTGATAATAATTTAGCATCATGACCAACCTACTTGGGTTGAGTTAAATATTTCACATAACCATAACAGTTCAAGACCGACCTACTTGAGTTTTTTCATGTAAAAGTTAAATAAAAACCAATTCATTTAAATTAAAAATTTAATATATTTTATATTTATAAAACAATATCAAGGTATAACAAGCACATATACAATTATTAGATTATACGACATTTCTCAATTCATAAATCACCCATACACTTTATAAATTATGAATTGGTTCCCATGTAATCATAACCAAGATGTTTAATCCCATGAAACCGATGGTCCATGGAGCAAACATGTCATGATTGGTTAGTTAAGATGTCACCATCAATCTATGTGGGAAAACACCATTTAGGTTGATGATGGAACATTAATAACCAAATTTATATTAAAATTATAACTAGGCATACTATCACATATAGTAAATACTATAAAACAAGAAAAATAATTACCTATTCATGGTAAGAAGATAAACATACAAAATAATCATGCATCAGGCCACAATAATCACAAAACAAGAGCTACATGAAAACATGATAGATAAATAACCCATCATTTTATATAATAAAACATGCTAATGAAATTCCTAATAATGTATAAAACCAAGAATGTTACTTAAATACCTAACATGGTATATAATAAGCATTATAACAAACACACATGGTATATAAAAATCTCAAATAGAATAGAAATAAAACCTACATGTCATGAAGTATTAATCTCTATATTCTTAAAATGATTCAAGTAATGATACTTTCTTTCCATACCAAGAAAAGGGTAAATAATATAAATATCTTAAATTAATAAGAAGCAAAAGTAAACCAATCACTCAATTTGAAATCATAGTCAACTGTAACATTGAACAACATGAACAACAATCCCATCCATAGACACTTGGACTTTCCCCATGCATGGGTTGATCACTCCCATACATGGATATTTTGAAAGCATCGACACATTCCTAGTCTCCTTTATACCAACCCAAATAGTAAGAAAAAGTAAAAGAAAACACTTCTAATACCACTTTTTAATTTCCCAACCTATGAGACACTGAAACAATGCCCCGAGATGGTCAGTCACATGGCCTCAATCATGCCCCCCATATGCTAGAGGTTGTAGGCTAGAAGTTAGGGTCTAATGATGGTATTATGGGGAGACTATGTAACGACCCAAAGTTTCATTAATGGAAAATCCCTCTTGATCTTATTAAATTTCTCTTTATATAAAATGTTTTTATAAAATGTAAACTTCTTTGGTTTTATGTTAAGAATTTTGACCGTTGCTAATATAACTGTTGAACAGTGATCACATGATTAGTATAAATATAGGACTTTAACAAATCCAATTTACTCAGAAGGAAGCGACGACCTCATCCAGTAGAATTGCACCATACGAAGCCCATTTGTCAGAGCTAGGAAAAGAGGTGGCATATTTGGGCTTCGCCCTTGACCAATCCCAAGATTAGCTTCATCATGTCAATCTCAAACGTGACCGTCTACGGGAAAAGTGGAAGTTGATTGAAATTACCACTCGAGCGATGTTATCTGAGCCACCGCAAGAGTCTGTCACCATAGCACACCTTACCCTTAGGTCTTATGCGGCTGTTTTAAGGGGTTATGTAACAAATAAGTAGTACTATGTTCATGTACATTATTTTTTTGTATATAATAATGAATATAATTTCTAGTCATTTTTGATACATTGTAAATAGTTTTTAAAGTACAAATGGTGTTTTTAGTTATTATTTAATTAAGAAATATATTTTATTAAATTAAGGGATTTTTGAATTAAATAATATTTTAATAAAATAATAATAATATTATTAAATTAATTTTTATTAAATATAAATGATCTTATAATTTTATGAATGCAATTAAATTTTTTATTAAGGTTTGAAATCCATTTCTGTCAAAACCCGTGAATTTTCGATAAATGTCGGTTTTTATTTTAAAAATGAAAATTCACGTATTTAGAAAATTATTTAGATAAAATAAATGTAATTTCTGGAATCAGGATGTCGAAATTATCCAACGGTGAATTTTTCATAATTTTCTGAGACGGTCAAATTTTTGGGTAAAAATTAAATACTGTTTAAATATATAATGTGTTTTATGGCATCATAATGACCCAATAGTGATGTAATAAAATACTATGATCTTTATGTTCGGACAATATATGTTTTACCATTAAAATAATGTGATTTTGGGTTTGTTTGACTTACTTTTCAAAGCATTAATGGACCCCTCAAGACTTATTCAACACCTTGCCTTTTTAAATTAATTTCCATGGGAGTGTGACTCACCTCCACATAAGTAACCCTAATATTTTAAGAAGTTAGGACTTTGTCCTTATAAAATATTTTTGTCCTATTCCATTTTCAAAAAACTATGGGAAAAAACCATGGGATGGTTTGTGGTTTGGATTAATTTAATATAAGGGGTCCCAAACCAAAATAATAAAGAATTCTCTCACCTTTCCTATATAAACCCACCCAAGCTCCCACTTCCTCCTCACTCAAAACCTTTGGAGTTCGTCCAAAATCTGACCTAATCTCTCTATAATCCTCCAAAGGTTCCCCAAACTCCCAATAATCCTCTCACAAGCCTCTCTCTAGCCTTTGGAAGCACACTTCCAAGTAAGGGTTTTTTCTTCCTTTCTCATTTTTGTCCAATTTTCTTTAAGTTGTTTTTCCCTTTTAATTTAAATTATAAATGTTGGGGTATGGTTTTTAACCTCATGCATACTTCCCTCTTTATGTTTTAATGATGGTATACCCTTTATCTCTCATTAAATGCCTCCCATGTACACCCGTTACTATGCCGAAATCCCGAAAGAAACTTCTCTCTCCTCTTTTACATTCAAGCAATACTTTTGTATCATGAATCTAAATTACATTACAATTTTTGAGACATATATCTATATGAACTCCTTACTGTACATTACATGTAAATATGATGAGGAATCCATTTCTCTCTCATTAACCATTTTTATGAATTCTTATGTCACGCCGTTACACTGCCGAAATCGCACCGATTTTCTAAGCCAATGTCATTGTGTAGTGAATACCATGCCCATTTCTCCATCAAGGGTATTCACATTTATGCACATTTACTTATTTATTGTAAAGTTTCATATATGAATTCCACATTCCTTTATCTTGGAATAAATGATTATGTTTTATGAATCCATGTTTTATGATCCATGTGGCACACTTATGCATGAAATGAAATGTTTAAGAAGGGTGCGCCCTTATAGCGCTCCAATGCATTGGGTAAAGTATAGTATCATGATACGTCATGTGAAATGAGTGTTGACTCATTCTAATGCAAGTGAAATGAGGGTTTACTCGTGATTTATGTGCAATGAGGATTTACTCATGCTCCATGTGCAATGAGCCTTGGCTCATGCTAATTCCATGTTAAGTGTTGTTGCCACATTTCCATGTTATGATTATCATGCTTTATCATGCCTTTATGTTCATGTTTTTCTTATGATCTATTGATATTCCTATTGTCTAACATGTATTGTACTCCTCATGTTATTCCATGTGTACTCCCTTACTGGGCTTTATAGCTCACCCTTTTCTTATGATTGTCCTCAGGTTATCCCATCCAATGCTAAGTACGAAGGAATGTAGTGGTCATGAAAAGGAAGTTTTCAATAAAGATGTTGTATTTCATGTTTTAAGTTTTTATGTAATGATCCTAAGCCCCAAAGACACTAAACCTATCGATCTTCTTTGTTGTATCAAGTGAAGTTTTATGTAATAAATCATGTTTAAGTTTGTAATAAAAGCACGGTTGTCATAGACTATACCTTCATGATCAGTGTATCACAATGGTGTAATAATAAAAAAATAAAACAGTAGAAGAATTAATATAAATAGAGAATATAGGAGTGAAAGATAATAATAACTAATACAATGGCCTAATAAAAATATAAAACAATGAATCCATGTCTAGATGAGGATACATAAACTAAATAATTAAACATACAACAGGCAATGCATACAAAGAATAGGTAAATAATAAATAAATGAACCATCATCCATATCCAATTGCATCATGAGAACTAGATCCGTCCTCTGATCCTGTATTCCATCCTAACATAAAAGGATAAAAACAAGAAAGCATGATCCATGAACCTGAACATGTAAACATGATGTCTGTTTTGGTAGCCTAATGTAATGGTGGCCCAAAAAGGGTGTGAGATATACTCAATAGGCCACAACCAATGGTGTTTAATGAAAAATCCAATCTGTGAATATAAAATATAAAAGTTTAAAGGTATATAAATAAATCTGTAAAAAAATAAAAGTAAACAAGTCAGCTCAAGTTCTTATGGGAAACCTTGTCGACCACACCTACTTCGACCTAGGATGGAATATCTCGAACCATAGTCAACTTGTAAAAATATAATATGTATATATATATAGTATTATTCTCTTAGAACACATGCAAGTAATATTAACTAGTATATCATAAAAGACAAGTGTAATTATAGACTGAAACCAGACATATTCTTTGTCTTTGTGTACACATCCTTTTATTTCATGAGATAGAATCCCATGGCTCTAATAAAAAGGAAAACAAGGCTCTAAATAAAAAAGGCATTCGGAGAATTCAATATAGATGGCTTCCTAATCCCATCCAAGGAAATCCATAAATAGGAAACCAAGTATCACTATAAATAACCATCACCATAAGAGTCCATCCAAGGTGATCCGAAAAAGGAATCAAATGTATCACTCTTGTCATGGTAAAAATCATGACCATGTGAACCCATCCTAGGTATACAACATAGGGGAACATGTATCTCTCATGGCCTGGTAGAACCATAACGCCCACTTATCTCATCCAAGGTAACTACCCTAGGGAACTGGCAAGGGTGTAATTTTGGCCCGGCGACCCGAAAGCCCGACATGCCCGGCCCGAAAGCCCGAGCGGCCCGACCCGGCAAAGCCCACATCGGGCCAGGCTGGGCTCGGGCCACAGGTTCAGCGGGTCAGGCCTGGGCCTTTCCAGGCAGGCCCGCGGGTCAGGTCGGGCCGACTCGAAAAAGCCCGGCCCGCTGACCCGCCTACTGTAAAAAATTTAACGGGGGAACTGCAGGTAGAGGGATTTGATCCCCCTACCTCAAGCTCCCAAGGGTGCGCCTGTAAATTAATCACAGGTCCATATATATATAGATATATATATATATATATGTAGATACATATATATATATATATATATATATATATCTGGATATATCTATCTTTATATACATATATCTATATATACATATATATATATATATTTATATATAGATATATGTATATATATAGATCTATATATATATATATATATATATCTATATGTATATATCTATCTATATATACATATATCTATGTATATTAATATATATATATCTCTATTTCTATATACATATATCTCTTTATATATCTGTATATATACATACATATATACATACATCTATATATATATATCTACCTATATATCTATATATACATGTATCTTTATACATTTATATTTATCTATATATGTATCTATATATATGTGTGTGTGTATATATATTTCTATCTATATGTGCGTATATCATTATATATTAACAAAAAATGATATTATATATATACATATAATTATTATTATATATAATTATAATGTGTGTATAAATATATATATACAACGATATATAATTATATATATAATAGTTTATATATATAAACAAAGCCATTAATAATATATATCAATTAAGTGTGGGTTTTAAAAATCCATTAATAATATATATATATATGTGTGTGTGTGTGTGTGTGTATGTATATGATTTAATATAATATATATATATAAACAAAGCTATTAATATATATATATCAATGATTTAATATTATATATATATAATAACTTGTTGTGTATTAATAAAAAAATAAGTATGGTTTTTAAAAATCCCTTAATAATATATATATATGTATGTATATGTATATGAAATAATATATATATATATCAATGATTTAATATAATAGTGTATATATATAAACAAAGCCATTAATAATATATATCAATTAAGTGTGGTTTTTAAAAATCCATTAATAATATATATATATATATATGTGTATATGTATATGTATATGTATATGATTTAATATAATATATATATATAAACAAAGCTATTAATATATATCTATATATATCAATGATTTAATATTATATATATATAATAACTTGTTGTATATTAATAAAAAAATAAGTATGGTTTTTAAAAATCCATTGATAATATATATATGTGTGTGTGTATATGTATATGTATATGATATAATATAATATATATGTATATAAACAAAGCTATTAATATATATATATATATTGATGATTTAATATAATAGTGTATATATATAAACAAAGCCATTAATAATATACATCAATTAAGTGTGGTTTTTAAAAATCCATTAATAATATATATATATATATGTATGTATATGTATATGTATATGATTTAATATAATATATATATATAAACAAAGAAATATATATATATATCAATGATTTAATATTATATATATATAATAACTTGTTGTATATTAATAAAAAAATAACACACTCGCCTAATGATGTTCGTGCAAGTCTCTCAACTTCATTAATTTTTTTAAGTACGTTGTAAGATGCATAAATTATATATATTATTCATATATAAATCTATTTAGAAAAAAAATTACCTCACCCAATTATGTTCACACACACCCCCAATATATATATATAAACAAAGCCATTAACTCACCCAATGATGTTCGCGCACACCCCCCAATTATTTTTTTATAGTTTTATCATATTATATATATATATATATAATAACTTATTATATATTAACAAAAAATAACTACTCACTAAATGATATTTGCACATCCCCAACCTCGTTATTTTTTTTAAAATATGATAAAAATTTCATATATTATATATACTATATATACATATATAAATCTATTTAGAAAAAAATTAACTCACCTACTGCTGCGCACCCGCTAAGGGTGTAATTTCAGTCCAGACAGGGCAGGGTCGGGCCTTCCCTGCAAAAAAAATTAAAAAACGTTTAGAAAAATGATTTAAATTAAACAAACGCTAAAAAATACTTTTAATAAATAAGTTAAAAAAATAAATGTAAAAAAAAGTTTTAAATAAATGATAAAAAACATTTAAATAACAACACTTTAAACTCACCACTCACTGCTGCACACCCCACTCATTAATTTTTTTTAATTTTTACATAATATATATAAATTCACAGACATGTATAAATCTATTTAGAAAAAAATAACATATTCACCCACTGTAAAATGTTTTTACAAAAAATGTGTAAAATGTTTTAAAAAAATACATGTAAAAAAATATGCGTTCAAAAAAACTTTTTAAATTAAATGTCTAAAAATAAATGTAAAAAAACGTTTTAAACAAGTGTTAAAAAATGATTTAAATAAAAATGTTTAAAAAGTTTTTAAAAAAAAATTTAAATTTTTTTTAAAACAAACACTTAAAAAATACTTTTTACATTAAAATGTGAAAAAAAGTTAAATGTTTTAAAAAAATACTTGTAAAAAGCATGCGTTTAAAAAAATTCAAAAATGTTTTAAATTAATCATTTAAAAATAAATGTAAAAAAACGTTTTAAACAGATGTTAAAAAAACGGTTTAAATAAAAATGTTTAAATAAACAATACTAACAAACGCTTAAAAATTATAAATGAGTTCAAAAAAATAAATGTAAAAAATGTTTTAAATAAATATTAGAAAAACATTTAAATAATAAGTCTTTAAACTCACCCACGGCAGCTGCGCACCCCTCATTATTTTTTTTACAATTTGAAAATAATATATATATATATATAGACAAAAAACATATCCACCCACTGTAAAATGTTAATAAAAAATAAAATAAACGTTTTTACAAAAAACATGCATTTAAAAATAAATGTAAAGAAACATTTTAAATAAATATTATAAAAATGTTTAAATAAAAAAAATTAAGAGACAATTATTTTGAAAATAATAAAAGTCCACCACGACCCGACTTGAAAAAGCCCGGCCCGGCCCGATGGTTTGGGCCGGCCCGATGCTGGGCTCGGGCCGCCTCATGGGGTTGTTCGGGCCAGCCCGGCTTGGCCCGAATAGTGGTCAACGGCCCGACACATTGCATGGCAGGCCCGGGCCGAAATTACACCCCTAGGAACTGGTGTCACTAATGGGAAAGTAAAACACCCACTTGGTGAGCCCATCCAAGGAATTCAAGTATCGATCCTAACATAATATAAATCCCATAAGCTCTTATTTTGTGTTCTATAAAGAGGTATCCCAAGTATCAACCAAGGTACATACAATTTATAATAGCCTATGATCCCATACAAGGTGTTCTGAAAAAGGGAACTCGAGTATCACTCAATGTGTATTACAATTAAAATGATCATTTAATATTTAAACAAAAGGAAGGCTATGTTTATAAACATCCCACATCATGATTCAAATATAATTTAAGAGGGACACTCCATTTTACCATTTCAATTAAGTAATAATGAATTTCATGACCATAATAATTCCATAAACAATTTATCAAATTCATCAAATAGACCATGCCTTAAATCATAATTAGAAAAAGGCCACATGACACATTCATAACATTGACTTTATATATAATTGTAATTGTACATTTTAAACATAACAAAAACCAAAATTCCTTAGGAAGTTTTTTGGCCAAATGGGACTGATAGGGTGGATAAGTCTATCTTCTTCTTATATCAGGAAATCAATTTTAATTACTTCATTCACATTTTATAAAACAATGCACCTCAATAGGTGGTTTTTTAGAAAAACAATGCTCAATTAATAAGGAATCTTAAGAACGCACCCTAAGGGTGTGATCGATGTTGAGTTGAGAAACCTCTAATGATGAAAATATAATGGCACATTTATTAGTACCAGGCATTAGGGTCTACATCATGAATTTTACATTTTCATAGGCGTTTCATGGAAATATCAGTGCACAACACAACAACGCAAATTATAAATCGATGAAACTTGATGGAAAATATATATACCACCTATATCATACCAATAATAGTTCATTCATCTAATATCAACACTTGAATTGATATGGTTCAAGATAAATTTAATAAATGGTCAAACACCCTGAAAATAGGGTGAATTAGCTCACACCACGATATCATTTAAGATGATGATAGAAATAGAGTATGGAAGTAAGAGGAGTCGTAGACTCACCTAGGGTATTACATTACAATAGAGGGTTCTCTAAATGGATTCTATATGAGGAAGATTTGTACAATCCTAGATGAGGAGAGGATGAGCTCCACAAGAGGGATGCTACATGTGGGTAAGAGAAGAAGAAAGGGGAGGAGAATAAAAAAAAGGAAATAGGGGAAAGCTAGTAAATTCACCCCTTTAAAGGAGAAGTAGGGTTTGACTACATGGTTGGACAAACCATGCACCAACCGTGCATGGGAAATTCCCTATGCAAGGAGGTTTCATGATTCATGTGAATAGTTTGAGAAATTGTGTGATAATTGTGAATTTATATTATGTGAGGATACCTATAATAGCCACATGGACATGAAGCCTAGTATGCATGGTTATTCAAAACCATGAAACACCCTCATCCTCTATAAACATTCCATGAGATTTTTCATAGAGGGCCGCATGGTTTCAGAAAAACCATGCACCACAACCAGCTTCTTCCAGATTTTAGTTTTTTATTTCGTAACTCCAAAACTCAACAGAACACTCGAGACATCTATCTAGCCTTTAAAAATATCTAAAAAACACGTTTTAGTGTTCCAACACTTGAATTTTGATTCTTAAGCATGGTTTAGAGACTCACTCATCTACCAAATGGAAAAATTCAAATTCTTTTGGAATTTTACCTCGGTCTAAAAAAATAGATGTTACAAAGATATCATCACTATCCTAAGCATGAAACCTCACGTTTTATATAGTCTTAGATTAAATGGATAATCTTTTCAAGCATGATTTGAGAGGAAAGTAACAAAAAACCTTTATCAGAGTTTTCTTATTCCATTTCATCTAGGGGTTGAATTCATATATACTCTGATTTCTATTCATTGAATTCCATATTATCATTTTAAATCTTATATATTATACTTTATCAGAATCTTCTCCATAGTAAATAATGTAATCATTATATAATACATATATCTTTGTATAATCAATTTCAATTTTGTGGATGACTTTCTTAATCAAATAGAATTTTGCAGGGATATTATCTTCACTAAATTAATCATGAAGAAAATATAAAATCATTGATATTAATTTTTTAGTAATTAAAAATAGACACTTGATATGATACAACTTAAGTAGAAATGACAACATTGAATATTTGTCTCACCCTTCATATAGTTATTATTGTCCATCTTCAACTAGTTCATAAAACTCATTTTTTTGGTCACTGAAGTTCTGAGCACGATTAACCTACTCAAGATTGACTGAAGGTTCTAATGATCTATTAAAATCTTAGAATTTTTATCCTAAAAATTCAAATGTGTCATTTATCAAATTTATAACTAAAGATTCCATTGGTGGGTCACTTTGTGTTTCATTGGCAAGATTTTCATTGTTTTGACTTTCCATAACATTTGATTCACCATGCCAAATCCAACATAAATATCAAGTAGGAAACTATTTCAATATCAAATTATTATATATTTAGTTTCTATTCAACCATTTCTTGAATTTATAATCAGGACTCATAAATTTTATTCTACCATCTACTGATCGGTTTACAATTTCATAATCTAAAAATTCTTCCAAGCCCTTGGTATACCAAGGTGTGTTTCAAGGTAAATTAATCTAACTATTATCCATAGGTATTTGATTATTACTCTTCTACCTCTTCATTTAGATATAAATATATAAATGTTTAATCTATCAAGTACTATAAAAAATGAACATCACCCAACTTCATCATTAACTCGGGTAGTGTCTTGGTTCGACATAACATAAATTCAACATAAAAATGATTCAATCCAACATTTAAAAAAACAACATAAATTAATAAATATTAACCCTCACAATAATACAATCATATGTGATGGAGTAAGTTCAATGAGATGAGGATAAAGGTTACTATGATGTGAAGCATATTGTTATCAGTCCACAATAATACATGAACATAATTCTTCTATTAAAATATCTCTAACTTTTCTTCTTTCCATATTATCAATTTTTATTTTTTTAGAAACGTGATTGTATCTATAGTTATCATTTTCTAAGATAATTATGAAAATCAATATTTTTTGTATCTCAAAACAAGAACTTGGAATTGTGATATCTGGTGCATGTGTTTCTATATGTTTCATAGCATTGCATGCAATTATGGTTTTAAAACATTTTCAAAATCAATTTCAAAAACAGTACTCAACTTTAAGAGAGTACAACATATAGAAAGCTTCATGTAATTATAAGTTACATACCTTATAGTAAGAATTATGCATTTTAATAATGATTAATAATATTTTTTATTTAATCTATTGACTTCATGCTATCATTTTACAAAAGATCATTAAATTACATGAAACTTTTGTTCTTAAAAAGCATGATAAATAATCAGTTTTTCTGAACTAAAACCCCTTTAAAAAATAACTAAAACCACTATTAACCCCCCAAAAACCCAAAACGACCCTCAAGGTAGACCTCAATAGGAAAACTGTCATTTTAAAAATATTTAAATGGTTATTAAATGGGGAAGTGACATAAACCAAAAAGATTGACCTACCTCTTGATGAAAATGTAGAAGCTTAAAGTCTAACACCACACATTAACAATAACCTAAGCATCTATATCACACCACATGAAATAAATAAATAACTATAAAAATTTATAATTAATTATTCAAAATTAAAAAAATATGAATCATCACCTAAAAGATAATTGAGGTGAATCCACTCTCTAAAATTGAAAGAAACTATTGATGGAAGGTCTACAACATATCCCCAACATCATATTGGAAAAAATACATAAAAATAAACACTTAATCACATATATCTTTATATAATTTAATGGAAATATTTATAAAAATTTAATCAATCACACCTTTAATGATGTCGAGGGTCACCATCATTGGAAAAATGTTAAGAGAGGCCTCTGGGGGTCATTGTCAAGGAGGGGGGGGGGTTGCTTCAAGGTCCTTGTTAGGGAGTAGGGGTTTGGGGGTCATGAGGATTAGATATTTATGTAGCAGGGGGGTTGGGGTCATGCCAGTCACCATCGAGAGTAGGGGTTGGGGTCGGGGGTTGTCGATGGGAGCGGGAGGGGGGAGGGTCAAAATTAGGTTTTTTAAAGATTTTGTGATGGTTTGAATAATAAAAAAGCTAAATTAATAAATTAATAAATATATTAGTGGTTTTATTAAATCACTGCTATATTATAAATTTTTTTTAATAATATTTATTTTACAGTAGTTATTAGAACTATCCCTAATAAACTGCTGCTAAGACCTATTTTTTGTAGCGTTCTTATCTTTTTTCAGTGGAGACTCAATTTATTTTCAGGGATTACACTCATATGGATATTATAAAATTAATATTTTATTATTTTTCATATTGCAGTGTTATTTATAATTAAATATATACACATATGTACATATTTGTATATATTTACACATAAATTTTTAATTTTATAAATAAATATGAAAACATATTTACATATAAAATATCATTCTGAATATATAAACCATATATAAATAAAAAATAATATCCATTTATTTTAAATAAAAAAATATGAATATTTATATATCCATACAATGTATATATAATGTTTATATATATAAATATATTTTTTCATGTGTATGTATTAATCAATAGATATATTTTAATCTATATATTTTAATACATGTATATAAATATTTGTTATATATTATATGAAAATAAATATAAATATGTATAACAATATTTATAGACACACATAGATGTGTGTGTTTGTGTGTGTGTGTGTTTATATACAGATAAAAATAACATATTTTATAAATGTATTGAAAAATTATTATATAATATATAAAAATACATAGAGAAAAATAAAACTATATATATATATAAATAAATATATCATAAAATAACTAACAAAACAACATTGAGTAGTGATAAAGGCACAAGCATATGAGGGTGGATTTCCTAGGTTCAAATCCAAGTGAAGGCACATATGGGTGTGCGAAGGAGTGGTGGTCTAGCATTGATAAAAGACAGGGGGGAGATGATCACTGATAAAAGAGGTGGGTGGGGTGTGTTGAGCACTGATAAAAGTAGGGGTGTGTCCACCCTCCAAATATCTCTCATATTTAAATATATTTTTTTACTTTTATCCACTTTTTTATTACAATATAGGGTAGGGGGTCAGACGAGTGGTGATAAAAGAGGTGAGGTGGTGTTGTCGACCACTAAAAAAAGAAGTGGTGGCCTCCTTTATAATATCTTTTGTATTTAATGAAAAAAATTATTTTTTTGACTTTTATCAGTTTTTTATTGATGATAATGTCCATTTTTACCAGTTTTTTCCGCACTGATAAAATATCCATTTTCTGAATGTTTTTTTATTAGTGGTGATAAAAGTGGTTTTAGGGATGATAAAAGTGATCCCTTTTAAAACTATCATGACTCATGTCTAACCAATAAAACCTCCACAACATAGTTATCAAAGAATACCAATTCCCCCATCCTATAAATGTCCCCACCCCTCCCAGTTCTTTTTCTCACCATCCATTTATCCTCTGCCATGTCTAAAAAAGTCTCACCTACCAAGTAATGATATTTTGTTATCTATGTCTATATATTGATCTGGTTGGGTGGATCCTTATGGAGATGATAGGGTTTTCAGGTACATAGTGGTGACGAGGGCCAAAAAGGGGATGTTTTTGGAGATATGTTGACATTTGGATTTCTAAGGGGTCACCATAGTTATCACCACCAGAGATCAGTGGAGGGCCCTCCAAGATATCAAAAAGATACAATAAGAAGAAGAAAGGAATAGCGCCACTCCACCTAGCCAGCTGGTGTTTCATCAGCTTGATGTTTTAGACACCACTAACATCACCACCCTTGCGAATTTCATCCAAAATCAGTTTGGGGGGCTTGATATCTTGGTAATAAGACTCTATTTTGTGATGGTTTGGTGTATTTATTTCCTTTGTTTTATTATTATTACCATTTAAAATATTATATTTCTATCTTTTAGCTTATGGAATCAACTAAAACATTTCCCTTTCCAGGTGTGTAAGCAAGATCAAAGTTGAAGGGCTGTAGATATTCCACCCACATGCGCTACCTCAGATTCAATTCTCACTATGTGGAGACATATTTGGAACTTTTTTTGATCCTTGTAAACATTAAATCACTCACTTAAAATATAGTGCCTCCAACAATGCAGATAATAAACCACAATTTCTAGCTTGAGGTCATGCATAGGGTAATTCCACTCATGAAGCCTCAGGTGGCAGGACTCGTATGCCATGACCCAATAACCTTGCATCATAACTACATATAGAATTATTCTTAAAGAATCATAGTAAAATATAAATATTCTTCCTAGCTAAGTTAGAATTAGGATCGACACTGAAGTTAGTCTCCCATTTAACTCTTAAAAAATGGTATCATAGGCTTCAAAACATACGAACTCCACACCGTTCTTAGTCAGGTCCATACGAGGATATTCTACGTGGTAGAATTCTTGGATGAATTGCCTTTAATAGTCAACCATCAATAAAAAGATGTGTATATCAATCATATTCTTGGGATGCTCCCAAAAAACCAATTTTCTCACCTACTCTGGGAAAATGGATATGCCTACCTCAGATATGATATGACCCAAGAAGTGAACCTTATTATTCCAAAAGTGGCATTTACCAAGCGTCACATATAAATGGTGCTCTCTTAGTGTAATTTTCATGATCTCAAGGTTATTGGAATTGTTTTGTATAGTATATGAATACACTAATATTTATTCCACAAAGACTACCACAAAGGAATCAAGATAAGGGTGGAAAACCAGGTTCATCAGATCCATAAAGACTTACAGAAGGTTCTTCAGACCAAAGAACATAACCAGATACTCATAAAAGACATAACTACTTTGGAACATTGTACGTAGTATGTCTGACTATCTCAATCACACCCGGTGGTAGCCCAAAGTCATTCAATCTTGGAGAAAATGGTTACTCCTTAGAAACTACAGGAAAAACTACCTATACCCACGGTTCAAAACCATGGGTATAGCCCCCAAAACCGTGGGTATAGTTTATACCCACGGTTTTGGGAACCGTGGGCTGGAATGGCGTCGTTATAGTGGTCTCAACCTACACCCATGGTTCTAGAGAACTGTGGGTATAGGGGAGTCAAAGTATGCCACACCGTTCTGGCATAGCACACAACAGACCCCACGGTTTTCAAACCGTGGGGATTTTATTTTACAAAAATAAAGCGCATGGGGGAGGATTCAAACCCCCACCTCACGCGCAAATCCTCAACGGCGCACCGAACCCATCGACCAACCGAGCCAAATTTTTTACCTGTTATATATGCAGGTATCTTTATATATATATTAATATTATTCATATCCATTAATTAAATTACAAAAAGGCACATGCAGGGAGATTCAAACCCGCGTCTCGCAAGGGAGAGACTCCAGCGCCTCAACAAACGAGGCAATGTATACAAGTTCTTTACCATAATATGGTTTATTAAAAGGTAATATATGAAAAATATATGGGTTCCATATCCCTTATTAATGGAAAGGACTAGTGAACCCCATGGAAATGTGATGGGTTGGATAAAACCCTTTACCTCTAGGTCTTCAAGATTCTTCTTGAGTTCTTGGAGCTCTATAGGTGCCATACTATATAGAGGAATGAACACTGGTAATTCACCTGGAACTAGATCGATGGTGAAATCAACCTCTCTCTCAAGAGGTAAGATAGAGAAAATTTCAAGGAAGATATCCCTGAAATGATCCACAATTGGAGGGAATTATACCAACTTCATTTCATGGTCACTCATAAAGAGTCTACAACTAATCTATCACCCCACCTAGCCTAGTACGCTTGGGTCCAGATCAAATTTCCTAGATATCCCATTCGCACTTATGGATATATGTGTTGTGCTTGGGTGATGTGAATGAAACTTAAGGATGATAGAAATCCACCTGAGAATGATAAGGCAGAAGCCAGTCCATACCAAGAATGATATTGAAGCCAATCATCTCTATGAAAAATAAACTCTATAAGAAAATGTACTCACATATCACAAGGGGAACACCTAGCACTGACTTATGTCTTCTATTATGACCCCTAGAGTATTTTCAAGAGAAATAACACCACATAAGTACTCAATTACAAGGCCCAGGAATTCCACAATTACAACAGATATTAAAGATTAGTATTCACCTGTATCAAAAAGGGAAAAAACTAATGTATATTCCACTTGAATAATACCTCTAACCATATATGTCCATTGACTCTACTCCTCAAGAATTGGTTGTACTATATAAATATGACCTAAACCATAACCCTTAGATGCTTCATGACTAGCCTGAGTAGATCCACTCTGCTGACACTGAAGTTATGAATAGTGACTACTTCATCCACAAAGACCACCACCTTAGCTTGATCGTCTGGTAGAAGGAAAAGTCTCATCATGATGTGGAGTTTCAAATCTTGTACAAGATAGAGGCATCGGTACAGATCCCCTCTCACTGGATGTTGGAGGAAAATACCGAAAGAAGTGTTGATGGTGACCCATCCTACCACAAACTCAATAATCTATTGGGTTTCTCATAAACTATGGATTCTTATGGCCTGGTATTCCACACTAGTGACACACTAAAAATATGTTTGTGTGTTCCACCTAGATGGAACCTCCCCCACATGTACCCTCAAAGCGGTTCTTCCTACTTTATGAAGAACCATTATCTTACCTTATAACTGAACCACCTTGGCTCATATTTCTAGATTATTTGATATTCTGTTATGTAATTAGGGAATAGTAAATTTTCTCTATAATGGTATTCAACTAAAATAAATTCACATATGAGAAAAAAAATAACCAATACCATCCTTAAAATTACTTTCTATAATGCCCTGACCCTAGTTACCCAGAGTAGGTGGATTATTACATAACATTGGCATGATACAAGGAAATCATGTCCCGAAAGACCGATCAATTTAGTAGCCTTGTAAATACTAGATACATTCATAAGTTTTACATTACATTATAAAATGAAAAACTAAAACAAAATTGTATCCATAGATAACTTTCATATCCCCTCAAACTATCCCTGCAGGTCAGTCATAAAATACTTCTTCACATCCAGGGAAAAATAAAACATAATAAAGGGTTTAGCTCAGATGATTAGTAAGGATAACAATATAGAGGAAATTTTCATAAATAAGCATAAACATTTAAGGCAATTTATAACTAAAACGAAATCCTTTTAAACTTGAAATTCAACATAATATGGAAAAGATAAAATGAAATAATGTCATTTACTTATTCACATGGATATTCTAATAGTCGAATAATCACATGCAATATCAATAACCACTTTCATAATGATATAATGCATAATTCTAGACATCATAACCACATAGTCAAAGCCTCATGCAAAGACTAAAAATAATATTTTTTCAAGGCCTTGTGCCAAGACACAAGTTTGTCTTATGAGACCTACCGATGCATCAATGAGCTATAGAGGGATCCACCCGTCACTTACTAATTCTTATGCATTTCTCATATGAAAAGTTTTAAACATAATCTTGACATTCGTACTAAAACTAGCATATGAAATGTCAATACTTTTTCTATAAACCATGAATGGTATAAAAATAACACATCCACAGTCAAACATAACTCATTCAATACAATATGGAAGATTGTATTGTAATAAATCATCCTCAATCTATAATAATTAAGGATATTGACATAGATGAAATTAATAATTAAAACTATTTGAGAGAAATATATTCCTTTTTCTTGAAAACATTTAAAAGTGTCACTATTTATCAAGAAGTCGTTTGAAATAGATTTTTGAATCAAAGTGTCCTATACCAATTTGAAACTTTTAAAAGGAATTTTAATTTTAAAACATTAATTTCCATATAAATAAATCCTTAAAACCATTTTTAAACCATGGACATTAATGAGAATGATTTAGAAGAATAAATCATTAAAACATTTAAAATGATATTTTAGTTAGAGTTACTAACCAAATGAGAGACGCTTGAATACAAATAATTGAGGTAATAAAAACTTTATAATATCATGAGAATAAAGGGATTCATGATATACTATTTCAAATTATAGTATATATACCAAATAAAAGTTAATTGGTGTATAATCAACAATGAAGTCTCAAAGGAATGTAAATTGAGATGAAATCCCTTATAAAGACCGTATCCTTAGGTAAGGGATAAATCAATGAAATAATTATATGTGAAAAATATAAATACACTCAATATGATTGGATATTAAGTGTAAATCAACTAGAGGGTATTCACACATATTCTTGTAAAAACAACACTAATGACTTGGATGTTTAACTCAATGAATATAAATTGAGTTAAAATTACTCTAATCAAGTTCATATCAATGACTTGAGAAATTTTCAATGGTGTGACTATGTGTATCAAAAGTATATCCACACAAAGGGGAGTGGAGATTATGATATAAGTAAATGAATATTTATTCCACACATAATCTTGGAGTAAAATAATCAATGAAGTATTCTTAAAGCCGAATGAGTGGAAATTGAAATTTGAAATTCCCTTATCAATTTGGTAACTTATGAAACATACACCCCATGAAAGAAGGATCATACAATGAAGATGTAAATACCCATAAATTAAAGTATATTACACCAATAATACAATCATGGGTAGTAAATATGCCACAAAAAAGGAAATAGTGGCCAATATAGCATGAATCTCACGGGAATAAAAAGTGAGATGAAAAACTCTTACTTCGTTGTAATCAATCGGGTCGTATGAACAAAAGTTAATAACCACCAAGTCAATCACAAAATACCATTAATATACATATAATCAGGATAATATATATCAAATGTTAGTACAAAATACACCACATGCAATAAATAAGTGGCGAACAATGGAAATCTCATGGAATTAAAAGTGAGATAAGAAACCCCTTACCTCGTGTACGACTTGACTCGTTCGTTCTTTAATCTCCTGAATAATAAACTAAAGTTAATTAAACTTGCTTAGGAACCTTTTTCAAGTTTATTATTCCTTTTATATAACTTATTACCATGTTATAAACATCATTTAATCATTTATGTTAATAATGGTCTTTCTATCGATATTTGGTACTTGTGTCAAAAATGAACTTGTTATAATTAAATTTTTTTACATGTGGTCAAAAGTCCATTATCTAAAAAATGATATTCATGATTTAGATATCATATATATATTATATATACAGTATATATATATATATGTATTTATAACAGTACATAACATTTAGAGATAAGAAATGAAATGCACCGTTCATGGACACGGTAAGCCGTACGTACACATGAATGCTACTTTCATTTCTATTTTGTATTTTAATGGAATTAAAACATAATGATACATAGATATATTATAATTAAAGTATAATATCATATTATATATGTTTTAAAAAATTTAATTAAATCCATCCTTTATGTGTTCCATGTTTTTCATGAATGAATCATATCACCTTGAGGGGGTGGTAGTCCGCACTTCCTCGAATGAAATTATCGTGGTCACACATATTGGAATGCACAAAGGTGTATTTGTAAATGAAAATTATAGAATCATAGATAAAACATAAACATAATATATATAATATATAAATACAGTGCCATCATAATGGCCACCATTAGATGCGGTAGGAGATAATCGAACAATCATCGTTTCGTGAGGCCTTACTTTTCTATCCACAGAAACAGTATGTTCTTCATCCATTAGATGGAGGTGTGTGTAAGTGTAGTTAGAATAATTCTCATAAAAAAATTCTAGTATATTGAGTATACTGATTTTGTTATAAAATAAAGGAATAACAAGAGTTTAGGGGGTTGGAGAAGTAAAATAAAACAAAATAAAACAAAAGAATTTAAGAGAAAGCGTTACCTTTAATTTGGGTAACTTTATTTGGTTTGAACCAAAAGGACTTCTTGAAGTGTCTTCTACCTAAGGTAATGATTCTAGTAGGAATAGGGGGATCTTGAGATCTTATTTGGGTAGGGATTTGACAAGCCAAGGGGCTTTAGAGGTGTGTGGAATGGGTTATAAGTGGTGTCCTTTTATAAGGGGGAGGAGGGGCTCTTTAGGAAAGTGTGAAAATATTATTTTATTATATAGTGATATTCATTTTATAAAGGTCATGAACTAATTAAAGTCGAAGATAAGATGACTCATGGTCGAAATAAAATCATCCAATAAGAATTGGACATGTTTTGGATATTTTTTTAATATTAATAATCTTATTTATTTAAATCATTTATTAATGATGTAAATACTACATCATTATTGTGACATATATAATTTAATTTATTTGATGTCTAAAAATTATAATAAAAATACCATGATGTAGTAAATATTTTTATCTTTCCAATTAATATTTATAGTAGAAAAGATAACTTATATAACCCCATGTAAAAATTGATTTACTAAAAGATATTTGTTTATCTTATTTTTGCCTTTACTTTATGTTAATTAAAAAAAAGTGTCATTATCATTCCTAAGTGGCTCCATGTTGTCCCAAAATCGACCCAATGATGACCATGGTAAACCACGACTCATCCAATAAGGTTAGGACAAGTGTTAATGTAATTTTGTATTAGTATAATATTCTTTTTACCCTGAATTACCCTATTTACATTTAACCATAGTAAATAAGTCAAAAGTTACTATAAAAAAAATAATTTTCATCTTATTGAACCACATTTTACTCTAAAATAATAACCATGTATGTCGGATTTTCTAAATTCAATTCACACAAGAGGTAAAAGTTCATTTAAATGAAAAAGTCGGATTTTTTAACTACTACTTAGTGGTTTCACTATTCATCAAAAATTGAAGTTTTTTAGAAAAATTCCCAAAATTAAGACTAAGCTATATTTGATATTATAAATTAAAAAATGATGTCTATTTTACCAAATTAAAAACATATAATTTCTATTAATTAATTTAAAATTAATTCCTGTTGTCAAAACAAATAGCGTGTTTTTAAGAACCAATAACTATCAAAAGATTGACACTTGTTTATGTATAATTTTAAAGTGAAAATAATTCTAATGACCAACATTGGATTAAAAGGTAGAAATATAATTTAATTAAACTTTAAAACCATTCAAATGTATAATTTAACACTATAAATTATTTTGATTAAAAAAGTTGTTTTCAATTAAAATTTAGTATTTTTCACTATTCACCCAAATATGAAAGTTGTCAGAAAAACACCAAAAATTTGTCAAAACTAAATTTTTATGTCCCAATTCTAGATAATAAGTTTATTTTTTCAAATTGAATATATAAAAGCGTCAAATATTTTATTTAAAAATGGTTCACCATTAAAACGTGGTAAAATTGTATTTTTTGAAAAATACATTTTTTTATCTAAAAAAATTGATTTGTTCTTATAATATGTCTAAGAAACACATAATACCTAAGTTAAAATTATATGGAGTATATAAAATTCAAAATCCAGTTAATAATATTCATAACCATTTTTTTGAATGTCTAGTTTGGTAAGTCGTGGTTCGCTCGAACTCAGTGTTGCATATAGTACAAGTTATTGAATTACTTTGAAGATATAACGTACCAAGAAATATTGGGGTGTTAAATTCTACCCTACTTCAATAAATTGTGTCCTTGCAATTTGAAATTGTTCTTCAAAAATAAAAGGTTAAAAAATAGAATAAAATACCTTTGTGGAAAAACCAAATCGAAAATTGGGTTAATAAAATTTAGTCTTAATAAGAGGGAAAGAGAATGAAAAATTCACCACCAAATTATGATCACGATTATGATAACATTGGTTGCAATTAAAGACACATAATTGGAGTAAAAACGTAAATATTTATAGGGTGTGATTGAGGTCATCAATCAAAAACAAGTTGTAAAATTTAGAGCCTCAAAGCCATTACTCTATGATGATTTAAAATATCATCAGTCCAACAACACATAAAGCATTAGGATAACACAATTTTGGTTTTAAGATCCCTTCCCTAAAGTTTAATAATTAATTTATTCATAGAAAAATAGAAATATATGTATATATATATATATATACTTGATAAGTAGAGTTTCATCCTTCATCTAATTCTTACCACAAACTCATCTTTCACTCCAAATGATGAGTATTCAAGATGACTTGGTTACACCTAAAGTGCTAGAATCAACTTATAGAGAATCACATAATCTAAAAAGTACGAACTATATATTTCCTTTTTTTATAGATTAACCAAAACCAAACTGGTTAGTAAAAGATTAGATGATCCCCAAAAATGATAATCATTTATAGAAGGGAAATACTAATCTTAATTTCTGAAATTAAATAAACAATACCCAAAGTTCAATAAATACCATTCAATAAAACATTTTCCATAAAATCTTTCAATATAATCCAAACTAATATTGAAAGCCAAAACTTAGAATAATTTTCTTACGTAGTCTTCCACGTTAAATTGTATCTCCAAATAATATCCACTACTCTTAAAATCACATACTTAAAAGTAATTAACCCAATCACATATTTTCTATGATAGGTCAATCATTTCCATAAATAACCCAAATCACTCTAAATCCACAATAAAAACATAGATAAAAACCCACCATTACTTCTCAAATTAAATCCCATAGCATTCTATTTTCCTTAGGCATATTGTTTCACCAAAAGAATGAACATATTCCTAAATAACATTTGTCACTTAATCACCAAATCATTTTCCTATAAAAAATATAAATCGTAAGTTCCCAAAATCAACATATTCTTGATCCATAAAATCTTTTAACAAAAAAATAATTAGTCATACTAACCAGTGACTTCACATAGTCGAGTGCTAGGCGATAAATCTCAGTCGCACTTTGGTTTTGAGTTCAATTTTCACAGCTTTGTCCGACGCGACGGGTTGTCACATGGTCTGCTTGTTTTACCCTTTTTAAAAAACTTTATAATTTTATAATATTCCCAAAAATGAGATAGATTCAAAATAACTATAACATAATTTAACCACAAATGTTATCTCATACCTCACATTTTCATCCAAAAATTAATAAACTGTAATTGCCTCAAATTCAATGGTCATATAATCCCAAATGGTTCTTTATAACTGCATCCACAAAAGAAGAGATAATTCTTCCTCAAATATCATTTTCACAAAACAAATTGCATGGTTACAGATAAAAGATATTAGTATTCCAAAGTAATTCCATACTTTTAAACATTTCTACATCCATTTATTTCCACATAGGTTCTTCCTTGACCAAGAGGTTATCCTATAGAATAAGGCATTCACTTAGATAATGGACAGGTCCCCTACATTTACGAAAAATGAATGTAAATGGATTCTTGGGATAACTTTTATTTTCTTTCATAGTACTCTTCATTTTTCCATGACAATTTTTTACTTTAGGTACTTCTTTCCCACACATAAAGCATTTATTTATTCCATTGAGACACTTTCCTGGGTGCCTCCTTCCACATTTTCTACATGATGGAAATTGAGATTTCTTTTCTCCATGGTCTCCACTGCTAGAGCTCTTATCATTCATCACCTTCCTCTTCTTTGTTGAGTCCGAGAGTTGGTTAATATATATGTTTTTGATCATATTTTTGGAAAACTGATTTGGCATGAACACGATATCTTTTACACCTATCAACATTCCATTTCGTTTCTCATTTCCACCACGGTGCCCACATTGTACATCATCTTCAATGTTACTATGACTTCCTTGGATTCTAGCCATTGACTAACACAAGAAAGTGTAGTGTGAGTCATAAAATCATTTAGAGAATATCATAACAATGTATTTTTAATCTAAAACACCTTAATATTAACCAAGGTTATTTATTCTCATCTTATACTAAAATCATTCATATTGGTTTGTATAGAAAATGTGAATTATCCTAATCATATCCCCTGGGAGTGTTATAACCAAAAGTGTATCAAGGCCCGTTGTCGTGCACCAGTTCCCATTCGAGTCTAGCTCAAAGCGGTGTTTTTGGATTTTACCCCTAGGTACATCCATGCCAGAGCCGCCTCTACCTGTTCGTATCCAGACAAGGATGTATTTCATGGAAAACTCACAAAATCTATACATTACCAAAATTATAATAAGTTCTTCTATACTAATCCTCAAAGTCTATCTTAGGGTAACGTTCTCTTATCAGAGTTTATCTAAATCTATCTTTCAAGGTTTGTACTAAACTTCCTCTGATACCAACTATAATGCCTTGACCCTAGTTACCCAGAGTTGGTGCATTATTACATAACATTGGCATGATAGAAGGAAATAATGTCCTGAAATACTGATCAGTTTAGTAGCCTTGTAAATACTAGATATATTCATAAGTTTTACATTACATTATAAAATGAAAAACTAAAACAACATTGTCTCCATAGACCACTCTCATATCCCCTTAGACTATCCCTACAGGTCATTCATAAAATACTTCATCACATCCTGGGAAAAATAAAACATAATAAAGGGGTGAGCTCAGATGCTCAGTAAAGATAACAATATAGAAAAAAAATTCATAAATAATCATAAATATTTAAGACAATGTATAACTAAAACAAAAGCCTTTTAAACTTGAAATTAAACATAATATGGAAAATATAAAATGATATAATTCCATTTACTTATTCACATGGATATTATACTAGTCAAATAATCACATGCAATATCAATATCCAGTTTCATAATTATGGAATGCATAATGCCAGACATCATAACCACATAGTCAAAGCCTTGTACCAAGACTACAAATAATATTTTCTCAAGGCCTTGTGCCAAGAAACTAGTTTGTCTCCTGAGATCTACCAATGCATCGAGTAGTTATAGCAGGCTCCACCCATCACTTACTAAGTCCTATACATTCCCCATATGAAAAGGTTTAAACATAATATAGACATTCGTATGAAAACTAGCATACGAAATGTCAATACTTTATCCATAAACCATGAATGGTATAAAAATAGCACATCCACTGTCAAACATAACTCATTAAATACAATATGGACGATTTATTGTAATAAATCAACCTCAATCGAGAATAAAGAAGGATATTGACATAGATTAAAATAATCATCAAAACTAGTTGAGATAAATATCCCCCTTTTTCTTGAAAACATTTAAAAGTCTCACTATTTATGAGGAAGTCATTTGAAATAGATTTTTGAATCAAAGTTTCCCATAAAAATTTGAAACTTTTAAAAGTAATTTTAATTTTAAAACATTAATGTCCATATAAATAAATCCTTAAAACCATTTTAAAACATGGACATTAATGAGAATGATTTAGAAGAATAAATCTTTAAAACATTTAAAATGATATTTTAGTTAGAGTTACTAACCAAATGAGAGAAGCTTGAATACAATTAATTGAGGTAATAAAAACTTTATAATATCAAGAGAATAAAGGGATTCATGATATATTATTTCAAAGTATAGTATATACACCAAATAAAAGTGAATTGGCGCATAATCAACAAAGAAGTCTCAATGTAATGTAAATTGGGATAAAATCCCTTATAAAGACCGTATCCTTAGGTAAAGGTTAAATCAATGACATAATTATGTGTGAAAAATATAAATACACTAAATATGATTGGATATTCAATGTAAATCAACCATAGGATATTCACACATATTCTTGTAAAAACAACACCAATGACTTGGATGTTTAACTCAATGAATAGAAATTGAGTTAAAATTACTCTTATCAAGTTCATATCAGTGACTTGAGAAATTATCAATGGGGTAATTATGTGTATCAAAATTATATCCACACAAAGGGGAGTGGAGATTATGACATAAGTAAATTAATAGTGATTCCACACATAATCTTGGAGTAAAATAATCAATGAAGCATGCTTAAAGCCGAATGAGTGGAAATTGAAATTTGAAATTCCCTTATCAATTTGGTAACTTACGAAACATAAACCTCATGAAAGAAGGATCATACAATGAATATTTAAATACCCATAAATTAAAATGTATTAGACCAAGAATAAAATCATGGTTAGTAAATATGCTACACAAAAGGAAATAGTGGCCAATATAGCATGAATCTCATGGGAATAAAAAGTGAGTTGAAAAACCCTTACTTCGTTGTAATCAATCGGGTCGTATGAACAAAAGTTAATAACCACCAAATAAATCATAGAATACCATGAATATAAAGAGAATAATTATAATATATATCAAATGGCAGCACACAATACACCACATGCAATAAATAAGTGGCGAACAATGTAAATCTCACGGAATTAAAAGTGAGATAAGAAACCCCTTACCTCGTGTCCGACTTGACTCGTTCTTTCTTTAATCTCATGAATAACAAACTAAATTTAATTTATAATTTATTAATAACATTTTTAATGTTTATTATTCCTTTTATATCACTTATTACCATGTTATAAACATTATACAATCATTTAAGTTAATAATGGTCATTTTGTCGATATTTGGTACTTGAGTCAAAAATGAACTTGTTATAATTAAAAATTTGTACATGTGGTCAAAAGTAAATTATCTACAGAATGATATAAATTATTTAGACATCATATATATTATATATCCAGTGTATATATATATATATATGTATTTATAAAAGTAAATAACATTTGGAGATAATAAATGGAATGCACCGTTCATGGACACGGTAAGCTGTACGTTCGAATGAACGCTACTTTATTTCTAATTTGTATTTTAATGGAATTAAAACATAATGATACATAGATATATTATAATTATAGTATAATATCATATGATATATTTTTTACATAATTTAATTAACTCCATCCTTTATGTGTTCCATGTATTTCATGAACGAATCATATCACCTTGAGGGGGCGGTAGTCCGCACTTCCTCGAATGAAATTATCATGGTCACACATATTGGAAAGCATAAAGGTGTGTTTGTAAATGAAAATTACAGAAGAATAGATAAAAAATAAACATAATATATATAATATATAAATACAGTTCCATCATAATGGCCACCATAAGAGGTGGTAGGAGATAATCGAACAATCATTGTTTCGTGAGACGTTAGTTTTCCATCCACAGAAACAGTATGTTCTTCACCCATTAGATGGAGGTGTGTGTAAGTGTAGTTTGAATCCTTCTCATAAAAGCATCCTAGTATATTGAGGATACTGGTGTTATTATAAAATAAATGAATAAAATGATTTTAGGGGGTTGGAGAAGTAAAATAAATAAAAATCAAAAGAATTTAAGAGAGTTGTCTTTAATTTGTGTAACTTCCTTTGGTTTGAACCAAAAGGACTTCTTGAAGTGCCTTCTGCCTAAGGTAATGATTCTAAGAGGAATAGGGGGATCTTGAGAGCTTATTTGGGTAGGGTTTGGATGAGACAAGGGGCTTGAGAGGTGTGTGGAATGGGTTAGAAGTGGTGTCCTTTTATAAGGGGGAGGAGGGGCTCTTTAGAAAAGTGTGAAAATATTATTTTATTATATAGTGATATTCGGTTTATAAAGGTCCAAAACTAATTAAAGACGAAGATAAGATGACTCATGGTCGAAATAAAATCATCAAATAATAATTGGATAGGTTTTGGATATTGTTTTAATATTAATTATCTTATTTATTTAAATCATTTATTAATGAGGTAAATACTACATCATTATTGTGTCATATATAATTTAATTTATTTGATGTCTAAAAATTATAATAAAAATACAATTATGTATTAAATATTTTTATATTTACAATGAATATTTATAGTAGAAAAGATGACTTATATTACCCCATGTAAAAATTGATTTACTAAAAGATATTTGTTTATCTTATTTTTGCCTTTACTTTAAGTTAATTAAAATAACGTGTCATTATCATTCATAAGTGGCTCCATGGGGTACCAAAATCGACCCAAGGATTCCCATGGTCAGCCATGACTCATCCAATATGGTTAAAACAAGTGTTAAGGTTATTTTTTATTATTATAATATTCTTTTTACCTTGAATTACCCTATTTACCTTTAACCGCGGTAAATAAAAGCCAAAAGTTACTATTCACCAAAAATAATTTTCATCTTATTGAACGACATTTTACTTACTAATAAAAACCATGTTTGTCAGATTTTCTAAATTCTATTCACAAAATCGGTAAAATTTCATTTAAATGAAAAATTTGGATTTTTTAACTACTACTTCGTGGTTTCACTATTCATCAAAAATTGATGTTTTTCAGAAAAATACCCAAAATTCAGCCTAAGCTATATTTGATATTCCAAATTAAATAATGACGTCTATTTTACCAAATCCAAAACATAGAAGTTTTATTAATTAATTTAAACTCAATTCCCATTGTCAAAACAAATAGCGTGTTTTTAAGAAACAACAACTATCAAAAGATTGACACTTGTTTATGTATAATTTTAAAGTGAAAATAATTATAATGACCAACATTGGATTAAAGGGTAAAAATATTATATAATTACACTTAAAAACCATTCAAATGTATAATTTAACACTATAAATTATTTTCATTAAAAAAGTTGTTTTCAATTAAAATTTAGTATTTTTCACTATTCACACAAATATAAAAGTGGTCAGAAAAACACCAAAAAATTTTCAAAACTAAATTTTTATGTCCCGATTCTAGATAAGAATTTTATTTTGTCAAATTTAATATATAAAAGTGTCAAATATTGGATTTAAAAAGGGTTCTCCATTAAAAGGTGGTAAAACTGTATTTTTTGAAAAATACATTTTTTTATCTAAAAAAATTGATTTGTTCTTATAATATGTCTAAGAAACACATAATAAATAAGTTAAAATTATATGGAGTATATAAAATTCAAATTCCTGTTAATACTATTCATAACCATTTTTTGAATGTCTAGTTTGGTATGTCGTGGTGCGCTCGAACTCAGTGTTGCGTATAGTACAAGTTATTGAATTACTTTGAAGAGATAACGTACCAAGAAATCTTGGGGTGTTAAAATTTCAGTCATCAACTCATCACCAGTCAGATATGTAGAAAAAAATGGAGAGTGGTGAAGAAAAAATAAAACTCTAGCGCAATCATAGTGCCCCGCTAAAGATGCATGAATTCCCTAGAATGATCTTCTATTAGAGTCCTCATAAATAAGTGATCATAGAAGGTCATTTTAAAGTATGCCCTGACCATACCCCAATTATGATCAGCCTGAGATATGATTTCCCACCAATATTTGGTAGAATCATGTAACATGTAGGTAGCGATCTTGACCCTCTACTCTAGAGGCATCTCTAGATAGTGGAAGATAGATACCATATATTCTAACCATGAATCTACATCCTAAGGTCCACCATCTCATGAGAAGGTGGGAGTATGTTGCTGATGAAAGTCTCGAGTCAACTATTCCATAGTCGGGGCATGCTAGGGAGGACCCTGAGCAGACTGTATAAACCAAACAAATATTTCATGTAACTAAGAATAAATGCCCAGTAGAAGATCTGCAGGAGGTGCCTCAGGTGGAACTACATGATTCATCACGGGTTTCTCAGGTCCCACCACCTTTAGAGTGTTCTCATCGCCACTCCCTTGGTGTAAAAAATGAGTACATAGTAGTGGAATAGATTTAAAATTTCTATGTTCACTCCTCAGACAAGATTCATAATAGATATGGAAAAAAATAAAAAAGAACAAGTACAAAGAATGCCTATAAGTATGTCACAACTCCTAGCTTTCTCCAGGATCCAGTTATGGGTTAGGAGAAAAGGTCACAGAAGTGTTTCTAGAGACATAAGAGAAACGACCTATTTCCCACTACCAAGGTTGATTCAGGGTCAAGCTCTCATATTTCTTGCATAAGGTGATGATTTCCATTCAAAGGTGATATTTATTTTAATTAATTTGTATTTAAACCCCTTTAATTGGTTTAATTAGATGGATTTAAATTTTCTATTTATAAGGGTCCATACAAATTATAATATGAAATTTGGTATCCGCTTAATTCTAACCATCACACATTTGAACCCATGTGACCAATAGTTTGTCGCTCATTATTCCATAATCGACGGGTTAAGGTGTATACATTAACCTACACAAGAAAAAACTATTAAGATAAGGATTTCACTTTATGTTTCAGATTTTTCTTTCACTCCTTCAATAATAATTGTCACATTTATATATATATGACAATAAAAACAATATAAATAATATACAACATTCACATGAGAAATAGGCAATGCACGCTGGAAACTAGACATGGAATGACATTTCAATATGGTGTGTAGTATGATTCATGCTTAATACACCCTCATTTAATTGGGTTATAGTAAAATTAATCCTATGGTGTTGATATTTTTATCAATAATATTAACAGAACAAAAAATTACATCACCCAATGGTGAAATCCCATGAAACCGTAATAGAGCAAGAAATAACATCATTCACCCATCCTAAGAAAATTGGGTTTCCCCTAAAAGTGGGGTATCTACACCGAGGCATAGGTTCATGACCAATTTACTATATCCCAGTCTCATGTATAATCCCAAACAGTAATACAAAAGGTAAAAAAACTGTGATACCACTTTGTAGCATCCTGTACTGAGTACCACTTAATTGTGCCTCGTGATAGTGTCCACAAGACCTCAAGCGCATCTGCCCAAATGCCATAGGCTAGTGACTAGCAATGAGGACCTATGGTGTGTCCTTGGGGAGACTATTCCCTTATATATCAGTGTGAGAACAACTAATATATAATAAGTAATCTATGCAAAAATGTGATGTAGTAGAACCACATGAATAACTCAATCAAGATAACTACATAACTAGCCGAAACTGAATAAACCATAATAGATACAAGATGATGATCATTTTAATGATGATATATAAAAATGAAAGTGCATAGGGAATAGGGGATATAATTATATAATACATTCTGAAAAAATATACAAAAAGGAAAAAACTACTACGACAAGAATCTCAAGCATAGGCTCAATCCTCTACCACATGCTCAAACCAAGAAGAAGAATAAATCATTAGAAGCCTCACACTTCCCTTTATCAACAAAAGAAACCATGACGTATTATTCGGAACCATACGTGGACCAATTAGGGAGTGAGATACAATCTCAATAGGCCTCCAACCACGATTTCTAGGAAAAACCATTTCATAAAAAAATGAGTAGTATTCCTTAAAAGATAAATACAAGAAAATAAACAAAGAAGTAAATATATTCTTAGTCCTGAGTTTATAAATGGATTCCTGACCGATACCACATACTTTGGCCTAAGATGGAAGTATAAACCAAGGTTCCTATAAAAGTGATATGGTAAAAACACAGGCCATCCAAAATTAAGTAACCAAGGAAGGAATACCCCAAGATTGTTCTTTGTATTAGGTTTCCCATCTCTATGAAATCCTAATATAATTCTTATAATATGAATAAGTTATACCACATATAACACAAGAAATTAGACCATCAAATACAATGGTGGAGTCCTGAGCCCATCCAAGGAGATATGTAAAAAATAAAAAGTGTTGCTACATGAACCTATGATATAACCAATGCCACTGAGTCCATCCAAGACGACCCATAACAACATATCTTGTATCACTGATGGCCTGATGACACTGAGTCCATACCAAGTATCTCACATAGGGGTCCAGATATTACCCGAGGCATGGCATAGCCATCTTTCCAATAGGACCATCTTTAGTTGCTCACATAGGGAACCCATATCACTCATGAGTATTCATAATCCACCTAGAGATCCTGTACATGGAAAGACAATGTATCACTACTGGCACATCAAGAAGATCCTACCAAGTATGATGAATCAATCCATGGAGTATTTAAATAAAGACCCATGTTCTCTCATGGACCATAGTAGGTGAGGCATAACAACCCAAGAACATATCACAACATTTAATTTTATTCATAGGTCATCAATAAGCATTTCATTATCACATGGTAATAACTATCCGTGCCATAAAATTCAAGCCAATATTCTATGGCACAAAACAACAAGGATGAAATATAGCACAAGGAAAAAGGGTATAAGAAACAAGATCAAGTATAAGAAACACAACATGACATAAATGTAAATAAATTTCATAAGGAAATAAGCATAGACATTGAACCAATGTGTGTATGTAATTAAACATGGACATAGTCTATGAACTTAAGCATCAAGCTATAATGGTCCACTCAAGGCCAACCAATTTATCTTAATTCATTTTATAGATTAAATAAATTTAACAAGGAGAAACTCACATGGTGACTGGAAACTCATCGAATGGAAAACATATGCCTCAAAGGTGGGAACACCCAAAGGAGTGGGAAATGATAAGGAAAAAAACCCAAATATGGGGTTTTCCATATTTTATGGTCACATACAACATATTAAACGAAATTGAATCCTTGTCGAAAGGTTATAATGAGTGGAACAATATCACATCATTTAAAATGTGATGAAACAAGAGGGAAAGACCTAGACCACCTAACTTGATGTAGTAGTGCTCTACTCATCCATTTTTGACTGAACCAGAGAAAATAAAGAAATCTCCCAACACCCTAAAAAAGGGAAAAAGTTGTCTCACCTAAATAGAATAATAGTAGAAAGAGGAACCTTGAAATATAAGGGAGAGGGTGATAAATATTATATATAGCTTCCCATTTCTTCCAATAGCGAGTGATTTGGACAAAGATTGAGGAAGATTGGTCAAAACCTATGGAGAGGGGAGAAGAGATCTCACATGTGAAGGAGGAGAAGAAAACCTATTGGAAATATGGGAGGTAGAAGAAGGTCAATTAAAAAAATAAAAAGAGTAGTAAAATGGTAATTTCATCCACAAGTCCAAGATGCACGGTTTGGAAAAATGGTTGGCCAAACTGTGCACCAACCATGTGCCAAGCCACTACTTAAAGGGCGAATCATGCACGGTTTAGTGCACGGTTTTTATAACCTTGAGTAGTCCATTTAAATGAGATCTGTACCAAACCTCTACAACACCGCATGGACATTCTCTTGGGATTTCATGGTGGAAGAAAAACGGTGTGCCCCCCATCACCCCACTATCAGCAATCACACAATTTAGGTAAACCATGAAGACCAGGCTGTACAGTTTCTACTAACCATGTGGCCCATTCTTCCTCTTACTTTTAGGGATCCAGGATTCGAATGGGCCCTAAAACACCCCATAACTACTTCAATCCCTTATAAATCATAATAGGAAATGTTTTAAGGAATTTAAACAAAAAATAATCATTTCTTTCCTTTAGGAAAGGTTGGGATATTAAAACTCCCATACTTAAGACAACTCATCCCCATGTTTCCCTTCTGAGGGTGGTACAAAATCATCATAGAAGAGTTCTAGCCACTACCCACGTAAATCGACCTTTCTCTCCAAGGTATCATCTTGTACATGTCTATACTACTATAACACCCATACTAGAGGAACTGACCTATCTCGGAGAGACTTCATGATGTGATCAATAATACATATCAGATGCTCCTTGAAGGATGCATCCAACTCCATCTCAAAGTCCTTAGAGACAAACAAATGAGATGGTTCATCATAATACCATTGAAGCTATAATACATGGAATACATTGTTCATGGAACGGTACCTATGAGGTAACTATAACCGATAGACTACCAGCTTGACCCTCTCCCCTATCTAAAAAGGATCGAGATAATGTGTTTATAACATGAACTGTCTCAAGATTTGTTTAAGACCCAATATAGGTGATACACGAAGAAAGACCTGATGTTCCAACTTAAACTCTAGAGGTATATAGAGACAATCAGTATATAAATTATTTCTGGACTGAGATGTATCTATACACTTAGGAATTAGATGGACTTTCTCTAAATTATCCTGAAAAAGACGAGGACCCAGTAGAGCTACCTCTCTTACCACAATCCATCATAGAGTTGAATGAAGCATTATACCATAGAGTTCCTCATAAGGATCCATCCGAATCATTGACTGAAAAATATTTTTGTAGGAAAACTCAACCATAGGAATATTCTTTTCCTATAATCCTCCAAATTCAAGGATACATGACCACATCATATCCTACAACACCCTTACTATCTGATCGAACTACCCATTGGTCTAAGGGAGATATGATGTAGTCAAGAGAACTCGTGAACAAAGTGCCTTTTGCAACCCTTTCCAAAATCATGATGTGAACTGAGCATATCGATTAGAAAATATGGAATAAGGAACTCTATGAAGTTTCACTATCTCCTGGATGTAAATCCTCCCAATATCATCAACAGAGAAGGTTTCCCAGATAGGTAGGAAGTGTGAAACCTTGGTCAACCTATTGACAGTCACCCATAATACATCGCTTACTTATGGGGATCTCAGAAATCCCATAAAAAATCCATGTTGAATTTTTTCTATTTTCACTGAGGAATAGAGAGAGCATGTAGAAGTCTAGTAGGACAATGGTGTTTCTCCTTCACCTACTGATAGGTGGAACACATTACGATGAAACCTTATATATCCATCTTCATACCTAGTCACCAGTACTGGAGAAGTATACCTATGCACATATTGGTAATCCTAGGATTAACTACCCAAACAGATGCATGTTATTCCCTTATCAACTCTTCCCATATATTAGAAGTCACCGAAACACCCCCATGGTAGAGTGCGAATTCACTACCATAAAAACCCCAAATAGGAGGCGGTTCTCTCCTGTGAAAATCTCCCTCAAAACTGGGCCCTAGGGATTAGATAATTGCCTCATTCAGACCCACTCCAGAATAGAGGATGTCACTACTAGAGGTACTATGAATGGTTTCCCATGCTGTTCATGAACCTACGGGAGCATCTCAGAGAACAAATACATCAACCGTCACTCACTACTGGACTCCTTGATAGTTTTTATATGAATCTTATGACTCAAGGAATCATATATGGCATTCCCCTTTTTGGGTGTGTAAGAAATCTCAAAGTCAAAGGACTACGGGTATTGCACCCACCTACGCTACCTAAAATAAAAGTCTCACTACGTTAAGATGTATTTGAGACTTTTGTGATATGTGTAAACAATGAATCAATCACCCAAAAGATAGTGCCTCTAACAACGCAGAGCATGAACCATGGATTCTAGATTGAGGTTGTGCATAGGGTAATTATGCTTATGAGGCCTTAGCTGGTGGGACCCATATGCCATGACTCGATCACCTTGAATCAGAACTACACCCAGCCTGATTCCTAAAGCATCATAATAAGCAATATAGCTTCAACCCAGCTATGAAATAATCAGGATTGACATTGAATTCAATCTTCCCTTTAACTCTCGAAAAGTGGTCCCATAGGATTCAGACCTTATGAACTGTACACCCTTCTTAGTTAGGGCTGTAAGAGGCACTTTAAAGGGGGAGAAGTCCTAGATGAATCACCTATAATATTCAAAAAACCATAAGAATCTATTTATATCAAACACATCCTTGGGATTATCCCCAGAAACCACATTACTCAACTTCTATAGGTCAACAAATACATCTTCCTTTGACATGATATGACCCAATAAGTAAACCTTGTTGATCCAAAAGTGTCATTTAACAATATTCTCATATAGATGGTTCTACATTAGGGTACTCATCACGATATAAAGGTGATTGGAATGGTCGTTTCTGGTGCACAAATACACTAAGATGTCATCCTCAAAGACAACCACAAAGGAATCAAGATACGGGTAGAAAAACCAATTCATCAGAGCCATAAAGACTTCTAGTGGGTTCTTTAGACTGAACAAAGTATCCAGATACTCATACAAGAAGTACCTACTCTAGAACATTATATGTAGTATGTATGATGGTATCAATCACACCTGGTGGTAGCCCGAATTCAAATCGATCTTGGAGGAAATGGTCACTCCTCAGAGTATGTCAAATAATTCATCTATAAGAGGCAATGGATACCAATTATTTACTATAAGATGGTTCTATTGGTGGAAATACACACACAATATAAGGTTTACTTTTGTCTTCTTGGTGAAAAGGACTGGTGAACCCCATGAAAATGTGTTGGTTCAGAGAAAACCCTTTTTCTATAGGCCCTAAAGCTACTTGTTAACTTCTTGGAGCTCTTTATGTTCCATATTATAGAGAGGAATGGACATTGGTTCCACGTCAAACTCTAGCTCGATGGTGAACTCAACCTCTTTCTTAGGAGGCAATCCAGAGAATTTTTTTGGAAAGAAATCCCTGAAACCGTCCACAATAGGAGGGAATTATACTAACTGCATTCCCTGTCTGCTCATAAGGATACTCACCGACCGAGCTATCACACCACCTAGCCCAGTACTCTTGGGTCCAAATCAACTCTTATGGATATCCTGTACACCCTTATGAATATATGTGTTTCCCTTGGGTGATGTGAATGACAATCGACGATGATAGAAATTCACTTAGGAATGATAAGTCAAAATCTAGTCTATACTGAGAATGTCGTTGATGCTGGTCATCTCATAAAAAAAGAAACTCCATAAGAAATTGTACCCACATATCACAAGTGGGAACTCCTAGAATTGGAATATGCCTTCTGTTATGACCCCCATATTCATGTCAAGATACATGACCCCACATAAGTACTCAATTGCGAGACCCATACTTTCCACAACCACAAAAGATATAAAAGAGTGTGATGCACCTATATCAACAAGGGAAGAAACCAAAGTAGAGGACATTATAATAGTACCTATAAATTTATATGTCCCTAAAATATTATCCTCAGGTTCTATATGCACAACATACATATGGCCTGAACCGTAACCCTAAGATGTCACCTAACTAGCCTGAGCAGATCCACTCTGCTGATGCTGAAGTTCTAAACCCTGAATACTTCAACCATGACCAACACCACCTCAGCCTGATTGGATGGTATAAGACCAACGTACAACTTTATGTGGAGTTTCATATCTTATACTATATAGAGGTGTCAGTATGGATCACATCTCATTGGATGCTGGAGGAAAAGACTGGAAGAAGTATTAAAGGTGACCCATCCTACCACAATCTCGGTATTCGATCGAGTTTCTCATTAACTGTGGATTCTTATGTCCTAAACCTCCACACTGGTGACACACTATAGAGATATCAGTGCATGTCACATGGCTAGAACTGCCCCCACATACACCCTCGAAAAGATGCTTCCTATTACCAGAAGAACTATCTCCCTACCTTATAACTGAACCACCCTAGCTCACATTGAAAGCTTCTCTAAGATTCTATTATGTAATTAGTTCCTAGTTTACAATATCTATAATGTTATTATACCGAAATAAGTTCACCTATGTGTGGAAAAAATATCAAATACCATCATCAGAATTACTAATAGTCATCAACTCATCATCTGTCAAAGATGGATCAAAACTATGGATCTCAGTGAAGCGAGAAGAATACTCTAGCACGATCATAGTGACCTTCTACAGATTCATGTAGTCCCAAGAGAGATCCTACCTCAGATTCTATAGAATGAAGTGATCATATAGGAAATCTGGAACTCTCCAAGAACATACATCGATGATGCTGAGGTTGAGATACGATGTCCCTCTAGCACTTGGAGGAATCACGTAACATATAGGTAGTGAGCTTGACCATCCTATATGGAGGTGTATCTATATTGTCGATGATAGATACCATATATTATGACCATGAATCTATAACCTATGGTCCACCAGACCCCAAGAAGGTGGGAGTATGCTGCTGCTAAAAGTCCCAAGTCGGCTCTTCCATAGTCAGGGCAGGTCAAGGAGCACCTAGAACAGACTGCATAGACCGTAGAAAACGTTCATGGAACTGAGCATCGATACCCAATGGAAGATCTGTAGGTGGTGCCTTAGGTGGAACTATAGGAGGTATCACATGTAGATCAGGTCCCACCACCTCTAGAGTGTTCTCATCCCAATATCTTGTTGTATAAAATGAGGATATTGTAGTTACATAGCTCTACATTTTCAAAGTACATTCCTCAGAAAAGATTCATAGTAGATCTAGAAAGAAATAAAATAAGGATAGGTATAAATCCTACCTATAATCATGTCACAAACCTTAACCTGCTCCAGGATCTAGTTCTAGGATAGGAGAAAAGGTCAAAAAAGGGTCTATAGAGACATTAGAGACACAACCTACTTCCCACTACCAAGGTTGGGTTAGGGTCTTGGTCCCAAATTTCTTACATAATGTGATAATTTTCTTTTAAAGGTGGTATTTATTTTAATTCATTTTTATTTAAACCCCTTTAAGTGGTTTAATTATAAGGATTTCTATTTTCAATTTATAAGGGCCCATACACCTTATAAATTGAAATGTGGCGTCCACTTAATCCTAACCATGACACGTTCCAGCCCATGCGACCAATGGTCTCTGGCTCAACATTCCATAAAGAATGACTTAAGGTGTCTACTTTAACCTATATAAGAAAACACTGTTAGGTTAAGGTAGGAACTTTAAGTGTCAATTATGTATTTTAGTAATACAATAAGAATTTTCACATTTCTCTCTCTCTCTCTCTCTCTATATATATATATATATTTCAATCAAAACAATGAAAGGAATACACAATAATCACAAGAAAAACAGGCAATGCATGCTAAAAAATAGACATGGAATGGTATAATGCATGACATTTCGATATGGTGCCTAGTATGATGCTTGATTGATATTACCTCATTTCATTGGGTTATAGTAAAATAAATCCCATGGTATTGATAGTTTTATCAATAATATTATCTAAAAAAATCAAGTGTGTCACCCAATGGTGAAATCATATGAAACCATAATAGCACAATAAATAAAAACATTCACCCATCCCAAGAAATTTGGGTTTCTACTATACATGGGGTAACTACTCCCAAACATAGGCTCGTGAAAAAATTCTTATTTCCTAGTATCCTATCTAAACCCAAACAAAAATACATAAGGGAAAATACTATGTTACCACTTTTTATCATCCCACCCCGAGTACCACTTAATTGTTCCCCAAGACGGTGGCCACAAGACCTCAAGCACATCTTCTAGGATTCCCAAGGCTACCGAATAGTAGCAAGGGCCTGTGGTGTGTCAATTGGGAGACTATACCATCATAGATTTGAGTGATAACAATTCCAAAAAATAGATAATAAATAGAATAAACTGAAATGAGAAGAATCATAACCACATTAATAACTCAAGAAAGATAAATAAATAATCAGCAGAAGCTAAATAAACCATAATAGATACAATATGATGATCCTGTTCATGATGCTCTACAAAAAATGGAAGTACATGGGGAATAGGGGATACATGCATATACTAAACTCTGGAAAAATATAAAAAAAGGAAAAAAATTCTAGTAAAATAATCTCGATCATAGGCTTGATCCTCTACCCCATACTCCAACCTAGAAGAACAATAAAGAATTAGAAGCCACACACTTAACTTTATCAACACCTTTAACCATGAAGTCTGCTTGGGTACCATATGCAGCCCAAGAAGGGTGTAAGATACAATCTTAGTAGGACGCCACCCATGGTTTATAGGAAAATCCATCTCGTGGAGTAATTAAATGATAATTGTGCTATAAAAGGTAAATGCAAGAAAATAAATAAAGAATCAAATTAATTCTTTAGCATGTGTTCCTAAATGGATGCTTGACTGATGAAAACCGATTTAGTCTAAGCTGAATGACTGAACTAAGGTACCTATACAAGTTATATAGTTAAAACATAGGCTATCATAAATTAAGAAACAAAGGAAGGAATACCCCAAGATTGTGCTTTGGCTTGGGGTTCACATCTACAAGTCATCATAATATCATGATTATAATATGAATAAGTCACACCAAATATAACATAAGTAATATGACCATAAAATACAATAGTGGATTCCTGATCCCATCCAAGGTGATCTATAAATAACCCCAAGTCTCACTACAAGTACCTCCGATATAACTAATTCCACAGATACCATCCAAGGAAAATCATAACAGTGTACCTTGTATCAATCATGGCATGGTGACTCTTATTCCATACCAAGTATCTCACATAGGGGACTTGGTATCACCCCGGGCATGGCATAACTATATTCCCAATATGTCTTCCCTCAGTTTCTCCCCTAGGTAACTAGTCTCACTCATGAGTATGTATAATCCTCATATAGATCCTATACATGGAAATCCAATGTATATCTCTTGGTATTTCAAGCATATCCAACCAATCCTAGTGAGTCCATCCACAAAGTCCTTAAATCGGGACCCATGTTATCTCTCGTCCCATAACAGGTGAGGCATAAAAACCTAGTAACATATCACAACATGGAATTTATATTAATAGGTTGCCAATAAGAATTTAATAATCACATGCTAAGAACTATCCAAGCCATATAATTCAATCCATGGAACAAAACAACAAGCATCAAATATTACACAAGGCACAAGGGGATATGAAACAACCTCAATTATAAGGCACACAACATGGCATAAATGTAAAGAAATTTCATAAGGCAATAAGAATAGGAATCTCAACAATGTGTGTAAGAAATTAATACTAGAAAAGGTGTATGAACTGAAGAATCAAGCTATCAGGGGCCACTGAAGGCCTACCAATTTATCTCAAATAATTTTGTAGATTAAATAAATTTAACAAGAAGCAACTCACATGGTGACTGAAAACTCATGGAATGGAAAAATAGGCCTCAATGGTGTGCACAACCAAAGGAGTGGCCAATGATAAAGAGAAACACCCATAAATGGTTTTATCCAAAGGGTGTCACGAACCCCTCCCCCCAAAGATGCCCCTCCTGAGCTGGCAATGATGAAAGGCAGATAATGACCCCCGAGTCCCACCTCCAGTAGGCCTCGGAGTGGAGACTAGCACCAAGGGTATGAGTTTTCACAAATATGGGAGGCATTACCCTTTTTATTATTTAAGATCGGGAAATAGGATGAGTCAAACACCAAAAGGAAAAAGAACAAGTAGGTGAAAATAAACCCAAAACCAAACCCATATTCATGTTTTATACAATATTGAAACAAAAGTACAAGTACACAAAAGATCCAAAGTACTGTACCAAAAATTAAGGTAAAACAACAATAGAAAACAGCAGCAACTCCCCCTATCTGACTAGTAAGGTCCCGCACAATCCCTGTAGTCCTCCTGAAAACCTGAAAGCAAACATAGGGTGAGCATACAATTATACTCAGTAGGGAACCCTAAAGCTCTCGTGCACAAGTGGGGAGACTTCCTAATGCCCCGTGAGAAAACAAAAGAACAAAAACCTAGAAAGGAATCTATCCACCCAGCCTCACCAGTTGAACTCACCAAGTAACACAAGTCAATAGAGTATAATAGTAATATTATCAAATTATGGGTACCCCGCACCACTTCCCACTGAATAATTCTCAATACCTAACGCCTAACACTCTGATGCTTCCCACTCTTCCTGAGCTAGTGCCGCAACCTGGCCATAAGAAACTCATAGTATCCCGTCGGCACTCAATCCTCGGCCATTCATAGTATCCCGCCGACACTCAATCCCTGGCCATAACCACATATCTTCCCGAAGACACCTGGGAACCAACTCACATCTCATCCCGAAGACACTTGGGAACATATCACACCTCATCCCGAAGATTCTTGGGATAAAACCTGGAAGAGGGAGCACAGGGAAGAACAGTAACCAGCCATCCTTTGGATGTTTGAGAATCTCACCCCCCATCCCATGAGTGTTCGGCACGTAGTGCGCGACATGGGTGGGGTGCGTAAAGAAACATAAAACGTACATAGTTATATAAGTATAACAACCACTCAGCCCATCCTAAGGCTTCTATACAAAGATCTGAGCATGTGCCTTGGCACTGCTACTTAGAGAGTATGCACACAACAATCAATCCCAAAACCCCATTAAGCTTTTCATTTTTCAACAGCTTTAGTTATCAGTTTCTTAACTACCAGGCAATTATGAACAACCAAACTGGATCAAGTGTTCATAAAACATATCCCTACCATCCACAAATCAAGTTAGGAAAACACAAGCAACACAAAAAAGTCCCTTATTATTAACAAACCAACCCGATTGATTATTATTTCCGTTCCATTACCATGCCCCACCATTCATTAACTCTTCTACTTTTATTTATTATTCACAACCCATAGTTCGTTCACATTCAAACCCATCCCTGCAGCCCTGCTGCCAACCACCATAACCACAATCACACTGCAACCTGTACATCGTCATCCCTTTGATACCATTTATCACAGCCCCACTGCCCAGCACCAACATAGAATTCAAAAACTTCCCATCCCCATTATATAAGATAGTTATTATCTTTATTAAACCGGTTCAAATGTGTTTCACGTAAACAAGAGGACACCCACCCTGCATGATGCACAATTTATAGAGACAAAGTTAAGATCCCTACCTCAATGGTTTTTTGACAGAACCCACAACGGTCGATGAACATTCAAGGAAACCAGGTCGATTCTCCAAAACCTTGCCTTAGATTTATCCTCCTAGAAAGATCAAAACCAAGGCTCATCATTTTTGACATCCCCACACTTATATCTACCGATAACAGGCATAGATCTAAGAACCCAAGAGAAAATGAGGAGTAGATCAAAGAAGATCTAAGAAACCAACCAAGAACGAGGAATAATGACCACATACCTCAAGAAACGGCTTCAATTTTCCAAGGAAATCCTTCAGATCGCATCCAAAATACTTGGGGGAGGTTCTTATATCTCCCAAGAAAGATAATACCGAGTTATGGCCGCTTGGAGGCTTAAACGAGTGAGTTAGAGGCAAAACAGTTGAGATCCAAAATTTTAGGATCTAACTTTAAGTGGCTGCATGGTTAGTCCACATGGTTTGGTAAACCGTGTGCTAACCGTGCGTTAGTTTCTACCTCGCCAGACACTCCTTGCACGGTTTGTCAGCACGGTATGGGAAAACTGTGCACAGGCCGTGCGAAAGCTGTTGCTCCTTAAATTTCCTTAAAAGTCCACCCAAATGCACCCCCAAGTCACCTTGACTTCCTGGGACACCTCTAGCACCCCATTTTCACAAAGTAATGGACCAGAGAGGTCCGAGCCATTACATTAGATACCTCTCAAAACATTCTCGTCCTCGAGAATTAAAACCAACCCATAAAAAGGGAAAAAGGTCCAAAAAACCACCCCACAAGATACCTCTCAGAGGCCTCACCATAACGGAAACCAACCACTATACTAATTATATGAGTCAGGGAATTCCTTCCCCCATGTAGAGATATTATCCGCTTTAAGCGGCACTAAATAACCTGCACGGGTTTAATCTCATCCACATTAATGCATCTCGATTAGGGATTAGGTCCTCATATCCCCATATGTTAGGAATCTTCACACACATTTAAAGGAAAGAGGGAAAAAACTTAGCATTATAGACTCATGAAAAACAAGGTCCAAGCCCAAAGCAGGGGGAGAATGAGTTTCAACAATGGAGTGTGACGCTCCAGAATTAAAAAAAACATAAACGATAGCATTTAAGTAAAACCAAAAACATCTCTCTCGATCTCTGTCCTTGTTGGGATTGCTGCTTCTATTGCATGAAACTGTCCACATGCCACTCCTATGCTTCTCTGTTGACGCCCAGGTGCCATAGCTGTTCGGTAAACAAGGAACGCCTATGCCCAAGTAGCAAAGAAATTTTCTCAAGGTTTCATTTTATCATTTTATTTAGATTTCTTTCCTAGAACACCCAAATCAAGTAAAACACAAATCATGATGATACATGTACCTTCCCTGGGGTCTCTACCCTGCAATAAATGTAGTCTCACTTTGTCGTTTGGTAGGCTCAGAGTCCATGCATCGGATCACGGGGGGCCCTAAAATCTCGTGTCCTAGCCGGTCTTCCCTAGTATATGTCACACACCAAGATCAGCCAACACTTTTTCCCTACCATCCCATGCAATCCTCTTTGTGACTAACTCTAGACTTCATCCTATCTCTCAGCCATCAGCTCTGATACCAATCTGTCATGACCCCCTCCCACCAAAGATTCCCCTCCTGATCTGGAAATGGTGAAAGTGATATAATAACCCCAGAGTCCTGCCTCCAATAGGCCCTGGATTGGAAACTAGCACCAAGGGTATTAGTTTTCACAAATATGGGAGGCATTACCCTTTTTATTATTTAAGATCGGGAAATAGGATGAGTCAAACACCAAAAGGAAAAAGAAAAAGTAGGTGAAAATAAACCCAAAACCAAACCCATATGCATGTTTTATAAAATACTAAAACAAAAGTACAAGTACATAAAATCTCCAAAGTACTGTACCAAAAAGTAAGGTAAAATAGCAACAACAAATAGCAGCAACTCCCCCTGCATGACTAGTAGGGTCCCGCATAGTCCCTGTAGTCCTCTTGAAAACCTAAAAGCAAACGTAGGGTGAGCATACAAGTATAATCAGTAGGGAACCCTAAATATATAGTGCAAAAGTGGGGAGACATCCTAATTCCCCGTGAGAAAATAGAAGAACCAAAACCTAGCAAGGAATCTATCCACCCAGCCTCACCAGTCGCACTCACCAAGAAACACAAGTCAATAGAGTATAGTAGTAATATTATCAAAGTATGGGTACCCCGCACCACCTTCCCACTGAATACTACTCAAGCCCTCATGCCTAATGCTCTGATGCTTCCCCCTATTCTGGAGCTAGTGCCACAACCTGGCCATACGAATCTCATAGTATCCCACCAACACTCAATCCTCGGCCATTCATAGTATCCCGCCGACACTCAATCCTCGGCCATAACCACATCTCATCTTGAAGACACCTGGAAACCACCTCACATCTCATCCTGAAGACACCTGGGAACATATCACACCTCATCCAAAATATTCTTGGGAAAAATCTGTCATAACCTTCCCGAAGGAACTTGGGGTATAGAACCTGGAAGAGGGAGCATAGGGAAGAACATTAACCATCCATCCTTTGGATGTTTGAGAATCTCACCCCCCATCCCACAGGTGTTCAGCACGTAGTGCTCGACATGGGTGGGGTGCATAAAGAAACATAAAACTTACAAATTTATATAAGTATAACAACCACTTATTCCATCCTAAGGCTTCTACACAATGATCTGATCATGTGCCTTGGCACTGCTACTTCGAGAGTATGTACACATCAATCAATCCCAAAAACCCATTAAGATTTTCATGTTTCAACAACTTTAGTTATCAGTTTCTTAACTACCTGAAAACTATCAACAACCAAACTAGATCAAGCGTTCATAAAACATATCCCTGCCATCCACAAATCAAGTTAGGAAAACACAAGAAACACAACCAAATCTCTTATTATTAACCAACCAACCCCATTGATTATTATTCCTGTTCCATTACCATGCCCCACCATTCATTAACCCTTATACTTTTATTTATTATTCACAACCCATAGTTCATTCACATTCAAACCCATCCCTGCAGTCCCGATGCCAACCACCATAACCACAATCACACCGAAACCCATACATCATCATCCCTTTGATACCATTTATCGCAGCCCCGCTTCCCATCACCAACATAGAATTCACAAACTTCCCATCCCCGTTATATAATCCAGTTATTATCTTTATTAAACTGGTTCAAATGTGTCTCACATAAACAAGAGGACACCCACCCCGCATGATGCACAATTTATAGAGACGAAGGTAAGATCCCTACCTCAAAGGTTTTTTGACAGAACCCACAACGGTCAATGAACGTTCAAGGAAACCGGGTCGATTCTCCGAAACCTCACCTTAGATTTCTCCTCCTAGCAAGATCAAGACTAAGGATAATCATTTTTGACATCCCTACACTTAGATCTAACCATAACAGGCATAGATCTAAGAACCCAAGAGAAGATGAGGAGTAGATATAAGAAGAGCTAAGAAACCAACCAAGAACAAGGAAGAACGACCACATACCTCAAGAACCAGCTTCGATTTTCCAAGGAAAGCCTTCAGATCACCTCCAAAACGCTTGGGAGAGGTTCTTCTATCTCCCAAGAAAGGTAATCCCGAGTTATGGCCACTTGAAGGCTTAAATGAGCGAGTTAGATGTGAAATGGTTGAGATCCACAATTTTAGGATCTAACTTTAAGTGGCCGCACGGTTAGTCTGCACGGTTTGGTAAACCGTGCACTAACCGTGCGTTAGCTTCTGCCTTGCCAGACAACCCTTGCATGGTTTGTCTGTATGGTTTGGGAAAACCATGTGCAGGCCTTTTGGAAGCTGCTGCTCCTTAATTTTCCTTAAAAGTCCACCCAAACGCACCCCCAAGTCACCTTGACTTCCCGGGACACCTCTAGCACCCCATTTTCACAAAGTAATGGATTGGAGAGGTCCGGCCCATTACATAGGGTATTATCAGATATGACATGAGGAACTCATTAAAATAATTTATTAAAGTAAATTGAATCATCGAAAAAAGGTTCTGGATAGAATCACAATGGAGTGTCATTTGAAATGTGATGAAACGAGCATAAAATACATATACCACATACCTTGATGGAGAAACACTCCACTCGTCCATTGTTGAGTCATGAATCAAGATATAATAGAAGAAAATAAATAAATCTCCCAACTACCTAAAAATAGGGAAAATAAGTCACACCTAATTAGTGAAATAGAGGAAATAGAAACCTCAAAATATAATGTATAGGGTGATAGATATTAAATATCTTTACATTTCTTCTGATAGCGAATGATTTGGACGAAGAATGAGGAAGATAGATCAAAAACTATGGAGAGGGGATAAGGGAGCCCACATATGAAGGAGGAGAAGAAAACTCACTGGAAGTAAGGGGGGAAGAATAAGTTTAATTAAAAATATTAAAGAAGGGTAAAATGGTAATATCTCCCAAAAATCAAGGGTTCACAGTTTGGAAACTTGTTTGTCCAAACCGTGTTCCAACCCTGCGCGAAGCCACTACTTCAAGGGGGTATCCCGCATGGTTAGAAGCATAGTTTTTCTAACCATGCAAAGATTGTGTTAATGAGCTCTGTTCCAAACCTATGCAGCAATGCATGGTCAGGCTCCTAGGGGCGCACGATTGTAGAAAAATAGTGCATCCCCTATCATCACATTGTCTACAACATCATGATTTGGGGAAGCCATGCAGGTTAGGCTGCATGGTTTCTACTAACTGTGTGTCCCAACCTTGCTCTTACATTTTGGGGCTCTAAGTTCTAAATGAGCCCCATACACCCCTAAGACCACCTTCACTCCCTTAGGAATCAAAAAAAGGGCTGTTTGAAGAATTTTAAACAAAAAATACATAGTCTGTACATTTGAGAAAATCAGTAAATTATGGACTTTATTCCATTGAATGAAATAAATTCAACCATAGACATACCGAATTGTAATATATGTCATTTTGGAGTCATTTTTCATTGATAATGAAATTTATATTATTTTAAGTAAAAAAATTCTAACATGTCACTCTATAGAATTTAATATCTCTATTTTTTTATATTAGGATAAGAAGATGATAATTTTTGTTATAAATGTTTATTTTAAATATGAATTTTTTTTATCATGGTAATTTAGTTTTATATTTTAGTGATAAAATAATTACATTAAAATCTTACACAACACTGCCACACAGCTTTCACAAGCAGTATAAGAATCATATAAATATTTTTAAAAACTCTAAAAGTAATATTGTTTGTGTGAGTTATAGTACCCTATGATTTTTATAGATGAATATGACATTTTAGGTATGTGTGATAGGTTAATATTCTAATTACATTGCTATATTTATGTCTTCAAAGTCAAATCAACTGAATAGTGTCAAAAATGACATTAATAATATTTTATGTTAAATAATATATTATTAAATTATTTAGAAATGATAAAAATCTGAAAATAGGACAAGTAGGATAATAAATGATTAAAAATGTCACCCCTTATCCAATTATGAGATAATTTTTAACTAATAATTAAAATTAAAACTCTTTAATATTGAAAAAGTTGTTACCACAGTTAAGGTTAAAATCTATTAACGAGAAGGATAAACTAAAAGAAATGGTTTAAAATGATTCCAAAACCTATCTAAATTTCATTGGTTGATGATATTTTGAACTTATCCCATTTTTATTTGAATCTCTAATCATTTGAAATCATTTTTCTTGATAATTACTTAATTATATTTTAATCTTTTTTTTTGTAATTCCAAGTGTGTTCTTTCCCTCCATTATAAATAGAAACCCCTTATCTATTTTCTTTACATGACTTTGTGCCATCTAGATTGAACAAACCCTCTCTAATTCTCTTTAAAACACCCCAATACATGAATTAATGGTAACAGTCTTCTTAAAATACCATTCTAAGAGTCCATCAGAAAGGATCTAAAGGAGGCCTACCAAAGAATATGTAATAATATTACCTGACCATTTTCAATTTATTTATTCTTCCACATAATCTAAATATATTATATTCATCATAAAATAATAAATTCAGTATCCCTAATATATTAAAATTTTATTATGATTATTTAACTACAAATATTCGTCCCCTTTTCCATCAAATGAAAAGTGAATGTATTGTTCGTGCACACGTGTGGACTACAACCTCCACATAAAGATATAATTCATTTTATATCACTATATTTCAGGGATGGTTATTATGAAGGGTTTAAATTTTATATATTATATTTATGATATAATAATTCCTCTGTAATTAAAATATATTATCTACATTCTTACCTTTCAAACTGTTGAAAAATGATAACATCGCTTATGGGTATGTGTGGACTACCACTTCCAAAAAGTGATGTGATTCATTTTTTTGTTTCCACTTTACATGGATGGTAATAAGAATATATTTAATGAATTAAAATGATATAAAATTATTCTTTAATGTTTAATTGTTATTTACCTTTCTTTTTCAACATTTGTTGAAAAGTTAAAGCAATGTCCATGCATACCTACAACCTACTATCTCTATGAACAATGTAATTCATTTTTCCATCTCTATATTTTATGGATAAATATAAATATACATATAATTAATATATATAATATTTATATCATAAATTAAACTTTATATATGATGGAACTATAATGAAATTATAAGTACTGAAACAAATAAAAATAAAATTTCATGAAAAAATGAAACACTTAACACCCGAAAACAATTCTTTTAATAAATAATTATTAATAAATATGTGTTTAATTGTTATAATTGGATAACATATGATATTATGAGTAAATGAATCTGGTTTAAAATTATAATAAATATAAATTTTTTATATAGGATTTTAATGTGCTTTTAAAGCAATTCGAACTCGAGGTAAGGGATTGTATTTCTATGAGACACATTCCATATTCACCACTTTTTTCTTTTATGTTTTGTATATAATATTAATAATTTTTTTATAATTTATATCATGAAAATTATGGGTTATAAATATCCATATAATTTTATTTATTTCATGAGGTTTATGATTCAAAAGTTACCAACTTTTTATGTGTTTTATGTTATAATCTCATTTTTTACTAGGATTGTTTATAATTAAGTTTCTGATTATGAAATTTCATGATCTACCTCTCAATAATCTCATTAATTTTATTATCCTTTATATAATTATATAGATTAAATTTCCTCCTTTAATTTTTATTGATTTAATAACATAATAGATCGAAAGAATGTTTTTAAGGAAAACTGAATTTATTTCTCTCTTCAATCTAAAATCCTTTTTATTCCATATCCATGTTTTCTAAAAATGTTTTTAATATTTTCCTATGAATTTATAAATTATTTTTTATCCATGATTTAATTTTTAAAAAATTTATTAGAAGGAATCTTGTTATCATTTTCAGAATGAAGTATTTAAGAATTTTTCTGAAAATGTGAAAGGAATATTTTTTTCAAGTACACGGTTTGAACAGAATTTCCCACCACCATGACCACTTAATACTTTGAATATTAATTTAAATGTTTCCATGATTATTTTCAAAGAAAAATATTTACCTAATATTTGGGAAATTTATATATTTTAATATTTTATATAAAAATAAATACGATATTTTTCTCAATAAATATTCCAATGATCTTTTAAAATAAATTTTCATCTATGATAACATTATTTGAAATTACTTAGTCTTTAATAGGGATATGGTCCAATGATACTTTTTTTATTATTTCTCTAGAAGGTTTATTGATATGATTATGAAATATTTAAGAAACCCATTTTATTTTCAATGGGTTAAGTTATGAGGAATGTATTTATGATCTTATGGACTACATATAAATGGTGTTATGATTATATGAAGGGTGGGACCATAATTATATAGCCCTCCAATTAAATGGATAAAGATTGCTATTATATGAACTTAATGGCAACATAGGTGGTTATCCCAATCCTAAAATAGGGTACGTAGGAGGTTATACCTTGCCCGAGAGAGGGTACACGAGTGGTTAACACAAGCTCTGAGAAAGTACACTGGTGGTTAACCTAAGCCTAACATGTTATGAATGTATTTTTGGGTAGCCTTGACATAATATTTCTATGATAATCATTATTCTGTAGTTTACGTTACTCTTTTATGACAATATCTTATGTCAATGCTATGTTCTCATGACTCATGTTCTTTGATACCTTTTTGATTAATGTCTTATGAACTATCAATATTTATTCCATAGATCATGTATTAATCTATGAATCGTAGGGTAGTATTTTAAAAGGTTAAGATCATGATCTCATATAATTTATTTTCATGTTATGTTTAAATGATCATTGATATATCCTTTTTTTTCTTTACTAATAATTTTATCTCACCCTTTATTATTTTTTCTTTTCACCAGGATATAATGAAATTTTTTATGTATAATGTGTTCTAGAAGGGAGATAGTTATGAAAAACTAAGCGGAAGATGATGTAGATCTTTTCTGAATCAGTCGTTTATGTATACAAGTTTCCACAGACACTAAACTTTAATAGTTATTATTTCGATCGTAATGTAATATGATGAATATTAATCAAATAAGATGTAATATTTATGTATGAAAAGTTTTAGTCTCTTTACAATTCACTTTTCATGTTTATTAAAATCATTGGTCTCCAGGCCACTCTCTTCTAGATAAAATATCCATCTGATTTTATTATTTCATATAGGTTTGATATATAAAAAATGATGCCCATGTGGATATGATTCTTGTGTCATAATCGAATCCATTCATATCTAAACTAGACATTCCCTTTTCCTTATACTGGAAGTAAATAATTTGATATTACCATATATTGTATGGAACTATGTCTACTGTGAAACCGACAAGGAATAGTAACTTATGGATTTAAATAATCTTATTCTTATTTAAAAGCATATGAATTATGTGATTAAAATATGGGTTATAACCATTGTATTTATTTGACCTGTTTTTCTTGAAGGAAATTAACATAATGAAAAAATTATACATAACAAAAAAAGGTTAAATTTCAAAACATGATACAAATAATATGATGATCTTTTCCTATTATATTATTATATGAACAATTAATTTCATTGATGTCAATTAATATTCCTTCAAATTTTTAATCTAATTATCCATAGTGATGAAATTTTAAAAACTACTTAAAAACATTCCATGTGATGTTTGAATGGATAAATTATAAAAAATAAAAGAATAATGTGAACAGAAATAAACTATAATAAAAGAATAAAATAAATCAATTTTTGTAATCACCTCAACCATGGAAAATGTTGGGCAAAAATCCATCAAGGTAACATTGAAGTATGTTTGGGTTGATTGTGTTTGTTGACAAAGCAGGTTTTCATGGATATTTGTCGAGTTCCCAAGAAGTTGTTGAAAATCCTTATTGACAAAGAACGATGACAAAGGAAAGGACGATCTGGAGGCGGTACAAAAAGAGCAGTACAAGGTGGCGCCGTTTCCCAGTGTTTGCCAAATTTTTGGTGTCCAAAATTTGGAGTTTGGTGAGCATCGCGAAAAGTGGATTTCCATGAAGAGCATAATTTAATATTGCAAAGGAATGAATTTCGCGAAGATAGGATGCATGGTTTGGAAATCGCAAAGTCCAGAAGAATGGAGGCGGTGATGCTTCGCGATTACGTCAAGCTTTGTGAACGGCAGAGGCTGAAGTGCATCGCGGCGGTGAAGGGCTTTGCGAGGGAGCTTCACAGAGAAGGCGTGAAGGAATGTTGGGCTTCGAGAAGCAGCTTCGCAGCGAAGTCACGAAGGTAAGTTTACAGTGATTCTTTGTGACTACGTCAAGCTTCGCGAATGGAAAATTTCCATGGTGCTTCGCGATTTGGACAGAATTCCAGCAGAAACTTTGAAGCTTCGTGATTTGAGATGACGTGGCATTGACTTCGCGTGGAAATTTCGAGGGTCGGTGGAATCGCCTATAAATAGAGGCCGACCCCTTCGAGCGAAGAAGAGAGAATTTTCAGAGAAAATCCATTGCTCTCGGTTCGCGGAGGTGGTTCGCGAAGGCAGTGTGCTTCGCGAAAGGGGAACTTCGCGGCGACTATTCTAGCTCCGCGAAAGTTGTGTGCTCCGCGTTGGCTCAATAAGCTTCACGAGAGAAGTTGCATTGCAACGAGTTGAGCTTCGCGAGAGAGCTTCGCGAGAGAGCTTCGCAAGAGAGCTTCGCGAGAGAGCTTCGCGAAAAGGCAGGAGCTTCGCGAAATTGGGAGCCTCGCATTGTATGGTGCTTTGTGAAGGTGTTTCCAAAAGGAATTGCCCAGTGTTCAGAGGCAAAGAGGTATTCATCAGTGGATGAAAGTTAGACTTCAACAGAGCATCTATATACAGTTAAGGATGCATTACTTCATGCAAATGAAGAGACCTACAGGTCTATAAACTATGAGTTGATTCCCTTCACAGCGTAGTGAGCTTAGGAAGAGGAAGAAGGTGATCCTCCCCACCGGCAGTGAGCCATAGAGAGAGAAACAGGGAGTGACCCTTGGGAAAGCAGTGATTTGACCCTAAATCTTGTAAAGGCAGTGAGCCTGGGCATAGAAGTGATCTAGCCCAAACAGTGTAATCCACAGCTAGTGAAGTTTAGTGGACTTGGTACGACCGGAAACCTGTCAGCGTATGCTCCTTGGACGTAGCCCTTAGCGGTGAACCAAGTAAAATTGCTGTGTCCTGTTCTTGCTTTACTTTCTGTTTATATTGTGCAGCAGGAAAGAGAGAGAAGAGTGTTTTGCTTAACAGCAGAACAAGATCAGAACATGCTTTAATTTTTAATTTTTCATACCCTGATTCACCCCCCCCCCCTCTCAGGGTATTCAGCCTAGTGGACCTAACAAGTGGTATCAGAGGGAAGGTTGTCAGTTGTTCTTCTCTCAAATGGAGGTTACTAATCACAGAGGGATTCCGATCTTCAACAGATGTAATTTTCAGATATGGAAGAATCGAATGCAACACTATTTCTGATCCTTGGGAATGGATGTGTTTTCAGCAGCTATGCATGGTATCACAGCTGATATTACTAGTGGTGCATTATCAGAAGCTGAGCATAAAGAGTTGGATGCTGATTCCAAAGCAATCAATGCCTTAGGGGGAGCGCTTTCCAATCCCATATATACAAAAGTGATGTCATTCAAAACATCCCATGCCATGTGGGAAAAGCTTTTGAATATTTATGAAGGGGATACAAAAGTCAGAGAGGCAAATCTGCAAGTGTTGTGGAACAAGTATGAAGATCTGAGAATGAACCCGAATGAGTCTGTTGATGCATTCTTTGACAGGGTAAATGCTGTGGTAGAAGACATGCGAGGCCTTGGTGAGATTATCGAAGACATTAAAATCATAAAGCGCATCTTGAGAAAGCATACACCTCGGTTCAATCCGAAAGTTTCTATTTTGGAAGATAAAGATCCGAAAGAGCTGACATTGGATAACCTACATAGCACTCTTGTTGCTTATGAAATGAGAAATGATGACAACGATGCTGTGGAAAAGGGGAAATCCAAAGAGGTGGCATTTAAGGCCATGAAGAGGCTCACTATTGAAGATTCTCGGGAGGAAGAAGAGTCATATGAGGTGATTTCGTTCCTTTCTTGAAACCTGCAAAGAGGAAAAGGAAAGTTTAAAGGGAAACTTCCTCTAGCATGCTTCTGATGTGGAAAGGTTGGTCATCTTGCAGCAAGATGCCCCAAAAAGTTTCAAGAAGATAGTGATGAAGATGAAGTTGAGATTCCCAAGAAAAAATCTTCAACCTATGTGAAAGGGAAGAAACAGTTCAAGAGAAATTTCTTTAAGAGGAAGAATCTTCTTTCACAAGAAATAGACAGTTCAGCTGTGTCTGAGGGTGAAGAAGTTGAAGAGATAGAAAACTGCAAAGATCGTGGACAAAATGCGATGGTGGCTGTTTCCAGTAGTGCTCTAAAAAAGAAAGAAACCGAAACTGATGAAGAAGAAGAAGAAATTGAAGGGAGAGTTGACATGGAAGCTGAATTAGAAGCATCTCTTGAAGAGATAGATGTTTGGCGAGCAAAAATGAAGAAAGCCAACAAAATAGTACGTGATGCCAAACTCTAAATGCAATAAAAAGAAGAAGAGAAGTCTGAACTTGAGAAAGAAATTGAAAATCTTAAGTCTTCCAGGCCAGAGCGCACAGAAAAGGTTGATGAGAATAAGCTCAAGATTGATGAGCAGAAAAGGGAGATCAATTACTTGAGTCAGAAAGTGAAAGATCACGTCAAGCGTATTGAAGAGCTTGAAGAGGAAGTCGTCGGTCTGCATAGAAAAGTTAAAGACCAGGAAAAACCTTTGAATCCCAACACATTCTTGGGAAATCAGATCGTTATGAAGACTGAAAAGAAGAAAGAAGAGCCTAGTAGTTCAGCAGGAAAGAAGCAGCAATTGAACTCAGAAGTTAAATCTGATCCATGGCTTAATCAGAAAAAAAAAATCTGTGGCAGTTGAAGTTTGACCACAAGAACCTGTTCCGAGATTTAAAGTGGATTTGAGCACAAAGCTGAATCAGAATACTCAGAGATTCCGAGGGGAAACTCGTAGTGCTGAAGTAACACGAAGGAATTCACCTTGTATCAGGTGTTATTGTTGTGGAAAGATGGGACATTCACAGTATGTGTGTTCCATATCCAAAAGATATCGAAGGGAACAAGAACAGAGATGGCAGCCAAACAGAGAACGGTTTTCCAGAACATTTTTTGAAGGTCACTGTTTTTGGTGCGGAGGATTTGGACACATGTATAGGTACTGCACTTCGACCATTCAGAAAAATTTGCCAAAGCAGAATCAAAATGTTCGCAAGTAGCAGATCAGTAAACCGACAAGTGAGTTAAAAGTTCAGAACAGATTTTCAGTTTTGCAAGATGAAGCTGGTCCATCATACTCTGAGAAAGAACAGAAGCCTCAATCCATGCCGAGTATGAAAGAAAAATTATGGACCAGGAAGAAGAAAATTGAAAAGGCCGTAGTTGCTGAAATTGCCCTTAACGTATCAGATCATTCTGGTGTGTGGATCCTTGATAGTGGATGTACATCCCACATGACAGGCAACAAGGATCTAGTTACAGGCATAAAATATGACAAAGAAGGATTTGTCAAATTTGGAAATGATGAAGGCCAGAAGATTGTTGGCTCAGGAAAAGCCAAGTTTGGGGGCAAAGAAATGAGAAATGCTGATGTCTTGGTGGTAGAGGGTCTCAGTCATAATTTGCTTAGCGTCAGTCAACTATGTGACTCTGGGCACTCTATCATATTTACCAAGAAGATGGGTTTTGTTAAAGGAAAAAATGGAATAGTCGTTCTATAAGGAAAACGAACAAAGGGGAATCTTTACCTGGTAGGTGGGGAAGAAGATTCATGCCTTTTATCCAGAGAAGAAGAAAATCAGCTGTGGCATAAGCGACTTGATCATCTATGTCAACCATCTATGGAAGATCTGGTTAAGTGTGATGATGCTAGAGACCTTCCCAAACTATCACGTGATCGCACTCATACGTGTGATGCTTGTCAACAAGGGAAGATCATCAGGAAGACATACAAGCCAAAGGAACAAAAAGCAAATCGAGTGCTCGAATTGGTGCATGCTGATGTATGTGGACCTATCTCACCACGAGCTATAGATGGGCAAAGGTACTATGTTCTTTTCATTGATGACTATAGCAGAATGGCCTGGGTATTCATCATTACCCATAAGATAGAGGTGTTCAGTTGCATAAAGCAGTACAGGAGGGAATCGGAAAAGATGCTTGGACAGAAAATTCTGAAGTTTCGTACTGATAACGGTACGGAATTTACAAACAGTCAGGTTGAAAACTATCTCTAGAAACATGGGATAAGGAATCAAGTTTCATCAGTAAGAACTCCCCAACAGAATAGAGTAGTTGAAAGCAGAAATCGAATCATCAACAACATGGCCAGAACAATGCTTATTGATAAGGATCTACCAGAGAAATTTTGGAAGGAAGCAGTTTTGACATCGGTCTAAGTTTCAAACAGGTCCCTGTTATTTCCGAAGCAAGGGAAGACTCCGTATGAACTGTGGTACGGAAAGAAGCCAACGTTGAAGTGCTTTCGAATTTTTGGAAGTAAGTGTTTCATTCTCAACAAAGAACATCATAGGAAGTTTGAGGCACGAGGAGATGGAGGGATATTCCTTGGCTATTTCGGGAAAAGCAAAGCGTATAAATGTTTTAACAAAAGGCTGGGAAAAATCATTGAAAGCAATGATGTCACTATAGTTGAAAATGAGCAGAATACTCAACGATCTAGTGAACAGTTCCTGGATGAAAGTGATGATGAGGTAAGAAACCCAGGGGGAGCAGAAGTGGCAGAAGCTGACTCAGAAGAAGATACTGATGATGAAGAGGAAAGTGTCAAGTCGGTGTCTGCAAGGAAGCCAAAGAGTCGAGCTGAAATTGATAGGCATAATATCATTGGTGATCAAACAGCTCCAGTTCAGACTCGAAGAATGAAATCATCACAACAAGCATCATTTTTGTCTCAAGTGGAGCCGAAATGTTTTTCTGATGCAGCTAAAGATGAAAACTGGGTTCAGGCCATGAACGAAGAGCTTGATCAGATTGAGAAGAACCAGACATGGGAGATTGTTTCGAGGCCAGCAGACAAGAATGTTATCAGGACTAAATGGGTCTATTGCAACAAGATGAATGAAGATGGCACAGTGATTCGGAACAAAGCACGACTATTGTGCAAGGGATACTCCCAGATAGAGGGAATAGATGTTGATGAGACATTTGCACCAGTTGCAAGGCTGGAGACAATCAGATTTTTTTTCCATAGCAGTGCAAAGAAAGTTCAAAGTGTTCCAGATGGATGTAAAATCCGCATTCTTGATTGGGGTTCTGGAAGAAGAGGTGTATATTGAGCAGCCAGATAGTTTTCTCATTCATGAGGATGAGAACAAAGTTTTCAGGCTGAAGAAGGCGTTGTATGGGCTGAAACAAGCACCAAGGGCATGGTACTCAAGGCTTGATCAGTACTTGATGAAGCTTGGTTTCCAGCGTGGAGGAGTTGAATACAACCTCTATTTCAGCAATGACAGTAATCAAAGGATGATGGTTCTAGTGTATGTCGATGACATAATTTTTGGTGGATCAGATGAAGCTCAGTGCAGACAGTTTTCCGAATTCATGAAAAATGAGTTTGAAATGTCAATGATTGGAGAGCTAATGTTTTTCCTTGGTCTACAGGTGACACAAGGAAGGAATGGAACTTTCATTTCTCAATCCAAATATGATAAGGAGGTTCTAAGAAGGTTTGGAATGGATAATTCCAAGGAGATGAAGACTCTGGTTGCTACCCGGATGAAATTATCAAAAGATGAGGATGGCAAGGCAGTTAATATCACAGAATACAGGCAAATCATTGGGAGTCTGTTGTACTTAACCGCAACAAGGCCTGATATTGTTTTCGCCACATTCCAAGCAGCGAGATATCAGATTAATCCCAAGGAAATTCACATGCTCGCAGTGAAAAGAATACTTCAGTATATCAAGGGCACAGTGGAATTCGGACTGACATATACTGACAAATATCAGACAGAGTTATTGGGATATACTGATGCAAACTGGGCCGGTTCAGCAGATGATAGAAAATCAACGTCAGGTGGTGCATTCTATCTTGGTGGATTGTGTATTTCTTGGCTAAGCAAGAAACAAGATTGCATTTCATTGAGCACCGCAGAAGCTGAGTATATTGTGGCCACTCAAGCATGCACACAGTTATTGTGGATGAAGCATCAGTTTGAAGATATGGGAGTTGAAGTGAAGTCTCCGATCGGAATCCAGTGCGACAACTCAAGTGCTATAAATCTTAGCAAAAATCCCATTCATCATTCAAGGACAAAGCACATTGAGATTAAGTATCATTTTATCAAGGAGAAGGTTGATCAGGGAATCGTGAAGTTGGAGTACGTGCCCACAGAGCTACAGGTTGCAGACATTCTGACAAAGGCTTTACCCAAGGAAGATTTTGAGAGGCATCGACTGGATCTGGGAGTTCAGTCAATTCCCCGCACTTAAATAGTGTGTATGTGGGCCCCCTCCCTCTCCCCGAGGTATGATGTGTTTTTCCCTAATGTTCAGATATGTGTTCTCTACCATGTTACAGACTACAACGGAGTGACCTTTGGGTTCGTTGACAAAGGGGGAGAAAAGTGTTTGTTAATGGGGGAGAAAATAGTGATTGTTCAAGGGGGAGACAGTGAGGAGATTTGATAAATCATAATTGATACAGGGAGAATCTGACAGGTGGAGCATCCAGAAAGGGAGAGCAATGAGAAAGGGGGAGATTTTCAAATCTGACGATGCTAGAAGTGATCGATCAAAGCATAGAAATCACAACAGCTGAGGATCGTGATAAAAGCAGAACAGTGGTGTTGGAATGGTGTGAGATGGTGTCCAGCTATCACCAATTGGTATCAGTGTGGTTCAACAATTGGTATCAATTTAAGAATTGGTATCAGGGTGGAATCGACAATTGGGGTCTGACATGAAGTGATTCATTGATGAACTTTTCATACTACCCTTGTTTCTCACGCCGAGCATTGCTCATGTGGGCTTAGAGTACGTGTTAAGTGAATCCTTGAACGCTATCAGAATTTCAAGAGGCGAATGGTGGTAGTGACTGGAAGAAGACTCAGTGAGGTATCAAAGTGCAGAAAATCATCCTGAGTAGAGTTGTGAAGAGTTGTAAACAAACCCAAAGGGGGAGATTGTAGGGCAAAAATCCCTCAAGGTAACATTGCAGTATGTTTGGGTTGATTGTGTTTGTTGAAAAAGCAGGTTTTCATGGATATTTGTCAAGTTCCCAAGAAGTTGTTGACAATCCTTGTTGACAAAGAATGATGACAAAGGAAAGGACGATCTGGAGGTGGTACAAAAAGAGCAGTACAAGGTGGCGCCGTTTCCCAGTGTTTGCCAAATTTTTTGGGTACAAAATTTGGAGTTTGGTGAGCATCGCGAAAAGTGGATTTCCATGAAGAGAATAATTTAATATGGCAAAGGCATGAATTTCGTGAAGATAGGATGCATGGTTTGGAAATCGCGAAGAGCAGAAGAATGGAGGCAGTGATGCTTCGCGATTACGTCAAGCTTCGCGAACGGCAGAGGCTGAAGTGCATCGCGGTGGTGAAGGGATTTGCGAGGGAGATTCGCGGAGAAGGCGCAAAGGAATGTTGGGCTTTGTGAGGGAGCTTCGCAGCGAAGTTGCGAAGGTAAGTTGATGGTGATTCTTCGCGACTACGTCAAGCTTCGCGAATGGAAAATTGCCATGGTGCTTCACGATTTGGACAGAATTCCGGCAGAAACTTTGGAGCATTGTGATTTGAGATGACGTGGTGTTAACTTCGCGCAGAAAGTTTGAGGGTCGGTGGAATCTCCTATAAATAGAGGCCGACCCCTTCGAGTGAAGAAGAGAGAATTTTCAGAGAAAATCCATTGCTCTCGGTTCGCGGAGGTGGTTCGCGAAGGCAGTGTGCTTCGCGAAAGGGGAGCTTCGCGACAGCTATTCTAGCTCCGCGAAAGTTGTGTGCTCCGCGTTGGCTCAGTAAGCTTCACGAGAGAAGTTGCATTGCAACGAGTTGAGCTTCATGAGAGAGCTTCGCGAGAGAGCTTCGCGAAAAGGCAGGAGCTTCGCGAAATTGGGAGCCTCGCATTGTATGGTGCTTTGCGAAGGTGTTTCCAAAAGTAATTGCCTAGTGTTCAGAGGCAAAGAGGTATTCATCAGTGGATGAAAGTTGGACTTCAACAGAGCATCTATATACAGTTAAGGATGCATTACTTCATGAAAATGAAGAGACCTACAGGTCTATAAACTGTGAGTTGATTCCCTTCACAGAGCAGTGAGCTTAGGAAGAGGAAGAATGTGGTCCTCTCCACTGGCAGTGAGCCATAGAGAGAGAAACATGGAGTGACCCTTGGGAAAGTAGTGAGCTGACCCTAAATCTTGTAAAGGCAGTGAGCCTGGGCATAGAAGTGATCTTGCCCGAACAGTGTAATCCACAGCTAGTGAAGTTTAGTGGACTTGGTACGATCGGAAACCTATCGGCGTATTCTCCTTGGACATAGCCCTTAGTGGTGAACCAAGTAAAATTGTTGTGTCCTGTGCTTGCTTTACTTTCTGTTTATATTTTGTAGCAGTAAAGAGAGAGAAGATTGTTTTGCTTAACAACAGAACAAGATCAGAACGGGCTTTAATTTTTAATTTGTCATACCCTGATTCACCCCCCCTCTCAGGGTATTCAGCCTAGTGGACCTAAAAGAAAAAAAGAAAATAAATGATTATATAAACATGTCAATATAAAACTAAATGTAAAATTCACCTCAACCATGGAAGATAAGACACTACTCTTAAATTGAACTCACACACTTGATATTTTTCCATTTATAGGAGGATACACCCAAATTGAAGAAATTTCATTAAGAACTACCACAGATAGGGCCAAAGTTAGCAATAGAAATATCCATTTTCAATTATAAAAAATTGTTGACAATATAAGTACTCTAAAAAGTGTGGGTAATTTATCAATAATTTATTTTATCACTGATAAAGATGGTTTTTATCAGCACTTTTGTAAGAACTGATAAAGGCTATACCAGCTATTGTAAAGTTGCATCCCTAAAACCACCCTAATAGAAAACCAAGGATTAGAAAACATAGAAAAAAGAGTTTAAATATTACAATTAAATACAACTGGAAGATAAAAATGAAATTTTACCATTATTTATATTCAAAATTTATATTAAAAAAAATTCATACAAAATATTTTCATTTTTATGATATTTGCAATTAATAAAAAAAATTACAACCCAACATACAAAAACAGAAATCTTATAGTGTAATTTTTCCATTGATTTACCTCTATAAAAAGTGTGTCCCTACAATAAAATCCATGTTTATTTTAGTAATAACATATAAAAAAATAAACAAATTATAGTTTTATTGTTTTATAATCCACATTTGATAAATTATATTGTTAATTACTGAATATAATAATGATATTACCAGTTATACTATTAATTATATTATTAATGATTATATTGTTAAGTATATTCTAAATTATAAATTATAATATAAATTAATAATTATAATATAAATTATTAATTACAATGTTAATTAATAATCTATATAAGTTATATTTCTAATTATTAAATATATTCATGATATTATCAGTTATTAATTATCTTAATTACATAAATAGTTGTTAAGAAATATATCAATAATTACCAATATTTTAATTATATTATTAATTGTATTTTTACTTATTAATTATGTTAATTATTTTTTTCATTATTAGCTATTGATTTGATTAATTACAATAAAAAAATTATTGGTTATTACAACATTCACACCCGACGTGAACATGGTTCACACAAAATATAGACTATTCTTCTAAAATTTGAAAACAATTCAAGCTTGTTTGCTTGATTTTGAGAATGTGATGCACATTTTAAACTAAAATGACACTTTTATTTTGAAAACACACAGTTTGAGTAATACCGGACACATCATGTGTTAGATTGATGTGCATTCAATTCATACATATCACAAATAAATTATGTATCATTTTCCTAAAGGTTCAAGATAATAAAAGCTCATTTTCTTGGTTTTGGATATGTGATGTGTCTTTTAGACTAAAATGACACTTTTATATTGAAACCACATACTTTGAGTCATACCAAAAAAATCTTATTTTTGATTGATATGAAGTCTATTCCTACACGTTAAAAATGAATTATGGATAAGTTTCATAAAGTATCAAGAAAATATAAGTTATTTTAATCAGTTTTGGCTGTGTGACACATGTTTTAGAGTAAGATGACAGTTTTAATGTGAAAAAGATGAACTTTGAGTTATACCGACACTACTACATATTCAGATTTTAACAGTGTTTGGATTTATCAATGCTAGCTAAAAGAATTGATAAAGGGGGGTCTTTATCAGCACTATAAAAAGTGATGATAGAGCCCCCCTTTATCAGTTCTTATAATAAAGCACTCATAATTGAACTTCCTTTATCACCGATATTAAAAAAGAACTGATAAAGAACCTACCTTTATCAATGCGTTTTTACTATCACTGATTAATGGTATGTTTCAAAAAAATAGATTTCATTAAAAATAATATATTAAAATATTAAAATATTAATATATTAATATTGATATAAATATAATATGTATTTTTTAAATATTTTTTAGAAAAGAATAAATATGAATTTCCACTTAATATATAATATATTTAGTGAAAACAGATTATAAAATAAATAAAAAATATTATTAATTAATAATTTTCTAATAATTATCGAGTAACAATCATTTAATAATAGTTGGATGACATAAAAAATAAATGAACTAACGAATGACCTTAGATAAGTTCAAAACACGACTTAAACTTCAAAGAGTCATAAATTTTGATCTGGGTGTCTATTTGAGATCTATCACATATAAAATCGAAGAATACCATAAGATCTACGCACTACTAACTAGAGGGAACCCCCATCATATTTTTTGAGTCTTAAAATGCCCATAAGACCTATAAAACTGAATTTTTAGTCAGGGTATTCCAATTTTTTGACATTCGATGGAATTTTATCTTCATTTAAGGGAATAATTTTACCCGTTTTCAATGGGGGATGAATTTATTCTAAGGGATTACATTCATATTGATATTATGGTTTTAAAATTTTATCATTTTTTACGATATAGTTTTACTTATAATTAAATATATATATTTTCTTATATTTACTTATAATAAATCACTTGTATAAATACAAGTATCAATATATTTAATTAAATATTTATTTTTAATTATATAAATCAATATTTATTTTTTATTTTTTAAGTAAAAAATTATCCATTTTTTTGCCTTATAAAAATTCCTTAATATGTATATATAATGTTTATATATACATATGTGTGAGTATTAATAAACATATATATATATATATATTTATATTATAATATATATAAATGAATATTAATATATAAGATATTAAAAAATAATAATTGTGTGTGTATATATATATATATCACACATTTATAAATATATACAAAAAATAGAAAAGTCATCAAATATACAACAAAACACACCTCACATAGTGGTAAAGAGCATGCTGTCACAAAAGGGAGGTCATGAGATCAAATATAGGAATGTTTAGGTATTTTGGGTAGCCTTTTAGTGCTGATGAAGGGGGTGGAGAGCATGATAGCATTTTGGGGGTAGAAAGTGCTGATAAAGAGGGGTTGTAAGTGTAGAGAAAGGGGTTGTTGGGGGTGCATGTAAGATTATTATTTTTTCAAGTTTTTTAACAAAATTTTTTATAGTGTTGTTAAAAACCAACCTTTAAAAGTGATAAAAATCAATATTAAAATATCCCCTTAACATCACTAAAAAAGTGAAATTAAAGACACCCTTTAGCATCTCTAAAAAAGCACTATTAAAGGGTGCCTTTATTAGCGTTTTTAGCAATGTTAAAGGGTGCCTTTAATTGAATTTTTTAGCACTATTAAAGGTTGGGTTTTAACATTGCTCACTTTATTAGCACTTTTGAATACTGATAAAACCTTTACTAGCACTGTTAAAGGATTGATTTATAGTGGTGTGACTACATCATGTGTTAGATTGACATGTGGTAGATTATAATACATCACAAAAGAATTGTGGATCATTTTCCTAAAGTACCAAGACAATATAATACCTTTTTATTAGTTTTATCTATGTGAATCACATTTTATACCAAGATGATACTTTTATATTGAAAAAAAATACTTTGATTCCTACCCCTCACACCTTATGTCATATTTATGCATCTTTAATTACTAAATCTAAAAAATGAAATATAGATAATTTTACTAAATTATCAATACAATCCAAGATCATTTTCTTAATTTTGTCTCTATGAATCATGTTTGATACTAAAATGGCACTTTTATATTGAAAACAAGAACTTTGAGTCATACTAGTAACAATGTTTGTTGGATTGGTGTGAGTTTGATTCCAATATGTCAAAAATGAATTATGGATCATTTTCCTAAAGTATCAAGAAAATATAAGCTCATTTTCTTAGTTTGGAATATGTGATGAATGTTTTATAGTAAAATGACAATTTATTTAATATGAAATCATGCACTTTGAGTCATACCAGAAAAATAGTGTGTCTAATTGACATGATATTGATTACTGCATTCCAAAAATGAATTATTCATCATTTTATAAAATTATAAAGACAATAAATTCTCATTTTCTTAGTTTTGGATATACAACTCACGTTTTAGACTAAAATGAAGTTTTTTATCATGATCACACACTTGGAGTTCTACTAGTCACATCATGTATTAGATTGATGCATGATCAATTATTACACATTAAAAATGAATTATGTATTGTTTTCATAAATTATAAAAACAATATGATCTCATTTTATCATTTTTTTGCTTTGTGAATTATATTTTAGACTAAAATGAAAATTTTTATTGAGAACATGTACTTGGAGCCCTACCAGGAATATCGTGTGTCTAATTGACATGAGTTTAATTCCTACACATCAAAAATGAATTATGGATAATTTTACTAAATTATCAAGATAATCCAAGCTTTTTTATTTAGTTTTTGATATGTGACAAGTGTTTTAGACTAAAATGATACTTTTTTAATGTGAAAACATACAATTTGAGTCATATCAGCCATATATATGTTGGATTGAAATATGGTCAATTTATACACATCAATAATGAATTATGGATCATTTTCCAAAAGTATATAGATATTACAAACTCATTTTCTCAATTTTGGCTATGTGATTCCTATTTTGGAGGAAAATGATACTTTTTAATGTGAAAACACACACTTTGAGTCATACCAACCATATTGTGTGTCTGATTGATGTGTAGTCAATTTATAAATGCAAAAAATGAATTATAGATCATTTTATTAATCTATAAATATAATATGAGCTTTTTTTTTCTCAATTTTGGCTATTTGAATTTTTTTAGAGGAAAATGACACTTTTTAATGTGAAAGGAAGTACTTTGGTTCATACCATCCACATCATGATTTGGGTTGACATGAAGTCATAACTACATGTAAAAAATTAATTATGGATTGTTTCACTAAATTATCAAGACAATCCAAGCTCGTTTTTTTATTTTTTTCTATATGAATTGTGTTTTAGACTAAAATGACATTTTTTATTATAAAAACTCACTTGGAGTACAACCAGGAACATCATTTTTTGAATTGAAATTCAATCTATTACTATATATTAAAAATGAATTATTGATTTTTTTTGATAAAGTATCAATAAAAACCATGCCAGTTTTATGGGTTTTGGCTATATGATGCATGTTTTATAGTAAAATAACACTTTTTTAATTTTAAAAAAATAATTTGACTCATAGAGGCCATATCATGTGTCAGATTTATGTTAGGTCAATTCCTACACATAAAAAATGAACTATGGATCATTTTCATAAAGTATAAAGACAATCTAATCTCATTTTCTTGGTTTTAGAAATTTGAATCATGTTTTAGAGGAAAATGAAAAAATTTTAATGTGAAAACACACACTTTAAGTCATATCATCCACATCACATATTGGATTGATGTTCAGCAAATTCCTAAATATGAAAAATGAATTATGGATAATTTTCTTAATATATCACGATCAACTGAGATCATTTTCTCAATTTTGGCTATTTAAATAATGTTTTAGACTAAAATGACACTATTATATTGAATACACATACTTTAAGTTGTCTGATGGATTGACATGTGCTTGATTACTACACATCAAAGATGAACTATGGATCATTTTCATAAAATTTTAAACTAATATGATCTAATTTTATCAGTTTTGAAAATGTGACACATATTTTAAACAAAGATGAAATTTTATATTTAAAAAACACACTTTGAGTCATATCAGTCACATCATGTATCAGATTGACGTGAGATCAACTTAAGACTTATCGGTCATGTCATGTGTCAAATTGATATGTGGTCAATTCATACATTTCAAAAATGAATTATATATCATTTTCCATATCTATCAAGATAATATGGGCTCATTTTCTCATTTTTGGTTATGTGAATCATATTTTAGAGTAAAATGACTCTTTTTTAATGTGAAAACCTCAACTTTGAGTCATTCTAGCCATATACCATGTTAGATATATTTGTGGTTGATTTATAGACATAAAAAAATAATTATGGATAATTTACTTAATGTTTTTAAATAATATGATATTTTTATTTGTTTTGATAATATGAAACACATTTTAAACAAAAATGAATTTTTTATATTGAATACATAAAATTCGAGTAATACCGACCACATCGCGTGTCTGACTGACATGTGGTCAACTCATCATGATCTCTATGAAATAAAAAAATTACAAACATAATAGGTAATAACCTAAAATTGATGAGAAAAAACATTCTAACACCATGTTATGTACCCACTATTCTTTAAACAAATATATTTCTTATTTTGAGTTCATAGATTATTGGAAATACTAGTTGTTCTGAGAAAATATATACAAAAAAATAATAAAATATATTTTAAATGAAATTATAATTAACTTTTGAAATACCTACTTGGGGATGGAAGTTTTTTTATGGTATATTATATCTTTCATAATTTTATAAAAATAATGTGGAAAACTGTTATTGTTATTTTGTTTTAGTCACTACATAAACATTAACCAAAATAGGTAAATTTTTTTGAATTATGTTTTGATAGTTAAATCGTACTATATAGACCTTAATCTATCTCTTTTTAAAGAAATCCACAGGGTTATTTTATTTAGTCATTGACTACATACCATGATTTAGATGATATTTATAGATCACATTATAATATCAAAATTCTCTTTAAAAAAATACTAAAATGTATAATTTTATTTTTATCCATAAAATTTTGATTTTAGTGAATTAAAAATTCACAATGGACATCATGTGTGGTCTATTTTTTGGAAATTCATGTTTCGGATCTAAAAAATAAACATTAGAGGTATCCAAATTGAGTTATATGGGAATCTAATACTTCCTCAAAAATAAAGAAAAATAAGTAATGAAGAAAGAAAACTATATTTTATATGATTAGATTGTAGAGTTTTACCCATGAATTTTATGAATCAAGAGGAGTGTTTAATATTTTTTTTAACCACCACACTTATTTCATTTTTTTCAATATCTTCCATTTCCAAATGAACTTTTTGTGTAGAAACAATATAAGGATTAATGATCCCAAATTTTTCATCGTATAGTTTTACCTCTATATAGTAGTAATATATACACCTATAGAAAAAATGAATAGTTATTAACTTTAATGAACATAATAGATCATTTTTTGGAAGAATATATTATGAAAATTCACCTCATATATGAATTCACAACTAAGAATCCCATCTATGAAATCATAATAATTTCATTTATACTCCTAATACCAATCAAATCCATAATGACCTTGAAACGCACGGCCGATTGTCTCCTATCGACTGGTCAAAGTTCCGATGCTCTACTAATGTATATAGCAGCACTCGGGTCGAATCCTCGGCGATGATACTTTGTAGTAGTTTTTTGTTTTTAGTTGATTATATTTTGATTAGGGGGGTTTGTTGCAAAGATTAATTGAAATGATTGATGGATGATGTTTGATTTACCAAATTGATAAAGATTGGTGTGAGTTCATCATTTGGGAGTTAAGCATGTGATATCCTTGAGCCTTACTTTGTATTGCATTAAATTAACACCCATGTCATAAGTTGACGTTGATTGAAATTCATAAGTGTGAAGGCTTTAATCCAAGCCTTAACTTAACTTAGGGTTCTAATCTCAATCAAAAATTATTTATGGTAGTGTATTTATGGTTCCAATAATCCATGGAAAACACTCGTTAAACAAAACATATCATTAATCCATGACATATTAAGTTTAACATACACAATATTAATTTAAAGAATACTCATCGAGCAAAACTCTAAATCACTTAACATCCCCGAATTATAACTCAACCCAATGAGATATTTACTCATCCATTTGGATGTTTAATATTCTGGTTAAAATAATTATGATGATAAATTAAGAATATAAGAAAAAGAAAGGGATTAGAAAAGAGTGGTACGTTGACACACACACACACGAACGATGATGACAATTAAAAACGGATTTTCGATTCAATGAGGAAGCAAAAGAATGGAATGAGATTCAACTGAATTTAAACTATTTTAAGAACATAAATATTAAACTACAGAAGTTGGATGAGAATAAGAGATATTGAAGAAGTAACTTGCATTAAAACGGAATTACAAAGAAAGGACTTACAAAATTACAAAAACGAAGAATACAAAAGTAAGTGAAAACAAAGATAGGAGGAAAGGTCTCTCAAGTGAAAACATGAGTATGGAAGGTCCTACCAAGCCTTTGCCAAATCTTTGGTCATTACAATATGATCTCCTCTCTTCTAAAATGCCAACCCCTCTCAAGGAGAGAAGGGGAGAGTATTTATAGCCCAAGGAGTGGACTGTTTGCATTCCTAATCTGTCCCTCCACTTGCATCGCCAATTTGGCTATTCAGACAGCCGAATATCCAAATATCTCCTTATTCAAAGTTGTAGATAATAAAGTTTTACGACTACTGTCAAAATAGGGAGGCATTTGACAAGTGGAGCCAAAGTTATGTCGGTTTTATTAAACAAAGGTAAACTGTCCATTTCTATTCATGCTTTTTCGATGTCCAAAATGTGAATGGATTTTTGAACAGTAATATACCTTCAAATCCGAATTACTTCTTCAACAAATTCGGCCGTCTATATCTCCTCTTTACCACTGAAAAATCTCAGCTCGATGTGATTCTTACATCATAAGATATGTCATGAATAGTATACTGATTTTAATTCTCGGACAGAATGGTGGGCTGAACTTCAATGCTTTATTTGGGCCCATTGTACTTAGATTTGGGCCTTGAAATTTTTATCCAAGATTACATGTAGTGTCCCCCGAATTATGGTGGAGAGTTAATGTTTTTGGACTTCTGTATTGAGCCCAGTAAATCAATCTTCAAGGCTGGTCCAGTTTGTTCACAGATTCTTTGGTCTTGTTTGTGAGGACCATATGACCATTCAAATGGCAGAATTGGATCATGGTTCCTTCTAATGAAATGTTGTATATTGAAAGGAGAATCCTAAAAAAGAATAACCACACAATTTAGATCAGTATAGTGACAGTTATTATTAAAAAATTAAACTGACTCAATTGGACTACTTCTAAAAATGCTCAAAAATTATATTTAATATTAAAACATTAATATTTCACACAAATTATGCACATTTCATATAAAATAAGTAAAGGGGGAATATAATAAATCATGAAAATATTAATAACATAAAATCACCCACACTTAGTTTTGTGCATGTCCTCATGTGCAACAAATATAAAAACATGGCAAAATCATTTTCACTCACCAACAAATATTAAAATTTTGTTTTCTCCAATCAGGGGAGGTTTAGACTCTTTCACTCATCCATATTGAATTCCATCACAAATTTGGTTCACAATAATGCATCAGAAACAATTCATTTTTTCATGTTCAAGGTTTTAATTGGAAAATGTAGGCACTCAAAACTTACTCCTCTCAAGATGATAAAAATGTATTTTAGGAGGTTCACTCATTCACCAACAAAAAGTGAAAATCAAGAGTTTGTAAGAGATCTCAGCTTCCATTCCCAAATCTAATGTGTAAAAGAATCAAGAGGTCTTTTAAGGGGGTTTTCAGTGGCTATGGGACGGTAGGTATATAATGTCCAAAGGAAAAGAGGGGTTAAAAACACCAACATGGAAAAATCAATGCACATTTTTTTTGAAATTTGATTTGAAAGGAAATAGAAACACATATTTACAAGGGTATGAATGTGTGATGAATGAAAAGTGAGGGAGATAGAAAATGGAATAGGGTGAGATGATGGAATATGTACAATATGGAAGACTTCCAATAATGACACAATATAAGATGATTCAGGTGTTCTTTTTTTTTCTTTTTGCTCTTTTTTTCGAAAGTTGTGCTTGAAACAAGTCTCACAGTCATCTCCCAACCCATGATTGATCTCCTCATGAAACTAATTTTAGTAGTTATAACACGATCAAAGGTTGATGATGAATGATTTTTGACCCACCCAAGACACAACCCATTCCTTTTTTTTCATTTTTTTTAATATAATTTTTTTTCATTTTTTGAACACTTTTCAATGACTTTTGTACAAATGAAAATTACACATATACACCCCAAAGCTCACAGAATTACAACCTCTCCCCCACACTTGAATGGATGCTTGCCCTCAAGCATATGATGACACATTGGAAATCAATGAAAGTACGCCCAAAAATGAAGTCCATTCCCCCCACACTTAAATTTCAATAAATTGTACAATGAAAATCCATGAAGATGTTGGGTGGGACAAGGTATTAGGCTTGTAATGTGGCTATCAAAAGAAAGGTTTTCATAGGCTCAAAGGGGCTTTCAAAAGTAGGATCAATGTAAGGGTAACGGGAGGCTATTTGGCTATTCTGATTCTCATGTGGCTTAGAAAATGACTCTATCATATTAATGCACACAAAAGATGGAAATTCAGCTCGAAGGTCCACAAACTCAAGACTCACAATCAGTGGTGAAGACACACAATGAAAAAGATGGCCATAGATGACCTTGGTATGAAGGCTAATGTTATTCCTCACGGTAGGGGAGAATCATTTTCCACCAAAAATTGTTCATTCAAAATGTTTGTTATTGACACAAAATTGTTTACCCAAGTTTGAGATAAAAATTCAATATATTGGAGTTGAAAACAAGCCTTTTGACTCCCCAAAATGGTTGTACAGAATTTCAATATTGGATGATGAGTAATTATGACACCCCTTTTTTTATTTTCATTTTTTTTAATTTTTTTTAATTATTTTATTTTTAATGACACATCCACAAAAAAGAGAAAATAGAAAAAAGGTTGTGGAAGAATGTTGTAAAAAAAATGAGAGGGAGAGAGGAAGAAGAAGAAATAGAGAGAAGAAGAGAGGGAAGAGAGATTGAGGAGAGAGAGAGTTAAAGGGAAAGAGGTGCCCCCTAGTTTGGATTTGGTGGGTCGCCGTTTCCATCTAGTGGTGGGTCAATGGAAGTCGATGTGGAACCTGAAGTGAATGGCCTCTCATGGTGATGCTTTAACCGGTGTCTATTTACCGTGAATGTTCTTTTTGAAGAATGGTCTTGGACTTGTACTGCACCAAATGGGTAAACATTAGTAATAATAAAAGGTCCATCCCAGCGAGAATTGAGCTTACCTGGGTGAAGTCGAAATCGAGAATTGAAGAGAATTACCTTTTCACCTTCATGAAATACCTTTAGAAGAATGTGCTTGTCATGGAGTGACTTTGCCTTTTCTTTATAGAGAATGGAGTTCTCATATGAATCGAGTCGAAGCTCCTCCAATTCAGTCAACTGCAACAATATTTCTTCACCAGATTTTTCACAATCAAAATTACAAGTTTTGAAAGCCCAAAATGACTTATGTTGGATTTCAACTGGTAAATGACAGGCTTTACCAAAAACTAGCCTAAATGTAGACATCCCAATGGGTGTCTTATAGGCTGTTTGATAGGCCCAAAGTGCTTCACCAAGTCTATCGGGTCAGTCTTTTCTTGTGGGCTTAACAATTCTTTCAAGAACTCTTTTCACTTCTCTGTTAGAAAGTTCAGCCATTCCATTTGTTTGGGGGTGATATGCAGTGGATGTTTTATGTACAACCCCATTCTTTTTCAAAAGTAACTCCATGGTTCTATTACATAAATGAGGTCCTAAGTCACTTATCAAAGCACGTGGTGTTCTGAATCGATGGAAGATATGGGTTTTGAGGAACTCACTCACAGTTTGAGCATCATCTTTCCTAGTGGTTTTGGTCTAGATCCACCTAGAAACATAGTCAACAGCAAGGAGAATGTAGGATAATCTATTGGAAGGGGGAAAAGGTCCCATGAAATCGATGCCCCAAACATCGAAAAGCTCACATAAGATTAATGGCTTTTGAGGCATTTCATTTCTTTTGGAAATTGTGCCAAACTTTTGGCAAGTGGGACATGATTGACAGAACTCGTGTGAGTCCTTGAAGAGTGAAGGCAAAAAGAATCCAGAATCTAGGACCTTTCGAGAAGTCCTTTGTGGTCCAAAGTGGCCACATCCAGGCATTGAGTGGCATAATTCCAAGATGGAGGATTGTTCAGTTTCAACAACACATCTCCTAATTACCATGTCAGCCCCAGTTTTCCAAAGTTTATTATCTTCCCAAAAATAATGCTTTGAATCACTTTTCATATTTTCTTTTTGTTCTTTTGAAAAATATTCAGGGAAAACACCAGAAACCAAGTAATTGACAATTGGGGCATACCATGGTATCTTTGGAGTGAGAGATGAGAGGTGTTCAGTTGGAAATTCAGGATCAATTATTTCAGAATGAGAAGAATTATAAATTCTACTCAGTTGGTCAGCCACAGGGTTTTCTTTTCCCGGTTTATATTTTATCACAAGGTCAAACTCTTGGAGCATTAAAATCCATCTTATTAGCCTTGGTTTGGAATCACTTTTCTTAAGTAAGAACTTTAATGCTGAGTGGTCTGTGAAGATGATGATTTTGGCACCTAAGAGATAGGGCCGGAATTTATCCAAGGCAAAAACCATAGCTAAAAGTTCTTTTTCAGTCACAGTGTAGTGTGATTGAGTTTCATCCAATGTTTTTGAGGCATAAAAGATGACATGAGGAATGTTTTCTCTTCTTTGACCAAGAACAGCCCCAATGGACCTATCAGAAGCATCACACATAAATTCAAATGGTAAGGACCAATCTGGGGGTTAGATTATTGGAGAAGATGTGAGAGCAGATTTGAGTTCAATGAAGGCTCTCTTGCAAGCCACATCAAAATTGAATGTGACATCATTTTGAAGTAAACGAGTGAGTGGGAGGGAAATATTTCTGAAGTTCTGAATGAATCGCCGATAGAAACCGGCATGACCAAGGAAGGACCGAATGTCTTGAACTGATTTGGGTTCAGGAAGTGATTGGATCACCTCAATTTTGGCTGGATCAACTTGGATACCCTCTTGAGAAATTATGTGCCCTAGAACAATCCCATTTGAAACCATGAAGTGACATTTTTCAAAATTCAGCACAAGGTTGCACTTGAAACACTTTTGAAGGACCAAAGAGAGTGAATGTAAGCAAGATTCAAATGACTCGCCATAAATGGTAAAGTCATCCATGAAGACCTCCATGCAATTCTCAATGAATTCAGAAAAGATACTCATCATACACCGCTGGAATGTTGCAGGAGCATTACAAAGGCCAAAAGGCATTCTCCTATAGGCATAGGTTCCAAAGGGGCAAGTGAATGTGGTCTTTTCTTGGTCTTGAGGTGCGATTGGAATTTGGAAGTAGCCTGTGTAACCATCAAGAAAGCAATAGTGTGACTTTCCGGCCAATCTCTCAAGCATTTGGTCAAGGAAAGGAAGTGGGTAGTGATCTTTTCGTGTTTCAGCATTCAATTTGCGATAATCGATGCACACACTCCATTTGTTTTTCACTCGAGTTGTGACCACTTATCCATGTTCATTTGTGACAACTGTTATCCCACCCTTCTTAGGAACGACTTGAATTAGACTAACCCATTCACTATCAGAAATTGGGTAGATAATACCAGCTTGAAGAAGCTTGGTAATCTCTTCCCTAACTACCTCAAGTATGAGTGGATTGAGTCTTCTTTGAGGTTGCCTAATTGGTTTAGATGATTCCTCTAGATGGATGTGATGCATGCAAAGGGCAGGGTTGATTCCTGGAATATCCTCTAGGGTCCAACCTAAGGCATTTTTTTCCGCTAACACTTGAACAAGTTGGAACTCCTCAGTTTCAGAAAGTGAAGCAGAGATAATGACAGGGTAGGAGGGATCATGGAAAAGGAATGCATACTTGAGGTGTGAAGGAAGTGGTTTTAGATCAGTTTCAGCCTTGATTTGGGAGCTAGACAAGTTAGGAGCAGGAGAAGGGATTCCAGATGGGTTTGGATCATTTTCCTCAACACTGTCCAAGGTGGAGCAGTAGAGATCAGAGTTGATGTGGAATTCAAGAGAGTTTTCAAGTTCACTTTGATTGATGGAGTCTATGAATGAGAGGTCGACATCAACTTCACCATTTATGACTTTGTTAATCCTGGTGCAGATTTCACAAGATCCTTTATCATTAGAACATGAAGAACATGGTGGATTGGGGTTCGATTGAATCTTAGAAGTGTCCTCAAAATCATGGATTGAGAATGCAGAGTGATCCTCAGATGGGTATCGCATGGCTTGGAAAATGTTGAACTTGACCAGTTGGTCACCGAATTCAATGGATAAGATGCCTGAATGGACATCAATCTTGGTTCTCGCAGTCATGAGGAATGGTCTTCCTAGAATTAGGGGAGATCGAGAAGATTTTGTCTCACCTTCCATGTCAAGGACATAGAAATCAACAGGGAAGATAGGATCATTGACTCGGACAAGGACATCCTCAATTATTCCCTCAGGACTGGTTGTGCTTCGATTGGCTAACTGAATGACAACACCCGTTGGGTGCAAGGGACCTAGACCAAGGTTGGAGAATATGGATTTGGGCATTACATTAATTGAGGCTCCTAGGTCTATGAGTGCATCATCAAAGTTGGAACTTCCAATTTGGCATGAGACTGTAAAGGTCCCCGGATCTTTGCACATTATGGGAATAGACTGCTGGGTGGAGACATTTTCAAAGGTCCTAAGTTGCCTCTTGTGGGTACACAAATCCTTGAGAAACTTGGCATACTTAGGAATTTGTTTTATGGCATCTAAGAGGGGAATGTTGACTTCAACACGTCTAAACATGTCAATCATTTCAGGATCAGGTTCAAAGGACTTCTTAGTCTTAGAGATGGCTTGAGAAAAAGGAATTGGGTTCCTTAGAGGAATGGAAGGAGGTGAAGGAGTGGATTCAAGTTCCTTTTCCAGCTTTTTGTTCTTTTCATTTTCTAGATCAACATCGAAAGGGGAGGTAGAGCAATCAGCATGGGGCATAGCAATTTTCTTTCCCGATCTAAGTGCAATTTCACTTACATTACCCTTAGGGTTGGGTAATGGTTGAACTGGGAGTTGGGATGAATTGGATGGTTGTTTCTGGCTAAGGTGGGATGCAAGTTGACCTATTTGGGTTTCAATGTTCTTGAGGCTAGAACGGGTGAAGGAAGCAAGATCCTCTACAGCACTTTCCCATGGTTGTTTAGAAGAAGAGGCTTGTCCCAAATTGGGTTGGCCTTGATTTTGGTTCTTGGGAAAGCGATTGTATTGGGTGGGGAATTGGGAAGGCTCGTTAGGATAGTGGAATCCAGGAGGAGGATTGTTCCTTTGGGGTTGAGGAACAAAAGGATAAGGTTGATGGATGTTACCACCACTTTGACCATATTGGAACTGGTTTGGATTTTGATTAGGGAACTGAGGAGGATGATAAATGGGATTACCATACCTCAGAGGTGGGTTAAAGGTAGAAGAGAAGGGCTCAGAGTGGGGTTGGTTGAAGTTTCTAACAAACTGACCTGATTGTTGAGGGTTGAAGTTTCGCTGAGCATATGCCGCATTGAGCTCCATTGGACTAGATGAATCAGATGAATCATCTTGAAGTTGTGGACATGTGTCAGTCGGATGAGATGGAGAGTTGTAGATTCCACAATTCTTGATAGGTCCAGGGAATAGTGACTGTGGAGAAGATGAGGTTGGGGCTTTGGTAGCCACCGCTAGTTGATGCACAAGACCTGTAAGTTCACTCATCCACTCAGTCATCTTGTTGGGCTCTATGGATTGATTCTCTTGGGCTTGTTTCACTTGAGCATGTGCTCGAGTATGGAATTGCTGCATGTTTGCAGCCATGTTGCTTATGAGTTCTCGTGCAGCTGTAGGAGTTTTGTCAACAAGAGCATCGCCACTTGCGGCATCAATGAGAGTTCACTCTATAGCCAATAACCCCTCATAGAAGTATTGGATCAGGAGTTGGTCAGGGATTTGATGGTGTGGACAAGTTGCCACAAGCTTTTTGAACCTCTCCCAATACTCATGGAGTGATTCATTAGGGAATTGATGGATGACGCTTATTTCCTTTCAGATTGAAGCTGTTCGGGAGGCGGGAAAGAACTTCTCAAGGAAAAGTCTCTTCATGTCAACCCATGAGTTTATGGAACCAGGTGGGAGGTAGTAGAGCCAAGACTTGGAAGAATCTTCTAGGGAAAAGGGGAAAGCTCTAAGCTTGATTTGTTCTTCAGAAACCCATTGAGGCTTCATGGTAGAGCATACTACTTGGAACTCTTTAAGGTGAAGATGTGGATCCTCACCGGCTAGCCCGTGAAAATGAGGGAGAAGATGAATCAAACCCGATTTGAGTTCAAAGTCAGCTTCAATGTTTGGATATTGAATACCAAGAGGTTGGTAATTCATATCAGGGGCAGCAAGTTCTTTCAATGTTTTTTCCCTAGGATTGACCATATCTAATTCAATTGGTAGGGCAATGATTGGTTTTTGGGTGATTTGGTTATCCCTAATGGTCCTCCTAAGTCGACGAAGAGTTCTATCAATTTCAGGGTCAAACAAATCTGAGGGATTGTTTGGGAGGCTGCGGGGCATTCAGAGAGATTTAGAAAGGATGAGGAAGATGAGTTTTCCTTTGTATTTTTTCAGTTTATGATTTTTAAGAGGAAGACGGGTTTTTCTTTGTGTTTTTTTTCAATTTTTTTTCAAAAATTTTGATTTTTTTGGCTTTTTTTACAATAACCAAAAACTAATGACTACTTAAAGCACCATCCCCGGCAACGGCGCCATTTGAAATGCATGGCCGATTATCGCCTATCGACCGGTCAAAGTTCTGGTGCTCTGCTAATGTGTATAGCAGCACTCGGGTCGAATCCTCGGCGATGATACTTTGTAGTAGTTGTTTGTTTTTAGTTGATTGTATTTTGATTAGGGGGGTTTGTTGCAGAGATTAATTGAAATGATTGATGGATGATGTTTGATTTACCAAATTGATAAATATTGGGGTGAGTTCATCATTGGGGAGTTAAGCATGTGATATCCTTGAGCCTTACTTTGTATTGCATTAAATTAACACCCATGTCATAAGTTGATGTTGATTGAAATTCCAAAGTGTGAAGGCTTTAATCCAAGCCTTAACTTAACTTAGGGTTCTAATCTCAATAAAAACTTATTTATGGTAGTGTATTTATGGTCACAATAATCCATGAAAACCACTTGTTAAACAAAACATATCATTAATCCATGACATATTAAGTTTAACATACACAATATTAATTTAAAGAATACACATCGAGAAAAACTCTAAATCACTTAACATCCCCAAATTATAACTCACGCCAATGAGATATTTACTCAGCCATTTGGATGTTTAATATTCTGGTTAAAATAATTATGATGATAAATTAAGAATAGAAGAAAAAGAAAGGGATTAGAAAAGAGTGGTACGTTGACACACACACACACACGAACGATGATGATAATTAAAAACGGATTTTCGATTGAATGAGGAAGCAAAATAAGGTAAGGGGATTCAACTGAATTTAAACTATTTTAAGAACATAAATATTAAACTACATAAGGTGGATGAGAATAATAGATATTGAAGAAGTAACTTGCATTAAAACGGAATTACAAAGAAAGGACTTACAAAATTACAAAAACGAAGAACACAAAAGTAAGTGAAAACAAAGAGAGGAGGAAAGGTCTCTCAAGTGAAAAATTGAGTATGGAAGGTCCTCCCAAGACTTTTCCAAAGCTTTGGTCGTGACAATATGATCTCCTCTCTTCTAAAATGCCAACCCCTCTCAAGAAGAAAAGGAGAGAGTATTTATAGCCCAAGGAGTGGACTGTTTGCATTCCTAATCTGTCCCTCCAATTGCATCGCCAATTTGGCTATTCCGAAAGCAGAATATCCAAATATCTCCTTCTTCAAAGTTGTAGAAAATAAAGTTTTCCGACAACTGTAAAAATATGTAGGCATTTGGACAAGTGGATCCAAAGTTATGCCGGTTTTATTAAACAAAGGTAAACTGTCCATTTCTATCCATGATTTTTCGATGGCCAAAATGTGAATGGATTTTTGGACAGGAATATGCCTTCAAATCCGAATGACTTCTTAAACAAAGTCGGCCGCCTATATCTCCTCTTTCGCACTGAAAAATATCAGCTAGATTTGATGCTTACATAATGAGATATTTCATGAATAGTATACTGATTTTAATTCTCGGACAGAATGGTGGGATGGACTTAAAAGCTTTATTTGGGCCCCTTGTACTTGGATTTGGGCCTTGCAATTTTTATCCAAGATGACATGTAGTGTCCCACGAATTATGGTGGAGAGTTAATGTTTTTGGACTTCTGTATTGAGCCCAGTAAATCAATCTTCAAGGCTGGTCCAGTTTGTTCACAGATTCTTTGGTCTTGTTTGTGAGGACCATATGACCCTTCAAATGGCAGAATTGGATCATGGTTCCTTCTAATGAAATGTTGTATATTGAAAGGAGAATATTAAAAAATAAGAACCACACAATTTGGATCAGTATAGTGATAGTTATTATTAAAATAGTAAACTGACTCAATTGGACTACTTCTAAAAATGCTCAAAAATTATATTTAATATTAAAACATTAATATTTCACACAAATTATGCACATTTCATATAAAATCAGTAAAGGGGGAATATAATAAGTCATGAAAATATTAATAACATCAGACCTCTCCAAATATTTCTTCTTCATATTCAATATAGGATACATTTACATATTTTAATGATATATCCACATTAATTTTTAATTTTAATGTATGCGGTAGTAGAACTAGTGGGGTGAAGGTACATTCAGAAGCACCTTATTATTTCTTGGTTGATCCACTAGACTATCTTGATCCGAACTTCTATTTTCCCTTCGTTTTATTTTTTTTTTGTAATAAAAAACCTCATTTAATGAATTTTTTCATCAACTATTAATGGGTTTTTATTTTATGAAAATTGTAAAGGATTTAACTCATCATATCTATCTATTTTTATAAAATTAAACATCCATGTTACAAATGTTCTAATAGAATTATCGACCGTGTTGACATCTAGATCATCAAGAGGAACTGGAAACTCAACCCTAAACTCATAAAATACTTGAATCCCCAATCTCTCTCTCTCACACTCACACAGATATATATATATATATACATATATCATTGTGAATTTATCTTCCCAAAATATGCTCGGGGTGACACTCCAAAATGGAAACCTCTAACCCAGACACATTGTTATGGCCACTTAAAAGCTACTGGAAGTAATAGTTTAGTAGTTCTTTGAGTACAATAAATGAAAATTCTTGAGTATTAACCATATAAAAAACATTTTAACATAAATATATATATATATTTTTTGTAATCACAATATAAAGCATAAAAATTTAATATTAGTTCATATTTACACATGATATCCATAATTCTTGTGTGTTTTCATCTACTAGTTTTACCTCTTTATTTACATGATCCTCCTTCTATATCACATGTCATGGGAAAAAAGTGGATTTGGATTGTGATTCATCAATATTAATATAAATAAAGTAATATGTTTTTGTTTCATATCACATAAAACTTTTACTATATATTTAAAATATATACCATTTTCTTTTCATGTAAAGCGTACCAGATCCCTCTTTTATGGTAGGGGTACATTTGTTTTGATTCACACTACATATTTTTAAGGACCCATTTATTGTTTCATAAATTCATAATTTTGAATCAAAGTAGAAAAAATAAATATTTTAAAATAAAATATAATCAATTACAATGCACCTGAAATGATTCCTCATCATGGTGACTAATGAAAGATTGTCATGTTTTCTTGCTTTACAATGTATGCATACATAGCTAGTGGGGGGGGGGGGGGTAATTTTCCCTCAAAACCCCTACGATTATTCTTTTTTAAAAGTATATGAAACTCTCTATAATATTTTTTATAAACAATTAATACAAATTTATTATAAATATCACCAAAAATAAATAAAATATTCAAAGAATAATGAAAATTAAATCAAAGTTTCATTATATAATTTTTTCAGTAAAATATAGAAATTATATCATAACATTACCATAGTAACTTCTCAAATGATTATCCCCAATATAGAAACAAAATCTTGCCACATATTTAAATTAATTAGTACCTTAATTCGTGTTGTGACCCTAATGTAACTAATAAACATTGAATTTTTGGGGTTAATAGTTTGGTCGCATTGGTTTTATCCAGGCTCAAATTTATATATTTTTTTCTTTCCATAATAACATTAATTAACATAGTGATTCTACACCAATCTCTTTTTCATACTAATAATGTTGATCCACTAACAATTCCATAGTTTTATCATTGATAGTGTGTTCTTCCTCGAGATTGGTGATATCAACATGTGTAGAATTCATTATATGCTTTAGTAGTTAAACATTTAATTAATATTACTTAAATAAATAGAACACATAATATTAATAAAAAAGTAATATTATATTTTTAAAAAAATTAACTAGTTCATTGAACACTCTTTTTTCCTTTAAATGTTGAAGGGATTTGGATCCTTTATTGAGTTTATAAAATCACCTCCTTTTAGTCGCCTCAAATGCACAAGAAACTATCTACATTGGTACCACCGTGAAATGATTGTTATCTTTTAATGAAAGGGTCATACTAGGATCTGGGAAATAAAACAACTTCAGTACATGTGATTATATTATGAATGGTTCATCCATATACCCTTCCACACTAAAATTTACCTTCACAAAACTCAATTCATCAAATTTAACTGAACTTCTATTTTCAACCCATTTTCAATGGAAAATGAACACTTGAAATGTTGTATAATCCAACTTGTATATTTTTTTGATGATTTCGAAGCATGAAATATTCACATAAATTGGATTTATATCCTTTGAAGTGGATACATGAATTTATTTTACCACAAGCGTAACTATATTGTCTTGATTCATAAAATTTTCATATTTCTCGATCATATAAATCATATAATAATTAATTACATAACCATTGTAAGATAATAAATTTACAATTGGTCCTCTAACCATCCATTGAAGTGGTTTGGTAATTGATTTAGGATTTTTAGACAACTATTTTTAAATTTGATCTAAAATCCATCCTATAAACTGTTGATTATGTGTATTTTATATCCATATTTAATCCCTTGATGGATTAAAATGTATAATAATTACTTTGTGGGATTAAAACTATGGATAAACCTCTTCACTATGTTATAAAATGTAAAATGTGAGGTTGTTACCACTATATAATAGTAATTGTAACAATATCTCTTCTAGAAATCCCTTCACCCACAAAGCGTCCCTTATGAAGAGATTTTGGGAGACAAATTCTATCAACATCTTATAGTAAATTAATACAAAATTAGACGCCTTCTTCAATAATATATCACTGTAAAATATTACCATATGAACAAATTTGATTCTTCACTTATTTAGAAATTGTATTTTCAAGTAAGTCACCCTTTATTTATGATTTTTACATATGTAAAGTATATGGGTGAGGTTTGGGAGAGTTTGAAGAAATTTTAGAGTGTTTTTGGGGATTTTATATAGATTTATGGTTTGGGAGAACCTTGAAACACCTATATAAAATTGTGAACAATGAAACATGGCCTAAATGAAAGGCACAAGGGTGGAACATAATATTTTCAAACTGTGCAGTAGCCTAGGAGAAACTATTATTTTTGAAACAGGGAGATTTGGAACTTTTGGCACACAATTTTTCTAACCATGTGAGCCTACCATTCAATGTTCCTTCTTGAGTTAGTGGCTAGCACACAGTTAGTGAATGTTTTTACAAACCGTGTGACTAACCATGCTTGGGTTAAACATGAGATCCTAAAATTGTGGATCTCACACATTTTGACCTATAATGCCCTCTTTTTTCCTCTTATGAGGCCCTAACTCGAGATTATTTCTTACCAAAGGATAATAAATCTTATCTCATTGATCCAGAGGAAATTAAAAGGCTTATCTTAGTGATTTGAAGCTAGATTCTCACTATATGTGATCATTATTGGTTTTTCTTGGTTGTTTTTCTTAGATCCTCTTCTCCCTCACTCTCAGTTTCTTAGATCTACTCATGTTGTTGACAGATATAAGGTATTTGAATCCAAATAAGTTTAAATTTGGATTTTTTGATGATAGGGGAGTAAATATAAGGCATGTTTTTTGACTTTCAACTTGGTTTTGTTGACATTCGAGTGAAATTCTTCGTTTTTGACATAAAACATGAGGTAGGTCAATTCAGTCTTGACTCCTCTATGAAGAATATGAAGTATTGATTTAAATTTATTATTTTTATTGAAATTTATTTTGTATACACTATGAAATGTTTTATAAAAACCCTATTAAGGGACACTGTGAAAATTGGGAAATTTGGTGTTTTGTTGGAAAAAGAAATTGGTAACACAATTTTGAAATGATGAATTTAAAATGATTGTTGATTTTTCTACAAGGAAAAATTATTTTTAATAAAAATTTTGTTTTATTTAAATGGGTTTGGAAAAGTTGGGTTTGGAATGGGTTTGGAATGGTTGTGGGGAATGTGTTCATGTGTATTGAGATAGATAAGGGCATGAAGTACCCCTATAAAAAAGGCTATGATGTATATGGGCATGAAGTACCCCCGTCGTGGTGGTTCACTAAGTGACGACTTAGTGAAAAATAGAATCTACCATCACTAGTATAGGGAGGTCCATGGTTTCATGCATGGTTGGATGTTTGGTTATGCGGAAAGGAATTGATTATACCAAAATGGTTTTTATGAAATGGTTTTAGAGAATTGTTTGGTTTCTTTCCTTGGAAATTGTTGTTATCTTGAGAAGACTGTTTTTACTATGGAACTTATTTATATTGTGATATCAACTATTTTAGAAATGGTTTTATATAAATGGTTTTATATAAATGTTCTAACATGTTTTATCATAGTGACTTGATTAGGAAAGTCATTTGGGGGAAACCTAATGAGTTTTTATACTCAGCCCTTCTTTGTAACTTTGGGGATTTTGTAGATATTGTGTATCAAGACATGGGTAAAGCTAAAGTATCACACTTCTATAGTGGTTCTTAGTGATTCTTGGGATATTTTTTGGATTTGGAACATGGATCTTGTTGGATCTTGGAGTTTTATCACAGAATACTTTGAGTTTTGTTTGTTATGTCTTATGTTGTGTACTTTGTTATTTTTTAGTATTCCACTGTGGTACTCCTTTATAGTTGGTATTGATATAAATGGAATTAATTTGAGATGTATTTAATTTATATCATGAATTATGTAGTGGTTTATTTGGTTATGGTATGTTTTTTTGGTTGTGAAATTTTCAAAGGGAAAATAATCCCCCAATTGTAAATAAAGCCCTTTGAATTTACTTCTAGCCTTTGGCATCTTGGGGATGTCACTTAAGGCCAAGTAAAGTTCCACAACCTTCTCAAGGTAATGAGTAGGGGAGATATGTTACAAGTTGTATTAGTGTTGGTCCTTCCAAATTTCTTTGTGGAATAAGTTCTCTTCAGTCCTCACGGACTTAGAGTTGATATTCATTCTGGTTTATTCCCTGTATTGGTTGGTAAAATGGTGTAGGATTGTTGGGACTTGAAATGTAGATAATGAAAAGGAGTATCTAACCTTTTTATTATGAACTTAAAGTTACAAGGGAGTTTGGTACATATGTTTTTTGGAGACACTTATAGGATTTGAAATCTCAATATCATGGGTTTAGCTAATGAGACGAGCATGACATGAATTAGAAAATGACTTCCCACTAGGAGTGCATATTTCATTTGTAGTAATGATATATGATTTGGTGAAATGTGATTTTTTTTTGAAAAAATTTGAAATTATTTTCAAATGAAAGACATTAAAAATAGTATGGTTGTGGTATTTTGAAAATAGTTTCATTTTCAAAAGCAAGTATAAATTTTTCAAAAATGGTTGAAAATAGTAAAAGTTGATTTTAGAAAGCATTGTTGTGATTGAATGATGTGATATAATTTGAAATGTTAAGCCTTCAGTTTCTAGAGAGTGATACCCAGGGCTTTTGTTGTCTATATAGAAAATAACACCTAATATGAATCATAGAAACCTACCATAGGAAGCTGCTGAGAATGTAGTTTCACATGAGACACAAGTGAAACAATACTAGTTCAGAGTATAGTCCATGATTTTCAATCTATGGATATAGGGAACTTGAGGGATGAACCATGGAACGTCGATCACTCCATCCAGTTCTAGAAGCTTAATACACCCATCTTTTGGGGTGATTTTGAACTAGAAAAGGTAGTGGTGTGGATGAACATGATGAATTGTATCTTCAATTTCATAAGCACGCTAGTAGAGTTGATAGTCAATCTGGTGACGTATATGCTGGAGGATCTTGTAGGCCAACAGTGGGATTTAGTTGTTCATGACAAATTGGACCAAGGACTATCATGGGAGGATTTTGAAGAAATTTTCAACAAAAAATTATATCCTCATGCATTCATACTTCAAATAATGATGGAATTATTTAGATTGATATAGGAAAATATTTTTTTAATGAAGTATGCGGCTAAATTCATGAATTTAGTGCACTTTTCACCCGAATTTGTAGGTAGTGCATCCTTAAAGGCACACATCATTGAATTGGGGCCTAGGTTGGAGATTTTATTGAATATTTTTGTTCTTGGTATTACGAAATATACATAGATGGTAAATAGAGAGATGGTAGCTAAAAGGGAAACGTCATGGGTTATGGGAGGAGGAAGTATATTGATACCCATGTGAAATGGTGGGAACTCTAATGCTGGGAACAAGTGGAAGAGGGACACCTATTTAAAATGTGTGAGCATGACTCGAAATCAGATAGTTAGATAAGTGAATCTTTCTCCATGACTAAATAGAAAAGAGACAGATTTCCAATGTGTTTCAATTGACCACATAAAGTTACAGTGTACAACAAAACCTAGAGCATGCCACAACTATAACCATATGGGTAATATTTTTCACTATTGTCACAGTTCTCCATGGTTGGGTGTTTAGGAAACTTCTTAGGTGTCACAGGTGTTGTATGATTTGACAGGATAAGGGTAAAAGAATTAATCTATTCAACAAAAAAGAGCTAGCCATAGTGATTCCAGGAATACCATGACTCCTCAAGAAGTAAAATGTCAATAGGGAAATAGAGAACAAATCAAAATGAGAAAGAAATTATATTGATCTGAGAAGGTGATTGTGGATGATCAGTCTGGACCATTTATAGTTCAAGGTACAATTATTTTGAGTTCTAACCTTATACAATATTTTTTTGATACAAGGGAATCCAATTCATTTATTGCTTATTGTGCTATTGATTTTATGAGTTTAAAGGTTGATATGATACATTCTATATTAAATATTCAAAATCCTCTAGGTCAAATAGAATATTGAGACTTTATGTGTAGATCATTTTAAATAACTGTTGATGGAGTTGAGATAAAATGGGATTTCTCGGTACTTGATATGGAAGTCTATGATATAATCTTGGGTATGGTTTGATTGAAGATTTTTAAGGCTCACATTGACTATTATACCTGAAGGGTCAGTTCTACGACTATTGAAGACATCAAGAATCTATTTTGAGGAGATAATAATGTAAAGGAAGGTGTAATGGGCTTTCTAGTATAAGAAATTGTAATGATCTCATATTAGATGGAAACTTTGACATTGGAATCGATGGAAGATATCGAGGAAAGTATTTTTCTAGTAGTGGTTGATCAATTTATAGATTTTTTTTCAGAAAATTTCTCAGGGTTTCCACCCATAAGAGAAGTGGAGTTTATGATTGATCTCCTTTTAGGGACTAGTCCTATTTCTATTTCATCTTATTTGATGGAACCAAATGAATTATGGGAATTGAAATTCTAGTTTGAAGATATGGAAAGAAAAGGGTTCATTTATACTAACACATCTTTGTGGGAAACACCAGTCTTGTTAGTGAAAAAGGAAGACATAACTATAAGGTTGTGTGTGTATTATCATAAGCTTAACTATGTTACATTTAAGAATCAATATCCACTTCCACACATTGATGATCTATTCGATAAATTGAGTGAGCTCAGTGGTTCTATAAGATTGAATTATTATAAGGATATAACTAATTTTAAGTTTAGAAGGAGGATATTACAAAGACAACTTTCATAAGTAGATATAGACATTACGAATATGTGGTAATACCTTTTGGTCTTATGAATTCACCATCGGTATTTATGAAATTGATGAATTGGATATTCCAGTGATATTTGGATTCTTTTTTGGTGGTCTTCATGGATGACATGTTGATGTATTCAAGGAAAAGGGATGACCATGAACAAAACTTTTTGATTGTGTTGGTAATCTTGATAGATCATTGGATATATTCTAAATTATCAAAGTGTGATTTTTGGATACAAGAGGTATGTTTTCCTGGCCATATAATTTCTGAAAGAGGTGTTTCTTTGGATCCAAAAAATATAGTGGCTTTTATATCATGGAAACCGCTGAAGAATGTTTTTGAGATATGCAATTACCATGGATTATCTAGTTATTACTGATGATTTTTTCATGAATTCTCATGACTAGCCTCACCTATGATAGCTTTGACAAGGAATAATGTTCCATTTTAATGGGAGGAGGAATGTCAGATGTCTTTTTAGGAGGTGAAATTTCATCATACATCAACTCCTATCTTTATATTTCTAGAATCAGGACAAGGGTACATGGTGTATTGTGATTCTTCGGGATTGGGGTTGGGATGCATTCTCATGCAGTGAGATCATGTTGTTTCTTATGGATCAAGGTAGTTGAGGTTTCATGAGAAGAACTAACCAACACATGATTTGGATCTAGCTACCGTATTCCATTCTTCGAATACCTTACATCATTATCTCTTTGGTGAGAAATTTATTGTGTCTATAGACCACAAGATCTTGAAACATATTTTCTCACAACATGATTTGAAACTGAGACAAAGAATATGGATAGATTACCTCCAAATTTCTGACTTTGATATGATGTATACACTGGGTAAGGTAAATTTGGTGGAAGGTGCATTAAGTATAAATTCATATGCTGAGTTGAAAAAATAAGCTACAGATGAGTGGTAGTTGATGTCGGTCTTAGATGAAATGAACTTGGAATGTGAAGACTAAGGTGATGTTGTGGTTTTCTTTTCATTTTTGTTCATTCCTGATTTGGTGGACATGGTTAAAGAGGAAGAGTCATTTTATGAATAATGTGTGGCTATGAGGTCAAAACTGAATTGTGAGGATACCATTGAGGGATGGAAGAGGTATGGGAGTTCAATATTGTGGTTTAGAAATCAGATGGATTTACTGAATGATTATTAGGAACAAATTCATCATACTTACCACCAATCAATATGGGATGTTCATCCTAGAGTAAAAAATATGTGTAAGGCTTTGAAAGCACATTTTTTGTGGGTCAGTATGAAAAGGAAGGTGGGTTTGTTTGTTTTGATATTCTTAAATTTTTAGCAAGTTAAGGTAGAGCATCAACGACCAAAATTAATGTTATTGTCTTTACCTATTACTATGTGAAAATGGGAGAAAATATCTATGGATTTTGTAATAGGTCTCCCAATAATGGTTCAGAAATATGATTCCATATTGGTGATAGTGGATCTAATCACAATGTTGGCTCATTTAATCTGTATTCATGTATCTCATATGGTGGAGGACTTTTCAAAAATCTACATTAGTGAAGCGGTAAAGTGTCATGGCATACCAATTTCGATCATATCAGATAGAGATAAAATATTTACATATCATTTCTAGAAATCATTACAGAAAGTCCTTAGGACTCAGTCGACTATGAGTATGGCATATCATACTCATATGGATTGCCAATCCGAACGGATGTTACTAACATTGGAAGATGTTACGAACCGAATCTGGTCGCTGCAAAAACTGGCACCCAACCTGACCCGTGGCAAGTCCCGAAGGGCGTTCCAGATCCCCACGGGCTGGCACAAGTGCCCGGGTACCAAAAACTGAAAATTGGGAACGATTTACCCGAGTTTTTATACTTGAAACATCAAATGAATCCAAGAAACCAAATCTGGATTTTTCAAACCGAAACATCTTTTTAATAAATTCAGAACTGAATTGCACAATTTTAAACAATGTTTGAAGATCATTACAATGGTACAAACCCAAGAAAAGACAGCCCAAGAACCTCAACATGGCAAGAGGCATCTTCCTCAAACCATCTCCACAACACCGCATCATGAATGACCGGTGGAAACCCGAACTGTTGGCACAAAAGTTATACCCAAACCTGTGACAAAAAAATAACCAAGTCTACTTACACCCAAGGGTGTAAGTAGGGTGTGAGCCGAATCCCAATAGGATACCACCACTAAGAGATTCCATATAATAATCATTTAAAGACGAAAAGCATGCAAGTTTTCAAAAACATGGAAAGCTAGTTACAATTTCTAAAAGCTGCAAATTTGAATAAGAACAGTTTTCAAGTGGGCTATTTTAAAGGATTAACGCTTTTTAAAATAAACACCAAAGCTACTGAATTTTCCAGCAAAATGTACCGTATGCCGACGGTAAGCACAAAATATCCAGTGAGCACAAGCAATGGGAAATAACCCCTAGGCACTAGCTAGCTGTGGGTCCCAGGTACCTCGTATCTCGGTGAGAGTAACCATCACAAATATTCGTTCTCGTGCACGAGACACTAGTAGGGAACATACCCATAACCTAGTGGTCCCCAATAATCATCATCTTAGTTTAGTTAGAGTTGTAAGTGTCAATCTTGCTAAGTGAAACTGAGGCCAAACCCCACGGGATCACTAGCATACTAGTACACGTCCACCCACCTAGATACCCGGGTTTTCCCTTTGTGCTCAAACAATTTCAACAAGTCAATGAATATACATTTCACATGAAAATATCATTTCCATATCATAAATTCACCAAACAGCCCACATGTATACATCACAAGTCACAAAAGTCCACTTTTCATTCAAATGCATTTTGAAATCAAACCCACACCAAAATAGCCCACAACACTTTTTGCATAACTTTCACAATCCAACACATACTTTAACAATTTTATAAAATACCTACAAATATACTAAAAATCACATAATAGCCCACTCACATGTTTCCTAAAACCCTTTTTATAAACAAAATCCACTTTTCACATCGCACTCACACAAACAGCTCATATAACGTTCACACCTCTTTCACATTTTAGTAAATCCATTAAACATTTTTATAAAACATTTCCAAGAGGATACACATAACATAACATAACTATTAACATTTAAAATGGTCCATTTGAAAGTATAAACAATCCCAAAACAGTTTTCCAATATGGTTTCACATCTTACATAAATCATTAAACCATTCAAAAGTTCATAAAACAATTCTAAAGAGTGTACCAAATCTTTTCACAAAAAAACTCATTTCAAAACCATATTTCAAGGAAAAAATCACACCAATACAAATTCAAAACATAATTTTCATCCCCAAAAACATTTATTAAACTACCCCCATGTGTTATAAAAACACCTCAAACAATACCACAAAAGATCCACATGAAAAGCACACATTTTCAAAATCACTTTCAAGAAGTACAATAAGGCTTTAAACCTTAAACCCATTAAAATAAACCTCTTTAAAACCTAATGGAACACCAATACCCTACCAAATCAGAATTTTAAGCCCAAACAAGACTTATTAAACCAATTTCATATGTTATAAAACACACCCAAACAATACCCAAAGGGTTGCACATGTAAAACACCCAATTTTTTTAAACTAAAATGAAACTGTAAAAACAAATGCTTTACCAAATACAAGATAAACAGTTCCCTCACAATACACAACATATTATTAAATGCATAATAAGTAATTCAAGCAAACTAACTCATCTAGAAATGATTACACATGGAATCACCTACCTTTTATGATGAAACCCTCAAAACATGGTGCGAAACATCAACCGTACCACCGCCGCACATCAAGGAAAATAAATCCAGACCTATACCACCAAAAATTGACCCAAAAGATACCAAATAAGACCATATGTTAGAACCCTATGTTCTGTACATTCTATAAACTCTTGAGATAGGGTGGAAACCCTAAGGAGAAGAGAAGAATTGAAAAGAGAAACATTACCCAAAATAATCTTGAAGAAAACGACTCAAAAGCCACCAGAATCGGAATTTGAAAACATCCAAAAATTCATGGGATGTTCGAATAGGGATTATGAGATCATATAGGAACTGGAATGGGGGAAAAATAGTAAGAATTGAGAGAGTTATGATGTAAATAACTTACCTTCTCAAATCTGCCCTATTTTTGAAACCCTAAGAATTTCAGTACTCCATCGCGATGCAAACGAGCTCCAAAGAGGGGGAAAATGAATGGGAGCGCGGCTGGGCTCCTTAGGGTCTAGTGGGAGGTGGAATCACAGAAAAATTCATTATACTGAATAAAATATTAAAAAATTAAAAAAACAATTTAAAACTGGAAACTGGGCTTTCGGGTTGGCCCAATTCTCAAATAAAAACCCAAATCCCCCATGATTATGGATTTAGAAAGGCTTCAAATTTAAATGTGGTGTTAATATATCAGGGTAGGACATTTAGGAGTGGGAATTACTGAAAAATATTAACAAATGAAAAAGTTATAAAAGAAACAAAAATTTATTTTTAAATCTGGAATTGGGCTCACGGTTTGGCCCAATTCTTGAAAACTCACATATTCTTCATAAAACCTTTGGAAACCCCCAAAACAAAGAATGAATGGAAAATAAATTAAAAATAACTTTAAAATAAGTTATGTATGTGACAATTCTCCCCACCTTGAAAACTTTCCGCCCCGGAAAGTCACAGCAAGGTTAAAGCAACAACCAAACCCCACTGAGAAACCAATAGGTACTCTCTTGCAAGGTTTCACCCCCAAAGGCCAAAACACCTCCAGTGATCAATTAAGGAAGGATTAATCTCAGAACCATAAATTACACTAATTTCATGAAAGGATCAATAACATTCATACTTTATCCCAAAATAAAACTGTTCAAACACTATCTGAACAAGACTCAAGCAATTCACCCAAATGAACAACAACTTTGAACAAGGTTACACTTACCTTACTTTAACTAAACCATTGGGAACTCTCTAGTCCCAACGTTTAGTCAAGGAAGATGTTGGTAGCTAGATATCTCCGAACAAGACTATCTAAACCAAGCCAAAACCATAGATAAATCTATGTTACTGGTACGAGGGGACACTAATATGCTCCCCACTATAATAGACAACCAATATTTTTTTTCGAGACAGAATCAGGACACTAATAGGGGGAGGCCTGAATAGACTCCCTGGTACCAAGGGTATACTTCCATTCGAAATTTCCTAAGGAACATACATGATAATCATAGTGGTTCTCCCCACCATATGAACCAACCATCTTAATCGACCACCACATGTCGTCACAGAAAGACCCAAAAATTTCAAGATTTGGGAAGGTCGCACGGTTAGTCTGCACAGTTTTTGAAACCGTGAACTAACTGTGCTGATCAATCTTCCTGCATGGCTTCTAGGCACACGGTCTCTCTTAATCGTTCACAAACTATGTGCTCAGCATGTCTAGCCAAATTTCCAACCATTCTCCAAACACTCAATGGAAACCAAAGGGGGAGGGAATGACATTAGGCGATGACATGGGTACAAGGGCCACCACCTATTTCCATCGAATGAGAACAACAGAGGGAATATGATGACACCATAGGTTTAAACACTTCCTATCTTTCACACCGAGGATATGAAATTTTACAAGGGTTTAAATGACCCTGTGATTTCCCCTGACTGCGAGCCAGCTTCTCTCCGAGACCTATGGTTGGAGCTCAAATTATTGAAGCATCTTCGGCCTCACATTTTGTCTTTGGAAACCCACTAAATGAGAATTATTCTTTCGGTGCCAACAACAACTAAACCACAACCCATGATATGTTTTCCAGACATAACAAATTCCATACTCACTTTACCCTATCCCAATATTTCACTGAAACAAGGGCTAAGAAGATGCACACACATCACACCTTGTTTCTTCAGGTGAGAAACAACAGAAGTAAAGAACAGCTACACTCAAATTCCTCTAAAATGGAATATTTTGATGTTTTTTACAAGGGAGACATTCACCCAACACAACAGGGACTCTCGGAGGATTTCACGACTTTCACCTATATGGTCAATCGAGCACATGACATCATAAGGTATCACCGAACATGGCCATTGTGACTGATATAAACAATGCATGGAGAGGGACCTTATACAACATCCCCAAACGACACACAATTCTAGAAAGTGGCCACAATATCCTATCGTGACCATATTTCTCAAACTGGTGGTTTAACATGAACTCATGCTTCAAAGAAACTTTGAAGAACCCCAAAGGCCCTCTTAGACACCATCAAGACACTCATCCAAAATAACAACCCTAGACCACATCCACCTTCGACGAATTAGGAAACATAAGAAACTATGGTCTCTTTCACCCATCCATAAGCACTCTCCCATTACAAGAGGATCTAAAAATCAAAGAAAGGAATGGGTGTAGACTCAATCTAAAAATCTCAAGAAAAAAATATTCCTTATATTGATCAACTGGAGGGTCTTCAAACGGCGAAACAATCCGGGTTGCACTTCAGTTGTGCACTAACCTTTAATGGGGGTGTACCTTATCCAGCGATTAAACCCATGGACCCAACCAAGATGGTCTATTAGTCATGATATACCACAAACCAGATCTAAAAACATGAAGGGAACCATCATAAATGCATCCCAAAACATTTTTCAAAAGAGACCACTAACTGTCCCTATAACACAACTTACTGACCAAACCCAAACCCAAAACACAGTTCAAACAGGATGGGTTCTTGGACTCAAAACATCCCACAACATCAACATTTTCCAAAAATACATAATATAAACCATTCCAAACAATTCATCAAGTCTTCATATTTCTCTTTAAAAACATTTCTTTGAAAACAAATGGTTCAGCGGTTAGTGCATCCACCAATGGTACCCCATGGGCCTTACACATGCATGTTTCAGTGCCACACATGGCACCCTCCTCATATCCATCTCAACACTCATCGAGTCATGTCATCAACCATCCATATTACCATATAACCCCATGCATGTGGTTTCTCACGAAAATACCAAAGGTTAAAACAAAAATTTGTTCCACTTTTCAAAACCAAAATGGTCAACCAACACATCCTTTTTCTCAAAACCGCTAACCACGAGATCAAAATCCCAACTCAAATCTTAAAAAAAAATTCAGAAAGTCACAACCATTTAGAAAATAACTCACTTTCAAGATATTCACATCAATTTCAAAACATCTCATCCCATTAAAACACACTCTGATTGTTTAGAAAACTCTATTGGAAACACTTTTCAAAACCAACTTCAATATAGTTCCTACTTTTAAAGAGGTGTAAGCACACCATTTTACATTTTAAAACAATTCTGAAAATTCAGTTCTGACATTTCATAAACCCAACCATTCCCTCTTTATTTGAAAATCATTTCATAAAAACTTTACGCTTCTTAAAACCAAGTCACCGTAAAACCAAAGTGCCAAGATTTCAAAACTAAAGAACACCAGACAATGCGAGAGGAAACTAGTTTCAGTGGGTGACTTGGACATATGGTTGGCGGCCATATTCCAATCACTTCACTGTCACAGAGAGTGTTCTAGGGAATATCCCCAGCTCCACATGGCTTGCCAGACCCTGCGAGCTTATTGAGACCATTAAACCAACTCTCTTTTCATTTCCCCTAATCATCATCAAACCAAGAAAACCCAAAGACATAGACAAATCCCAACTTCCCCTGGCGACTTGAATCCTGAAATTAGGTGTGGTGATCAAGCACACTACCCATAACCAGAATTCCATGTCCCAAAAATCATAACTCTAGACTATCCTGACTATTTCCCAAAATAACACGACCCAAAGAGTTAACCAGAACCTCCTCTGATACCATTTTGTCACGAACCGAATCTGGTCGCTGCAAAAACTGGCACCCGACCCGACCCGTGGCAAGTCCCGAAGGGTGTTCCCGATCCCCACGGGCTGGCACAAGTGCCCAGGTACCAAAAACTTAAAATTGGGAACGATTTACCCGAGTTTTTATACTTGAAACATCAAATGAATCCAAGAAACCAAATCTGGATTTTTCAAACCGAAACATCTTTTTAGTAAATTCAGAACTGAATTTCACAATTTTAAACAATGTTTGAAGATCATTACAATGGTACAAACCCAAGAAAAGATAGCCCAATAACGTCAACATGGAAAGAGGCATCTTCCTCAAGCCATCTCCACAACACCGCATCATGAATGACCGGTGGAAACCCGAACTGTTGGCACAAAAGTTATACCCAAACCTGCGACAACAAAATAACCAAGTCTACTTACACCCAAGGGTGTAAGTAGGGTGTGAGCCAAGGCCCAATAGGATACCACCACTAAGAGATTCCATATAATAAGAATTTAAAGACGAAAAGCATGCAAGTTTTCAAAAACATGGAAAGCTAGTTACAATTTCTAAAAGCTGCAAATTTGAATAAGAACAGTTTTCAAGTGGGTTATTTTAAAGGATTAACGCTTTTTAAAATAAACACCAAATCTACTGAATTTTCCAGAAAAATGTACCGTATGCCGACGGTAAGCACAAAATATCTAGTGAGCACAAGCAATGGGAAATAACCCCTAGGCACTAGCTAGCTGTGGGTCCCAGGTACCTCGTATCTCGGTGAGAGTAACCATCAAAAATATTCGTTCTCGTGCACGAGCCACTAGTAGGGAACATAACCATAACCTAGTGGTCCCCAATCATCATCATCTTAGTTTAGTTAGAGTTTTAAGTGTCAATATTGCTAAGTGAAACTGAGGCCAAACCCCACGGGATCACTAGCACACTAGTACACGTCCACCCACCTAGATACCCGGGTTTTCCCTTTGTGCTCAAACAATTTCAACAAGTCAATGAATATACATTTCACATGAAAATATAATTTCCATATCATAAATTCACCAAACAGCCCACATGTATACAACACAAGTCACAAAAGTCCACTTTTCATTCAAATGCATTTTGAAATCAAACCCACACCAAAATAGCCCACAACACTTTTTGCATAACTTTCACAATCCAACACATCCTTTAACAATTTTATAAAATACCTACAAATATACTAAAAATCACATAATATCCCACTCACATGTTTCCTAAAACCCTTTTTATAAACAAAATCCACTTTTCACATCGCACTCACACAAACAGCCCATATAACGTTCACACCTCTTTCACATTTTAGTAAATCCATTAAACATTTTTATAAAACATTTCCAAGAGGATACACATAACATAACAGAACTATTAACATTTAAAATGGTCCATTTGAAAGTATAAACAATCCCAAAACAGTTTTCCAATATGGTTTCACATCTTACATAAATCATTAAACCATTCAAAACTTTCATAAAACAATTCTAAAGAGTGTACCAAATCTTTTCACAAAAAAACTCATTTCAAAACCATATTTCAAGGACAAAATCACACCAATACAAATTCAAAACAGAATTTTCATCTCCAAAAACATTTATTAAACTACCCCCATGTGTTATAAAAACACCTCAAACAATACCACAAAAGATCCACATGAAAAGCACACATTTTCAAAATCACTTTCAAGAAGTACAATAAGGATTTACACCTTAAACCCATTAAAATAAACCTCTTTAAAACCTTATGGAACACCAATACCCTACCAAATCATAATTTTAAGCCCAAACAAGACTTATTAAACCAATTTCATATGTTATAAAACACACCCAAACAATACCCAAAGGGTTGCACATGTAAAACACCCAATTTTTTTAAACTAAAATGAAACTGTAAAAACAAATGCTTTACCAAATACAAAATAAACAGTTCGCACACAATACACAACATATTATTAAATTCATAATAAGTAATTCAAGCAAACTAACTCATCTATAAATGATTACACATGGAATCACCTACCTTTTATGACGAAACCCTCAAAACATGGTGCAAAACATCAACTGCACCACCGCTGCATATCAAGGAATATAAATCCAGACCTATACCACCAAAAATTGACCCAAAAGATACCAAATAAGACCATATGTTCTAACCCTATGTTCTGGACATTCTATAAACTCTTGAGATAGGGTGGAAACCCTAAGGAGAAGAGAAGAATTGAAAAGAGAAACATTACCCAAAATAATCTTGAAGAAAACGACTCAAAATCCACCAGAATCTGAATTTGAAAACATCCAAAAATTCATGGGATGTTCGAATAGGGATTATGAGATCATATAGGAACTGGAATGGGGGAAAAATAGTAAGAATTGAGAGAGTTATGATGTAAATAACTTACCTTCTCAAATCTGCCCTATTTTTGAAACCCTAAGAATTTCCGCACTCTATCGCGTTGCAAACGAGCTCCAAAGAGGGGGAAAATGAATGGGAGCGCGGCTGGGCTCCATAGGGTCGAGTGGGAGGTGGATTCACCTAACAATTCATTATAATGAATAAGATATTAAAAAATTAAAAAAACAATTTAAAACTGGAAAATGGGCTTTCGGGTTGGCCCAATTCTCAAATAAAAACCCAAATCCCCCATGATTATGGATTTAGAAAGGCTCCAAATTTAAATGTGGTGTTAATATATCAGGGGAGGACATTTAGGAGTGGGAAGTACTGAAAAATATTAACAAATGAAAAAGTTATAAAAGAAACAAAAATTTATTTTTAAATATGGAATTGGGTTCACGGTTTGGTCCAATTCTTGAAAACCTACATATTCTCCATAAAACCTTTGGAAACCCCCAAAACAAAGCATGAATGGAAAATAAATTAAAAATAACTTTAAAATAAGTTATGTATGTTACAGAAGACATGTTGTGGGATTTTGTATTGGATTTTGGTGGATAATGGGAAGAGTACATGCTATTAATGGACTTCTCTTATAACAAAAACTATCAGGCCTTGATACATATGGCACCTTTTGAATTATTTTATGGATTTCCTTGTCATTATCCACTTTTTTTTTGTGGAAATAGGTGGTAATTCACTAGTTGGGATGATTCATTTTCAAGAAACAATAGAGAAGATTAAGTTGATAAGGAAACAAATGAAGATTCCATATAGTAATCATAAATCATATGCATATCATTGTCAATGGCTATTTTTGTTCAAGGTGAGTGATCATGTATTTTTTAGGATCTCTTTAAGTCTTGAACATACTTATTTTTGGGATATAGGGAATGTTTTCTCCTCAATACATAACCATTTTTAGATACTTGAATGGGTTGGTGATGTTGAATATTAGTTGGGTTTTCCACCAAGATTCAATGTAGTTTATATTATGTTTCATGTATGTCAGTTGAAAAAGTATGAGCTTAATCTAAACCATGTGATCAGATGAAATAATATTGACCTATATATGGATGCTTCATTGGTGCCCATACTAGTGCAGGTTATGGATAGTCAATATAAAGTCTTGCATGGAAAAAGTATCTATCTAGTGTGGGTTTTTTGGAAGCATGTTTAGATTTAGGAAGAGACTTGGGAACATGAGAAGGTAATGAAATAGAAATGGATGAAACTCCTTTATGAAAATGATGATTTTTCTAATTTTTAAGGATGGAAATTCTGATGGTGGGGAGAATGTATCACCCCATAGTTTCAAATAAGTAACCCTTTATTTATTCTTTTTAGGTATGTAAAGTATTTGGGTGAATTTTGGGAGAGTTTGGAGATATTTTGGAGTGATTTTGGGGATTTTATATTGGTATAAGGTTGTTGTATGACTTGGTAAAACCATGAAAAACCAACAAGAAACCATTAACAATGAAACATGAGCTAAATGGAATGCACATGGGTGTCACACAGTTTTTACAAACTGTTTGGAAGCCTAGGAAAAACCGTGATTATTGAAATAGTGATTTTTGGCATGGTTGGTGCACTATTTTTTTAACCGTAAAATCCTATCGTGCGAGGTTCATCCTTAAGGTAGTGGCTAGCACAGATTTAGCGCATAGTTTTCCTAACCGTGTGACTAATCATGCACAGGTTAAAAGTGAGATCCTAAATTTTTTCATCTCACAAAATTTGACCTATAAGGACCTAATTTTTCCTCTTATGTAGAAATAGATTGATATTATCTCTTCCCAAAGGCTAAAGAATCTCTCCCATCAATTCAAAGGTGATATTAAGGGTTCTCCGGGTGATTTGAAGCTGAATTCTCACAGTAGGTGATTGTTCTTGGTTATTCATGGTTTTTTTCTTAGATCTTCTTCTCCCCCTCTCCCAATTTCTCAGATCTACTCTTGTTGTAAATAGATCAAAGGTATTTGATTCCAAACATGTTTATATTTTTATTTTTTGATGATATTTGAATATATCTAAGCCGATTTTTTGGAGTTTAAACCCAGTTTCATTGGCTTTTGAGTGTCTTTCTTCATTTTAATCATAAAACCTGAGGTAGGTGGATTCACTCTTGACTTCTCTATTCATAATATGAATCCTTGATTGAAAATTCATGGGTTTTCATGAAATTTATTATGTATCCACTATTAAATGTTTGATAAAAACCCTCTTGAGGGATAGTTTGTGGAAATTGGGAAATTTTTTGTTTTGTTGGAAAGAGAAATTGGTAACATGATTTTAAAATGGTGATTTTAAAATGATTGTTGGTTTTTATACATTGAAAAAGGGTTTTCAATAAAAATCATGTTTTATTGACATGATTTGGTACACTAGGTCTTGGAATGGTTGTGTGGCGTGTGTTCATGTGCATTGGGATGGATAAGGGTGTGAAGTACCCCTATCAAAAAGGTTGGGATGGATATGGGAGTGAAGTACCCCATCAAAGTGGTTCACTAAGTGATTACTTAGTGAATATATTACTCACCACTCATGAGTATAGGGATTTCCATGGTTTCATGAATGGTTATATGTGTGGTTATGTGGAAAAAAATGAATTATTCCAAAATGGGTTTTATGAAACGGTTTTAGTGCATTGTTCAGTTTCTTTCCTTGGAACTTGTTGTTATATTGAGGAAACTATTATTACTATGGGGCTTGTTTATATTGGGATATAAACTATTTTTGAAATAGTTTTATATAAAATATTTTATATAAATGTTCTAACATGTTCTACCCTAATGGTGTGAGTATAGAAGTCATTTGGGGAAAAATTATTTTGTTTTAGTACTCACCCCTTCTTTGGAACTTTGGTTCTTTTATAGATATTTTGTATCAATACATTGGAAAATTTAAAGTATCACACTTCTCTAGCAGTTCTTATTGATAATTGTGATTTTTTGTGGAATTGGAGCATAAATATTGTTTGATCTTAGAGTTTTGTTACTGGAGTCTTTGTGTTTTGTTGGTTATGTCTTCCGCTTTGTACTTGGTTGTTCTATATCCTTCAACTGTAGTACTCTTTTATAGTTGATATTAAAATAAATGGTATTGCTTTGAGTTGTATTTCATTTCTATGATGCATCATAGAGTGGTTTATTTGGTTATATAATTTTTGGTTTTTTTGTGAAAATTTCAATAAGAAAATCATCCTCCAATTGTAAATAAATCCCTTGGCATTTATTGCTAGCCTTTGGTGTCTTGGGGATGTCTATTAAGGTCTAGTAACGTTCCACCTCCTTCTCAAGACATTGATGAGGGGTGGGATGTTACAACTTATCCATTCAAAATAATTATATATATTTCAATGGTGTCCATTTATCTATAATGTATAGGAACACATAGTTAAATCTCTCTAACCAAGTGAACCATCAGGTGGTCCATTATATAAAATAATTAGAGTGGTAAGAACATCTATAATTCACATAATATGACAAAAATTTCCTTATTCATTATTTGAAACTTCGTTTGGTATATAACTTTACTACATATGGATTTTCAAAAGAAGAAAATACTTGTTAATTTATTTCATACATTTTTAGGTAGAATAAAACAGAAAGCTAAAATCATTAAATCTTACATGAAAACATGATAGTCGTGTGATTTTGGACCCTTTCACTTAAAATCAGTCCTTAAAAATCTACTATTTATATATTATGAATACCCCTATGGAACCTTTATATTATTGATAATTTTGAAAAACTAATATATCTATTAACTGGATAGATTGTAAGATATTGGTGGAAGAAAAGTTCATCTTTCACCCTTCATCGGTGCCAACTCTTCCCTTATTCCCATGTCAATCATGTCCAACATAACCTAAATGAAATATTTTTTTGTCCGGTATATTTACTAATGTGTTAATAAAACTATTGCATTCATTTTTTTTCTATGTGCATGAAATTAAGAAAATTCATAATGCTCAAACAATTCCATTACAATAATTAAAATTAAACTGATCACTTTTTCCAATGATGTTTAGTAAAGTTTTTAAAAAAAGGTTTTCCCAAAATAGTGTCTATATATTTTAATTTCTCAAACCGTTGATCACCCGTTATTTGAGGTAGTTTTATACCTCATTAAATATTTCCATCAAATGATTTCTTCCAAGTTTGATGTTCATTTCATCAAGGTAAAAATTTGTGATGTCATAAAAACATAATCTTCATGGAATGTTTCAACCTAACAGAGTGTGTAAATTATTCATAAATGTGACACCCCAATATTCATTTAATGTTATAGCCTAATAAATTTCCATAAGAATGAAATTAATTTATCATCCCATATAACATGGTTGTTATTGTGAACTATTCACTTCTATGATCATCATACAATGTAACACCTATATCCCATATCAATTTAAGATATTAGATCAATGGAGAAAAATAGACACCAATGTCATTTCCAAGTTTTTTTGGCCCAAATATAAGTAGAGGAAACATAATGTATTTGTGATTCATGCATAACCACTGTGTAAATTTAAAATTTCCCAACATAACTGGACATGTATTATGAGTAATAATTTGTAAAAAAGGATCCATTCCATCCATAGATAACACAATATAGAGGTTTTCAGCTCGTTAACAAATTTAGGATACTAATAATCAATTTTATTCCACCGAGGAGAGTCCATTGGGTGACGTAGTTTCCCATATTCAATTCTTGTATTTTCATGCCATGTTAATTGCCTTGTGGTTTCCTGAAATCCATATAGTTTTATAAACCTTAAAACGATAGGAAAGCAACATGAAACTTTCAAAGGTCTTCTTTATCATATCGAGACACGACACACTTAGAGAATTTTATAAATGATTCATGGTCCCTGCGAAACAATATTCCATCATTTAGACATACATGTATTTTTTCAAATATCTTACCCATTGAAAATAGAATTATTTTAGCATCATATTTTTGGAAAGGATGTTCATTTTATTTTGGTATCATATCATTCAAGAGACCAAGAAATTCTGTAATGCTGGAATTTCTTCATCCACTATCAACTTTAAAATTATATATCTTTAATAAAGATGAAAATATAGTATATTTAGTACAAATGGTATAAAATAGTCTCTTTACACAACTATTTAACTTCTCAAACAACTTTTTACAATCTCAAAGGTCATATTCAACTACCATGATCATTTATTCCATACGATATTCATCATCATTTACACTAGTATTCAAATCAAATGATCTATAAATCATAGTATCATCTCTGTGAATATGTATATTTTGTTTCCCCTATGTTTAGTCCAACATTTATAGCTTTGATCTACTATGTATCAAATAAAATGTTCTTTCGACTATTCAGGATGAATTCATCTTGAAATATTTAACTCCATACTCATAGTCCTCTATCATATGATTAACATCCATCTATCTTCAATTCATATCCATCCTATTAGGTTCAAAAATATTCATTTTATACAAATAAACAAATAAATACACGTGAGGTATGCATATAATTCATATAAACATTGATATTTAAACAAAGTATTAGAATTTGAGGGTAAATACATAATTATGTATGTGTGTGTCTAAAAAATTCTGTGTGTAAATATATAAATACTAGGTTTTAAATAAGAACATAATCTTCAAAATAAAAAGATAAAGTTATTAACACTTATAATAAATTGGATTATTTTTCTAAGAAAAAATTAATTCTCACTTTAGAAACTCAGGGAAGTAATGGAAAAAAATTAATGACAAAAAGGATAAAAAATTATAGTTTTATTGAGAAGTAGTGTCATATGATTATAAAAAACCGTATTATAATGATGTAGTTTAATTACTCTAAACATAATAAGTTTAATTACATATATATAATAGGAATATATTTAAATATATATTGATTAATTTAAATTTTTTTATTACATATTTTTTAATATATATATACATATATTCAAAAAAACACCCAAGAAATGACCTATAAATTTAAGTGAAGGCCAACCCTATATTACAAAATTACCAAGAGGGGAGGAAACCCTACTGATCCAAAGTGAAAACCCCTTGGATCTTGGAAGATTATTTCTCGATACACATTATAAAATATTACAAAAAATGGGATGCGAATTAGGGTTTTAGTGATAAATTACATGGGATGACGAACTAAAAATATTTGAACAATGCATCATCGATTAAAAAGGAGTACAAAGAATCACATACCTTTTGTTTTGGGAGGGTCAATTCATTTGAGAAGTTTGAGGGGGAGTGGTGGTAAAGGTTGAGCTTTGTGAGAGCTTGAACGACGCGTGCGAGTTCAATTTCTGGTTAGGATTGATTTAAGTAGTCTCTGAAGGGTTTTATTAAGACCTTTTAAAGAACTAATAAAAACAGTTTAAAATAAATTAAAAAAATATAAAGCGAATATATATAAAAAATGAGTAAATTATAAAAAAAGTAAAAACTAATTAACATTATTAATGAATGAATAATATTAAATGCATAGAGGTTAAAAATGAGTGAAATTTAACAATTAAAAAAAACATACTTCAAAAATATTTAAAAATGAATAGGTTTTATTAATTATATAAATTATTAAAAAAATAAAAAATGAATATATATTAAAATGAAAATGAATAAATTTTTAATTATTTACATTACAACCATATTGAAAACATTAAATTTGAATGAATAAATATATTTAAATTAATATAAAAAATGAATAAATTACAAAAAATATTAAATAAATAAATATTAAAAATGAAGAAATTATAATTTTTTTTAAATAATTAACATTATTAGTTAATAAATAATATTAAATAATATTAAATGAATAAGTGTTATTAATTATATATATGTGTGTGTGTGTGAAATTAATGCCTGGTATATTAATAGTAAATACATATTTAGTTAATATTTTTAATTAATAATTAAATATTTATTATTTGATATATATGTAAAATTGAAAATTTAAATGATGCTGATATAAAAAAATGTAATTAAATATATATTGAAATTAATTAGTTGGAATTTTTAATTAATATTAATTTTAATTAACTTATAAATAATTTTTCCCTAAATATATGACATATTAAGTGTAAATACATATTTCTTATTATATAAATCATATTTGAGAAAATTATATATATATATTTATTAATATAAATATATTTATAAATTAAATTTTATTTTTGATAATATATAATTTTTTATAAGAAGATCTAATTTTATCTGCACTAAAACATGCACTAATAAAGTCACTATTATCAGGGTTAGATAAAAGTGCTGATAAATATAACCTTTATCAATGCTAAACAATGAACTGATAAAGGTGGTAATTTTTCATCTCTTTTTTTAGAACTGATAAAGATACCCTTTATTAGTGGGTTTTTAGCTCTAATAAAAGGAACCACTCAATATAGACAATTCTATAGTAGTGAAACATAAAATGGAGTAAAGTTATGTAGTGATTTTACAGAGACTTAACACCCTTGATGGATCTGACAATATTACTCTCCTACTCATTCTCCTACGAATGAAATCTATCCTTTTATTTTCTTCTTCCTTTTATATTTCCTCCATTTTGGATCACTCACATTTCCGTATTCTATATCACGTTATCTATTCTATTTTAGTTCAAATCCAACTCTATAGATATTTTAATGATGAATGTACATAGAAAAAAGATCCCTCAATGGATTAAATGTTGTTGCAAAATATTGATGGCCATAACGAACTCAACTCACCATCCTGGTATGTGGCATTTTACACCACCATTGGTCCTTATGAGATGGTGTAAAATTCCCACAAAAGATATGACAAATAATTCAAAAAACAACCTAGAGTTTCTTGAATAGAGTGGTGTGGACAGTGTATCATTGTTTATATAATAGAAAAATAGGGTAATGTGATTCAACTCAACAAGTTAGTAATAAATAATATTTGAATACAATAGAAAATTGGGAATTGTTTAGAGTAGCCAAAACAAAGATTCTAAATAATTAAGGTTCCATGGAACATAAGAAACGTGTCAAGTGGTGTCCAATTTTTTTTCCCATCAACTTTTTTGGATTTCTCCTCATAACTAGATATAAATGAGTTCTCAAAATCCAAAAATATAGGATATTTTCACATATAATTTATATTTTTTTATTTAATTAATAATTACCTTTCATTGAGTTCTTTATTCATTAGTGAAATTTTAGAACACTCTTTTCATATTTTTGTTACGTTAAAGGAACCAAGGGTAGATTCCATCTATTGGTGATCTACATGTTCTTTATGTACCTCTGATTATCACTGTTGAATTGTACTGGTTCTAGTGGGAATGAATATAACACTTTCAATGACCATTGTTAATTACAAATTAATCCTTAAAGGGGATATAAATTAACACTTATAGAGGAGGAGAAAAGATCTATGTTCTTCAAATAATTCTAGGTGAGATCTATTAATGTCTTGAGAGAATTATCTCTAGAATTTGTTGGGCACAATTAAATAATGTGGCTCTTACTTTCACAACCCCATATGGAAAATGTCTTAATCGAGTGTATATAGTTCTAGAGTTAGAAAATAATAATTATACAAGAGCCCTTATTATTTTCTTAATCCCTGGAGAACCCCATATAAAAATAATAATATCATAATTATTAATTAATTCACATGCACTAAACTAACGAATAAAATAAATATTATTATTTTTGAATCTTTATTAAAATAATATTTAATATTATATTTTATATCAGACCACAAAACATGGTCCACAAATCCTCCTCAATATTTATCAGTCCTTTGATAATAAATATTTATTTAATTTAATAAATATCATTACATTATTCACTAATAAATAAATAAAAATTATATTCACTAAAAATAGTGAATACATATTTATTAAACATTCACATAACTAAATAAATAAATAATTTTATACCTTGTGAATAAATCTAAATAAATAAATATTTTATATTCACATAATTAAATAATTACTCAGTGAATAAATATTTATTAAATATTCAATTCAAATATATATATTATTTCAAATAACCAGGGATTTAATATTTTATATTAAACTCAAATGAAAAATTATTAATTCAAGTATGAGAATAATATTTATCCAACATTTCAAATTCCTATGAAATTTAAACAGGGTCTTGAATGCACTTCGTGTGTTTCCTTTTAGACCCATTTCACAGTGGCATTAGGTTACACTGCCTAAAGTCCAAGGTAAACATCTAGAAACATTCTAAGGATCCCATAGATAAATATTTTATTGTCAAAATAACATTTAACCTCCTACAGACATACACTATATAATATAATCCATTTATCTTGATATCTCTATCAAGAAGGTTGCAGGACAGTATCATGAACCTATGTGATCCATGTATCTTTCTTTGAATTTTCGATAAAAAACTTTCCGAAATCACCACAATGGTCATGGAATTAATTAGATAGTTCAATTCTAGTCAAATAGTCTGAGATATCAAATATTGTTAAATAATAGAATGGATAAATCTATTCTCTCATTATTCATTAATACAACATCACTCGCGATAAAACCAATGTATCCTACCTCTCTATGAGCATATATTGTTATAATTTTCATCCATAAATCAAAGTACATGACTCATGAAATGTATTAACAATAACATTAAAGTATAAGGATCATTACACACATATACATATAGGAATATCTAATGAAACATATAAATGTGTATTTCCTATTGGCCGGTCATGTTCTTATAATCTCATGAACTAAAGATTACCAAGGGTGTGCACCATGAGAATCTGTCTGTATTTCTTATGAGTCTTTACCCTTGATATCCTATATTATTTGTGTCTCATAAAATGATATCAACTAGATATATTACTTATATTTAAGAATACTGTCATGTCACTTCTAGGTTATAATAATAGTGGGGAATAGTTATTACATTCTAGTGAAACACATACCCTTGAGACATTATCACATAAAATTTCATACATAAAAACAATAAAGATGTGATAATTAATTTTATTAATATTCAAATAATTTAATTAAATTAATCATAAAGAACATTGAAGTTGGTTCTTGGGCACAAACTTCAATAGACTCCCACATGGACTAGAGTTGACTTCTAACAACCTTTAGTCCTCTAGCTCTCACATGATGTTCATGCTTATATTGAGATACAGATTTTTTCAAGGGATACTCCATGTTTTCCAACATGGAAAATATTCTCATTGAAACTTCACCACTTTGAGAAAATACCCTCAAGATGTGGTATTTTTAGAGTATGTGCTTCATTTATTGATGTGACCTTGGATCCTCTGTGAGATACACCACTATAGTATTATCATAATAAAATGAGATATGATCTCTATTACCAAGAACAAAATTAATTTTTGTGGATAAATTTTTGAATCCTAACAACTTATTTGGAAACTTAAAAATATTATATATACTTGGATTCCACTGTTCAATGACAGACAATTGGCTTCTTTGAACTCTTCCTCCTCACAACTCCTTCATTGAGAATGCAGACATATCCAGACTACAACATCAGATCATTATGATATATTTTGGAAATTAGCATCTATATATCCTATGAATATTAGTTCAAAATACCCTCCAATACTAGGAACATATCCTTAGTATGCCTCTGATACTTAAGAAAAACCTTAACAATAGACTAATGTTGTTCTCCTTAACCATCTTGATATCAACCTACCATTATTAAGGCATAATAAACATCAATCCTGATACATTACATGACATATAAATGGTTGATCCTATCATAGAAACATATGGGATTATACTCACTCTCTCTCTCTCTACTATTGTGTTTGAGTGAACATTTTTTTTGGAGAGATGTATACCATGTGACACTAGAACTAATCATATCTTGGATTAACCCATACTAAATCTCTTTAGTATTTGATCAATGTATGTATAATAGTATAAAAATAGTTTTTAATGTGGACATTTTAATGTCGGTTCTTCAAGGATGACGTTAAAATTCTTCCATGAGGAATTTTATCATTGATTATTTAGTAACTGACATTAAAATCCCACATTAAATATCAGTTCCAGAAAGACTGACATTAAAAGGCCTAATAAAAGAATTTTAATATCCATTATTTAGTAAAAGATGTTACAATCCAACTTTTAGAGAGACTTATGGATGAAAATGTAAAGACCTATAAATTCCATATATATTTTTTAAATTATTTGGGATTATTTTGTGGTCGTGAAATCTAAAGGCACGTGATTCTGAGGCCCAGAGTGCCCGGAATGACCTGTCAAATTTTTTTTAAGCTTTAATTAGCACAAGTGAGCAGTTTTCCTAAAAAACTGGAATAATTCTTAAATGGGCGCCAGGATCAGAAATTTGAGGACACCGTTGCATTCAGAATATCATGTTTACTCTAGGCGCAACTTAATTTTAGTCGGGGTAGACTTTCGGTGAGAAAAACTGAAAATGACATAACCGTAAATAAAATAATTAAATAAAGTTATTTTATTTTTCAAATGCTTATAACTCACGAATAGTGACTTAGATTAAAAATCAGAGACCACCACTGAGCTCATGCAGGTATGATTTCTTTAGTAAGATACTAACATTGGTCGGCACATGCCAACTATGGAAGTTAGTTTTTGGTCGTAAATAAAATAATTAAGTAACAATTATTTTATTTTTAAAATCCATAACTTCTAAACGGTAACTCGGATTGAAAATTTTAGAGTAACGTTGAGTTTGATGGGGTGTGTTCCCCTTATAAGGAGCCTAACCTCGACCGAGGTGGTTTGAGGGTGAATGTTAATAATTTATTGAACTTTTTTTAAGGTACATTCCGTAAACGCGTGAGCAAAATTTTCTAACTTTTGAACTGGTACTCGGATTAAAAATATGAGGGCACCGTTGAATCCGAAGAACCAGGATTCTCTTAAGGGAGGCATCACTTTGACTGAAGAAGGTTTGGAGAAAAATTTGGATTTTGGACAATTAAAAGAATAATAAAATGTCAATGTTATTTTATTTCCTTTCTTTCTTTTCCTCCAACAAACAAGCGGCGGTGGCGGGACCAAAGACGTGTCAAGACATTAAATGACTTGACTCCTCAATTATTTGTAATAGCACCGTTGGAATTAGTAAGGTTCCTTAATTAATTTAACCCCATTAATTCCACATACATTACTCACCCTTCCCCTCTCCTATTTATATGGAGATTGGGGAGGAGTATTGGCATGGCTTCACCAAGCGACGAAGCTCTAGAAAAGTACCGCATCACCAACCAATCGGAAGACAGAACCGGTTCTAGTGGGTGGTGACGAGTACCACCGAATGAAAAATGCCGACTCTTCCTCAGACACGGACGTTCTCCAACAATATTGAGGTAGGGGGTTTATTTTGAAGTTGTATTTGATGAATTAAATCCCCTCTACTTTGATATAACCTTAACGCGAAGGGAGCGGGCCGAACGAACAAGGCCCAGACAATTCACCGCTTCATTCTTGATGTGAACTTCGGGGAAAAAAATTCCAAATCGACGACAACATGAAATAGAGGGTAACGCTATGTTGACTACAACACATAAGAGATGTATGGGAAGATGACACCAAGAACAGACACTGGAGCACATCTGATGACCCGCGGAAGAAACCGTCGGCGCACCATGTCGGTGGCGGTCGGAGGAAAACCACAGAAACCGGCCATGGGTGGTGGAAGGCGGCGAACGATGGCCATGGGCGGCTGGCCTGAGCCAGCTGCACGAGACAAGTGCAGTGCCTGTAGGTGCCGTCGGTGGAAGTGTCCGTGGTAGGAGGGGGTAGTGCCGCTCGCGCCACACCGTGTAAGAGGAACATTGTCGGCCAAATGGCCGACCAGTTAATAAGGTGAGGAAGCACCCCATTGGTTGGGAGAAATGGCCCTACAACCACATGGATAGAGAAGGAAGTGGTCCACCTTCTGGCTCACCAAGATGGCCAGCGGGCCGGGCCGGAGCCGCGACCCAGCGGGCTAGCGCGGGTGGTATGAGCCTCACTCGGTGGGCCTGGCCAACTGCAGCCCAGGCCCGCGAATCAAACCAGGCCGACCCTGACGGGCCGAATCCAGTGAATCGGGATAACCTTTAGTGGCCTAGACCCGAGTGGGGTAAGGTAGACCCCAGGACCCGTTGCATTGGGCCGGTCTGACCGAGTCGGACCGGGCCCAGACTTAACCAGTACCTGAATAAAGAAATTCCCATAACTGAAGAATCGAGTGTCCAGTTGACATGCCATCAGTGGAGTTGGGAGAACTTTTAGGAATCAGTCCCTTTGGCATATTCCTGTGGGCCTGACTGAGCCGGGCCGAACCGAGGTGTGATCACCCTCTCGTTTCACAGAAAGGGATGTAACTAATAGACCGAGAGTCTGATTTACACGCCGTTTGTGGCATAAAGACCATAGTGACAAGGTGGTCCTTTTGAGATAATCTAAGTGAGTTTATTTGGAGTTTTATGTGCGACCAAGGTTGGATCATACTTGAATCCAACTGGGCCCTTTTTACAAAAGTAGTCATATCTCACAGACCAGGTGTCCGATCGATGCACCGTCTATCGTGTTGGAACCCTTATGACATGGTGGTCCTTTTGGATAATTATTCTTGGACCTTAGTGGTGGTTGAGGTATGACCGATATCTTGAGGAGCAGATCCTCCCAAAATCAAGCATTATTTGAGTGGGAATCTCGTGGATGTCTTTGACGTGATGAATGAATAAAGATGCTGTGTGGGTCCATACCTATTGATCCTATGTGGGTCAATGCTCAGAAATCCTATGTGGGTCAGTGCATATCGATCCTGTGTGGGTTAGTTCTCAGCGATCCTGTGTGGTTCAGTGCATACCAATCCCGTGTGGGTCAGCAACAGAGCCTCTCGACAGAATAATACAATCTAGATTTACGACTAATCATTTGTACTTACGTACTTAATTTATATACCTGGTGTGAGATAAGTTATTATATTTGTGGTACTTTTACCTTCATGGTGTTACCTTCGTGGTGTTACCTTTGAGGTATACTTACCTCATGGATCAATTGTGAAAATGGATTAAAGGATGGGCCCTTGTGTTTTCTCATTTAAGAGATGAGTATATTTTGATAACTTAGGTATATGTATGGGAACATACCTAAGTAGAGTTGATGACTGCTTCATGCTTTTTTGATTGAGGTCTTTCTTTGTGATATTTCCTTTGTAGAACTCTGGGAGAGCTTCGGGGGTCTCGGGGTCCCTACTGAGTATTGTTATACTCACCACTACATGGGCTTCGCCCGCACCTTGTTTTGTCTTGTGAAGATGATGAGCAGCTGGGCTGAGACTTGAGGGAGCCAGGAATAGGAGGTACACAGAGGAGACGGGCTGACGTGGTATGCTGTGGAGACGATATGTACCTACCCGTCAGGTAGGATCTTTTTTGGATGATCCAAGAGGTATTTTATCTTTTCACTTGTACTTGTACTTTTCAGTTGGGCCTGTATTTCGGCCCCCTTTACTTTCAGTACTCTTTTTACTACAGTAGTTTACTTCGTGGTTGATTCTTGTTGTGTTCTTGGATTATGTGTTTGTACAGGTTTAAAGGGAATGCCTTCCCGTTATAGGGATATGCCTTTTTGGTGCTAGTCACCAACCCCTAGCCTATGGAAGGTGGGATAGGGGTAGTCACAGTGCGGGCCCTGGGGGATGATCCATGACAAAGTGGTATCATAGGAGTTGGTTCTACCGAAGAACTAGGACTCTGATCATTTCAATGTGAAAATAGTGGTCAGTGTTATGAGTGTGGTTTTCTGTTTGGGAAATCCAGTGTTGGCGCGATGACCAACGTATCTATACACCAGGACCCTGAATTCTGATTTTCCAACTCGGTGCATGAAAACACTAATTGTGTGTGGTTTGGAAATGTTTTTCCTTTGTTTCTTTGGAGTCAGCTCACTAGGTATAACTTAATGACCATATCTCACCTGTTCTTTATCAAGATTCTACCACATAGATAGACACCTAGGAATCCCGAGAGAGTAAATGATGATGGCCCACCGAGAGATCCTCTGTGGATAAGTATTGTAGTGATCCTTTTTGGATCAGAAACAGATGCTACCAGTGGACCGTGCACACTGACTGAGCGCGTTGTACGAGTTCCAGCGGCAGATGCCTCCAAGGTTTCGAGGGGAGACAGATCCCTAGGCAATTGAGAACTAGCTGGAGGCTATGACTAGAGTTTTCCACCTAGTTGGGACACCATCATATCAGATGGTGATCCTAGATGGTAGTATTTATTATCACAATACCATGAGGATGGTCCCCATGGTGTTGAGGCTTTGGTACATGGACCGTTTCCTGAGATGGTACCTTCAAGTAAAGTACCAGCTATATCACTGCCCATTGGTTAGTATTTACAACTAGAAGTACTGGTATAGGACACATGTAGGCTCAGTGCCTTGCACGTGTTTCAGCATCGGATACCCCTCAGGTTCTGAGGCGAGCCTGAATCATAGGCGGATAAGGACTGACTTGAAGAGGTGGTCGAGTTTCCATTTAGCTAGGGGACTATTCGATCATATGGAAATCCTAGTAGAGAGCCTTTTATGTGGCTCATCAGAATGATGAAAGGGTTTAGATTACCCTAATCTTGCAAAAAGGTGAATTTTCTATAGACAAGCTCAAGAACCTTCCTCAGATAATGGGGTCTCTTTCCATAAAAATATAAGGGGTGAGTGTTCCCAAGAGATTCTACAGCTTTGGTACGACGACATGTCGGTAGTTGATTATTTATTGAGGCGTACCGACCATCCCAAGTACTCGATTAATACAGTATGGTCAGTACTCCAGGGCTCAGTCCTCTGATCAAGGTGCGTTTAGGGACATCCAAGCTAGTACTATTCCCATATGAATTCCTACTTATGTTAGGGTGATAGAGGGAAACTTTGTGGTTGAATTTTTCTTTGGATGACCAGATACAACCAGTGGTTGTTAGTAGTGGGAAATCAGGAAACTGATCCCAGTCTCAGAGACTTAGCTGTGTAAAATGTTTCAAGAAGAGGAAGTGATAGGGACAGATGAATCTACGGGGCAATAGACATGGAATTAGAGCTAGGAGAGTAGTATGAAGTGGTATGCATTTCAACATGTTACAACCACCACCCTAATGTGTTCCCCACCAGGCTCAGGGTGCTGGAGGAACGGGAAAGGGAGTAGCTATATGCGGTTAAGGAGTGTGACCCAAGGGCTCTAGGAATGATCCGAGGTACGATCTGTGTTTACTAGTACCTGCCGTATTAATAAACATAGGTAGCAATCATTCCTTGTTTCCACGAATCTTGTTCAAGACCTAGATTTTCCGGTTAAACCGATGACTTGACCCATACGTCTAGAGATACCTTTGGTAGGAGACTCAATAATCACCCTTATGCAGACGGTGTGATCTGACCCTTGAGGTGAGAGTTTTGTTTGGAACCTCTTGGTGGCGATGTCGAGGCCTTACAACGTTAGTTTGGAGATGGATTGGACATCCACAGTTCATACTCAGATTGACTATTTTAGTAAAATAAGATATAGTATATCTACAATGTTGGAATGGGGTTTTCCTTGGTTGGAAAAAAAGGAAACCCAAGAAGCACATGATAAACTCATGCATAGGAGGGTGCAGCTGATCACTCTTGAGTCGGCCAGCCTTACCCTCGTGGTAGCAGGAGTTTTGAGTTTTCAGTTCCCAACAGTAGTGGAAGAGTGTGGGGACATCTTTAAAAAAGATGTTTCCAGGACTACCTACTTGAAGGGAGAGGGAATTCTGCTTTGGCTGAGTACTACTGAAGATTTTTACCTGACTTATCCAAGGAAGCGGAACCCTTTTCAGCTTTGACAAAGAAGGGGGAGACTTTCCTATGGGCGGGGAAGTGTCATAAGAGCTTTTAGGAGCTAATAGAGAGACTGAAAAGTGCCCAATATTGAGGCTACCAGAAGAGGTAATTGGGTATGCAATCTATTGTGACGTATCAAGGACCAGACAAGGTTGTTTCCTGATGCAGGAGCGGGCAGTAATCACCTATGTCTCACGACAGTTGAGACAACATGATCAGAACTACGCTACCCATGACCTGGAGATATCAGCAGCGGTCTTTGCGCTAAAGATGTAGTGTCATTACTTGATGGGTGAATGTTTTACTATTTACTCTAATCACTAGTGTCTTAGGCATAACTTCTCCCAGAAGGACCTAAACCTGAGACATCAACGATGGATAGAGTTCCTCTAGAACTATGACTTTGAGATAGTCTATACTCCTAGGAAGGGGAGTGTGGTAGCAGACACACTCAGCAGGAGGTCTAGTCTACAGCTGCTAACTAGGCGTCAGAGCATCTATTCACGTAGTGGATATCCTTCATGGATAAAGATGGATCTGCTTACCTATAGTCTATTACTGTCACTCCCCCAATGCTTCAATAAGTTCATGAAGTACAACTTAGGGACATTGACTGCGAGGCCCGACGTGCTCAGATATCCTTAGCACGATCTCCTAAATGATTTTCTAAAGGTGGGGATCACGTCATTCTCTTCAAAGGATACACCATGGTACCAGTGACACTATGGTAGGAGGTGTTGAGGGAGTTTTGTACACCCCCTTTAGCGGTACATCCTAGATTGGTGAAGATGTATCAGGACCTCCAGTATCAGTACTGGTGGATAGGGATGAAGAAGGCAATGGCAGAGTTTGTAACATAATGCCTCACTTGTTAAAAAGTTAAGACTTCATAGATTAGGAATAAGTATTATTCTGACAAGAGATGAAGACCCTTAGAGTTCGAGGAGGGAGGCCATGTCATTCTATGGGTCTCACCCCGATGAGGATTTTAGAGATTCGGCCGAGATGGAAAGCTATCTTCGAGGTTCATCAGACCTTTCCAAATCCTCAGCAGAGTTGGCGAGGTGGCGAACCATATAGCTCTTCCCACATAGATAAACCAGGTGCATAATGTTTTCCATGAGTTATAGCTGAGGAGGTACCTGCATGATCCATCAAATGTTATCGACTGGGTCGAGTTGGGAATCGAAAATGGGGAATATTTTATGGAGTTTTCGGTGGAGATAGAGGATCGACAAGAGCGAGTCATTTTTGGATGAACGATCCCTCTGGTATGAGTTCTGTGTATCATGGGAACCTCCAGGAGATCACATGGGAGCAGAAGGATCAAATTCGTACTCAGTACCCTCATTTGTTTGATTTTCCTTGGTTTTGGATTTTGAGGACGAAAGTCCCTAAGGTGGGGAGAATTTAATGACCTGGAAATTCCATATAATCTTTTTATAAATTATTTGGGATTATTTTGAGGTCGCAAAATCTGACAACACGTGATTTCGAGGCCCATATTTCCTGGAATGATCCATCAAAATTTTGTTAAGCTTAAATTAGCCCACGTGAGCAATTTTCCTGAAAAAGTGGAATAACTCTTAAATGGGTGCTCAGATCAGAAATCTGAGGGCACTGTTGCATTCAAGATAGCAATATTTCCCTAGGAACGAATTAATTTTAGTCGACGCAGGCATCCGGTGAGAAAACCCAAAAATTACATAACTGTAAATAAATTAATTAAATAAAATAATTTTATTTTTCAAATGATTATAACTCGTGAATGGTGACTTGGATTAAAAATATGAGACCACCATTGATCTTGTGGGAGTATTATTTCCTTAGGCTGATACTAACATTGGTCGATGCAGGCCAAATATGTAAGTTAGTTTTTGGCCATAAATAAAGTAATTAATTAACAATTATTTTATTGTTAAAATCCCTAACATCTAAATGGTAACTCAGATTGAAAATCTAAAAGTATCGTTGAGTTCATTGGGGATTGTTCCCCTTAGGCGAAGCCTAACCTCAATCAGTGCGGGTCATGGGTAAATGTTAATAATTTGTTGAACTTTTTTTAAGGTATGTTTAGTAAACACGTGAATGGAATTTTATAACTTTTGAACTGGTGCTCAGATTAAAAATGTGAGGGCACCATTGAATCCACAACACCGAGAATATCTTAATGGAGGCTTCACTTCGACCAAAAAAGTTTGAGATAAAAAGCTAAATTTTGGACATTTAAAGGAATAATAAAATAAAAAAGTTATTTTATTTCCTTTCTTTATTTTTCTCCAATGGACAATCGGTGGTGGCGGGACCAACGACATCTCAATCCATTAAATGGATTGACTCCTCAATTATTTGTAGTAGCACCATTATAATTAAGAAGGTTCCTTAATTTATTTAAACCCATTAATTCCATGTGCATTACTCACCCTTCACCTCTCCTATTTATATGGATCTTGGGGAGGAGTATTGGCATGACTTCAGAAAGCGATGAAGCTCTGACAAAGTACCGCGACACCAACCACTTGGAAGACGAGACCGGTTCTAGTAGGTGATAACGAGCACTACCGAATGACAAAAATTGAATATTTATCAAACATGAACGTTCTCCAATGATCTTGAGTTAGGGGGTTTATTTGGAAGTTGTCTTTGATGAATTTAATCCTCTCCCACTTTCTATCACCTTAAAGCATAGGGCACAAGCCAAACGAACAAGGACCAGACCCTCCACCGCTTCATTCTTGATGTGAACTTTGGGGAAAAAATTTCTAAATCAATGACAACACGAAAGAGAGGGTCACGCTATGTCGGTGATAGTACAGAAAAGACATAGGCGCATATGACACCAAGAATAGAAACTAGAGCACGTCCGGCGACCCGCAGAAGAAACCACCAATGCACCATGTCGGCGCAGGCTAGCTAAGCGGGCCGGACCTACCCAATAGGCTGGGACGGACCCACGACCCAACGGGCCAGCGCGGTTGGGCCGAGCCCCACCCGGCGAGCCATGCCAACTGCGGCCCAGTCCCATGTATAAGGCCCCATCCTTAAACCTTACTTAATCTTGAGTTATTACAAGATTACACATTGAGGATCTTTTCAGATTTAGAGTTTTAGAGAATTAGATCATGAAACTTGCATTACATTGCACATTTAAACAAAGTGGTTACATAAAAGACAGTATTCATTCTTCCCATCAATGGAAACATATTGAAATTAAAACATGGATTCTTTCTTGACACATCCTTGACACTATCATCACATCATGTACCTTTCCCTTGACCTATGAAAAACATTTGAAAAACTTGGGATGAGCATAAAAAGATCAGTAAGGGTTATAAAAATATGGAAAGGAAACATGAGCTCATATATACATAAGAATGAAATCATACTTTACCCATAAAACATAGGCACTTTAACATACCTCATCAAACCATGAATAAATCATAGAAAACATAAGACATAAAGGTAACTTGAGGCATTCATAACATTCTTACGTAGGGAGTAACCCTCTTGGTTACGTTTGGAATACCCATCACAGTATATTCCCTAAATCTCTTCGGAGAAACCTTAACATTTCACTCCTTCACGTTACCCAATGAATTGGAGAGCTATATCGGGCTCACCCACCCTTAGTTTATCACGGAACCACCCGTCTTCATAACAATTCCCAAGAACCATAACATAATCTTATCACATAAAACATGCATAAAGGAAACATAACATTTCCACCTTTCAATAACAAGATATCAATACAACACATTGATATAAATACATTATGAAAACCATTTTCAATACCAAAATAAAAGAAAAGTAAAACTTGGTATTTATTTTTCTTTTAAAAAGAAGGTATGGCTTGTAGAGGAAGCCGAAACTCAAATAATGGTCACGGTGGCGAAGAAGTCGTTGTTGCCACATACGTACGACAAAAACATTCCCTTTTGTCGTTTTGTAAAATGCTTCGTATAAAAAAGATTCCTTTTGGATAAACGTAAAATTCAAAGGGGTTTATACACCGTATAAAAGAAAGTTGTGTATAAAATAAAATATGCCTCAATGAAAGGAGATTGAGACGAAGTCCCATACAAAGATAGTATCCTTGGTTTAAGGATAAATCAATTACATAATTATGTGTGACAAAAGAATACACAAAATATAATTGGATATTAAGTGTAAAATAATCAAAGGTCATTCACACATATTCAGAGGATGACATATTCAATAACTACATGTTGAACCCAAAGAAATCGAAATTGGGTTAAGAAGTTCCCCAGACAGCCTAACGACGTCACATCAAAATGAGTTGATGAGAGATAGAAAAAAGTATCTAATCACTTGGAAATAAAATTTACATCAATAAGGATATATGAGAACATATCAAAACATTATATTATGTGAATTAAAATACCCAACAAAAGAAGTCTTTTAAAAAGAGGAGGGTGAAAGGTTCCCTTACCGACATGGGTATCTTTCGAAACATACACCTCGTGAAAGAAGGACAATACAACATTGATGTAAATACTCATAAAAGAAATTATATTACACAACGAGTAAAATAATCAGCAGTACATACACCACTCAAAGGAAATTATGGCAAATGTGGCATAAATCTCACGAGAATAAAAGTGAGATGAAAAATCCCTTACGAAAACTCGGCAACCTAATGACGCCACTTAAAACATCCAAAAATGGATTGATGAGAACAAATAGGGTCTCTCATCATATTAACATAAATATTACAGTAATAGTAATATAAAAGAACATCTCAGTAACAATAAAGATGAGCTTTAAAAGGAATGACATAAAAGAGTGTACTTAAAAAGAAAGAGAGGAGTTGGATCCCTTACCTCGGGTCCGACTTGACTCGATCATTCTTTAACGTCCTGAATAATAAACTTGATTTAATTTCCACTTTATTATGAACCTTTTTCTAGTTAATTATTCCTTTTATATCACTTATTGTCATATTATAAACATTATGTAATCATTTAAGTTAATAATGTTTGTTTTGTCGATATTTGGTTCTTAAGTCGAAAGTGGACTTCTTACAATTACATGTTGTTCGTGTGGTCAAAGGTTCTTTATATCCAAAATGAAATTCCTGATTTGGATAGAATATATATCATATATATCCAGAATATACATTTATTTTTAATATTACATAATCATTTAGAGGTAAGAAATGAAATGCACCGTTCATGGAGACGGTAAGCCGTACGTACGCATGAACGCTACTTTCATTTCTTTGTCATATTAATGGAATTAAAACTAAATGAGAGGTATGTATATTTTAATTCCAGAATTATATTCATCATTTATATGTATCATTCATCATATATATCCATTATATACATGTACTTATAATAGTACATTACATTTGGGGATAAGAAATGAAATGCACCGTTCATGGAGACGGTAAGCCGTACGTACGCATGAACGCTGCTTTCATTTTTATCTCATAATTTAATGGAAAGAAATAATAATGATATATAGGTATATTATAATTCCATTACAACATCTAATATCATAACATTAAATCCATCCTTTATACGTCCCACGTATGGCATTAACGAATCACATCACTTTGAGGGGGCGGTAGTCCGCACTTCCTAAAATGAAGATATCGCGTATACCCATAATGGAAGCCATAAAGGTAAGCCACAAATGAAAAATACATAAGCTTAAGTAAAACATAAAAATATTATATATCATATATAAATATAGTGACATCTTAATGGCCACCTTTGAAGGTGTTATATGAGTGTTGAACAATCATCGTTTCGTGAGGCAGAAATTCGCCATCCACGGAAACAGTATGTTCTTTAACCATTAGATGTAGGTGTGTGAAAGTGTAGCTAGAATAATTATTATAACAAAATCCTAGTATATTGATGATACTGTATTTGTTACAAAAGAAATGAACAAAAAGAGTTTAGGGGGTTGGAGAAGAAAAATAAAACAAAAGGACTCAAAAGAAGACATTACATTAAAATCGGGTAACTTCCTTTGGTTTGAGCTCAAAGGCTTCTTTGGAAAGACTTCTGCCCAAAGTGAGGCTTCAAGGAGTAAGATAGGGAAGTGGAGAGACAAAATGGGTAGGGGTTGGCCGAACCAAAGGCTTTGGGAGTGTGGGTAAGGAGGTAGAGGTGGGGGCCTTTTATAAGAGGAGAGGAGGGGCACTCTTGGAAGGTAAAGAAAAGTCACTTTATTTTAAAATGGTATTCAGATTTAAGAGGTCCCAAATTGATGTGTTTCGAGGATAAGGTGATTATGGTTATAAATCCACTCATCCAATAGGTTTTGGACATGTGTAGGTCTTAGATATTACATTATCCTTCCATTTTATTTAAATCCTTAAATAATGAGGTCATCGCTGCATCATCATGATGTCATAAATAATTTAATTTATTTAATGTATAAAAAATATAAAAAATACTATGATGTAGGAAATCTTTTTATCTTTCCAATGAATATTTATAGTCAAAAATATGATTTGTATAACCCCATGTAAATTTTTTTTAGTAAAACATTTCATGTTTGTGTCATTTTTACGTTAACATTAAATAAAAAGGTATTTATGTCATTTTCCAACCAAAGTGGCTCCATGGGGTCCCCAAGTTGACCCATGGATTTTCTTGGTCGGCCATGACACATCCAATAAGGGTAGGACATGTGTCAAGTTCATTTCATATTATTAAAACATTATTTTTACCTTAAACTATACTAATTACCTCTAATCACGATTAAAAACTTAATAAGTTACTATTCACCAAAAAATTATTTTTATCCCACTGAACCACATTTTACTTCTTAATGACAGCCATGTATATCGGATTTTTGAAATTCAAAACACAAAGATGGCAAAATTTCATTTAAACGGAAAAATCAGTTTTTATAAGTACCACTTAGTGGTTTCACTATTCATCAAAAATTGAAGTTTTTCAGAAAAATCCCAAAAATTCACCCTAAGCTATATTTGATATTCCGAATTCAAAAATGAAGTCTATTTTACAAAATTCAAAACATATAAGTCACATTAATTAATTTAATAATTAATTCCCGCTGTCAGATCAAATAGCGTGTTTTTATGAAACAATAAGTATCAAAAGATTGACCCTGGTTTAAGTTTGATTTCAAAGTGAAATTAATTCCAACGACCACTATTGTATTTAATGATAAAAATATATTCTAATTTCACTTTAAAACCAATTCAAAAGATAATCTAATCATATAAATAAATTAGATTAAAAAGAGGTTTTGAATTAAAATACAACATTTTACACTATTCATTAAAAAAAATGAACTTTATCGGAAAGATACCAAAAATTTACACAAAGTAAATTTTGATGTCCCAATTATTAAGAAGAGTTTTATTTGTTCCAAATAGAATGTATAAGAGTGAACAAAACTATATTTAATGACGGTTCGCCATCAAAAGGCGATAAGTGAACCTTTAGTGAAAACTAGGGCATATACGCCTAAAATTGAATTCTTTCCATATTTTAAGCCTTTATATTTTATTGGATAAATGTAAAAACATTTAAAAACATATATAATCATATTTTAGTTATTTATATCCATTCCCGCCAATACAACGGCTACATGTTAACTACTATTTAATGTAATATTATTTTATTATTAGAGTGCAACGTAAGATTCCCAAGAAACACGTTGTTGCGTGTTGGGTACGCCATCGAGCATAGCGTCCCCTTTAAAGTCATATTAATATTTTATTCACAAATATGGATAAATATGAAAATGTAATATTCTTTATTTACCCGGGGTGTTACATCCTTCCCCCTTTTTGGGAATTGCGTCCTCGCAATTTTTAAAATTGAGCTTGGAAACATCCTTGAAAGTCCCACATCGGAACAAGAGTCGGTAAAACAATAACTTTAAAATAAAGGAAGATAAGTACAAAGGTCACCCGAGTTAACCCATACTAGGATTCCATGTTGAAAAACATGGACATGGAAGAAAAAGCAAAGGGTCATGTTCTTGAGGGAGAGTGATAGTAAACATGTCTAGGAGAAAGTTAACCATAAGAAAATCACAAACTTGTGATGGGTTAAATGGTGTTGGGTTCCCCAGTAGGAAATGTTAATAGACAACATTTTTGTTTTAAGTTACTTTTTATTGAGGAATTTATTCATAAGTAAACATAATCACTTATAATGTTGACTTTCAACTTTTACTAGATTCCTTAATCAAACTCATATTTTTTCCAAAAGACGAGTATTTAGGGAGACTTGTTCGCATTAAGAGTACTATAATCAACTTCTAGAGAATCACCTAATCCACAAAAGAGAACTATATACATCCCATGTCTTTAGGCTTTAACCAAAACCAAAACTAGAAAGGTTAGTACAAGGTCAGATAATCCAAAAAAGGATAACCCTTTATAAAAAGAAAATCTATTCTTAATCTCAAAATTTGTCCAACAAAACCCAAAGTTCAACGAGGACCATCCGATAAACAATTTGTCCATAAAATTCTTCAAAGTAAACCAATATAAGATTGAAACCCAAATATTTGAAGGATTTAGTCACATAGTCTTCCAAGTTAAATCGTAACATTTATCTCCAAACAATATCAGTTGCTCCTAAAGTCTCGTATTGAAAAGTAATTAACCTAATCACATATCCTCCATGATAGGTTAATCATTTTCATAAATAACCCAAAATCAACTTACTCTTAATTCATAAAATCATATAACTAAAAATAATCAGTCAAACTAACCAGGGACTTCACGTAGTCCAGTGGTAGGCGATAAATACCAGTCGCACTTTTGTTGTGGGTTCGATTCCCGCAGCTTTGTCTGACGCGACGGGTAGTCACACAGTCTGCGTGTTGTCCTTTTTCCAAAACTATATAATTCTCAAATCATTCCCCAAAAAGAGATAAAATCATCAAAAATAACCATAACATAATTTATCCTCAATTTTATCTCATGCCTTTCACTTCCATCATAACATATAGTAACCCATAATTACCTCAAAAGTAAGGATCATATAAACACTAATGGTTAACTTTATAATTATTACCTTAACTTCCACATCGATTGGTCATCTCGTGCATGATGCATTAAAGATCATACCAAGGTTCAAGTGGTTGATCATGACTCCTTTATAGTTGGTTTAGAACAACCACAAGTTTCCTCATTGAATCCCCCTTTTTATCTAGTATCTTAATCATAGAACCACAATAGTTTCCTTCAAACCTGTTGTCTCTTTGGTGCCTGCTAGATCCATCCATTCACTAAAAACAGAAATTTCAGTGTGAGTATATCAACAAAACCATCATGTATTAATGAGGGAGATAACCACTAAGATATACTTACTCATTCACTTTATCTAAAACTAGGACTCTTTTTGAAATCCTATCCATTATGGTAATGTCACTTATGCTTAAAGAATACCCTAACCTCTAAAGTTATCTAAACCGACCTTTGATACCAACTATAAGGCCCCAGCCTTAAACCTTACTTAATCTTGAGTTATTACAAGATTACACATTGAGGATCTTTTCATGTTTAGAGTTTTAGAGAATTAGATCATGAAACTTGCATTACATTCCACATTTAAACAAAGTGGTTACATAAAAGGCAATATTCATTCTTACCATCAATGAAAACATATTGAAATTAAAACATGGATTCTTTCTTGACACATACTTGACACTATCATCACATCATGTACCTTTCCCTTGACCTGTGAAAAACATTTGAAAAACTTGGGATGAGCATAAAAAGCTCAGTAAGGGTTATAAAAATATGGAAAGGAAAATTGAGTTCATATATACATAAGAATGAAATCATACTTTACCCATAAAACATAGGCACTTTAACATACCTCATCAAACCATGAATAAATCATAGAAAACATAAGACATAAAGGTAACTTAAGGCATTCATAACATTCTTACGTAGGGAGTAACCCTCTTGGTTACGTTTGGAATACCCATCACAATATATTCCCTAAATCTCTTCAGAGAAACCTTAACGTTTCACTCCTTCGCGTTACCCAATGAATTGGAGAGCTATATCGGGTTCACCCGCCCTTAGTTTATCACGGAACCACCCGTCTTCATAACAATGCCCAAGAACCATAACGTAATCTTATCACATAAAACATGCATAAAGGAAACATTACATTTCCACCTTTCAATAACAAGATATCAATACAACACATTGATATAAATAAATTATGAAAACCATTTTCAATACCAAAATAAAAGAAAAGTAAAACTTGGTATTTATTTTTCTTTTAAAAATAAGGTATGGCTTGTAGAGGAAGCCGAAACTCAAATAATGGTCATGGCAGCGGAGAAGTCGTTGTCGCCACATACGTACGACAAAAACATTCCCTTTTGTCATTTTGTAAAACGCTTCGTATAAAAAAGATTCCTTTTGGATAAACGTAAAAGTCAAAGGGGTTTATACACCGTATAAAATAAAGTTGTGTATAAAATAAAATATGCCTCAATGAAAGGAGATTGAGACGAAGTCCCATACAAAGACGGTATCCTTGGTTTAAGGATAAATCAATTACATAATTATGTGTGACAAACTAATACACAAAATATAATTGGATATTAATTGTAAAATAATAAAAGGTCATTCACACATATTCAAAGGATGACATATTCAATAACTACATGTTGAACCCAAAGAAATCGAAATTGGGTTAAGAAGTTCCCTTGACAGCCTAACGGCGTCACATCAAAATGAGTTGATGAGAGATAAAAAAAGTATCTCATCACTTGGACATAAAATTTACATCAATAAGGATATATGAGAAAATATCCCAACATAATAGTATGTGAATTAAAAGACCCAACAAAAGAAGTCTTTTAAAAAGAGGAGGGTGAAAGGTTCCCTTACCGACATGGGTATCTTTCGAAACATACACCTCGTGAAAGAAAGACAATACAACATTGATGTAAATACTCAAAAAATAAAGTATATTACACAACGAGTAAAATAATCATCAGTACGTACACCACTCAAAGGAAATTGTGGAAAATGTGGAATAAATCTCACGAGAATAAAAGTGAGATGAAAAATCCCTTACGAAAACTCGGCAGCCTAATGACGCCACTTAAAACTTCCAAAAATGGATTGATGAGATCAAATAGGGTCTCTCATCATATTAAAATAAATATTACAGTAATATTAATATAAAATAACATCTCAATAACAATAAATATGAGCTTTAAAAGTAATGACATAAAAGAGTGTACTTAAAAAGAAAGAGAGGAGTAGGATCCCTTACCTCGGGTCCGACTTGACTCGATCATTCTTTAACGTCCTGAATAATAAACATGAGTTAATTTCCACTTTATTAAGAAACTTTTTCTAGTTCATTATTCCTTTTATATCACTTATTGTCATGTTATAAACATTATGTAATCATTTAAGTTAATAATGTTTGTTTTGTCGATATTTGGTTCTTAAGTCGAAAGTGGACTTCTTACAATTACATGTTGTTCGTGTGGTCAAAGGTTCTTTATATCCAGAATGACATTCCTGATTTGGATAGAATATATATTATATATATCCATCATATACATGTATTTATAATATTACATAATCATTTAGAGGTAAGAAATGAAATGCATCGTTCATGGAGACGGTAAGCCGTACGTACGCATGAACGCTACTTTCATTTCTTTGTCATATTAATGGAATTAAAACTAAATGAGAGGTATGTATATTTTAATTCCAGAATTATATTAATCATTTAGATGTATCATTAATCATATATATCCATTATATACATGTACTTATAATAGTACATTACATTTGGGGATAAGAAATGAAATGCACCATTCATGGAGACGGTAAGCCGTACGTACGCATGAACGCGACTTTCATTTCTATCTCATAATTTAATGGAAAGAAATAATAATGATATATAGGTATATTATAATTCCATTACAACATCATATATTATAACATTAAATCCATCCTTTATACGTCCCACGTATGGCATTAACAAATCACATCACTTTGAGGGGGCGGTAGTTCACACTTCCTAAAATGAAGATATCACGTATACCCATAATGGAAGCCATAAAGGTAAGACAAAAATGAAAAATACAGAAGCTTAAGTAAAAAATAAACATATTATATATCATATATAAATATAGTGACATCTTAATGGTCACCTTTTAAGGTGTTATATGAGTGTTGAACAATCATCGTTTCGTGAGGCAGAAATTCGCCATCCACGGAAACAGTATGTTCTTTAACCATTAGATATAGGTGTGTGAAAGTATAGCTCGAATACTTCTTATAACAACATCCTAGTATATTGATGATACTGGATTTGTTACAAAATAAATGAACAAAAATAGTTTAGGGGGTTGGAGAAGCAAAATAAAACAAAAGGACTCAAAAGAAGACATTACCTTAAAATCGGGTAACTTCCTTTGGTTTGAGCTCGAAGGCTTCTTTGGGAAGAATTCTGCCCAAATTGAGGCTTCAAGGAGTAAGAGAGGGAAGTGGAGAGACAAAATGGGCAGGGGTTGGCCGAGCCAAAGGCTTTGGGAGTGTGGGTAAGGAGGTAGAGGCGGGGGCCTTTTATAAGAGGAGAGGAGGGGCACTCTTGGAAGGTAAAGAAAAGTCACTTTATTTTAAAATGGTATTCGGATTTAAGAGGTCCCACATTGATGTGTTTAGAGGATAAGGTGATAATGGTTCGAAATCCACTCATCCAATAGGTTTTGTACATGTTTAGGTCTTAGATATTACATTATCTTTCCATTTTATTTAAATCGTTAAATAATGAGGTCATCGCTGCATCATCATGATGTCATAAATAATTTAATTTATTTAATGTATAAAAATTATAAAAAACTACTATGATGTAGAAAATATTTTTAGATTTCCAATTAATATTTATAGTCAAAAATATTATTTGTATAACCCCATGTAAAATTTTTTTTAGTAAAACATTTCATGTTTGTGTCATTTTTACTTTAACATTAAATAAAAAGGTATTTATGTCATTTTCCAACAAAAGTGGCTCCATGGGGTCCCCAAGTTGACCCAAGGATTTTCTTGGTCGTCCATGACACATCCAATAAGGGTATGACATGTGTCAAGTTCATTCATATTATTAAAACATTATTTTTACCTTAAACTACACTAATTACCTCTAATCACGATTAAAAACTTAATAAGTTACTATTCACCAAAAAATTATTTTTATCCCAGTGAACCACATTTTACTTCTTAACGACAACCATGTATGTTGGATTTTTGAAATTAAAAACACAAAGATGGCAAAATTTCATTTAAACGGAAAAATCAGTTTTTATAAGTACCACTTAGTGGTTTCACTATTCATCAAAAATTGAAGTTTTTCAGAAAAATCCCAAAAATTCACCCTAAGCTATATTTGATATTCTGAATTCAAAATTGAAGTCTATTTTACAAAATTCAAAACATATAAGTCACATTAATTAATTTAATAATTAATTCCCGCTGTCAGATCAAATAGCGTGTTTTTATGAAACAATAAGTATCGAAAGATTGACACTGGTTTAAGTCTGATTTCAAAGTGAAATTAATTCCAATGACCACTATTGGATTTAATGGTAAAAAATATATTCTAATTTAACTTTTAAACCAATTCAAAAGATAATCTAATCATATAAATAAATTAGATTAAAAATAGGTTTTGAATTAAAATACAACATTTTACACTATTCATTAAAAAAATGAACTTTATCGGAAAGATACCAAAAATTTACACAATGTAAATTTTGATGCCCCAATTCTTAATAAGAGTTTTATTTGGTCCAAATAGAATGTATAAGAGTGAATAAAACTATATTTAATGACCGTTCTCCATCAAAAGGCGATAAGTGAACCTTTAGTGAAAACTAGGGCATATAAGCCTAAAATTGAATTCTTTCCATATTTTAATCCTTTATCTTTTATTGGATAAATGTAAAAACATTTAAAAACATATATAATCATATTTTAGTTATTTATATCCATTCCCGCCAATACAACGGCTACATGTTAACTACTATTTAAAATAATATTATTTTATTATTAGAGTGCAACGTAAGATTCCCAAGAAACACGTTGTTGCGTGTTGGGTACGCCATCGAGCATAGCGTCCCCTTTAAAGTCATATTAATATTTTATTCACAAATATGGATAAATATGAAAATTTCATATTCTTTATTTACCTGGGGTGTTACACCATGAACCAAATTGGGCCGATTCTGATGGACCAGACCTATTAAACTAGGCCAACCCTTAGTGGGTCGGACCCAAGTAGGGTCAGGTAGACCCCGAGACCCGTTGCGTCAGGCCAGTTCGACCCAGTCCAACCGGCCCTAGACCCAACTGGTACTCGAATAAAGAAACGCCCATAACTGACGAACCGGGTGTCCAGTGGACACGCCGTCAGTGGCATTGGGACCCATTTTGGGAGGCAGTCCCTTTGGAATATTCCAGTGGGCCTAACCGAGCTGGGCTAGACCGAGGTGCGATTACCCCAATTTCATGGAAAGTGATGTAACTAACAGATCGAGCGTCCAATTGATGCACCGTCTATGGCATAAGGACTCTAGTGAAAAGGTGGTCCTTTTGAGAAACTCTAAGTGAGTTTTTTCAGAGTTTTATGTGTGAATTGGGTTGGATCATACTTGAATCCAACTGGGTCCTTTTTAAAAAAGTGCCCATATCTCATAGATCGGGCGTCCGATCGACGTGTTGTCTTTCGCGTTGGAACCCTTACGACATGGAGGTCATTTGGGATACTTCTTTGTGGAACTTAGTAGTGGTTGAAATGTGACTGATAGCTTGAGGAGAGGACCCTCTTGGAATTGAGCGTGGTTATTATGGGAATCTTGTGGCTGGCTGTGACATGAAGAATGAATAACGATCCTATGTGGGTCTATACCTATCGATCCTGTGTTGGTTAGCGCTCATCGATCCTGTGTGGGTCAGTGCATACTGATCCTATGTGGTTCAGATCTTATGTGGGTTAGTGCTCAGTGATCCTGTGTGGGTTAGCGCATACCGATCCTATGTGGGTCAGCAACAGAGCCTCTTGACTGAAAAATATGATCTATATTTACGACTAATATTATGTTCTTATGTACTTAAGTTATATAAATGGTGTGAGATGAGTTGTTACCTTTGTGGTACTTTTACCTTCGTGGTGTTGCCTTTGTGGTTTTACCTTTTTGGTATACTTCCCTTGTGGATCAATTGTGAAAATGGTTTAAAGGTTTGGGTATTATGTTTTCTCATGTAAGAGATGAATATATTTTGATAACTTAGGTATATGTATAGGAATATACCTAAGTAGAGTTGATGGCCGCTTTGTGATTTGTGATTGAGGTCTTTATTTGTGTTATTTTCTTTGTGGAACTCTGGGAGACCATTAGGGGTCTTGGGGTCCCTACTGAGTGTTGTTATACTCACCCCTATATGGGATTCTCCTACACCTTGTTGTGTCTTATGAAAATGATGAGCAACTGGGTGTAGACCTGAGGGAGTGAGGACCATGTGGCACATAGAGGAGACGGGCTGACGTGGAGTGCTATGGAGATGATCTATACCTACCCTAAATATAGGATCCTTGGTGGAAAATCTAGGAGTTATTTTCTATTTTCAATTGTACTTGTACTTTTCAGTTGGGATTTTATTTCGACCCCCTTTACTTTCAGTACACTTTTTACTATAGCAGTTTACTTCGTGGATGCTTCTTGTTGTGTTCTTGGATTTTGTGTTTGTACAGGTTTAAAGGAAATGCCTTCCCATTATAGGGATATGCCTTTTTGGTGATAGTATCCAACCCCTAGCCTATGGAAGGCGGACTTGGGGTAGTCACGACGTGGGCCCTGGGAGACGGGTCATGACATAAAAAGTTATGCCTATAGAAATTTGAACTTCTCTAAGAGATAGACGACTTTTAACATTTTTTTTCAAAATAAAACTAACCTAAAAAGTGTCAACAAAGTTGTATTATATTTCCCAAAATTATATTTGAATGGTTATAGAGATCACACATAATTATGGATCGACAGGTATGTTAATCAAAAGTTACAATTCTCTAAGAGATAGAATAATTTTAACATTGTTTTTTAGAAATAAATGATAAAAGTCATTTTTAACGTTGGTTTTTCAAAAATAAAGTGATGTAAAAAATGTTAACCATGTTGTATTTAATTTATAAATATTTTATTTGAAATGTCATGGAGGTCAAACAGACTTATGGATCAAAGGTTATGCCCATCAGAAGTTGTCCTTCTCTAAGATATAAAATTATTTAAACATCAGTTTTTCTTTCAGAACTCACATTAAATGTTACATTTAACATCACTTATTCAAAAAATTTACACCATAAATGTTAACCAAGTTTTAGTTCATTTTTGAATCTTTGATTTGACTGGTTTTGGAGCTCAAACCAACTTATGGATCCAATGATTTGGCCATCAAAATTTGGACTTCTCTAAGAGATAAAAGACTTTTAACATTGATTTTTTTTTCAGGATCCAACGTTAAAAGTCAATTTTATCATCCTTTTTTTAAAAAATCATGACATCAAAAATCTTATCCACGTTTTATTCCATTTCCCATTCTTTGATTTTATTATTCATGGAGCTCAAATGGACTTACAGACCCAAAGTTATGGACATCATAAGTTGGACTTCTCTTAGAGACATGTAAAAGTATTTTTGTACTTTTGAAATTGGTTATTAGTAAAAAACTATATCAAAATAATTTTTTAATATTTTAAAAAGGGTTTATAGTAAAAATAATATTAAAGGTGATGCAGTAATCATTTAATAATGTTTTCTTAAAAATTGATGTTAAAACCCCAATATGAGAAGGTTTTTAACTTTGGTTATATATTTACCCGACATTAAAAGTAAAATTTAAAATAAACAGGATGGATATTTCAATTTTCTTCATAACATAAATTTCATCTTTCAAAATCCCACTTTAATTTTCATAAAATTCAATTGAAAATATTTTTTTTACAATATATAAATCATCATTCCCTTCTTTGAACATTTTTACCATTTTTAATCCAATGAAATTTTCAACACATCTTCAATTGATGATTTGAACATGGTATCTATTATAATCATTTAATTTCATTATTATTTCTATACTTTATCACTGAACATATTGATAATTTTTCTTATTATGATGAATACTTATTCCAATCGAGTTATGAAGATAAAAAGTCCATATGAGATTCATCAACTGAAGTGAAAAATTCCTTATCAATCACCGTTTTCATTTCCACGTGATTTGTTTCCATAAAAAGAATAGAAATAATGATAAAAAACATATAAATTCGAATGTAACTACCAAAAGAATTGAAATTTGGTCAATGTTTTAATTTTTTTTTGGTTTTTTTTCATTTGGTGTTCATAATTTTTAGTCAATGTTTCTTATTTTTTCTTTGAAATGAGTAGTATCTATCAAAACATAGAGAAGTCCAACTTCCAAAAACCATAAATTTTGACCCGTTATTTTATTTTAGCTCCATGCCTTGTCAAATCGGAGATTAAGAAACCAAATATCCTATAGTATTCATAGTTTCCATGATTCAATGTATTTTTTCACTAAAAATGACATGAAAATTAGTTTTTTACATTTGAAATCAGTTTTCAAAAAAAAACTGATGTAAAAACATAATTTTTATTCTAGTTTTTATCAAAAACCAATATTTAAAACCTTATGGAATCATAATTTCGACATTGGTTTTCCAAATAACCGATGTATAAAGTTATATTTTTTACTTTTGACGTTTTTTTATAAAAACTGACATCAAAATTTCCACTTTTAACATCAATGGATAAAACATCAGTTAAAAAATGAACTGAAAATACAAAAAACCGACATGAAAACACCTTTTTATACTTTTGGTACATTGACATAGATCAAGAAGAATTTTGGATATATCAATATTTATCATGATTCTAAGGATATATGATTCTTCACCTATGTCCTTCACAGAGAGAAACTTTTTGGACTATTCCATAATTGACTGTAAGAATGATATGTAGTTTATAATAAGTAATATGTCATCAATATATACTAATAATAATACAACCACAATCCCACTAAAATTCTTGTAGACACATGGATCACATTAATTCTTTAGGAAACCAAAATCTCTTATAACTTTATCAAACTGAATTTTCAATGACCTAGACACCTGAGTTAACCTATAAAAGGACCTCTATAACTTTCATAACTTATCGACATATCCTGGGGTCACAAACCATTTAGGTTGTGTCACATAGAAATCTTCCCAAAGGTTTCCATTAAATAAAAAAGTTTTGACATCTATCTATAAAATATCATAGTCATGTAATTATACTTTGGAAAGTAGAATTCTAATGGATTTAAATATAGAATTTGGGAAAATTGTTTTTTCATAGTCAATGCCTTAATGTTGTTTACACCCTTTATCCATTATACTTGCTTTATAGGTACTCAACTTACCTTATATGTCTAGTTTCCTCTTGAATACCCATTTTCAAAAAACATGATTTACATCAACTGATAGATTGACTATGCCTTAGACTTAGTTATGATACATGGAATCCATCTTAGAATTCATGTCTTCTTATCATATTAAATATTATGATCTCTTTACTACTTCATTACAGTTAAAAAGTATCACTATTGTCAGTTAATAATTAGTCACCAACTTTGGTGACTAGAAAACCATATATTTCTAGTTCTCTAACCTATTTGGTGATCCTACATGACAATAGTGTTTATGGAACAAAAATTTCCATATGGACTAGTGGAATATGTTCTTACACCAACCCTTGTGTATTTTGATCATGAACTTCATAGAAGTTAATCTTTCTCCCACTATCCATCTTGAGGATGTTTTCTCTCTCAAGAAAAATGAATTGTATTGTGATAATCACCTTTTCATCTAAGGATTTATATAGATAATATCCTCTTGTTTCATTAAGATAACCTATAAATACACACTCCATTACTTAATGTTCTAGTTTATTACTATAGTTTTCTTTAGAAAATTCATTGCAACCCCATGCTTGTGTATGCAACAAAACAGGTTTCTTTTCACTCCATAACTCAAAAAGAATACCATTTTTAACTTTAGTTGGTATACAATTTACTGTGTATGTTGTAGTGTGTAGTTCATATCCCCAAAAGTATAATATAATACTTTAATGGATCATCATTAACCTCAATATGTTAAGCAAGGTATAGTTCCTCCTTTCACTGACATCATTTCACTATGTTTTATTAGGAGTGAGTTGGGAGAGGATCCCACACTCCCATTGGAAATCAATGAATTCTCGGTTAAGAAACTCCCCAACTCAATTAGATATTTTTTATCTTCTTATAAAGTTTATTATCTACAAAATTCTTGAATTTTATGAATTTCTAATAATATCCTAACATATACCTCATTAGGTATACATATCCATATCTACATAAATAATCAGTAAAATTAATGATATAAGAATTCACATCTCTAGATTATATTTTAAATTATCTACACACATCAGTGTGTACTAATTATAAAATCTCTATATCTCTTTCACCTTTTAAACTAAAAGGTGTTTTGGTTATTTTTCCTTGTAAACAAGCATGACGTCTATCAAGAGGTTTTAGATTAAAAAGGTCTAAATAAAAATATTGATAGATATTTTTCGAGCACTTATTGATTACCAGAGCAAGTTTTTGATTCCACAATTGGGTGTGAAATGAGTCATATGAACATGATTAATTATCAATTTACAATACATGGTTTTCATAATATAAACATAAAAACTTTTATTTAAATGTGTCGTAGAATAACAAATTATGACTTTATAAAAGAAATAACTTCTATTTATAAACATGAAAATAAAACCATATATATCTAGGAAGGATATATAAATTAAATTTTTAATAATGTTAGGCATATAATAAAAATATTTTAAAACTAAGACCATCCTAGTTGGGAACAGAAGGTGATAGTCTCTAATGGCCAGAGAAATCGTCCTCACACCATTGGTAACCCATATATCCACCTCCCCTCTATATAGATTTAAAAATATAATTAGTTCCTACAATTTAATACATATGTTATAACCTAAAATATATCTAATACTCAATGCGTAGATATAGAAATATTTCACAAGATAAAAAACACACCAGAAGTTTCCCCTTGCTTCTTCAACTGGGTGGAGTTATTCTTTCAGTGGCTCAGCTTGCCACATGAAAGACATATTGAATCATTTTACTTTTTATGTATTTGTATATTCCTTTTCTTTAAAGGACTATGTTTGTGAGACTCATAATTATGATAAGTATTGGTACCCTTTTCCTTGTTCTTAGTTTTCTTATTCACTAGAATGACTATAGAATTTCTATTCCCCTTATCTTTATCAAAATTTTGAATAAGATTAAGGAGTTTTGAAAGAGCATTATCACTATTTCTCATATTATAATTAATAATAAAACTAGATAAACCCTTAGTTAGTAAGGATAAAATGAGATGTATGTGTTACTCATCAGGGATCATAAACCACAAGATGTATAAGCACTCGATGTAGCCAATATTCTTCACTATATAAGGCCCAGCTGGCACTAACTCTCTAATCTCACACATGAAAAGTTCATTAGAAATATTATATCTCTCCCATATCCCCTTATCTTGATAAATATCACAAAGTTGAGACATCATGATATACACATCCATATCCTCACATTTCTTTAAAATATCACTGGACATAAACAAAAATATGAAACACTTGACATATGTGGCATTAACCGAATATTTTGTATAGAGAGATAGTTATTCCTCACTGGCCTATTTAAAAATTACCTCAGAAAAATGGTTTTATTGTATATATAATTTCCATTAACAGGGTATTATAACACGTAAAAAACTATACCATTCCTGGAAATTCAATTTGGTGAGAAGGTTAACCATCTCTAGAATAGATCATAGTGATATAGTCCAAGTCGTATGGGTTTCCATTTCTATAATAGATAAGAGAAGAATTTAGTACATTATCAGGATTTCTAATTTTAGATAATAAATTTTAAATTTATTAATCTAACACTATTTTATAGAAACCTTATATCCCTCACCATTAGTTTTAGAATACCCCATCAAATGGATATTCTAGTGGAAAAAAATCTATATGGAATCCCACCTTTTTCTTACATAACTTTTCATTAAATTTTACAAACAGAGGATCTTTAAAGTCTAGTGTCTTGGAAATTAGGGACATAAAACATGAAAACAACATAAAAAATTCTAAGGCTTTATAATATGTTCATCCTATGTATAATTACTGTATCTCATATCCTGGAGACATACATCAAAGTAAAGGGTGAGTAGAAGGCCCAATAAGGGTAAACAAGGACTCAGTTTACTTATGATATCAATAAGAACATGAATAAAAACATAAAGACATGAGAAATGGATGTATAGGAATATAATAATGAAAGTAACTTGAAACATACTTGAATATGTGGCTACAAAATTTCATTTATACATTCATGAACATATCACCAAGGTCCATCCCCAAGGTGTCATAAAAATTACCAAGGTTATTCACCAAGGTATCGTGAAACTTGTCATCTATAGAGATTAATTCTTTATGCAATGCATTGGAGTGATATCAAGGAACACACTTAATATTTATTTATTTTCATGTGATCCACATATATCATAATCAAACATTTCATAAATAACCCATAGAGAATAAAAGAAATGGGTTTCATTTCAAAATCATGGCATTTTAAAAGTACTTAAAAATAAGATCATTATGTCATTTATAACCCATAGAAAGGGAGTGAGGGTTATATGTAGGTCAATTAAAGAATAAAATATATCATTTTTTTATTTATGAACACCCATAGAAACGAAATATTTTTGGGTATTCACATAAATAAAACAAGATAATTTCTTGAGAGAAAGAGAGAGAAATTTTGAGACAAAATTTCTACAGCATAATGGCTATATAACACGGGTTTAGAAAATAATAAAAAGAGAGGGTACAAGGGTAACCCACTCATAAATAAATCATATTAAAATATAAATAAAGAATAAAATGGAGATAAGAACATGGTATGGATATTTTAATGACATAACACATGAAAAGGAAACTTGAGAGGAAATAGAATATGTGATTTCCTTTACAAGAAATTCGGCAGCCTAATAGCGTCACTTAAAAATTCAGAAAATAAATTGATGAGATATGAAAGGGTCTATAATAATTTGGAAATTAAATGTATAGTAGTAAATATATAGAATAACAATCCCCCACAAAATAAAATGGAACTATAAGACATAACATAAAGGAAGTCATGAATTAAAAGAGGAGGGTGAAAGGATCCCTTACCTTGAAGAGTAACTAAGAAAGCTTGATGTTTGGGACCTTGGGAGGCTTGAGGGAACCTTGTGAGGACTCCTTGGGAGGTAAAGATACCATAACTTCTTTGAAGAGGATTTTGGAATGAAATGGATGAGGTAATGGCTTGGTATTTATAGGAGAAGTGAGGGAACAAAGCATTAATTTCCAAGGGACACCTCATCGGTGGTATTGGTTAAACCAAGGGCTTTCCCATGGTATTTTCCTATGGTATTGGCCACTTGGAAAACCTCAGAATATCTCAATATTCATAAGTCTACCAGAATTATTAAATAACTATAACATCCTTAATGATTTCATTAAACACCCAAAACCCAAAACTGTATTTTCACTATTCACTGAAAATTCATCTTTTTCAGAAAAATACCAAAAATTCACCTTAACCTAATATAGATGCTCTGAATTCAAAAATGAACTCAATTTTATTAAAATAATTTTCTAAATTTTTTTAATTTAATTTTTAAATAAAAACACCATTCACCTGAAAAAACTAATAGTTAACTAATAATTTCTGAAAAAGGTATTTACTTATTTTATTTAATAACATTACCTAATCAAGGTGACTAAAATATATTAATACTTTTTTAAGTGAGGTTACTAATCCATTGGTCACATTACTAATCATAAGCGTAAAATCACTATTTGTAATTTACTATTCACCAAAAATTACGTTGATCTTATTAGACTCTAAATTTCTTACTGAATAAAACTATATGAGGCCATTTTTTGAAAATAATTACACATCATTAATTATTTAAGGCTTACATAAATATTTTAAAATATCTTTTTTTTAAATTCATCAATAATAAAAATCCTATATTTATCCAAACATTTGAAAATTCACAAACTTCACCATAAGAAGAAATCAAAATTTCATTTATCTCAAAGAATTACAAAAAGAAATTACCTTCTCGTTACATTGCCCCTTATAAAAACAGTATAAGACCTAAGTGTAAGGTGTGCTAAGGTGATAGAATCTGGGAGCAGCTCAGCCAACATTGCCCGAGTAGTGATTTCTATCAGCTTGAACTTCTCCCGAAAGTGATTCTTTTCCATCTTCACATGATGAAGTTAGGCTTGGGTTTGGTCCAGAGCAAAGCCTAGTGGTGAAACCTCCTTACCAAGTTCCATCACATGGGCTTTGATCGGCCCGAGACTACTCGATGAGGCCATTAAATCTTCTTTCTGTATTAATTAACCAAGATCACTTGTTTTTATAGACAATAATCACAACATTTAGTTTCCAACGGTTATATTGACCAACAGTCATATAACAGTCGAAACCCAACAGTCTCATTTTAATTAAACTCATTTCATTAAATGAAATAGTTTTGTTGACTATAAAATAAAATAACACACAAAAATAGGAAACAAAAATTATTAAAAAGTTTGGGTCGTTACATTCTTCCAACCTTAAGAAATTTCCTCCCTGAAATTTTTAACTCATACCCACAAAAGTGAAAAGGTGTAGGTACTTCGGTCTTATAGAATCCTTTGGTTCCCACGTGGCTTCTTTGTATTTGTCGTTCCTCCACAACACCTTAACAAGTTGGGTATTCTTGTTACGTAGAACCTTGTCTCTACGATCCAAGATCTCCACCGGCTACTCCTCATAAGAGAGATCATGTTCCAGTTGTACCACCTCTAGGTTTAGTACATGTGAAGGTCAGTTATGTACTTCCTCAAGAGGGATATGTGGAAGATATCATGAATTGTGCTATATGTGGAGAAAGTGCAAGCCGATAGGCCACTGCTCCCACGCGATCATGGATTTCATAGGGGCCAATGTACCTAGGGATGAGCCTCCCTTTCTTCGCAAACTTCATGACTCTCTTCCAAGGTGATATTCAAAGAAAGACCTTATCACTGACATCAAAATCCAAGTCCCTTCGACGGTTGTCGGCATAGCTCTTTTTCTGACTCTGAGCAGCCTTATTGTGTTGTTGGATGGCATGGAATTTTTCTGTCATCTCTTGCACAAGATCAGGCCCAAGAAGCTTTCCCTCACCATCTTCATCCCAACAAGTAAGATTTATACATCACTTCCTATATAAAGCTTCATAAGGTTCCATTTGAATGCTCGAGTAGAAGCTGTTGTTGTAACAGAAATTAACTAAAGGGAGATGTTGATCCCATCCACCTTTAAATTCCATTGAGAATGTTCTCAACATTTCCTCAAGTGTTTGAATAGTCTGTTCAGATTGGCCATCAGTTTGGGGGTGATAGGCCGTACTTAAATTCAATTCAATATTTAGATCATGTTGAAGACTTCTCCAAAATTTTTATGTGAACCTTGGATCACAATCAGATATGATAGAAAGTGGAAATCCATGAAGCCTTACCACTTCCTTCACATAAATCCTGGAAAGTTGATCAAGATAGGAATCTTCATGTATAGAGATAAAATGGGAATTATTGGTGAGACGATCCACAATAACCCATATCGCATTGTTTCCTTTGGAAGTTATTGGGAATCCAGTGACAAAGTCCATAGTGATATTTTCCGACTTCCATGCTGGTATGGGTAGTAGTTACAATACCTCTTTGGGAAGTTGTCGCTCTGCCTTCACTTACTAACATACTAGGCACCTTGAAGTGTAGTTAGAAATCTCCCTTTTCATATTATCCCACCAATAATGATCACAAAGGTCCCTATACATTTTTGTGATTCCAGGATTTATAGAGAAAGTAGAGCTATGAGCTTCATCCATCATCTCCTTCTTTATTTCTCGAATAGATGGAACACATAGTCTTGTACGAAATTTCACTACACCTTCTTGATCAATATTGAACTCAAGAAACTTACCATCCTTCATAGCCTCAAAATTCTTCTATAAAAAAGGATCTTCTTTCAGATCTTTCTTGATCTTATCTAGTAATGATGGTTGAGAAATCATTTGGGATAGGGTTGATGATGTCTCTTCCATTATAATTCCCAAGTCCATCTTTACTAGGTCATTGATCAAAGTATCTCTTTTAATTATCATCATGGAAAGGAAAACTGGGTCTTTCTTACTTAATGCATCAACAACTTTGTTTTCTCTTCCAAGATGATAATGAATTGAAAAAGCATAGTGTTTAAGAAGTTCCAACCATCTCCTTTGTCTCATGTTCAATTCCATTTGTGTGAAAATATACTTCAAAATTTGATGGTTTGTGTATATATCACATTTATTTCCATAAAGATAGTGCCTTCATATCTTCAGAGCAAAAAATACCACAACTAGCTCCCAGATCATGTTTAGGATAATTCTACTCATGAGTCTTCAACTATCGAGATGCATAAGCAATGACCTTGTCATTTTTCATGAGGACACACCCAAGCCCTTTCAAAGATGCATCACTAGAAACAACGAATCCTTCTACACTTGAGGGTAGAGTTAACACAGGTGCAGTAACCAATCTCTTCTTCAGCTCTTGGAAACTTTTCTCACACATATTCGTCCAGATGAACTTGACCCCTTTTCAAGTTAACATGGTTAATGGATTAGAAAGTCATGAAAAGTTCTTCACAAAACTCCTATAATATCCAACTAATACAAGGAAACATAGAATCACAATTATTGTTGTAGGTTGAGGCCACTCCTCTAAAAATTTTGTCTTTGCAAGGTCAACTGTGATTCCTTCATTAGTAACAATGTTCCCCAAGAAAGCAACTTGTTGTAACCAGAATTCACATTTACTAAACATCCCAAAAAGACTCTCCTTCTGTAGAGTTTGTAAAATAGCCCTTAGATGATCCTGATGCTCCTCAAAATTTTTGGAATATATCGGAATATCATCAATAAAAACTACCAAAATGTTATCAATGTAGTCCTTAAATACTCTATTCATCAAATCCATAAAAATAGTAGGTGCATTAGTCAGTCTGAAGGGTATAACAACAAACTCATAATGCCCAAATCTTGATCGGAAGGCAGTTTTTAAAATATCTTCTTTATTCACCCTCAATTGATGATAATGATAATAAAGATCAATCTTAGAGAAGAATTTATCCCCACCAAGTTGGTCAAATAAGTCATAAATTATTGGAATAGGGTATTTGTTCTTCACCATGATCCCATTCAGTTCTCTATAATCGATGCATAACCACATTGATCCATCTTTCTTTTTGACAAAGATAAATGGTGATCCCCAAGGAGACACACTCGGTCAGATAAACCCTTTCTCCAAATGATCTTGGAGTTGTTTCTTCAATTCCTTAAGCTCTATATTTTCCATCCTATACGGGGTCTTTGATATCAGATGAGATCTAGGTATGAGTTCAATGGAGAACTCTACCTCTCTTTTCAGGGGAGGTATAGGTAACTCCTCAGGAAATATGTCCTCTTATTCCAAGATGATGGGGACATTTTATATCCTTAAACACTCATCTCCTTATTCTTATTCACCGATAAACTCTATAAAGAAGGATATAGGAGGTTATTCTAGACAAAAATCAGGTTGAGATATATCTCCTTGGAAGATAACTGTAGGTTTTCCACTCAAGACTACTGATATTTCCTTTCTTCTATAATTGATATTAGAATTATACTTTGAGAGCCAGTCCATCCCTAGTATAATGTTGAATTCCATCATGGGAATGACTACTAGATTTGAGATAATACTGTGCTCACTAAAGTAAATACTAAAGTTTCTAAACACTGAAGATGATTGGATAGTCCCACCAGAAGTCTTGACTGATAACTCTACTTTTAGAAAATCAGGGGTCAAATATAAATTCCTTGCAAACTTGGAGGAAATAAAGGAATGTGTAGAACCAAAATCAAACAAAGTACTTGATAGCTTTGAGAGGACAACAAGAGTACCTACTGCCACATCATTCAGAGAATCGACTTTAGCTGTCGTGATAGAAAAAGCACAACCTTGATCCCTTGGCCTTTGCTGAGGCTGATGGTGGTTCCCCTCCACTACCCTCGGGTTTGGGTAGTGATTGACAAGGTTCCCACCTTGTACACACTTAAATCATTGGAAATTAGGTAGGTCCTGCACCATCTTCCCCTTTTCATTAGTGTTTTGAAGTTTAGGTTTCACCTCACAATGAAAATTCCTTGCAATGTGTCCATCTCTACCACACATTTAGTAATTCCCACTCTCGAGTAGGCAGTTCCCTGAATGCTTCTTCCCACATTTATTACACATGGGAAGTTGTACTTGCTTTCCACCTCTTCCTTGATCGAAGATCCTCCCTAATCTTGGATCCAATGATCTCTTCTTGTCTTTTTATTTATGAGACTACCGCGTCTCACCAAACTCTAGCTCGACTTTCATCACACTCCACACGATCTTCGCATAGCTATCATAGTCTCAGTTGGATAGATTCTTCCACAGATGAGGACTCAGTCCATGGACGAATCTATCAACCTTACCATTTGAATCGATGACAAAGATAGAGGTATCTCGTGAAAGTCAGGTGAAGTTCATCTCATAGCTTTTGATAGATTCGTTCTCCTTCTGCTTCAACTCAAGAAACTCCTACTCCATTATTGTCCTCATGGAATGAGGGCAATACTTACTGAAAAAGATCCCTTTTAACTCTTCCCACTCTATAGCTTCAACTTAAACTATTTTCCTTGTGTTTTTGATCAGTTCCCACCACTGATCAACTTCTCCTTCTAAGCGATAGACATCCAGGGTGACCTTCTCTTTCTCTGAACAGTGGAACATAGAAAAGATCTTCTCGATGAAGCTGATCCACCACTCAGCAATCAATGGGTCAGTTGATCCACTGAAGGTTGGTGGTCGTCGACGTATAAAGGACTCAACATAATGTTGTTCCCTTCGTGGTGAGATTTTCCTCTCAGCTTGATTCAAGTTATTTCCTATAACTTGAGTCAGTTGGTTCATCATTTGCCTGAATGTTTCCATTCTGGCTTCCATCGGAGGTCTGTCAGCGTATGGTCCATTTCGGTCACCATTTGCATGGTTCCTCCTATTTCCCTCAATTTTATAAAATAATAAATCCTTAGTGAGAAAATTATTTCATTTACGAATCTTTTAACTATAAAGGATTTTATGTACTAAAACCTCATACTTAGACAATTACATTTCTTTTATAATTCCTTCATAATGATTCAAAAAAAGCTTGCGATTAACTAAACATATCCCCCGAGAGTGTTGTAACCAAGAGTGCAGCAAGGCTCGTTGTCGTGCATCATTTCCTATTCGAGTCTCGCTCAAAGTGATGTTTTTGGGTTTTACCCCTATGTACATCTGTGCCAGAGCCACCTCTACCTCCTCGTATCAAGATAGGGATGTATTTGTTTGATAAACCACTTACTCAATACTCACCAAAATACCAATAAGTTTTCCTATATTTAAACTTTTCTATAGGGCTCTTACTAAAGTTTTTGTAGACTAATTTCCATAAATAACTAAACTATCCTTTGATACCAACTATAACATCCAGCCTTTTTATTACATAACTTTTCATTACATTTTACAAACAGAGGATCTTTAAAGTCTAGTGTCTTGGAAATTAGGGACATAAAACATGAAAAAAACATAAAAAATTATTCTAATCCATTTGTAAGACTTAGTTATATGTTCATCCTATGTAAAATTACTGCATATCATATCCTGGAGACATACATCAAAGTAAAGGGTGAGCAAAAGGCCCAATATGGGTAAATAGGGAATCATTTTACTTGTGATATCAATAAGAACTTGAATAAAAACATAAAGACATGAGAAATGGATGTATAGGAATATAATAATGAAAATAACTTGAAAAATACTTGAATATGTGGATACAAAATTTCATTTAGACATTCATAAACATATCACTAAGTTCCATCCCCAAGGTATCATAAAAATTACTAAGGATATTCACCAAGGTATCGTGAAACTTGTCATCTCTAGAGATTAATTATTTACCCAATACATTGAAGCACTATCAGGGAACACCCTTAATATGTATTTACATTCATGTGATATACATAGATCATAATCAAACATTTCATAAATAACCTATAGAGAATAAAAGAAATGGGTTTCATTTCAAAATCATGATGTTTTAAAAGTACTTAAAAATAAGATCATTATGTCATTTATAACCCATGGAAAGGGAGTGAGGGTTATATGTATGTAAATTACAGAATAAAATATATCATTTTTTTGTATTGATGAACACCCATAGAAATGAAATAGGTCTGGGTATTCAAATTAATAAAACAAGAGAATTTCTTGAGAGAAAGGGAGAGAAATTTTGAGACGAAATTTCTATAGCATAACGACTATATAACATGGTTTTTGAAAGTAATAAAAAGATATGGTACAAGGGTAACCCACTCATAAATAAATCATATTACAATATAAATACAGAATAACATGGAGATAAAAAGATGGTATGGATATTTTAATGACATACCACATGAAAAGGAAACTTCAAAGGAAAGAAAATATGTGATTTCTTTTACAAGAAATTCGGCAGCCTAACAGCGTCACTTAAAAATTAAAAAAATCAATTGATGAGAGCGGAACGAGTCTCTCATAATTTGGAAATTAAATTTAAAGTATTAAAGATATATAAGAACAATCCCCCACATAATAAAATATAACTATAAGACATAACATAAAGGAAGTCATGACTTAAAAGAGGAGGCTGAAAGGATCCCTTACCTTGAAGAGTAACTTCAAAATCATGAAGTTAGGGACCTTGGGAGGATTGAGGGAATCATTGGAGGACTCCTTGGGAGGTAAAGAGACCATAAATTCATTGAGGAGGATTTTTTAATGAAATTTATGATGGAATGGCTTTGTATTTATAGGAAAAGTGAGGAAACAAAGCATTAATTTCTAAGGGACACCTCATCGGTGGTATTGGTTAAACCATGAGATTGCCCATAGTATTGGCCACTTGGGAAACCACATATAATATATCAATATTTATAAGTAGAATAGAATTATTACATAATTATTACATCCTTAATTATGTCATTAAACACTCGAAACTCAATACTGTATTTTCACTATTCACCGAAAATTCAACTTTTCTAGAAAAATCCCAAAAATACACCTTAACCGATTATCGATGCTCTGAATTCAAAAATGAACTCCATTTTATAAAAATAAATTTCTAAATATTTTTAATTTAATTTTTAAATAAAAACACTATTCACCTGAAAAAACTAATGCTTAACTAATAATTTCTGAAACTATTATTTACTTATTTTATTGAATCACAATACCTAATCAAGGTGCCTAAAATATATTAATATTTTCTTAAGTGAGGTTACTATTCCATTGATCACATTACTAATCATAAGCTTAAAATCACTATTCATAATTTATATTCACCATAAATTAAGTTGATATTATTGGACTCTAAATTTCTTACTGAACACAAATGTAGAATACCATTTTTTGAAAATCATTATACATAATTAATTCCATAAGATTTACATAAATATTTTAATATATACATTTTTTAATTCATAAATAATATACATCCTATATTTATCCGGACCTTTGAAAATTCACAAACTTCACCATAAGAAGAAATCACAATTTTATTTATCTTAAAGGATTACACAAAGCAGTTATGGTCTCGTTATATAGCCTTTTATAACACCATTATAGGACCTAAGTGTAAGGTGTGCTAAGGTGATATAATATGGGGGCGGCTCGACCAACATTGCTCGAGTGGTGATTTATATCAGCTTGAACTTCTCCCGAATGCGATTCCATTCCAGCTTCACACGATGAATTTCAGCTTGGGTTTGGTCCTGAGCAAATCCCAGTGGTGCTACCTCCTTCCCATGTTCCGTTAGATGGGATTCGATCACTCCAAGACTACTGGATGAGGCCATCAAATCTTCTTTTTTTATTAATTAACCAAGATCACTTGTAATTATAGACAATAATCACAACATTTAGTTTCCAATGGTCATATTGACCAATGATCATATAGCTATCGAAACCCAACAATATCATTTTAATTATACTCATTTCATTAAATGAAATAGTTTTGTTGAGTATTGTAAGAACTCGGTTCTTATTTTAAGGGTACGGGATTCTTCTTTTCCTTTTCCTTAAGTGTTTTTGAGAAAATATGGAAAATGGGGAAAAATCCTAAATTTTGGAACTACACGCCGTGTACTTTATCCACACGTCATGTACTTTTGGCCGTGTTGGGATGAGTACACGGGGCGTGTAGCCATGTCGGCGACAAAGGGTGTATGAACCGACTACACAACGTGTAGTGGTACCTTACACGCTGTGTAGTCAGTCGGCATGCCTAAATAGTAAGGCAGTGGAGCAGCTGACAGTAGGGCGACAGTACACGCCGTGTACTTGGGAGTACATGCCGTGTACTCATGTCGACGGATGAACAGTGTGTCGGTGCCACCAAATGAACAGTTAAATGAAAGAAGTACTCGCCGTGTACTCAGAAGTACACGCTGTGTACTTTGTTTTTTCGGCTTAAAACAGGCAGTATCCTCTTCATTTGGTAGAGGAGACTCTTGAACCGTTTTGGAGCCAAAGGAGGAGGCCAGATCTTTGAAGATCCACTGGGCATTCGTCTGGAATCCGTTCCGGCTTCGGACTATTTCGTTGGAACCGCACAGGTAAGCCCTCTCCTCTCCCGGTATCGTTTTTACCAATTCTTCTCCTAACGTAAGTTATTTACGTTTGTTTGGTTTTTTTTCTTCGTCAGATATACGTCGTTCTTGGGCATTTCTGGAGTCGGCGTTTGGGTGTAACGCTCGTTGGCGTATAAGGTAGGTGACTTGGTGTTTAGTTTTCCAACTGCTGTGTGTTTTGTGCGTTTTTGTGCCATGAACCCATGTGGGGGTGTCGTGTGGCTAAGGCCGTTGCTATATTTAATACCTAGAATTGATTAGGTATTTAATTGTGATAATAAAATGCTGGTTGGGATCGTTGCTTGGATCCGGAACCACCCCGAGGGTGTGTTCCACTGTTTAGTCGTTTGGCCAGGATACCCGAGGGAATTATTTTGAAGTAGTAAGTGTAGAATTTCCTTGAGAGGAATTGCTTTTTACTGCTTGTTTACATGTTGGTAATGACTCGGTTACTTGTTTAGCCTGAGGGAATTGTTGTATTTGTCTTGAGGTCGTTGTTGTGATTAGCCTGAGGGCGTGACTATTTTAGCCTGAGGGCGACACTCTATTTCTCATGAGGGAAACCTTTCGTGCCTGAGGGCTTGACTTATGTGCCTGAGGGAGACACTTCGTATGCCTGAGGGTGAGATTCTAATACGCCTGAGGGAAATACCAGCGGGTTGGTTTCTGTATGGCCAGAGGGAAAGCTTCTGGTTGGCCTGAGGGCTTGGTGATGTTGAGCGCAAGAATGTTACTAAATTAAATGAATTAAATAAATAATAAAATGGAATTTTAATTGTTAAGTTAGTTACTTTTTAGTACTGCTTACTTTATTGAATTTTATTATTGTACACTGTTTTTGCATGCTTACACGCAGTTTGGCACGGGCCTTTGGTGGGTGCCTACTGGGATATCTTTCTCACACCCTATTTGGGTCATGATTTTCGGCCCAAATAGATTATGTTTCTGCAGGTGTAGATAGGGGAAAGATTCCCTATACAGGTACTTGACTATTACTGAGGAGTAGGAGGGCATGGGATCGAGCCTAGGCTCGTGATGCTGCTGCCAGCTGTTTGCTTGTTTTGCTGTGCTCTGTATTCTGTTGAACCGTATTGATGTATAACATGTTCTGGCTGCTTTCTTAGAACTTGAAACATGTAGCATCATCTTTTATATACTGTTGGTTATATCCACTGCTGTAGTTTATTTCAGTTGTGTATGTTTACTGCTTCTGCTGTTTGTCGTATGTTTTATTTAAATTCCGCTGCGCTACACTTTGACAAATGAGAGCATAGTTTCCCCACTATCAGACCTGGGCCCTCACTGCTAGTCTGCAGCCTCTGGCATTTGGGGAAATGCGCTTGAGGTCACGTGGTGAACCGGGCTCGGGGCACCCGTTGCGTGGAACCCGGGTCCGGGATGTTACAAAGTGGTATCAAAGGAGTTTCTTTTCATTGACTTACTATTTGGAGCCGTAGTCAGGGATAGGAAAGAACGGTAGTTGGTAATAAGCTGTGCCCGGGCGTAGCTAACCCGTGTTCAGGGAAAATCCAGTCTACCTCGTATTTTTCATTATTTTGATTTTGCAATTTTACAGTTGATATGTTTTCACCGTTGGGTGATGCACTTGGATTGTGCTGTTTATATTTTATCTGTGGGTTCTATTTAGTTGCAACCCAATGAGATGAGGGTATTCCGTCTCATGCATCATATAGGCACATGCTAGATATCACATGCCATGAATAGTTTCTATGCCATGTAGGTGCATTAGAAATTCGCATGTTGTTGTGATAGTTGTTGTGCTAATAAAGCATGCTGTTGTGATAACTGTTTGATAAATACCTGCCTTGTGATATGATATGTTTGTTTGAGTTTGTTTATATAATGGACGCCAAACTTTGGTTTTTGGGGAGTATGGGACCCCATTGATCTGAATTTGGTGGATCATTGACTGTTTGTTGGTTATAACACATATAAGCTGTCAAACTTTGATTCGTGGGGAGTATGGGCCCTCCCGAATCAGAATTTGACACTTAGGTGTTGGTTTTTAGTATTTTCTGGGTTCCAGGGAAGTTTCTGAGGCATACTGTCTAGAAAATCCAGAATACACGCTGTGTAGGACCTAATACATGCCGTGTGTGTTCTTCTGTTCGGGAAGAAAAATAAACTTTTTGAGTACACGCCGTGTACCCTGAGTACACGCCGTGTAGTCTCTTCCCATGTCACAAAACGTGTGGGCGGCGACATGGGGTAGGGATGTGCTTGGGAAAAACACGCCGTGTAGTTTATGTACACATTGTGGAGTGTGACCCGGAGTCCGGCCGTGTAACAAACAACGCGGGTCGGCCAAATCTTGTACAACACGCCGTGTCAATGATGAACATGCCGTGTAGTGTGACCTGGGGACTCGGCCGTGTAACTAACAACACGGGCCGGTGTCACCTCTCCCTGGACACACCGGGTACCTGTGGGACACACTGTGTAGTCTTGTATGAGGACAGACTGTGTGGAGTTAAGCTGAGTAGTCGGCCATGTCACAGACGACATGAGCAGTTGGAAAATAACACCGTACACGCTGTGTAGATATTATACACGCCATGTAGTTTTTTTGAGCGGAATCCGTGTGGCTTAGCCGTGTCGAAGGACCCAGGTAGGGGAAGGGAAGTCAAGTACATGCCGTGTATCCATTGTACAAGCCGTGTAGTCTTGTTTTTCAATTTTTGAAATGCTTTCTTCCTCTTGTTCCTTTGTGGTCCCTTCGCTTTCAGTCTTAATAATCTTGAATTTGAGGCCTGCTTTTAACCCTGTAGTGTCATGCCGCCTAGACGACCGCAAGTTGTTTTCCAGGAGAGCGACGATGATTATACTCCGGAGATGGTGGGCCATGGGCTACCAGTTGATCCTCCAGTAGAGCTAGATGCGGCGCCAGCTGCTATATCGGACACAGGCGCGGAGGCATAGTTTCATGAAGGATTTATGCGGTTCATGCAGACCTTTCAGGGAGCACCACATGCTGGTACATCTATGGCTGAGTTGACGTGTATCTTTCAGCAGTAGCATCCGCCTACATTTTCAGGGGATGGCAGACCACAGGCTGTAGAGTCTTGGCTAGGATCGATGCAGACTATTTTCGAGCACTTGGAGACGCCTCCAGGGTGGAGGGTCAAGCCCGCGACTTACATGCTGCGTGATTCCGCCAAGAGGTGGTGGGATGTTACCACCCAGACAGAGCATCACAGTGACATGGCGTGGGAAGATTTTTAGGAAGTCTTCCATGACTTCTTCTTTCCCGAGACGCTGAGGGCAGATAGAGCTCGAGAGTTCATGAATCTGCAGCAGGGCGCTATGTCGGTGAAGGACTATTCTGCTCGTTTTACAGAGCTTCATCATTTTCACCCGTGCTGGTTGGTGATGAGACGTTGAGAGCCAGAAGTTTTGAGGATGGTCTTCGGTATGACATCCGAGCATTGGTGAATGTTTTTAGGTTTCCTACTGTACACGCGATTGTGAACCAGGCGTTGATTTCAGAGTGGAACCTGCAGGAATCTAGTGGTGTGGGCCAGGGTGGTTCAGCACCATTTACTGGTATTATTTCTACTGGCAAGAGGAAGAGACAGATGGACTTCTCTCAGGGTGGTAGTACTAGCCAGACAGCTTCTTCAGGTGGCCCGATCAGGTGCTACCAATGTGGCAGAGAAGGGCACAAGAGACCATAGTGTCCACGAGACCTAGTTGAGTACCAATCTTGTGGAAAGATGGGTCATATACAGTGCTTTTTCAGGGAGTTTCTACCAGTGGCTAGTAAGAGGGGTTCTGTGCAGACTCCGCGTGCGGGAGCAGGACCGGTGGCTTCTTACCAGTTAGGGAACTAGAATACGTTGGGGCATACGGGAAGAGATGGTGGTCGTGGCCGTGGTAGCCAGACACCAGAATCGCAGAGGCAGCAGGGCGGGACAGCTCAGGGTAGCCAGGCTGTGTCGCAGGGCCTCGGCACTGGGCAGGCATATGTAGTGCAACAGACCCAGCAGGAGCAGGATCTCGGACCTTCTACAGTCAGAGGTACTATTCTAGTAGCTTCTGTCTTGTATTCAGTGCTTTTTGATACGGGTGCTATGCATAGTTTCATATCTGTACCCGTTGTGGAGAGCCTTGGGCTCAGTGTTTCTTCTTCTTATTCTGATATCTTGACGCTAGACACTCCATTGGGGACTAGGACGGCTGTTGTGCGTTAGTGTAAGGAGTCCCCCCTTGAGGTTGGAGGGTGTCACTTACATTGGGACCTCTATGTCTTGGAGATGACGAGCTATGATGTCATTCTTGGGATGGACTGGTTGGTTCCCTTTTGAGCCTTTGTAGATTTCTATCGTCGCAGGGTGAGTTTCACGTCACCAGAGGGCGGAGAGTTTCCATACAAGGGTGAATGGGATGTTCAGGCGAGTCGAGCTAGACCAGAGCATCATGGGCGAGGTGGAGTCACGACCCAGATTGTGAGTTTATATATGGATTATCAGGGGACTTGTCAGACAGATTTCCCTCCAGTTGTCGATCGTTTCAGGGATATCTTCCCAGATGACTTTTCAGGTCCACCTCTGGTGCGAGAGGTGGATTTCTCTATTGAGCTAGTTCCAGGAGCAGCACCGGTGTCCATTCCTCCTTATAGTATGGCCACACCTGAGTTGCATGAGCTCAAGAGGCAGTTATAGGAGCTACAAGGGAAGGGTTTTATCTGACCCAGTACTTCTCCTTGGGGTTCTCCGGTCCTTTTTATGAAAAAGACAGACGGTAGCCTCAGACTTTGTGTGGATTATCGGAAGCTGAACCAGTTGACGGTTAAGAACCGACATCCCTTGCCGAGGATAGATGATCTGTTTGATCAGCTTTGGGGAGCACGAGTGTTCTAGAATATTTACTTGAGATCCGAATATCATCAGCTGTGTGTTAGACCATCTGATATACCTCTCATAGCTTTCAGAAGTAGGTATGGTCTATATGAGTACACAGTTATGCCGTTCGGACTGACGAACACGCCAGCAGTTTTCATGGCTCTGATGAATTGTGTGTTCCATCCGTATCTTGATTCCAATGTGGTAGTATTCGTGGACGACATCTTGTTGTACTATCACACTCGACACGACCATGCCACCCATCTTGAGATTGTATTGAGTATACTAAGAGAGCATCGACTATATGCTAATCTCTCAAAGTGCCACTTTTGGATGGACCAGATTCACTTCCTGGGTCATATCATCTCAGAGGCAGGAGTTTCAGTAGACCCAGAGAAGGTGGGAGCAGTAGTTTCCTCAGAGAATCCTAAGAACGTGTTTGAGATATGGAGTTTCTTAGGGCTGGCTGGTTACTATAGACGCTTCATATAGGACTTATCCCACTTAGCAGCACTGTTGACAGGTTTGACTAAGAAGGGTGTGATGTTCGTTTGGTCAGAAGCTTGCGAGACATATTTTCTGGACCTGAAGGGAAGGTTGACATCAGCATCGATCCTGATACTCCTAGAGCAGGGGAAGAGCTATACAGTTTATGGTGATGCATCAGGGATTGGGATGGGAGCTATTTTGATGTAGGGCGACCGAGTTTTTGTGTACGGGTCTCAGTAGTTGAGGCCACATGAGAGAAATTACCCGACGCATGATCTCGAGTTGGCTGTAGTTGTTCATGCGTTGCGCTGTTAGAGACACTATCTGTTGGGAGAGCATTTTGTGGTTTTCACCGACCTCAAAAGCCTCAAGTATATCTTTACTCAGCGTGACCTGAATCTGAGACAAAGAAGGTGGGTCGAGTACCTACAGTCCTTCGATTTTGAGCTTGCCTATACACCTGGTAAAGGTAATGCAGTAGTTGATGCACTGAGCAGGAAGACTCAGATACAGGCAGTGCAGGAGGCCAGTGGTGAGTGGCAGCTTATGGATTTGTTCTATGAGATGCATCTAGAGGTGCATGACAGTCAGGGGAATACATATCTTTCCTCGTTAGCTATGACTTCTACCCTCCTGGACAGAGTGAGGACGAGGCAACTATCAGTTTCAGACGGCCTAGTTCTACGGGAGTCGGTGGGAAGTGAGGACCCTCCTCCCGGTTGGACGATAGGTGATGATGAGGTCCTGCGTTTCCATGGACGAGTATGGGTTCCAGGGGATATACGCGAAGAGATGATGTGAGAGTTTCATGCTTCAGTTTGGGCAGTTCATCCCGGGGTTACCAAGATGTACCGAGACTTGAGACGTTAGTACTGGTGGCCGGATATGAAGAGGGAGATAACTGGATTTGTTATGAGGTGTTCCACCTGTCAGCAGGTGAAGTTAGAGTACCAGAGGCTAGCCGGGCTATTACAGCAGTTGCCCATTCCAGAGTGGAAATGGGATGATGTCGCGATGGATTTCGTGACATGATTGCCGAGGTCACCTCGAGGCAATGACGCCGTGTGGGTTGTTGTGGACAGACTCACGAAGGTAGCTCACTTCGTTCCGATCAAGGGGACCTTCGGTGTGGATGATCTCGGAAGGCTGTATATCTGAGAGATCGTACGTCTTCATGGGGTCCCTCATTCTATCGTTTCAAATAGAGACGCCCACTTTACGTCTCGTTTCGAGCAGAGTTTTCAGAGGGCGCTGGGTACACAGGTGCTTCTGAGCACAACATACCACCCTTAGACAGATGTCCAGTCAGAGCGGACGATACAGGTGCTAGAGGACATTCTGTGCGAATTCGTACTAGAATTTGGGGGCTTTTGGGAGAAGCATATACCCTTATTCAAGTTTTTCTATAAAAATAGTTTTCAGGCGACTATTGAGATGGCACCATACGAGGATTTATATGGTAGGCCATGCCGATCACATTTGTGCTGGTTAGAGGCAGGTGAGGTAGATTTACTGGGGCCACAGCTCGTACAGGAGACATCTGAGCAGGTCCAGTTGATTTGGAAGCGGATGGCTACCGCACAGTCTCATAAGAAGTCTTATTCTGATCGTCGTAGAAGACCTTTGGAGTTCGTGGTCAGGGATCAGGTTTTCTTACGTGTTTCGCCGAGGCTGGGACACAAACGGATCAGGAGGCAGGGTAAGATTTCACTAAGGTATGTAGGGCCATTCAAGATTCTAGAGAGAGTTGGGCTGGTTGCCTATCAGTTGTAGTTACCGCAATGGTACCGATCCATGCACGACATCTTCCACGTGTCTCAGTTGCATCGCTACCATTCAGACCCATCTCACACCTTTCAGCCTGAGGAGGTTGAGCTTCAGCATGATGCATCCTTTGAGGAGAATCCGATCCGTATCGTTGACAGGATTATGAAGGTTCTCCGAGGCCAGTCAGTTCCTCTCGTACGGGTGCTATGGAAGCATGGCCGAGTGTAGGACGAGACCTGGGAGCGGGGGGCCGACGTACGTGCTCAGTGGCCAGAGCTGTTCTGAGCTTTATCTTCACTACCCTTGGAAGGACAATTCGGGGACAAATTGCTATAAGGGGGGAAGTTTGTAAGAACCTGGTTCTTATTTTAAGGGTACGGGCTTCTTCTTTTCCTTTTCCTTAAGTGTTTTTGAGAAAATATGGAAAATGGGGAAAAATCTTAAATTTTGGAACTAAACGCCGTGTACTTTATCCACACGCCGTGTACTTTTGGCAGTGTTGGGATGAGTACATGAGGCGTGTAGCCATGCTGGCAAAGAATGTTGTATTCACCGACTACACGCCGTGTAGTGGTACCTTACACGCCGTGTAGTTAGTCCGTAGGCCTAAACAGTAAGGCGGTGGAGCAGCTGACAGCTGGGCAACAATACATGCCGTGTACTTGGGAGTACATGCCGTGTACTCATGTCGACGGATGAACAGTGTGTCGGTGCCACCAAATGAACAGTTAAATGAAAGAAGTAAACTCCGTGTAATTTGTTTTTTTGGCTTAAAACAGGCAGTAGCCTCCTCATTTGGCAGAGGAGACTCTTGAACCATTTTGGAGCCAAAGGAGGAGGCTGGATCTTTGAAGATCCACCGAGCATTCGTCTGGAATCCGTTCCGGCTTCAGACGATTTCGTTGGAACCGCACGGGTAAGCCCTCTCCTCTCCTGGTACCGTTCTTACCAATTCTTCTCCTAACATAAGTTATTTACGTTTTTTTGGTTTTTGTTCTTCATCAGATCTATGCGGTTCTTGGGCATTTCTGGAGTCGGTGTTCGGGTATAACACTCGTTGGTGTATAAGGTAGGTGGCTAGGTGTTTAATTTTCCAACTGCTTTGTGTTTTGTGCGTTTTTGTGCCATGAACCCATGTTGGGGTGTCATGTGGCTGAGGCCGTTGCTATATTTAATACCTAGAATTGATTAGGTATTTAATTGTGATAATAAAATTCTGGTTGGGATCGTTTCTTGGACCTGGAACCACCCTGGGGGTGTGTTCCACTGTTTAGCTGTTTGGCCAGGATACCCGAGGGTATTCCTTTAAAGTAGTAATTGTAGAATTGCCTTGAGAGGAATTTCTTGTCACTGCTTGTTTACCTGTTGGGCATGGCCCAGTTAACTATTTAGCCTGAGGGCATTGTTGTATTTGGCTTGAGGGCGTTGTTGTGATTATCCTGAGGGTGTGACTATTTTATCCTGAGGGCGACACTCTATTTTTCCTGAGGGAAACCTTTCGTGCCTGAGGGTTTGACTTCTGTGCTTGAGGGAAACACTTAGTATGCCTGAGGGTGAGATTCTGATATGCCTGAGGGCAATACCTGCGGGTTGGTTTCTGTATGGCCTGAGGGCAAGATTCTGGTTGGCCTGAGGGCTTGGTGCTGTTGAGCACAAGAATGTTACTAAATTAAATGAATTAAATGAATAATAAAATGGAATTTGAATTGTTAAGTTAGTTACTTTTTAGTACTTCTTACTTTATTGCATTTTATTATTGCACACTGTTGTTGCATGCTTACACACAGTTGGGCACGTGCCTTTGGTGGGTGCCTACTGGGATATCTTTCTCACACCCTGTTTGGGTCATGCTTTTCCACCCAAACATATTACATTTCTGCAGGTGTATATAGGGGCAAGAGTCCCTATACAGGTACTTGACTATTGCTGAGGAGTAGGAGGGCATGGGACCGAGCCTAGGCTCACAATGCCGATGCCAGTTGTTTTCTTGTTTTGTTGTGCTCTGTATTCTGTTGAACTTTATTGATGTATAACATGTTCTGGATGCTTTCTTCGAACTTAAAACATGTAGCATCATCTTTTATATACTGTTGGTTATATCCACTGCTGTAGTTTATTTCAATTGTGTATGTTTACTGCATCCGCTATTTGTTGAATGTTTTATTTAAATTCTGCTGCGCTGCACTTTGACAAATGAGGGCATAGTTTCCCCATTATCAGACCTGGGCCCTCGCTGCTAGTCAGCAGCCTCTGGTGTTTGGGGAAATGCGCTTGAGGTCATGTGGAAAACCGGGCTCGGGGCACCCGTTGCGTGGCACCTGGGTCCAGGACGTTACAAGTATAAAATAAAATTACACACAAAAATAGGAAACAAAAATTATTAAAAAGTTCGGGTCATTACAATCTATATTCCCCTTTTCATAACCTAGACTTGGGCTTGAAAAGTTATTTGAGGGGAATAAGTAGGAAAAAATTTACAACTACATTAAATCATATCTCCATTAATTATTAAGTGGACCCCAAAATCCTAAAACCAAGGATAAGAATTTATTAAAGTCTTTTCCTCTTTGTTATACCATTTCTTTATTAGCCATTCAATCCTTGATGTGAACTTAGTTAACTCAACCCAAGAACATATGTTAAAATTCCCTAATAATTGGAAGCACCTTTACTTTTGTTGTTCAAGTACTTTGAACTATATTTTAATTTTACCTTAGTTTGTGGAAGGCTAAACCATCTTAATATTAAAATTGAGGTATTTCTTTTCTTTATGTGTAAACTACCCATTTTATCTCATCACATATTGGTTAATATTAATTAGATATTACTTAATTGATTAACCTTGTCAAGATAATTCCAACACATATTATAATATTTAGTTTAATTCTAACTTTAATTATTTTTAATTAATTATTTTATTGATTTAAAAATATAGTAATAATTATCAATGAAATTGATAGAAATTAAATAAATAAAATGGAATGACCACGAGCTTATCTAATGGTTGGTTTACCTAGAAGATGATAAAAAAACCTTAACCCTAAGAAATTAACTCATATAACCAAGCATGGTATGGGTTATAACATTCCACCAATGCTCAAGTGTACCTCCTGGATTTGTTTCATCTCAGCTCTAAACTTGAACCGCTTCTACTCACCTAGAAGCTCCATCTATAACATAATCTGACTCACACATAGTTGAGGGGAACCAAAATATTGGTTAAAGGGGATTTATATAAAAGAAATATTGGGCACACTAACCCTTATATAATGAGAGAGAGAAATGACTCATAATCCATTATTTAATTTAATAAATTATTATAAAAACCATGGAATAATAAATTAAATAAACCAAACAAAAACATGTGGTAGTATAAAATCATGAAAATCCACATAGAAATAAATGAATACTCAAAAGTACATTATATATCATTCACATCAATTTGTTTTTTATTATTAAGAAATAAATTCTATAATAAATTCAGTTAATTAGTTAATTAATTAATTAAATTAATTAACCAATTCCCTTTATCTTAATAACCATAAAAAGGATCTTTGAGATTCCATTCATAAATGAAATATGGAAAATAAATGGATTGACGAACAATTAAATATAATTACATAGAATTAATTGAGAATTCATTAATTATGTAAACCATTATTACATAACTAACACATCTAATTTCAATAATGTAATTATGTTTTTTAATGATGTAATTAATTATTCTTTATGTAATTTAATTTTTTCTTTACCTGGTGACTAAAAGATGTATACTAACCAACTAGATTCTATTTTCCTCACATTCTGTGTAACTAGGATAAATGCCTAGGGACTCGATTTGTATCTTAGTTGGGTTAAATGGTGTGTATTAAAGTGATACACATTATTTGTTCCACTTTTCATGCATCCACACAACTCAGTTATGGACTCAACATATTGTTCATATGTGGGAATTGATGAGTCACGCAACATTTAGGCCAACTACACATCATGTATCTCATTAATGATATAGGTTTTCAGTTTCACAAGACATGATACCATTTATTTTACCATATGGTTAGAAATAATTTCCCCACTAAATGTAGTAGACTACATGGTGTTTATGATAACTACACGCCATGTGTTTCGATAGACTATATACCAAGATATCCCGGTCAACACATGGTTCACATTAAATGCTCCATGTGTTATTACAATTCAGTATGTTGGGTATCCCACAACAAATGTAGGATTAATAAACTTGGGTATATTGTATGTACTTTTAGTCAAACATTGTCACTAGTACAAAAAAGTATTTACCACATCATAATTTTTACATTGGTTATAAATAAACGAAGAGAAAATCTGAAAAATTGATTTATCATGTCAGTTATATTATAACTGATGTAAAAAGTTAATTAGCTTGATTTATCATGTCAGTTATTTTATAACCGATGTGATAAATCCAATTTATTATACCAATTATTATATAACCGACGTGATAAAGAAGGTGTCATTGATTTATCATTTTAGTTATTTTATAATTGATGTGATAAATGTAAAGAAAACTCTTTATCACCTTGGTTATTTAATGACCGATGTGATAAATCTTTTAATTTTTTTTATAAAGTCTCGTTTCATGTTATTCCACTGTGTTTATTTTGAGTGATGGTGACTTAGTCTCTCTCACAAAGAAACTCTACATTCAATTCTTCGATCCCATGGCATCTAAACTGGGTTTGAAAGCATCATTCATTATGTTTTTCATTAGCACATCTATCTTATTGACTTGAAACTCTTAAGAGTATTCTTGAGGTCAATATCCCTTTTCTTATTTTTCATCATCTATAATCTTCTATACCCCCATTTATTCTTGGTATGCCTATCCTTATAAACCCTAGTGTCTATGTGAATGAGAATAGGGTGTAGGTATTATTCTATTTTGGGGTTTTTTGGTGTTTTAGAATTATAGAGGGATATTATTTGATTTATTGATCTTCATAATTGTAGGAGACTTTCTATATCTTTATTTATACTTGATATAGGTAGGGGTTTTGGTATAATTCATTTAATTTACATTTCATTTAATTATATATGTTTTATAATTACATGTTTTTCAAATTAAATCTATATGTTGTAATCCAAATGCATTCCATCATATTTTTACTGTTTTTATCACTTCGTATAATCAAATTTCAATGATTTTATTTTTTATATAGTGATGTTTCAAATCCCAAGTGTTTGTAAAAGTGTTTAATTTTTTTTCTAAATGAAATTTATGTTTTTAATAGTTTAAACTCATTTTGGTCATTAGAATAGAAAAGGTGCAGTTTTCACGGATTTTTTGAAAAGAAGAAAATGGATGGATTTTAAAAATGATTTAAAATTAATATGTTTTACACTTTAAATGGTTTCAAATGTGGTTTACCATGTCTTCATTTTAGTGGAAAATTTAAAATTGGGATCTTAAATTGTAGGAATGAATTGAAATTCTATGTTCATTTTGGTAAAGGCTCATTTTGAACATTACAAGAGAGTTTTCATATTAAATTTGGGATGCTTTGCTAGACCTCTTTTTTTTACACTTGATATAGATTTTGGTCCCTAGGGGGATATAGTTTATTATAAATTGTGACGTGGTTTATTTGAAAAGGGGTTAACAATGTAATTAGTGGTGATATGATAATTATATATATGAAATTATTTTTAGTTGATATGATAATCTAATGATCCATTTTTTTCACATATACACTTTGTTTAAATTCATTGGAACACTAGTAACTATGATATAGGCCCATATTTATTCTATATTAGTTCATTGTAGACACGTTCTAGTGCCCCTAATTATGTGATACACCAGGGCTCGGGGGGGGGGGGGGGGTGGAATTATGCTAGTGTAGACTAGATGAATAGTTTGTGTTTTGGTTTGGAAACAGAATAACCAAACATTTGTCTAGTGTATTTTTACTTTCTAGAAAAAATATCACCTGATGTACTATTAGTTTACCCTAATACTTAGTGATGGTTTATGAAATTATAGGAGATTACCATCATTCATTTTATCAAATTCCTTAGTTTGAATGGCTTCTGTAGAACTGTGGTATGTTGTTTCTTTCCTTTATTACATTGATTATATGGTTCCTTGTTGTGTTTCATTTTTACTCTTTTAATTTGATTTCATTTTTCTATTAAATAAATTTAATGGTCAATTTTTAAAAAGTATGCTTTCTAAAACACAATGATTGGTTTTTTTCTATATTTTGGATTTTTAGAAAGGGTGGATTTTAGAAACGTTTTTTTATGCCTAAGGGATATTTTCACCACATTCCCAAGACAATCTAGATTCTTCTCAAGTAATGTAAACAAGAACTTGTTCCACAATACCATTTTTCAAAACAAAACCAATAATAATGGTAAAACCCATAAATGGGACCATCAAAATTATATGAAATAAAGAAAATATTTTAATTCAATACAATCCTAAGACCTGTTAGATAATTATTTTAGATAATTAGGATAAAAAATTAAGTAAAAAAACTCATTCTGTGATGGGATAATAATACATAAAAGTAGTGGATGGTGTTGTTTTTTTATTTTAGTGGTTTTATATCTTATTTCTCAAAACAATATCATTATAATTTTCAAATAATCATATATCTGTTTTATATTTCAAAATTTTGTTACATTCAAATTATGAAATATTTCATATAAATTTAAAACTGGAATATCTAACTATATTTTATTTTTAAAATTATTTCCATGTATATATTTTTATGAGTTATCATTTATATTTAAACTCATCTTTCATTATTGTGTAGAATTTGTAATTATATTTTTCAAATATGCATATCTATTTTTTTATATTTCAAAATTGTTTTACTTTAAAATTATGACATATTTCATATAAATATAAAATTGTCTTATCTTAACAAGATGTATAATTTTGATACTTGTTATAGGTAATAATGAGTTGAAGTTAGATTATAGCACATCAAATGAGTGATGAATATGAGGAAGGTGTTCATGTTTTTTTGGAATTTGGTAAACGAATTGTTTCAAACAAAGACACATTTTTCTCTCTACTATTGAAATGTTTAAATATGAATAAGTTGAAATGTATAGAGATAAAAGATCATTTAATTTTTCATGGTTTTAATCCGAGTTATAGCCCTTCGATTTGGCATGGTGAAACTAGGCATAATTTTAGATATATTGATGATGATACATTGTAATATGGTAACTCTAATGAAAATAAAGAAATGATTCATGATATTGAAGCTGAAATAATTGGGAAAGAACCGATAATTGAGCATCTATATGGTGATCCTGAAAAACCATTGTATCCTGGTTGTATGGATTTTACGATTTTATCATCTGTGTTAAGATTTATTAACTTAAAGGTGAAGCATGGATGGAGTGACAAGAGTTTTATAGAGATACTAAAATTATTAAAATACATTCTTCCTAAAGTCAATGATCTTCCAGATTCACATTATAAGGCCAATAAAATATTATACTCGATGGGATTACGATACAAGAAAATACATGCCTTTCTGAATAACTGTGTGATATTTAGAAAGGAATATGGATTTTTGTTACACTATTTTAAATGTGGGACATCACTGTATAAGTTGAAAGAAAAATCGCTGACTAATGTAGAGATTATAGAGATACCTGATAATGTATTTTGGTATCTTCCTATAATTCTTTTTTTGAAACATTTATTTTCTAATTCACATGATGAAAAAAGTTTAATATGACATGCTTATGAACATATATATGATGGAAAATAATTCATCCAACAGATTGTCTATAGTAGAAGAAAATTGATGAATATTATCCTATATTCAAAAATGAATTTAGAAATATCAAACTTGGTTTGTGAATGGAGAGAATGAATCCATATCAAATCCTCATTAGTAAACATTGTTCACGGCTTTTTTATTGGTAATTTACAACCTATCTCCAGAATTTTGTATGAAACATAAATATGTCATGTTGTGTTTAATGATATTTGGACCAAAGAAACCCAAACATGATTTTAATGTTTTCTTGTCACCATTAATTGATGATTTGAAACTCTTATGGTAGGATGGTATTAGGGTGAATGGTTATTATAAAATGGAATATTTTTTACTACATGAAGTGATTATCTCCAATATAAATGACTTCCAAAAATATGGAAATTTTTCTAGATAGAGTGTTAAGGGGAATAAAGAGAGTCAAATTTGAAAACAACAGACTTCATATTGTCAATTTCATCATGGGAGGAAAATAGTATACATAGTTCATAAAAAGTTTTTGCCTATATACCACTCTTATAGAAGATTAAAAAAGGAATTCAGTGGGACACAATAATTTGATATTTCTCCAAAACATTTATCCACTATTGAGTATTTTGATAGGGTGAAAAATATTGATGTGACATTGGTAAATACACATAAATATGGTAATGATTGACATATTTGGAAGAAAAAATCAATATTTTTTGAGCTACCATCTTGGAGATATCATAAAGTGAAACATAACATTGATGTCAAGCATGTGAAGAAGAATATCTATGATAGTTTGATTGGAACATTGTCAGATATTAAAGTAAATACTAAATATGGATTGAATGAAAGATTAGACTTACTATCAATGGGAATACATTTGATGTTAGATCCCACTCTTGATGGAATATGAACATTTCTTCCCCCTGGATTTCCATACATTATCCACGAGGGAGAAAATTAGCCTTTTTAGTGTATTAATGATATCAAAGTGCCGTAGGTTTATTCTTAAAATGAAATAAATTTTGTATATTTGAAGGATTTTAAGTTGAAAATTATGAAATATCATGATTTTTAAGTCAATATGCAACAACTTATACCAGTTTCTTTGCATGGAATATTTCCCATCCGTTTCAGAAAGACTATCATGATGGTGTGTTATTTTTTCAATTCAATTTTAAATAAGGTGATTGATTTGGATGCTTTGAAAATTTTGAAAAATGAATCAATTTAAATAATTTTCAATTTAGAATATATTGTAATCCTTATTTTTTGATATAATGGTGCATTAAATGGTTCATCTGGTTTGAGAAATAAATCATTTTGGACCTGTATATCTAAATTGGATGTATCATTTTGAAAGGTATGTGAACATATTGATAGATTATGTTAAGAATCCATACCAAAATTAATCCTCCATTGTTGAATAGTATATTTCTGAGGAGGCTATGGAGTTTTGTATGAGCTACTGGTCTGTGGAATATTACATTGGTTTGCCTCCATATTTCCATGAATGAGTTAATAATGAGAGAAGTGGGATTCGTTGCTTAAAAGTCAAATCTTTGTTAGGTTAATAGATGAAGAATTTACATTTATGCATCTCGGATAACATGGATGATTCTCAATCATATATAACATTCCATATAAATTAATTGAAACAATGTCATCCAAGGAAGAAGGAAATGTGGATTTTGAATGAGGAGAACAAATTTTTTTCCATGGTTTAAAAAGACCATGCTTGGTAGATCAGATGCATCAGAGAAATTAATATAGTTAGTATGTGGTCCAAGTTTCAATGTGATAACATGTTCTAGGTATGAAATTAGTGGCTATATATTTTATATAGAAGACTAGGACAACATAAGTGTAGTTCAGAATAGTGGTGTATTGGTGTTCTTAGAAGCAATGCATGTTTAGAGTTATAAAAACAAAAACCCAATTTCTACATCATGTGAAAATTATGGAGTCATTGAAGAAATATGGGAGGTTTATTATATTAAAATTAAAGTTCATGTGTTTAAATACAAATGGTTTATCAGAAACAATAGTGTCAGACATGGTGAATTTTGAATGACACTTAATAATATGAATATATTGGAAGACACAACTGATTATTTTATAATGAAAACCCATGTAAAACAAATTTTCTATGTACTTGATCAATTCTATATGCATTGGTCTATTGTTTTACAAGTAAAAACAATATGTTGGTGATGATCAACTTGATGAAGATACTCATTTATGTGATATCCCTACTTTTATAGAAATATTAACATATGATATTGATGAACATACTGTATACATGGTTAGTTCCATAAGGAATGATCATGATGAAGGAATTTGGGGAAAAAAATCCATTATTACATTCATAATATTACAGATAACATGTGTTTATTTCTTGTTTAATTTTATTAATTTCATAAAATGTTAGATATTATATTTTTTTTCTTTATTAAGACACGTATTAAAACAAATAAGTAGACATGTTTGTTTATTTTAGTTTAGTTTTGTATAGTTTACCAAGTTTACCATTATATAACTTAAATATTTATTGATTTTATTTAATTACAATTATTTTAAATCTATATATTAAAAAATATTATTTTTTTTGTAAAAAATTGTATCATTATGTTGGACCATTTTTTATATTCCTACACCAATTTTAGATTTGTTTCTATTCATTTACATGACATGTCTTATATCATTACTGTTTTTATCATTTTAGTTAACTATAAGAAATATGAATAATAATGTGTCAAGTTTTAGTTTACTTTTATGTATAATAATTTTTCTTTTATTGTTTACATTAGTATTGTAATATGTGATTTTTTATATTTTGTGTACTAAATGTTTGTTTCTTTTATTTTAAGCATAATTAAAGATCAATCAGTTGATAAATCACAAACTTCTATAGATGAGTGTCATGGTCATACCTCTGGGGAGGAACATCCACATGCTTCCCTTTATGTGACCCAATCTTCTTCATGTGCTCCCACAATGAAAAAGAAGAGTTCGAGTGTTGGTAAATGTGGCCGCACACATTTACCAAAATTATCACTTTCTCATAGCCAGGACTAGAGGATAGTTTTAGACTTTTATGAGTATGTTTTTCCAAGAGTTCCTAATGAAAAATAGTTCAGGACTTTTATATCAACTCAGGGTAAAATAAAAGTCAGTATTTTGTTTAATAATTTAGAGAAGTGTTGATAAAAAAACACTAGATCAGTTGTAGGAGACCATTTTGGTATATTATTTTTATATTGTTTGAATAATCTTGAAATGTTTATAGTATAATATTTCTTCCCTCTTCTTTATCATATAAAAATTGAGATACCTAACACTGGAGAATTTATGAAGAAATTTTATCAATGAATGCTAGGAGATGGAGGGATTTAAAATTATCCCCCACATCTGATTTCTTTTTTGGCGATAGGCAACATGATAGTCCATGTCATATATATCATTTTATAGATTAAGGTAAATGGAAAAAATTTGTTGAAATTATAAGACAAGAATCATTTTTGATAAGTGCAATGTAAAATTTTAGAAGTTTTATTATATTAATGATATTATTAATGATTTCTTAATGATTTTTTATTATTAATTTATAGGAATCAAGGAGATACCATTAGGATATACAATATAGAAACATATAACCTCATAGATTATCTTGGAGAGGGTATACTTTATTGGAATAAAAAATTATAGATGAAAAATTTCAAAAACATAGAGCTGAGTCCTCCAGCTCTAGAGAGGTTTCCCCACCATCCCCTCTATCTAGACATGAAAAATGGAAGAGGGCCCAGATGAGAAAAATGGGAAATATCTTACAGAAGAATCAAGGTTCATAACCGAGTAGATTGTAATTTGTTTATTTGATTTATTTAAGTCAATTCATTTATTTTTATAACTTAGATCATTAAATAATTTTTAAAATAACTCATACAAGATTATCTTGAGGATTAGAAAATATAGAGGGTATTTAAATCTAATGGGAGGCATGATATTTTATCTGCTGCATTGGGAAAGACCAAACACCGTAGTCGTGTATGAGGATACCCAGTGGGTGTATCAATAAGAAAAGTGTTAACACCTTAATAAACTTATTCCATAGAGGGTTTGCCTAAAAAATAGAATATTTGGAGGCTGAAGTTCACAATATTAATGCGACGATAGAGGAAAAGTTCAAAGTGTAAGTACATTCTATGATGTTAAACATGAAAAGACAATTTCAGACCACAGCTCTCGCTCCACCTCCACCAGCATCTCCCACTCACCCAACTCTGCCTACATACCCCATTATTTATCCTCTACTTCCACTTATATACCCAATTATTTATCCTCCACCTCTACCAATAGACCCCATTTTTTATCATAACCCAATACCCCCTCCTCCACAGCTTCCTAGTTATTGTGATTTGTGTGTTGATGATTCTCACTCTCATATAGTTTCATATTGGCTAATATATTATATAGAAGATACAATTCATCATTAAAAGTTAGAGGTAGAGTAACATAGAGTCAATATACATGATATTATAGATATATTATCTAGAGTACCATTTCTTACAGATGAGGTGATGATAGTTGGAAAAAGTATCAGCCACTTTTTAGTTTGGCCATCTAGACTTCTTTAACCCATTACCATAGAGGTATGTGTATGGTATATATTTTATTTTATTTTTGTATTAAATTTGTTTTAACATTTGAAAGTTATTATATTTATTTATTTATTAACAAGAATACTTTAAAGGTAATGAAATATTGTATAACTAACAATAAAGACAAAGAGCTATGACACCATATTCAGATTCTAGTAGTCTAGACAGATTGTCAAGATATTCAAATTTGTTGGTGGGTCATTATACATTTCCAATGGAAGCTCATGTTTTTGGACGTGAAATAGATATGGGGATTTTGAAAAATGATATCATGGAGATTGTTATTGGAGATAATTTGGGTATCAACATGGTGAAAGTTTTTTCCATGTACATCTTAATAAAAATCTTTTGCTGATTTAAATTTATTGAAAATCTATACTTATTTCAGTTTGGTATTAGGTATATTTTTTAAAATGTGTAAGATGGATGTGAAGACATATTTATTTGGTTTTATTGACCCACAATTGATTTCACCTAAAGGGAATGAATTGGATGAGGAAAAAAGTAGATTATATTGCAGAAATATTTCAATAGAATATAATTATGCAGTGTTGGATGTTTTCTTATGTTGAGAGGTATGAAAAATATGTCTCACAATTTTTTATTTATATTTTAACGTAATAACCACTAAAATTAAATTTTCTTTTATATCAGTGACCATTGGATGTTAGGTGTCTTTTGTCCAAGGGATAAAACACTATTGGATATGCTCTGCCCATGGCGATGTGTGAGGAAATTTTAAGAACTTTTAGGAAAATTAAGTTTTAATTTATTAATAGTTTTTATATTATAATTAATTTTAAATTTATTTCATTCATATTATTTTTTTACAGGGTATGGCCTTTATTTTGAATATCCAAAAAGAAAAAGAGTGGCAAGATAAAATATGTAAAAGTAAAGGTGAATATCTATTTATAAATAGTACATTTTGGATGTATTACATAAAAACGATATTTTGAATTGAAAATAGAATTTAAACATAATTTTCATAAATATAAAGGGATCATCAAATTTATATATTATATGTTATGATTTATGTATGAAATAATTGCAACTGGAATAGTTATGAAGTTCGACCGGGTTAGATTTCCTTATAAATTATTCCTTAATATTTTATTTTTTTATTCATTATACATGTTAATTACTTTATTTTTAATTTATAGATATTTGATAACCCTCAACCTTATAGTGAACAAGAGTTCAAACACTTACAAGTGGAACGATCAAATTATTTTACAGGTTTGATTGGATTTTAGTTTGTTTTTAGAGAATATTTTAATATTTAATGTCGTAATTATAAATTTATATTTGGTATTTGTTTTGGTTGGATTTATGTTTTTTAGTTAATATTGTAATTTGTGAATGTTTTAGACTTTAATATGTAATTTTTATTCAAGTTTTTCTTGTTTTTGGTATGTTTGTGCTTGTTTCTGGTCTGGTTTCTGGTCTAATTTTGTGTTGTTTCAGGTCTGGTTCTATAGGGGAGACGAATGGTTTAATAAATTATTTTTTAAAAAATTAGTTCTTCTGTCGGTTATTTTATAACCAATGTTAAAAAAAATTTCCTTTATTTTTTATGTTGTTTATAAAATAGCCAACGTAAGAAATTCTTGGTATTGTGGTTTTACACATCGGTATTTTTTATAACCAATGCGGTATAGAGTTTTTGAAGTCGGTTATTTAATATCCTATGTGAAAAAAATTCATACCAATAAATTTTTTACGTCGGTTATTAAATAACTGACATAAAAAATTCTTATGGACTGGGGTTTTCTACATTATTTATATAAAAACTGATGTGGTGAACTATTTTTGGAATTGTTTATTTAACAGCCAACATGAAAAACCTTCACCGAAGTGTCTTTAATATCGGTTATTAAATATCCTACATAAAAAAACCACCAAAATAATATTTTTTACAATGGTTATATTAACCGACATTAAAAAATATGATTTTTTACGTCTCCTGCAACAACGTCGCCATAAAAATGATGTGAAAAACTTAAAAAAATAGATGTAAAAAATATTTTTTGAACTAGTGCGTATATCCATGTATATAATCCTAAATCCTCAGTACCTCCTGATGGAATCTCCCATAATTCCTCAAATGTCTGTAATCTTCTTATGATGATATGAAACTCGTGTGAAGCATATTAATAAGTCTAAAGAATGTTAATTAAACTCTGAATTTAATAATGATACACTAGAAGCAAAAAAAAAACAATTTCATATAATCGATTAATGAAAAATAAATAATTATAAATTATTACGTGAACCATCTGATACCACATAAAGGTTCCAGGGCATAGAAGAAATAATTTGGGAACTGCCCAATTTTTTTCAATCAAATTAATTGGATTTATGTTCAGAACTATATGTAAATGTGATCCTATAATCCACAAAGATATGATATTTTCATATATAATTTATAATTATTATTTTTAATCAATAATTACCTTTTGTAAAATTCTATCTTCATAGATGTATCGATATAACACCTTTTTTATATGATTACCTTGTCATAGGAATAAAGGACAGATTACCCTTACTAGTGATCCATACATGCTTCGTGAACCTGTGATCATTGTAATAGAATTATCCCAATTTTAGAATAGATGAATCGAATGCCTGAAATGAATACAATTTATCACAAATGAGTTCTTGAAATGGAGAATAATTCACTTCGGTGGATGATGAGAAAAACTCTGCAATATTTAGATTTTTAGGGGAGATCTCTCTATGGCCTGAGATAATCCTCTCTAGAACTTATTTTACACAGTGAAAGAATATAGATCTCACTTGAACACCCCCATTACGAAAATATCATAACCAAGATTATATTGTTCTAAGGTTATATAATAATAATGACACATGTTTACTACTTATTTTATTAATCCTTGGAGAATTTCTAGGTGGGAGAAAATTTCCACAGGGACTGTAGCAGCACTGTATTAGTGTAGGTACTGTAGCGGAGTACTATAATACCAGTACTATTAATCTCGAATGGGATTTCAGGCCACTAAGCCTTCAAACCATCAAGTGGGTGGTGAAATAGGCCTAACGTGTAGGTGGTCACTTAGACATGATTCAAGAAGGGCCTTCATGAGATCCAATGGTGGGTCCACAAGCCATGTAATGGGACTCATGCCCACTGGGCCTTCAGGATAAAATATATAATTTAATAAAGTGGCTAGTTGGGTGGGTGGTCCCTTGAGGGGGGGGGGTGCTATGACCTTCCTTTTTGGCCTATGTGTGTGAGGTGTGTGTGTGTTTGAATGTAATTGTACCCCCCAGAACCTAATATATATATTATTTAAATGACATGCGCTAAAATAAGGGATAAAAAAATTATTTTCTTGAATATTTATTCAAATAATATTAAATATGAAATTTCTCACTAGACCATAGAACTTGGTCCACCAATCCTCCTCAACATTTATCCGTCCTTGAATAATGGCTATTTTTTTAATACATAAATACTACTACATTATTCTCCAATAAATATATAAATATTATATTTATAAAAAATAGTGAATAAATATTTATTAATTATTCATGTAACTAAGTAAATAAATATTTTTTTACCTTGGGAATAAATCAGATTAAGTAAATATTTCATATTCACATAATTAAATAATTAACTGGTGAATAAATTTTATTAAATTTGAAACTCACATATATAATCTTTCAAACAACTGGTGATGGAATATTTATGATCAAACCGTTATGAATAATTATTAAACCACATATGAGAAGAATATTTACCCAACATTTTAAATTCATATTGAATTTAACTAAGGTTCCAAATACGCATAATGTCTGACCCCCTAGTCTCATTTTTCAGTGGAATTAGGTTACACTACCTAAATTCCAAGTTTATCATCTCGAAATACACCAAGGCTTCCATAAATAAATAATTTAACGTTTCAATGGATTTTAACCTCCTAAAAATCTATATTGTGTAATGTAATCACTTTATAAGGATACATCTAATAAAGAAGTTCTCATGCTAGTGTCATAAACCTATGTTCTGGATATCTCATTCATTGATATTTATTTAATGAACTTTCCAACATCACTTACATGTCAATTTAATTAATTAGTTAGAAAAATTCCCATTAAAGGGCATGAGATATAAACTTTTATTAAATAATGTAAGGGATAAATACTTTCTCGCATTATTCATTAATACAACATCATGCGTGAAACACACAATGTATCTAATCTGGACACAAGCATATGTTAACACAGGTTTGATCAATACATAAAATTAAATGACATAAGAAATGTAATAATAATAATATTAAATTATAAGGATCATTAAAATCATCCATTTATAGGATTATCTAATGAAACACATAAATGTGGATTTCCTATTTGTGGGTCATATTCTCATAATATCCTACACTAATGATTTCCAAGGGTGTACACTATGAGAAAGTGTATCAAAGTCCAATGAGGCTACACCCCTAATATATTGTATCATTTGTGTCACATGAAATGATATCAATAGTTTATATAACTTATATTTAAGAATACATTCACAGAACTTCTAGGTTTTCATCATAGTGGGGAACTACAATGACCTTTCAATGCAATAGTAGCCTTAGCCCATAAACACAAAATATTTTATACTGATGATCAATCATGATGTGATAAGAGATTTTATTTATACTTAAATACATGAATAAAATTAATCATAAATCACCAAGAATTTGGTTATAGGGAACCAAATCCAACATAGAGTATCCTAAAATCAATACTTTGTAGCATAGAAGAGTAAGGATTTTCATAGAGTAGAAAAAATACAACAATATATAAGTAACACAAAGTGTAAATTACATAGAGTAATTAAAAAACATACAATCACACATATATGATTAGATAATATACCACTTGGATTGAGATGGCATAGATCCAGTCTGGAAAAAATATATTCAATTGCAATAATGTAAATCTAAAAAAACATAAATTATACACATGAAATTATATCCCATTCTTAAATATAAAATATAAAATTTTTATTTATAAACACATAAAAACTAATTAAATGATCATGAATGAAAAAAATAAAAAATAACAAAAAATACATCAATTTATAAAAAATATTTCCAATATAAAAACCTACTAAATTAATCAAATTAAAATAATCAAGTCATTAAATAAAAAACATAATTAAGAAATTATTATCATATTAAATAAATAAAATTTTAATATATAGATAAATTATAATACAAATAAATAATACCATGAAACAAAAAAATAATGATCATTTATTAATCTATTGTTTTATAAATATACATGTTTAATTTAATTAAATTATGAAAAATTAATTTCTTTTCAATAAGAAAAATGGGTACCACAAAAAAAATAAAAACTTGGTTGTTTAGTGAGATAGAAAATTAAATAAAGATTAGGGAAAATATTTATTTTGGACTTACTACTTAAAACATGTATAAAATATTTTATGATATACCAAAATCATGTTGTATGACATAAGTGAAAACATTTTGTACTATATGATATGAACATTGTGTTATATGATATAAATATATTATACTACATTGGTTGTATCAATTATTCAATGATTTATATCATATATTTAGTAGCCCAATAATTTAATAATGTGTTTAAAAGAGTGTGAACATACATTAATAAATGTTAAAGGAGTTTAACTTGTTTGTTTCCCCTTTTATCATTACATATAGTAGTTTAATTTTTTTTATTTGTCATAAAAGATATTGAATATAATATAAGTTGGAAATGACCTAAATAATTATTTTTATATGGATTTATAAGAATTAATAGTATTAAAATGAAAGTTAAAATATCTTGTATGATCATTTCAATACCAACATCATTAATAAGAAAAGGTAGCTCAACAATTGGATCATGAGATTCTTGAATACAAACTTTAAAATTCTTTTCTAGTACTGGTGTATTATAAAGTGTATATTCTTGAATATTGTAGACTATACATCTTATAATTATGCAGTGTGTGTGTGTGTTCAAATATACATGTCATAATAAATTTAAACATAATGTATTTTAAAACTAGTAAATAATTAGTAATTTTTTATTTTAAAAAAAGTTATTTTTTTTATAAAATAAATGATTACCACTATTATATTAAGAATTTTTGGAGTAAAATACCCTCAAAACTAAGTTTTTGGAGATCCATTCTATTTTGTTAGTGCATTGATTTTTTTATTTCATTAATATATCATTTTTTATGCATAATTAATTTTTAAACATTACTTCATTTTTTGGTATTTACCTCCAATGTAAGAATCTAGGTATTTAATTTCAAGTTTTCCATCTCAAAATATGTTTATGGTCATACATTTATAAAGAAGTATCACAGTGTGACTCTAAAACTATCTCCTATAAAATGTACTAAATGTTTTGGATGTTGCAAAAAAACTAAAAGGAGTTCTTTGCTACCTTTATTAAATGAATCATATTACATCAAAAATTAACATACATTATTATTTTTTAAAATATAAAATAACAATAAATTTATCTTCTTTCATACTTACAAAATTCTCTCATACTTTTTGTGTGTTTTCAGGTGTAAGAACCAGGATCTTCATTCAGGTATGTTTTTCCTTTTTTCTGGAGTTTTTAAGGAAAATGAATTTTCTTGAAATTTTCAAAGTACACGCCATGTACTTTCTGAGTACACACCGTGTACTCTGATCTGGCTCGAAGCCGTGTGATGGCTATACCCGGGCCACACACACGGTGTGTAGGGGTGACGTGGAGGCTGATTTTGGCAGAGTACAGAAAGGACCCAGTACACGCCGTGTACTCTAAAAGTACACGCCATGTACTTTCCTTTTTTCACTAAACAGACCGTGGTCGCCCCTAACCCCCAATTTCATCTTCTTCTCCAGTTTCCGTCTGTCCGAAGTGACCCGTACGACTGAATCTTTCCCAAGCTTCTACCTTTCCATCTATTCTCTGATTTGAGCACAATCGATTGTGTTGGAAGCAAAATGGTGAGTTCTTCCTTCTTCTTGAGCCTTGTTTCTTGATTCCTCCTTGTTTTCAAGATATCATAGGATGAGCATTTTGTGCGTTTTCTCAGATCTATGTCTTTCTAAGGGGAATCTGTCGTCGTGGTTCACGTATATCGATCACCTAGGATCGAGGTAGGTGGTTTGTGCCTTTCCGTAGAAAGTTGATGAATATGTTGTGAAAATTCCACCAATACCCTTTAGCGGGGTATTGCGTGTTCCTGTTTTTCCCTTGTTGTATTTCCTACTTTGCATGATTTCTAGAGTAGATGTTTTTCCTGTGATTATGGTAGATTTACTATACCTTGAATGTTTGTTATGCTTGTTATGCCTGTTTGGCGTTTTTCCAGTTTCTATGCCTAGTTGTAGGATTTTGGACTGCTGCCTTGTTTTTCTACTGAGCCTTAGTTGATAGCCAAGTAGTTCTTGAGGTTTAATTGGATGATGCACGTGCGCTGATCATGTTTAGTTTCACTCATGACTGTGAGAACCTAGAGTATTAGAGTAAAAGGAGAATTGATGGAAGGGCTTCTCTAGAGTGTATTTTAATTACGATACGAGACCACATGGGGAATTGACGTTGAGTTCTTCCTCAGAGAGTCTGTAGTTCCTCGACGTGGGCCACATGGGGAATAGATATTGAGTGCTTCCCCAGAGAGCCTTTAGCACGATACAATACTATAGAGAGAATTGACGATGAGTGCTTCCCCAGAGAGTCTGCTTAATTTCATAACTGAACCAGAGGGGTGAGACTATGTGTGCCACCTAGAGGGTTGCTAGTACTTATAGGTTAAACCATAGGGGTTAGGTTGTGAGAGCTACCCAAAGGGTTACCTTTTTTCCTTTTTTACTGGTTGTTTACTTGTGATCTTCTTTTATTATAACTGTAGATTGTAACTGCTTGTGTTTCTGTTTACTGCCTCTTGTTTTATCACTTGCCTTGTATTCATTGACTGTTAGGCACAAATCTTTGGGTGATTGCCTACTAGGATTGTATCTCACACCCTATTTGGGCCATGCTTTTGGGCCCAAGCAGACTATGTTGCTGCAGGTATAGATAAGGGCAAGCGCCCTTTTACTTCAGGATCTTGATTGCGCTAGAGCTGGAGAGCATGGAATCGAGCCGGTGCTTGTGATGCTGAGGAGTTTATTTTGTTTTTCTTTTGCACTTGTTTTCAGTTTTATTCCAACATGTTGTTGTGTTTTCTGCTTTCCATAGATACTTGTACCTACTACATCATTTTCATAATTGCTATATATATTCATTGCTTCCGCTGTTTGGTTTCTGCTGTTATGTAAGTTGTTACTGCTTCCGCTGTTGACTGTTGTTTTTCCGCTGTATACCATACCGAACGAGGGCATAGTTTCCCCACCAACTCACCAAGGCCCTCGCTGCTAGTCGGCAGCCTCTGGCATTCGGGGAAACACGCTTGAGGTCATGTGGCGAACCGGGTACGGGGCACTAGTGGAGGGGCTCCGGATTCGGGTCGTTACAAAGTGGTATCAAAGGCGGTTCTTTTCTCTTGCTTTAGTATTTGGAGAATTTATCCAGGGATAGGATAGATTCGGTACTTAGTATTAAGCTATGCTCAGGAGTAGCTAACCCGTGTATAGGGAAAGACTATACTACCTCGTTAATTGCAGTTTGATGGTTTTGAGTTTGATGGTTGATATGTTTTCACCTAGAGTGATTCACATGACTTGTGCGGTTATTGTTTTGATGTTTCGGTTCTATTTCTGTCGCAACCCGATAGGATGAGGGTATTCCATCTCATGCATCATATAGAAACTTTTAAAAATAATATTCCATTCATTCTTGTCATGTCATCTAGGGTCCATTAGTGATTGCATGATGTTGTGATAGGCTTTGTGTAGATTATGCATGATGTTGTGATAGATGCTGATAGAATCCCTACTGTTATGTTAGAGAGCTGTTGTTTTCCCTTGTACGTGACTAATGGAGATGCCGAGCATTGATTCACGTGGATTATGGGACCTCACTAATCGGAATTTGGAACCTCTTTTCCTTTTTTTAGTGGTTCTGGGAGTCTGAGCAGTTTCTGAGCTATTCCTTAGAAAAACCCAGAATACACGACGCGTACTTTTTGGATACACGCCGTGTAGTTTTTAGGCCATGTCACTGACTGTGTGAGCAGAACATGGTGTTGTGGGAGTAACTTTGGGAACACGCCGTGTACGATTGATACACGCCGTGTAAGTTCGAAGCCATGTACTCGACCGTGTCACTAACAACACGGGATGAGGAAGCTCTGGTATAACACACCCTGTCCTTAGGGAACACACCGTGTAGTCCTGTCCAGGTACCCGGCCGTGTCACGAACAACATAGATCAGCATTACCTTCTTTTCCACATGCTGTGTTTGTTCGGAACATGCCGTGTAGTCTTGTCCAGGTACCAGGCCATGTCACGAACAACACGGGATGATGCCACGTTACCTATACATGCTGTGTTTGTTTGGAACACGCCATGTTTGTTCGGAACATGCCATGTGTTTAACAACACGGGCCGCCGAAGCCTTGTCCACTACATGTCGTGTCTATAGTAAACACGTTGTGTAGTCTCAGTTTAAGAAAAACCGTGTGGGTTAGCCGTGTAAGGAGACTCGGGCAGGGGAACAGTTTTCAAGTACACGCCGTGTGTGGGTTCAACATGCCATGTAGTTTGAAGTGTACACGACTTGTAGGGCAGGAGTACACACCCATGTCAGTGGGTTAAGAATACATGCCGTGTAGTTTTATACACGCTGTGTAGTTAAGTTTTGTAAACTTGTGTGTTTTTCTTCCCCTGTTTCCATTTTGTACTCTTGTGTTCTCTGTCCTTGTTTTCCTGATCTAAGGCGTGCTTTTTATCTTTCAGAGCTATGACTCTAAGACGTCCTTTGGTTGTACATATATCATCGGGTAGTGATCAGATGCCAGATAGGGCTGATCAGGGACTTCCTGCCGATCCTCCAGTCGGGCCAGCCTTGGAACCATCTGTTATACCAATTGCTGGTGCTGATGCGTAGTTCAGGGAAGGTTTCATGAGGATGATGCAAACCTTCCAGGGAGCGCTACCTCCTTCCATGTCTATGGCAGACTTGACGCAGGTTTTCTTACAGCATCATCCTCCTACTTTCTCGGGGGAAGGAGGACCTCATGCTGCAGAGTCATGGATGGAAGCCATACTGACTATCTTCGAGCATCTGGAATGCCTCCAGAGAGGCGGGTCAAGATTTCCACCTACATGCTCCGAGACTCCACCAAGAGGTGGTGGGATGTGATCTCACATGCGGATTAGTAGTAGTCTATGGCATGTGAGGAGTTCCAGCTCGTGTTCTATGACTATTTCTACCCGGAGACCCTGAGGGCCGACCGAGCCTGGGAGTTCATGAGTCTAGAGCAGGGTACTCTTTCTGTCATGGAGTATTCCGCTTGTTTCACCGAGCTGTAGTGATTCACGCCCCTCCGGGATGGGAGTGGGGTGTTCTTATCAAGGAAGTTCGAGGATGGTCTTAGGCGGGAGATCTGCTCACAGGTGAACATCTTCCAGCTGACTTACATTACTTCCATCGTCAACCAGGCACTAATTGCGAAGCGCAATCTGAGAGACTCTGGAGCGGCGAGCTAGGGAAGTTCTTCTTCCAGAGCTAGTCTTCCTCTAGATGATAGTAAGAAGCACCATAGAGAGCCTACACACGGTGATCCGAGGAAGCGAGATGCATCGTCAGGCAGCCAGGTGACATGCTACCAGTGTGGCCAGTCAGGGCACACGAGGCCGCAGTGCCAGAGGGACACCGTGGAGTGCCGATCTTGCGGCAAGATGGGTCACCTTCAGGGTTTCTTCCAGGTCTTCTCACCAGCAGTTGGTGACCGGAGTTCTTCCATGACTCCTTGTTTAGGAGCAGAACCACCAATTTCTCACCAATCAGAGAACTGGAGTTCTTTCGGCCGTTCGGGCCGAGGTGGGGGTCGAGGCCGTGGCGGTCAGCCACCAGTTCCTCAGCACCAGTAGGGAGGCTCAGCTCAGAGTGGTCAGCTAGAGGCGCAGTTCCGCGGTACAGGCCAGTCCTTCGCCGTGGAGCAGACTTATCAGGATCAAGATCCCGACCCTTCTACTATTCAAGGTACGATTTTAGTAGCCTTAGTTTTATCTTCATCCCTTTTCGATACTGGTGCTACGCATAGCTTTATCTCTGTTGCTGTTGTGGAGAGCCTTGGGCTCTGCATCTTTTCTTCTACCGACTCATTGACACTAGACACACCTTTGGGGATGAGGACATCCAGTGTACGCTAGTTTAGAGAGTACCCTCTCGAGGTTGCAGGGTATAGCTTCTTATGGGATCTCTATGTCATAGAGATGACAGGCTATGATGTCCTCCTTGGAATTGATTGGTTGATCCTATTTCAGGCAGTCTTCGATTGTTATTGCCGCAGAGTGAGCTTCGTTTCACCAGAGGGAGAGTCTTTTCTCCATAAGGTTGAATGGGACGTTTGGGAGAGTCAGGCAGGAATCGAGCATCTTGGGCTAGGAAGGGTGATGGCCCAGATTTCTAGTTTTTATCTGGATGATCAGGGGATTCCACAGTTGGATTTTCCTCCAGTGGTGGATCGATTCAGGGATGTCTTTCCAGAGGACTTTTCAGGTTTTCCTTCGGAGCGTGAGGTAGACTTCTCTATTGAGATTGTGCTAGGAGCGGCACCTGTGTCCATTCCTCCCTATAGGATGGCTACACCTGAGTTGCAGGAGCTCAAGAAGCAGTTGGAGGAGCTACAGGCTAAGGGTTTCATCCGATCCAGTATTTCTCCTTGGGGTTCGCCTGTCCTGTTTGCAAAGAAGGAAGATGGTACCCTTCAGCTTTATGTGGATTATCAGAAGCTGAACTGGTTGATGGTCAAGAACTGATATCCTTTTTCGAGAATTGATGACCTTTTCGATCAGCTTCGAGGAGCCCGAGTGTTCTCAAAGATCGACTTGAGGTCCGGTTATCATCAGTTGCGTGTTAGACCATCAGATATACCTATGACAACCTTCAGAAGCAGGTATGGTCTATAAGAGTATACAGTCATTCCATTCGGTCTCACGAATTCACCTACAGTTTTCATGGCACTAATGAACCAAGTGTTCCATCCTTACTTGGACTCCTTTGTCGTGGTCTTCATGGACGATATCCTGGTGTACTCTAACACTCGAGACAACCATGCCACACATCTTGAGATCGTTCTGAGTACACTGAGAGAGCATCAACATTATGCTAAATTCTCGAAGTGACAATTATGGATGGATCAGATTCACTTCTTGGGTCACGTCATCTCAGAGGCAGGAGTATCAGTGGATCCATAGAAAGTGAGAGCTGTAGTTCCTTGGGAGCAACCGAAGAATGTATTTGTGGTACGGGGTTTTCTAGGGCTAGATGGGTACTACAGATGCTTCATTCAAGACTTTCATCATCTAGCAGCACCTTTGACAGGTCTGACCAAGAAGGGGGGAAGTTCTTATGGTCATATTCTTGTGATTCATCCTTTCAGGAGCTGAAAGGGAGGTTGACGTTAGCACTAATACTTTTCTTGCCGGATCCAGGCAAGAACTACACTATTTACTGTGATGCTTCAGGTATTGGGCTAGGAGCTGTGCTTATGTAGGGGGATGGAGTCATTGCGTACGGGTCTCGGCAGTTGATGCCACATGAGAGGAAATACCCTACACACGATCTGGAGTTGGCAGCTGCTGTTCATGCCTTATGCTGTTAGAGACACTATCTGATGGGAGAGCACTTTGTGGTCTTCACTGACCACAAGAGTCTCAAGTATATTTTCACTCAGCGGGATCTGAACCTGAGACAGCATAGGTGGGTTGAGTACCTTCAATATTTTGATTTCAATCTTGCCTATACACCAGGGAAAGGAAACTCAGTGGCAGATGCATTGAGTAGGAGAACTCAGTTTCAGGCAGTTCAGGAGGCCAGCAGTGAGTGGCAACTGATGGATCTGTTCTCTGAGATGCATCTGGAGGTGCACGACAGACAGGGATAGAATTTCCTATCTTCTGTAGCTGTTACCTCTACACTTCTTGATCGAGTACGGATGAGGAAGCTATCAAACTCTGAAGGCCTAGTCCTGCGGGAGAGTGTGTCAGGAGAGGACCCTCTTCTCAGATGGTCAGTGGGCGAGGATGAGATCTTGCATTTACAGGGACGTGTATGGGTTCCAGCAGACATACGCAAGGAGATGATGCGGGATTTTCATTCCTCAGTTTGAGAAGTTCATCCCGGCATCACCAAGATGTATCAGGATCTTCATCGCCAATACTGGTGGCCAGGTATGAAGAAGGATGTTGCTGGTTTTGTCATGAGATGTTCTACTTGTCAGCATGTGAAGGCAGAGCATCAACGACCAGTAGGCCTTTTACAATAGTTACCCATTCCGGAGTGGAAGTGGAACGATGTCCCAGTGGAATTCGTGACTGGGTTGTCGAGGATGCCTCGAGGGAACGATGTTGTTTGGGTTTTTGTCGTCAGGCTTACGAAGTTTGCACAGTTCTTGCCGATTAAGGAGACCTTCAGTGTTGATGATCTGGGGAGACTTTACATCTGAGAGATCGTTCATCTACATGGAGTTCCACGCTCCATTGTTTTAGACAGGTATGCGCGCTTTACCTCTTGTTTCTGGCAGGGACTTCAGAAGGCCTTGGGTACACAGGTACTTTTGAGTACAACATACCATCCCTAGATTGATGGCCAGTCCGGGCACACGATCTAGGTTCTAGAGGATATGCTCCGAGCTTGTATCCTATACTTTGGGGGTTCTTGGGAGAAGCATATCCCTCTGGTGGAGTTTTCCTACAACAACAGTTTCCAGGAGACCTCAGAACAGATATAGATGATTCGGAAGAGGATGACTACGACATAGTCTTGACAGAAGTCTTATGATGATCAGTAGAGACGACCTCTAGAGTTCGAGGTTGGGGATCAGGTTTTCCTGTGCGTCGCACCAAGATTGGGACACAAGAGGTTTCGGAGATAGGGTAAGCTTTCACCGTGGTACGTCGAACCATTTGAGGTCTTGGAGAGAGTGGGACCGGTCGCCTATCGGTTGCAGCTAACTCAGAGGTATCGGGTCATGCACGACATCTTCCACGCCTCTCAGCTCTGACCTTACTTTTCAGACCCATCTCATGCCTTTCAACCCGAGGAAGTCGAGCTTGAAGTGGATGCGTCGTTAGAGGAGAATCCTATGCGGATTTTCGATCGCAGTATGAAGGTTCTCCGTGGGCGGTCTGTTCCTCTAGTACGAGTGCTATGGAAGCACAGACGAGTACAGGACGAGTCCTAGGAGAGGGAGGCCGATGTACGATTGCAGTGGCTGGAACTGTTCAGGGATTCTTCTTCTACACCCCATTAGGGATATTCGGGGATGAATTTATTTAAGGGGGGAAGTTTGTAAGAACCTGAATCTTTGTTCAGGTATGTTTTTTCTTTTTTCTGGAGTTTTTAAAGAAAATAAATTTTCTGGAAATTTTCAAAGCACACGCCGTGTACTTTCTGAGTACACGTCGTGTACTCTGATCTGGATCAATGCCATGTGCCGGCCGTACCCGGGCCACACACACAGTGTGTAGGGGTGACGTGGAGGCCGATTTTGGCAGAGTATGGAAAGTACCTAGTACACGCCGTGTAATCTAAAAGAACATGCCGTGTAATTTCTTTTTTTCACTAAACAGACCGAGGTCGCGCCTAACCCCCAATTTCATCTTCTTCTCCAGTTTTCGTCTGTCTGAAGCGACCCGTACGGCCGAATCTTCCTCGAGCTTCTGCATCTCCGTCCATTCTCCGATTTGAGCACGGTCAATTGTGTTGGAAGCGAAGCGGTGAGTTCTTCCTTCTTCTTGAGCCTTGTTTCTTGATTCCTCCTTATTTTCAAGATATCATAGGTTGAGCATTTTGTGCGTTTTCTCAGATCTACATCGTTCTAAGGGGAATCTGTCATCGTGGTTCATGTATATCAATCAACTAGGATCTAGGTAGGTGGTTTGTGCCTTTTTGTAGAAATTTTATGAATATTTTGTGCAAATTCTACCAATACCCTTGAACGGGGTATTGCGTGTTCCTGTTTTTCCCTTTTTGTATTGCCTGCTTTTCTTGATTGCTAGAGTAGATGTTTTTCCTTTGATTATGGTAGCTTTACTATAACTTGAATGATTTTTATTCTTGTTCTTCCTGTTTGGGGTTTTTTCCATTTCCCATGCCTAATTGTAGGATTGTGGACTGCTGCCTTGTTTTTCTGCTGATCCTTAGTTGATAGCCAAGTAGTTCTTGAGGTTTACTTGGATGATGCACGCGCGCTGAGCATGTTTAGTTTCACTCAGGACTGTGAGAACCTAGAGTAGTAGACCAAAGGGATAATTGATGGAAGGTCTTCTCTAGAGTGTCTTTTAATTATGATACGAGACCACATGGGGAATTGACGTTGAGTGCTTCCTCAGAGAGTCTGTAGTTCCTCGACGTGGGACACAGGGGGAATAGACGTTGAGTGCTTCCCCAGAGAGCCTTTATCACAATACAAGACTATAGGGGGAATTGACAGTGAGTGCTTCCCCAGAGAGTCTCTTAATTTCATAACTAAACCATAGGGGTGAGACTGTGTGTGCCACCTAGAGGGTTGCTAGTACTTATAGGTTGAACCACAGGGGTTAGGATGTGAGGGCTACCCAAAGGGTTACCTTTTTCCTTTGTTACTGATTGTTTACTTGTGATCTTCTTTTGTTAGAACTATAGATTGTAGCTACTTGTGTTTCTGTTTACTACCTCTTGTGTTATTACTTTCCTTGTATTTATTGACTGTTAGGCAAAAATATTTGGGTGATTGCCTACTGGGATTGTATCTCACACCCTGTTTGGGCCATGCTTTTGGGCCCCAAAAGACTATGTTGCTGCAGGTATAGATAAGGGAAAGCACCCTTCTACTTCAGGATCTTGATTGCGCTGGAGCTGGAGAGCATGGGACCGAGCCGGTGCTCGCGATGCTGAGGAGTTTATTTTGTTTTTCTTTTGCACTTGTTTTCAGTTGTATTCCAGAACATTGTTGTGTTTGTTTCTTTCCATAGATACTTGTACCTGCTACATCATTGTTATCATTGCTATATATATTCATTGCTTCTGCTATTTGGTTTCTGCTGTTATGCATGTTGTTACTGCTTCCACTGTTGACTGTTGTTTTTCCGCTGTATACCTTACCGAATGAGGTCATAGTTTCCCCATCGACTCACCAAGGCCCTCGCTGCTAGTTGGTAGCCTCTGGCATTCTGGGAAACGCGCTTGAGGTCATGTGCCGAACCGGGTATGGGGCACTAGTAGAGGGGCTTCAGATTCAGGTCGTTACATCAGGTAGAATTTTACCCTTAATTTTAACATTAGCCTTTATCTATACCACATGACATGGGACAAAAGTAGTGGAAGGATATCGTTGATCAATTTATATCTCAAAACTGTTACATAAATCATTTTTTATATTATTTCATTTAACTATTTTATTATAAATTAAAAATATATTCAAGTTTTTTGGATTACGAAGCCTATTAAATTTGTTGACCTTATCTACTATAAGGAAAAAATAAGGTGATAACTCAGTCTTGAGGTGCATGAAGAGGCTGTTGGCTTCTCTATAAGAGACATATCAATCGGATGATAAAATCTTTTTATGGGAATGTACATTGGTTAGTGGTTTAGGAAGGGTGATGAAATTTATTATTCCTACACATTTAGTATTATGATGATTCCTATAAGTTTACCATAAGTAGTTTATGTGGTAAAGGGAAGTGGAGTGTAAGGGTAATAAGAGCATATAATTGAGTAACTTGGACCATTCACTGAATAATGGAAGTCAGGTGTTAATGTCTGTAGGGTATCAATAGTCATCGAGGTTCAATGGAGGCTTGTCCATGATTCTTGAATGATAATGTTCCTACAATATCAGCTAGGTCCAACTATATTTGTGGTGTGTTATCACTTGTAAAAATATTTTTTATCATGGGAAAAAGTTAAAATAATATTAATTATAATTTTTTTTGTAATATTTTTATATTATAATAATAATATTTATTGTATCAGTTTTATCTCCTGGAAATAGGACATAACTTTCTGAACCATATAAAAATAATGTATTACTTCTTTACATTATTTCAAATGTATTTATTTGTGTTGATGTTTGAGTTTTGAGTGTGTGTAATGATTACTTGGTGTGATGAGTAGGGTTTTTAAACTTTCTATCATACAAATCATCAAGGTTGAGGGGTAGAATTAAATTATAAGTATATCCAATGTTTTTCTTTAAACTATGAATATAATATGGTGGTATGTTTCTAGTGGATCAGTGGACTGTTGTTTCCCTACCAAGTGGTATCAGATCTTGGTTCTAAGATCAACAGATCGCACTTGATAACATACCCAGGTACAAATTGCTTTTATTAACATTATTTAAATTTAGTGGGAATTTTATATTATAATTTATCATATTTAAAGGATATAAGGTCATAATTTATAGGTTCTATGGGAAATACTTTATCTTATATAGAATGTTGATGTTGGACTATCTCTTTCAAAAAGACCTAAATGTTTTGTTAACTGAAATCAAGGTGGAGATCATGGAAAAAGTGAACGGGAGAGGCTGTATAGAAATTATTCAGTCTCATTCAGTTGCCTTTGGATTAGAACATAGATTTAAATATAAAGGATGTGAGTACCTAAAAAGAGTTGCTAGAGACTTGGGCGAACATTCATGAGAAGCCAACAATAATGAACAAGATGTTCATGATGTAGAGATTATTCAACATGAGATTTTTATAATATATATATCTTGTTGATCATGTGAATTATTTTAACATTATTTGAATTCATCTAGAAAATACTAAAATCATGATTGTAGAAAATTTATGGGCACTTCTTTCATTTTCATCTATTCTAGAAAGACGGGAGGTGGTGGGGAAAATCATGAGTAATTCTTATGGTAAATCTAAATTTATATCTAAGTATGTTCAAGGGATAAACTTGAATGAAGAGATTATACATAGGTAATTCCAATAACCATTCATAATTACAATTAATGGAGATTGATTAGGATGGTATCCACATTAAATAAGTTGGATGAGATTGGATGATAAATCACACGAGAAGATCCAAGGTAAATTGGATGGTTCTGGACCCTCATGTTGGTACTATTGTAAGAGAGGTTATATCAAGAAATATTTCATGTAAATAATTATATATTCTAGAATATTATGGTCCATAAGTGAGATTTATATTATTTTTTCAAAAGTAAAAAGTAGTGATATTTTACTACTAAGTGTGAACATTCTGGTGGAATCAAGAATCATTGAATCTATGTCATCATTTCAATCCATGAAATTGAAGGGATTAATTTTTAATTATGTGTCTAGGATATTAATAAAGGTGAACTTATACAATGATGAGGATATATAAATCACGGGGAAGGGTGATGATAAGGTTCAGGTAAAGAAACAAATTACCTAGATCTCGAGGTAGTTTTTTACATACCATGTTTGTGGAAAATTTTTATTTCCATGGGATATCTATATAAAGAAGGGTTTGGAATAAAATTTACCAATGGAGTGTGTAAAATCACTTGGTGATATAGGTCATGTATATAGGAATAAATTATTTGACCTTGTATCTCACCAAAAGATTATATGGAGAAGCAATTACAGAAAACATAACTCCAATGAGTTTTGAGTTATGGAATTGTCACCTCAAGAATCTTAGTGAGAAGTACACAAATGCTATAGTTGTAAAATACATATTGAAGAAGTATAACATAGAATTTTAAATTTATGAGAGTTTTATACTTAGTAAATAATGAAAGGTGTTGTTTAACATGAGTGTAATGAAACCCAATAGCTAGAATTTAGAACACGTTCACATTGACTTATGGGGAACTTCCCCTATCCAATATAATCAAGGGTCATAATTCTTCATGAAATTCATCTTCACAAAGAATGTATGTGTCTAATTTCTAAAACACAAATACAAAGTAATTGAAGCATGAAAATTTTAAATGTTACCTTTTTTTATATATTTATAAGGTTAAGATCCCCCTTGGGTTTTGGGTGTCTTGGGGTGAAATTTTGGAATTTTTAAAGATTTTATAAGGCCACATTGTTTGGAATTTTTTTAATAGAAACCATGTTCCCTATATACTTTTGGATAATGGAGATTACGTCATTTCCATATGATTTGGTAAACCGTGTGATTAAACTTTGTGACCTTCTCGATTTTTGGTGATTTTATCTTATCACACTCTTTTTAATTAGGGATTCTCCCATACTCCTCCCCCATTAAAACCATACAACCAATTCAACTCTTAATCTATATTATACACCTTCTAATCCCCTCAATAGAAGTTCTAGGGTGATTTCATGGTAATATTTCACACAGATTGAAAGGCAAGGGCTTTTCTACCCCTCTCTTATTAGTTTCTTCCCTTTTATCCCATTCAACCTAACCCCAGTGGTTATTTTGGATGATTACCATATGTATTTTTTCTCTAAAATTGGAAATTTTTGTCACAAAGGGTTGTGAGACATATCTTTTGAACTCTTCCAGCTGTTTTCATTGAAGGTGAAATTATTTCCCCACTTAAGGTAGGTGTTTCTATTTTATTTACTTTTTTTAAATTTCCTTAGATGCGTGTTGTTATAAACTCATTTTTAATCTAGTAAAAAATGATATATATAAAATATACAAAATTTATCAAAAGTTTCCCATAACATCTTTTGGTTTTTTGATTTTATGAATGTTTGAATTTCACAATTAAATAGATTTTCCATAATTTTTATGCTTTATAAATTCTAAGTGTATGATAAAATGACAATGATGTATTATTAAAGAAAAATAATTTTCTCGTGGTGTTTTGGATCAAATATGATTTATAAATTGGGTTGTTTTATGGATTTAAAGGTTTTTCATGTTTGAAAAAGGGGTATTTAACTTTTGGAATTGTTTTATGATTTTGTTAATTATTGGTGATCCTATTTGGTGTGACTTTTGGTTTCCATTATTTTTATGCATGGTTTCCAAGTATTTTTAAAAGGGAATTTACAAACAAATATTTACTAATTATAAAGAAAATTATCATTTGGAATATTATTAAATTCCATTTTATTGATTTTTGTTTACAACCTTATTTAGACTTGTTTTATTTATTGGTAGAATTTTTTTGTACATGTGATGGACGTTTGAATTGTGATTCATTCTTGTAGTGCCCCGACCAAGATTCCACTTTAAACAGTGCTATAAGTAGTTTGTCCACTGGGCCTTAAGCTTGCCTCTCCATATACCAATAACTGCAAACTAGTAGTGAGGGTGTAAAGAGGTGATAATGGGGATACTATACCTTATTGTGGAGATAATAATAAATTTACATTTATAAATATATTAGAAAAAGAAGAACCAAATTAGTAGAAGAAAAATAAATAAGTGGAAGCAACGAATAAAAAAAATCAGAATAAGCATAAATATATAGTTGACATGGAATAATAAAAAAAATACCATTTGAAGAAATATAAACATGCCAAAAATGTCATAATAGTTCATACATAACAATATATAGTAGGTTCACCCATTGCTGACTATCATTACATACATATATAAATCATGGTAAAAAAAAGGAAACACCAGCTAATGTAGGAACCCCCATGGTCCCTTGCCATGTATCCCATACTAAGCAGCACAACATGATCACTATGGTTTGGCTCTTAATATTAACCCCTTACCCAATTTTAGAGACATAAAGTCTACATGATCCTTGAGGGGACCATGTAGGGTGTGAGAATAAATCTCATAAATCCACAACCAACATGTGTATGTATTACATTAATAATTATACAGGTGTATTTTGAATATAAATAAAATATTAAGGCACATATATTTAATAAATAACTTTATTCCCTGATTCTCAGTATGCACAAGGATGTGATCACCTACTTCTACCATCACTGGTGTAAGTTTGAACACATGACCCAAGTATATATATGGAATACAACACTTATCTTCATATATATAATTTAAATGGTAAGTATCCAAGGATTATCACCCAAGGCATACCATGATGAAAAGAATACAAGGTGAACCCTCAGGTCCCACCTATAATCATGTCCCCAGCACCATGTGACAAAAATAAAATATTCAGCCTACTTACAGAATGCCTAATCAATAAGTTCTAGGTCCCATGAACCTCTACTCAAAGAGTCCCAGTTAGATCAACATCCTGACATCCAGAACTATGATGATATCCATCCTATAATAAAATAATCATCATCAACTCAAGAGATGATGTCTTGAGGTTTGAAAATATTCATCCTCTAAATAACCTGGATCTTTGGCCTTAAGTGTAACAGTGAGCATCATCCCTCAATTGATGGTATGAAAACTAACAACCAATGGTCCATCACCATCCTTGTGTCTTTTAATGTTGAGAACCACCAAACATGTATGATGGTAAACCCCATCACCCTATCTGCATAGTTTACGGGGTCCTCCACCCACAACGAGTGGTCAAAATCACCTCATCTGAGTCCTATATATGTGTAAATGACTTTAATGGTGTGTCAGCCAACTAACAATGAGACATAATCACTAAAAATCCTAATCTATATAATTTTTCACCTCGTACCCCTATGCCCATGTTTCTAAATTCTAATGGTCAACACCATCTAAAGATGCACATGACATTCCCCCATCCTAATGACCCCTTCACCTAAATATGAGGACCAATTTTCCTCAACATGGTGATCAATATCACCACAAGATACTCAGGCCAAGCCCAAACTGACAAACTACATCACCATAGTCCAGGTGATCAAAATCACATCAATCCTCATACTATTCCTTTAAAAACTCGGTTTTCACTCAGGTATGGATCTTTTAAATTTCAGTCTGATTCTTTATTTTGGACCTAATAAGGATTCATAATCTGTTAGAGAAGGTCCAAAGGGTTTCCAATGATTTTTTAGAGCCCAGAACCAATATTTTTGGAAAAAATAGACCTATCGCATGGTTAGCATAAATCGTGTGGGTAGGTAGCATAGTTAGATCTAACAGTGTAGATGGTCTTCATTTTCAGGTAGATCCATTCTGCATGGTTTGTGCATAGTTTCCCTAACCATAAATCCTAGCCTTGTGAGTATCCCTCTTCTCCAGGTAACCATTTAGGGTTTGTGGATGTTTTTTCAAACCATGTAGAAAAACAGTGCACATGCTAAATTTTGGGTAATTTAACTTTTTTACCCCTAATGATCTAATTAACCTAACCTTCATACCTAATATTATTTCTAGAAGACGAAGTCACAATTTAGACCCATTTGGATCTTTTTTAAGTACTAACCTAGGGATCAAGATGTCTCTTTCATTCATGATTCGTTTGATCTTTCATTTGTCAAGTTGGATGCACAACGGTAAGTACTCGAGTGCATTTGATCTGTTCTTTTACTCTTTTTCTCTTTTTCTATTCAAATAATTATCGAGGTGTAAATGTTTGTACTCTTTTCATAGATCTACTCCATTCGAAACTAAATTAGAGGCTAATACTTGATTTGGAGAGTCGTGAAAGCCTAAGGTGGGTGGTTTATAACACATCCCTCAAGTTTGTTGATTTTGGAATTGTCGTGTGGGGCCTGCTAATTTCATCGGGTTCCATTTATTGAATTTATATTCCATGATAATAATAATTAGAACTGTATTGTTATTCTATTTAAAAATATGTGATTAGTTGTTTGTGGTATCATCCACAACTCCATCCACCCCATGAAGGATGTTATTCCATAATTGTTGTTTTAGCGTTTTGACACATTCGGGCCACCATTCGGGTGCGCCTTGGCTTGAATTTCCTAAGGGTAAGATTTTATATATTAAATGGATTGATTTATATTTTGAATTTAATAATTTAAAGTACCATGTATTCTCACCACTTGACCCACCTAAGGTAAGTGCTTCGATTTATAATTAAATGTGATATAGAAATTTCCATGTATACTATGTATATGACTTGGCCTTAAATGTATATGAATAATAGGTTGCATGTCTCTACAACCCCTTACCAAATTAATGGAAGGTATACGAATGGACCTTGATTATTTAATATTCCATAAATGGATTAAGTGAATGGTTACATTCTATTTGGCCTTTTCACACTAATGAAAGGAAAACCTTGAACCAAATGGACTTATTGATTAATTATGATCTGATTAAATAGTTGCATGCTCAATTAGTCTTTTCACTCTAATGAAAGTTAATGGATTGAAACTTATGAATTATATATGACTTAATTATCAAAATATGATTGGCCTAACTCGATCACCCCTTGGATTCCATAAGGAATTCCTTAAGCACTAAGGAGACCCATTTCGATTCAAGGATGAAAATTTCTTAGGTTGAGACCCACCTAGAACCCAATACTTGTCTAAATTTGGATGCCTAATATAACACTATAGGATCCTTTATGTAGTACTATAGGATTAATTGGATACACCCCTTAGATTCAGCAATAACAAGTAGTTTCCATGGTTAAATCCAATCAGGCCTAATCATTAATGAGGCCCATTTTACCTTGGATGAACTCCTTGGACTCAGTAGGCATATCATTGTGGAATTCCTTAGACCATGCTAATGGATTACACTCTTACCCTTATCCATACAACAATTATTACTAAGTTGGTGACCCATGAGGTCTATGTTTCCTTGGTTATTACCATGGAACTTCACTTCTAAATATCATTATAGGTTTCCTTGTTATAGCTTGGAACCTTTATTATTTCTATCATGTGACTTATTTATAAACTGGTAATAATCAAATAATGAATTGGTTACATGTTCAGACATCATCCGAGGGATGAAGTAGGTACTTGGTTATTTAGTTATATTGTATATATTTACTTTGTATATGCATGCTTTCACACTATTAAATTACATTACATGGGCCATATATTATAGAAACCATTAGTGGTGACCCATTGAGATTTATCTCAAACCCTCTCTAGGAGTCTTTTGGTACTGGGGAGGACTACATGTGTGCAGGAATTGACAAAGGGAATCATACAACTTAGAACAATTTATTACTTGCTGTTTAGGATAGAGCTTGATAACAGATGACTGAGCTGGAGCTTGGGATTTGGGATAGTATTTTTTATTTCCATTATACTTTTATGTAACATTTTATACCTTCTACTTGTATCCATGTTTTCCAGTTTTCTATTGATATGACTTATCATGATCAGTTATTCCCGTTGATTCGGTTATTGTTATACTTGTTTATTTATTAATTTTATATTCTTCTACTATTTACTTTTATTGTTTCTGCAACTTACCTCTATTTATATTTATCTTCTGTACTACAATCTAGTAAGGAGGGCATAGTCTCACCCCAGACACACCCTTGGCCCTCACTGATAGTCAACAACCTCTTGTATCTGGGGAGATGCGCTTGAGGCCATGTGTCCCATTGGTCTTGGGGAACCTATTAAGTGGAATCCGAGTCTGGGATGTCACAAAGTGGTATTGGTACAATTCCTTCCATCATTTACTATTTAGAGACAATAGTCTGGAGATTAGAAATGATTTTAACTTGGTCAGAAGCCCTACTTTGGCATCATGAACCCATGTTTGGGGGTAAAAACCGAGTTTCCTAAGTTATAATTGTTGTTCTATTTTTTACTATTACATTTGAACTTATTTCACCATTGGGTGATGCACATGTTGTATTTAGGTTATTATTATTACTCTATTTGATGGTTTCTTTCATCCTTGGACTGATGATATGAGGGCTAAGATCATTGTAACATGAAACATTATAGGCACCTAGAATTCGCATGTCATGTATATTTCCATGCCATATAGGTAATTTTCACTACCTTCATTGCTCGATATGCCTGTGATTGTTGAGTGATGCTGTGATAGTTATCTTATGATTGTATTAATCTTGGTTGTGATTGAGTGATTACCTATCTAAATTCATGAGGTGTATGGGCCCTCGTGGGTTGGGATGAGTAATTTACCAAGTAGAGCCATTATGCTATAAATAAATGGGTTTCATTTTCATTTATGAGGTGTATGCACACAGCTTCAATGGGAATGAATATCCATTATAAAGTAATACTTGAATTCTAAAATGAAATGGTTGCACATCCTTATCCCACCATTCCATGTTTATAAAGGAGTGAACCTGGAAATGAAATTTAAAATGAAATTAAAATTATAATTGACAACTTATTAATACCTTGCTGTCTAAGCAGGTAGTTGGGGTAGCATTCCATGGGTTGGGATATTTATTACATAAAACTTCCACTAGTGATTCTATCTATCTTCTTAAATATTGTTTTTAGGCATGTTCTTGTAATTTGTAGACCAATGCTACCACAAAATCCTCATATCTTATTCCAAGAGTGTGTTGAAGACTATAATCCAAACATGGTGGGCTCTAAGATGCTAGTCTTACATCCATGAATTCCACCTGAGGCACCTCCTGCTGTACCTGATTTGGGAATATATGCTCAAGTTCGTGATAGTATCCTACATCTAATGCAGTCTATGCGTGGTGATCCATGGCTTTCACCTATGATGGATGATCTTACTTGTGAGTTCCTATAGTAGAATACTCCTTCTTTATCAGGGGATGGAAGTCCATAGGCTATTGAGTCTTGGATAAAGGCAATCCTTTTTATATTTGAGCATCTAGAAACACCTCCAGAGCAGAGGTTCAAGATTTACACTTACATGCTTTGGGATTTGTTCAAGCATTGGTGGGATTTGGTTACTCAAGTTGAATTCCATAAAGACATGATATGATTTGACTTCAAGACTATTTTTTGTGATTAGTTTTTTTCATAGACGCTAAGAGATGATAGATCCAGATAGTTCTTGTATCTCGAGTAGGGTTCTATGTCAGTTATAGAATATTCAAAATGTTTCACAGAGTTGCAGTTCTTTTCAACACTTCTAGTAGGTGATGATTTTTCTTGTGCTAGAAATTTTTAGGATGGGATTCAGTACACCATTCGTAGATAGGTGAATATATTTTCTTTCATAGCTTTTCTAAAATAATCAAGTAGGATCTTATCGCTGAGCGCATCCTAAGGGATGGTAGTAACACCGAGTGTAGAGGATCAGATCCATGACATTCTAGTAGTTATTCCAGTGGAAGGAAATGTTCCCTAAAGGTTTCTCATTGGGGAAATGACAACCAGAGTATCCATATTGATAGATATATAGTGTGTCATTAGTATGGATGACATGGGAACTTGCAACCTCACTGTGATAAATACCCAGTGGAGTACTGAGCTTGCGACTATATGGGGTATCTTTAGTGATTCAGCAAGAACTTTCCACCAGTTTTGAGTGGAAAAAGATCCATTCCATCTCCACCTTCAGGAGTAAGTTATTTTATGCCACGTCAGGTGGGGAGTTGGAATAGCACCGACAGGTCAGGACAAGGAGGAGGTCATGGACGTAGTAGTTAGACTCCTGATCTTCAACAGTGCCAGTATAGCAGTTTTGATTGTGGTAGTCCGGCTTTTGCATAGGGTTGTGGATTAGGTCAGTTTCATGCTCTATGGCTAATACCTGAGGATTATTCTATGGGACCATATATAGTAATAGGTACTATTCTAGTGGCATCTATTATAATATCTTATTTATTTGATATAGGTTCTTCTAAATCTTTTATCTCTATACCTATTGTGGATGGTATTAGACTTGAGATACAGTATTACTATGGTGTAATGGCCCTAGATACACCATTGGGGATATGTTTAGAGGGAATCTTCTAGTTCAGGGACTGTCCCCTTGAGGTAGGTTGTTACCCTTTCTTATAAAACCTCTTGTGTTCAAGATGACAGGCTTCAATGTCATTCTCAGGATAGATTGGTTGGTTTGATATCATGCTTTTGTATACTGCTATCACTATAGGGTATCTTTAGCATCTTGGGAGGGAAGATTTTATCTACATAAGGGTGAGTGAGATTTCCCAGCTAGTATAGCTAGACCAAATCATTATGGGATAGGTGGTTTGGCCACCCAGATCACCAATCTATTCATGGAGGATTAAGGATTACATCAAGCTAATTTTTCTCCAATAGTGGATCATTTCAGGAATGTATTTCCTGATTTTTTTAGATTACCTCCTCAGAGAGAGGTATAGTTTATGATTAATCTTATTCCATGAGAATATAAAGTTTCAATTACTTCATAAAGGATTGAACCTACTAATCTCCAAGAGCTCAAGAGGTATTTAGAGGATTTAGTGAAAAAAGGAATTATATGGACCAATACATCCTATGGGGTTTCACCCGTGCTTTTCTCAAAAAAGGAGGACGGAACCTTACATCTATGTGTGGATTATAGATGGTTGAAATATATTATTATCAAGAGAAGGTATCCATTTCCTCGAATACTCTATTTCATTGACTAGCTCTGAGGATCTAGGTTCTTTTCTATGATCTACCTGAGATCATAATATCAGATGGTGTGATTTAGAGCATTAGACATACCTCATACAAATTTCAGTAATAGGTATGGTCTGTATGAGTATCTAGTTATTTCTTTTGGTCTTATGAATGCACCCACCATTTTCATGGATCTGATGAATAGGATGTTCCACCCCTATTTTGATTCTTTTTTCATAGTGTTTGTGGAATACATCTTGGTGTATTCTCACACTCATAGTTACCATGACCAACATCTTGATATCATTATGATTACATCGAGGGGGCATCATATTTATTCCAATACTGATAAGTGCCACCTCTAGACCAACAAATTTCACTTCATGGTTTATATAATATCATAATAAGGTGTATATATTGACCCAGAAAAGTTTAGTGCTATAGTTTCCAAGGAGAATCCCATGAATGTGTTTGATATACTGAGTTTTTTTGGGGTGATATGGATATTACAAATTCTTCATACATGAATTTTCACACCTTTATTAACCTATCATCGGTATTACAAATAAGGGTGTCAAATTCTTGTGGTCAAAAGAGTGTGAGAAATCCTTTCAATGGTTGAAAGGGAGGCTTGTATTGACACCTATTATGATTATTATAGAGTCTATAAGAGGTTATACCATCTTCTATGATGCATTAGGAATTGGAATAGGAGAAGTGATGATGGAGGATAATGTCTTTGCAAACAGATCTCAGTAGTTGAGGCCTAATGAGATAAAATACCTGACACATGAACTTGAGCTAAAAGCAGTTTTCCATGCCTTATTTTGTTGGAGACACTATCTATTAGGTGAGAAATGTTTTGTTTATACAAAGCACAAGAGCCTAAAATATATATTTTCACAGTGTGACTTGAATCTCAGACAACAAATCTGGGTCTAATATCTTAAATACTTTGATTTTGAGCCTGCCTATATGCCTAGGAAGGGTAATGTAGTACCTTATCTACTGAGTTGGAAAACTCCAACACATGCCTTATAGGAATCCAATGATGAATGGAAGTTAATGAACCTCTTTTCTGAGATTCATCTGTAGTTTCATAATAGCCACAAGTAGTATTACCTCTAATATTTGACAGTTACCTCTTACCTCCTTGATAAGGTGAAGGGTAGAAATATTTTAGATCCTGAAGGATTGGTTCTCCATGAGATTATATCAATAGATAACCCCCTCTGGATTGGTCTATAGACAATGATGACATCCTACGTATTCATGGATATGTATGGGTTCCTACAAAAATTAAAGAAGAGTTTATGTGTGAGTACCACTATTCTCAATGGGAAGTTCATTTGGGAATCTCCTAGATGTATCTATATATGCGATGCTAGTATTGGTTTCATGGGATGAAACATGAGATTGCATGCTTTATCACTAGGTGTTCCACCTGTCTGCAGGTGAAGGTGGAGCACTAGATACCTGTAGGCTTGTTATATTCACTTCCTGTCCTGGAATGAAAATGGGAAGATGTTTCCATAGACTATGTAGTCAATTTTCCTATGTCATCTAGAGGTTGTTACACTGTATGGGTTTTCATTGATAGACTGAAAAAAGTGGATCACTTTATACCTATTCGGGATAATTTCTCAGTTGATGAGATGGTAATATGGTATGTCTATGTGATCATATGACTACATAGGGTTCCACGTACTATTGTTTTAGATAGGGATGATCCTTTAATATCATGGTTTTGGTAAGTCTTATAGAAATCTATGGAAACACAGGTTCTTATAAGCACATATTTTCATCCTCAGACTGATGGAATGTCAGAATAGATGATACATGTACTAGAGGATATGATCTGATAATGTGTCCTTGATTTTATCAATTATGGGGATAAGAATATACCTCTCATAAAGTTTAAAACCAATAATATCTTCCAAGAGAAAATTTAGATGGATCCATTTGAGGCCTTATATAGTAGATCATGTCGTTCTCCCCTATGCTAGGTAGAGGTAGGTGAGGAAGCCATACAAGGTCCAAATCTTGTTTAGAATACTTCATAGCAAGTTCAGCTGATTGGAAATTGTATCTATACTACTCAGTTTATATAGAAATATTATTCCAATCTCCATCAATGAACTCTAGAGTTTGAGGTTGGGGATCATGGTTTCCTTCTGTTATCACCTAGGTTAGGGAATAGATGGTTAAAAAATCAATGGAAGTTATCTCCTCATTACGTAGGGATGTTTGAGATTCTAGAGAGAGTCATACCAATAGCCTATCAGTTTCTACTAACTTAGAGGTACCATTCCATGCATGTCATTTTCCATATTTCATAGCTATTCCAAAATCATGCCAACACATATCATACCTTAGATAATGAGGAAGTTGAGTTAGATGTTGATGCTAACTCTGAGGAGTATCCAATATGCATAGTTGACTGGAGCAATTAGGCTCTCCAAGGCCGGTATGTCCCTATAGTATGGGTGCTATGGAAACATGAATGCGTACAAGATGTGAATTGGGAGAAGGAGGCCTATTTACATGCATAGTGGCCATAGTTATTCTCATAAATTATTTCCCCGCCCTTGGAAGGTGAAATCTGGGATGAATTATTTTAAGGGGGAAGACTGTAAGAACATGGTTTTTTTCATAGGTATGTATCCATTAAATTTCGTTATAATTATTTATTTTTGACATAATATAGATTCCTAATGAGTTAGAGAAGGTCATGAGGGTTTCTGAGGTTTTTTAGAGCTCAAAACCCATATTTTTTTAAAAATGACCCTATCGTATGGTGAGAATAAACTGTGTGGGTAGAGAACATAGTTTTATCTAACTGTTTAGATGGTCTGAATTTTTGGAAAGATCTATTCTAAAAGGTTAGTTCATGGTTTCCCTAACCATGTATTATAGCTATGCAAGTTACTCTCTTCTATGGGTAACTATTTAGGTTTTGTGCACATTTTTTCAAACCATGAAGACAAACTATACAAAAGCTAAATAATTGTTAATTCTACATTTTTACCCTTAGTGATTACTTATCCTAGACTTATTACCTAATATGATTTCTAGTTGATAAAACCTTTATTTTTACCCATTATGATCTTTTTGAAGGCCTAACCCAGGGATCAAAATATCTGCATCATACGAGATCCGTTCGATCTTTCTTTAATCATGTTGGATGCACAATGGTAAGTACTTTAGTCCGTTTGAGCTGTTCTTTTTCTCTTTTTCCCTCGACCTAGTCATCGAGGTGTTAGTGTTTTTACTCTTTTCTCTGATCTACTCTATCCCAAGATGAATTATTTCAAAATACTAGATGAGTATATTTGTTCAAGCCTATGGTGTGTTTTCTATAACTTATCCCTCCAGTTCATTGATTTTTGAATTGTCGTGTGGAGCCCGCCAAGTTCACCAAGTGCTGTTTATTGAATTTATATGATATGATTATATTCATTAGAAATTTATGGTTATTATCTTTTCAAATATGTCAATAGTTGTTAGTGGTTATTCCCACAAATCCAACCATCCCATGTAGGTTGTTATTCCATAATTGTTGTTTTAGTGTTTTGACATGTTTGGGCCACTGTTCGGGTGTGCCTTAGCTTGACCTTCCTAAGTGAAAACTTTTCTATAATAAATGGATTGATTTATATTTAGAATTGAATAATGGAAAGTACCATTTATTGTCACCACTTCACCCTCCTAAGGTAAGTTCTTTAATTGATAATTAAATGTGAAATGGAAATTTCCAAGTATACGATTTATATGACTTGGACTTAAATGTAAATGAATAATACATTGAATGTCCATATAATTCCTTACAACATTAATGAAAGGTATAGGAATAGACCTTGATTATTTAATATTCCATAAATTTATTAAATGAATGGTTGAATTCTACTTGGCCTTGTCACACTAATGAAAGGCAAGGCTTGAACCGAATTGACTTATTGATTAATTATGACTTGATTAAATGGATGCATGCTCAATTAGACTTTTCAAACTAATGAAAGTTAATGGTTTGAACCTTATGAGTTATATATTACATCCTTATCAAAATAGGAGTGTAGTGACTCGACCCCACCTTGGATTCTATAGGGAATTCCTTGAGCACTCGGGAACCCCATTCTGATTCAAGGATGCAACTTACTTAGGTTGAGACCCACTTAGAACCCGATCCTTGTATAACTTTAGATTCCCTATATGACATTGTAGGATCCCTCATATACTACTACAAGATTCCGTGGATACACTCCTTGGATCCAACATTGACAAGTAGGATCCATGGTTAAATCCCTTCGGGCCCAGTCGTTACTTAGCCCAATTTTTCATTAGACGAACTGCTTAGACTCATTAGGAGTCTTATTATGGAATAAATTGGACTATGATACTTGGATTACACTCTTAAAATTATCTAGACTATAGTTATTACTGAGTTAGTGACCCTTGAGTTCTACGTTTCCTTGGTTATTACCTTGGATCTTCATTATTAAATATCATTACATTTTCCTTGTTACAGGTTGGAAATTTTAATATTGATAGCATGTGACTAATTTATCAACTGGTAATAATCAAATAATGAATTGGTTACATGTTCAAAAACAATCTAGGGGTTGAAGTAGGTACTTGGGTATTTAGTTACACTGTATTGGTTTACATTATATTTGTATGCTTTCACATTGTTATATTCGATTACAGAAGATAGATGTTATAGACACCATTTTTAGTGGCCCACTGGGATTTATCTCACACCCTCTCTAGGAACCATTTGGTACTTAGGGAATATTACATGTGTGTAGGTGTTGACAAAGGTAAGCATACAACTTCAAACACTTAATTATTTGTTGTTTAGGATGGATATTGATAGGAGATAACCGAACTAAAGCTCAGGATTCTTAGGATAGTCTTTTGATTTACTTTATACTTTAATGAAACATGTTATGTATGCTACCATGTATCCTTGTTTTACAGTTTTCTAGTGACATGAAATATCATCAAAAGTTATTCCAGTTGATTCAGTTATTGTTATCCTTATATATTTAGTACTTTTATCTTCATCCACTCTTAACTTATATTGCTTCTGCTACTTACCTCTATTTATATTTATCTTTTGCACTACACTTTGGTAATGAGGGAATAGTCTTACCATAAACACACCCTAGGACCTTGCTACTACTTAGAAGCCTCTTGCATTTGAAGAGATGTGCTTGAGGTTGTGTGGCCTACTGGGATCAGGTCACCTATTAAGTGGCATCTAGAATCAGGACATCACAATTCCCATCACGTTCTCATGGAACTCAAAGATTCAATCCAAAACAATTAAATCGAATTAAATTCACACACTTGGCCGAAACAACCCAATTTATACCAACAGTCTTTCCCAACATGACAATTTTTAGAGAAGAAAGAGAAATCGAATGGGTATCTCATATCATCATTAGAACAATTTTATAAGCATATATTTAATCAATTAGGGTATCACTCTAAAATACTAGATGAAATATATGAAAATACACCTAAAAAAATTAAAAAATAAAGGATAAATATATTAACCACCTACCTCACACTATTAGTCACCCGCTTGTCTAATATTGGCCTCTAACTCGAGCCAAATCGAAAGAAAATGATATTTTAGATGACTAACATGAATATAGGGTAAATGAGATCTCAAAGATTTAGTGTTACATACAGATAGATAAAAAAAGTAAAGAGGATAGTGAATTTAATGTCTTATTGAGATGAATATATATCCACAAATAGATCAAATATTGATGTTCAAATGAAGGAATTGGCTCAATGCTCAGATATGAGAGAAAAGAGAGAAGCCCTCTTGTGAGTGAGATGGAATGAGAAATAAATGTGGATGAAAATATAAATAGGAGGGAGGGTTATTTAAGGAATTGACACCTATTTATGGATCCACATGTTTAGTATTCACGTTTTGGATAACAATGTGCCAAATGTGTGGTGCTCACTATCTAATCACCACACATGCATGGGCTAGGCACACGGTTTTCGAAACTGCACACAAACCATGAAAAAGATCTCTGTTAAAAATTGTATAGGTCTTGAAAAGTCATGAGACCCCACCAAAATAGTTACTCACACAATATCCAATACCACTATAGGTCCATAAAGTTACTCTTGGGAGGGTGGAGGCTTTGTCCAAACTATGAACTTCAATCTGCGCTTTCCCAAAACTGAGTTTCCAAGCCCTACAACACCCAAAACTAACCCGAAACCTAGATGAACATTACAATACATAAAAACAACATAAAATGGTCCTTGGTCGATTAAAATCTTGGAATTATGTTCTAGGGATCAAAAATAATTTTTTATATGTAATGACCCGGAAATTTCAAGTAAATTTTTTTTCTTAATTTTTTGGAATTTTACGAGTTTGCGGTTTCTGACGGAACTTGATTCTGAGGCCCGGTGTTCCCGGAATCAATTTATGAAATTTTTCTTGGGTACATTCAGTAAACGTACGTGTAGGTTCTTCTATATTTTGAACCGGTGATCAAAATTGAAAACCGAGGACACCAATGAACTCGTAGCGCCGCCAACGACGATGGCTCTTCCTCCGACATTGATGGAGCGGTACCATTTCCCGTATCTATGATGAACAAACCTTGATTGAGGTAGGGGGTTTGCTTCATTTTTAATTGAATAAAATTGTTCTTTGTTCTTCGTTGAAACCATATACTATCTTAGGACTTTTGATACCACCTAACATGGAGGGCACGTGCCAAAAGAACACGGCTCGACGACCCTCAGTTGATCCACATTTTATTTCGATGGAGGCGGTGACAGAAAAGGTGGCGGCGACAGGAGTTTTTGATGACCGAAGGTGGGGGCAGAAACCACACGCCATCCCGAAGAGGACTGCGAAACCGAGTACCGCAAGGAAGGAAGAACCGCGGCCCACAACTGCGGGCCGCTTGGATAAAGAATAATCAGCCGGATAAAGCCGGACAGGCCGAAGGAAGACATCAGTGCCACAAGGGGTAACACGCTGCGGAGAACCGTGGCCTGTGCTCCGCGGGCCGCTTCGGTAGGTGAACCGGCCGACTCGTCGGCCGAACTGGTAGGAGAAGGCCGCAGCACCGCTCGTGCTGGAGAAGCCAGCCTGCTTCAGTCGACCGGGTAGGAGGGAGGCAATGCTCGGCGCCGCCGGTTTAGGAAAGCAGGGGGTGACCCCCCCCCCCCCCCCCAGATCGCTCGTCCAGCCGGTTGAGCTGCGGCCAGCCGGGCCGCGCCGAGCCGGGCCACGCCGCGCCGCGCCGGGCTGCACCGCACCTTGCCGGGCCGCGCCCCGCCAGGCCGGGCCGCGTGCTTCGCCGGGCCGGTCCGACCCCAGTCGGGTCGAACCCGCCAAAACTGGGACGACCCGACCATCCAGCCCACTGGGCTTAACGGGCCGGGCCCGTTTTCTTTTAAATGTGAATAACTTAAAGACCGCGCGTCCGATTTATGTGCCGTCTACCGCACTAGGACCCTCGTGATGAGGGAGTACTTTTGCAATATTCTAAGTGAGTTTTGGATGACTTTGGAAAATGGCCGAGTTTGGATCGAGTGTAATTCCAACCGGTCCCCTGGAAAAAGCCAATAACTCTCAGACCGGGCGTCCTATTGATGCGCTGTCTATTGCATTGGGTTCCTCTTGATGAGACGAAACTTTGGGATACATCAAATCTGGACTTTGTGATAGTTTATGTATCGACCCCTTGGCTCAAGGAGCGGACCCTCCTGAAATCGAGCGTGCTGTGTGCAGGAACCCTAGAGCTGGCTGCGACTGTGACGACTACCGTAGTGGAATCCTCAGTGGGTTTGATGACGAAGACAATTGTACTAAATTCCTCCGTGGGTTCGACAATGATGACTACTTTACTTGTTTCCTATGTGGTTCTAAATGTTTGACTTCTGTACTAGTATCCTGAGTGGGTCCGAAAATTAGCTGGTCTAGTATCCTACGTGGGTCTGACAACTTAGATGGTTTAGTATCCTACGTTGGTTCGACAACTTAGATGAATCAATGACTACACCTGATCATCTATATCGGTATACGAAAGATATATATAACTTTGTGAGCTGAGTCTTGACTTTCAATCATTATCAAAAATGTGATTGACTTATTTCCTGTGTGGACTGGGTTGTGCTTGGGCTCGGGAGTTGGATCCGAATTGTGATTAATGAATTAGGTATATGTATGGGCATATACCTAAGTAGATTCTGTTGATACTTTGTGATTGTATATTTCTTATATGGTTTATCCTTAGTGGATTCTTGGGGACCTTCGGGGGGTGTCGGGGTCCCTACTGAGTATCATATACTCACCCCTGCACAGGATATTCCCACACTATGTTGTGTTGGATGCAGACAATAGACAACATTGATCGAGGTAGAGACTTGTAGAACTGGACGGTACCCGGAGGTGGACCACTTGGTGAGACGTACACGGAGCAGACGGACGGACCCGAGGTGTTGAGGAGACAATCTGTACCCACCCTTCAGGTGGGATTCCTGGAGGACAACTCGGTGGTTGCTGTTTTACTTTACTGTAGTTGTATTTGCTTTTCAGTTGTACTGTACTTACTGTTGGGCTTGTATTTCCGACCCCTTTCTTTTCAGCACTTACTTTTTTATACAGTTTTTCTTAGTGATTACTTCAGTTGTGTACTTTATTGTGTTTGTTTACTTTTATAAAGGAAATGCCTTCCCAATATTGAGATTTACGCCTTTGGTGCTAGTCGCCAACCCCTGGCCTATGGAAGGCAGGCTTGAGGTAGTCACGACATGGGCCCCGAGGATGGGTCGTGAAAAATTGGTATCAGAGGAGTCAGTTCTACCATAGAACTCAGGACTCTGATCATTATTTTCCGAGAATAAATAGTGTTAAGAGTATTAAATGTTGTTTTCAGTCCAGGGAGTCTAGTGTTGGTGCGGCGGTCGACGTATCCATACACCAGGACCTTGAACTCTGATTTCCGACTCAGTGCACGAAAACACTGATTGCATGTGTGTTTCAAAAGATTTCTTTGTGATTACTTTGTGTCAGCTCACCAGGTATACTGTTTTAACCATGGAGAACCTATTTCTTTTCAGGATGGCCCCACGAAGGCAGCCAACTAGGGTTCCGAGTTATGTGCAAGATGGTAGCCCACTTACCGACAAGGCCTCGGTGCAGGGCCCCATCACAGCGGAGGCACCAGTGGTACCACTACCTGTCAGGCCACCGATACCACCAGCCCCAGCAGCAGAAAATGCATGCCGCCTGAGTGCATTGCTTGAGTTTCAGCGATAGAGTCCGCCCAGGTTCTGTGGAGAGACAGACCCTCATGCAGCCGAGGATTGGTTAGAGGCTATCGTCAGAGTCTTTAGATTGGTAGGGACACCAGCCGACCTTATGGGGATCCTTTCCACAAGTTTCCTGCATGCAATAGTTGGTAGATGGTGGATCCTGATGCTCAAGGTGTATGATGAGTCATATTTACTTTTGACATACTTCGAGAGTCTCTTCCGCTCGGAGTTTGTTCCAGCCACCCTTCGTGCGGTGCATATTCTGGAGTTACTTCATCTGCGGAAGGGCAACACGACAGTAGATCAGTACTCAGCGAGGTTTACTGACCTCTCGCGATACTCCACAGACATGGTACATGACCCATTCTTCAGGGTCCGAGCCTTTGAGCAGGGACTCAGACATGCCCTTCTTGTGGAGAGAATTCTCACTGAGCCGACACTAGTGGCGAGACCCACCACCGGGAGACATGTAACAGAGTCTTCTGCAACCGGCAGTAGACATATATCGTAGAGGTCTAAGCGGAATAGTCCATCAGATGGTTGACCTTAGGATACTGGTTCGGTTGTGCAGGGCACACGAAATAGAGCCAACTATACGAGGAGTACGCAGTGCTATTCATGCGGCGGGCAGGGACACATGGATTGAGACTGCCTGACCTGCCATGCAGATGAGTATCATACAGTGGAGGGACCTCCCAGGTAGAGGCAAAGGTTTGACCGTGGCATTCCTCCAAGAGCAGGTGGATGAGGCATAGGAGCTAGCCGAGCAGTGGGTGGTGGATGATGTTTCGAGGCCCTACCACCACCACCACCAGGAGGTCCTCCCCGACCACAGGGAGCTGGTAGACAGAGGCAGGCTCAGCTCCAGTCAGTCGAGGCTTACGACCACGACGCACCTGATATGATTCGAGGCACTATTTGTGTCTACTCCACCCTTACTAAAGTACTTATAGATACATGTGCGAGTCATTATTTTATTTCCGCTGTCCTTGTTCAGAGCTCGGATATTTCCACAGAGTCGTTGGCTCGATCCTTACGGCTAGAGACTCCTACGGGAGCAGACTCGATGATTACACACTAGTTCCGGCAGTGTGAGCTTACTATAGGAGGCAAGATCTTCAGATGGGATCTTCTTGTAGCGGCATCGAGGCCTTATGACACATCTTGGTTATGGACTGGTTGTCTACAATCCATGCTCAGATTGACTGCATTAGGCGTAAAGTGTGGTGTATCTGCACGGATGGGACCAGATTCACCTTCATCGGCAGGAAGGGAGCCTTTTAAGAACAGGATGGACTTACACAGAAAAGAGGGCAGCCGATCACACGTCAATTGGCTAGTCTCATCCTTGGAACGGTTGATGTGCGGAGTCCAAGTTTTCCTATTGTGGTGGATCAGTGTGCAGATGTTTTTTCTAACGACGTTCCAGGACTACCTCCTCACAGAGAGGTAGACCTCTACATTGACCTGTACCCCATGACATCATCGATATCTACTCCAGCATATTGGATGGCTCCCGCTGAGCTTCTTGAGCTGCAGGAATAGCTAGAGGACCTGTAGGGGAAGGGATTCATCCGACCCAGTGTTTCACCCTGGGCTTGTATGATTTTTTTCACCAAGAAGGCAGATGGGAGATTACGACTATGTGTCAAATACTATTGCCTGAATCAGGTGACCGTGAATAACAAGTACCCAATCCCAAGGATAGATGACCTCTTTGATCAGATCAAGGGAGCACTATGGTTATCGAAGATATACCTCAGGTCAGGCCATCACCAGCTCAGAGTTCGAGATGGGGATGTTCAGAAGATGGCCTTCAGGTGTCGGTATAGCCACTACGAGTTCTTGGTTATGCCTTTATGCATTACCAATTCACCAGAAGTGTTCCTGAGTCTCATGAATAGGATCTTCTAGCCTTACCTTGATCATTTTGTCGTAGTCTTCATCGACGACATACTGATTTACTCGACTACTGAGGAGGAGGACGCATACCACTTGCGGGTTGTTCTAGATACACTCCGAGAGCACCAAATTTATGGTAAGATCTTGATGTTCCAGTTCTAGATTTGAGAGGTTCACTTCTTGGGACATGTCATCTTGGAGGCTGGAGTTGTAGTGGATCCAGTGAAGATCGAGGCATAACTTGATTGGGATCCACCCAGGAGTGTGAAGGAGGTGCAGAGTTTCCTGGGTCTGGCTGGGTACTATCAGAGATTTGTACCAGACTTCTCCAGAGTTGAAAGACTGCTTTCAGCTTTTACGAAGAAAGGGAAAACCCTTCATGTGGTTAGATATATGCCAACAGAGATTTCAGAAGCTAAGACAGAGATTGACCAGTGCGCCCATCTTGAGGCTACTAGAGGAGGGCGTTGGATATGTAGTTTACTTCGACACATCTAGGATCAGACTCAGGTGTGTATTGATGCAGGAGCGAGTGGTGATCATATATGGTTCATGGCATTGGAGACAACATGAAAAAAACTATGCTACCCATGACCTGGAGTTAGTAGCAGTGATCTTCGCCTTGCAGATGTGGCAACACTATCTGATGGGCGAGCGCTTTACAGTCTACTCTGACCACCAGAGTCTCAGGTACATCTTTTCACAGATGGACCTGAACCTAAGACAACGACGATGGATCGAGTTCCTCTAGGACTATGACTTTGAGATAGTGTATACTCCTGGGAAGGGGAACATTGTAGCCGATGCTCTCAGCAGGAGATCGGGCATTCAGCTACTAGGAGAGGTGATAGAGCAGCTAGCTGCATTGTAGGTATCCTTTGTGGATAGAGATGGAGCAGCCTTTCTATATTCTCTCAAAGTCACTCCCCCACTTTTATAGTGAGTCAGAGAGGTGCAGCATGGGGACACTGACTACAAGACACGACGTGCTCAGATATCCTCAGGGATGGCACTTGAAAGATTTTCTGAAGAAGGGGAGAACGTCATCCTCTTCAGAGGATGTACCATGGTACCAGTTGCATTACAGGAGGAGGTGCTGAGGGAGTTTCACACATCCCCTCTAGCGGTACATCCAGGAGTGGAGAAGATGTACAAGAACCTCAGATGACAGCACTGGTGGCCAGATATGAAGAAGGTTTTAGTAGAGTTCATTTCATGATGCCTCACTTGTCAGCAAGTGAATGCGGATCACCAGGTACCAGCAGGCTTGGTACAACCCTTAGAGGTCCCAGAGTGGATGTGGGACAGGATATCCATGGATTTTGTGATGAGGATTCCATGTACATACAGAGAACACGACTCTATCTGGGTGATTGTAGAACGACCCACCAAGTCGGCCCACTTCCTACCGATCAGAGATCAGGGCTCAGTAGAGATCTTGGGATGCCTATACATTCAGAAGATCATAAGGCTTCATGGTATTCCATCGACTATCGTTTCCGATTGAGATGCTCGATTCACTTCCCAACTATAGAAGGGGTTACAAGAGGCTTTTGGGACACAACTACGTCTGAGCATCGCCTTCCATCCTCAGACGAATGGTCAGACTGAGAGGACCATTCAGACTCTCGAGGACATGCTCCGTGCATGTGTCCTCGACTTTGGTCACATATGGGAGGATCACTTACCCTTGGCGGAGTTTGCGTACAACAACAGTTACCACTCCACCATCGGGATGGCCCCTTACGAGGCACTGTACGGCAGACCATGCAGATCACCTCTATGTTGGATTGAACCTGGGGAGTCAGTACTTGTAGGACCAGAGATGGTGCAGGCTATAACAGAGAAGCTGCAGATCATCCAGGAGTAGATGAAGACTGCACAGAGTAGACAGAAGTCATGTGCTGATAGGAGAGGAAGACCACTGGAGTTCGAGGATGGCGACCATGTTTTCCTTTGGGTCTCACCTCGATGAGGTCTATGGAGATTTGGATGGGGCAGTAAGTTATCTCCAGGATTCATCGGACCTTTCCATGTCCTCATCAGAGTAGGCGAGGTGGCTTACCGCCTGACCCTTCTACCTCAGTTGCACTGGCTGCATGACGTCTTCCACGTATCTCAGCTGAGGAGATACGTGCACGACCCGACCCACATCATAGATCACATGGAGATGGACATAGATTATGGGGAAAAATTTACAGAGGTCATGGTGAAGATCCAGGATCAATAGGAGTAGTTCCTACTTGGACGGTCGATTCCTCTGGTGCGCATTCGCTGGCAGCACGGGAATCTCTAGGAGAGAACTTGGGAGCGGTAGGCTCAGATGAAAGCTCAGTACCCCCATTTGTTTCCGTAGTGTGTGTTATAGCTTTACGAGGACGTAAATTCCTAAGGTTGGAGTAATGTAAAGACCCAGAAATTTCAAGGAATTTTTTTTCTTAATTATTTGGAATTTTACGAGTCTACGGTTTCTGATGGAACTTGATTCCGAGGCCCAGTGTGCCCGGAATCAATTTCTGATGTTTTTCTTGGGTACGTTTAGTAAACGTATGTGCAGGTTTTTCTATCTTTTCAACCGGTTCTTGGAATTGAAAACCAGGTACACCGATGAAATCGCAGCGCCGTTATTCACTTAAGGGGACCTTTACCGCAGTTGCGTTTTATGCGGGTTGAGAGTTAATTTTTTGGGGATTTTGAATAAAATAAAAAAAATTGTAGCACACAATTTTATTTAAAGATGTTGGTTAATTCATACAATGGGAAGTTAGGGGTGGGTCCCACACCCACATAACCTCCCATGAGAGGAATTAGTGTTTTGGGGCCCACGTGATCCCTAATCCTTTCATCTTCTTTTAACTCCCCATTAACACTCCCCTTTATTTAATTTTTGACAACCCACTTCAAACCATTGGACTTCCACTTAAATGTGGAGCCTATCCATCTCCCATCCATTAATGTTGCTAACACTAATGCCTTAATTAATTCAATTTAAATTCTGAATTAATTTGAAAATACATGACAATGTTATAATATGGGAGGGCCTTATTATTACTTTGGTTGGAAAATATATGTGGGGGAATTTTGGGAGATTTAGAAAGGGAGAGTTCTTCCATGAAGAATGCGAAGAACGCTCCACGACTCGAAGGATGTGAAGAAACATCACCAACCTTATTCTTCCTCTTTGTCAAGGGAGGAGACACCACTACGGGGAATGTCACCAATGATGATGTCTCCTCCTCCGATGTTGACGGAGCGACACCGTTTTCCCCATCTACGAAGAACAAACCTTGATCAAGGTAGGGGGTTTGATTCATTTTTAGTTGAATAAAATTGTTCTTCATTCTTCGTTGAAACCATATCCTATCTTTGGACTTTTGATACCGCATAACGCGGAGGGCGTGGGCTGAATGAACACTTCCCGATGACCCTTTGTTGATCCACATTTTATTTCGATGGAGGCGATGACAGAAAAGGTGGTGGCGACCGGAGTTGGCGATGATCGAAGGCGGCGGTGGCAACCGTGCACCAGCCCGAAGAGTACCGCAACACCAGGTGCCGCACGAAAGGAAGAACTACGGCCTACAACCGCGGGCCGCTCGGCCAAAGAAGAACCGGCCGACTAAAGCCGGCCAGGCTGAAGGAAGACCGCAACACAACAAGGGGTGCCGCACTACGGAGAACTGTGGCCCGCGCTCCGTGGGCGAACCAGCCGGCTCATTGTCCGGTGGGGTTGGAGAAGGGCTCGACACCGCCTGCAGAAGAAAGCGGCCTGCTGGTTCAGTAAAGCGGGGGGCCGTGACCCCCAGATCGCCTGGCCACTCGGTCCGAGCCGCTCGTCTAGCCGGGCTACGCCCTTCCAGGCCGGGCCGCGCCGAGCCGGGCTGTGCCGCGCCGCGCCCTGCCAGTCCGGGTCGGACCGCATGCTTCACCGGGCTGGTCCGACCCCAACCGGTTCAGACTCGCCAAAACTGGGATGACCCAACCCGCCAGCCCACTGGGCTTAACGGGCCAAGCCCATTTTCATTTAAACGTGAATAACTTAAAGACCGCGCGCCCGATTGACGCTCTGTCTGCGGCACTGGGACCCTCGCAACGAGGCGGTCCTTTTGCGATACTCTAAGTGAGTTTTGGAAGACTTTGGAAAATGGACGGATTTGGAACAAGCTTAATTCCAACCGGGCCCCTAGAATGGAAAAGACAATAACTCTCAGACCAGGCGTCCGATTGATGCGTCGTCTGTCACGTTGGGTTCCTTTTGACGAGACGGAACTTTGGGATACATAAACTCTGGACTTAGTGAAAGTTGATGTATCGACACCTTGGCTCGAGGAGCGGACCCCCCAGAATCGATTCTTCTGTGTGCGGGAACCCTAGAGATGGCTGCGACTGCGACGACTACCGTACTGGAATCCTCCGTGGGTTCGACGATGATGACAACTATACTAGAATCCTCTTTGGGTTCGACAATGATGACTACTGTACTTGTATCCTACATGGGTCTGAAAGTTTTAATTCTGTACTAGTATCCTGAGTGGGTCCGATAGAGTAGCTGGTCTAGTATCATATGTGGGTCTGACAACTTAGCTGGTCTAGTATCCTACGTGGGTCCGACAACTTAGTTGAATCAATTACTACACCTAATCATCTCTATCGCTATACAAAAGATATATATACCTATTTTAGATGAGTCTTGACTTTCAATCATTATCAATAGTGTGATTGACTTCTTTCCTGTGTGGATTGGGTTGTGCTTGGGCTCGGGAGTTAGAGCCGAATTGTGATTAATGACTTAGGTATATGTATGGGAATATACCTAAGTAGAGTTGGTTGATAGTTCATGATTGTATATTTATTATGTGGGTTATCCTTCGTGGATTCTGGGGGACCTTAGGGGGGTCTCACGTTCCCTAGTGAGTATCGTATACTCACCCTTGCACAGGCTATGCCCGCCCTACGTTGTGTTGGATGCAGACGGCAGACAACACTAATCGAGGTAGAGACTTGTAGAGCTGGACGGTACCCAGAGGTGGACCACTTGGCCAGACGTACATGAAGAAGATGAAATGACCCGAGGTTCTGAGGAGACCATCTGTACCCACCCTTCAGGTGGGATTCCTAGAGGATGACTCGGTGTTTGCTGTTTTACTTTATTGCAGTTGTACTAGCTTTTCAGTTTTATTGTACTTACTGTTGGGCTTGTATTTCTGACCCCTTTCTTTTCACCACTTACTTTTGTATACAATTTTTCTTAGTGCTTACTTCAGTTGCATACTCTGTTGTGTTTCTTTACTTTTATAAAGGAAATTCCTTCTCAGTATTGGGATTTACACCTTTAGGGCTAGTCTCCAGCCCCTGGACTATGGAGGGAGGGCTTGGGGTAGTCAGGACACGCCCCCTGAGGACGGGTCGTGACATTATAGCTCACAAAATACAAAAAATTCAAAGAGATGGTGGATTTTAAACCTGCTCAAAAACCCCGTATGTTACTATCTCCCCACATTGACATAGATTATACCAGATCTATAAATAATTGCCTAGAGATGTTAATAAAAATAAACATATCATCTATATTGACCTAGTATACCCCGGTCATCATTCACAGGTCAACTCCCCTTATGTTCCTTTCCCTTTGGAGTTAACTACCCAGTCACTTCATGACCTAAAACAAGCATCTGATGGTTCCATCGACCATCCATGGACTGAAAAGTCATCCCATGACACATTTTAATTCCTATACCTCATAAATTTCTCAAATTGTTCCCATGTAATATCTTACAACCATGAATTCCAACATCTCAATAGATTTCAATAGATACATGTACCATACATGAAACCCAAAAAAGCTTGCATCTCATCAGATGCCCAAGATCCTATAGCTCAACATATGCTCAAAATATTCCTGAATAATATATAAATATGCATTCCCATAAAAAATATCCATGCCTACACAACTCATATATAACCCTCATTTCAATGATTCCTACAAAATTCTTAGTGCCAATGCACCTCATATATATATATCATGAACTAATACTGATTCCAACCTATTAACTTGAACCTGGTTAGTCCAAAATCAATACTCACGCACTTAATTAAATAAAAAAAGTTAAATACAAAACAAAGGAAACGCCATCATTCCTCTAATCATGAAATACCTCTAAATTTGGTCGACTCGATGGCCTTATCTAACCTTAGAAGCTCAACAACGTGCACCTGGCCTGATGCATAACTGCTTGAGGCCTGACCTCCATTTTGAGATGCACTAGTTATCAACCACTAAACCCACTATTGGGCCCCCCTGTATCTTTCACAACCTATGCGTGTAGCTGAATCCCAACTACCATCTCCTGTTACTACTCCCAGTCCAACCAAAGATCCCTAAGTCTGCCCCAATCCATAGCTTCCAGCTATCTAAGAAGGTTTCTTACAAAACCACTCTAGATGGCCCATCTGGCTCAATATTCAACACTCCATCAGAGGCTGATTGCACTATGTTTGGACATGTATTGGATTCTTATATTAGAATAATACTATTGTAGACTAACTCTGTGGTGGTCTACTTGAATATCTAGCCTTACTAACCGCTTGATATTCCTCACAACCCCTCTTCCTACTACTATAAGCATCACTATTAATATAACTTGACATCATCACCCAACATGAATAAGACCGATCCTTCATATTTCTCTCAGATACAATCACTTGATTGGACACCTATGAAAATAATTCCACCTTAAATATATTTACTAGAACCTTGATGTATTTCCTCAATCCATCCTCAAAATTTCATACCTCGATGATGTTTTCACCCACCATAGTAGGTAAAAATTGTAAAATGTTTGTGAAATTGGTTTCATAGTCCATAACAGTCATGTCACCCTGATGAAGGTTCATGAAATCAGGGGCTCTATCCTCCCTCAGTTTCTCCAAAAATAATTTCTCAAAGAACCTAGAATCAATGTCCTTCCAATCCATTACCTTGTGTTTTCCTTTCTATACTTATACATTTGACCAATGTTTTTCTGTTCCTCTAAGCATGTACGTCTCTTGCTTCACCCTCCACCCTAGTGGTGTCTCTAGATGGTCAAAGATGGTTTGTAATGAATCAATCCTATTTTATGTTTCTAATGGTCCACCCTTACCCTGACACAATGGTGGGTGATAAGACTTGAACTCATGAGTTATGTACGCCATAGATGGATCATCTCCTTGATCTCCCCTATCAGTTCCCAGTATAACTTGAACCAGGATATCCCTGAGCTACTCATCTATCCATGGTCCAAATTCTACCATATGTAGCTATCCCACCTATACCTAATCCTATATCTATGAATCATGATCATCCCAACCCTTTAGGGCCTCATCCCAACCCTCATGGGCATCATCTCGTGCACTCTCAAGTAGAACCAAATTACCATCCTGCTGACGATGCAGTAGAAGTTGTCTAGATGGAATCCCAATGAATACCAATATAATGGTAAAATGACCATAAAAAAATATATATAATGTTTTATATATGGAAATATACAATAGTAAGTACTTCTCACCACACTTACAGTCCCTTATCACACCCTTTCATAAGACAACCTGCCTCAAGGCCCCTTACCTACCAATATCAGGTCAAATATCAAATATAACCTGAAATCATGGCCCCCAAAATACCCACATCAGAGTTATAAATCACATATAATTAGGCCTCATAGATCATTTCCTTCCCATAATAGGTTCATGGATCACATATAATTCGAGGTAGCTGAGTAGAATTCCACCAAAGTGGCTATATTGGAAAACACAGTTTATATTCTTTTTTGAAACATTGAACAACTCACCCCTATCATCACCCCTCCCTACCCTTATCAGGGCCAAGTACATATGTCACTTGCATACAAAGTCACAAATCTATCTTATTGGAACCACATTCTTGGGTTGGCTGAGTATAATACCACCAAAAAAGTCTATGAAGGAAATAACTATTTATATATTTTTTTGATTCTTTAAATATCCCAACCCCACTTAGAAAAATCTAGGTTACCAATGTAAATATTAAGAAAAACAAATCATATGATTATAAGTGCCTATTATGATGTGTAATCAAGCCTCCCATTCCATAAGAGGCCATGTGTCAAATGTAACATAATAAATAACCATCACACACAAGTGCACCACTTGAAGGTGGAAATAAAATTAGCTATAAAAGAACATTGCAAAACATCAATTTGAAACACCATGAAACATGGTATGTTCCCCATGAATAGGGATACATGAACCCAAAAAATGATCTGTTCACCCATTACCAACTATATCCTAGTCTCCAGTCTATTATAGTTCAAATAGTAAGACCAAATAAAGAAAATAAAACTACCTTTTATACCATTTGTAACCATTCAAACACTACTACAGAATCCAAATAAGATAATATACCCTCAGGTGGTGATAATAATAAAGATAGATATATAAATATATCACCCAAATAAGATACAACTCAGAAAAGAAAAATAATCCAATGGAAGAAATGAATCAACAATATTAGGGGAAGCATAAATACATATTAGCAATGGAATAATAATAAAACATATAATTTTTAGAAATATAAACATGCCAAAACAAGTCATAATAATTCATACCTAACAATAGAAAGTATGGTTTCCCATGGATGACCATCACTGCATACATATATAAATAATCACGAAAAAAAGGAAAATCCAGCTGATGTATGAACCACCATGGTCCCTTTCCATCCATCCCATTATAAGAAGAAAAACATGATAACTAAGGTCCATATATTTAGACCGATCCTTTACCTGATATCATAGACATAAAGTTTACACACGTACTGAGGGGACCATGTAGGGTGTGAGAATAAATCTCATTAGGTCACCACCAACATGTTCCTATCTTATATCCAAAATGTTGCAAGTGTATTCTAAACATAAATAAAATAGTAATCCACACATATTTAATAAATAACCTACCTCCCTTATGATCAAAAACCACAATGAAGTGATCACCTACTTTGTCCATTTTTAATGTTTATCTGAACATGTTACCCCAAATATATATATTTAAAACAAAACCTTTCATTATATATATAATTGTAGTAGTGGAGATCAGTGTATTAGAGAATAAGGAATCCCCAGATAAAGAGCATCCAAGGTGAACCATCTAGTTCCACCTATAATCATTTCACCAGCACCACATGCCAATAATCAAATATCCATCATTCTTAAGGAATTCCTAGTTAATAAGATCTAGATCACATAGACCTCTTCTCAAAGTGACCCAATGGATCAAAAACCCAACATCTTGAGCCACATTGATATCCATCCTCCAATAAAATAATTATCATTAGCTCAAAAGTAGATGTCTAGAGGCATAGTGACATTCTTCCTCACAATAACCTTGCAACTTGGCATCAAGTGTAATGGAAAGCCTCAACCCAAACCGATGGTCTCAACACCATCAATCGATCATGAATCACCATCCACATGAATTTATATAGTGAGAAACCCCACATATTTTTTATGGTCAACACCATAACCTTAGCTGCATAGTCTATGGGGGTCTCCACCCACAACCAGTGGTCTATACCACCTCATATAGATCCTATTTATGGGAACACAACTCCAATAATGCATCATATAATAAATGGTGAGTGGAAATCACCAAACATTCTAAATCCATCGTCCAAAACCTCATTCCCATGAAACCATGTTACTGAATGCCGATGGTCAACACCATCTCAAGTCACACAGGCTATTCCCCCATCTTGAAGACCACATCACTTCAATCTGATGACCAATTCACATTAACCTAGTGATAAAAATCACCCCAAGTAACCCAATCCAATCCCAACATGATGAACCATGTCACCTCCATCAAGATGATCAACATCCCCTCAATCATTGGGCATGGCCCATAAAGTTCTCATGGAACTCATGCATTCAATTTAGATCAATTTAATTTAATTTAATTAAAATACCTGACCTAAATATCCCAAGATAGACTAATGCCCTTACCCAGCTTTACCATTTTTAATAAAGAAAGAGCATGCCCATAGACATCTCATATCATCATTGGAACAATTTAATAAGAATAAATTTAATTGATTAGGGTATCACTCAGACAACCCACATGGAATATATGAACAAACCCTCAATACAATTTAAATATCAAGGATAATGGTAGGAACCACCTACCTCATACCAGTGGGAACTCATTCCTTTGATATTGACCTCTAACTCGATCTCAATCAGAAGAAAACAATGTGTTGGATGAACACCCTAAAAATAGAGTAAACGACCTCACATGGATTTTGAATTCTATATGAAGAGATAAATTAAGAAAATAGGATAGCATATTAAAGGTATTATTCAGACAAATATGTTTCCACCAGTGGAAAAAAAGATCAGAGTCCAGAAGAAGGAATTGGATTAATGCTTAGGCAAGAGAGACAAGGGAGAAGTGCTCCTGTGTGTGAAGTGGAATGAGGAATAAATTTGGAGGAAAATATAAATATGAGGGAGGTTATTTTTGGGAATTTCAGCCTAATTAATTACCTATATGGTTAGGATACATAGTTTGGATAACTGTGCATCAATAATACAATGATTACTATCCATGCACCACACATACATGGGCTAGGTGCACGGTTTTCCAAATTATGTGCAAATTGTGGGTAAGACCTTTGTTAAAAATTATAGAGGTCACACATGGTAATGAACCCCACCACTATGGTTAGTCAAACCATGAATATTACCACTGTAAGTCTACAAAGTTACTCATTGGAGGACTCATAGTTTTTCCAAACACTACAACTCAGCCTATGCTTTACTGAAAATGAGTTTATAGGCCCCACTACTCCTAAAACCCACTCAAAATCCTGAGGAACTTTACTATCCTTAAAAGATTTAAAAAACTCGGCCTTGGTTAAATAAAACTCCCATAATTAGGTTATTATGATAAAAATGAATGTTGGACTACTCGAAAAACATGAAAATTCAAATAGGTTGAGGATTTTCAACCCATTGAAAAAACCATCACATTACAATGACTATGATTATGGTTTGGGTCTTTGGTTGGGTGGGTGTTTGAAGGGGATGGACATGGTTATGGTTTTATCCTTTGGGATTTGTTTTTTATTTTCTTTATATTAACTTAATAGTGGCCCACCTCTTTTAGAGTCTCCATAAAAAACCCTAGGATACTAAGTGGGAGATTGAGGGATGCATGATTTGGTAGTTGAGATTAGGATCTATATAGTATCCTATAGTTGTATTTTTATGACCCAGGATGGGGGGTGTCTAAATTAGTCTAGTTAGAGTGATTTAGGTAATTATTTATAGGGAATCTAACCTATAGGCAGTTGGTTCTATCTTTCCATGTCAAGTATTGTCCAATTAGTCCCTAAGGTGTTGCCTCATGATATGTATCATATGTTATGTTTTCATTATTTATAATCTAGGATGTGTTTTTATTATCCATTAGTATGAGTTTACCTTTTATGTTTTGTTTCCATTATGGTAAAGAATGGATCAATAAATAGTTCTCATTTCTATATAATTGATATTCCTTTATATCTTTCTAGGGAATGATTTTTCTTATGGATTTTACTTGTTCTTTATTATTTTAGGAGGGTGTATAAATGTTTTAAATAAAAAGGATGGTTTTTTTCAAATTTTCATTTCAAATGATAAAAAAGAAAGATTTAAGTTTGGTTTTAAAATGAAAATGTATAAAATTAATATGTTATGTGCTGTTTATTTTTAGAAAATAAAAGTTAAATGAAATCCTATTTGTTTGTATTTATTTTCAAACTAGGGTACTTTCTTTCTTTTATAAAAGGAATGAAATGAAATCATGGTAGTATACTACTAACCAATAGATCACACCCTATATACTCAAATTGGTGGGTATGTAATCTTCATGCCTTAAATAGGTTCTTAGTTCTTTCCTTGAGGGTTTGGTTGGTAATGCACTTTGTTGGGAAGTAGATAGATCTTGGTTCATAGTGGTGACTCAAGAGTCACATAGTGATTGTGTGGTTTCTCTCTTAGTTACATTGGACCATTTTGGGTAATGATATGTATCAGTATCCCTATATTTTTTCATTTATTTTGTCTTTGGATTATATATTTTAAATCTTATATAGAATGATGTATTATATTGGTAATTCCTTTATAACAATTATTATTTATCTTGATCATTATGCCTTGTTGGATGGATCATATTTATTGTTTCTTTTTATTTCCTTGGTATGATTGTACAATACTAGGATACCTTATGCAGGGTTACTAGTTGGAAACCATTTCTTAATTTAGCTCCATAAGGTGAAATTGTTCCCATGTAGTCACTTATGATACCATGACACCTGTCGCTATCCAGGGGAAACCGGGAACATGCATCGAGCCCTGTGGCATGCCAGGTCAGGTGACATGTTTGGAAAACCCAAAAAAATTCATTAAGAAATGTTATTGGGGTTCCTAGATAACTCTTATTAGTTCAAAACATCATGATACCCTATATGTTTAGGGTTTTTATCTTGAATTTTGGATTTTTAGTTTTTTTATTACTAACACATTTTGATGTGGTTTTATAGTATTGTGTGTCGTAGGAAGATCCTAAGTGAAATTTTAAGAAAATTACTAGTTTTTGATTGAAATTAGAGGATACCTAGGGGAACTATTAAATTGAATGGTCTATAAAAATATTTTTAGTTCATTAAAAACCATTCTTAATACCTTCCAATGGAACTCAGACAGTTGGCACATAGCTTGGTGAACTGTTCCATCAAACTATGTGGAGTGGTAAATGTTTTTAGTTTTTTTTTCACTACATTTGTGTCTAAACATATCCTATAATTGACGAGGATTTTTAGAGTAAATAAGTAAATTTTTATGATTATTTAATGTTTTTTCATAAAAAATTTAATGCAATGTTTAATGATTGAGTGTTTGAGAATATTTCGGAAGCATGTTTTGGGTGTTTTAAGATACTTTTTTTAAATAAATTAACCATAGAATAAATTATTTAACTCTATGACATGATTTTTGCTTGGTTTGGTTTTAAAATAAATAATTTAATTTTTTTCAAGTTAAAATAGGTTTTTTACGTATAGTTGATTTTTTTTGAAATGGTGAAATTCCTTATTTTAGTGAAGATACATATTATTAAAAAAGATTTTGATAAACCTATGTGGTGTTTTAAAGTGGGAATAAGGAATTTTTATGAAATTTTTAAATGAAATTGTAATGAGAGTTGTGTGATTTTTATTTGTTTGATTCATGATTTTATATCCCTTATTTTGTAAAATAGGATGGTTTGATTGAATGTAGTGTTTTAGTGATATTTTAGACTACGAACCATGGAAATGAATAAACAAATCAAGAAGGGTATTCATTGGGTAGTCATTTTAGTGACCAAAGAGTTGTCTTTATAGTATTTGATTTTACATAGACTCTCGATGGAGTGGTGGGGCCATGTTCTTCTCGACTTGGGGATCATTCTTGAGAGTTTTTAAATCGGCTTCTACAAGTGTTTTTAGTAATCAATGACCCCAGGACGTGAAAAAGTTTCAACATAAGATTAAATAAATCTTTGAGTCATTAAGAACTCTAAAAACCTATAGTATGAGGTGAACCACTTAGTTGTTTGAAAGATCAGGTAAATATTGGTGTAACATCACTATCCACATCCAACCATTTGAGTGTTTTTCTTAGGGATATTCCAAGCTCGCCTTCATTTAGTGGTTGTATATAATGTATGTCAGATTTGAAAGGTTGTTGGAGTTATTGTGTGTACACTTGGGTTGTAATATTCAATATTTTCCCAGAAATTTTTCTATTTATTTATTTTGAGTTTATTTTAAGATTTTTAATTTACCGTGTTATTAGTATAAAATATTGTTTTATGGGTGTGTGGGGGCTCAGAAAAGTCGAGTTACTAAAATGTGAGAGGTGGCATGCAAGACTGAAGATGCTTCAGTTCCACCGTATGGATAGTAATTCCCATCGACTGACTTGGACAATCCACTAGCTCTCCAGTAGGACACATGAAGAATGAGTATCCTAATGGAGACCCACTGGATAACTGATGGGGTCTCCATCCATGAAAGAAAATTAACATACACCATGGGCCATTCGACAATATGAGGCTGGCCCAACACCACAAGAGAAAAATGTTATATCCACCCAAACCAAATTTCAAACTCCAAATCTCCCCAAACATGACCCTAACTCAAAATTTGAAAATATAAAAGGTTCTATAAGGCTGTTTAGGAATCTCCAACACCTTCCCTTGGTTTTCTATCGAAGTTTCGATTAGAAAAATTTTAAAGGGTGATTTCTTCTTGGAATTGATATTTTAATTCTTTTATCCCCTAATTCCAGCCTTGACAAGGTATAAAAATCTCTGTCCTTAGGGGATCAAGGTGTTTCACATTAATATGGTGCTCGATCTGGGTTTTCTTCTTCTTCATTTCTTGATATGGGTGGTCTAAAACAACTCCCAAAGGTTTGTTTTGTTTATATGGTGTGTGAAACATGTGTGATCATGTCATTATGCTATTTACACAACATTTCTTAACTATAATTATATATTATTCTTTCCTAAACCTCCCATAGATATTGTTTGGTCCGTTTCCATTGAGATCGAGTCTTAAAACCGCCAGAGTGATGTGCCTACCTTTGACCCTAGGTTGGAACTTGGAATGTATGAACCTAGATATCTATAATGAATTGTAAGCTGTTTATCTATTGTATTAATAAATTAAATTATATTTTCACGTGAATTGATTCAATATGCTAGATAAATTATCAATTCAATTGAAAGTGGTTAATTAGAAGGATAATTGAATTAGAATAATGGCATTATGGATTATGGATATAAATACATGTGAAATAGTAATTGGGATTATAAGAAATGTGAAATAGAATTATTACAATTATATTGATAATTGGTAACATTGAATGGAACTAGATACTGGATTCAATGGGATAGTGTTATGTAATTGAAATTGGTAATACAATTAGTAATTGGCATGAATTAACCAATTTGGCATATGTTAATATGTTTTTACATGTTTTGTCAAATTAGAATGCATTAGATCATGTTGAATTTGTTTATAAATTGTAAAATTGTCATTAGAGTGTGAATTTGTATAAGTTATTATGTTCTCTCATCCCATATGTTTCGCAAGCATGGGAATTCTCACTTTGTCCAATGATAATTTTTTTCCTTTGGTATGTTCATGTGCCATGGGAACACTTAAGAATATCTAGTATCATAATAATCATATTTTCCAATAAATCTTGAATATATATCTATACCTTATCTTAGTAATTTAACTTGGTAACATGTATGTGGCTCTAGAATGGGAATTAACATAGAGTCCTCTATTGATTGATCACTTTATGCTTGAGGGGGAGATGTATGGTTACATGATTCTTAGGGGAAAGATATACGATTATATGATACATATTACCAGTTATTCATCCTAGGAATGAGAATTCTATAATAGATAGATAAATACAGTATCATGCCAAGCAGGTATTGGATAACCTCGGGTGTCAACTTAGAGCTTGAGGGTTGGAAGTTTATTTAATGATCTGCATTAATTGATGAATTAACTCCTTTATTTATCATACTATTGAATGCACTATTTATTCATATAGGGATTTCTAGAAACCGTGGGTGTCGACCTACTGATTTTTAATCACATCCTATTCAGGCACCATTTGGTACCTGAGCAAACTTCATAGATAAAGGTCTAGTTTAGAGAATGTGTCCATATTCTTGATTTATTTATTTCTGAATGAGATTTGTGCTAGGATACGGGACCAAGCATGGGGTCCGGGAATGATATTTTTTGTGTCTCTATTATATAGATTTCTTTTTAGTTATTTAATTTTATTAATTTTAGCATGAAATTTAGTTCAGAATAAAATATTTCATAAAATGTTTTATTAATATTATTTGGATTATAGGTATTAATATGTTATCTTCTTGGGTTTTATGTTGTGATTGATTTATCTTATTTTAATTGTGATTTATCCTCCATTATAGAGTGTAATCTCTTCCCACTATATTTCTTAGACCCTCACTACTAGTCGGATTCCTCTTGCATATAGGGAGACATGATTGAGGTCTTATAGAAACCTGCTTGGTCACATGAGGGAGAAACTGGACAGTGAAATTACAAAGTGGTATTAGAGATCTGGTATTTTATATTAATTTACTATTCAGAGAAGGTATACAGGAGACTAGGATGTACTGGAGCTTAGAAATGAGCTTTTTCATGTGAGTATCTAACCCATGTGCGGGGGAAAATCCATGTCCCTATGGATGGGGATATTGTTTTTGATGTTCACCTGTTATAGTGTGATGTAATTTCACCTTGGGTTACACCATTTTTGTGTGATGGTTCTATTTTATGAGATTTTACTTATGGGATGGTATAACACGAGGTGTGTATGCATGAATCATGGTAGGCATGTAGGTAAATATATTAATATGCATTGTTTATGCTAGGGAAATATTTATCGCATGTGACATAATTATTATCTATGATTTGAAATGAAATACCTTGAAATATTTAATAAAAAGGGAATAAATGAAATACTTATGAAATTCCAATTCACTTGTTAAGCCTTGTTTTGGAGTAACCTTGTGTCATTGTTTCTATATTTCCATATTAACCTCTTGAGTTTGATATTGTTATGTATCCTATGATATGATTAGTGTGTTTAACCTTGTAGAGAAAATGAAATTCCATCATCTTTGGGTTGAGAATTAAGAGAGGTTTCATCAATACACACCTAACACAACTAAGCCAAAACATCCTACAACTCACGAATACCTAATAGAAAATCAGCTTCGTGATAGTTTAATACAAGTCTTGTGATTCATGGAGAGGAATACTAATCAAATCATTCCTTCACTGTATGATATGATGATAGATCATTAGCTATATCGCCCAACCATGTTTACTTGGAAGAGTGGACCTAGGGAACTAGAGTTATGGAACAAGTCTATATAAATGATCTTCAACACATAGACACACCTACAGATAGGATGGTGATTATTTCTCCTTTTATGATATGAGGAACAATTAAGAACTCATGGGACATCATAGATAAATCTAGAAAGAAATAATATCTAACCTAGAAGGACTTTGAGATGATGTTTCTGAGTCACTTTTATCCAGTGATGCTGTGGGATGAGAGGGGTCAGGAGTACATGCACCTGAGGTGGGGAAGTATTTCATTGATAGACTATGTAGGATGTTTTACTGACCTGTAGAATATTGATCCAACTTTGGTAGTAAATGAGGTGGCTAGGGTGAAGCAATTCTAGGCTGGGTCTTGTTATGAGATAAAGTCACAGGTGAATGACTTTCACCTGAGTAACTTCTATGATGTGATGAATCAGGCTCTCTTCCCTGAAGGGAACTTGAGGGAGTCCCAATGTGGTGGGAAGGTATTATCATCAGGATGACCAAGTGTTTCTTCTTCAGGAATCAAGAACCACTGCTATGATAGTTTCCACTAAGTCAATAGTTGGAGGAGCATCTAGTGATGTGGAAAAATTCCTTAGGTCCATGGGTATGGACAATTCATTTATTGTGGTATGGATACAAGTGTATTTAGTCTCCATTATCTATTTTGGAGTCTCATAGCTGTGGTGAGATTTGATATATGTGAAGGTTTTATAGGATAACTCAGTAGTCAAGAGGTGGAAGAGGAATAGGGTAGGATTTGGGGTCTAGGAAGGAATCAACTACCTCTTAGAATATAGGTTTTTGGTGTTCTATTGGTCACCTGGGTTGGGGTAGGGGATGCAGTACCATAATGTAGAAGTGAAAGTGTTAATAAGAAGGAGAATTACCGGTTATTCTAACTAGATCATATGGTAGAGGGGTGATTTAGATATATTCTATATAGTCTACTCCTACCAGTATGGATATTGGACCTTCCACCATCAAAGGTATGATTCTTATTTCATTTACCCTTGACTACATTTTATATATAGGGGAATCAAATTTCTTTATATCTACTAAATTTTACAAGGGATTAGGTTTGGTTATGGAAATCATGGATGTTTAAATGACCATAGATTCACCGTTAGGGGTGCGATTAGAGGGTGTCATACATTTTAAGGTGTGTTCTATTGATATTGATGGTTATTATTTCATCTGGGAGTTTTTATAATTGTAAATGGTTGGATTCAATTTTATTATAGGTATGGATTTTATAGTTTTATATCAGAATATTATCGACTGTTATAAGAGTAGTGTTACTTTTATATCTCCAGAAGGGGAAAATTATATTCACTTTTATGAATGAGATATTTATCTTAGTTGTGCAAGACCAATTTAGAAAAAATTGAATAGTATAATGGCCCAATAAACAAGTCTTGTTCTAGATTATGGAGATTCATAGAATAGTACGTTTCCTACAATAGTGGGCCTCTTTTAGGATGAATTTCCTGAATAGTTCTTCATCTTGAAACCCTAGTGGGAGTTATAGTTCACTATCAAGTTGGTACTAGGATCCGAACATGAAGAACCATTGTGATGTTTTTTTGTTAATAATGTTTTTTTATTTTTTGACAGCTAATATTTTTGTAAAAGAATGTTTTCTTATTTAGGATCAGACCCAGTCAATCGTAATGGGTTTTCATAATTAATATTAATGTTTCTAAATTCAAATACAAATGGAAGGAGAAGTTTCACCTTAAAGAAAATTGTTTTATGGACACCGGTTTCCGGACTCAGGTTTTCAGATTGAGCAGAACCAGACCCAGAAGTAATTAGAAAGATGAAGTTATTGATCATATGCATTATATATCTCAGATCCACATGCATGAAGATAAATATTCATTAGACTCACTATTGGTATTAAATTCATAATTTATTATGAATTAAAGTCATAATGTTGCTAAAGAGGTTTAATGAAGATTAGTAATGTCAAGAGTTAGATAATTTTCAAACTTTCTAACATAAATCAAATGATTCATTATTGTTCATGAAGTTCTTGCAAATCATGAAAAATATCATCATAAAATATCTTGAAGAAATGCAATAATAATAAAGATTTTATCAGTTCCAGAAACCTAAAAATAGAAGATCAAATCTAGAAGTATCAGACACAGAAGATTGTTAGGAGTCTGAATATGTAAATTTGATGAATTTTGAATACATTTAAAGTTGTAGAGTGGATTCATCATTGAATTAGGAACATTTTAATGATAATTATATAATTTTGATAATTACATCATTATAATGATTTTAACTTGTCTAACTTTTAGTAGGAAGATCAAAAGAATCAATAACATTCACTGATTCATAAAATGAATGCATCACATGATAACACATAGGATGTAGAACATCAGAGTGATCAGAGTTACTAATGATGATCCATCAAAGGGAGATTAGTTATCAAAATAAGTGAAGATTCTAAAATAATTGAGTTTTATAAAGAATAAAAAAAAGGTAGTGTTCATGTTTTCAATAAAATAAGATTGCGAAACCAATAATTCACCTTCTTAGGAAGTTTATCATAATGATTTGAGAAAGAAAAACAAGTCATAATGAGAAGAGGAAGATGAAGTTGAGGATGTTAAATTGGATTGACTCTGAGTTGGAAATATAATCAGATAGACTCTGAGAAGGAAAGTTGATCAGAATAAATCTTATAAGTAAAGTTAATTAGACTGAATCTAAGAAAGAAATTCAGTTAGACTAACTCTAAAGTAGGGTACTCATAATGTAATTAGCTGAAGATAGTTATATCATAATGAGTAGAGGAAGGAATTCAGATTCTGGTAAGATATAAGTCACATCAATATGAATATGAGTATTTTAATAAAACTAATTAAAATTTATTTTTTCATGAAGTATAATCTCATTGAAATCTGGATAAGTCTTGAGGAAGTCAAGTTTGAAGTTTAAATACGAGTGATTTTAAATGTTTTAAAATTTTGATAAGTGAGAAAAGTTATTCATTTTTACACATTTTCTTTTCCGCATCACCTATAAATATAAGCACACTTCATTCTAATTTTGAAACTTTACATGGGAGTAGAAAAGGTAGAGTGGTGAGGAATTTTAGAAATATTTACTTTTGGATAGAGATATCATTAGAAGATCAGGCATCTGTTGTTTTGTTAACCGGGTTAAGAACCATCATATTGAGAAGATCATACTGAGCCAATAAGACTAAGGAAGATCAAACTGATATTTTGAGAAGATTTTGAGAAGATTTTGAGAAGTTCATGTTGATAAATGGAATATCATATTGAGTTAATCAGATTGAGTCAAAAGGATTGTGTTCATTAGACTGAATTCCATCAGACTGAGCATCATCTAAACCTAAAACTTTTGTAGAGAAAATTGAAAAAAGTCTTATATTTTGTTTTTTTCTAAATTTTATTTTAAGAATATTTTTAAACTGATGGTAATTAGTACAATCCTTCTTATCAGGAGATAGAATTTTTCTAATGGGAGTTGGCACAAGTTTTATTCACTTCCCCTTAATAGTGAATTTCCATAGATACACAAGAGTGGCTATTGAATGGATATAGGTTATCACACAGAGATTAAGCATTGTAATTATTTTGTGATTTACTTGCTTTCATACTTTTTTCATGCATGTGTATTTACTAAAAGATTATAAGTAAATGAATCTTAAAATATTTCTAGGGTTAAGTTTCTAAAAGTCTTGAAACTCATAAAAAGTAAACAACTAATTTAACCCCCCCTTCTCCTTTGTTTTTTGATCCTTTGGAACTTTAATTGTTATGAGAGATATGTTTACCTTATTGAATCCTTATAATGATATATCTCAATTATATAAATAGTAGTGTGATTACTACATTTTATGGAAAATATTATCATGTATGGGAAAATAGGATGATTCCTTATCTCTTATATCTTGTCTTGTAAGTTTCTGATACTAATACAATTAGGTTTCCACCTATTAATAAGGATACCCGAATAAATTTTGCTGATAAGAGAAATATCGAAGTGTATCAAAAATATTGAAATGATATAATTATTTCCTTATTAGAAAATGATTATATGAAGGTGATGGGTCTAAAAACATCAATTAGTACGTGGGACATGCTGGAAAGTATTTTCAAAGAGAATACTAAAGTTAAGGAAGAAAAGCTACAAATCCGGCGTAGTATGTATAGACACATAAGAATGTGATATGAAGAAAGTATTGATGAATAATTCACCAAAGTAAATGATTTTTTTCAACATTAGAATATTCAAGGATTTACTATAAGATTTTACAATTGTGAAGAAACTTATGAGAAACTTTTGATCCTAAAATTTTCTCTTTAGAAGATAAGTTTGATTTATCTCTTGATGAAATTCATAAAATTCATATTGATTATGAAATGAGAAAATCTAAAATCTTCAAAAATATTATAAAATATTAAATGGATATTGAATATATGAAAAAAATTAAAATTAAATTTGTTGAAGATTTTTATCCTTATGAATCTAAAGAAAAATAGGATGTTGAGTTTAATGAAAAAATCATGTCTCTTATATCCAAGAACTATCTAAGAGGAAGAGGAATATATGGAGGCAAACTTACTATCAAATTTTTTCAATTTTGAGGAATTAGAAACATTTATATGAATTTCCCCAAGAATAAAGTTGGAGAATATTGAGATGATTATGATTAAAATTCTAGATAGAATAACTAGAACAATAGTTTTAAAGAAGAAAAGTCCTTTAATAAATTTAAGATGAAGTTAACTGGATACAAAAGGAGTATTCTCTGTAAGAAATATAAATCACACTCAACTGAAAACAATTCCTCATAGGATGAATGTTTATAAATGTTCAAAACATTCATTTAAAAAGTTGAATAAGTTGAAGACTCCTTAAATAGTGAATAAGAAGGAGGTGAATAATCTTACAGAGAGTAGCAGATCAGAATAGAACTTATTGCATGTCTTGAGGAAAAAAATCACAAGAATGAAATCAGAGTAATAAAGAAATATTGTGAAGAATTTTATAAAGGAAGAAAATATTTCATCAAATAGGAGGAAGAAAAAATTCAAAAAATCTTATGTTACAAACTAATAATTTCTAAACATGTTAATATGGTTGACGATCTTAGTAAGAATTTGGAAGCTGATGAAGAAGTAGTTAAAAAGATTCAATCAAAACTTTTTGAGTTGAAAAGTACCTTGAGTAAGATAAGTAAAAACTTCAAAAAATCATCATAAGTAAACTATGAGACTTATAATGTTGCTAAGAAATATCAAATCAAGAATTAGGTGAAATAATCACCCACCAAAAATAATGCTTCATATTATTTTTCTAACATTTCAGGTTTCATAAAAAGTTTTGGGAAATCTTGGGTATAAAAAGGGTTTGAGAAACCTATTTCATATAAAAAAGATGAAAAATCACTTAGGAGGAAAGACGATCGACATCCAAATATTGTTAAATAAGTAAGAAGTTATCAACCTCAAAAATGTTCTTACAGAGAAAGATACTACTTTAATAGAAAATCAATATTTGATGCCTATTACCAGTGTTGTGGAATTTATGGTCACAAGTCTTATAATTGTTGGAATAACCTGTCGCTTACTAGAATAAGTATTGAATAAAGTGAAATCAATGGTGTAAGAAGTATGAGTAACTTTCCCAACCCACAGGATGTTAGAGAAGAAAAATTTCAAACTGTTAGAAACTTTCCAACAAAAAATAAATCTGAATGTCTGCATGAAGTTTGTGGAAGAATTGATTAGGTTTTCCATCATAGAAAAAGATTTATGACTCTCCTACCATAATAAGTTTATTATAAAAGAAAAAAAATTATTTGTAAAGAAGAAATTTGAGGAAAGAGCTTTTTGTGTCTAGACAAATTTGTAAGAAGTAAAAGAAATGAACCATGGATTCTTGATAGTGACTGTTATTCACATATGAAAGTGATATATAAATATTTAAATATGTTGAAATTCCGGATGAAGGAGAAATAAACATTGTTAATGATATTTACTTATAAATCATAGGAATAATAATGGATGATATTGAAGCATACAAGCTGAAATATAAGGATGTTTTATTTGTTGATGGGATAAAACACAACATAATTAGTGTGAGTTAACATTGTGATGATATAGAATAATTTTTATTCAGAAAAATATTATTTTGTTATCAAAAGTATAAAATATGGAAAAGTTATTACAAAAGGATAAAGAACCAGTGGGAATATATTTTTGATTGGAGAACTTAACAACTCATGTTATCTAAGTATTGAAGATGAGAATAAGTTTTGGAACCTGAGACTTGGACACTATAGGTAGAAAAGTATGAAAAAAATTTATAAAGTAAATACTTAATGAAATTTTCTAGAATTGAAAGGAAGATAATAATGTGTTTTTGTAACTTGTTAGAAATACATGATTAATAATAAAAGTCATAAGAGAGTTGAGATTCAGTCTACGAGACCTCTTGAATTTATTAATTCTAATTTATGTGGACCCATGACATCAATAAAAAATGTGTTTTACAATTTATCACTTTTTTTAATGATTTCACTCATATGAAAAATATAATTTTTAAGAAACACAAGTCAGAGGTTTTGGATATGTTCATGTTTTTCAGAAAGGAAGCTGAGAAAGAGATGGGGATTATATAAAAAAGTTGAGAATAATTAATTGTACCAAATTTAAAATTAACACTTTTGGAAATTATCTAAAAAATAATGGAATCAAAGATTATTATAGTGACTCTTATACTCTAAAAAAATAATTGAGTAGTGGAACGAAAGAATAGATGTTTGGTGGAAATGGGAATAATCATGTTATCGGAAAACAAACATTCAAAGGTATACTAAAGAGAATATGTTAGAAATGTTGTACATTTTTAGAATATATATTTATTGAGACCGGAATCCAACATGACTTATTATGAAATTTGGTATAAAAAACCTTCATTAAGGTACCTCAATGTTTTTGAAAATCCATGTTTACTTTATGTAAAAAATAAGGATTTGGAAATGTTTGATGAAAAAGATAAAGAAGTAAATTTTATGGGGTATTAAGTAATGGAAGAAGTTAAAAATGTTGGAGAAAATGTTTAAAAATTTGGTTGAATGATATGACGTGAAGGTAATTGAAAACCAAAATTCATTAACAAAATTTGATAAGAATCCTAAGGATTATTAACTGAAGGATTCCAATGAAAAAAATAATGATACAAAACATACTTATCAATTTTCAAAAGAATTTTGTGGTGAGGAATGTTCAACTGGGAAGGAAAATTTGAAATTTTTAAAAACATGTTGAGACAGAAAATATACATAGAAATCATAAAGAACCGCTTCATTCTAGATGAAAGTTGATATTAGAAAATGAAACTTCACTTATCTCAAAAGTTGAACTGGAATCAGTCTCAGAATCTATTCAACATAAAGATTGGGTGGATGATATGAAGAAAGAGCTGGATCATATTGAGAATAATGAAAAATGGTAACTTTTTTCATGTTTGAAAGGTAAATATGTTATTGAAACAAATTGGGTTTAAAGAAAAAAGTTTAACGAACAAGGATAGGTTTCAAGAAAGAGATCCAAGATTTTTTTTAAATGATATGAACAGGTGGAAGGTGTGGATTTGGATGAAACATTTTCCCATGTTGCAATGTTAGAAACTATTTGAATGTTTCTAGTAGTGGCTGCTCACCAGAATGAAAAAGTATATCATATGGATTTAAAGTAAGAATTTCTCAATAGAGAAATTGGATAAGAATTTTACATTGAACAACCTTTTGGGGCTCTACTTGATGAGGATGAAAAAAAATTTTAATCTGAAGAAAGATTTGTATTTTCTGAAATAAGCTCCAAATTCTTGGTATTCAAAACATAGATTTTTTTTGATAATGTTGAATTTTTATAAAGGATAAGTTGATAGAAACTTATTTGTAAAACATGTTGAATCAGAAAATATAATTATAATTTTTTATGAGGTTGATATAATTTTTTTGGGGATACAGAAAAATTTTGAAATGAATTTTTTGAGGAAATGAAGAAGAAATTTGAAATGTAAATTTTGAGAGAATAAACATTTTTCCTTGGATTACAAGTTAAGAAAAAAGAAAAATACTTTTTATTATCTCAATAAAAGTATAATCTGGAATTTTCAAATAGGTTTGGGATAGAAAAATCCAAAATAAGTTTCTACTCCTATATTTGTCAGAAAAACATTGAGTAAAGATGAGTCCAGAAAAAGTGTGAATCAAAAAGACTTTTAGAAGCTAATAGAGAGTCTAATTTTTATTACTGTCTCAATGCATGATATTTTTATACTATGAATTTGTGTTAAAATTATCAAAAAAATCCTAAATAATCCCATATTTTGGTAGAAAAGAAAATTATGAGATATGTCAAAGGAACAAATTCATATGGGTTGTTATATAAAAGAAATTGTGTGACAAATTTTAATAGTTTTACTGATACTGATTGGGATAGTGATTGTAATGATAAAAAATAAACCCCAAGAGGAAATTTTTTCTTGGGTGAATATTGTGTGAGTTGGCATAGTAAGAAACATAGTTAAATAACTTTTAGCATAGTGGAATCAGAATATATTGTAGCTACTCAGGCTTGTACTCAGATGTTGTGGATGATAGTTCAGTTGGAATATTTGAATATAAAAGTTTCTAAATCATTAGAAATACTTTGTGATAATAATAGTGCAATTTATCTTTCTAAAAATACAATCCAACATTCAATATAAAAAATATTAATATAAAGTTTCACATTATAAAATAGAAATTTATGACTAGATATGTTTTTTCTGGAATATATCTCAATAATGTATCAAATTTTTGATATCTTTATAAAGGGAATGCCTAAAGAATGTTTTGTTGAGTTGAGGGTGTGACTTCATGTTCAACATTATCTAATGATTTCCTAAATATCATAATGAATTATCCCACAATTTCTTGGATTATGTTGAGAAAGGGAGAGAGAACGTAAGAAAGTTTTTTACATTGTCATATGTTTTTAATTATATTTATTTTATGAATTTGAATTTATGGTTATCATAAATTTGGGGAGAGGAAAAAGAAAATTGATGGGAAAAGATAAAAGTAAGTGGGAGTTTATCTTTAAATGGTCAAAAAAATTCTTACCACTGAGGGATGAAATTCCTTCAAAATAATTACTTTATCAAGTCATGTATAGTTAGGACACTCTCTATTGTGAAAATATATGTTTTTCTAAAAGTAAAAAAACACGAGTTCCTTAAAAAATTTGATCTGTGAAAAAATGCTGAGAGTGGAATTTTTTTAACGAGTATTATGAACAAATACAAAGGTTGATATTGAAGAACCTTTGTGGTGTTCCTATGTTAATAACATTTTTTGTGTTTTTTCAAAACTAATATTTTTGTAAAAGAATGTTTTTATTATTCAGGATAAGTTCTAGTCCATTATAATGAGTTTTAATAAGAAAGATGAAAGTTTCTAAATCCTAACACAAAGGGAAATAAAAGTTTTATATTTTAAGATTTTTTTCCAGGAATAGGTATTTGGAGCTAGGTTTTTGAACTGAGCAACACCGGATGTAGAAGAAGTCAGAAAGATGAAGTTGTTGATCAGGAGAATTATTGTCCTCAGATTCATCAACATGAAGATAAATATTCATTGGAATTGGTGTTGGTAAGACTATTAGACGTTCCTGATAATTAATTTCAAAATGTTTCTAAAGAGGTTTAATGAAGAATAGTAATTTTAGGAGTTATAATGTTTTCATACTTTCTAACTAAAATCATATGATTCATTTTTGGTCTTGAAGATCTCAAAAATCAAGAAAACTTTCATGATAAAAGATTCTGAAGAAATGGAGGAATCATAAATATTTTATCGATTCCAGAAACCAAGACACACAATCTTGGATCTAGAAGTACCAGACATAAAAGATTTTTTGGAGTTTAAATATATAAAGATGGTGAAATTTGATGATTTTAAAAGTTGGTGTGTGGAGTCAGTATAGTATGTATATCCTTGTAATTATAATTACATCATAATGATAATTCCATCATTACGAGGATTTAAACCACAAAAACTTTGAGGATGAAGATCAAAAAAATTAGGAACATGGACTGATTAATCAAATAAATGACTCAGACAGATAACACATCAGACAAAGAACATCATAGTGATCAAAGTTTCTGATGTAGATCAATGTAAGGGAGTGTATTTATGAAAAGAAGTGAATATTATTAAATAAATTAATATTATTGATAAAAAACAATGGAGGTGTTCAAGTTTTCAATCGAATAAGATTATGAAACCAAAAAGTCATATGTTGAGAATGATTATCATAATTATCCAAGAAATAAAGGTGGATCATATTGAGTAGTGGAAAGATGAAGTTAAGGAAGTTACATGAGACTAAATTTGAGAAGGAAAAATAATTGGACTGACTCTGAGAAGGAAAGTTACTTAGACTAAATTTGAGAAGAAATGTAAATAGGACTTACACTAATAAGGGAAGTCAATCAGACTAACTATAAGGAGGATAGTTAGATCGTACTGAGCTAATGATTGTCATATTGTAATGATATTTACAAGATAGTCAGATCACAATGAGTAGAGGAAGAAATCCATATCATGGTGAGATAAAGAAGTTACATCGTACAAAAGATGAGGAAGTTAATTAGACTAAAGAAAAGTTATTTTTTTCCAATACGTCTAAACTTGGAGAAATATTGAGAAGGTTTGAAGAAGTAAAACTTTAATTTTAAATATGAGTGATTTTTGGAGATTTGAAATTTGGGTAAACAAGAATAGTTTTTAAATTTCCGAATTTTTCTTTTCCAAGTCACCTATTAATAGAAGCACACTTTATTCACATTTTAAACCTCACATGAGGGAATAAAAGGTATAGCACTAAGGAATTTAAGAAATAGTTCTTTCCTGATAGAGATCTCATTAGAAGATCAGAAATCTATTGTTTTGTTAACTAGATTGAGAAACATTGTATTGAGAGATCAAATTAATTCTTCCGAACTGAGGAAGATTGAATTGAGTTTTTAGTAGATTTTGAGAAGTGTAGATTTAGAAATGGATGATCATTTTGAGTTGATTTTATTGAGTCAATCATACTAGGTTCATTGGAATCAGGGTTATCATACCCCTGATTTTTTTTGGATAAAATTGAAAAAAGAATTTTTTATTTTGTTTTGGCTTAATTTTTTTATGAAACCTTTTAAACTAATGGGAGATGGTATAATCATTACTATAAGGATATTTAAGGTTTCTAATGGGATTTGGAACAAGTTATGTTAACTTATTATTAATAGTTAATTTCCATAGACCCATAGGAGTGGGTATGCCAAGGACGTAGGTTCTCACACTAAGAACTAACCTTGTAAATCCTATGCGCTTTACATTCTTTCCTACTTTTCATGCATGATTATTTCATAAAATATGCTAAGTAAATGAATATTAAGAGGTTTTAGGGGATACGTTTTTAAATTTATTTAAACTCATAAAAAGTGAACAACTAATTCACCCACCCCCCCCTATCAGTTGCTATTTGATCCTTTGAAACTTTATAAACTATTTACCACCCTAAAGGATGAAACCAGTGGAGATTTTGGAGTTGAAAGTACAGTTAGAAGACTTAGAATCTAATATGGCCTAGTAATTCACCATGGGGTTCTACTATGATTTTATCTAAGAAGGATAATGAGACTTTATATATATATATATATATTAAGATACTAAACTAGATGACTATAAAGAACCAATATCCCCTTCCATTCATCGACGATTTGTTCGATTAGATGAGAGGTGACCATATTTTATATAAGTTTGACATGAAGTCAAGGTACCATCAGTTGAGCGTAAGACTATATGACATACCCTATACAACATTTAGGAGCTTGTATGGATTTTATGAGTTTTTAGTGATCTCATTCTGTCTAAAAAACACACCAATGATAGTCATAGCCTTGATGAATCATATTTTACATCTGTTTATAGATTAGTGATTTGTGATTTTGGTCAATGAAATTTTGGTCTAATACCAATCTAGAGACGATATTTCTCAACATCTTTAGATCATCCCAAGTATACTGAGTTAGTATCGACTATACATATAGTTATCTAAAATTCATTTTGGGATTAAAAAAGTGAAATTATTGGGACCTATTATCTCAAAGGATGTGGTGTCAATGGGATCACGTAGTTATTAAATTCATGGTATCTTGGGAAGGGTCTAAGAAATTAATTGATTTTTGGATATTTCTAGGTCTAGTGGGATATTATTGGAGTTTCATCCATGACCTATCTCATCTGGAAGCACCGATGTCTGGGATAACCAAGAAAAGGGAAAATTTTGTTTGGTTAGATGAGTACTAGGAGGATTTATTGTAATTGAAGAGTAGGTTGACCTTAACATTGATACTAATCGTACCCAATACTTGTGAGGAGTATACCATGTAATGTGATTCATTAGGATTCAGGCTTAAATTATTTCTGATATAAGAGAATTGGGTATTTTCTTAGGGTTACAGAAAGTTGAGGCTGCATGAGAGGAATTATCCTAATCATGATACATAGTTAGTTATGGTGGTAAATTCGTTGATATGTTAATGAAATTATCCATTTTATGAGAGATTTGTGGTGTAAAAAGATTATAAGAGCCTCAAGTACATATTTTTATAGTGGGAATTGAACCTTTTAAAGAGGATGTGAGTCGAGTATCTACAGTATTTTGACATTGAGTTGGTATATAATTCAGGTAAGGGGAATGGAATTGAAGACACTCTGTGTTGGAGGATGTAGATAGAGGTAGTGAGGGAATCTTTTGATGAGTGGTGGATGATGACACTATTTACTGATATGCATCAAGATGTTTAGGAGTCTTATGGGTGAGTGAATATAACATTGAAACGCGTTGTTCCTATTATTATAGATTGAATTAGGAGAGGGAGGATATCTAATATAAATAGTTCAGCCCTAAATGAGAGATTTTATGGAAGGGGAGCTAGAATAAGTTTGTTCTATTAGAAAATATGGGGTTCTTCATGTCCATGGCTATATCTAGGTTCTTGTGGGTTTGTGCGAAGGGATGATGGGGGAATTTCATGTTTCAAAATGGGTGGTATATATAGGTTTGATAAAGATATATCATGATATTCATAGGAAATACAATTTTTGAGGGATGAAGAAGGAGATAATATGATTTATAGCAATATGATTCACCTTTTATAAGATGAAGTCCATGAATTAGAGTCATGATGGGTTATTAAATCCTTTTCCCATTTTGAAATGGAAGTGGGATGATGTCACCATGAACTAAGTGATAGGATTACCCATGAAACCTTATAAAAATGATTTATTGTGGGTGATAATGGATCTAATGATAAAGGTTTCCCACTTCTTTCCTATCAAATAAATCTTCATCATCGATGATTTGGATAATCTCTACATACATAGAATAGTTTGATTGTATGGTTTTAGGAGGATTATTATTTCTAATTGAGATCCTCATTTCACATCATGGTTCTAGAAGTTATTTGACAATTCATTGGGATTATTGGTTCTCCTAATAAAAAACTGTCATCCTCGTACCAATGACCAATCTGAATGAATGAATTATATTTTAGAGGATATGTTATGAGGCCGTGTTTTGGAATTTTTTTGTTCATGAGAGTTTCATCTGGCACTCATGGAGTTTACTTGTAATAATAGCTTCCTAGAATTAATATAAATGGACCCTTTAAATGATTTATATGGGAGGTCATGTCATTAAACTTTGTACTGGTTATAGGTGGATGAGTCAATGATCATTATACTTAGTACAATGTAGGATAAAATTGAGTAGGATAATTTGATAAAAAAGTGGTTGGAAACTACATTGAGAAAATAGAAATCACATATTCATAATCAGAGATGACCTCTCAAGTTTGTGTTTAGTCATAAGGTTTTTATCCTGGTGAATCCTAGGATAGGGGAATGCCATATCCATAAGAAAGGAAAGATAACACCCAAGTTCATTGGTCCATTAGAGATAGTGAAGAGGTTCATTCCAGTGGGGTACTAATTGTACCTTCTAGAAAACCACACTTCCATGCATGATGTATTTCACGTGTCTCGAATTTAGAGATATTTCCCGAGCACTTATCACGTGATACAAATTGATGATGTTAATATTGATGTTGATACATCCTTTAAGGAGTATATGATCTATATCAAGGACCACATTGAGATGAATATATGATGAAATACTGTTCCCCTAGTTAAAGTCTAGTTGTTGAATGAGAATTTTAGGAGGATACTTGGGAGAGATAGTGTAATATTTAGGTGTAGTTACCTATGTTTTTTATTGATACCTCTCAGTAATGAATGGGATCAAATATTGAGGATGAGTTATTATATGGTGGTGGGGGGGGGGTTATATCTCTCCTTTTATTAGCTATGTTACTATTTAATTTCTATTGATACCCTTTAAGTGTTTAATTGATCCTCATTATTGGATTAAATTATTGTTTTATGGGTGTTTGGGGGATTAGAGAAGTTTAGTTAACAATAGTATAGAGGTGGCATGCAGCACCTGAGATGTTTTAGTGCCTATAACTTGTTGGTGAAGTCCACCAGCTAGTTGGTGGGTTGTTAGATAACTTGGTAAAGCTATAAGAGTATCATTGGCTATCCAGTGCGACCCAATAGCTTTCCAGTGGTACATAGGAAGAATTTTCCTCCTATAAGAGAACCACTGACTAACTAGTGGGGTATCCACCTATACATGAGCACTGGTGGACACCATTGACTAGCCTATGGTTCCTGCCTGCTAGCCGGTGGAATCAGGCTGGGCTAAAACAATTATAAGAAAATTCATACCCCCACTAAAACCTATTCTAAACTTATAATTAAACCCTAACTAGGTATTTGATGATGTGAAGGGTTCTTCGAGTATCATGAGGAATCTCTTACTTCTTTATCTAATTTTTTGATCTACTATTCAATCCGTACAACATGAAATGGTGATTTATTCTTGGAATTATTATTTAGCTCTTTTTTATTCTTGGACACCCTATTTATAGACTTGAATATGTGCATTGATCTCTAAATTTATGGGATAATGGTGTTTCATATTGATCCAATGATCGATATTGGTTTCCTTCATCTTTGTTTATTAATGTTAGTGGTATAAAACAACTCCCTAAGGTCTGTTTTATTTCCCCAGAATGTGAAACCAATGTGATCACACTAGCATTTCGCGTGCATGAAATTTATTAATTTGAATTGGAAATTATTCATGCTTATACCTACAATGGATTTTATTGGGTTTGTTGGTGTTGAGTATAGGAATTTTGGCCACCTGAGAGGTGCACCAACCTTTGAACCTAGGTTATAACTTAGAACTTATAATCATAGATCCTTATGATGAATTGGTAATTTTTTTATGGATTTTCCTAACAAAGTGAATTGTCTTGGAATGTGAATTGATTTAATTGGATTGATAAATAATTAATTTTCTTGATAGTGGTTAATTGTAATGTTTACTATATTGAACCAACTTTTTATTACCTGACTATGACATCATTTTAAAGATAAACAACATAATATTGATATAATCTAGGATCCATAGGTTTTGTATCATAGTAAAATTAGGCTCTTACATCACTTGTAAATAATAAAACATAAACATTATTTAAATATATCTTATTTAACCCTTTAAAATATATCACTCTATCCATAGTAAATATAGTCACCTAAGGATATAAATCAAATAAAAGAGTGAGATAAAATCCTAGTTAGGGGAGGAATATCATTAGAGGAATAGTGGATAAGAATCAATAGTATATGGTTGATCATAATCAATATCATAATATAATAAGAATATGACTATCATAACAATCATGAATGAAATATTTTACTAAGGCATGGAATTTGGAATATGCATAATAATAAAACATCATACCATATTAGTAAAATACCACACATAGTTGTGAACAATGTTTCAGCATAACATGTGTGAAAAAATCATAACATCATAATTTAAAAAAAATTAGTATGATGTTAAAAAATAATACCTAAAATATCATTTGATATATCAAATTACCCAATGAATTGGAGGGATATATAATTCTGGTCCCACCCACCACATCATAAAATTCTCATAATCATGCATGCCACATAGAAAGAGAACATATTACAATCATAGTCATGAAATAAACTCAAGAGAAGGGATGGGTTACATAAGGGTTTTGAAAATAATAATTTTAGGAATAAAAATTGGTGTTCTAAAATGAATATGGTGAATAATATTTTGGAATAAATATCTTTTTTGAATAATAAATATCTCAAGAGAAGATAAAGATATGTTTTGGAAAAATAAATACGGTTTGAGAAATCATTGTAATTGGAATAGAAATCATTTATATAAGGTAAAAACCTATATATATATATAAATTAAATTGGTTGAATTGTGTATGGAAATTTTAAAAAAAGTTTAGGGATATCTATACTGAGAAAAATTTGAAGAAGGATATACCCAAAAAATAATGAATTTGGTTTGAGAATTCCCTCACCTTAAATCCTGCTTTATTTTATAGTTTTTATCCCACTGAATAATAAAATTAGGTTCTTTAAAACATGGAACCAAAAGATAATTATGCTCATTTTTTCAATATTTATCAAATATAATCATTGGATTCTATTTCATAATTCCCTTTGTTAAAGGTGAAACATTTATATTTCATATTTCCTTAAAATATCACATCACACATCGATTTAAGGATCATGTTTTATTATTTTTTATATAGTATTAAGATTTAAAATAGAATATTATAAATATATATTTATACATTAATATATTATATATATTATATATTGTAATAATATTTAACGGTGGTGATAAGAAAATAATTGGAAACATCCTTGATGGTGGTTAACCTACTATTAATGAGACATTGTCCAAAGAGAAGGTGGGAGATATAGAATATGTGTATTATTAAAAATACAATTTTTATAGCATATTAACATCATCAAGATCATGTTAAAAAACTATTTAATTTTTTTATTATGTTTTGGATTACAAGTAAAAAGGTGGTTATGAAATTAGATATGTAAAAAATAAATAAAAGTATGGAAGGACATTACCTATTTCTTGAAGTTGTTCCTTTTATATGGACCATGAATTCATGAAATATTGGAGTTTTATTACTCCAAAATGTTCATAAGAATAGGGGTTTAAGATAGGGGATTTCAGGAGTGGTTTTATTTGGTAATTGACGGAGGAGTGGTTTTTTCAAGGGAGGGGTGAGGATTTATTCATACTTGAGAAGAAGATAATTTTAATGATAAAATATCAAATAAATTATTATTTCCATGGTAAACCTTTAAATTGTAATATTATTGAAATTATGAAATATATTTTAATAAGATAATATGGTTTTAGGACTTTAAATAACTTTATAATTTGAATTTATTATTTTAATAAAAAATAAATGATAAATAAAAAATTTTTATTTAAAGGGACACTTTAGACTTTATGTCTTTGGAAAATACTTTTATGCTTTGAAATTAATTTTATTTTTTTAAATGACCCATTTATAATATTAAATTAATTTTGGGCTGAAATAACCAATTTTTTACTTCTTAAGTCATTATTACATCATTATTATTTCATAAAACATGTGTTATTTGAAAAAAATTATTTTTACCATTCATGAAAAAAATAAGTTACTTAGAAAATTATCAAAAAATACCCTTGGGAAATTTTTATGTGATGATTCTAAACATGGCATTATTTTTATCAGTAAAAATTTATATCATAGTTAATTTTAATTATTAACATAAATATTTTTTTTATTAAAGACATTAAAATAATGTTTATTAAATTTTTTTTTATAATTTCTATTAGTATTTTAATCTTGCTAATTATTTTATGGTATTATAATATATATATATATATATATATTCTTAAATTAATTTTTTTAAATATTATTTATATTTCATTTTATTATTTTGAGGTTAAATTTATATTCTTAAGATCATGTTACTATTCCCAATGGTTAGGTTACTATTCAAAATAGCCATGTTACTATTCTAATGATCACCTTAGTATTACGATGGTGATATTATTACATATAAATTCCTCTTCATTCCCTAATAAATTATTCATTAAAATTCCTCCTATGGTTCTATATTTTCCTTCTCTATGATATCAATTAGTTTACTGATATTCTATTTCTTTTCTATAATATTTTTATTGGGGGTTTTAATTCTAATAGATTGAAATTATCCATGTTTTCCCATTCTAGTTTTTATATTTAATCTATTTTTCCCATTATAATATTTTGAATTTACATGGTTTTTGTTTCTAACTAACTTATTGACCTCCATTAATTAAATAAAGTGTTTTTAGTGTCTATGTTTGTTGTATGTGTATAATTTTATATAATATAACAAACATTTATTTAGAAAAAATGTAATTTATAAAGTATGGTCTATTAAATTCTTCCCCTATTTATAAATTTCATCGCTAAAATTTAAAATCACATTCTTGGTTTAGAATAGATGAGTGTATGTTTGTTTCATCATTTTTTCTAGTTCCCACATCACCGCTTTGTATTAATAGTTTTTCCACATCAGTTTGAAAAATTGAGTTTCATTATTAGGTAAAACTTTTTCTATATGGTCCAAGATTTTGATGAGCTTATCTTAATAAGAGATGTCATACTCCTGTTTTATCACCTCAAGATTTAGTACATGTGACGGATCATGTGTGTACCACCTTAAGAAAGATCCATGAAATACATCATGAACTTGATCCATGTTTGGTGGAATTTCTACCTGATAGGAAATTAATATTATGTGATCAAGGATATTAAAGGGGCTAATTTACCATAGGGCTAAGATTCCATTTATTTCTAAACTACATGACTCTCTTCCACTGTGATATTTAAAGGAACATTTTCCCTCCACCTTCAAACTCTAAGTCCCTTCAATGATTATCAAAATATCTATTCTACTAAATTTGAGTTTATTTTATATATATTTTGGATATATTTAACCTTTTTTGTCATCTATTACATAATATTTAGCACAAATAGATTTCATTCACCAACTTTATCTCAAAAATTAGGAGTTATAAATCGCTTCCCATAAAGAGCTTCATATGGATCAATTTGAATACTCAAGTGGAAGCAGTTTTTGTATGAGAACTCAACTAATTAGAGAAGTTGATCACATCCAAATTTAATTTCCATTGAATTTTATGTCAACATATCCTCGACTATATAAATAGTACTTTTAGATTGTATATCAGTTTAGGATAATAGAACGTATTGAAATTAAATTCAATATTTAGATCATGTTGAATACTTCTACAAAATTTAGAAGCGACCCTTGGGTCATGATCAAAGATGATCAAAAGTGGTACCCCATGTAGTCCCACCACCTCCTTTGCATTTATATTTTTTTTTCAAGTGATATATCTTCCGGAAAAAATGATGAATTAGGCAGTCTTGGTGAATCAATCCAACATAGACCATATTGTATTACATTATTTGGATGTCTTAGAGACACCATTGAAAAATTCCACAGTCATGTTCACACATTTCTATGTAGGTATGGGCAATGGTTTCATCTTCCCCATGCACTTCTGTTTCTATTATTTAACTTGTTAAAATACTAATCAATTTTAGGTGTACTCGGTGATCTCATTCTCGTTTTTTCACACTATAAGTGCTCTAAAAAATAATGTTACATCTTGATACTTCTATAATGGATGGTTAAAGATATGTTATGTTCATTATCCAATTGCAATTCATTTATCTTAGGTTATGTAAGCACACAATTTATAGTTCCAAACTTAATAGAACCATCTTCCTCAATGTGAAATTCATGAAGACTACCCTCTTTTAATGCATCCACCTTATTTTGAAGCTCCATATCACCCCTTATTGCCTCCCTAAATTTCTCTTGGATAGATGGTTGGGAAATAATTTGGGAAAGGTAGGATGTATTCCATACTATTATGATTGGTAGTTCTATCCTCTACATATTCATGAAGATATGGTCTTTATCAATTCGTATCATGGGTAGAGTGGCATGATCTTTTTTACTAAGAGCATTAGATACCTTGTTCACATATCTAAGATGGTAGTGAATAGAGAAATATTATCCCTTTAACATCTCTAAATATCTTCGTTGATTCATGTTTAGATCTTTCTATGTGAATATATACATTATACTATTGTGATTTGTATACACATCACACTTCTCACCATAGAAGAAGTGCCTTTTAATCTTCAAGGATAATACCATAGATTCTAAATTCAGATCACTCACTGGGTTGTTATACTCCTGGATATTCCACTTTGATGAGGCATGGAAAATCAATTTATCTTTCTACATGAGTATAGAACCCAAGACTTTCTTTAAAGAATAACTTTATATCACAAACCCCTCTCTATTTGATGGTAATATGTGTATAAGGAATAATGATTATCATCTTCTTGATATCCTTAAAGGTTCCATCATATTCTTATATCTAGACATACTTTACCCTTTTCCATGTTAACTTAGTTAGAGGTCTAGACAATCATGAGACATTTACCACAAAAAATTACCATTTCCTATCTAATACATAAAAACTTCTAATTTCCATCACATGTGAGGGTCTAAGTCATTCTTTAATTTCCTTTTTCTTTTAAGGGTCTAAAAGAATTCCCTCACTTGTGATCGTATTCCCCAAGAATATGAATCGTTGCATCCAAAAGTCACACTTTCTGAACTTATCATACATTTTCTTCTTTCCTATAGTCTCATGTACATTCCTTAGATACTTTTCATAGTCTTCCTTACACTTATAGTAAATTATAATATAATAAATAAATACTACCACAAACCTTTCTAGTTAGTCACTAAATACCATACTCATCAAATATAATAAGGTTACAAGGGAATTATTAAGTCTTATGGGAATAATTATGAAAGAATAGTATCTATAACTTTTACTGAAGGATGTATTCTAAATATCTTCCTACTTTATTTTTAGTTGATGATATCAAGAATGAATACCCACCTTTGAGAAGTACTGATATCCTTATAGTTGATTGAATAAGTCATAAATCCTTGTTAAGAGATATTTTTATTTATAGTGATCTTGTTTAGATCTTGGTAATTGATACATAGACATGTTGAATCATCATTTTTATTAACAAAGAGAACCGGGACACCCTATGGTGATATACAAGGGAACGTGAACCATTTTTTGAAATGTTCTTGATGATTATTCTTTAACACGTCTAACTCGATCGAGGCCATCTTATAAGGTAATTTAGATTTAGGAGTGGATATAGGTATAAGATATATTGAGAACTCTACGTAATGATTTTGTGGAATTCTAGGTAACTCTTTGGGAAATACATAAGTATATTTCTTCATAATGGGAATTTCCTCAAGGTTCACTACAAGAAAAATGCCTATTAGCGGCGGTTTAAACCGCCGCTATATGGTTTGGAAACAGTTTACAGAAATCGTCGCTAAACTGGGTGTCGGCAATCTATTATCATCGGTTTTATGCATTTCATGGCGTTCAAATAAAAGCGTCATAGTACCTCATTTCGCGGAGGTTTTTGGTAAATTTAGTGGCGATTTTATGGGATATTTAATTAGAGGAGGCTATAATCACCGCGAAATTCAGGCGTGTCATGCGCCTGCTTAGCGGTGGTTAAAACCGCCGCTAATTCCGGCGTGATTTCACGGTGGTTTTAACCACCGCTAAGTGTATTTCTGATTACATTTAGCGGCGGTTTAAACAGCCGCTAAATGTATAACTTGGAAAACATTAGCGGCAGTTAAAACCGCCGCGAAATGTTGACCCGAAAAAAATAGCATTTATGCTTATACTGCACCACTTCCCTGAAAAACAAACCAAACAAGAAACCATTTATCATGCCAAACATTCTCAACAGGAAGGAATTCATCATATGTTTCCACTAATAGAAGTATTCCCCCAAGCTTAAAAATATTTCATAGGCCAATTTCTACCTCACCATGGGCTAGATAAATAGTTTTGGTTCCTAGAAACCATCAACTAATCAACTCACTATGGAATTATGGTTTATGGTACATGATAAACTAAAAAATATATGTCTCCTCGTAATGATGAATAACATGCACAACTATCAAAGAAGAGAAGGTTTGGTGTTACACCCAACATGGTTAACATCAATACCAACACAAGTACTAAAAACATTCATGGTTTTAATCACACCCAACACAACTATCAAAGAAGAGAAGGTTTGGTGTTACACCCAACATATATACATGAAGATAACAATGGTTAACATTACACCCAACCCATATAATAAATAATAACAATAGTTGGAATTACATTAAACCCATGTAACTAATAAGAACACTAGTTTTAATTTCACCCAACCCATATAAGAAGTCATAGGAATATTTGGAATTATTCACAATCTATGTAAAAACCAAGATAAATTGTCAGAATCATGTATAACCTACATAACCACAAAAATTTGGTTGGAATCACACCCAACCCATATACCAATAAGAATGATAGTTGGAATCTTATACAACTTATTATAAAGTGTTCAACATAGTTAAAAAATATCCAACCTATATAGCATGCTAAAGAAATGGTTAGCATTATGCCAAACATAATTAACAATATAGAAACATCATTGGAATGAAACCCAACTAAAGCACTAAGTAATAACAAGAATTTAATTACACCCAACCAAAAATATACATCATTTTACTCAAGTCACTCTTACTTGGATAAGATCTCCACTATCAATTATGTTGTATATAATTCACCATCATTGAGGAATTTATTTAAATAACTTTTAAGATATTATCATTTCACATTAATACATACCCCTCTTGGTTATCATTCCATGTTCTACCACCAATTTCAATTTAATTCATGGATGTACATGATTAATAATTATAAACCAGAGGACCTTACACATCCCCAACAAACCTTTCCTGAATTTCATCTAAGAGGAAATCTAATTTTGTTCCATCCTGATCCATTGTTACCTTACCTTCTACACTTGTGCATCAAACAACACATACAACATATATATATAATAAGGAGAAAATTTATGCACCACCTACGCAATATTCATAAACACCCTTTCATTTAATGTTGATGAAAAAGTTGATCCAATTCAATAAGAATACCTAAAGCATACAAAATACTTAAAATTATGGATTTTGAATGAAACACAAGATAACATCAAATGAAACAAGATATTGGGGTCACATGGATTTATACTTATAGTTTAGAGATGATCAAAATTGAAAATATTTGATTCCATAATGGATTAAAGTGTATGGATCAAAATGTGCCAAATCAGATAGGGGAGGGATCACTACTAGTTGTTTGTCCTATAAGGAGGAGGAATGAGGATTAAATGGGTTGATGTTCAGTCAGAATAAGAACCTTTAAAACATCATTGTTATAAAATACTTTGTATTGATGATTGACATTATGGTTCCAGGAAATAAGGTCTCTCCAGTCTACCACATAAGAAGACATTTGAGAAATAGAGGACATATTTAAATAGAATAGAGAATATATTAGAAGATATGTAACCATTAAGATATAATCAGTTGTGCTAATCAAACAAAATAAGTGCATAACATGGAAAACATTACGTGGACCACATGATCCATTCTAGGTCACGAAAATCACATAACCCATAAAAAATCTTTTGATCACATGATTTTTCTTAATACATATAATCATGTTACCATGTGAAGGTCACATGAATCACATAAAGATTAGTAGATCATGAAAAAAATCCTCAAGAGACAACTGAATCACATAAGATAGACTAATGGCCAAGGGTGTGCATCAAAGTTCAAATAAATTACCATTGATTAGTTCATGGATTGATTAAGTGAGATATTTAGACAAGGTGATCACACAAAGAGGTCAAGTGACATGATCACATGATTAGGTCTCTTGTATGGTTCTTGTGACGAGGTCATGAAAAGTTTTCTTGCAAAACAATCGCACGAGAGAGGAGGTTTTGAGAGCTATGGAGCTTCATGTCACCGGTCAAATGACCAGCCTCTCACCCCCTATTTATAGGGAACCTCGAGGAATATGAATGGACTTATAGAAGAACAAAATATGTTTTGAATTCCAACCAGAGAAAGCATAAGAGACTCATGAAGTCATTTCCTACCTCATAACTGAGTCCTTGTTTCTTCAAACATCACTTTTGTGGGGGGGGGGGTATTTTTTGACGCTAGCCAAAGGAGCATTGTATATTTTAGGAACAAAGAAATACCCAAAGAATAGGTATTAATATATACCCAAAGGAAAGAAAATTCTAGCATGTATACATATAGATTAATCACCTAGGTCACAAGGACCATGTGAACTTCAATGAGGATCATGATCACATGACCCTAGGAACATCATGCAAAGGGGTTATGCAATTCATGTGATCTGTTCCTGATCATGTGAAGCCCCATAAAATAGCACAATTAATCATGTAAAACCCCTATGATTATTCTTTTTTATCATATGACATGTCATCTAACAATCTCCCAATATGTTCATAAAATAAAAGTTAGAAAAGAGGGAAGATTCATGGGAAGGGAGTTGCATTGGTTTTCATGTGATGTGGTTACGTGCCTCATAAAAACTATTAATGATCATGAAAATCACCTTAGAAAACCATCTTGATCTAGTGATATCTATTCAACATGGATGTTTGGACATGAAACACTCTAATGAGTACAATTCCCAATGCTGAATTTACAACAGAAACATCAAAGAGCCTATTACCATAGATCATCTAACCAATGAAACAAACACATCATTCTCTTTACCACCTAAGGTTATTGTGATCATTCAAGGTTAGCCACTGAAGCTCCTCCAAGACCAATGGGTTTTTAAAGGTTCCATACACCACACATGTTATATATACAAACCAACCTTTCCCATATTTGTTCAACACATCAACAATAGTAATCATGGTCCGATGATGCATCATCACCCTCTCCACCTTCATCTCCTACTGCCACCTGTAAGAACATTATATTGAAAAATTAAATATTGTTGCATATTTATAATTAAACTTAATGCCAATAAAAGTTTGAAAACTAAATGATTTTGATTTTTTGTGATTTACCTACTCACCACCACTCGGTGCACTACCACTGGGGGCATATCTGCTCATCTGCTGATATAAATCAGTCAACTCTTTCTACATAGCGGATATCTGAGCCCGTTGGTCTTGAACTGTGGCTCGTAGAGAAGAAATCTCCCTATGAGTTTCTTCAGGTATGGGCTGACTATAACTAGGAGTAGATGCGGCTGGAATCCTTGATGTCCTGCTAAAGACCTCAGATGGTACGGGTCCCAAACCCATCCCGCACACTCTACCAGGATACTCCTTCCCAAGGACATGAGCAACCGGGTCATCCTGGGAGACTGAGTAGGACTTCCCAGGATTGACATCCCATAGTTCTTTAATTTTTACCTATAAATCAAATATCAATACATATTAACATAGTAAAAAATGATAATAAGTTATTATAATAAAAATTTGACTTCATACCCCAACTTCTTTGGTAGGCTCATTAACAAAAGAGCCATCTGATTTTCTGTGAACATCCAACCACATATCAGTCCGGGAGGCTTCGTGCCCTAAATTCTATGACTGTATTAAGAAAAGATAAATAAAAAATTAATTATATTAAATAGATAATATTGTATTATAAATATTTAAACTATTTAAAATATTACCAATGACATTCGGCTTCTAGAAAAGCTTTTTGAGCCCGCCGTGTGAGGGATGACTTGCTTCGCCCTGTTTGATGCATTCTGTCATGAGAGATCCTGAAATAAATAAAATGCAATTTAACAGTAATGTATCCAATTTCATATCCTCTTCATATACATGTATTAATGTAAAATGGGGATAATATAATAATATATATTTCAATACCATCCGCTTCTCATCACAATGTCTGTCAACAAAAACTTTCCACTACTCTTTCGGTACCCCACTGGGTAGCTTTTCATACATTTGTTCCAAGGTCAACGAAGTATCCTTGAAATCACACCACAATATCCATTTGAAATATTTCCATTTTTTACCAAGATTTTTTAAAGTCCACTTCCGTGCTATCACATCAGAAACTGTGAAGTGGAAGAACATCTGTATACAGAAATTCATTTTGAACATATTAGTAACATGACATTCAATTAAACCATAATGTAATAAAATTACCTTTATTTGAGAATAAAAAACTTCATTTTTCTTGTTTGAAGGCATATGTCACTAATCATCATATGAAATGGGATCTGCGGCCAACTGACCTATAATTTGGCCAAGTAACCCCGCGACATCATCCGTAGGGACCCCATAAGAATCAAATGGCACGAATATCTTTTCTCCATTCAAGTTCCAAACATCTGATCTTTTTAAGTGTTTCTCCATGGTTTTATTTTTGTCATATTCAATGAGAAAACAATTAATATAAACAAAATGCAATAAATTTATTTAATTAAAATTTATACCTATGACTGTGACCCTCCAGTATGTCCGGGATGAACTCGAAGGGGTCTGTCGCCGCCCAACTGATGAGGCACTTGTAGGGGGAGTCAACGACTCAGCCTCTAATGGGAGGCCCTATGATGGTGTGAGAGATGGTGCAGGGGGGGATGGTGTGGGGGTGTAGGCAGCTGGTGCCTCAGATGTCATGGGGAGTGACCCAGATGGATCAACATCCATCACAGAACTAGAAGAAATAGTATACCTCTTCCTCCTTGGCATTCCTGTCATTTAATCAAATAAAATTAAGTTCAGAATATATATTTCAGAAAAATTATTCAGAAAAAAAAATTAAAAATGATAATATATGCCTAGTACTAACAAACAAAATATATATAACAATGATAATGAATGACTGCAGAAATGAAACAAGTGGTTGCTGCATGAATGAATAATTGTACATACAATCATTTTCCCCTTCAATCATGTCGGTTTTCTGCTCCATTGCTTCATCCAATTCATTCATCCTTGCAATAATAATATTTTCAATATCATGCTGGACAAATAATTCTGCTTCCTGCTCCCTAGAAGACACCATGAACACCTCATTGAGGAGCAGTAAGAATATCGTGTTACACAATTACCATAACACTGTCAATCACACATTTATGTTGCCTCAAACGATTTCTATCCCCACTACATTAATGAGATACATTGGTCCACTCAGATTACTTCCACACCCTCACAAAAAATACTACAACTTTCCTAAACATCTCATATACTCACATGCTTGGTCATCTCAATTAAATGTTTTATTTTATTTTCCCTATCTAGAAATGGGATACCAATCGGTATTTATAACATCCATCCAAAATCACTAATATAGAATACCAATGCATGGGTTCCCACAATATTTCATATTATATACATTAGAATTATGTAAAAATTTATCAATCAATATTCATTGATCGTACACTTCATTATTGAATTTCTATATATAATATATGTCATAAAAATTTATAGCTCGGGGAATTCTCTTTACTGTCGAAGATAATTCACAAGAAATATATTCAAGGTCATATTCAACATCTATATGTTGGAAAAAATCTCAAAAATATTCCACAAAACACATTTATTCTCTATTTATATATAATTATGCAACAGATAATAACTCAATCATATATATATATATATATATAAATGTATATATTATGTACGTTATTCTTCAGAACCTGATAAATTTAATTCAAAAAATATTTATTTTCTTAAATTTCATAATAATTTGATCTTCTTCTACATCATCTTGATGATAATAAAATCATTCTTGAATGATATCCATAAGTTGGTTCAAAATCTATTTATCATGAACATATATAACATGTATCATCAAACTGTCACTTTCATCCAAATTAATAAAATTCATGTAAATAGTAATAAATTTACATAGGATCTATTCTATTTTTGTAACTCATTAATATGTCCATATAAACATTAATTATCATGAATAAGTCATGGGTTACCATTACATAAATCCAGATTATATTTAAGTAAATGTTGATAAACTTCATATAGGTATATATGACCTTTATATGGATATTAATATTACCAATTTGTTCCAATTATGAAATGAAAATCATGATTGTCATTTCACATGTACATTGAGTTTTGGTAGAACATACACCTACTGGTTTAACACCAAAATATAGATACTAATAATACGCTTACAAATTTTACATGTAGGATAAAGTTTTATTATCACATTTCAATGTTTATTTTTGAGAAACACACTAATTAAGGTGTATTTCACACATACAAATAGAAAAAAAAATTATATATCTTGAAATGATAATTACATTAAAAATATTCACTCACACATACCTCATGAATTGGTATATTATCAATGAATTAAAATTAATGAATCACACAATGAACAAAAACACATTCATTGAGAGTAGTTGAAACATATTGAGATGGTATAAATGAATTATATGTAATCTAGTACATCCCATATTTATGAATTCTCTAATGAATTCCTAAATTATTCAAGGAAAATATGACTCAAACTAAACCATCTCATGACTTCCCCAAACCTCTCAATACATGTTATAAGATCATTTACTTGATTATTTAAAAATTTAACATGCTCAATAACTCTTTAATAGATTCTCAACCTTCAATTTGGTATCATCCAGAAACATTAAACAATGAGAGTGTGGAAAAATGATTTTCTTTATTTGGTAGGAACCTTTCTTCATCACTCTCAATTTAAAAATTTCATTAATTACATTGGATGTTGTATTGACATTACTATTTGTTGATAAAGAATATAACTGAACAATACTCTGAACTCTAATCTCCTTCATTGATTTTTTTCAATTACAAATAAACTCCCTTTGTTAATATAGTTATCCCCCCATCTTGATAGAAAATGAAAAATAAAAATGGAATCTTCTCTAATTGAAATATATGATTGGAATAAATCCATATGCTACTCCATTTAATAGATATTATTGGAATTTTCTTCCCATAATTTTCACAAAAAAACTCATATCTTCTTTCATTCCATAAGAGTTCAAAATATGCCAATATCACTTCCCATAAGTTACAAGTTCATATAAAATCAAAAGTTTAAAAATTCAGTATAAATAATTATTGATTCATAACATTTCACTTTCAATATTATGATATTAAATAAATAGTAAGTGTACATTAGATAAAACATTTTTTAAAACACTTTCTTCCAGAATACACAATGGTTTTTTTCATAAAACATTATCAATGTGATACAACTTCTTTATTTTTGTACAGGTCACACAATTGATAACCCACTGGGATGACCATGTATACCAATAAATAACATAATCAAGTACAAAAAAATTGTTTAATACCATAAATGAGACACACTATAATCACATTCTATAGATACCATCGATATATTCCATCCCAATCCCCTATGCATCCCATACTCTAACCTAAAATAATATAATATTTATTCACAAAACCCATGGTGCTCGTTGAAGGTGTGAGGCTAGACCTCATGAGGGTATAAAAAGGTACCCTTAATATTTTTTTTATAAAATATTTGTGTGTATTCAGGAAGAAATTAAATACAAAAATAAATATTCTTGTTAAGAATTCATGTGCTAAAGAGGACACTACTACACCCAATGAGGCACACACACCCATCAGAACACCATGTTCAAACTAGGACACCATTGTGTTGAAGATATTAGATTCATATCCATGTTAGAATCTATTTTTCTCTTATCCATAAATGTTATCTTGTACATGAATAACTATGGTAAGGCATCATATGAGTCTTACCAATTACCCACCTCCTGATAGGGTCCTGCATTCAATTCTTTAACTATTATTCTCAATCAAGGGAGTATATTAAAAAACTTATCACTCATTGTGAGGCTGTTTTTATTATAACCACTAACATATCTCCTAGAGTATGGTCATCCATATGTATTTGTCGGGTGTTTACACATCCTATCCATGACCCTATCAATCTGAATGAGTTTAAAACCTAACAAAAGCTCTATCACTAAGAGTAAGGTATAATTCAATTCTCTCTCCCTTATTATATAGAGTAAAGGTCACAACCGGACCACCACCATCTCACTCATGTTTGGGTGTAATCTATATCTCCCTCCCCTCTCACTCATAGTTAGGCTAACATCCAACACATTCATATAATAACCATCAAGGGCATGCAACCTATCCCACAATATCACTGGTTAATGACATGTGCTCTCATCACTAAATACCTAGACCCATATATCTAGAATATTATACCAACCTAAATCCATCACCCCATGATGACCACACAAATAATTTTCACATCCCAACCCAAGTCACTCATGTGGGGTATATTATTTAATCTAATTCCCCTTGGAATCTTAATTTCATGTCTTTAAGAACTTACCAAAACCCATATCTCGGTCTTGTGTCACATATCATAGGGAAAAATCTTGAAAAATATCATATAGGAAGACACTATTGGCCACACATATCAAGTATCGAAGCATTAACACTTCTTATTATACCATATATGACTCTCCTCCATCTTTAAGAGGGAGTTCTTAAAAACTCATGAGACATATGACTGTATTACGTGTCATCACATGACTCCAAGCCTCTTAGTATTAAAAAATATTCTGAATATCCCAAAATATAATACCCATGTCACATCTCATACTTTGATACATACACATGGTCTCTCATCACCTCAATTAAAACCCTCTCCCATTGGTAATATAGTGTTTAGGTGATCACAATTCATTCAATTTTCTAAAGGGAACTTATTCAAAGAATAAAAGGCATAACACTCTACTCTCTCTTTTAATAGATATATTATTGTCCATATTAAATTTATTAGAATTAATGAATTTATATAATAATTCAAACCCCTACATAAACACACATATGGATTTTGTAGTAAATGTGTCCACCTATCTGGATAATATAGTTAATCCCCCACTGATCTCTATTGAGCCTCAATAAATATTGTACACACTCCTAAGAAACAATTTCATTCCATAAAAAAAATTAATTAAAAACATTTGTAATTAACTATTAAAAATAAAATAAATAGGCATAATATCCTAAAAACTAACTGCACATACCTGGAAAAGACGGGTCGCCGGAGATGGAGGTCGCGGGGTCACCAGAGGTCGCGGGTCACCGGACGGTTGGGGGTCGAGGGTTGCAGGTCACCGGGGGGGTTAGGGGAAGAAGGGAGGGCGCGGGGGTTTGGGGGACGATCGGGGTGGGGGGTAGGGAAGGGTCGGCATCGTTAAAATAAATTACGGGTTTCACGACAGTTTATTAAAAACCGCAGCGAAACCTTTCGGCGAAAACGTTTAGCGGCGGTTTTGTGAACCGCCGCCACAAAACTGCCGCTAAACCCAGTTTTTATTGTAGTGGTTAGTGTTTTCCTTTGACACAACAATTTAGGAAGGATGTTCTTATTTATTGGGTATCAACACCCACACCATCGATGGATTTTATAAAGGAGATTCATGAACTTCCTTGTATTTATACAAGAGAAGGGGATGGTTCAAAATATAGAGAGAGAGTTCCTTTTATTATCAGTTGATGTCATATCTATATAACCAGAGGCAATTCATTCCTATTATAGCATTAAATTCTAATAAGGGATGTATTACGTGATTCAATGGAAGTATATTACCATATACACTAATAGGAAAGTATTCCAACACCTAGGTTTCATTTATCACACTAGTAGGTATTTTTATAGATATCTTTGCTTCAAGGTATTATTTTTTTGATTCAGTAGTTCTAGAAAATTTTCATGATATAATGGAATTTATAGAACCATAATAAAATAAAAAATTTTACAATATTGAGTGAATAGTAAGTGTACCTTCTAATAATTCATTATAATGTTCTACCATAGTGGTGGTAACATCATAATATTTACCGTTATCCTTTGGATTTGATGATAGTTGAAGTTTATTACCCTTTATGACCCATATTTTAGTGTATCAGATTGTATAGTAAGCTTTCTCCCTACAATTGAAGTGTTGAAACATGGGTGGTGCATTGGGATGATTCTTCCATTCCTGCATCACATTGGTATCCTTCTCCATGTCTCTTTAAAATAAATGAGTTTTCTGTCCTTATCTCTTATAATTTAATTATTTCATTGTTCCCTATAAGTAATTCCCAATATGATTCTCTACAAATTTTTGACATGTTGGTGGTTAGATATTCTTTCCTCATTTTTTTGATCCACTAACTTGAAATTCTATTCTAATTTTCTTATATCAATGTCAATGGGTCCATTACCCAAAATCCATCTCTACTTTGAGAACATAGTTAAATACTTCTTTGTAACACCCAAAGTATCAAATGGGTAGAGACTTTAAAATGTGTGGTTTCAAACCACTAAAAAAATATCTATTCTTTAATCGGTGTTTACAAAAAAAACCCTAGGAATATATTGAAATCCTATAGAATTTGTCCTTATAATTTATGATATATTCACCCTCCTTTTTCTTAATCTATAGTAATTCTATCTCCATATTTGTTCGAAGAGTTTTAGGGAAATAATTGTTAAGAAATAACCTTCTAAAATATTCCCACTAAAATTAATCTATTTTATCTTTAGGCTTGGTATTATTTATCAATTCTCACCATTGATCAGCCTCTATATGTAAAAGATAGAAATATAAGATGAATTTATCCTTATTAGAATATTGGAGCACAAGCAAGATCTTATCCCTTGATTTAAGCCACTATTTGGTGACAAGTAGATTAGAAGACCAACTAAATGTCAATAGTCATTTCCGCATAAAGGATTTTATGGATAGTTACTCATTATTGGGTGAAGGAGGATGTTAACCATGGTTCAAGGTATTGTATATAGCTTGAGATATCTAGGTAAGCCTCACCATGAAGTTTTGAACTCCACCTCCCATTTCATTGGGAATTTTTTTTGTAAAATAATTTAATTGTCCCTAAAATGGGTTTTATTCTAGTTTATATGGGATCCCACCATTTTCTAAAATATAAATTGATTGATCAAACAGAAGTTCATAAATAAAAAATAATTAATTCTTATTCAACAATTAATTATAAAGTTACATATTTTGGGATCCCTATGTTTATCCTTTTCTTAAAACGATTATTCTAGGATCTTGTACTCTAATAATTTTATTACTTTTATGTGGTATAATTACTTTATTTATATATCCTTGATTATTGTTTGTATAGAAATTGTGATTAACTGAAGAATACCCCCAGGTGTGTCAAACCAGGTGTGCAGTAAGGCCTCTTTTTCATGAACCAAGTGATGACCGAGTTAAGACCCAATCCCCCCTTTTTGGGGTTATTATCCCTAGGTACATCTATTCAAGATACACATCCACTTATAGTATCTAGACAGATATATTATTTATTGGACACCACATTCTCTTATTCTTTACCAAAAGCATCAATATGTTTCCCTTAAAACTAAAACATATCCCTATGGTTTTCACTAATATTTTATAGTCCTAATTTTCAAATTAAATAAATCATCCTATGATACTGACTATAGTGGACTAAATTTTTCATACATGACTATTACATCATTTTTAAGATAAACAACACAATAGTGATAAAATATAGGATCCAAAGGTTTAGTATCTTGGGAAAATTAGGCTCATACATCACTTGTATATAATATGGATTAAACATTATTTAAAAAATTCTAATTTATCCCCATAAAATCTATCACATTACCCTTATTACATGAAATCACTTGAGGATATACATCAAAGAGAGGGTTGAGATAAAATCCCAGTAAGGGGTATAATTCCATGGGAGGAATAAGGTATGTGAATCAATAGCACATGGGTGAGCATAATCAACATAATCCTATCATAAGTATATGATCATCATCATAATCATGAGGAAAATATTTGATAAAGTATTGGAATGTAGAAGATGAATAATAATGAAACATCATACCATACTGGACAAATACCACGCATAGTTGTGAACAAATCTATCATCATGTTCATGCATAACATATGTGGATAAATTGTAACTTCATAATTGTGAACAAAACTAGAATCATGTTAATGAATAATACACAAAATCTCATGATATATATAACATTACCCAATGAATTATAGGGATTAATAATTTGGGGCCCAACCATCACATCATAAAATTATCATAATCATACACGTCACATGGAAAAGGAACATATAATAATCGTATTCATGCAATAAAACCCAAGAAATGGATGGTTTTCCTAAGGTATTTGTAAATAATAATTTCATGAATAACCATTGGGGTCTCCAAATGAATAATTTAAATCATATTTTGGCATAAAATATCATTTTTTTGTTAAATAATAAATATCTCTAGAAGTGATAAAGAGTTGTATTGAAAAAATAAAGCCATTTTGAAAAATATTTTTAATTGTATTAGAAATAATTTTGAAAAGGTAAAAACATGTAGAACTACAAAAATAAAAGGGAATTATTTTTTAAAGGAAACATTAAGGAAAATATATTAAGATCTATAATACTAATAATTTTAATGAATAGATAACCCAAAAATAAGTAATTAGGTTCGAGAATCACCTTATCTTAAATCCCACTTTATTTCAACATTTTTACAGCCCATTAATAATAAAATTATGTTCTTCAAAACATGGAACCATAAGTGAATTATGTCCATTTTTTTCACTATTGATCAATTATAATCATTGCATTATATTACTTACATCCCTTTTTAAAGGCGAAACATTTTAATATCATACTCCCCTAAAAATATCCAATCATGCTTTGATTTAAGGATCACACTTTATTGTTATTTATACATTATTAATTTTAAATATATAAGATTATAAATATATATATATATATTAACACATTTATATATTTTAAATAATTTATTATAATCACCCTTAAGGTTGGTGGTAAAAAAAGAATTGGATACATTCTTATTGGAAGTTAATCAACCGTTAAGATACATTGTACAAAAAGAAGGTGTCATATATATAATATGTTCTTCTATTAAAAATAATTTTTTATTGTATGTTAACATTATTAAGATCATGTTAAAATAGTTTATAATTTTTTCAAGAAGGTTTTGATTAGAAATTCAAAAGTGGATATGAAATCAGAAAAGAAAAATGAAATAAAATGACGAAAGGATATTAGCTCTTTATTGAAGTTGTTCCTTTTATACAAGCCTTGAATTATTGAAATCATAGAGTTTTATTATTGAATAATGTTCTTAAGGATTATAAGGGTCTTAAAATAGGGTATTTGTGTAGTGATTTTACTTTGGTAGGTGAGGGAGGAGTGGGTTTACAAGGGAGGGGTGAGGGGTTATTTAAACATTAGGAGAGGGGTATTTAGAGGATCAAATTTTGAATAAATTATTATATCAAAGGTAAACCTTTAAGTAGTTACATTTTTGACATTATTCAAATTATTTGAATAAAATATCATAAATTTTGGACTTTGAATCACTTTATAATTCGAATTTACTAGTGTAATGCAATTCAATGGACGAAAATGAAAAATATGTTTATTTAAAGGGACTCTTTAGAATTTTAGGATTTGTAAAATAATTTTTAGGTTTTAAAATTAAGTTTATTGTTTTCCAATAACAAATTTTAATTATTAAATTTATTTTGGTATGAAATAAGTAATTTAAAATTTATTAATCCATTATTACACCATCATTATGTCATAAAACATGCAGTCTCTGAAAAAATTATTTTTAATATTAACCTAAAAATGGATTTTTCTTAAAAAATTACCAAAAAAATCACCCTTCTGTAATTTAAATGCGTTTTTTCGAAAATAAAATTATTTTTTTTTCAAAATAATTTTCTATCATATGTAATTATAATTATTAACATAGAAATCATGATTTTTATAAAAGACATTAAAATATAGTTTATTAAAACATGTGTATAATTTCGTTGAGTATTTTAATCTTATTATTTATTTTTTGGTGTTATAATATTTATATTTTCTTAAATTAAACATTTTAAATATTATTTATATTACATTTTATTATTTTGAGGTAAAATTACTATTCCAACAGGCAGGTAAATTTTTCCAATGGTCAGGTTACTATTCCTAACGGTTGGGTTACTATTCTAATGGACACATTCCTATTCCAACAATCACAATAATTATTATAAATAAATATCCATTATTTCATACATTATTCACTTAAATTCCTCCCAAGGTTCTATATTTTATTTTCCTGTGATGTTGATTGGTTTACTAAAATTCTGTCTATTTTCTATAGTGTTGTTTGTGGGGGAAATATTTATAGAATATTGGAATGATCCAAGTTATCCCATTATAAATTTTATATTTAATATATTTTTTCTAATTTTAATATTTATAATTTTCATGGATTTATTTGCTGACTAATGTAACAATTTTCATTAATGAAAGACAATTTTCTTATATTCTCTATTTTTTAATGTGTATATTGTTATGTAATATAACACATATTTAATCAGGAAACAAATATCATTTATAAAGTATAGGTCAATATAGAAACATCTAATCCTAACTCACTCCATGAACAATAACTAGGCTAGAATGATGCAAGTCCTCAGGTGTGCCTTGCCATATGCCAGAGGCTTATAAATAACAACAAGGTTCTCAGGTGGTACTATAGGGTGACTATACCCCCTGTATCAGAGTGTGAAATAAAATAGGAATAAATGAATATAATAAACATCAGTGTATGTATAAATAATAAATGAAAATAAATAACCTAAATAAAAATAAATGATGAAATATTACAGAAAACATTCCACCAACAGGGATAGTCACATTTACATACCAAAATAAAGAAAATTAAATAATAAAAAACGATGATATACTACCACACCGAGCCATGCCACATCCCATAATCCCAATTTTCTCCGAGTTATCCCACTTGACCACAAAAAACCTGAACATGGTTCTTAGAACTACCTATGACTATAATAACATGTAGAAACTTCTCAGGTACCCATGTGAAATGGTGACCCAAGGAGGGTGTGAGTACAACTCAGTAGACCACAACCAATGGAATCAAAAAATATAACTTGTTGTGGAACAATAAGTCCATGCAGAGGTAATCCAAGTAAATAAAAACAACTATAAATATTAAAATACATCAAACTAAAAACATAAACAACCACCAAATTTGGGGTCCAGGTTCACCTCAGGAATGATACAAAAATGCTTCGACTATTTTCGGGGTGTCTCTGAGCATGTCATGTAGACCATACAAACCATCTCACCCTCTTTTATGGGAAATATACCCATCCTTGATACAAACAATTGTTTGGGGGGAAATATACCCATCTATGGATCCCTCATTATCATGAACTAACACAATGGGGCTCGAGCCACAACTACCTTGATCCCATATCTATAGGCTAGGGGATGAAAAAAAACATCAAATGACGTAAGTAAAATGGAAGGCCTTTGACTAAGTACCTATACGCATGCACCCAAACATCTCTATGAAGAATAGAAGAAGAATATAAATAAATGATGAAAAAATATAGAATAAACCATGCATGTTAAACCTCTAGTTAATACAAGAGTACAGACACATAAACTAAAAAAAGGGGGAAATACATGCCAAACTAAAATGATTTCCCAACCTGATAATAATGGGAAATTAAATGTTGAGAGTTCCAAAATATGAATATCCAAGATCTGACCATCGTTTTTAGTCAAATGCACCATGGTTTCTCTATGATCCTTTTTAATCATCGCCGACAAATATATTTTATTCATAATACATAACACAAGAAAAAAACCAATTCATGGGTGAGTATATTCATACATGGTAGGATACCCCGAATGATGGGGGGTAATAGGGTAAAAAATAGAAATAGAAATCTCAACCCAGAACAAGATAGTAAAAAAATACATCCAAAAAGATAAAATTATATATTCTTATAAAATAAACCGAGATGATAGAGAAAGGGGATATCCAACTCATAGACCAATCCATGAAAAGAGTTACAACAGTTCTAAGAGGTCCATAAATGATTCCCTGTATCTCTTACATTTTCCTAAAGAAACATCCATGTCAAGACCCACCTTTCCACTATGCCACATAATTGAGGGGACAAAATATCTAGGTAGAGGATCCATTACCTGGTAAAATAAGGGGTTTCTAATTAGAATATAGACATAGGATCTATGCCCTATCAAAAAAAGAGGGTTCAAATCTAATGATAGAGGACCCATGCACTGAATCTGTAGGAGGGTTCAAATCTAGTGGAAGAGGACCCATTCCATGACTCTATAGGAGGGTCCCACTCTATTGTTAGATGACCTATGCCGTAACATAACAATTGGTTTCCACTATAAATATAGATAGAGAACTGATAACCTTTTCTAGTTGGAGGGTTATACTCTAGTGGTAGAGGACCCATGCCCTAACACCACAAGAGGGTCCCACTCTTGTGGTAGAGGACCATTGACCTAAATCCATAGTTGGTTTCAAATATAATGGTATAAGACCCATTACATGACTCCATAGGAGGGTTTAAATTTAAATATGGATAGAGGACCCTAGTTCTATCTCAGGAGGAGCATTACACTATAATGATCTCGCCCAATCACTGCAGTCATTGAGTGTATCCTAAAAAAGAATCACACTCAGAACATATCACATCATATATAAAAACCTAAAATAGAGACCACCATTGTGTTCTATATAGAAAAAATTGATGATAGGATACTCAAAGTAAAAATATGAGTCTAAATGAATGAGAGATGATATGTAGTTGTTTCTTAAAAAAGGAGGGTACATGCTGTGTAAGGGAATCAAAACGACTTGTGGACCCTCCCTTATCCTCAGATGTGTCCCAACCATCACATAGATCACTAACCATGTTTATGTACAAGGTATTTATGAGTCTCAAACAACATGTATTGGCCACCTGGGGCCTACCTGTGTGCTTCTGGATGTTCCGTGTAACCCTTCTCGTGCCCATGTGCTTCAATACGTGACGTTTCCCCCCACATGGGGTCCTCCCCATGTGCTTCAATCACATGACCTGTCTACCCGAGGAGGGTCACATAGTGTGTGGCCTAGTCATATGTATTTTGATCCTTATATTTTACCAAACCCTATCACCACATCCATAAGGCTACTACATGGCATGTGTTCCTCAACCTATATGTCATGTAGTATAGTTTTTAATATAAGGTCAATATATGTTATGTGTGTTCCATATCCATCCCCACTCCTATGAATCCCACACTTTAATTACCCAAAATCAGTGGTAATCACCTCTATCCATCATTTTAGGCCATTCATTGGATATAAAATGGAATCCGACTCACCCGTACGAATATGTCGTGTGCCGCCAAATCTCTAGTTGTCACCCGTTTCCTCACTGGATTCCTGATACATCTTGGAATCACCAAAATCCTGCAAGACCCCCCAATCCATCATAATATCATCAACTATTCTATCTCATGTGAATATTTTGTGAATCAGAGGGTCCAACCATGCATGATCCTACTTGATAATTTAGAATCATGACCCTATGGTCCAATGATAAAGATTATAAATAATGATGGGGTTGATCACATGAACGAAAGTTGAAATAATTTTTTGCCAAGTTTTCATGACCAATTAATTATATTGGGGATATATTGTGTGATAAAACATGTAATAATTGTGATAAATCAAATAAATAATTAAATCTGATATGTGGGAACATTCAAAGGATGAAAAAATGCTAATCAAAGTAATATATTTGATTATGATAAATATTTTAATCAAAAAGGAATAAATTCACATATGAAGAGTCCTCCCTTGATTCAAATCATTCATTGGTGAAGAACATGGTCACTAATAAAGGAAGAATATCTATTGCATTTGTTGCATCTCAATTCTCTTAGATTGAATTGTTGATCATTTCATGATCGTAATTCACCAATGAAGAATAGTGGATCCTCCCATAAATGATCCATGGGTTATATAGATAACCATAGTGATCCTCCATAATAGTACATTTATAGAAGGAATTAGGTTTAGGTCATTTAATAAAATAATTTTTTTAAATTCACCCGTCAATGGACTCTTTATCTGAATACCCAGTTCCAACCCACTTTAGGTCATTCCTAGGGTAAATTTCATATTGAGGATTCAACCATAATCTAAAATTTTTGATTAGAGAATGTATCTAAGAGATATCCCATTTTATTAAATAACTATGAAAACTTAATATAAAATATATTTAATATTTTTATAAACTTAATTTCGGATACATCAGGCCTTGGAATCATGTTCCATCTCAGTCCTTGGCTCTGAAAATATTTCATGATAGATTTAAATGAATTATATGGAAAAAATAGGTCTCAACATTATCCCCCCCTTCATGATTTTTCCTCAAAAAGAAAAAAATAAACAAAAATCTTGGGATAATGAGCCTATATATGGATCTCCTGACCCAAGGAGATGTCCTACATGCTGTTGTGATGACACAACACACAAACCAAGAGGATGGTCTATCCAGGCAGGACCCTCTCATGTCGATCCTCAATCTCCACTGGGTTCTCTGCGAAAGTGGTTCTATACTCGATGTACAGATCATCCCATTCAATAACGTTTTTAGGTCCATTCACATATCTCTTCATCTATGACACATGGAATACGTTGTGCACATGCTCCAACTACGGGGGCTAGGTGAGGTAGTAGGAAACCTCACAAACCATCTGTAATATCTCAAATGGCCTGATGAACCTCGGGGATATATTTTCACCCCGAACGAATATCCAAAATACTCATTGTAGGGAGAATCTCAGGAAAAATTGGTATCCTTTATCAAACTTCTAGGTCATATGACATTGATCTGCATAAGATTTCTTTTGGATCTAGGATGTCCTCATTTTCCCACAGATCACACATATCTTCTCTGTCATCACATGCTCTATCTCTAGCCCAGAAGTCTTGCCTAACTAATCTTAGTACAAAATAAGGGTGACCTAAAGGGCCTAAAAATGTGTTATGATGGTATTAGGGTGACATATATTATTATACACAAACTCTGTTAATGGAAAGTGATCCTCCCAGCTTTGGCTGAAGTCTAACTTGAAAGATCGCAACATTTCCTCCTGCACCTGTATAGTGTTTTTTGTCTATGGAAACCCACATTTTTAATACATTAACATTACAAATTTTTTGTGGATTACCTAATATATTACACAAAAATTGGGCCAAATACCATTTTATTATAGTGTCTTTGGAAACACAAAAACAAAAACAGTGATACATAAGTGAGCTATATTAAACCCCACTAGGTTCTTCATGACCAGAACCCTTATTAGACACATCAAACATAGTACATATATTAATATCCTGGGAAAAGGAAACATTAAAAGGGGTGATCTCATATCCCTATTAAGGTTAAAAAGGTAGATTTGTGATAATAAACAAGAACACAAGGATATGAGGATGTGATCATAACATTTGAAGATCATACCCTGCATATCAAAGATCATAAACTTGAGTTAGGGCATAAATATTAGCAGTTCATATGAAATGAATCATAAGGGAATCAAAAGGATGAGCCATGAAATAATAACATAAGAATTAGACATGGAATTTCTTCATACACATACACATATAATATCATTCCCTATAAGTCAAGATGAATTTATAGAACTTACCAAGGCACTTCCTGGGTACTACACCTACTAGTCAGGACACACCACCATCCCTAGTTTTAGACATATCTTTATAAGGGAGTGGGATTCCCTATATTATCATAGTGGATTGGTTTTCCCTATCTTCTCATAGTGGATCTAGTTTCCCCATATCCCCACAGTAGATCTGGTTTCCCCATATTCCATAGTGGATCAATCCCATCGACTTGATTCCCATCATTATCTCATGAGAAATATATATTCACCCAATGAATTGGAGGTTGATATAGGTCCCACCCATCTCTTAATTAAATCATACATACATGTTCAAAAATATAAAAAAATATAATATCATAATCCATGAAATGAAATGGGTTTCATAAACATGTAATCATATCATAACCTATGAAAAAGATAAAGGTTTCATAATCATTTCAACAAAGAATAACCCATGAAAAGAAGTGGGTTTCATAAGAATATATCCTATGAAGGAGAAATGAATTTCATAAACATATAACCTGTAAAATAGAAATGGGTTTCATAAACATCAATCCATGAAAACATAAACCATTTAGAGAAATAATATGAATGGAACCTTTGGATCATTTCCTCGAAATTCATGATTAACAGCAACCCATGACATCATGGATAGATTTTTTTTTTATAAATATCCTTTTAAAAAAATTTCTTGGGGAAAATATAATTTATTTGTTAAAAAAATTATTTTAAAATAGGAAGCCTCTTGAAAACCATTTTTTAATAAAAACATAAAATGAAAGCTTAAAAATATTTTTAAAAACCAATTCATTGAAAAGGAAACTTGAAATTTTTTTCAAAACAATTTATTTGAGAATATTTTGAAATATTATAAAGGAATATTTTAAAACCATAATAAATGTTCAAGAAAATTTTCCTTGAAATTGAGATCAAATGTTAATTTTAAATTCATTTTTGAAAACATGTTTGAAAACATAGTTTTAGAATAAAATAGGTATCCGATGGAAGAGAGGTCAGATTCTTATTAAAAAATTTATCTTAATTATATTAAGTAAAGAAGAGTGGAAAATATTAATAATAAATGAAGAAATCATTTATAATGAGAGGAGAATAAAATTTTTTATTTTTCTTGAGATATGAATCATAATATTTCACCAAGGAAAGTATAATAATAAATAATACTGATAAATGATAGGATTATTGCAATAAACTCTTACCCCTTGGTAACATTGAATAAAAATAAAAATAATAGAACATTAAATTACATGAACCTTAAAATATCATAAAAATAATTATATTCATCATATAATTTTTAAAATTCAGTATATACACCTCATAGAAAAATATAGGTGCATACCACAACATCTGTCTAAAATAATACAAATTGAGACAAAACTACTTTACTGATTTGGTAACCGTTGAAGCATAAACCCAATTAAAGGTAGATAATCAAAGGGATATTTAAATACACCTAAATTTTATTATAATTATCAAAGAATAAATTCATGGGTAGTATATATACCATAAAAAATAAATGATTGGTGAATAAGGCATAAGTCTTATAGTAATAAAAGTGAGATGAGAAATCCAATTACCTTATGTATTGACTCTTGTCGTACTCATACAAAAATGCTTTATAATAAATATAAGATTATTATAAATATATTAAAGAACCATATTCTTATGTCTAATAACATATATTATTTGGTTATAGAATTATATTACCCATTTATTAACAACTTCCTGTTAATGTTATGTTTCGGGTAATATCTTCTTTGTCTTTCATACATGTTTTGACTTTTTATTTAGGATCATATTACATATATCATGATTTATTTATTTTAAGAATGTAAAAAATGATATAAATATAACACATATTCAGTATATAAATATTTATAATAATTTATAAATAATAGAAATATGAAATGGAATACACTATTCATGGAGACGGTAGGCCGTACGTACGCATGAACGATGTTTCCGTTTAATTATCATTTTAAAATAAAGTAAATATCACACATATATATATATAATAATACCAGTAGAATTATTATGTCATATATATCATAAAAATTTACTAAACCCATCCTTAATACATTCCATGTAGAGTGTGAATGAATCTGATCACTTTGAGGAGGCTGTAGTCCACACTTCCCCAAATAAAGTTATCATATTTACATAAAATATAAAGAAGGAAGGTGTATTTTATATAATAATTAAATAAGTATAAATACATAATTTATATCATATATTACATATAAAAATAGAGTTTTCATCATAATTACAAACCATTATTGGTGGAAAAGGAAAAACAAACAACATTGTTTCGTGATGCGGTAGTTCACCATACACACAAACAGGAAGTTTGTTACCCATTTGATGGGCGTGTGTTTAAGTGTAGGTAGAAAACATAGAATACAAACATATAAGTATATTTAGGATCCCTAGTTTATTATATAATAATGTAATAATAATATTTTAAGTGGTGGAGAATGAAAATAAAACAAATGGTCTTGAGGAAGGATCACTACTAGAAAAACAGGTATTTGCGACGGGTAATTTGCGACGGTATCCTGTCGCAAATGGCTTTTTGCGACGGGGGCCCGTCGCAAATGGCCCGTTGCTGAAAACGGTGTCGCAACAACACTTATTTGCGACGGGCCCGTCGCTAAAGCCTTTTTTTGCGACGGGTATTCTCCCCGTCACAAATAGTACTCCTTATATTTGTAAAAAACTTTTAAAATAGTTTTTACGACGGGACCCGTCGCAAATACCTGTTGCAATGGGCCCGCCGCAAATAGTTTTTGCGACGGGACCTGTCGCAAAAACGATTTTAAAAAATAAAATAAAAAACTATTAATAAATTATTTTAATGCATATAATAATAATACTATTTGCGATGGGCATAGTATCCCGTCGCAAATACTATAAAAAAAATAAAAAAATAAATTATTAATAAATTATTTTAATTAATATAATAATAATCCAATTATAATTCAAAAATGAAAAATAATAAAATATTAATAAATTATTTTAATTAATATAATAATAGAATTATAATTCACAAATAAAAATAATAAATTATTTTAATTAATATAATAATAATAGAATTATAATTCAAAAATAAAAAATAATAGAATATTAATAAATGATTTAATTAATATAATAACATTAGAATTATAATTCAAAAATAAAAAAAATATTAATAAGTTATTTTAATTAATATTAAAATAATAGAATTATTTTACATTCAAATATTAAAATAATTCACGTATTACAAAAAAATATAATTAAATTATAATATTATAAAATTTTAATATATATATAAAATTTAATATTATAAAATATAAATAATATTATTATTCATATTAATATTGTTATTTAAAAATATAATATTATTAATATTTTATAATGAGACAGAAACTACGAATAGAAAAAAAATCATATTTTGATTTCACAAATTTTATAACATAAATACAAACTCTAATCTGAAGGAGGGGGGGGGGGGTGGGGGATCTGTAGATGGTGGTGGAGGAAACTCCATCCCTAAAGCATGAGTGAGTCGGTGCATGTACTCCATCTGCTCCTGATGCTGCTGCTGCCACCGACTCGTCTGCTCCTCATACAGCTACTGCTGGCATCGACGCTCCTCCTCATGCTGCTGACGCATCTGCTCCTGCTCTTGTCGGAGACTCTCTATCAGTGCAGTCTGAGATTGCAACTGATCCTCATACTGTGTAGCAGAAGAAGATGCACGAGCTCCTCTCGAGCTGGACGCTGACATCGCAGCACTGCCATAATAATCTCCGGGAGTCAGTCGAGAGCCGATACCAACTACCCGGCCCTTCTCAAAGGCATACTGGGTGGCCTACATCCATGCTGCCTCATCAAACTGACAGCCAGTGGTCTGATCTGATGACTCGGCCTGACTCTCAAGCAGGGCCTCTGACGCTGCGGCCTCATATGACTCCTGTAGTTGCAATTTAAAATTAAAATTGTGAATATATTATATGCAGTTAATTTTTAAACTTGAAAACAAATAATACTGACCACGATGTGATGCTGACGATCACCTCTGAGCTCCCCAGTAGCAGGATCACTATACATCCTCTGATATACGTCGTACTCCGTAATATCGGGGTGCTCGACAGCCTATAAGAATAAAAAATAAACTGTTAATATTTATAGTTATATAAAATATTTATAAATAATGTACGTACCAGATGCTGTCTATGAGTACTGAAAGAACGACTCCCAGCTCGATGAGTCATCTCCTGTCTCCCCAGATTCTGCCTCCCCACCGATGATCTCCTCTGAAAGGCACCACTCAACCAGTGCGCACATAATCCATCCCATACATGGGATGAAATGTACTCTGGTCTGTGTGCTCTACATGACTCATCAAAATCTGACACTCCTGCTTTCTTCATCGCAGCTTTTCTTAAATTGTGAAAAAACTGACGAAGGCGATCACGCATGGCCACCTCCAACGCCTCGTGGATGGCATCACGCATGGTATCCTCGATCGGATACCATAAACCCTACAAATAAATCAAAATATCAAGTTAGAAATGAAATAATTTTCAAAATAAAAATTATTTATTTACGTACGTACCAACCAATGGCCGAACATGGCCTGCTGCACATCAATGGGAATCTGCTCCCATGTGGTCCACGGCTGAGAGAAATAGTTGCGCAAAATAGCGCTGCCCTGTCCGACTGCTATATGCGGAAAACTGTAAAAATAATAAACATTTATTATGTGAAAAGATTAATGAAATCTTAGTCAAATCCACAGGTTATCACACAGGTTATCACACCTCCGTGTGTGTGGATCAAACCCAAGACGTGGACGTCGCTCAGGGACGGGGTCAGGAATCATCAATCGTGCAAGACCGCGCCCCCTCCGCGTACTCCCTGGAGCACCTGCAGGCTGAGGGTCATCTGTCAGCAACTCATCCGCATCAAAAGTCAGGTCAGCATCCGCCAACTCATGAAATGTGGCATCGTCCATCTGAAACAGAAAATGTTAATGTTAGAAAATAATTGATAATTACTATTATATATACATATATACATATTATTATTGTATATAAATACCATGGAATTCTATCAGTGTTCATCTTCATCATCATATTCATATATGTCAATGTCATCTTCATATTCCTCCTCAACATCATCGATATCCATTCGAGTTACAATTGCTTCATCTCTTACCATTTCAAATTCATATGTGACATCATTAACATCATCGTCATCACCGACTCTTAAATGTGGGGTGTCATCATTGATACTCATGTCTCTTTGTAAAAAAGATTGATTTTGAGTACCCTCTTGAAAAACTTCAATTCTTTTCAAATCAGTGAAATCACATTCACTTTGACTAAAATGATTGTCTCGAATTTTGATTTTTATTACACTCCACCAATCAGTCAAGTCTCTTGATGTAGCATAGTACTTTGCATAATAAACTTGATATGCCTATTGAGCCAATAAGAATGGTTCATTTACTGCGAGAACACTTTTACATTTAATATCGATGATTCCATGAGTCAGATGAACACGCACGCCTCTCTCTGTATCCAACCACCGACATTTGAACATGGTTATGTAATGTTGTCCAAGATAACAGAGTTCAATGATTTCATCAAGTATGCCATAAAAGTCAACTTCATTTTCTCGATGATGAGATCCTCTCAAGCTAACTCCACTGCTCATTGTTTTTTTCGATTCCCCATATGCATGTGTGTGGAATCTAAATCCATTCACCACATATGCATTATAAGTTTTAACAAGTTTGTAAGGTGGGTTACTCAATACACACACCCGTTTTTCAATTTTATCAGCATGTCGAGACACCTGAAAATTTGTGAAATAATTATCAATATAGTAAACTATACATTGAATGAGTTTCTAAAAGATAAAGAGTTTATGTTACCAGTTTTTGAAACCACTGAGAGAAATTTTTCAGTCGACGTTCTTCGAGAGCAGCTGTTGTAATTTGTGGAATTTGTTTCTTGATATGATTATCATACAACCTGTAAAAACCAAAGTTATTTACTGTAACATAAATGATAGAATAAGTGATATAAACACTTACAGTAAAACTGATTTCATCTCTTCACAGTTGAGCAGAACATACGTATGAGCTCTATGATGTTCATCATCTGAAAGCCAGCGTTCATAAACTCCACCAAAACCAAGCTCTGACTGGTTGAAAAAAAATAATTAATTGTCGATTTCATCAATATTCCTCTCGTTTCGTCCCATTCAGTTGTGTTTTGAAGGATACTCAGATTCAAAATAATGGGAGCAGAAAAAAGCTATTTCCTCTTGCAAATAAGCTTCTGCAATAGATCCTTCAACAGATGCTTTGTTACATACTTTTCTTTTCATTTTTTGCATGAATCTTTCAAATGGGTACATCCATCGAAACTGTACTGGACCTCCACATTTGGCTTCATATGGCAAATGTAACATCAAATGTTCCATTGAGTCGAAGAAAGACGGCGGAAATATTTTTTTCAGTTTACATATAATTAGAACAACATCTTTTTCAAGTTTGCCTAGAGCATCATAATCTGCTGTAGCCGCACAAATTTCCCGAAAAAAATGAGACATGTCTGTTATGGAATCCCAAATCACAGAATTCAACAGACCTCTTAATCCAATGGGTAGAAGTCTTTCCATTATAACATGACAATCATGACTTTTTAATCCAGTAATATGACCATTCTTTACACATCTACCCAAATTGGAAGCACATCCATCTGGAAGTCTCAAATCTGCAATCCACTGACAAAATAATAAACGGTTTTCTTTAGACAGTGTATAATCTGCTTTTGGTTTTAGTAACCTTTCTGTTCTAACATTCTCAAACAGTTCCAACTCTGGACGCCTGCAAATTTGGGCAAGATCTAAACGTGCATTTACATTGTCTTTGCTCTTTCCTGGCGTATCCAAAACTGTATGAAACAAATTATCAAAACAGTTCTTCTCAATATGTATGACATCTAACATGTGTCGGACCAACAAATCAGACCAATATGGAAAATCCCAAAATATGCTACGTTTAATCCAATTGTGTTCTTTCCCAAAACCAGAAATTTTCTGTTGGTTTATTGTGGGACCAAAAGTGATGGGAGGTAATGAAAATACAACTGATTTTAACTCCGAAACTGATAGCATTTTTGGAGGTCCATCCCTTTCAACTGTTCCCTTTCTAAAATGAGATCTATTTCTGCGAAAAGGATGATCAGCTGGAAGAAATCTGCGATGACAGTCAAAATAACAAGGTTTCTTTCCATGCATGAGGATAAATGCTTTGTTCTCTCCCATACAGTAAGGACATGATTTCTGACCATGTGTACTCCAGCCAGATAACATCCCATAAGCCGGGAAGTCACTTATTGTCCACACCAATGCTGCTCTCAGTATGAAATTCTGTTTCGTTGCAACATCATATGTACTGACACCAGTACTCCACAATAAATATAATTCATCAATCAATGGTTTCAAATAAACATCAATATTTTTCTTCGGATGTCCTGGAATTAGTAAAGTCAAAAAGATATATGGCTCCTTCATCAACATCCATGGAGGTAAATTGTACGGAGTTAAAAAAATAGGCCAACATGAATATTGACTACCATAAGATCCAAACGGACAGAAACCATCAGTGGAAATGCCCAGTCGAACATTTCTAGCTTCTAAAGCAAAGGATGGATGCACTCTATCAAAATATTTCCATGAATCACCATCGGCTGGATGATTCAAGCTTTTATCGGTTGAAATATTCTCTTTATGCCATGACATCATTGTCACTGTATTCTTAGATATGAATAAACGCTGATGTCTGGATGTAAGCGGAAAATATCTCAACTGTTTTACAGGAATCAAACCAGACTTCCCGTGTTGTCCTTCTTTATATCTCAATTTCCCACATGTGGGACAACTATCCAACGACTCATTTTCCCCAGAATATAAAATGCAGTCATTTGAACATGCCTGAATCTTCTGACAAGTAAGTCCCAAATTTTGAACCAGCCTCTTACTCTCATAGTAATTTGCAGGTAAAACATTTCCTTCAGGTAACAATGTTTTAAGCAAAGAAAATATCTGGTCAAAACAGGTGTTTGACATTCCGTTATCTGATTTGATAGCCATAAATTTTTCAACTGCTTCTAATTTGCTCATCTTGCAGCCAGGATATAATGCATCCTCAGCAGACTTCAACAACTCATAAAATTCAGACGGTGCCAACTCAGGATTTGAAGCTATATCAGCCGGAGTTTCTGTATGTTGAACAGATGAACCTGTAACATCATGTACTAAATCTTAAAACCGGGATGGATCCGGAATCAAGTTGGTATCACCTGCTCTGGAACTGCGTTCACCGTGTTGATACCAAAAAACATAATCTGGTTGAAAACCAAAACGCAAGAGATGTTCTCCCACTTTGTCAAACGTGTCAAACGTTCTCAATGTACATTTTATGCAAGGGCATTTTATTTTTCCTTCTGAAAAAAATTCCAGATTTGATGCCGCAAATGATAAAAAAGTCTCCACACCCTCTACATATACTAGATTTAAACCAGAACCGTTTGGATTTCTACGTTGATTTATCCATATGCGGTCACCTAATAATGATTGTTGACGACCTTGTTGTTCCATATTTCTCTATAAAATATAAAATCATTACTGGTTTTGAATAATTTGTTAGAAAAAACACTCAAGCTAGGATAATTATAGAGTTTAGATCATACACGACTGACGCAAACTTTTTATTGAGATAGACCTAAAAATTGACCCTTTAAGAATTAAATATGTTGAGAATAAAGCATAACATGTTACAAATATTGATAATTTTAATATTATATAATTTTTTTTATTATTTTCATTGTACTAATATTATTGGTAATTATTCCTAATTATTGTTAATTATTACTAATTATTACTAATTATTACTAATTATTACTAATTATTACTAATTATTACTAATTATTGGTAATTATTACTAATTATTGTTAATTATTACTAATTATTACTAATTATTACTAATTATTACTAATTATTACTAATTATAACTAATTATTACTAATTATTACTAATTATTGGTAATTATTACTAATTATTACCAATTATTGGTAATTATTGGTAATTAATACTAATTATTGGTAATTATTACTAATTATAGGTAATTATTGGTAATTATTGGTAATTATTGGTAATTATTACTAATTATTGGTAATTATTACTAATTATTGGTAATTATTACTAATTATTGTTAATTATTACTAATTATTGTTAATTATTACTAATTATTGGTAATTATTACTAATTATTACTAATTATTACTAATTATTACTAATTATTGGTAATTATTACTAATTATTGGTATTTATTACTAATTATTGGTAATTATTACTAATTATTGGTAATTATTACTAATTATTACTAATTATTACTAATTATTACTAATTATTGGTAATTTTTACTAATTATTGGTAATTATTACTAATTATTGGTAATTATTACTAATTATTGATAATTATTGGTAATTATTACTAATTAATACTAATTATTGGTAATTATTGGTAATTATTACTAATTATTGATAGTTATTACTAATTATTGGTAATTATTATTAATTATTACTAATTACTACTAATTACTACTAATTATTACTAATTATTGGTAATTATTACTAATTATTGGTAATTATTACTAATTATTAATAATTATTACTAATTATTATTAATTATTACTAATTATTACTAATTATTACTAATTATTACTAATTATTGGTAATTATTACTAATTATTGGTAAATATTACTTATTATTACTATTTATTACTAATTGTTACTAATTATTACTAATTATTGGTAATTATTACTAATTATTACCAATTATTGGTAATTATTGGTAATTAATACTAATTATTGGTAATTATTACGAATTATTGGTAATTATTGGTAATTATTAGTAATTATTACTAATTATTGTTAATTATTAGTAATTATTACTAATTATTCTTAATTATTGTTAATTATTACTAATTATTGGTAATTAGTACTAATTATTATTAATTATTACTAATTATTGGTAATTATTACTAATTATTACTAATTATTACTAATTATTGGTAATTATTGGTAATTATTACTAATTATTACTAATTAATACTAATTATTGGTAATTATTGGTAATTATTACTAATTATTGATAATTATTACTAATTATTGGTAATTATTACTAGTTATTGGTAATTATTACTAATTATTGGTAATTATTACTAATTATTGTTAATTATTACTAATTATTGATAATTATTACTAATTATTGGTAATTATTACTAATTATTACTAATTATTACTAATTATTACTAATTATTGGTAGTTATTACTAATTATTGGTAATTATTACTAATTATTGGTAATTATTACTAATTATTGGAAATTATTGGTAATTATTACTAATTATTACTAATTAATACTAATTATTGGTAATTATTGGTAATTATTCCTGATTATTGGTAATTATCGGTAATTATCGATAATTATGGGTAATTATTGGTAATTATTGGCAATTATTGGTAATTATTGGTAATTATTGGTAAATATTGGTAAATATTGGTAATTATTCCTAATTATTGGTAATTATCGGTAATTATTGGTAATTATTGGTAATTATTACTAATTATTGGTAATTATTACTAATTATTACTAATTATCGGTACTTATTACTAATTATTACTAATTATTGGTAATTATTCCTAAATATTGGTAATTATTGGTAATTATTGGTAATTATTCCTAATTATTGGTAATTATTACTAATTATTGGTAATTATTCCTAATTATTGGTAATTATTCCTAATTATTGGTAATTATTCCTAATTATTGGTAATTATTCCTAATTATTGGTAATTATTCCTAATTATTGGTTATTATTCCTAATTATTGGTAATTATTCCTAATTATTGGTAATTATTCCTAATTATTTGTAATTATCGGTAATTATTGGTAATTATTGGCAATTATTGGTAATTATTACTAATTATTCTTAATTATTACTAATTATTCCTAATTATTCCTAATTATTACTAATTATTTATAATTATTACTAATTATTACTAATTATTACTAATTATTACTAATTATTAATAATTATTACTAATTATTACTAATTATTACTAATTATTACTAATTATTACTAATTATTACTAATTATCGGTAATTATTGGTAATTATTGGTAATTATTCCTAATTATTACTAATTAGTGGTAATTATTAGTAATTATTACTAATTATTACTAATTATTGATAATTATTAATAATTATTACTAATTATTGGTAATTATTACTAATTATTTGTAAGTATTACTAATTATTGGTAAGTATTACTAATTATTGGTAATTATTACTAATTATTGGTAATTATTACCAATTATTACTAATTATTCCTAATTATTGATAATTATTGGTAATTGTTCCTAATTATAGTAATTAAATGAATAATTACCAATAATTAGGAATAATTACCAATAATTAGGTATAATAACATTATTAGTATATTTTATTATTAATATTAAAATAATATAATTTTCTAATTTATATACAATTCTCCTTTTATCTGTGTGTTTTCTATCTCCACATACAAATAATACATGTGGAGATAGCAAACACACAGATGAAAAGAGAATTGTATATATATAGAAAATTATATTATATTAATATTAATAATAAAATATACTAATAATGTAATAATGTTATTATTCCTAATTATTGGTATTTATTACTAATTATTAATATTTATTCTTAATTATTAAAAATTATTACTAATTATTCCTAATTACCATTAACTATGAACAATATTAATAATTTAAATTTATTAAGTAACAAAACAATGTAAACATAATTAAATTACAACTAATTAAGAATAATTGAAACTAATAAAAAATTAAAAATAAATATTAAATTAAAATGAACATAAATACCTTGAAAATTGATCTGCTCTGATCGTTCTTTAAAACTTTAATATCAACTCCGGAGAAAAAAATTAAACTTGAGAAAAACTTAACTTTAGAAATAAAATTTTGAGAGAAGAAGAAGATGGAGTTTGAGGATGATTTGAAAAAAACGGATGGGGGTATTTATAGGTTAGATTATTTGCGACGGGTCCATTTGCGACGGGTATCCCGTCGCAAATAACCACCTGCGGACATACTATTTGCGACAGGGAAATATTCCCATCGCAAATACCTTTTACCGCCGCCGGTTATTTGCGACGTGAATATGCCCCTGGCGCAAATATGTTTCCCGCGATTTGGCGCGCAACGCGCTCCAGTTCTTTTGCGACGGGGAAAGCAATCCCGTCGCAAAAGGCTACTTATTTGCGACGGGCAAATACCCCCGTCACAAATACCCATTTTTCCCGTAGTGGATGTTACCTCTTCTTTGTGTAACTCCTCTTGGTTTTCATCAAAGGCCTTCTTTGGTTGCCTTTTTTCCAAAATATTGGATTCTAAGAATAAGGGACCAATGTTTGGAGGATATTTTTGTATGGTTTGTCATATCCCATGTTTTTTGATAGGTGTAAGGAAGTGAGGGGGTGAGTTCCCTTTTATAGGGGGAGTGGCATTCTTGTAAATATAAAAATCTAAACACTATTGAAAGGTCTCCCTTATATCATGGGAATAAAAAAATTGATATAATTTAAGAAAATAGGTTAATTGGTCTAAATTTGGCCATAAAATGGATTTTTTACATGTTTCTTGGGTATTTTTCCTCTTAAGAATAATGTTTAATCATTAAGTAAACTATATTTTACCTTAATTGTTGTAATTAATTTTAATTACTTTCATTAATATTTTTGGTAAAAAAACTAAGTTGAAATTATTATAAATTATAAATTATTATGATTCCAATTATAGAATCTATTTTTTTAAATTATAATCACACAAGTGTATGAAATTTATTTAAAAGTAATCTCGCAGACATGTCAAGACAATGAGTTTTTTAAGCGAAAATGTGCAAAAGTTTTAATGTTTTTATCCAATTTCATAGTAGAATTAGTTAAAATGAGATAAATTAGATTAATTGATATAAAATTTATATAATAACACTTAAAAAAAATTAAAATATAATTAAAATATATAAATAAATTAGACGAAAAAGTAGTTTTGAATTAAAATCACTTATTTTTAACTATTAATGAAAAAATTATGTTTTTCAGAAAATACCTAAAATTTAACCTAAGATAAATTTGAAATTATGAATTAAAAAATTAGTTTTATTTTATAAATTTCAATTTCTAAATGTTTCTAAAATTAATTTTATTTTTATTCCAAGAAGGATATAAAATATAGTTCATTTGGTAAAATAATATTTTCAAACATATAATGACTTTACCAAAAATTACATGTTTTATTATAAAAATGTTTTTTATATAAAATCATTATAAATAATATTTAAAAAGTATTTATTACTATTCATATTAGTAATTCTAAAAAATATGTTATAATGATAACGTTTGATTTAATATTATAACAAAATGCTATTTCGTAGAAAGTCATTATTGCGTGTAACATAAGCCAAGCCAGTGTTGCATGTAGAAAAATATTAACACATTTTAGTGGATAAGAAAATATTAAATTGGTGTAGCATGCAACACAAGACATCAAAGAAAAAATAATTTATTTGAAATAGGGCCATAAAAACATGGTGTGTTACACGTCTTTCCATCTATCTTGGGGTGGAAGGATGTACTCATCCTCATCTGGGTCTTGAATTCCTCCTGTAGGCCTATCCAAAATCCTGATGTGAACCACAGATCAGAATCATCCAAAATCATCAAGGGAAATCCATGAAGACAGATGATATCCCATAAATTCAACTTCCCCAAAATCTCCACCTAAACATGCTTCCTAATAGCAAGGAAGTGTGCCGACTTTATAAGCCGACCAAATATCACCTAAAAGATGTCATGGAATATCACTGTCCATGGAAGCCCTATCAAGAAATCCATGGATATGCAATCCTATTTCCACTATAGGATCTCAAGAGGCCACAATAAATATTCCATAACTTGGTGCTCTGTGTTCACCTTCTAATAGGTGAGACACTGAGAGACAAACTCAGCAAAGTTCTAACTCTTTCCATCGCACCAAAACTACCACTAAACTTCTCTTCATATCTTAACCAAACCGAGATGTACAACCAAAATAGATATGTGAAACTCCCTCATCACCTCCTCTCACATCATGACCAGGACCGCCATACGTCCTTGGAATAGGATGAAATGACCCCCACTTCATAAAATCTATTTGGTGAATCTCCTAAGGATATCAGGTCATGTAAGACCTCACAGTTTATGTATCCCAAGTGGACCTCTCTCACATTCTAGAGAAGCAGGGTAGTAAACACCACCGAATGAAGACAAGTTGCACCATCATCCTCAATTAGGGCCAGCTTCATGGAAGATCAATACTCAAACACCTCCTCACCAAGCAATCCTAGGACTTTCGGTTAAGGGAATCCACCACCACATTGTCCTTTATAGCAATATAGACTATCTCAAAGTCATAGTCCTGCTGGAACTCCAACTACCACCTCTATCACTGGTTCAAGTATCTATGTGTGAAGACATACCTATGAATCGGATGGTTTGAGTAAACAACAAAAAACTCTCCCAGAACGTATTACCTCCACATCCTCAGAGTGGAGACTATCAATGCCTACTCTAGGTCATGAGTCACATTGTTCTTCTCTTGGGGTCTCAACTGCCTGGAACCATATAATATCACTGCCTACAAATACATCCCCACATATCTGAGACCATCTCCAAAGGAATAATAATATACTATGTACTATACTCTATCCTCTGATATTCTAAAAATAGGAGCACTTGTTAGCCTCATCCTCAACTCTTTGAAGGATCTATGACACTACTCAGTCTAGGTAAATGGATACCCTTCCATACAAGGGTAGAAAAAGGGGATATAATCCAAAATAAGTATACCAAAAATCTCTTGTACTACCCCTCCAAGCCATGAAAACTCTGTACCTATGACACACTATTGGGTGGCTCCCAAAAAATCACCATATCAATATTAACCAGGACCATAGCTAATCCAGGCGTAGAAATGACATTTCCTAGAAAGTGAACCTTGTGGATAAAAAACTAGAACTTCAAGATCTTACTATAAAGTTGGTTCTCATGAAAAAAATATAGGACCATCCTGAAGTGCTATGTATGCTCTTCTTCTGACACATAGTATATGAGTATGTCATTGATGAAAAAGACATAAAAATTTGTCTATGTACTGCTATAAGATCCAATTTATAAAATACATAATAAATTAGAGGAATTAGTTACACTGAAAGGAATCACCAAACAATCATAGTTTCTGTAGTGAAATTGGAATTCTAGATTTGAAATGATAGCCTCATTAATTCTCAAATGGTGGTATTTGGACTCGAGACCAATTTTTGAGAACCAGATCATGCCTCAGATGTCATCAAAGTGGTAATAAATCCTTGGAAAGGGGTAACTGTTATTTATTATGGTCTAGTTTAGTCGATGATAATCCATAAAAAGTTTCAAGATCCCATATACCTTTTTCATGAACAACACTGGAGCTTCACAAAGGGAAACACTAGATCTAATAAAAGCCTTACATTGAAGGTCCTCAAACTAAAACCGTAGATCCCGAAGATCGGTAGTGGATATCTGATATTCTATAGAATATATCAAAGTAGTAAAAGAGTCCATGTTGATGAAAAAATCCATTTCCTTCCTTAGAGGTAGTCTCTAAACATACTTGGTAAATATGTCCATAAAATCCTCCATGAATAAAGGAATCTAGATGCTTGGAAAGACTTCTATGTCAATGGATACACTCCCCAACTTATGGGTGATGGTTTTAAACCTCTTTATCATGAAACACAATTGTCCTTCCATGAGAAGTCGCTCACCCATATAGGAGAATCCCATCCCATCAGTGTGAAGGCATATCACTAGTCTGTGGTGATAGTCAGTCTGGGCTTAGACTATGGAAAACTAATCCACACACAAGATGACTTTATAAGGTCTCATTGGAGTAAAAAAGGTCCCATGATATCCTATCTCCAACAAGAGATATCTTGCACTGCTTGTAGATAAAATATATAGAAAAAGTGATCCCCATAGAAACCTCAAGACAAATTTTCTCAGCTAAACCCTCAAATAGGAGATCTAGATCTCACACTAAGAGTAAAGTTATGATGGAATGACTCGAACCTATATTTAATATCACTGAATAAAGGGTATAATAATCACATATTAAAAGTCTAATAATCTCATGAGTTGTTGGATCATACGTATCCATAGCCTCTAACTTACCACATTGCTGATCACCAGCTCCCTATGCCTGATGTGGGCTGCCTAGTGGTGGTGGTGGAAGGAGATCCTAACATTTTCCACCAACTAAATATCTTCCTCTTGGATCCCCACCTAATCTTTTTTCGTATCCTTCTCATTAGGGACTACCCTACCCTCTCTTGGGAGATCCATGATCACGTCACTACCTCTTCTATGGTGGTCCATCCACCATCTTCCTTCACTCCACATCACATATTGTTGGGAAATCACATGCCATGTGACCTCACCAATCACATGAATAAAACTAACCCTATCTAGGTTTATATAGAACTCTTTATGGTCCTTGTGCTGCATGTACACATGTTCGAGTCTGGTAATGAAAATTTTACTTGCACAAAGATCCTACTGACTGGCGCCTATTAGCTGTTGACAAAAATTCAACCCTATAATGACCACTACATGACATGTTTTTAGCAGTCTATACTAGTGTACTTTAGTTTTTCACAGAAGATCCAAATCTTCTCTAAGGGTTCAATATCCATGCTCTCAGCCATGAATCTCTCAATTTTACCACTAAAAATCAATGTTAATTTCCTATGGCCATATTTTTTGGTTTTTTGATGGACAAAAAATAGAATCTATCTCACCCATTGAATCCTCTGTGTAGCACGTTGTATCCAGACATCACCTATTGCCTCACCAGATTCTCGATCCATGGTGGAATCACCCGTATCCCAAAAGAATCACTAATTCTTCCTTAGATTGCCAAAACATCAGTTGTATGAGAATCAATTATGAACCTGGGTGTCCAATCACACTCGATCTCACCCCAACAATGTTGAATCATGACCCCATGGTCAAACAATAAAGAACAAGAAGACAACATGTGGGAAAATCACATAAACCAAACGTGAAATAATATTTGGATAGATGTTATTAAGAAATTAGTTAGATTGGGGATATACATGGTGATAAAATATGTAACAAAAAGAAGAAATCTAATAAATAATTAAATCCAATAAATAGGCACATGAAAAGGATAAAAAAAACAAAGATCAAAGAAATAGATTTGATTATTCTAAATATTTTAGTCATAAGTGAGTAAATACACATATGATGAGTCCTTACTAGATTCAGATCATTTTTAAAAAGGTTATTTTTAATGATGGATGAATATCCACTGTGTTCACCTTATCTTGATTAACCTGGATTTGGTTGTTGATCATCCTCTGATTTCGATCTGCCAACAAAGAATGGTGGTTCCTCCTCTCAAGTATCCTAGGGTTATGCTGCTAACCCTAACAATATACCAAAAAACATATTTATATAAGGAATTAGGTTTATTTCATTTAATAAAATATATAATAAAAAATACTTATTTTATCTAAATTCACCTTCTAACAACCGTTTTATCCAAACACCCCGCACAAACCCACTTTATGTTGTGCCTATGGTAAAACACATATTCCAGATTCAACTATTGTATTTTATTTTCAATATGATACTTTGTTTAATTGATATCACAATTTTTATAAAAACCATACACACATAATATAAAATATTTTTAATATTTTTATAAAATTAATTTTGGGGACATCCGGCCTCAGAATTGCGCACCGTCTCAGTGCATGGCTCTAAAAATATTCTTAAATATATTTCAAAGTATTACAAGGAAAAAATAGGATCTCTACGTGAATCCCATAGAGTTTGTGATCACCCTAGGTTAAATATCACATGTTTCCCCTAGGGGTAGCATTTACCCGAGATTAACCCTAACTAGTATCCCCAGGGGAAATGTTCATACTCGTTTAATGATAAATATCCCGGACTCCCCCAGGGAATATGTTCACCTCAAGTTATCCATAACCACCATCCCCCGAAGGTATCATTCAAACAAAGTTAACTATAAATACTAATAATCCTCATGGGATATTTGTTCCACCAGGTTGAAGAATCTATATTAATAAATTCAAAAAACACATAATATCAATGTTATAACTCCTAAATGAACAATAAGGAATAATAGAGAAGTTACCATTTCTGTTCCAAAAAACCATTCCATTTTCCATTCCAAAAATCATTTCAAGAACCATTTTCCAAAACTAGGATATGTAAAAATTTCCGATTCTGATTTGGGAATACAATTTCTTACTATATTTTAATTAACATTTCAAACAACATTTCAAAATACCAATAATATACACCATCATAACCATTACACATTTTTATTTCAAACCAAAACCCCTATATATTTTCCTTTCCATTTTCAAAAAAATAATATTCCAAATTTCAATATAAATATACAATTCAAATTACCATTTAACAAAATTAATTTCCATTCTAAAAAACAAGGACAATTTCAAAAAAATTTCAAACCAATCCATTTTATCATTTTAATACAACATGTTAGGTTAATTAGGAGAAAGAAATTAAAAAGAATTTTAATTTTGATGGAAAATGGGTTAATTAACATATAATCTGGAACAACCACAAGATACATGAACTTGAATACATAAAATATTATGGGTCATGTTTAGGGATCACCTACCGCATAAAATTTCATCAGATTAATTTCCAAGGTAATCTGCTTCCATGGTCTTCCTAACTTCATCTAAGATATTCTAAAACCATGTTGAATAATCATGCTCTTATCCAAAGAAAAAAATCATTAATTCATTAATTATAAGATTTATAATTAATTTAATTAAATCAAAACCAACCCGATATATGACTGGATAACTCATCGAGCCTTAGATATCCATCAAAACCTCAAACCACAGGGTTTCAACCACCACCAGCATACACCTAATACCAAGACAATACCAACCCAAACCTTTGGAACCATAACCATTTTATGTAAAAGTTGGTTGAAAACCTAAGAATAAACACAATGATGACATAACTTGTTTAATTCTCGAGGAACTGGGTTCATATAGCCTATGAGGATTCCCTCCTCCTAGGCTTACATAATCCCCTTAAGGAATGTATGATTCCATTATAATATGGTGGAATAATCTATGAAAACTAAGATGGAAGATAAGAAATTTTAAAAAGTGTTAAGGAAGAAAAATTTATTCCAACATATGTGAAACATCACCATAGATCACTGGAAAACACCCCAAATCATGGGGTTTCAACGGTGGGAGAAGGGTATCATCTGGGATAGGGTGTGCACATGTGAAGAAGGGGGAAGGGGATTCACCCTTTTAATTTAAAGAGAAAAAAATGGTAAAAATAGAATTTTTTACAAAACTATACAGTACACATGGTTTGGAGACACGATTTTCCAAACATTTAACCCTCTACTTCCCATGAAAACACCCTTTCCACAGTTTTCCACACCATTTACTAACTATGTGCCAACTAAGAAAAATGGATTTGGAACTCATTTGTAACTCCCACATAGTTTTTCTAAAACCATGTGTAATCCATGTTACCTAGACCCAGGACTAACCAAAACCACATAGTTTCTTCTTAGATCTCACATGTTTAATCATTAACTATGCATCAACCATAAAACTAAACCGTGCATTGTATGAATTAAACTAAAACCCTTTCTACCTAAGGGTACTCACACGGTTTTCTCTAAACTGTGTGACCAAAACCATGAAAACTAGTTTTAGATCTCTAAAATTTAACAATAATCATCCAATGTAATAACCCTATATTTTTATAAAAAAAATATCTTTAAATAATTTTATTTCTTTGATAGCTTGTGTTACACACAATAATGGGTATGGGTGAACTGCGAAACATTATTAAAATATTACATTTTCATTATATCATTGATTTTAGATTAGAATGTATAAATAGTAATAAATAAATTATTAAAAATATATGGTCTACACATTTATAAAATGAATTCATTAGTTATCAAAAGATTATAATTAAAAACAGAAATTATTTAAAAATAAAAGTGATGTTTTTCTAAAAAAATTTATACATGAAATTTATTTTTATTAATTAACTTAATTATTAACTATATATGAATGGTTTTAATTATATATATATAATTTACTTGATAAAAATTTTTAAACAGTCAAAAAATATTTTTCTTGACGTAAAATAAGAATAAATCTAATTTTATGCTTAAAAATATATTTTTCTAAAATGAAGTTGTTTTTTAATTTTACACAATTAATTTAAAATTAATTTCTTCCATTTATAATTATTAAATTATATAAAATTAATTACATGATTTTAAGGAGGATTTTCAAAATTCTTGAATAGACCCCTTTTATATTTGGTCAATATGAATAGTAAGCATGGTAAAATTTATTACCTTGATAAAGGATAAATCAAGTAAATATAGATTAAAAATAAGTGATAAGGCTATAATTATTCATAATAATAATTATTATATGAATTAAAATCTACCATTAACTCCTTATTCATGAAATTTAGTTTTTTAATGGACATTATTCTATAAAAATTACTTATATATTATTTAAATTAAAGAAAGATACAAAATGTTACTCTCTTCATTTTTGATATCACTCATGTATCCAAATAGGGAAACAATTAAGTTATGAATGAATATAAGTGTCTATTTTAAGATTAATAGAATTATTTTCTTGATATTTTTTAGTAATTATATAATGACCATAACTACTTATGCAGCTTCGATGCAGTATTTCTACATTTAATAAAAAAATATAATAAATTATTTTAAAAATATCAAAAGTGATATAAATTGAATGATTTATTATATAAAACTAATTTAATAGATCTATATAACATATTATGGTCATGTTAAATGAATATATTCTAATTAATTCTTTGTATTTATGTATTTGGAGTTAAATTAAATGAATAATTTCAAAATTAAAAATAATGATTTTTTATCAAAATAATATTTTATTAAATTATTTAAAAACCATAAAAATATGAAAATAATACAAGGTGGATATGATATGGTAAAAAATATCCTAAATTTTCCATTTATGGTCCAATTTTCACATCATAATAAAAAATTAAAACCATATAATATTGAAAAAATTGTTACTATAGTTAAAATTAAAATTGGTTTACTAAGGGTTAATTAAAATGATGAGGTTTAAAATGACACCAAAAATGTATAAATTCAATTTGATAATAGTATTAAAACCCTATACTACCTTATATTTGTATCCCTATAAATTTGGAGTCATTTTTCTTGAAAATTAATTTATTAGAATTTAATATTTTGACAAATTCCAAAAATGAACCTCACCCCAATTATAAATGGAAACCTCATCCCCCACTTATATACAACACTTTCAGCATTATATATCAAAAAAATCAGAAAATTTATCTTCTAATATTTCTTAAACACAATATATAGGTTCTTTTCTTCCCAAAATATCTACCCTAGTTCCCTTGGAAGGAGATCTAAAGGAGTCGTTTCTAAGAAGAGGTTCCTTAATCGATCTATTTATTTTATACACTTCTTTACCTACTATAAATATATTTTATTTATCATAAAATAATAAATTATATATCCAAAATATTTTTAAATTTTATTATGATTATGAAAAAACCATTATAAAATATTTTTTCTATCAAATGAGAAGTGAAAGTATCACTCATGCACACATACGACTTACAATCTCCACATAGCAATAAAATTCATTTTTAATCACAATATTTTATGTATGGGTATTATGGTGGGTTTAATTTTTATATATATGATATTTATGAGAAAATTATACTTTTTTTATGAAAATATATTGTCTACCTTCTTACCATCAAATCCTTTGGGAAAAGACAATGTCACCCTTGCGTATGTGTGTACTACCACCTCCACGAAGAGATGCGATTCCTATTTCATTTATATTTTATGTGGATGGTAATAATGACTAATTTTATGAATATATATGATATATATGGTATAATAATTATAATACAAAGGTGAATTAATAATTAACTTTATTTTTTGCATCCATTAAAAAATTAAAACAACATTTAATCATCCATACAACCTACTATCTTCATGAATAGTATAATTCATTTTTTTATATATATATTTATGGATAAGTATAAATATGTATATAATGAATATATATTATATTTATATCATTATTAATATTCTGAATTTTATAAAACCATGATAAATGTAAAAGGACTAAAACTATTGAACTGAAATACTCATGACAAAAAAAAAACAGTTAACACTCAGAAATGACGATTTTAATAAGGAACTATTGATAAAAAGAGAGTGTTTATATGTTATAAAGGGATAATATATGATATTATAAGTATGAAAATTAATATTTTATATAGTACAAAAAATTAAAATTTATTATAAAGGAGGTTAGAGTGTTTTCATATGATGTAAAATTCAAGGTATGCATTTCTCATCTCACTTTTACTTCTTTGAGATATATACCATATCCACCACTTATTTACATTTATGGTGTATATACTACACATTTTATTTATTAAATCATGAATATATTTGTATTCATGGAATATAATGTTTCATATGAAGTTATTTCTTTTAGGGGGATTACGATTCAAATGATACCCAAGTGGTAAGGGTTTTATTTCACAATCTCACCAATATTAGGGTTAACTTATGTTTAAGTATCCACTGGGGAATATTTTTATTCATATCCATATTTTCTAAAAATATTATAAAATAATGTTTTTAATATTCTTATTTATTTTTTTGAAGTAATTTTTACCCATGTTTTACTTTATGAAAAAATGGTTCAAAAGGAATATTCTTTTCATTTTTCGAATAAGGTAATTTTTGATTTTTTTACAAAAGTAAAAAATGAATGTTTTATTTAACTTATGTGGAATGAAAAAATTATACCTATTTCATGAATAATATTTTATTTTAATCACCCTTTAAAGTTTAACAATGATATTTTAAAAGAAATTGTTTTCAATTATTTTTTCACGATTTTTTTATAGAAATGATTTGAAAATGGAAAGGTTATTTTCCTCAAGAAATATTACAAGTAATTTTTAAAAATAATTTTCCATTTATGATGAAATAATTTAATATTATTAAATATTTACTAGAAATATGATCCTAGGATACCATTATAATTATTTATTTGGATGTTTTATATTTATGAAGGAACTATGTTTATGAAACCCATTCATTTTCCATGGGTTATGCTATAATGAAATGTTTATAAAACCATTTTCTTTTCAAGGTTTATGATATGATGAATAATTTATTATATTGTGGCACACATATGTATGTTTTTTATTATGTGATTAGTGGGACCTATATCACCCTCTAAATAATTGGATATTTTTTATGTCTCATGAGATAAATATGGGATGCATTCAAATGTTCTTGATCTATTATGGGATGCAAGATGATGTGCACGATCTACTATAAGATGACGGTGGTGATGCCTGATTCATATGGGTTGATGGTATTGGTACTTAACATATAAATAATATAATTTTTTTATACATATGTTGGTACCAAACTTTTATGTCATGAGCTTATGATTCATTATTTATTTATGATGATTTTTCACTCTTATGATCCATGTATTTTGAAGTGATAAATTTTTATGCCATAACTCATGTTTATGATCTACGAATTATTTGGAAAAAACTCCATAAGTTATAATCATGATATTATACTTTAATTACTATATTATTCTTTAATATGGTCATATATTGATATCTCCCATGATTACCCTTATTGAGAATCTGAGCTCACCCTTTTCTTATGTTCACTTTCCCTAGGTTGTGAATACAGGTATTAAGTATGATATGTATAAGGAGGGTGATAGTTACGAATAAATAAGTGGGAGATGATGTAGATATTTTATGAACCGGTTTTTATGATTACAAGTCTCCAAAGACACTAAACCTATATGATTATAGAATAGATCATTTTATTATGTAAATAATATTCATATATTTAGATGTAATATATATTTATGAAAGGTATTGGTTTCTATAGTTGGTATCAGAGTAAGGTTTAGTTAACCCAGGATGATAAAACTTTAGTAATAACCCTAGAGATAAGTCTAAGTAAATAATAACATATTATCGTTTTATTAATCATTATGGATGACTTAGGTTCAACCGAAGGTTTCATAGAACAAAGTGTCACATCTTAGATATAAAATAAATTATTTTTCATGATTATATTGTCTTCCATTATTATTATTTTGTCTCACACTGTTCTTGGTTTTATTCAATGGATGGAAACCAATTGAATAATTTTAATGACGAATGTGATTGAAAATAAAATGATTTTCATCCTGAGAAACCAAATATTTTGGGAGATAGAATGAAAAATCATGTTCCTATGTTCACAAAACCTTATCAATCCATGAATCATGATGATATTAAAAACCACCAATAGAATAAGAACCATACTATTGAGTCTTTCATGAGAAAAAATACACCATATTTTAGTGGAACTTGTAACGCCCCGACCCCAGCTACCCAGAGTCGGTGCATTACTTACATAACATTGGCATGATCACAAGAAAGATCAAATCTCGAAAGACCGACTGGTTTAGTAGCCTTGGAAACACTAGATATATTCATAAGTTTTACATTACATCATAAAATGAAAAACTACTACAACAACATAATGTCTCCATAATCCACACTACTATCCCCTCATAATATCCCTGCAGGTCATTCATAATTTACTTCTTCACATCCTGGGGAAAAATAAAACATAGAAAAGGGGTGAGCTCAAATGCCCAGTAAGGATAACAATATAGCGGAAACTTTCATCAATAAGAATAAATATTTAAGGCAATGTATAACTAAAACAAAAGCCTTTTAAACATGAACTTTCAACATGGTATGGCATAAATAAAATGAAATAATGCCATTTACTTATTCACATGGATATTCCACTAATCGAATAATCACATGCAAAAATAAATAACCACTTTCATAATGTTGGAATGCATAATGCCAGACTATCATAACCACATAGCCAAGGCCTCGTGCCAAGACTACAAATAAGATTTTGTCAAGGCCTTGTGCCAAGACACTAGTTTGTCTCATGAGACCTACCGATGCATCGAGGAGCTATAGCGGGCTCCACCCGTCACTTATTAAGTCCAATGCATTCCCATATGAAAAGGTTTAAACATAACATAAACATTCGTATTAAAACTAGCATACGAAATGTCAATACTTTCACAATAAACTATGAATGGTATAAAAATAGCACATCCACAGTCAAACATATCACAAAACCTTCAATACAATATAGAAGTTTTGTATCATAATAAATCAACTTCAAATAATCTTAAAATCCATCAAAGGATGTTGACATAGATGAAATGAAAATTCTTTTTAAAGAAATATCTCCTTTTATTTTGAAATCATTTAAGATCCATATAAAATAAAACATTTTCTTTGAAAATATTCTTATAAGCTTGTAAGGAAAGCTTTGAAGATTTTATAACGGTGTAAAATAACCGCACCCGCCGTATAAGTTAAAAAAAACATTCTTACCTCAATTCTGTCGAAAAGGTTAAAAAGGACCTTGTTTTGAAAACGACGGAAAGATTCCTTTATAAACCTCTTATAAAAAGTCAAACAAGGGTATAAATGACTTTAACCCATATTCTTGTAAATAGTAAAAATGTTTTGAAATACATTTTGAAGAAACATGGATGTGGATGATAACGAGATCCCAGTAGATTATTACGTATAAACAACCTCGGATAAAGAAGAGATTGTGAAATAACCCTTACCTTGAACTTTCTCTTAGTCGATGGTATGTTAACCTCCTGTATAATAATTAAAACATTGTTATTAAATTATACAATAATCATATACATCAATATGATATCATATATGATCTTTTAATATTGATTTGATAATAATATCTTAGTATTATCGTTGTTTCGGGTGTGAACTTTCTTGTTTTCTTTTGTATGTTTTGTTACGTAAGACATGTTTGTAATGGATAGATTATATCTTATTCATAATCAGAATGATATTAACATTATTTTTAACCCCAAAATGAGAATAAGACTTGAATGGATATGATGGAGAATGAATCTTATCGCGTTCGTGGAGACGGTAGTCCGTACGTGCGCACGAACGCTACTTCCATTTAATTAATTTTTATTTTAAAAGAATCTAATCCAAATGATACATAGGTATATTACTATTCTAGTATAGTATTTTATATATGTTACTTATGTTCATTAACACCATCCTTTATACGTTCCATGTGTGGTATGAACGAGTCATATCATTTTAAGGGGGCGGTAGTCCGCACTTCCTCAAATGAAATTATCGTATGTATATACAACATGAAACGAATAATGGTATGAAATAAAATGGAATTACAGAAGCTTATATATAAAATATATTTCATTAATATCATATTTAATTACAGTGCCATCATAATGGCCACCATGAGAGGTGGTAAGATGTATTTGAACAATCATCGTTTCGTGAGGCGTTAGTTTGCCATCCACAGAAACATTATGTTCATCATCCATTAGATGGAGTTGTGTGTATGTGTAGTTTGAATCCTTCTTATAACAACATCCTAGTATATTTAGGATACTGGTGTTGTTACAAAAGAAAGGAAATAAAAAGATTTTGGGGGGTTGGAGAAGCAAAATAAATGAAGATACTTTAAGAGAAATTGTTACCTTTAATTTAGGTAACTCACTTTGGTTGGAACCAAAGGACTTCTTGAAATGCTTTCTGCCTAAGGGGAAGCTTAAACGAGGAGGAGAGGGATGTGGGGAGCTTAGTTGGGCAGAGTTTGGACGAGCCAAGTGGCTTGAGAGGTGTGAGGAAAAGAGAAGGAGGAGTGCCCTTTTATAAGAGGGGTGAGGGGCACCTTTGGAAAAGCTAGAAATATTAATTTATAATAAATTCATATTCGGTTTCTAATGGCTCCAAAGTTGACTATTCAAAGGTTAAGGTGGGGATAGGTCGAAAACCACTCAACCAATAGAATTTAGACAGGTTTGGGTACTTATATTAACCTTATCTTTAAGTATTAACTCTAAGTTAATTAGTTTCACTTTTACAATGTCTCTTTGTATTTTTATATTATATGGTTAATAGACTTACCATATACATACAAGAGACCCCCAAGTGGTCCATTAATGATTAACCTATCATAATATAAGTCTCTTGGCCGAACCTTAGATTTTTAGGAATTTAATATCAATTAATAATATAATATTTGTTTTAAGAACTCTTTTATGTCAATTTTGACACTATTCAATAGTTGATTTTTTTGAAACTCATAAAAGATTGATTACTTCGAACAAAGTCAATTAAATCAATCCTAATATATCATATTATCCTAGAAAATTAGTTTAATTCATTAAAAGTTTCATATTATATTTATTTGGGTATTTATAATATCAATTATGTTAATTTTTTACTATTTTAGTAATTACTGCATCATCATTGTGTCATAAATAAAATAAATTATTTAATGTCTAAAAATTATAAGTAAAATATCATTATGTAGTAAATCTTTTTAGCTTTCTAATGAATATTTATAATCGAAAATCCAACATGTATAACCCTATGTAAAAATTTTTCTTCTAAAAGATGTAAGCTTATGCCATTTTTATTTTTATTTTAACTTTATTAATATAATGTGTCCCTACCACATACAAGTGGCTCCAAGGGGTCCCCAAATTGACCCAAGGATGCCCATGGTCGGGTATGTGTCCACCAATAAGGTTAGGACACGTTCTAGGGTAATTTTGTATTATTATAATATTATTTTTTAACCCTTATTTACCGGATTTACCCTTTAACCATGGTAAATAAAATATTTACCGCAGTAATTATTCAAAATGTGTAAAAATAAAAGTTACCTATTTACATAATTTGGACATCCTGATTCCAAATATGGAATCCATTTTCCTAAATTCAAAACACAGAAGTGGCAGAAATTAATTTAAAATTAATTCCCGCTGTCAAAACAAAAAGCGTGTTTTTAAAAGATAATAACTATCAAAAGATTGACACTTGTTTATGTTCAGTTTAATTGTAAAATTATGTCCAATGATAAACATTAAATTGAATGGTAAAAATATATTCTAAATATACTTTAAAACCACTCAAATTCATAGTTTATCACTATTAATTATTTTGATTAAAAAAGTTGTTTTTAATTAAAATTTAGAAATTTTCACTATTCATCAAAATATGAAAGTTATCCGAAATGTACCAAAATTTCACCCTAGGCTAATTTTGATATTCCGAATCCAAAAATGAAGTCCATTTTGAAATATAGAATATATATGATTTCAAAAAGTAGGTATTACTATTCACAACGGCTAGTTTAATTAGTTGTGGTGTGTGTTAGAACTCGAGGTTGCGTACAACACACGCTATCGCATTATTCGAAGGGAAACGTACCGTAGAAGCTTGGGGTGTTACATTCTCCCCTCCTTCAAATAATTGCGTCCTCGCAATTTCTAGGGTATTACTGCATAAAAAGACTCGGGTGGTTCTTCATCATAAGTTCCTCGGGTTCCCACGTTGCCTCTTCCATCTTATGGTTTCTCCACAAAACTTTTACCAGACGCGTCGTCCGGTTTCTCAGCACTTGTTCTCTCGTATCAAGAATCCTGACGGGCTCTTCGCAATAAGACAGATCGGGTTCCAGTTCTAATTCCTCATAGGTGAGTACATGCGTTGGGTCAGGCATGTATTTTCTCAACAGAGATACGTGGAACACATCGTGAACTTTGGAGAGACTTGGCGGCATTGCCAATCGGTAAGCTACAGCCCCAATTCGTTCTAGAATTTCGAAAGGTCCGATGTACCTGGGACTCAATTTACCTTTCTTACCAAAACGTATGACTCCCTTCCACGGAGATACCTTTAGGAAAACATGATCACCGACTAGAAATTCCAAATCCTTCCTTCGATTATCGGCATAGCTCTTCTGCCTACTTTGAGCTGCTTTGATGTGATTTTGGATTACCTTTACCTTTTCCATCGTTTCCTCCACCAGTTCTAGACCTACAAGTTTTCTTTCACCGACGTCATCCCAACAGGTTGGTGTACGACATCTCTTTCCGTATAACGCTTCATATGGTGCCATCTGAATACTCGAATGGAAGCTATTGTTATAGGAAAATTCTACCAGAGGTAAATATTGATCCCACATACCCTGAAAGTCAAGTGAGCAAGATCTCAACATGTCTTCTAAGGTTTGAATAGTCCGTTCTGATTGTCCGTCTGTCTGAGGGTGGTAAGCAGTGCTCAAATGAAGTTCAGTATCCAGGGATTTCTGAAGACTTTTCCAAAACCTTGAAGTAAAACGGGGATCACGATCCGAAACAATTGATAGGGGTACTCCATGAAGTCTCACAACTTCATTAATGTATAGTCTTGCTAGACGTTCTAGGGGTAGATCTTCTCTTATAGCAAGAAAATGTGCTGACTTGGTAAGACGATCAACAATAACCCATATTTCATCGTTCCTTCTAGGAGTCTTTGGTAGCCCCATGACAAAGTCCATTGTAATATTGTCCCATTTCCACTCCGGTATGGGAAGCGGTTGCATGACTCCTCCAGGCTGTTGCCTTCCAGCTTTCACTTGTTGACAAACCATACATCTTGACACAAAATCAGCAATCTCCCTCTTCATGTTGTCCCACCAAAAATGTTCCTTCAAATCTCTATACATTTTTGTGCTCCTAGGGTGTATAGAGAAATTGGAACTATGAGCATCATCCAACAATTCCCTTTTTAGATCAGGTATATTGGGAACACAAAGTCTCTTCCCGAATTTCAAAATTCCATCTTCATACACAAAGTCTCTCAATCTCCCATCATTCACAGCTTTAATCTTCTTTTGGAATTCGTCATCATCGGTCTGAGAACTCTTAATCCTTTCTAGTAAAGATGGTTTGGCAACCATTTGAAAAAGCATTGATGTTTCACCTTCCCTGGTTATTCCCATGTCCATTTTCACTAGATCCATGAAAATTGGATCCCTTTCAATTCTCATATTGTTCAAAACTCCATGGTCTTTTCTACTCAAAGCATCTGCCACCTTGTTTGCCTTCCCCGGGTGGTAGTGTATCGTACAATCATAATCCTTGAGTAATTCAAGCCATCTCCTTTGCCTCATGTTGAGTTCTTTTTGTGAGAAAATATACTTCAAACTCTTGTGATCAGTATAAATCTCACATTTTTCACCATAGAGGTAGTGCCTCCATATCTTCAAAGCAAAGATCACAGCTGCTAACTCAAGATCATGAGTAGGATAGTTTTGTTCATGAATTTTCAACTGTCGTGATGCATAGGCAATAACTCTATCATTCTGCATAAGGACACAGCCAAGTCCTTTCTTCGATGCATCACTATAAATAACGAACCCATCATTCCCCGATGGTAGAGTCAATATAGGAGCATTGACTAATCTTCTCTTCAGTTCTTCGAAACATTCTTCACACTCTTTTGTCCAAACAAATTTAACCCCTTTACGTGTGAGCTTCGTTAATGGGTTAGCCAATCGGGCAAAATTCTGGACGAAACGTCGATAATAACCTGCCAAACCAATAAAACTACGTACCTCAGTTATACTCGTAGGTGCTGGCCATTCTTGGATTGCCTTGGTCTTAGAAGGATCAACAGAGATTCCATCTTTAGAGACAATATGGCCAAGAAAAGAAATCTCCTGAAGCCAGAATTCACACTTGCTAAACTTCCCATATAATTCATGCCTCCTCAGAGTCTTCAAGATAATGCGCAAGTGATTTTCATGATCTTCGTAGGTTTTAGAGTATACCAAGATATCATCAATAAATACCACCACAAATTCATCGAGATACTCCTTGAAAACTCTATTCATCAGATCCATGAATACAGAGGGTGCATTAGTCAATCCAAACGGCATTACAGTAAACTCGTAATGCCCGTACCTGGTTCGAAATGCTGTCTTCGAAATGTCTTCCTTCTTCACACACAACTGATGGTATCCAGATCGAAGGTCAATCTTTTAAAAGTATTGAGCTCCATGCAGTTGGTCAAATAAATCATCAATACGAGGTAGGGGATACTTGTTCTTTATCGTTATAGCATTGATCTCCCTGTAGTCGATACATAACCTCATAGATCCATCTTTCTTTTTAACAAAAAGAACAGGGGCTCCCCATGGAGAAACACTAGGGCGAATAAATACCTTATTACTCAGTTCCTCTAGTTGTTTCTTTAGTTCAACTAACTCTACAGTGGCCATTCTATAAGGGGTCTTCGATATAGGCCTTGATCCAGGAATCAAATCAATAGAAAACTCAACTTCTCGTTCTGGAGGATGTCCAGGTAAATCTTCCGAAAATACATCTACAAATTCTTTCACAACAGGTACATCCTCTATTTGAACATTCCTTTCCTCACCGATAGTTACTTCATTCTCTTCCTCCCCAATAATTGAATTAAGTTGAGCTACTGGGGGTGGGTCTAAATAAGAATTAGGTGGTGACGATTCTGCTCTAAAAATAAGGTGCTCCTTATCATTATCATCAAGAATCGTAACCTCTTTCTTCTTACAATAAATCTTCGCATCATAGTCCGAAAGCCAGTCCATACCGAGGATTATATCAAACTCAATCATAGGTATGACGATGAAATTAGCAGATAAAGAAAATTTATGTGCTCTAATGGGGACTGATTCACAAAACTTTGTTGCAACGATACTTCCCTTAGGAGTTTTAACTGACAACTCCCTTATTAAATCAAATTGGAAATATCTAATTTTCTTAGCAAACTGGGAAGATATGAAACAATGCGATGATCCAGAATCAAATAATGCATTTGCTAAACTTGATGAAACCATTAAATTACCTGCCACCACGTCTTTCGGAGCTTCTACCTCAGCAGTAGTGATAGCATAAGCCTGGCCTTGATCCCTTGGCCTTTTCTGAGGTAAGTTCTCCTGACGCTTAGGACATGCATTTGCATAATGCCCCATCTCCCTGCAATTGTAGCACTGAACGTTGGTAGCTTCCTTCTTCCCCTTGCAATCATGAGCTTGGTGGCCTTTTTCACCACACTTGTAACAGACTCCCATTCCCTTCAAGCAAGTACCAGGATGTTTCTTCCCGCATTTACCACAAGATGGATATTCAACCTTTCCCTTCTTCCCCTTATTTCCATTCCCCGATTGATCAGCAGGTCTCTTCTTCTCTTGCTTTGCTTTAAAGTCATAAGACTTAGAGAATTCCTTTTCGGTCTTTATAGCACATGAGACAATGTCTTCGTACGATGAAAAGGATTGTGAGACTAATGCTCGACGGAGAAATGGTTTTAACCCATCAAAGAAACGATCAATCTTACTTCTTGGGTTGCGAATATAATATCCAGCATACCTCGCTAACCTTGTAAAGTTAGCCTCATACTTTGTGACATTCTCATCCTCCTTTTGTCTCAGACTCAGAAATTGTCTTTCCATATCCGCTCGATGGTCGCGAGGGAAGTATTTTTCTAAAAACAGATCTTTGAATTCCCTCCATTCCATATTTGATACTTCATCATCTTCCTTCGTATTTTGAATCAATGACCACCATTGATCAGCATCTCCAGTGAGGCGGTAAACTGCCATGATAACTTTTTCCCTTTCACTGCTCCCCAAAGCCTGAAATATTTTCTCTAAGGAAAATATCCATTGCTCAGCTACTAAGGGATTTGTATTCCCATTGAACATTGGTGGTTGTTGCCTCATGAATCGATCTAACATTGATCCTCCACGCTGCGGATCAGGGTGCTCCATACGGGTAAGGTTATTATTCATAACCTGAGTAAGTTGTCCCAGTATGGTGATTAGCTGATCGGCACCAGTTGCATCACCAGCCCCACTATAATTATCTTGAGCAGGAGGGAAATCCCTACATGGAGTGCGCGCATTGATACGGTTTCCATTTCTTCCACTAGGCGCCATTTCTAAACAATGGCATAAACTAGATCAGTTTATGAATCAAAATACATAATCCCATACTTATAAAACACTTAACATAAATTGATCTATTTATGGATATAATCCATAATAATAATAATGTTTTCTTTGAGGAAGTATATACTCATAAACCCTTCATAATGATTTGTAAAGATAGTGAGAGTTATCCTAAGCATATCCCCCGGGAGTGTCGTAACCAAGAGTGCAGCAAGGCCCGTTGTCGTGCACCAGTTCCCGTTCGAGTCTAGCTCAAAGCGGTGTTTTCGGGTTTTACCCCTAGGTACATCTGTGCCAGAGCCGCCTCTACCTGCTCGTATCCAGACAGGGATGTATTGCTTGGAAAACTCACAAAATCTCTACAATACCAAAATTCTAGGAAGTTCTTCTATACTAATCCTCAAAGTTCATCTTAGGTCTACGTGCTCTAATCAGAGTTTATCTAAATCTAGCTTCCAAGGTTTGTACTAAACCTCCTCTGATACCAACTGTAACGCCCCGACCCCAGCTACCCAGAGTCGGTGCATTACTTACATAACATTGGCATGATCACAAGAAAGATCAAATCTCGAAAGGCCGATTGGTTTAGTAGCCTTGGAAACACTAGATATATTCATAAGTTTTACATTACATCATAAAATGAAAAACTACTACAACAACATAATGTCTCCATAATCCACACTACTATCCCCTCATAATATCCCTGCAGGTCATTCATAATTTACTTCTTCACATCCTGGGGAAAAATAAAACATAGAAAAGGGGTGAGCTCAAATGCCCAGTAAGGATAACAATATAGCGGAAACTTTCATCAATAAGAATAAACATTTAAGGCAATGTATAACTAAAACAAAAGCCTTTTAAACATGAACTTTCAACATGGTATGGCATAAATAAAATGAAATAATGCCATTTACTTATTCACATGGATATTCCACTAATCGAATAATCACATGCAAAAATAAATAACCACTTTCATAATGTTGGAATGCATAATGCCAGACTATCATAACCACATAGCCAAGGCCTCGTGCCAAGACTACAAATAAGATTTTGTCAAGGCCTTGTGCCAAGACACTAGTTTGTCTCATGAGACCTACCGATGCATCGAGGAGCTATAGCGGGCTCCACCCGTCACTTATTAAGTCCAATGCATTCCCATATGAAAAGGTTTAAACATAACATAAACATTCGTATTAAAACTAGCATACGAAATGTCAATACTTTCACAATAAACTATGAATTGTATAAAAATAGCACATCCACAGTCAAACATATCACAAAACCTTCAATACAATATAGAAGTTTTGTATCATAATAAATCAACTTCAAATAATCTTAAAATCCATCAAAGGATGTTGACATAGATGAAATCAAAATTCTTTTTAAAGAAATATCTCCTTTTATTTTGAAATCATTTAAGATCCATATAAAATAAAACATTTTCTTTGAAAATATTCTTATAAGCTTGTAAGGAAAGCTTTGAAGATTTTATAACGGTGTAAAATAACCGCACCCGCCGTATAAGTTAAAAAAAAACATTCTTACCTCAATTCTGTCGAAAAGGTTAAAAAGGACCTTGTTTTGAAAACGACGGAAAGATTCCTTTATAAACCTCTTATAAAAAGTCAAACAAGGGTATAAATGACTTTAACCCATATTCTTGTAAATAGTAAAAATGTTTTGAAATACATTTTGAAGAAACATGGATGTGGATGATAACGAGATCCCAGTAGATTATTACGTATAAACAACCTCGGATAAAGAAGAGATTGTGAAATAACCCTTACCTTGAACTTTCTCTTAGTCGATGGTATGTTAACCTCCTGTATAATAATTAAAACATTGTTATTAAATTATACAATAATCATATACATCAATATGATATCATATATGATCTTTTAATATTGATTTGATAATAATATCTTAGTATTATCGTTGTTTCGGGTGTGAACTTTCTTGTTTTCTTTTGTATGTTTTGTTACGTAAGACATGTTTGTAATGGATAGATTATATCTTATTCATAATCAGAATGATATTAACATTATTTTTAACCCCAAAATGAGAATAAGACTTGAATGGATATGATGGAGAATGAATCTTATCGCGTTCGTGGAGACGGTAGTCCGTACGTGCGCACGAACGCTACTTCCATTTAATTAATTTTTATTTTAAAAGAATCTAATCCAAATGATACATAGGTATATTACTATTCTAGTATAGTATTTTATATATGTTACTTATGTTCATTAACACCATCCTTTATACGTTCCATGTGTGGTATGAACGAGTCATATCATTTTAAGGGGGCGGTAGTCCGCACTTCCTCAAATGAAATTATCGTATGTATATACAACATGAAACGAATAATGGTATGAAATAAAATGGAATTACAGAAGCTTATATATAAAATATATTTCATTAATATCATATTTAATTACAGTGCCATCATAATGGCCACCATGAGAGGTGGTAAGATGTATTTGAACAATCATCGTTTCGTGAGGCGTTAGTTTGCCATCCACAGAAACATTATGTTCATCATCCATTAGATGGAGTTGTGTGTATGTGTAGTTTGAATCCTTCTTATAACAACATCCTAGTATATTTAGGATACTGGTGTTGTTACAAAAGAAAGGAAATAAAAAGATTTTGGGGGGTTGGAGAAGCAAAATAAATGAAGATACTTTAAGAGAAATTGTTACCTTTAATTTAGGTAACTCACTTTGGTTGGAACCAAAGGACTTCTTGAAATGCTTTCTGCCTAAGGGGAAGCTTAAACGAGGAGGATAGGGATGTGGGGAGCTTAGTTGGGCAGAGTTTGGACGAGCCAAGTGGCTTGAGAGGTGTGAGGAAAAGAGAAGGAGGAGTGCCCTTTTATAAGAGGGGTGAGGGGCACCTTTGGAAAAGCTAGAAATATTAATTTATAATAAATTCATATTCGGTTTCTAATGGCTCCAAAGTTTACTATTCAAAGGTTAAGGTGGGGATAGGTCGAAAACCACTCAACCAATAGAATTTAGACAGGTTTGGGTACTTATATTAACCTTATCTTTAAGTATTAACTCTAAGTTAATTAGTTTCACTTTTACAATGTCTCTTTGTATTTTTATATTATATGGTTAATAGACTTACCATATACATACAAGCGACCCCCAAGTGGTCCATTAATGATTAACCTATCATAATATAAGTCTCTTGGCCGAACCTTAGATTTTTAGGAATTTAATATCAATTAATAATATAATATTTGTTTTAAGAACTCTTTTATGTCAATTTTGACACTATTCAATAGTTGATTTTTTTGAAACTCATAACAGATTGATTACTTCGAAAAAAGTCAATTAAATCAATCCTAATATATCATATTATCCTAGAAAATTAGTTTAATTCATTAAAAGTTTCATATTATATTTATTTGGGTATTTATAATATCAATTATGTTAATTTTTTACTATTTTAGTAATTACTGCATCATCATTGTGTCATAAATAAAATAAATTATTTAATGTCTAAAAATTATAAGTAAAATATCATTATGTAGGAAATCGTTTTAGCTTTCTAATGAATATTTATAATCGAAAATCCAACATGTATAACCCTATGTAAAAATTGTTCTTCTAAAAGATGTAAGCTTATGCCATTTTTATTTTTATTTTAACTTTATTAATATAATGTGTCCCTACCACATACAAGTGGCTCCAAGGGGTCCCCAAATTGCCCCAAGGATGCCCATGGTCGGGTATGTGTCCACCAATAAGGTTAGGACACGTTCTAGGGTAATTTTGTATTATTATAATATTATTTTTTTAACCCTTATTTACCGGATTTACCCTTTAACCATGGTAAATAAAATATTTACCGCAGTAATTATTCAAAATGTGTAAAAATAAAAGTTACCTATTTACATAATTTGGACATCCTGATTCCAAATATGGAATCCATTTTCCTAAATTCAAAACACAGAAGTGGCAGAAATTAATTTAAAATTAATTCCCGCTGTCAAAACAAAAAGCGTGTTTTTAAAAGATAATAACTATCAAAAGATTGACACTTGTTTATGTTCAGTTTAATTGTAAAATTATGTCCAATGATAAACATTAAATTGAATGGTAAAAATATATTCTAAATATACTTTAAAACCACTCAAATTCATAGTTTATCACTATTAATTATTTTGATTAAAAAAGTTGTTTTTAATTAAAATTTAGAAATTTTCACTATTCATCAAAATATGAAAGTTATCCGAAATGTACCAAAATTTCACCCTAGGCTAATTTTGATATTCCGAATCCAAAAATGAAGTCCATTTTGAAATATAGAATATATATGATTTCAAAAAGTAGGTATTACTATTCACAACAGCTAGTTTAATTAGTTGTGGTGTGTGTTAGAACTCGAGGTTGCGTACAACACACGCTATCGCATTATTCGAAGGGAAACGTACCGTAGAAGCTTGGGGTGTTACAGAACTTCTGATCCACTAGTGGTTGAGGGATTAATCAGCACTATTGAAAAAATATTATTGATTATTTGGTGATCATAACATAAAAAGGTTATCTTAATCTTTTATCATTTGGAATGTTAATTGGATCAATGGTGGGACTTTTATAATAATACAAGATAAGAGAAATAAATTGACTCTATATAATGATATGAGTTCAAAAGGATATTTATTAACAATTTATTCCTTCATATTCCATGTACAAAGATGGAGAAATAATTCCTTGAACTAAAGAAAAAGGAGGATGATTCCATTGGCATTTATGAGACATATTCTACAAGAATTTCAAGGTATGATTTAGGATTAACCACGAGACCTCAAATAAAAATTGATCAATTCTTTATTGGCATAAAACCAAGTCTCTAAAAGGCATTATCTATAAGATACTTTTGTATCTATAAATAAATCCTTCAATTTTTACTCAAGGTGGAAATAGAAATTGGGGATTCCCACCATTATCATGGATTTGATAAACAAATTAAATCACATCTTATGAAATATCAAATAAATCACATATTGGAAATAAATTCTATCCATCTACATGTCAGAAATGTGGGAAGAAACATCAGGTGAATTTCTTGAATGGATCTAGAAGGCGATCTATATGTGTAAAGGGTGGAAATAAATCCTATTATTGTTGAATAGTGAAAATAGGCCGGTAAATGTAGTATAGGAAAAGATGGCTCCAACTAATTCCCCACCTATTCTTTAATGCTTCAAATTCATGGAGTATGGGAATTATTCCAATCATTGCATGAATATGAAGTTCTTTGATGATCAGCATCAATATCCTCATAAGAAAAAAAACAAATGGAAATATATTATAATGATGATTGTTGAAGTGGGTTATGAGAATGATGTGGTTAAAGGTACACTTATCATCCATTTTAGAATGGATAATGTCATATTTTCTTCTTGAACAACCTACTTGTTTATATCTAAGGAATTTTTAAATGGTTTTGAATTACTAATTCAATGATTAGATTGTGAGTTAGAAATAAAAACCCCTAATGGTATAATAATAACATCCCAAATACAAGATTCTTCTCTAATTTAAGTTTATGGGAATTTATTTCCTGAAAATACTTTCATTATTTCTCTAGTTGAATTCAATGTTATCTTGGGAATGGTTTGGATTTTTTTACATAAATACCGAATAAATTTTAGCGTAAGAGAAGTTATGTTTGATATTTCAAACCAACTTATGATTTCTTATTAGTACGATGAACAAAAAAACTTTTCATGTAAGTTACATCCATAATATAGTTCATGATTCTTATTAAAAATGGGAATTTGTCATAACTGGTTGGAGAATAACTCAAAATAGAATATATTTATACTTTATGGGAGATTATTGATGTCTTTCTAGAATAGTTTCCAAGTCTTCAACCGAATCCTGAGGTTGGGTTTTTAATATAAATCATACCCAATTCTACACCTACTTCCAATACTCTATATAGAATAACCCTGATTGAGTTATAAGAATTAAAGAAGAAACTCTAGAAGAATCTTGAAAATGGATTCATTCATCTAAGTGAATCACCTTTGGGTGAACTTATTCTATTTATAAAGAATAAAGATACATCAATGTGACTCTTCATTGATTCTCAATAACTTTAGAATACCACTATCAAGAAAAATAATCCTCAACCACATATTTTTGAATTGTTTGATCAGCTACATAGATCTCAATACATTTCCAACATTGATATTTATCCTAGTTATAATCAACTTAGGGTCAAGAAGGTGGATATACCAAAGATAGAATTCCATACAAGGTGTGGATACTAGGAATTATAGTAATTCCATTTGGTCTTACTAATTCTCCCACTATCTTTATGGATTTAATGAATAAAGTATTTAAATATTACTATGAATAGTTTGGGGAATTATTTATAGATGATATTATTATTTATTCAATGATAAATTAAGAAGATAAAAAATAATCGAGAATTGTACTGATGAACCCGACGAAGGAGAATATTTTTGAAAATTTACCACGTGTGAATTTGTATTTTTAATATTTCATTCTTGGGTCATATAATCTCAAGTGAGGGTATATTAGTAGACCCTTCCAAGATAGATTTTACATAAAATTGGCTCAGGCCAACCACTATGACTGAGATACATAGTTTTCTTTGTTTGGATGGATATTATTGATGTTATGTGGATAGTTTTTCATATCTATCAAATCCAATCACCAATTTAACTTGGAAGGTATCCATGTTCCATTAGATAGATGAATGAGAGGAATATTTGAAGGAACTAAAGAGATGGTTAGTAATCACACCTATTCTTACAATACATTGAAGTAGATAAGGGGCTGTAATCTATAGTGATGCTTCAAATAATGGATTGGGATGTGTCCTAATGAAAAATGATATGGTTATAGCTTATAACGCATAAAAATTCAGTTTCCATGAGAAAAATTACCCAACTTATGATTTGGATTTATCTATGATAATTTTTCCATTAATTATATGGAGGCATTATAATTATGGTGAAAAGTGTGAAAAATATATGTATCATAATATTTTGAAGTATATTTTTACATGGAAATATCTAAATATGTTCCATAGAATATGGTTGGAATTTATCAAAGATTATGACTGATTAATAAATTACCACCTCGGGGAAGTAAAAAAATCAGTAGATACCCTCAATTGAAAGGATCATGTGAGATTATATATGATGAGGACCACAAAATATCTAATATTTCTAGGCTTAAAAATTATGGATCTTAAAATCTTGAAGTATGAAGTTAAATATTATCTCTCTCAAATTATTTTTCAACCACATATCCAAGTTAATATTAAATAGGCACATAAGGAAGATGTAGTGATGAAAAATAAGGTGAGAAATGGTTCTTAGTTCAACATTTATTGTCCCAAAATAATAATATTTTGGAATAACTTGTGCATCCCTTAGGTACCAAATTTATAGAAATTGATGGGTGACGTTCATAGTTCTTCATTCTTTATTCATCCTGGAAGTATGAAGTTGTATAGAGATTTGATGGATTTTTTTAATGGGTTGTAATTAAAAGATATATTATAGATTATATTTCTAAATTCCTAGTATTTATACATGTTAATTATGAGAGATATATGTCTAAGGGGATTTTATAACCATTACCTTAGCCAAAATTTATATGGAAAAAAATCACCATGTATTTTCTCATAGGACTCCCCAAAATATCTAAAGGGAAGAACGCTATTTGGGTTATAATCAATAAACTTAAAAATTCAGAAAACTTCATTTAAATTAGATAAAATTTATCTCTTGATCAACATACTTGGTTATACTTTAAAGAAGTGGTAATATTATATGGTGTACCACTATAAATTTTTTCTTATTGAGATCTGAGGTTTACCACTATGTTTTGGAGAAGTCTTCAGTAGGATTTGGATATAGAGGTAAGTTTTAGCGCTTCACATCATCCTCAGATAGATACTCAAATTGAGATGAACTTTTAAACACTATAATACATGTTGAGATATTAATATATGGATTTAAAAGGTGGTTGGGATCAACACCTGCCTTTATTGAAATTTTATTACAACTATAGCTTTTAATCCAGTATTCAGATGGATACTTATAAAGACCTATATGGTAGGAAGTGCATAATTAAAACATGTTGGAATGAAGATGGAGAAATAAATATATTAGGACCAAATCTAGGTGAGTAAAAGGAAATGAAATTTATATCCATTAAATATAACATAAGAGAAACTCAGAGTCGACTAAAAAGTTATGATGATAATTTTCAAAATGATATAGAGTTTGAAGTTGGTGGAAAGGTATTTCTATGAGTATCTCTCTAGGAGAGGGTGATGAGATTTGGAAATAAGGTCAAGATAAGACATTGTTATATCATCTATTTTGAAATTATTGACCATATCAGGATGGTATTGTATTGATTGGCGCTTCCACCGAATCTCTCTCAATTTCATGATGTGTTCCATGTATATCTCATGAGTAAGTTCATACATAATCCTTCACATGTAGTAAAATCAGAGGTTATACCATTGGAGAAAGATCATGCTTATGTAGAATACCAGTAGAGATTCTAGATTGTATAGAAAATGTTCTATGAAACAAGACGACACACCTGGTCAATGTTTTGTGGGAAAAATACCAATTTGAGGAAGATATATGGAAACCTGAGGATGGGATGAGGTATAAGTATAATAATTTATTAGTATCAGAGTGATGAATTTTTAAAGTTAAATTCATTTTAATGGGGGTAGGATGCAACACCCTAATATTTTTATAAAAATATTTCTATTTAAATAATTATATTTCATCGATTGCTTGCGTTGCATGGAACAAAAAGACCGGATGAACCAGAAAACATTATTAAAATATTTTGTGTTAGTTATATCCTAGAAATTATATTGGTGTGTATTAATATTATTAACTAAATTATGAAAAATACTATACATTTATAAAATGAATACATTAGTTATCAAATGATTAGTATTAAAAATAAAAATTATTTGAAAATAAAAGTGTTATTTATCTCAAAAAAAATTAATGCATGAAATGTAATTTTATTAATAAATTAAATTAATCATTATTTTTGAATGAATTAATGAAATATATATATTATTTACTTGATAAATTGTTTTAATTAATAAAAATATATTTTTCTAGGTATAATATAAGAGTAAATTCAGTTTTATTCTTAAAATGAAATTAACTAAAAAGCGTGGTTTGCCTCATTTTGTGCACTTAATTTAAAATTAATTTATTCTATTTATAGTTATTGAATTAGATAAAATTAATTATATATTTAGAATCAATATTTTCAAATTTGGTATATGTTCCCCTTTCATTTTTGGTCCATAAGAATAGGAACTGTGGAAAAATTTATCGCCTCGGTAAAGGTCAAATCAGATTAATCTATATTAACAATAAGTGATAGGGCCCTATTTACTCAACATATTTATTATTAGATGAATTAAAATTGAAACTTAACATATTATTCAAAAAATTTAGTTGTTTAATGGAAAATATTTATTTAAAATGACATATATATTATTTAAATCAAGGAAAGTTACAAAATGACACTCTTTTTGTTTTTAATATATCTTATGTGTCGACATATAGAAAAAAGTAAGTTATTAATGAATATAAGTACCTATTTTTAAATTAATAAAATTATTTAATTATTTAATTTTTTTTTAGATTTTTGTAATTTTATAATGAATTAATTTCTAATAAAACACTGATACCATATTTCTCAAATTTAAAAAAATATAATAAATAATTTTAAAAAAATTAAAAGTGATACAATTTGAATGATTTAATGGTTATAACTAATTTTATACATCTATGTGAAATCTTTGGTATGTTTTAAAGAATTATATTTGGATTAATATTTTTTTTATTTATGTATTTAATGTTAAATTAATTGAATAATGTCAAAATAGATAATAATGAAATTTTATCAAAATTTTTTTTATTGAATTATTTAAAATATTAGAAATATTATGATATAAAATGTCATAAATTATCAATTTATCATCCAAATTTCAACTTATAAGTAAAAATTAAAACCCTTTAATATTGAAAACATTATTACCGTAGTTAAAATTAAAACCGATTAACTAAGGGTTAATCAAAATGATATGGTTTAAAATGATACAAAAACATATTTAAATTATATTGGATGATGTGATAAATTCCAAATCATACATTATATTAAAATCCCTATCCATTTTGAGGCATTTTATTTCAGAACCAATTTATTATAATTTAAGCTTTTGAGAAAGTCCAAAAGCTCCCCTTACCTCAATTATAAAAGGGAACCTCCTCCCCCAATTCATTACAGTACTTTGAGCCCTATATCAAGACCAAAATGTAATTTTTTTTCTTTTATACTTTTTTCTACAAATTATAGAGGCTTTGGTATTCCAAAAATACCATCCCAAGACCCCTTTAATGGAGATCTAAAGGAGTCATTTTGAAGAATTTGTAATCACCTTAACCGATCTCTTTATTTTATAATCTTATTTACCTCATCTAAATATATGGTATTTATCATAAAATTAATATATCTGTGTTATTAATATTCCTAAATGTTATTATTATTATTAAAAAATTATTATACACCGCATTTACTATTAAATGTGAAATTAAAGTATCACTCATGCATACGTATGACTTACCATCACCACATTGTGATACAATTCATTTTTCATATCCATATTTCATAGATGGGTATCATGATGGGTTTATATATATATATATATATATGATATTTATGGAATAATTACCCTCTTTTTATTATAATATCATGTTAAAATTATTACCAGTACTTTCATTGAGAAAATATAACGCCACTCATGAGTACATGTATACTACGACCCCCACGAGGTGATACGATTCGTTTTTCATTTATATTTAATATGGATTGTAATAAGGATGAATTTGATGAATATATATGATATATATGATACAATAATGATATTTTAAAGGTTAATTAATAATTAACTTTCATTCATTACATCTGTTGAAAAATGAAATCAACGTTCAATTGTATGTATTGCCTACCATCTTAATGAAGAACAACTAATGGAAAAATTACTTATACCAATGGTTTGGAACCATTGGTATAGGTCCCCAAACTATTTATATAGGTAAATTAAAAATAGTTACAGAGGATTTTTGAACCCACAACCTCGGGGTTATATATCAAAGACGTTACCATTATCCTATAATTACCTTTGTGAAATAATTTGGATATATATATATATAATTTATATATTGATTTATTTGAAGATATTTTAAAAAATAATTCATAAAAAATAAGGGTATCTATCCCAATGGTTTTCAAAATAGTTGGGATAGGTACCCACCCTTTCCCAGCTGTTTGTTTGGCCAAACAACCGGGAAAAGTGGTCTAAAAGTGGGATTTTCCTAATGGTTTGAAAAATTTTGGAAAGCCATACCCTTTCCCAATGGTTTGGCCAAACCATTGGGAAAAGTGTCCTAAAGTGGGATTTTCCCAAAAGTTTGGAAAATCATTGAAAAAGGGTATCGATTTCCCAATGGTTTTTACAAACCATTGGGAAAAGTGGTGTCAAAGTTTTCTTTTCCCAATGGTTTGGAAAAACTATTGGGAAATCCATACCCTTTCCCAACAGTTTGGGAACACCATTGGGAAAAGTGGTCTAAAAGTGTTCTTTCCATAATGGTTTGGAAAAAAACATTGGGAAATCCATACACATTCCCAACGGTTTGTCCAAAACATTGGGAAAAGTGGTCTAAAAGTGGGAGTTTCCCAATGGTTTGGAAAAATTGTTGGGAAATCCATACCCTTTCCCAATAGTTTTTCCAAACCATTGGTAAAAGTGGTCCCAAAGTTGGATTTTCCCAATAGTTTGGAAAACTCGTTGGTAAAGGGGACCTATGCCAACGGTTTTTACAAACCGTTGGTATAGAAGTGTTGGTATAGGTAGAATTTCTAGTAGTGAATGCAATTAATTTTTCTATATGTAAATTTATAGATAAATATAAATATAAATGTAAATATAAATAGAAATAGAAATAGAAATAGAAATATAAATAGAAATATAAATATAATTAATATATATGATATTTATGTCATTATTAATATTCTATAAGTGATTTAACCAAGACAAATTTACAGTTACTGGATCTACTAAACTGAAATACTCATTATAAATAAAATAGTTAACACCAAGAAATGATGATTTAAATAAGAATCTATTGATAAAAGGGGGTGTTTAAATGTTATAAGTAAATAATACATGATATTAAGAGAATTATAATGAATATTTTATATAATTATAATAGATTTAACTTTATTATATAAGAGTTTAGATTTCTTTCTATGTAAAGAAAGATCGAGGTAAGGGTTTCTCACCTCTATTTTACTTCTATGAGGCATATTCCATATTCAAAATTTATTTATTTTTAGGGGTGTATATATGGACCCTTTGATAAATTATATCATGAATATATTTGTATTCATGGTATTTAATGCTTCATTTGAAGTTATTTCTTTCCCGTGGATTACGATCCAAAAGATAACAAAGTTGTAAGGGTTTTATTTCACAATCTCATCAATATTAATATTGTTTATGTTTAATACTCTGCTGGTGAATATTTTTTCATCCATATCCATATTTTCTAATTTTTTTCCTAAAAAAAGGTTTTTAACATTCTTCTATTTTTTTTTCTAAATTAAATTTTACCCATTTTTGTAAGTACCCAACCCTGAGAGGGGAGGGGTTAATCAGGGTCTCGACTTTTTCTTTTAATGTGGAGGATCTTCTTCCGATGTAGGTAGGAACTTATTAAACCTGTATAATGGATTAAATCAATAATAAAAAATTCACATGTAGAAAGGTAACAAAATATTATTACTTGGTTCAACACTAAGTGATAGTCCAAGGAGCATACACCGATAGTGTGTCGGTCATACCTAAAACCTCTAATCTTCTCTTGTTGTTTAATATAGATGTTCAGACACATTCACTCTATTCCATAAATAATTCCATTAAAAGATTTTATAGATAGCATACTATATCCATCCAAAATTTTTTTTCGGCTCCCCCTTTCACACTGCTTTGAGAGAAGTCTAACTCAATTTATTGACTTGAAGGTCACTTTAATGGATTAGAATTATATTCTTTGTCCCTAACTCGGTATGAGACTCTAATTTTACCATATACCAGAGTTGATGTACTTTGAATAAACTGATCACTTAAAACTAAATTTCCAAAACTGCCTTATGTGAAGATCCTTCACAGAGATCACCCCTTTATTAAGATAACTACCTTCATGGAATAAACAACCTTCATGAAGCTCACTTTGTGAACTTGAAATACCACATCATCATGAAGCACCTTTTACTTAAAAGAATCTTTCCTAACTAAAGTAGTTTTTCCAAGATGCTCAATATCACATGGAATGTCAATTCCATGGAGCTACCATGGATTCCAAAAATTAGAGTGATTCAAAAATTTCCTCAAAAATATTTGTAAAAAATTAAGAGTGGTAGATTTATATTTATAGGTTCATCCATTCAGGATGATCTACCACCTATTAGTGGATTTTATGGAACTTTCAAAACTTCCTTTACATAAATTCTCTTATCTCTATGCTCCATTATGATTTTAAATTACCTCAAAGCTTTACATCAAACCATCAAATTTTTTTAATGCTCCGATTCTTGTAGTCGTATAGATCACCATCGCTAGTCGTGATGCTCTAATTCTTCGTTATTCATGATGCTCATCATTATCATGTAGATCATCATCAGATTTATTTGATTATTTATGAAAAAAATTCCCAAAGAACATATTCATGTAAATATTTCATTTTCCATATTTTCATATGGCCTTCAAGGAAATCAACTTTTCACGATGAAATCCATCCTCTACATTTTTGACCCAAAAATTTTCCAAGAACTGGGAAAAGATCCCACCTTTAGTACTATTTTCAACTCTAACTTTAAGTTCACCGTCCTTGAAAACTCCATGATCTTCCACTTGAGTATTGACAAAAAACACAAACCATAATCCATTTATACCAAATAACAACCTTTGTACCAAAAATCTCCACCATTGGGTTTGTTGGAAATTTGTAGATAAATTTAATAAAGAACCAGCCACTATTAAGAGTTGACACATGAAAAAAAAAACATCAAAAAATCTATGTAAATGTGAGAAAATATCGGTGTATAAAATAAGATGGGAATGGATTAGGTTATCATATCTTGTAACGCATAAATATTTCCAAGATATTATCTGACTGTTTCCTCAAAAACCTACAACTAATTTCTTCATCCTCCATTATATTGCAACCAGAAGACCAATAATTTTTCAATCTCCACCACTTTAATACCATTGAATTTCTCAATTTAATAGAATTTTTACTTTATCCCCCATTGTAAATAAACCTAAATACTAGTGTTTTTACATTTTAGAGCTCAAAAAACACTCCCCTAGATCGTATCTCCCCCATAAACCTACATCAGTTCCACAAATAGATTAAAAAATTAAAAAAAACAGGGAGAGGGGAAAACTCATAAACTCCACATACAATAGGAGGTGGTTGAACACCTATGTTCAATTGATGTTCCTAAAATACATGTTCCATGAATGGCTTAGTCAAAATGTTAGCCACTTGGTCATCAGTTAAAAATGATCCATTTTAATCATTCCTTGTTAAACTTTTTCTTTGATGAAGTGATATCTAATTTCAATATGTTTCATATGATAATGATGAAATAGATTCTTCATAAGATCAATCATGATCTTGTTTTCATAGTGAATCCCCATTATCTATTTCACCTCATGCCCAATATTAGTTAGTTTTTGCTTCATACACAATAGATGAGTGCGGGCCATTGTAGAAGAGATATACTTAGCTTAAGAAGTACTACGAGATGTAATTTCCTATTTATTACTCAAACATACCATACATTTATTTCCAATAAAAAATTCTCCACCACTTGTAGACATTATATGAAAAACATATCCAGCCCAATCAGTATAAGAAAATGATAATAGTTCAATATCTCTTCCTATAGAAAAGTATAAGACATAATTTTTAGTAACTTGAATCTAACTCGTGATTCTTTTCACGACTGCCATATGTTCTTCCTTCATTTTGATTTGAAATTAGGATGCTAAGCATGTTGTAAAGACAATATCTAGAGTTTTCACTATCATGTATAATATTATTTCAATGATTCTCTTTTATATTGTGGGATGTAGAGATGTCCCATCTGTCATATTTCCTATTTTTTTCCCAAACGCAATCGGAGTTGACATTGGTTTGGAGTTATTCATATTGAATTTATTTAGAAACTCTATGGAATAATTTTCGTGAGAAATAAAAGTGTATTCTTTCCTCTGAATCACTTTTATCCCCAACAAGTATGTGAGTTCATCAATCAAAGAAATTTAAAATTCTGATTTCATGTTATTGGAAAATTCTTACACAGATCCCTTCCTACTTCCACAAAATATAATATCATATACATACACCTATATCATGAACTGATTTTTATGATAATTATTCACATATATATTGTGATACACTCCTCCTCTTTTAAATTAAAGCTTCTTTAGATAAGAATCCAGTTAAGAGTACTATTCCCTTGGTGCCTGTTTCAGAACATATAGTACATTCTCTAATCTGAAAAACTTAATTTCATCATTACCAAATAGAAAACCCACTGGTTGTTAAATGTTGAGTTCTTATTGAAGAACACCACTGAAGAAGGATTTTTTGAAATCCATTTGATACACTTTGTATCTTCTTTGAATTTCCATGGAAATAAAAATACAGGTTGACTCAAGTCTAGCTACCAGAGAAAATGTTTATTTAACAAGAACACCTTCAATAAATGAATATCCATTACACACCAATAGTGTCTTATTTTTGATCACATTACCATGATCATCAAATTTATTCTTGAAAATACACTATGTACCAATCACATTGTGACTTTCGTGTATCTTAATAATATCCCATGTTTGGTTCTTGTTAATATAATCAAGTTCTTCAACTATATATTTAGACCATGATTTATATTTCACAACTTCTTCAAATGAGTATAGTACCACAATTTCTTGGAAGATATAATGTGCATCATTACCCACTATAATTTTCTATTTTGGAGCCTTCTAACACCCAATGATGTTTTATTGATCGATTTTCACTCTTATATTTATCTTGTGAGGTTCAGATGATGTTTAATCAAACATCGTTTATTTTTATCACACTTATTATGAATAATAGTATTTTTTCATCCTAGAATATTTTACAATCCTTCCACTATTTCAGTATCTGAATCTATGCCTTGACCACTGTAATGACCCGCCAATTCTCATTGTCTTGAGAGCTCAACGAGTCAATACTGGGCCTCAAGCGACATTCCCAAGGCGCCAAAGGTTGGAAATAAATGTAGAAGGGTTTCAAAACAAGTGGGGGACAATTTACCCTTTTGGAACATACCATAGAACCACCAACCATAACCAAAATAATCAACTAAATGATGCATGATAAAAGCTAAGACAACTCAATCATTTATTTTATCATAAACCAACCACGAGTACCACAGCGGAAACCAAAACTAACTTAGAGTAAAAAGTGGAAGGAAAAACTCAAAGACAACAAGAGGGAAACCCAACTCCATGTTCCACAAGCTCCAAGCTCCAACATCACAAACCAACCATAGCATCACGAAGTAGTATGTGACACTTTACCTTTGCCAACATCCCGGGACATGAATATGCAAAGGCACCGGCGTGCCAAAGCATTGGGTGAGTAATGAAACTCAGTATGTTTTCCATGATGACTTCCCAACCCATGCCTCTAGGATAAAACATGTTAACACATTTATATAAAAAAATTATATAAAAGAATTCCAAAACAGTTCACTATATAACAAGTTCCATATCAAAACCATTTCCCAATAAAAACCATCCTTCTCAAGAAAAGCAACCAAAAATATTTTCCAATAAAATTCACATTTCTATTTGGCACAATAATTCCATTTCACCAATCCACACAACCAACCATGCATGCAACCTAGAACACCCTATATTCGCGAGTGGTGGGTTATCCTTCCACTAAGATGTCACTTAGTGGACTACCTTGATGGGGGTACTTCACGACCATATCTGTCCCAACCTTTTGATGGGGGTACTTCTCTCCCTTATCCATCCCAACCTTTTGATGGGGGTACCTCTCGCCCTTATCCATCCCAATGCATATGAACACACACCACAACTCATGCAAATCCATTCCAAAACCAAGTGTGTTCAAAACATTTCAATAAAGAACCACCCTTTTATTGAAAACCATTTCTTTCAAGCAGCAAAACCATAACCCATTTAAAATCACCATTTTAAATTTACTTTAACAATCACTTTCCAAAAACACACAATTTCCATCACCCGTTACTAAAAAGGGGTTTCAACCATTCTTTCACAATAGATAAACAAACCATTTCAATCAAGGAAAACAATTTGAAACTAAGCCTTAATGTTATAAGAAAGAGAAATCAGGAGTGAATCCACCTACCACAACAAATTAGGAGAAACCAACCAACAGACAAAGAATGCAAACAAAACTGAGTCAAATACTCCCCGAACCTCCTTAGATTCGTTCCTCTAGTACCAAAAAAACCAAAACCTGACTTAATAGCCATCCAATACCTTATATCTACCCACCTTGGTTGTATATATAAGGACCCATCAAGAGTGAAGAAGGAGATCTAAGAAAACTAAAGGAAATGAGACTTACCATGATCAACCGGCCTCTAAACGCCAAGGAAAGCCTCCAGATCGCTTCCAAAACACCTGGTAAGTGTTCTCCCACCTTCACCAGAGAGAAATCCCAAGTTAGGGCCGTATAAGAGAAAAAAAGTGGGTTTAAAGATAAAACGGATTAGATCCTTAAAAATATGATCTAAGTTGACATCGCGCACGGTTAGTCAGCTTGGTTAGGAAAACCGCGCACTAACCATGCGGTAGTCACTATTTGGAAGGGGTGCTCCACATGGCCTCCTTACATGGTTTGCCCAAACCATGTGCACACAGTGCAGTCTCCTCTGTCTAAAGTGACTACCACTAGCACGGTTTCTACACGGTTTGGGCAAACCGTGCGTAGCTCGTGCATCACCACCTTTTTCCCTTTTATGCTTTAAAAGTCTCTAAACGTTTCCAACAATTTCCCATATTCTTTATGTTCTTAAAAAGAATAAAACAAGGGTTACTTACCAAAAACTGGGGGTACTACATTCTCCCCACCATTGGCCTTTCTGTCCTAGAAAAGTAGAAAACCATTGCTTTCCTGAAAGAGTTATGGCCACTGCTCTTTCATATCTTTCTCGCATTCCCAAGTCTCTTCCTGAATCTGACAATGTTTCCACAAAACCCATACTAGACCGATGTTTTTCCATGCAAAAATTTATCCTGCCTAACCAAAATCTGCACCAGGATGTGTACCAACGAAGCATCCGGCTCTAGGTCAATGTGATCCCATCTGATCACATGGTCAGGATCAGGCTGATATTTTTTCAACTGAGATACATGAAACACATTATGAACCGAACTGAACCGTGGTGGTAAAGGCAACAGATATGCCACATCTCCAACCCATTCTAGTATCTAAAAAGGGCCAACTTATCTAGGAGATAACTTTCCCTGCCTCATGAAATGATGATGTCCAAGCCTTGGAGAGATCCTAAAGAAGACATGATCACCCAATACGAGTGACAACAGTATTCGACGGTGATCTGCATAAGATTTATAATGACTTTGAGCTGTATCCATCATCTTTCTAATAAAATGGATCTTCTCTATTGTTTCTTGGACAAGGCTCGGCACGACTAGTGAAGTTTCACTAGTTTCCACCCAGCATAGTGGAGAACGACAAGGACGCCCATACAATGCTTCAAATGGAGCCATGCGTATCGAGGCTTGATAACTATTATTGTATGAGAACTCCACTAAGGGTATATGTTCCTCACATGAGCCACAAAAATCCATTACACAATCTCACAACATATCTTCCAATGTTTGTATCATCTACTCAGATTTCCCATCCATCTGAGGATGATATGCCGTACTCATAGTTAACTGAGTCCCAAGGGCTTGCTGTAATGATTTCCAGAAAAGATATGTGAACCATGAATCTCTATCTGAGACTATAGAAACTGGTACACCATGCCTCTTTACCAATTCTCAGATATAGATTTTTTAACGATCTTCCACCGTATGGGTTTCACGAATAGGGATGAAATGGACCGACTTGGTTTTGCGATCCACTATCACCCAAATTGCATCGTGTTTCCAGACCGTTCTTGGAAGACCTGTAAAAAAATACATTGCTATCTGATCCCATTTACACACTAAGATAGGTAAAGACTGTAACATACCATCTGGTCTCTGATTCTCTTCTTTAACCTACAGACAAGTTAAACATCGCGAGATGAACTCAGCCACCTTCCTTTTCATGACGCTCCACAAAAACTGCACCTTCAACGCCTTATACATCTTCTATGTACCTGGGTGTACAACCCATCTTGAATGGTGGTAAGCATAAAGGATTTTTTCCTGAAAAACTATAGGTAATACCATCTGATCTCTGAAACACAAAACTGAACTCCCATCCAGCTTCCATCCCTCAATGGTCTCCCCACCATTGAGTTTTGAACTCATTGCAACACTATCTACATCGGATGCCTGTGCCTCCTTTACTATATCAACCAAATCAGGAACAAGTGTAGTTGAAAAGAAAATAGCAACATCACCTCGGTCTTCACATTCCACATACATGTCATCTAAGACCGAAATCAACTGCCATTCGTCTGAAGCTTCTTTTTCCAACTGATCATATGCCTTTATGCTCAATGCATTGGCCACCGAATTGCCCTTACCCATTGTATAAATCAAATCAAAGTCGAGCATTTGAAGATACTCCGTCCATATCCTTTGCCTCATATTCAAATCTTGCTACAATAAAATGTGTTTCAAAATTTTGTGATCCATAAACATAGTAAATTTCTCACCAAAGAGATAGTGTCTCCATGTTTTCAAAGCATGGATGACCGCAGCTTACTCCAAATCATGTGTTGGGTAATTCTTCTCATGCACCCTTAACTGCCTTAAACCAGAAGCAAAAATATGGTCTCCTTTCATGAGAACACAACCCAAACCTGATCCTGAAGCATCACAATACACCACATACCCTTGTCCTGATTCTGGAAAGATCAAGATAGGTGTCGATGTAAGCCGAAATTTCAACTCTTGAAAAGATCTCTGACATTCGTCAGTCCATTGAAATACACTGTTCTTATTTGTCAATGATGTCACAGGTGAAGCTAGTCATGAGAAATCACGGAAAAAGCATCGATAAAAACCGGCTAGACCAAGAAAACTTCATATTTCAAATACATTCTTCGGCGGTTGCCAAGAAAGAACAACCACTATCTTTTCTGGATCCACTGAAACACCTTTCTCAGAAACAACATGGCGCAGAAAGCATACCTCTTGTATCCAAAAATCGCAATTTGATAATTTGGAATACAACTGATGGTCTCTTGAGAATTCCAACACTATCCCCAAGTGTTGCTCATGATCATCCCTTTTCTTGAATACACCAATATGTCATCCAAAAACACCACAACAAAAGAATCCAGATAGCACTGAAATATCTGATTCATCAAAGCCATGAAAACCGCGGGTGCATTCTTTAGACCGAAAGGCATGAATACATATTTTTAGTGTCCATATCTGCTTCTGAAGGCTATCTTCGGAATATCTTCCTTCCGAACTCGCAACTGGTGATATCCTGACCACAATTCAATATTAGAGAACCACTGACCTCCCCTAAATTGATCAAATAATTCATCAATGTGTGGAAGTGGATATCTATTCTTTATCGTAACTTGGTTAAGCTTATGATAATCCACACATATCCTCAAAGTTTCATATGTTTTCTTTAAAACAAAACTGGTGCTGCCCATAGAGATGTGCTTGGTCGAATGAAACCCTTACTTTCCAGCTCCTCTAAATGCACTTTCAATTCCTGTAACTTTGTTGGTGTAATCCTATAAGACTGAATGGAAATAGGACTAGTCCTTGGAAGAAGATCAATCGTAAACTCCACTTCCCTTAGATGTGGTAACCCTAATGAGTTCTTGGGAAAGACGTATGGAAATTTATCCATCATAGCTGGGAATCTATTTTCCTCAATATCTTCCATTGATTCTAAAGTCAGCACTGCCGATTGGTAAGATATAGTTCCCACCACTAGTGCCAATAATCTCTTTGTACCTTTTTTTACCATCCTCTCTCCTTTGAAGAGATGCTCAATGCCATACTCAGTCGTGAAACTAATTGTTCTCCCATAATTGTTGATGTGAGCCTTAAACCTTGTCAACCAATCCATACCCAGGATTAAATCATAGAAATCCATATCCAACATAGAGAAGTCCTATTTCAGCTCAACTCCAACAACCGTTATAGCACATTCTCTACACACGAAGGCTTGACATTCTCTTTCACCAAGAGGAGTTTGTAGTTTCAATACAGAAGGAATCATTTCTAGTTTGAAACATTGAATGTCAACAATCCGAGAAGAAATAATGGAATGCGATCCACTAGTATCAAACAACACTTGCACAAAGGTAGAATTCAAAAGAATAGTACCTCTTAGTGTTAATGGTTCAGCCTGATCATCAACAATCATCTTCTCAGATCCATATAATTGCTTCGTCATTGCACTATTTTCCTTGTTGCCTTGCTGATATTTCCCTGGTTGAGTAGTCATGGTATTTTGATAATCACCATGGCTAGCTCTGTTATGCTGACGAGGCTGATTCTGCTGTCCTCGTCCTATCAAAGCATATGATGCTTGCAATGCCTGAGAAGTGTCACGTGGAACTGACCTCAGAGAATTCCTACAATAGCACGGTAGATGCCCCATATTCTTTCAATTGTGACATTTTCTAGGTTATGCCGTACAATCTCATTTTATATAGTCAGTCGAGCCACATTGAAAGCAGCCGACATTCATCCTGGGTCATGGAGGAAGATTCACCGATCTAGCCATCTGATTCTAATTTTCACTCCCATCTTGGAAGTAGGTGTCCCTCTTCCGCTTGTTCCCCGCATTAGAGTTCCCACATGTTCCTATGGGTATCATCATACTTCCTCTTCATATAACTCTTGATATGTCTTTTTCAGCTATTGTTGGTCTATTTACCATCTCCGTATAATCCTTAATACAGAGTACAACTATCTTCGAGTGAATCTCCTGTCGCAACCCTGATTCAAAGATGTGTTCCTTTAGCGACGCACTTGCAAAAACTTCTGGTTCAAAGAACACTAAATTCATGAATTTAGCTTCATACTCCATGGAAGAGAGATTCTCCAACTTCAGGCTGAAAAAGTCCTTCATCCTATGGATCTTGAATGTGTGAGGATAGAATTGTTTATTGAAGAATTCGTCAAATTCCTCCCAGCCCAAGCCTTGATCCACCTTAGCCTACACCACTAGCTCCCACCACTGTCATGCATGATCGTCTAGAATATACGTTGCCAAATTTACTTTCTGTTCTGCTAGCGTGCCAATGAAATTAAAGATAGAATTCATCCTACTCAGCCACACATCTTCCCTTTATAGTTCAGAATCACCCCGGAAGATGGGTGGATTTTTCTTCTCGAACTAGACGGAATGATCTACATGCCTTGACTCATCCCTCCAATTCCTCGTGTCTACAGCTTGGAATGCTTGAACTATAATATGAACCAGCTCTTGGTTGACATGTGGTTTAGGTGCAACCAAATTCTTCACAGCTTCTTTGGGTTGGTTTCTACGATGCCTAACGAGTGCCATTTTCTATAAAACAATGCATGCCATTAGTCTCTCTTCCGAGCAACTGAAGGCATAGGATTTCAAATTTTATCACATCAACTATCACCACATTGTTTTTCAAAACAACTATTTCCCATGTTTAACCATTTTTGAAAACATCCCACATGCTTTTTGAAAATCCACTCATTTTCAAAATACACCAAACATCATGTTTCCACAATGTTTCATTTGAAAAGAAATTCCGCATTTTTCAAAAATTTACATCTTTGCACAAAATCATAACTCATTCCTCACCATGAGATATGGAATCCTAGTGGAAAGTCATTCCTCAACAATTCATGTCATGCTCATCTCATTGGCTAAACCCATGACAATGACATTTCCAAGATTCTAGAAGTGTATCCAAAACACATATGTACCCAACTCTCGGGTAACTTGAATTTCAGAATAAACATGTTATCTACGTCCTTTTATTCTATACCTTTCATGTTCTGACAATCCTACTCCTGTCTAAGATTTCGACCCAAGGAATAGATGAGAATGAATTTCAACTCCAAGACCAAGAATATCGATGACCACATGTTAGGCAAGGACATAACAAGCTAATACCATTTGTAATTACCCGCCAATTCCCATTGGCTTGAGAGCTCAACGAGTCATTACTTGGGATTAAGTGACATCCCCAAGGTGTAAAAGGCTGGCAATAAATGCTGAAGGGTTTCAAAACAAGTGGGGGATGATATACCCTTTTTGAACATACCACATAACCAACAACCATATCCAAACTAATCAACTAAATGATGAATGATAAAAGTTAAGACAACTCAACCATTTATTTTATCATAAACCAACCAAGAGTACCACAACAAAAACCAAAAATTACTCAGAGTAAATAGCGGAAGTACAAAATCAAAGACAATAAGACGGAAACGAAACTCCATGCTTCAAAAGCTCCAATCTCCAACATCACAAACTAGTCCAAGCATCACGAAGCAATATGCGACACTTTACCTTTTCCAACATCTCAGTACATGACATCTGTAAAGGCACCAATTTGCCAAAGCACGGGGTGAGTAACAAAACTCAGTAGGTTTTCTCCGATGACTTCCCAACCCATTCTTCTAGGAAAAAACATGTTAGCAAATTTATATAAAACAATTTATATAAAACAATTCCAAAACAGCTCAAAATATAACAAGTTCGATATCAAAACCATTTCCCAACAAAAACCATATTTCTCAAGAAAAGCAACCAAGAAAATTTTCCAATCAAATTCACATTTCCATTTGGCACATTCATTTCATCAATCCACACAACCAACCATGCATACAACTTGGACCTCCCTATACTCGCTAGTGGTGAGTTATCCTTCCACTAAGCCGTCACTTAGTGGACTACCTTGATAGGGGTACTTCACGACCTTATCCATCCGAACCTTTTGATGGGGGTACTTCTCACCCTTATCCATCCTAGCCTTTTGATGAGGGTACTTCTCGCCCTTATCCATCCCAATGCATATGAACACACACTACAACCCATGAAAATCCAGGCCAAAACCAAGTGTGTTCAAAACCTTTCAATAAAGCATCACCCATTTATTGAAAAACATTTCTTTATAGCAGCAAAACCATAGCATTTAAAATCACCATTTTAAATTTACATCAACAATCACTTTCCAAAAACACACAATTTCCATCACCCATTACTAAAAGGGGTTTCAAACATTCTTTCACAAAAGATAAACAAACCATTTCAATCAAGGAAAACAATTTTAAACTAAGACTTTAAGTTATAAGAAAGAGGAATCAGGAGTGAAGCCACCTACCTCAACAAATTAGGCGAAACCAACCAACAGACGAAGAACGCCAACAAAACCGAGTCAAATACTCCCCAAACCTCCTTAGATTCCTTCCTCTAGTACCAACAAAACCAAAACCCGACTTAAAATTCATCCACTACCTTATATCTACCCACCTTGGGCTTATATCTAAGGATGCATCAAGAGGGAAGAAGGAGATCTAAGAAAACTAAAGGAAACGAGAGTTACCTTGATCAACCAGCCTCTAAATGCCAAGGAAAGCCCCCGGATGACTTCCAAAATGCATGGTAAGTGATATCCCACCTTCACCCGAGAGAAATCCTGAGTTAGGGCTGTCTAGGAGAAAAAACGAGTGGGTTTAAATATAAAATAGTTTAGATCCTTAAAAATAAGAACTTAGTTGACCCCACACAAGGTTAGTCAACATGGTTACGCAAACCGTGCGCTAATCTTGTGGTAGTCACTGGTTGGAAGGGGCACTCGACATGACCTCCTCACACAGTTTTCCCAAACTGTGCGCACACCGTGCGGTCTCCTATGTCCAAAGTGACCACCACCAGCACAACTTCCACACGGTTTGGGAAAACCATGCATAGCCCGTGCGTCACCACTTTTTTCCCTTTTACGCTTTAAAAGTCTCCAAACTTTCCCAACCACTTCCCATATGCTTTATATAATTAAAAAGCATAAAACAAGGGTTACTTACCAGAAACGGTGGGTACTACAACCACCAAAACACATTTTCAAATGACATATTCATCAATAAATTTTTAGAATAATCAGGTTAGATAAAAATTGAAATAATAATTCTTGAATATTCATCATCATTTGTCATTTTTCTCCCCCTCAAGGGAAATACTCCTCAACATATTCATAAGGGTGAATCTCATCAAGAGTGGATTTCATGAAATTCTAGTATAGGGAAAACACCAGAATGGTTCTTCATCTTATGATTGTTCACATTGGATAATTTTTTCAACTTTACTATGGATAATATTCATTATATATTTTCCTTTAGGATACAAGAAATAAGATCAAGTAAATATGCTACCTTGTTTATCCTAGTTTTTTAGCATAGAACATCTTCAACTTCATCCAAAAAATGATCCTCCATCATGTTTGTATTTGAATAATAAATTAAGGAATCACTCAAAGATGGAGATTTCTTTAACTTGGATATAAAAGAAAAATTGAAATCCCTCACTACTTATTAGGTTGACCCCTAAGAGCACGCTTCACCTTTTAATTCCATTTATTATAATCACAAATATAATAACCAATGATTAATGGAATAAGGTGGATCCTCCTTGCTTTATCAATATGCAGGGAATGGTTGAGATTTTTTCTCAACAATGTTTATCTATTTACTTCATTCTACATGATTGAAAAAGTGAACATCTATTCTGATTTATTTTGAAGAAGAATGGATCTATTCACATACTCTTCAACATTTTGTGGACAAATTATCTAGTCAAAACCCTTCATGCATGAATAATTCTTACTCCACTTATGGAATGTCTCTTTTTATTATAGTAATGTTAAACACACTTTTTACACGTGACCATATTTCTTACATGTTTCACGTAGAACATCATTAATGAAAGATTTTACTTTTTTTTAAAACTATCATGAACCTTTCCTTTATCATGTGGAAACTTTTATCTTTATTCTGCACTAGATTTATCTTATGCATCATCATGTTTTCTTATTCTTTCCAAATATTCTGAAAAAATAACAAATATATCATTAGGAACTCTTGAAACAAGTTTGGATATTCCACATGGGTTCTTCTGAGTGTCACCCCTCTTAGTATTTATTTTTTATGGACTACCCTTAGACTTATTGGATTTAAAATCTAGGGTCTTCTCAGTAAATTTACTTGAGATATTCATGAGATAATTTGTGTTCACAATATTCTTCTGATTTATTCTCATGTTTTTTATACTTAACCATCTTTTTTGGTCTTCTTTTCTTGTCAACAATGAATTCATGTTGAGATAATCATATACCAACCTTGTGACCATATCCACTTAATACATCACATATGTTTTGAAGCTCCCCAAACATGTTTGTAGAGTACATATTCTTATGGACATATGGATGTTTCTTCTTCTTCTCTTCCTTGCCCCCCCTTGAAATAGGCTTCATTTGTGATCTTTAATTTAGTCAATTGTACCAAAAATCCAATTCACAATGACCAAATCTATTTCAACACCAACATTGACAAAAAAAACCTTGATCTATTTATATCATATGTATAAGGTTGTTGAAACATCTTCCTGACATTTTTTACTCTTTTTGGGTAACCTGATTCCATAAACTATTTCCTATCCACCTTAGTCATAGTAATAGGTTTCTTGTCACTTTTATTCTTCCATACCCATTCAATATTTTTTTACAACCTACAATCTTCATTATAATATGTTTAGAGTCCTTAAATAAAGTTGGTATGGATTTTATCTCTTTATTCTTAACAACTTGAGATAGATCACAAAAATATATCATGATCTTATGTTGTAGGTATTTAATATTTTGAATCCTCAAGTGAACATTGTGTAGCTATAGTATTTGTTTCCTTATTTTGTGAATTATCAACAAATTTCTTTTCAATATGGAACAATTGGGCTTCCAAATCTAGAATTTTCATATTAAGGATAATTTTCCGATCTTGAATCATAATAATCTTTTCGTAACAAGCCTTCTTCATTATAAAAACATATTCTTCATGCAGATTCACTTTATTATAAATCAAGAAGTCATGTTCCTTGATATTCTTAGATATTTCATACAATTTTAAACCCTTGATATTAGTGCTATTTTTCAATTTATCTTTAAGTGCACATATCTTTTCTTCAAGACACCTTTTGACTCTGTATTTCTATTCAAAATCATTACGGTATTTTGGTGAACTTATTTAATGTTACCTATTTTTTTCTTTAAAGGATACAACCTATATAGAGTGATTTAAACATTCAATATTTTTTACTTACAAGACATTTTCCAAATAACCATCTTCTCCTTCTAGCTAGGTGATATCTTCCTCTATACATTAAAGGATTCTACTAATAAATGAAACTATTTATTTAGGAATATCATGTAGATATTTTATTAATATCTCAATTAGAAATTCATATGATATTGTATATTGATCAACATAACCACTTATACTAGGATATTTATTTTGAGGAAAACATTCAAAGGTGATAACACATACCTCATGATCACTTGAAAATGTCAATTTACATTATTTAGAAGTGTTTTTATTTCTTTGGTGGAATCATAATCAACCTAATCTTTACATTCTATGAATGGTATATCTTCATTGTGAGAAAGGTATGGAGAACCGGATACTGCATGTTCGTTAGGTAATAGGGACTTCTTCAACTATCTCTTATATTTATTTTTATTCTTCATCATGGTCTTGGTGGATATAGACTTCTACTCAGAGAAAAATAGTTCTAAAAAAACTACACTTCATTATTTATTAAGGAATGAAATTGAAATCTTTAATAGAGAATAGCTTTAGTGTAGAGTATCCAACAAACATGAACCTTGCCTTTGATAGAACTTGTAGGAATCCAAAACACATTGAGAGGGGAGGTGTAAGTCTGGCTGTAAATTTTTTCTTTTAATGTGATAGATCCTATTCCCATGTTGTTAGGAACTCATTAAACCTATATGATAGATTTGTTCATCAATCAAAGAATCACATCTAAAAAGGAAACACAAAAATTTTACATGCTTCACCACTAAGGGATAGTTCATGGAGAATATGGTGATAATATATCAGTTTTACCTAAATCCACTAATATTTACTTGTTATGAAATAAATAAGTTTGGAAATAGTCACTCTGTTCTAGGCACACCGCCTTTACAAGATTTTAGGAATAACACACTATGTCCCTTGGAACACTTCAGTCGACTCCCCCTTGCACACTTCATTGAGATAAATATAACTCAGTTTATAGACATGAAGATCTCCTAAATGGATTGGAATTAAAGTCTATGTCCCTGACTGAGCATGAAACTCTTCCTACAACATATACCAGAGTTGATGCAATTTGATACACTACTCACTTAAAATCAGATGTTTAAAACTGCCTTTTGTGAAACTCCTTCACAAAATCTCACCCCTTCGCGAAGCTAACAACCATCAGGGAACTAACTTCATTTATGAAGATCATTGATTCAGTCTAGAATATCCAATCACCATGAATCACACATTACTTAAAATAACTGGCCTTAGTCTATAATAAACTAGTCTATTTGCAATGATCAATATCACATGGAATTTCAGTTTCTTTAAGCTCCCCTAGCTTCGTGAAATCAGAGTTATTCTGTATTTATCTTGGAAAATTTCATGAAAAATGAAGAGGGGTAGCTTTTTATTTGTAGGCTCACTGTTCGTGATGCTCCACTACCTCTTAGAGAATTTTACGGATCTTTCAAAATAACCATCATATAGCTCCTCCAATCGCGATGCTACATTTTAATTTAATTTTGTTGTGAATATTTCCATCTAACCATCATGTTCTCATGATTCTTAAATTCTCATAATCACCGAGATCACCATCACCATCTACGATGCTCCAATTCTTCATTGTTCACGATTCTCATTACTGTCATGTAGATTACCTTCAATATTATTTGATCCATCATGAAACACAATTCATGAAGTCTATATTCATGAAACACATTATTTTTATATATTTTCATAATTCCATTGAATAAATACATCTTTCGTGATGCATTCCATCCTTTAAAATTTGGACCCAAAAATTTGGCAAGCACTGGAAAATTACACCACCTTCGATATTATTGTCAACCTGAACTGTAAGATGTATTCCATTGAAAAATACCTAATATTTAATGTCATTATTGAAAAAAAACCATACCCCATTTATAGAAAATAACATCCTTGGTTCAATTTTTTTTTGACTTTTTACAAAATGTTTCAAATTCCATCTTATTGTCATTTTCCAAACAAGTTACTTTTTGATTTTTGTTTACAAAAGTGTAGATAAAATGTTTTATTTTATAATTATATGGAAAGAATGGATTTTCAATCCATTATGTATAATATTTTCATTTAAGGTTACTTTAAAATTTTACAAGGCTATTTAAAAATAAAATATTTTCCTTTATAATTTTGTATCTTTTTTAAAAGAAGTGATTTCAAAATGGAACAATTATTTTCCTCAAGAATTATTCGAAGTGATCTTTCAAAATTATTTTTCATATAAGATGAAATCCTTGGATGTTTTTTAATATTTACAAGGAATATGATCCACGTATACCATTATTATTATTTCTATTCATGGTTTATGCTTATTATATAATGATGTTTATTAAACCCGATCTTTTTTCCATTTGTTACACTTTGATGAAATGATTATGAAACCCATTTATTTTCATGATTTATAATATGAAGAATTAATTATAATATTGTGTCACAAATATGTATGATTTTCATTATATTATGGGTGGGACCTATAACTCACTCTAATTCATTGGGTAATTATTTATATCTCATGAGATAACTATGGGATGAAAGATAATGTGTTTGATCTACTATAGGATGAAATTTGATGTGCTTGATCTATTATGAGATGATGGTGGTGATGGATAATCTTATATAGTTTTATTGTATTGGTAGTTAAACATGAAATTATGAAATAATTTTTATACCTATGTTGGTTCCATACTTTTATTACATGTTCTTATGATTCATTATTGATTCATGATGATTTTCACTCTTAAGATCCATGTATTTTGAAATGATAATGTTTTATTCCATTAATCATGTTTATGATCTATAAAAAATTGGGTATTAAATATTTAATTTATTTTCATTATCTAATAACCATATACTTAAATTTTTATTTGATATGATCATATATTGACATCTCCCATTTTTATCCTTTTTGAGTATCTGAGCTCACCATTTTATTATGTTTCCTTTCGATGGGTTATGATGAAAGGTATTACGTATGATATTTATAATAAGGGTGATAATTATGAATAAATAAGTTGGTGATGATGTAGATATTTTATGAATAAGTTTTTTATGTTTTCATGTTTCCAAATATGTTAGACCTATTCAATTTCGGTATGGATCGTTATGTTATATAAAGAATATTCATCTGTTTAGATGTAATATATATGTATGAAAAGTATCAATCCTTGAATCTGAGGTTCTTCTGAGAACCTGATACACCTCCCTACCCTAAAACCATTTATAAAAATATCACATTAATATGTTCTATATATGGAATGCCATAACTTATTTCACAACTTTTCATTACATTTTAAAATCAGATGATCTTTTAAAGTTTAGTGTCTTGGAAAAAAGGGTATATAATACATGAAAACATGAAAATATTATTATAATACACATGAAAGGAATAATAATAGGTCCATCCTATGTTTAATTACTACATCTCATAACCTAGGGACATTAATCAAAGGAAAGGGTGAGAAGAAGGCCCAATAAGGGTAAATAAAGGAAACAATTTACTTGAGATATTGAGGATTATCATTAAGAACACGAGGAATTAAATAATGGAATTAGAATTGGAAAAATAGAAATATAATAAATAAAGGAACATGATTAATAACATTAAAATTTGTCTACAACATTTATTTGATTCCTTCATAACTAGACCAATAAGGTTTTTCACCAAGGTGTCTTAAATTACCAAGGTTATTCACCAAGGTATCATAAAACTTGTCATCTCCAGAGATTAAATTATTTACCCAATGAATTGGAGAACAATCATGGAACACACTTAAAATTTATTAATTAATTTTATCAACATATAACATAATATCAAATTTCATAAATAACACATAGAGAATGAAAGAGACGGGTTTCATATCAAAATAATGGGGTTTTAAAAAGTGCTCATAAACATGATGATTTTGTCATTTTAAACCCATGGAAAAGGAAGTTGGGATTAATGTATGTTAATAACAGAATTAAAATAGATAATTTTGAAATCTATGTGAAAACCCTGAGATAATATAGAGGTTTGGGTATTCCAAAATGGAAATAAAATAATTTCTTGATAAAAAGAGAGAAATTTTGAGGTAAAAATCCTGCAACATAACGTGTATGAAACATGGTTTTAGAAAATATAAAAAAGGGAGGTGTAAAAAGTATCTAATTAATAAATGACTTCTAATATATTAAATTCATATATTAAAATTTAGAGAATAATATTTTATGGAAAATTGAAATACATACCACATAAAAAGGAAAACATGAAAGGAAAATAAAAGTTGAGAGTTCCCTTACCTTGAATAGAAACACCTAAAACTCAAAGATCGGGACCTTGGGTGATTTAGGAAACCTTGAGAGGAGTCCTTGGGGGTTAATAATATCTAATATTAATGAGTAATTAATTGGGAATGAATTAAAATAAGTAATGGGTGGGTATTTATAGAAAAAGTGAGGGAGTTTTTTATTAATTTCTGAGGACACCTCAGCAGTGTTATTTAAAAAACATTAGGCTTTCCCATGGTATTTTAATATGTTATTGGACACATTGGACACATATTATGATATTTTAATCCATAATAATCTAAAATCATTATTACATAATTAATGATGTCATTAAAAATACCGAAAAACCCAAACAATATTTTTAATATTCAGCAAAAATTTAACTATGTGAGAAAAATCACAAATATTCACCCTAAATATTTTTTGATGTATAGAATTAAAAACTGAAATCCATTTTATGAAGATTATTTTAAAAAAATGATAAATTTATTTTAAAATTAAAATAATTATTTACTTAAAATTACTAATAATTAACTAATAATTTGTAAAACATTTATTTACTTATATTGTGATGTAAATATATCACATTACCATTTAAGATTCATAAATTATATTTATACTTCCTTAGGTGAGGTTAATATTCTCTTGTTTATATTACTATTCATAAGGGTAACATTACTATTCCAAAGAGTTGTATTACTATTCACTAAAAAGTTAAGTTGATCCTATCAGACCCTAAATATCATACTAATCACAACCATGCATGTCTGTTTTTTGAAAATCATTTTATAAAATCAATTTTTTTATGTATAATAATTAGTTAAACTAAAAACCCATTTTAATGAAAATGCAGTAGTTTTCACTATTAATCAAAAAATGAAACTTCTTAGAAACATATTAAAAATTCACTCTAGATTAATTTTTTCATTTGAAATTCAAAAATGAGGTTTATTTTACCATAATAATTCTCTAATTATGAGAAATATCTAAAAAGTACAATTTTTACCCGTAAGATCAATTTATCAAATTTTTTTAAATTAAACATATACTTTTTTAAGAAAAACTATTCTTAAAATGGAAATGATGAAATAATGTTTTTTTAATAAAAATGGATTGAAATTTAAGTGGCTAAGTCCTTGACACATAACTCTTATAGCACCCACAAACGACCTAAGGGTAATATTTTTGACGGTGATAGACTCTTGGGGTGGCTTGGATAACATCTCCCAAGTGGTAATCTCCACTAACTTTAATATCTATTGTAGGTGATTTTGTTCAAGATTAACATGTTGTATCTTAGCTTGGGCTTGGTCTGGAGCGAAGCCTAGTGATTCTACCTCCTTCCCACACTCTGATAAATGGGCTTTGCACATCCCGATTCTACTAAATGAGGCCATTGAATCATCTTTCTTCATTCATTAAACATTATCATTTATATTTATAAACAATAATCATAATGCTAATAGTATAGTTTCCAATGGTTATATTGACCAAAAGTTATAATTGAGAAATGATCATATAACGTTTGAAACTTGATGGTCACATTAAAAATATACGTACTTCATTATTATTGAGATATTTTTTTTGTAAAATAATATAACACACATTTTATAGAAACAATTTTAATTCAAAAAGTTCAGGTTTTTAAATTATTTCCCCCTTAAGAAATTTTATCCTTGAAATTTAATCTCGTTATCTCATTTGTGAAATGGTGAGGGCACTTCTGTCTCATTATTTCCACTGGTTTCCATGTCTCTTCCTCATATTTTGGGTTCCTCCCCAAAACATTAATGAGGTGCGTAATCTTGTTGTTTAGAACCTTGTCTCTATGGTCCATGATCTCCATCGGCTACTCCTTATAGGAGAGTTTATGTTTTTGTTTTACCACCTCAGGAATCAGCAGATGTTAAGTATTATGTACGTGCTTTATCAAAAGAGATATGTGGAAAACAACATGAACATCAGCTCGATTCAGAAGAAGTGAATGATGATAGGCCACCACTTCTATGAGATCAAAGATATCATAATGGACAATGTACCTAGGGATGAGATTCCCTTTCTTTACAAACCTCGTGACTCTCTTCTAAGGTAAAATTATATGGAATAATTTTTCACCAACATCAAACTCCAAGCCCCTTCAAAGGTTGTTAGCATAACTATTCTGCTGACTCTGAACAACCTTTATGTGTTGTTGTATTTCATGAACCTTTTTTGTTATCTCTTGCATGATATCAGGTCCAATAAGCTTTCTCTCACTAGATTCATCCCAATAAGTAGTAGTTCTACATCCCTTCCCATATATATCTTCATAGGGTGCCATTTTAATTCTCAAATGAAAGTTGTTGTTTGAGAACTAAACTAATGGGATATGTGGATCCCATACAACCTTAAACTCTATTGAGGGTGTTCGCAGCATGTCCTCAAGTTTACGAATAGTTCTTTTATATTGGACATCAATTTGAGGGTGATATGCCATAATAAAATTCAATTTGGTAGACAGATCATGTTGAAGACATCTCCAGAATTTTGATGTAAAACATGGATCATGATTAGATATGATAGAATGTGGAGCTCCATACAACTTTACCATTTCTTTCATTTCTTAATAGAGAAATCTTCCCGAATAGAGATAAAATGGGTAGTCTTGGTAAAATGGTCCACTATAACCAATATCGTATTATTTCCTTTGGAAGTTCTTGGGAGACCAGTGAAAAATTAAATATTGATATCATCCCTCATTTATGTTGATATAGGTATTTATTGTAATACCCCTTTAGGAATTTTTCACTCTTACTTTAATTTTTGATCAACCAGGCATGTTGTAGTTTAGTCACCTATCTTTATTTTCATACCGTCCCACCAATAATGATAAAAAAGGTCCATCTACATTTTTGTGCTTATTGGATGTATTGATAATGTAGATATTTTTGCTTCATCCACTAGCTCCTTTATTTTTGGAATATATGGAACATAAAACCTTGTATAAAGTTTTAGTATGCTTTATTGATCAATATTGATCCTAGGAAACATCCCATTCTTCACATCCTCTATCTTATTATGTAACAAAGGATCCTTACTTTGAGATTTCAAGATCTTCACTAGTAATTATGGATGAGAAATAATTTGGGACAAGGTTGATGATTCCCCTTCCCTTATGATTCCCATGTCAAGTTTTACTAGGTATTTGATCAAATAATATCTTTGAATTATTATCATTTCCAAAATAGCAGAGTCATTCCTACTTAATGCATTGTCGACTTTTTTTTCTCTTCCGGGATGATAATGAATTAAAAAATCATATTCTTTAAGAAGTTACAACAATATCCTATGTCTCATGTTCAATTCCTTTTTTTGTGAATGTATACTTAAAAATTTTATGGTCTGTGTATATATCACATTTATCCCCATAAAGATAGTGCCTCTATATAATTAAAGAAAAAAAACCGCAACTATCTCTAGATCATGCATAGGATAGTTATACTCATGAGGCTTCAACTCTCGATATGCATAAGAAATTACCTTTTCATTTTTAATGGGGACACACCCAATCCCCTTAAGAAATGCATCAATAAAAATAATGAATCCTTCTCCGATAGAGGGTAGAGTTAACACAGGTGCAATAACCAATATCTTCTTCAACTCTTGGAATATTTCTTCACACTCTTTTTTTCAGATGAACCTGAACCCTTTTTGAGTTAAATTGGTTAATAGATTAGAAAGTCATGTTTTTTTTTCACAAACATCATATAATATCCCACTAATCCAAGTAAACTACAAATATTAGTTATTGTTGTAGGCTGAGTCCACTCCTTTAGAACATTTTTCTTGGTAGGGTCAAATGAGATTCCTTCATTGGTTACGTTGTTCCCCTAGAAATAAAATTGTTTCAACCAAATCTCGCACCTACTTAAAATTCCAAATAACCTCTCCTTCCTTAGAGTTTTCAATACAACCCTCATATAATCCTCATTATCCTCAAAATTTTTAGAATATATCAAAATATCATCATTAAAAACTACCACCAAGGTATCAAGGTAGTACTTAAATGACTATATTCATCAAATCCATAAAAATTATAGGATAATTAGTCAAGCTAAACAGCATAATAAAAAACTAATAATTACCATATCTTCATCAAAAGTCGGTATTTTGAATATCTTATTTCTTTACCCCTAATTAATGATAACCAGATCAAAGATCAATCTCAGAGAATAATTGAACCCTATAAAGCTTGTTAACTAAATCACAAATTCTTGGAAGATGGTAGTTATTCCTCACCGTGATACAGTTAAGTACTCTATAATAAATTCATAATCGTATTGACCTATAATACATCTTCAAAAAGAGAACATGTGATCCCCAAGGAGATGAACTTTTCTGGATATACCCCTTCTCCAAAAGATCTTAGTGTTTCTACTTTAATTCCTATAACTCCACATTTTATATTCTATATGGGGTCTTTTAAATCATCTTGGATCTAGGAATAAGTTCAATGGAGAACTCTACCTCTCCCTATAGGGGAGGCCTAGGTAACTCTTCAAGAAATACAGCAATGTATTCCAGAATTATGGGTACATTATCTATTTGTATACATTAATTTAATTCTTCATACTCATTGATCATATCTATAAAAAACTCAATGGGTGGTGCTTCTAGAAAAAGATCAGGTCAATTTATTTCTCTTTTGAAAACAACTGTATTTTGTCCATTCCAGACTACAAATATTTCCTTTCCCATCTATTTGATCTTAGCATTATACATTGAGATCCAGTCTATCCCTAGTATAATGTGAAATTACAACATGGTAATTACTACAAGATTTGCGATAGGATTATTCTCGCCAATGTGAATACTAGAGTTTCTAAACAATATTGATTCTTGGATAATCCCTCAAGGAGTCTTGAATGACAACTCAACTTCTATAAGTTTAGGAATTGATTCTATATGATTTGGAAACATGGTGGAAAAAAGGAATACGTGGAACTATAATCAAACAAAGTACTTTTTAGTTTTGAGAGATCAATGAGAGTATATTCCACCACATCATTTGAAGCTTCCACATCAGCCTTCATGATAGAAAAATCATGACTTTACTATATTTTCCTATACTGTGGTTGATGGTGATTCCCCTCCAATTCCCTCATATTTGGGCAGTGATTGGAAAATTTCCCAATCAATACACACTTGAAGCATTGGATTTATTATAAATCCTACACAATATTACCTTTATAGTTTGTGTTGTAATGTTGAGGATTCACTTCACTATGACAGTTCTGAGCAATATGGACATCTCTTATACACTTGTAAAACTTCCCGCTCTCAAGCATGCAGTTCTTTAAATACCTCTTCCCACATTTATTTCATGTGGAAATTTTCACTTACTTTACTACTCTTACTTGATAAAATATCCTACCTAGGTTTATCTCTAGAGATATATTCTTCTCATTTGATTAGTGAGAACAATGCATCTTACCAAAATCTAGCTCGACCTTCATATCACACCATCAGATTTCCTCATAGCTATCATATTATCGGTTGGATAAATTCTCCCATAGGCGAGGTCTTATTCCATCAAATAATATATCAATATTCCTATTAGAATACATGGAAAATATATAGGTACAATATGAAAGCCTTGTGGATTTGATCTCATAACTACATATAGATTTATTCTCCCTTTTCTTCAATTCAAGGAATCCCTTCTTAATTTTAGTTCTCATCGAACAAGGGAAATACTTTTTGAAGATGATTCCCCTAAAATATTCCTACTCCAAAGCATCAATATCCCCTCATGGCCTCATTTTTTTGATCAGCACCAATGACTAATAAAATTATCCCTCTAAATGGTACACAACTAGAGTGAAATTCTAGTTTTCTAAACAACAAAGTATAGAAAAGATATTTTATATAGATCTTATCCATTTTTATGAAATCAATGGGTCAATAGATCCACTAAATGTTGGTGGACATTAACACGTAAAATAATCAATGTAAATTTGTTCCATCTATGGTGAAACTGGTCTCTTAAATTGATTCAGGTTATTTCTCATAACTTTAGATAGTTGTTCATCATTATTTTGATGGTTTACATTTCGGATTCCATCAGAGGGCTATTAGCGCATGGTCCATTTTTCTCACTATTTATATGGTTTCTCATATTTCTTGAATTTTTATAAGAGAAGAAAACCTTGGTGAGAAACATGTTTCATTAAATAATATTACAGTTCCAAGGTAAAATTTATTTCATATAACATCATGATTAAACATTTTATTCATTAAAAACAATTAAATTTTCTATAAATATTTTATAATTACTCATAAAAAGCTTGTGATAAACCAAACATATCCCCCAGAAGTGTCAAACCAGAAGTGCATCAAGGCCCATTTTCATGCACCCGTTCCCATTCGAGTCTAGTTTAAAGTGGTGTTTTTGGGTTTTACCCCTATATACAATTTTTCCAAAGCCACATCAATTTATTCATATCTAGACTTGGATTTATTTGTTCAGACACCACTTACGTAATATTTACCTAAAATACTAGGAAGTTTTTCCTATATTTAAACTTTTTTCTAGGGTTCATACTAATGTTTTCAAATCCTAATTTCCACAAAAAACTAAACCTTCCTTTGATAACAACTATGAAATCCCACCTTTTTATTACATATATTTTCATTAAATTTTACAATTATAGGATCTTTTAATGTTTAGTGTCTTGGAAAAAAGGGTATATAATACATGAAAACATGAAAAACAAATTCTTATCCACTTGAAAAGATTCATCATAGGTTCATACTATGTTCAAATACTGAATCTAATAACCTAGGGACATACATCAAAAGAAATGGTGAGAAGAAGGCTCAGTAAGGAAAAATAAGGGAAACTGTTTACTTGGGATCTTAAGGAATATCACTAAGAACTTGGGGAATTATATAAAGGAATGAGAAATGAAAAAATAGGAATATCATAAATAAAAAAACATGATTTATAACATGGAAATGTGTCTAATATATTTAATTGAGTCATTCATAATCATATCACCAAGGTTTATCATCGAGGTGTCATAAAATTACCAAGGTTATTCACCAAGGTATCGTAAAAATTATCATCACAAGAAATTAAATTATTTACCCAATTAATTGGAGTGATATCAGGGTGCACCATTAATTTTTTTAATTAATTCAATCCATATATATCATTATAAAATATTTTATTAATAACTCGTGGAGAATAAAAGAGATAGGCTTCATATCAAAATCATGGCCTTTTAAAAAGTACTAAAACATGATTCTTTTATTATTTTAAACCCACAGAAAATGAAGGTGAGTTTAGTTTATTTTAATACTATAATTAAAATATATAATTTTGAAATGTTTATGGATTCCTGGGAGATGATAGAGGTTTGGGTATTCAAAAAATAAAATAAAATAATTTCTTCATAAAATGAGAGAAATTTTGAGTCGAAACTCCAACAACATAATGGGTATGAAAAATGGTTTTAGAAAACATTAAAAAGAGAGGGGACATGGGTATCCAATTAATAAATGAATCATTATAGATTAAAGGGATAAAATAAAATGTATAGAATATCATGGCATAGAAAATTGAAATACATACCACATAAGAAAGAAAACATGAAAGGATAACAGAAGTTGAGAGTTCCCTTACCTTGAATAGTGACTACTAAAACTCCAATATTGGTACCTTGGGGGTTTGAGGACACCTTCAAATGACTCTGTAGGAGGTAATACTATCAGAGTTTCATTGGGAATGAAATAAAATGAAGGAATGGGTGGATATTTATAGAAAAAGTGAGGTTTTTTTATTAATTTCCGAGGACACCTATGTAGTGGTATTTTCAAAACCATGAGCTTGGACCTGGTATTGGAAACATGTGACACCTATGATAACATTATAATCCAAATTAGTTGACCATCATTATTACACCATTAACTATTTTATTAAACATACCAGAAACCTCAAACTTTATTTTATCTATTCACCAAAATTTCAACTATGTTAGAAAAATCCCAAAAATCCACCCTAACCATTTTTCGACTTGTATAATTCAAAAATTAATTCCATTTTATGAAAAGGTTTTTTTAAATTTGAGAAATTTATTTTATAAGTAAAATAATTATTTACTCAAAAAACATTAATACTTAACTAATAATTTCGAAAACATTTATTTACTTGTACTATGTTATAATTATATCACATTACCACTTAATATGCCTAAATTATATTTATAATTCCTTAGGTGAGGTTACTATTACAATAGTGATGTTACTATTCATAAGGGTAACATTTCTATTCCAAAGGGTGAATTTACTATTCACTAAAAAATTATGTTGATCCTATCAGACCCAAATATCATACTGATCACAAACATGTATGTATGTTTTTTTAAAAAATCATTTCACTGAATCAATTATTTAAAGTATAATATTTATTTATATGGAAAAAAGTTTTAACAACAATGAAGTAGTTTTCACTATTAATAAAAATATGAAACTTCTCATAAAAATACTATAAAATCACCCTAGATTAATTTTTTACATTTGAAATTCAAATATGATGTTTATTTTACCATAATAATTATATAAGTATGATAAAGCTCTAAAAAATAAAATTTTAACATGTAAAATTAAATTTTCAAATTTTACTCAATTAAACATATATTTTATTAGGAAAAACTTTTCCACAAATGGAAATAATGAAATAATGATTTTATTAAAAAAATGGATTAAAATTTAAGTGACTAAGGGATTGACACATAACCCTTATAACACCCGCATAAAACATATGGGTAAGGTGTGTGAAGGTAATAGAATCTTGGGGACGCTTGGATAACATCACCCAAGTGGTAATATCCACTAACTTGAACTTCTCTCGTAGGAGATTTCGTTCAATCTTAACATGTTGAATATCAGCTTGGGCTTGGTACAGAGAAAAGCCCAGTGATGATACGTCCATCCCAAGCTCCGAAAAATGGGCTTCATATAGCCTGATTCTACTAGATGAGGCCATCAAATCTTTTTTTGTATCCACTAACCATTATCATTTCTATTTATAAATAATAATCATAACATTAAAAGTATATTTTTCAATGATCATATTGACCAAAGTTCATATAACGGTCAAAACCCGACTGTCACATAAAAAATAAACTCAATTCCTTATTAATGCGATATATTTTTGTTATGAAAAATAATATTACAAATATTTTAACAAAAGTGTTATCATTCAAAAATTTCAGTTCATTACACCAACTCCCAAAATTCCACTATAGACCATGCTTCAAAAAGTGACTCATACACTAAATTAAAATTCAAAATTTCCTTGAATTACAAACCATCCATATGAACATGGGGTTTTATATCCTCTCCACATTAATACTTATTATCCCTAATAATTTTTAGTGGTCACCCAAAAACAAATTTCATCCCACCTTGGTCATCAATTTCTATCCAAATGTCTTTGTTACACCCTTGAACAATAACTACACCTTTGGAGTTCCACCTTGAATATTTGGCATCCAAAAGCACCAAAACTGAGAAAATCCTTACCTTAACTCCTGAAACAATAGGATAGGGCTTTCCCAAGTCCATACATCCCATTCCAAGATCTCTTAATCATTCAACATATCACCCAACCTATAGTGCTCCCCACCATAGGTCATATCTCATAATGTCCAAATCAAAATCCATTGTGCTTTAGAAATTTGAATTTACCATTGAAACTCCAAAAACATGTACCAAAGACTATCCTAGCATGGTTTTCAAATAACCACACCCAATCACAAAAGAGAATACCGATACTATGCTGGTACAACTTTTTCATCTTGATTCTGAAGAAAAACAGACACACACACACCATCCATTAAAAATACCAAACAGGCTATCTCTCCATTGTAATCCCTAATAAAATCATGAATCATTATCTTTATGTCAAAATGATGTTCCAAATGTTATTTTTGACCCACCTCATCCAAATAATCACAAAACTACTTGTTGAAACTCCTTCATTCATCCCATCATTAGAAATCTTAGACCTATCACCAAAGTATTTCTGTACCACCCAATCATTAGGTATCTAATCCTTGTGGCATCGCAAGATTGTCCAAACACACTCACTGGATCACACATCTGACTCACTATGTCATCTTCCCAATTGGTTCATAGGTTGAATGATACCACCTCATTATTTCCTTAATAACCAACCATAACCACACATGGTTCTCTAATTTAATTTAGGAACTCATTTGGATTTTGACATCAAATTATCAATAAAACATACACCAACTGGTTTCCCAACAACATGAACCCACCTGCATGGGGTCATATAACTTGTGACCAATGTCATTAACCCCACCATAATAGAACCATTTTCATCACCTCAGTTAATTAAACACCAAAAACCATGGTCCATGTATTTTCCATTACCAAACATGATGAATGGAAATGGACAAACCCATTCATTTGTGAAAACCAACCCCAAATATCAAACCATTCCTTATCCCTAGATTATGGGAATTTTATTCACAATACCTACCAAATTCCAAATTATATGAGAATCAAAACCCATAACTGGATGATGGTGTGTTCACCACCACATAGACTACTTTATAACACTCATTACGTGAATTCTAAAAAGGTTTTATTTCCATGAACTCATGACACTCCCCCTGATACAAACTCACCATTTTTTCAATTATAGCCCCCATGATTAACCCTAGATCGACTATGTCACTACATCTGATCCATTTTAAAAATATCCCTATTCATAGGGGAACATTATTTTCAGATTAATTCTTGGTCACCACCATCACAAGAATTGTAACAAACCATATTTTTATCAATTTAATTCTCTTCTTATAATTATTTCATATTTAGTAATATAGAAAAACGAAAACTCACCACATGATGAAATAATTTTTTTAGTTATTTTAGTTTAAAAACTAAATATAGAGAATAAAAATGGTGTAATAATTGAAAATTTTATAATGGGATAAATAATAGAAAATAAGATAACTAAAATATGAAAATTCGAATCTTCTTAATTCCCATAAAAACCACACTCATGAAAAACACTGTAGAAACGAAGAAGAATATTAGTAATGAAAAATTCATCTGGAAATAGAAAATATATAGAACCTTGAATGAAAATATAAGTGAATTATGAATGAATGAAATATCAGATATTTATAGGATATGGGAACCCATATGACCATTAGTGATATTACAATAGGAATAGAAATCTTGATGTTGGAATAGTAACATGACCTTTGGAATAGTAATATAACTATTAGGGATATTAACCTAACCATTAGAATAATATCATTATTTATTTTCATGTAAAATAATATTTAAGTATCTTATAAAATGATAATATGGCATATTTAAATCATGATACATGTAAATATTGTTTTTAAAAAATTGTAAAATAAGTCTTCATATTTTTGTAAAATATAAATGTTTTATTAGTATTTTTATAAAAAATATAATTACTTAAAAGGATGAATATTTTTATAAATGGGGTTATAAATGCATATTTTGTTGTATTATAATGATATTATAATTCTATGAGAACATAAGTAATTTTTCAATGGGTCAGAAAATTGTTTATAATATTAAAATTTTTAGGTTTTAAATAAATGAGGATTTTATTTAAAAATTAAATTTATCATATTTAGAAAATTATTTTTATACATTGTATTTTATTTTTGTAATTTACATGTTGAAAAATGGTTAGGTTTATTTCTTTATTTTTCTTAAATAGTTGATTTTTTTTGTGAATAGTGATGTATGATAAAATACTATACTTAAAATTATAAGATAAATACATGAATTTTGGAGTCATGGGTCATATAAGAACCAGTTTGTTAAAACTAACATGAAAAATATACTGTATATTGTCACATAAATCAACACTAGTTATTTTCATAAGGAAAAATAATAAAATAATGAATATAATATTAAAAAATACAGCTCTCAACCCCTTATAAATATCACCCCTGACCACCCCTTTTACTCAAAAATTATAAGCATTGGATATTTCTAAATTTATACACAATTATATTCAATCCTATCCCCTATATCCTAGTATTGTTTATCTCATAAAAATACCAATCCAAGGGTAAGTGGAATCCCAATATGAGACATCTAAAGGAGAGGGTAATTCCCTCAACTGATTCTTTAAATTTTCCTTAATTCACATCCTCCAAAAAAAATTCCATCTAACATGGAATAATAACTCTAGTATAATATATATACTATAATATTATAGTAATAATTTAATATCTATCATCTACCCTCTCCTCATTCCCTTTTATTCTAAAAATGAAACTTGTTGTCCATACTAGGAAAGTTCACTACCTCCTTGTGTGATGTCTTTTTGTTTTTCGTTACCAACTTCATAGAATGTTTAAATAATATTATAATGGATTGTATTTTATATATTATTTCATATTCATAAATTAATATATTTCCATAATATTAAATAAAATGAAACTAGTTCATGATTGTCGGTAAAACCGGCAAAATATTCTAACTATATACCACTATCATTTTTAATAAATAGATCATCCCTATGTTGAAAAAAATGAAATTTTGGAAAATTTAGTTTTTTGTAACTAAATGAATACCATTTCATTTTACTTCTGGATTTTTTGTCCCATTTGACAAAAAAATAATTTATTATCCACAAGTGACCCGACCATTGAATCATGAAAAGAAGGCCCATGAAACAATGAAATTCAACTTCATATGTCATTGAAATGTTTATAAATGAACCTAAAGAAATTATAAAAATTAAAATATATATTGATTTTTTTTTTAATTTTTTAATTTTTTAATTTAATTTTTTTCTAGAATATTATGTGCATGTGTATAACGATTCTAGAACATAATGTAAGGGGTCTATCTTAACCACATTACTTTGGGTTAGGAACTATCTCTCTATTACTAAATTTATATCTTTATTTTATGTTATGAAATGAATTTAATTTATATATATTTGTCTCTTAAATATATAACTACCTTATTATCTCTTCCTTTTATGGGGTAATACATACCTTAAGTTCATTTCTAAAATTACTTCTTTGTAAAATATTCTTGATTATAATATGAGGAAAGATTATGAAACCCATTTCTTTCCATAGGAAATCCTTATTTTTATTTCTTATGATTTATTTAATTTTGATACACACATAAGCATGTAGATGTTATAACGGGTGATCCTAGTTTGTGGTCCCATGCATTGGGTAATGTTTTTGTACCATGAGATAGTGTGTATGGGATTGGGGAGTTACATAATCCATGATGGGACTCTGTCCACCTTGCGATGTTGTCTTTCCAGTTAACCTTGACTTATGTTCATGTCATGTTATATATTGACACAACATTCCTATGTTTACATGATCATATGATACCTTTTTCTTTTGTTAGGATCCCATTTTTTTATTCATGAGTCTTCTCTTTTATGATATCATATTATACTGTTTGACTAACATGTCATACTTCATTATCATCTTTATTCCCTTACTAGGATTTTTTTATGACACTATTTGTTTATGTATTCCATAGGTTATCCTATTTAGTATTAAGAGCTCAAATAGAGTTAGGATATCATTATAGTTAAAAATGAAGTCATTTTGTTTTAGTTTCTTTTTGATGTACTATTAACATATTCTTCCAAAGACACCATGCATCATGATATTTGGGTTTTTATTGGATTTTTAGGTTAAAAATAATATAAAAATACATGTAAATTTCTTGAGTCACTATAACCTTATTTTAAACATTTCTATCGATCCTTGGTCCAATCATGACCACTTACTAATTCTCATTTCAACTGCACCATGTGAAACCAACACACACGAACTGAATGTCAATTAAACATAATGAGAACACCTCCCATGCCACCCAAAGTACATTCTAATGTGCACAAAATCACCCATACACTTTATTCCTAAACCTCAAAATATCATAATTGGTGTATACTCCTATTCCACCCTATCACTGGAACTCAACTCACACATCTGTGAGTCGCACTCTACCCATGACCAAGCTGATTGTGTTCTACGACACGTTTGTCCCATTACACTATGATCTCCATTGGAACTACTCTTTAAAAATGGAAACTTTTATAATTCTATGATTTACCTAATGATCACACACTTTAAGTGTGTCATTCCTAAATCACATGCATCCAATCATGCCCCAAAATCATCTACCCGTACTCTTATCACATACCAAATTCCATAATAACCATAAGGATAGTCACAAAAATAGTAATTCACTTCCAAGTCACTTATGATACCATATAAAGAGTACTTAAGGAACATACACACTCAAAACCCACCTATAAATCACTACACCCATTCCACATTCATGGACACACCTTACATACCCTGATCTCACCTTTGAATCACCCCCAGTGCTTCTCACAACAAAGGATAAACACAACCCCAAGCCTACCCTTCTCATGGGTTTCTCTTGAATGAATAAAAGTACTGGACCAATAGGGACCAAGAAAATTATAAGGTCTCTAGGTATCCCATCTATTCCAAAGGTACCATATCAAATTTGGGTTACAATGTTTGGAAACCTAGCCCCTCCAGGTCTCACTAAGGTCATAACTCATAGAAACACTACATAGTTCTCATCTCAAAACCAACCAGGAATCATAAAGACAAACCACCCACTACAAGGGACCAACCACATGAAGTTGTACATGATTTTGGATGTATCAAAACATGGAATATCATATTCCAAACCACCTTATAAAGGGTCTTGCAACATAACCACTAGGTATCTCATGACAAACCACTTACTCACAAGATACTAATCCTCAACAAGAATCCACCTACAAGACTACTCATTTGAGAATAAAAATACACCTGCAACAAGGGTTATAACCAAAAACATCATCCCAAAAGACCCATTTTAAGAGAATGAAACTAGATGGTTCATTTAAGTAGATTACTATTCCATTCTATGTGGGAAAACACCGTATAGGTTATTACTAGCACATTAAATAACTAAGACTATACCCAACTCACTCGAAGGGGTTAGTATCTAAGACATTGAACTCCTATTATGAACTCTCAGGTTCCCTATTCATCCATTTTCAAAATAAATGTACCTCCATAATTTCCATAGAATCTATTTGACTTTAAACCAAAATAAAACATATATTAAATTCGGTAAAACTGAGTATAATTCCCCCAAGTACTAATATAGGGAAACACCATATGAGTAGTTCCTATAAATTTAAATTTATATACCCTAAGCTTTATGTACATGGAAATTGAATTTCTTTTTAAGAATACTTAATACATGACACAAATAGAATCCGAAATACCATATTAGTTTTGTCTCTTTGGAAACTGGTAACACATTCTTCTAACTTGATGATAGATCTTCAACATATCCCATAATTATCCCCTCTTTATATTGCCAACCTAAAACCTTTATTTATATTTTTAGGAAAAGAAAACTTATGAAAAGGGTGAGCTCAAATTATCAATAAGGGTAAGCATGAAAGATATCATACGTCACATAAATATACGAATGTAAAAACATGGACATTACTTTTGAAACCATACCACATTTAATAAAAATAAAAATATTGATTAATGAAATAAACCTTGGCAGTTAGTAAGGCATAAATCATGATAAAATAACATTGACATAAAACATGGAATTGAGGAAAAAACATAATAATATAAAATAATTTCCATATTATACAAGGCTTGTTGCAAAAACCATTATAGTGGACATAGCCTATTACTGAACCAGGTTTACTTATTGTTCCATCCCTATATTACTAACCCATATTTTCTTTTTGATTTATCCTTATATTGCTAAACTAGATTTACTTGCCATTCTTGTTATTTCTATTTCATTAGATATAAATATTTACCCAATGCATTAGAGGGAGATATAGGTCTCACCCATCACATAATGAAAAAAATACAAATTTGTACCACAAAAACATAAATCATTAATCATAACATAACCCAAGGTATAAAATTGGTTTCTTAAACTATATTCATTCATAACATAATCCATGTAAAAAATGGATTCCATAAATAGAATTCCATTATAAACATAATAAACCATAATAATAATAGGGATAGTATACTTGGAACATATCCTTAATCTTAGATAGAAAATAATTTTGATAAATTTTTTTTGAAATTAATCCTTGAGGAAAGTATCCTTTCTTCCTAAAAAACATTTTATTTAATCTAAAATGCCAAAAAAATACAAGAAAATAATTTCATTGATAATAACCTTGAAAATATTTAAGGTAAGATTCAAGTAAATAAGGCATTATTAAAGCCTAAAAATACATTAATTTTGTATAAGTTAAAAAACATTCTTCTCATACATTAGCTGGAAAAGTAAACAAGTACCTCGTATGTAAAAAAAGAAAGAATACTTCCAGAACATGTAGTAAAATTAAAAAATGGGTAAAAATTACTTCAAAAATCCATTGGAGAATAGTAAAAATTTATTAAAACATTTTTAGAAAACGTGGACATGGATGATAAATATACCCCAATAAATAATTAAGTATAATCAATCTCATATAATAATGAGATCAGGAAATTATCCATTACTAATATATAATTAGTCGAATTGTAAGCCTGATAAAATAAATGATATTATATGAGTATGTAAATATCCTAACCTTTATATTTTAGAATCATAAAAACATTCGTGGGAAACATAAACACCACATAAAAAAATTGATAGTGTATAAAGCATATGTCCCAGAGAAATAAAAGTGAGAAAAAATAATCCCTTACCTTAGGTCTTTTATCATTTGTTTGTATCCCAACATCATATATAATGATTTAAATAATATCATGGAATTATTCCAGAATCGTAGTCATTTTTATGATATCATATATGATCATATTATCATCCATTTGGTAATAATATTTCATTATTACTCATTATTCAGGTATTAACTACTTCATTTTCTTATGCATGTTTTGTCGAATAAGTTCTGCTTCCCCTTATTAGGTAATAGTTATATCATTACAAAATGATAGTAACATAATATATATCATTTTTATTTATTAATTACATTTATATAATCCTGATTTAATGGATATCATGTAAAATGAATCACATCACATTGTGGAGATGGTATGTCATACATACGCACGAGTGATGATTTCATTCCAATAATTGTGAAATGATATGGAAGTGAATGGCATATAATTCTTTCCAGAATTTATATAATTTTATAATAATCAAATATAGTAATAATTTCCACCATTATATCCATCCAAGTAAGGTGGTGGTGAAAACAAATTACACCACGGTGCGGACACGGTAGGTCATACGTACACAGAAGTGGAAATTGTTTTTAATAAGATGGATAGAAGGCGAAATAAGGTTTTTACATAACCATAATAACATATCAGTAAATAGTATATACTATAGTTATTACCTAATAATGGAAACAAAAAACGATATAGAAGAATAAATGATCTTGAGAGAGTTAGTAAAGGAGATTACATCTTCTTTGGAAAGCTCCCTCTATATCTTCTCTTAAAGGAACTAAGTATGGTCTTTTGAAAACACTAAAAAATTTATAATGTGATTTTAGAAGATTATAAGGTAAATGGGTATGGTATGGACAAACTTGTAGGCTAAAATTTAATTGAAGAAGGGAGGGAGGAGGTGCCCTTTTATAATTGAGGCGAGGGTAACTTTTGGAATCTCCAAAAATATTAAATTAAAAAAAATATATCTCAATCCAAATACCAAAAAAATTCCTTTATTCGAATATATAATGATATAGGGTTGTAATATCATAACTAATAAATTTTAGACATGTTTTTCTGTCAATTTAAACCTTATGAACCTAATTAACCCTTAGTTACTCTATTTTAGTTTTAACATATTTAATGAAAATTTGGCTATACATGAATTATTTAGAACATTTTAGACAATATAATAATTATTATAATTTTTTGAAAATTTTATATAATTTTAAAATTTTTAATAATACATAATTTTCATAAACAATCAGTAGTGTCAATTTTAACACTATTCAATTAATTGATTTTTAAAAATATAAAGATAGGAAGTTATCCTTGAAGAAAATATTTTTATTATATCACTAAGGGATAAAGGTTATCTATAAAATTATTTTTATATATTAATTATCAAAAATTATATTTATTTTAGTATTTTTAATGACATTAATTTGGTATTTCCCATAATAAAATTATTACTACATATGTACTGTATAATTATTAAATATACATATTTATTGAATAAAAATAAAAAATAAAATACCATAATAAATATAATTATTCTATATTTTATATGATTATTTTTAGACGAATATATATTTATGAAAATCTTATATTCAAAATATTATATTTATTAAAGAATGAATGCAATAATTTTAACATCACTTTAAATAAAATAATATAAGTGTTATAATCTATTTTATAAGGATTCAAATGGTCAATAACTTGACCCGTGGATGATTATGGTAGAGATACAATCAACCAATAGTATTTTTTCAAGTGTTTGTGTCTTTTAATGGTAATTATATTTTTAATAATAATTAGTTTATTTATTTTTCATCAATTAAATAATTTCTAAATCATCAATATATAAACCTTTAAGGTAATTATTTCTATCCTAGAAATTAAAAATCAAATAACATGATAAAGAAAAACATTTTATCATTAAAATGAGTACCTCTAGTCTAATTTATCTTCTATATATCCTTATTTTAAAAAATATATATTATTTAAAACATGAATGTGATATCTTTAAATTTTCAGTAAATAAAATATTATAAATACCATAATATCCACAAAATGGCCCTAAACTTAAAATATAAGTTTATATTAGGGAAATATTTTTATTAAGTTAAAAATGACCATTTATATTCGTAGATACCACCCATTTTTTCATATGTGGACACACATTAGATATTAACGACAATGAAAATGACACTTTGTGTCTTTCTTTGATTTAAATATTATTTAAGTCATTTTCATGGACAATATTCCATTAAATAACATAATTTAGATCTTTATGTGTTAAGGGTATAATTAATATCTACACAATGCTATAACTAGTAAAATGTAATGAAAAAGAGTTTTTTTCAGAAAAAATCTCTTTTTAAAACATTAAAGGTTTTTAGAATAAATTATTGTATAAAATCAATTTAGAAAACCATAATTGTATCAAAATTAACTAATTAAAATTTTAAACTAATCCAAAAAATAAATATACTTTATAAAGACTATAAAAGAAAATATTATTTTTCAATAAAAATCAGTATTTTCCCAATTCATCCAAAAATGAAACTTATCAAGAAAATAAAAAAATGTCAACAAATGTTAATTTTGATACTATACATTAAAATATGAATTTTATTTTTTCAAATATTATATAAAAAGAGTAAAAAAATATATTTAAAATGGGTGTTCCATCAAAAGGTGGTAAAACTGCAATTTTTTTGAAAAATAATTCTTTTATCTGAAAAATTGAATTTTTTCCTATATCATGTCTAGAAAAATATAAGATGAATTTTTAAAATTATAATAAATATATTAAACTTATATTTCATTAATAAAATCTATCAAGAGTGATTTTATTTTTTATAAAATCACTTATTTTCATTTAAATAGTTTTTTTCAAAACAAAGTTAATAATGTTCATACCCGCCATTATAATGGCTAGGTTATAATGTAACATAATAATATTTATTTTTTCACTTATAATCATACTTTTGTGAAATTAATTATATCTAAACAAACTTGAAATTGTGTGTAACAAAATCCAATCATATCATTGCATATACTGCAAGATAAGTCGTTGTTGTATATTTCACAAGATTATATTGGTTTAGCATACAACACATGATATAAAATATATTAAAAAAAACTCTATCTCATAAAAACATTGGGTTGATATATTCTACCCCCTCAAAATGAATTTTTCCCTTGAAATTCATCGGTTTTATAAAAAAGGTTTACTACTTGAAAGTTTCTTTCATAGAAACCCACATCATGAAAAGGAATCCTAAAACATTGTGTTAAAAAATAAAGGTTACAAACATAATGGTTAATCAAAGTAACTCCTCACTAGGTTTCCAAAAAGAAAAAAAATAGGTGGTAATAGAAAACATGGATATGGAAGAAAAATATAACCATCATGTTTTGATGGGGAGTGATAGAGAAAAATATTATGAGAAATTTGACAATCAAAAATCCATAAATCTATGATGATTTAAGGGGGAGTTTGATTCATAAAAAATGTAGGTACTAGGATAACATTTTTGGTTTTAAGATACTTTCCCTATATTTGAATAATGAGAAGAAATATTTTCTTGATTAAGTATAATTTAATCCTTTCCTTATACCTTGATCAATTTACACTTCATCTCTTATTCCAGGAAATGAAGTTTAATTTGTTATTCCTGAAGAATTAGTAGATTATGATATCCATAATTAGAATGATAGTTAATTTAATATATCTTTATCACAAAAAAATGGTTAGCACCAATTATCAAATATTCATAAGTCCACCTATAGTGGGATAATAATTTAATCTATGAAATTCTATATGAGGTTTAACTTCTAGTTTCCATAAATGGATAATCTTAAAATCCTTATTAAAGATGAAAATACAAAACTGTAGATAGATATAAACTACATAGAATTGAAATTTATCTCCTATATATCATAAGGTATATCTTTTTTGTCCCATTACAGACATGTGAACACCTTCATCATGTATTATATTGGTAATAACCTGGATTTCCATATATCCATATTGAAAACATGCTTATTTCCATTTCATTAATTCCAAAAGCTGTAATATTCATCCATGATAGCACAAACCACTTTTCAAAAAATCATTAATCAATTCTAATGAATCATTACAATACAATTTAATTATTCATAACAAACATATCACTATCTCATCATCATTATAATAATAAGAGTTACCCTTCCCTTAATCATATTTTGTCAATATATTACCCCAATAACGTTTTATGGTTACCAGTACCATTATGTATATACTTTAAAATACCTATGAAAAAATAATAGTGTAACAATCCTTATAGAATTTTTTTATACCATAATACCATAAAATTACTTATACAACATTATTCTTGATAAACATGAAATCATTCCATTATCTTCTTAAACCATTGACCAAGCTTCATCATTTTATTCATTAACAATTATTTCATTTCATATGTCCCTCATAGTCTCTTCATTATTTAAAACATAAATACTACCAATATGACCATACTGATTCTCTTCATTAGATTTTCCCCTAGGGAATTAACTTTTACAATTCTCATACATTCAACATTTAAAATATTTAACCATCGTTGATGTCTTAGAAATACCATTATCTTTATCCTTTGTGTTAAAATAACCTTATGCTTTGTAATTACTAGCTTTGTGTCCTTATTTTACACACCCAAAACATCTTCCAGTTCATTTGAATAATTCTCTTTGATGCCTCTTCCCACATGATTTACATGAGGAAAATTGATCTTTCTTTCCTCTATAACCACCAAGAAACTTAATTTTCCTATTATTAGGTGGGAAAAAAACTCACCAAATTTGAGATTATAGATCATATTATGAGATTAATTATGAGGCATAATAACAATGTTTCAACTTCAAAATCCCATTTCATTTGGTTTATCATGAAAAATATCATTCCATTATCCATCATATTTTCTATTAACATGAATCCTCCAGTTTCTATCCATTTTCTAAAACCCAAAAAATAAAGTGTGTGTGATAATAATCAACTAGAAAAAACACATAATCCAGATAAATTACTTTAAATATATAATAAATTAGGTTTAATACAATGTTACCCATGATCATTACCAAAATTCTAGGACTATAACCTATAATTATAATTATCCTTAGGACATCCATATACATACCTTAAAACTATATCAATAGATCTCACTAACTTTTTCTCATCCTAGTTTCCAATAGTTAACTAAACCTTCGCTCTGATACCAACTGTAGAAACCCTAATCTTGATGTACATGGAAATTAAATTACTTTTTCTGAATAGTTAATACATGAAACAAATAGAATCCTAAAGACTATATTAGTTTAGTGTCTTTGGAAACTGTGAACACGTTCTCCTGACCTGATGAATGATCTTCAATATCTCCCATAAATATCTTCCCCATTATATTTCTTACCTAAAACATTTCTTTATATCCTGAGGAAAAAAAATATGAAAAGGGTGAGATGAAAAGCTCAGTTAGGGTAATCAAGAAAGATATCACACAAAACATAAACATAGTAACGTAAAAACATAAATATAACTTTTTAAACAAAATTAAATTTGACATATATCAAAATATTAGTTCCTAAAATGTACCTTGGAAGTTCCTAAGGCATAAATAATGGTAAAATAACATTGATATACAACAAGGAATTTAAGAAAACACATAATCATAGAAAATCATTTCTATATTGGCCAAGTATCATTTCCATGACCATCATAGTGAACAAATTCCACTACTGAACTCGGTTTACTTATCGTTCCATACCTTTATTACTGAAGTGGATTTAGGTGATGATCCATCCCTATATTACTAAACCATATTTACTTTCCATTCTAGTTATGTATATCTCATGATATATAAATCTTTACTCAATTTATTAGAGGGAGATATAGGTACCACCCATCACATGATGAAAACCATACATATGTGTGCCACAAAAACATAAATCATTCATCATAACATAACCCAAGGAAAAAATGGGATTCATAAACATCATTATATAACAACATAATACATATCAAATAAATGTATTTCATAAATATAATTTTATAATAATCATAATCTACCATTAGAATAATAGGGATAGTTTACTTGAAACATATACTTAATCTTATAAAAATAAATTTGATAAAAAAACATGAAATTAATTATTGAGGAAAATATCATTTCTTCCTCAAAATCATTTTCCATTATCCAAAATGTGAAACAATTTTAAAAGAAAATAATTTCATTGAAAATAACATTGAGAAATTTTAAGGTAAGTATCATCGAAATAAGGTGTTATGAAAGCCTAAAAATCCATTCATGTCATATGAGTTAAAAAAACCTTCTTCTCATACTTTTTTCAGAAAAGTTAAAAAGTACCTCGTATATAAAACAAAAGAAATATTTCTTCAAAACCATGTAGTAAAATTAAAAAATTAGTAAAAATGACTTTAAACATCCATAGTATAATAGTAAATTTTTTATTAAAACATTTTTAGAAAACGTGGACACGGATGAAAAATATACCCAGTAAATAATTATGTATAATCAGTCTTGGATAATAATGATGTTGCAAAATTATACCTTACTAATTAAAAATAATTCAAATAGTTTTACTCATAATATAAAAATTATATATTGATATGTAAATATCATAAAATTCATAGTAATAATCCTAAAAACATTCATGGGAATCATAAACACCACATAAAGCAAATAGGTGGTGTATAAGGCATATGTCCCAAAGACATAAAAGTAAGACAAAATAATCCCATACATTAGGCCCGTTATCAATTGTATAAATTCGAAAATCCTGTATAATTATTTTAATAATTTCATTGAATTATTCTAGAATCATGGTAATTTTATGATATCATATATGATCATATTTTCATCTATTTGTTAATAATATTTCATTATTACTCATTATTCGGGTATTAACTGCTTCATTTTATTATGCATGTTTTGTCGAATAAGTTCTGGTTCTCCATATTTGGTCATAGTTATATAAATAAAAAAATTATATTAACATAATATATATCATATTTATTTATTCCATATATTTATATAATCATTCTTTGGATATAAAGTATAATTAATCACATCACATCGTGGAGACAGTAGGCCGTACATACGCACGAGTGACGATATCATTCTCATAATATTGAAATGGTATAGAAGTGAATGATATATAATTTATTAAAGAATCCATATCATGTTATAAAAATCATATATAATTATTATTTCCATCATTATACCCATCAAATTAATGTGGTTGTGAAAAACATTTTACATTACGGCGTGGAAATGGTAAGCCGTACATACACATGAATGATGATTTTGTTTTTCATAGGATAGATAAAATTTTGAATAATGTTGTTACATAACCATAAAATCATATTAGAATATATTCGATACTATAGTTATTAATTAATAATTGAAACAATAAAGTAATTAGAATTAGAAATGATCTTAATAGAGTCGGTAAAAGAGACTACCTCTTCTTCGGGGAGCTCCCTCTAGATCTCCTCTTAGAGGCACTAAGGTTGGTCATTTGAGAATACCAGAACCTCTATAATGTGACCATGTAATTTTATAAGGGAAATGGGTAGGGTATTGATGAACATGAAGGCTCAAAGTTAAGTGAATAATGAGGGAGGTGGCGCCCTTTTATAATTGAGGTGAGGGGCCTTTTTGGAATCTCCAAAAATATTAAATTATTATAAAATCCATCTCAATAAAAATACCAAAAAATGTCATTTATTTTAATAAATAATGATATAGGGTTGTAATTTCATCAAAAAATACATTTCAGACATGTTTTTCTATCAATTTAAAACTTATTATTCCAACTAAACCTTAGTTATTTTATTTTAATTTTAACTACGACAACAAAATATTTAATATTAAAATAGTGTTATATTTATGTATTTGAGTTCAATTATACCATAAATGAATAATATAGAAAATTTTATACCATATAATAATTATTCAATATTTTTAAAAATGGTCTGGAGTTTTTAAATAATTTAATAATACATTATTTTGATAAATAATCAATAGTGAAATTTTGACATTATTAAATTTATTGTTTTTAAAAAATATAAATATAAGAAGTTATCTTAAAAAAATATTTTATTATATCTCAAAAGGATCAAGGTCATATAGAAAATTATTTGGATATATTAATTATCTAAAATTTTATTTATTTTAATATTGTTAACAACATTAATTTGGTATTTTTATTAATAAAATCATTACTACATCTATATTATATAATTATTAAATATACATATTTATTGAATAAAAATTATAAATAATATACCATAATAAATATAATTTTTCTAGAATTTGGATGAATATTTTTACTTGAATATATATTATGGAAAAACCCATAGTAAAAATATTATATTTATTAATTTATGAATTAGACAAATTTAACATCACTTTAAATAAAATAATATGAGGTTCATAATCTCTATTATAAGTCTCTAAATGGTCAATAACTCGACCCTTGGATGATTAGGGTTGGGATATAATATACCAATAATATTTTCTCAAGTGTTTGTGTCTTTTAATAGTAATTAAAATTTTAATAAAAATTATTTTATTGATTTTCATAAATTAAATAATTTTTGCATTATGAATACATAAACCTTTAAGGTATTTATTTATTTATTAATAATTAAAAATAAAATTCCATGATAAATAAATTCATTTTATATTTAAAATGAGTATATATAGTCGAATTTATATTTTGTATAACCTTATTGTAAAAATGATATATTATTTAAAACATGAATGTGACATATTTAAAGTTTCATTAAATAAAATATTATAAATACTATAATATCTTCCAAATGGACCCAAAAAGTCATATATAAATTACTGTTCGGAAAATATGTTTATTAAGGTAAAAATCACCATCTATATTCACTAATACCACCCATTTTTCCATATGTGGACACATAATAGATATTGAAGACAAATAAAATGACACTTTGTGTGTTTCTTTGATTTAAATATTATTTAAGTCATTTTCAAGGACAAGTGCCCATTAAATTAAATTTTTTATATCCTTATGTTATAAGGGTATAATTAAATTAATCAATATTTTTTAATTTGTTTTGGTAAGTTTGTAGTCCTTATAATTTTATTTTTAACCTAAATTACCTAATTTACCCTTTATCGTGGTAACAAAATTTGCCATGGTTACTATTAATTAAGGAAAAAAATGAAAGGGAACTATTTACCAAATTTATACCTTCTAAAAAAAATTCAACATCCATTTTTCAATATTCAAAGACCAGATATTTCATAATTAAATTTAAAATAAAACCGCAAAAATGTCATGGAAAATAGTTTTTTTTAAAGTCCATTTTGAAATGAAAAATGTTTTTATAATAAATTATTCTATAATATATATTTCAAAAACCATATTTTGATCAAAATGAACTAATTAAAATTTAAAAATAATACAAAAAATAATTTTACTTTGTAATGACCATAAAAGAAAACATGAATTTTCAATAAAAATCAGAATTTTCACAATTCATCAAAAATGAAACTTATCAGAAAATATTAAAACATAAACCAAAGTGAATTTTGATACTATAATTTAAAAAATGAAATTTATTTTGTAAAATATAATATAATTTTTTTTCAAAAACTATATTTCAAATGGGTGCAATGTCAAAAGGCTGAAAAACTGTGTTTTTTGGGAAAATATTTATTTTATTCGAAAAATTGAATGTGTTTTTATATAATGTATAGAAAACATATAATATAAATTTTAAACATTATATTAAATATATTAAACATATATTTAATTAATAAAATTCATAAATAGTGATTTTTTAATTTTATAAGCTCACTTATCTTCATTTAAATAGTTTTTTAGAAGAAAGTTAATACTATTCATACACACTGTTATAATGACTAGGTTATAAGGTAACATAATAATATTTTCTTTTCCAATTATACTTAGTATTAAGTGAAATTAATTATATCCAAATAAAATGAAATATATTGTAACATAAGCCAAGTATATTGTTACATATACTGTAAGCTAAGACGATGTTGCGTATTGCACAATCTTATCTTGGTGTAGCGTACAACACAAGATATCAATGAAATTAAAAAAACTATATCTCATAAAAATATCTGGGTGTTACATTAAATATTTGGGACTCAATAGTTAGTAAACATAACACACTATAATGCCAATATCATGTGGATCCTATGTTTTTAATACGATACACGCGATGCCTCTTAGCTTTATAGGCCAAGATCTAAAATCCAACCCCAACCACTTTCTAAAGTGCCAAGATTCAAGAATCTATTGGAACCGGATACACCCTGAGAGGGTGGGGGGTTAATTAGTGTGATAGATAAATTTAAAATTTTCTATATAGTATTATAAACATGATTTCATTAACTTTTTACAACATTCGTAGGAACTATGTTGAAATTTTCACTTGACTACACATTCTTGACCTAACTAAGTAATAAAAAATATATGGGAAAGTAAAAAATCCACAAGACACATGGATTTTTACATGGTTCATCATAAAAGGATATCACATGGAGAATATTATAATATTTTCTATCATACCATAATACATATAAATTCACTAGTTTGGTGGATACAAATTATTCTTAAATATTTAGTCCATGCTAGGTTCACTATCATTACATGAATTATGGTTTGGAAACTCCTCACCTAAGGAACACTACCTCTTCATTATGTTTATACACTTCACTTATTATGGTACTTCCAAAATTTATAAACATATAGGTATTCCTTAATAGATTGGAATCATAAGTATTTTTACCAGATCATCATGTGACACTCATTGCATCACAGTCCTAATTTGATGCTATCTGAATGTATTGATCACTTTAAAAAGATAGTCAATGTGTCATGTTCGTGAAACATCTCTATTTATAAAACCCTCACATTCATGCAACTACTTTGTTTTCACAAAACATTTTTTGGCACAATACACCACACAATCACAGAACTCCTCAGTTTTCCCAAAAATTACATTGTATCATGAAACTCTACACTTAAGGTAACTTATGTAGTGTCATTAAAATCTACACTTTTGCAAGAATTTTAGTTTTTTCTGAATATCTGTTGGTCATATAGAAATAGGGTCTTTCTTCACATAACTGATGTCAACATTAATTCATCACAAATGAAATTATTTCATATAATCCATGTGAATGTGTTCACAAAAAGCAATGGTCAGACTAAATAAATTCCTTTCTTCACATAACTTATGTCTACATTAATTCTTTTCACAATATATTTTTGATTTATATCATTAAAATCTTCAAAAATTCCATCTACTACAAATGAGAATGCTTGTGTGCTATTTATAGATGCATCTGACCCTTTACAAAACATATTTACATGGAACCCACCCTACATGCAACTTTCCTAGTTCTTTAAACATTTAAAAGTTGACATCGCCTTTATTGCACAAATCACTACCTTCATGAAACTCTTATATGTATTTCATTGGTTTACAAAAAAGTTTTATGACTATAAAATTTGAATTTTATGAAATATATTTATTTTTTAAACAATTTCATTTACTTTATTCTGATAAGGTGATCTGGAATATTCAATTATGTGTAACATCCGGAAAATCCATCAACCTTTCACACTAAATTTTCATTTATGTGAAAGTACCTACTTTTCCAAAAATAACCTTTCAAATTCCTCTAAATTTTAGTCCCCAAATAATTTAACAGACAATAGGATATATTTACACTTTATACATGAAAGTTTATACACCTTTTCTAGGATTATAAATTCATGCTATGTGCTTTAGTTATTGGTTGTAAAATTCTTTCTTCGAGAAAAATAGATGAGACTGATTCCTTGAGATGAGTATTGATATCATTTCTTCCATAAATCAAAATAGTATATGAATCACCAACTGGGTGAGAATATATCCACACTAAAATCATTCCATTTAATTCATTCTTCAACATATGAATATGATCACTCACTATAGATTGAGTGGTGAACTTTACAACAAGATGAGAGCAAGTTAGTTTGTTTAGAAACTTTTTTAATACTCAACCAACATAATATTCATGTTCAAGAATATCTTATGATCATAATGTTTGGATATTATAATATAATAGAAAGTATCAACATGTATTCTATATATTATATATGCTAGAAATGATAATTACCATTACGATACTGTAGTCATCCTGAATGAAACTTTGATTGAATGAAACCCCACACGAAAAATAGATTTGGGTCCAAAATTCCCCCCTTTGTATTTTGTTATCAATACAACCATAAATATATCCAAATCTATATACTCTAAATATTTAATGGCTAGGGATTTATGATTCCTCTTTTTCCTCCCCGATCACTTTACCCTCCCTTGATATCGAAATAAATAGGTCCACATGAAACCAAAATTATTATTTAGTTTGTATTACCCTTAGGGTCATTAGATATTCCTTTTATGTCACTTACCCCTCTCACATCATGACTAATAGGGAGTTATTGAACCCAAATTTACATTAAGTATCCTCTCCATGGTACACCAAATTCTAAAGGAAATTTATTCATCAAAAAAATTTCTTCTCATTAATCAATAATCACCATTAAATATATTTTAAATGTAAATTAGAAATATATGGGTCCATACAGTTCTATTCCATTTATATAAAAATAGATAAAGAGATATTTTTCTTCCCCTTTGTGAAATATAATTCAATTTATACATCATATATAAATTTCCATTTGAAGAAATTTCTCTTCTTAATACCGTTCAAAACAAGAACGAATTTTTTATAGATTCAAACTTTTTGAATATTTTTAGTGATTGAAATTACCACTTGTCATTGATCCATCAATATATCATCTAAACGTACTTAGAAATAACATGTTGTAGGAAATAAGTGTTAAATACAAAAAACACAAATGTTTTTCAAGTTAGTCAATTTTTTCCATAAATTATAACAACGCAAATTTATTTATTTTGAAGAAAATTATGTGATATTAATCACACTAACCAAAACCAGTTAATGAATAAGTAATTAAGAACAAGTGTGTGAGACAATCCACATGTTAAACTGACTACCACCACTCATTAAACATATCCTTAAGGAATCACTTGGTATGTATGATATTTAATTCATCATAGGACACCTTTTTTAGATAAAGGCAAATAGACTAGAGTTCATGTAACAAAATAACCTTGAATACATTTTCCCCTTTTAATGATACCTATTATTGATACCCATAATTGATTTTTTTAAAATGTTAAATTAATCTTAAAAATAGGGATAGCACTTGATGGGAACACTATTTATTTATTAGAATAATCATGGTATCCTAAAAATAGTCAGCTGATATTAAATTATTCAAAAAAAATTATAAACATGAAATATATGAATGTTGTTGCTTCTCCACCAATATATATTTTCGTGGTGCTCAAATTTCACTTGAAATAAGGCCCAACACCAATGTTTGAATATTAATTGTGACTTGGAACTAATGGATAATTCAAAGATAGTTTTTATAGATCTTTAACTTCACATTAGGCACTTTATCACATGATCTTCCTTTTCAATAGCACACAACTTCCAAATATATATTTTTAAAAAGAGTGGCTAGGTAACAACACTTGTTTAATCTAATAGCATATGTAAATTACTAGTATTATGATTCTTTCTTGTCACATGAATCTCTATTTAGCTTACTCACCTGTGAACTTTTAGTATATACACACCCCATGGATCGTATCTTATCTATAATCATATACAACATAAAAAATATATTAGAAACGGTTAAATGAATGAAGAGAGGGGTACCTATGGAATCCTCAAAAAGAGGATTTTGGTTGATCCTGATCAATCAAACCTTTGACAATTTGATGAAAAATATTATACTTCTTCATGTTTGTTCCAAATTCCTATAAAGCTCCAACTATTCAAGTAATATAATTAGAAATTATTTACCCACATGTTTAGTATTATTTTAATATGTAGGTATATATGGATTGAATAATTTCATAGTTATGGATTTAAAACTACTCATAAAACTTTATTTATTTGAAACAACACCTGTGAAACATTTTACATGATTCTTCCTCATAGCATGAATCTTACCATTACTATTATGCTCTTTCTTGTTCATCTATTGGAGTTAATTATATTTCCATCACCTCTCACCTTATGGTAAAAATTATGAATCCACAAATACATTATTCCTTATTAATTTCATTATAAATCATATTTTTAACCTCTAAAATTTTATTTTTTGGAACTTCTTTCTTTGATGAGACATTCTTCTTACTCATAGATAGAGTTTCTTCTCACTTTTTCCTCCATATTTTTTTTTCCTTCCTAGAGGGATACTGTGATTGTAACCTAGTTGGTGCTTCATATTACTTTCATTCCGATACATATTTTTTCTATAATACTTTAATACAATTTTCTAGCTAAATAGTATATCTTCTTATATATATTATCTCTTTTTATTCCATAGGATTGAGGACCACATTATTGAATCTTTTTCATTCAATGAATTTTTCCAACTGAATTTTATTTTCATATATTCAGGGTGAGAAAAAATAAAATATATTCCACTGAATATATACCCTGTATTATCTTGTATTAGTTTAGATATTTATGTAACTAATCTTTTTCCATCATTGATTCTTAATTATTCATGACACACACTCATAGTTCACCCTATTCTTAAAAAATAGTATAATTTCATATGTGCTTTCTTCTAAGAGTCTTTAATTTTATGTTTTCTTGGAAGATTATATTTATTTTTAGATTTAGAAATATTTTTTCTCTAATTTTTGGATATTATATTTAAATACTTCAATAATACACTTATAAGATTTTCCCTAGAGGTAAAAACCACTTTCTCGTTTCCATTAGACAAGTTTAGATTTTCCTCACACACTATAATCTTCTGGTATTTCTATTTTAGTTTTGTTTCTGTTTCAATTAATTTGGAAGTATCTTGTAACATCATATTACTAATTTTTAGTTACTCAAAAAACATCCATTTTTATCATTCTTTTGTTGGAGTTTGAATTGGATTTTTCTAGGAGGAAAGTTGAAATTGTTTGAAATTTCTGGACTGTGAATGGTTAGCGCACGGTTTTCTTAAACTGTGCACCCACAAAGTTCAAACCATGAAACACTAGGTAGTGGGGGTTTTCACAGTTGGAACATAGTTTTAAAAGCCATACACCCACCTTGTAGAAACCACACACCCTAGTGTGGGAGTTCAGGGTTAGGGTACACAATTTTTCTCAACGTTTGACCCTGTCCGACAAACCATGCAAAAAATATTTTTTATTTTGAAAATTTCATTGAAATTTCCAGAACCCATGTTTTATCCCTCTGTTGACCCCAAATTATGATATCACAATTCCATAGGTCTTTTTATATCTCAATAACCCTTTTTAGCTTCGTAAAGCCTATTCCTAGGAAGTTCAAAGCATCGAAGATATCATGCGATCTCTCCCTAGTAAGTTATTCTCCTAACATTCCTTCCCTCTCTCTATATCACATTATTTTCTCCATAAAATTTTTTAGATCATCATGTGTTCTATGGATCTAAAATCCTTTTATTTAGATCTTTATTACATATTTTTTTAGGTATCCGTCGTCATCATTAATCATTTGAAAATCTAGTTGTGGGTGTTGTGATACACGATCTTTGTGATAATGGCATGTTGTTCTGTTTGTGTTTCACTATATAATAAAAAATTTATTTTCTTGATTGTATTTAAATTTATTTCAATTAAATTATTAAAATACAAATTGATGTGAATTATAATTTATAATATAATTGGTATAGATTTTGGGGAAACCCCCCAATTCTAATGGAATTGGAAAATGGGGTGTAATTTTTAATATATGGAAATTATGAAATTATTTGAGGATTTATTTTTATTAAAATGGATTAAATTTAATTAATGAAAACCTATAGTTGGTTTTATTATAAAAATTCCAGAATTTATGAAAAAAATATGTTTTAGTTTTGAATATAAATTGACATTTTGAAAAGGAAAAGTGGGAAATTAAACTAAGAATAATGATTGATTTAAAATGAAATGATTTGAACTTTTTAAACTCATTGTCTGATTGAGGATGTGATAACCTGGGTATTTTGTGTGTTATTTTGGAAAATAAAACATGGATGGTAATTCCCTAGAAAATTTTTGATGATGGCAAATCTAACAGAAATTATGTTAGGAATATCATATTACTGATGGAATGTTGATGAATCCTAGCTATCCTGATCCTAAGGGAGGTGTGTAAACATGTTCTATTGTCACTATTATGAGAGTGTTTGGATCCTATAAATAGAAACTATCATACCATAGGGAGGATGACCATGGTTCTTATTTTGACTTTTTTAATTATAAATTCCATTTATTGTGAAACCTCTTTACTTATTCCAAGTGACTAATATGAGCTGTTTCGTATAAAATTTTTACTTATTCCATTGTTTGAAGTTTTTACATCGGTTGAAATGAAATTCATTTTTTTAAAATATAAAATAGTATCTCCATGAACAATTTTATAAAAATTGAATACATAATTTGGTTTGTTATTATGGAATCTTATTATAGAACACATTGTGAGACCCTATTGGGTTTTTCATCCCAAACCCTAACTTTTCTTTCATGACTTTTTAGATCTTATTCTGATAGGTCCAAGTAATGGGAAAGTGTCTCTTTGAGGTGGTGGATGTTATTGACCCTTTAGGGTTGGAGTTTTGATAACTTCAATATATTTGAGTTTTATGTTGTCTGATTTTGAGTACTTTAATGATGTACTTTTTGGGATTTGGATATACCTATTTGGTTTTTGGTATAGTAATCTTTGGAGTTTTGAGAATACTGATATGTATCTTTATCTTCCACTATTTACATGGAAAATCCATTCCATCTTTTATGTTGTATAATTCTAGGTTCTAGTCACCAACCCATGGTGATCAAGAATACCCTTAGGTCTATGTTGAGATCCACTCAAGTTTTTGGTTACAAGGGTACCTGGGATGGTTCATGAAAAATTGGCACCAGAGGTGCATGTTATTAATCATTCCTTGATGTTATTATGTAGTTGAGTTATTTTTTGGTACTTAGGACATAGTTACGAGTAAGCTCATGGCCAACTCTCATTTTTAAGACCCTTAAGTCACCATGATTGGTTTGGGAAAAGTGTTTTGAGGTTTTATTCTAGTATTTTTCAAATGTTTTATTTGGATAGGTTCAAAAAAGTCTTGATATCCTCTCTAGTAGTATTAATATCCATATTTCTATTATTTGAGTATTTTATTTGAGTAACATTATGATTTCTTTAGTTTTTTTTCTTGAGGTTTTGTAGCATGATTCCTCTATGAAGATGTGTGAAAATGATCCACTAGTGGAAACTCAGAGGGATTAATTCTGGATTCATTCTTAGGAGTTAATTTTTTAAAAGGCATAAGAAATCCAAGGATCTAATAATACTCAAGATGATGAGGATTGTTTTAGAATTATTGAGATTTTTTTTGAGTTATTAGATATGCCTGATGAAATCAAGGTGAAATGTTCATCCATTAAGATGGAAGTTCTTAGAAATAGATGGAAGGAAATGATGGTGATAGTAAATATGAATTAGGGTCTAGAGTGGAATAAAATAAATGTTATTTTCATTTATCAATTCTATATAGAGTCTATGGTTGTAGAAAAATCAATATATTTTTTCAAAATTGAGAAGTCTGATAATACCATGACTAAGAATGTGAACCGATTCATCAAGCATGTGAATTTTTCACTTGATATAGTATCAAATGAGAAGATGAAGACTAGAAAGTTTGATATGGGACTTTGATCTGATTTTAGTTACTAGGTTTTCATACTGGAGCAGTCTTCTTATATTGATGTTCTTGATAGGATTTTGATGAATAATCTTGATCTGGTTAGTAAGTTAGGGTTAATGGGAGTTCAGTTTTCTCAAAATGGTTGTTTTGTGAGTTACTAAAAAATAAAGAGAATACATGATGAATCTCATGTTGAATCTTGAAAAAATGGTTCTTCTAGACCTCTTTTAGTTCTTGGAAGTGGACCTTTGACTTGATTCTAGTGTGGATTTTTTGGGCATTTAAAATAGGTTTTTCCTGAGGAACCCAAGATATGTGGTTCCTATAGATAGTTGGGTCACTTATAGATGTTCTGTTATATATTTTTTTCTCCACGTAGTTGAACAGGTTCATCTACACCAAAAGTAATACGGTGAAATTCGATGTTTCAATATCTAAGGGGTCCCAATCATAGACATTCGGAATACAAATTCTTCTTATAGTGGAAGAGTTTCTAGAGGAGGTCTATATAAATGAAAATACTATGATAAGTACCATCAATATAGATTCATATTTACATACCACTATATTTGATACCGGTTCATGTCATTTGTTTATATAAACCAAAATTTTAAACCTACTAAATCTTCCTACATATATTTTATCTTATGCGACAGATATAACTACACCCCTTATAATGAAGAGATAGAAAGTTCTCTATTGTCCTTCTTGTGTTTTCACTTTATTAGATATTGATCTTTTGATTTTCAGTTTGCAACATGAAATATCCTGATTTAATTTTTGGGATTGAATGAATCATTTATAAATAGTCTTGAATTTATTGTTATCTTCAATGGATCTCCTTTACTACACCCGATGGGGTGTGACGTATATTTCCGGTAGAATGGGTCCTAAGGATGAGTAGATCCAAACCTTCTTATCGAGAGTTGGGAAAAGTAATATGACTGTTTTCTTTTGATTTAGAGTGGTAATTTTTGTGTGATGATATCCCTCTAGTTTTTATCTAGTATACTATTGTGTTTCCTTATGATTGACTTGGTTTATCATCAGTAACAGAGGTAGAGTTTTCAATAAATTTATTACTGGATACTTTTTTGGTATTTACTAATTCATACCATATGAAACAAACTAATATGAAAGAGTTATAGACTCATTTGGGTGATCTTTTAGAGAAATTTTTTATACACCAGAGTTTTTCACCTTAGGCAGTTCTTGTTCCTTCGCTAAGAAAGATGATGGAACACATTCCCTAAGTGTAGATTACTAGAAACTAAATTGATTTACAATAAATAAAAAGTATCAGTTTCTAGGTATTAATGATATTTATGGATAGATGTAATGATAGAAGTGGTTTTTAATGACTGATATGAAATATGGCTATCACCAATTGAGAATAAAATAATTTTTCATTCAGAAAACCTCCTTCTTGAGAAGGCATGTCCATTATTATTACCTTGTCATACCATTTCTTCAATCCAATGTTCTTGTAGTCTATATGTAATTGATGAATGAGATATTCCATGAGTGTCTTGATACTTTTGTTTTTATATTTTTGGATGAAATCATGGTTTACTCCAAGTATGAGGAGGATCATTGGAATAATATAAGATAAATCTTAGAATTATTGAGAAATCACTAACTTTTTTCCAAAATATCAAAAACATGATTTATAGATTCAGGAAGTGATGTTCTTAGGACACATGGTGTCATATCATGGAATATAATTTGATCATGAGAGGGTAAAATCTTCTATGACATGGGAGCATCCAGAAAATGTTTTCAAGATTCAGATCTTCTTGGGTATAGCATGATATTATCTATGGTTTGTAAAGGATTTATATAAATTGGATTCTTTGATGATTGCTCTTACTTAGAAGGGAGTGAAGTTCATTTGGGATGATAAATTTTAGAGTTATTTTGTTGAGATAAAATGTCTTTTGACTTATGAACTAGTGTTAACTCTTCCAAAGGCCGACCATGGCTATGTGGTATTCTGTGACACATCAGGTTCAGGTTTGGTCTATATTCTTATGTATGGTGATCATGTCGTTGCCTATGGATATCAGAAGCTTAGAACACATGACAATAATTATCCAACCTGTAACCATTAACTCACACTTATAATGAATGCACTTAAGAGTTAATTTTTTTCCTTTTTTTGGAGAAAGGTTTACTGTGTTTTCCAACAAGAAGTGCCTAAGTTGTATCTTCACTAAAAAATACATTAATCTTAACTAGTTCAATTGGATGGAATACCTGAAATATTTTGACATTGACATTTCCTATATGTCGGGGAATGAAAATGATTTTGTTGATGCATTGAGTAGGAAAATCCTGACCATGTCTATAAAAGAATCATGAGAAGAGTGGAACATAATTGATCTTTTTTGCATAGTTTTATTTCAGAGTTTTGGAAATAGAGTCTTAGTTTGTCTTGTCTAGTGTTCATTTGACTTACGCTCTTATTGATATGATTCTCCAATAATAACAGCATGATGATGAATTCTAAAGGATTAGAGGATATCTTTATGGTGGGGATACCATTGATGAGGGATCATTCCCTAGGGAGGGTATCCTATCCTTTTGGAATTATTTTTTTTGTGCAGTTACATATGAGAAAATATATAATGCGGGATTTATATAATTCCTAGTAATAAGTACACCCAAGAACCACAAATATGTTTTAATGACATGAGGAATCGATTCTAGAGGCTAGGTATGAGATGATACATTACTTATTTTTTATCACATTTTTATATTTTCCAAAAATTCATGTTCAAGCACCAAAGACCTTTAATGTTGATCCAGCCACTTCCAGTGCAGACTTGGAAGTGGTATGAGATCTCTATATACTTTGTGGTTAGGTCTCCACATACCATAAGGAATAATAATGTGATATGTGTTTTGATTTATAGTTTGACAAAATAATCTCACTTTATACCCATTTGTGATACAACCAAAGTTGAGGAGATGGGAAATATCTATATGAGAGAGATTTTTTTCATGGAGTTCAATATTCTATGGTATCTGATATAGATCCCCAATTTACTTCTCTCTTTTAGAGAGGACATTAAGAGGCACTAGAATCTCATGTTTATTTTAGTATGACATATAATCCGTAGATAGATGGCTATAGCTATAGATCTATATAGATTATTAAGGATGTTATTTATGCATGTTTTCTTTATTTTAATGGAGATTTGGATAACCATTTGGGACTGGTTTAGTTTTATTATTATAATAGGTACCAGTCCACAATTAAAATGGTTTTTTTGAGGCATTTTATTTCTAACATTGTAAATACTTATCATTTTGGTTGAATAACTGAGAAAGTTCCTTGGTTTTACCGAGATTGGTCTAAGACATGAAAGAAGATATTCAGTTGATTAATCAAAGGATGTTTATAGAACAGATCTAGTGTAAATCTTATACTGATCATCATCAAAAACCATTGGAGTTTTTAGTTAGTGACTAGGTGTTTTTTAATGTTTCACCTCACTTAGGTCTTTGACAGCTTGGGAGGAAAGGGAATCTTGCTCTTAATTTTTTGGTACATTTTGATGTTTTTGAGAATGTGTGGAAATTGGTTTATTATTTAGAACTTCCACCATATTTGAAATTAATAAATAATATTTTTCATGTATCATAGATTAGAAAGTATATTTATGATCAATATCTTGTTTTGATATAGAGTGATCTTGATGTTGAGCATAATTTATCCATGAGTGAGAATCCAATCAATAATGTTGATTTTCAGACTAAGGTATTTTATGGGAGGAAAATAAATTTGGTCTACGTGCTATGGAATCATGGTTATGATATTCATGAAAATTGGGAGATAGAGAGGAATTGATGAGAGATAATTAGAATCATCTTTTTGATATGGAAACTTCATGACTAGATTTTTGGTTATAGAAGGTTTTTATGGTTGAGAGGTTATAACATCATGTAACAAGTTTTCAAGTACTCATCAACCCTCTTTTTTTTATCATTCATTATTTGAGGTTTGACGTGGGTTGTTTTGGGTGGAATTTTGAAAATTTTGGAAATTTCTGGTCTATACATGGGTTTCGCACAATTTTCCCAAACTGTGTACCCACGTAGTGAAAACTGTGAAACACTTGGAAGCTAGGGTTTTCATATTTGGATCACAATTTGAAAAATGTGAACCCACCATATAGAAACAACACACCCTAGTGGAGGGACACACATTTAGGGGACACAGTTTGTCGACCAATGTAGCCCTACCCTTCTAACCATTTGGATGTTGTTTTTTTTGTTCCAAAAATTATTTTAATGTTTTTTGAACCCCTGTTTTATCCCCCGCTTAACCCCCAACTTCTCATATCATAATTACTTTCTTATTGGGAGATCTTAAGAACCCATTTTGGCTCATTCAAAATTATTCTGAGGTGGATTTAAGTATGGAGGATATCATTTTATTTCTCTCGGATAAGTGATTCTATTTCCATACATTCGCCCACTATATTTTTCATTCCTCTATAGGGTTTGTTAGATCATCATGTGTTCAATGGATCTAACCATTTATTACTTTAATAATACTTATAGGATTTTTTTGAGATATCCATCATCTTCGTTAATCATTTCAAAATCTCTTTGCAGGTTTTGTGATACATGATCTCCTTGATAAATTTTGGTGGTTCCATTTGAGTTTCCCCGTATAATTAAAAAATTATATTCTTGATTTTATTTAATTTTATTTCAATTGAATTATGAAAAACCAATTCAATGAAAATTTGAATTGGAAGTTGGATTGGTATAAATGTTTTTAAAACCCCCCCAATTCTAATGGAATTTGAAATTGGTGAATATTTTGAAATTGAAGGAAATTGTGAAATGATTTGAGGATTCATTTTATTAAAACGGATTATAATAAATTAATGAAAAACTAGGATTTTTTTTTTGAAATTCACGAATTTATGGAAAATATTTCTTTTTGGTTTTGTAAGTGAATGGGAATATTGAAAATAAAATGTGGGAAATTGAACTGAGAATGATGATTAATTTCAAATGAAATTATTTTCCATTTTTCAAATGATTTGTTGATTGAGAACATAGGATCTTTGGTAGTAAGTGGGATATTTGGGACAAGAAAACTAAGATGGGAATTCCCTAGAATAAATTGATGATGAAAAACATAACATAATTTATTTTGGAATATCATATTCTTAATGGGGTGTTGATGAGTGCTAGTCAGCCTAAGATTTAGGGATGTGTCTACACATATGCTATGATCACTAATATGAGAGTGTGAGGATCATATAACTAGAAAATATCATACAAAAGGATGATGACAATGGTTCTTATTGTGACTGTTTTGATTATAAATTTTATTGATTATTAAACCACTTTACTCCTTCATAGTGATTTATATAAACTATTTTACATAAAATGTTTACTTAAGCCATTGTTTGAAATGATTTCCGTCATTTGAAATGAAAATCTTGTTTTATTATAAATATTAAATTGTATCAACATTCCCTATTTTATTGAAACTAAATTCAATATTTGGTTTATTATTATGGAATATTATTATGGATGAATTGGTGAGACCCTACTAGTATTTTTATCTCACACCATACCATCTACTGCATGTTTTTGTATATTTTATTCTGCTAGGTATAAGAAAATGGAAAGTGGCTATTGGAGGAGGTGGATATTCTTTTCCCTTTGGGTTTTTAGTATTGATACCTTCGAGATGTTTGAGTTTTATCATGTCTTCTTTTGAGTAAATTGATAATGTACTATTCTGGTTTTTGTTATACCTATTTGGTTTATGGTACAGTCTCCTTTGGATTTTTGATCACAGTGATTTGTATTTTTATCTTCCACTATTTATATAGAAAAAATGTTCCCTCTTTTATATTATATGATTACAGGTGTTTGTTTCCAACCCATGGGGATCGATAATTCCCTTAGAGCCACATTGGGATCATCTCGAGTATTAGGGTACCTGGGTACCTAGTATGGTTTGTGATATAGCTTCATTTATAGGTTTAATCCTCTTTTCAAGAAGTAAATTAATATTAATGAAACATGATTTACACTATTTTTAAGGCCATTTGTTTTAAGATTTCATTTGAAAAATCTTCATGTAGATCCCTATATTCATTCAACATAGCACCATTTTATTTATGTAATAATTTAGGGCCATGTCCCCTCTTTTCAACATCTTGTTATATATGCAAAAATATCTAATGATTACATAATACACTTCATTTATAATCTCCCAATATTCCACAATCTATGATTATTTATTAGAAGATTTAAAATTTTCAATCACCTTTTCTTGTACTTTATTATTATTCTTGAGATTCACTACTTCTTTAGAATTCACAAGACTAATAGATTAATAAATTAATTCTTTCTTATGTCAGTATATATCTACTTTAACCTCATAAATATATTCAATTGATTATTTTAATATACAACTAACCTTTTGATTTTTCACTCATTAAATGTATAGTTATTTAAGGGAACCTTATAGTCATACCTATAGTCAACCACACCCTCTTATACTATATTTTCAAGGGAGTAATCATAACCTCTATATTTATAATAATCCTCTACAACATGTTCACAATTAGTTGAAATAACTGAATTAGAATCATTCACCATGATTTCTGTATCTGATCTCCCAAGGATCATCTTACTTTTCTTTTTTCATATTCATTCCTTTTGTCATAAATCATTCTCCTTTTAATATTTTACAATCTTCTTCACAACCTTATTTACCTCTTTATGTTTTTGATAAACAGTTTCTAGATTCTTTTATAGTTCAAAATCAGTAGCACGATGAATGGTTTTCTAATATAATTCATTATAAAAGGATATATTTATGATCTTTTCAATCGCTTCATTCCCAATTTTATCATTATTCTTTATCAAGTGTACATATCTTTAGATATACACCTAAACATATTCACCACAAGTATATAGAAACATGATACTTTCTCTCTACCATACATAAAATCCAGTTCTATAAAAAAATGGGGGCTCCATCATAGAATATATGTGCATAAATACAATCAATAATTATGATGTCAAACACTAAGTCTTAACCACTTCCCTCTAATACCACTTGCTCGAACCAGATACACCATGAGGAAGTTGGGGGGGGGGGTGAATTAGTGTGAATGAAAAATAAATTTTTTTATGCATTGTCTAGTTTACTTTTTTTATAATATTTTCCCCATGTTGGAAGTAACTATCTTCAAATTTTCACTTGATTAATCCTTCCTCTCGATCCCATGGAGCGATAAAAAAATATACAAGAGAGTAAAAAATCCACATGACACATGTATTTCTACATGGTTCACTAGAAAGGGCTAGAATATAGATATTATGTTGATGTTGTTTCATTCATACCAGAATCCAATGAGCTTCATAGTTTGGTTGATACAAATAATTAAAAAATGGTCACTCCATGTTGGGTACAATGCCTATAAGATTTTGGGTTTAGACACTCCTCACCCAAGGCCCTCAACCTCTTCGTCACCTTTACTCACTACGTTGATGAATATACTTCCATAGTTTATAGACTTGTATGTCTTACCCAATATATAAAAATCATAATAATTTGTTCATGTTCATCACAAGACTCTACTTTCATTATAGTCCTGATTTTATGATCTGTGAATTAATTTTATATTTAAAATTGATATTCAATGTGTTATGGTCATTGAAATTATCCTTTCATGAAACCTACACTTTCCCAAAACTCCCCAATTTTCACATAATATTAATTATGTCCTTACACTCGATAATTTTGCGCAATTTTTTTTTGCTATTTTGAAACTCCACACTTTCACGATTCTTTCTCTATTTCATGAAACTCTAAACATTCTTGAGACTTTAATTATTTCATGAATCTTCAATGGGCTTATATATATCAGTTATTTCTTTATGAACTAATTTTAACAATACTGATTAATGTTAGAAGTTATTTCACTCAACTTATGTCTTCATGAGTGCATTCACAATACTCAATAGTCAAAATGAAATACGTACATTCATAACATAACTTATGTTTTCATTATTTATTCACAAAAATATTTCATGATTCATAGCCTTAAGATATTCAAAAAGTCTAAATGGTACAAAAGATGGGGGGTTGGGTGGGTGGAAACCTATTTATAGGTACAAATTATTCTTTATAAAACTACCTTTCATGACACCTAATTTGTGCACAACATTATTGGTTCACCAAAAATTAATAATTTGACATCTCTTTTATATATAAAATCACTATCAACGTGCAACTACAATTTTTATTTTTAGGTTCAAACAACTTTGTCTTCATTACACAAATATGACATTCAAGAAACTTTATAACTTTTGGGAGATACTTTACTTTACTGTATTTTGATGGGGGTGGCCCTGAATCTTGACTTTCACATGATGTAGGGTAACTCTTTCACCCATCCGAAGAACTTTTTCAGTAGAATGAAAATATTTCTTTTGGATAAAACACAATTTCTCATACTTTCAAATTCTAGTCCCTAAATTTTTTGGAAAACCCTAGTAAGTTCTACCACCTCAAACGTGAATCTCTCTATACATATTCTAGGATTACAATTCATGATTATTTATTCACTTCTTGGATATGATCTTCTTTCTTTCACACAATTATATGTGACCAAATCCTCAAGATGTGGGTAATGAAAATTTATTCCATAAATCAAAACAACATGTGAAACTTCATTTGAGTGAGAATAATTCGACACTAGAATCATTAAATTTCATTCATCCATCAATATCCAGAAATTATAAATCATTGTAGATTGAGTGATGAACTTCACAACCATATGAGACAAATTTAGTCTATTTAGATTTTTTTTATATTTAACAAGTTCCAAATTCCTATTGAGGCATAACTCTTATTATTAACTTCTAGATATTTTCTTGGACAAGGAAGTATCAAAATGTATTTAATATCTTCAATTTTCTAGTGATTCTCATTACCATTACAATACTATATTCATACTATATGACACTATGATTAACAAAAAATATAACACCAAACATATGTTTTGGTCTAAAATTCCCCCACTTCGGTTTTTTTGTCAATATGATCCTAAATTCATCCTATATCAGATACTCCAATCATTTCATGGATATTGATTTATATTACTTCCTTTCCACCTCAATTACATTTCCCTCCACCTTTGACATAAAAATGAAAAGGGCCACATAAAACTAGATTTATTATTCAGTTTCTCTTCCTATTAGGGTTATTAGATATTCCTTTTATGCCATCTCCCCTATTAAATCCTAAATAATAGAGAGGAATTGAACCCAATTTTCCTTTAAGTCTCCTCCACCTAGCACTATTAATTCCATAGGGGGTTTCTTTATCAAAAAACTAATCACACTCAATCAATAATCTCCATTCAATATATTTCCAATGAGGTTCAGAAACATGTTTGGGGCACATAGTTCTCTTCTAACTGTATAAAAAATTGATATTGACATATTTTTATCCCAATTAAAATTTTTATTTAACTTTTGACACCACTTATCAATTTCTTCCTGAATAAATTTATATTCTTACCACTTCCAAGCTCATGGAAATTTTTTATAAATGAAATTTTTTAATATATTTATAGTTAGTGAAATTACCATGTAGAATTGATTCATTAAAAAATCCTCTTAGTCTACTGAGTCATAAATCATTATAAGAGACAAGAGTTTTCAATGTCACACGCTTACTTAAAAATATGTTAGCATCATAAATTAATTTATTTTGAAGAAAATACAATGGCCTGAATCAAACTAACACAAAATAGCTAGTGAATAATCAATTAAGAACAAATGTGTGAGACAAGCCACATGTTGAACAAACATTCAACGCTTGTTAAAGATAATGTCATGGTAATACTTGTTATGCATGATCTTCAATTCATCACATGACTCCTTTTTTGGATAAGGATAAACATGATAGAGTTATTTTCACAAAATCTCCCTAAATATATAAAAATTTGTAATAATACCACTTATTATACTAATCATTGATCTACTTATAAATGTTTAATTCCTCATCAAAATAGGGATACCACTTGATGTTAATTCTATTGGTTTTCCAAAAAATTATTGGTATCTCAAAAATATTCTGTTGATACCACATTTTTAGAACAAAATAGATAAACCTGAAATACATGAATTTTGTTCATTCTCCAAAAATATATCTTTTCATGGTGGTTAAATAGAGCATGAACTGAGGAATGATACCAATGTATGAATATTAAATTTGAAAAAACCATATCCTTCAAATATATATTTGGAAGATCTTCAGTTTCATATTTGTCACTTTATCTTATGATATTCCTTTTACATATATTGAAACATAAAAATACATACTTGGAAAATAGAGTTGTTTCCTAAAAATACTTGTTGAATCTAAAACCTTATGATAATTAATAGTACTATGATTATTTATTATTACATGAATATCTATTTAGCTTACACACGTATGTCCTTTTAGAACATACACAACCTAATGATTGTATCCCTCATTTTGTCTGTACCACCTCAAATATATATTATAAATATATAAATTCATTGGGATAGGGGTACCTATGGAATCCTCAAAAAGTGGATTTTAGTTTATCTTGATGGAAAAACCCTTTGATTTTTTTTTGCAAAATATTTTTCTCCTTATGTGTTTGTTCCAAATTCATAGCCAAATACAACTATTTTTTCCATATAATTAGAAAACATCCACCCATATTCATAGTATCCTTTTAGTACGTATGTACTATTGGATTTAACCATTTACAAATTTTGTATTAAAACCTACTATTATGGATTTATTTATTTTAAATACCACATTTTCACCATTTTACATGATTCTTTTTTGTACTAGGGATCCTACCATTAGTATTATACTATTGGTTCTTCCTCAATTGGAGGGATCATTATCTTACCATAACATATAAAATAGTGTTAAAACATGTAAATCCACTAAGTCATTCTTCATTCTTCATCAATTTTTCCTTAGCAAGAGTCACCTATTGAGTTTTCTTTTGAGGTGACTCTTTCTTTGAGTATACATTCTTCTTATTCATAATTAGGGTAGCTTCTCCAATTTTCTTCATTTTTTTCTTATAGTAGGGATACTGTGAGGGTAACCTATATAACACTTGGAACACATTTCAACAAGATCCTTGATTTTCATATAGGATAGTAATCCTATTTTCAATCTTTAGATGCTCTCTTCGATTCAATAGTCTATTATTTTATACCACTAGAGTTGAAGACCTTTTTGTAAAATATTATTACAAAAACACATTATTACAACTTCATTTCATTTCTATATAACATATGTGATAACAAATAAAACATCCTATATTTAATAAATACATTATATCATAATGTCTCAATTTTGATATTGATTCACACATTATTCTTCAATTTTTAAGCCTTTGAGTTTCCTGACACACACTCACAATGTTACCCATTCATCCACAATATTATTATTTCATATACACTTTCATATAAGAGTGTATAATTTTATTATTTCTTGGAATATTTTATTATTATCATATTTAGAAATATTCTTTCTCTAATTTTCAGATCTCAAATTTTAATCCCCACATAATACACTTATAAATTCTTATCTGGTAGAAAAACCCACTTTCTTCATTCCCTTAGAAATATTAAACTTTTCCAAATGATCTTTAATATTATGGTATTTGTCCTTTTGTTGAGAAAATATTAATATTAATATGGAAGTTTTTTTATTTATATATTTTCTCCTCCCTTCATTAAGTTTCCTGGGAGGAATGACTCATACTTTCAAATATATTTATATTGGAATTTATTGCTTGATCTCATATGAAAACTATTCAATTAGACCACTCTATTATTTCATCTTAGAACCCAATTTATTTATATCAACATTTAGGGATATCTCTAATCCTTATAACCTATTGTTCTCTATTAAAAAATATTTGATTATTTCATAGTACACTTATTGTATGATCTCCCACTATTCAACATTATCTTGTTCATTAGAAGAAGATTTAAAATTTTTATCAACTTTTCTTGAAATTTATTCTTCTTATTGATATTAAATACTTCTTTAGAGTTCACCTGAATAATAGGGTGCTCAATTAATTCTTTTGTTAATTTGGTCAAATATTATTCAAACTCATTCACATATTTTGTTGATCCTTTTAACATCTCAATAACATTTTTATTTTCACTCTTTGAATGTCTAGTTATTTAAGATAACCCTATAGTTATACCTTTAGGTCAACAACACCCACTAGTTATATATTTTAAAGGGAGTAATATGCACTTATAAATTTATAATAAACTTATAAAACATGGTTCTAATTAAATGAAATAACTTTATTAGATTTATTCACCTTGATTTATGTATCTGATCTACCAAGGTTCATCTTCTTATTATTTTTCTTATTCATGATTTTTTCATAAGTAACTCTCCTTGTACTATTTTACGATCTTATTTTGAGGTGGAATTTACATCCTTATTTACCGATGTCATTTTTCTATAAATAGTTTTCAGGGTATTCCATATTTCAAAAGAAGCATCACAATTAATGGATTTATTATAAACTTCATTGGATAAGGATTTATTCTGGATCATTTATGTAATTTCATTTCTGATTTTCCCATTGTTCTTTATCATGTTATAATCTCTTTTTTTTACCCAATAAACTCTTCACCAACATCATTTAAGAACATGGTAGTTTCTTTATTATATCCACGAAATTCATTTATATAAAAATAATGGATGTTTAATCATAAAATCCATGTAAATAAATCCAATCACTACTTCTATGGTTGAAAATTGATTCTTAAACTTAGCCCTATAATATAAAATATTGTAATGAGATACACCTTGAGGAGGGTGTGAATTATGATGACATATAAATATACAAATTTTCATTCTAGTCTAGTTAAATTTCTTTTAGGATATTGTTACAATTTTTGTAGGAACTATATTTAACCTATCACATGATTAATTCTTCCTATTGACCTCACAAATCAATAAAAATATATGTAGGAAATAAAAACATCCATAGGGAAAAGGGATTTTTAAATGGTTCACCATAAAGGGATAGTCCAAGGAGAATACACTGATGTTGTCTTGGTCATACCAAAATCCACAAAGCTTTGACTATGAGGTTGATATAAATGATTCTACAATGTTCACTCTATTATAGGTGCACTAACTTTACAAGATTTAGGGATAAGATTCTTCTCACCCAAGACACATTTCCAATTAACCACATCTATGTGATTATTTTATGAAGGTATTTTAACTATTTATAGACTTGTATGTATTATTCAATATATGAGAACCATAATGAATTTTACTAAGTTATAATGAGACTCTAATCATATCATAAACCTTATTTGAGGTTCTCTAAATGTAATATTAATTTAAAGTGGATATTCAATGTGTTCTATTCATAGGACATATCCTTTTACAAAACAATTGATTTTATGAAATTCCATGGATTTTGTGAAACTTTTATTGTGTATTGAAGCTCTATGATTTCTAAAAACTCTTATGGTTTCAAAAAACATTGATTATGTCACAAAACTCCACACTTTTAAACAACCTTATTTGTGTCGAGAATCACTATACTGTCATGATATTTTCAATATTTCATGAATTTACATTCATCGTATAGACACAAGTTCTTTCTTTACACAACTGATTTTTAGATTATTGCATAATGCAATATGTTATTTCACACAAACTATGTCCTCATTAATGTATTAATGAAACTCAGTAGAAAATAAGATGCGATTCTTTTCGTCACATAATTTATGTTTTCATTATTGATTTGAGTAAATCATTCATAATTTAGAGCCTTTCTATATCTAAAAAGCTTAGTTTCTTCAAATTAGGGGTTCTTAGAATGTTTACAGATGTGGATGAATCTTTACACAACTGAATTTCACGCTACACACCATTCATGAAACATTTATAGTTTACCAAACATTAATTATTTGACACCTCCTTTAGATCATAACTAATTTCCATCATGAAACTCCATTCTATAATTCATGGGTTTGAATAACATTTTATTCATTTGAAAAATTATATTTTACAGAACTATATAACTTTATTGAAACAATTACATTGGATGTATTTGGATAAGGTGTCCCTAAATATTCACTTTATAAAAATATACCAAAACTCCTTCACACTCTCATATAAAATTTTTATTTACACAAAAAATTCCCTTTCCTAAGAATCCCTTTCCACTTTCACTATCTTCTAGTCCCAAAAAAAATCTATAAAATAATTTTAAAAATCACCATCATATACATGAATCTTTATTTACCTCTTCTAGGCTTACAAATTAATGATTTTTTCTTTAATTCATGGCTTCACTCTTATTTAGTTCACAAAACCCAATGATACCAAGTCCTAGAGATGGTGGATAATTCCATTGATTATATAAATTACAACAACATGTGAAACTTCATACTAGAGAAAATAATTTAAAGCTAGAATAATTCTATTGAATTCATACTTAAACATAAATTAATGATCAATAACTATAGATCGAGTGATGAAATTCACAACCAGATGAGACCAACTCCGTATATTTATAAAAATTGTAGATATTCAACCTTCTCCCTCTTTTGGTTCAAGAATAACTCTTGATAGTAACTTTTAGATATTCTCCTTGACACAGAAGTATCATTATGTGTTTGATATATTCTACATGCTAGAAATTCTCATTACCATTACAAAACTATATTCATACTGTATGGAATTGTGACTGACAATAGATCCAACTCCAAACACAGTTTTGGGCCCAACAAAATATTTAACTCAAAAACCATAAATATAAAACCACATCTACATCAAATGAAGTGAAAATCCTAATAATTTTAATAACACAATACATGAAAATCATTCCCATAACCATAGAAACCTATACATCCATCAAAAAATATGTTCACAATGCATAAGTACGGGTTACATCATAAGATTCAACAAATCCCTATGTATCATATTTATCAAATCCCAAAATACAAATATAAGAACAAAACTGCTCTGGAACCAATTTGTAATATCCAAGACTGGATCACTTCATGAATAATAACTAGACAGAAATGCTACAGGACCTCAGGCGTGCCTCCCTATAAAACATAGTAAATCAACTAGCAGTGGGGGTCTAGGGTGGTATTGTAGGGAGACTATAACTATTGTATCATAGTTCACAATCTCACTAGAATAGATAAATATCATAAACATTAGAGTGTTTAGAAAAAATAAATGAATATAAATAAGTTAATAAAATGAAATGGTAACATATGGAATAAAAAATACTTCCCAATCATCCGATCACATGTAAAAAATAGAATAAAATAATAATTAAATAACTGAACAAGGCTCTTTACTACCATGCTGATCTACTCCATGCCCTAGTCTTTTGATATAACATGAGATATTTTTCTTGAAGATACAAAACATGTACCATGTCACATACCTACATATTACTACAATAAAATGTGGAATATTCTCAGGTACCCATGTGTAATGGTGGCCTAATCAGGGTATAAGTAAAACTCAGTAGGGCACCACCAATGGAATCCCTAAATATAAACAATCAGTGAAAAATAATTCCATCTAGAGGTTATCCATGTAAGAAAATACAACTATCACTAGTAAATATCTTAAACTAAAAAAATTAACAAACACCAAATTTGGGGGCCATGTTCACCATTGTAATGGTACAAACATACTTCAACCAGTGTTATAGTGTCTATAAGAAAATTGAATAAACTCTTCTAACCATATCACTCCCGACCAGGGTGAATGTACCCATCCTAGGACCAAAATAGAATTTGGGATAAATATACCCATCCTCAAAGATATGCACCCCTTGGGGGTCATGTTCACACCAGGTTAACCATAAAATTCATCCCCTGGGGAAAAATTTCACCCCGATTTAACCATAAATTGTGTCCCCCATGGGAATTGTTCACCATGGTTTAACGATAAATATCTTTACATCCCCTAGAGGTTGTGGTCCCCCTAGTTTAACCATAACCATCATACCCTAAAAGAAATGTTCACCCCATGTTAACCATAAATACCATCCTTCTATATTGGTTCATGGTTACCACATGTTTAAACATTTATAGAAACCAAGGAAGCATATACATAATATCATTGCTATAACTCAGAAATAAAAAAAAAGTAATAATGATGTTTTTACCAATTCCATTCCAAAAACCCATTCCATTTTCCATTACCAAAATATATTCAAGAAATGTTTCCAAAAATTGGGCCAAGACCACATTTCAAATCTTTATTCCAAATGGCCATTTCCCACTACATTTTCAATTATCATTTCATTTCTTTTCAAAATACCCAAGAAAAACACACACCATCAGTCACATTACCCATTACAATTTAAAACAAAAAACCCATTAAATTTACCTTACCTTTTTCCAAAAAATACCCTTTCACATTTCCATATCAAAATCCAACCCAAATTTATATTAAAAAGAAATTAATTTACATTCCAAAAACCAAGGATCATTTAAATAAATTTAAACTAAGAAATTTTATCATTTTAATGAAACATATATATGAGGAATTAACTAAGGAATAATAATTTCAAAATAATTTTAACTCTAAAGGAAAAAGAGTGAATGGTTATAGAATTTGTAATAATGAAACTACACATGAAATTAAATACATAAAAGACTATAGGTCAATTTTAGGGAAAAATACCTCATAAAAAGCCATCTAATTAATTTCAAGGGCCATAAGCTACTACCCTGACCCACCCAGATTTGTCCAAGCTCTTAAAAACCTACAATGACCATACGAGTTCACATCCTAAGAAAAAAATCACTAATTAATTAATTATAACATGTATAATTAATTAATTAAACCAAAAACAACACTTCATAAGACAAGATAACACATAAATCCTTATTATTCTATCAAAATATCAATCCACAGGGTGTAATCCACCTATGGAATTCCCCTAAGTCCATGATAACCCCAACCCTAACCATTGTCATGAATGTCATAACCATATTAATAAAAAATTTAGTGAAAAACTATGAACAAATCCAATAATGACATTCATTGTTCAATAATTGATGAACTAGTTTTGGATGGACTCTTGAGATTCCCTCATCATTGGATGTACATAGACACTTGAGAAATGGCTGATTTTATCATGGTCTAATGGAAGTACCAATAAAAAATGAGGCTGAATAAAAAATAAATTTAAACAAGGGGGAGGGAAGAACATTGGAGACCAAAAGATGTAGAAACACCCCATATATCACCATAAAATTCTCAAAAAACACTCCAAGTCATATGGGTTTTAAAGTGAGAGGAGGGTCTTGGATGGGATGGGATGTACACACATAAAGGAGGAGGAATATTTTCCCACTTTTAATTTCAAAAGTGGAACATAGTAAAAATACTAGTTTTTAAAATACTGGGAAAGATGTACAGTTTTTTCACACATGATTCCAAACTATAAAACAACTAAATTCCTTACCGTACCTAAGGAAATGACCCTCACATGGTTTAACTACACCGTTTATCAACCATGATCTGACCATGCACCTCTTGTAGGGATTGTCTACAATAGTGCGTAAGCATTGTGCCCTGATCCTAGGAGAATCCAAGCCCACATGTTTTATTCTAATATATCACATTTTTAACTCTCAACCATTATATAAACATACAAATATACAATGATCTATTATAATTTAAATAAAACTCTTCTTATGTAATGATAACTGCACAACTCTCTATAAACCGTGCGACTAAAAATGCGCAACCAGGTCAAAACTCCCCAAAACACTTTTATCTCATCCTGAATCCTCTATGAATCACTTGGGAACACAAGTAACCTCAAAAATCCTAAAAAAATTCCTAAAAACATCACATTAATATTTTACAACTCTTGTAATTCTATTCCATAACCCAATTTAAAATTTGACTCATCCACCAAATGAAAAATCAAAATTTTCCTTGATTTCCAAACAATCTATATGAACATGGAGTTTTATAGAATGAAATTTGAATTGGAATAATGAAATGAATTAATATTGATAAACTGAAATGTGAAATGGTAATTGGGATTATATGAAATGTGAAATGGAATTATTATAATTATTATGATAATTGGTATCTTGGAATGAAACTGGAAATCTGATTAAATGGGACAGTAACATGTAATTGAAATTGGTAAGAAAATGAGTAGTTGAAATGAATTAATCAATTGGAAATATGTTAACATATTTGATATGTTTGGTAAAATTATATGGCATTGTATATTTTTACATTTTTTGTGAATTGTTAAATAAGTGTTAGCATGGGAATTTGCATAAGGTTCGATTTCCTCTCATATCCAATGATAATTTTTCCCTTACTATGGTTTTACACCATTGGAAATTTTAAGTGTCTCGAGAATAGTATTTACAATAGAGTCCGTTCAATTTTGAATATATATATATATATAGCCATAGGAATTATAATTCACCCTGAGTACATGTAAGTAGATCTAGTATGAGAATTTTCATAGAGTCTGGTATATATTGATCACATAATGGATAAGGGTGATATTTTTTGTTACATGATGCCTTAGGGAAAGATATACAGTTACAAGATACACGGTACTGGTGATTCATCCTAGAAAAAAGAATCTCCCAATGGACAGAGACATCTGATATTATGCCAAAGTAGGTATTGGATGACCATATGTGTCAACTTGAACCCAAGGGGTTTGTGAGTAATTTTATGTTTTTCATTAATTTATTAATCAGTTCCCTTTTTATCATACTATTTTGTGCACTATTTATTTTATTTGGGGTTTTAGACACCATGGGTGTCGTCCTACTAAGTTTTAAAGAAACCCTATATAGGTACCTTTTGGTACCTAGTAGGAACTTCATGAATGATGGTTTGGATAAGGGAATGGGGACCTGTTCCTAATTGGTTGTTTATTGGATGATATTGGAGCTTTGATAGGAGACCGATCATGGGTTTTAGGACTGGGTTTTTAGTGTCTTTATTATGGAATCTATTTTCGAGTGATTTACTTATTTGAATTTCATCTTGGAATTCATTTTAAAATAGGAAATGGAATAACATGGTTTATTATTATTATTTTTATTATTAATATTTATCTTTTATCTCATTGGGTTATATTTTTAGGTTTATTTGCCTTATTTAAATTATGATTTCAACTCTATTTTATAAGGTATAGTCTACCCACTATATTAGTTAGAACCTCACTTCTAGACAGCTGTCTCTAGAATATGAGGATGTGAACTTGATGTCACATAGTGACTTATAGAAATAACATGAGGAAGAATAAATTTTGGGGCATTAAAAGTGAGATCTGTTAGTTAATTTCTATATTTAACATTTCACAAGACTAATATATTTCTCTGTTGGTCTGGACACTAATGATTTGACAAATACTTGGTTCTTTATAAGGGTCCCCCATTATAACCTTCATTCAGTGGTGTTTTATTCTCTGTTGAATACATATATGTAATTGGTGAATATGGACATCATCATTGTGGAAATATTTTTAGTGAAACATAAAAAAATTGATGGTGTGACCCTATATCATGTCATTAAGGGTGATACAACTTGAAAGAAATAGAATATAGAAGGCGATGATGATAGAGAGTAATTTATTCGACATTCTGATTATATTTTAGTAAAGCGAATGAAGATGGTATGTTTTCAATGTGGGAAGACTAGGAATCCTAATACCTCCTATCCCAATTTTTTGAGGACCAATCGTTAGGGTGGTTATCTTAGTCACCATCAATGGTTACAAATATTTCCTAATCAGCAGAGAAATAATCCTCATACCCATTTCAAATATGGGTGGTAGTCTACAATGCTTCCTCTATTGGAGGGTTAAAAGTTTAGAATTGATTTTTAGAGTTACTTATTTTGTAATGTTTTCATATGAAATGTCCCATATATTATATGTAATATTTTCCTTGAATAGAATGGATAAAATAGACTCTTTCTTACTATCATTATCGTTTAAATATATTCCTTATTATTTTTTTGTTTTTTAGAGATGCAGGTGATGATAGTGGAATTATCCTTGTAGTTATTCCTTTATTAAGAGATTTAAAAATAACGGGGAGACCTATTTCAGGTCTCCATGTGTTCTTCTAAATATTGTGATGTTATATTTCAATATTATTTTTATTGGGATTCACTTTATACTATAATGTTTATAATCATAGAGGTTTTAAAGGTGTTGGTTATGATTTTTTATTTGGTATGAATCAGGAACTGGGAAGTACTTGTGAGTTTTGGCTTGTTCATGTATTTTAGATTTTGAATTTAAAACAGATGAAAGGAACATCGATAGCAAAATTTCATCTTGTTTATCCTCTTGATTTCTTTTCATGAGAATATTTTTTTAGGATTTAGGGTTCTTTTAAGGATGGTAAAACTTGATCCATTTTTGAATGGTTCTTCCCAATAGTGTGATGATCATGTCCCATGTTCCTGGTCCCATGTTTGGGATTTTAGGTATTTGTTTAAGAATTGGTAGAGGTTTGGTTTCCTTCGAATTACTACCAATTCTAAGCTATTGAAAAACATATGGGGGTATAAAGTGGCATGTTAGGATGAATTTTCGTACCCCTAAATGTCCCATTATTGTATATATATATAAAAGTTTCACCTCTCCCTTAGGTTTTGGGTATCCCAATGTATAATTTTGATATTTTTGAGTCTATTTTAGGGACATATAGTTTGCCACATGGTTTGGGAAAACATGCAGTATAAACCATGAACACTTTGATTTTTTGGATAGTTGCAATCGCACGATTACGTCATGGTTTATTAAAAAAAGAAATTAAACTATAAGACCTCCTAAATTTTTGGTTTTTTTCCTTTCCATCTCTTTTCAATTATGGATTCTCCTCTACCCCCAAATTCAATCCAACCAAATAATGTGACTTACAATGTAACACCCGATATTTTTATGAGTAATATTTTGTTTTTATATATCATCAAAGGAATCTTTCACTACACACTTGCTTGGCTTACTTTACACGCAATCACGACCTTACTCGATAGCTTGCGTCGTACACAATACCGAGTTTCACTAAACAACGATATGCTATTAAAATATTATTCAAACTAGCCGTTATGAATAGTAATAACCACTTTTTGAAATTTTATATATTTTATTTTTTAAAATGGACTTCATTTTTGGATTCGTAATACCGAAATTAGCCTAGGGTGAAATTTTGGTATTTTTCTGAAAACTTTCAATTTTTGATGAATAGTGAAACCACTAAGTGGTAGGTTAAAAACTGAATTTTTCATAAAACTTAATTGTAACGCTTCTGTGAATGGAATTTCGAAAATCCGACAGACACGGTTGATATCAGTAAGTAAAATGTGGTTCAATGAGATAAAAATAATTTTTTTGTGAATAGTAACTTTTTACTTTTTTTTACCGTGGTTAATAGTAAATAGGGCAACTAAGGGTAAATATGATATTACTATTACCCTAACACATGTCCTAATTCTATTGGATAAGTGTAATTCGACCAAAAACAACCTTATGAATATAATATGACCATTTAGGTCCACTTGGATTAGATTATGACATTTAATATTATTTTATTTAATGAATAGTTAAAATAGTTAAAATCAATGTTTAATAACTAAAACATTTTTAATACGGGGTTATACATAAGATAAATTCGACTATAAATATTCATTAGAAAGATAACAATATTTCCTACATGATGGTATTTTATTTATAATTTTTAGACATTAAATTATTTATGTTATTTATGACACAGTGATGATGCAGTAATTATATTATTAATGAAATATTGACATAATTGATGTTATAAACACCAAAATAAATGTAATTTGAGACTTTTTATGACTTACACTAATTTTCTAGGTTACTATGATATATTAGTGTTGATTTAATCAACTTGGTTCGAACATATAATTCTGTTATGACTTTCACAAAAATCATATATCAAATAGTGTCAAAATTGACACAAAATAGTTTTTAAATAAAATATTATATTATTAATAGTTATTTTATTCCTAAAAATCTAAGGTTCGGCCAAATGAATTAGATAAGGATATATATATTAATAATAAACAATTTGGGGTTCGTTTGGCATGTTATAGTAAGTGTATTAACCATATAGTGAAAGAAAACAAAAAGACACGGTAAAAGTTAAATTATTCAACTTAGAGTTAAATCTAATTGATAAGGTTAAAATAATACCCTAAACTTGTCTAAATCCTATTGGTTGATATGATTTCGACCCATCCCCACTTTAGCGTCGAAATAAGACCCTTTGGAACCATTATAAACCGATTTTGACATTAATATAAAATAATATTTTGAGGTATTCCTAAGGTGCCCCTCTCCTCCCTTATAAAAGGGCACCTCCTCCCCCTCCTCATCACACCAAATTGAGCACTCAAGCTCGGCCAAACCCTTCCATTTTCTCCTCTCCACTTCCCTAGAATAATCCTAGAGGTCCTGGTCTTCTTCAAAGACCAATATTAGTTCCCTAAGTGGAGGATTCAAAGAAGCGTTCCAAAGAAGAGGAGCTTCGGACACGTACAAAGCAAATCGAACCTAAGGTCAAGAAGATGGATATTAAGTAGAATATGCTAAAAGAGACCCTAGATATGATGAAATAAATGGGAGACACTGTAGAAGATTTATGAACCAGTTGTTTATGTTTCCCAGTTTCTAAAGACACTATACCTATACGGTCCTTTGTGGTTTTGTCATATGTTGTAATAAGTGTGCTTAAATTTTTAATTATTAACAATGTATGTAAAGTATTGGTCGTTATAGTTGGTATCAGAGGAAAGGTATAGTCAACCTTTGGAAACTAGGATGTGAAAGCCTTAGTAAGAACCCTAAGGATAAGTATAAGCATAGAACACAATCTTAGTGTTTTAGAAATGGCCATGAATACCCTAGGATAAGACCTTAAGTGTGAAATTTTATCCTTGATTATGTGGTTTTCCTATTATAATTAGTGTTGCTCACACTATTCTTCTTGGTTTTAGTCAATGGCTGGAACCCGAAGGAACCGTGTTAATGCGGAATGCGATGGGAAATGCAATGATTGTCCCCCTGAGCAACCAAACGATATGGGAGCTGGAATGCAAAATCTTGTAGCCATGCTCACACAACTTTCTCAAGCTATGAATCATGCAGGACTTCCAAACGAGCAAAGGAAGGAGCAACATTCTGTTGAATCCTTCATGAGGCAGCGTCCACCTTCTTTCAGCGGGTCTACTGATCCATTAGTTGCTGAACAATGGATTAGTACTACTGAAAAGATATTTTCAGTTCTTCAATGTTCTGAACATGATAAAGTCATCCTAGCAGTGTATCGTTTGGAAGGAGATGCTGATCAATGGTGGAATCTTATGAAGAATACGAGGCAAAGGGATGAAATTGAGTCTATGGAATGGGACGAGTTCAAGAACTTATTTTTCAATAAGTACTTCCCTCGTATTCTCCGAACAAAGATGGATAAAGAGTTTCTTGAACTGAAGCAAAGGGATGATGAATCTGTTGGTACCTATGAAGAAAATTTTACAAGACTTGCAATGTACGCTTCTGGTATTATTATCCAACCTGAGAGTAAGATCGATCGATTCTTTAGTGGCTTAAAACCAAGTCTTCGAAGGGTGTTAGCCATAAGGGACTTCAATATCTACGAGGAAATCGTTCGATGTGCTCTCAAAGTCGAGATGGAGATTGGAGTAACCCATCAGTCACATGGGTTTGATAAGAAGAGGAAGATGGAATTCAAAGGAAAATCTAAAGAGCACATTGAAAAGAAGATGAACTTTCCCTTATTCTCAAAGTGTGGAAAGAAACATGGAGGGAGTTGTCTTAAAGGGACAAGTAAATGTTTTAAATGTGGAAAGGAAGGTCATCGGGCATTTGAATGCCGCGACAATGGGAAGAAGATGTCTAATGATGCAAAAAAAGTAATGGATACACAGAATGAACCTACTACACTTCAATGTTTCAAGTGTAAGGAGATGGGGCATTATTCCAATCAATGCCCAAATCCAAGGGTTGATGATGATGGTCGACATCAAAAAAATCTTAAGGCTAAAGACAAAGGAAAGTCACATGCAATTTCTATTAGCGATGTGGAGTACGATAACGAAGTGGTGAAAGGTACACTTACCATCCACTCTAAAGTAGCAAATGTTTTATTTGATTCTGGATCCACCCACTCTTTTATTTCTGAAAAATTTTCTAAGGGTATCACCGTACTACCTCAACAATTAGATTTTGAGTTAGCTGTGACAACACCTAATGGCACAACAGTCGCATCAAAAGTTTATAATTCTTCTCCGATCGAAGTTTGTGGGAAAGTGCTTCCTGCAAATCTTGCGATACTTCCTTTAGTGTAATTTGATGTGATTCTTGGCATGTATTGGCCTTCTCTACATGGAGCTCATATCAATTGACAAAGAATGGAAGTCACATTTCATATTCCAGATCAATCTACGATCGTCTATCGATGCAAGGATGAATATAACCTTACAGTGGAAATTTATTCCATCTTATGGGTCTTGATTCCACTAAATGAAGGTTATTTATCTCAAATGGTTGGTGAGAAACTCACGATTAAGAATATGCCCAATGTACAGAAGTTTGATGATGTCTTTCCGGAGGAATTACCGGGTCTTCCACCAAATCGTGAAGTTGAGTTTTCAATAGAACTCGTACTGGGTGCTTTGCCTATTTCAAAGACACCTTATAGAATGGCCCCAATTGAGTTTCAGGAATTGAAGAAGCAACTCCAGGAGAATCTTGATAAGGGATTCATACGCCCTAGTGCATCACCTTGGGGAGCACCTGTTTTATTTGTTAAGAAGAAATATGGATCAATGAGACTCTGCATTAATTATCGAGAACTTAACAAGATCACTATCAAGAACAAATATCCTCTCCCACGCATTGATGACTTATTTGACCAACTACGCGGAGCTCAATACTTTTCCAAGATTGATCTTCGTTCAGGGTATCATCAATTAAGGGTCAAAAGGGAGGATATACCAAAGACGGCTTTCCGTACAAGGTATGGACACTATGAATTTATAGTGATGCCATTTGGTCTTACTAATGCCCCTGCTATCTTCATGGATATAATGAATAGAGTCTTTAGAGACTATCTTGATCAATTTGTGGTAGTCTTTATAGACGATATTCTTGTATATTCAAAGAGAAAGGAAGAGCATGAAGATCACTTGAGAATTATATTGAAGAACCTGAGAAAGGAGAATCTTTATGCCAAATTTACAAAGTGTGAATTTTGGCTTCAAAAAGTTGCATTTTTGGGTCACATAATCTCAAAAGAGGGGATATCTGTGGATCCAGCAAAAACAGAGGTTATCGAAAGATGGTCGAGACCAACAACAGTAACTGAGATCCGAAGTTTTCTTGGTTTGGCTGGATATTATAGACGTTTTGTAAAAGTTTTTTCACAATTATCTAATCCACTCACCAAGTTGACCCAGAAAGGAGTTAAGTTTGTCTGGACGGAAGAATGTGAAGAGAATTTCAAGGAGTTGAAAAGAAGGTTATCCAGTGCACCTGTGCTCACACTACCTTGTAGTGGAGAAAGGTTTGTGATATACAGTGATGCATCCAAGAAGGGATTGGGGTGTGTTCTTATGCAAAATGATATGGTGATAGCTTATGCCTCACGAAAGTTGAAAATCCATGAGAAAAATTACCCAACACATGATTTGGAGTTAGCTGTGGTAATCTTTGCATTAAATATTTGGAGGCATTACCTTTATGGTGAAAGGTGTGATATTTATACTGATCATAAAAGTTTAAAGTATATTTTCACACAAAAGGAGCTGAATATGCGTCAAATAAGATGGTTGGAGCTGATTAAGGATTATGACTGCTCAATCCATTACCACCCTGGGAAAGCAAACAAGGTGGAAGATGCATTAAGTCGACAAGACCATGCTAGTTTATCCATGATGAGGATCACAAAGGATCCAATATTTATGGATTTACAAAGGATGGATCTTGGAATTATAATGGAAGGGGAAAAATCTTATCTTTCTCAAATGAATGTTCAACCATCTATACATGCAAAGATTAAGGAGGCACAGAAAGAAGATGTCGAGTTACAAAAGAAGGTGAGAAATGTTCCTGAATTCAACCTTGATTGTGATGTGATAATAAAGTTCAGGAATCGGGTTTGTGTTCCTCCCATCCTCGAATTAAAGAAGGAGCTGCTGGATGAGGCTCATAGTTCATCATTCTCTATTCATCCTGGAAGCACGAAGATGTATAGGGACCTGAAAGAGTACTTCTGGTGGGATGGCATGAAAAGAGATGTTACTGAATATGTCTCTCGATGCTTGGTTTTTCAACAAGTTAAAGCCGAGAGACAAAAGTCTAAAGGGATGTTACAACCATTACCCATACCCGAATGGAAATGGGAAAACATCACTATGGACTTTGTCATAGGACTTCCTAAAACATCCAAAGGCAATAATGCTATTTGGGTCATAGTTGATCGTCTTACAAAGCCTTCACACTTCATTGCTATTAGAGAGGATTTCTCTCTAGATCAGCTTGCCAAGATATATGTAAAGGAAGTGGTAAGATTTCATGGAGTACCACTTTCTATTATATCTGATCGGGATCCGAGATTTACCTCGAAGTTCTGGCGAAGTCTTCAGCTTACTCTGGATACCGAGTTGAGTTTCAGCACTGCTTATCATCCCCAGACAGACGGTCAGTCTCAGAGAACAATTCAAACCCTAGAAGATATGTTGAGAGCTTGCTCTATGGATTTCAAAGGAGGTTGGGATCAACACCTACCTTTGGTGGAATTTTCTTATAATAATATCTTTCACTCTAGTATTCAGATGTCTCCTTATGAAGCTCTCTATGGAAAGAAATGCAGGACTCCAACTTGCTGGGATGAAGTTGGGGAAAGAAAGCTATTAGGACCTGATCTCATTGATGAAATGGCAGGAAAGGTCAGATCTATTCCACAACACATAAGAGCAGCTCAGAGTCGACAGAAAGGTTATTCCGACAACCAAAGAAAAGACCTAGAGTTTGAAGTGGGTGATAAAGTGTTCTTACGAATATCTCCCTGGAAGAGGGTTATGAGATTTGGAAAGAAGGGGAAGTTGAGCCCTAGATATATCGGTCCTTTCGAAATACTGGATCGTGTTGGGAAGGTAGCTTACCGATTGGTGCTTCCACCGAATCTCTCTCAAGTTCACGATGTGTTCCATGTATCTCTCCTGAGAAAGTACATACCTGATCCTTCACATGTACTCATCTCAGAAGTTGTACCACTGAAGAAAGATCTTTCTTATGAAGAACAGCCGATGGAGATTCTGGATCGTAGCGAAAAAGTCCTACGAAACAAGACCACTCGCTTGGTGAAAGTTTTATGGAGGAACCACCAACTTGAAGAAGCTACATGGGAGCTTGAGGATATGATGAGGGAGAAGTATCCTCATCTGTTTGTTACAAAGTGACGAATTTTGAGGGCGAAATTCTTTTTAAGGGGGGTAGAATGTAACACCAGAGATTTTTATGAGTAATATTTTGTTTTTATATATCATCAAAGGAATCTTTCACTACACACTTGCTTGGCTTACTTTACACACAATCACGACCTTCCTCGATAGCTTGCATCGTACGCAATACCGAGTTTCACTAAACAACGATATGCTATTAAAATATTATTAAAACTAGCCGTTATGAATAGTAATAACCACTTTTTGAAATTTTATAAATTTTATTTTTTAAAATGGACTTCATTTTTGGATTCGTAATACCGAAATTAGCCTAGGGTGAAATTTTGGTATTTTTCTGAAAACTTTCAATTTTTGATGAATAGTGAAACCACTAAGTGGTAGGTTAAAAACTGAATTTTGCATAAAACATAATTTTACCACTTCTATGAATGGAATTTTGAAAATCCGACAGACACGGTTGATATCAGTTATTAAAATGTGGTTCAATGAGATAAAAATAATTTTTTGGTGAATAGTAACTTTTTACTTTTTTTTACCGCGGTTAATAGTAAATAGGGTAACTAAAAGTAAATATGATATTACTATTACCCTAACACATGTCCTAATTCTATTGGATAAGTGTAATTTGACCAAAAACAACCTTATGAATAAAATATGACCATTTAGGCCCACTTGGGTTAGATTAGGACATTTATTATTAATTTATTTAAAGAAGGGTTAAAATAGTTAAATTCAAAGTTTAATAAGTAAATCATTTTTAATATGGGGTTATACATAAGATAAATTCGACTATAAATAATCATTAGAAAGCTAAAAAGATTTCCTACATAATGGTAGTTTATTGATAATTTTTAGACATTAAATAATTTAATTTATTTATGACACAATTATGATGCAGTAATTATCTTATTTATGAAATATTGACATAATTGATGTTATAAACACCAAAATAAATGTAATTTGAGACTTTTTATGACTTACACTAATTTTCTAGGTTACTATGATATATTAGTGTTGATTTAATCAACTTGGTTCGAACATATAATTCTGTTATTACTTTCACAAAAATCATATAGCAAATAGTGTCAAAATTGACACAAAATAGTTTTTAAATCAAATATTATATTATTAATTGTTATTTTATTCCTAAAAATCTAAGGTTCGGCCAAATGACTTAGATAAGGATATATATATTAATAATAAAAAATTTGGGGTTCTTTTGGGATGTTATAGTAAGTTTATTAACCATATAGTGAAAGAAAACAAAAAGACACGGTAAAAGTTAAATTATTTAACTTAGAGTTAAATCTAATTGATAAGGTTAAAATAATACCCTAAACATGTCTAAATCCTATTGGTTGATAGTATTTCGACCCATACCCACTTTAGCTTCGAAATAAGACCCTTTGGAACCATTATAAACCGATTTTGACATTAATATAAAATAATATTTTGAGGTATTCCTAAGGTGCCCCTCTCCACCCTTATAAAAGGGCACCTCCTCCCCCTCCTCCTCACACCAAATTGAGCACTCAAGCTCGGCCAAATCCTGCCATTTTCTCCTCTCCACTTCCCTAGAATAATCCTAGAGGTCCTGGTATTATTCAAAGACCAATATTAGTTCCCTAAGTGGAGGATTAAAAGAAGCGTTCCAAAGAAGAGGAGCTTCAGACACGTACAAAGCAAATCGGACCTAAGGTAAGGGAAAATATCACAATCTCATTTTTATCCGAGATTGTTTATACTTTGGTATTTACTATGGTGTATTTTATCATCCACATCCATGTTTCCTCAATATGTAAAATTATTTCCATTCACCTACAATGGTTTAAATCCATTTTTACCCTTCGGTGAGTTTTTAGTAAAAGAAATGAAAGGAATATTTTGTCGTTTTTCGTACGAGGTACTTTTTGACTTTTCCGACAAAAGTACGAAGAAAGTTTTTTTAACTTATACGGCATGAATGGATTTTTAAAACATTATTCCCAATAATATTCCTTTATAAGTTTTCAAGTTTATTTTTAATCAACTTCTTTTATTTTAATGTCGTATGACATATTATGAAAGGAAAAATGTTTTTGAAGAAGAAAGGATATTTTCCTCAAGAATGGAGTTCAAATGTTTTATCAAAATTATTTTACATCTAAGATAATAAAGGGTTCTGTTTTTATCCTTATTATTACATGTATTTGATTATGTTGTGATGGAAATATTTTTATGAATTCCTTTATCTTATATGAATTGTTTTATGATGTCATGTTGTTTAAGAATCCCATTTTTATTACGTGGGTTACGCTATGATGTATGGTTTATGATTATGTGTCACACATAAGAAAGGATTCATTATAAGATGGGTGGGACCTATATCTCCCTCCAATGCATTGGGTAAAGATTTTATATCTCATGAGATAGACATGGCTGGAACGGAAGGTTATTTCGGTTCAGTGATACAAGACTGAAACGAGGAGTGAACTCGGTTCAGAAAGGGACTTTGTCCACTAAGATAGTCTTGGCAATGAGTCATGACTAACAAGAAATGATTTTCCATGATTATGTGTGCATGCCACAAAGTTTCAAGTTTTATGTTATGATTATGGGGATCTCATTTTCACTTCTATGATTTGTTCCATGTTAAGATATTATGATCTCTTTTGCAGGTTATGATTTTCAAAAAGATATGATATGATTTTTATTTCCTTTATTTGCCCTTGCTGAGCATTTGAGCTCACCCTTTTATGTTTTCTTTTCCCCAGGTCAGGAAGATGGATATTATGTAGAATATGCTAAAAGGGACCCTAGATATGATGAAATAAATGGGAGACACTGTAGAAGATTTATGAACCAGTTGTTTATGTTTACATGTTTCTAAAGACACTATACATATACGGTCCTTTGTGGTTTTGTCATATGTTGTAATAAGTGTGCTTCAATTTTGAAGTATTAACAATGTATGTAAAGTATGGGTCGTTATATACAATCTCTATTTTCATTCTCTCAAACCCCTCTATAGTGTTTCTTGGGTGATTTCTTAGTGATATTTTACTCAGATTGAAAGTGAAGGGCTTCTACACCCATATTTTATTTGTTTATTAATTTTTTCCACCAATTATATCTATCTATAGTGTACATATTGGACAGTTAATATATTTAGTGTTTCTCTAAAATTGGGTCTTTTGGGTTTTAATGGTTTTTAACCGCCTATTGAGACCTCTTTCTCTGGTTTTCATCGATGTGTCATGGTTGTACCACTTTAGGTAAGTGTTTCAATTCAATTTCATTTAATTTGATATTTACTTGTTTTCAAGATAGTCTAAAATCATTTTTAATATATTTAAAAATGATATATTTTCTCTATAATTAGTTTATAAAAGTTTTCCTATAATAAATGTTTTTCATTTGGTATAATGGGTGAATTTAACAATTAATTCTAAGTTCTATTATTTTTGGTCTTTTTTGCATTATAGGTGTTTGATAGAATTTTGAAAATGGGTTTTTGAAGAAAAATAATTTAATCATGATGTTTTTGATCAAATATGATATATGAAGTGGGGTTCTTTATGAATTTAATGGGGTTTGTTTAACTTATTGATTTTTTGAATGATTTTATTTATTATTGGTGATCCTATTTGGTGTGAATTTTGATTTACCTTTATTTTATGATATGTTACGAACTATATTTAAAAAGTTAATTCTAAACATATATTTACTAATTATAAAGAGATGGACTATTTTTCACTTTATTAAATTTCATTTGATTGATTTTTGATAATAACCTCATTTATCCGGATTGTTTTTTTTGAGGATGTTTATATATGTCCATGTGATGGATGTTTGAATTTTGATTCACACTTGTGTTCCTGGGTTCAAGATATTATTAAGTGGGTGTTAGAGGTGGGAATGATATAATTATGGTGTTAGACTTCTAGATTTTTCATTTTCATAAAATTTATGTTGACTTAATAGTGCCCCACTTCTTTTAGCTAATCAAGGAGGAACCCATGGATACTAAGTGGGAGATAGAGGGATGAATGATTTTATAGGAAATATTACACTCAGAAATGTATCCCTTAGTTTTAGTTTTATATCCCCACCTAGGGGGTTTCTCCAATGATTTAATTTAGAGTGATTCAGGTGATGAGTTTTAGGACCAATAACTCATCATTAGTTGGTTCCACCTAGGCTTGTCAAGTATTGTCTTATTGGTCCCAGATTTGTTTCCTCAGGAAATATATCATATTTTATGTTTTAATTAATTGTTATAGGTTATGTGAGTAAATTATCCCTTTCTATTGATTGACCTTTTATGTTTTGTTTCCTGTATAGTTAAGAATTTTATTATTATGGTTCACCTTAGCTTGTTATTGATATTCCTTTATGAATTTATATGTGATAATTTTCCTAAAGGATTTTCCTTATTCTTTACTATCCTTGGAGGGTACATAAAGGTCTTAATGTAAAATGATGAGTTATTTTTCAATTATTTATTTCAAATGGTAAAAATAAAATTTTAATTTATATTTTCAAATGAAAATGTTTAAAATAAACATGTTAAGTGTTTTTTTGGACCGTGTTTATTTTCTCGGCATGATTGTATAATGTTGGGATACCTCATATAGGGTTATCGATTGTAACCCATTAATTTATTTAGGGTAAAATTATTCCTATGTGGTAACTTATGATACCTTATCACCTGTCACCGGCTTGGGGTGATTGGGAATATGTCTTGGTCAATGTGGTGTGTTAGGTCAGGTGAAATTTTAGGTTAACTCAGGATGATTCATTAGATGAAGTGTTTTTTCGTTGGAAGGTATTAGTGGAGAATGAGATGAAAGTAATATGAAGAGATGAAGGTATGATAATAGTTGTGGGTACAGTAGAATGGGACTCTAGAACTTCTTTATGAATAATGGGATAAGACATGAGAATATTGTACTGGGGACACATGAGAATAATTCCATAGAAGAAATAATGAACTGAATATTAACTTAGATGGTTAATATCATGATGTTTCAATTATAAATTTCGATGGATTCTTTAGAGAAATCAGATAACTATGTAGCATACGATGTTAATATATTTCTTTTAGCACCAATGGGTTAGATACTTTTAGAAGAATTATGGTCGAGTAAATTAGTGGAACTAATCTATCTCAATGTTCTCAAGAGTATTCTATACATCTACGAAGATTCTAAGGATCAAGATAAACTCAATGAAAATACAATTAAATATTATTTATAGGAAATTTTGGTTCAAGAAATTGGGATGATGATAAGATATAATTCATTAGTATCTAGATTGTTCTCTTCAATGAGAAGGTTTTGTCACAAATATTAGAATCTGGTGGTGAAAGAAGTTGATCACAAATATTCAAATAAAAAATTTTAGTTAATTTGAATGGGAAATATAGATGAACACAAAGCTCTAGATAATTTATATGGTAGCATAGAAAGTATGGAAAATATTCTAGAGGAAGATATGCTAGATATCTAAATAGATGAAGAGGATTGAGTTAGCACATCAGAATTTGAGACTTCATAAGTCGTAGTTTCAAAAAAAGGTGTTCCATGAAGATATTTTTGAATTAGAAAAGAGAGTCATTCAACTGATTTAAATGAATGGAGATAACTTTCACATCATACTTTTAATGGGTATAGCGAAACCCTATATCCTAGATGAAATGCCATGAATCAATTGTTTTATAATTTGATATTTAGATATGAAATATTAGTTGGATTCTATATATATATATATTTATATATAACATTGGGATATATTACCCTGAGGAATGAAGTCGCTAAAGAAAAAATGGGTCTTTTGGTTAAAAGAAGAAGCTAAGGGGAAGAACCAGAATAAGGAAAGGTTAGTGGTGAAAGGGGTTTAAAAATAAATTAGAGATATAATTATCTAAAATATTTTCACCAATAGTGAAATAAACTAACATTTTGGTGGTACTAGAGGTTCTAGTGTATAGAAAAAGTGATCAGGTCCACTTCCAATAATGTTTTATCCTCAAGTTCTTTGATTTTCTCTTCATAACTAGATGAAATAGAAAACTTGTAATCTATATGTTAAGATCATCACATATAATTTAATTTTTTTAATATAGATTAATAAATAACTCACATTGGATTTCATTCTTCATTGATTAATTGGTTGACAACTTCTTGATGTATTGTTGTGGAAAGATGATTCATGATAGAATACCTCTAGTGGTGACCCACAAATGAACCCTGAACATTAGAAAAAAATCATTGAAATCTCCATGTTCTAGCATGGAAGATTCAAATGATTTCATAGTTCATCATTGATAATAATATAATCATTCTACATGAGAAGGAATGCTCTGGTTCTCTCTAGACTTAATATGGAGGGGAAGGAGGGTCACCCTTTGTTCTTGAGAGAATTTTAAGATAAGATCTCTCTTGAGAGGAATATCTGGAATTTCCTTATGTACAATGATGAAAATGTTACAAATAAGTTAGATATTGTGATAACCATGATTAAATATTGTAAGGGTTTAAAAAATAATAATTGCAGATAGTTCCTTATCATTCTCTTAATCGCTAGAAAACCCATGTATAAATAATAATTACATAATTATTATTATTTTTAATTATGATAAAGTCATGGATAAATAAATATTATTTCATTGAATAAATAAATTAATATTTATTTAAATAATATTTAATATACTATTTATCACTATATTGTTAAACTCGATCTATAAATCCTCATCAATATCTATTAGAGCTCACATAAATAATATTTATATAAATAAATAAACACCACTTCCATATTCCCCGATAAATAAATAAATATTAATTTTAAAAATGTAGTGAATAAATATTTAATAACTATTCACATGACCAAATTAATAAATATTTTTTTCCTTTAAGATACAGAAGTGTGAATAAATATTAAATATTCACATAATGAAGAATTTTCTAATGAATAAATATTTATTTAATATTAAACTCACATAATATTTTCTCAAATTACTAATGAATCAATATATATGATCAACTAAACATAAATAATTATTAATCCATGTATGGGAATAATAAATATTAAATATTTTAAATTCAAGTAGAATTTAACTGAGGATTTGAATCCACTTTATGTGAAACCCACCTAACCCCTATCTCTATGGAATTAGAAAAAATAGCCTGAAGACCAATGTTATCATCTAGAAACATGCCAATGAACCCATATAGAAATAAAATAAATTTCATAATAAAAATAACCACATATGAATATAAACTATGTAATATAGTCCCTTTATCCTGATATCTCTAACCAACCAGGTTTTATACTTGTGTCATCAACCTGTGTGTTTGTTGTCTCTTTAATTGAATTTCTAAAAACGACATTACTAATAGAACAACATGTTAAAGTACATAATTAGGTAGTTATATTCCCATAAAGGTCCTTATATATCAACTCTCATTAAATAACAAAATAGGAAAATCATTTCTTTCATTTTTTATTAATGAAATATCACTCATGATGCACTCAATGTATCCTACCTCACAATGAGTATATTTCATAGAAAATTTCATCAATAAATCAATTTTGAAAAATAATTAAATTAATTAATAATAATAATAATGTATAAAGAATATTATACTTGTTCATGTATATGAACATCCAACGACACAAATAAATTTGGATTTCCTACTAGAGGGCCGTGTTCCAAAATCTCTTTACTTGATATTACCAATGATAAACTTTATGAGAAGAAATATGAATATCTTATAACCCCCTATCCTTTCTATATTGTATCATTCATGTATCTTCAAATTATATCATCCGATTATAGAACATGTATTTAATAATACTATCATATAAATTTAAGTTTCTCATCTTAAAGGTGCAATATTATGACCTTTCAGTGTGAAAAATACTCTCAGGACGTTATAAAATTCATTTTTAGATAGATTAATGATCAATATATGATAATATATTAATTATTAATAAAAAATATGTATATTATAGTAATAAAATGTCCCTAGTATTGTGTTCTAGGGAACCAACTAAAACTGAATCCCATATACAATATATCGAACTACTAAGAACTCAATCATTTAGCCTCACATGATAAACCTGTTTCTAATGAGATATGGCTACAATTGTTGATCCCACATCTCTAAATATGATTGATATTCTTATTGATACCTAATTTCTCTGAAAAAATATCTCAAGAGATGTTATGACCGAGTACATACTATTTTACTTTTTCAACTCGAGAGTCTCAGATCATACTATTGTTAAAAGTTCATTATAATATAAATTAATTTTACTATCTAGGTAGAAATTAGGAATCTGGAACAAAGGTTTCTAAAATATCTTCTTAATCTTCATCAGAATCTATAAGATACTCAATATAATATAGATATAACTACTAAAAGATGTAATATATTTTACCCTTTCATATTACCTTAGCCTTTATATGATTTGATATTGAACTTATATAAAGAAGACTTGTTTATATCAATTCAAAACAAGTATTTCTATTTCTCTAATTTCCACAAACACATCCAGTTTTTCATCCTCAAGAGCCATCATATAGTTCTTGCCACTAGACTTTGTTGTTCCCCTATTCACATTTGATATTTTATTTATATGATTTATGAAAACTAAAGATAAGCATGTGTACATATCATGGATTGTGAGATAGATTTATAAATTACTCTTTGGGAATATGTATTTGATAAATAAAAAAATACCTAATGACACTAGATTAATTCAGGTGTATTGTTCCATATTTTATTTTTTGAATAATATGTCATCTACATATAATTACTTGGACTAAACTACCCCAAGATCTAAGGTAGCAGATCATGTTCCCTAGAACATGGGTTGATTATTAAGTCATATTGGAGAAATTTAATTTATTATTAATTAAAAATATTACTAATAAATTTTTTTAATATTTTTTTAAACATATTATCCAATAAAACAATAGAGCTCCTACTACTCTCTTATAGTCACATGGGAAAACATTCATCTCAAATGAATTTAGTATGACCATTATTCTTATTTTGATAAATAAACAAATCCCTAAAACACACACACACACACCCACACTCCCACACACACACAAACACACATATATATATATATATATATATATATAATATTGTAATTTCATGATGTCACCAAATTTTTTTTCATTTCATATAGACATCTCCCATAAGGTTTTCTTTAAAGAGAATTTTCTTGACATCAAATACACAATAAAATGATCATAGAAAATATATGACAATTAAAAATTTAAATGGAAGTTGTAAGACTTTTAGTGAGAAGGTTCTATCATAGACTAAGTATAGATATCATAAACCTTTCATTAATCATATATTACTTATTAGTCCAAATTTATTATCTATGTATTACTTCTCTGGAATACCTACCAATGTCTTTACATTAACTAAAGATACTACAAAAAATGGATCTGGATTTTGGTATATGGAATACATTTTTAATTTCAAATGAACTTTTCAATCATAGGTAGGTTTACACTAACTTCATCTTATAGGAATAATTATTCTTACAAAATAATTTATATCAATCAACTTAGTAAATATATAAAACCACTACTATGTTTTTTACTTTCCTATGTAGTATGTGTCTCTAGAATAATTTATACCACTAATCTTATGGTGATAAATATTATTATGCCAAACTATGAATCTAGATCCAAGATTCAGCTAAATCCATGATTTCTCCCACTATCTGAAAATAGATATACTTACAACATAGAAATTTATTAGGTATGATTGATACCTTTTAATATTGGGGAATTTAGTATCCTTTATATCTAAAGGATAATTAACCGAGATTCACTTTTTGTTTCCTTTGATGTACATTCTAATTTGATTAAAACATAACAATTGATTCAAATCATAATACCATAGGTTTTAGAATATTGGAAAATCAAAATATCATAAATTATATGATATCCATTTATTCATTTATTTGGAATATTTTTAGTTATTAGGTTTTTATTTTTCAAAACATGTTTGTAACAAAATTATAGAGTAATTTCAATATTTATAATACTATTCAGTGATCTACTTCATACCATCATCAGCACTATGATTTCAATAAGGTAATAGATGTTTTTGAAAAAATTAATTTTATATTTAATGATCAATAAATACATGATTAATATGAACTCTAACATACCAACCCAAAGGATACAATATCTTTTACGAAGTGGATTCATTACTTTCATTTATCATTACATAAAATTATTTAATGAATTTAATGAAAAGTACATGAATTCACCTCTAGCTTCAAATTGTAAGAATCTTTTCTATGTATCTAAATTAACCCTAAAATCTTTGTAGAAAAACATTATTTCTAAATATTTATTTACATAGAACATGATAAATAAGTTTGTTTGTCTAATGAGTATTTTAGATCAAAAGTAATAAACACTCGTCAAAGTATAAAATTTTCAACTATTACCTGTTATAATAAAAAACAATTATATTCACACTACTAGGTATGAGTATTATATTTTATTTTTCATAATTGATTTTCTGGTTGGATATTTATGATTGAAGAATTATTAAACTATTATTTCAGTATAACGAACCAAAAAAAATTATTCACTAAATGAAATAATGCCTCATTATATCCAATTTTATAATGAGATAAATATTAGTAAAACATAATACAATAATAACAGATTAACTCTGAATAATCCAATTATAAATTAAGTCATGTGCTACTCTTACTAATATAGGAATCAATCTTCATTAGTTAACTTGAGAACACACCTTGCTTCTAGTAATGTTTCTATGTTTATTTGGTTATGGAAATATAATGGACATATGTAATCAGAATATAGTATTAAATAACCACAAATTATAATCGGAATACTATATGTAATGATGAATTTACCTTATTTATAGGCGTTTGTAAGCTTCTTCTTAAATTAATTATAGTTTCTCTTAAAATGACCATTCTTGACACATGAAAAACAAGATTCCTTCCAATTATTCTTATACCTTAGAATATTTTTTCTTTTAAATAGGTATTGTAATGATACCATTGACATAAAACTATTCCTATGATTTTAAACCATGTTTTTCTTTTTTTTACACCATAAAAGATAAATAATAATAGATCATCCATTCTCTATCTTCTTGAAGAAGCATAGATACAATATTCCTTTTTGATAGATTGTTCTTATTGTACTTGTAGAATCATAGTGGTATGAATGAAAATATAATATTAATGTATAATTTATTATCCAAATGGAACCAAAATTTTTTCTAATTGATAAAACACAATAATTTTGAAGGTATGATCAATAGATATGTTCCCTTATTCTAGTTTGTACTGGTATAGTAAAATGACAGTATCATTTATCTTGATCCTCTCTTTTTCCTCCTCAAGGGATGGGAGATGAATTTTCATGGTATAGTAATCCATGTATTTATGCTGAATAATTATCTCTCCTGACATACCTAATTTCATGATGCAACAAATATAGGATTCATCCTCTACAAACCTCTTATAGGCATCTTTTTGATGCTCTCTCTCTTGCTAAGGTGAGAGATTAGGTAAAAGGGATTGTGGAACATAATCCAAACCTTCTAGTGGAAAACAACATTTAAATGATTGTACCACTCTTGGAATATAGTGTTGGGTTGTACATTGTATTTCTCAAGAATTTATCGCAGTATTATGGAAATTTTTCTTTTGATATTATACATTAACTAAAAGTATGTTTTAATTTTATATTGATTATAAAATACATTATGTAATAAATTTTATTTCTTTTTCTACCTCTATTTTATATAAACATTATATCCCTCACCATTGGTTTTGGAATATCCTTTAACATGGATATTCTAGTGGGAAGGATCCATACTTTCCTTCTCATAAACCAAATGAGGGCTAAAAATGAAATTCAAAGGTATTTATGTGGGAAGGTCTTTCTAAAAACATTAACATGTAGTTAATTATCCACTGAGTGGAATACCCAATCCTTAAATCATATATTATGATTCCATTAACACTCGCCTCTACATTTATATGGGACAATGAAATTCTATCAGACCTAATGAAAATTCAGTTATGTCAACCCAAATTATTCTTTAAAACTCCTCATTATATGGTTTTTTATTGATGATGGCCATGTAAACACTCCAATCAATTAGTTACATTCTAAATAAAGTAATGGATGAAAAAATAAACATAATATTGCAACTAATAGTTTTTTATCTTTATACATAAATCATTTATTTTTTATGATATGACATGCTCATTGATATCAAATTGATTTATAATATTATGATTAAATATGACTAGAGAAAATTTATTCATGATCCAATTTATTATAAATATCTCTTGAATTATTTTTAATTCATTTATTTTTGTGACCATGATAATGAATCCATAAAAATAAATAATTAACTATACAATAGAAATAAATAAAATAATATATTTGAAACCATCATGAGTCTATATAATGGTCAATTTATCTAGAGGATGAAAAAATAAACCCTGATCTAGAGGAAAAACTCTTCAAACCTTAACTTCTTTTGAGATAAAAAATTCCACCTGTAATCTAATGTAACTCAAATTTTGGTTTCACCTCAAATTAGATCTTGAACCACCTACACTCACCTGTGATCTCTATCAATTCCATAATATTTCACTCATACATAGGAATGGGGAACCAAATGATTAGTTTTGGGGTTTACATAAAAGAAAATACAGACACATAGGCCCTTAAATAATTGTGTTTGGGATGATATACATACCATAATTTTAATTTTTTACAAATCCCAGGAAATAATAATTTAATTAAGAGAAAATAAGAACATACATTATTTAGTCTAATGTCATGATAATCCACACATATAGTGAGTATGTATTTAATAAAATACCATTCATTTAAATTGTTCTTAAACAAGATACAACACACTCAAATAAATTATATATCTTTATTAATTAAATAATTATATTATCTTAATTTCCAACTAAAATTTCCTTTAGATTCCCATCCGATATAAATTTTAAAAAAATAAATAAATAAATTTTATGAAAATTAACTAGGTATAAATCATGTACTTGGAAGAAACCCAGTAAGAACCGATACAAACTACCTAGATTTCATTGTGGTTGTATACTGTCTTTTTAAATAGAATGTATCATATATGTATTATAATGTAATTATATAGAGTGTACTATCAATAAATGATGCACATGGACATGTTTTTAATGTTGTGTGTAATAATTTTAATGCATGTGGAGTTGTCTGCATATTATGACTAATCAAAGTATATAGTCATGAATATTACATATAAATTAATTATTTATTTGATATATATAAAACCAATCATATGGTGTGTAAAATTGATATATGATACACGAAAACATGTTTATTTGGATTTAAATTCAATAATTAATTGATTTTACTTTATTTTTAATTAGGTAAGGTAAAAAAACTAGTATAGAAATGCTAAACATTGAGTAAAATCCTTCTCTATTTACCCATGAAACACACATAGGGATTGGATTTATATGTTTTCCAGAGATATTTATAAGGTACATGACATGTGCGAGAGTTACAAACCCTGTGACCCTTGAGTTATACTACTTTCAGTCATATGTGTCATTTAATAAATACGCTACACATCTTTGATTTTATCTTTACAATTGTGAAAACCCATGGACTATAAAACATGAAATCATTTTATATGACATATAGTCTGAAAAACCATCTTCCAAGATAGAATGACAAACACATTGTGGGTATTTAATGTACTATTCAAGTTAATAACAACATGATGACATATATTTCTCATGGATCATCATGGTTTAGTTAAAAAGAGTAAAAATAATGTACCTTAAAGCTACACATTTTATATACTTATGATATATGGAAAGATTTATCAAAGCCTCCATATAGGATATTCAAATTTTGTTCATTTAAAATTTATTATTTTTCATTATATGAGAGAGGAAAAATAGAATAATAGAAAATCTGAACATTTAAATTTAATGAATGATTAAAATATAAATGAATCTAATAATAAATGAATAAATCAATTAATTATAAAAAAATAATTATAAAATTTTATATGGAAACTCTGATACCACTTGAAGGTTATAGGGTGCAGTTAAAGTGGTTGGGCTCATTCCCAATAACAGTGTTTCCTCATGTTATTTGGATTTCACCATAGAAATATATGAAACAAAATACTTGGAAACCAAAAGATAGGATTTTCACATAAAATTTATAATTAATTTATATAGATTAATAATTACCTTATATTGGAGTTATTTATTTGCTGATTAATTGGTTCAACACTTATTATTTTACCATATTTTCAATGAGAGGATTTAAATGTAGAATCCTTCTAGAAGTGATCTACAAAAGATATGTGGGCCTCTAAATATCATCATATAAATCCTCAGTTGAAAGCACAGAAGATTATAACACTTGTGTCAATTGTCATTGATCTCAATAAAATCCTTATAGGAAAGTAAGATTTAATCTGGTTATCTATAAACTTGAGTGGGTGGACAAGGAGTATTGCTCTCTATTCTTGAGAGTATTCAAGTATAGGATCCCTCTAAGGATTAAGAGGACTCTATAGAGTTTTTTTGTGCACCATGATTAGAATGGTATGTCTAGGATTGTGAATAACATAATTGGGTATAAATAAATATAGTATTTAGATAATAATAATTTCCCATAGGGCCATATGAGTCTCTTATTCTTCATCAGACTTGATGTCTAAATAATGATATTATTATTATTATTTTGTTCACATGTTCTAAACGTGTGGACAAATAAATATTATTTTCTTAAATAAATAAATTCATATTTATTAAAATAATATATGATATATTTTTTCTCAAAAAACCATTAAAATCAGTCCCCCAATCCACCTTAATATTTATCTGGCCTCGAATAAAGACAATTTATTTAAATAAATTAATATCACTACATTATTTTCTAATAGATAAATAAGTATTATATTTAAAAAATAAATTAATTAATATTAACTAAATATTCACATAACCAAATAAATAAATATTATTTTACCATGTGAATAAATTAAAATAAATAAATATTATATATTATATATTTTATAAATATTTTGAAAATATTTATTTATTAAATATTCAACTCACATAATATTCTCTTGAATAATTGGTGACAGAAAATATCTGATCAATCAAACACGAATAATAGTTAAACCTTGTATGGTAATAATATTTATTTGACATGTTAAATGCAAGTAAAATATTACTAACATTCTGAGTACGCTTAGTGTGTTACCCTCTAGGCACCATTTATTGTGACCATTAGGCAGAATCACCTAAATTCCAAGGTCAATATCTTGTAACATGATACGACCCCCATAGAGAAATAATTTTAATATAAAATTGAAAATAACAATAGATGAACGTACACAATGCAATATAATCCATATGTCTCAATATATTTAATCAATAAGGTTGTGTACTATCTTCATCAACCAATGATCTTGTTGTCTTTGACATTTTGGAGAAAACATACTTCTAGAACACCATAGTCATTGAATTAATCATGAAGTTCAATTTTCATCAATTTCTATGAAATATTTACTTCCATTAATGAAAATAAGTGGAAAACCATTTATCAAATTATTTATTAATAAAATATCACTCATGTCTCAACAATATATCCTAAATCATTGTGAGCATATGACATCATATTTTTTATAAATACATAAAATTATGTGACTCTCGACATGAATTAATAATAATAATGTATACAGACCATTACACAAGTCTGAATATGATAACATCTAATGAAATATATAAATGTTGATTTCCAACTAGCGGGCCTTGTTCTTATTATTTAGTTACATGATATTACCAAGGATGATCTTCATGAGAAGAAGAATTAATGTAGTATGATCCACTTATAATTGATAGCCTATATAATTCATGTACCATCAAATGATATCATCCGTCCATAGAACATGAATTTATTAATAACATCATTTCACTTCAAGGATATCACCATAGTAGGTAACTTCTATAACCTTTTAGTGAACAAAGTACTCCATGGAAATTTTCACATTCATTTCAACATTGAAAAATGATCACAATATTATAAGATATTAATTAATATCCATAACCATGAATATTGTAGTGATAAATTATACATAGTATTTGATTATATGGAACCAATCCTAATAAATACCAAAAATGGTTCCATATGATGATTTTCACTTAGAAAAAATAGATGTTAAGAAATCATTTCTCCATGGAGATTTGAATGAAGAAATTTACATGAAAATACTAGTGGGTTTAATAGATCTGTAGAATAAAGACTTGTTGTGTAAGATGAATATAAGTATCTATGAGTAGAAAAAATCACCAAGGCAAAAGAAAATTAAAATTAAATAAATTAATGGATAAGAACCATTCCATGTAATGAAACAATAACCAATATTGGTATCAGAAGGTGCTTAAGGATTTTAGTTTCATTTTATTTCTCTTGTATATAGATGAAATGATTCTAGTTTGTCTAGAAATTAAAAGGATTTAGTAGATTAAGTATGTGTTTTCATAAAACATTAAGTTGACAGATCCTGGGTGTGGGGGTAAGAAAATCTTTGTGATGAGGATTGAGTGAGAGAGGAAATGAATATTTTTTTTCTATCTTAGAGAGACCACATCTGGAAGATTATTGAGAGATTTGGTATGTATATATGTAATCCAACCTAAAATCCCTTAGTCGAACACATCATGTTATATATGGAGTAAAAACATAAGAAAAATGTTTAGGTGAAGAATATATAGAATTTTTCATTTTCATCAGTGGTATGAAGTATGATGTACTCCATAGTTTCAGATCACCCAAACATTACATATATAGTGAGAGTTGTCAACAATTTCATATCTAATTCAAGTAAAGAACATTAGGAAACCCATCATCAGATCACATGTAATATCAATGAAATGTAAGATACAATATTATGATTTAGAAAAATGATATGTTTTTGGGGTATGTTAATCCATTTTTAGGGGAGATTCAGATATATAAAAGAGTATAATTGGTTTTGTGTTTACATAAAGAGGAGAGACAATTAATTGGATTTCATAAACCTAAATAGTGGAAGATATTTCTATAATGGAAGTTGAATATATGAAAATAATGGATGTGGGGAAATAACTAATATCGTTGAGGTTTCTTTTATAGGATATTGGAAGGAGTCAGGTGAGTGGGTTTATCTACTTTAATATTTAGTGTGTAATACAATAGGTGAAAAATAAAGTGTATCATTCAAAGATGAAACATGTGAACCTAAAATATCAACTAATTAAGAAGATTCTAGAGTAAAATGTGTTAAAAATGTAGAAGATAGATAGGATATAGTATCTAGAAGACATTCTCACCAAGAATTTAATCTAATAAATTTTAGGCAATATTGTTCCCCAAAAGTTCTTGGGTGAATAGAAGGTAGTGGACAGTACCAAATATTTTTAATAGAGAAGTGGAAAGATATTCCCAAATATTAGAGAGTCTTTATATTTTCCTTCAAGTAGTCTTGAAGTGGTATATTATTGATATTATGAATCATGTTCAATGTATCGAGTCAATCTAAATAAAATAAAGGACTAGATGAATGCATATTCTTGAGGTATAAGCAACAACATATGGTTTTCTCCAATAGTGACCCCCCGAATGGCCTGAAGCCCTTCATTTTTATTGATGTTTGATAACCCCCCTTTCAAGGGATGAGGGGGAACCCATACAATGCCCTTATACTTAGTGATTACATGGATCATAGGCTTAAGAGACATTACATGTCCCGAAGGTCTTAGGGAATTCAACCAGACTATAACTACAAGGAACTGCCACTCCCCAACATCTGCATCATGATTATATCTCTCCACCTTTTCATGAACATCTATATATGCTTCCCATAAAAGAAAAGACTGGTCCCAATGGCGTAGCCATACCCTCTCATTCTTCCAAATCCATTGGTTTTTCTCTAGTGAGTGCACCAGCTCTAAATCCTCCTCTTGGGATGCTCCTTTTTGTAGAGTCTATCTGGGGAAACTACATGTGGCCTGAAGGCCTTGAGGTGGCTTGAAGGCCTTAAAGGTGGACTGAAATCTCTACTGACTAGAAGGCATAGGTTTCCCAAAGTTCTTAAGGACTCCATGCCCAAACTGGTGGCCCAAGGTGAATAGTTCTAGCTGCTACAATACCGAAAAGTACCGAATAGTACCTACTACTGTACCTCTTATAGTATTGATATTGTATTGCTATAGTATCTAGAAAAAATGCCTCTGACTGGTTTGGTACCTGAGTCTCGTCGATGAACATAAGGATACCTCACCAACTAGGCTGAGGCTCATGTGCCAATATATCTAGGATGATTAGATGATGACATCATCCAATGGGAACGTGTACTGGTCAATCGTATGGATAGGGTGAATGAAAGTTAATACACCTATGAGTTCAATATTATGATGATTATTATAAGTTCATCCTATATAGGTTTTGAAGAAAAGGTAAGTAGATTATAAGTGTAATTGGGGTACTTCATTGTGTAACTTGGACTGTTCACCAAACATCAGTGGGTAGGTGTCAATGACTATAGTGTATCAATATCCATGTAGATTTTTTGGTTGGTCATCCATGCATCATATAAGGTTTTTCTACAAGACAAATGTATATAACTCAATATATAGGTGGGGTGGAATAACTTGAACATGTTTCCTATGAAGTTGTGATGAAATTTTAACAAATATCGATTAAAATTTATAATCTTTTATATGCTTTGTATCTTATAATAGTAATGAAAATAGAAGTAGTGTTCTCTCATGGATGTAGAAATTAATTTTCCTAACCACATGAAATCAAATTTTTGTTTATTTTATTTATTTTACATGTATGATTTTGTGTTCATGGTTTATTTAGTTTTGAGTTTTTGTACCAGTGACTTAGTGTGGTTAGTAGGTGTGATAACTTCCTATATTTCAGTGAATCACAATTTATAGGTAATGTTAGATCAGTGTTACATGTAGATCCTATCTATACATAGCTAATCGCATAAAATGGTGTTTTTATAATGAATTTCATGATCATTTATTCACCAACCTTATTCTCTAAATTACATTACTATTTTTAAAAAGTATCATATAACATATTAAAATAATGGGATAGTTGTTATCAAATAATTATAATATCTTTCAATATAACTTAAATCCCTATTACTCACGGAATGAAATAGAAGAATCCAATGTTTCATGGGATATAAAGATGGAATATATAACTTGTGGGTGAGGATTAAAATTCCATTCTATATCACTCAATAGAGGTTAGTGTAGTTCTAAAATATAAATACACATTTCTAACAATATTCAAAATGAAATTCATTTTATAGTATTCTATAATATCTATTCCCTTAAAAAAATTCCATTTCATGACTTGATCTAAAGGGTAAATATAGAAACTATAACAGTAGGTTATCATAATGAATTTCCAAATAATAACCTCAATTTCATGTGTAACATTAGGCCAAGAATTAATTTTTACTATGATATTCAACATCATACTAACCCAAATATAACTAATAAATATTTATTTGTAATGGTTAATTGTTTGAAAAAAATATTCCATAAAACCGAAAATATTTTACGTCTACTTATATATTTAATTAATTTTATTAAGCTTGTTATATAACAATAATTTTTTATAATTTTTTGTAACCATAATTTTCTCCTCACCTTGGGGATTCACTAATAAATATTTAAAGAAAACATAGTCCTATCATTTATCAATTCTAATAAATTACTAATAAAAGGAATGATTTTATCATCACTAAAAAAAATTGATAAAGGAAAACTTTATCAATTCTAAAAAACAATGATTAATGGGAAACTTTTTTCTTCACTTTTCATTGAATTTCCAAAAGTAACAATTTATCATTTCTTTTTTTAGTTATGTTAAAAGTTTTTCCATTATCAATGCTAAATTTAGGTCATATAATGAAATAGTTTACTAGTTATAATGTTTGAGCTAATAAACACCTAATATGTAAAAAATTTAATCAATTCATAAATATTTCCATGATATGTAATTCTATGATATGTCTTCATTGGAAACATCTCCTTGACATATAATGAAGAATAAATTCACCCCTGAGAGCCACCTATAAGACCTAGGTTGAAAACTAACACTGAGGGTATAAATCATAAAAATGGGAGTCATTACCCTTATAAATCATAGAAACAATATAATAAAACAACCAATAAACAACATGTCATAAATAAAAACCAATATACATAATAAACATAATGTGTGTAAATTTTTAAAACATACAAGTCCTTAAGATAAAATACAAAAATTAACTCATAGAAAGAAACTCTAACATTTACTCCATGATGTGATCTTATAAGGTCTTGAATGATATCCAAAACCACCACTAAACCTTGAAAATAATATTTATTTATACAAGTCTAAGCATACATGTATAATTAATAGGATCATACTGAATACCTATTGTGAAATTTTGGGTAAGGCATACTTATTCTTTAGTAAATAGATTGTAGAACCAATAAAAACTTACCTGGACAACTATCATCCAAAATAACCATGGTTATCTCACACAATATGAAATCCAAGAACAATACCATAATATAAATAAAATATATCAATTGGTACCCTACAACCACTCCCCCGAGGTTTTTCTCTCAATGACCAACATTAAACATCCTGGTTCTCCTAATACCTTCTGTAACCACACTATAACACATCATATCTAATATCAGAACCACATAATCATCATAACATCCACAACATTATCATTATAGTCATGCCATCATCAGTAAATATACTACACCGCACACCATAACCACATAACCATTATAGTAGGGTAATTTTAATATGAATTAAATCAACCTCATTCCCTCATACCATGCATGACCCCCACCATATCATCATCAAAAAGACATTTTTATATCATTAAGAATATTAGATATTATACTTTAATCCATTAAGATCTATATGATAATACCTAACTTAACTAATCACATGTCATGCCACACCTCAAATGAAGATTGGGGAAGATGAAGTTTCCAATCATTTGTTCCACCATCAACCTGGATGTTGGGGGGAAACACCTAAAACAAAAAAACCATTGGGCATTGGTAAGACTATCTAACATGGGTGGGGTGTGTACTAAATCACAAGAAAATAAAATTATAATACATCTGCACACATTCAAAAAATAGATAGTTCACACCAAAAAGTCACTATCAAACTCATCACAAGTACCATTCCATAATCATCTAATTCTACCATCTCTTCTAATTTCTATATCACAAGACAACCCTACTTTCCATAGAAAACAACCAAAATAACCATTCAAAAATTTCTTTTTAACCACATAATTTAACCATTTATAAATTTAACATTACTATCCACATTATATTTTTTATACAATTCATCTTCCAAATATAATGGCAACCAATTCTTTAACTATCATCCACATTCAGTTCAATCATTACCCATTCATTTTAAACATTAACATTCTCTTCGAAACCCACCATAATAACATTATTCATTATAAATAATCATATTATATTGTTATAAGGAAACTATAAAACCTCCCCATAATAATTAACCAACCTATGAACAACTATCCCATAATTCAAGCTAGTAGTCACCTCAATAGCCACACAACACATTCTCTTTCAACACAACATGTCACACTTTTGTTCTAGCATGACAACCACATTTCTTTTACCACTCATGGAAAGGCATGCATAATATCATCTAGAGAACAAATTTTAATGCCCCAAAACTATCCATGTATATCCACCACCATGACCACAATAATTATAGCAATGTAAATGAAAATCATAATAACAATCAAATACAACAACTAGAATGAAATCACATTAATTAACCACTTTTAGCCTTTCTTTCATAAGAATTAAATATGGTCAGCATATATTACGCTTCCAACAATTTCTATTTATAAAAAAAATTTATTTCCATATGTAATTGATTATCCTTTTTATGGAGGTTTTTTCCAATAATTCAATCATAGAAAAACATATATACATATCTTAGTAGAAACATATTTTTAGCAACAACAAAGGGGTATCCAAAAATAACATAGAAAAATAATAGAGACATGTACGAACATGTGGTTAAACCCCATATCCCATAAATTTACTTATTTAAATTCATTACATTCATTAGTAAAAACAATAATATCTAAAAAATGAAATCAAGAGAAAGTTAATACCATAGAATCATATAAATAAAAATGGGATCCTTGAATCCGTTACCTCAACCAAAGAATCACAACCATTGTGCAAGAATATAGTGGGGATGAGATGATCATATGGTTAGGATGATACAATATAATCCTAAAAAACCTAAAAAAGAAATCCAGATAACCACAACTCAAGGAAAAAATAACCAAAACAAACTATTGTTTTAGATTTACCTATATGAAGAAAAAGAAGGAACAAAAGAAAAAAAATAAGGAAACTCACCTCGGATCACTACTGGTTGATATCTTGATAAAAATTTATAAATATAATCAATGGGAACCTAAATAAATAAATAGATTCAAAAATGATCTCCTGATGTTTAGGAGAAAACAAAGTAATCATACAAATCAATGGGAATAATGAATTTATACCCAAATTGGAATTTGAGGCATCATTGTGAGATAAATAATGTCCACATCATGACATGGATGATTCCAAAGAACCTCCATAAATCAGAATATGAATCACCTTATATCACCCATAAATTCCTTATTTAAATATCAATCAATACTTTAATCCAATACAATAATGGAAGGGTTGTTCCATTACCAAATAACCACTATGCGATCACACCCAAGGTAGAACACTAGAACTCCACCACCTGGTCCTCAATCCATGATAGAGTTTGACACGCTAAGTTATTGAACTAGAAGAACCATATAAATAATCCATTGATACTTTGTTTCATGAAAACCAACAACATGTCATAAATATTATTCATTTAAAAATATAAAAATCTCCTCCTACTCCTTCATGCCGCAACTGAGGTTGCCAAGTCGTGAACAAATAATTTACAAAGAGGAAAAAAATAGTAAACAAAAAAATTATTAGTTTAAACAAAATTTTCATATGCATTATCCTAGAAAAATATATGAATTTTTTTCTTGATACAAAATTACCCTTTAACCCTTAACACTATGACACCTTCCATGTGTTGTGGCTCGCCAAATTTAGAACCACCCTATACTATATCCAATTCTTTGCACCATAACTTCTAAGTCCACGTCATGACCTCTTTATCCTAGATTAAATATTAGCTTCAACAACATATCCCAACTTCTAATTTCCTTTCAACACCTATAATGCCCAAAAACACAAAAAATTGGACTAAAAGGTTAAAAATTTTATAATAGGATTTTCCCTGTAAAATATTTTATATGTAATAAATGATAAAAAAGGAATAAATATTAAAAATGAATAATTATTATTAAATAAATAAATATTTAAAATCAATAAATTACCAAAAATATTAAAATTCAAATATAAATATTATTAATTTTTATAATATAATATTATAATTATATAGATATAGAATATATTTAAGATCTTGGAGGTTACAAGAAATGGAATGAACCCACATACCCCTTGGACCACAATGATCGGTCACAACCCCTGTAAAGGGTTGACCCACTCCATAGAAATCTCATTAAATTTATTGGCTAAAGGGCCTAATGGAACAAAGGCATTTACATGGGTCTGAACTCCTACCCACTTCCCTCCTTCATCGTTAACTTGTGTCACTACCTATGTCGACAGCTAATTGCATCACTCCATGCATCATAAATTCCCTAAGTAGGTTGATGGATTTTAAATCCGTTCTGTTAGATTTAGAGGCCTATGGTGAGTGAAATTTGACCTCATCTCAAGCTACATATATAATTATATAATTACTCATTATGATTATATAATTAAAAAATTATAATTTTTTATTTACAAAATATATATTAATATAGTTAGAAAATAATAATTATTTAACTAGTAATTATTATTATTAATTAGTAATTAATTATTATATAATTATTCTTTTGTTATTAGTCATTATAAAATTATTAATAAGTAATTATTAATTAGTAGCTACTAATTATAATTAGTCATTAGTAATTAGAAATTAACAATTATAATTAGTAATAGATAATTTGTAATTATAATTTCTAATTAATAATTAGTAATTAATAAATAGTAATGAATAATTTTCAATTATGAATTATTATTTATTAATTATTATTAGTTCTAGGAACCCCCCCCAAGGTAACCCTCCTTGGATGGTAATGAATGTGGGAATGACCTTTGATGTCTGCCTCCAATGGGCCACAATTAGGAGACTATAAATGATGATATAAAACACACAATTCCAAGAGGCATAACAATCAGTATACTAGTATTTTTAAAGGGTTTCAAATGAACTCTGTAATAATAAATAACTAATCACAATACATGAAGTGTCATATGATGAAATTCTTTTTTTGGAAAATATCCTGACCTCCTATGGAAATTAACATGAACACCAAATTCTCCTAAATAACCTTCAAAAACTAATGACATCAATATTTATCATTGAAACCCTTTTTAAGAACTATAAAATTGATTTATACATATAAGGGTGATTATACTAGTATACTAACTATAATAATTTTGGAAACCTCGAGAATAAATCTTGAAAAATCATACTAAATACCCAATGAATAATTAGAGTAAATGAACTCATCAACTATGTCAGCTTATCTAAATTATCATCCTAAAAAATTCCTAATTTTATATATCAAAAAAAATTACATAAAATAATAAAAAATAATACATATAGAAGAAAATTACTCTACTTCCACTTCTCTATTTAACTAATCACTGTAAATCCTAATGTCTCACATCTAGATTCTATAATCCCCTACCTAAGTTATATTACATTTTTATGAAATAATATCACATCCACATCACTATATTCATACATCATATCCATGAAAATATTTCACAGTAATATCATCATCAAATCCCCATAGTAACGTAGTAAAAATTATGTAAATAACCTAACCCTAGTAGCCCAGAGTCAGTGGTTACTTTATTACATTGGTATAAGATAAAAAAAATCTCATCCTGAAAGACCATATAGTTTATTAGTCTTAGTAAACTATCTACAAACTTGAAAATAATTTTACAAATGAAATCATTGAGTACAATAAAGTTTTTTCTTTAAATTCATTATTATTTCCTCTAGCATTACCCTGTATATAAATCATAATACTCATACTGACATCCCAGGGAAAGAAACATAAGAAACATGTGAGAAATAATTCTCATTAAGGGTATGTGTATAGTGTAATATATCATGAATACATAATAAATAATCAATATGTAATGGTAAATTACTAAAACACATGACATTTAATCAATAACTTGAACATGTAGAATAATATGACAGGAATAAATAATGATCCAATAATTCCATACAAATAATCACATGAGATTGAAACATAACCATAGACCATATATATAATAGAATAAACACATGGAAAATCAATAACTAAATCCATAATTAGGTAATGAATAATTTTGAACATCTAAATATAATATAGAGACCTTGTTCTAAGACATAAATAAATTGGTAAGGCCTTGTCCAAAACCCAATATAGTTTGTCTCATGAGACCTAACGATACATTAAGGGGATATCTATAATCAGGCCCCACCTGTCCCTTAATATATAAAATTCATTACTAATACGAAAGGGGTAAATCATAATCAGCATAAACATTCATATTTAAAATCTAACATATTAAATATCAATACTTATCCTAATCAAATAAACATAATCATAAACTATCCATATAAATGTAGTGAATTGTAATATAATTGTACATCCTCCATAAAAATGATAAAGAAACATCAAAATAAGGAATATTTATGATATAAATACAAAATATCCATTGTTTATAATAGGTAAAATAAAGGTTTAATGTTATTTATGATTAATAATACCATAAATATTTTATTAAAATCAATATGGGGAAAATAACCATTTTATTTTAAAAATTTTCTTAAAAAAATTTTGAAAAAATTTTTTGAGAAAAATTTTCATTGAAAATAAAATTTTAAATATTGTAAAATAATCTTTAAAACATTAAGTGGTCCTGAAATTAAAAAATTCCATTCATGTCATACATTTTAAAAACAAAGATTCCTTTTAAATGATCGGTAAAATCCAAACATGTATTGTTTGGAAAATGATGTGATGATTTATTTAAAAATATTTTGTAAAATGTAAAACATGGGTAAAAATATATTTAATAAATCATCGGGATAATCTTAAAAAAAATTGAAACCATTTTTAGAAAACAAGTTTTTTGGAAGAAAATTTATTTCTGACTGATGAGAGAAATGAAATCAGATTAAAAAAACATTTTCTAAATTATTTCCCAAAGAGAGGGATAATGGTAGTATTACATGAATTTTTTTAATGACCAGAGCAGATTAAAACATATTGGTGTTAGTATAGTAATACCTAATAATTTTCCCAAGTTATACTAAAACATAAACAATCTTGAATAATGTTGAGATTGTGAAATAAACCCCTACCACTTTGTTAACTTTTCAATCAGAAGCCCCAAGAAAGAAATTATGTAAAATGAAACTTTAAATACCATAAAATGAAATATATTCATGATATAATATATCAAAATGGTTATTATATATACCACACAAAGTAATAAGTGTTGAATATGACATATCTCTCATGGAAGTACATGTGAGATGGGAAACCCTTACAATAGGTTTGATATATTTACTAAACTCTAGTATAATAAATTTTTTATTATAAATATATTAAATCACTATAATCATATATAAAATACCATTTATGATTTATTTATATTCTTTTATCACCCATTTATGAAAAATTCGTTGTCAAAATTACTATTTTTGCTGATAATTTCTTTTTTTCATGTATGTTTTAGTTCGGTAATTTTGGACCTTTTATTTTAATCATAGTTAGATCATATACAGAATGTAAAAATGATATAAATATAAGATATATTTATATTAATCATATAAATGTATTTATGTTAATCTATATAAGTTAATGATAGAAAATAAATTACACTATTCATGGAGATGATAAGACGTACGTACATAAAAACATTGTTTCCATTTTCTCGATAGATGGGAAAAAGTAAAATAGATATTAATTCAACTTTATTGAAAAATTTTTATTTTATACATTGAATTTATAATAATCAAATACATACTTATAACCATCTATATAAAAATAAAATAAAAAGCATTTCACATCGCTATGTGGAGGTGGTAGTCTACATGTACGCACGAGCGATGTTAGTTTCATTAAAGTATTGGATGGAAAACATTTAGGTGTAATATTATATTTCCATAATTATTTTTATGTTATAAATATCAATCAAATTCATAAAAAATATTCTTACTACCTTCATGTAAAGCGTAAGTGAAAAATGAATCACATCACCTCATGAGGCATTAATTCTCCATATAAATGAGTGACAATATCATTTCACCTAGGGAATGAAAATAATAAAGTATATGCGATATCATAATTCTATAAGTATAATAATTTAATAAATATAATATAAATATGTTAAATCCATCATTATATCCAACTTTAAATGTGTTTATTAAAAAAAATTACAATAGTTCGTGAGGCAGTAGTCCATTTTACACATGATCGAGAATTTCATTTCCCATTTGATGGAAGTGGACATGGATATAGGTTAATGAATTAAACTATATATATATAAGTATATAAAATATTATTTTTATATTTTAATTGTTTTATAATATTATAAGGAATTTAGGGAAGAATAAAAATGAAAATTTATAGTTAAAAACATAAACTATTTTTTGGGAAACCTCTTTATGTTTAACCTATAGCCTTTTAATATTAGATTTATGATCTAAAAAACACATATATTATGTGTGGATATATGTAATTAATATATTTAGGTAGTTAGTTTCCTATAAAAAAGGTATTGGGAGTGTGAAGAGGATAGAATATGGGTGGATTTTAATAAATGGGGGGGGGAGGACACACTTGGTATTTTTGAATGAATCAATTAGGGCGATGTTTTAATCATGAAAAATAACTCTAAAATGGAATAATATCAAACCAAATAGTTTATAAGGTCTAAATATGGACATAAAGTAGGGATTGTACAAGTTTTATGTCATTTTTAACTCTTATCTTCTTAGTTTAGTCGTCGGTAAAGTCATTTGTACCTTAACCATGCTAATTAATTTTTACTCTTTTCACCATCTATTATGGTAAAATAATAAGTTGAAAATTTTATATTGTAAAAATTATTTTAAATCTAAATATTTAATCATTTTTTCAATTAATTTCCCCATATTGGAATAATTCAATTTATAATTAAACCTGTATACACGATAAAAATGTGGGTTTTCCAAAGGAAAACATTCAAAAGCTTAAGAAATTTTCACATCATAATACAATATTAAATTTTTTTTAGTAATATAAATTAGAGAAATTTTATTAAAATTGAACTAATTACTCTTTAAAATTATTTTAAAATAAAATTTAACATTGTGGATAATTTAAACGAAAAGGAAATTTTCAATAAAAATCATAATTTTCCAATATTTACCAAAAGATATTTTTTTATAAAATTATAAAAAATTTACCCAACAATAATTTTGACATGAATATTTTAATAAATAAGTTTATTTGTTAAAATAAATTTTCTAAAATTTTTTAAATTTAATTTTAAATTATGTGTTCAAATTGCGACTAAATTTCATTTTAGAAAAATAATTTTATTTTTCTGGAATACATTTTTTTTCATTCAAGTGATTCTTATTTTATTAATGATAAGTATATACCCATTGAATTTTTTATAAATTTATCAAAAATATAATTTTTATAATTTATCTATTTTTATTAATAACCTCCAACTTAACGACTAGGTTATTGTGGCCATGTTTAAATAATAACATTTTAATAAAGTATCATTTTTTGTTTAAACCTGGTGTTTCATCCATCAAAACATATTGCTGAGATTGAATTTATTTTAAAATAAAATTATTGTAATTTTTAAGGGTGTTACCTTATCTTTTAATCTTTGTGTTTTATGTCATATACATTATCTAAAAAGATTTTTATCTTTTAAAATTTTGGGGCATTACATTATTCCTCCCCTATATAAATTATGTCCTCCCAATTTAATCTTAATCTCAATAATCAAGGGTTTTACTTTTAAAAATACCATTTTTGGAAACCCACTTTATGAAAAGGGTTAATAAAACATCCTATTGACAAGAGATAAAGTAATGTATGATGGTTATCTATAATAACACATTACTAGGTTTCCAAGTAAGAGATCATTGGTGGGATGTGAAGATACAGACATGGAAGAAAATATTGATGCCTAAGGACTAATAGAGAGTGATAAAGATCATTAATAACATGAATGTTAATGATCAAGATAATTTTATTGACCAAAAGGCTAATTTTTTTGATGGAATACAAGGTAATAGGGTTACACTATCATTTAAAGATACTTTTCCTAAACCTGAGGGATTATTCTATGATCTAGAATAAGAATATTAGGAAATATACTTACTCGATATCATTATATTTCAATGGAAAAATTTCATATTTTTTTGTTCTTTGATCATTTTCCAAATCATTTATTACTTCAAAAAATGAATATTCAAGATGAATTTTCTATTCATAAAGTGCTAATATTAAATTTTAACAGATCATAAAATCTATAAAAGTGTGAAAAGTCATTACATATATATTAATCTCTAATCCTAAACAGTAACACTCCAAGTTTAACTTAATTAATACCTTAATCATTTATCCATCAAATCATATATGTAAAAACAATGTCATATTAACTAAAACATCATATAGGCCAGTGGTCGGTGCTTCACCCATATTTCCCTTTGGTCGTGGCTTAAAGCCTCACCTTACCAGATGATATGTGTTTTCACCTAGAATTCATGTTATAATCTATATAAAACCATATTAAGATAATTTATATAAGGCTACAAAATTGTAATAACTCATAATTACCTCAACAAAAAATACTAGAAAAAACTTATAGGTTACCAATACCTTTATAAAAACATCTTTATCATTATTATATCAACATAGGGAACATAATAATAGTTATCCTCCCTCAATCATGTGTTTTACAAGAAGTTCAACATGAATCTAAATCGCTTTTCATGGTTATTAAGACCATTCAACATATTATGTCAAGTATTTAATGAAATAGTACTGTATTATAATCTTTACACATTTCATAATTCTTATAAATATAATTTCATTGATTAAAATAATCCTATAATAAAAATATTTAATATAAAAAAAAGAACATTAATCATTCCACTTTATCTACAATAATATCTTATGTTTGACCTTTATCCCTTAACTCTTTTTGAGGTATATTCCATTAATGCTTGGGTAATTCAATTGTGTAGTGACCCATATACTTATAGTGGAAAAAATGGACACTAGTATATTATTTATTTCCCTTTAAAACATGAGAATTGTTTCCCTTTTATCTACACTTTCAGAAAATTTATTTTCCTTTTAAGCATGTACCAAGTTGTTTCCTTCTATAATTATCACATATTGGAAAATCCAAATATCCCTTCTTCCCATTTTCGATTTTATACTCTTTCAGATCTTCTTCTACTACTTCTCTTAAAATCCATATGTCTTGGAGAAATATTTCTTTTTATTAATAATTCTTGATACTATATCGTCATATGATGAGAAAGTATGCGATACCAGTCCACTTTGAAGGATTTTATTAATCCCATAAAATCAATGGTCAATATTTCTCTTTGGATTATGAATATAGTCTATAAAATTCATTTATAACCATGTAAATTTTATGTATTACTTAGAAATATTTTTATGTTTCTTTTGTCTTAAAAAAATAAAATTTTTCTCCATATCAGATCATTTCTCATCAGGAAAATATTTTTCCAAGAAGAGTTACTTAAAATCCTTCCACTCCATGATTGATATTACCTTATCATTCTTATTGTTTTGAGTTAATTACCACCATTGATTGACATCCCCTAAGATATGATAAATTTACATGAACACCTCATACCTATAATTACTTCCCTAATCAAGAAATATATTATCTAAGAAACATATCCATTACTCAAATACAAATGGATTTTAAATCCCATTGATTGATGGGAGTTGCTGAAGTATGAAGCAGACTGCCATTGTTACATCACATGGTGGATTAGTATGATGCTCTATACGGGCGATTCTATTACTCAGAACCCAATTTTGTTTCCCAAATATGGTTATAATTTTATTAGTTCCAACTACGACTCTAACTCTATCTTCATTTTATTTCCTTGGGGGGTAATCCCTATATGGGGTACATGCATTAATAAGGTTATCATTCCTTCCACAAGGTTCCATTTAAAAATCATGGAATACACTAGATTAGATTATAAAATTATGAAACATAATTTATCATTCCAAAAATAGTGAAACACTTAACATATATTTCAAAATTTATGCACAGATAATCTCATAATCAAAAAAATGGTTTCTTTTGAAACATTTTCAAATACTAAAAATATTTTCAAATCCTTTATAATGGTTTGTAAATAAAATTTGAATTAACCTAGGAATATCCCCTAAGAGTGTCAAACCAGGTGCACAGTAAGGACCATTTTCATGTACAGGGTAATGATCCAGTCAATCCCAACAATTATTTTTTGGAGTTATTACCCCTAGGTATATTTGTTTCTAAATCATGTCCAATTGTATTATCTATAAATGGATGTATTTCTCAGAGAACCACATAATCTATACCTTAAAAAACATTAGGATAGTTCTTTATACTTATCATAAATTCATATCATAGCTTTATGTTCCCCAATAAATTTTTCCTGAAATCTAGTTCTCAAGGTTTCTACTAAAATTAATTTAATACCAATTGTAAAGACCTTGAACCTTATAGCCCAGATTTAGTGGTTACTTTATTATATTAGTAAAAGATACAATGGATCACATCCCGAAGGAATATATATTTTAACAGTCTTGGTAAACTTAACACATACTTAAATCTCATTTTAAAAATAAAATCATAGATTACAACAATGTTTTTTCTTTAAGTTAATCATTACTTTCTCTAGTATAACCCTATATATCAATCCTTATACTCATTTTGGAATCATGAGGAAAGAAACATAATAAATGGGTGAGCTCAAATACTCAATAAGGTTATACATAAAATAGAATATATCATGAATACTTCTAACATAATAAATATGGAAAGGTAAATAATTGAAACACATTCCATTTAATCAATAACTTGAACATGGAGAATAATATTACTGGAATAATTGATGATCAAATAATACCATATAAATAACCACATGATCTTGAAACTTAACCATGGATATTAAATCTAATCAAATAATCAAATGGAACATCAATAACAGAATCAATAATGATGGAATGCATAATTTAATATATCTAAAACATAATGTTGAAGAATTATTCCAAGATATATAAACAAATGTATAAGGCCTAAAAAAAAACTTAATCTAGTTTGTTTCATGATACCTAACGATGCATCGAGTGTATATCTACAACATCCCACCCATCACTTACTAAGTCAAATTCCTTCCTTAATGAAAGGGGTCAGACATAATCAACATAAAAATTCATATTTTAAATCCAACATATGAAATATTAATACTCACCCCACCCAAATAAACAATCTCATAAACCTTCCAAATTATTATAGTGAATGCTAATAAAATTGTACATCCTTACTAAAAATAATTATATACCATAAAATTAAAGAATAATTTTGATATCAATATAACATATCCCATGTGGATCATATTTACAATAAAATTTATATGTAATTAATGTATAGAAATAACATAAAAATTTCCCTAAATTCATTCTTGAGGGATAAAAATTTTTAATTTGAAAATCAATTGTTTTTTAAAAAAAGTTTAAAAAATATTTTGAAATTAATTTTATTTGAAAATAAAATTAATAAAATTTTAAAATAAGTTTTAAATCATTGAGTGTTCATGAATAAATAAAATTACATTCATATCATACACATTAAAATAAATATTCCTTTCATATTTCCAGTAAAAGAAAAACCATAATTTTATGAAAAAATAAATGGAGATTCATTTAAAAAAAATTGTAAAAATTCAAAAATGGTGAAAATAATCTTTAATAAATCGTTTTTAGAATGTTAAAAAAAAATTTGAATGCAATTTTAGAAAACATGATTTATGGAAGAAAAATATTTTTTACCAAAGAGAGAAATAAATTTGGATTTTATTAAAAATATATTCTCTATAAGTTTAACTACCAAAGAGATGTAAGGTGTTATTATTATATGAAATTTTCCTGAATAAACATAGTATATGAAAATATATTTATTTTAGGATAGTAATACAAAATAATTCCCCCAAGGGGTCCTTGAACATACATAATTTAAAAAATGATGATATTGTAAAATAAACCGTTACAACTTGGTAACTTTTGAATCATTTGTCCCATGAATAAAATAAAATAAAATAAAAAATTAAATAGCATAAAAATAAATATATTCATGATATAAAATATCAAAATGGGTATTATATATACTCTATATTGGAGTAATTGGTGTATATGGCATATATCATAGAGAAGTAGAAGTGAGATGAGAAACCATTAACATAGGTTTGGCTTCCATCATATGTATAAAAAAATCCTGTATAATAAATATTGGTTTATTATAAATATATTAAAAAACATAATCATATATATAAATCCATTTATTTACTTTTATTCTTTTATAACCTGTATATTTATAATTCATTGTTAAAATCACTACTTCGGGGGATAATTTCATCATTTTTCATCTATGTTTTAGTTCAGTGATTTTGGTCCCTTCAATTTGATCATTGTTACATCATCTTCATAATTTAAAACATGATAAAAATATCATATATATATATATATATTCATTATATATGTATTTATATTGATCCATAAAAGTTAATGATAGAAAATGAATTACACCGTTTAGAGAAATGGTACATCGTACATATTCTTGAATGTGGTTTCCATTTTATCGATGGATGGAATGAAAGGAAAATAAATATTAACTTAACTTTATATAATAATTATTATGTTATATATATCATTTATATTATGAAAATTCATCCTTCTTACTGTACAAGAAAAAATAAAATTAAAAAAAATTCACCTCATTATGTGGAGGCCATAGTCCACACGTACGCCGGAGAAACATTTTTGTTTCCCAATGGATTAAAAGACAAGATGTTATATGTGATATTATATTTCAATAAGTATTTATATATAATAAATATCACACATATTAATTAAAATTATCCTTAATACCTTCCATGTAAAACATAAGTGAAAAACGAATCACATCACTTTGCGAGGTGGTTGTCTGTTATACACATGAGCAACGTTATCGTATCCCCCACATAATGAAATTATTAACTTATATGTGATATAATAATTCCATAATTATAAAAAAAGTATAAATATAATATTAATATGTTAAATCCATCATTATATTCATCCATGAAAGGTGGTAATAGAAAATGAATTAGCTCGATTCAAAAGATGGTAGTCCACCGTACACACAATCGATTGTTTCATTCCCCATTTTATATAAGTAAAAATGGACATAGATTATGTAATTAAAATAATAGAATATTAGTATATATGATATAATGGTATTATTATTTTTACATTTTTGGAGAATATTATAAGGATTTCGAATAAGATGTAAAATGAAAACACATAGTTAAAAACCTTACCTCTTCTTTAAGAAACCACTTTAGGTTTAACATTAGGCCTTCCTAGATTGAATTTATGATCAAAACAAGGCCTTTAGGATTTGAGGAGGTATTTAAAGAATATATTTGGTTAGGTATTGGTTTATTTAAATGGTTTTTGGAGTGTGAAGATGATAGGAGAGTGGGCGACCTTTAATAAGTGGGGGAGAGGACATACATGGTATTTTTGAAGCGAATCAATTATGCCCACATTTGTATCATGAAAAATCCTAAAAAATTGACCATTATCTAAAAATATATATGATATGGTATAAATATGTCCATTAAATTAGTTTTTATAAGTTTTAGGTCCTTTTTAACTCTTATCTGTTTAGTTTAACCCCTGATAAACCCTTATTTACCTTAGACGTGATAATTAAGTTTCACTGTATTTAATAATAATTTTGGTAAAAAAATAAGTTAAAATTATTAGATAATATAAATTATTATGATTCCTAATACGGAATCCATTTTTACAAATTCAATTCATATAATTGGTAGAATTAAGTTTATAATTAAACCAATAAACATGATGAAAAAGATGGGTTTCCCATGTAAAACTATCCAAAGATTATTATTTTTATTTAATTATTAAATATTAAACTGATTAATATGAACTAAATTAGTTAAATTATAATATAATTTATCTATTTAATCTTTAAAAATATTTTAAAATACAAATTAACTTTTATATAATTTTGAAGAAAGGCAGTTTTCAATAAAAATCAGTTTTTTCACTATTCATCAAAAAATTATCCTGTTTATAAAATTATAGAAAATTACCCCCAGAAGATAATTTTGACATATAAATTTCAAATTATTCTTAATTTATTTATAATTAATATATAACCATTGAATTTATTTTATTAATTTTTTAAAAATATAATTATTATAATTTAGTAAGTCTTATTCATACCATCCAACTTAATGACTTGGTTGAAACCATCATGTTTAAATAATATTATTTTAATAGAGTGTCATATTTTGTTTAAAATTGGTGTTATATGCATTGAAATATAATTAAGTGATTGAATTTATTTAAAATGAAATATATTGTGAAGTTTTAGGGTGTTACATTCTCTTCTAATCTTGGTGTTGTGTTTCATATATGCTATCAAATATGATGTTCCTCTTTTAAAATTTGGGGTGCTACAACCGAGACCCATAATAGCCCATGTGAATTCATATTTTTCCTTAATCCATCAAAAAATGTGTGGATTAACACATACAATAACTACAATCTACTAGATCCTTCTACAAGTGTATATTATAACCATAAGCCACTACATCCCACATACACTTTTATGACATAACTAAGAGCCAGTATTGCTCATATGGGCCCATAACCTATACCACAAGACACTAAAACCTATATATGACTACATAATATATTTTTTTTCTAATAGAGAGTGGGATATGGGTACTAGTCAGTAATTCAAATCCTCAACAACCTAGATGTTAGGAAAGCACCTGAAACTCACCACCAATATATATTTTAGATACGCTTACCTACTTAGGTGGTGGATCATAATAGATAAGAAAACATTATAATAATATATCCCATAACCAGTCTAAGAGAAACTCTCATACCCTATAACATAACTATAGCTAACATACCACATGACAACCTAGCTTCTATTTCTATGGGAATTAAATCCAACATTCTATTCAAATAAGCTTCAGTGTTCAACACTAACATTAATAATTTCATATAATTAAACTACCAATATTTTATAAAAACCCAACATCAATTCTAATTTGAAATTTTTATTTCCATAAAAAGCTAAATTTATTTTATAATCATAATTATAATTCCCAATTTCATATCAAAGTAATTTTAATCATATCCCAACAAATCCATTATTCTGATTTAATTTATTATTAAAATCATCAACTCTTATTTCCATTAGTTTATTTATAATTCATTTTGATTTCATAATTATGTGAATTCTGTGACATGACCAAACCTATCACAAGGAAGATATACAATCATAATGAAATATGAAAAATGAGAACAATAGTAAATAAGTACAGTGTCTAAGAAATAAGAAAATAACAACAAATAAATGTTCCTAGCCTGAGTCATCCATCTCAAAATCAAATCCACCAACCATTCCACTATCCACACCATTAAATGAACCAAGGAACTACCAAATCCAAGGTAAAACAACACAACACTCCACAAATAATCCAAATATACTAGGATTAATTTAAATTTAAAATATTATATCTATCATTAAATATATATAAATAGATTTAAATAAAAACATCATCGTAAAAATAATCATTGAGAAATAAAATCTACATTAACTGATACATGAAATAGAACAACAAACAAGGTCCAAACATAGAAATCAATAGTTATTAAATATAGAAATTATTATCATTATTTTCCATATTGATTAATCAATTCATTAATAACACATTTCAAAAAATAAGGAAGTACAACTTTCAATAGATAATAATAGCTACAATTATTCAATAAATATTCTTGAAGAAACAAATTATCATATTAATCCATTTCTAGGAAAGAGTGGTAAAATAAATTGATAAATCCTTTATAATTTTACTTATATTACCATCATTATGTTATTTAACCAATTCTAGGAATTTAAAATATGAAAAAGGATCCTATATAATCAATGTATCAATATTTCAAACCCTCTAGAAAATAAAAAGAGTCAACATAAAGAATAAAATTTTCAAATATATGTAAAACAAAACCATTTATATATCCTAAAATTATATAATTTGAGATCATTATCTTCTTTAGGTTTATCTCATCCATTTACTCATTACAATCTTAATCATTTAATCCCACATTCACACATAAAATAAAAGAGAAAAAAGACTGGAGCATGATTATAGTAAGCCGTGGAGGGAAGGCTGCATTGTTAGATAAAACCTTGAAAGTAATGACATTAGAGTCCTAACGACTACATGGTTAGAATAAACTATTCAATTTGGTGTTCAAGGATGTGTGAACACATCTGTAATTTTGACATAGGAGTTTTTCACGGTCTGCGCATGGTTAGTCAAACCCTATGAAAAACCCATGTGATTTTCGATTCCCTAAAGCTAAGAATGCAAGGTTAGCATACAGTTTAGCCAAACAGTGTTGGAAAATAGTTCTACCCTATTATTTTCAGTTAAATTTCAATTTTCCCTTCAATTTTTCTTTTAACCTAAACATAATTTCACTTCTCCTCCCACAAAACAACTGAATCATTTGAGAGTCCTCCTTGGTGACTATTCATACATTTGCCACCGTCTCCTCATATAATATCCAATTCAATTAACACTCATCTCATTGGATCCACATTTCTAAGTTCTTGATTCCTTTTGTGTCATTCCTCAATTGGATTTGTATCAACTTCACTATTTATGAGAAATATAATTTTCCATATTAATAGGTTCTTCATCTATTCTTTAATTTTCCTCCCAACATGAGAAGAATTAGGAGCTAATACTGGATGAACTATCTTATATGGGCCTAAGATATGTGGTTTTGTGCCTTATATGAAATTTTGATGTATTTATATATTTTCATTGTACCATGTTCGCAATTCTCAGTGTGTATCCCTTGAAATTTGATTTAATCCTTGAATTTAATTGTTTATCATGGCTTATGGATTTAAAGATGCCATCGATTAATTGTTATAGGTTGAATACATTGAAATAATAACCAACCCTTAGGGTGTGTTGTCTATTTAAATGGGATATTTTTATGGAATATGAAATTTGACCCCCTTTTTAAGGTTTCCCTAATTTCCCTTTTCATGGATGCAAATATTAAATTATCAAATGAAGATTTTAATTTTGAATCGATATGAAAGTGGAATTATGATATCATTTTTAAATGAATTGATTATGGGAAGGGATTTAATGAAAATGATCCTTGTTCCTCGCCTTCTAATGGCTTGTTAATGAATGTGATTCTTGTTTAATGAAATGACCATGTGAGTTGAAAATAGAAAATCCTTTTGAGTTTGGCTAATGCCTTGAGTAACCTTCAGAGGTGATTTGTAAATGATATGTTATTGGTTATGACTTAAAATTTTTAAATGAAATGTATTAACATGATTAAATTCTTGTATTACTTGGGTGAGACATGGATAAAATGATGAAGGCCATGGACATACTCAATTTGCTTGAACCTTGCACATGCCTTAGTGACACATGGACTCCTAATATAGACTTCTAATGACTGAATCAATGGGGATGACTATCATATAATGGTTGATACATGTATTCATATGATAATTCAATGGATAGACTCAAAGGTAATTTGATCATATTGATATAGGTGATAATTAGGTTCCCTTAGTGGATGACCAAGGACAGAATTGAGTAGTAGTGACTTTATACTACTCTTAGAGTGATACCTATGTTATTGAGGATCACCATGGATGGGTTTTTAGGGTATTGGTTTATATTATACCTAGAGAAATACCTAGATTCCAAATTAGAAATTACACAGACGAGATCAGGTTCATTAATGAATAATCAATGAAATGAATTATATGACTTGTCTTCCGAGCCAAATCGTAAGCCTGGATTCAGTCTCGAATTAAACTTTATCAATTTCCTGTTTAGGCATCCTTGGATACATGTTATTATGGGGGACGCTGAGATTTATTCTAGGTATTTAGACTTGTTTAAAAAATAAACTTTTTAGTAATATGACCATGATGATAAATTACATAGGTTTGAATGTTAAAGCATAGAATTATTGATTAATTGAATTTGATTAAATGAATTGATTATAAAAGAGAACATAGGCTATATAGGATATTTACATTGAGTACTTACATTACATATTATATTTCTTCCTACACACAGTGACTATTACATATTCACTGATTGGATGGCATAGACCTGGAGGGGTTTTCTATTGGGATTATGTCTCACACCCTATTTTGGCCACCTAGGGTACTAGAATAGATTATATGATTGTAGGTATGTAAAAGGTACAGTGGCCTAATATAGATTCTTAATTGTTTCTTATGAGCAGGGAAACACAAGATCGAGCTACAGCTCATAAATATAGCTGGGTTACTTTTGGCCTATTTGTACATTTGATACATGTATTGTATTGTTTTACTATGTACCTGTTTTGGATGTTTTTAGAGATATATGACATGTATAATCACCATTGTATTTGATCTTCCTTTGATTTTGTTATATATTCCAATTTTATATCTATTTTTTATTGTTATACTACTTATTCTAATATTATGTTATGATATTCTAATTTGCTAAACTCTAGTGATAGGGGAATAGTCTCCCCCCAGACACACCTAGTCCCTCACTACTAGTCATCAGGCTCTGGCATTTGGGGAGATGCGGTCAAGGGAATGTAGAAAATTGGTCTCGAGTCACATTTCAGTGGAATCCAGTTAAAGAATGTTACAGAGTGGTATGAAAGGAGGTTTTTTAGTTTTCTTTACAATTTGGAGACAATAGGAAGGGGTAAGAAGGAAATGGATTTTTTTAATGAACAATGTTTGGGCTTATCTAACCCATGTACATGAAAAAACCAATTTTCCTCAATTGGAATTGCAGTTTTCTTAATTTTGAATATCATAGTTGATTTGAATCCAATGTTGGGTGATGCACTTGAATTGTGGTGTTATTTTTTATATGATTATGGGTTCTATTTTATTACAACCTGATGATATGAGGTTATTCTATATCATTTATCATTTTAAGAACTTTACAAGAATCACATTCTATGCATTATTGTATGCCATTTATGATGTATTATTTAGTGCATGCTATTGTGGTAGGTCTCATGACAGTTATAACTGATGTGGTGATGGGTATTCTAGAATGTGTTATGGTGTGAATTAGGAGGATTCCATAATTTGGTTCCTGGGGATTATGGGCCCTAATCGTTCAAACCTGAATGGCCAGAAGGCCTTCTTTTTTTATTTTATTATAGATAATCCCCCTTTTAAGGGTTGAATGGGAACCCTTACATGGCCCTTACATGGATCATAATTTGGTGAACTATTGGTTCAAATTTTAAAATGAATCGTGATACAAATGTGAAACGAAAATATGAATTTATGTGGAAATGAAATGGAAACAGAAATTGTTTATAATAGAGAAATTGACCAATACCCAACCTTAGTAGTGGGGAGTAGGTAGTATCTATTTCTTATATATGATTCCTTTTATGCCTAGACCTAAATCTAAGAGCTCGTTGAGGGGTGTGTTTCTAGTATGGGAATGAATGTACATATCAAGTTTTGATATCTATGCTTTTGAGCAGTGATATTTGATATTGATCTTGATCTGAGGCATGTGCTTGGAAATTATAGAGGTATTCCATCATTAAGTCCTACTTTCATATTCTAGGACGGTGGCGATGACCAAACTCATGAGGTGGTGGGCCATGGTATGCAATTGGATCCTCCTGTACTTCCAGTTGCATCTCTAGTAGATGTACCAGACACCGATGTTGAGGAAAAATTCCATGAGAACTTTTTGTGATTCATGCAGGCTATTTGGGGAGAATCGTGACCTTCCCCAACTGCAAGAGATTCGAAATGTGAGTTCTAGCAACATAATCCACCCATGTTCTTGTGTGATGGTTGACTAAAAAATGTATATTCATCGCTATATACCATTATAGCTATATTAGAGAACCTAGAGATTCCTTTTAAGATAAGGATAAAGCTCACTACATATATATTTTATGATTCCTCCAAGAGACAGTGGGATGTTATTACTCAGAAAAATTATCATTAGGAGAAGGATTGAAGAGATTTTCTTATGATTTTATATGACTATTTCTATTCTGATATTCTAAGTGATGATAGAGCCTTGTAGTTCATGCACTTGGATTAGGGCACACTATATGTTATGGATTACTCGGCATGTTTTATAGAGCTCTATTGATTTGAACGTATTCGTATAGATGATGAGCTATCTAAAGACAAGTGATTTGAGGAAGTTCTCAAGTATGATATATGATAACAAGTGAATGTATTTAGACTCACAACCATTTTTGGAATAGTGAATTATGATCTTATCATAGAGAATAACCTAAGAGAGGTTTGGGGTTCGAGCTAGGGAGGTTTGGCATCTAGGTATGGTACTGTAACAACCGGTAGTTGGAATCATCATATAGAGCTTCCACGTAGTGGAATTAATATGCAGATTAGACACTCAGGTAGCCAGGTGAGGCGCTACCAACATGGTATGCCAGGACATATGAGGCCATAATGTACAAGGGACCTAGTCGCATGCTGATATGGAGGCCAAATGATCTATCTACGATGGTTATGTAGAAATTTTTCTATGAAATCTAATGATATAGGGTATGCAATGACTTCATGTTCAGGACTGGGGTCAAAAACATCTCATCGGGTAGGGAGGTGGAGTGGAACAATTAAATCCAGCAGAGGAGGTGGTCATGGTCATGGTAGTCAAACCCTAGTTTTACATCAAAATTAGAGTAGATCTTCTTAGGGTATCTAGGAGATATCACAGGTATATAGTAAAAACTAGATATAAGAAATGAAACAGACACCTAAGGAGAGGGATCCCAGACCTTCTACTATCATAGGTACTATTTTACTATCCTATACTTTAGCTTCTGCACTTTTTGATGTAGGGGATTCTAATGGATTTATATTTATGCCCATTGTGGGGAGACTTGGGATCATTTTTCATTGTTTTAATGATTTTATGATGGTTGGAACCTTGATTGGGATTAAATCATAGGGTTTATGTAAGTGTAGGGAATTAATTCTTGGAGTTTACTAGTGTCATTTTTCATGAGACCCATTTTTCCATTAGATGAAAGGTTTTGACATCATTATCATAATGAAATTGTTGGTTACCTTCCATGATTTTTTTGATTTCTATCACTGAAGAGTGAATTTCACATCACCCTAGGAAGAAATTTTATTCACAAGGGTGAATGGGATGTTCCGGGGAGATGAGAGAGACCTGATCATTGTGGGATGGGTGAGATGATATCCCATATGTTGTGTTTATATCTGGATGATCAGGGAACACATCTGACTGATTTCCCTCCATTGGTTGATCATTTCAGATATTTTTTCCTAGATGAATTATCAGGATTATCTCAGTGAGAGGTAATATTATTTATTGAGGTAGTTATATAAGTTTCACTAGTATGAATTCCTCCAAATAGAATGGATGCTACTGAGATGTAGGGGATCGATAGATATCTAGAGGATTTATAGGTGAAGTGTTTTATCCAATCCAAAACTTCCCCATGGGGTTCCCCATTTTTTTTAAAAAGGTAGATAGTACCCTCATGATATGTTTGGATTACTAGAAATTGAACCAGATAAAGGTTAAGAACCAATATCATATTCCATGAAAATATGTTCTCTTCGAATAACTCTAAGGATATCATGTTTTCTAAAAAATATATTTGAGAATCATTTATCATCATGTGCATGTTAGACCATCATACATAACTTACATAGTTTTTCTTAGCATTTATGGTCTATATGAGTATTTTTTTATGTCGTTTGGTCTCACAAATGCTTCAATGGTCTTCATTAAACTGATGAACCAATTTTCCATCCTTATATTTATTTTTTGGTGGTTTTCATGGATGATATCATGGTGTATTGTCAAAATCTACATGAAGAATCCAAACAGAATGATATCATATTTTATACCCTAAGAGAGCATAAGTTATATTATATTCTCACAAAGTGCCAATTCTAGATGGATTATATTCACTTCCTGGGTTACAATATCCCAGATACAAGAGTATCATTTCACCCATAGAAGGCGAGAGATATAGTTTCTTGGGAGTAGTAAAATAATCTTTTTGATTTATAAAGTTTCTTGGGGACTGGATAGTTATTTCATGCATTTCAAATAAGAATTATCTTTCCTAGAATAACCACTCATGGGGTTTACTAAGAATTTTGTGAAGTTTTTATGGGTATATTCCTTTGAGATGACCTTTATGGAGATGAAATGGAGTTTTAATTCATTGTTGATACTGATTTCTCTATAGCCAGGTAGGAGTTACAATATTTAATGTGATGCATCAGGTATCGGTCGAGGAGAAGTCCTTTTTCAAGGAGATGGAGTCATGGGGTATGGGTCACGATAGTTGATACCACATGATAGAAATTAACTAAAACTCGATATTGAGTTATCTACAGTTTCTCAACAATTGCATTATTGGAGACATTACTTACATAGAGAAAATTTTGTGGTGTATATGGACAAAAAAATCCTCAAGTACATATTTACACAGTGTTATCTTAACCTAAAACAATAAAGGTGGGTTGAATACTTATAGTCTGTTGGCATTGAACTTTCATAATTTCATGGTATGTGAAATGAAATGGTTGATACAATGAAAGGTAGTAATTAGATACAGGTAGTTTATAAGGCTATAATATAGTGGAATATCAAGTATTTGTTCTCTAATATTCACTTGGAGGTTCATGATGCTCAGGGACAGACCTATATATCATCCTTAGCTATAACCTCTACCCTTATGGATAGAGTAGGGATAAGGCACTTATCAGATTCTGATATACTATCCCTACGAGAGTGTGTGGTAGGTGAGGACCCTCCACCTAGTTCTTCCATAGGTGAGAATGAAATTATACAAGTCCATGGCCATGTTTGGGTTTCAAAAGACATGGATGAAGAGCTGATGAGAGACATTCCTGATTCATCATCGGCAGTGCACACCGACTTCACCAAAATGTATCTAGAGTAACATCCCCAATACTAGTGGTTAGTTATAAAAATAGATGTAGCTGGTTTCATCATGAGATGTTCCAACTGTCAATGGGTGAATGTAGAACACCAACAAACAACCAAACTTTTACACCCACGACCCATTCATGAGTGGAAACAGAATGATGTTGTGATGGAGTTCATGTCAGGATTACCAAGGATTACTCAAGGTAATTATGTCATATGGGGTTTTTTATAGGATCATGATGGTTTCACATTTACCATTAATCAAGGAAACCTTCAGTGTGGAGAGCTTTCAATGTTGTATATTCGAGAGATATAATGAATTCATGAGGTCCTGTATACTATCGCTTCACATAGGGATTCCCATTTTACTTAATAGTAATTGAAAGGGATAAAAAGTGTGTTAGGTACAGAAGTGATATTTTCCAAAACATATGACCCTCAGACCAATGGCTATTCAGAGAGAACGATTCAAGTGCTTTAATTCATGTTGCGAGCATGCGCCCTAGATTTAGGGGGTTATTGGTAGAGGCAAATACCCCTAGTTAAATTCACCTATAACAATAGGTTCAAAGATACTATATTTATGAATCCTTATGATGATTTTTATGGTATTCCATAACAATAACCACTATTTTGGTTAGAGGCAATATAGGTAGCTATGTTTAGACATTTTCCTATTCTAGAGATCATAGAGTAGGTGGAGTTTATTCAGAAGTGGATGGATACTTTGCCGTCTTGAAATAAATCATATGCTGATCGACGTAGAAGACCTATAGAGTTAACGGTGAGGGATTTATTTTTCTTATGTGTGTCACTGAGGCTGGTACATAAGAGTAAAAATAGACAGGGTAATCTTTCACCATGATATTTCAGGACGCTCAAGATTTGAGAGAGTGTCAGGATGGTAACATATCAGTTGCAGTTACATCAGAGGTATTGGGCCATGCATGAAATCTTCCATGTTTCTTAGTTGTGGACCTATTATTTAGACCCATATCATGCCTTTGTGTCTAAGGATATTGAGTTATAGGTAGATTCATCCTTTAAGGTGCATCCTATATGTATTACGGATTGTAGCATAAAGGTTCACCAAGGCTGGTTTATTCTGCATGTACTTGTTCTATGGAAACATGGTTTTTTGTAGGATGAGACCTTGGAGTGAGAGGCCAATGTATGATCATAGTGTCCAGAGTTTTTCATAGAAAATCTTGACTTCCCTAGAGAGGAAAATTTAGGGAGGAATTTCTTTAAAGGGGGAAGTTTGTAAGAACACAGTTCTTCTTTGAGGTTTTGATTCTTTACCTTTCATCAAATTTCAGTTTAAATGTTTAAATGTGGCATAATGTAAATGTACATAGAGTTCAGGGATGTATCTAGGGTGTATGGGGCTAGTACAGATCCTAGAACCCAACTCATGGGGTGAAAAAGGCCTAGAACTCTTTTAGAGTAAACCATGCAGGGTAGGCCGCATGGTTAGATAAAACCAAGCAAGGTTCAACAATGGAGTCCTACATGCCACAAGGTTAGACTTAACTATGAAATTTGGGGCACATATCTATGTGTCCATGTATGAAATTTTGATAGTGTAGTTTTTCATCCATTACGCATGGTTAGTAAAACTTTATGAAAAAATTGTGCAATGTGCCATTCCCTACAACTAAGCATTCAGGGTTTTCTCACGATTTGGACAAACCATACAGCCAAACCATGAAACACTATTGTAATGGGTGAAATTGTAATTTTTACCTTAAATGTTTCTTTTAACCTAAAACTAATTTCACATCTCATCCCTACAGTAACTCAATAATTTTAGAACCCTCCTTGGTGACTATTCTTTGATTTACCGTATACTCTTCATATGATCTCCAATTCAAGCACCTCTCATCTCGTTGGATCTACATCGGCAAGTACTAATTTTTTTTGTGTCATTCATCATTAAGTTTGGTATCATCTATGGAATATAAGAGAAATATAAATTACCCTATTAATAATATCTTCTCATGTTATTTGATTTTCTCCCAATATGAGTTAAAACATGAGATTATACTGGATGAACTATCTTCTATAGACCTATTGTAGGAGGTCTCATTCTTTTATTTAAAATTCAAAGTGTCTGTATATTTTTTTATGTCGCACACCCAATTCTCAGATCATCACACTTGAAATGAGTTTTAATCCTTGAATTGAATTGTTTAGCATGGGCTATGTCTTTACATAGGTCACCAATGAAGGGTTATAGTTTGAATAGCTTTAAATTAGAACCACCCTTTAGGGTGTGTTGTCAATTTAAATGGTTAATTTTGATATCATATGAAATTGGACCCTTATTTTTGAGGTGTTTTCTTTTCCCCTTATAATGGGATGTTAAAATTAAAATATAAAATGATGATTTGAATTAATAATTCATATGTAAGTGGAATTGTGATATAATTTGTAATTAAATTGAGTATGGAAAGGGATGAAATGACCATGACCCTTGGCCCTTCCCTTGTAATGGATTGTTAAAGCATGTGATTCTTGATTAATGAAATTCCCCTTTGAGTAGACAAGAGGAAAGCCTTATGAGATTGGACAATTCATTGTATAACCTTCTGAGGTGAGTTGTAAATGTGAAGTTCTTGGTTTTGACCTTGACTGGTTTAAATGAAATGTATTGAATTAGTTAAATGCTTATATTCCTTATGTGACACATGGATTCAATGATGAAGGCCCGGGAAAGACTCAATTTTCTTGGACCTTGATTATTCCCTAGTGCCACTTGGACTCTTGATATGAACTACAAAGGATAGAATCAACGAGCCTAACTATAATACTCTAAGTGATACATGGATTCATATGAGAATTATATGGATAAAGTAAAAGGAAATTTGTTCATATTTTTATAGGTGATACTTGGGATCTCTTAGTGGGCTGTCAAGGACAAAATCGAGTAATAGTGACTTTATACGACACCTAGATCGATTTTGGTGTTCTTTAGGTTCTCCATGGATGGGATTGTAGGTTTTTGGTTTATATTATACCTAGGGAGATTCCAAGATTCCAAATTAGGAATGAAATGAATGATATTTGGTTCATAAATGTATAATAGATAAAATGACTTATATGACACATCAAACAATCCAAAAAACAATCTTGGATTAAGTCTTGACTTACACTTTATGGATGGTCTATTTAAGAATCCTTGGATACATTTGGTTACAAGGGAAGATGAGATTTTTTCTAGGTCTTGAGACATGATGATTAAATGAAAAGTTCAGTTAAATGAGAATGATTATAAATGAATCATGTCTGACTATTAAATCAGAAGCTTATTGCTTAAATGAATTTGATTAAATGAATTGATTATAAATGAGAAGTTGGACTTTATAGGATGTTTAATTTTAGTACATAAATTAAATATTATATTACTTATTTTCACACTATGACTCTTATATATTCACTGACTAGATGGTACAGAACTCAAGTGGTTGTCTACAGTGATTATGTCTCACACCATGATCATACTGTCTTAGGTACCCAGATTGACTATTTGATTCCAGGTACATATAAGGGAAATTTACCTACTATAATTTCATGACTTACTTTTAGGATTAGGGTATCATAGGATCGATCTATGTCTCGTGAAGTAAGCTGGGTTAATTTTACCCTTTTTTTACATTTGATACATGTATTGCATTGATCTTATGTGTACTTGTTTTGGATGTTTTATAGATCCATATGACATGTACCTTCATCATTGTATATGGAATTACTTTAATATTGTTATCTACTCATACTATATATATATATATATTGATTGTTATACTACTTCTGATATTTTTAAGTTATGATATTACGTTGTGCTACACTTTGGTGATTAGTGAATAGTATTTCCAAAGATACACCTTGGCTCTCACTGCTAGTCGACATCCTCTAGAATTTGGGGAGATATTCTTGAGGCCATGTGGCCAACTTGGCTCGGGGAGCCTTTTAGTGGCATCCAAGTCTGGGATGTTATAATGGTGATCATAAAAGTATAATCAGTAGGATCCTCATTTAAACCTATTATTAAAATGATGAGGATGTATTCTAAATCACTATTAAATAATAAGAGTAAATAAAATCATCACAAAAATTAGTTCATCTAGATTCCCATTCATACCCTAGTTTTCTTTCATGTATAAAAAAAATTAGTCAACATAATAATAAAATATCATATACAGAACAAATGTACCCTTCTTCCACTTCCCCATAGAACTTGTCACCCTAAACTAAAATGTCTTACATCATGGTTCTCTCATTCCCTCAATATGCTATAAAAATCATATGTGTAAACATATCACAACCACATCAATATCTCATTTTTTACATCTACAAAAACATATCACAACCACATGCACATTTCATCCGTATAGTCACATAGTATAATCGAGATCCATAAAAGCCCGTGTAAATACACACTATCACTTAAGACAACACAACTGGTATTTAATTAAACATATAATAGATATAAACCATCACAACCAGGTATATATGTTTGTTTTAACTTTATGTTTCAAAAAATTTTATATACATGTATGTTATAACTATCATCCATCACAACTTGTATAAGTGTATACCCCATACCATCAACCACCACAACCCATATATTCCATTATACAATACTACATCTAGAAGAGATAGTAGGGTAGGAGTAGTTATAAATCTGAATCCTCAAGAGCCAAGATTTTTATAGAACACTTAGAAATCAAGTCCAATATGGGAACTAGTTTCCCCTAACTACTTGAGTGGTTGACTATAAGAGAAAACATAACATACGTATGATATAGAAAAAAACCATTCTAATGGAAATTATATTACACTATACTCAAACTATAGTTAATGTACCACCTGAAAACTTAGATATCATTATTAAAAACCTAGAAAGATTGAATTATAAGAGAAAACATTATGGTTAAATTCTATCCTCAACAATGTAATATAATTTAATCAAAAGTCATTATGAATAACCCATCATCAATTATTATTTAACAATTTGATAAAAATCAATATCCAATGTCCTTTTATAATCATTAATTCAATTCCAGATTTCATGGATCATATATTTATATCATCATTTCAAAAAAAAATCATGATTTCCATTCAATATATCATTACCATCATCAATTTTTATTTCAATTAATGCATATATTAATCATTATCATTACATAATTCAAAACATTATGTGAATATACCAGACCTATCTCAATTAATAGATACACCTAAAATGAAATAAATAATCAGTAACAATTAGAAAATAAGCATAGAATCTAAGAAATAGGAAAACAACACACTATAAAGGCTTTCAACCGAAATCAACCATCTCAAAATCATCTCCATCAAACTTCCCTTACATCTACACCATCAACCACACCAAACCATTACCACAACCATGGGAAAACAAACCAAACCTCACTAGATAATCCAACCACACCTGTATTTATTTAAATTCATAGTATGGGATATGTAATTCTATATGTGTAAATGGTGGTAAATTATAACTTCAATTACTTGGTAGCTCCTAGATTCACCTCACTATAAGAAATATTTTGGTATTTACTTGGTTCCTACATATGAATGCATATGTGAGAACCAAATTCTATATCTAATACAAAATTTTTAGAAACTAATATATCTCACTCAATAAAAAAATATAACAGAAACTTTTCCTTTCTTCTTTTATTGGGTTTTGTTTTTCTTCTAGTTTCCCTTATTTCCACATGTGAAATAGATTGTGTCATGTTCCCTTTCTTTCAAATTGATATTATTGTTTTTAGAATGTCACTGTAATGAAACTTTATACTTGGAGTTAGTCATATAGATTTTCTCTTAGACTTTTCTCTTATTCAGCATATGGAATGAAGGATTTTCACTTTTTTTATCCTTGTCAATATGGATTGGCATAGTGTAGAGATATGGGAGAGACATATCTATGTTATTCATCTTAAATTAAAAAAACTATAGAAACTATGAGAAAGTGATGAAAGATTGATATTAGTGTAAAATTCACCATGTATCTTAAAACATAGAAATTATAGGTGCTCAATATAGACAATAAGTTATACAATTTGAGAACTAGTTGGATAACCTTCTCCATGTTTTCTCATAAATAGTTCCTTGGAGTTATCATACAATTCCTATCTTTATATCTTACAATTAAGATCATGGAGATGATGGATAAAGATATAGGAATCCATATTCCCATTCGACTGCATGACACTCGAAATTGATGAAAGTATTAAAAATTGAACATCTATCATATCATTCAGGTTTTTCATAGACAATGAACTCAACATCACTCACCTCTATATTATCTAGACTAGCGATTGATTATTCTATCACGTAAGATTTTTCTTCATGGTGCAAAAAAATCTATAAGTATCTGAACCATTCCTATATATTAATGATATTTAGGAGAAATTATTTCTCTATAATATATCATAGGGATAATTTAGTTAATGAAATAGTAATTATTATATAAAAATATAAAAAAAATATTATTACTAAATTACTTGATTATAAATTTATATGAGGAAGAATAATTTTGATTTCATTATATCTCCCATTTTTTAATCAACTCTCATCAAACCTCACAAATAAACTCTAAATGTAATATAACAAAGACCTTTTAGTGGAGGATTCATATTTCTTTCCTTATAATCCATACTACATCCAAGAAAATAATAAGAAGGTTTTTAGGTGGGTGGTCATTCCAGTTGTGGGATTTTAGTTCCTTATTATATTGAGTAGACTCCCCAATACTAAAATTAAGACTCTGATTTCCTTACTACTTACCAAAAAAAATTATTGAAAAAACTATAGTAGTTGAATAAAATACATGTTTGGTTAATTCAATCCATCATCTTAGTTAAGACTCTATGATAATTAAATGCACCTCCATTTATCGCATGATCTAACACTTTAACTATGTTTTGTCTTAATTTAGATAATGGAATTCATAATTAATTAATATCAACTTGGGGTATTTTTATTTTTATGAATAAAATTATTATTTTATTCATTTAAATGAATAGTTAATATTAAGTGAATTTTACATAAGTGATTAAACTTATATCGATAAAATGTTTATTCATAATTATTTTATTTTAATTACATATTAGCATATTAAACTATTTATTTATTTGATCATGGTCTTTCAACCATAGAAAGAATCTTGCATCAGACAGAAATAAAATAAAAAAAATCAACGAATTATCATGATCTCTAATTATATGTTTATTTATTGAGTTGAAAATGAAAAACCATTGAACCTGTGGAAAAAATCTTTGAGCTGGTCTGTGATTGAGTTGCATCACTCCACCTCTACTCTATGTATCTCCTTGGCTTGGTCTCACATTGGCTCATTAAACATACTCTATGAACTTGGGAGATTTATCCTTACAATGATTTTAGTTCCCAAGATGGTGAAGGGAACTAGAGGGGGGTTTATAGAAAAATCATGGGTACACAAGCATATATATAATAATGAGGTAGTGATGAATCATAATTTATCATTATAATTTAATTATAATAATTGAAAAACAATTGAAATTATTAAATTAAATTAAACCACAGACATTCATAGGTCGGTCTAAACCCACGAACATCCACATTTGAGTATACATGTAAAATAACTAGATATCACTCATTTCCATTTTTCTATGATAAAATATGCACAAATTAATCTAACTAATTATTTTATTAATTTATTGATTTATTTTTTATTAATTTTAATTCAATTGGTCTTAGAGATATACATCCACTATGGTTTTTCCAATATATTAAATAGATTAATTTTTTTTTATTTTTAATAAAAAATAGATAGATTTTACTTAGAAGAAACTCATCGAGTACATGTTCTAACTACTCAAACTGTATTAAGATCTTATATATTCAACTCATATATCATATATAATATACATTTTATAAAGTAATACTATAGAAAGTGAAATTTAAAAAATGACACATGAATGAAATGTTAAATAACATATCATGTACTAATTTTAATATGCTTGGATTATTCAACATTTTATGACTATGTCATTGTATGTAGTTTAGAATTTTAAGAAGAAATTAATTAAAAATTTAATATCATATAAAACATATCATATGAAGTGTACAAGTAAATAAATGACACACAAAACATATAATGATGAGGTTTACTGAGAAATAAATTAATGTCAAATTTTATAGCATAAATAGGTTGGGTACATGATATATGTATCCCACTACACATAGTGTATCTTACACATCATATGTCCTTGATACACATCTAGGGACTGAATGTGAATTTTTAAATGAACATTTTTGAGCTACACGATATGTACAGCTAGGACACATCTTGTAACCTCCTTGTTACATGGATTATAGTCCTTATACATTGTGTAATTAATACATGACATGTATTTGACTACGTGTTTTCTACCATGAAAACATGTGGATGACATGATGTGTAACCCATTTACACAATGCGTGGTTGGAATTGTCACGATCTATCTGATTATAGTCAATACACAGAACATATTTAACAAATATTCCTCTAATTATTTCATAAAAACCTATAGAAACGATGGTATATTATAGTGAAATAAATTGGGATACATGGTGTGCACCTTCAGGCTACACATTGTGGACTCCTATATTATCTGGCCTGAAGATACAACACCTTGGGTTAAATTATTCAAAATTCATTCATTAAATATTAACTAGATCTGAGTTATATGAGTGAGAAATAAACATTATAAGATGAGATATCAATAATTTTATTATATTAAATAATTTTTTAAATGATAATTAACTTTTAAATATGTAAATAGATCAATAATCAATAAAAAACTAAAAATCGAATGCGACCACTTTAATACCACTTTTTAGTTCCTGGTGTTGTGGAAATTTTTATTTGGTATATGGAAAAATTGTATTTTTTTAGATTTAATATATAAGTTTCAATGTACATGACATGCGTATGAGGAAAAATGAATTTTTTTCGGAAGATTATTAATAATTGTTTCCACCGAAACAAAGAGAGGATCATTTAAGATTAGTTTATAATTAATTTAAAACATAAGGAGGAATATTACATAAATCTTGAGATTTATTATTCATTGATAGTGTAGATCATTTGAACTTGATTAGTGTATCATTATTTTGTTGTGATTACCCAAAGAATATACCCTCTAGTGGTGATCAACACATACTCCATTGATCTCCAAACAATTCCAATGAAACATCAGGTGCTAGCATGACTGATTAGTCATCTTGAATTATTATCCTTGATAGTTTCACATTCATTTGGGCTCAAATGAATCACTCTTTTTTTTTCTTACTCTTGAGTGGAATGGAGTAGGAAGAGTTAGGGAGCAACATTGAGGTCAACGATTAACCTCTTAAACAATAACATAGTAGTTTATATAACGAATTCATCTGAAACCAAGGATATAAATCCAATTTATGTGGATATGTAATAATTTTTAATCCTTAAAAAAATATGGGAGTTGGATTATACAATATTCCAAGTGCTATTTTTTTAATTCAAGTGGGATTATAACAAGAGTGTTGTAAAAATTGATGAATTGGGATTTTGAAAAGTGGATTAAAAAAAGGAATATTATATGAAATAATTGATAGTAATGGAATCGTATGATGTAAAAGTATTTTTGTGTCCTATATCCTGAAAACAAAATGTTTTTAACTGTTTTATTATTTACCAAATCCACTATAGTGTCAGATGTAAATTTTACTGAGGGTGACCCTCTTATTGGGATGTCACAATCATTTTGTAATGGTCCCAATATAAATGTGGTGTTGTATTTAAGAGGGTACCACAATGACGGGATCAATATACTCAATAGAGGGGTCAAATCCATTCAAAATTTTAAGAAAAAAATGAATTCAATAATTGTGTTATATTGTTTTTTAATATACATTGTGTTACTGTATACTATTATTTAAACACTACTACATCTAAATAATCTAAATTAAATATTCAACTAATTTTTTAGATAATGAATTCTCTACATTCTAATGCTCTCAATCCTATGGAACAATGGGTTTATCAATATGTTGGTACTCCCAATGCATAAGAAAAATATATTTTTACAATTCAATGCTACCAATGCTGATGAATAACATATTTATAATATTGAAATCGAGGAAATGTTTAAAGGTGAATAAATTAAATCATAAAAAATAAAAGTTTCTTAGTTTGATAGTGTTAAAAAAAACTATTAATGAAAGAATCATATGCGTCAAATTTGAGGTTGGATAAAATAAAAATGACTGACCTATTAACTATAAAAATTCCATTTTCATTAGTTACATTGGGGTCACCACTTGAATGCATGTTTTGATTAATATAGCTATAAAGAAAAATGTTGTGACCATGATTAATTCACTAATTTGGGAAGATATTATAGTAACATTATGATATACTTTATCAATTTTACTAAAAAATAAAATAATTAAATGTTTATTTAATCTTCATTATCAATTATGGAGTGAATTTATACTATTTTTTGCCAAATAAAATTTATATTAACGGTTTCTGTAAATTCACACAGAGGATTTTAAAAAAAATTTATGAAAAATTATTTTAGGGATGCTAAAGGGAATATAAACTTAAACCAACCACACATATATAAAAACAAGATAATCCACAAAACATGGAATGATTTTGTTATCCATCATGATGAGGGATCATTTTAGGTACATTTTCCACCAATCAATAATATATTTTATTTATGGATGAAAAGGAAAAACATGTCAAGGTGGCTTAAAGAAATTAAGACTAAGTGGATCACCGATAACATCGGCCACACCACATATGGGAAGGGATCCCAGGTTAATAAATTCTAGAAGGGGTGTTCATGGGTAGCCAATGATTTCAAGAATTCAGCCACATGGTTACCTTCACGCCACGTATGAAGAATTTCCATGTCATTGGAAAGAAGTTCCTTACAATCAAAAATTAAATATTTATTTTCTAAGGAGAGTATGAGGTGCGGATGAGAGATCTCCACACTATTCTAGAGTTCGTTTCAATGATAGATATTATGATTGTATTAGATTTTCATAGAGAGAGGGAAATTAGCAACGCCAATGTCTCCACCTTAATAGAGTTTCCGGACCCATAGAAGGGACTAAAGGAAAAGATGACTGGTCCCAAATCATCATGTTCAACACCATAAATGCACATGAAACTAGAAACAAATGTTCCATAATTATTGATTTTGAGACCCAAGGCATGAGGAGTCCAACATACCCAATAGTCTCACTTCTCGGGGCTGGATCGGTCAAAGGAGGGATTTATGGGTAAAAAGTTCCTATGGGAGGGAAATGCATCCCACTATTTTGAGAGGCCATCTAACTTCATAGTGAGGAATCTGGCCCTGGTCACAAGAGAAGGATCAAAATAGTGGGTCCCATACCAAACTTGGTTGCACGCCCAGTAGATGCACCAACAACCCATCACATGAAGAATCACCTGAGCCTTATCCTCCTATTTATTATTGTGATAGCCGTAAAAATAGTTCATGATGAAACTATGAATAGATTTCACCATAGTATCTTGAGGAGAAAATCACCAAGAATTCATCAAATTAGTTCATCCAATAAACTTTTTTGGAACAAATGGAACTTATACTCCTTAGAAGGAGATGAATAGTAGACACACTTAGAATAAAGATGAACACCCTTTACTGTGGTCACTATCTATGAGGGGATAGAATGGTTGAATATTATCTATAATAGAATGGAGAATTTAATAGAAATACATTGTCACTAGAGGTGTCTCCTGCACTTGTCACTCGATATATGAACAATAAATGCATGCTTATAAGGCTTGGATGAAAACTTACCATCTAAGGATCGAGTGAAAAAACAATGGTCAGAGGACCCATCCAATCTGATGTTATCAAATCGGGCCTTATGAGTGGGGTTAATAATTTTCTAGATAAAGGTGGTATGTGAACTAGCTTCCATGAATGATAGGTTTTGAATAGGGTAACCTGGAATGTTCAACAGACCCCCCAATCACACTGCAAAAAGTTAATGTCCCCTAGCCTAGAATCCTTTGGGGATGATCCATAAGCATAGGAATGAGAATAAGAAGAGAGTTCCAACGGCCATAGAGAGATATTCAATCCATATGTAAGCCAAAACCATACATTCATCTAATAAGATGGACCCACTAGGATCACCACTCGATAAACTCCAATGAAATATTTCCTAGTATGTAATACATAGCCTGCCCCACATCCCTAACACTAGTGCCTCCATGCTCCACTGACCTAGAAATTTTACTCAGGTACATTGTGAATTTTCATAATTTCCATATAAATAAATGTATTAATTACTTTGATTAAGAATTTTTAATTTATGAAACAACAATATTATGTTGAAAATAAGCCGCATAAATCAAAACCAACTGACCCCTTCCATAAAGCAAGGTTGGAATATTCTTCACTTAAAAAATGTTATATATTTTAAATCCATAGTAAAAATTTTATGCGTAATGAAACAACAACATAATTATATTCCATTATTTATAGCTAGATTTATGAATCCAAATATTAATCCAACCCCATCCAACATCATGTGCTATATAAAGAGGTTCATGTAAATAAATACACAATATTAGTAGTTTAAAACAAATAATGGGAATCATGTGTTATTATGAAATAATGAAAAAATATACTTTAAATCCATAATATATAATAATGAAAACTTATTTTAAAATATTTTTTATCTAGTTATGACATAATAATCGCTATTGGATATACCAGATGATTGAAAAATTTCAGTGGATTTGAAGCACCCTAAAAAATATGATCACATAAGATGTGTAGGATTTGGGTTGTCACCAAAAAACATATACTGAGAAAATGAATGCACACGTGGATAAAGATATGAAAATGGACGAGATGCATATATGAATATATTCTATAGAAAAAAATTAGTTGGAAGTATGAGTTGTTAGAGAATGTTAAAGGTAGTAATCAAAGAAAAGAAACAACAAAACAACAACCACAACATGAAGATCCACCCCTATATTTGAGGCAAGCCATTCCCCTCAATGGTCTACCTTACTAGAGGTAATCATTTTTATCATAACTAGTCCCATTAGGGCCCTCCTGGACAGTGGTAAGCTGAGTGGGACACCCCAATCCACCTCTAATACGCCAAGGGTTTATTCCTAGCATCAAATAGGAACAAAACACATATGGTAGGCCTTATCCTAAGGTACATACACACTCACACATCTTCAAATACTAAAATAATATGAAAATAAAAAAATATGATACTAAATATTAATGTACACAACTAATCCCACATCATATTATGAAACACATAAATGAAAGAAATAAAGGAAAAAGTATATGTCTGAAAAAAATTTAAAAAGAGTCTAACTTACTAGTAAATAGATAACTACTGTCATTATTCAAATTATTGAACCGAATGTTGTTTGTTTTTAGAAACTAAGATCCAATTGAGCCTAGTCCTCTTAAGACTGTATCAAGAGGTCTATCTTCTACATAATAAATGACATGTGTGGGAAGATCTCATGTTGGGGTGAGTATAAACATACCCTATAATGCACCCCAAAATCACTAAACACAATGCTATCACAAAGAGTCTTATCATAATAATGGATAATAAAAAACCGAAATATACATAAGATAGGCACCAAGTATCAATGAAAGTTCATTTACAGTCTACCATTGTAGGATCCCACTTGATGTTTCAATTTAACACCCATCGAGGAGAAATCACTCCTCAGGTTTTACTTACACTAATGATGCTCACTTGGGAGGATGTACCTATCAGGCCTCTCTAAGAAGAGGTAGGCATTGTAACTCATATGATGTCAATAAAAATATAGGGAATCCCCATGTCCTATGGGGGATACCTATCCCTACCTAGGCTAATCCATTAATATTGTTGACCACATGACCTACAAGTCAGTAATATGATTCCTGACCAAATATAGGGAAGAATTATAGAGGATCACACTCATGGCCTTCCAAAGGGATACCTGAATCTATCTTGAACTAACACATAGAGGGGATACTAATCCTATACTCAGTATGTGATGCATCATGATCCCTTCTTATGGTTGGACCAAGGGAACATACCTTACTATTACTTATCTATAATGTAGAGAAAGTGGGATTAAACAATTACATGGAATGTATAGGGAATAAAAAACGTGTCATGGATATTCCCAAAATGCATGAGTCTATTCCCATTCCCTTGTCCTTTGGCCCATGCCCGTATGATTTGGTCATTACTATGTACACTAGCCATTCCTATGTACACTGGCCATGTCCATGTAAACTGTGTGTGTCTGGATCCATGTACCTCTGGGGTACATGCTGGGTCATAGATCAATGGTCACATAACATGTGAAAAGTTACATGGTGTGTAATATTTATTCATATGTGAAAAACTTTTCCATTATCGAAATGGAACTACAAGGTGTTTGTTATTTTTAACTACACCCCATGTATTTTTTGTTTTCAAACAAATTCAAGAACTCCCATGTGTATTTTCCCACACTGTTTTCAACTTTTATTCCACTAATAAATCCACCATAGATCTCCAATTTAATATTGATGATCCCCAATCCATTATTAGTGGTTGGATTATAGCCACCCATCCACTCTAGAATGACAAACATCACACCGCTTTGCCAAAATTACAAATGGTCAATGAAGAAATCCCAAAACAACTCCAGATATTCTATTTAAATCACCACACTATGATCATTACTTTGATATCAAATCTAAACCCATGGTAATGGTCTATTTTTTCCAAAGATTTATTTCACAATGATTAGTGTTTGGGTATATTGGAGGCACTGGTTAAATGAAAAACTGAAAATAAACATTCAATGAATGAAGGGAGAAAATCAAGAAACCAAATATGAGGAAATAGACACCAACCATTTTTGGTTTATCCAATATCTATTGATGGAGCGAACAATGAATGTAGAAGAATAAACAAGGATCAATAAATTTATAAAAAAAATTCAATTCCTAGAAGATAAATCATCAACCATAAATCCATAATCGATCCACCAATTAATTTTATAAAGTATGGGAGAATAAAAATGTAAAGAACCCAAAATCTCGTGGAATGTTTTTTAATACATGGGATTTTTACGAGTTCTCTAAAATAAGATGACGTATGATTCTGAGTCCTGGTGTGCCCGGAAACAATTTCTGAATTTTTTTCTGGGTACGTTCGGTAAATGTACAAGTGGGATTTTATAACTTTTGAACCGGTGCTTGGAACAAAAATCTGAGGGAACCGTTGAACTCGCAGTGCCAGTATTCGCTTAAGAATACTTTCACCTTGATGACAGTTGATTAAGAATGAAAGATAGTTTTTGGGTTTTTATGAATAAATTGAAAAAAAATAAAGTTGTAGCATTATTTTTATTATTAGTTGGTAAAAACCTCAAAGAGGAGGTTGGAGGTGGGGCCCCCACACCTTAAACTCCCATGAGAGGTTATGGTGTTGGGGCCCACCCGAGGTCTAAAACCCCACTTCATGTTAAGTTAATGTATTGGGGACCACCCAAGACCACTTGAACTCTTGAACTCCCCATTAAGTGGGGAGAAACCTCTTTATCTCTCCACTTAATGGTGCCACCATCCTCCACATTGATTAAGTGGGGCTATCCTAATTAATTATTTAATTTGAATCTTTTTGAAATATGTGCCAACAACTAAAGAATAAGATAAATCTATTATTTTGTTGTGGGACTTATTTTTTTTGGTGGAGCATGGGAAGAGGGAATAATTTTGGAGAAACTTGTTCTCTCCAATGAAGAACTCTCCACCAATTGAAGGACTTCTTCCGCCAACGACAAACATCTTCTTCTTTGATCTCCAACCGGAACAAGGGAGGAAGCGTCGTCCTTGTAGAACACCACCGACGTCATCCTTGACTTCTTCATCTCCTTTCCCAATGTCAACGAATATGAGGTAGGGGTTTGAACTTGTTTCATTTCTAGTTCTTTGTTTTCTTTTGTAGATTATAATTAGAAGTCACTTGATATCACCCTAAAATGGTGGGATCGGGCCGAACAATCATGACCAGACCCCTCCACCTTCTTTGTGGAATTTGATGTTAAACGCGGAATTAGTCCAGGATGAGTGTTACTCATAAACAATGGTTGCGGATCGAAGGCAGCATCCCGAGGAGTGAGCGAATTCTTCCGGAATGGGAATCAGGCCACCAGAACTCATCCGGTGACCCGTGGAAGGTTCTCCGGCGGTCGGAACCGGCGAACGACATAGGTGAAACGAAGGAAGGGTGGCCGACACAACGTCTGGCCACATAAACGGTGATGGAGCAACCGTTCTACTGGAGGAGAAGCCACGACCCCTGGCCACAGCGGTGCAGCGGCGACTGGTGCACGACCGGACTTGAAAGAAACCGGTGGCTCATACCGCCGGGTCGACCGGGAAGGCACGACCCAACCGATGCCACCTGGTGGATCGAAGGAGGGACGTTTCCCTTGGCCGCGGCAGTGCAGCAGTGGCCAGCTCGAGCCCGGCCACGAAGAGGTTTGGCGGCCCGAGACGTTGGGTCACTGAAAGAGGCACGACATAACTGACACCACGCGAGGAGTCAGTTGGCCGCTCATCCTACTGGAAATAGTGGTATCCCGCTGGGTCATGCTTAACACACCGGCACCAGCCTGGCACCGGTTCCACCCACTAGAATGGATAAGCCATTCGAGAACCAGTGGGCGCAGCCGCCCCCTGGACGCGGCTAGGGAGGACCCCCGCGGGCCGCCGGGACGGACCTAGCGCGGTATGGGCCACCCCCATAGGCCGGGATGAACCCGCGGTCCGCAGGGCACAGGCATACATGGCAGAGGATCTGGTCGAGCAACTGGCGGTGGGCGAAGTTTCGAGGTCTTACCGCCACCACCACCAGGTGGTCCACCCCAATCGCAGGGAGCAGGTGGACATGTGAGAGCTCAGCTCTAGGCAGCTAAGGAATTCAACCATGGTGCTCCATAGATGATTCGAGGTATGATCTGTGTCTACCCCACCTTAGCTACAGTTCTTATAGACATAGGTCTAGTCACTCATTCATTTCCACTGCCCTCGTTCGGAGCTCGGAGATTTCGACGGAGCTATTAGCTCGATCCTTACGGCTGGAGAATCCTACGAGAGCAGACTCGACGATTATGCACTAGTTCCGACAGTGTGAGCTTACTCTAGGAGGCAAGAGCTTCGGTTGGGATCTCCTCATAGTAGCGTCGAGGCCTTATGAAATTGTCTTGGGTATGCACTGGTTATCTACAGTCCATGCTCAGATCAACCGTATTAGGCTCAAAGTGCGGTGTTTCCACACAGATGGGACCAGGTTCACCTTCACTGGTGAGAAGGGAGCCTTTGCAGCATAGGACAGACTTAGTCAGAGGAGGGTGCATCCGATCACTCATCAGTTGGCCTACCTTACCCTTGGAGCAGTTGATGTGGAGAGTCCGAGCTATCCTGTAGTGGATGACCAGTATACGGTTGTTTTACCTAATGATGTTCTAGGACTACCTCCTCACAGAGTGGTGGACTTATACATTTACATGTATCCTAGGATGACACCGATATCTACTCCAGCATATCGGATGGATCTTGTTGATCTTCGTGAGCTGCAGGTATAGCTGGAGGACTTACAGGGGAAGGGATTCATCCGGCCTAGTGTTTCTCCTTGGGCAGCCCCGATTTCATTCGCCAAGAAGGAGGATAAGAGCTTGAGTCTCTGTGTTGAATACCATCACCTAAACCATGTGATTGTGAAGAAAAAGTACCCACTCTCAAGTATTGATGACCTCTTTGATCAGTTGAAGGGAGCACGGTGGTTCTCAAAGATAGAACTCAGATCAAGCTATCACCAGCTTAGAGTTCAAGATGAGGATATGAAGAAAATGGACTTTAGGTGTCGGTATGAACACTACGAGTTCTTGGTTATTCCCATCGGTGTAACCAAATCTTTAGAAGTGTTCATGGGACTCATGAACATGATCTTCCAACCATACCTCAATTGCTTTGTCTTAGTCTTCATCGATGACATTCTGATCTACTCGAATAATGAAGAGGAGTATGCCTACCATTTACGGCTAGTACTGGACACACTCTGAGAGCACTATATTTATGTTAATCTCTCGAAGTGCCAGTTTTGGATTTGAGAGGTTCAATTCTTGGGACACATCATCTCGGAGGATGGAGTTGCAGTGGATCCAGTGAATATTGAATCGGTACTCTCTTGGGAGCCACCTAGGAGTGTGACCGAGGTATGAAGTTTTTTGGGTTTGTCTGGATATTACTGGAGGATCGTTCTAGAATTTTATAGTGTTGCAACACCACTATCAGCCTTGATGAAGAAGGGGAAAACCTTCATATGGTTGCAGAGATGCTAACAGAGCTTTCAGGAGCTGAGGCAGAGGCTGACTATTGCCCCCCATCTTGAGGCTTCCATAGGAAGGTGTAGGGTACGTAGTCTACTACGACACATCAGAGACCGGACTCGGGTGTGTCCAGATGTAGGAGTGAGCAGTGATCGCATATGGATCTCGGAAGCTAATACAACTTTAGAAGAACTATGCTACCTGTGACCTGGAGTTAGCAGTAGTGGTCTTCACCTTGAATATGTGGAGGTACAATTTGATGGGAAAACTTTTTACCGTATACTCTGATCACAAGAGTCTTAGGTATATCTTATCTCAGAAAGACCTAAAACTGAGACAACGTCGATGGATTGAGTTCCTCTAGGACTATGACTTCGAGATAGTCTATACTCTTGGGAAGGGGAACGCTGTTGCAGATGCACTCAGCAAGAGGTATGGTATACAGCTGCTAGGAGAGGTGAAAAAGCAGCTAGTCTCTTTGAAGATATCCTTTTTGGATAGAGACAGAGAAGCCTTTCTACAGTCTCTTATGGTCACTCCCCCACTCCGTCAGAAATTCAGGGAAGCACAACATGGGGACTTTGACTGTAAGACATGACGTGACCAGATACCCACAGGACATGCACCTGATGGATTTTATGAAGGTGGGGAGAACGTCATCCTCTTCAAAGGACGTACTATGGTGCCAGTGTCACTTCAAAATGAAGTGTTGATGGAGTTTCACACATCCCCTCTAGCGGTACATCCAGGAGTGGAAAAGATGTACCAGGAACTTTGATGAAAAAACCGGTGGCTAGGTATGAAGAAGGCAGTAGAAGAGTTTGTCTCTCAATTCCTCACCTGTCAGCAAGTGAAGGCAGATCACCAGGTACCAGTAGGCTTGGTTCAGCCATTAGAGGTCCCAGAGTGGAAGTGGTATGGGATATCCATGGACTTTTTGATGGTTCTATCATGTACGTCTAGAGGACATGACTCTATCTGGGTGATCATCAACCGAATCACAAAGATGGCCCAATTTCTACTGATCAGAGAGTAGTTCTCAGTATAGAGCTTGGGACGCCTCTACGTGAAAGAGATTGTGCGGCTACAAGTAGTACCTTCAACGATTGTCTCCGATCATGACGCACGATTTACTTCCCGGCTATGGAAGGGGCTGCAGGAGGCTTTAGGGATGCAGCTTTTTCTTAGCACCGCCTTCCATCCTCAGAAGGATGGTCAGACTAAGCATACCATTTAGACCTTCGAGGACATGTTGTGTGCTAGTGTACTCGACTTCAGTCAGAACTGGGAGGATCACTTACCATTGGTGGAGTTTGCATAAAACAATAGCTATCAATCCACCATTTGGATGGAACCTTTTGAGGTGTTATACGGGAAACCATACAGATCAACTTTGTGCTGGAATGACCTAGGGGCATCAGCACTAGTGGGACCTGAGATGGTACGAGCTTCCACAGAGAAGGTGCAGATCATCTAGGAGTGGATGAAGACTGCACAGAGAAGAAAAAAGTCATATGCTAACATGAGACAGAGGCCTCTGGAGTTAGAGGATGGTGACCACGTCTGCTTATGGGTCTCACCTCAACGAGTTCTATGGAGATTTGGCCGAGGTGAAAAGTTATCTCTGACATTAATCGGACCTTTACAGGTCCTTAGTAGAGTTGGCGAGGTGGCTTATAGATTAACTCTTCCACCTCAGTTACACCTGGTGCACGAAATCTTCCACGTATCCCAGCTGAGGAGATACGTGCATGACCCTTAACACATCATCGACCATGGGGTGCTGGACATCGATGATAAGGTGACTTTTATGGAGGTTCCAGTGGCGATTGAGGATCAATAAGAGTGGGTCCTATGTGGATGGCCGATACCTCTGGTGCATGTTCGCTGGAAGAACGATAACCTCCAGAAGATCACATGGGAGCGGGAGGCTCAGATGTGTGCTCAGTACCCCCATTTGTTCCCTTAGTTCGAGTTGTAGCTTACAGGGATGTAAATACCTAAGGTGGAAAGAATATAAAGACCCAAAATTCTTATGGAATTTTTTTAATACATGGGATTTATGCGAGTCTGCGAAAACAGACGGTGTATGATTTTGAGGCCTGGTGTGCCCAGAAACAATTTCTAAAGTTTTGTTCGGGTACGTTCAGTAAACGTACGAGCGGGATTTTATAACTTTTGAACCGGTGCTCAGAATTGAAATCTGAGGGCACCGTTGAACTCGTAGCACCGATATTCGCTTATGAATACTTTCATCTCTATGGTAGTTGATCAATAATTAAGGATAGTTTTTGGGTTTTAATGAATAAATTGAATAAAAATAAATATGAAGCTTTATTTTTATTATTAGTTGGTTAAAACCTCCAAGAGGAGGTTGAAGGTGGGGGCCACCACACCTTAACCTCCCATGAGAGGTTATGGTGGTGGGGCCCACCTAAGGTCTATAACCCTCTTGATGTGGATTTAATGTGGTGGCGACCACCCGAGACCACTAAAACTCTTGGACTCCCCATCAAGTGGGGAGAAACCTCTTGAGCTCCCCATTTAATGGTGTCACCATCCTCCACATTGATTAAGTGGGGCTAGCCTAATTAATTCTTTAATTTGAATCTTTATGAAATATGTTCCAATAACTAAATAATAAGATAAATCTATTATTTTGTTGAGGGACTTCTTTTTAATTTTGGTGGAGCTTGGTAAGATGGGAGAATTTGGGAGAAACTTGTTCTTTCCAATGAAGAATGCTCCTCCCAATGAAGGACTTATTCCGCCAACGATGAACAACTTCTCCTTTGATATCCAACCAGGACAAGGGAGGAAGCGTCGTCCCTGTAGAACGCCGATGATGTCATCCTCGTCTTCTTCATCTTCTTTGCTGACATCAATGAATCCGAGGTAGGGGTTCGAACTTGTTTCATTTCTAGTTCTTCGTTTTCATTTGTGGATTATAACTCGAGGCCGCTTGATATCACCCTAATGCGGATGGTGCGGGCCGAACAAACACGGCCTGAACCCTTCGCCTTCATTGTGGAATTTGACGCTAAATGCTTCAGGAGTTAGGTATGAGTGTTACTCATAAAAAATGGTCGTGGATTGAAGGAGGCATCCCAAGGAGTGCACGACTTCTTCCGGAACTGGAATCGAGGCATCAGAACTTGTTCGGTGACCTGCGGAAGGTTCACTAGCAGTCAAAACTGGAAAATGACACCGGTGAAATGAAGGAAGGGCGGTCATCACACAGGCCGGCCGCGTGGACGGTGGAGGCGCAACCATGCTGCTAGAAGAGAATCCACAACCCCTGGCCGTGGTGGTGTAGTGGTGGCCGATGCACGGCTAGCCATGAAAGAAAACGGTGGCTCAAGCTGCCGAGTCGACCGGGAAGGCGCGACATAATCGGCGCCCCGCGGGGGATCAAAGGAGGGCCGCGGTCCCTTGCCGCGGTAGTGAAACAGTGGCCGGCTTGAGCCTGGTTAGACGGAAATAGTGTGACCCTGCTGGGTCCCACGTGACACAATGGTACCATCTTGGCGCCGGTTCCACCCGCCCAAATTGTTAAGCCGTTAGGGAACCAGTGGGTGTGGCCTCCCCCTGGATGAGGCTAGGGCAAACCCCCCACGGGACGACGGGCCGGGACGACTTTGCAGGCCGGTTCGGATCCGCAGACCGGGTTAGAACCACAAGCCGGGTTAGAAACACGGACCGGGTTGGACCCCAGTCCGGACCCAGGTAGGGCCGGGTCGGTCCGACTGGGCTGGACAAGACCCGGACATATTTTGGCATATTTTTACCTATTCACCCATAACTTGGGCTACATGTGTCCGATTTAAGAACCATTTGTGGAGAAAGAAACATTAGAGAAATATGGTTCTTTTGGCATACCCCAAATAAAATTTAGATGTAGTTGTATAGACAGGTTGGGTTGAACCTAAATCCAACCAAGCTCTTGGAACAGGAATGCCAATAACTATCAGACTGGGCGTCTGATTGACACACCGTCTATCGCGTTGTGTTCCTTTTGATGAGATATAACTTCGGGATAGATCAAATTGGGTCTATAAGGTAGTTGATGTATCAACTCATAGCTTGAGGAGAAGACCCTACCGGAATCAGGCATGCTTCTGGAATCTCTGGGGCTGGCTGCGCTCTGACTACTGTTCCTGGATCCTGTGTGAGTCAGACAGTTCTAATTGCTAGTCCTGGATCCTGTGTGGGTCCGACAACACTGACTTCTGTTCCTGGATCCAATGTATGTTTGACAGAATGGCTGGTCCTAGATCCTGTGGGGGTCTGACAGCTTAGCTGGTCCTCGATCCTCTGTGGGTCTGACAGCTCCGACTACTGTTCCTAGATCTTGTGTGGGTTCGATAGTTCCAACTGCTGGTCCTCGATCCTATGTGGGTTAAACAGCTTAGATGAATCAATGATTAAATCTGATCATCTCTATCCCTGTACAAAAGATATATACCTGTGTGAGATGAGTCAGTAACTTGTGTTTTCCTCATGAAAGAGATGGATTACTTGATAACTATGGTATATGTATGCGCATATACCTAAGTGGGGTTATATATTGATTTATTACTTTTTAGTTTATCCTTGCTGGATATTGTGAGACATTGAGGGTCTCGGGGTCCCTACTGAGTATCATTATACTCACCCCTGCACGAGCAATGCCCGCACCTCGTTGTGTTGGTTGCAGACGATGGACAACATCGAATGAGGATCAGAGTAGTCACACTGGACGGTATCCGGAGGTGGACCTTACGACAAGTCGGTACATAGAGGATACTGATGGATGTGGAGTGCTGAGGAGGCCATATGTACCTACCATTCAGGTAGTAACCCCAGAGGATGACCCAGTAGCCTCTATTCTTTTCTCCAGTTGTATTTACTTTTCAATTGTACTTGTACTTTCCAATTGGGCTTGTATTTCCGACCCCTTTACTTTTTCAAAACTCTTTTGTATACAAATTTACATAGTGTATTTATTTAAAATCGTACTCTTTTGAGTGTGGTTACTTTATATAAAGGAAATACCTTCCCCGATTTAGGGAATTACGCCTTTGGTGATAGTTTTCGTCCCCTGGCCTATGGATGGCGGGCTTGGGGTAGTCACGGCCTGAGCCCCAGGGGATGGGTCGTGACAAAAAATTCTGGATTAATCCTAAAAAAAATTCATACCTCAAAATATGATCAATTACTGATAAATAATGACTTCAGCATTGTTTTCATTAGCGAGATCCAATAATTCCTTTGTTGATGAAAAACCCATTGTCAAAACAATGATCAATCCAAATTCCCATTACCATTTGTAAAATCTATCCTCCATGGTCCTCTACAGACTTTAGGGTTATAATAATATCTATAGTATTTTTCCATTATTGTGTTTAAATAAAAGAGGGATTAGGTCAAAAGATATTATTTACTAATAGATAAATATATTTATTTTTTTGGTTAATTGTTCCTCCCATGGATACTCTTAAAAAAGATGCATAAAATGAATATATCACACCTAGGGTAAAATAAACATTTTTTATTTAATGGTAATATTATAATACCTACATAAAACACCATTAAGTAGATATTTCATTATATTAGAAAAAGTACACACATTTGGTTTAATATATTTAGTATATTTATCACATCAAAACTAAGGCTATATGGACCCCAGAATCCCATGCCGACTTTACAACTAACTCTAAAAATATTCCTTAAAATATTCCAAAGTGTTGTAAATAAAAAAGGTTTGTTAAATTCTTTCTAACTCAAGGATTTTCATTCAGAAAAGAAATATCCTACTTAAAAAGATACGAGTATTAAGCTTGCATATGGTTTTCCCACTCATAGTAGCTCCCATGGAGGTTCTTTTTTTACCATAGAATGCACAGTAAGGGGATCACTCACCCATGAATGATCTTCTCCCATCAATACTTGATCTATAATGGGTAATTTTCAAAGGTACCTACATTATTGATATCAATATCTCACCAGTCGATAACATGTTATGGGTTGTGCACATACCTCCTCAACCACTACATGTGGAGGACATCATGTACCCAATAAAACTATGGAGGTAGGGATAATCTTTACACCACCTTTCTAACCCTAGAAAGTATCGAGAAAGTGATAAGGAATCTAAAAAATTAATTTTATCCCCAACTAAAACTCCACAACCCACAGCAAGGAGACATATTCATAAACACATTGTATCCCTCATTGAACTCCAATGGCCTCCATCATTGGTCCTAATAATACTTATGATGGATCTAGGAATTCCTCATCCACTCATGGATGATTTTAACCTTTTCTATTGTTTATCTCACCAAATTTGTTCCCATGAGTGCTGACTCCCCTATATTAGTCTAACAATACGATGAACTATAGGGTATCCTATACAAGGCCTTGAATGGTTCCATGTTGATGGTGGAGTGTTAGCTATTTTTATATGAAAACTACACTAATAATGTGTTTTCATCCCAACTATGACCATAGTCTATAATTAAAACCTGATGCATGTCCCCCAGATTCTGAATGGTATACTCTATATGACCATCGGTTTGGGCGTGAAACACCATGCTCAACTACAACTGAGTTCGAATGTCCTTCTAAAATACTCTTCATAATGATGATATGATGTGAGAATCACAATCTAGGATGATAATTGATGGAAATCCATAAAACTAGACTATATTTTTCACATAATGGTTTCCCAATCGATCTGCTAAATACTTCAGTAAAATAAATAAGAAGTGTCCTGACATTGTGATTTGGTTTAAAATATCTAAGATAGTGGCGTGAACTCTAGCTAATCGTGGAAGTAATGTCATGATGTATATGGAAATACCATCCCACTTCAAATCTGACACATCTAGGCGTTGATCCAAAATTGTTGGAACCATGTTCTTAGCCTTTACTTACTGGAAATTGAGACATAGAGTTATAAATTTAGCTACACACCTCTTCATCATTGACCACTATAACTAATACTAAAGGTATTGGTACATAATTTAAACTCCTGTAAGTATTACTAAGGGGGATGTATGAAACTACCACAAAACCTCCTCTCACAATATTACTATCACCATTGTATGTCCTTATAAAAATATGATGTTATATCAATAGAAAAAAATCCACCAGGATCATGTCCTATGGATATCTATTCATGTATGGTCTCAAAGTTAAAATCTCCAAGATGAGCCTCTCTAACATGCTGAAGAAGCATATGGGTAACAACCATTGACTTTAGGTAATCTTCACCATCCTTATATACTAAAGACAATTGAAATGATGCTAACTTCTCGGATACCTCACTAAATAATTGTGAATAAGATCTCATGATGAGAGGATATACCCCCATGTTCCCCTTTCTAGAAGTATAAAATATCTCAAATTCATAATCCTATAGGAACTATAGCCATATTCTCTACCTCTAGTTAAGACCAATCTATGAAAATATATAATAGAGACTATTATGTCCAGAATGAATAAATAATCAATCTCCCAAAAGTTAGTGTTATTGTATCTTCCTAGTAAAAAACACTACTTTCAACTGCAAATCATGGGTTGTGTAGTTCTTATCAAGGGGTATCAACCTCCATGAATAATATGAAATCATTGAATTCCTATGCATCAGAACACATCAAGTCTCAGTGAAGAAGGTGTCACAAATAACCATATACTCAACACCCTCCTCTATAAATCTCAAGATGGGGTCACTCATCATACATATAAAAAATTCCTAAAAATATAGATAGAATTTCTATGTACATACAAAAGGCTTCCCCTTTCAGGTAATTATAGTCAAGGGTTATAAAATTCTATGTAAACCCGGAACAAATCTATGATAGTATCCTACTAACCCAAGGAAGTTATGCACCTTAGTCACACTCTTGGGTGGTTCCAAGGCTAGCACCCCCACAACATTTATTGGGTCCACTTCTACGTCATCTATTGAGAAGACATATACTAGGAAGTGGACCTATTGAATATAGAATTGAAACATTGAGAGATTTATAAAAATATGGTGCTCTTAGAGTATGTCCAAGACTATCCCCAAATATCTCACATGCTCCTCCTTTGACATTGAGTATACACAGATTTCATCAATGAAGTCTAACAAGAACCAATCAACGAATAATAGAATGGTCCAGTTTATGTTCTCTATGAGAACGAATATGGAGTTCTTAACACCCAATTGAATCAATAAATACTCATAGTTACCATATATAAATTGAAATATTGTCTTAGTTATATCATCCACTTGATCTCGGAACTAATGATAGCCTAACCCAAGTTCAATCTTGTAGAACATCCTCTCTCATTTCCATTAGATGATGAGGTCCTTAATTCTTGAAAGTGGATAATTATTCTTTTTGGTAACATATTTTAGGTGACTTAAATCCATATATAACCTCAATATCCCATCTTATTTCTTGGAAAACAACATTGGGGCAGACTAGAAGGACATAATGGGTCAGATAAAGATCATCCCCTGTAAATCCTCTAATTAAAACTTCAGCTCTTAATTATATGTGGGGTATTTCAATATGATGGTGTGCATGTTAGGGTAGTCAACATGTACAAGTCTATGAAGAAATTTATCTCTTGGTTGGGAGATAAGCCAGACATGTCCTTAGGGAATAAGTGATCACACTCTTACACTAATGCAGAAAACTGAAATCTCATACCATCTACTATGCCAGGGGTAATACATTCCAAATGATGAGTAATAAGATATATAATATTATATATATTCCAATATTTCTCTTCCTATGTTTATTTCTCACAAAAAATAGGAAACCCACATATCATCAACTCTTACGGATCACATCCTTAGTTTGAAATAGTCAATATACACATAGACCATAGAGAGACAATCCAAACCCATAATGATGATGTAAGGACATATCACGACCATAAAAAGATCCCATAAGAATATCTAAGTTCTAGGGGTTATGTCACAATGTCATAAGAAGTGTGTGATCATTTAATATCCCCCAATTATAGTCTTTAAACTCAATGGGTAACTAGAAGGATCTTCTGGATTCTTTATATATCAAACAAGGTCTGTTGTAAGAAAAGAGTTTATTGTGCATATTTTTATGAATATAGAATCAAATGTAGAGAAGAACTAATTTTTTCTGCCAATAATACCTTAAATATTTAGGTCATAAGCTCCACTACCTTCAGCTTCCCTCATCTCTGACCATGAAGTTCATGTTCCTGGAGTAGACCACATATGGATGGTGGTGAAAACTTATCAAAAGGTCAGCTGTAAGATCCTGGTTTTTGGAAGGGTATGTTTTCGTTATGTTTTGGTTGAATCCTTGTTTTGGGCTTCATGGGATGTATTCTGAAGATGTGAGAGGCCTTGGGGGTGTTCTGGGTGCTCAGGGCACGAAAGAAAGGAAAACTGGGCAAGAGAAGCCACGCTGCACGGCTTGCGCACGACCAGGGCAAACCGTGCAGCCTGCCCAGGCAAACCGTATGAACCTTCCTCCTCTGTACATTAGCGTGTGCATGGTTTGCGCATGACTTTCCAAACTGTGCGGCCAAACCGTGCAGCCTCTTAATGTTTGAAAAAATTACAAGTTTTCCACTCTGGGCTTTTAAACCCCAACTCGGGATTTTCCTCCATTTATCCCCTCTCAACCCTAGTGACGAACTTGGCTGACCCAAGCTTCCCAAGGGTGGTTCTCCTTTGATTCTAAGGAATTTTTTGTGCCATTGGTTGCAGATCGAAGCTCCGAGTAAGGCTAATACCATCCTTGATTCTCTTTTTGATTTAGGGTTTGTATCTTCTCTCCCTCTTGTTCCGAAGCTCTAAAACCCTCTCTTTTGGGTGAGTTTTAGTTAAAGCTCCAAAGTTTGGTCAGATTGAGGTCTAAGGACTCGATTGAGAGTGCATTCAATCACGGTTTCGAGGTAGGTAGTCTACAAGTGATATCTCATAGTTATTTGGGTATTTTTGAATGTTTAGTGATGTTCTTGTTTCTCCTTGGTTATGTTTTGAATAACCTTGGAATGTTTGGTTATAATGATGTTTAAAATGGAAAATGGGAACCCTGACGATCCCCATGGGATGTGTCGGGATTGACTTGAACTAATCTAGGTCCATTCATGGGATGCGCCGGCTTTTACCGGACTTAGGGATTGATATTAAACAAGTGACCTTGTTGTAATGAATTGTAGATCCTTGATAAACATGTTGGAATGAATGGTTGATTCATAGAATGATGAATGTGTTAAATAGGTTAATGTGTAAACTAATTTAAGACCTTAATAGGATAGGTTATGGGTTTAATGTGAATCCATAGTGAGATAGGCATAACACATGGGAATTGGGTGAATGGTTAAATGATGTGAAATGTTAATGTGTTAATGGGTTAAGGCATAATGTGAATTCCCAGGTGGGTTGTTGTGAATAGAGTTGCTGAAGGCAATGGTTTGGATGGTTGATGGTTACTTATATATATAAGAATGCACACATGGCTTGGTAGAGTGGGGTATGACTTGAGGATCTATGCCCTCAGGTTGAGCTAAGACTGAGGTTCTAAACTCCACCCTAAATGCACAGGTTTGGAATGGGGACTGAGGGTCTATTCTCCTAATGGTTGCATCCACCCGAACTGAGGATTTGAGGTGAGGATATGGTTTCTATGAGGGGATTAGTCCTAGTGAGATAGGATAACGATGTGTTTACCCTTTTTCATGTGATTGTTGGCCTTAGACCCATGTAACATAATGTATGTGATTAATCCATGGAAATGTGATGAAATGGTATGTGATGATAATTGTTAATAAATGAATGGTGATGGAAGTTGTAATGGATTTGGTTCTGAACTGGTTAATGGAACCTTAAATAATTACTTGTCAATTATCATTCATATTCCTTTTTCATGCACTACCTGTTTATAATGGATATTTTGTAGACACCGTTGGTGGTGGCCTACTGAGTTGTAATCACACCCTGCTCAGGCTGCCATTGGGTACCTAAGCATACTACCTGGTTGCAGGTCAGGAGAAGGGAAAAGGTCCTTGCTAGATATTGAGTGGACATGGGTAGCACTTGTTTGAGGACCCGGACTTGGAGTCGGGACCATTTTGGGGATTTTGGCCATTGTCTTTATTTTGGGTTTTTGTTCACTCTTATACTTGTAGTATGACATGGAATATTTATTGTTAGAAATTATTGTTGTACATATTGCATGTTTATTGGTTATTCTTTCTCCTATTTGGTTTATTTATGTTGTGGATTACTCTGATAAAAATGGGGTATAGTCTCCCCACTTGACTCCATAGACCCCCGCTGCTAGTCAGCAGCCTTTGGTGTACGGGGAGGCGCGCTTAAGGTCATATAACCACCCGGATCAGATCACTGGTTTAGTGGATTCCGGGTCAGGGACATTACAATGTGGTATTAGAGGAGGTCATTCTTCTCCTTCATTGAGGTCTTGTTATTTGGGATTGTTATCTAATGATTAAGACGTGTTGGGTCTTGGTAATGAGCTCGTGCTTGGGAGTAGGTAACCTAGGTATGGGGGAAAACCGAAGTCACCCTGGGTGGGAAATGTTGTTCTTGGTTGTGTGATGTTATAGTTGATGATATTTCACCGTGGGTGATGCACAAGTGGTTTGATTTGATTGTTTTATGATATTTGGATCGTGGCCTTAACGACACTAGGATTTGCATTCATGCATCATTAAAGGAACATAGAGAGATAGGTGACATGCATTGTTTTATGCACACGCATGGGGTGGGTGTGTGAGGCAGGAAAGTAGGGTGCATCATGCATTTCATGAAACCAAGAAATAATGAGAATAATGAAATAATACAATTGGATTTTTGTAGCTAGTAAATATATTTTGATGAAGTCATGAAAGTTTTATGGAATGCGTGCAAAATATCAGGCATTGAAATGTAGAGAAATGCCACCACGACATCAGTTACCAGTTGGTCAACGAGAGGATGTTGCTGAGAACACTCATCTGGTAGAAGAGCAAGAAAATGTGGCGATCAATGATGGTAGAGAAGACCAGTTCTGGGAGAACATGTCTTGCCTTATGCAGATGATGGATCGGGACCCAGGGTGGGTTACACCGAGTATGTTTGAGCTAACTAGGGAGTTCCAGCTGCAACACCCTCTGACCTTCACCAGAGAGGGTGTTCCAGATGCAGTAGAGTTCTATTTAGTGTCTGTCTAGACGATATGGGACCATCTAGATACCCCTGTTGAAAAGTGAGTAAGGCTGGCTATTTATATGTTGAGGGGCCAGGCTAGGTGTTGGGGGGACATTCAGGCTCAAATCGAGCAGGTTGGGGGAATGTCATGGAAGGTTTTTCAGGAAATGTTTCTGGAGCATTTCTACACAGATACATTGAGGCAGGAGTGGGCTGCAGAGTTTATGAGCCTGACTCAGGGATCGCTATCAGTGATGGGCTATGTTATTCCCTTCACTGATTTGAGATGCATTGTACTAGTGTTAGCAGGGGATGAGGCAGCAGTACCAAAGAATTTCCAGGATGGGTTGAGACATGAGATCATGTCTCAAGTAAATATATTCTGCTTGAAGAGTTTCACAGAGGTAGTAGATCAGGCACTGATCTCAGAAGGAAACCTGAAGGGAGATTCAGGTAGTGGGCTTCTGGTGTCAATAGGAAAGATGAGCGGTGCAGCTACCGAAGGTCGAAAGCGATGCCAGGAGAGCTCACAACATGGAAGAACTGTGCAAAGTGGATGGAAGAGAGGGTTAGCCTCTCAGAGTGGGAATCAAGTGTTCTGATATTAGTGTAGTAGGTCGGGGCATACACATGGTCAGTGTCCTCGACCTCCAGTTTAGTGTCATTCGTGCGGAAGGATGGGGCATGTGCAAAGGTTCTGTAGGAACCCTCGGCAGGCGGGTGAGCATGATGGTGAAAAGCAGGTGTCGGGTATAGGGAAGGGGATCAGTTTCCCCGTATCAGGCAGGCAGTTGGAGCTCCACGGGCCATACTGGTAGGGGTAGTGGATGTGGAAATCTAGGGAAAGATCTATCACACCAGCAGGGCATTGTAGCATAGAGTACTTAGGAAGGAGCCCAGGGTAGAGGGGAAGGTCAGCCTCAGGCAGTTTAGTTTGCGCCTGGTGATGGCGAGGCTGGACCATTGACTGTTCAAGGTACGATCCTTGTAGCTTCTATGTTTTCTAGTACGTTGTTTGAAACAGGTGCCACACACTCTTTTATCTCTACTCAACTTGTGGTAGCACTGGGTTTACCTATGGAGACGAAGTGTGAAGTTATGTCAATTGACACTCTGTTGGGGGTGCGGGTTGAGGATATCAAGCAGTGCAAGGGATGTGCCTTGGAAGTTGGCAGGTATCGTTTTCTATGGGACTTGTTCATTCTCTAGATGTCAGGGTTTGACCTAATCTTGGGAATGGATTGGTTGGTGTTGTATCTAGCACACATAGACTTTTATCGTCATAGAGTATTGTTTAGGTGGCTTGAGGGTGATTCTTATGTCCATCGTGGTGAATGGGATATTCGAGCAAGTCATGCAGGACCGCTAGGTTAGCGGTTGAGTAGAATCACAGCTCAAATGGCATGTCTCATGCTTGATGATAATGAAATAGGGGAACAATCTATTTTTTCTCCTGTGGTGGATCGGTTTCAGAACGTGTTTCCTAAGGATTTCTCAGGGTTACCACCCGAGAGGGATGAAGAGTTCACAATCGAGTTGCTGCTGGGAGCAGAGCCAGTTTCCATTCTTCCGTACCGAATAGAAGCGAAAAAACTCCAGGAATTGAATTTTCATCTTAAGGATTTGGAGCGTAAGGGGTTTATCCGTCCTAGTACGTCTCCTTGGGGATATCCTGTGCTTTTTTCAAATATGGAAGATTGTTAGTTGAGGCTATGTGTTGACTGTCGGAAGTTGAATTAGATGACAGCGAAAAATCGGTACCCCCATCCTAGAATTGAAGACCTGTTTGATTAGTTGAGGGGTGAATCAGTGTTTTCTAAGATTGATCTGAGGTCAGGTTATCTCCAGTTAAGGGTTAGGTCCTCTGAAGTACCACTGAAATCTTTCTGGAGTCGGTACAGGTTGTTTGAGTTTGTGGTAATGCCTTTCGGCTTGACCAATGCACTAACGGTGTTTATGGATTTGATGAACCGAATCTTTCATCCCTATCCAGATCAGTTTTTGGTTGTCTTTGTTGATGATATATTAGTTTAATCGAAAACTCACGACGATCATGCCCAATATCATGACATCGTCATGGGTATGCTAAGAGAGAATGAGCTATACGCCAAGCTATCAAAGTGTCAATTATGGATAGGTGAGGTGCATTTTATGGGTCACATCATCTCGGAGGTAGGCGTGTCAGTGGATCCAGAGAAAGTGTAGGCAGTTGTATCTTGGGAGTATCCCTAGAGTGTTTGAGATGTTCAGAGTTTTATAGGTTTGGTCGGGTATTACCGAAGGTTCATTCAGGATTTATCTGACATTCCAGCACCACTCTCGGGCTTGACAGAGAATGGAATCGTGTTTTAATGGTCTATGGCTTGTGAGAATGCCTTCCAAGTGTTAAAGAAGCGGTTGATGACTGCACCAATATTGATCTTACCTGAGCTAGGTAAGAAGTACATCGTGTTTTGTGATGTGTCCGGAATCAGACTTGCGGTTGTGTTGATTCAAGATGAGCGGGTTGTGGCTTATGGGTCAAGGCAATTGATACCCCATGAACAGAACTATCCCACTCATGATCTTGTGTTGGCTACAGTAGTGTACGCCTTGAAGTGTTGGAGGAACTATCTTTTGGGAGAACGGTTTACTATGTTTACCGGCCATAAGAGTTTAAAGTACATCTTCTCACAGCGGGATTTGAATCTTCGGCAGCAAAGATGGGTTGAATATATCCAGTCTTTTGACTTGGATTTGGTGTACATGCCAGGAAAGGGAAACAGTGTTGGTGATGCTCTGAGCAGAAAGGTTCATAATCCTATGGTTCAGGAGTCCAGCACCGAGTGGAAGTTGATGGCTTTGTTTTCAGAAATGCACCTGGAGGTGTAGGAGGAGAGTGTTCAGGTCACTCTTGCTTCCTTATTAATGGAGTTGACACTTTTGAGTCGGGTTAAGTAAGGCCACCTTGATGTCCCAAGTGTTGGATCATAAAGGAAAATCTTAAAGGTTGGGAGCTACCTTCTGTATGGGCCGTCAGTGTGGACGGTGTTGTTCGTGTTCGCAATCGTGTGGTTGTGCCAAAGTGTGTGCGGGAAGAGTTGATGCATGACTTCCATGCGTCAAAGTGGGATGTGCATCCTGGTTTGACCAAGATGTATCGTGATCTCCGAAGGCAGTTTTGGGGGCTTGGAATGAAGAAGGAAGTTGTGGGCTTTGTGGCACGGTGCCTTACCTGTCAGCAGGTGAAGGCCGAGCATCAACGTCCAGGGGGTTTGTTGCATCCATTTCTCATTCCGGAATGGAAATGGGATGATGTGATAATGGATTTTATTGTGGGTCTTCTAAGGATTCCACGGAAGAGTGATGAAATCCGGGTGGTTTTGGATCGGTTAACAAAAGTGGCTCATTTCCTACCGATTCTGGATACATTTACCATCAACCAGTTGGGTGAGTTGTATGTTTGGGAAATAGTGTTGTTTCATGGTGTCTCGTGAGCCATAGTTTCGGACCAAGATCCGCATTTCACATCACATTTCTGGAAAGGGTTGCAGAAGGTTCTTGGTATGCATGGGTTTTTGAGTACGACTTTCCACCCACAGACGGACGGGCAGTCGGAGCATACGATCGAGGTGTTGGAAGACATGTTAAGAGTTTGTGTCTTGGACTTTTGTGGTTCTTGGGAGAGGCACCTATCGTTAGTTGAGTTCACCTACAACAACAATTTTCATGCCATGATTCAGATGGCACAATTTGAGTCAATTTATGGGAGACCATGTAGATCTCCGTTGTGTTGGCTAGAGGCTGGTGAATCTGAGTTGTTGGGGCCAAGTCTTGTGCATGAGAATTCAGATAAAGTTAAATTAATCAGGAAGTAGATGGCTACAGCTCATATTAGGAAGAAGTCGTATGCAGATCGGAGGCGTAGACCCCTTGAGTTTGGGGTGGGTGATAAAGTATTCCTTTGGGTGTCACCAAGTTTGGGTCACCATCGGATTCGAAAGCAGGGTAAGTTGACACCCAGGTATGTGGGACCTTTTGAGATTATGGAGACGATCAGAGTAGTGTATTACTGATTGGCTCTTCCATAGCGGTATGGTGGGATGCATGATGTGTTTCATGTGTCACAGCTTCGACAGTATCACTCTATCCCATATCACATTGTTGTTGTTGAGGATGTGGAGCTTGAAGCTGATGCGTCCTTTGAGGAGCATCCGGTTCGTGTGGTGGATCGTAGTGAAAAGGTCTTGAGAGGAAAGGTTTTTCCATTAGTGTGAGTACTATGGAAGCATGGGAAAGTTCAGGAAGAAACTTGGGAGCTGGAATCGCATATGCGGGCTTAGTGGCTTGAACTCTTCTCTTCAGTGGATCAATGAGGCTTGGAAGCTCGGCTCAAGGGAGAGCCATTATAAGGTGGGGAGGTTGTAAGATCCCGATTTTTGGAAGGGTATGTTTTCATTATGTTTTGGTTGAATACCTTTTTTTGGGATTCAAGGGATGTATTCTAAAGATGTGAGAGGCCTTGGGGGTGTTTCGGGGGCTCGAGGCATGAAATAATGGAAAACTGGGCAAGAGAAGCTAGGGCGCACGTCCTGCACATGACCAGGGAAAACTGTACGGCCTGCCCAGGCAACCGTGCAACCCTTCCTCCCCCAGATAGTAGCGTGTGTACGGTTTGCGCAAGGTTTTCCAAACCGTGCGGCCAAACCGTGCGGCTTCTTAATGTTTGAAAAAATTACATGTTTTCCACTCCGTCCTTTTAAACCCCAACTCGGTTTTTTCCTCCATTAGTCCCTTCTCAACCCATGCGACAAACTTGGACGACCCAAGATTCCCAAGGTTGGTTCTCCTTCAATTATAAGGAGTTTTTGGTGCTGTTGGTTGCAGATCGAAGCTCCGGGTAAGGCTCATCCCATCCTTGCTTCTCTTTTTGGTTTAGGATTTGTATCTTCTCTCCCTCTTGTTCCGAAGCTCTAAAACCCTATCTTTTGTGTGAGTTTCAGGTTGATGCTCCAAAGGTTGGTCGGATCATGGTCTAAGGACTCGATTGAGAGTACGTTCAACTGTGGTTTCGAGGTAGGTGGTCTACAAGATATATCCCATAGTTATTTGTGTATTTGTGCATGTTTAGTGATGTTTTTGTTTCTCCTTGGTTATGTTTTGAATAACCTTGGCATGTTTGGTAATAATGATGTTTAAAATGGAAAATGGTAACCCTCACGATCCCCATGGGATGTGTTGGGATTGACTTGAACTAATCTAAGGCCATATATGGGATGTGCCGGCTTTTCCCGGACTTAGGGATTGATATTAAACAAGTGAAATTGTTGTAATTAATTTAAGATCCTCGATAAACATGCTGGAATGAATGGTTGATTCATGGAATGATGAACAAGTTAAATGAGTTAATTTTTAAACTGATTTAAGACTATAACGGGATAGGTTATGGGTTTATTGTGAATGCTTATTGAGAGAGGCCTAGAACATGGGAATAGGGTGAATGGTTAAATGATGTGAAATGGTAATGTGTTAATGGGTTAAGGCATAATGTGAATTCCCATGCGGGTTGTTGTGAATAGTGTTTCCAAAGGGAAATGGTTTGGATGGTTGATGGTTACTTATATATATAAGAATGTGCACATGGATTAGTAGATTGGGGTATGACTTGAGGATCTATGCCCATGGGTTGATCAAAGGCTGAGGTTATAAACTCCACCCTAAATGCATGGGTTAGGAAAGGGGACTGAGGGTATATTCTCCTAACAGTTGCATCCACTCGGAATGAGGCTTCGAGGTGAGGATATGGTTGATATGAGGGTGGTTAGTCATAGTGAGATAGGATAACGATGTGTTTACCCTCTTTCATGTGATTTTTGGCCTTAGACCCATGTAACATAATGTATGTGATTAACCCATGGAAATGTGATGAAATGGTAGGTGATGATAATTGGTAATAAATGAATAGTAATGGAAGTGGCAATGGCTTTGGTTATGAACTGGTTAATGGAACCTTAAATAATTACTTCGAAATTATCATTCATATTCCTTTTTCATGAACTACTTGTTCATACTGGATATTTTGTAGACACCGTTGGTGGTGGCCTACTGAGTTGTACTCACACCCTGCTCGGGCCGCTGTTGGGTACCTGAGCAGACTTCATGTTTGCAGGTCAGGAGAAGGGTAAAGGTCCTTTATAGATAGTGAGTGGACAACAGTATCACTTGGTGGAGGATTTGGACTTGGATTCAGGATAATTTTTGGGGAATTTGGCCGTCGTCTTTATTTTGGGTTTTTGTTCACTCTTGCACTTGTAGTATGACATGTCATATTTATTGTTGGAAATGATTGTTGTACATGTTCCTTGTTTATTGGTTATTGTTTCCACTATTTGGTTTATTTATGTTGTGGATTACCTTGATAAAAATGGGGTATAGTCTCCCCACTTGACATCATAGAACCCCTCTTCTAGTCGGCAGCCTTTGGCGTACGAGGAGGTGCGCTTAAGGTCATGTAACCACCTGTCTCAGAGCATCGATTTAGTGGCTTTCGGGTCGGGGACGTTACATCAGCTACCACCATTGCTCTCCAAAATCCTATAAAACATCCAACACCCTAGGGACTTTCATGTTCCAAAAACTATCTGTACCTACGAAATCCATCTATTGTATCCATATTATCAACATGTAGGGTTAAAAAATATCATGTGATATGTCCTCACCCATTACAGGAATAACATCGCCTCTCCCTCAGCTGATTCAAACTATTAGAAGATCCCTAGGTGCATAACCTCTATCATAAGGATCTATATGGAAATCCCACATGTTATTAGATCCCTCAGTCTATCAATGACTCCCAAATACTAAATACTTATCTCAAGTGTTCCAATTTCCAACACAAACGACTAGTGATTTCTCAATTAGAAAACTCTACACCATTAAGGCATGCTCCATAACCCCAAAATGGGAAGGAATGACAATAGATACCACACCATCTTAGATATATAAATTAAGGCCACACTCAAAGATGTATACTAAAAATTAACAATAATAAACTATATTCATTGAGTAATAAGAGATATTAATGATCCTTATTGAAAACTTTTCTACTGACGTGATGCCCTACTAGAGCTCTAGAAGCTCTTGGAAATGTTCTACTAATAACTTCTCTTGGTAAAAATACTCCATAAAGAATATATTTAACTCTATATAAGTGTGAGTAACCCCATTATGAGTTTGAGTCCCAAAAACCCACCATATTCATACATATATAGGCATAATGATTTCCTCTAGGACCACCAAAACAAAGTGGAAAACTCACCCAACTGTATTGATCGAGTCCTCTACCACTTGTGGGTCTGGATCACCCAAAAACCTAATGAATCTCTTCATATATAACTATTGGAATGAACTAACATTGTGCATGTCATCTGTTGATACTTTCAAAACAACCTGATGCTTGGTGTGTGTAGGTAATATCAACAAAACACAAAGAAGTACCACATCCTACACATGCCTCTAAACTGAAGCCTCACCGCGAATAGGAACAATATCAAGATCCCACAGTGGAATCTCAGATGGCTATTAATAATGATTAATCCTATAATTTTCAAGACTCACTATATTCAAAGATAATATCTTGGGTAACTGACTAAATAAGGACACGGAAAACCAAACCCATTCCTATATGATTCTGGTAATAATGTTTTCCCAGTTGCCAGTAGCTATATGAACCGATAAAAAAATAGGTCATTAGAGTCATGATGAATGGATACATCATCCACCACAATATCACTAGGTTCCCTAGCTCAGGATATGAACTTGATACACTTTAAAAATATTTACCTATTTCCCAAACCAAACCATACATCAAAATTTTCTCTGAAATCTAGTCTTTTGATTACTGGGATATGATACCACTCTTCAATTTCCCGAACCACCAAGGCTTTAATATCTTGCGTTAAGCCAAAAGTGACACCCCAAACCCACATCCAATTAGAAAGGGTTATAAGAATAGGACCATGTACACATAAAACACTAACAAGAGTCTTTACACTAGGGAACCAACATGAATCCACATATCTCAAAATACTAAAATAATATTGAAATGAAGAAAAACTGATAATAAATGTGAATGAATACAACTAATCCCAATTAAAAGTATGAAAAAGTATTTGAATGTATGAATGGGGAAAATAGAATCCCACTAAAATTGAAAGAGTATAAACTGCTTGTAAATAGGGGACTATTATCGAGATGCCACACCTAGAACCGACTGCAGTCCAATATATGAAACTAAGATCTACATACTATTAGTACTCTTAGGAATCCATCAATAGTTTTTCTTCTACATTAGACATGACATGTGTTGGAAGAGCCCATGTAGGGGTGAGAATAAACAAACCCTATAGGACACCCTGAAATCACCAATCACAAATAATCAAGGAGAGTAAACTCAGAAGAATGGATAATAACATACTAGATATACAAAATATAGACAACAAGTTTCAAAGTAAAGTCACATACACACTACCAGCTAAGGAATCCACTTGGGGATTAAAGGTAAATCTAATAAAATAATAATAACTCCTTAGGTCTTTCTCACAATGATGTTGATGATTTAGGAGGTCATGCCCGTCGGGCCTCTCCATGAAGAGGTATAGGTTGGAACTTAGAGTATGCTAATACGTAGATAAGAGATCACACCAAGGGACTATGGGGGATAAGTAAACCTACATGGAGTAATCCAATAATATTGTGGATTAAATGATATGAATGTCTGTAATGGGATACCTAATCTAACCCGAAGAATAATGATAGAGGATCACAGCCAAAAACACATAAAGGGTTACCTGAATCTATCTAGAACTAACCTATACAGGGGATAACTCATCCTATTATAATGAAATGATACCTCATTATACCCTCATATAGATATACCATGGTAATTTACCCTACTAACAGTCATCTAGACTAAAGAGAATGGAGTTTAAAACCTTACATAGAAGTAGTACACTACATATATAGGGGTAACATGATGTTTCTTAGTTTTTTCAGACACACATGAGTCTTTTCCCATGCTATTTTCCTATGAAACATGTTTGTGTGTTATGGTTATACCTGTATACTCTTTCCATGCCTATTTACAATGGTCATTCTAATGTAAACTAGTCATGACCGTGTACACTGGTCGTGTCCATGTACAGTAGTCGGGTTTGTGCCCATGTACACTTGTGGTACATGCCATCTCTCTAATTAAGGGTCACATAGATTGTGATATTTATTCATGTGTGTAAACACTATCCACCATGTAAGGGACTCCACATAGTGTGTATTCTCATGAACAACACATCATGTATATTGGTTTTTAATATAAAGTCAAGAACTCTTATGAATCCACACCGGCACTACGATCACCTTTGATTCAGCTACAGACTATACTGTAGATCATTGATTTGAGTTTTAACACACATAATCCATCTCTTATGGATGGATTCCATCCACCCATCCACTCAAGAATTCCTCTCATCCACTGCATCAACAAAATATCAAACTATGGATAAAAAACTCATGGTCATACAATCGATCTTCCATTATAGTCATTGAACCATGATCAAGACACATATCCTTAATATTAACCCACCGTAATGATCCTTTTCACGAAAGATCGATTTCACAATGATTAATTTCTGGGTATATTCAAACCACTGGTCAAATGATATATCGACAATGAACATTCAAATAATAAGGGGAGAAAATAAAGAAACAAAAAAGTTATCATTGACCATTGTTTGGGTTTTCCTCAATCCATTGATAGATATAATGAAGAATGTAGAAGAATAAATAAGGATAAATAAATTTCTATGAAATTTAAAATTCTATGAAGATAAATAGATAATCTAAAATCAACAATCAATCCATGATTTATTTTCTATAGGAATTAATTCATGTTTGATATGGGAGAATTAAAATTGGAGAATAATCCAAGAAAACAAAATACCTACCTATAAATTGGATATATTATCGATAAACACTGATTTATGCATCATTGTCATCAGAGATATCCAAGGACTCTATTTTTTATGATAACATCCTTTTAAAAATGTTATTAAATCCATTATCGAATTGTTGTTCATCAATTCTCTCTCCCACGATCCCTCCAATATCTATGGTTATGCAGCTAACCCCAGGATTCAACCATATCCATGATTAAATATTAGAGGGATTAGGTTGTAGTCAAATAATAAATTATAAATAATTTTTTTAATTATTCCACCCATGACTACTCTTAAACAAAACACCAAACACACATATATATTATATCATGCCAATGGTAAAACCTATAATGTAGATTTAATGATGATCTCAAATTATCCATCTAAATCACCATTCATTGGATGATTCATTATTTCAAAAAACCTCTGTGTAAATGAAATAATATATTTAATATTTTTACCACATCAACACTGAGGCTCCACGAGCCCTAAAATCCCAGGAATACTCCTCTACTAACTCTTAAAATATTCTATAAATAATTCCAAAGTATTAAAATGAAAAAAAGAGTCGTCATTGATTTTTTATAACTATTTTTGAAAAATTTGAATCAGGGAGATACTGATACCTTTCCAATACTAATATTCTATAGGGCAAAATTGATTGTGATTTATTTCTATCCTCATCAACCCATCACCTTATTTCAAGGGGAACAATTTACAATATCTAATGAGGCATTCTGTACACAAAAAACATCCTAAAGGTCTTGTTAGTTTGGGGATTCATGTATCTCATGAGTCATGAACTGAGATCCCTATTCTCCTTGATGATCTAGATGTTTTCATAACCAATCATCCTATTGGATATTTCATAGCATGATGGTTTGATCTTGTAAAAATATATGTAGAAAAGTATTTAGGTCCTCTCCAAATTATTTTGTATTAAAAAACATTTTCAATTAATGAAAACATTAATTAAATGAGGAATGTTATTATTTAATTAGAAAATAATGGTGTACCATAAGATTAGATAAAATCAATCTAAAAGATAAATTGATCAATCGAAAATACCTTTAGATAGTACATTTAGCCGTCTGGTTCAACAAATTCATTAACTAATATTAAATGTTCATATAGACATAATATTCAAATATGGTTAAATGACAATAATTTATTTTAAATAAAAAATATATGAAGAGGTCATTGTTGAATTTCTTGGTCATGAGAATGTAGATGAAATCCTCAAGCATTGATGGATAGGATTATTAGTTAAAAATTTATATATAAGATAAATTTTCATAAACCTTTTTTTCAAATAACTGATATAATCTGTTAATTATTGTTAAATAAAATTCATATTTTTTATAGGAATACATATCATTAATATTTTAATGAAATTATCTATGAAAAAAATTTGGACTCATTAGTCGTCAATTTACTTATACACAAAAAAGGTCATTGGATGAAGATGAATATTTAAAAATAGCATACCAACATTATATAATGTTTGAAAAGATACTTATAGATGATAGTCTTCTTAAAACCAATTTTACAAGCGTAAAACTATTTAATCTAACCATATAAAATATATTTTCATTTCTTTGATTAATTAATCTTTGTTTTTTGGGGGAATTGGTTTCTCATTGAAATCAATTTAGTTACTGCTAAGTCTTATTTTTTGGATCCAGTGCATGAATTACCAATAAATCGACCACACTAGATGCCATTTGTCAACTTTTAATACATTAAATTAAACATTTTATAAATAAAAATCAAGTTATATTTTTTATATTATGTTCTAAAGAAGATTTTATTATGAGAGGGTAGTGTTTAAATATCATTAAAATCTTGGTATGAACACGATCCATAAGAAGAAGAAGCTTATAAAATTCTAAAATTAGATTAATAGTGGGGTATATATAATAATATTTCTCGATAAAAACATATATCAAAACCAATTTCTATATATATAAATGTTTCCAGAGTTTCCAAAATTAACTAATGGAAATAATTAAGGTTATTATTTTTTGACAATTTATGAAAGATACCGTATTCCATAAAAAACTAGAATTTATGAAGAGGGATTTTCAATAATAATTACATTATAAATTAAAATATTTGTTAAATATATTATTTATATTTTTCTGGTACTACTAGAATTATTAATATACAACGTATTCAATAAAGGAAATATATTTGTTTAGAAATGAATGGGTAGAATACATGGTGTCTGAATGCATGAATAAATCACGAAGAGAAGACTTTATAATAATTATTTAGTTAATTTTCTTATAATTTTAATCTATTTTTTTTGTTAATTTCTTTATTGATATTATATAATAACAAATTTTTTAATTTTTTTAGAGATAAAAAAGAAATGAAATCATCGAGAATTAATTTTTTATAACAATTTATTCTCTATAATGAGTATAAAATTATTAGAGAAAAATAAATTCTCTAAATCATCATTAACTAGGATTATGAAATTATGTAATATTTTTATTTTCATATATATATGTATTTTCTATTTGATCTTTTTGTGTTTAGTAGTTTTTATTTTTAGTTTACAAATGAATCAATGTTTTTGTTTTTAGTTTAAAATGAAAATATAGGTAATAAAATGTGTCAATCATTGAAAAACAATAAAACACATTCATATTATCTTTATACTTTTTAATAATGACATGTAAGTCATTTTGGATATGTAAGAATCATCCAAACATTAATCCGACACATAGTGTGGATAGTATGACTCAAAGTGCATGTTTTTTAAATTAATATTTTAGTTCAAATCACATGCTGTATAATCAAAACCGATGAAATACACTTATATTTATTTGATACATTATTACAATGATCCATAGGTAATTTATTATGTTTAGGAATCCAATACACATCAATAAGACAAACATTGTCGTTGGTATTATTTAAAGTGTGTATTTATTAAAAATTGGCATTTTAGTCCAAAATATGCATGGATTCAACCAAACTAATAAAATGAGTCCATATAGTTTTTATAACTTAATAAAATTATCTATAAGTCATTTTTTACTTTTAAGAATAAGATATAGTTCAATATGATACACAGTGTGGCTCGTATGACTCAAAATATGCGTTTTTGGTTTAAAAATTAAAAATTAACTAAAAAATTTGTTACTAATTGGAAATTGAGGAACACACATTTATGGTCTTCATAATTTAGAAAAATGATCCATAAGTCATTTGAGTCATTCATGAATTAATTTCATGTTAATCTGTCACTTGGTGTGACCATTTTTCCTTAAAGTGCATGATTTTCGTATAAAAATGACTTTTTTGTTAAAAAATGTCCCACTCATTGAAAATTGAGTAAAAAAACAAGTATTTAAATGATAATTTTTTAAAGAAATACATAAGTAATTTTAAAAATGTTGGAATCATTCTCACATAAATTTAACACATGGTCTGTATGGTAAGACTCAAAGTATGTGTTTTTAGTTTAAAAATTACATTTTTATTAAAAACTTGTTTCACCCTAGGAAAATTGAGGAAAAACACTTGTATTGTCTTGATAATTTATTAAAATGATCCATAAATCATCATAATGTTAAATAATAAACCTAAATTCAATCTGACACACAAGGTAAATGGTATGAATGAAACTGCATGTTTTTAATTAAATGTGATATTTTAGTTGAAAACACTTAACACATACTGAAAACCAAGAAAATTCACTTATATTTCCTTAATAATTTATGAAAATGATCCATATGTAATTTTTTATGTGTATTAATCAACAGTACTTCAATCCAACACACAATGTGACATGTTTTCCTTAATGTCTTTGTTTTTATTTAAAATTGGAATTTTTGTTCAAAAGAAGCATGACATACTGAAAATTGAGTAAAAATATTCTGATGGTTTTGATGAATTAGTAATATATTATATAAGTGATTTTTGAAATTCAATAATTATGCACACTTTAATCTAATACACGGTGTGACTTGTATGAATCAACGTATGTTTTTGATGTTTAAAAATATTTTTTTTTGTAAAAAACATGTGTTGGTCACTGAAAAATGAAAAAACACACTTTTATATTCTTAATAATTTAGCTAAATGATACATAAGTCATTTTTGATATGTAGGAATAAGTCTAACATCCATCTAACACACAGTCTAACTGGTATGATCCAAAAGTGTGTGTTTTGAGTTTAAAGATGAAATTTTAGTTACAAAATTATGTCACTCAATAAAAAAATAGTTCTTGTATTGTCTTAATACTTTTGTAAAATGATCCATAAGTCATTTTTGATGTTCTGGAATCAGCCGTAGATCAATCTGAAACAAGGTGTGATAGATATACCTCAATGTTCATATTTTCTGTTAAAAAATTACATTTTAGTTAAATTTTTTTCAATCACTAAAAACTAATAAAACAAACTTTTATTTTATTAATATTTAATGCAAATGATACATGAGTCAATTTTTATGTGTAAGTATCAACTGTAAATCGGTCCAATATAGAGTGTCACTAATATAACTGAAATTATATGATTTTATTTAAAATTAACATTTTAGTTCAAAACATGAATCACATAATCAAAACTAATAAAATTCACTAAGATTGTCCTGGTACATTAGGAAAATGACACAAGCCATTTCTGAAATTTAGGTTTCAACCACATGTCAATCCAACAAATGATGTGACCAGTATGACTCAATTTGTGTGTTTTTAAATTTTTATTTTATCTCAAAATATTCACGACATACTCAAATCTGGTGAAACACATTAAAATTGTTTGAAACTTTAGAACAATGATCCATAAGTCATTTGTGATGTATATGAATGAGTCAAACCTTAGTTTAGTACATGGTGTGACTGGTATGACTTATAATGTGTGTTTTTTTCAAATAAAATTTTAGTTAAAATCTATTTCACTGACTAAAAACTTATAGACACACTCAAATTTCATTGATACATTTTAAAACCAATTAATATGTCATTTGTGACATGTATGAATTATCCTCAGACCAATCCAACATACAGTGTGATTGGTATGAATCAAATTTTAAAATTTCAATTTAGAAATTTTATTATACTTAAAAACATGTTTGAATAACTAAAAATCTAGAAAAAGACATAAAATTTTATCGAAGTTTAAGAAAATGATCCATTTTTTTTGATGTGTAATAATTATCTACACATCAATCTAACACATGTTGTGGATGGTATGAGTCCAATTTCATGTTTTTTAAACTGAAATTTTGTATCAAAAATCACATCACATACTTAAAACCATGTTAATGTGCTCATATTATCTTGGAAATTTAGGAAAAAGATCTGTACATAATTTGTGACATGATGGAATTAAACACCAATTTATCCGACACATGGTGTGCCTGATATGACACAAAGTGTAAATTTTTATTTTTAAACTGGCCTTTTATTAATTCAATTTTAATTTTTATTTTTAAACTATATCTTTATATTACCAATAACATATTAATTTTTTATATTGGTATACCATTTTTCTCAAGATGCGGAGGTTTTTTTGTAAACTGGTAGCATGATTAGGCTCTTTTTAAAGATTTTCAGGGTCCCAAGACAATGAAACATTAATCTTTTTGAACTTTTTAAATCTTTTGATAAATTCTACACACCAACATAATTGTACAAACATTTAAAAAAATTGATATGTACAATTATGAGATATATGTCATATTGTGGGTGCATAATATACGTAACATTTCTTATAATAATTATAAACATTTAAAAAATTGATATGTACAATTATGAAGGCTATTTCTGGCACTCTAAAAGGCCATATATGTCGTATTGTGGGTGCATAATATACGTAACATTTATTATATATTCATGATGTAGAATATTTATGTAATTATTTGAGAAATTATAATTAATACATAATTTTTTTAATATATGCACAATATAATTAAAAACAACGTGTAATATTTTTCAGTGTGAAAAAATTCAATGAAATGTGTTAAAAATATATTTATTATGCAATAATAGATGTTTATGTGTATGATTTATTAATATGTTTAATATTTCACACCTAGAAAGAAATTTCAAACAAGATTAAACAAAAAAATATAGAGTTACTTAAAACATCAATAAATCTTTCCAAATTTTTTGAAAGTAATAAAAAACACCCCGAGACTCCATCAACACCAAAGAAATGAAAAAGGAAGGATTTGATAAATTTTGAGACCTTATAGTAATTATAATTTCTAAATTTTAATTATTTAATTAGTAATTAAAAAATTTAAAATTTTAATTAGGAATTACTAATTGGTAATTATTAATTAGTAATAACTAATTAAAAATTAAAAATTATAATTATAATTAGTAATTAATAATTATTTAATTAGTAATCAGAAATTATAAATTAATAATTATAAATAGTAATTAGTAATTAGTAGTTATAATTAGTAATTTTTAATCATTAATTAGTAATCAGTAATTAGCAATTCATATTTATAATTACTAATTATAAATTATTAATTAGTAATTTTATAAACCATAATTACAATTAGTAATTTGTATTTTGTAATTAGTAATTATTAATTATAATTTTTAATTAGTAATTTAATTAGTAATAAGTAATTATTAATTTGAAACTAGTAATCATTAGTCAGTAATTTCTATTTAGTAATTAGTAATTAGTAATTAGTAATTAGTAATTATGATCTATAATTTTTAATTAGAAACTACAGAATTAGTAATTAATTATAGTGAGCCAGTAGTCTACTTGTATAAGATCTTTCTTAGCATCCATGATATTATATGGTCTTTATCACCCCAAAATTCTAAAAAAATAACATTATATATGATAGTGTACACGACAAACAACACCATGCTTTGAAGAAAATATAACACGACGTGACATTATGATATATTTATTTTTCAAAAAAAAATCAGTCTCTCCAATGTCCTAAAACACACGAAACATTACGTTTATCTTATGTTATATTCAACACTATATTTATCTTGTGTTATACTCAACACTGAATTTATATTTTGTAGTACACAACACTGATTTCAAACAAAACGTGAAATATTATTACAATATCATTATTTTATATAATTGTTATAACCTAGACATTAAATTTGTGGGTATTAATAATAATAAATAAATTATGAAAAATATATATACACATTTATTAGATATCTATGGATTATAAATAATAATAAGAATCATTTGAATGAAAAATAAATATTTTCAGAAAAAACTATATTTTTTTAAAATGGTTTAATCGTGCTTTGCGTACATAATTTAAAATTAAATTTTAACTATTTTATAAAATTTATTTGAAAAGATAAAATTTATTTTTAAATAACCATATCAATATTATCTTAAGGTGAATTTTTTGGATTATTCTGGAAAGTTTCATTTGTTGAAGATTTGTGAAAAATAGTGAATTTTAATTGAAAATTTCATTTTTCATTAAATAATTTAAAATAGTATATTATATTTTTAATTTTTTTGAAAGTAAAATTACATAAATTATATATCAAAAAATTCAATTTACTTCATTTTAATCATTTTCATATTGACTTTATATATATATAAAACATGTATACTTTGGAACATTTTCCCTTTAAAACACCAATTTCTCATCACGTCTGCGAGATTAATTTTAAATTAAAAATTTTAAAATCTATGAAGTTAATTTAAAAAAATGGATTCAATATTTTCAATAAAAAAATATATAATTCCAAATAATTCCAACTTAATTATTGACCAAAATGTTTAGTGAATGCCTTAAAAATTAGTTATATTGGTTAAAGTAAAAATAGGTTTACCAGGGGTTAAATTAAAATGGTAAGGATAAAAATGACCAATACACTTGTATAAGAATAACTGTAAGTAAATATTTCAATCATTAAACCTATATGTTCTTAGAAAATCCCATTTTTTACTCTTTTTACATATGGGAAATGTGGGAGCATTCAACTTATTTTAAAAAATACCAAGTATGTCCTCTCCCCCACTTATAAAAAGCTACCCCCCTCTCCTCTCACCTTCCCACATTCACACCATTTTAGATTGGACAAGACCTACCAAAATCAATAAATTCCTTACACTTTTCCTATATGCCGTATATTGGTCATAAATCTAACATAGGAAGGCTTTAGTACAAACCTAAGGAGGATAACCAAAGAAGAGGTAATGTTCTCCAACAAGTTTCTTTATTTTATTTCTTTGTCCCCCAATTTCAATTCTTATTATAACATGATTATTTAAAATATTGTTATATTACATATACAATGATTTTTTATAATAAAGGGATGACATATATCCGTTTCCACTTCCATTAATTGGGTTATGAAATAATCATTCATGTGTACAACTAACTACCTCCTCACAAACTGCTGTCATTTGTTCTTCGAATACCACTATTCACAGTTGTGTATAATAATGGATCTAAAGTATATATATTATATGTATTAAATATTTATAATTATGGATACATATTATCATAGATATTTTTTTTAATTTTCCATTCCATAGGGGATATGATAAACTCATTTGTGTGTATAATGGACTACCACATCGCAAAGCTATGTGACTCATCAATCACTAGCGATTTACATGGAATATAATAAGGTTAAAGTTAATAAATATACATTAGACAAATTATATAATTATGATATTAATTAAATACTCATAAATCTTTAAAGATAATATATATCATTTTATTTTTTACATTTTCACTCACATAAAGATGATAACATGGTTCATGTATATGTGGATTACCACTTTCACGAAGTGATGTGACTCGTTTTTCAACATCACACCACATGGATGATATATATATATATATAATTATATAATATGATTTATATGATATTTTAATCATTATTAAAATATAATATATTACTTACCTTGTTTCCATAATGATCATTGAAAAAAGGAACCATTTCACATGCGTACGTATGGTCTACCATCTCCATGATCATAATGTACATCATTTTTCATAATCATATTTCATGATTGGTTTTAAAAGTATATGTTATGTAAAAATATGATAATTTTTTCATGATAATTATTATTTAGACTATATAATAATATAATATACATAAGAACCAGATCATTCATGAAAAAGAACACATGAGATAATAAATCAATTAACACCTGAAACAATAAAAAATATGAAATATTATTAATGAATGGGTGATGAGATGTTATAAAAAGATCATATATGATATTATAAATATATATATGTTTATAGTGTAATTTAATAACATTTTTGAAACAACTTTACAAGAGTTTAAGGAAAATTTAATCAAAAGGAAGCATGAAGTAAGGAATTTTTTAACTCGATTTCTGTTAATTGGGTTAATATTCTACTTCATTGATTATTCCATTATATGATTATTTCTATAAATACTTGGTATTAAATTATGTTTTATTAAAAAAAATATTTGGATTTAAATTTTAAATACATAATATATAAAAAATATAAACAAATATTTATAATGAAAATTATAAACAAATATTTATAGTGAAAATAATTTTACTAATATCAAAATAGGAACTAATGTTATTTTATAATAATATTTTTTCCCTACATCAAAATATAAGAGATATTAAAAACAAAGAGAGTGACATTTAGTAACATTCTTATTTTTAAATAATATATATTTCATTTTCATGGAAAAGTGTCCATTAAAAAAATAAATTTTGAGCATATGTTTTTAAGGGTAGAATTTACTTTTTCCAATAAGAATTATTATAAAAACTATGGGTTTATAACATATTTTTAATCTAGATTAACCTGATTTATCCTTTACCGAGGTGATATATTTTATCATGGTTAATATTCATAATGAACAAAAATAAAATGGGTTTATTTACAAAATTTGAAAATCTTGATTATAAATATTTAATTTATTTTATCTAATTCAATAATTATACATGGAATAAATTAATTTTAAAGTGTGGAAAATGAGACAAATTTTTTTTTGACAAATATATTTTTAAGCATAAAACTAGACTTAATATTATACTATGCCTAGAAAAAATTTATTTATTAATGAAAAATTGTGATAAATAAAATAAAATATATTTCATTAAAATAATTCACCACTAGTGATTTATTTGATTTATTTATAAAAATACATTGTACATGTACAAACAATTTCTCAGAAAAACATCAATTTTATTTTCGAATAACTATTTTTTCTAATTATAATAATTTGATAAATAATGAATTTATATTGAAATTTTGTAGAGAATATATCAGTCATAATTTATTTATTACTATTCATACCTGCCAATCCAATGTTTGGAAAATACTAGACACATACTATTTTAATAATTGTTAAAGGTTTGTTTAAAATATTTGTTGCATGTAGCACAAGATATAGAATAAAAAAATTATTTAAAGATATTTTTTTTATAAAAATATTGGGATTTTATATTCGGGTTCATCAACATCAAGTTTTTAGGCATTTTGGTCAGACTAGGCAACCAACTCAGCACACCAGGCATACAACAAAGCATCATAGTAGAAAGTGGGTTCAAGGTGGGTAGGCTCAAAAGAGGTATTAGTGTGTTGAAACCTATCAATAGTCATATATCATTATGGGTTTCTGATCCAGGACTAATTAGAACATTTCAATGTAACTATAAACATAGTGAGACATCCATATTATTTGGAAAAATAGGTTAGCAGTGCAGTTGGGAACCACAAAGGCAACGTCGAGTGGGTGACTCAAAAGAGAAATAGGCATCATGACACATATTATCCAGCCTTCCTCCCATATGATGATGTTGGATGGAGGGGTTCCCTGTCATGTTGTGTTAAGGCTAGTGAGGTACAATAACATGGAAGGGGGAAACTGTTAAGAAATTCACTTTATTATTGCTCAAAATAGGAATTATCTGTGTTATAAAAGTGATGAAATTCTATGAGATGAAAAATTAAGGCACTTTTATCATCACTAATAATTGAAGATTTTACCATCTATTTTTATACTAATAAAGGTATCCTTTATTAATTATACTTAATAATAGATAATGTGTTTATTTATAAGGGATAAAAAATCATGGATGAAACTAGAAAAATATTTTTTTCCAAATTATTTAGGTACAACACTCATTCCCCCTTATCATCACTTTCCCACACACATAATTAGAGAAGAGTTATTCCATGTCACAATGAATATTTTATGGTATAACGCAACAATATAGAAGGTAAACTACAATTTAAAATTTCTTTATTAGTTCTAAAAAATAGTCACTTTCATTACTATAAAATAACTGAGGCACTAGGTGATGATAATGTCAGTGGATTTTAACATCACTAGATAAAGTGATGATAATTTATCAGTGATTTTTTAATATTGATAAAGGGGGTCTTTATATATGATTTCATAGTGTTGATAAAGTGTGTGTTTATCAATAATAATAAATCATTGATAAAAATCATATAATATTTTCTGTCAAATTATATAGTTACTACAATCATGCCCCACTTTATCAACACTCTCCCCCCATCAATAGTCATTTCCCCCAACCCTGCTCATTCCCACATGTGACATGCCCTATCAGCATTGAATCCCTCTTTGAGAAGCCATGCATTTCTGGGTTCAAACATGGGACCTACAAATGTAAAGCGAACACCCTATCCAATTCTCTATCTTGTTTTCTTTTATATTTTATTATACATCTATTTATTTATATATATTTATGTATGATTTTATACATATATTTATTCAAATATTTATATAAATATTTTTAAATACATTTATAGAACATTTTTTTGTGTGATTATATATATATACATATATATTTGGAGTGCCTACTCAAGACGTGGCTCAAGTTTATTCTGAGAAACATGGAAACCCATATCATGTTGGTCAAGATAAAGAATCTGTTCTGCATAGTGAGAAGGTTTTGAACATGTCCAGCATGACTGATTCTCCTTATGGTGTGCCCCTCCTTATTGGTGGGTGTGTCGATATTAGGAAGTTGGATCCATTTGGTGAATGAAAAAACAAGAGATTAAAGATACATATTATGAATGTCATCATTTATTCTCTCTATTCTAGGGGTGTGAATATTGGTATAATTCATAGAAAAAGTTCCATCACTCATGTGATTGTGAATAAAGAGGGAATTACATAATTAATTTAATTGGACAAGTATTCTATGATTGATCATTTAATTATTCCTACGATATTAAAGACTTAGAGGTTGGAAGATCTAATGGATCGACTATATAGAATATGGGTTTTAGTTTATTGGAAATTTTTATCAATGGGATGAGGTATCTATGAACATATTTTTACCTTAGGGTAATTAAAAATTCGGATTTTAGGATTTGGTTATGTGTCCTTTAAACCAGGCTTCCTGTATCTACATGAGTATGATTTTAAGTTCAATCCATAAGAGGTTATGTATATATCAGACCATGTTTTTTTGGGTGTATGATTTAAATTGTATTATTTGGAATCCTAGAATACAATATGATATTACTATAACTATAGGGATCTATATGAAAATTGATAACAAATAGAAGTCGGCTGATTTGGAAACTATTCGTGGCTTGTTATTTAAGTGTACCTATGTCGTGATTTAATTAATAAGGTTTTCTTGTGAACTCAATATGATTATATTGAATTTTATATTGAGTATGAAAAAGTCCCTAACTTTTTACTATATTTCAAGGGCCTTGGACATGATAAGTTTTCATGTAATAGGGAAGTGGTTTATTTTGTCTACGTTTTGAAAGGACATAAAGAAATATCCTTTTTTAGAAATGGAATGGTTATAATCCATCCAGAGGAGTATAAAACAATATAATTACTCAGAAGGAGTAGGATAATAGTACTCTCTCCACTGGGGAAAAAGTGGATATACTGCATCCAGACATGTAGGATTGGAAAAGTGGGAACATTTTTAGGGAAATTACATTGGTCAAGTTTCTAGGTCATTGGACATACAATTTTCTCAGAGAGATGGTTAAAAAGGGGGATTTGTACCCATGTATAATATATCTTTTTGTAAAGTACATGATAAGATTGTGAATTTAAAATTCTCCGCTCTCAAGGATGTTGTTTCTCCAAGGAATGGATCAAAAGTTAACTATTGATTTGAAATATATTGATCTAAGTATTTATCTGAGTAGTTCAATTTTTAAAATGAGAAATAGGAAACCACTCTTAGGTTCAAGTCTATGACAAGGAATCCCAGTATTCTCAATTCCCATTATAAAGTTCAGTCATAGGAGGACGATGAAGATGAGTGGACTTCCTTTTAGGACATGTTAATTGGGAGGAATAATGAGGATGATAGACATGAAGACTATAATTTTGAGGTTAATGATGTGTCTAAAATAGTCCATTAGTTACAATATGTGAAAACAAATTATACTCTAGATATTAGAAAGGTAAACTGAAGATTGAAGAATATATAAAAATTTAGAAACCCTTATCACGGAAGGTAGTGTGGTTATAATTCCCACTTGGTCCTGAATAAAAAGAAATTGATATATCAAAACTACCAAGTTTATCTTTCTATAAAGGGATTTTCATTACATATTATCTCAAATAATAATATTTTGGGTCCTATAAATCCTTCAACAAATGTAGGGGCTCTCTTAATGAATTGATTAATACAAATGTTTGTCATAAATCAGTATCTATTTGGAGTGAAATAGTTTTGATAATTATGAAGTGTTAGGTAACTACATCTAACTCTTTTTACATACTCGAACATTTGGATACGCCTTTTTTGAAAGGAGATTCTTTGAAGAAACTTGAGACTAAAGATGTGGATGAGTATGTTTATCTTTAGGATAATAATTAAATAACGTAGAATCTTGATCTACTGATGGGGTGAGGAGTAATACGAATTCCAATATGGTGGTTGTGTATCCTAACCTTAAAAATCCTTCTTAGAGAGTGATTTTGATGAAAAAAACAAATATATGATCGACTACATTTTATTAGATGATGAATCTTTCTAGAAACCCAAGGCATGGAGGGGAGGCTGACACATACATAGTAAAGAACATTGTTGTATAAACTTGGGGGCTCTTTATAATATGATACATTGATCCGGGATAAAATTATTTGATAACATGGGTGTACCCCATTAGTTTTTATCATTGTTATGTTTTAATTCTCATTATAACGATAGTGAACCATGTCTATCCCTATCACCTCTATATTTCTACAGTATTTTCCAAATTAATAAATGGGATTGAGTCTACAGGCTCTATGTTATGGGTGTTTTCAATAATATAATATTTATATAATATTTATAATTATATAAAATATAATATATTAATATTCATTAATATATATTAGAATATATAAATTAATATGTATCTATTTTTCAGAATAGAAAAATAGAAACACTTATTTAAATATAAAAATTATATATACATTTTTATAGGTATATACATATTCATACATTTTTATAGGGTAACCATAATGGATAAATATTTATTTTAAATAAAATAAATAATGATTATTTTTAATTATATATAGATTATATATTTAAATTGATACTATTTATTTGAATATATTTAAATATTTATTTATACAATTATATTTTTATATGTACATAAATATAAAAATTCATATATATGTATATATTGAAATATAAATAAAAACAACTTTCTAAAAAATGGAAAAAACATTAAAATCAATAATTCCCATGAGAATGTAATCCCTAAAAATAATTTTAGTCTACATAAAAAAATAAAATTAAAACCTCCTAAAGAATGTTAAAATTTCATTGAATGTTTAAAAAATAGGGTATCCCAACTAAAATATATTTTTATACCTCTTAAAACTTTTTTAACTATGAAAAAAATAAGTAATAAGGTTTAATGACTCCCAACATCATAGAACACTTTTAAAACTTTTATTTTATGTCTCATGGTGTAATAATCTTGTTATTATTTGATATATAGATCCTTTAATTTCCATAAAATTTCAATTTAAATGTTTAAATATGGCCTAATGTGATTGCACTATGAGGTTACAGAGGTAGTAGGGGTTTTCGAGGCTGGTACAGATCCCATAACCTAGCTTTTGGGTTGAAAATGGAATGATGTACGATTTGAATATACCATGTGAGAATAGTAGCACGGTAGGATAAAATTGTGTGAGGCTAGAAAATAAACAGTGAAAATATGAACGATTAGACCAAACCATTATATTTTAGGTTCCCATCCATGTAGTCATGTTTGATATTTTGAATGTGGGGTTTTTTCATATTTTTCACACGATTAGAACGACCATGAGTGCAAACCATGGGGGTGCCCCTTCCCTACAGTAGACCCTGCACGATTTGTGAAGGGTTAGTCAAACCATGCACAAAAACACCATGACCTAGTTTTTTTGGGAATATTTATGATTTCCCCTAATTAAAATCTAGTTTAACCTAAAACCTATATTCTACAATAGACAAGAACTCAAACCTTTCAAAAATCCCATTGAAGAATATTATTGGATTTTAGGTCATTTCTTTGTCTGATCCCGAATTCAGGTGTCGCTAATCTCATTGGATCTATATAAATGATTTATTGATTCCTTTTTAATCATTCTTTGTTCTATTTTTTATTAGTTGTTCTATTTAGGTGAAAGATAATATTACTTATTATTAGTTTCTTCTTCCATTTTTTTATTTTCTCCCGATCTGAGCTGAATCAGGAGATGATAATAGATGATCTATAATCTACAAACCCGTGGTAGGTGGTATAATGATTTTATTAAAAGTTTAAGTGTTTCTATATTGTCGTTGTGTCATGCGCACAATTCCTGGAGTGCCGCCCTTGAAATGAGTTTAATCCTTGAATGGAATTTTATAGCATGTACTATGTAATTAAAGAGGTTATCACTGAAGGATTATTGGTTAAATTACAATAAAATAGAACCACCCTTTAGGTTTTTGTTTAATTAAATGGAACATTATGATGGTTTATGATTCTGGATTCCTTTGAGGTGTGCCTATTTACCCCTTTCCTTGGGATGTGAGTTATGAATTGAATTTTAAATCAAATGTATGAATTTAATTTTGAATTGATATGTGAATTTTACTTTAATATCGATATTAATATAAATTATTTATGAAGAAAGGGTATGTAATGATCATGCATGTAGACCTTGCCTTGTGATGGGGGTTTAAAGCAGGAAATTCTTATTATGAGGAATGGACCATGTGAGTAGTTATTTGGAAAGGCTTCTAAGCTTGGAAAATTCCTCAAGTCACCTTTTGTTGTGAGTTTTATATTGAATGTTCATGGGGTTGATCATGACATGTTTAAATGTAAATTATTAAATGTAATTGATTAAATTCATGTATTAATTGGGTGAAACATGGATTCATGTAAGAGTTCTATGGATGGACTCAAATGTCTTGTTCCTAGTTTATGCATGAGTGACACATGGAATCTATCTTGGTTTTCCAATTACGCACTGATGAGAGACTTTGACTATTATATGTTGAATGATAAATGGAATATAGGTTGATTTAAAAGGATAGAATTAGATGTAATTGATCATATATGCCATGGGTGATACAAGGTATCCCTTAGTGGACCTCTTAGGATGAACTCTAATGGTATTGATGTTATACTACACCTAGAGTGATACATGGGTTCTTTTGAGGTTCTCCATAGACTAGATTGAAGGGTGTTGGTTTCTATTCTACCAAAAGTGAATCATGGATTCCAAATTAGGAAATAAAAATAAGGGATCATGTTTTGACTTAAATAATTAATAAAATAACATATATGAAACTTCTTCCAAGCCAAAGCATAATCCTGGATTTGTTATTTTCCATGAACATTATGGATGACATGTTTTGGAATCCTTTGAACATATTTTCATGGGGGATTCCAGACTATGCACCAAGTCTCGAGACATATTAATTTAATGAAAATTAAATATTAATTTAAATTTCTTATAAATGAGATCCTAGACATTATAGGATGTTTACTTTCAGTACTTCTTTACTTATTATATTACTACTTGTACCCTTTACTGTTATATATTCACTGACTGATTGTAACATAAACATGGGTGGTTGTATATTGGGATTTAGTCTCACACCCTATTCAAGACACCTTGGGGTACCCAAAAAGACTATATCATTATATATATAAATAAAGGAAAGTTCCCTACTACCCATTCATGATGATTTCTTAGGTTTATGGGAGCATGGGAGTGAGATAAGTTCACAATGCTATCTAGGATACTGTTGAACTTTTTTAACTTTTGATATATGTATTTTATTTCCCTGATGTGTACCAATTTTGGAGGCATTGTAGATACATGTATCATCATCACTGTATATTAGTTCCTTTTGGCATTGTGATCTATTTCTTATGTGTAACTATTATATTCATGTTTAACTACTTCCACTAAATGTATGTTATCGATAATCCATTGTGATACAAAATAGTGATGTGGGAATAATCTCCCCACAAACACACCTAGGCCCTCATTGCTAGTTGTCAGTCTCCAGTATTTGGGAAGATTCAATTGAGGCCATGTTACCCACTGGGATGAGGCACCTATTGAGTGGAATATGGGTCTGAGACATTACAAGTGGTATCATAGTGAATAATTTCTATTTGTTCTATATTATTTGGTTATAATATAAAGGGATATGAAATAAATGAAATTTGGTAAGGACCTGTGTTTTGGCATAGCTAACCCATGTACTGGAAAAATCCAAATTGTCCCAAATGAATTTTTTATTTTCTGGATTTTGACTATTATAGTTGATTTGATTCCGCCATCTGGTTATTCACATGAAGTGTGATTTTATTATTAATATGATTACAGTTCTATTATGTTGAAACATGATAAGATGAGGGTGTTCTATCTCATGCATTATATAGGAACTTGTTATATTTTTAATTCCATTCATTATACCATGCCATTCAGGATGCAATACTTGTTTCATGATGTTGTGATCGGTTATGTGATATATTTCCCTGATTCTAAGATAGGTATTAATAAATTTTTTATGGTGATAATCATCTGAACACTATAATTTTGTTCCTAAAGTGTCTGGGACCTCATGGGTCATAATTTGGAGTACCATTTGGTTCAACCTTTATGAATTTAATGTGACATAAATGTGAAATGAATTGGGATAAAGTGGAATTGAATATGAAACAAATGAAACATAACTTGAGTTTCCTATAGAAGAGACCATGACCCAGACCAAACCTTACTAGTGGGAATTTTGTAGTTTATCTTTCTTATATATGATTTGTATGTCACCAGACCTAACTCATGGACTAGGCATATGGGTGTGTTCTTAAATTGGAAGTGTTGTACTTACAAAATTTCTATATTTATGCTTTTGAGATATGAACATTGATTAATATCTCGACCAAAGGCGTGTGTTTGAAGTTGTAGAGTAAAGACACTAAGAAGAGCTCTATTTAAATGAAAAGACCCTGGTGATGACCACACTCTGAAGGTGGTGGGACTTGGGCTACTAATGGATTCCCCAGTTGTTCCAGTTATGATACCAATTTTTCTACCAGAAACAGGGGATGAGGCACAGTTCCATTAGGGATTTATGTTGTTTATGCAGACCATTCAAGGAGCACTATAACCACCCACAATTATGGTAGAGTTGACACGTGAGATGAAATAGTAGTATCTTCCCATGTTCATGGGGGATGGTAGACCACAAGCTATAGAGTCATAGCTAGAGGGTATACTATCTATCTTCAAGCATCTAGAGATTGATCATTAGACAAGGGTAAATATCACTACATATATGATGCAAGATTCTTCCAGATGATAGTGGGATTTCCCCACTCAGATGAATCATCATTGGGAGATGTACTAGAGGGATTTTTATATAGAATTATATGATAACTTATATCCCAACAGGTTGAGGGATGATAGAGACCAGTAGTTCTTTCACATAGAGCAGGGCATGTAATCAGTTATTGATTACTCGGTCCATTTATAGAGCTCCATCAATTAAAACATATTCTGAGGGGTTATTTTCTATCTAAATCCATCTAATTCAAGGATGGTTGAATGTATGAAATCATATCACATATGAATGTATTGTAGATAACTACCATTTCTAGAATAATTAATCTGGTTCTTATCATAGTGCGTAACCTGAGGGAGGCTAGAGGTGCGATTAATGGCACTTCGACACTGAGATCTAGTAGTATATCAAGCGATAGTAGGAAGCTTCATATGTAGCTTCCATGTGGTGATATTATCAGTGAAAACACATACTTAGGTATCCAGGTGTGGTGCTAACAGTGTGGTAGGATGAGATATATGAGGCCATAGTGTATGAGGGACCCGATTGTGTGCTGGTTATTTGGAAAGATGGGTCATCTACAAGGTTTCTGCAGATTTTCTACAATTATCCAGTGATAGAGGTTCTTTATAGACTCCACGTTTCAGAGAGGGGTCAGAAGATTCTCATTAGGCAGTGAACTAGAGTGTAGATGGACGATCAGGCCAAGGTGGTGTTTGTGTCCATGGTATTTAGACACCGGTTTTATAGTGACGATAGATTATATCTTCTCAGTGTAGCTAGAAAGTGTCATAGGGCCATTGTTCAGGACAGATATATATATAGTGAAATAGACCCTTGAGGAGAATGATCCCATAAATTCTACTATCAGAGGTACTATTATAGTATCCTCTAATTTAACTTCTACACTTTTTGATACTGGGGATTCTAATAACTTAATACCTTTTCCCCTTGTGGAGAGACACAGGCTCAGTATTTAGACCTCTGATGGTTTTATGATGCTTGATACTTCGTTTGGGATTATAATGAATGATATATGTCATTTCCAGGAGTTCCCCCCTTGAGCTTTGTGGGTGTCACTTCATATGGGACCTCATTTTCCACTAGATTACATGTTTTGATTTCATTATTGGGATGGATTGGTTGGTTCCCTATCATTATTTCTTTGATTTCAATCATTAATGGGTGAATTTCACATCACTAGAGGGTGGATATTTTATTCAAAATGGTGAATGGGATGTCCATATGATCGAAGATAGACCTGGGCATCATGTGATGAGAAGGATGATAAAATAGATTGTTATTTTGTATCTGGATGATTAGGGAACACATCACGAAAATTTACCTATAAAATTTGAATGTTTTAAGGATGTTTTCCCAGACAAAATTTCAGGATTACCTTCAACGAGATAGATATAGTTATCTATATTATTATCCCAAGTCTCTACAATGGTATTCAATCCTCCTTATAGGATGGATAATACTGAGATGAAAGAGCTCATGAGACAACTATATGATTTAAAGGCAAAGGGTTTTATATAATCTAGAACTTCTCTATGGGGTTTTCTAGTCCTTTTCATGAAAAAGGTAGATGGTACATACCGTCTATGTGTAGATAATCGAAAATTAAACCATATTACAGTTAAGAAATGGTATCCTCTACCGTGGATAAATTAACTATTTAACCACCTCTATGGAGATTGATTTTTATCAAAGATTAATCTAATATCTGGTTATCATCAGGTGAGTGTTAGACCATCAGACATAAATAACACAATTTTTTAGTAGGTATTGCCTATATGAGTATTTGGTGATGTTTTCCAGTCTTATGATTGAAATAATGGTATTAATAGCACTATTGAACCATGTTTTCCATCCGTACCAGGATTCATTTTTCGTGGTTTTCATTGATTTTATCTTAGTTTTTTCTCATAATCGACACAACCATGAAACATATCCTGAGATTATATTCAATACACTAAAATATCGTCTATTATATTCTGAGTTCCCATAGTTCCACTTCTGGATGGATCAGATTCACTTCCTCGGTCACATTATCTGAAAGACAGAAGTATCAATTGACCTAAATAAGGTGAGTACTATATTTTCCTGGGAGAATCCCATGAACATATTTGACATATGAAGATTCCAGGGTATAACAAGATAATATAAGAATTTGATACATGAATTATCAATCCTATAAGTGCCATTAATGGGCTTGACTAAGAAGTTGGGAACTTTTTCTAGATAGATACATGTGAGAAATCCTTTCAAGAGATGAAATGGTGATTGAATTCAGGACTGATACTGATTAATCGAGATCGAAGCAGGAGTTACTCCATTTACTATGATGTATCAGGTATTGGTATTGAATTATTTCTTATTCATAGACATATAATCATGGCTTAAATGTATTATAAGTTGATTCCACATGAGAGGAACTACCCAAAACCCCATCTTGAGTTCACTATATTTTTTATTACATTTTTATTTTGGATAAATTACTTTCTGTGAGTGATTGTTTTGGTCTATACGGACAAAAAAATGCTTAAATACATATTTACATAGTTTGATCTGAATCTAAGGTAGTGAAGATAGGTTCAATAACTACATTCTCATAATAATGATCTTGCCAACATGCCTAGTAAATTCAATGTAGTGGTCGATGCAATGAGCATGATGACTCAGATACAGGTAGTGAAGGGGACAACTGTGAGTTGAAGCTTAAAGATTTACTCTCTGATATGCACTTGGAGGTGAATGAATGTTAGGGGAAGACATTTATATTATCCTTAGTTGTTACCTATACACTTCTAGATAGAGTTAGGATGAGACGTATGTTGGATTCTAAGGGCCTAGTTCTACAAGAGAATGTGGAAGGTGAGGACCCTTCTCTTTGATGGACAATTGGTGATGATGAAGTTCTATGTATATATGGTCACATATGGGTTTCATCAGACCTTTTTGAAGAGATGATGCAGTATTTTGTGCTTCATATTGAGATGTTCACCCTAGCATCAGCAAGATGTATTAGGATTCACATTGGCAATACTAGTGGTTGGGTATGAAAACAGTTGTAGATGATTTTATCATGGAGTGTTCCACCTATAAGTAGGTAAACAAGGAACACCTATGACCAAAAATACTTTTATAGTAGTTACTGATTCCCAAGAGTAAATGGATTGATGCCATTATATATTTCATGATAGTTTTACTAAGACCACCATAAGATAATGACACCATATTGATTGTTATTGACCAGCTCAAGAAGGTTGAACATTTCCAACAAATCAAATAAACCTTCAGTTTGCCTGAGATTGGAAGGTTTTATATCCATTAGATAGTATGAGATCATGGGGTGCTTTATATTATCATTTCAGATAGGGATTCCCATATTGCATCACATTTCTAGAAAGTGATTGAGAGGGAATTAGGTACATAGGTGCTTATGAGAAAGAAATAACACCCTCTGACTGATAGCCTATTAGAGTGCATGATTTAGGTACTTCAATACATACTATGAGAATGAATACTAGATTTGAGGGTTTCATGAGAGATTTATATACACCTGGTTTAATTTTAATACAACAATAGATTTCATGATACTATTTGGATTCTTCCTTATGAGGGTATTTATGGTAGGCCATGTCAATAATAACAATATTTTTTATAGGCAAGAGAAGAAACTATACTTGGACATCCTCTTGTTAGAGATACCAAGTGTAGGTTTAGTTGATTTAGAAGAAAATAGACTTTTTAGAAATCATATATTGATCACCGCAGATGACCTATAGAGTTTGAGGTTGGGGATCAGGTTCTATTGCATGTTTCACTGAGGCTAGGAAACAAATAGACTATGAGACATGGTAAGATTTCACAGTGATATGTCGGACTATTTGATATTTTGGAGGGAGTTGGGCTAGTGGCCTATCAGTTGTTGTTACCTTATAAGTACCAGGCCATGGATGAATTCTTCTCTGTATCTCAGCTACACAACTATCATTCAGACTCATCTCAGGATATTTATCCCTAGTAGATTGAGTTACAAGTAGATGTTTCCTTTAAGGATCATCCAATATGTATTGAATATCATAACAAAAAGGTTATCCAAGGCTATTCAGTTCCAATAGTTCATGTTCTGTGATAGAATAGTCATGTATAAGACTATACTTGGGAGCTGGAAGCCGATGTATGATCATAGTGGCTGGAGTTACTCTCAAACTTTCTTGAACACCCTTGAGAAAGAAATTCAAGGATGAAAGAGGGAAAGTTTGTAATACCATGGTTCATATTTGAGGTAAAAATCCTTTATATTCTATCCAATTTTAGTGTAAATGTTTAAATATGGATTAATGTGAATTCCCTTTGAGGTCGTGGAGTTAGAGGGGGTGTATGAGGCTGGTAAAGATCCCAGAACCCATCTTTTAGGTAGAAAATGGCCTATGGCATGGTTTGACTAAACTGTGTGGGTTAGGATGCACTATTTTTTAAAATCATGTTATGATTGATAGTGATCATGGTAATACTACAATATTAGACTAAATCATTAGATTTGGGGCTCATAGCCATGTGGGCATGTCAACATTTTTTATAGTGGGTGTTTTCATGGTTTTTAAATGGTTAGTCAAACCATGTGAGAAAACCATACAGGTTGCCCCTTCCCAAAAAAAGACCATGCATGTTTGTCATATTGTTATTCAAACCATGTGAATAAACCAAGATACCAATATATTTTGGGAACAATTTACTTTTTACCATAATTAAATATCTTTCATCCTAAATCCTCTTTTCTTCAATGGACAACAACTAAAACATTTTTAAGCTCCAATTGAATCATATTGATGGATTTTATGAAAATACTCTATCAAATCTCCAATTCAACCACCAATAATCTCATTAAATCTATATTAGTGACTTCTCAATTCATTTTTAGTTATTATTCATTTGATTTTTAATTGGTTTCACTATTTAGGTGAAAGGTAATATTCCCTAATATTAGGTTCTTCATAATTTCTTTGATTTTCTCCCAATATGAGCCAAATTAAAAGATGATACTATATGATCCATAAATATTGGACCTTAGTAGTTGGTCTTGTTCGTTTCATTAAAAGATTAAGTGTTTATATATTTATATTGTTCTGCATGCCCGATTCTTAGAGCTTCACCCTTGCAATGAGTTTTAATCCCTCAATGGAATTGTTTAGAAATCCATATATAATTAATGAGTCCTTCATTGAATTATTATAGGTTAAATACCTTTAAAAAGGATCCAACCCTTTGGTTGTGTTTTTTAATTATGGAAAATTACGATGGTTTATGATTTTTGATGCCTTTACGGTGTGCCTATTTACCCCTTACCTCAGGATGTGAATTTTGAATTGAATTGTAAATAAAATAGATGAATTGATTTTTGAAATGATATGTGAATTGAAATGGAATATTAATTTTAATATAAATTGGTTAAGAAGGAATAGTATGTAATGATCACGACCCTTTGATCTTGCCTTGTGATGGCTTGTTAAATCTTGAGAATCTTGTTATGGGGAGAGACCCATGTGAGTAATTATGTGGAAAGACTTCTAAGCTTGGTCAATTCCATGAGTTGTGTTTTGAGATGAGTTTTGAATTGAATGTTCTTGGTGTTGACATTAATATGTTTAAATGTAAATAAATAAATAAAAATGATTAAATGCTTGTATTCATTGGATGACACATGGATTCAAGTAAGAATTCTAGGGATAGTCTTATTTGGAATGTGCCGTGTTCATTCCCATGTGACACTTGGAATCCGGTTTGGTTTAACAAGGATAGAGTCAATGTTTCATTTCACTCTCATATATTGAGTGATACTTGGAATACATGTGGATTTCTAAGTACATACATAGAGGTAATTGATCATATATTACATGGGTGTTACTTGGTCTCACTTAGTGGCCTCCATGGATGGACTTGAATTCTAGTGATGTTATACCACACCTAGAGTGATTACTAGGTTCCTGAGAGGTTCTCCATAGATGGGATTGTATGGTGTAGTTTATATTATACCTGGAAATATAAATGGGTCCCAAATTATGAATTCTATGGACAAGATCAGGTTCTCAATTGATAATTAATAAAATGGTACATATGATGTGTCTTCCATGACATAGAACAGTCTTGGATTCAGTATTTTCCTTGGAAATTATGGATGGAATGTTTAGGAAACCTATGTGCATATTGTCATGGGGGACTCCAGACTATGTGTCGGGTCCCAAGACTTATTAATTGAATGGAAATGAAAGATTAAATGAAATTTTTTATAAATGAGAACATAGAATTTATAGGATGTTCACTTTAGGTAATTCCTTACTTAATATATTACTACATGCACACTACGACTGTTATATATTCACTAACTAGTTATAACTTGATCGTGAGTGGGTTAGTTTTGGGATATAGTCTCACACCTAGTTTGGGCCACCTTTGGGTACCCAAACAGACTATATGATTACATGTATGGATAAGGGAATGAACAATAATAAAGTTTATTGATTATTTCATAGGAGTATGGGAGCATGAGACCGAGATGAGACTCATGATGGTATATGGGATACTTTTTGAGATTTTTTACTTTTGATACATATATTGTATTTAAATGTTTTGTACCTATTTTTTATGCATTGTAGAGACATGTATAATCATCATTGTATATGAGTTCCTTTTGTAAATTTTATCTATTCATGTTGTGTATCTATTGTCTAAATGTTTTACTTCTTCTGATACTTGTATGTTATTGATATTCCTCTATTCTACACTCTAGTTATGTGGTCAAAGTCTCCCTAAAGAAAATCCTAGTTACTTTTTCTAGTCATTAGTATCTAGAATTTAGGGAGATGTGCTAGTACATGTGGCCTATTGGGATCGAGAACCTATTGATTGGCATCCAGGTCTGGGATATTACACATGGAGCCCAAACATAACCCTGGATCAAAACTTATGGACATTTCCAATTCAAACCATTATTTCAAATTTTCATAAGATATTTTTTAATTTATTAATTTTATCTTTCATTAATTTTTTATTAAATGTACATAACTCAAAAATAATTTGAATATTATTAATTATTATTAATTTTTAATTATTTTTAAATCATTATTCACTAAATATATTATATATTATGTTTAAATATGTATTCAATATTATCTATGTCATATTAATGAATATATATATATATCAATGTAAATAAAATTTTATATGAAAATATGATTTTTGATAATATGATTTTTAATTTTATCAGTACTGGAATAAGTGACGGAAAAGGCCACCCATTATCAATGTTATAGAAATTTCTAGTAAAGGGAAACATTTATTACTGCTTTAAAAAGTGATGATAAAGTCCATCTTTTTGCAGCACTAAAAAGAGCTGATAAAGGGTGTGTTTTATTAGTGCTAAAAAATCATAGATAAAGACATCCCTTTATGTGAAATTGCTTCAGCTGATGTGAGGTGAAATTTTCAAATATTATTCCTATTATTCATTGAAAATACTCCATATTTTAATTAAAATACTGGGTAATTTTTTGATTTTTTATGACTTTGTGAAATATGATTTTTTTTAATTTGATCAAAACATTGTTATGTTATTGATGAGTTTTTTAAAATTATAATATGAATCCAAATTTTTATTTCTTTATTTATATAATTAATTATGAAAATGTATAGGTTTAAAAAAATTGTTATTTTTTCCAGTGAAATCATGAATTTTCAAAAGTAATGAAGTGACTCTGCCTAATGGGTATTTTTACTATTTTTTTGGTTGAAACCCATGTCGATGAAGTAGATCACCATGTTTTAGTGGAACATTATTTTTGGGAACCTAACATCTATAAGACTAACCCCACATTTGTAAGAACAACCCCACATTGTTTTACCTCACATTAGGTTTAGGAACCTAGCATTTTAAGGATTATCCTCATGTTGGTGCACCAACGCTTGGAAGTTGGTTCCCATGTTTGGAATATGAACCCCATATTAATAAATATGACTCCAAATTTTTTGAGATGAAACTCATTCTCCATAATCTTGATGGTTCTTCTATTTTTTTACTCAATTACGCATGGGTGGTAAACAAGTGTTCGAGATGGAAATATTTCCACCTATGTTTAACCTGAAACATGATGTTGGAACATTACATGATCATGAAGACAATGATTCATTAGGATTAAAAAAACACAAAATTAAAATAATTCCAAACCAAGGTCACAACATTTGAAATATATTCCCAAACAATACATACTTTCATGCTTTCTAATGGGGATATCAATTCATAGAGCATAGAGAAGAGATGCCCATCAATGCTTCCAACTGAAGATGATTGATCCTTTTAAAGGATTTATGATACCACACTACATGTTCATAATGGAATCTGAATACCAGATCCACCAAGAAAATTTGATTAAAAATTTATCATGGGACAAAACTTTTAAAGACATAGATTCTTAAAATTCTACACTAAGGATAAATTATTTTGGTGAGTTGTATTTCGTTTACTATTCCGAATTGAAGACAATGGAGGGCACATCTAGTTCCTAAAACACTAACTATGATTACATTAATATATTTGTGATAATTTTTATATTTTTTTCAAATAAGATGTTGGTTGATAGGTGAATAAATTTGTTTCTAGAAGCTTTTAATGAATATATTCAAATAAAAAAGAAACATATAATAATTAAATCAAGGAAAAAAGTGATTACATCCAACATCCTTCTAGGAAACACCCATTTGAAAAGGTTCACATAAAGTTATGTCCAGTCCCAAAATCATCCAATTTTTGGCCTAGGACTTCTTTAGGAATACTATAGTATGATTTAACATCCAGTGAATCCATTAAGGAGAAAATAGTTTCTCTTTGATACTTCAAGAAGGTGTAAAAAGATCAATCTTAGGTGGATAATGCTTTACTAAAAATGATTTGAGCATATTGATTTAGAGAAATCCTTAACATTGATCTATGAACATTTTTAAACATGAAGAAATGATTTTGGGATTAGAATTTGAAGAATATTTCTAACATATGAGGTTTATTTGAATAAATGATCATTCTAATCATGTGATCAGAAATAGAATATTGAAGTTAAAAGAAGAATGTTTCACTAGAAAAATTTAAATTTTATTCTATGATCACCAAACAATTTTTCTATTACCAAATTTTCCTATAACCATTTATTTTATCATTGTATTATCCAATTATGGAACACTAATCCATTAGTGAAGCAAATATCCAAATAGAAAAGAGGATCTATATTTTTAATTCAATTAAGGGGGATTTTCCCTCAAATTTTCTTTAAAAAAACTAATAAATTGTGTATAAGACAAGGATACCCCTTTACCCCTATAAATAAATTCATTATTTTAATTTATTTTATCAATTATATTGATCTATTTCAATTTGTTTGAGTTTAGTTATGTTTTAAGATATTTACTTCATATCAATCACTTTAAAATGTATCTTCCTTATATCATTTTACTACAGACACATTCAACTAAAACTCACTCCATTGTAGTAAGATGTGGGTGAAGAGGAGGGAGATCATAGATATCTAATCACCAGTGTAGGTGGGAGTCAAGAATATAATGATCTTTGTAGTCCACTCTTTAATATGAGACTTTGAGGAGAAGGTAATGTAAGTGTGGTTTTATTGGGTTAGGGATAGAATAAGAGATTCTTAAAATAAAATTATGATTTTATAGGATTGGTAAGGGGACAATATGAGCTTAGAATGCTATCTCCAAAATTGAATGTAAAACAAATATAATCAATCTGATACACTATTTTCAAATATTTGAACCCATAAAATAGAGAAACAAACTCATTGTATTGTCCTCTTGGATAGAAAACCTCAGTCCCACTACTACTACATTATATTTATTTCAAATTTTTTTAATGAGTTCCCTCCAATATGCACATCATCAATCCTAACCTAATTTCTGGGGAGGCTAGTATTTGTGTATTTAATCCCTTTTAAAAATATTTTAGTAAATGAAAATATCTATATTATCTTATGTCATTGGTTTTTATCAATAGGAAGAATGAACTATTCTAGAAGGACTGAGAACCATATAAATAATTTAATAAGAGTAGAGGGAATTTTTCATATTTATATTTAAAATCTCCCCATACTCTACTTCTTCTTTAATGAACGTTACTTTAGTGTGTAAAAACATGGAAAATTTTGAAAAATTGAATGAACATTGAGGTAACATTATGAACATAATTTTAATGATGTTAATTCATTCTAAGAACCTAATAATCAATAATAATTTGAAATAAGAACTAGTATGATCTAACTAATTCAAATGTTTCATAACATGGAATGATATGACCCTAATCGGAATATAAATGAATTTTGTAATCTTTGATGTAATATAAAACCCATATGAGTTTCAAAATATCAAGTGAGATGGAAGTTCATACCCTTATCTATTTTAGAGGTATCCATGGAATAGATCTGTAGTCTCCATCATGGGGAAGTTTCTACATGGGAAGGGCTATAGAAGGCATTACTCTAGAATTAATTCCATGCCTCAAAGAGTACTCAGATAGAGAAATAGATCTACAAGATCAATCAAGAAGGTGGAGTGACTCTCTATGAGTTTTAATAAATATTCAAGAAATAAAAAAAATTCTTCTCACATTTACCAATAAATGATCACCATTTCATGGTATTCTTGTACAAAGGATTTATGGAAAATAAATAAAATTATTATATATTTTCCCCAATAGAAGATTTAATAAACATGTACCACTACTAAAATCAAAGAGCTGATTGAGAGGATCTCCCAAAATTCAAAACAATTCAGTAAAAGATCCATAACAGGAGGATTTAATATTGATTTTTTTTAAATACCCTTTAATTTAAAATAAAATTTAAGAACTAACCTCTTATATGATATAGCTAGCTATAAAAAATGTACAAGGAGAATCATATCCCACACCATTAAGGGTCTTCTATATTTTCTATTATCGGTTTCATTTCACTGATAGATTACCTCATGTACAAGGTACCTAGATATGTGATGATCTATAATAGAGTCAGTAATAGTAGTAACCAAAATGAAAATAAGGATTTAGATTATTTATTATTATTTAGTTTAGAGTTGGTAACAATTAGCATCATAGATAAACTTTACAACAAGGTTTTCCACCAACCATCCAATAACCACAAATACCAAAGAGGAATTTCTAATCCCTATAAAAACTTTTAATAGGATCAGAATCAAGATACCACCTTGAAGGATTTGCTAAAATAGATTTTGGAATCTTACACCACTCAATATACATCTCTAGACACCCATGAATCATCATTGAAGGACTTTCAAGGATAGAACAACCAGATTCTGAATTCCATAAATTATTTAATAATTCAATATTAGGTAATATTATTACATGAACTATTTTTAACACCAAGGGAAATGTTAATTCTATTACCTTATTAATTTACAAGGACCTATGAAGTCGTGATGAATCAGAACCTCAAGAGGGAGAGGGAAATGGACAACCCACTGTACCAAATGAATCTACCGATGAAAAAAACATAAATCACTTGTAGAAGTACCACTTCTGAAGAAAGGAAAAGGGAAATACAAAATAGAGGATTTAAATTAGCCTCAACCACCCCTCCATATAAGGAATAAACCACCCATAAAAGTCATAGATAACACACTATAACATGAGATTCTATAAATATTAATGAATATGGAGATTAATATCCCTTTACTGGAATCCATCCACCAAATTCCTAGGTATGAAATATTTATCAAATAAATGCATACAAGGAGTAGGATATTACATTGAAATTAATATGAAGGATCAGGAAAAATGTTTCTTCCCTTGTTAGTACAAAAAATCATAATAAATATCTAGATTCAAGTACTTTCACGATATACTTCACTAGAAGAGTGCTTAATTTTTCCAAAACACTGTGTGATTTAGGAGAATATACAAATATAATGACTTAGTCTATTTATTATTATCTATTTATGGGAGAAATAAATCCTACCAGAGTGGTTTATAACTCACTAATAAATACACTTCCTACCATGTATGTGATATTGAGGATGTCTTGGTAGGTATACTAGTATTTATATTCCCATTCAAATTAAAAAATTTCAACATGAAACAAGGAAAATATAAATATCACACTACTCTAATTCTAGATAGGTCATTATTTAAGATTGATAATACCATAATTAAATTTAAATGAAGGAAATATTTCCATGAATTTTGGTAAGGAATTCATGGATTTAAACATCCTTGACTCGATGAAATACCTACATGAGGTGACACATATTTTTACAATAATATTAGATGAATTTCCATGTTCTTATAGGATGAAATTGAAATTATTTATGACATAATTTTATTAGGATAGGATTTTGAGACACAAGATATTCCTGATGAATCTATTTTTGAATATGAGATTAATCTCAAAAACAATTTGAGTGTTGATGAATTTGATGAAATTTATTATAATGATTTACTCAATTGAGATAATAATACATCTACTTTACATATGTAGATTTACAACATAAATAAATCTAAAATTAATACATCACAAGAAAACCCCCTAAAATAGAACATAAACTACTTCCAAAAAACATGACATATTATTATTAAAGGAATATGAAAAAATTATACTAATAGAATAAAATAATTTAAAACTTAATAAAGAGTTTCAACTTCTAAATATTGAAATATATATATATATAAATAGGTTTTAAATTTGGGGACATTATAGGGATTATACCTACCACATTAGTGCATATAATTTTTTAGTGAAATGTGTATAATCTAGTTAAAAAACCCAAATAAGGATCAACCAAACCCTTTTGGAAGTATTAAAAAAATATATAGATATATTTTTAGGAGGTGGAATAAAATCCCCTTTTCATATTTCTAATTGGAGAATCCCATCCAAATAGTTCTAAAAAAACTGGGTACACAAATTTACAAAATGAAAATAATGGAATGGTGCCCCTTGGAATATAAAATAGTTTTAGAGTCTATATTGACTATAGGATATCGTACCATGTGACATGTAAAGACTACTTCACCAAACCCTTTGTAGAAAAATTTTATAAAGGATTTATATAAAGGTTCATTATTTTTCCTTTATGGATTTAATAGGTATTTTCATGTTCTAACCACCTCATAATACCAAGGCTAGACCACATTTACATGTACCTTCAGTAGGTTTTCCTAATAAAGGATGACTTTTGGCCTTTTCAATTCTCTAGGTACCTTGTAGTTGTACATGGTAAGTATTTTATCAAACCACAATGAGAGATTATTTGAGGTATTTATTATGGAATTTACTATTTATGTAATTTTTTTAAATTATTTCTAGAGGTTCTATAAAAAGGTTTAAAAATATGTGTTGATAGAAAATTATTTTTGAATTTTAATAAATTCTATTTCATGAAAAAATGAAATGTTTTGGGACACATAATTTCTAAATATGGAATTGAGATAGATAAGTACAAAATTGATGAAATATTTATACTAACATACCCCTCCAATATAAGATGAATTACATATTTTTTTAATGTATGATGTATTTTAAAAAATATATATTAGGAAATTTGGAATGATTTACTTTCACTAGACTGACCAACCAAAGAAGGAAATTTAGTTTGTTTTTGATTTTTTAGTTAAGGAATTTTTTTATAATATTAAATATATCTTGACCACCACCCAATAATCTGAAAAAAAACAAGGAACACCGCTTTGATATATTGTGTGATGCATCAAAATAATATATAAGTGTCGTACTTTCCCAAAATATTGAGGGACAATCAGAAGTGATAGCTTATGATTCAATGACCCTAACACAACTCAAATCAATTATAAAAAAACCAAGAGGGGTTTTTTCTGTTTTTTTCCAATGAAAAATATTGATCTTATTTTTTATGAATTAAAGTAACTATCTATTTTGATAATGCATCACTCGGGTACTTGATCAAGAATACTACTCCAAAAATGGGGCTAGTGAGAAAGATGTTTCCACTTTAATAATTCATCATAGACATTAAGGGTAATAAGGTTTGTGATAATATGGTTGTAGACGACATGATCACTCTACCCCACACTACCAAGGTATAACCACCATCAAAAACAAACATGAATGACTTATATCCTAGTGAGAATGTACATTCAGACACTCACATTCTATGGTATATTGATTTAGTGAATTTTATAGACACATAAAGGGTGCCTCCTTTATTTTAAAAACAAAATGAATTAAAAATTAATATATAATTAAAAATTATATGTTTGGGAATACCGTTTTCTATGAATTTTATATAGCGATTATGTAATAAGGTGTATTCCTGAATAAATGTTTTGTCGGTGTTTATATTTTTCAACACACTTGCCTGTAGATGCCATTTGGACCTCAAATAAAATCAATGAAATTCTTAAAAGTTGTTTTATCGTGGAACATTATTTCTATAGGCTCACATGATTATTGAAATAAAATATCCAAACTACAAGTTTACAGGTCGAATTTATGAATACATTCAATTCCCCAAAAATATTTTTCTGTGTGAAATATATGATTTTTTGGATCAAATTTAATGGTACCATTTCATACATCATATGTTTTCCCTAAACAAATTAGCAATTTTTTATGCTTCCATGTGCATTAAAGTAAAATATACATGAATATAAAATTTGAAAACTATGATTGAATTTCCAAAATAAAATATTTTTTATAGTTTTATAGTTCCTCAAGAAATATTAAGTTACTAAGGAATCCAATTAAAAAACATTAACATGGAAATAGTAATGAATAAATATGGATTACACTACAGAACATCCACTTCCAACAACCCACAAACAAATGGGATGAATAGGGTATACAATAAAGGGTCAAAAGGGGCTTTGGAGAATATTATACAACTCAACAAGAAGGACTGGAGTAGTAAGCTAGAGTATGCACTGTGGGAATACAATAATACATATGAAACCAATTTATAGATGTATCTTTTTTGGATAGTTTATGGAAAATACTTTCACCGTCATTTTGAGTTGAATAATAGATCCTACAAGGTTGTTTAGAGATTAAAAATGGAGTTTTTACAATTTGTTGAGAAGATTTATTTGTAAATAATGAAGATTGAGGCAATGAGAAGATAAGAATATGTACATTCCCAACATTACAAAGTTAAATACAAGTCTATCCATAACATATTCATATAGAAAATATATTTTGAAATTGGCGATAATTTGTTTCTATTCTCATCAATGACGAAACTCATTCTAACTAAACATTGTTCCAGATGGACTGGACCATACATATTAAATAACACATTCCCATTTGGTGTAGTTGAGGTCAAGGGATCTATGGCATGAAAACCCTTCAAAGTAAATATTCAGTAAGTGAAGCATTAGAATTATGATTTCTAGAAAAGGCCAAAAGAGGAGTCAAAAATCATCCCATATACCATTTAATAATAAACCACATGTTGTCACTTTCCTTCACACTATTTTAGAAGCTTTAATTTTGAACTCTATTTCTATGATAAAACATATACTAGAAAATTCATGGAAGTGTGTAAGATATAATTTTGGGGGAGAGAAGACAAGTAGTTTAGGATGTAAATACTCGTTTTATATTTTATATTTAGTCTATACTAACATAAAAGAATATATATAAAGAAAAAATTAACAAAAAAACAAAAATAATAATTATATAAAAATAAAAATAAAAATATTGACCTTCTCGTTAATTTTGTATGTAGATATTTTGTAAAGTTTTTTATTTTTTTCAGACATTCATGGAGTTGAATATTACATTGCTAGTTAAAATTTCATGCTATACTTAAAATTTTCATTGGGTCAAAAATAGAAATTATTATATGAATTCTAAGTGAATTTATTACTGCATTTATGGATATCTCATCTTATAAATAGGAAAGGGAGAGCGAGTAAACAATTTTGTCTGGAATTAGAAATATAACATGAGTTTTTTTTACTTTTTTAAATTAATCTGAGGCAACATGAGATATGTTAAAAGGAAAACCTTTGAGAGAAAATCAAAATAAATTGATAAAATTCTTTTTACCCTAGAGTAAAACAGGATTTTGGGATCCAATGGTGAATCTATAGGACATTAGCCGCCAAGTCTGCGAGTAATCCCTTTTTATATATTAAATAAGTGAATTTTCACAATTATTCACACATACATGGTTGGTAAAAATTCCAAAAAATGTATAAGTTCCTAATCGTAAAATTTTATTTTATTTAGGTAATGGGATTATTGAACCCAAATGAATAAGGGACCGACTAACAAATAATAAATTCATTTGAGTTATATCAATGATGTGGAAAATTGAACATTGATTTATGAAAATTAAGAGAGAGTGATAATGTATGTTCTTCTTATTAAAAAATTATTCCCAATTATATATAATTTGATCCACTCATTGACATGGAACTTCAATTGTGTTGAAGTGATAAGTGAATTAAAATCACATTGGAGGCATGATAATTAAAAGAGTAGAGAAAACTATGAATTTTGTATTCTATGGATTGTATATTTAGATCTAGGAATGATGAATAATTTTTTTCTCTATTTAGTAATCTTAGTTAAGTGAAAAAATATCCTAGGTGTGAAATATAACATATTTTGGAGAGATATACGAGCCAAAAGTTAATAAAAATCCATGGAAATTTTTTTATTTTTATGACTTTTTGAATTAAGAACAAAATTTATAATTGTATGAAAACAATTATTTTGAGAATTATTAAATTTTTAGTGTGAAGAAAAGTTTTTATTTATTTAATTTCATAATTAATTATAAAAAACTTATATGATTAAAAAAATAATTTTCCTATGGAGTGAAATCAAGAAATTTCTAAAGTAATGAAGAGACCATGCCCTATGTGTATTTTTAATCTTTGTGGTTGATCCCACTTTGAGGATGTATATCCAAAATTTTAGTGGAAGGTTAGTTTTTGGAACCTAATATCTTTAATATGAACCCCAAATTTCTAAGAAGAACCCCACACTGGTTTACCTCATGTTAGGTATGAGAACCATACATTTGTACGATGACACTCACATTAGTGAAACCCATGTTTGAAAATTTTTCCCCATGCTTAGAAGATGAACCCCACATTCGTGAATATGACACAAATATTTTTAGATGACTCTCATGCTGCTTAATATTGACATTTATATCTGTGTCTACTCGAGTCCACATTGGAATTTAAGAGGGTATTAAGAAGGATATATATCCTCTTTTATTTTCTCTCAAAATAAATGAGGGAACTTTATTGGAGCTTGAAGGTAATGAATTGTATTGATTAGAAATCCACAAACCTAAAATAATTAAAAACAAAGGACTCTCTATATATACTATATTCTTGAAGAAGATTGAATCCCATTCTCACTATTGGAGATCTCAAGTGACCAAGCATATAGATGTGTTTCCTGTGGAATCTTACAATAAAAGATGATTGATCAATTTAAATGATTTCAGATGCGAAACATCTTATACTGAATGAAGGACAATGAACATATAGAACAAGATGCATTGATTAAATATTCCTTATGGAATGAAAATTTTGAAGATGTTTATGGTTAGATATCCATGTTGAGGATATTTTTTTATAGATGGATTTTTCCATGGTGAATTATTGAAGATGGCGGAGGCCACAAATCATTCCAAACACATCAGATGTGCTTTCATTGAAGATTAATTCCACCAATAAAATTTAATTTGGTACCAACAATATTTTTGTAGATATGTGATGAATTTTAGTTGCATATGCTTCTGATTAATACATTAAAAAAACAAAAAATAGAGAATGTTGAAATAAAATATGAAAGAGATGACATCTAACCCCATTCCAAAGAACATCAAACTTCCAAATATCACATCTAGGTATTTCTAAGTCCAAATACTTATATTTTCAATAAAAATACTATTTCATGAAGCCTAGAGGATGATTTGATGTTCACTAATTCCATGAAGTAGTAAATAATTTCTCTTCAATCCTTCAGGAAGAAGTATGAGTCTTGATCATGAGGTGATAACACTTTAAAATAAAATTCAAGTGAACTAATTTAGAGAAATCTTTACCATCAATCTGTGAACATAGAAATTTTTTGTTGAAAACAATGTGGGATCATAATTTTAAGATTGTTTTATACTTATAGAGGTCATTAGAATAGAAGATCTTTCTAATCATGTGACCAAAAATAAAAGATTTATGAACTTAAATATTTTTCATTAAAATAAAAACTATTTACTAGAATAATGATAGTTTTTTACACAATATTCGAAGATGGTTTCTACTACTACTTATACCTATTTTCATTTTTCTATTTCTTAATTCTACGGTGATGATACACTATTCTATTAGTATCTGAAGGGTTGATATCCCCTTACCCATGTAAATGAATTTAATTTTATAACTATTTTTATTTCCTCCATTAATCTATGTATATTTATAAGATTTTTTTTTTGGTTTTTTAGATTTATTTCTTTTTATGTGCTATACAATTTATCTTCCTTCTAGTTATGGACTACACACATAGGCAATTCAGACTCACTCCACTACACACAATAGAGTGTAGTGGGTGAAAAGAAGGTTGATTAGAGATTTCCAATCACTACTACAGTTGAGATTCAGTTTTTCAGTGATCATTGTTAACCCTTACTCATGATGAGACTTACAAGATAAGGTAATATAAGTGAGGATTCACTAGTATAGACAAATAATTGGAGAGACATGAAGGTAAATTATAATTTTAAAGCCAAGTTAAGGGAATGATTCAAGGTTAGGCCACTATCTACAAAAATGAATTTAAAATTAATCCAATCAATCTCACAGACTATTTTTACCAAATAAAACCCAAAAATAGGAAACAAAACTCACAGAAATATCCTCTCTGAGAGAAAACATGATTCATTGAACTACTTCATTTTCTTGGGTCCAAAATTATTTTATCGAGCACTCCACGATTGGCACATCGTGAATATAATTGTTAAAAGTACTATATATCAGAGATTTTAGCTATCCCTGATAAGAGTTTAGTACTGGATAATAAATTTTTTTTATCATTTCATTGATACACAACATTTATGACTTGTAACACAAGTGTAATGACTCTATCTGGGGGAGATGTGGCATGTGACTGGTGGAATAATGTAATGTTGGATAATCACATGGGTAGTTTGAGATATCTCTTCTATCATCCTATTAGAAACAATTAGATGGGTCTATGGTCCATGGAACTTTGGTCCAACAAAAACAATATTTCAAATCCATAGGGCCTTCAGGCCATTGAAAATATAATAAAATAGGTCAAGTGAGTTCTTTTCATTCCTAATGCAGAGGGATGAAGCTTAATCCACTTGGGTGGATGGGTGTGAGAGTTATTTGAAGTTTATAATACCCTCTACATAGGATTAATAATGAAATTATTAATTAGTATTTTGTAATTATATAATTAATAATTAATAATTGTTAATTGTTAATTATATAATCAGTAATTTTTAATTAGTAATTAGAAAATAAAAAATTAGTAATTATAAATTATGTATCTCTTTATTTAAATATTTTTTTTCAAAATTTATTAATTATATATATATATATATATTTAATATAATTTATTTATTTTTAATATTAAATCATTTTCAACATTTTGTCAATTTTAATTTTTGTTTGTATAATATTTTTGAATTTTTTTTATTTTTTAATATTTATTTATATAGTTTTAAAATTATTAATATGTTTGTAATTGATATAAATAATATTTATTCATTTTATTTTTTAATTTAACTATTAAATAAATTATTATTTATTCATTTCTAATTAGTAATTTAAAATAATTATTTTTTTATTTAAATGTAATTTTTTATATTTAATAATTTTTTCTTTATTATGTATTAATTTTTAATATTATTTTTATTTATATATTTAAAATAATTTAATCATTTTTAATATCATTATACTAGTTTAATTTTTAATATTTATTTACTTTTTAAAAATATAATTTTATAATTTCAAGTATTCATTTTTAATATTTTCCATTATTCGTGCTAACCTTACTATTTGTAAATCTACTTATATCTATGATCATGTCCCCACTGATATAAAAATGATATATAGGGTCCCGCATTTACATAATAGGATTTCATCAGTGATAATATTAGTTCTAATAAAGTTGAACTTTATTAGTGCTGGTAAAATTTTGACATATATGCGATTATGTTTTAGTTTTCGTGAAAGCCTCTTTTTTCAAAACTTTTTATTAAGCACCAATAAATATTATTTAGATTTTTTAAGGTTTTAGTTTATTTTCAATTATTGTGGAAAATAATTGGATGTTGTTTATGAGTTTCTTGGAATGGTTTTGAGTTTATGGGGGAAGAATTGACATGACTTTGGGTTGGATTTGGGGCGTTTAATGGAATATGGAATTTTCCTTAAGGATAATGTTTTGATCCATAAGGATGATCAACCTTGTAATGATCATGTGTAGGTATCTAAATGCTATCTTAATTTACATTAATGTAGGGTAATACAGATGAACCCCATGTTAGCATGATTGACGTAAGGATTAATGGGTCATCGTAAGGATGATAGTGATGTGTAAATATCATCTACGTATACATACACCTATGGATGAATTAATTTACAAGTGTGTAAGGATGATCTAAAATCTACATAAATATCATTCGATCCTATATAAAAATGATATAAACACTAAAATCATTATTTTCACAATCATTATCTACTAGTGTGTATGCATTAATCCATGAGCATACACATCATTAAAACCATAAAGATGATTCTTATAATGGTCATTTGAGTTTCACCATAAGAATGAAGCAATTGTATTCATGAGCATGTAAGGATCATTTTATGATTATGGATTTTTTTTTCCAAAATATAAATATTATAATGAATCCAAACATGGTAGTGCTAAATAGGATCATCAAATATTAAAACGTAACATTTAAAATTTGATTCATGCTTTTTCATGTAATATTTGGAAATAGATGACCATTTTTTTAATTTTTGAGCTGGTATATCTAAAGTCCTTGTAATTTTATTTGAATATGAGATTACTAAATATTAATCACTATAAAATCATTCTATTATTTCATTATGGTGATGCTTTTCTGGTTTGTAGTTTATATAATAGACCTATACTCATTTTCACGTGTTTATTGTTATGTTTTTGAATCTGAATTTTCAAGATATTGTGATAACCATTGAAGAGATACTATGTGTTTTTAGATGTTAATGAATATTATTTTGAGCTGTTTTTTTGTGATAAAGTGTTTTGGTACTATTTTAAATAAAAAATGAATTATTTTTGAATTATATTGTATAGTTTTAAGATGGTAAAGTTTTTCTTGAAGTTTTTTAATTTCCAATAAATCCAGAATGAATTTAAGAAGGGTATATGATGAAGATTATTTTTGATCATGGTACATGCTTGAGACTCTATCTTAATTTGGAAAATAAGATAATCACAGGGTATAATGTTTTTGATAGAATAATAGATGTTTTGATCTAGAATCTAAACTTCTATAATTATTTTAATTATGAAAAACTTGGTGGACTAATACCTTCAACTCTCTAATAGAGAGAAATTATTGAGAAGTTGTGAGAATTTATGAATATCAATGAATCCATGAGGGAATAAGAGAGAGTCAGGTGAGTGATGTTCTGAATCCATCATACATATTTGATTGAGCTTGATCATTCTGTTAATCCAATATGAGATTGGGTTTCAAGAAGTATATCAACATCATATACTTCTTACTATGCAAAAAATACTCGTGAATATCATGAAGGATTGTAGTGGAATATCATTTTGTTATTTAAAAATAAACAAGATCTTTTAATTGGTCTTTCATATTTGGTTTTATATATGTTTAATAGAAGTATAAAATGGATCAGTCCACTGTGACTATAGATATAAATAGTGTTACTATTTTCACAAACTTTAATCATGGAAACCATTTTTCTAATAGTGAATAATATTTTTTTGGGTAAACTAACCAACCATTACAAGGAGTTGGATTCCCATGAAGGGGATGAACATTGTAAAAAATATTATATTCTTTCTATTTATTACTTCCTACATGTTTTTTAGAGTAATAATTAAGCCTTGAGTGAATCAAAATTAAATAGGTCATAAAGTTTTATTTAACATTAAGGAAATTATAAAAACAGATCTCCTCTAATTCATCCTCCCATATAAGTGGAGAAACCCTATCCTAGTCACTTTAACTATTATAAAATTAAAGTCCCTTTGTTATATTCAATCAAGTGTTGATAATGGATTATCTAAATTATTTTTATAGAAAGTGAGTTCATAAATTTATGGTAATAATTATCATAGTTTGAAAGACATCATGTTTTCATATCTATTATCCCTTGCATTGTATGTTAGTGATGCTTCAATTATTGGGTTTTCATCTATTGCGTAGGTTATACCAATTTTCTTTGATGATAAAAGAAATATGGAGGTCGATGGTAAGGCATGTAATTCTCTAATAATTTAATTATAAAAAAGGCCTACAAAAATGTGATGTGACTTTAATAAACCAAATAAATTTGATACAAGATGTAAAGTAGATATGAATAAAATGTGAATGTCAAGGAACCCAAATTAGAGATTTGGATAATCTAATTTGAAGACATCAGGATGTCTGCAGAAGATAACCATGATGATTATTTTACAAGGGTTAATTCATATTTTAGTAATATATAGGTATTTTTTCATGAACTGTCCCTCGAGACCCATGATGTGACTATCCTAATCCTGCCTACCATAATCCTGGTGATGACGACTAGATCTGAGAAGGAATTTACCATAAAGGGGAGGGAACTACCTATAAACCTGCACACATGCACCCATCCCCAAGAAAAGTACTGAAACTAAAAACACTGAGTAAATAGATATGAAATCCACCAAGACAACCACAGAGTGTAATAGTAAAAACTGAAAAGTAAACGGGCCAGAATAAAATACCAACTGAAATAGAAAAGTACAATCTCCTAGGCCTCATCCATATAAAACCCTACCTGAAGTGTGGGTACATTAATCTTTCTGAATGACGATGAAGCATACCACGTCTCTTAGGTCACCCTGAAGCACCCCTATCTCTATTCCCTCAAGGAATCCGTCACAGCTACTGATCTTCTTCCCAAGACAGAAAATGTACAAGAAAATCCCACACAGGGGTGAGTAATACAATACTCTGTAGGGACCTAACACCAAAAAGGTAAACCACAAATCAAGACAAAAGGAAAACTACCAAATAGATACACAAAGTGTTTCCACTAATAAGTACAATCAAGAGAGTGACTAGAGTCAGATCCCACCAGGATATATATACTAGAAATGTATAGGAATATCAAAATCCAAAGATACACACTTTGACTATTCATTGGAGACACACTCCGCATAGGTGGAAGTGACAAACTCCGCATAGGTGTAGGTGATACACTCTATGTAGGAATAGCAGACACACTCTGCAGGAGACACACTATGTATGGGCATAGGAGAAAAACTCCATATGAGGTACACTCCATATAGGGGATGGAGACACAGTCCATCAGAGACACACTCTGTATGGGTGTAGGAGACACACTCCGTAGGAGACACACTCTGTATAGGTCGCAACCAGTCACAAGATTACTTCCTTAGCGTGTTCACTTTGGAAAAAACTACTCCTCAAACGCATAGACCATATGCCAACCACCATGAAAATTCATGTAGAGTATATCAAATGGACTACATAATCGTGAGGGTCCCAAAACCACTAAAAGATCGTCAAATAAACACACAGTTTAAGAGTTATGGAATTTTATGTAAAAAGAGTTCAGTGGGGTCTAGGTCCGGTCCGAACCGGTCAGACCGGCCCACCCTAGCAAAGCCCGGTCCACTGTTGGCCCAGTCCACCATATCCAACCTGATCCATCACATATGGGCTGGTTCACCAGCACTGGACACGACCCGGCTAGCTGCGCCCTGGGTCAATGCGGTCGATCCGCGTGACCGGATCACACCTCCGGCTTTTCCTCATGTCCTCCATCTAACATGGCTCAAGGAACCACGTCCCTACACTACCGCAACCTACTTCCATAGCTTTTAATAATTGCTCCTTGTTTATGCTACTACCGAATCCCTCATCCAACATGGTTCTGATTCTCCACATCCCTCTACCAAAACCTCCTTCCATGGCCTTCCAGAGCTGTAGTGGCCTCCCTGTCCATGACTCCCTCACAACAACCGTGGCTGCCACTACCATGGTCTTCTGCTGTTGGCCATCGAGCCGGTAGCATCATCTCACCGCACTCCACCGAGAAAGGCCAGATCCTCCACCTACAACTGCCGCCTCTTACTATTTCCACCACACACCACTGAGGTCCTAGATCCCACTTTAGATCCTTTCTCCAACAAATAAAGTCAAGGGATTTTTGGAAATATGGGGAGTAACACATAAACACAGAAATGTGGGAAGATTTGGGCCTTGTTCTTTTCGCCTTGATCCACCCACTTCAGTATTAAAAATGGGGAAAATATCAAAAAATCTAAACATGGATCAATTCTAATCATAATTAAACCGTGATTCAAACCCCCAACATAAATCAAAACCCCACACTACACATGAGCCATGAATCAATCCGTTCATCGACTGATTCACATTTATCTTAGGGAAAAGAATAATGAAAAGGGAATGAAACCAAATAAAATCAAAAGCTCTACCTGTACTCAGATTGTTCAATGTCATGGATTCATTTTCATTGATGATCCTTTAATGGATGATCCCGATCTATATCTTTATCATTCTTTCATGTGGGATAGGTTCATTCTATTTCCTCAAGGTGACTTCTGGACTCCAAGTACATTCTCCATTATTATGAATTTGAATGCTGGTCATTTCCTGTGATTAATGGATGAAATGAATTAACACATTTCATCATTTTAAATGCGTTTCATCATTTTCACGACACTACATTTCATTTTCACTGAGTCACTGCATCACAATGCTGCTGAATTGCTGTGTAACGTTGAAGAAATAAAACATTATAACTTTTTAAGTATATTTTATTTTTATCTTAAATGTGAATCAATTGAAGTTTTCTACTGACTTGATCCGACAAATGTTAGGCCTTCCCTAGTGTAACCTCATTATTCTAAGCTCGACGGTGCCATTAGATTTTTGATCTGGGAGCCCTTTTAGAAGTTAATAAAACCGCACAAGTGTGATATTTTTTATAAACATAAAAATAAATCAAACATTTATTCTGGGCACCCATGCCTTGGAATTACATACCATCTCAGTGCCTGGTCTCAGAATAAACCCATATAATTTTAAAAAAAATTACATGGAAAATACAGGACATTACATTATCCCCATATTAGGTCTTTATATCCATGAAATACAAATTAATGTTTAAACAGACAAATGGGGATACTGAGCATGAACATGAGCCTCCCGCTCCAACGTTCAATCCAAAATATTCCAGTTCTACCACAAAATGTGAACTAGAGGAATTGATCACTCATAGAGGATCCTCTATTATCGACACTCGAGCTCCACTATGAACTCTGCAAAAGTTTTCCCGTTGTAAATGTGTAGCTCACCCTAGTCAATTATGTGTGATGGGTCATGTATGTGTCTCCTCTTCTGGGAAACATGAAAGATTTCATGCACCTACTCTAAATGTGGAGGTAGATCCATGTCACGACCCATCCTCGGGGCCTGTGTCATGACAACCCCAAGCCTGCCTTCCATAGGCCAGCGGCTGACGACTAGCACCAAAGGTGTAAATCCCTATACTGGGAAGTAATTGCCTTTATAAAAGTAAACAAATACAATAGAGTACACAACTGAAGTAATAATTATGAAAAATTGAATACGAAAGTAAGTGCTGAAAAGAAAGGGGCCAGAAATACAAGCCCAAAAGTAAGTATAGTACAACTGAAAATCTAGTACAACTGTAGTAATGTAAAACAGCAACCACTGAGTCATCCTCTGGGAGTCCCACTTGAAGGGTGGGTATAGAAGTTATCCTCAGCACCTCGGGTCCGTCCGTATGCTTAGTGTACGTCTCGCCACGTGGTCCACCTCCGAGTACTATCCAGCTATACCAGTCTCTACCTCGATTAGTGTTGTCCGTCATCTACATCCAACACAATGTAGTGTGGGTATAGCCCATGCAAGGGTGAGTATATGATACTCAGTAGAGACCATGAGACCCCCAAAGGTCTCCCAGAATCCACAACGGATAAACCATAGAAGAAAGATAAAATTACGAAGTATCAACCAACTCTAATTAGGTATATGCCCATACATATAACTAAGTCATCAATCCTAGTTCGGCTCCAACTCTCGATCCCAAGAACAACCCAGTCCACACAAGAAATAAGTCAATCACATCGATTATAATTATTGAAAGTCAAGACTCAGCTCACATAGGTATGAATTTTTCGTAAAGTGATAAAGATGATCAGATGTAGTCACTGATTCATCTAAGCTGTTGGACCCACGTAGGATACTAGACCAGCTAAGCTGTCGGACCCACGTAAGATACTAGACCAGCAACTCTGTCGGACCCACTAAGGATACTAGTACCGAAGTCAAACTATCAGACCCACTTAGGATACAAGTACAGTAGGCATTGCTGTCACACCCATGAAGGATTCCAGAATAGTTGTCGTCATTGTCGAATCCACAGAGGATTCCAGTACGGTAGTCGTCGTAGTCCCAACCAGCTCTAGGGTTCCGGCACACACCACATTCGATTCTAGGAGGGTCTGCTGCTCGAGCCAAGGGTTCAATACATAAACTATTAAGAAGTCCAGATTTTATGTATACCGAAGTTCTGTCTCGTCAAAAGGAACACAACGCGATAGACGACGCGTCAATCGGACGCCCGGTATGAGAGATATTGACTTTTTTCGTTTGAGGGGCCCGGTTGGAATTATGTTTGTTCCAAACCTGACCATTTTCCAATGTCTTTCAAAACCCACTTAGAGTATTGTAAAAGGACTTCTTCATCATGAGTGTCCCAGTGCCGCAGACGGTGCGTCATTCGGACACGTGGTCTTTATGTTATTCACGTTTACGCAAAACAGGCTCGACCCGTCAAGCCCAGTGGGATAGCGGGTCAGGTCGACCCAGTTTTGATAGGTCTGACCCGGATGAGGTCAGCTCGGCCTGGTGGCAGATGGTCCAGCCCGGTGGGGTGCGACACTACCTGAGGGGGCGCGGCGCGGCCCGACGGGCTGTGGCCTGGCCCAACACTGCGCCGCACGGTGCGGCGCGACGCGGCTGGACGCAGCTCAGCCCGATTGGCTGGGTGGCTGGGCCTGGCTGGCCGAGCGCTATGGGGGGGGGGGGGGGTGTGGCTTCCCACTTTCCCAAACCTGTAGTGCCAAGCGGCGCCTCCCTCTTGTCCGGCCGGCTGAAGCCGGCCGGTCTCTTCCGACGTGAGCGGCCCGCACGGGCGGGCCGCAGTCCTCCCGCGCAGCCCCTGCGAGTACCATAGCCTCCATCAACCTGGACAGTTGACGAGCCAGCTAGTTTTCCCACTGAAGCGGCCCCCAGAGCATGGTCTGCGGTCCTTTTCAGCGCGGCACCCCTTGTGGCACCGCGGTCTCCCTGTCCGGTGGGCTTCGGCCGACCGGTTCTTCTTCGACCGAGTGGCCAGTGGATGCGTGTTGCGGTTCTTCTCTACACGGTTGATACACGACCGCTGCTTCCTCCGGTCGCCATTTCCTTCGATTTTTGCCACCAAAATAGTCAAGAAACTTCATAGGGTCATCCGACCGTGTTTGTTCGGCCCATGCCCTCCGCGTTAGGCAGTAACATAAGGCCGAAGACAATCCATAAATTTAACGAAGAACGGGTACAAAATATCACTGAAAATTGTACAAACCCCTACATAGATTCCAAGAGCAAAGCACATCAACAAGTCACGAAAGAAAAATGTCTCAGAGGTCGGGTGTCGTGGAGAAAGGACATCGATTTTGTTGACATCGGGGTGCGTCCAAAGAAGAAGCTTCGTTGGTGACTTCGCGTTCTTCGTAGGAGACATTCTTCGTTGAAGAAAAATGTTCTTCATCGAAAGAAGAACCCTATTATTCTATTTCTCTAGAGATTTCCCAAAGTTCTCTCAACACAACAAGTGAAAAACAAAAATAATAGCTAAGGCTGTTATTTTATTCCCACATGGATTTCAAAATTCAAACACTTGAATTAATCAATTGTGGATTAATTAGTTAATTAAAAGGTGTTGGAAAATTTATTAGGGAGAGAGGGAGGTGAAGAGATCAAATTAATTAAGGGGGAGTTGTCAAATTAATTAGGGTGGGTGTTAATGGGGAGTTTAAGGGAGTTGAGGGGTGGTGAAAGGGTTTGTGTTTGTGTGGGAACCACCACACAAAATCCTCCCATGGGAGGTTATGTGGGTGTGGGTTCCACCTCTAACTCCCCCTTGTAGGAAATAACCAACTCTTAAACAATAAAATTGTGTTCAACAATTTTATTTAATTTAATATAAATCCCAATAATTAACTTCTCCTCCCGAGAAAACGCAACTATGGTAAAGGTCACCTTAAGAGAATACCAGTGCTGTGAGTTCATCGGTGACCTCAAATTTCAATTCCGAGCACTGGTTAAAAATATAGAAAAACCCGCATGTACGTTTACTAAACATACCCGAACTAAACATCAGAAATTGATTCCGGGCACACCGGGCCTCAGAATGAAGTGCCGTCAGAAACCACAGACTCATAAAATTCCAAAGTATTTATGAAAAAATTTTAATTGAAATTTTCAAGTCGTTACATTACTCTCACCTTAGGGATCTACATCCCCATAAAGCTATAACACACACTAGGAAAACAAATGGGCATACTGAGCAAACATCTGTGCCTCCCGCTCCCAAGTGCTCTCCTGGAGGTTCCCGAGTTGCCAGCGAATGTGCACCAGAGGAATCAACTGTCTATGTAGGACCCACTCATATCGATCCTCGATCTCCACTAGGACCTCCATAAATGTCACCCTGTCATTGATGTCCAACTCCCCGTGATTGATGATGTGGTTCGGGTCGTCCACGTATCTCCTCAGCTAAGATATGTGGAAGACTTCATGCACCCGGTGCAACTATGGTGGAAGGGCCAGGCAGTAAGCCACCTTGCTTACTCTGCTGAGGACCTGGAACAGACTGATGAAGCGTGGAGATAACTTCCCGCCCCGGCCAAATCTCTATAGACCTCATTGAGGTGACCCCCTTAGGAAGACGTGTTCTCCATCCTCGAACTCCAATTGTCTCCATCTCCTATCATCATATGACTTATTTCAGATCTGTGTAGTATTCATTCACTCCTAGATGATCTGCTCCTTCTCCGTCGTAGCCTGAACCATATCTGGTCCTACAAGTACTGACTCTACTGGGTTAGTCCAGCACAGAGGTGATCTACATATTCAGCCGTACAATGCCTCATAAGGTGCCATCCCGATGGTGTATTGGTAGCTGTTGTTGTACGCAAACTCCATAAAGGGTAAGTGATTCTCCCAGCTGCGACCAAAGTCGAAGACACATGCACGAAGCATGTCCTCGAGAGTCTGAATGGTACTCTCAGTCTGTCTATCCATCTGAGGATGGAAGGTGACACTCAGACGTAGTTGCGTCCCAAAATCCTCATGTGACCCATTCCATAGCCGGGAAGTGAAACGAGTATCAAGATTAGAAATGATAGACGATGGAACACCATGATTCCATACGATCTCCTGAATGTAGAGGCGTCCCAAGCTCTCTACTAAGCCCTGCTCTCTGATCGGTAGGAAGTGGGCTGAATTGGTGAGTCAGTCTACGATCAACCAGATAGATTTGTGTTCTCAGGATGTACATGGAAGCTCCATCACGAAATCCATGAATATCCTGTACCAATTCCACTATGGGACCTCTAAGGGATGTACCAATCCTGCTGGTACCTGGTGCTCTGCCTTCACTGGATGACAAGTGAGGCATCATGATACAAACTCTGATACATCCTTCTTCATACCCAGCCACCAGTGATGTCATCTGAGGTCCTGATACATCTTCGTCACTCCTGGATGTACCGCTAGAGGGGAATTGTGAAACTCCCTTAGCACATCTTCCTATAGTGAAACTGGTACCATAGCAAGTCCCCTGAAGAGGATGGCGTGCTCTCATCCTTCATAAAATCCATCAAGCACTTTCCCTATGGATATCTGAGAACATCGCATCTCACAGTCAATGCCCCCACATTTTTCCTCTCTGACTCGCTGAAAAAGTGGAGGAGTTACTGAAGAAAGGCTGCTCCATCTCTATCCACAAAGAATATTTGCATTGTGGTTAGCTGTTCTATTGACTCTCCTGGCAGCTGAATACGTGATCTCTTGCTGAGAGCATCAGCTACAACATTCCCCTTCTTAAGAATATAGGCTATATTGAAGTCATAGTCCTGGAGGAACTCGAGCCATTGCCGTTGTATCAGGTTCAGGTCCCTCTGCGAGAAGATGTACCTGAGACTCTAGTGGTCAGAGTTAACTGTAAAACACTCACCCATCAGATAGTGCCGCTACATATTCAAGGTGAATACCACTGCTGCTAACTCCAGGTAATGGGTAGCATTGTTCTGCTAATGCTATCTCAACTGCTGTGAACCATAAGTGATCGCTGCTTGGTCCTGCATTATGACACACCTGTGTCTGGTCGCTGATGCGTCGCAGAAATCTATGTACTCTACACCCTCCTCCAGTAGCCTCAAGATGGGCACACTGGTCATCCTCTGTCTCATCTCCTGAAATCTCTACTAGCATCTATCTGACCACACAAAGGGTTTCCACTTCTTTTTCAAAGCTGAAAATAGTGCTACAACTCTTGATAATTCTAGAACAAACCTCTAATAATACCCAGCCAGACCCAGGAAACTCCACACCTCCATCACACTCCAGGGTGGCTCCCAATCAAGTACTGCCTCAATCTTCGCTAGATCCAATGCAACTCCAGCCTCCGAGATGACATGTCCTAGGAAGTGAACCTCTCTAACCCAAAACTGGAACTTCGAGAGTTTACCATAAAGCTGGTGCTCTCAGAGTGTATACAGTACAACTTGCAAGTGGTAGGCATGCTCCTCCTCAATAGTCAAGTAAATCAGTATGTCGTTGATGAGGACTATGACAAAATTATCATGTTAAGGTTGGAAGATTCTGTTCATGAAACTCATAAACACTTCTGGTGCATTGTTTATGCCGAAAGGCATAACCAAGAACTCGTACTGGCCATACTGACACCTGAAGGCCATATTCTGCACATCCTTGTCTCGAACTCTGAGGTGGTTATAGCCTGAACTGAGGTCTATCTTTGAGAACCATCGTGATCCCTTGAGCTGATCAAAGAGGTCGTCAATCCTCGGGAGTGGGTACTTATTCTTCACAGTCACCTAATTCAGACAATGGTAGTCAACACATAGTTGTAAGCTCCCATCCATTTTCTTGGTGAACAAAATCGGAGAAGCCCAGGGTGAAACACGGGGTCGGATGAATCCTTTCCCCTGCAAGTCCTCCAGATTTACCCACAACTCACAATGCTCGGTGGGAGCCATCCAATATGCTGGAGTAGATATCAGTGCTATCCTAGGGTACATGTCTATTTAGAATTATACCTCTCTACGAGGATGTACTCCTGGAACATCTTCAGAAAAAACACCCGCGTACAGATCCACCACAACTGGAAAACTCAGACTCCGCACATCAATTACTCCGAGGATGAAACTATCCAACGGATGTGTGATTGGCTGCCCTATCCTCTATGTAAGTCCATCCTATGCTGCAAAGGCTCCCTTCTCACCGGTGAAGGTGAACCTAGTCCCATCCGTATAGACACACCTCACTTTGTTCCTAATGAAGTCGATTTGAGCATGGACTGTAGATAACCAGTCCATACCTAAGATGACGTCATAAGGCCTCGATGCTGCTACAAGAAGATCCCAACCGAATCTCTTGCCACCTAGAGTAAGATCACTCTACCAGTACCAGTACGTATTCATCCAGTCTGCTCCCATAGGAGACTCTAGCCATAAGGATCGAGCTAACGGCTATGTCGGAATATCTGATCTCCAAACAAGGGCAACAAAAATAAAACAATGACTCGCACCTGTGTCTATAAGTACTGCAACAAGGGTGCAGTAGACACAAATAGTACCTCGAATCATCTCAGGTGTGCCGTGTTCATAGGAATTGACTAAATGGACCTGTTCCTGTCCCTATCTTCTAGCTCTCTGTGGTCGGGGTGGTTCTCCTAGTGGTGATGGTGGTGGTAGAGCCTCGAAACGTCATCCACCACTCGCTGCTCGGCTAGCTCCTCTTCCACGGCCTCCTAATCCCAGTAGAATGTTATGTTCAAACCACTGCCTCTACCTGGGAGGTCCCTCTACTTTCTACTACTCATCTTCACAGCGTTCCAGGAAGTCTCGAGCCATGTAACCCTACCCGCCGCATGCATAGCACTGCTTTCTCCTCATATAGCTGGATCTGTTCTGTGTGCCCCGCACAATCGAACCTGTATCCTATGGTCGCTCACTTGATGTCCTGGTCCACTTGGACCTCTGTGTCAACTGTCTACTTCCGGCTGCAAAAGAATCCTCTATGTGTCGCCCTTCGGTGGCTCTCGCTGCTGGTGTCGACTCAGTGAGAAAGCTCTCCACAAGAAGGGATCGCTCCAACACTCTTGCCTGTGTCAGAATGCGGAGGGAGATCATCGAAGCCCTGATCTCATGTCTGAGTCCCTGATCAAAGGTCCAGGAGTTGAATAATGAGTCTCGTACCATGTCTGTGGAGTAGGACGAGAGGTCGGTAAACCTCGCTGAGTACTAAGCTACTATCATGCTGCCCTGCCGCAGATGAAGTAACTCTTGAATCTGCACTGAACGAAGGGTGGATGGAACAAACTCCGAGCAGGAGAGACTCTCGAAGTCCGTCCAGAGTAAAGATGCCTTGTCATGAACCTAGAGCATCATGCTCCACCATCTACCTGCTGCCTCGTGTAGGAGACTCACGACAAGGATCACCATAAGGCCGACTAGTGTCCCTTCCAATATAAAAACCCTGACGATAGCCTCTATCCAATCCTCAGCTGCCTAAGGGTCCATCTCTCCATGGAACCTGGGCGGCCTCTTTCACTGGAACTCGTGCAACACACTCAGGCAGCGTGCACTCTCTTCTTCTAGGGCTGGTGGTATCGGTGGCCCAATGCGTAGTGGTACCACTGGTGCCTCTGTTGTGATGAGGCCCTACACCGAAGCCTCATCGATCGGTGGGCTACCATCTCGTATGTAACTCAGAACCCTAGCTAGATACCTTCTTGGGGCCATCCTGAAAAGAAACAGGTGTGCCAACGTTAGAACAATATACTTGGTGAGATGACACAATGTAATCACAAAGAAAAACTTTTCAAAGGAAACACACATGCAATTAGTGTTTTCATGCACTGAGTCGAAAATCATAGGTCTGGGTCCTGGTCTATGGATATGTTGGCCACTGCACCAAAACTAGACTCCCTGGACTGGAAACCACTCTCAATACTCTTAACACTATGGTTTCACAGAAAAGAAAGATTACAGTCCTGATTTCTATGGTGGAACAGATTCCTCTAATAACCAATTTTTCACGACCCGTCCTCGGGGCCCGTTCCGTGACTACCCCAAGCCCACCTTCCATAGGCCAGGGGCTGGCAACTAGAACCAAAGGTGTAAATCCCTATACTAGGAAGGAATTTACTTTATAAAAGTAAAAAATACTACAGAGTACGCAAATGAAGTAAGAACTAAGAAAAAATGAATACAAAAGTAAATGTTGAAAAGAAAGGGGAAAGAAATACAAGCCCAATAGTAAGTATTGTACAACTGAAAATATATTACAACTATAGTAAAGTAAAATTGCAACCACTGAGTCATCCTCTGGGAATCCCACCTGAAGGGTGGGTACAGACGGTCTCCTCAGTACCTCGGGTACATCCGTCTGCTCCGTGTACGTCTCACCATGTGGTCCACCTACTAGTACCATCTAGCTCTACCAGTCTCTACCTCAATCAGGGATGTATGTCGTCTGCATCCAACACAACATAGTGCGGGCATATCCCATACAGGGGTGAGAATATGATACTCAGTAGGGACCTCGAGACCCATGAAGGTCTCCCAGAATCCAAAAAATATAATCCACAGAAGAAATATACAATCACCAAGTATCAACCAACTCTATTTAGGTATAAGAACATACATATACCTAAGTTAACAATCCCAGTTTCACTCCAACTCTCGAGCCCAAGCATAACCCAGTCCACAAAGGAAATAATTCAATCACATCAAGGATAATTATTGAAAGTAAATACTCAGCTCACACAGGTATACAACATTCATAAAGTGATAAAGATGATCATATGTAGTCACTGATTCATCTAAGCTATCGGACCCATGTAGGATACGAGACCAACTATGCTGTCAGACCCACTTAGGATACCAGACCAGCTACTCTGTCAGACCCACTCAGGATACTAGTACAGAAGTCAAACTGTCAGACCCACTTAGGATACAAGTATAGTAGTCATTGATGTTGAACCCATGGAGGATTCCTATAAATTTGTCATCGTCGTCGAACCCAAGGTGGATTCCAGTACAGTATTCCTCGAAGTCGCAATCAGCTCTAGGGTTCCTACACATTGCACGCTCGATTCCGGGATGGTCTCCTCCTCGAGCCAAGGGGTAGATACATCAACTATCACGAAGTCTAGAGTTGATGTATCATGTAGTTCCGTCTCATAAAAAGGAACCCAAAGCGACAGACGGAGCATCAATCATACACCCAGGATGAGAGATATTGTCTTTTCCATTCCAAGGGCCCGGTTGGAATTACCTTCATTCCTAACCCAATCGTTTTCCAAAGTCGTCCAAAACCCTCTTAGAGTATCAAAAAAGGACCTCTTCATCGTGAGGGTCCCAGTTCCATAGATGGCGCGTTATTCAGACGTGCGGTCTTTAAGTTATTCACGTTTAAGTGAAACGGGTCCGACCCATCAAGCATAGTGGGCTAGTGGGTCGGGTCGACCCGGTTTTGACGGGTCTGACCCAGTGGGGTGCGGCCCGGCTGGCCGCGGATCTGCCCGGCTGGCTGATAGTCTTGGCTCGGCTGGCCGAGCACTACGGTGGGGGGGGGGATCCCCGGTTTCCCGAACCAGCGGTGTCAAGCGACACCACCCTCCTGTCTGACCGACCGAGTCTGCCGGTCTCTTCCGACGTGAGCAGCCCACACGAACATGACCCGGTCCTCTCACACGACACCTGTGAGTGTCACAACCTCCATCAACCCAGCCACCTAACGAGTCAGCCAGTTCGCCTTCCGAAGCGGCCCGTGGAGCGTGGGCTGCAGTCTTCTGTAGCGCGGCACCCCTTTTGGTGCTGCGGTCTCCCTGTCCGGTCGGCTTCGGCCATCCGGTTCTTCTTCGGCCGAGCGGCCCGCAGATGAAGGCTGCAGTTCTCCTCGATGTGGCCAATAAATGTCCTCCGCTTCCTCCGGTCACCATCACCTTCAATTGCCGCTGCAAAAATAGTCAAAAACCTTCGGAGGGTCATCGGGCCATGTTTTTTCGGTCCGTGCTCTCCGAGTTAGGCGGTAACATAAGGACAAGGACAATCTAAACATTCAATGAAGAACAGGTAAAAAATATCACTTGAAATTGTACAAACCCCTACCTCAATTCCAAGAGCAGATCATGTCAACAAGTCATGGAAGACAAACATCACGGAGGTCGGGCATCGCGGAGAAAGTACATCGATTTCATTGACGTCGTGGTTTGTCTGAAGAAGAAGCGTCGTTGGAGACTTCGCGTTCTTCATCGGAGATATTCTTTGTTGAATAATGGTGTTCTTCTTCTAAATAAGAACACTATTCTTATATTTCCCTAGAGCTTTCCAAAACTTCTCTCAACACAACGAGTGAAAAAAATAGCTAAGGCTATTATTTTATTCAGACATTAATTTAAAAATTCAAACACTTAAATTAATTAATTGTGCATCAATTAATTAATTAAATAGTGTTGGAAAATTTATTAGGGATAGAGGGAGGTTAAGGGATCACATTAATTAAGGGGGGATTTTTCAAACTAATTAAGGGGGGTGTTAATGGAGAGTTTAAGAGAGGTGAGGGGAGGTGAAAGGGTTTGGGTTCGTGTGGGCCGCACCACACTAAATCCTCCCTTGGGAAGTTATGTGGGTGTGGGCTCCACCTCTAACACCCCCTTGTAGGAAATAACCAACTCTTAAACAATAAAATTTTGGTCAACAATTTAATTGAATTTAATATAAACCCCCAAAATCAACTTCTCCTCCCGCGAAAACGCAACTGCAGTAAAGGTCCCCTTAAGCGAATACCGGTGATGCGAGTTCATCGGTGCACTCGAATTTAAATTTCAAGCACCGGTTCAAAAGATAGAAAAACCCGCACATACCTTTACTGAACGTACCCGAAAAAAACTTGAGAAATTGATTCTGGGAACACCGGGCCTCAGAATCAAGTGCCGTTAGAAACCACAGACTCGTAAAATTCCAAAGAATTTATGAAATAAATTTCTTTGAAATTTTCGAGTCTTTACAAGACAAGTGATATGCCACCTCTCCCACTCTATGTACTATAAAACAAGGTCAGATGAACCTTGAAGTTAACTTATCACCCCGACCAAACCTCTATATCCCACATTGAGGAGAGACTCAAAGGAACACACGATCTCCCTCCTCGAAATCCAATGGTCTCTGTCACCTATCATCATAGGACTTATGATGGCCTTGTGTAGTCTTCATCTTCTCCTAGACAACCATTACCTTCTCCATAGTAGGCTACACCAACTCCAGGCACATGAGTACTGACTCTCTGGGGTCAGTCCACCAAAGTAGAGACCTACAGAGTCTCCCTTACAAGGCCTCAAATGGTTCCATAATGATGGTAGATTTATATCTATTGTTCTACGAAAAATACACTAGGGGTAGGTGGCCCTCCCAAATATCACCTAAATCGAGGATTCACGCACATAAGATGTCCTCTAGAACCTGAATGGTCTACTCCTTCTGACAGTTTTTCTGCAAGTGGAATGATGTGCTCAAGCGCAGCTGAGTCCGAGATACCTCATGTAATCTCTTACAAAATTGGTATGTGTAACAAGAATCATGATATGATACTATCATCTAGGGGACCCCATGGATTCGAACAATATCTTGTATTCCCAGGATCTCTATTGAACCCTGTCCCCAAATCACTAGGAAGTGGGCCGACGTGGTTAGTTATTCAATGATCACCTAGATGGTATCATTCCCTCAGGACGTGTGTGGTAGACCCCTCACAAAGTCTGTTAATATCAAATCCCACTTCCACTATAGAACCTAAAGGGGTTGAGTCAAACCCATAGTATCCTTGTGCTCAACCTTCATTTGCTGATAAGTGAGGCATCTATAGACAATATTTTCCACTGCCTTCATCATCGCCATCAACCAATACTGACATCGAAGATCCTCGTACATCTTTTCCACACCTGGATGTTCCACCAAAGGGGATGTATGGAACTTCTTGAACACATCCTTCCGTAAAATTTCCAGTACAACTTTGCATCTTATGAAAAGGATGACGTGTTACCCACCATTCAAATATCACTTAGGGGAATGCCTTGTGGAAATCTGAGCATGTGTAGTCTCATATCTAATATCTCTGAGATGTTCCACCCGCACACACTGTAAGAGTGGAGGGGTAACAACCATTGATTGGAGATCAGCTACTTCATCCCCATCATCAATAGATGTCTAAAGTGAGGCCAACTTCTCTGAGGCCTCATTCAGTAGCTTTAAACTCGATCTCTAGATGAGAGCATCTGCCACCATGTTCCACTTCCCAAGAGTATATACTATCTATAAGTCATAGTACTAGAGGAACTCTAGCCAATACCGTTGTCTCAGTTTTAGATCCTTCGTATAATAAATATACCTGAGACTTTTTTCATCTGAGTAGACAATAAAACGATCTCCCATTTATTAGTGTCACCACATCTTCAATGAGAAAATTATCTCTGCCAACTCTAGATCCTGGGTCGTATAGTTCTGATCGTGTGGTCACAATTTCCATGAACCTTAAGCAATCACTATTTTCCCCAACATCAGGACACAATAAAGCCTGGTTCCTAGTGAATTGTAAGACACCACATACCTAACACCCTCCTTTGTAAATATCGGGATGGGAGAACTAGTAAAAATATCCCTCACATGTTGAAATATCTTGGGGAACTTATTCAACAATACAAAAGGTTTCCCCTTTTGTGTTAAGGAGGTTGGGCACGAACCTCCGATAGTACCCAACCAACCCATGGAGTCTCTGCACCTCGATGACATTCATGGGTAGCTCCCAAGAAAGCACTGCCTCTATCATAATTATATATTCCTCAACTATATCCTTTGAATTGTTGTGTCCTAGAAGTGGACCTCTCGTATCCAGAACTGACACTTTGAGAGCTTGTCATAAAGATGGTTCTCTCAGACCATCCTCAAGTGTATCACATGGTCCTCCTCAGATTCTGAGTACACTAGTATTTCATCAATAAAGGGCATTACAAACAAGTATAGGTAAGGATAGAAGACCCATTTCAAGATTCCAATGAACACTACTGGGAATTTATTCATTTCAAACGACATTTCTAAGTACTCTTTGTGGTTGTAGAGACATCTGAAAGCTGTCTTAAAATTTTCCTCATCCCGGACTTGAATTTGGTGATGGACTGATAAGAGGTCTATCATCAAGAACCATCATTCTCCCTTTAGCTGGTTGAAGAGGTCATCAATCCACAATAGTGTGTAATTTTTCTTCACAATCACTTGATTTAGTTATTATAAGTCCACACACAACCTCAATCTCTTATCTACCTTCTTGAAAAAAAACTAGGGAAATCCATGGTGAAACACTGGGTATCAAGAAACCCTTACTCTATAAATCCAACAACTATACACTCAATTCAACAATCTTTTTTGGATCCATATGATATACTACTATAGATATCAATTCCATCCAGGGGTATAGGTCAACAAAGAAGTCTCCCCCCCAGTGAGGAGGTAGTCCTTGAACCTCTCCCAGAAAGACATCCTCGTACTCATCCACCACAAACAGAATCTAATGAATCATCTCATACACTGCACCAAGGTTCATTATAGCCAACATATGTGTGATTGGATGCACCCTCCTACGTGCGAGTCTGTCCTACACTGCTTATTTTCTCCTTTTTCCTAAAAAGGAAAACCTGGTCCCATCTCTGCAGACTCACCGCATTGTGCACCTAAAATAGTAAATCTGAGCATGAATTATTAAAAAAAGTCTATACATAGAATGAAGTTTTAAGGTATTGATGCTGCCACCAAGAGATCCAAAATGAAACTCTCACCCCTAAGACTAAGGTCAAATTATAGGCACCAGTGTGTGATCATCTAATCTCCTCCTATAGGAGTCTCTAAGTGTAGGAATCGAGTAAACGGTTCCACTAGAATCTCTATGTATTGAATAAGGATCATGGTGTGAAAAGAGTGACTACAACACGTTTCTATAAAAAATAATTATGGGGTGTAAAATACATAGATCTTACCTATAATCATCCAAGGTGTCTCAGGACTATATGCCTCCATCACCTAAAGTTGGCCTCACCCCTCTCCACCAGCTCCCTCACCTTGGGGTTGACCACTTGGGGGTGGTGGTGGTAGTACCTTGAACCTCCATCTACATCCTACCACATGTACCACTCCTTTTCCACATCCACCACCTATTGGAAAACCCTATAAATGACCTTTCTACTACCTCAGTAGTCCCTTGACCATCACCTTGTCAGTCATATGGCTGGTTAGACAATGTCTATCCATATGTCTCGGACAACCACATGAGTAGTAAAAACTCTCCTTAGTCTGACCTGATATTCCCTAGAAGCCCCACACTACTAATACAATGTCCTTGGGTCGTACCCTGGGCTGTCTGGTCCTCTTGGACCCCTAAATTAGCTGTCTACTACGTTATTTCCAAGACCCAGCATCCTGGCATACAATGGTAGCTCTAACCACTGATGTCTACTCCGCATTAAATCTCTCTACCAATAAAGCATTATCCAGAACCCCATCACGTGTAGGGATGATAAGGGATATCATAAACACCCTAAAATCATAGAATAGTCCATGATTGATGGTAAGAGAAATGAATAATGGTTCTTGAACCATTTCTATAGAGTAGCGAGAAAGATATATTAATCTCAATGGGTACTCTACCACCATCTGGCTTCCTTGTGGTAGATACAGAAGATCCTATATACACACAGAGCATAATGTCGCTGGAAATAACTCCTCCCTAAATAGATTCTCAATGCCTATCTAAGAGAGGGTCACCTCTTTGTGCATCTGGATATTCAAGCTCTACTATCTCCCCACTGATCCATGTTCACAGCTAGGATCACCATATGGTGAAGAGGCATCGTCTCTAGGTGGAAAAATCATTCCACCACCTCCAACTAGTCCTCAAATACCTAAGGATCCATCTCACCTCAAAACCTAGGAGGTCCCTATCTCTAGAAATCATGAATCTCACTGAGATTGCCTGCATCCTCTACCGGTAACGTCGATTGGAACTGCTGCTCTCTAGGTGGTGGTATCATTGGTACACCACCAAGAGGTGTTATCACTAGAAACGGTCCACACACCAATGCTTCAATTATTGGTGAACCAACTTCATGGTCATGCCCCAAAATCCTGGATGGATTCCTACTTGAATGCATCCTGAAACATAACAAGGTGTACCAAAATCAATAGAGTATACATGTTGAGCTGAATCTGACTCAAGAAGGACATGAGAACACACTCAATTCCTATATGATAGATGAACCAATAATTTCCCATTCATCTAGTGTTTTCATGTACTCGGTCAGAAATCAGACTTCAAGGTCTTGATGTATGGATACGTCGACCGCTACACCAACACTAGGACCCCTGGCCTAAAATCCAAACTCAAAACACTTAACATTGATGCCCCAAAATAGAAGTAAAATTGACCACCCTATGATACCACTCTGTCATGACCCATCCCCAAGGGCCCATACCGTAAATTTCCCAAGACTGCCTCCCATGGGCCAGGGGTAAAAAACTAGCACTGAGTAGGCATTTCCCATAATGGGGAGGTATTTTCCTATAAACCCACACACACGCAGCCATCCCCATGAAAAGTACTGAAACTAAAAATAGAGAGTAAATAGATATGAAACCACTAAGACTACCACTGAGAGTAACTATATAGAATGAAATGTAAACAGGCTAGAATAAAATCCCAACCAAAATAGAAAATTATAAGCTCATGGGTCTCATCGGCAGAAAACCCTACCTAAATAGTAGGTACAATAAGCTGACTGAATGTCGTTGAAGCATACCACATTTTTCAGGTCAACCTAAAGCTCCCCTATCTCCAGTCCACCAAGGAATTTTTCATAGCTTCCAATCATCGACACAAGACACAACACACATCTTGTGCAGGGATGAGTAAATAAAATACGTAAGTTGGACCCCAAACCACAAGGTAATCCAAACTTCAAGACACAGGGAAGACTATAATAGAGGTACATGAAGTTTATCCTCTAATAACAACAGTCAAGAGAGTCCGTGGAGTCAACTAAAAACATGATACATATACTAATAAAGTACAGGAATATCCAAATAAAAGGAGACACACTCTGGGTCTTCATAGGAGACACACTATGCATAGGTGAAGGAGACACACACCATGTAGGCATAAGAGATACACTCCATGTAGGAATAGGGAACACACTCCAGAGGAGACACACACTGTATTGGAGTATGAACCACACTTTATAGGAGACACACTCTGTATGGACGTAGGAGACACACTCCGTATGAGAATAAGAAACACACTTCATAGGAGAAACACTATATATATGTCATAGCCATTCATAGGATCTCGTCGTCAGCGTTCTCGGTCCGGGAGCATCTACTACTCGAGCCAATAGACCATATTTCAAACGCAATTAAAACTCTCATAGAGTATCTCAAAAGTAAATCCTCTTCAAAAGGGTCCCAATGCTATAAACCTATTATCAAATAGAAAAACAGTTTGAGAGTTATGATCATTTAAGTAAAAAGGGGTCGATGGGGTCTGGGTCTAACCCCACCTGACCCAACCTGACTTGCAGGGTCCGACCTGACCCACTAGGTTGACTAGGTCAACTCAGTCTATCCCACCCTGGCTAGGCCTAAACTACTGCTGGCCCGATCCTCCATCTTCAGCCTGACCTACACACGTGGGCCCGTTCACCAATACTTGATGTGGCCCGTCTGGACACTCCCCTAGTCAATGCGAACGGTCCGCAAGACCAGATCACACTCATGGCTTAGCTGTGGATCCTCTATATGATGAGGCTCAGGGAGACCCATCTCTTCCCTACCATGGATTAGCATCTCCAACCGCGGCTGATGCCACTGCGAGTTCCCCCTTCCGAAGTGGCTCTTGTGAGCTGCATCCCTCCACCACAAACTCCTACCGTGACCATCCAATGCCGTGATGACCCACATAACTAAAACTCCCTCATGACACCCGTGGATTCCATCAATGTGGGATTCCACCATCTGTCATCGTATTGGTGACCTCATCTCACTTTGCTCCACTGGGAAATGGTGGAGCCACCACCTCCAACTGCCGCCTTTTAATGCTTCCACCACGTGATGTTGTGGTCCAGGAACTCACTCTGGATCATTGTATCCATGAACAATGAGAAGGGATTTTGGGAAATAGGGAATGTAACACAAGAAAAAACAAATTTGGATTTATCAAGGCCTTGTGCGCATTGGCCTTGATCCGTCCACATTAGAATTGAAAATGGGGAAAAGATAAAAAATTATAAACATGCACAAATTATTATCATGGTTAAACCCCGATTCAAACCCCATAGTATAAATATGAAACTCGCACTATAAATAACTATGAATCAATCCATTCATCGATTGATTCATGTTTTTTTGGGAAAAGAATAAAGAATGTGGAATGAAATAAAATTCATTCACATGAACTACCTAGAATTGGATTATTCACTTTTATGAATTCATTATCATAGAGTATACATCTTGGGATGACCCCGATCTATGTCTCTATCATCATCACTAGTGGGAGAGATTCCTTCTCCTTCCGTAGGGAAACTTCTGGACTCCAGATAAATTCTCCAATGTTATGAATTCTAACGTTGTTCCATCACATTTATTAATAGAGGAAACATGTTTTAGAATTTTAAACACATTTACTATTTTGACGACGTTGCATTTCAATGTCGCTAAGTCACCACATAATAGTTCTACTAAGTCTCTGAGTAATGTTGAATAAATAAAATAAAATAAATTTTTAAGTATATTTTTATTTTCTATTAAAACATCCATAAATTAAATATTCCGGATGACCAACATCCGACAATATTAGGCCCCTCCTAGGGTAAACATGATGTTCTGATCTCAACAGTGCCCTCATATTTCTCATTTGGGAACCCATTTAGAAGTTATTAAAACTACACACATGAAATATTTTTAAAAACCCTAAAAATTACTTGAACATTTATTACGGGAACCCCCGACCTTAGAATTACGTTCTATATCTGTTCCTGATCTAAAAATAATCCCATATAATTTTCAAAAAGTTTAAATGGAAAATCCGAGACATTAATATTTTGTAAGATTATTTAAGATTTGACCATTTTAATAAATATCATAAAAAAACATCGAAACATGTTTTACCCTAAAATCACAAATCATGAAGATAAATAAAAAATTACAAAATATTCTCATAGCCTATGAAATTATAAAACTTACAGACTTCCAAAAGAAGGTTAATATGAATTAAAATTTCAGTCCATGAGAAATTTAAATATAAAATAAATTACTGATGATGCAATTTCAAGTGAATATAAGAATGAAGAGGATGATGGAAACTGTCGAAGAATAATTTCTTTTATTTTAAATATCATCATGTTGGGAAAGATCGAATACAATGTAAAATTACAACATAGATTCCACAAATGAAATGGAATTAGAGATTTTTCTATAAAATATATTAAGAATAAGGTAGTACATTTTTAATATGAAAATGATGATAATCCTCTGTCAAGATGAATTTTAATTGAAATATAGTAGAAGAAATAATTCATGGATTATTAATATATGGTTATCTTCCACATCAATAGTGACACCTAGAGCCTATGCAAAATTTATAATCCTAAAGGAGGATCTTTCACCTTTATTAATTATTATTCTATAAAGATTATGTTTATTAGTGTAGCTTAAATTGATGTAAAAAATATGAAATAAAATGATATTTTATATTTGGAAGGGCTGAAACATAATCTCTTTAGTTCTAGTCAACTATATAATGATGTTAATGAGGTTGTTTCCAATAAAGAATCATATATCTTAAAAAATTTAACGAATGGAAGGATCGTATCACAAGGAAAAATTAAACAAAATATAAATATGTTTTTAATTGTTTATCTAGCCAATTCCTGTTATTTGCGTGAAAAAATTAGTTTATTCTATGGAAGAATAGTTTTGGTCATCTTGGAATAAGAAGAATTTGAAAAATACTAAAATATGAAGTTGTGATAGATCTCCCCAAACTGAAAATTGAATGTAATGTGGTTTGTGAAACATGCCAGAAAGGGTATAGGACATCAAAATCTCACAAAAAAGGTAGAGATTAATTCTATAAGACCATTGGAACTCATTCAGAACGATTTATGTAGCCTCATTAGTTAAAATTATAAAAGTGGTTATTTTTATTTTAAGATATTTATTTATTATTATACTTGAAATGAAAATTTTGTAACACCCCGAGCTTCCACGATACGCTTCTCTTTTAATAATGCAATAGCTTGCATTGTACGCAAGTTCGAGATTCTAACACACTGCGACCAATCAAAATAGCCATTATGAATAGTAATACCCACCATTTGAAATTATATATATTTTATATTTAAAAATGGACTTCATTTTTGGATTCGGAATATCGAAATTAGCCTATGTTGAATTTTTGGTATTTTTCTGAGAACTTCCAATTTTTTATGAATAGTGAAAAATACTTAAAAACAACTTTTTTAATAAAAATAATTAATAGTGATAAATAATACTATTTATTGGTTTTAAAGTATAATTATAATATTTTTTTACAATTTTATCCAATGGTGGTCATTAGAATTAGTTTCACTTTGAAATTAGACATAAACAATTGTCAATCTTTTGATATATATTGTTTCTTAAAAACACTCTATTTGTTGTGACATCGGGAATTAGTTATAAAATTAATTAATGAAACTTATATGTTTGGAATTATGTAAAATAGATATCATTTTTTAATACGTAATATAAATTATAGCTTAGGGTGAAATTTTTCCATTGTTCTGAAAAACTTCAATTTTTGATGAATAGTGAAACCACTAAGTGGTAGTTAAAAAACTGATTTTTCGTTTAAATGAAACATTACCACTTCTGTGATTTGATTTTCAAAAATCCGACATAAATGGTTTTCATTAATAAGTAAAATGTGGTTCAATGGGATTAAAATAATTTTTTGGTGAATAGTAACATTTAAGTTTAATTAATCGCGATTAAAGGTAATTAGTGAAATTTGAGGTAAAAATGATATTAAAAAAATATGAAAATACATTTACACTTGTCCTACCTCTATTGGATTAGTAATGGTCGACCAATAAAATCCATGGGTAAACTTGGGGACCCCATGGAGCCACTTTGGTAGGCAAATGACATTAAAAACTTTTTATTTAATGTTAAAATAAAAATGTCACAAACATGAATTGTTTTACTAAAAAAAATTTTAAATGGGGTAATACAAGTCATATGTTTCACTATAAATATTAATTATAAAGGTAAAAATATTTCCTACATCATGATATGTTTTATTTAATTTTTATACCTTAAATAAATTAAATATTTTATGACACCATGATGATGCAGCGATTACCTCATTAATTAATGATTTAAATAAAATAAAAAGATAATGTAAAATCCAAGGATTACAGCTGTCAAAAACATATTGGATGAATATATTTCTAACCCTTATCACCTTATCCTCTAAATATATTATTTTGGGACCTTTAGAATCCGAAAATCATTTCTTAATAAAGTAACATTTCATGACATTCCAAGAGTGCCCCTCCTCTCCTCTTATAAAAGGCCCCCACGACTACCACCTTACTCACACATTCAAGCCATTTGGCTCAGAAAAAATCTACCAAAATACTCTTCCAACTTCTCTATCTTACTCCTAGAAGTGTCACTTTGTGCAGAAATCTTCCCAAGGAAGATTTTGGCTCAAATCAAAAAGAGTTACCTGATTTTAAAGGTAGTGTTTTCTCTTGTGTTCTTATGTTTTATTTTGCTTCTCAAACCCCCTAAACTATTTTTATTCATTTATTTTGTAACAACAAAAGTATCAAAAAAATACTAGGATGTTTTTGTGATAATTATATGATTTAAACTTACCGACACCTTTGTCTAATGGTTAAAGAACATACTGTTTCTGTGGGTGGCGAAATACTACCTCACGAAATGATGATTGTTCAACACTCATATAACACCTTCAAAGGTGGCCATTATGATGACACTATTTTAATATATGATATATATATTATGTTTATGTTTTTATTATTCTTCTGTATTTCTCATGTATGGCATAACTTTATGATTTCCATTATGGGTAAATACGATAATTTCATTTTAGGAAGTGCGGACTACCGCCCCCTCAAAGTGATTTGAATCGTTAATGCCATATGTGGGATGTATAAAGGATGGAGTAAATGGTATTATACATTATATTATACTAGAACTATAGTATACCTTTATATAACTATAATTTAATTCCCTTAAATATGAAATAGAAATGAATGTAGCGTTCATGCGTACGTACGGCTTACCGTCTCCATGAACGGTGCATTTCATTTCTTACCTCTAAATGTTATGTAATATTATAAATGCATGTATATACTGGATATATATGATATATATTATATCTACATCATGAATATAATTCTGGATATAATGGATATTTCACCACATGAACAACTTGTAATTATAAGAAGTGTATTTTTTACTCAAGTACCAAATATCGACAAAATGACCGTTATTAACTTAAATAATTACATAATGTTCATAACATAGTAATAAGTTATATAAAAGGAATAATGAACATGGAAAAGGTTCTTAAGAAAATATAAATTAACTCTAGTTTATTATTATGGAGGTTAAAGAGCGGTCCATTCAAGTCAGACATGAGGTAAGGGAACTTCTTAACCCAATTTCCATTCTTTGGGTTAATCTCCTACTTTCAAATTATGTCCTGATATTATTATGTCCTATCTTGTATTTGTACTTTATTTATGTGTACTTATAGTGAATACACATAATAGATATATTTTATTTTAAAAATGATCTTTGTAAGGACTTCGTCTCAATCTTCTTTCATTGAGGCATATTTGGTTTTATACACAACTTTCATTTATACTGTGTATAAACCCCTTTGACTTTTACTTTTATTCAAAAGGAATCTTTTTATACGAAGCGTTTTTACTAAACGACAAAAGGAATATTTTTTCTTACATATGTGGTGACAACAACTTCTCCTCCGCCATGACTATTATTTGAGTTTCGGCTTCCTCTATAAGCCATAACATTTTTTAAAAGAAAAATAAATACCATGTTTTACTTTTATTTTATTTTGGTATTGAAAATGGTTTTGATAAAGTTTTTATTATATCAATGTGTTGTATTGATATTTTGTGATTGAAGTACGGAAATCTTATGTTTCCTTTATGCATGTTTTTTGTGATACAATTATGTTATGGTTTATGATATGTTTAAACCTGTTCATATGAAGAATGTATTGGATGTAATAAGTGATGGGTGGAGCCCTCTATAGCTCCTCGATGCATCGGCAGGTCTCATGAGACAAACTAGTGTCTTGGCACGAGGCCTTGACAAAATTTTATTTGTGGTCTTGGCATGAGGCCTTGTCTACGTGGTTATGATAGTCTGGCATTATGCATTCCATCATTATGAAAGTGGTTATTGATATTGCATGTGATTATTCGTCCAGTAGAATATCCATGTGAATAAGTAAATGGAATTATTTCATTTTACTTTTTCCATATTATGTTGAAGTTCATGTTTAAAAGGCTTTTCTTTATTTATACATTGCCTTAAATGTTTATGTTAATTTATGAAAGCTTCCGCTATATTGTTATCCTTACTGAGCATCTGAGCTTACCCCTTTCAATGTTTTAATTTTTCCAGGATGTGAAGAAGTATTTTAGGAATGACCTGCAGGGATAGTCTGAAGGGGATATGAGTGTGTAAAATGGAGACTATGTTATTGTAGTTTTTCACTTTATGATGTAATGTAACATTTATGAATGTATCTAGTGCTTCCAAGGCTACTAAACTAATAGGTCTTTCGAGACTTGATTTGTGATCATGCCAATGTTACGCAGTAATGCACCGACTCTGGGTAACTTGGGTCGGGGCGTTATAGTTGTTATCAGAGGCAGTTTAGTAATAACCTTGGAAGCTAGATTTAGATAAAATCTGATTAGAGCGCATATACATAAGATATACTTTGAGGATTAGTATAGAATAACTTCCTAGAATTTTGTTGTTGTAGATATTTTGTGGGTTTTTTGAGCAATACATCCCTGTCTGGATACGAGCAAGTAGAGGTGGCTCTGACACATATGTACCTAGGGGTAAAACCCAAAAACACCGCTTTGAGCTAGACTCGAATGAGAACTGGTGCACGACAACGGGCCTTACTGCACTCTTGGTTACAACACTCCCGGGGGATATTCTTAGGATAATTATAATTTTCTTTACAAACCATTATAAAGGGTTTATGAGTATATACTTCCTCAAAGAAAAAATTTCTTTTTACGATTATGGATTATATCCATAAATATTTCAATTTATGTTAAGTGTTTTACAAGTATGGAATTATGTATTTCGATTCATAAACTAATCTAGTTTATGCCATTGTTTAGAAATGGATCCTAGTGGGAGGAATGGAAACCATATAAATGCATGCACTCCATGTAGGTATTTCCCTCCTGCTCAAGATAGTTATTGTGGAGCTGGAGATACAACTGGTGCTGATCACCTTATCACCATACTAGGAAAACTCACTCAGGTTATGAATAATAACCTTACTCGTATGGAGAACCCTGATCCGCAATGTGGAGGATCAATGTTAGACCGCTTCATGAGGAAAAAACTGCCAACATTCAATGGAATTACAAATCCCTTAGTAGCTGAGAAATGGATAAATTCTTTAGAGAAAATATTCCATGCCTTGGGGAGTAGTGAAAGGGAAAAGGTTATCATGGCAGTTTACCACCTTACTGGAGATACCGATCAATGGTGGTCGCTGATTCAAAACACAAAGAAAGATGAAGAAGTATCAGGTATGGAATGGAGAGAGTCCAAAGATCTTTTCTTAGAAAAATACTTGCCTTGTGACCATAGAGAAGATACGGAAAGGCAATTTATAAGTCTGATGCAGAAGGAGGATGAGAATGTCACAAATTATGAGGATAACTTTACAAGATTAGCGAGGCATGCTGCAGATTATATACGTAACCCACGAAGTAAGATCGATCATTTCTTTGATGGGGTAAAACCATTTTTTCGTCGAGCTTTAGTATCACAATCTTTCTCAACATACGAAGATATAGTCGCGTGTGCAATCAAGACTGAAAAGGAATTCTCTAAATCTTATGACAATAAAGTAAATCAAGAGAAGAAGATAACGGTGGTAAAAGAGACAGATAAAGGGAAAAAGGGAAAGAAGGATTTTCCATTATGCGATAATTGTGGGAAGAATCACCCCGGTACTTGCCTAAAAGGAATGGGAGTTTGTTATAAATGTGGAGAAAAAGGTCACCAGGCTCGTGATTGAAAGGGAAAGAAAGAGGCTATCAATGTTGAATGCTACAATTGTAGGGAAATGGGGCATTATGCAAATGAATGTCCTAATCGTCAGGTAAACTTACCTCAGAAAAGGCCAAGGGATCAAGGACAATCTTATGTTGTTACTACAGTTGAAGTGGAATAATTAATGTATTGGTGATTTTGGACTCAAGGATTATATTTTGGTTATAAGAATAATGTGATATATATAAGGATTGTACTGCAGTACTTGTAGTTTTTATTATGGTTTTAATATGATGAAGGTAATCATATTTTTAGTATGTGACCATAAGAGAAACTTTACCTTGTTTGGGGAATCTGATGTTACAATTGATTTTGGAATTTAAAGACCTTTTAGAGAAAGTCTGGACAGAGGTATTTTGGATAACTATAAAGGTTGGAATGGATTAAGTTGAACTTTGGATAGTATTGTTTAAGGTTAAAGCATTTATGAAGATTATTTTTGGAATACTATAATACTATACTTTTTGGAAAAGGACAACCTGCAGGTTGGGGGATAACTCATCGCGTCGGACAAAGCTGCAGGAATCGAACCCACAACCATAGTGTGACATGCCTTTATTACCTACCACTAGCCTACAAGAAGTCCCTGGTTATTACAAAAAGGTTTCCTAATCTAAATGGTATGTGTAAATATTTGGAACCTTATACAATTATGATAAATAGAATATTTTTGTGTTCTATTACCTTTTAGATTGAAAGATGGATATGTGGTAAAAATTTATTAAAGAATGAAAGTCTACATGACAAGTATGTATATTCCCTTATGTTCTTATTAAATCTCTTAAATAAATTCCTCAACGTTATAAAAGGTAACTTAAAACAAAAACGTTGCCGGTTAACTTTTCCAACTGGGGATTCAATGACTGTTTAACCAATCACAAGTTTGTGATTTTCTTATGGTTAACTTTCTCCTAATCCATTTTTCTACAACTCTCCATCAGACCTTGATGGTTTTTTTCTTCCATATCCATATTTCCATAGAATCCTAGTATGGGCTATCTCAGGTGACCTTTGTACTTATCTTTCTTTCTTTTAATGTTATATTTTTATTAACCCTATTTCCGATGTGGGTTTTCCACAAAGGTATTTTCTATTTTCAAACTTTTATTTTCAAAGAAAAATTTCAAATTGTGAGGACACAATTTATTGAAGGAGGGGAGAATGTAACACCCCGAGCTTCCACGATACGCTTCTATTTCAATAATGCAATAGCTTGCATTGTATGCAAGTTTGAGATTCTAACACACCACGACCAATCAAAATAGCCATTATGAATAGTAATACCCACCTTTTGAAATTACATATATTTTATATTTAAAAATGGACTTCATTTTTGGATTCGTAATATCGAAATTAGCCTATGTTGAATTTTTGGTATTTTTCTGAGAACTTCCAATTTTTTATGAATAGTGAAAAATACTTAAAAACATCTTTTTTAATCAAAATAATTTATAGTGATAAATTATAACATTGAGTGGTTTTAAAGTATAATTAGAATATATTTTTACAATTTTATCCAATTGTGGTCATTATAATTAGTTTCACTTTGAAATTGGAAATAAACAATTGTCAATCTTTTGATATATATTGTTTCTTAAAAACACGCTATTTGTTGTGACAGCGGGAATTAGTTATAAAATTAATTAATGCAACTTATATTTTTTGGAATTTTGTAAAATATACATCATTTTTGAATTCAGAATATCAATTATATCTTAGGGTGAAATTTTGGCATTGTTCTGAAAAAAATCAATTTTTGATGAATAGTGAAACCACTAAGTGGTAGTTAAAAAACTAATTTTTTGTTTAAATGAAACATTACCACTTCTATGATTTGATTTTCAAAAATATGACATACATGATTGTCATTAGGAAGTAAAATTTGGTTCAATGGGATTAAAATAATTTTTTGGTGAATAGTAACTTTTAAGTTTAATTATCGCGATTAAAGGTAATTAGTGAAATTTAAGGTAAAAATGATATTATAAAAATATTAAAATACCTTTATACATGTCCTACCTCTATTGGATGAGTCATTTCCGACCATGAAAATACATGGGTCAACTTGGGGACCCCATGGAGCCACTTTGGTAGGAAAATGACATTAAAAACTTTTTATTTAATGTTAAAATAAAAATGTCAAAAACATGAGTTGTTTTACTAAAACAATTTTTAAATGGGGTTATACAAGTCATATTTTTGACTATAAATATTAATTAGAAAGTTAAAAAGATTTAATACATCATGATAATTTGTTTTATAATTTTTAGACATTAAATAAATTAAATATTTTATGACACCATGATGATGGAGTGATTACCTCATTAATTAACGATTTAAATAAAATAAATAGATAATGTAAAATACATGGCTTACACTTGTAAAAAACCTATTGGATGAGTATATTTCGAACACTTATCACCTTAGTCTCGAAATATATCATTGTGGGACCTTTAGAATCCAAAAAGCATTTCTTAATAAAGTAACATTTCATGACATTCCAAGAGTTCCCCTCCTCTCCTCTTATAAAAGGCCCCCACCACTACGACCTTAGTCACACCTTCAAGCCATTTGGCTCGGCCAAACTCTGCCCAAATACTCTCCCAACATCCCTCTCTTACTCCTATAATCCTCTATTTGGGTGTAAGGCTTCCCAAGAAAGATTTTGGCTCAAATCAAAAAGAGTTACCGATTTTAATGGTAGTGTTTTCTCTTGTGTTCTTATGTTTTATTTTGCTTCTCCAACCCCCTATACTCTTTTTATTCATTTCTTTTGTAACAAAAACAGTATCCAAAATATACTAGGATGTTTTTATGATAATTATTTTATTTAAACTTACACACACTTTCATCTAATGGTTAAAGAACATACTGTTTCTGTGGGTGGTGAAATACTGCCTCACGAAAAGATGATTGTTCAACACTCTTATAACACCTTCAAAGGTGGCCATTATGATGACACTGTTTTCATATATGATATATATATATATATTATGTTTTTGTTTTTCTTATGCTTCTTTATTTATCATTTATGGCATAACTTTATGATTTCCATTATGGGTAAACACGATAATTTTATTTTAGGAAGTGCGGACTACCACCCCCTCAATGTGATTTGAATTGTTAATGCCATATGTGGGATGTATAAAGGATGGAGTAAATGGTATTATAAATTATATTATACTGGAATTATATTATACATTTATATAATTATAATTTCATTCCCTTTAATGTGAAATAGAAATGAAAGTAGCGTTCATGCTTACGTACGGCTTACCGTCTCCATGAACGGTGCATTTCATTTCTTACCTCTAAATGTTATGTAATATTATATATGCATGTATATACTGGATATATATGATATATATGATATCTACATCATGAATATAATTCTGGATATAAATGATATTTCACCACATGAACAACTTGTTATTATAAGAAGTGTATTTTTGACTCAAGTATCAAATATCGACAAAATGACCGTTATTAACTTAAATAATTACATAATGTTCATAACATAGTAATAAGTGATATAAAAGGAATAATGAACATGGAAAAGGTTCTTAAGCAAATAGAAATTAACTCTAGTTTATTATTCAGGAGGTTAAAGAGCGGTTGAGTCAGGTCGGACACGAAGTAAGGGAACTTCTTAACCCAATTTCCATTTTTTGGGTTAATCTCCTACTTTCAAATTATGTTATGATATTATTATGTCCTATATTGTATTTTTACTTTTTTTATGTGTACTTTAGTGAATAAAAATAATAGATCTATTTTATTTTAAATATGATCTTTGTAAGGACTTCATCTCAATCTCAATTCATTGAGGCATATTTGGTTTTATACAAAACATTCATTTATATGGTGTATAAACCCTTCTGACTTTTAAATTTATTTAAAAGGAATCTTTTTATACGAAGCATTTTCACAGAATGAAAAAAGGAATGTTTTTTCTTACATATGACGAGACAACGACTTCTCCGCCACTGTGACTATTACTTGAGTTTCGGCTTCCTCTATAAGCCATAACTTATTTTAAAAGAAAAATAATTACCATGTTTTACTTTTCTTTTATTTTGGTATTGAAAATGGTTTTGATAATGTTTTTATTTTATCAATGTTTTTTATTGATATCTTGTGATTGAAGTATGGAAATATTATGTTTCCTTTATGCATGTTTTATGTGATACAATTGTGTTATGGTTTATGATATGTTTAAACCTGTTCATATGAGGAATGCATTGGACTTAATAAGTGACGGGTGGAGCCTGTTATAGCTCTTCAATGCATCGACAGGTCTCATGATACAAACTACTGTCTTGGCACGAGGACTTAACAAAATTTTATTTGTGGTCTTAGCACGAGGCCTTAGATACGTGGTTATGATAGTCTGGAATTATGCATTCCATCATTATGAAAGTGGTTATTGATATTGCATGTGATTATTTGACTAGTAGAATATCCATGTGAATAAGTAAATGGAATTATTTCATTTTACTTTTTCCATATTATGTTGAAGTTCATGTTTAAAAGGATTTTGTTTATTTATACACTGCCTTAAATGTTTATGTTTATTTATGAAAGCTTCTGCTATATTTTTATCCTTACTGAGCATCTGAGCTCACCCCTTTCAATGTTTTAATTTTTCCAGGATGTGAAGAAGTATTTTAGGAATGACCTGCAGAGATAGTCTAAAAGGGATATGAGTATGGAAAATGGAGACTATGTTATTATAGTTTTTCACTTTATGATGTAATGTAACATTTATGAATGTATTTAGTGTTTCCAAGGCTACTAAACTAATAAGTCTTTTGAGACTTGATCTTTTGTGACCATGCCAATATTACGCAGTAATGCACCGACTCTGGGTAACTGGAGTCGGGGCATTACAAATTTTATGTTCATTAGGAATAAGCCATAATAAATTGAGATGTTCCAAATATTTATAAGATGGGACAAGAGAAAATTATGGATTCACATATAGAATTTATGATATTATTATAATAATAAAAATATAGGTGATGCATTTGAAAATTATCATTCCAAACATGTCATCAAGTATAAAATTATCACAGCATACAACCCAAAAAAATGTGTTGTAGAGAAGAAGAATAATAGTATTTTTAGATGAAAAATAAAAAACTAGCTGAAAACAAAGGATTAAAATGTTTTTAGAGAGAATCCATACATACTAGTTTTCACATTTATAAGATATGTTTTTTGAGACCAAAGAGACATATATCTACTTATGAGATGTGGTTCAAGAAGAATGTAATTGGCATTGTTGGGGAAAAATAAATCAAAGTAACTTTGCAGTATTTTTATATTGATTGTGTTTGATGAAAAGGAATGTTAACTAGGTTTATTGTGGAGTTACTATGTCATTGATGACTAGTTATGTTAAAAAAGCATCAATACAAAGTTATTGAAGCTATAAGAGTGGTTAAAAAAATCACAATCACAAGGTGGTGTAATTTCCCATTTTATTCAAATTTTTTGGTGTCTAAAATTTATAGGATGGATCATGTCTCACAAAAGATGTATTTATATGATTTTCTTAGGAATATATTGAAATGGAATGGATTTCACAAAATTTTGGCGATTCAAAATTTTTTGGTGATTCTTGAGGGAATGTTGTTTTTTTAAAGAAGATTTTGTGAAATATGGATGAGTAGTAAAGGAAAGATGACTACTTACCTGATTACGAGATGTTTCATGAATGGAATATTTCCCCAAAGTTTCAAAAAGATAGGGAGATTCAAAAATAGTTATTAAGAGTTTCAGGATATTCTGGTGGACAATTTTTTTTTGAAGTGGATGTAAGATATATAAATAAAAAGCTACCCCCCTTATTTGTATAGAGGAATCCTTAATAAAATCCAAAGCCTATGAATTCTCAGAAGTGTTTCAAGAAGGATTTTTCTTTCATGAAGGTTTTGATAATATATTCAGTAAAAATTTATATTTTATGAATAATATGTATGATTCATGAATTTTTTGTGTTTGTAGAGAGTAGTGAGTATCTCAAAAGTGGTTTGTTTCAAGGATGCAGAATTTTTTTTTTGTGAATAATTGTGAAGTTTCACCAAGGATGGAAAAAGTGTTTCGTGAAAGTAAATCTTATGCCGATATGATGGGGTTTCCCAGTAAATATATTGAAAATTTTAATTCATAAAGTGGATTAATGTCGAACTTAATGATATAACAAATGATATGTAAAAAATACAGATTCAAGTGATCAAAAGAAGAATAATCTGAAGTGTGATCACACTTCACTTGATAGAGTAGTGAGATATCAAATTTTTGTAAGTTATAAACTAAGAGGGAGAGTGAGTCTACTCTGAACATTGTAACAATAGTGAGATTTATTGGATTTGGTATATAAGAAAATTTCCTATGTATAATCCTTGGATGTAGCCCAATGGAGGTGAATCTTGATTTTTTTTGAGTTTTGTACATGATTCGATTTCTTCTTATACATTTCTAAATGAAAGGGGGAGAATAATTATTTTTATAATGATGAAATAAGATCTAAAGGGTTAGTTTTTTTAAATCTGTCATACCCTAATTCACCCACTTATTAAGGTATTTAACCTAGTTGGTCTAGTAATTAGTGTCAGGGGAAAGGTTAAAGTCAAAACTTTCTCTCTTAATGGTTTCAATAGAGGTTGTTAATCACAAAGGGATTCTAATTTTTGATGGAATTAATTTTATTTTGTGGATGAATAAAACATAGAACTCTTTTTGATCATCAAGAATGGATGTATTTATAGCTGTGATGCATGGTATTTTATCTAGTCTGGATAGCAGAGCTCTATCATAAGAAAACATAAGGTAATTAGTTGCCTAAACCATAGGAATCAATGCCTTAGAAATATAATTATCTAAGATAATTTACAAAAAGGTGACGTCCTGTAATTCAACATGTTCCGTATGGTAATTCTCTTAAATATCTATGATGGTGATTAAAAATACAGGGAAGAAAAATTACATGTTATATATTACAAATAAAAGGACATGAGAATGAACCCCAACGAGTCAGAAGATGCATTATTGGAATAGGTGAATTTTTTTGTGGAAGAAATTCATAATCTATGAGAAATTCTTGAATATGTAAATATCATAAAGAGAAAAATTAGAAGGATTCCACCTTGAATGAGTCTTTAAGTCTCTATAATAAAAGTTAAATATCTAAAAGATCTTGTAATGGATAGATTGGTCCATAATATTTTCACATATATGAAAAGAAATGATGATAATGGGTCTCTGGAAAATGGAATTATAAAGAGTTTTAATTAATAGCCATGAAGAAGCTCACTACTGTTAATAGACAAGAAGAAGAATATATGGATGAGGTCATGTCATTCCTTTCTTCTAATCTAAAAATAAGAAAAGTATTTTTCAAAGAGAAAATTCCACTCACATGATTTTGACGTGGAAATTCTAGACTTCTTATAGTAAGGATCCCAATGAAGTATCAATATGATTATGAGGATGATGGTGAAAATCCCATGAAGAGTTGGTCAGCTTATGTGAAATGTAAGAAACATTTTAAGAAAAATTTCTTCAAAAAAAAAAGAATTTTATTTCATAAGATAGTGACATATTAGGATAATATGAGGATTAAGAGATAAAGAAAGGTAATGATGGTGAATAAAATTTGATGGTGGTAGTTGTATGTAGTTCATATACAATGGAAGATGATGATAATGATGAAGAAGAAGTTGAAGGAAGAGTTGATATCCTGGATGAATTATAATCCACTCTTTGGGAGATATATTTTTTGTAAATAAAAAATGATGAAATAAAATATATTGGTTCCAGATGCCATAAAATATATGCAGTATTAGGATGAAGAGATGTTTGAGCTAATGGAATAAATTTTATTGCTTAATACTTCAATTCAATAGAACTTAGAGAAGTCCATTGTGTACAAGGTAAAAGTTGAAGAATAGAAATGAGTGATCAATGTCCTTACTAACAAGTAAAAATATGAAATCAAATATTTTAAGAATATTAATAGGAATATATCTACATGTGATGAAATTATAATATTAGGATATAATCTTGACTCTCGGTGTAAAATAAATATAGTAGATCACTTAGATGACAGAACAGATAGAATTGGAGCATAGAGGTCCCATAAAATAGAATTAATATTTATACTCAAATAAGAAGGAAGATATGCATACTACTAAAAAGTAAAAGATATGATGATTTATGTTAGACTGCAATCTCCCTATCCATGGGTGAAAATTGATATGGGTACAAATCAGAATCAAAAGGCATAGGAAAACCATGTAACAAGAATTTGTAAAATAATGACTCACTAGAATTCACCTCACATAAGGGGTTATTATTGTGCTAAGATGGGACATTCGCAAAATGAATATTCTGTATCCAAAAGGTATCTAAGATAATAGTAGTAGAAAAGAGGACCCATAGAGTTCAATATTCCATGAATTATTTTCATGGTCACTATTTATGGTGTAGAGTATTTAGACACAACGATAAATATTTCTCATCAATAATGAAAAGTATTGTGCCAATGAAGACCCAAAGTGGTCATAAGTACCAACCCAAATAATCAGCGAATGAGATGAAAACAAAAAATCAATTTCCATATCTTGAAGATTAATTTTTTCCATCATAATTCAAGGAAGATCAATAATGTAAATCCACAATATGACTGAAATAATATAAATGGATCAAAATGAAAAGGGATGCGCATATAGTGGTTGTAGGGATTACCTTTAATGAATCAGATCGTGTAGGTGTATGAATTCTTGAAACTACATGCATGTACCATTTGACAAGAAATAAGGATCTTGTTAGATTCATAAAATTTGAAAAGGGAGGTGTAATAAATTAATTAATTTATGATAAACTCAATATTATTTCCTTGAGAAATATAAATTTTGAAATAAATTTTTGAAAAATTATAATTTATTGGTTTTTGAAGTTATCTATCACAATATGTCAAATTTTAGTCAATTATGTAACTCAGGTCATGTTATAATATTTTCAAAAAATTTGTGTGTCCTTAAGGGAAAATTTGGTATAGTTTTTTTACATGGAAAATTCATTAAGGGGAATCTCTACCTTGCGAGTGGAGAAGAAGTTATATGATTTCTCTCTAGATAGAAAGAAAATAGGTTATGGAATAAATGGTTTGACCTTCTATGTGAACTATCCTTAGAATATCTAGTCAATTGTGATGTGGAACAAGGTCACATGAAGCTATCACTTGATCATACTCACTCATTTAATGATTGTTAATAAGGTAAGATTATCAAATATTTATCAAAATAAAGAGAAAAGAAGTAAACTAGATTTCTTGAATTGGTGCATAAAGATGTGTGTAGACCTATATCACTAAGATATATTGATCAGAAGTGGTATTATATTCTTTTCATTGAGGATTTCAGTATGACAGAATGTATATTTTTTATTTACCACGTATTTGATGTATTTAGTTTCATTATATAATTCCAGAGGGAAGATGAAAGGATTAGTGGATAGACGATTCAAATGTTTGAAATTGATAATGGTATGAAATTCACAAACAACCATGTGGAGGAATATCATGATAAATATGGGATTAGCCATTAAATTTTGGCAGTGAGACCTCCTCAACAAAATGGAGTGGATGAGAGCAATGAGAACTCATTTAAAAAATGGAGTGTTTGAGCGGATAAATTAGATCATAAAAAACATAGATAAAAAATGATTATTAAAAAGGAACATCCAATGAAATTATGAAAGGACATAGTCATGAAATTAGTAAACAAAATAAATAGGGATTTGTTGTGTTAGAATAATGAAAAAACTCCATATGATATATGTTATGGAATGACTAAAACATTAAAATAATTTTGAATCTTTAAAAGTAATTTTTTTAATCACAACAAGGAGAATGATAAGAAATTTGGATCTCATGGAGATGAGGGAAAATTCCTTGGATAATTAGGAAAAATAGAAGCATATAAATGCTTCAAAAAGGGGCTAGGAAATGTAGATTACTGAAATAATTCCATTGTATTAGATAATGAATAGAATATAGAACAACACAATGAATAATTCCCTGATAATAGCGATGAGGAGGTATAAAAATTAGGGGGAGTAGAATTAATAAATATTGATTTAGAAGAAGATAATGATGATTAGTAGGATGAAGTCAAAGTTGTATCTTCAAAAAAGCTAAGGAGTCAATCTGAAATTGAAATGATTAACATCATTGGTGATCAAGAAACACCAATGAAAACATGATGAATGAATTCATTAAATTAGACATACTTCCTATATCAGGCAATGCCTAAATGTTTTTGAATAATCAGATAGATATTACGACTAGGTTTAGGATATTAATGAAGAGCTTGACAAAATTAAGAAGAATCATACATGGGTGATTATTTTGATACTGAAAGATAATAATTTTATTGGAACTAATTGGATTTTACGGAATAAAATAAATGAATATGGATTGGTCATTCAAAAGAATTCACGACTAGTGTGCAATGGAAAATCACAGATCGAGGTAATCGATGTTGATGATACATTTTCACCAATTTCAATGCTCAAGAATATTCACCTATTCATAGCCATAGCCGGTCAATAAATCTTCTATGTTTTCTAGATGATCATAAATTAATTATTATTGAATAGGGTTCTATAAAAATAAGTGTATATCGATAAGCCATACATTTTTCTCATTAATGAATATGAGAATATATATTTTTAGCTGAGGAAGGTGTTATATGGTTTGAAGAAAGAATGAAGAGCATGGTATTGAAGACATGAAGTGTTTTTGAAGAATATCAGTTTTCAACATGCTAGAGTTCATTACAATATATACGTCAAAAAGGAAAATAATTATTGTATGATGGTGCAAGTGTATGTCAATGAAATAATCTTTGATGGATCAGATGAAGTGTAGTGAAAATAATTTAAAAAATTCAGGAAAATTGATTTTGAAATGTAAATGATTGCTGAACTAAAATTTTAGTTGATTTATAGGTGACACAAGGAAGGATTGTAAAATTTATTTCAAAGTCCATATATGAAAATGAGGTTATGAGAAGATTTCAAATTGACAATTCCAAGGATATGATGACCCTTTTGGTTACTTGGATGAAACTATCATGAGATGATGAAGGAAATGAGTTTAATTTCACAAAATATAGTTAGATATCAAGATCAATAGTTTCGAAAATAATGGAAGTTATGTGAAAAATGAGAAATCTTTGTGAATGTTTTGAGTTCTAAAAAATTACATAGTGTCATGAATTTTGTAGGTGTCTCTAAAAAAATATTTTTTTTCAATAAATTTGAAGTTCCATAAAAGTTGTAAAATGTGTTTCATTATTGTAAATCTTACATTAACCCAAGGTGATTTTTTGAAAAATCTATAATAAAGTAGTATTAAGAAAGTGTATTAAATTTGAACATAAATATGCACCAAATAAGGTTTAAAACACATTGATCCATGTGATCAAAAGAAGAATCACGATAAAGAATATTTAGAGCAATTCAGTTGAGAGAGTAGTGAGCTTTCAAATTGTGAGTGGTCATATACTAGGAGGGATTGTGAGGGCACTATAATCTTTGTAAAAATAGGGATATTTAGTTGATTTGGTATATAATCACATTTTTTATGTATTCTTCTATCACATAGCCTAGTGCGGGTGAACTAGGAAAAATTGAACCATCTTGTTCATGCTTTAATTTACGCACATACAATGATACTAGAAAGTGAGGGAATATTGTTTTATTTAATGAATAAACAATATTTGAAGGGGTAGTTTTTTATTCTATCATACCAAAATTACCCCCCCCCCTCTTAGGGTATTCAACCTAGTTGGGAGAATTGGTACCTATATCAATGTTTTTGGTAGTGCATTCTTTATAATGATAAAAAAACAAGATTGGAAAATATGAAGAGAAGATTTATGATTGATAAATTATGGGATAAATATTTAATTGTAGTGGATATAACTTGTGTAAAATGACCTAACATTAGTTATTGGAGAGTTTTTAGGTTAATATTATTGAAAAATACTGCACATATGGTAAAATAGTTGATGTAGAATTTGGAATCTCAATATAAAAATGTAAATTTTAAACTAGTAGGATGAAAATAAAGGTTAAATGGAACCAATTGTTTTTAATATTGATTTATAACATACAAATTATGAGTATTTTGTTGATGTAAGTGACATAAAATAGTTTCAAAGATTTATAAATCATGTTAAAAAAGAAAATACCATTGGGTTATAAGAAGAATTAGTTAAAATAAGAAGATTGTGGACTGAAAACTATATATCTTTTTTCAAATGTTGAACTAAGAGATATGGATAAGTACTTTAAACATATAGATTAGTTTCAATCCATGAATTATGAGCTAAAATAAATTGAAAAGAACACTAATTTGGAGTTAGTGATAAGTCCAAAATCTAAAAATGTGTTTGTAGTAAAGTGGGTGTTGATAAAAAATGCATGGGACAGTTAAAGTGACAAGGAACAAAGATATGGTAGTATGAAAAGGAATTTTTAAACAGAAGTCAAATAATTTAAAGAAACCATTGCTCTAGTAGTAAGTTGTGAAAGATGATTTTGTTATAGACTACACACAATCACTATAAAATATTTCAAATGAAAAGGTTTTAGTTTGGATATTGATGGTAGCATGGTGTAAATATTGAAAAAATAATGTGTATGAGTTAAAACAAAACCATGGAGCTTAGTACTCAAAAAATAATAGCTTCTTAAGGAAATAGGATTTCACTGAAGAAAAAATTGACCAAAATTTACAGGTCAAGTTTCTACCCACTTGTACATTTATTATAATTTTTTATGTTGATAACATAGATTTTTCTAGTGATTGAAAGTACCATAGTGAATACTTTTCTATGAAAATGAAAAAGCTACTTGAGATATCTGTTTTGGGAGAACTAAATTGTTTCATGGACATATATATTAAACATAAATTAGATTTAATATTTTTATATCTATATAAATATTCCAAAATGATTTTTTATTTTTTTTGTCATTGATGATTCCATAGAATTTTCAATTAAAATTTAATTTGGAATAAAATAATGCAAGGATGATAATGATAGTGGGGTTGAATAAAAATATTTTAGAAGATTCATTGGAATCCTATTGTATTTGAATGCTTCTAGAACTGAAATATCCTTTACAGTGACACTTTTCACTAAATTTTAGAGTTACCCTAGAGATTAAGACATGATTACAAAAAATATATTTTTGAGGTATTTTAAAGGACTAGTAAAAAAAGGGTTTCTATATCTATGTAATACTTATTTGAACATTATTGTTGTATTGCTGCGAATTGGGAAGGTGATTTCACTGATAGAAGATCCACTTAAGATGATACTTTTTTCATTGGGGAGGAATATGTGAGATGACATGATAAGAATAATAACTTAGTTATAGTTAGAACAGCTAAGGTTGATTTTGTGGAAAATACTAATGCATGCACATATGTTTTATTGATATAGGTACAACATACTAATATGAATGTTAACACTGAGAGAACATTTTGGAAACTTTGTGATAACAAATGGTATATTGATCTACCTATGATAATTTTCCAAAATTTCATTTAAATACACATAGAAACTCTATATCATTTCATAAAGGAAATAATGGACAATGAGGATATATAAGGATAAGGATTTTGGGGGAAAAAGAAGAGAAATAGTGACACAACTATTTACTAAAGACGGAGAGAAAAAATTTTGGAGAGTGAAAAACATTTTAAAGATAAATATGGGGTTAACGATAAATATGGTATATAATTGAATGTTAGAAAATGATATAATAATTGAGTGGGAGTCCATCTAAGTCACCTGGCCACATTTTCTTGTCATAGAGGGGTGAAGTTCATTTAAAAACAAAAAAAAATATTTTAGTGTGGTGTAATGAATATTTTATAAGATATAGGATATGATTTGATTATTCTCAAGGGATTTTGGAAATTATAAAATAGGTCATAGTTTTTTGAAAGATTTGAGTACTGTTACGAACTAATTCAAATGGTCATGGTTAATGTTCTCCCTGATTTAATAATGGTTTTATTGTTTTTTCGATAATTTTTGTGAATAATTAGAATATGTTAATAAGTTGTTTGTAATTTTTTTCTCTTAATGTGAGAAACATTGATTTTATTAGGGCTTGTTATACAGATTTTAATGGAATTTCGAATTTTATATAAGGACCATCTTCTGAGCCACAAGGATGATCCAACTCACATGGATCACGTGCACGTCCTTAAAGGTCATCTACATAATAATACATCTTAGTCAATAAAGATGAACCCCATATAAGCATGATCACCATAAAGATTAATAGTTTTTTTAATGATGAAGGTGTTTCTTAAATATCATTTGCATATACATAAAGATATATGATAATGGTTCTAAATTTTATTGGATGGTCTATAATATGAGTAAATAGCATTTGATCCTATGTAAGATTGTTATAGACACCATAATCACGATATTTGGAAGAAATATCTACTTCTTCATATGCACCAATCCACCAATATAAGAATCATTGAGCCTGTACAGATGATTATATTAAAGGTCATTTGAGTTTCACTATAAGTATGATATATCAGTAAGCATGATCATGCAAGGTTCATTTAATCATTGTAAAAAATATTAATTTATAAAATTTAAATATTCTGAAGAAAACCAACTCAACAATGCTAAAACTAATCTTCAAAGATTAAAACATATCATTTAAAATGTGATTCAATCTATGTTATGAAGTAATTAAAAATGGATGATCATTTATTATATCTTTTTTTATGTTTTTACTTGGTTTATATGAATTAGTTTTTCATGATATTCAAATATGAGATTCAGAAGAAGAATCAATAATAAAATCATTCTATTATTTTAATGTAATGATTATTTTCTATTTTATATTTTATATAACACAAAAAACTAGTTTTTATGTGATTATTATTGAGTCATCAAGAATTAATATTCACAACATTAATTTATATTGTGAAAAGATATTTTGTGTTTTCATATGTTGAATAATATGAATTTAACTTTATTTTTTCTAATGAAAAATATATGTATTAATATATTTCATAAATTTATTATTTTTGAATTTTATTTTTTTTATTTTTGGGAAGATGACCTTTTGAAGGTTTTCTTATTTACTATTAGATGATAAATTAGTTGAGAAGATATTTTTTTTAATTTTATTGGATATAAATAGTTGATGAAAATTGAAGAAGATTATTCTAATTGTGGTGAATGTTTTATAGTCCAACCAAATGAGGAAAATTATAGGATCATATATGATGATCATATTAAAAGAAAAATAATTAATTTATTGATAGAAATTCAATTATCAAAATTATTTGTATTCTAGAAAACATGTTTGAAAATTATACTTAGATATAAAATAAATAAATATTAATAATAATCTATGTGTATTCTTTAACAAAAAATAAGTAGTGAGATAATAAGAGTGATTCTGGTGCCTCATGTTCTGAATACATCATCTATATCTATTTGAGATCAGGCATTCAAAGAATTTGATCAGAGTTTAATTTTCCAGAATTAGATCGACATCATATATTGAATACTATGAGTGGGTTTTCTTGAATATGTTGTAGTATAACGGAGAAAGATATTTTTATTATTTCGGAAGTAACCAGAGCATAAATGTGAGCTTTCTCATTTTGGTATTATATCTATGTGGAAGGAGTGTAGAACTACTCACTATGGTGTTCCTTTGTATAGATACAATGTGACTCCATTATTATACGATAATCTTGTAAACCCAGGTGATTATTGTAAAGAATTCATGGTTGGGTACACTAACAAACAACGAAAAGGAATATGTTTACCATAAAGGGTAATAACCTTGTAAAAATTTCAGCGTGCTTTCTCTTTTTATTTACAGATAGTGATTAGGAGGGTGATATTTCATACTTGAGTGGATGAAATGTTAAGAAGTCATAGTAGTTGATTTAAATTAGATGAAGTCATAAAAATGATCTCCAATTATTCATCCCCCATTATTATTAGAGAAACACGATCCTAGGTACTTTAGATGAAAACTACTTTCCATATTTATGAAATAATATTAAACACACCACTGACCAATCATGTCTTCCAATATACTACAAAATTATCACTCTAACATACATAATTTTATCATTTTATGAATGATCCCAATTATGAAATTGAATCTATTACATATTACAACATGATTATGTTTGTTTTGGATATTTTTTTCTATTATTAATCTTGTAAAATGATTTAATCCTACACCTTTGACATCCCAAAATATGTTCAAATTAAAGGTGACCTAAAAAAGTAGACCACATGGCCTGAAGAATGTGTCCCTCTACGGAGGAGGCTTCCGACTAGTAAAGATGACATAGGATATGTCCGTGGGGAGACTATTACCTTATGTTAGAGTGGATCACAACAGACATAGAAAAATAGATAAATCACAGAAGAATTTGTAAATAGATGGAATAACAAAAATAGATTTTATAGAAATAGGACCAGTAACACACCTTAGTAGAAGAAAGTATTGACATCCAAGGACTAAAAAAAATCAGAATCATGACACTAAATTATATATAAAAAACAATGATGTGTTGCCTCTATAAAACAGGGAAAACATGTAAACATGGTAGTAAGAATGCCAATACACTAAAATACATAGAAAGGGCATAAAAAGGAAAAAATATACAATAATATAGAGTTCCATACTGGTCATCTTCTACCAAGATCCCATTACAAGTCATGTATGAAATCATACACCTATAAAGGGACACTTTCCCTTATCTACTCATGAATGCATACAGTCGGATCAGGTACCATTGGAAACCCAGACAGGGTATGAGATAAAATTAGTAGGCCACTACCGAAAAAATATATAAATATCTAGTTAGTACATATAATATGGAAGTGTGTAGGTAACATAATAAGTAGTAATGAATATAGTAAACCAGTTGGCTCTAGATCTATAATAAAACTAGGCTGATTATACCAATGTTGGCCTATGCCATATTATATCTATAAAAGTATCAAGGTATGAAGCTTTTAATATCACAAGATTAGGGGATTCCATTCTTAGTGTCATTGTATTAGGGGATTCCATGACCAATATCACAGTATATGGTGATCATGAACGATATAATAATAATAGGGGGTGCCATTCCTTGTATCATAGAATGTGGGACACAATACCCAGTATCACCATAATAGAGGCCACCCTTCCTAGTACCAAAAAATAGTGGATTCCAAGCCTAGTATCACAGTAAGGGTTTTGATGCTTATATATAACAACAAGGGTCTCCATTCCATGGCCATGTCATAGTAGAGGGATTCCATGCTTGTATCATATATATTTATGATGGGTGGACATTACCACATTAAATTTATATAAAGTGTCACCATGAAGGTATTAAATTTATATAATGGGTCTCCATGACCATATTACATTTATATAAAGTGACTCATCCTTTTGTAGATATAAAATACACAAGAGTCATCATGCCCATTTAATATAGTGTAGATGGGACTCCATTCCCATTTTCATAATAGTATTATGTAATCAATAGATTTAATATGAGAAAAATGATGGTTCACAATTCATCAACAATCATTCATAAGAAGGGTGTGACCATTTTCCCATTTATGGAGGTGTTGTGGTCATACAACTCACACACAATTCAATTCACTATAATTTTTATGGGTGTTTTCCATTACATGCCACTACATTCATCTGTTATCAATATAATATTTTCATTTATATGAAAATATAAGTACACCAATATGTTTTTTGGATTTATAACCATAATATCATAAAAGTAATATAAGGTAACACCATTGGTGTGGAATACATTAAGGTGGGAGAACTCTAGAATCTCAAGGGGTCTATCAAGGACATTGGGTTCAAGAATAGAAAACCAATTTAAAAAAAGTTTTCTATAGAGTAAAAAATCAGTGAAACCAAAATGAAACATATATCACATATTATAAAACAACAATACCTGAGTGGATAACTACTAGACTAGTGAAATTTTTTTTGTAAAGGATTACTCATACAATATTGGAATCTGATTCAGTCCATATAGATATAAAATGGTAAAATTGAGAAATTCCTTAAAAATTGGGTAGAAAATATTTCATCAATATAACATCATTGAGGTAAATAAAAATGAATATCTGATATAGAGTATAGAATAGAATACCTAGAGGAATCTAGTGAGACCAAAAAAAGTTTGATCATTCTTCTTATGGAAGAGTTATCAAAAATATGAAGTTATGAAAATGTGAGAGCACTTTAGGAAAAGAAAACCCAATGCACACTAGAAATATGAGAAATAAGGGTGAGGGATGAATTAATTGGTTTTAAGTTCAATTTGGAATTTATACAATAAATATTTGGTTTTTAAGGTTTGGTCACATGGTTAGAAAAATATTGTCCCATTAGTGCATGTAATGACCCAATGTTTTTTAATGGGAATTTCCTTCGCATTAGTATGTCCTAAAATCACTTGAAAATTCAACACAATGAAATACTAAGTTCTAAGTGACCTTTAAACATAAGTTAGTCACTTCTATGTTTGCAATTTTGAAAATCCAGCGTACATAGTTGTAATCAGTAAGTTATTTGGAGTCCGATAAGAAAAACACAATTTTTTGGTGAATAGTAACCTACTCTAACGAATAGTAAAATACCCTTATGAATAGTGATATACCCTAATGAATAGTAACCACAACTATGATAGTATAAAAATAATATTCAAGTTGAAAGTACGACATACCCATATTTTAGAATAAGTTAATTAATGTTTTAAAACTGGTTTTTGATAATAAATTATTATTTAAATTAAATATTAAAAAAATAATATTTAGAATTTTTTTTTTAAAAATGGACATCATTTTTGAATTCTACACGTCAAAAAATGGTTGGGGTATATTTTTGGCATATTTTAGATATACTTGAATTTTTGATGAATAGTGAAATACCGTAATTTACAAAATTACGCTAAATAAGCTAATTATGGAGTCATGTGTGATGTTCTGTTGATGTACGCCCACTTGTTTTGGGATAAAATGATAAAATCACTATTTTTGGTCAAGGAATCATCACTATTCCTTGTCTTTTATGAAATCAATAAACTATCGAATAAACAATTGGGAAAACCCTCTCCTCCCTCACTACAAATACCCCCTCTCCTTACCTCTTTCCCTCACACCTCTCAATCCTTTTTCCAAGCAAAAAATCTTCCCAAATACCCTCCCAAGATCCTTCCCCACGTCCGCGGCTTGCTGGTCTTTCCAAAAGACCAAAATCATATCCCCTAAGAGGAGTCTCAAAGAGAGGAGATCAAAGGGTAAGAACCCTCTTCCGTTTTCAAGTGTTTTGTTTTAATTTTATTTCTTTTCTTATACCCTCTTCCCCTTCCCTTATCCAAAAGGAATTAAAGCTGCATAATCTCATATATTTTTGATTCTAATCATGTTTACGGAAAATTTCAATCATCATGCTTCTCCTCCTCTCCCTCTCGTTCTAGAATTAAAACATCGTCCGTGAGGTGTCAAATTACCAACATCATGGATAATGTGTTTTCAAATTATTTTATGATTTTGTTTTTGGTAATGAAACCATTTATGTTATGGTTGAACCAGATTATTATATATGTTATATGTCCTATTTATGGTTCTGTAATCCTCATACACTATTGATATAAAACAATAATACAAAACAAGTCAATTATGAGAAAAATTGTTAAAATTAATTCAAGTGTTTATCATTAATGATTAATGTAAAGGTTCTCTTTCACTCTAATTAACCAAAATAATTTTGTAACCATGTAACCTACTGTATGTACACTAATGTTTTATAACTTCAATTCTGGACAACCACTTTCATTTTACAATTTATTTGAACCTAAATACAATTGAACCGATCATTAAAACAAATTAAACAAACAGACCCGAACAATGAAATTGAACCTTGTAACCAATCAAAATGGGTATACATGAACTTAAAAAGGTTATAATTAATATTTTACATATATATAAGGTTATGGAACTATTTATTAATAAACTTAATTTGACTATTCAGGTCATTAATATCAAGTTGTGAACACCAACGAACCTAAGGTAAGGGATCCTTTCAATTTCACTCTTATTCAAGATTTTTCACTATGTTAGGACATGTTGTGTGTAATTATTAATTATGGGGTATGATTTTTCACCTCACCCATACTTACATATTTATGTATATGTGATGATAATTCCCTTTCCTCTCTCAATAACCCCCTTAAGTACTCCCGATACAATGCCGATAACCCGTAAGGAATTCTACCCGAACCTCTTTTATTCTTCCAGGTTGTTTTATTTACCTTTCTACCAGAATGATGTTATCTTATCTTTTATTTTTCATACTATAAATGTTGTGTACATGTTACAAGTTTATTTATCAAGACTCATTCACCACTCTCTTTTGGGGATATGCATGGTTTTAAGTGATTCTCTCCTCATTACTTCCTGATAAGTGAACCCGTATTAAGGGAACTTCCCGAAATTCTTACCTATTATCAAGTGTACTCTATCCTATGTTTTAAGTCATATTTGTCTTTATAAAATCTGAATTTTTATTATGAAAACCATCCGAGTTTACTTCTGGTTTTATTAAAAATATTATGCCTCTTTTTATTTTAATATATATTCGATGTTTTCTTAAACCGCACTAAAATGTTTTGACTGAAAGATTCCTAAAAACTATGTTTACATGTTATCATTTAAGTTTGTTATAACATTTCATGATTTATGCCTTTATACATTATTAATGTCTATTTATTATTTAATTCCTTTATTTCATGGATGATTTTATGTTACGTCCCTTTTTATTATGCTTCTTGACGTGATTGTGTGGCCATCTCTTTCCTTGGGTACTCTTATGTTTATGTATGATTGATTATGTGAGATTATTTATGTGGAAAGAATATACATGAATAAGCTTAGATGGGTGTGCCCAGATAGCACTCCAATGAATTGGGTAAAGTTAATGTTTCATGAGAATATTATGGGAAAACGGTCCAGGCGGTTAGCCTTGGCTTGTGCTACTGTGGGAAACGTGATTGACGGTTAGGCTTGACTCGTACTAAAGTCATGTTTAATGTTTCTTCCACCTCTCTATGAAACTATGATTATATAATCTCATTCTTATATGATCCCATGCCTATTTTATTCCATGTTTTCATGATCCCATGTTTATATGTTATGATTTCATATGTTCTATGCTTATAATATCATTATGTAATGCCTCCTAACTCATGTGCTTAAAGTTTATTGTTATGTTTATTCCCTTACTGGGATTTTTAGATCATTCCTTTGTTCATGTGATCCCCAGGGTACCCTATGAATATGTAAGAGCTCCAAGGAAGTTAGAAGCTCTTTATGGAGATTAAATAAAGATGTTTTTTAGCCCAATGTTTTTTGTTTTATGTACCTAGTCATCCAAGACACTAGACTTAACGATCCATGGATTGTACTCTGATGGATAATTATGCTTAAAATCATGAAATGTTTTATGTAAAAGGCTTGGGCCACTATAGTTGGTATCAGAGGATGGTCTAGTTATTTTTGGAGATTAGGAATAGATCACCTTAGTAAGAACCTTATGGATGAGACTAAGTATTAGAAAACATTCCCAAATTTTTCTGAGTATTGAGTAAGTTTTTTATCAAGAAAATACATCCTTGTATGGATACGAGCAGGTAGAGGTGGCTCTGGAACAAATGTATCCTAGGGGTAAAACCCAAAAACAACGCTTTGAGCTAGACTTGAACGGGAACTGGTGCACAACAACGCGCATTTCTGCACTCTTGGTTACGACACTCCCAAGGGATATGATTTGGTAGATTCACGAGATTAGTATAAATCATTATTAAGGGACAAAAAAAGCCCATAAGAAAATAATGTTAGAAATAGATTGAGGTTAACCTAGATTTAACCTACAGAATCACAAGTTAGGATATACTTATTCTTTATAAGTTTATCCTTTTATGTTCAATGTTTCCTTTTTATGCTCAATAACTATGTATTCAAGAACTCTAATTATCTGTTATTTTTCATAGTTAATGGCGGGAAATAAAATAACACGTTCCAATAACCAATGTGATAGGAAATGTGATGATTGCGCTAATGATATGCCTGATGTGATGGAAGCGGGTGCTCAAAACATCATTGAAGTACTTACTCAGCTTGCTTGAGTTATGAATAATAACTTGAATCAGGTGGAATTCCCTCCTCATCCAAGGAAAGAGAAAGTTTCTATGGAATCATTCATGCGACAAAGGCCTCCCATGTTTAGCGGATCTTCTGATCCCCTCCTCACGGAACAATGGATTAACTCCATTGAAAAGATATTCTCTGTCCTCTAGTGCTCAGAATAAGAGAAGGTGGTACTAGCGGTTTATCATTTTGATGGGGAAGCTGATCAGTGGTGGACACTGATCAAGAATACAAAGTCCCAAGAGGAAATTGATTCCATACATTGGGAGTAATTTAGGGGGATGTTTTTCAACAAATAATTTCCTCGAACACTCCGTCTCAACATGGAAAGAGAGTTCCTCAGAATCAAGCATAAGAAAGATGAGTCCATCGGGGTGTATGAAGAAAACTTTTCAAGGCTTTCAAGGTACGCCTCTGTCTTTGTCATGAACACTGAAAGTAAGGTGGATCACTTCTTTCGCGGACTAAAGTCGAGTCTACGAAAAGCGTTGGCGATTCGAGACTTTGACAGTTATGAGGACATTGTATGTTGTTCCCTCAAGGTAGAAATAGAGATTGTATAATCTCCGTGGTCTCATGGGACTAGTGGAAAAAAGAATGAAATGGAAAACAACATGGGTGTTCCATCAAATAAATCCCTTGATGGATAGAATCCCAACATTCCCCTTTGAAAATTTTTTGGGAAGAAGCATCCTGGTAACTGTCTGAAGGGAACCAAGAGTTTCTTCAAATGTAGAAAGTTTGGTTATCTGGCCAAGAACTACCAAAGGGGTATTAAAAATCCCACTAATGTTGAAGAATAAAGGAAGGTTCAGATCAACACTCAGCCTGCAGTGCAGTGTTACAACTGCAGGGAGCTTGGGAATTATGCAAACAATTGGCCTAAGCCCAGGGTTGTCAGAGGAAATCAACAAAAACCTACAAGGAAACAAGGAAGGGCTTATGATATCACTACTACTGAGGTGAAGCCGAAAAATGATGTGGTGACAGGTACGCTTGTTATTCATTCAAGAATAGTGAATGTACTATTTGATTCTAGTTCTACACATTCTTTCATATCTTTTAAGTTTAGTAGAACTATTCAAACACCACCTCAGAATTTGGAGGAAATGTTATCTATGAGAACAACGAATGGGGAAATCGTTACATCCAAGTTTTATAACTCCTCCCCAGTTAACGTTTGTGGATTGAACCTCCCATAAAATCTCGTCATACTTCCTTTAGTAGAGTTTGATGTTATCTTGGGCATGGATTGGCTATCATTGTACAAGTCCGACATCAATTTTCAGGAAAGGGAGATCACTTTTCACATACCGAAGCATCCTCTAATTATTTAAAAGTGTAAGGAAGAAGATGAGTTTCCTTTAGAATATTCGTCTCATGTTTGGATTCTGCTTCCTTGTGAGAAATCTTATATATCTCAAATGATTGGGACAAAGGATAGAATCATGCTTGAAGACATGCCCATCGTGAGGGATTACACTGATGTATTCTCTGAAGAATTTCCTGGTCTTCCTCCTAACCAAGAGGTTGAGTTCTCAATTGAACATATCCCCAGATCTCTGCCAATGTCAAAGACACCTTACAGAATGGCCGCCGTAGAGCTAGAAGAGTTAAAGAAGCAGTTACAGGAGAATATGGAGAAGGGGTTTGTATGCCCGAGTGCTTCACTGTGGGGTGGTACAGTCCTCTTCGTCAAGAAGAAGGATATATCAATGCGCCCTTGCATTGATTATCGTGAGCTCAGTAAAATCATGATAAAGAAAAAGTATCCCCTTCCACGGATAGATGACTTGTTCGATCAGCTTCATGGGGCCATTTATTTCTCTATGGTGGACCGTCGGTCGGGGTATCACCAAATAAAGGTGAGGAAGGAAGATATTCCCAAGACAACATTTAGAACGAGTTATGGACACTATGAGTTCATAGTAATGACCATCAGACTCACTAATGATCCATCAATTTTTTTGGATTTAATGAATATAGTCTTTAGAGATTACCTCGACAAATTTGTGGTATAATTTATTGATGATATTATGATATACTCCAAGAGAAAGGGGGAACATGAAGAATATTTGGAAGTGTTAAAGACTTTTCGAAGGGATAAGTTGTATTCAAAGTACAGTAAATGTGAGTTCTGGATGGAGTAAGTATCATTCTTGGAGCATGTTTCCACCAGTAAAGGGATACCTGTGGACCCTTCCAAGATGAAGGAAATTGAATAGTGGCCCAGGCCAACTTCTATAATGGAGATCCGCAGCTTTTTGGGTCTAGCTTGGTATTATTGACGATTCGTGAAGAACTTTTCATGATTGTCGAACCCAATGACCAAGATGACGTGGAAGGGAGTAAAGTTTTTCTGGACATAAGAATGTGAAGACTATTTCAAGGAGTTGAAAAAAGGCTTATCACTATGCCAGTACTCACACTCTCTACCAGTGAGGAACTCTTTGTGGTGTATAGTGATTCTTCTAATATGGGATTAGGCTTTGTGATAATGAAAAATGATAATGTGATAGCCTATGCCTCAAGGCAGCTGAAAATCTATGAGCAAAACTATCCAACACATGATCTGGAGTTAGCAGTTATGATCTTTACTTTGAAAATCTGGCGGCATTATCTCTATGGGGAGAAATGTGAGATATATACTAACCACAAGAGTCTCAAGTATATATTCAAACAGAAAGAGATTAATATGTTCTAGTGAAGATGGATAGAGCTCATCAAGAATTATGACTTCTCAATCCACTACCATCCCAGTAAGGCAAACAAGGTGGAAAATGCTTTAAGTAGAAAAGATCCAGTATCTTTATCAATGATGAGAATTGAAATGGATCCAATCTTCTTAGATTTTCGAAGGATAGAAATGGGAATAATTAAGGGAGGAACATCATCAATACTTTCTCAAATGATTTCTCAACCATCCCTCTTGGGGAAAATAAACGATGCTCAAAGAGAAGATGTGGAAACTCAAAAAAGGGTGGAAGCTATTAAAAATGGGAAAACCTCCGATTTCAAAATTGATGAGGACGGAGTTGTGAGATTTGGGACACAATTGTGTGTACCATCCGATCCAGAGATAAAGAAGGAGCTATTGAATGATGCAAATAGCTCGACCTTCTATATCCACCCAGGGAGAACAAAGATGTATCATGATATCTGAGAAAACTTTTGGTGGGACAATATGAAAAGGGAGATTTCTGAGTATACAACAAAGTGCCTTGTATGTCAACAAGTGAAGGCTGAGAGACAAAAGTTTAAGGGGATGATGAAACCACTACCCATACCAGCATGGAAGTGGGAGAACATTACCATGGAATTTTTCACTAGACTTCCAAAGACATCTAAAGAAAACAATGCTATATGGGTCGTTGTGGATCGTCTTACGAAGACAGCTCACTTTATAGCGATTCGAGAAGACTTCTCATTAGATCAACATGCACGGAGTTACATCAAATAAGTGGTAAGGCTTCATGGAGTACCACTATATATTGTATCCGACCGTGATCCAAGATTCACCTCAATGTTTTGGAAAAGTCTCCAGCATGCGCTGAGCACTGAACTGAACTTCAGTACGACCTATCATCCTCAAACTAATGGCCAACCTGAGCAAATTTTTCAGACACTGGAAGACATGTTGAGAGCATGTTCTATGTAATTAAAAGGAGTATGGGACCAACATCTTCCACTGGTTGAATTCTCCTACAACAATAGTTTCCACTCGAGCATCCAAATGGAACCATATGAAGTCCTTTATGGGAAAAGGTGCAGAACACTGGCATGTTTGGATGAAGTCAGTGAGCGTAAGCTATTATGACCTGAAATGGTTTAAGAAATGGTAGAGAAGGTGAAAACCATTCAGCAGCATATCAATATAATGACCCATAATTTACATACGTTGTTATTAATTAATAATTGAAGCACAATTTTTACAACATATAACAAAACCATGAAAGGACCGTATAGGTATAGTGTCTTTAAAAACTGGGAAACATAAACAACTGGTTCATAAATCATCTATGTTGTCTCCCATTTATTTCATCATATCTAGAGTTCCTTTTGGAATATCCTACTTAATAACCTTCTTCCTAGCCTCGGGAAAGAAAACATACAAAAGGGTGAGCTCAAATGATCAGTAATGGTAAACAAAAGAAATATCAATCACATCATATTCATAAGAACATAAATTTTTTGAAATATTAACCTGCAAAAGAGATCATAATTTCATAAAATGGGATAAATCATAGTAGTGAAATGTAATCCCAATAATCATAACTTAAAACATGAAACTTTGTGGCATACACACATAACCACAGAAAATCATTTCTTTGTAGTCAAAACTCATTTCCAAGACTATCTTAGTGGACAAAGTCTATTTCTAAACCGAGTTCACTCCTCGTTTCAGTCCTGTTTCACTGAACCAGATTATCCTTCCGTTCCAGCCATGTCAATCTCATGAGATATAAATCATTACCCAATGCATTGGAGGGAGATATAGGTCCCACCATCCTCATAATTATACCATTCTTATGTGTTTCACAAGATTATAAATAATACATCATAGCATACCCCATGTAATAAAAATGGGATTCATGAACATCATGACATCATTACATAATCCATATAAGATAAAAAGACATCATAAAAATAATTCCATCATAACATAATCAAATCAATGTAAAATAGGGATATAAAAAGAACCCTATATTATCTTAGATGGAAAATAATTTTGATAAAATTCTTGAACTCCATTCTTGAAGAAAATATCCTTTCTACTTAAAAAACATTTTTTCTTTATTAACATGTCATACTATTTTAAACTAAAAGAAGTTGATTAAAAATAAACTTGAAAACTTGTAAATGAATCTTCATGGAAATAATGTTTTATGAAATCATAAAATCCATTCATGCCGTATAAGTTAAAAAAAACATTCTTCTCGTACTTTGGCTAGAAAAGTCAAAAAGTACCTGGTACCAAAAACGAAAAAAGATTCCTTTCATATCTTTTACTAAAAACTCAAAGAAGGGTAAAATTGGATTTAAAAAATTGTAGGAGGATATAAATAATATTACATTTTTAGGAAACATGGATGTGGATGATAAATATTCCCTAGTAATTTCTGAAGTATAAACAATCTCGGATAAAAATTGAGATTGCGAGATTTTTCCTTACCTTAGGTCCGATTTGCTTCGTATGTGCCCAAAACTCCTGTATATTGATTTAAATAATGTCATTGACTTATTACAGAATCTTACTCATTGTTATGATATCATTTATGGTCATATTCTTAGCTTCTTATTAGTAATATTTTATTTCTACTTGTTATTCGGGTGTTTATTGCTTTTTGTTCTTATGCGTGTTTTGTCGAATAAATTCTTATTCTTATTTTTAGGTTATAGATAACTCATTTAAATAATGGTATTAGTGTAATATATATCATATTTATCCATTAAATTAATCTATATAATCATTATGCAATGAAGATCATGTAGAACGAGTCGCATCACATCGTGGAGACGATAGGCAGTACGTACGCACGAGCGATGATATCGTTCCCATGATCATGGAATTGTATTGAAGTGTATGTATACTATTTCAGAATAAATAACACTTTAAAATAATCATGTATACTTATTATTTACACCATTATACCCATCAAAGTAAGGTGGTGGTGGAAAACAGATTACACTAAGGCGTGGAGATGGTATTCCGTACGTACGCACACACGGTGATTTCATTTTCCGTAGGATGGATTGAAGGTGAAATAGTGTTGTTTCATATTTATAATAACATATTAGTATATGAGTGATACTGATGTTATTACTTCATAATGAAACAAATAAGGAATAAGACATTTAAGAAGAAAGAAATTGGAAAGGATCGGTAATGGATATTACCTCTTCTTTGACACGCCTCTTCTTAACCTCCTCTTAGGGCACTAGGGATGGTATTTTAGGAAGACCAGGACCTCTAGGATGTTTCTAGAGAAGTGGAGAAGAGAATTTGTCAGCGTTTGGCTGAGCTAGATGGATCAAAGTGGTGTGAGGAGGAGAGAGAGGAGATGCCCTTTTATAAGGGAAGAGAGGGGCACCTTAGAAAAAACTAAAAATATTATTTTTTATAAAGTCATATTTTTTGTTTTTAATGGCTCCAAATTGATTTATTTCAAAGCTAAGGTGGGGATCGGTCTAAATCCTCTCATAAAATAGAATTTTTACAAGTTCAGGTTACTATTTTAACCTTATCATCTTGATTTAACTTTAAGTTCAAAAATTTTACTTTTACCGTGTCTTCTTGTTTTCTTACACTATAACGTTAATAAACATACTATAACAAACCAAAAGAACCCCAAGTTGTTTATTATTAATATATATAAACTTATCTAAGTAATTTGGACAAACCATTGATTTTTAGTAATAAAATAACAATTAATAATATAATATTTTTTTAAAAAACTATTTTATGTCAATTTTGAAACTCTTTGGTAATTGATTTTTGTGAAAATCATAAAAACATGATTAGTTCGAAAAAATTTAATTAAATAAATACTAACATGTCATATTAACCTATAAAATTAGTTTAATTCATAAAAAGTCTCAAATTACATTTATTTGGGTATTTATAATATCAATTATGTTAATATTTCCTTAATAAGGTAATTACTGCATCATCATTGTGTCATAAATAAAATATTTGAAGTATAAAAATTATAAATAAAATACCATTATGTAGGAAATCTTTTTATATTTTTAATGAATATTTATAGTCGAATTTATCTTATGTATAACCCTATATTAAAAATGTTTTAGTTATTAAACATTGATTTTAACTATTTTAACTATTCCTTAAATAAAATAATAATAAATGTCCTAATCTAATCCAAGTGGACCTAAATGGTCACATTTTATCCCTAAGGTTGTTTTTGTTCGAATTACACTTATCCTATATAATTAGGACATGTGTTAGGGTAATAATAATATCATTTTTACCCTTAATTACCCTATTTACTTTTAATCGTGGTAAATAAAAGTAAAAAGTTACTATTCACCAAAAATTATTTTAATCTCATTGAACCACATTTTACTTATTGACATCAACCGCGTCTCTCGCATTTTTGGAATTCCATTCACAAAAGTGATAAAACTATGTTTTATGTAAATTTTCAAATTCTCCTAGGAGGTGGGTAAAAGACGGTCAAAAGTTCAATAAATTTTTTATATATCTAAAATTATTATAAAATGACTCCAATGAATTACTTTGAACTTATATAGGTATTATGTATCGATTTTTACCCAAAATAAATTTAAATAAATTAGATAATTATTTAATTAAAAAGTCGGTTTTTAAATAGTAACCCAGTGTTTTCACTATTCATCAAAAATTGAAAGTTTTAAGAAAAATACCAAAAATTCACACTAGTATAATTTTAATATTCTAAATCCAAAAAATGAAGTCCATTTTGGAAGATAAAATTTGTAAAATTTTAAAAAGTGTGTATTACTTTTCATAACGGCTAGTTTTAATAATATTTTAATAGCATATCATTGTTCAGTGAAACTCAGTATTGCGTACAACGCAAGTTATAGAGGAAGGTCGAGATTGTGTGTAAAGAAAGCCAAGCAAGTGTTGTGTGTAATGAAAGATTACTTTGATGATGTATATAACATAAAATAAAAAAATTTCTCAGAAAAATCTCAGGTGTTACATTCTACCCCCCTTAAAATGAATTTCGCCCTCAAAATTCATCACTTTGTAACAAACAAATGAGGATACCTCTCCCTCATCATATCTTCAAGCTCCCATGTAGCTTCTTATAATTGGTGGTTCCTCCATAAAATTTTCACCAAGCAAGTGGCCTTGTTTTGTAGGACTTTTTCGCTACGATCGAGAATCTCTATCAGTTGTTCTTCATAAGAAAGATCTTGCTCGAACGGTACAAATTCTGAGCTGAGTACATGTGAAGGATCATGTATGTACTTTATCATGAGAGATACATGGAACACATCATTAACTTGAGAGAGATTCGGTGGAAGCACCAATCGGTAAGCTACCTTCCCAACACGATCCAATATTTTAAAAGGACTGATATACCTAGGGCTCAACTTTCCCTTCTTTCAAAATATCATTACTCTCTTACAAGGAGATATTCGTAAGAACAATTTATCACCCACATCAAACTCTAGGTCTTTTCTTCGATTTTCGGCATAACTTTTTTGTCGACTCTGGGTTGCTCTTATGTGTTGTTGAATATATCTGATCTTTTCTTCCATCTCAATAACAAGATCAGAACCTAATAGCTTTCTTTCCCCAACTTCATCCCAGCAAGTTGGAGTTCAGCATTTCTTTCCATAGAGAGCTTCATAAGGAGCCATCTGAATACTGGAGTGAAAGCTATTATTATAAGAAAATTCCACCAAAGGTAGGTGTTGATCCCGACCACCTTTGAAATCCATAGATCAAGATCTTAACATATCTTCTAGAGTTTGAATTGTTCTATCAGACTGACCATCTGTCTAAGAATGGTAAGCAGTGCTGAAACTCAACTCTGTATCCAGAGTATGCTGAAGAGTTCTCCAAAACATTGAGGTAAACCTCAGATCCCGATCAGATATAATGGAAAGTGGTACTCCATGCAATCTTACCACTTACTTTACATATATCCTGGCAAGCTAATCAAGAGAGAAATCCTCTCTAATAGCAATGAAGTGTGCCGACTTCGTAAGACGATCAACTATAACCCAGATAGCATTATTTTCTTTTGGATTTTTTATGAAGTCTAGTGACAAAGTCCATAGTGATGTTTTCCCATTTCCATTCAGGTATGGGTAATGGTTGTAACATCACCTTAGACTTCTGTCTCTCGCTTTAACTTCCGGACAAACCAAGCATCGAGAGACATACTCAGCAACATATCTTTTCATGTCATCCCACCAGATGTACTCTTTCTGGTCCCTATACATCTTCGTGCTTCCAGGATTAAAAGAGAATGAAGAACTATGAGCCTCATCCAGCAACTCCTTATTTAATTATGGGATTGGAGGAACACAAACCTGATTCCTGAACCTTATTATCCCATCACAATCAAGGTTGAATTCAGGAACATTTCTCACCTTCTTTTGTAACTCTACATCTTCTTTTTGGGCCTCTTTAATCTTCACATGTATAGATGGTTGAATATTCATTTTAGAAAGATAATATTTTCCCCTTCCATTATAATTCCAAGATCCATCCTTTGTAAATCCATAAATATTGGATCTTTTGTGATCCTCATCATGGATAAGCTGGCATGGTCTTATTGACTTAATGCGTCTGCCACCTTGTTTGCTTTCCCATGGTGATAATGAATTGAGCAGTCATAATCCTTAATCATCCCCAACCATCTTCCTTGATGCATATTCAGCTCCTTCTGTGTGAAAATATAATTTAAACTTTTATGATCAATATAAATATCACACCTTTCACCATAAAGATAATGCCTCCAAATATTTAATGTAAAGATTACCACAGATAACTCTAAATCATGAGTTGGGTAATTTTTCTCATGGATTTTCAAATGTCGTGAGGCATAAGCTATCATCATATAATTTTTCATGAGAACACACCCCAATCTCTTATTGGATGCATCACTGTAGATCACAAACCTTTCTCTACTACAAGGCAGTGTGAGCACAGGTGCACTGGATAACCTTCTTTTCAACTCCTTGAAATTCTCTTCACATTCCTCCATCCACATGAACATAACTCCTTTTCGAGTCAACCTGGTGAGTTTATTAGATAGTCATGAAAAATCTTTCACAAAAAATCAATAATATCCATCCAGAACAAGAAAACTTCTGATCTTACTTACTGTTGTTGGTCTCGACCATCTTTCAATAACCTATGCTTTTGCTGGATCTATAGATATCCCCTATTTTGAGATTAAGTGACCAAAAAATTAAACTTTTTGAAGCCAAAATTCACACTTGGTAAATTTGCCATAATGTTTTTCCTTTCATACGGTATTCAAAACAATTATCACGTGATCTTTATGTTCTTACTTTCTCTTTGAATAGAAAAGAATATCGTCTATAAAGACTACCAAAAACTGATCATGATAGTCTCTAAAGACTCTATTCATTAGATCCATAAAGATAGCAGGGGCATTAGTAAGACCAAATGGCATCACTATAAATTCACAGTGTCCATACCTTGTAGGGAAAGCTGTCTTTGGTATATCCTCCCTTTTGACTCTTAACTGATGATACCCTGAACGAAGATCAATCTTGGAAATGTATTGAGCTCCGCGTAGTTGGTCAAATAAGTCATCAATGCATGTGAGAGGATATTTGTTATTGATAGTGATCTTTTTAAGTTATCGATAATCAATGGAGAGTCTCATTGATCCATATTTCTTCTTAACAAATAGAATAGGTGCTCCCCAAGGTGACGAACTAGGGCATATGAATCCCAAATCAAGATTCTATTGGAGTTACTTCTTCAATTCCTGAAACAAAATTGCGGCCATTCTATAAGGTGTCTTTGAAATAGGCATAGCACCTGGTATAGTTTAATTGAAAACTCAACTTCACAATTTGGTGGAAGACCTGGAAATTCCTCCGGAAAGACGTCATCAAACTCTCGTACAATGGGAATATTCTTAATCACGAGTTTTTCACCAACCATTTGAGATAAATAACCTTCATTTAGTGGAATCAGGACCCATAAGATGGAATAAATTTCCACTAGAAGGTTATGCTAATCCTTGCATCGATATATGATCATCGATTGATCTGGAATATGAAATGTGACTTCCCTTCTTTGACAATTGATATGAGCTCCATATAAAGAAATCCAATCCATGCCAAGAATCACATCAAATTCCACTATAGGAAGGATCAGAAGATTTGCATGAATCACTTTCCCACAAACTTCAATAGGAGAATAATTATAAACTTTTGATGCGACTATTGTGCCATTAGGGGTTGTAACAGCTAACTCAACATCTAATTGTTGAGGTAATACAGCGATACCCTTAAAAAATTCTTCAGAAATAAAAGAGTGGGTGGATCCAGAATCAAATAAAAAATTTTCTACTTTAGAGTGGATGGTAAGTGTACCTTTCACCACTGCGTTATCGTACTCCACATCACTGATAAAAATTGCATGTGACTTTCCTTTGTCTTTAGCCTTAAGAGTTTGTTGACGTCGACCATAATAAAAAACCATTAGATTAGGGTATTTATTATCATAATGCCACATTTCCTTGCACTTGTAACATTTAAGTGTAGGAGGTGCACCCTGTGTAGCCTTTTCTTTGTTCGCATCACTAGACATCTTCTTCCCATCATTGCGGAATTCAAATTCCCGATGACCTTCATTTGCACATTTGAAAGATTTACTTTTCCCTTTAAGATAACTCCCTCCATGTTTCTTTCCACACTTTGAGAACAAGGGAAAACTCATATTCTTTTCAGTGTGATCTTTATATTTTCCTTTGAATTCCATTTTCCTCTTCTTATCAAATGAATATGACTGATGGGTTACTCCAATCTCCATCTTAACATTGAGAGCACATCGAATGATTTACTCGTAGCTATTGAAGTCCCTTATGGCTAATTCCCTTCGAAGACTTGGTTTAAATCCACTAAAGAATCGATCAATATTACTCTACGGTTGGATAATAATTCTGGAAGCATACCTTGCAAGTCTTGTAAAATTTTCTTCGTAGGTGCCAACAGATTTATCATCCTTTTTTTCAGTTCAAGAAACTCCTCCATCTTTGTTCGAAGAATACGAGGGAAGTACTTATTGAAAAATAAGTTCTTGAACTCGTCCCATTCCATGGACTCAATTTTATCTCTTTGACTTGTATTCTTGATAAGATTCCATCATTGATCAGAATCACCTTCCAAACGATACACTACTAAGATGACTTTGTCATGTTCAGAACATTGAAGAACTGAAAATATCATTTCAATTGTACTGATCCATTGTTAAGCAACTAATGGATTAGTAGACCCGCTGAATGAGGGTGGATACTGCCTCATAAAGGATTCAAATAAATGTTGCTCCTTCCTTTGCTCCTTTTGAAGTTCTTGCATGATTCATAGCTTGATAATGTTGTGTGACCATGGTTACAAGACTTTTCATTCCAGCTCCCATAACGTTTGGTTGCTCCGGGGGACAATCATTGCATTGCTCGTCGCATTCTGTATTAACACGGTTCTTTCGGGTTCAAGCCATTGACTAAAACCAATAAGATAGTGTGAGTAACACTAATTATAATAGGAAAACCACATAATGAAGAATAAAATTTCACACTTAAGGTCTTATTATAGGTTGTTCATGGACATTACTAAAACACTAAGATTGTGTTCTATGCTTAGATATATCCTTAGGGTTCTTACTAAGGCTTTCACATCCTAGTTTCTAAAGGTTGACTATACCTTTCCTCTGATACCAACTATAACGACTGATAATTTATATACATTGTTATTACTTCATAATTTAAGCACACTTATTACAACATATAACACAACCATTAAAGGACCATATAAGTATAGTGTCTTTAGAAACTGGGAAACATAAACAACTTGTTCCTAAATCATCTACATTGTCTCCCATTTATTTCATCATATCTAGAGTCCCTTTTGGAATATCCTACTTAATAACCTTCTTCCTGACCTGGGGAAACAAAACATACAAAATGGTGATCTCAAATGCTCAGTAAGGGTAAACAGAAGAAATATCAATCACATCATATTCATAAGAACATAAAATTTTGGAAATCTTAACCTGCAAAAGATATCATAATTCCATAACATGGGAAAAATCATAGTAGTGAAATGTAATCCCAAAAATCATAACTTAAAACATGAAACTTTTTTGCATACACACACAATCATAGAGAATAATTTCTTAGTAGTGAAGACTCATTGCCAAAACTATCTTAGCGGACAAAGTCCATTTCTGAACTGAGTTTACTCCTCGTTTCAGTCCTGATTTACTGAACCAAATTAACCTGCCGTTCTATCCATGTCTCTCTCATGAGATATAAATATTTACCCAATGCATTGGAGGGAGATATAGGTCCCACCCATCTCATAATTATACCATTATTATGTGTTCCACAAGATCATAAATAATACATCATATCATAACCCATGTAATAAAAATGGGATTCATAAACATCATGCCATAATTACATAATCAATATAAGATAAATGGAAATCATAAAAATAATTCCATCATAACATAAAGAAATCAATGTAAAAATAGGGATATAGACAGAACCCTATATTATCTTATATGGAAAATAATTTTGATAAAATTCTTGAACTCCATTCTTGAGGAAAATATCCTTTCTACTTAAAAAACATTTTTCCTTTATTAACATGTAATACAATTTTAAACTAAAAGAAGTTGATTGAAAATATACTTGAAAACTTGTAAAGGAAGCTTCATGGAAATAATTTTTTATGAAATCATAAAATCCCTTCATGCCGTATAAGTTAAAAAAACATTCTTCTCGTACTTTGGCCGGAAAAGTCATATAGTACCTCGTACCAAAAATGACAAAATATTCCTTTTATATCTTTTAAGAAAAACTCACCGAAGGGTAAAATTGGATTTAAAAAATTGTAGGAGTATATAAATAATATTACATATTGAGGAAACATGGATTTGGTTGATAAATATTCCCCAATATATTCTGAAGTATAAACAATCTCGGATAAAAATTGAGATTGTGAGATTTTCCCTTACCTTAGGTCCGATTTGATTTGTACATGTCCAAACCTCCTGTATAATGATTTTAATAATATCATTGACTTATTCCAGAATCTTACTCATTGTTATGATATCATTTATGGTCATATTCTTAGCTTCTTATTAGTAATATTTTATTTCTACTTGTTATTTGGGTGTTTATTGCTTTTTGTTCCTATGCGTGTTTTGTCGAATAAATTCTTATTCTTCTTTTTAGGTTATAGAGAAATCATTTACAGAATGGTATTAGTGTAATATATATCATAATTATTCATTAAATTCATTTATATAATCATTATGCAATGAAGATCATGTAGAACGAGTCGCATCACATCGTGGAGATGGTAGGCCGTACGTACGCACAAGCGATGATATTGTTCCCATGATCGTGGAATTGTATTGAAGTGTATGTCTACTATATCAGAATCATTATCACTTTAAAATAATCATTTATACTTATTCATGAAACCATTATACCCATCCAAGTAAGGTGGTGGTGGAAAACAGATTACACCACGACGTGTAGACGGTATTCCGTACGTACGCACGCACGATGATTTCATTTTCCGTAGGATGGATAGAAGGTGAAATAGTTTTGTTTCATATTTATAATAACATATCTGTATATGAGTGATACTGATGTTATTACTTCCTAATGAAAAAACTAAGGAAGAAGAATTCAAAGAATAAATAAATTGGAAAGGATCGCTAATGGATATTACCTATTCTTTGACGCGCCTCTTCTTGACCTCCTCTTAGGGCACTAGGGATGGTATTTTAAGAAGACCAGGACCTCTAGGATGTTTCTAGGTAAGTGAAGAAGATAATTTGTCAGGGTTTTTCTGAACTTGACGACTCAAAGTTGTGTGAGGAGGAGAGGGAGGAGGTGCCCTTTTATAAGGGAGGAGAGGTGAACCTTAGGAAAAACTAATAATATTATTTTATTATAAAGTCACATTCGGTTGTTAATAGCCACAAATTGATTTATTTTGAATTTAAGGTGGGTATGGGTCTAAATACTCTCATCCAATAGAATTTGGACAAGATTAGGTTACTATTTTAACCTTATCATTTAGATTTAACTTTAAGTTCAGTAATTTTACTTTTACAGTGTCTTCTTGTTTTCTTACACTATAAGGTTAATAAACTTACTATAACAGGAAAAACGAACCCCAAGTTGTTTATTATTAATATATATAACCATATATAAGTCAGTTTGACGAACTTTAGATTTTTAGGAATAAAATTACAATTAATAATATAATATTTGTTTTAAAAACTATTTTATGTCAATTTTGACACTATTTGGTAATTGATTTTTGTGAAAATCATAACAACATGATTTGTTCAAATAAATTTAATTAAATCAAAACTAACATGTCATGTTAAGCTATAAAATTAGTGTAATTCATAAAAAGTCTCAAATTAAATTTATTTGGGTATTTATAATATCAATTATGTTAGTATTTCCTTAATAAGGTAATTACTGCATCATCATTGTGTCATAAATAAATTATTTAAAGTATAAAAATTATAAATAAAATACTATTATGTAGGAAATCTCTATACCTTTCTAATGAATATTTATAGTCGAATTTATCTTATGTATAACCCTATATTTAAAATGTTTTAGTTATTAAACATTGATTTTAACTATTTTAACTATATTTTAAATAAAATAATAATAAATGTCCTAATCTAATCCAGGTGGACCTAAATGGTTATATTTTATCCCTAAGGATGTTTTTGGTCGAATTACACTTATCCAATAGAATTAGGACATGTGTTAGGGTAATAATAATATCATTTTTACACTTAATTACCCTATTTACTTTTAACCGTGGTAAATAAAAGTAAAAAGTTAATATTCACCAAAAATTATTTTTATCTCATTAAACCACATTTTAGTTTCTGAAATCAACCATGTCTCTTGGATTTTTGGAATTCCATTCACAAAAGTTGTAAAATTACGTTTTATGTAAATTTACAAATTCTCCTAGGAGGTGGGTAAAAGACGGTTACAAGTTCAATAATTTTTTTTATATCAATAATTATTATAAAATGACAACAATGAATTAATTTGAACATATATAGGTATCATGTATAAATTTTTACCTGAAATAAATTTAAATAAATTAAATAATTATTTAAATAAAAATTCGGTTTTTAAATAGTAACCCAGTGTTTTCACTATTCATCAAAAATTGAAAGTTTTCTGAAAAATACCGAAAATTCACCCTAGGGTAATTTAAATATTCAAAATCCAAAAATGAAGTCCATTTTGAAAGATAAAATTTGTAAAATTTCAAAAGGTGGGTATTACTATTAATAACGGCTAGTTTTAATAATATTTTAATAGCATATCATTGTTTAGTGAATCTCGGTATTGCGTACAACGCAAGTTATCAAGGAAGGCCGCGATTGCGTGTAAAGCAAGCCAAGATAGTGTTGTGTATAATGAAAGATTCCTTTGATGATTTATATAACATAAAATCAAAATATTTCTCATAAAAATCTCGGGTGTTACAATCAAGGCAGCCCAAAGTCAACAAAAGAGTTATGCAGATAACCGTCGACGTGACCTTGAGTTCATAGTTGGAGACATGGTATTTCTATGCATATCTCCGTGGAAGAAGGTCACGTGGTTTGGGAAGAAATGGAAGTTAAGTCCCAGGTACATCGGCCCCTTCAAGATCCTTGATCGAGTCGGAGTTGTGGCCTATCAAATAGGACTTCCACCTACCATGTCGAAAGTACATGATGTCTTTCATGTATCCCTCTTAAAGAAGTACATACCAGACCCTTCACATGTACTCTCTTCAGAGGTGGTATAGTTGGAGGATGATCCTTCCTATGAGGAGCAACCAGTGAAGATTTTGGATCATAGAGAGAATGTTCTACGTAACAAGACTACTCATCTGGTCAAGGTACTATGGAGAAACCATAAGTACGAAGAGGCAACATGGGAACTGGAGGAAGCAATGAAGGAAAAGTATCCACATCTATTTTTGACCTAGAATGTAAAATGAAATTTCGAGGGAGAAATTTCTTAGGGGGGGGGAGAATGTAAGGACCCAGTGTTTTTTAATGAAAATTCCCTTCTCATATGTATGACATAAAATCACTTGAAACACAACATAATGAATTAATAAGTGCTTTGTGACCTTTAAACATAAGTTGGTCACTTCTGTGTTTGCAATTTTGAAAATCCAGCATACACAGTTGTAATCAGTATGTTTTTTGGAGTCCGATAAGAAAAACTTAATTTTTGGGTGAATAGTAACCTACCCTAATGAATAGTAAAATACCGTTATGAATAGTGATATACCCTAATGAGTAGTAACCTCACCTATGATAGTATAAAAATAATATTCAACTTGAAAGTACGACATACCCATATTTTAGAATAAGTTGATGAATGTTTTAAAACTGGTTTTTGATAATAAATTATTATTTTAATTAAATATTAAATAATCATATTAAGAAAATTATTTTTTCAAAAATGGACTTCATTTTTGGATTCTACACATTGAAAAATGTCCGAAGTAATTTTTTGGGATTTTTTTTAAATACTTGAATTTTTGATGAATAGTGAAATACCGTAATTTACAAAATTAAGCTAAATAAGCTAATTATGGAGTAATGTTTGATGTTATGTTGATGTAAGCCCACTTGGTTCTGGATCACATGATAAACTCACTATTTTTGGTCAAGGAATCATCACTATTCCTTTTCTTGTGGGAAATTAATAAACTATTGGATAAACAATTGGGAAAACCCTCTCCCCCTCACTATAAATACCCTCCCTATTTACCTCTTTCCCTCACACCTCTCAATCCTTTTTACTAGCCAATATTATGCCCATATACCCTCCCAAGCACCTTTCTCACCTCCAAGGCTTCATGGAATTTCCAAACGACCAAAATCAAAGCCCTTAAGAGGAGTCTCAAAGAGAAGAGATCAAAGGGTAAGAACCCTCTTCCGTTTTCAAGTGTTTTGTTTTCATTTTCTTTATTTTCATATACAATCTTACCCTTACCTTATCCAAAGTCATGAAGGCCCCAGAATCTCATATATTCTGGATTCTAATCATGTTTATGCAAAATTTCAAGCATCATGCTTCTCCTCCTCTCCCTCACGTTCTAGAATTAAAACATCATTCGTGATGTGTCAAATTTCCAACATCATGGATAATGTGTTTTAAAATTATTTTTTCATTTTGTTTCTGGTCATGAAACCATTTATGTTATGGTTGAACCATATTATTATATATGTTATATTTCCTATTTAAGGTTCTGTAATCTTCATACACTCATGATATAAAATAATAATACAAAAAAAGTCAATTATTGGAAAAATCGTTAAAATTAATTCAAGTGTTTATCATTAATGTTTAATGTAAAGGATCTCTTTCACTCTAATTAACCAAATGAATTTTTTAACAATGTAACCTACTATATGTACACTAATGTTTTGTAACATCAATTCTGGACAAACACTTTCATCTTACAATTTATTTGAACCTAAATACAATTGAACCGATCATTAAAACAAACGAAACAAATAGACCCGAACAATGAAATTGAACCTCGTAACCAATCAAAATGGGTACAAATGAACTTAAAAAGGTTATAACGAATCTTTTACATATAGGCAAGGTTCTGTAAATATTTATTTATAAACCTAATTTGACTATTCAGGTCGTTAATATCAAGTGGCGAACACCAACATACCTAAGGTAAGGGATCCTCTCAATTTCACTCTTATTCAAGATTGTTCACTATGTTAGGACATGTTGTGTGTAATTATTAAATATGGAGTATGATTTCAAACCTCCCCAATACTTCCATATTTATTTATAAGTGATGATAATTCCATTTCCTCTCTCACTAACCCCCTTAAGTACTCCTGATACCATGCCGATAACCCGTAAGGAATTCTACCTGAACCTCTTTTATTCTTTCAGGTTGTCTTATTTACCTTTCTACCAAAATGATGTTATCTTATATTTCCTTTTGAATACTATAAATTTTGTTTAAATGTTACATGTTTATTTATCAAGACTCTTTCACCACTCTCTTTCAGGGATATGCATGCTTTTAAGTGATTCTCTCCTCATTACTTCCCGATAAGTGAACCCGTATTAAGGAAACTTCCTGAATTCTTACCTATTATCAAGTGTACTATATACTCTATTTTAAGTCACATTTGTATTTATAAAATCAGCCTTTATATTATGAAAACCCTCCTGGTATACTTCTGGTTTTTTAAAAAATATTATGCCTCTTTTCGTTTTAAGAGATATTCAATGTTTTCTTAAACTGCACTAAAATGCTTTGACTCAAAGATTCATAAAAACTATTTTTACATGTTATCACTTCAGTTTTTTATCACTTGTCATGATTTATGCCTTTATAAATTATTAATCTATATTTATGATTTAATTCTTTTCTTTCATGGATACTTGTATGTTACGTCCCTTTTTATTATGCTTCATAACGTTATTGTGTGCCCATATCATTCCTTGAGAACTCATATGTTTATGTATGTTGGATTATGTGAGATTCTTTATGTGGAAAGCATATACATGAATATGTTTAGATGGGTGGGGCTAGATAGTGCTCTAATTCATTCAGTAAATTTTATGTCTCATGAGAAGATTATGGGCAGACGGTCCAGGCGGTTAGCCTTGGCTTGTGCTACTATGGGAAACGAGATTAGCAGTTAGCCTTGACTCGTACTAAAGTCATGTTTAAAGTTGCTGCCACCTCTCTATGAAACTATTCTTATATAATCTCATGCTTATATGATCCCATTATTATTTTATTCTATGTTTTTATGATCCCATGTTTATATGTTATGATTTCATATGTTCCATGCTTCCAATATCTTTATGTCAAGCCTCATAACTGATGTGATTAATGTTTATTCTTATGTTCATTCCCTTTCTTGGATTTTTAGCTCATCCCTTCATTCATGTGTTCCCTAGGGTACCCTATGCAGATGTAAGAGCGCAAAGGAAGTTAGAATCTCTTTATGGAGATTAAATAAAGACGTTTTTTTAGCCCCATGTTTTATGTTATATGTACCTAGTCTTCCAAGACACTAGACTTAACGATCCTTGGATTGTACTCTGATGGTTAATTATGATTAAAATCATGAAATGTTTCAGGTAAAAGGCTTGGGTCACTATAGTGCACATTCCACTTCCTATGGTGGGACCCCATTTGGTTTTATGTGAATAGTCTGGCTAACTGTGAGAAAACTGGGACACACGATATTCTACATTGTGCTGAGATACCCACATGATAATGAAAACCTGTGCACATTATTAAGGAAGACTATGAACCTTTCCTTACACTATTTTCCAGCCCTCACATGGTTTCTCAAACCTTGCTAACTGGATCCCATAGTTTCTACTATCCCTGTTGCCTAGTGAATTTATTCACCGAATGTAGTTCTGATCCACGAAGAATCCCCAAACACCCCAAAACAACCATTATACCATTAGGAATTTATATTAGGTCAAGAAAAAATATTTTTAATAAAAAATAATGGATATGAACCATATATACAAACTAGGTTCTTACAGTATTCTCCCCCTTAAATGAACTTATCCATGAATTCACCATCCAAGGGAGAAAAAGCTTCATCTGAGAACATCTATTGCCACTAAGCACATATGTTGGCCTCAAATTACGAAGTCTCATCCTGTACCTAGCCATGCTACCATTACACTAGTACTGAAGGGATATATAGGCCTCGTAGATCCCTTGTTCTCTAATCAATAATGCGTATAGGATACTCCTCAAAATAGGCATCATCATCTAGCTGAAAAACCTCTAGATCAGAAGTATGAGAAGGGTCGGCATGATAACAAGGAATTTGGGAAATGAGGAAGATGTCATGCACGACACGATTCCTCTGAGGTAATAGAAATAGAGATGCAACTAGCATGGTTCTATCCATAATCTCAACTAGCCTTCCATAATGAGGATATAACTTTCCATTCCTTTGTATCCATATATCCCCAAGTGTTTATGATACCCATATGAAAATGTGATCAATCAACACAGACTCTATAGGTCATCGACAGAGATTGACATAAGATTTTTGTCTAAATTGAGAATTATAAATCTACTTCATGATTATGTGAACCTATTCTGAGGTTTCCTAAATGACATGAGGACCCAATAGCATGACCACCCATACATCTAAACAAAACAGTGGTGAATGGAATGACCTGCCATATAGGGCCCCATAAATATCCATATGAATCATAACATAGTAAATTTTATTATATGTGAACTCAAAGAGAAGAATATTATTCTCTAAAGAACCCCTAAAATAAATGAATCAATCTTATATCTTTTCATCTAACCCCTTTATGGTTTTTTCTAACTAGAGATCGGTCTGTGGGTGGAAGGTTGTTCCTATATGCACATGTATACCCATTGATTTTTATAACCCCTATCATAAAATCAATGTGAAATATGAATAACTATCTTAAACAATTTTATGAGGGAACTCATTCAATTTTACAACCTCACAAATATACATTCTTCCCAAATCATCAATTGAGAAAGTGTCCCTAATTAGAAGGATGTGGGATACTTTCATCAGTAAATCCATGACTACCCAAATAGTGTCGCTACCTCGAGGAGACATTGGTAAGATGATGGAAAAATAAATCACACATAATATATTGTATCATATTCGTGGGAGCCCAGATATGACCATTTATAAGTAGGATTTCATAATCATTTATAGTCTAATCTAGGGGCGGGTCCTCACCAGAAATACCTTCCCGCATAACCAAATCCCCAGGATCATAATAAATCCTCATCTTCACCTTCTCCAGAAGTGAATATTTCAATAATTATTATTCATATATAGGCTTTTCATGATGTTTTTACAACTATATGTGCATATTAGAAAATAGATCCATATGCTTTCATTTTCTACTAGCCTTATGAAATTCTATTGTCTAAGTCCTCCTACTTAGAGCATCAGAAATAGTGTTTCGTTTCCCAAGAATATTTTCAAGATTGAATAAAAATTATTGTAAATATTCAATCTATATTCATAGCATATGATTAATGTCATACTATGTGAAAATATACCTGAGGATTTTTTGGTTCATAAATACCACAAAATTCTCTCCTAATAGGTAATGCCTACATGAACCCAAGGCCTGAACTACAGATTCCTACTTGATATCATGTGTCAAATATTTCTTCCCATGGGGACTCAACTACTACAACCCATATTATATAACTCAATATTCCTAGTTCAAAACTACTCCTAGACCAATACATGATGTTTCATAAAAGAATGTATAAATTCTTCCTGGCTTTGGATAAATTAGGATTTGCACTATTTTTAATCTCACATTCAACTCCTGAAAGGATTTCTCAGGGGACTTGTACTATTAAAAAATCACACCCTTTATAGTCAAGCCTATAAGTGGTTCTACTAAGAATAATAAGTCTTATATAAAACACCCTTAATATAAAAATATCCATGAAATAATCCATGTGTCAAATATGTTTTTTGGGATTATCTCAGGTAACCATAGATCTGACCTTCTATGGGTCCTTTGAAACTTCTTCTACTGAGATAATGTGACCCAAGAAGTGAACCTTCCCAATCTAGAAGTGACATTTAATAAACTTAGCACAAAACTAGTGCTCTCTTAGTGTATTCAAAATAGTCTCAATATGAGTGATATGGTCAATTAATGTATGAGAATACACAAAGAATTTATCATTGAGGACTATGAAAAAGGAATCAAGATAGGTACGAAAAATAATATTCATCAAATCCATGACTGCAACCGGTGAATTTATAAGACCAAATTACATAAGGATATACTGATATAAAGTGTACCAACTATAGAAAGTCATTCATGGAATAACTGAAATCCCGAATCAAACCTGATAAAATCCCAATAATTGGTCAATCTTTGATAATACCTTCACTCCTCTAATATGGTTAAAAATTTCATCTATACATTGTAAGGGATACCGGTTTTTCACAGTCAGTTGATTCAATTTCTATAAATCCATAGAAATCCATAGGTTTCCTTCTTTTTTATTAGTGAAAATGATTGGTGAACCCTAAGGAAAAGTACTGGGCCTTATAAGACTATTGTCCTTGAAATCCTCTAGCTACCTATTTAATTCTTGAAACTTAGTAGTATCCATCCTATAAAGAGTAATGGATACTGGTCAATCTCAATTAACAAGCTCGATAGTAAACTCTACTTCTCTCTCAAGAGGTTGTCTAGAAAATTGATCGAGGAAAACATCATTGAATCAATCAACTGTAGTAGGGAGCTCAGTCTGATGTATTCCTTGATCCTCCATGTAAATTATAGACATTTAGGTGGTCAATACACCTATCCCAAGATTCTCCAATCCAGCTCTACCTACCTAGAAATCCCACTCACCCTTATAAATATATGTTCCTCCCTCTTTTGATGTAAAATAAACTGTAGAGTGATAAAAATACATAGTGTCATGATAAGAAACCAACCATTCAATCCTAAGAATGAAATAAAATACTATTATCTCAAGGATAAAGTGGTTCCATATGAAATGATGGATTTCTACATGAAGGATATTGTCTGTAAACATGTGTATACTCTCAGAACATATCCACAATGGTGTATCCCGTATCATAACGCCACTGGAGAACTGAAAATCGACGCAAAGGATCTCCGCAAGAAGTACATATATGAAAGAATATGATGAAAATGTATCAAAAAAGGTAGATATTATAGTATATTATACTATAATAGTACCTTGAATAATATATTGAATTTAACCCTACTCCTCTTGTATAGGTGTCACTGAAGATATATGGCATGATTCTTGGCCCTCTATTGCACCATGACTACCTAGAGTGGATCTGCTCTATTGGAGCTATATATTAGATGACTAGTTACAATGGTCACAACCTCCTTATATTCTTTTACAACAATTGTACTCCATATACCTACCTGGAAAGGTTATAATGATCCATATACTAAATGTCGAGCTAGCATGGTTCCTCTCCAACTCATCACAGATGGTAAGGTCCTACCGAAATGCAATTTATGCCCTAATAATTCACAAACTTGACACATGAAGAAGTCTATGGGACAATGGGAATCTTATTACTAGGATTACCACATTGGGGAAAACCATGTAACTATCTGTGGGTGTCATCTCGCTACCGCTACTCACACATGCAATCTCAAAGTATCGCTTCAAAACACTAGTAGAACTAATACCATTTTCGGGTAATGGACTGCCCTGTATGACACTGTATACTTCCCTTAGGTTATACCTAATGATAAACGTCTAGTTCACTATATCATATATAGTGTTAAACAAATAAAAAATCATTTGATAGTGAATATGATTCCTTAGGACATCCTTAAATCATCTTTTTTTATTGGATCATCAGAATTAAATATTAGTGAAAATCAATAATGCTCTAAAAATATCATCTAAATAGTTGATAAGAGACATATAAGCCTACTGTATGTTAATGAATTACCTATAATGATCTTCCTTTAGAGTCTTGGGAAATCCAGAGTCTTAAAATATTTATTGTAAATCTATCCAAGCCACATATTGATACTAAAATTTTTAATTATGAATATCCCATCATTGATTGATGGATCATTGAATCATAGAAGTAGCGAGTGACACTCTCCTATTATAAGGTTTCTATGAACTCTAAAATATAGACATAATTGTCTCAAGATATAAATATATAGCCTACGGTCTCCCATCCCCTGAAAAAGTGGGTGGGTGATACTGCTAGAACACCCAATTCAACTCTCTCATAGGAGTCGTAGAGCGTGATGCTCCCTAAATAATCTTCATATGATGGAGATAATATCACCGAAACTAGGAATCATCAACTATGTCAGGAAGAGTAAGAGGTGAAATAGGTAGAACTACTAGAGTTATCATTGAAGTCTCATGGACCACTGCCGATAAATCATGGTATTCACTACTCTCCTATCATTCAACTAGAGGATGTTGTGATGGCATTGTTCTATAGATGCCAAACACACAACTTAGATATAATTTTATAATGGAATAATCCATAGAAACGAGAATATAATAGGTACAATTCCTTTTTATATAAAATATTCACCCTTATGATAGATAAAAGAGTTGGTTATTGGTTATATGAACATTTGTATTGAACCCAAGAGACACTACCTACTTCCCACAACTACAGTTAAGATTGGATCAAGCTCCATGTTTTTGCGTCAATTATCATATCATTTTAAATTATTATTTGTATTATAATTCTCTTTATATGGTTGAACCAAATAGTTCACCAATTATAATCCATAAGGTAATATACACCTTATCAATTGAAATGTGGAATCCACTTAATTCAAAAAATCACATGTTCCAATAAATGCAACCAATGGTCCATGAACAAACATCCCATAATTGTCTTCTTCGGGTCTCTACTATAGATTATGTAGGAAAAAATTATTTAGGTTATGATAATATCTCCAAATACTAATTATGTTTCTCAATTTCCAACACGAATCCTTGTCCAATAATTTTTTTTATAGAAATGAAAGCAGTCATGTAAATCAGAGGTAATGCAACCAAAACAATGCTCCTATACATAATGGAATATACACGTCATATGATTTTACTACAAGGTTCATAAAATGATTCATGATAAATGACTCATTTCCCTCATCTCATCAGGAATAGGATGAAATTTATTCCTAAATCATATCAATAATAATAAAATAATTAATGTACATCACCCAACTATGGAATCAAATAAACTATAATAGGACTAATATAAAAAAATTACTTATTCAATGAAACTTAGTATTACCATGAATGTGGGTTACCAAATCCTAGGAAGACCATACAAACCAGTATTGATGAATTCATAATCTCTGGTATATTTTATCAAAATAGTATGGCGTGAAAATAAACCTTTGACACCACTTTGTGACATCCTGACATAGGTGGCACTAAGTGGTTCCCTAAACTGATGGGCCACATGGCCTGAGGTACATATACCCATATTCCAGAGGCTAATGACTAGGAGAAAGGTCCATGGGTGTGCCTATGGTGATAGTATTCCATTGCGTCATAGTGGAACACATTAGATATAGAATAATAGATAAATAGTGGATGTAAATGTAAACAGATAGAACAATTGAAACAGACACTATTACAAAAGGACCCGAAACTCACCATAACAGAATAAATTTTAGATATCCATGGACTAAAAAATTATAAGAAGCATTGAGAAGAATTATATAAAATATATGATGATTTTATGACTCTATAAAATAGGGAAAACATGTTTACATGAAAGAAGACATGACAATAAAGTAAACGACATACAAAAGATACAAAAATCCAAAAACTATCCATGATTGCTGATCTCCAACCCATTACTCTACTACAAAGATCCGATCCTATTCCATGAAAGAAGTCACAAATCCATAAGAGGAAGCTTCTCCTAATCTAATCTTGTGAGCATATTGTCTTCCTGGGTTCCATCGGTGCCCAAATTGGGTGTAAGATAAACTCATTATGGCACAAATAACCCTGAATTTAAATATACAGTCAGTGTATATGATATGGCAGTGTACTGGTAATATGATATGTAGTAATAAAAACTATAAATGGTTTAGCTATGGTTGTGAAAGGACACCAGGATAACACTACTTACTTCATCTCATACTAGAATATCTCTATACAGGTTTCTAGGGATGTAATTCCCAGTTTCATATGAGTAGTGAACTGCATGACGAGTATTATATAAGTGGGGGACTCCATTCCATGTACCAAAATACAGGGTCATCATTCTTAGTATCATATTAGTAGGGGATTCCGTGCCCTGTATCACAGAATTAGGGGCTCCATGCCCAGTATCATATTAATAGAGGATGCCATGGACATTATCATAGAATAGTGAATTCCATGCTCAGTATCATAATAAGGGTTTCAACGCCCACATATAACAATAAGTGTATCCATGCTCGATATCACACCTATGGATTTTATTCCCATTTCATAGTAGAGGGACTCCATACCCCTATAATATATATGAATAAAGGGTCTCCATTCTGACATTAAATTTATAAAACTGTCTCTATTCTCGTATTAAAATTATAAAAAGGGTCCCCATGCCCATATTATAGCTATATAATCGAACACCATGCCTGTTTAGATATAACATACAAAAGAGTTATCATTCACATTTAATATATAGAATATGGGATGACATGCGCATTTTCATAAGAGTATAATGTAATTTCTTACTTTAATACAAGAAAATTGATGGTTCTGAACTCATAAAAATTTATTCATAACAAAGGTGTAAACATTATTCCATTTAATCTTGTGATGTGGTGGTACCAACAACACTCAATAAAATTCTTTATAATTGGTATGGTCATTGGCCATTCCACACCACTATATTCATCCATTATCAATATGATATTGTCATTTAAAATTAAAGAAAAAAAACCCCAACATGTGTTTTGGATTTATAATCATGAAATCCAAAAATAAATATAAGGGAACACTATATGGGAGGCATACATTGATGTTGGATGACCTTTTGAATCTCAAGTGTTCTAATAAGTTCCCTGGGTTCTGGAATAGTAATCTAATTTAAAACATATTTTATTTAATGGAAATTCATGAAAAAACAGGTATAAAACACATATCACATATTATAAAACATTTATAAATGAAGGGATAATTACTAAAACACCATACTTATTACTATAGAGAACTAATCACCCATTTTCATCCTATGATTTGGTCTAGATTGAGATAATATGGAAAAAAATAATACACCCTGAAAATAGGTCACATAATCCTACATCAAGATAGTATTGTCGAGGAAAAGAAAAATGATGAACCGAGCCAGAAGATTTGAGATAATACCTATAGAAATAAAAAGAGACCAAAATAAGAATGACCAGACATTGGATGGAAGAGTTATATAAAATCCTAGGTTATACTAATGTCGGAGCTAAATGGGAATAGAAAACCTACTGCAGATTGGAAATAAAAGAAATATAGAGGAGGGGCTAATTAATTTGTTGTATGGGGAATGTAGTAACTTTACAAGAATATATAGTTCACATAGTTTGGTCACAGGGTTTTCCATAATTTAGGCCAACAGTCTGCCTCCCACCACCGAAGGTGGGACCCCACATGGTTTCATGCACAAGTTTTGACTAATCATAAGAAAACTAGGATGCATGATATGCTATATTTGGCTGAGATACCGTCACTGGTGTATATCCCTGGGTGTATGGATAAGGAAGAATTTGACCCTTTCATTTCTCTTTTACACATCCCTGGAATAGTTTCTCAAACCATACATATTGGGGTTCACAATTTATACTAACCATGTGACTTAGTTAATTTTTTCACCGGCTAAGGTTTCGATCAACAAACATGCGTCAGATACCCCCAAAAAACCTTGAAATCATTAGGAATTCATATTAGGTTCAAAAAGTGAGTTAGAATGAAAAATAAAGGATCTATACCTCATATAAAAAACATGTTTTTTTACACTACAATGCCTCTTAAATATAATCAGTTATACACTTTATGTTTTGGTGATATTTTTTTCAATATTATCTTGAAATGAGTCACATCTGGTTTTATATATTCATTAATAATTAAAATTTTATATTAGTTATTTTTTTGGGAAAACTTTTTTCGAATATAAACATTTAAATAAAATTATAAAAAAACATAAGGTTCCTTGGGATGGTTTTAAAATGGATATATGTTTCAATTTTTTTGAATATAAGTATTTGAAAGGGTATAGAGTATAAATATTGAGTCCATGTTTATTTCTTGTGTAATTATAAAATGGGAGATTTTTTAGAATACATAGTTTAAAAATAGATTTATTATTGATTTTTAATTAGTTGTTATTATAGGATGTGTATTTTGGATGTTTAATGATTTTTTTTAATTTTATTCAAAGGTAAATTATATTGACAATGAATTTAATGATATGTTTAATAATAGATCTGGGATGAATTTTGGGTTGATTTAATTAATTTAGTACTCTTTTTGGTTATTAAGAATGTGTTTTCTTGGTATGTTTTTCATATATGTTTTTATTTTAAACTATTTTTACAATGATTTATGGTTGTATCTTCATTTCAACATCACATGGATTGAAAACATGTTGGTCAATTTTGAACCTTGTGTAATACACCTAAATAGGAATATTGGGATTTATTGATGATGGTTTAATACTAATAATGAACCAAGTACGGTATATAGTATGAAATTGGTTATCAATAATTCATAATTTTAAAATTAGAAATAATGGAAATCATATTAGGAAATTGTCATTATTTATTAGTGGTTCCAATATAGATTGTGTCTGTTATGTCATAGGAGACTATACATTGGGGTTTTGTAAACACAATAGAGGTTAAAAATCTCTTCAAAATTTAAGTAGAAAAAACAATTCAATGAACATGTTGAAATTTTATGATTTTTTATATATAAAAGGATATTATTTATAATAAAATGTGTTTACTACTTCATTTATGTAAAATAAATTGATTTTTTTAATGCTTGGGTAGATAAGAGATTATCTACTTAAGGATCTTACCAATATTCAAGAGAAAAACAGTGGAAATGCTTAAATTGAGGAACTATTTACTGGTGAAGAACATTTGGTTTAAAAAATATAAGATCATTATACATAAATAATTATAGTAATAAGTATTAAGGAAATAATTAATAGTATAGAATTCAAGGTTGGATGGAATGAACATGGCCAACCTATTGGCCCCAAAAAGTTTATTTTCATTATTTATGTTTGAGTATGTACTGGATTGGGTTCCCTAGACCCAAATAATTTGAAAATTAGAGTATTAAAATATTCATAGACATCAATATTAATTAATTTCTTATCACATGATGATCATTCTACTGTATTAAATCTTATTGATACTATCCTTGAAGTACTTGTCACACTGAAAGGTCATAACAATTCCCACAAAGATATGAATGTAGAAGTGCCATTAATGAATTATATATTTATATATATATATAGTTGGATGATATAATTTTTCATGATATAAATCATACAATATAATAGGGGTGAATATTCATATAACTATTAGACACTTGATTTATGACCTTGGTAGGTTTCATAACATGAGATTATGATAACATGACCCACCAATAAGAAATGAACATTTATATGTGTCATTACATGTTACTATCTAAATAAGTGTAATTACCTTTATAATTTAATATTTTTATTAATGAATATAATGAGTCACGTACATTGTTATATTGATGAAAATCCTAATGACGCATGCTTGTGGAAGGTATGATACTTTGGGTGTTTCACAAGTAATATTGAATTAATGAATAATGTTAGAAATGATTTTTTTCCTTTAGTTCGTTAATGGATAATGATATCTCTAGACCTTTCATGGAAATTCAACTACCAAATTAAGTCCATGTCCAAGGAATTCTATTAGCAAGTTCATTTTTTGAATATCAAAGAAATATGCATTAAGAACATAGTTTATGGGAACCTATATATTTAATACACTTTATTTAATTATTTATTAAATAAATACACACTTAACACACCCTTATAAGATCACGAGGACTAATGTATTTGGTAAATCTGGTACATGAAATGTTAACATAAAACAGGGGTGCAACATCATTATTTAAAAACTCTGAACCATTCCCAAACATTCCATGGATCATCTAAAACAACATGGGATAACCTGGGGTTGTACATAAGAAAGGGGTGAAATATAATGCCCAGAAAGGGAATAATAAAACTGTAACATTATGAATGTAATACATGTGAATCAAGAGTCATATCAATATGACATAAAAGGGGTGAGAATAATAATATTTAACAAAGAGGCATGATATAACATGATAACATTAAGGAATCATAAGAATGTGGAAACAATATAAAACATGACATCATAAAAATAAGTCAAGGATAAAGTCTTAGAAATCATAGCATAGTGGTCTTACATTAACCTCCCATGAAACATAAATGGCATATAATGGGGTAAAAACATTACATAATTCATTTGGTGGCAATATATTTCCTACCTCACCTGGCACTTTCACATCATGTACATGCGTAAGTGTGAGACATAGATCATAAAAAATACATAAGTCTTTCATTAATTTTTATAAAATGATTAAGAAGTTTAGGTTAAATACTTGGAATTATGAAATAAATGAATTATATGTACATTAAGTTGAATACCCTTGAGTGGAAATTGGAATGGGTATTCACTACAAAATGTTTTGTCTTGGAATAGTGCATGATAATTTCGACAATATAACATAGGTAAATAAATATTCATGGAAGGGTTAAATGAGAGTGAAAGGGGCCCCTCATGACATTTAAATAATAAGGATAGTGATAGGTATGTTTAAAAATATTTCCCAGCATGAACAATTTAAGAAAGGCATCATATAAAAAAGTTTCTTGAATAAAGAGGAGAATGAGAGGATCACATACTTTTATAGGGCACTTATAAAACCTTGTGAGAATCATTTTAAGAGCTCGAGGTCACTTTGTGATGGATACATAGAGTGAATTATAGTTTAAATATGTGATCTACAAGACTTTTCTCAAATAAAAAGGGATCTTGCATGGGTTTATAGAGAAAAATATAGGGGAATTATTAATTAATTAATTATCATAGGTTGTAAACTATATATAACAAATTAATCAAAACCAAAAACATACCATGGTTATTGTCAATGGTTTCTACCAAATAGGGGTTTATTTAATTATTTTATAAGTACATGATGATTATAAATTTGAATAATACCCTTGGTTTTGTGGAAGAAAGTCATTTTTATTAGGAATTCTTTTTAAAAAATTAAAATATAATATAGTTTTTGGGAGATTCATTGAGGATTTATAAAATTAAGAAATTAACCTAAAAAAATTAAATAAAGTAAAATATTTTTTTTACTATATGCACTTTATATTATTTTTTACTTCACTTTTATTCTTTTATGATTTTATAATACATTCAATATAATTTTAATGTATTTAATTTCCAAACAAAAATTTGTTTGGCTCAAAAAATTATGAAACATTCATGATTTGATAAAATTAACATGTTGATTTAAAAAATAATATTTATATTATGAAAATAATTCTCTAAATATAAGAATTTACACTTTGAAAACCAAAATATGATTTATTAAAAATCAATGATTTTTGACAATAATAGTTATCAAACCCATATAAAAATTACATTTGAATTTATCAAATTATTTTATAATTTATACTTAATTAAATATTATTTCATACAAATATTTTAATAAAATTAAATTTATTTCAATAATTATTGAATTAATCAAAATGGTTTTTTGATCGAAAGTACATATTTTCCAAAAATGTGATTGGTGCTTCATCACATCAACATCATTTTTTGTAACAACACTACTATTTAATCATTTTTAAAGTAATAATAGAAAGGATAAATGTAATATTTATTTTTCTTAAAATAAAAATATATAAATTCATAACATTAGGGTCTAGATTCATATCCTATTATTACCCAAGCATACACCCTAAGATTATGGTTTGTGATGATGAGATTTTTTTAGCGTTTTGGGGTGAACACGGTTTGGGTCATGATATTGAAGAGCTTAAAATTCTCCCATAAATAGTTTCAATAATTATTTAGTTATTTAATCATAACATGGTATTGGTCATGGTAAAATCCTAGTGATTCTCAGAAGCTCTAATAAATGAGCTTTATAGGGTGTGATCCTACTTGTTGAGGCCATCACTCATTCTGTCTGTGTCAATTAGACATTATCATAAACCTTAATATACTAGTCTCAATGGTCATTTTACAATGGATATATTAGAAATAGTTATGTTTATTAATGATATTTTAAATCTTGTAGACTTTACCTACTTAAAATATCCCATGTAGTGAAATAATTTTCTATAATTACATTACATAGTAATTCATTTATTCATTAAAAATTGAATTTCACTTATAAATTATGGGGTCATTAAATTTATTCCACTTTATATGTTTCTCCCAAAAAAACATTCATTTAATATAATATAAAATTATGGTATTTCTATTTCATCACCTCTTCCATTTATCATGTCACTTCATCATACCAATGGTTCTTCTACAATACTTTGACAAGGTGATTTTTCATGTTTTGTAGAACATTGTCTCTACAATATATAATCATCACTGGGTATTCCTCAAATGAAATATCATTATCAAATTCAACCACATATAGATTTAGTACATCTAAGGGGTCTTCTGTGTACTTATTTAAGAGGGATACATGGAACATGCAATGTACTTGAGAGATGTAAGGTGCGAGTGTTAGTCGATAGGCATCCACTCTAATGTGATAAAGGATCTTAAAATATAAGGTGTATCTTGGATTAATCTTCGCATTCTTCCAAAACCATGACTTTCCTTCATGTTGATATATGAAAGAGCAATTTATTGCTGAAAATAAACTCTAAGTCTCCTAAATTATTGTATTCATAGATTTTCTATCTGCTTTTTGTGGATTTTATATAACAGTAGATTTTTTTATCCTTCCTGGTAAAATCTTGGATAATATCACGTCTTATTACCTTCTTCTCCTTAACGTCATCCCATCATGTTGGAGTTCGAAACCACTTCCTATACAAAGCCTTATAAGGTGAAATTTTAATTCTAGAATGTTAATTGTTGTTATATGAGTACTCCACTAGAAGAAGGTGTTTATCCAAACATACTTAGAAATCCATGAACATGGAATGTGCATACCCTCTTGAGTTTGAATGGATCTTTTAGACTGACCATGCATATGAGGTTGATAAGTAGAGATGAATCTTAACTCTATATCCAATGCTTGCAGAAGGATTTAAAAAACCTATAGGTAAACCTCATATCACAATTAGATACAATTGATTGTGGTACTCAATTAAGTATTACCACTTACCTTTTGTATATCATAGTGAGTTGGGGATGAGATAAATCTTACTTGATAGTAACAGAATGTTCCGACTTTCTAAGGTGATCAATTACCACCTAGATAACATTATTTCCTTTAAGTGTACAGAGGTATCCTATGAAAATATACTTAGTTATTTTTTCACATTCCCATACTGGTATGGGAAATTATTTTGTCATACCCTTAGTTATCTTTCAAAATTCCTTATTATGTTGGCATACCAAGCATCGAGTTACAGTCTCCATAATATCCATTTTCATGTTATCCAATTAATAGTTTCTCTTCAAATATTTATACATATTAGTTCATCATATATTAATAGAGAAGGAAAATCTTTGAGTATCATCTAAAGTCCCTATAATCTGTTATAGGTTTTATTAAACACATATTGGGGTTTCCAGCCATATAACTCAATATTTAGTAAATTTTAACTCTATAATATTTTGTAACTTTTTATATAGCACCTAATCATATTTCAGGGGATATTTTATCCTCTCATGAATAGATGGTTGATAATTTATTTGAGAAAGGTAGAATAAATATCCTTTTATAATTCACATATCTATCATTTTCATGTCCAATAATAATAGACACCTTTCAATCCTCATCTTGGACAGGGTTGTAGGATACATTCTAATTAGAGAATCTTCCACTTTATTCACCTTCCCAACATGGTAATGGATTGGGAAATCATAATCCCGGATCAACACTACCAACCTACTTTCAAATATATTATCATTCCTTTGTGTGAATATATATTTAAGGATTTTATGATCAATATATATGTCACAATTTTCACTAGAGAGATAATATCACCAAATCGTCAGTCCAAAGATCATTATAACCAATTCTAGATCAGGGGTTTGGTATTTTGGCTCATGAATATTTAATTGGAAAGTGGATATAATATCACTTTTTTCTAGCATGAGTATTCAACCCAAGCCCTTTTTAGATGCATCATTGTAGACCAAAAATCCTTTCCCAATTTTGGGTAATATGGTCATATGTGAAGTTATCAACATATTATTAAAATATTTAAATAACTATTTTCATTTATTAGTACAAAAAAACATGATTCCCTTTCTATCCATCGTGTTATACTTCTTGAAAACCATGAGTGGTTTCTTACAAATCTATGAGAGTACCTAGATAATCCAAGGAAACAATTTTTATCATAGATATTGGTCTCAGATATCCTTAAATTGACACAATTTTTAAGGAAACATATATATGTATATAAATATATATCCATTTTCTAATTATAACATTCCCTAAGAACATTAATTTATATATCCATAATTCATATTTACTACACATCAAAAATAAATATTCCTTTCACAAAATGTTCAGTACAATAATCAAATGATTCTCCTATCCCTCCTTACTTTTGGTGTAGATAGTAATATCATTTATAAAGACTACCAATTTTTTTAGGTAATCCCAAAAGAATATATTCATCATGTCCTTTAAAATTGGTGTAGGATTTGTGAGTCCAAAGGAAGCCACATTGAAATTGTATTTTCCATACCAAAAACCCACCTTGGGGATATCATCCATATTCACCTTTACTTTATAATATCTTGACTGAATATACACATAAGATAATTACTAATCTCCACATAGATAATTGAAAAATTCATCAATATATGGTAGAGGATACTTATTATTAATACTATTTTTTTATCTCAAGATAATAAATTCACAAGTTCATTGGCCCATCCATCTTATTGATGAAGAGGACTATTTAACCCCATAGTGAAGTACTAGGAAGCATAAACCATTTATATAGATTCTCCTATAGTTTCTTCTCCCAATACTCAAGTTAAATAATGCAATTCTATATGGATTCTGGGATATTGCAAACTTTCAAAGTAAAATATTGTTTGAGAACTTTACATCTTAGTTAGGAGTAAGACTATGAAATTCTTATAAAAACACCTCAGCATATTCCATAATAATGGGAATGTATTTAGTGAATATATTTTCATTAGTTTCAATAATTTTATTAAGATATGATTTATCATAGGGAAATAATATCTGTGCTGGATATTATGATACCAAAAGAGATTCATCCTCCTCTTTCCACTTTCATAAAATAATAGTAAGATTCATGATACAGATGGTGATTTAATTATCTCAGGAATTTATGGTTGATATATATAAGTAAATCCAATATATATCTATAATTTCATAAAAGTATTGTAACTGGAGCCTAAAATGATTTGGTGTGAAGTTAAACCAATAAATATTGACTAGGTATGAGTTATATTCTTTGGATTCAACAATTTACCTATTTTCCATCTTCACTGATAACATGAATTCATTTTTTGAGGTGGTGTCTAAATAGTTATACGAAGCATTTATGTTACAAAATAATGCATAAAACTAGAATAAAATTGATATTCCTCTATCCTTGAAGGAATAATTAGTATACTTGTCACCATTTCATGATTAGGATCCACCCCAATAGTTTTGATAACATAATTTTTCCCTTTATCTCGGGAATTTGAGGTTTTTTTCATCTATTATCATCGAAAACCATTATCTTAGGGAATTTATTCACATAGTTTCCATGTTCCTTAATGTTGAAACATTGGATAATTTGATGATGGTTGACTGGAGAATTTGTTTCTTTCATCACATTGGTGTGTTTATCCCTTAATAAGTCACTAGAAAGGTGGATTTCCTTCCCGCACTGAAATAATTTTCATTCACACTTCAAGAAATTTTTGGATTTATTCTTCCAATAATTTTGAAAAGTGATATGTTTTAATTTTTCCCCATGATAAATTTCAATCGCACACCCCATAATTAAAATCTAGTATCTTATTTTTATCTTAATATCCGTGATTCCCTTGAGATTCACTAATCTCCATTTCAAAATTAAGGGAACATCTGAAAATTGCCTCATATTGTCAGTATTTTGAATGTTAAAGCCTCTTTGTAGACTTGACTTTATGCCACCTAATTAGAGAGTTAAATTTACTTTCGGAGGTAATGATAAAGCCAAAATTGTATCATGAATGTATTGTGAATTTTTCATTATATACATTTATGGATTCATAATCCTTTTTTCTTGGGCCTATGGAATCCCAAATCTATATTCATTTTGAGAGTGTTAGGAAAATACTTATGGAATAAAATATTCTAGAATTCTTTCCACGCTTTCATTTTTATATCACTATCATGCTTCATATTTTTGACAAATATCTTCCATTGATCTACTTTTCATTCCATATGATAAATATCCAACATGAACTTTCATTTATCAGATCACATAAGTATTGTGAAGATATTCTCAATAGAGTTGATATATTGTTCCATGATCAAGGGATCATAAGATCCACTGAAAGTTGGATTCCATTGACACTTATAGGTCTCAATTAATTTTTTTTATTTCTTAGGTGTATTTGGACATCAATTCAAATTATGGTTTCTATTAAAAACATGATTCAATTGAAAAATTGATGTTATAATGTTCACTACTCCTTCTCCCATTAGGTTGAGAATCTTATTTGAGCAGTCATCACAATACCCCCCACATTTGTTTTTGATTTGGTTTCCCCTATTTTTGGTCATTAACTCAAATAAATTGAAGATTATAGATGATTATTTTTATACTACTAAAAAAATAAATGGGATACCATGAAAATTAAAGGGATAACTCATAAATTACATATATTCTATAACATATAAATTTATATGTTCTAATATATGTTATCCATGATCTATATCCTAAAATAAAATCATATGGGAGTTTTCCCCCCTTAATTATAGTTATTAATGAGATTTTTAATTTAACAAAGAATATACCTTTGGAGTTTCAAAATAGGTGTGTATATAGGCCCATTGTAATTCATTTGGTATTGATTGAGTCAATCTTAGTAGAAAATTTTAAGGGTTATTACAACTAGGTGCAACTATGCCTGATCCATACCCACTTGTAGCATCCAGACTGGGATGTATTTTCTTGGAAACCACATACTCTATAATTTTCTAAAATTTATGGTTGTTTTAATATGGTTAGTATTATCCCTAATGATTTCACTATGGTTTTATAATAATAATCCCCAAAAATAAGAAGAAATTATTCTAATAGTGACAATGGAAACCCATATTTTTTTAAAAATTAATTAATAATAAAGTAATTAAAGATACTTTAAATTCAACCCCATAAGATCATAAGGCCTAGTATCATATGAAAATTATGTACAAAAATTAATAACATAAAACATGGGTAAAACATCATTATTTAAATATTCATAAAAATTCCTATATAATCTTTAGATATTCTAAAAATTCATAAGGTAACCTGTGGACATACATAAGAATGGGAGGAGGTATAAATCTATATAAGGGAATAATTAAATCCTAACATGATGAAATTAATAACTATGATTCAATATGTAAAGACCCATACCCAATTATCCTAGAGTTAGTGGTTACTTTATTACATTGGCATATGATACAAGGAATAACACAATAATGGAACAAATAGTTTATTAGTCCTTGTAAAATAGTTATATATTTTAATATCATATTATAGTTGAAAAAATAAAATAAAATATTGTAATTTAGTTGTCTACACCATTATTATTTTTATCCCATCCCTTCATATCAGTCATGAATAATATCTTGGTTTCCTATGAAAATAAAACATTATGAAGGGGTTAGATCAAATTCGCAATAAAGGTATACATATAAAAAGATATTATGAATATACAAGGAATAATCCAAAAAAGGTAAATAACTAAAAAACATTCAATTTAATCAATAACATGAACCTAAATAATAATATGGAAGGAAAAAAATATTGATCAAGTAATGTCATATATATTCTCCCATGATCTATGAAATTTTCCATTGATATTATAACTAATCAAATAATCACCTGGAAATCAATAAATAATTTCATAATGAAGGATTGCATAATTTAGGGCCTTTGAAACATTCTTTCAGGGCCTTTTTCCAAGATATCTTACATAAATTGATAAAATATCAACCAAAGAACCAAGATAGTTTGTCTGATGAGACATACCGATGCATCAAGGGGAAAAAATAGCTCCCACCCATTACTTACTAAGATAAATTCATTCATTATATTAAAGGGGTGAAACATAATCAACATATACATTATTATTAAAAAATGATCATATGAAATTTTATTACATTACCCAAAAAATAAACATAATCATAAAAAATTTAATGTAACATTGAGAATGATATCAAAATAGTAGATCCCAGAGAAAATAATCATAAACTTTCTAGATAAATATAAATAATGGAATCATTATAATATATTACTAGTTTATTATAAGGTAAAATGAGGTTTTTTTCATTGATGAGTATAAATAATATAAAAATACCATTAAAAAAATACATGAGGAAAATATATATTTCACTTAAAAAATAAATTTTAAAAACTAGAAAATAATTTAATATTTAGAAAAAAAGATATCTTAAAATAACCTTCTAAAATTTTAAACTATGATTCAAATAACTGAGTGGTTATGATGGTGGAAAATTTCATACATGGTGAGAATGTAAAAATAAATATTCTTTTGAAATTTTTGCAAAAAGGAAAAAGGAATGTTTTTTAGAAATTGGTAGAATGTATATAATTTTTAATAAAACATACTCATAGGTAAATATTTGATTAAAAAATCATTTTCATAATAAAAAATACATTTTTTAATACGTTTTTTAATAACATGGTCATCGAAGAGATAAATATTTTTGACTAAAAGGGGAAACAATGTTGGGTTTTATTAAAATCATTCTATCAGAAATTTTTAGTACCCAATAGAGGAAAAGTTTACTATTACAAGAAAAGTTCATGAATAAATATATGGTAATAAAATTCATGAGTTTATTTACTGATATATCATAATATTTCATCAACATAAATTTAATCATGAACATTCCTGAAAAATGATGAGATTGTAAACTAAACCCTTACCACATTGGTATCTTTTGAATCATAATCCCCAAAAAATATGTAAAATATAATGAATCATTAAATAAAATTAATATATGGGAATTCATTATGAAACATAATAAAAGGGTAGTATATACACCCTATAAAATAACTAAGTGGTGAATATGATATATGGATCTTCGAATTAAAAGTGAGATGAGAAACCATAATAATGTATTTAATACCACATATTATTTACTTATAGTCTTTTATAACCTATTTATTATGTATTCTTTGTTAAAATCATTATTTCAATTGATAATTGCTTTGTTTTTCATGTATATTTCTATTTTTTATTTTCAGTAAATTTGGTTTTATCATGGATACATCATATTAGGAATATAAAACATGATATTAATATCATTATATATATATTTATAGAAATCCATAAAGGCTATATATATAAAATGAATTACATTATTCATGGAGACGGTAGGTCGTAAGTATGCATGAACAATGCTTCCATTTTCTCAATAGATGGAGATAAAGGAAAATAAATATTAATTAACCAATAAATAATATATATTATGTTATATATAGTATTTATATTAATCAAAACATTTTTATTACAATCCATGTAAAAATAAAATGAAAAACATTTCGCATTGCTACATAGAAGAAATAGTCCACACATATACATAAGCAATGTTATTGTTTTCCATTAGATTAGAAGGTAAGAATATAGATGGGATATTATATTTATAGATGTATGATTAGTTCATAAATATAATATATATTTATTACCTTTATACTTAACACCTTCCACATAAATACTATGCAAAAAACGAATAACTTCACTTCACGAGGTGATAGCCCTCCGTACACATGTGGGACAATATTAAATCCCTCCAAAAGATGAAAAGTAAGAATGTATATATGATTTAATAATTAAAAAATTATAAAAATTTCATAAATATATTATAAAAATATTAAAGTTATCATTATATCCGGCCTTTAATGGTGGTTATGGAAAATGAATTGCATCGGTTCGTGAGGCAATAGTCCACTGTACACCCAATTGATGGTTTCATTTTACATTAGATAGATGTGGTGGAAAATATAGGTTATGAAATTAAAATAATATAAATTTTAGTATATAGGATATAATTTTTTATTATATAATGTAAATTAACAATGTTTTTAAGGAGGTGTAAGAAGAAATAAAATAAAAACACATGTTAATAATTTCACTTCTTCTTTAGAGAACCCCTTTAGGTTTATACCTAATGAATTCCTAGGAGGATTTTATCATAATAATGAGGCCTATATTATGCGGTTAGTGTAGTAAGGAATATATTTGGTATGTTATTCAATATAAAAATTTATGTGGAATTGTGAATAGGGGAGTATAGGTGTGGTTTTTTATAAGTGGGGGAGAGGACACCCATGAATGTTTTGAAAAGAAAAAGAGATACCCAATTTTTTATCTTAAAAAAATACTCAAGAACTATTAATTTTTAAAAAATAGAATATATATGGTCTAAATATTCCCATAAAATAGTAATTATACAATTTTGGGTGCTTTTTAACTCATATATTGTTATTTTAACACCCGGTAAACTCCTTTTAACCTTAAACAAGGAAAATTATTTTCACTGTTTTTATTATTCATTTTAAAAAAGTAATTTTAAATTTTAATATAATATGATTAATTATTATTACAAATATGGAATAAAATTTTCCAAAATAAATTCACTTAATTGGAATAATTCAATTTAAAATTAATCTTTTAGACAGGTAATAAAATTGTTTTCTAAATAAAAACATTCAAAAGTATTAAAGATTTTTATATCATAATTCTACATGAAATTAACTAAAATGACCTAAATTAGTTAAATTGTATTATAATTGGACTAATATTACTTTAGATTGAATTTAAAATATAATTTTTCTTTATTAATAATTTAAATTAAATGGAAGTTTCCAATAAAAATCATTATTTTTCAGTATTAATAAAAATAGTAATTCTTTTTAGATAATTCTCAAAAGTTCCCCCAAATATGAAATTGAAATGAATATTTCAAAAATATCGTTTATTTTTTCAAATAAATTTTGTAAAAGTGGTAAAAATTAATTTTAAATTATGTGCCCAAAGTGCAAGTTGAGTCCCTTTTTGAAAAATATAGTTAAAAAAGAATTTCATGTTGTATCAAATAGTTATTATTTATATATAGTAAACATATAACTATTGAATTTATTTTATAAAAGTGTAAAAAATATATTTTTATAACTTAGTTAGTATTATTCAATTCAGGGAACTAAACATCTATGTTACAATGGTCTTGTTTAAAAAATAATATTTTAATAGATTATTTCATCTTTTTAAATCAAGTGTTTTGTGCATCGTAATCTTTAGAAGAGATTTAATTTATTTGAAAATAATTATATCATAAATTCTTGAGGTGTTATATTCTCTTGTAACCATGTTGTGGAATTTGATATATGCTATTGAACATGAATTATATCTTATAAAATCTCAAGGATTTACAGTATACTCCCCTAAAATATATTGCATCATTTCAATTCCATCTTACTCATCACAGATATAACCTTTGTTAAAAACCGACATCATAATAAGGGTTAATAAAAATCCCTCTTGATAATTAAGAAAGCATTTTATGAAATTCATCTAGAAAAACACATAATTAGGTTTCCATATAGGAAAAATGTGGTGAGAAGATAAAATTTTGATATGGAAGAAAAGAATAAATAATTATAGATAGTGATAGATATCAATTATCTCAAGAAGGTGAATGATCTAGAAAATTTAACAACCACACAACCATAAATATGCAATAAATTGAAATACCATTTTAATCATATAAAATGAATGTACTAGGATAAAATTTTGTTTCAATATATTTTTCTTAGTGTTGAGGGATTCCTTTACCATTTAGATTGAAAATATAAAAAAATATATTTACTTAGATACCTTTCTACTCATACATGTAATTTCATCATTTTTTTGTTCTTTGATGAATTACCACATCATTTATTACTCTAATAAATTAAAATCCAAACTAATTTTTTTGAAGCGCTAATAATAGCTCTAAATGGACCATAAAAATAATGGAAATTAATTCCTCCTATCTCTAAACATCGTCTAAGACCAAAGTGGTTAGAATATGTTATCCAATAATACATTAATTTATAAAACATAAAAAAACCTAATGATTCACTTAATCCATTTCACAAATAGTTAACCTAAAGATAAATCCAAAATATTTAATTCTAAATTCAAATTCAAAATATTTAAAAATAATATCACTAAATTTTCAAAATAAACATAACATTAGATTCTCAAAACAACATAATTTATCTCTTAACGTCACATTCTAAATGTTTCAATAAATTGGTCACCATAAAAACTTAATTAAAACATTCATGATTCCTTATTTCTTAAATAATATTACATATTATTGAATATATTACCTAAATCCAATAATTTTATAAACTCCTTTAATGATAAAATAAATCACTTTCTTAATAAGTCAATAATCAGTTCTGAGTTCATTAATACTGTCCAATTTACTTTAACAATATATTAATTTTTCAAAAATAAACACTATTATATCAACATGAGGAATATATTAAGGGTATCCACCCTAAATAATGAGTTCAAAAAATATATATAAAATTTACACTGTATCATTGTTATTGGTCATTGGTACAATTCAACGTATGTTGTTAATTTCTTATAGAAAACTACTATAGTATAATTAATGTTTTGGTTAAGGTGAAAGTTGTTAATCATATATTATGATATGTGATTATGAATAATCACAATATCCTTAACTCAATTAATCATCCCATTTGGTTTCACATTAACAGACTATCTATAACATTCAAAATTAACATAGTTCATTATGGTTCCTACCATAGACAAAAAAAAACATAGTGTGGGAGACATTAATAATAGTATAAACCATATAATCTTGAAAAATTATTGATAGGATGTCAAAATAGTAACATATTACTTTAAATCTGTGAAACCTTAGGTATAAAATAGGCTATTTATGGTTATAATATATTCAAATCCATCATTATGGTTCGTAAATATAATTCTAATTGACTTAATAATATCCCCTAGGTGTGTCAATATAGTTGTACTGTAAGGAACACTATCATATACTAGGTAATGCTCGAGTCAAGACCGATTCAACTTTTTTAGATTTATTAACCCCAGGTACATATGTGCCAAAACCACATCCACTTATAGTATATAGATAGGGATGTATTTATAGGTATGCCAAGTTATCTATTTCTTATAAAAACACAGGATGCTATCCTATACTTATAGATATCCTCTAATCCTGACATAGGGTTAGGTACTCTAATCAATGTTTACCTATATCTAGTTCCCTTGATTTCTACTAAACTTTTTCTGATACCAACTATAAATACCCCAACCCTATTATCCCAGTGTCCATGGTTAATTAATTAAATATTAATATTATAAAAGGAACCACATATCCACAGACCGAATAGTTTATTAGTCTTAGTAAACTAGATACATACGGGAATCTCATATTACAATTGAAAAAAAATACAACACAATGCCTTCTTTAAGTAAACTATTTTTTATATATCATATCCCTCAATAGTAGTTATAAAACACCTACTGTAATCCTATTAAAATAAAACATAATAAAGTGGCTAGATTAGATGATCAGTAAGGGTGTGCATATAACTTAAGTTATCATGAATAAATATAGAATAATCAATTTTTAATGCTAAATTACTAAAATATATTATATTTTTTTAATTTCATTAACATGAATAATAATATGGAAGTAAATAATCATTATCAAATAATTCCATATATATAATCACATGATCTTAAAACATTTCCATTGATATTATAACTAGTCAAATAATCACATAGAAACCAATAACTTATTTTATATTGACAGAATTATTAATTTTTGATTTTTAAAGTATTATATAAAGGACTTTAGTGAAAGCATATATACCTTCATGTTCTTGTACCAATACATCCTAACCAAATGGGTAATGCCACAAATAAAAACCCAAGATAGTTTGTCTCGTGAAACCTACCGATGCATTACGGGGTTATGGTGTGACCCTATCATCACTTTCTAAGTCTATGTAATTACTCATATTAATGTGGTGAAATATAATCAATATAAAAATTCATATTTAAATAATAGAATAAGAAATGGTATCATTTTCACTAATCAATAAACATAAACATAGGCAATTTAGAGTAATATTATTAATTCCATGAAAATAGTGCATCCCAGTCAAATTGATCAGAAAATGTCTTGAAAAATAATATGTATGGTATCCTAAAAATATATTCTCAATTTATTATAAGGTAAAATGTTATTTTTTGTGATTTATAAATATAAATTCCATAAAAATAAAATTAAAAAATTTATTGGAGAAAATATCCTTTTCATATTAAAAAGAAATTTTAAGAAATAAAAAATTAGAGAATATCAGGAAAACCATTTTCTTTTATAATATACATTTAGACATGTAATGTAATCTTCAAATCAATGAGTGTTCTTGATGTAGATAAAATCCATACACGATGAGTATGTTAAAAAAACACTCCTTTCAAATTTTTTGAAAAAAAATACATTGATAAAAAAAAAGAGGAATATTACTTTTAATTTATTTTTTTTTAAATAATGTAATGGGAAAGAACTTATTTAATGAAAAATTTAAATAATTAAAAAATAATTTTTAAAACATTTTTTTCCAAACAATGATATTGATGAGAAAATCATATTATACCAAAAAGAGAATTGAAGTTGGCTTTTCTCAAAATAATTATTTAAATAATTTATAGAAAAATGTATTGAAAAAGGTACTATTAAATGAAATGTTCCTAAATAACTATAGAATAATATAATTCATTAGTTTCTGGAGTGATATATGACAATATTTCATTATCATAAATTTAATCATAAGAAATCAGGATAGATAATGAGATTATAAATTCAACCCTTTCCAATTTGGTATAGATTGAATCGTCAGACACATCAATGAAATATGAACAAATTTACCATTAAATATTAATAATATAAAATTATTCCTGATATAAAATATAAAAGGGTAGTATATACACCACGCAAAATAATTATGTTGTTAATATGACATATGTATCATGGATGTAAAAGTGATATCATAAACCCTTACCTCAAGTCCAATTTCCCACATGCATGTTATTAACACATTTAGAATAAATATATATTTATTATCTATATATTAAATAACAAAAACAATATATTTAAAACCATTTTTTATTTAGCCATATTATTTTATGAACCATTTATTAACAGTTCTTTCTAAAAATCACTTTTTGGGTGATACTTGCTTTATTTTTCATGTATGTTTTGATTTTCAATCTTTGGTCCTTTTAATTTTATCAGGGTTTATTAAATTAAATAATTCAAAATATTATATAAATATCATTAAATACATCTTTATATTGGCTTATAAATCTTAATGATAAAAAATTCGTTACACTGTTCATAGAGACGATAGGCTGTATATACGAATTAAAATTGCATCCATTTTCCCGACATATGGAACGAAAGGAAAATAAATACTAATTAACATTTTAAGAATCATTATTATGTTATATATATAATTCATCTTAATAAGATCAATCATTATTACCACTCATGTAAAAATAAAATGGAAAACATTTCCCACCGCTAAGTGGAGGTGATAGTCCACACATATACATGAACCACATTATTGATTTCAAAAAATATTGGAAGTTAAGAAGTTATATGTGATATAATATTTCGATAAGTATTTTTAGTTCATAAAAATTACATATATTCATTATCCATATCCTTGATATCTTATATGGAATGTGGAAGGGAAAATTTAATCACATCGTTTCACGAGGTGGTAGTCTTCCATACACATGAGCGACATTATCATATGCCCCACTGAATGGAATGTAAGAAGTTATATATTATATCATAATTTTATAAGTATTTTAATTTCTTATATATTATTTGATTATGTTAAATCCACCATCATATCTAGATTTTAAAGGTTGTATTGAAAATAAAATTACATCGGTTTGCAAGATGGTAGTCCACTGCACACCCGAGCAGTAATTTCATTTTCCATTTGATGGAAGTGAAGATGGATAAAGGTTATGACATTAAAATAATAACATATAATTATATATAATATAATAGTAATATTATTTTATCATAGTTCAAAAATATTTTTAGGATGTGGAAGAAGAAAATAACAAATATGTATGTCAAAATTTGAACTCTTCTTCAAAGAACCCCTTTAGGTTTATCACAAAACCCTTCATAGGAGGTTTTCTAAATGAATATAAGAATGTTATAATGTGTTTGGGGTATTAAATAATATATATTTATATGGATATTCAGAACCAAATTTATTTTAAGTGTGAATAGTGTAGGAGAAGGTGTGGCCTCTTATAAGTCGGGGAGAGGACATACTTGAAGTATTTGAGAATAAAAAGTTATAACCACGTTTTATCATGAAAAAAGTCTAAAAAATGGGTAATTATTAAATAATGTATTATATTTTGTGTATAAATTAACATAAAATTGTAACTATAGAAGTTTTGGGCCATATTTAATCCTTATCCTTTTAGTTTAACCATCGAAAAACCCATTTATACCTTTATCACAATAAATAATTTATACTCTTTTTATTAATTATGAATATTTTTTTTCCATTTATTATATAATATGAATTATTAATAATAATAATATGGTATCTATTTTTTAAAATTAAATTCATATAGGTGGAATAATTAAATTTATAATTAAACCTGCTGAAGCACCGAAATAATGGATTTTACAAATACAAACATACAAAATTTAAAAAAGATTTTATATTATAATTCAATATTAAATTTATTGAAATTACATAGATTAGTTAAATTTTGTTATAATTTAACTAATTTCACTTCAAAAACAATTTTAAATATAATTTATCTTTGTAAATAATCTAAATGAAAAGGATGTCGTCAGTAAAAATCAGTATTTTTAATTATTCATAAAAACAATTAATCTCTTCATAAAATTATCAAAAATTAAACCAAAGATAGTTTTTACATGTATAAATAAAAAACTAGGTTTATTTTTCTAAATTTAATTTTCTAAAAGTGGTAAAAATTTATTTTAACTTTTGTGAACAAAGCACAACCAGACCCCCTTTTAGAAAAATAATGTTATTTAAAAAATCATTTATTTTTATTTAAAATTGTTATTAATTTATTTATAATAAGAAGATAACAATTTTATTTTATATTATACATGTTTAAATGATAATATTTTTATAATAATATTATTAATATTCATACCCAAAAACTTTGCATCGAGGTTATAATTATCATTCTGAAATTATAATATTTTAATAGAGTATAGTGTTTTGTCTAAACTAGATGTTTAATTCATCGCACGATATCGAAGAGATTGAATTTATTTAAAAATAAAAATATCATAATGTATCTTTTTGTTAAATTATGTTCTAAAATTAGTTTTTCATTTCATATATGCTATCAAACATGATGTTATTGTTTTAAAATATCAGGGCATTACACAAGAGGCATATAAAGATTGAATAAAATGGAAGAGAAAGATAATATTTAACAATAAGATATGATATAATATGATAAAATGAAGTAAATATAAGAATATGGAAAAAACATGAAAAATGACATCAAAAAAATATGTCAAGGATAATTGAAATTACAACATAACATGGTGTGCTTAGGGCAACCTCCCATGCACCATACATGAAATATATTGTGATTAAAACACTAACCAACACATTATGGGATATATATTTTTGGGCCCACCCATCACATTCATATCATGTACATGTATAAGTGTTACACATAGATCATAGAACATAAGTATGTATTTAATCAATTTTAATACCATGATTATGGAGTGCGGGTTATATAAAATGAAGTTCCAAATTAGTGAATTATATGTACATCCAGGTGAGTAGACTTGATTGGAAATGAGGACAGGTATTCACCACACAAATGTTTGGAATGGAATATCATTGGATTGTTTTAGTAGCATAACAGGGGTAGATTAAGATTCCTAGAATGGTTAAACAATAGTAAAAATGGGTCTCTCATCACTTGTAAATCATAAGTATTATAATAGGAATATTTAAAAAACATTTCCATCCTGAAAAAATGAAAAAAGGTATAATATATATAATGTCTAAAATAAAGAGGAAAAGGACAGGATCCCTAACCAAGAGAAGGTGTTTCAAAATTATTGAGGGTAACATGTCAAGATCTTTGAGGAACTCAATGAGGGATCTAGGGAAGGATTATAAGAGTAAATTTGTGACCCAAGGGGTCTTAGTGAAGAGAAAATGATGTTTGGTTGAGTTTATATAGATATAGATAGGGGAATTATTTATTTATTCCTAAACATTGGTTATTGACTCTATATAAAAAATTAATCCAAACCAATAACCATAACATGGTTTCTACCAAATACAGATGTATTTTAATATTTTATAAGGCCAATAACTGAACTCGTTTAAACAATATATTTGGTGATGTGGAAGTGAGGCATTTTAATAAAAAATTGATTTTAGAGTTGTAAGATATAATATAGGTTTTTGATGATTCCTTAATGGTTTATAAAATTAATAAAATAACATATAAAACATTATTTTTCATGTGAAACATAATTTTTCATGATGATAGTCTACAATATTTATTACATCCCTTTCGGTATTTTATGATGTTAAAATAGATACCATATAATTATATTGTATTTAATTTCTACCCAAAAAATCACATGTATCATAAAATTATTAATAAATCAGATTTGGATAATTTCAACATTTTTGTTTCAAAATAATGTCCATTTTATCAAAATAAATCTCAAAAAATGATAATATACAATTTTCAATAAAAAATACCCATTGAAAAATACATTTTTTTATAATAATAGTTTTACGAACCTTATAAAACGTACATTTGGCTTTGTGAAATTATTTTATCATTTATATTTAATTAAATATTATTTCATTATAATATTTTATTAAAATAACATTTTATTATTTTGTTTAATTAATCAAAATTGAGTCTTGATCAAAATAATATATTTCCCAAAAAATGTGATCTGTATTTCAGTGCATCAAAATATAATTTTTTACCAATATCATTATTTAATCATTTATAAACTAATAATAAAAAGAATTAATATAATGACTAATTTATTAAAAATAAATATATATATATTCATTATATTAGGGTCTAGATACACAAACTCTTATTGCACTATTGTTTTCTTTAAGAGTAAGTTGTGCGATGTTGATATTTTTTAGTTTGGTTTGATGAACATATTTTGGGTCAGGATATCATTGAGTTTGAAATTATCCTCTAAATAGTTTCTCTTGTTATTTAGTTTTTTAATATAAGCTAGATCTGGGTCATGGGAAAATCTGAATGATGTTATCTCCCTTAGAATCCCTGATAAATGAGCATCATAGAGTATGATCCCACTGGTTGAGGCCATGGTACCTTCCATTTGTGTTTTTGGGACTTTATCATAACCCTTAAATACTAATCACGATGGTCAGTGTATAATGAATATATTATCAATTTTAATGATTATTAATGATCTTTTAAATATAATAGAACTTATCATTCCAAAATATATAATGTAGTTCACGTGTTTTCTATAACTACAATACTTTGTAATTCTTTTTTTCATTCAAAAATGGAATTTCATTAATAAATGATTTGGTCATTACATAGGTTAATGACACCAGTATAAAACCTTCCTAATTATAGATATAATGATAAATATATTATATTACACAATGTATTTTTGTATGTGGGAATTTTAATTTTGTAATTTAACTATTTTTTCTATGGGTAACTTGGAATGTTTTTACATTATAACGTAGGACTTTAGGAAGTTCTTCATAATGAAATGGGGAAAGGGGCCTAGTGGGTCACACAATATGTATATTCATAACCTTTATTAAATTTGATATAAATTTAACATATTGAGTAAATATTATTCTAAAAAATGGTTTAATAAATATTCATATTTGGTTGATCAAAAATATTTATCACCATTTATTTGGGAGAATGTATATGAGTTGAATATTAAATAAACAAATTTTATCTATCATAGTGAATGCAATATTTATTTATATATCTGTGAATAATGAAAAAATATTTTTTTATTAAATAAATTGTCCTTTATAATGTTTTGATAAATACCATGGAGGATAGAATGACCGAGTTTAATGGTCCAATTGTAAATAAAATACTATATTAAATATCATTTAATTAAATATCGATTTCAAAAAATGATATTTAATTATCCATAATTGATGTGAATGTCAAGTAAATAATAATATAACTTATATTATTATCAGACAAGGGTATTTATAAGGATTTATGGGTTTGATAAGATCCCATAAGAAATTACTAACCAAATCCTAACTTTATAAATACCTTGTTAAATGAAATTTCTGGGTTTGATGTTCATTAAGCACAAAAACCAAAAGAGGGAATTCTATCAATCCCCAAGAGATAAATCTCTTAATAATTCAACAAATAACTAGAGAACAAATCATATTCCTTCATCTATAGCCTTTGAGTGAAAGTAAATAATCCTTTGTATATGAATAGATTCTTGGTGTGATTAATAATGAATGATGAAGTGAATTAGTATTGAACACAATAACACCAGATGATTCTATGATGCTGTTCTATGGTTTTAGATCACGTGTGGATAACTTCCTGAGGGATTCTACCCTTGGATCCTTTTTTGTAATGACGATATGAAAAGTGAGTACAACTGATTCATTAATGAAGAAAGAATTATTTTCTTTGGTAACTATTTATCTATCAATAAATTAATTATAAGTTTAACATGGAGAGATCCCATTTCATGGTTTTGATATTCCTTTTCTATATTCATTATATTAAAGATGTTAGTCATGAAATATATAGTCAGTTAAACAAGCGATTATTCATGGAAACCTGATAAAATATGAGTTGGACATGACCCAATTAGAACTTCCACTATGTACAGAACTTTCAAGGGGCATATAAGTTTTAATGTTTATTTTTATAATTATTTATCAATTATTGATTAATAATATGAATTTTTCTATTAGATTTCATTTTATATTAAATAATTATTTAAAATTAAACATTGAAATATCTTATTCTTTTTCTTTATGAGAAATTATATAACTAAGAATATGTTAAATATTCACAGAAAGAATTAGAAGATCCCAAAAAGAGGTTATAAAAATTATTGATGGATAATAGAATACTAAAATTATTGTATCTCATTGGTACACACATTATCCAATTTTCATTGAAAAAGGATGATCCAGGAGAAATTTGAGTCATCATGTCATAAATAACTAATAATTACATTAATAAACACCACTCAGTGACCAAGATAGATTGTCATTTGATTTTTTATAAAACACGACATGTAATTCTTGTACTTGTTGTATAGTAAGTGCATTCTAATAGGATAAAATAGAAAAAGATTCCCCATGTATTTATTATATGAAGAAAGGGATTTATAACCACAAAACATTGAGATTACATGATGTGTGTTTTCCACACATATGAACACATCATGTACTCATTAATATCCATGAATAATATACACACTGATTCCCTAAGCGTGTATCATGAAATCCATTACATGATGTATAACCAGTTGCACAAGTTTTGAAATCTGAACCCATCTATGCAGATTAGATACCATCTAGTATATAACCATGTGGATTAATAACAATGAAGAAAAATTAATAATGGAATTAAATTGATCTACATGGTGTGTAATTTTGGTATATGTCGTGTAATTAATTTTACAGAAACATTGAAATTCCTAAATTAAAATCAACATACCATATAAGTTTTCATTTACACAATATTTAACACAAACATTAAATATATACACATTCTATATATTAACTGTGTAATGTTTCTTTAATATGATAAATTTATTCATCACGACACACTACATAACAACTAATATTAATCACATTTTTTACATTACATTATGTATTAAATACATAGTAATATATTATACAAGGAAGCATGTGGTTATGACATGTATTTATCATGTAAACACTAACTATAATTAATTTTATTAATTTAATAAGAATTATTAATCTGACTTTAATTCTATTCAATTGATCATCAAGATAATAAAAGTAATTAATTAATCAAACTAATTCAGGTATGTTATCTTAATTATAAAGACATAATTGAAGTGAATTTTTTCTAGTTTACATTTTTGTAATTATAGATTATGTGTGGATGATCATGGTCTTATACCTGACAATTTATTATTATTTTTTAATTATTACATGGTTTTTTAATAATATTTTTTATTGAAATTAATAACATTTTCTCATCCCCCTCTCTCATTATGTTAGGTCATATATGACTATTGTTTCTTTCATGTAAGACCCTTAACTAATTAGTTAGTTCCACACACCTATATCTGAGTAAATATTATGTAATGTATGAAGATCCCAAATGAGTGGAGACTATTAAATTTTGGAGTTGAGGTTAAACCATTCTAAGAGATTGATAGGATGACATGTGAAATATAGAAACACAAACCAAGTTATGGTCCAAGATATTATTTTCCGAGGATCGAGAGTTACTTTATCATACCTGATATAAAATAAATATTAAAATAAGATCATGATCATACCACTATTATTTTAATATTATCTTTAGTTTCATGGTTAATTATTTATGATTACTTAATTGAAATCAAATAAAACATTAATTAACAGACATATAAGATGAATGTAAAATAAATTTAAATATGTATAAATTTTATCTAAACATGGTTAATACTTTAAATAAAATCCACAAAACATTAAAAATCATTCAATAAGAGAAAATATGAAATTTTTCTATAATTTTAAAAATACCTCAAGTCAATAAAATAAGTCAGTATATCATTTTATTTCATGATTCAGAATGGAACCAATAGATCGTAGTGTTTGATCTAAACCTCACCAGGGAACTACAATTTCACAAGGAGTTCTATAGAATCATTTGGGTTTACCTAGACAATATAGTGGATTACCTTTCTCTAGTCATGGTTTAAATTTGGACATAAGTGTTAAGGAAAGTAGATGAAAATATTTCATGATTAGGGCGTCCACCCAGTCAACCAAGGTACTATGAGCTAATATAGTTAGAAAAGACCCACCTACTAAAATACTTTTTAGTAATCTAAAATGCTCCCAATTGGGTTAAAAGGAGTAAAATATGAGTACTTTCCTTGAAAATTTCCACAGTATAGGATATTCTAAAACTAAAGGTCATGTCTATTAAGTTTGAATAAAATATAAAGAAACCAATAAAAAACTTATTACAATACTTCTTTGTTAATTAAGATAAAATATAATTCCTGTTTTAATTAATGTAGTCAATGTGAAGTAAAACTATCATAATACTATGATCCTATATGACATAGACCATGTAATCACCAACAAATATTTCCAAGGGTGTTATATATAGAGATCCATCAATTTATCACATGACTATCACATAAATTTTAAGACAATCAACATAATAGTAATATATTCCAGAAGAAAAAAAGTTTGGTACCTCATGAAAATTAGGTTCATACATCACTTGTACATAATAGAACATAAAAGTTATTTAAATACTTCTTCATTGTAATCCAAAAATCGATCGTTCCTTTCCTAATAAGTGGATGAATAAAAGGGAGGTATTGTGATATATGGACCAATATAGGACGTGAGTGATCATAATCATCTTTAACATATCATAATCATATTTTTCATATCATAATCATGGGTTCATCATCAAAAAATAAGGGAATTATTTGGAATGGCATGAAATGTGGAATATAAATAATAAGGAAATATCATTTCTTTGTTGTAAAATCCCACAAATATGTTGTCAACAAATCTAATATTATCTTCCGGAATAAAATTTATTTTCAAATAATAACATTAGAATTATGAACAAAGGAAACATAAATTTCATGAATAATAAAAATAATATCATGATATACTAAACATTTACCAATTAATTGGAGGGATATATAATTTTTGTCCCAACCATCACATTAAAAAATTCTCATAATCCTTTATTTCACAAGGAAAACATATAACAAGAATAATCATGAAATAAAACCATGTAAAGAATGAGATTCAATAATATTTTTTAATAAATACCTCCATAAATTAACATTGAGATTCTTAATAGAATAAGGGAGAACATATTTTCTTGATAATTAATTATTGGTATAAAAATATCATAGGTCATGTTTATAAGGGGAAATAACTCAAGATGAATCTATGTGATTATTACAAAATATTCCTTTCGAAATATAATTTTTGAGTCTTAGAAATAATATCAATGAGGTATAAACATTAATATCCACAAAAAAGAAAGGAAAATTCAATTATAAGGATAAAAAATGTGTTTTATAATAATTATAAAAAAATATATAAAGGTAGGGAAAACCTAGAGGAAATTATTGGGTTCAAGACTCCCCTAACCTTAAAACCCAACTTATTTTATCACATTTTTGTACCCTATATTATATAATTTTGTTTAATAAAACACGAAACACTAATAAAATTTTGTTCATTTTTTTTCAATCTATATCAAATATAATCAATAGATTTTTTAATTATCTTTATTAAATATGAATTGTTTTGATATTAGTTTTTTCAAAATATCTCATCCCTCTTCAAATTGATTAGTATTATTATTTAAATTTAATAATTAATAAAATTAACTACATAATTATAAAAATATATAGATCTATACCATTATATAATATAAATAGTGTATTATAACCATATATAAATAGAGAGATACATAGAGAGTCGATAATGGTCTCATAGGTAGTTAACCGGCTCTTAGTGTGGAATTTTCAAAATAGGATGTGATAGATATATAACATATTAATATGTTTTAAATACAATAATTAATGTAGGTTAATAAAATTAAATCTATTAAAAAATTATATTTAATTAAATATTATGTTTTTGGGGCCATAATAGAAAATATTGGATGAGAAATGAAATAGGAAAACGAAAGGAAAAGTTGAAAAAAATATTACCACCATATAGGTGATTTTCATTTTCTACGACACTTAAATTATTAAAAATATTGGATTTATATGACTCTATATCTCACAAAAATGTTGTAAGGTTCTTAATAGGGGGATTTTGGGAAGAGTTTTTTCTTTGAAAACCGTAATAGAAGCTGTTTCTAAGGGGAGGGAGATTTTTTATTTACAATTGAGGAGAGAGGTGTTTTTATGATAAAATATTCCATAAAATATAGTTTCTAAGGTAAACCTTATAATAGTGATATATTGGAAAATTTAAATTATATTTTATTAAAAATATAAGTCTTTAATAGTTTTAAATAATTTATAAATAGAATACATTAGTTTATTAAAAAGTTTTGTGAAAAATTTAAAATTTGTTTTCAAATGGGATACTTTATACTTTATACTTTAGAGAAGAGTTTTTTGGTTTGAAATTTTAATTTAATGAATTATTTAGATTATTAAAAATGTATTTTTTCTAGCTTAAAATTTTAGAATTCGATATGAAATGATTACATATTATTGAGGTAATTAAAAAATATAGATGCCATAAAAAACTATATTTTTCCTAATCATCGTAAAAATTATTTTTTTAAAAACTAACAAAAAATAAAAATCAAATAATAATGAAGTTTTGATTTTTAAATTAAAATTAATTTTATCAAAATAATTTTTTAATAAATGTAATTTTAAATAATAACATAAAAATTTGAATTTTTATAAAATATCTTTATTAATGTTTATTAAAAATAGTGTTATAATTTATTTTAGTTTCTAATCATGATATTTATTTTATGGAATTTATAATATCATATTTTCTAAAATTTCATATGGAAAATATTATTTTTGTGACATTTTATAACCATGAGGTCAATTTAATCTTCCAACGGTCCGGTTACTATCTCTAATGATCAAAATAATATTCCTATCAGTCATGATTCCATTCTAATAGTCATATCACTATTCAAATGGTCACATTAACTCCTATAAATACTTATTAATTCCTTCATTCATCATCCTACTCAATTTATATAAATGTTATACATTTTTCATTTATAAAATATCAATTGGATTAATAATGTTTTTAGTCTTTATTTATTTAATTTTTCATGAGTGTCATAATTCTTGGTGATCATCATGATCTTCATTTTCTGGTTATCGTTGTTTTATTTTTTATGTTTATTTTTCCATTGTAATATTTTCGATTTTCATGGATATATTTATTTTGTTAATTTAATTTTACAAATTAATTAAATATATTCTTTCTAGTTTTTAATATATGTTGCATGTTTTTATATTATACCATATACCTAATTATGACAAACACTGTTTATTTAGAATAAAAATTAAACATATATAAATGTTTGGGTTCTTACATTCTTCCCCCTTTAGGAAATTTCATCATTGATATTTCAACTAATATCTTCAGTTGAGAATAGAGATGGCTAATCCTATTTCATTTCCCCATTTGGTAACTGTAACATCCCATGATTTTTATGAGATAAGTTTTTTTTTAATTTCTTTGATATCTTGTGTTGTACACTACACCAATATAATTTTGCGCAATACACATCATCAGTTTGGGTTGCGGTATACAAAACACTGTGCTTGGCTTGTGTTATAGAAAATTTCAAGTTATTTTTTTATAATTAATTTAAAAATGACAGAGTATAAGTGAACAACAAAATATTTTTTTATTACCACATAACTTAGTTCTTATAATGTTTGGTATGAACAATATTAACATTCTTCAGAAAAAGATTCTAAATGAAAATAAGAGAGTTTATAAAATAATAAAATCACTATTTATGTATTCAATTAATGAAATACATTTTTTATATTTTTAATATATTGTATAAAATTAATCTTATATGTTTTCTAGACAATATATAAGAAAAAAAATCCATTTTTCAAATAACAGAGGTATTTTAAAAAAACATTGCAGTTTTTCCACCTTTTAATGGAACAGTAATTTTAAATATAGTTTTTGACACTCTTTTATATATTATTTGAAAAAAATAATCTTCATATTAGAATATATTGTATCAAAATTCAATTTGGTTGAATTATTGGTATTTTTAGGATAAGTTTCATTTTTAGATGAATTGTGAAAAAATTGATTTATATTGAAAACACATATTTTAGTTTACAGTCATTATAATGTAATTATTTTTGTATTAGTTTTAATTTTTTATTAGTTAATTTTTATCCAATTATGGTTTTTAAAATATATCTTATAAATGAATTTTTTATAAAAATATTTTCCATTTTAATAGGGACATTTTTTAGAAAAACTATTTTCCGGAAATTTTATCGGTTTTATTTTAAAGATAATTCTGAAACATATGGATTTTTAATTCTTAAAAATGGATATCAAATTTGGATTCAGAAGGTCAAATGTTTTTAAATATGTTCATTTTATTTTTGGAAAAAATAAACATTTACCATGGTAAATTTTGTTACCATAGTAAAGGGTAAATCAAAAAATTTATGTTAAAAATAAAATTATAATTACTATAAACTAACAAAACAAAATGAAAATTTTAATTTTAGGGATGGAATTATACCCTTAACAGTTAAGGATCTCGTAAAGACCCGTAAATTTCAAGGAATTTTTTTTCTTAATTTATTTGGGATTTTACGAGTACATAGTTTCTGATGGCGTCAGATTCCGAGGACAGGTGTGCCCAGAATCAATTTTTGAAATTTAGCTCGGGTATGTTCAGTGAACAAACGAGTAGGTTTTTCTAACTTTTGAACTGGTTCTTGAAATCAAATTCTGAGGGCACCGATGAAACCGCAGCGTCGACAATTTCTTAAGAAGACTATTTCTGGAGTTGCGTTTTCTCGGGAAGAGTTGTTAAAAATGTGGATTAAGTGTAAAGTGAAATAAAATTGTGTTACACTTTTACTTCTGTTCTAAGTGGTTTAATCCCATGTATGGGAGTTGGGGTGGGACCCACTTAATTCTAAACTCCCCTTGATAGGATAATAGTGAGGTGGGGCCCACACGCGCCCCACCCCTTCAAATTTCCTAACTCCTCTATACCCCCACATGAGTTACTTCTACATTAATTCATGCCAACTAAACACCTAATTAATTTGACAACTTATGATTAATTAATTATGTTTGGTTGTATTTGATTTTTTTTTGAAACCCATGCCATGCTTTAATAAAATAAGGAGAGTCTTATTTTATTTGGCTTGGCTCGTTGTGTGGAGAATTTGGGGAAGAAAGTTCTAACTCTTGAGGAATTTCATATTATCCGGTGAAGAACATCCCTACTTCGATGAAGAACACCGTCACACCATTTCATCTTCTCTCCGCATCAATGAAAGGGATACACCGCTTCTTCCTCGGATGCCATCCATCGACGTATACAGAGCCTCACCCCACGACACCGTTTTCCATGATGCTAGCTTCCGAGAACTTCTTTGAGGTAGGGGTTGATTTTACATTCATGATTAATTTCACGTTCTTCGTTAATTATTGTCCGATTGTTATCAATATAATGGGAGGAGGTCGGACCACACAAACCCGGCCGATCCTCCTCCCCTTTTGTTGTTCATCTTCTTCGTGGCTTGAAACAGAGGCAACGCGGTGCCGTTGCACTGCACAGGAACGAGAGAAATGCGGCCAGAGTGGGCCATGGTGGAGGAGAACAGTGTTGTCGTGCCACATCGGTGAGGCCAAAGGACACTGTGGCCAGCAGCGGGCCGCAGAGGAGTGGCGCGGCGCCGTCATGACCGCTGCGGTTCAGGGCCGCAGCCGGCTGAGTTGGCTGCCGAAAATAGCAGGAGGCGGGACCCCCTCGGGTCCCGTGGTCACATTAAAGGTGGACCTTAATGGCCGACCATTTCTTCAATCAAGGGGGCAGTGCCCCCCCACATCTTACTCAGCTGAAAGCCAAGCCGTCGGCCTCGCGGGCCGGGCCAGCCGCGCTGGGCCGGACCCCCGCGTCGGGCCAGGCCGCGCCCGCTGGGCCGGGCCGCACCGGTAGGACAGGGCTACGCCCAACTGGGCCAGACCTAGACCTGGGTCGGGTCGACCCGGTTCGGGCCGACCCAAAGGGTATTGGGTCGGGTCGGACCGGGCCCAAACCCCATATTTACGGACTGAAATGTTCAAACGCCCATAACTTGGGCTACAGACCTCTGATTGATGCACTGTCAGTTGCGTTGGGATACTTGGATCAAGACGGTAGATTAAATATATTAAAGTCAAGATTTACAAGAACTTTTGGAATGGCCTGGTTGGTTCGAACACAAAACCAACCGTGCCCTTAGAGCTAAAACACTTATAACTTGAGCTCCGGATGTCCGGTTGACTGGTCGTCGACTTTGTTGGATTCCTCTTAGTGAAAAGATTCTATTGGCATACTACTCTTGAGGTTTGGATGTAGCTGGAGGATGGTAGTGTTGGTTTTATCGTAAAAACCAACCGGGCCCCTGGGACGAAAAAGCCAATAACTTTCAGACCAGGCGTCCGATTGACGCACCATTTGTCGCGTTGAGTTCATATTGATGAGACGGAACTTTGTGATACATCAACTATGGACTTTGTGACAGTTGATGAATCAACCCCCTTGGCTCATGGATCGAACCCTCCCAGAATCGAGCGTGCTGTGTGCGGTAACCGTAGAGCTAGTTGCGACTGCAATGACGATGACAGCTATACTTGGATCCTACGTGGGTTCAACAGCGAGGAAAAATGTAATTGGATCTTCCATGGGTTCGGCAACGAGGATGACTGTACTTGGATCCTCTGTGGGTTTGGTAGCGTTGACAACTGAACTTGGATCCTACATGGGTTCAGCAGCGATGGTTACTGTACTTGGATCCTATATGGATTCGGCAGCGATGACATCTATGCGTGGATCCTATGTGGGTTCGAGAGAGGAGATGATTTTGAGGCTACATCAATCATCTCCACCCCTCTCCGTGATTAGTATACCTGTGCGAGCTGAGTCTTGACATTCAATCATTATCTTTGATATGATTGACTTGCTATCCTGTGTGGATTGGGTTGTGCTTTCCTGTATGGATAGGGTTTTACTTTCCTGTGTGGACTGGGTTGAACATGGGCTCGTGAGTTGGAGCAGAACTGGAATTGATGACTTAGGTATATTTATGGGAATATACCTAAGTTGAGTAAGTTGTTACTTTGTGTTTGTATCTTTCCTTTTGTGGTTTATCCTTTGTGGATTCTGGGAGATCTTCGGGAGTCTCGGGGTCCATACTGAGGATCATATACTCACCCCTGCACGGGCTATGCCTGTACTACGTTGTGTTGGATGCAGATGACAGACAACACCAATCGAGGTGGAGGCTCATGGAGCTGAACAATACCTGGAGGAGGATCATTGGATGGGACGTATGCGGAGCAGACGAATAGACTAGAGGAGCTAAGGAGACTATCTATACCCACCATTCTGGTGGGAATCCCAGGGGACGACTCAGTGTTGCTACTTTACTTTTCTGCTTCTGTACTTTGTTTTAGTTGTACTTTACATACAGTTGGGTTTGTATTCTGGCCCATTTACATTCGATCACTTACTTTTGTACTCAGTTTTCTTAGTGTTTACTTCATCTTGCGTACTCTATGGTGTTTTTTTACTTTATAAAGGAAATGCCTTCCCTTTTATCGGGATTTACTCATTTGGTGGTAGTCGCCAGCCCCTAGCCTATGGAAGGAGGGCTTGGGGTAGTCATGACACGAGCCCCAAGGATGGGTCATGACAGATCTAAATTATGTCATTTAATTGACACATTCCCATGCAAATGACTTAAATAATATTTAAATCAAAGAAAGACAAAAATTGTCAATTTCATTATCTTTAATATATATTATGTGTCCATGTAATGACAAATGGGTGTTATCAACGAATATAAATGGTAATTTTTTACTTAATAAACATATTTACCTAATATAAATTTATATTTAACTTTTTTGTGGCCATTTTGGAGATATTATGGTATTTATCAAATTTTTTAATGAAAATTTAAAGATGTCACATTCATGTTTTAAATGGTACACAATTTTTAAAATAAGAAAATAAAAACAATTCATTATAATATATATACTCATTTGAAATCTAATATGTTTTTATTTATCATGATATTTTATTTTTAATTTTTAATAAATAAATAATTACCATAAAGTTTTATATATTGATGATTCAAATAATATTTAATTGATGATAAATAAATAAAATAGTTTTTATTTGAATTATAATTACCATTAAAAGACAAAAACACATGAAAAAAAATTATTGGTAGAGTATACATCAACCATAACCATCCAAGGGTCAATTTTTTGACAATTTGGAGCCTTATAGTATTGATTATGGCACTTATATTTTTTTATTGAAAATGATGTTAAAGTCTTCACATTCACGATTTAATAAATATAATATTTTTAATATTGTATTTTACAGATGATATATTCTACTAAAAATATTAAGCTGAAATATATAATAATTATATTCATTAGGGTATTTTATTCTCATTTTTTATTCCACAAATATGTATAATGAATAATTATACAATATAGGTGTAGTAATGATTTTATTAATGGAAAAACCAAATTAATGTTATTAAAATTTTAAATTAAATATAAATTGGGATATATAATATATCAAAATAATTTTCTAGATTACATTTATCCTTTAGTGATATAATAAGAAAATTGAAGATAATTTCTTTTGTTGATATTTCTAAAAATCTATAAATTTAATAGTGTCAAAATTGACACTATGGATTATTTATAATAATTATGTATTATTAAATTATTTAAAAATCACAATTTTTTTTTTAAAAATTATAGAATTGTTATTATATGGTCTAAAATTTTCTAAATTATTTAATAATGGTTTTAATTAAATCAAATAAGAAAATATTATACGATTTTAATATTAAATAATCTGTAGCCTTGGTTAAAATTAAAATAGAATAATTAAGGGATTATTGTATTGATAGAGTTTAAATTGATAGAAAAACATGTCAAAAATTTATTGGTTTATTATATTGAAACCATATCTCATTATATATTATAATAAATAATTTTTTTGTATTTTTATTGAGATACATTTTATTATAATTTAATATTTTTGGAGATTCCAAAAATGCCCCTAACCTCAATTATAGAAGGGAACCTCATCCCTTATTTCTTAACATCCAATTGAGCATTCAATTTCATCCATCCCCTACCCATTTTTTTATAAACTTCCTTATTCACATTATTGAGGTTCTGGTCTTCTCAAAATTACAACCTTAGTTCCTTTAAGAGGAGATCTAGAGGGAGCTCACCAAACAAGAGGTAATCTCCTTTACCAACTCTCTCAATATCATTTATTATTCTACTTACATTATTGTTTCTATTATTAAGTAATAAATACAGTATTTAAAATATAAAAATATTTTAGTACGGTTATCGAACAACCTTATTCCACCTTATATCCATCCAATGAAAAACAAAATTACCACATGTGCGTATGTAAAACCTACCGTCTCTATGCCATGGTGTAATCTCTTTTTCGCAACCACCTTACATGGATGGGTATAATGATATAAATAATAACTATACAATATTGTTATAACATGATATTAATTATGGAAAAAATTATATATCATTAACTTCCATACCATTTCACAATTAAGGGAATGATATTGTAACCCATGCATATATACGACCTACCATTTCCATGATACGATATGATTCATTCTACATGTTATCTATTATACCATGATTATATAAATGTTAATAATAAGTTGATAAGATATATATTATTCCAATATCATTTTGGATTGATATAACTATGACCTATGATGGAGAACTAGAACTTATTAAACAAAACATGCATATGAAAATGATGTAGTTAATACCTAAATAATGACTAATAATGAAATATTATAACCAAATGGATGAAAATATGATCATATATGATATCATAAAAATTACTATGATTTTGTAATATGTCAATGAATTTATTTAAATCATTATATTAGAGGTTCAGATACATAAAACGGATAAATGACCTATGTTAAGGAATTATTTTGCCTTACTTTTATTTATATGGGACATATACCTTATAAACAACCTATTTATTTTGTGTTATGTTTATACAGCCCATGAATGTTTTTATGGTTCTTATTATGAAGGTTATGATATTCATATAAGTTTCTTTATTTCATGAGGCCTATGAATCGTCTGATTATAAATTGGTATACGATTATTTGGCAATTTAATTTTTATCTGAGACGGTTTATACCTATGTGTTTACCTCACCTGTTTTGATAATCCCAATCTTGTATTCATATGTTTTAACAATCCCAATTATGTGTTCATATATTATGATATTCACAATTACTGTTGATCTACACTTTAATTCTTTCAAATCGATGATCAAGTTAACAATAATAATAATGTTAAAATAATTTCTGATTTATGTTAATCTCGATTATCCATGTTTATATAAGTTTTGAAATGATTCTAAGTGAATTAGATGTGTTTTTCATAAGGCAGTCAAGTGTATGTATCACTGACCTGAAGAGAGCTACCGATATGCATGATAGCCAGAGCTATCGATGCACAGAGCTACCGATAGCCAGAGCTACCAGTGCACAGAGCTACCGATAGACAGAGCTACCGATACACAGAGCTACCGATGCACAGAGCTACCGATGCACAGAGCTACCGATGCATAGAGCTACCGACAGCCAAGAGATACCGATGCATAGAGATACCGACAGCCAAGAGCAACTGATGAAACTAAGTTCATCGAGCTACCGATAAGAGCTACCGATAAGAGATACTGATAAGAGCTACCGATAAAAGCTACCGATAAGAGCCACTGATAAGAGTTTGAAGAGATACCAATGGAAGATCCTAGACAGAGTCAACCGTACACGTCTACAAACAAACGGCTACCTATAATGAACTTCGGAGTCAAATCCTATATCTTCGATACTATTTGTTTATTACACCAACAGATACATTTGTTACTTTTGATGTATTTAATGTTATTAAATGATTTATGTTTCCATTTCAGGAAACCGTACCAAGTAAGATTGAAAAGCATATAATCATTCCTTCTTCTCAGTAAAGAAAAAAAGAAGGCATAAAAGACATCGTGCATGTATCAGTGAAAGAGAGCGAGACAAGAGACTTGAAGAGATCAAGCACACAGAACACACTTGCGATCAAGCTCAAAATGTGCCAAGAACAACTGGAGAACTTGCACTCACAAGACTACTACTACCAGACTCCAGAACACAGAGCATACATCGAGCAATCTATGCTAAAGAAGAACTACACAGAACACTTCATTTTATGAGCCGATAACCAAGCTGAACCTGGAAGCACTGAAAGAAGAAACAATACTCTATTTTTTAGAAAAATACCAGAGAAGGACTTAGAACCATTTCTGATCAAATCCAAAGGAGTCCAGAGCTGCACTGCAATCACCAGAGCCATTCTAAACTCTATATCTTGCTCTAAGTGATTTAGTATTTGCATTACGAGAAGTGTGTGTAGCCTGTTAATTATTACACACACACTATCTCCTGAACCTTAACTGGGGGGTTTGTAAATCCCCACTCACAATCTTTACATCCTTTATTTCCCACTGTGGATAGTGGTAGAGGTCGAGTGTGACCTGGACAGCTTTGAGCTGTTTTCTGCTATCCCACGTATAAATGTGGTAGAGGTCTCGTGACCTGAACAGTGTGATCACAGTTGTTAACCCAGATCTAGGGTGTGGATCACTTTATATAAATTTTGAGAGGACTAAGTCTCAGCTTGAGACTGAACCTCTTGGTTAACTCCTGTGTTTTTAGTTAAAATCTATATCGATACTATATACATTTATTTCATATTCCGCTGCTATTACTTTGAAATATAATTTATCTTCAAAGCTACTTTGATAGTTAAACTCGCAAGTGTTTATATTTATTATAAACCAGTAAGTTAGTTTAAAAAGTTAATTTAATCATAAAATTAAGTTAGCTGAGAATTAATCAATCTTTGAGAAATTAATTGAACCTTTATAATCTGTATAAATTCAATACAGTTTAATTTGTTTTGAAATTGGGGGATTTTAATAGAATTTTTTTAGCAGAAATTTTAATTGGAACTCAATTCACCCCCCCTCTTGAGTGTCTACTCCGACCAACATTTGGTATCAGATGGTTGTTTGTTTTGCAAAACTTTTTATTTACTCTCTGCTTTTCAACTATGATTTTAGTTTTATTTTAATGTTCTTTAAATTTCTATTATTTCTAAATTTTTATCTCTTTAAATTTTGTTTATAATGGATAATAGACTTGAGGGTGATGCTACTAACCGGCCACCATTCATTAATGGAAGTAACTATGCTCAGTGGAAACTTAAAATGAAAATTCATTTAGAAAGAATGAGTTTTGATATTTGGACTGCTATTGAATCTGAATACAAAATTCCCACTACTGATAGATCTACTTGAGATGAATCTATAAAGACTGCTTACAATTATAATTGTAAAGCTATGAATGCTCTGTACTGTGCTCTAGGAGATGAAGAATTCAACAGAATTTCTACTTGCAAAACTGCTTTTGAAATTTGGGATACCTTGGCTGTTTCTCATGAAGGAAAAAATAATGTCAAAGAAATGAGATTGGACAATTATACTATTAAGTATGATAATTTTAAAATGAAGTCTGATGAACCTATTTGTGACATGTATCTCAGGTTTAATGAGATAGTCAACACGATGAATTCACTCGGAAAAGTTGTTTCACCAAAGGAACAAATTATGAGAATCTTGAGATGTCTACCAGACCAATGGAGAGGCACATCTATCTCAATCAGAGAATCATGTGACATTACTCCTCTACCTGTCAAAGAGATTATTGTAAAATTGATGATGTATGAAGAAGAGCTCAAGTAAACAAAGAGGAAGACGATGAACCGAAAAATAATATGTAGCTTTCAAGTCTACTGCTTCGAAGAGTAAGGAGAAGGAAAAAATACAAATGGAGGATGAGAGTTCAACAAGTGAAAACTCAGAGTATGACATTGATGCAAAAATGGATCAGATAGCTAGGAGATTCAAGAAGTTTTATAAGAAAAAGAAATTCTTTAGGAAAACAAATTACAAAGGAAAGTATGATCAACAAGGCAAATGGAAAAAGGATTGGAAGAAAGCTGACATGACTGATGAAGTTGTCTGCTACGAATGCAAGTGAAAAGGACATATCAAAGCAGACTGTCCAAAGTTAAAATTCAAAAGGAAATATGATTACAAAGACAAGAAGTACAAGAAAGCCATGAAGGCTACCTGGAGTGCTTCAGAAGATAGCACAAGTGAAGCCGAGTCTTCAGACTCTGAAAGGAATCGAGTCAACATGTGTTTCATGAAAAATACTTCTGAGGTAACATCTGAAACTCCTGTTTTAAATTCATATTATTCTGGAGATGATTCTAATTCAGAAAACATGTCAAAATCTGAACTATTTGAGTACTGTGATATGTTAGAAGAAACCTGTAATGAGCTTAAAGACAAATACAAAGGTTTAAAGAAACATTATGCTTTAAATGTTAAGCATAAATCTGATCTTGATATAGAAAAGGAAAAGAATGCTCAACTATTAAAGGAAAATACAGAACTGAAACTGTCAAATGAGAAACTTAGAAAGGAAATAGAAAAATTCACAAATGGAAAGAATGATCTAACTCAAATTCTAGGAAAGCAAGTTGCACCTAGATATGCTACTAGTTTAGGATACCAACCTGGACAGAGACAGTTCACCAGAACCCGATTTATTCCTATGTCTGAAAAAAATATTGCTAGTTACAGTTTTGGAAATTCATATTCTTCAACATGATATTCATATGGTTATAGAACAAATAAAGTTTATCTTTCAAAATATATTACTTCTGTTAATTGTATAAAACCAATAAAACAAATCTGGGTACCTAAAGCCCTGATTGTTAACCTATCTGGACCCAAGAAAATCTAGGTACCAATGTCATTTCCTGTTTAAATCTGTTTTATAGGAGACCTACTTGAAGAGCTATCACAAGAAGATATGGTATTTAGACAGTGGGTGCTCAAGACACATGACTGGAGATTATTCTTACTTCAAGAGCTTAATAAAGGTTTATGGAGGTCATGTCACCTTTGGTGACAACTCTAATGGAAAAATCATCGTCCTGGGCCAGATTGGTAACACTGTCTCAGTATTAATTTCTAAAGTTTTATTCATTGATGGACTTAAATATAACTTACTTAGTATATCTCAATTATGTGATGATGGTTTCAATGTCAAGTTTGAAAATGATTCCTGTGATGCTTTTAACTCAAAAAATGCTATAGTATTTTCTGCTCTAAGGAATGAAAATGATTATGCTGTTGATTTAAATTTTTTAGCTAAACAAAATATTCCTTATTTGAATGCTTTTCATAAAGAATCTTGGCTATGGAACAGAATATTGGGACACTGCAACTTTCACTCACTTAGAAAACTGGCTAGGAAAAACATAGTTAGAGACTTACCTAAATTAGAATTCCCAAATGACAAAGTGTGTAATCCCTGTCAAAAGGGAAAACAACACAAAGTTTCTTTTAAATCAAATAAAGAAGTCTCAACTTCTCAACCACTTGATTTGGTTCACATGGATTTGTTTGGACCATCAAGAGTTTCTAGTTTAAATGGGAAGCACTATGTCTATGTTCTAGTAGATGAATTCTCTAGATATACTTGGGTATATTTCTTAGCTCACAAAAGTGAAGATTATTTTTATTTTGTTAAATACTCCAAGTCTGCAGAAAATCTTAGTGGACTCAAAATTAAGACCCTGAGAAGTGATCATGGTCGTGAGTTTGAAAATCAAGACTTTGAATCTTATTGCTTACACAATGGCTACACTCATAAATTTTCATCTCCTAGGACACCTAAACAGAATGGTGTAGTAGAAAGGAGAAACTGAACCCTTCAAGAAATAGCTAGAACCATGCTCAATGAATATGAACTGCCTATTTACTTTTGGGCTGAAGCTGTAAATACAGCTCGTCATGTTATCAATAGAGTCTTGATCAGACCTGCTCTTAAGAAAACCCCATATGAGTTATGGAACAATAGGAAGCCTAAGGTTAATTACTTCAGAGTTTTTGGTTGAAAAGTCTTTATTCTTAACACAAAGGATAATCTGGACAAGTTTGCTTCTAAAAGTGATGAAGGAATTTTTCTGGGTTACTCTACTTCAAGTAAAGATTATAGAGTGTTTAATAAGAGATCCAAATGTGTGGAAGAATCTGTTCACATCAAATTCGATGAAACCGATCCACATGAGCCTAAAACCTCTCTTGAGAATCTTGAAGAAGATTTGTCTGTTCTAGACCTTAATGATAAATCCAAAGAACCTGTTACAAAAACTTCAAGTTCTGGACTTTTTCCAGAATCTGTTTCGGTTGAACCCGAACCTATTGATGCACCTGAAGTGTCTAGTCCTACCTTTACTAGATCAACAATAATTCTAAAGAATCATCCTTTGCATGTTGTTGTTGGTAATATTCACATAGGAACACAGACTAGAGCTTCTCTAAGAAATCAGGTTGAACATCAAGCTTTTCTCTCCCAGCTAGAACCCAAAAATATTAATGATGCTATCGTTGATGAATTCTGGGTAATGGCTATGCAAGAAGAGTTAAATCAATTTGAAAGAAACAAAGTCTAGGAATTAGTTGAAAGACCTAAGGACACACTAAAAATAGGAACTAAATGGGTTTTTAGAAATAATGTTGATGAATCAGGAAACATAGTTATAAACAAATCTAGGCTAGTTTCACAAGGATATAGTCAAGAAAAAGGCATAGACTATGAGGAGACCTTGGCACCTGTAGCTAGACTAGAAGCCATTAGGATTTTACTTGCATATGCTGCACATCTAAATTTCACGTTATATAAAATGGATGTCAAAAGTGCATTTCTAAATGGTTTTATAATTGAAGATGTTTTTGTAGAACAACCTCCTGGATTTGCAAACCCCCATTTTCCAAATAAAGTTTTTAAACTTTCTAAAGCTTTATATGGCTTAAAACAAGCTCCAAGAGCTTGGTATGATAGACTCAGCAATTTTCTAATTTCAAAAGGTTTTACTAAAGGGATTATTGATCCAACTCTTTTTATTAAAAGAATTTATAAAGATGTTTTAGTTGTACAAATCTATGTTGATGATATTATTTTTGGATCTTCTAAACATTCTTTATGTACTGATTTTTCAAAAAGTATGCAAAATGAATTTGAAGTGAGTTTAATGGGAGAACTCAAATACTTTCTTGGATTTAAATTATTTCAAAATGAAAATGGTATTATTTTGAATAAAAGTAAATATAAAAAGGATCTTTTAAAACATTTTGCTTTGGATAGTATTAAGGAGAGTGAAACTCCTATGAGTACAATCTGTAAATTGGATACAGATGAAACTGGGAAACCAGTGGATCAAACCAATTATAGGGGTATGATTGGTAGTTTACTTTATCTTACTGCTAGTTGACCAGATATTATGTTCAGTGTATGTATGTGTGAAAGATTTCATGCTAACCCGAAAGAATCTCATTTTCTTGCTGTTAAAAGAGTTTTCAAGTATCTCAAACATACTGTTAATCTTGGTTTATTTTATCCAAAAGGACAATCCTTTGAGTTAATGAGTTATTCAGATGCTGACATTGCTGGTTTCAAATTAGACAGAAAAAGAACTTCTGGAACATGTCATTTATTAAGAAAATCCTTAGTATCTTGCTGTAGTAAAAAACAGAATTCTGTATCTCTATCCACTGCCGAAGCAGAGTATATAGCTGCTGGTAGTCGCTGTGCAAAAATTCTGTGGATGAAACACATTCTCTTGGACAATGGATATGATTTTAAGCATGTTTCGATTAACTGTGACAACACTAGTGCAATAAACATCTCAAAGAATCCCATATCTCACTCAAGAACTAAACACATTGATGTAAGACATCATTTTCTGAGAGATCATTATCAAAAGGGTGATATTTCTCTTGAATTTATCGGCACTGACCATCAATTGGCCAACATTTTCACAAAACCCTTATGTATGGATAGGTTATGTTACATTAGGCACGAGCTGGGGATGTTGAATCTTCACTGATAGAAATACTCACTGATAGAAATCCTCACCGATAGAAATCCTCACCGATAGAAATCCTCACCGAGAGAAATCCTCACCGATAGAAATCCTCACCGATTGAAATCCTCACCGATAGAAATCCTCACTGATAGAAAGCCTCACCAATAGAAATCCTCACCGATAGAAATCCTCACCGATAGAAATCCTCACCGATTGAAATCCTCACCGATAGAAATCCTCACCAATAAAAATCATCACCGAAAAAGCGTTGTTTTAAATATTTTGTCTACTATCAAGAATCTGAACCGTTTTTTTGTTACTTCTTTTATTTTTTTATTTTTATTTATTTAACTTATGATTCATAAATGATAAAACTATGTTTAAGCCGCTTCTCACTCCACCGAACCCAAAACCTTTTACCTTCGAACCTTAGAACCTGAACCCTCTGCAAACCTGAGATCCCTCGAAACAGCGATGGCAAAAACCAAAATTCCTATCATCCGAGAAGACTGTGTTGAGCCTAAATCAAAAAGGCAGAAGTCCGAGCCAGAAGCGAGTAGTGCTGTTAGAACTAGGTCAGAAAGGTGACCAGTAAATCCTCATATGAAAAATAGAGCTATTGTGATCGAAAAAGAGCTGTGTGTAGACTGGTTGCTGCCCAGCAAGTTGTTGGTGCTCGAAGTTCTGGAAGCTCAGAGATGGGTAGACTACTTTTCAAATAACAACGGTCCCTACTACCCAATGTTGGTAAACCAGTTTTACGAGTTCGTACGTTTCGAGAAGTTAGAGAATGAGAACCGAGTATCTTCGTTTGTAAATGGTAAAGTGCTATCATTTTCATCAGTAGAATGGGCTGATTGCTTAATAGTTCCTCATGAAGGTGTGTCTGGATATGTATCAAGAGCAATGCCACCTACCAGTGACATTTTTGATCATATGACCGTGTTGAAAGAACTGACTGGTGATGGAACTCCAAGGCAAGTGGTTGCTGTAGAAATGGATGGAGAGAACAGATTATTGTTCAAGTTTGTTCTAAATGTATTGATACCAAGGAGTGGAGACTTTGCTAATTTGAGATATCAGGATATCTATCTCCTACATCTTTTGAGACATGATGTCAAAGTCAATTTGTGCAGATTGGTGATGAATCAAATGGAAGATATGAAAAGGCCGAAATCAAAGTCTAACGCCCTATTCTTTGTTAAGATGATTTCTGTAATGATCAAAGTGAAAGGGATAAATGAGTCTCAAGATGAGACAATTGTAGTGAAGAAAAACTTTTTTATCACTACTACAGTTTGAAAATGTATGAAGATTAATTGAAATCCGTGGAGAGGAGAATGGGTCAATGATGACCAAACGGTATATGATAAATTTAATCCTGTGGATTATCCTTCAAGGCCAAAGGATAAAAGAGATCCAGGTCTAGGACCTGATGAAGAGGAACCTGAGTACAGTGATGAGTCAGAAGAAGAAGAAGAAGAAGAAGAAGAGGGAGAAACTCCTATGGATGAGGGAGGAGATCCTGACTTGCCTCCAAGCCCTATTGCTGAGATATTTTCTTTAGAAAAGGAAGTGCTAGAAGAAGTGAAGACACCTGCTAATGAGGAAGACCAGTCGGTCTCTGAGCATGTAGAGGAAGAAAAGAATGTCTCTGAATTATCTGATTATGATGAATTAAGTCTGAGTCCAGTTATTGGAAGCTCAGTTGTACCTTGTATGGATGAAGAAAGAGAAAGAGGAGAAGAAGTACCTATTCAAGAAAATCATCTTTCTGATGCAGAGATGGAAGTTATTGTAGAAGATTCTGATGAAGAAAAACCAGCAGAGAATGTAGTTGCTATATACGAGAATGCACCCATTAAGGGGGAGCATCACACCATGTCTGGAAATGTTACAGTGACTATCGAGTCTGAAGACTGGGTAGAAGACCCAAGTTTTATAGTCCTTGGTTTGGATTATCCTGATTCGGATAATGAAGTATCTTTGAATAGACTGAAGATCAGCTATGACCTCAATCCTGAGTTATTACCTGCTGATGTGGTCCGAGTACATGATTTAGATGTGCTGAAAGAAAATCTCAAAGTCAGTTTTGTAGAAGAAGTAAAGACAATGGAATCTTTTTTAGTATCCTCGATTCAGTCATGACTAACTCTGTAGTCAGTTTAGCTTCTGAAAGAGTATCTACTGCCGTTGCTCCTACTGATTTTGTTACAAATTCTAACCTCGAATCCCTAAAGCATGAGCTGAAGGAATCCTTCAGTGCCTCTGTTGCTGAGATGAAGCGCTCTTTTGGTGAAGAAATGAAGTTGTTAGAAAGGTCTTTTGAGCTTTCTCTTAGTTGCAATCTGTCAACTTTTGTGGGTGAGCTAATGGAAGAAGTCAAGGAGTGCCACACTCAAACTTCTAGGCTAGAAGCATATCTTGAAGCTCTACGGATATCTGTTGTTTCCATAGACTCTTTCATGAGTTCAAAATCTAAAGATGTTAAGGATTTAGCCTATGTGAAGAGTGTTGTAAGTCAGCTGGTCTCGGTGTTTGAAGCTTTCAAAAAATCTGTGAAGGATCTTGGCAAAGATCAGGACTCTCAAATGCAAAATCTGATTAGTGGGTTGACCACAAGCTTCAAAGAAACTGTATCCTTCTCTCTTGGTCCTCTAGTTCCAAAACCTGCAATTGATCTGAATCAATTTCGTGCTCTAATGAAGGAGGAGCTTGGTTCTATTTCAACCAGTGGCTCTGTGGACTCATCATATTTAAGTCGAGTTGTGGTGTCTACTAGGGATTCAGCCAGAGAAATAATGAAAATCGTCCAGGACTACATGAGAGAGGCCTCTACTTCTCAAGAAGCAATCAAGAATAGGGTGGATACTTATTTTGAAAAGGTTTATACCAAGCAACAACTGACCAACCATTTCAAACTTCTGCTTGAGAATCTAAAGTTACCTCCAGTGACTCAGGCCTTTAGAGAGCAGGTTAGTAAGCTTAGGGAGCTTACTCCTGCTTTGGATAAATTAATTGAAAATAGAGATGATTTTGTGTCTGCCATGGAGAGAGGAGGAAGAATTATAATGGATTTCCGAAACCTGTTGCTTCCCTTCCTACATGTGGATGCCAGACCGGTCATTGTACCTCCTGCATTGCCTGCCTCTACCTCTACTGCGTCTCTAGTTCAGCTGACTCCTGCTCAAGCCATAAGAAATCTCACACCTATGATCACTCAAAGGACTTCCCAATACAGGCCCGACACAGTATCAGTTGCTCATCCTCCTCTGATCATCTCTGGAATTCCAAAGTCCTCCCCAGTATCCTCCACACCTGAATTCTCTTCTGATCCCACGGGAAAATCTCACATTGAAGATGTGGATTGATAAAGTGGAAAGGATGTTTGATAGGAATCATTTTTTTTCTTTTCCTATTCTGTTTATGTAATTTTTTTATGATCTAATACAAATGCCTTTCTTTCCACTATCTCAGTTTATCAGTTTTCTATGTTTGCTTTCCCACTTTTTGATTATCACAAAGGGGGAGAAATATGAACGGAGAAATAAAAAAGGGGAGAAATATGATCAAAGGAGGAGCTTTTGATACTATTTTTTACATTTCCTTCTTTGGTACCAATTCTTTCAAACCTTATCTCTAATACCATTGTATTTAATTCTACCTATGATAATTTTTTTATCTATATCTTTCTATTACTATTTCCTCTTTACTCTGATACTGTTTTCTTTGAAAAAATTGAATATTAATTTTATAATATCTTAAAATGGCCATATCATAAATTGTGATTATCAAAAAGGGGGAGATTTTTGACCTCACCTATTTTGATAATCCCAATCTTTTATTCATATGTTTTAACAATCCCAATTATGTGTTCATATATTATGATATTCACAATTAATGTTGATCTACACTTTAATTCTTTTAAATCGATGATCAAGTTAATAATAATAATAATGTTAAAATAATTTCTGATTTATGTTAATCTAGATTATCCATGTTTATATATGTTTTGAAATGATTCTAAGTGAATTAGATGTGTTTTTCATAAGACAGTCAAGTGTAAGTATCACTGACCTGAAGAGAGCTACCGATATGCACGATAGCCAGAGCTACCAATGCACAGAGCTACCGATAACTAGAGCTACCGATGCACAGAGCTACCGATAGCCAGAGCTACCGATGCATAGATCTACCGATGCACAGAGCTACTGATGCATAGAGCTACCGACATCCAAGAGCTACCGATGCATAGAGCTACCGACAGCCAAGAGCAACCGATGGAACTAAGTTCATAGAGCTACCGATAAGAGCTACCGATAAGAGCTACCGATTAAAGCTACCGATAAGATCCACCGATAAGAGTTTGAAGAGCTACCGATGGAAGATCCTAGACAGAGTCAACCGTACACGTCTACAAACAAACGACTACCTATAATGAACTACAGAGTCAAATCCTATATCTTCGACACTATTTGTTTATTACACTAATGGCTACATTTGTTACTTTTGATGCATTTAATGTTATTAAATGATTTATGTTGCCATTTATGGAAATCGTACCAAGTACGATTGAAAATCATAAAATCATTCCTTCTTCTCAATAAAGAAAAAAATAAGGCATAAAAGACATCATGCATGTATCAGTGAAAGAGAGTGAGACAAGAGACTTGAAGAGATCGAGCACACAGAACACACTTGCGATCAATCTCAAAACGTGCCAAGAACAACTGGAGAACTTGCACTCACAAGACTACTACTACCAGACTCCAGAACACAGAGCATACATCTAGTAGTCTATACTAACGAAGAACTACACAGAACACTTCATTTTCTGAGCCATTAACCAAGCCGAACCTGGAAGCACTGAAAGAAGAAACAATACTCTGTTTTTTATACAAATACCAGAGAAGGACACAGAACCATTTCTGATCAAATCCAAAGGAGTCCAGAGCTGCACTGCAATCACCAAAGCCATTCTAAACTCTATATCTTGCTCTAAGTGATTTAGTATTTTCATTACGATCAGTGTGTGTAGCCTATTAATTATTACACACACACTGTCTCCTGAACCTTAACTGGAGGGTTTGTAAATCCTCACTCACAATCTTTACATCCTTTATTTCCCACTATGGATAGTGGTAGAGGTCGAGTGTGACCTGGACAGCTTTGAGCTATTTTCTGTTATCCCACGTATAACTGTGGTAGAGGTCTCGTGACCTGAACAGTGTGATCACTGTTGTTAACCCAGATCCAGGGTGTGGATCACTTTATATATATTTTGAGAGGACTAAGTCTTGGCTTGAGACTGAACCTTTTGGTTAACTCCTGTTTTTTTTAGTTAAAATCTATATCCATACTATATACATTTATTTCATATTCTGCTGCAATTACTTTGAAATATAATTTATCTTTAAATCTACTTTGATAGTTAAACTCGCAATTGTTTATATTTATTATAAACCAGTAAGTTAGTTTCAAAAGTTAATTTAAACATAAGTTTAATTTAGCTGATAATTAATCAATCTTTGAGAAACTAATTGAACCTTTATAATCTGTATAAATTCACTACAGTGTGATTTGTTTTGAAATTAGCAGATTTTAATAGAAATTGTTTTTAGCAGAAATTTTAATTGGAACTCAATTCACCCCCCCTCTTGAGTGTCCACTCTGACCAACACTATGTTTTTACTGGGATATGTTTATCATCCATGCCATTATTTTATGCACATGTTTTCATAAAATAACGTACTATTCTTATATGGATTTTAAAATTCATTTTCACCTATTTTGAACTTTTACTACATGCTCTGAAAGGAATCATTCTTTTACTTTCTAACAAGGTCGTTTTTGAAATTTTTGGAAAAAGTACGAGGAGAATGTTTTTTTAGCGTATATATTGTAAATAGATTTTTATGTTTTCATAACACTATATTTCCATGAATCTTCCATCAAAATATTTCAGGTTTATTTTGAAATAAATGATTTTCTTCTAAGGTTTTACTATATTTTGAGAAAAGATATTAATATTAAGATGAAAGGATATTTTCCTCATGAATTAATTTCAAGAGTGTTATAAAAATTATTTTCCATCTAAGATGAAATTATATAATAGGGTTATGTTTCAAGAATACTATCCCTATTATTACTATGCTTTTATTATGTTTATTATTATCTGATATTTTTGAAATCCATTTATTTCATATGGATTGTGTTATATAGGAATGATGTTTAAATAACAAATTTTATTATTTGGGTTATGATACGAAGAATGATTAATGTTTTTTTGGAACATGTAAGAATGATTTCACTATGATATTGGTGAGAGATAAATCCCCATCTAATGGATTGGGTAAAGATTTATATCTCATGAGATAGACATGACTCGAATGGAATGAAAATTTGGTTCAATAATATAGGGTTGGAATGACATGTAAATCTATTTTAGTAATTGAGGGATATAATGTTAAGTAAACCTAGTTTAGAAATAGATTTTCTACACTATGATATTCCAATAAATTATCCTTGTCAAATATGGATATGATTTTCTATGTTTATGTGTTTTCCCCAATTCCATGTTTTATGCCAATGTTATTTTATCATGGTTCATGTTCCATTATGATTTATTCTTTACAAACTTCCAAGATTTATTTCATGACTCATGATTTTGATATTTGTTATAGATGGTATAATTTTCAAAATTTATGTTAATATTTTTACATTATTATGTTTATGTTTTGTTTTATAGTCTCCATGTTTACCCTTACTGAGCATTTTATCTCACACTTTTCATATTTTTTCTTTTCCCCTTGATATAAAGGATGTTTCTAGGTAGGAAAACTAAAGGGGGATCTTTATGGGAGATGTTGAAGATATTTCACCAAGTAAGAAAAATGTGTTCCCAGTTTCCAAAGACAGTAAAATAATACGGTCTTTGGTAATCTATTTGTGTCATATATTAGGTATTCTAAAAAATTAATTTATTTTCTATGTTCAACAACATTAGGGTCTCTACTGTTGGAATTAGAGTGAAGTTTTAGTTAACCTTTGGAAACTAGGTTGAGAAAAATTTAGGGGGATCCATTAATATAGTTTTATGGTATTTATTGGGATGTCCTAAGGAGAAGTTTAATAATATGTTACAATCTTAGAATTTTGGTAACGATCATCGATAACAAAGGATTTAACATAACCTATTATAGATTGAAAGTACTTTATATTTATTATGTGGTTTTTCTAGTAATATTATTGTCACTCAAATTTTTTTTGTGTTTTAAAAAATGGTTAGATACCGAGGGATTCAAGTTAATGGAGAATATGATGATAATGGAATGATATTATTCATGAGAAACAAAATGAAATGGGAGTTGGAAGTTCATACATTGTTATTAGGCCTAATTAATAATATCATAATATGATAAATAATTTCAACATTGGTGAGTTTCTTTTCCTAACAAATAAGAGGAAGATGTCATTTCCTGGAGATCACATAGGAAGAAAAGTTCAATTTTACTCATGTAAATAATGTGGAAGTAGGCATAAAGTAAAATGTTTTACTGGAACAAGAAGATATTTTGGTTATGGACAAGAATGAAATGAAACCATTAATTGTAAAGGGAAAGGTTCAGTTAACACAATGGTCCAAGATAATGGTATTTCTAAGATATAAATGATTATTAATTTTTTTAAATGTGGAATATATGGGAATTATACAAATTAAGTAACAATGGGAAAGTACCATGAACAGAATCAGCATGAATGTATGGGTAGTATTTATGTTTCCGATGATGAAGAGACTGTGAATGACATATGAGATGAAAGAAGTGTTAAGGAATAAAATAATGAATCTTGGTCAATGGTTTCAGAAGATAGTGGAATGATTTCATTTTTACCAATATTAATGTTGTATAAATAATTTCATGGTATTATGGAATAAAAAAACCTCTATGGATTGTTACACTATTTTTTACATAGGTATTTGAATGTATATACAAAATGATACAGGTAACCATGAATAGTGATTGGGGTAATAAGTTAAAAAAGACATGATTAAGGGTAGGATAACTCTTAATATGGGCATGATGATTAAATAGTGATATATTTTTTATGAATATGTAAATTGGATGGTAATGATTTCCTTGGAAATAGTTAAGGATTTTTTGAAAAGTGGTTTACACTATCATGGATGATGATTACATATTTTTGGAATTAAGAATAAGGAAACATACATGTTTTCAATATGGATCTACTATAATTAAGGTTATTATCAAGATAATACATGATGAAGGCGTTCACATGGTTGGGATGTGACTAAAAATAGATACCGTTTGACATACGAGAGATAAATGTCAAGACTATGTAGTTCACCTCTTTCTAACATTTGAGATTTTCATCTACCAAAAGGATTGTGAGGTTATCCATTTATGAAGAGCTTGCGTTAGAACTCATATAATGTTTGTTAGTTTAAAGTATTATCTCACTATAGGTGCAATTTTTCATATTTGATAACTTGTGATAACTTTTTTTTGTGATAAAGAAAGATGAAATGAACAATAATTTTATTTGTGGATTCCATGATCTACTAATGCTTCAGGAATAAAAAAATCAACATTATTTCTTAGAATAAGAGATGAAATTGAAATTGAGAAAGGTAAAAGGAAAGTATGATATTATACTTTATAAATTAAGTATTTCTTCTCATTATTCATATTTTTTAATGGATATTAAAAAAATGTGACCCTAGTACCTTCATTTCTAATGAATCAAATGTCCCATTAAATCATTATAGATTTATGGCATTATAATTGGTAACCTTATCCTAACATTTTCCTCTATAAATCTTTATCAGAACTTGATGGTTAGATTTTTATTCCATATCCATGTTTTCTCTTCCCAACTATGTTCTTATTTGTGGATGAATGGTGATGAGTTAATTTGGATTACAGTTATGTTTCTATATTTCCTTTCTTATAATAATGTTTTGGTATTTATTTTTATGATGTGTGTTTCTATAAAAGAAACATCAAAATAGTAAACCATTTATAAGAATGAAAAATTTTGAGAGAGAAGTTCATTTTAGTGGGGGTAGAATGCAACACACCAATATTTTATGAGATAGAGTTTTTTTAATTTATTTTATATCTTGTGTTGTACACCACCCTGAGATAAGCTTGTGCAATACACTACATCGGCTTAGTGTGTGGGATACACACACTATTTATGCCTTATGTTACACATAATTTCATATAATTTTGATATAATTAATTTCACGAAAGAATGATTATATGTTAAAAATGAAATATTATTATGTTACCATCTAACATAGTTAATATAATGCTGAGTATAAACTATATTAAATTTCTTCAAAAAAACTATTTAATTGAAAATAAGTGAATTTATAAAATAATGAAATCACTCTTGATGTATTTTTATTAATGAAATATATTTTTATTATATTTAAAATATTTTTTTTAAATTAATCTTATATTTTTTCTAGATATGGTATAAGGACAAATTCAATTTTTTGGAAAAAATAAGTATTTTTTAAAAAAAATTCTCTTTTCCACTGTTTAATGGAGCACTTATCATAAATACAGTTTTTACACATTTCTATATTCTATTTGAAAAATTTAGCTTCAAATTTGAATGTATAGTATCAAAATTCACTTTGGTTGATGTATTGGTATTTTTTGATATGTTTAATTTTTAATAAATTGTGAAAATACTGTTTTTATTGAAAAAATGTATTTTCATTTACAGTCATTACAATGTAAAATTATGTTTTCGATTAGTTTTAAATTTTAATTAGTTAATTTTTATCTGATTATGGTTTCTAAATGAATCTTATACACTTATAAAAAAATTTATTTTTTAAAAGAGACATTTTTCTGAAAATCTATTTTTCATGAAATTTTACTGGTTTTATTTTAAATTTAATTATGAACCTTTGGGATTTTGAATTTTGAAAAATTTATGTTAAATTTGGATTCATAATTTTCAAATTTGGTATATATTCCTCTTTTATTTTATGCCAAATTGAGTAGCAACCATGATAAATTTTGTTACCATGATAAAGGGTAAATTAGGTAATTTCGATTAAAAATTAAATTATCATGATTATAAATTAACCAAATGAAATGAAAAAAAATTTATTTTTTAAAAGAGACATTTTTCTGAAAATCTATTTTTCATGAAATTTTACTGGTTTTATTTTAAATTTAATTATGAACCTTTGGGATTTTGAATTTTGAAAAATTTATGTTAAATTTGGATTCATAATTTTCAAATTTGGTATATATTCCCCTTTTATTTTATGCCAAATTGAGTAGCAACCATGATAAATTTTGTTACCATGATAAAGGGTAAATTAGGTAATTTCGATTAAAAATTAAATTATCATGATTATAAATTAACCAAATGAAATGAAAAAAAATTTATTTGATGAATAGAACTATACCCTTAACAAATAAATATCTAAAATATTTCATTTAATTTACAGTTTTCCATGAAAATGACTTAAATAATATTTAAATCAAAGAAAGAGACAACGTGTCATTTTATTTGTCTTTTATATCTATTATGTGTACACATATTAAAAAATGGGTGGTATCAACGAATCCAAATAATAATTTTTTACTTAATAAAAATTTTAACCCAATATAAATTTATATTTGATGTTTCTGGGCCATTTGAGAGATATTATGGTATTTATGATAGTTTATTTAATGAAAATTTAAAGATGTCACATTCATGTTTTAAATAATATATAATTTTTAAAATAATTCTATACAGAAGATAAATTTGACTATAGATAATAATTTTAGATCTAATTTTGTTTTTCTTTTATCATAGTATTTTTTTTATTTTGTAGAAAATAAATAATAACCTTAAAGGTTTATATATTGATGATGCAGAAATTATTTAATTAATGAAAAATAAGTATAATTTTATTTATTTAAATTATAATTAGAAATAAAAGAATACAAAATGATAAAATATTAATGGTAGAGTATATATTGAACATAACCATCCAAGGGTCAAGTTATTAACCATTTTGGGCCTTATAGAATTTATTATGAGACTTATATTATTTAATTTAATGGGATCTTAAAGTTGTCTCAATCATGCATTAAGAAATATAATATTTTAAATATGTAATTTTCTAGAAGATATAATCAGCTAAAAATATTCATCTAAAATATAGAATAATTATATTTATTTTGGTATTTTATTTTTAATTTTTATTCAATTTTTTTATATTGAATAATTATACAATATGAATGTAGTAATGATTTTATTAATTGAAATACCAAGTTAATGATATTAAAAATTCTAAAATAAATATAATTTTGGATAACTAATATATATAAAATAAGTTTATAGATAAAATTTATCCATTATAAATATAATAAAATATTATTTTCTCGGATAATTTCTTATCTTGATTTTTTTTAAAATCAATTAATTTGAATAGTGTCAGAATTCACACTATTGATTGTTTATCAAAATTCTGTATTATTAAATTACATAAAAATCATATAACATTTTTCAAAATATAGAATAATAATTATATGGTCTAAAATTTTATGAATTATTCATTTATGCTCTATATTACATCAAATAAGTAAAAATTTCAGTATTTTAATATTAAATAATGTTTTACCGTAGTAAAAATTAAAATAGAATAATTAAGGGTTAATTGGAATGATAATGTTTAAATTGATAGATAAACATTCCTAAAATTTGTTTTTAATGATATTAAAACCCTATATCATTATATATTTGAATTAATTATATTATTTTTGTATTTTCATTGAGATAGATTTTATTATAATTTAATATTTTTAGTGATTCCAAAAGTTACCCTCAAATCAATTATAAAAGGGCACATACTCCCTCAATTATTCACTTAAATTTGAGCATTCAAGATCATCCATAACCTATAAATTTTACTTCTAAACTTCCTTAGTCATATAATAGTTGTTCTGGTCTTCTCAAAAGACCAACTTTTGTTACTTTAAGAAGAGATCTAGAGAGAGCATATCGAAGAAGAGGTAATCTCCTCTATATACTCTCTCAAGATAATTTATTATTATAATTCATTTATTGTTTACATTATTAAGTAATTAATATAGAATATCTCATATACTGATATGTTATTATGATTATAGAACAGCCATATTAAACCTTCTATACATTCTACGAAAAACAAAATCACGACGCGTGCATACGTACGACCGACCATATCCACACCGTGGGGTAATCTATTTTTCACCACAACCATACATGTATGAGTATAATGATGTAAATACTAACTATATGTGATTATTATAACATTATATGTATTATGTATCAAATTATATACCATTAACTTCCATACCATTTCACAATTACAGGAATGATATAGTCGCTCTTGCGTAAGTACGACTTACCGTCTCCATGATGTGTTGATATTTATTCTACATGATATCCAATAAAAAATGATTATATAAGTGTAAAAAATAAATAAATAATATATATATTATGTTAATATCATTTTGGAATGTTATAACTATGAACTACGAAGGAGAACCAGAACTTATTTGACAAAACATGCATAAGAAAATGAAGTAGTTAATAATCAAATAACGGGTAATTATAAAAAACTACTACCAAATACATTATAATATAATAATATATGATAACATAAAAATGAATATGATTATAGAGTAATTCAATGAAATGATTTAAATCATTATAAACGATGTTTAGATACATGCAAATGATAACAGACCTACGGTAAGGGATTATTGATTCACACTTTTATTTTTTTTGGGACATATACCTTATACACAACCTATTTCTTTTGAGATGTGTTTATAATTCTCATGAATGATTTTACGGTTCATATTATGAAGATTATGAAATTCTTATAAGTTTATTTATTTTACGAGGGATATTATTTAATTGATTATAAATTGGTATGGGATAATTTCAGAATCTCATTTTAATATGAGATTATTTATATGTAATTATTTACTAGAGTATGTTTATCATCCTTGTCTATGTATAATAAATTTTTTATATAATGTTTTAATATTATTCTATGCATTTTAAAATTCATTTTTACCTATTTTTTACTTTTTCATAAATGGTTTGAAATGAATCTTTATTTCATTTTCAAAGAGGTACTTTTTTACTTTTCCGGCAAAAGTGCGAGGATAATTTTTTTTGACATATAAAACATGAATGGTTTTTTACATTTTTCTTAACAAATTATATTCATGAAGAATAGTTTACAATATTTCAAATTTATTTTAAAATAAATTATTTTCTCTTAAAATTTAGTGTAATTTTGAGAAAAGAAATTATTTTTGATGAAGAAATGATATTTTCCTCAAGAATTAATTTCATCTGGATTATCAAAATTATTTTCCATCTATGATGAAATTATTAAACAGGGTTATGTTTCAAGTATACTATCCCTATTATTCCAATGTTTTTATTGTGTTTATTATGGTATTCTATTTATGAAATCCATTTGTTTTATATGTATTATGTTATATTATAATGTTTTTTAAGAAACCCATTTTATTCATTGGATTATACTACGATGAATGATTGATGTTATTTGTGGAACACATAAGAATGATTTAACTATGAGATGTGAGAGACCTATATCTCCCTCTAATGAATTGGGTAATGTTTTACATCTCCTGAGATAAACATGAATGATATAGAAAGAAAATCTTTTTTAGTAATATATGGCTGAAACGATAAGTAAATATGATTCAGTAATACAGGGTAGGAATGACAAGTAAACCCTGTTGAGAAATATACTTTAAAAACTATGGTATTCCCACAGATGAGCCTTGGTTAGTATGGAAATTATTTTTTATGCCTATGTGTTTTCCAAAATTCCATGTTTTATGCCAATGCTATTTTATCATGGTTCGTGTATGTTTATGTTTTATGGTTTATGAACTACCAAGATTTATTTCAGGACTCTGTATTTAGATATTTGTTATAGATGGTATGATTTTCATAATTTATGTTTATTTTTTAAAATTATTATGTTTATGTTTTGTCTTGTATTCTCTCTTATTACACTTACTGATAATTTGATCTCACCCTTTACAAATATTTTCTTTTCCACATGATATAAAGAAAGGTGTTAGGTTGGAAAACCAAAGTGGAGGATCTTTATGGGAGATGTTGACGATATTTATCCATGTTAGCAGAATGTGTTCCCAGGTTCTAAATACACTAAACTAATATAGTCTTTGGGAGTTTTTTTGTGTTATGTAGTAATTATTCCGCAAAAGTAATTTAATTTCTATGTACATCATGCATAGGGACTATATAGTTACCATGTTGCTTCATCATATGTATGATTATACTAAAGAAGTTTAACTAGGAGGGTCAAATTGTTATAAATATTTTAATCACTACAACACATGATCTCTACCAGGTTCTCGCCATAAGATAGTCTTTATTCCATTTGTACCAAATCTAAATTCAATACATGTGAGGAACCATGTATTTACTTTATTAGTCGATATATGTGTAACAGACCATGGACATGAGACATTTTTGGTAGAACATATATCTTATAAGACATAAATTCTATGCTATATAGGATATCCAAGGCTCTAATATACATTGGAATGAAATTTACATTATTTTCAATTTTCGTGACTCTATTGTAAAGTGAGTTTTTGAAATAAATATTTTCCTCAAACATCAATATCATAGTACCTATATTGATTATTTACATATATCGTTTGAATAATTTTAGTAGATTTAATATTTTATATAATGCATAGAAAATTTTATATCATTTCTTATACAAGATCTAGTCCAACCAGCTTTGGTTCACCGAATTCACCCCAACATACAAGTGCTATAAATCAGTTCCTATATAGAGATTTATATAGTTCCATTTGAAAAGATAAGTGGAAGATGTTGCTATATGATATCTCCAATAATAGAGGATGTTTATCCCATAAACCTATAAATACAATTGATAATTCCCTCACAATGAATTCATGTTTATGAATGGTCCTATTAGATTTACCATCAGATTTGGGGTAATAGGCCATATTGAATTTCAATATAGTATTAATAGCGTGTTAAATAATTCTTTGAACATTATAAGTGATACTAATATCCAGATCATAATTGATAAAAGTTGTACATCATTCAACCTCACCAATTAATTTTTGTATATCCTATTAAATTGGTCAAGTTAGAAATATTACTCATTAAAAATGAAGTGTGTAGTCTTGATGAGACCATCCGCCATAACCAATATCACATTTCTTCATTCGGATATCTTCATAAGACTAGTGATAATTTGTGTGATGATGTTCTACCATTTCCATGTGGGTATGGGTAATGGTTCCATCATCCCTTTCTACTTCTTTCCTTCTACTTCAATATACCTACATACCATTCAGTTTGAGGTGCACTCAACAATAATAATTTTTATACATACTCAATAAAGGATCCTTTTAAGATTACGACACATATTATCACTTCTAGGAAAGATGGTGAATGATATTCTATATTAATTATCCAATATAAATTTATTTATCTCTGATAATTATTAAACATAATTCCTAGTTCCAAACTGAACTAATCAATATTTTTCAATGTAAATTTTATGAAACATACCTTCATTTTCTTCTATCACCTTATATTAAATATGTAAATCATCCCATTGGGAATCCTTGATCGTCTCTTTGATCTATAGTTTAATATTCATTTAGAAAATGTAGAAAGTATTCCTTACCATTATGATTTTAATTTCCATCATTTTCATATCCCTGAAAAAAAAGTTTTTATCAATCCACATCATGGATAGATTAGAAGGTTATTTTTTATGAGTATCTACTATGTTTCTGGATTTTATCAAATGATAGTGAATTTTGAAATCATAGACCATGATTATATTTATCCATCTTCATTGATCCAAGTTGAGATCATATATCTAATATTTTTTTAAGCATTTGATATGTATAAATTGTATACTTATAAACATAAAGGTAGTACTTCATAATCCATAGTTAAATTATAATAGATTATAACTTAGAATCATATGTCAAGTAGTTCTTCTCATGGAAATTTAACTAGAATGAGGTGTAATATATCGATTTATAATTTTTCCTGAGTATACAACCCAAGACTTTCGTTGATGCATAACTCTATATCAAAAAAATCATAACCACATTTGGTTAGATTGAGTGAAATATAGTGATTAACCTATTCTAGGTCTTCTTAAAGATTTCCTTATATTCTAATATTAGAATTACATTTTCACTATCTATGTTAACATATTTTGTGGGATAGAAAATCGTGGGATGTTTCTCATAAACCATCAAAATTATCCATATTATCCATGAAAACTATTGATCTCAATTATTCATGAGGGTTTATCAAATTTCTTAATTTCCATTATATCTAATTAGTCCTTGGAAATTCCATTAATATTTATTACATTACCCAAGAATATGACTCTTTACATCCAAAAGTCACCCTTGTGGAATGTATCACACATCATCTAAATTATAAATTTCACAAACACTACCCTTAAATAATATTAATGTTGCTACATTCTCAGGGAGTAAATGATAATTTCATCAATAATGAATGACCAAAAAATTTCAATGTAGTTTATAAATAATTTATTTGTCAGTTCCATAATGATTTTGGGTGTATTAGTAAGTCAAAGTAGAATCACTATAAAATCATAATTTTTATTTCTTATATGAAAGGTTATATTTAGAATATATTTTCTCCTTAACTCTTACTGATGATATATAGAACAACTATGCACCATTTTGAAGTGCTGATATCTCCAAATTTGATAAAAAAAGTAATCAATAGTTAGTTGTGGATACTTGTTATTCATGATGATCTTATTGAGCTCACATTAATTGATGCACAACCACATTAATCTATAATTCATTATGAAGAGAACTAGTTCAAACATTGTTGATGCATAATGGAGTATGAATCCTTTTCAAAAATTCTCTTACGACCAATTTTTAAATAGTCGCTTTTTAGGGCCGTCCTATAGGGTAATTTGGGGATAAGTGTGGATCCGGGATTAAGTTCGATTGAGAAATCTACCTCATGATCTGGGAGAGGTCCAGGAAACTCTTCAGAAAATAAATTAGTATATTCCATCACACTAGTATTTTTTTGGATTAATTAATTTCATTGACATAACCATCTGAGAAATATATACTTTTGTTATAAGTATCAATACCCACACTATTGAAGAATTTTCAAAAAGAGATAAATGATCTTTCTTAAATTTGTACCGGATCATGTGATGGTTTGACTTAGAGAAATAAATTTTCTATTATTGATAAATGATTTGAGATCTATATAATGATATCCAAACCATACTTACTATAACCTCAAATTACTACACAAGAACCATTAAAAAATTCATTTTAACCATATTCCCTCAGAAACAAAGCAGATATTAGTCCAACACATGGGTAAAAATAATCAAAATACTATTTGTTTTCATAGATATCTCAAATTCAAGGTATCTAAGATATGAATCAATAGTTCTAGTAAACGTCCATGATATAAGGTAATGTGTAAAACCAAAATAAAATAAAATGTTCTCTGTTATTGATTGATTAAAAAGTTCACCTTATATGAATTTATTTTCATGTTCCACCTCTGTAGTGATGATTGAATAATATTTCCCATTTTCCATCATTTAGGGGGGTTCATAAAATTATTACCACCAAATACCCTTTATTTGGTGAATTTTATTATATAGTTTCCTTTATCTTTATATTTGAAGCATTTAAACATGAGTGATGTATTGGCCAGTGTGTTTTTCCTCCATATTATTGGACATATTATTCATTTCTCTTCAACCTTAATGATCCTGATCAAAGTAAATCCTTAACGTAAATAATTTCCTCATTAATTTATGTCAATTTTTGTGATGATTATTTCAAAATTTTTTACTTATAGGTGGTTGGATATTATTTTCTGAGTTATCATTTGATCCTCTTTCATAAAATTGCATCTTTGAATACTTATCTCCAATCCCATGTGACTATTCGAAAAACATTTTCTCTACTATGAGATAAAATTTGTCTAATTCTTCATAAATTAAATATTGTTGGATATATATAATTATTTTTAAGGAGATGTGGGATTAAAACAATAAATAATCTATATATTTTTCAATCGTTGTTGAAAACAAAACCAGAGGAGTACCTTGAAGATCTAGTGAAATTCTCCTCATAATTTATGAAATATTAGATCCCCTTTTTCTTAACCATAATAAATTATTATATACATGTGTTTGAATAGTTTAAAAGAAAATACTTTTTATGAAATATATTCTTAAATTCCCCCCACTTCATTTCTTCCATTTGATAGTTTTAATTGATTTGCACATTGATCAGCTTCTCCATCTTATTGATCGATGGTTAAAGTAACATTATCTTACTATAAATAGTGGAGTATAACATTAATATTTTATAACTAGTTAAGAAAATACACTATGATAAGTGGATCAAAATATCCACTAAATGTTTCTGGTCATTGAATATTAAATATCTCGATGTCTAGTTGATCTATCATGGGTGAAGGAGGATGAATCACATGGTTTAGGTTATTTTCCATATCTAGATACCACTAGGTATGTACCTCTTTGATGATTTGTGTTCCTTATAATATTTAATTGGTGATTTCATTCTCATAATCAGTAAATTATCCCACGTACAGATTGTTTTTCTAGTTTCCCTAGGTTATAACCATTTTATAAAATATAAAAGGTTTGTATAAAACAAAAGTAAATAAACCCTGAGAAAATAACTTATTCTCATGGGAAAATAAATTCTAATGTTATATCCTCTAGGATCCTTAATATTATCCACTGTTATATTTTACTCACCTACATCCCAAATTATTCTTCTAAGATCACCTAATCCAATATTTTCTAACATGATGTGAAATAATCACTTCAGTTATATATCATTCATAATAGTTCATAAGGAAAATGTGATTAACTAAAGAATTTCACTTGGGTGTTTCAAACCGGATGTGTAGTTAGTACCACTTATTGGGCATCAAGTGAAAATAGATATAATACTGAACGAAAAATTTTCATATTTAATACCCCTAAGTGCATCTATTTTAGATCCATCATCAACTTATGGTACCCAGACAAATATATTTTTTATTAGAAATGATATAATCTATTCATTAAAAAAATATAAATATGTTTCCCTATAATCAAATTAATCCTTAGGGGGTTTCAAAAATATTTTATTTTCTTAATTTCGAAATTAAACAAACCTTGTTGTAATAGAAAATATTACAACCCACCTTTTTTCTTACATTCCTATTATATCATTATTAACATAAACAACATAATATTAATATATTATATAATATAAGGGTTTGTAAATTTGGGAAATTTGGTTCATACATCACTTATACATAATGAAACAAGAAAATGTATTATAATAATTCATCATTATAAATATAACATATCTAGTTTTACATTTATTAGATCTATTCACATAAGGATATAAATCAAATAAAGGGGTGAGCTAAAATCCTAGAAAGGGGATGAATAAAATGAGAGGAATGTGAGACATGAATTAATAAAGAACATGAGTGATTATAATCTTCATAATCATATTATTATCATAGGATCAACATAAGGATCATAAAAGAAGAACTAGAAAAAGGAATGGAATATGGTATATTCATAAAAATGAAACATCATATCTTTTTGGTCAAATACCACACATGTGTTGTAAATAAACCTAGAATCATGTTCACACATATCATATGTTTAAACAACATAACATCATAATTATGAAAAATACATCATCATATTTATGCACAATACACATAATATCATGAGATATATAACATTACCAAATTAATTAGAAGGCTATATAATTATACAACCACCCATCACATTAATAAATTTATATAATCTTGCATTCAGCATGGAAGGAAAAAATATAACAACAATAGTCATGAATTAAACCCATAGAAATGAGTGAGATTAATAAAGATTTCATAAATAATATCTCCAAGAATAAACAATCATATTCCTAGGACAATAAGGGAACACATATTTATCAATCATTAATCATTAGCATAAAAATATCATAGGTCGTACTGAGAATGGGAAAAAACTCAAGAATAATATATGACAAGTTTATAAAAATATTTTTTTCATCTTATAAATAATTTCCATGAGGTTGAAACATGAATCTGGTTATAAAAGAAAGGAAAATTCAATGAGATTTATAATTGAAAGGGGTTTATAAGAGTTATAACAAAAGGATAGAGAGTAGTGGAACAATAACCCAAAGGAAATAATTTGGTTCAAGAGACCCCTAATCCTAATTCCAAATTTATTTATCCACCGATTTTATAACTATAAAAAAATGTTTTTTAGTAAAATATGAAACAAAAAGTAATTTATGTTCATTTTTATAACTTATGATCACTTATAACCATTGGTTTTTTTAATTTTATTTGTTAAAGGTTAAACATTTTGATAATATATATATTAAATAATATCCCATCTTACTTTGATTTTATGATTTGTTTTGTTATTATTTATAAATAAATTAACTATAAAAGATTAAAAATAATAATATTTATACATTTATATATTAAAAATAATTTATTATAAACAACCACAAAGGAAATGATATGTAGAGAGTTTGTAACATCCTCTTAGGTGGATAACTGACTGTTATGAGACATTGTTAGAAGATGGGGTGAGAGATGTATAACATAAAAATCAATTCAAAACAAAAACATTAATATATTTTAATAACATAATAATAATGATAAAATTATATTTAATTATTATTTAGGTGGTTCGCTTTAGAAGAAAATATATTATTTTAGGAAGTGAATATGAAAATTAAAGGAATGGATGAATGAATCATGCCTTCTTCTTAGAGTTGTAAATTTTATATGGACATTAACTCATTGAAATAATGGAGTTATATGACTCAAAAACATCGTTAAGGACTCTAAGGGTCATAATAGATTGAATTTTTATAGATGGATGGATTTAAAAAGTTAAAGAGAAGTGGTTTTCCAAGTGGAGGTAGAGGCTACATTAACACATGAGAAGATGAGTATTTGTAAGATAAAATATTGTATAAAATAAAATTTACGACCTAAAATTTTAATATTTATATTATAAAAGTTATGAATTATATTATATTAATAGTATATTTTTTTAATATTTTAAAAAAATTTATAAATAAATATATAATGTTTATTAAAAAGGAATTTATAAAATTGGAAAAATATTTAATGGATTATTTTATACATTAGGATTTAGAAAATAATTTTTAGGTCTAGAATTTAAATATCATGAATTGTTTAATGTATTTATTTTTTTGGTTGAGCCTCAAATGGTTGTATTTATTAAGTCATTATTATATATTTAATGATGTAATTAATACATATCGGTTATATAAAAACTATATTTTTTATTATTCACCTAATAATATTTTTTTATATCTAAAAATAACCAAAAAATAACCCTTAAAAAATTCAATGTTTTAATTCAAAAAATTATATTAATTTTATAAAAATACTTTTTAAAAATAGTTAATTTTAATTATTAACATAAAATTATTATTTTCATTAAATATATTGAAATACAGTATATTAAAATTGTGAATTTAATTTCATTGAATTTCTAATCATGATATTTATTTTATTGAATTAAAAAAATTATATTTTATTAATTTTCTCATGGTAAATATTATATATATGTCATTTACTATTTGTGTGGTGATTTTACTATTTAAATGGTTAAGTTACTATTTCAACAGCTATTTACTATTACAACTATCAAATTACCTCCTATAAACACATATTAAATCCTTAATACATTAATCACCTCAATTATTATCAAGGATATACATTTTTCATTTCTAAAATATTAATTGAATTACTAATGCTGTTTCCCTTTTAAATGTTTCAATCAAGTGTGTGATAGTTCTAAGATATCAATATAATCAACATTTTTTTCTCTAGTTGATTAATTATTTATCATCCCATTGTACATTTTTTATATTTTCATATCGATATTTATTCAATAAATGTAATGTTACAAAATAAATAAATAATTTTTGGTTTTCATTTTCTATTGCATTTGTTTATACTATACTGTACACCGAATAATGATACACATTATTTATTCCAAAATGAAATTTAATATATATAAAATTATGGTTTATTATAGTATAGTAGATTTATGCCCTAAAATACTATAAGAAATTCTCAAAAATTAATTATAATGCACTACACATGTTCATCCACCTCACTGGGTATGAAATTGGTGAGAATGATTCAAACCATAAGTATATGGGGCTGCTTCAATTATCTGTTGCGTCAGAATATCAGTTATGTATAGAGAACTAAAAGTGAAACCTAAGTACATGATTTTCCCTACCATGAAAACACATATCTTATATCTTTATAATGTGTAAACGAGGATTTAGATAAATATCATTATCACTACACTATACTAGTGTAAAATGGAAGAGGATACGTAACTATTTATCTCACATTTGATATAAAAAAGTACATTGATCAGTTAGGATTATATATGGACAAGAAACTATTTTTCAGTCTTATATTATATTCTTTATCTACCATGTTCTCATTATTCATCCATAATTATGATATGAATAGTATGAAGGAACACCCTAGGAACATTTTGATAGAGCTTCAATAGGTAAATAAGTGTCGGGGGAAAGTCGATTCCACAACCATTATAGAATGAAAGATAAATGTCAATTTAGAAAATGCCATGAATATTTAATATTAAAATAATCCTTTCCAACTGTTTCCAAAGAAAAAAAGATTTAGAGTTTGTGTGGTGAATAAGAGGCAAACTTCATCTCATATGGATAAAAAGGGTCATTTAAAATATGATTGAAATAAATTGAATGAAAAACATGCAGTTGTATCTAATTAAAATATATTCATGATAGATTATTATGTATCTATTTTATAATAATATTAAAACCATAAAATAAACACTACTATATGTAGAGTGGATTATCCTAGGATCTGAGTAAGGATGATTCTTATGTTCATCATGAGAGGAAAATGACTTCAATATGTAATGATAAATTCTTCATGAGGCTAAACAGGGTGATTCATATATCAACTATGAAAATTTCACAACTTATGATTTCATAATAGTAATATTATAGTTAAACTATTGTTTATATTATGTGTTACATATATAATTATATCAATGTTATATTGGACATAATAAGACATTATTTCTTTTTAACTAAATGTTTTATAGTATTCTAAAATTTATTAACTGTTTTGTAATACTAGAATAATTTATATACAATGTTTGGGGTATATGATGAATATAAATTATATGATTCATACCTATTTGTTTCAAGATAATTCTTTGTTATGTATAAATATTTTTTAATGATATACCCAAGTGAATATTTCGCCTCATTGTTGTTGAAAACATTCTAGGTATTATAAACAAACATACTTATTTATTTTTTGTGAAATAATCCTTTAGATATAAAGGAAATCCAAAATGTTTCTAGAATTAGTTCATATATATATATTGAACCATTATAAAGACAATGTAGATGTAAATTCATGTAATCAGTGAGATTTCTTTATGAAATTTTTGGAATAATCATTGATGTAATTAATTTACATGATAAAGAAAATAGGATCCTCTAGGTTGTTATGTCCATATATTCCATAACCACAAATTCACTAATCATTAAATATGGGGTAAAGCTTATTACTAAACTAATATAGACTTATTAATAACTTAGAGATATGTAAGATCAATAAGGATCCATATATATGTATTTTATCCTTCCATGATTCTTTCTATAAATTTTTTACAAATAGAATCATAAAAACTAACCATATACCTAATAAACTGGATAATAAATTATATATGAATTATGATAGGAATAAATTCTATTTTGTCACAACCTCAGGTGCTTTGATGGGATCCATTTTTAATTCTGGTGAAGGGTTCAAATATAAATCATGTAAAACAAAAAAGTGTATATCTATTAATTATCCTACAAAAACTTATGATATTAAAGTCCCTGTGAAACAAAATGTATTATGTTTAAAAAAAATTATATGGGAAGAATATCTATTTTGAAAAAGTGGGAGTAACAAATAATTCAGCTGAATATTTCATATCGATTCCCATGTTGGTATAATATGATAAAATCCATAAGTATTGGGGGGAGGGATTATTCTAGATACACACACTACATAGTAAGGATAAAACCATAGTGATGTTTTTATTTTCACCATGATGGGTGATATATTATCCAGTAACAATAAAAAATACTATAAGAAGTATCATGTTAAACTAGATATAGTTTAAAATTCTATATGAATTATAAAATGTAATCCATATATCAAAATTTTGGGGATAATTAATTTTGATATTTTTGGAATTGATACTACTGATGAGTATTCAAGAAAAACTGTATATAGATTGTATGAGTCACTACCAATAAATCATGATTCATTAATAAAAGGTTTAATATATAATACAAATTATGTTTTATAAACCATTACTCTAATAATAATTATAAAATCCATTTGAATTATACTTATCATTGATATGTTTATCATTGTATTAGGAAACATATGTAATGGAAGACTCTTATAGTGGAAAATTTATTATTCATATGATATAATCACAAAGTTGGAAACATCAAAGAATTATAATATGAAGTGGAAGTTTTAATGATACATTAATGGGTTAAAAAAATATAATAATCATAATATATGTTTCGGGAATTATTTTTTGATAGGTGTGTACAAAATCATAGTGGGAGTCCTATATTTTTCATGATAGGTATGTTTGATGAAATATGTAAAATATTTGATTAGCCTTATGGTTATATTATAAAAAATAATTTCTCCAAATATAAATTATATAGTAGCCTAAGGGAATATGATCCAAAAGTATAAATCATAGGGTTTCTTAATCCAAGTCAAATTACAAAGTTTTAAAGAGAATGAAAAATGAAACATGGAATAATTTACATAAAACATTTTAGCATCACATGTTATTATTGTGATGTATAGATTATATATGAATAAGAATAATTTAGAAGTCTATCAAACATGCCAGAATATTTATGCATGTTATTCTTGATTATACATAAGAAATAAAATGAAAATATAAAACAAGAATAAGGGAATTTAATTTTTCAATAGTTGTAAATATCTACTTGTTCTTGAGGATGAAAAGTTTGATGAGTTCCTTGAAATAAGAAAAACTGGAATACTAATTTTAAGGGAATATAAAACCAGTCTTCTTTAAAAAAGTTTGATCTAGTATTATTATAAGGATAAAGTACTATGAAATGGTAAAATATATAATAGTTTCTATATTTAAATTAGACCATGTAAATTGTGTCTTTGAATATTTCTTAAGAAGAAAATATATAAATGAGTTTCCCTTGGTTATGAATTATACCCAAATAGTAAATTTCAGTCATATTATAATGAAGCCTAAAATTTCTATGGTCTAAGATGTTAGGTTTGATAGAGGAAAAATATATACACTCATTACTATCATCTCTCGATGTACTTTATCATTTAAATAAAGTTAAACAAAGGCAATCAACCATACGTAGCATAGTTGGATAAACAATTATAATCGTACCTCAATAGAGGCAAGTTTAACACATGAGACAAACTATAAGAGTGTTATCCATAATATCTAGTAAAATTGAGAGTGTTTTTGTTTTGGTTTCATATAACCAACTACTATGAACATTATATTACCAAAATATTCATATTATTGAATATTAGTTAATTAAGTATCACATGATTATCATTAATTTTTGTGATATCTATGTGAAAATTCCCTTGGAGTGCATGTTTCACTGAAAGGACACAACCGTTCTATACTATGATTAGAACCTAGAAGTTACTTGATAGTATTCATAGATTTATGTTATATTTAGAAGATATATTTTCAATAGATTCAAATGATATAAGATATTATGGGTAGAGACTCATGAAAATTTGAGATACATTTATATGGTGTATGCCCTTTATAATTTTCAAATAATAAAATTATAAGAACATAAAATGCTAGTAAGAAATATATATTTATATGTATTATGGGATTTTCATATCTAGGGATTGTTTTAATGTTCCTTAAACATTAATATTACTATTAATTCATACCAATTATTCTTTTTTATGTATTGATGAAAAACATGACAACATATTCTCATGAAGTGGAAGTATTTATTGGGTGTTTCACAAGTTATAACGCGTTAATGTAATGTGATAAAGGATTTATCCTTTCAGATCATTAATTAAACATGATACCTACAAACTATTTATGGTAATTAAACCACCTATTTATGTCTAGGTCCATGGAGTTTTGTTAGCATGTTTAGTTTTTAAAATCAAGAGACTCATACATAGAGAACATATGTTGATGACCCCAACACGAAACCCTCTTTATTAGAGATATAAGAATAATGTTATTACATTACATAATATTTATTTTTCTATGTTCATTTTCTTTGAGACATTTTACATATTTCTCTATGTGTGATTTTTCATGTTTTAAGATACTAACCTTGTAATTTAGATAGTTTTGATTAATTTCACTAAGAAAAGAGTCTAGATGGTCACATAATAAATGTATTTAGAACTGTAGTTAAATTCTATAGTAATTTAACATGTTAAATATTTATTATTTCAATATATAGTTTAATAATTTTTAATTATTATCCGAACAGAAATATTCAGTCAACAATTTTTTCAAGGGAAATATATTACTTTAAAATTTAATAAATATTTATTTTCTGTTTTAGCGAATATAATATTTAATTATTTATCTCCAAATAATACAGTAATATTATCTTATTAAATACATAATCATTATTCAAGGATTAATATATACCAAGGAGGATAAACAAACTGAGCTTAATGGTATACATGTAAATGATATATTAAATATATATTAGTTTTATTTAAAAATTAATATTTATTTATCCATAGGTTATGGACATGTGAAGTAAATAATTTTATAATTTATGTTATTATTTGACGTGGAGTTTATTAAGGAATATGATGTTTTCTAAGGGAATATGTGTAAATTCAAATGTTAATATAGAATTATAGATACATAGTTATATCACCTTCATGGGTTTGAAGTTCATTGTGCACAAAAAACCCAAGAGATAATTATCTCAACCCCTAAGAGAGAAATATCCAAAGAATGCTCTCAGGAACAAGGGAATTGACACTCCTCCTTCCTCTCAATATTTTTAGAGAACCTTAACAATAATTTGTACATGAAGAGATTCTAGCTCAGATCAACAAAATATGATGAAAGTGGGACATAAGGGATATTTTTTCTTTAAAATTATATTACAAGATAATGAAAAAATATTTCATATATTTTATTGTCTATTTTAGGTGCAAGAATCATCATATAATATAAATAATGAATAAAAAAATTCAATTCCTTTAATGTGTCTATAACATTATAGTCCTGTTAGTGGTGTAGGTTTACTGAGTCACTTTATGCATACTTTAATAATTCAAACACATGGGGGGATACACATGTAACAATGAAAACCATATACGAAAAGGTAGATGATCTAAAATAAATTTATTACTAGAGGAAGTGATAATAAAATTTCTTCAAATAGATGAATGAGAATAATCAACACATAAAAAAAATAATAAATAACGAGCCACCCACCAATGCTTTGAGCCCATATAATTCCCTAAAAGGATTATATTATATCATTATAGTTTCTGCTAAATGAAAAAACCATTAATACATTTCTTTTACTCTAAGTCTATAGGGTGAAATTGAATATGATTTGTATTTATCCGCTTGAACTAATTTCCTTTTAAAGTGAGTTAAAATGTGGAATATCAAATGTGATATTATATTAAATAAATTATTTCCTAAAGATGATGTGTGTCTAGTGATTAACATATACCATTAACCAAGCACTGAGATACGTATTACCCTTTACAATCTGGAGGTTCAAATAGATTTAATTTATATTGGAAACTTCATTTAATAACCATTTAATCTTTTGTACAGACATGATGATAATGAGTTATTTCAATTAAAATTTATTTTATGTGAAAAAAATTTACAATTACTAAAAATGTTTTTAAATGAGGTCCCTTGAACTTCCCCACCAGAACCCCTCTTGGGCCGATAGTGGAGATGATAGTGACAACTAAATCCCATGTCTAATAGGACATGAGTTATATAGTAGCGCATAGGGTAATTATCCATAGTATAGGAAGAATTACCTTCTTAATTCATAGGAAAATATCCAATCCATAAATTAACTACATACCAATATAAATGGAAAATTTAAAATTACACAATCATGATAATATCTACATGAAACAAAACAATAAAACCCCTGATAATTTAGGACTGAGATCCAAATAACGACACTAGATACTCAAATAACAGTGTCTCCATTCTCCCTTAAGCTACCGAAAAAAAACTTTAGGAATCACTGTAGTGGTATTATCACATTAGAGTACCCAGTAGGATCATATATTAAATAAAACTGACATCCATGAAAAATCCATGTTCCATAATAGGCATGTGTATGAACAAAAAGGCAAGATGAAAATAATGTAAAGTTCATACCAGCAATAACAATAATAGAGGATGTATTAGGTCACCAAAATAACCATAATAATGTGAGATGTCCCAATCAAGAACCATAAAATCATGGGATATTTCCCACATATGAATTTATAATAATCTCCACCATTAAGCACATTTCCTAAATCAATTTCCATTTTATTGATAACATATACAAATATCTTGAAGGTAAATATTAATGATTTACATATATTAAACAAAGCCTCAGATAATCACCTCTTCTCTCTTTGCTGGTTATGTGGCATTTCTGTCTCAAACAGGAAGTGATCCAACAGGAGAAACCCTAACCAACCAAATAGGAAGCATATAATGAAACAAAAACCATGTGAAATAACTTCTATTAAAACAATATATAAATGATATGAATGATTCATTTCATATCAACTTCCACCTATCATGCTAGTAGCATCAACTAAAAACTCTATAACCTCATATATATTTACATGCCCCCATAATCCATCTTTTTTAGAAGAATCCTTGAGATAACACAACCCAATACCTTATGTCACCAAATCACATGATCTAGAACACAAATCAAATGAATATCAATCCACACATGTTGAAAACAACACAACCATACATATAAAACATTCAATGGCCATATATAGAAGTAAAAAAATTAACCATCACAACATGAAATAAATATCACAATCAGGTAAATATTCATATCACCGGGAATGTTCTCATCTTACTATATCCTTTAATTCGTAAAATTCCTTATTCTACATAATCCATCCTATTATTTTTTTAAATATTTGATTAAAAATTACTCTATATTAGGAAACCTATACAATGATTTTAACATTAATTTTAATACCATTAATTTAGCCCTTATTATAGTAACCACATTATTAATTTTCTCAAAGTAAAATGTGTGGATAAATTTCTAATTAGTTTAGTTATTACACTTTTATATTTATGAAGTAACATTTATAAAGTTTCCCACACCTTCAAATGAATACAATATAAACCCAAATAAACACACAAGTCCTATGACAATAATTAAGCTAGACATATAGCCACAAAATTCCCAAATCCATATAACTGGTCAATCACCTAGGAGCATCCCAAAAAAACAAATTTCACTCTATAAATACAAACTAAAAATAACTAATCACATGATATAACACTGCAACACATCCCTCTATACTAGAATATCACCCAAATTTTCTTCCAATTATAACTTGAAGCACCATACTCTAAAAAGTACACGAGGAATTCTTCTCTAAAACATATTAATATTATAAATGAACTATTTAGGGTTCAATTTATCATACTAAGGAGAGGTAATACATAAAAAGAAAACAATACTAGAATATATTATTAATTGGAACCCCTCATATCCTTAATAGGATAATACCCTCTATATTTAATATATCAGGATGATAAGGAAGGATCTAATAAATATAATATAAAATCTTCCATAGACTCTACCAAAAAATGGATTACAAAGGAATACGATCCCGATCAACCATAGTGACAACCCAACATTAAAAACATCAAATAATAATAAATGAAAAATTATATGATATTAAATCCATGTTACCCACCAATTTATTATTTTATTTCTAATTTTATTCATTATATTAAATTTAAATCAAAATTTACATGCTAATATGCATGTATATATTGTGCATATATTATATCCAATTATATTAACATAAATAATCATTTATGAAGAAATTTATAAACTAAAAAATAAATAAAAATGGGATAACTAACCGGACAAACATCCCACATTAAATTAATATATTGGATCAAATCTTCTATTAAACACCTTACAAAATATTATAGGAAAATCATAACAAAGTGTCATTGGACCAATGTAGAAACATAAATTAAAGATATGTAGAAATCAATGAAATCTAGTATATTTAATTTAGTATACCCATTCCAAGAAATGATGAAAGAGGAAAGACACAACATCCCATTTCCACCAAACTACCCCAAAACACCCAACCCAGGAGAAAAGTGGATTATATGGAAGTTTGAAAAAATTAAAAAACCCCTCCCTAAGAACCAAAACTAAATCACCGATCCTATGGAAAAATATTGATAATAAAAATAATAAGTGAACAATAACCCACACCCCTAGAACAAATAATAACCATCAATCCAGAGAGGAGAGTGATAACATAATTTTCTGAAGTATTTTCTAGTGTGGGTTGATTATCAATTGTTAAAGTGATACATGAATTCATGGTTTATAAGGTTTAATGGGGATTAATTTAATAAAGGATAATTATGTATTTACTTATAATTAATTAGAAGGGGATAATAATTTAATGAGAATGATGAAAAATCCAATCATTATATTCGAGTAGGTAATCATTGTAGGGATATAGGTTGGGAAATTGAAACTCCTAATGTTACAAAACATATAAAGAAACATATAATTTCATAATATAGAATAAATATTTGAAACATCCAACCATAATGAAGTTATTAAATTCCAGATTGCGAGAATTAATGTTGAGAAACATTGAATATGAAAGAATGTTCCTAAACATATCATATCCCATTCATCTTAAATGTATAAACTATAATCAATTCAAACCATTCACCAATTATGATGAAACTATCCTAGAAGAAGGAATGTGAGGAAAAAATAAAAAGATATAAGGAATTATAATTATAATAAATGAGGATTTAACCCCATTAATTAAGAATTCTATGATTCTCAAAAGGATAACTAAATGCTTTAGAGCGTGGCCTTGGAACTAACTAATGTTTGAGAGAAAATAATATATTCGAACCAAGATTAATGGTAAAAAACTATTTATAAAGAAACCTAATTGAACTCTATTATTAAATTACGGATTTAAACATGACCATAATGGGGTTTTTAAAATATTGATTTGAATTCCCATGGAGTCAAAATAGTTGATCCTCACTTCTTAAAAAGCTGTTTTGTCCACTTAAAAATGGAAAAACCATCACATGAATACTCCCTAAACATTGAGAAATTCCATAATCATTTTCAATTTACAAAAAATTGAACATAAAATAGGGAAACATACCTCTCCATTTACAAAAAACAATAAATAACCCTAGCTTCATCTCGACATAAAACCAACACACCCACCATCATGATCATTTCAGCCTTCCCCATTTCCCAAAGGTAGACATTGGGGAAACCATTCCCCAAGAAGCTACACCATGGCATGGAATATCTATTCCCTTTTCAAATTTTTACTCCACCAAGACCTTCCCACGAGCCTCCCATACTAATATAGTTTCCACTGTGGAATGAGGTTCTCTACACTACTCAACCTAATTACTCCAAACTCCTCACAATTCTATGTCCTTCACCATGATGATTCACCTACCCCTTTTTTACATAGAGATGTTACCTAGACAAAAAACACCTCAAAATATGTTTTTCACAGCATGTGTTCACCAATCGCCATAGTGGATGGTTCCCCCAACCTTATCTCAATAAGAACCTCCACCATATCCAATAACATGGTAGTTTTGGACCCTATAATGCCCAAAACCCAACCCCCCTAAAAAACTTTTAAACCCCATCTCAAAATCAATAAAGAATAAAAATCATATAAATTATTCAAAAAAACCACTCCATAACATTATATAACTCTAAAACAATTTTCATCCTCGGTAATTAAAACAAAACCTTGAGAAATAAAATTAATTCCCATTGAATGAATAAGTAATTTAATACATTAAATTTAATTCAACTAAAAAAATGCATTAAAAAATATTAAAAAAATAAAATGGGCGAATCCAAAAACATAATAGTGATGGGTAAATATATCTCAAACATGAATAATTCACTAGAAACACTGTCATAGAACATGTTTCACCTACAAAACCACATATAACTCCCCAATAAACACTTAGAATCATGTTGAACCTTGGGAAAATCATACGGAAGATCACCATAATATTATATCTAAAATAGATCAACTCACCTGACCCAGGGCACCTGGAGATTTTCAACCCCAAGGCTCGATGTCATGCTCTAACTCTATAAACATCACTCACTCTCCCATTCAATAGAGATTTAGATACACAACTCAAGAAAGTCATCTCAAATTCTATAGAAACTTAAAAGGATGTTTACCAAAAAGTTTCCAATGTAAACGCCTCTATGATCACAGAATGATCCCTCATTTATTCAAAAAAAATAATCTAAAAGGATATTTAATATTACTTAGTCTATGACCTCACAGAGGACTCAAATTATTTATCTTAATTTGCTTTTATTTCTTGTAAGTATGAAAGCTTACTAAATGAGACCAAATAATTATTCTAAAATCTGTAGAGGCTATCCTCCCCCTACTCTATATCAATATGATATTTAATTTAGATACAAATATACATATGAGAAATTAAATTCCCATTTACAATTTCAAGAAAACATTTCCATGTAATCGAATTCTGGTCACCACATATCATCTTCTACCATCTTCAATAAACCATCTAAAACAAACCAAGGATAAGAGTGACTTGAAAGCAATATAGAGTTCTCACATAATTAAAGGAAATTTTAATCTATTATATGCTTTCCTTATCCACTTATCGAGATATTACTCAAAGGAACTTTTTTATTCCTTCTAATAGAATGTCAAAAATGGTTTATCCCAAGATTATTCCTTTTTCTCCAATTCAATGACTTAATTTTATTTTAATGTCATATCTCTAGTTCAACATAAAAAACTAGGTTATCACACATAACATGAATCACAATCACACCAAAAATATCACAATATAATGAATGAAACATGTTTATTAGGTATAAATATACAAAATAAACACACCCTTTGTAACTATATCATCACCAAACTATCGAAAATAGGGAGAAAAATCAATCAAGAAAGGCTCCCAACCAGAGTCACCCATGCCAAAATCACACTTAAAACCTTTCCACATCATCAGTTCTATCCCACCATTGTTATATTCATCAAATCCGATCACATAAAATCATGATGGGAATATATCACAATAACATGTTCCATGAATCTTTACCATTTCATAATCAATCAATTCATCGGATATTTAGGAATGTGTATTTTTTGTAAAGTATATTTTCAACACGTACTAATTAGGATATTGATAATAAACATGAAACATACTTTTCAAAGTGCATAGAATAAACATTTCATGGGGGAACACATGGCATATTCATATTCAACATCTCTAATCATGAGAGATTTACAGTAATTTCATCTTATTAATTTGTGGATAACATCATAAAATTATTATTTAATATACCATAAAATTTTATATGATTTAATTTTATGCTTCATATATTAAATCATCATTTATTTATTTTTAAATCCCATAAGAAAATATAAATAATAAGTTTAACACATCATTAATAGGATGGAAAAATCAACAATCAACCTGTTATATATATTAGTACACTTGTATAACATATAGTAAATTTAGACATGCTTAAAACCTAAATAAATTACACAAGTTCTGAAATAGGGATTCATAATTCATGGATTCTTTATAATCAAATGAACTCATACTTATAGATGGATATTTTTTATTATAAATTTCATAAACCATAATTCTAACTTAAAACATGGAATAAAGCATGGTACTGAAAAAGTTCAATAAAAACCCTTTAAACTAAATTTATAATCAATGAAGGAATATTTATTTATTAATGTTTCAATAAATGGTTATTCAATGAAAAAATATTTCAATCATGATTCATCATTAGTAGAGACATATTAGAAGTCTTCTTTTATTAATATATAATAACTCCTTAAATTACAATAATTATTTTATAGATTCACTAATTGACATTCATTAATCCTATAATTTTAAAAATAATGGCATAATAAGAGAACTATGTTGTCTTAGGATATATTTACCATTGAGGGGGGGGGGGGGTTAATTAACGGTCTCCTTTTATGAATTATTCACTTGAAATAATCATCGTGAACTTGTTATGGTTTTGATACACTAAATATATTTTCTCTACATCACCTTATATATAGTAGATTTGGATAAAATAGTATAACATAAGGATTTACAATGTTGAACATAAAGGATTACTCTTTAATGTGATTGGTTAGACCCCCCAAATCACAAATCCTTTACTAGTACAAAAGTTCTTAAAACCATAAACCTTCGATACTAGAATGCATCGTAATCATAAAATTATCTTATATAGTCTTCTAAAGTTCTATTATAAGTAATAATATTTTAACAAATGATCTCTAGTATGATGTAGTGATTGAAGTATACCCATTTTTCAAATGTATTGGAACACCTATTTCTTTTGTTCTCCATGATGACCAAAATTCCCACTCAAGATTTTCTAATACCTATTATTCAATTGATTTACAATTTTCTATGATGAAATCAAGAACAATCACATGGTGTTGATAGTACACATATTTTTTACATTCATCTCTAATTGAATCATAATCCATTTTTATCATGATGTTTAGTCCATGAAGATCATCAAAGTAGCATCATCTGATTTAAATTTAAATTTATTCAGAATGTGTTATTTTAATGCTTCTATAAATTTTTTTCAATGTTTTCTCTCAAATTTATAATAATACTAATTCTAAATACTAAAATTTTCACTCTGTATAATCATTAAAATTATCAAATTGTTTAATTCATACAATTCAGCAGGTCATCCTTTGTGCAAAACCCTTTTATAATTTTTGGTCCAATTTAAATTTAATATGACTTGTAAATTCAAATAAAAATCATAAAGCCATATAAAATCTTCCCAAAACTTAGAAATTCTCATCAAATTAATGTGAGAATACTTATGACGTCATGTATAAATTTTAAGTCATATGAAACAGCATTGAATTGATACAAAACTCATCAAGTCTTATGAGGATTCATCAATTCATACAGAATTTAGGTGAAGTCATAAAAAATACATTTCATAGGAATTTTATGTCATACGAGCATGACATTAAGAAATTCATACTTCAACACTCAAATTTCAGACTCCACTCAATTAAAGTGCATACTTCTTTCAATAATTTCTTTACCTCATCAAATACATCAAAAAACAATTTGAAAATATAGTATAATAGTATACCTTCATCCACAATCACTTTTCATTATCTATAATAAGAATGGAATAAAAATAACAACATATATAATCTTGAGGATTTGTCCCTAGAAATAATACAATAATCAACACTTCCTTCTTTTCCACTTAGTATGAAAAAATCCAAATAGCACATATTGATATTTCATTAATCACCCAAAAAATAAAATTCAATCCAATGGTGACAATAATTACCCTTTATATTTTTTTTCAATAAATCCACACATTTATCTATATTTTAGAAAATAGATCCTCTCTCTTTTACTGACATTGAATACAATATTGGCTTAAAAGAGTAAATAAATGCAGTTACAATTAAACCTATGAAACATGGAATCCAGACATTAGATCTGTTTCAAAATTCATCTATAAATATAACTACAATATCAATGTAAAAAGACCATTATGATGTGATATAATGAATGTTGATATTTTTAAGAATTTCAATAGACTTATGTAGAGAGTTCTTCCACTTTTTTTGTTAGAGATATTTATTCAGAGTATACATGAGAGAGTCTATACTTCTAAATAATCTTTTTTTACTTTGTATATTTTTTTCTAATCATGTTTATAGAGGACATTTGGGGGTATGGAGGAATATTTATTTTGGTCAGGTGAGGTTAAGGACTTCTAGATGGATGTAAAAATGTCAATATGATCAGGTTGATGGAGGGTTTCCATGGTTTTCAAAGCCAAACAAGTTAAAAAATTCTGTTATCTAGGTATATTTTCTATTTTAAGCTTTATAGAATAAACATTTGTTGGTAATATTATTTATCAATTAAATCTTATATATTTTGGATGGTATGGTTATTTTTTTCTTTTTAGATTGCATGATAATTTTTTATTGTAACATTTTAACATAAATTTTATAATTTTTTTAAAGTATAAATATATTACATAATCCTAATGAAATTTCAGATATGATGATTCATATAGATTATTTAATAATATGATTTTATCTATTGAGAACATGAACCATATATTTATTATTTTATTTAATGATTTTAATGGGGGACCTTGTATTCTTTCGATAATAATGTTCATACGATATTGTCTCTCAGGTTTTTTTATTTCCAATTTTTCATGGTTCTTTAAATTCATTCATGTTATTATACTTATGTCTGTTATTTATATATTCCTCAATGAATATTTATAAGAGATAAATTATAAAGGAAAGTTTGATAGACAATTTTTTTTGAAAAGTATGATTCACTATTGAATTCAAACTTTTTGATTCAAGGATTGGTTACTTTTTATCACACCAAATAATTTTATGATTTTTATTTCTAAACTATTGTTATTGAATTTTATAGAATTAAATATTTTACAATTTTTGATGGTGTGAAAAGTGATTCATTTAATATTTTAAGAAAAACTAAAAAAATGACTCTAAAAAGAATTGCTAAGCTTAATAGCTTAAACCTAGAAGGGTAATATCTCTTTATTTGAATTATGTTTCTATATATTAAAGGATATTTTGATATAGTTAACACTAGAGAATCAATGTCATCCATTAAATAAAAAGTTCAGAAGATTTATTATTTTTCTCTAGAAGGTAGAATAGTGTACTAATGGGTATAGGATTTTATAATTATAAGAAAAGTATATAACAAAACTATTAAAAATGAAGACATATTTATTCTTGATTTCATGTCCAACATGAGAGAGTTAAAACTTACAAGGTTTATTTGGTGTTACATTAAGTCAATATAATAACGTATTGTGAAGTTAATGTTTCTTCTCTATCTAATATTTATCACAGAGTTTATGGTTAAGATTATTATAGTTCATAACATAATAAAACTAGGACCATAAGTATGATTAAGGGGATATCATTATGGAAATGAAAATATTTCATAAATGAAGATGGTATATAATGTTTTTGAAAATTTATTTATAGAAAAATAACCTAAATATATTTTATAAAAAAAAATATTTAGACATTGAAAATAAATATTGATAAATGGGGAAGAAAAAAATGATAAAAAATCTCCATAGTTTCCAAGAAAAAAGGGTAAGACTATATATGAGCAAGCTTTTAAAGTGTTTATGAATAAGGGAAATTATCAAAAGTAAAGATATCCTCATTTTTTTCTTTAACAAGAGATTTATTTTCTTCATAGATTGGAGACTCATAAAATCTTGAAGTATTAATTAAATAAGAATAAGAATGAAAAAATCTAGGTAAGACCAAATTTATCCAGAATTACTCATAGGAATCACTATTAAGGAACATAGTCTTCCTAAAAATTACTCTTTGGAAAATAATTAATAGAAAAAAGTGGATGAAAAATTAAATGAAATTATTTTTTGTTAGACATATGTTTATAAAGAATATGCAGCTCATAAACTCTATGGTGGAACACTTTATAATAATGTTAAAGATGTGAATTTGAATAGAATTGTTTCATATAAAGTTACTTAAATGAATAAATACTGTTTATATACTTTCCTATATATAACAACAAGCTCATAAAAAATAGGAATAATGTGCTGACTGTCTAGGGAAATAAATTTTAAATAATTATGAAACAAGACAAGATAAAAAAATTAAAAGAGAGGATGGTAATGAACATATTTAAATAGAAGGTATTTCAAATTCTAAATTTGAAATTCAAGATGGGTGTCCTGTATAAATGATAGAAAAGACACCACTTCCTCAGCTTACTAATTCTTATACAATTATGCCACTTGATAATTCAAGGATAAGAGAGATAAAGATGAATTAATTTAATAATGTAATCAATATTTTAGATGAAATGACATATTTTTTTTAGATTTCTATTCTTGGAGAAATTTTATTTAACAATATATCATTAATGTATAGGATGATAAAGTTCAAAAAATATATTGTTGACCCTATTATAGAAAATATAGTTGGTTTGAGAAACCTTAAGGAAAATTATTCTATAGAATCAAAGAATTTGAGTAGTTTTATTTAGAGTGTTAATGAATTTCATATTGATTTTATATTATTTGAATAACTGGTGATTGGGATAATAAAATCAGATAAGAGTTTGTTCAAGGTGACAAAATTTTGAGGTTAGAATTAGGGTAGAATTATATAGTTGTAGATGATCTAAAATCCCTTACACTGAAATTGGATTAATAAATAAAGGATCTCAAAATTATATAGAATGGGAAAGAATAAAAATATGATATATTGGAATGGATCTAAATAATATCAAGTTATTTGTTATAAAAATTTCTCAAAAGGATAAATATTTTATGAAATTTTAATATTGTGAAACATTTAAATTGGTTTTAACTTAATAATGTATAATTATTTCTAAATACATTATATTAATATTTATATATGTTTGTGTGTGTTTTAATTAATAGTTTGATATTTTATTAAATGTTTTCTAGATTTATTAATCTTTAAATTTTGTGTTATTTTATAGATACACAATGGGAAAGAAAATGAGACCCTAAATTTTTAATAATGGGGTTTTTTAAAAAAAATATGTTCTGAAAAATGTTTTTAGACTTATGTATTTTTATTTATTCTTGTGTCCTATTATTTTAAAAAATGGGTAAAGTTTTGGGTTAAAATAATACATCTTATACATATTTTTAAAATTCAAAAAATACATATATTTTATCATTTTCATCCTTGTTTTATATTATAAAATTTTTTAGGTTGATGTTTGTAGTATCTTAACCATTCTTTCTAAACTACTCTACCTTGATCGGAAATTTTTTTTATAAGTAAGTGTACTAAAAGGAAGGTGTATGTAAGTATTTATTATTTTCCATTATGTAAATGTTTTAGAAGATGCATTATTTGGGATGTTTTCATTCAGAAGGAGTGTTGTAGTGACGCTGAATAAACATCATCAGTAGAATAAAAACAAGAGAAGAACCATTAGAAGAATAAATGATAATGTTTGTTGAAGATACAAATGAAACAAAAAAAATAAGGAATATTAATGTTGGATATAATACAACTATCAACTTTAAATAGTATCATGAGCTCTAGGTGAAGAAGATCATTGTGAATTGATATAAATCATGATGGTATTTTAATGTTTTTCAAAAACTTGTTATTGAGAGTGCATATATTTATTTTTATTTCTAGAGATTTTCTTTTAGTATATATGCGAGAGTCTATATATATTTGGACATATTTTTCATACATAAATATTACTAATTTTTAGATTTACATTTGGGAAAAATGTCATGATCCATTCTAGAATCCTATAGTTTTAGTGCCTTTGGAAAATTAGATTAAAAAAAACTATTCCATAAGAGATCTACATCACCCACACTAAGTTATTCATAAAAATAACTCTTCTTAGACATATAATACTTAAATACTTTATTCATACCATGGTTAAGGGAAACATATGAAAGGGTGAGCTTAGATTATCTGTAAGGGAAAACAATGGAGATATTAATGATCACTTAAACATAAAATAAGATTATGATAACAAGATATTGATATTTAAAATCCATATACTTCATAAAATATATCACAAAACTGACTCAGGGAATAAATCTTGGTAGTTCATAGGACATGCATCATAATTTAATCAAATAACATGATCTATGATAATTTTACATAGAAATAGATTTACGATCAATAAGGGTGTGAAATTTTTAATCAATATCCAAGAGTCATAATAATGGAATTTGGAATCACGAGCATAAGAAATCATAATAATGTGAACATATATAAATACAATAGTGTCCATGAATAATCTTGTGAGTATAGATTTAATGTGGTCATACTCATGCAATGAAATTTGAAAAAAAATCTATTCTCAATCATGTCTACACATTTTCAAACGGTCATAGCTAGAAATAAATCAAAATCACACATTGGTATATGAATAATGATATTAAAAATCATTTCTATGCTTATCATCCTGATATCATGATATATCAATATCACCTTACCCAATTAATTTTAGGGCTGTAACGGATCCAACTATCACTTTATCAGAACTCACTCTTATAAATTTCACAAGATCGTAATTTTTTTCATGTCATCGTATATTTAAATGTCAAAAATAAATGGAATTAATTAAAATTTCATAATCATAATCATAGAACATAAGGATAAAGAATAATTATGGTATAATTGGATCATAACCCTAGAAAACCATATTTAACATCTAATTTTTATATCATAGATGAAAACTCTTTTAAAATAATCATTGAAATATTTCCTAAAAAAAATACCCATTTCACTTTGAAATAACTTATTTAAAAATGGAAAATCTCCCAAATATTATGGAAGTCTTTTTCCATAAAACATCATTGACAAATTTGAAATTAAGATTTAAATAATTGATCGTTCATGAAGGAGGTAAATTCCATTCATGTCTTATAATTTGAAAGAAATCATTCCCTTGACACATTAGTAACAAGTTAAGAAGTAATTAGTTCAGAAAATAACGGGGATATTCCTTTGAAACATTTTCATGGAAACTAAAATATGGGAAAAATTGGCTTTAAATAATCATAGGATAATTGTAAAACATTTTGGTAATTTTTTAAGAGAGAACATGTACATTGAATAAAAATGAATTTGATCGAAGAGAGAAATAATATTTTACTTGCAAAAATATTTTTCATCTCTTAAGTATTTAAAAGTATAAAATGAAAGGAAAAATATAATATCCATAAAAAGATAGATTATAAGAAAATTATTTATAATTTTGGAGTGGTATATCATGAAATGTTTTCAACGGAAGTTTAATCTTAAATAATCATTATAATTAATGAGATTGTAATGTAAAACACTTACCACATTAGTAAAATTTAAATTTTAATACCATGAATGACAAAATTAAAATGAAACATTAAATATAATTGAAATAAATATATTCATGTTCTAATATATCAAATGGGTATAATATACACCAGACCACAGAAATGAGCAGTGAATATTGAATATGTCTCCAAGAAATAAAAGTGAGTCTGAAAATCCCATTACCTAAAGTTCTACTTACTTTAAAGTGATATAAAATCCTTTATAATAAATTTAAATTTACTATAATTATATAATAGAATAATTCAAATACTTATAATATCATATATGATCAACTTATAACATTTTGAGGTCCATTTAAAAATAATATTTTTATTAAAATTGTCATTTACGGGTATTAAATATTTTTTTTCCATGAGAATTTACATTTGGTAGGTTTGGTACATATAAATATATTGAGGTTAGATCACTAATATAATTTAGATAATTATAAAAATATAATTTAAATTAATTATATATATATATATTCATTTATATGATACAGATATATAAAAATAAATTACATCATTGTTGGAGACGGTAAGTTGTACGTATGCATGAATGATGTTTTCACATTTCAATTGATGTAGAGAAAGAAAGTTAAAAAAATAATTAATCTATAAAAATTCATTATTAGATCATATATATCATATATATTCTTTAAATATATCCTTATTACCATCAATGTAGATAGGAAATTAAAAGGGAATCACATCACTTCGCAGAGGTGGTAGTCCACACGTACGCACAAGCGATGTTATCGTTTACCAATTTATTAGTCGAAAAGAAGGTGGATATGATATTATAATTACATAAGAATAATAATTTAATAAATATCATATATAAATATAAATATCAATATAATAGTCATCCATAAAATATGGTTTTTGAAAATTATTTTTATTCTTATGTGGAGACAGAAGTTTGTATATGCGCGTAAGTGATACTTTTAGTTCCCTTATAATGGAAAAGAGGGTGAATAAAGGTGGTTTAATAATAATAATAACATTAAAGTATATTTATGATACTAAAGTTATTATTTTATGAATAATATCATATATTAAGAAGAATTAGAAGAAGAAAAAAATTGAAAGAGGTCAGGTAAGTTAATGACATCTATTTCAGTAGGATACCTTCAGATCCCTTCTTATGGATCCTTGGAATGATATTTTATGAAAATTAAAAAATCTAATTAATTTATAGGGAATTTAATAAGACAATTTGTAAGGGTTTGGTCATGATACATTTATTAATGTTGAGTAAAGAAGATAAAGTAGGGGTACCATTTTATAAGTGTGGGGAGAAGCTATCTTGGAATTTCACAAAATATTAAAACATAATAAATCTTTTATCGAAAAAATGATTCCAAATTGATAGATATTATACGATAAGGTATTATACAGTTGAAATAGAATCAAAAAATAAAATTTTCAAATTTTAACTGTAACATCCCAACCAAAATTCCATTAAAATAGTTGCCCGAGCTATTTGGTTATGAGGCCTCAATCATGCCTCCCCGTATACAAGAGACTTCTAAATAGCAGTGAGGGAATATGGAGTGATAGTGGGGGTACTATTACCTCTTATCAGATAACGAAAACAATATAAATTGCTATGTATCATAAATAACAGAAAACAAATAGAGTGAGAAAGCAATAAATAAACTGAAATTGAACATGCTATAATAGTAAAAAAAATCTATAAAAGCCTAAAATGTTATGTCAAACATACAAACCTAGTAACACACTATACCGAAAATATAGATATATAATTACAAAATAAACTAAAATAAAAGTACAAGGCTAAACTACTAACTCGGATCCAGACTACATAAATGATCTCCAAACACTGTCAAATCACACCAGACCGATCCTAAGAACTCACAAGAGAATCTTTTATTTATCATGAAACACGGGTCCTTGTCCATATCTACCATGAAATCCATGATCAACCTAAAAAAGAAAACATAAGGTCTACACATACACCATGCTGCACATTCATGGGTGAGAAATAATCTTTGTATGCCACCCCAGTGATGAACCTATAAAATATGATGCTATATGTGTCTTCAAAAGCAACCAAAAAGCTCCTCCTAGATGAGACACAACAAAAAGTATAAATAAAACCAAAATAATGAAACCAAAGTTGAACCTTGGGTCTGTAATCCGAGTCAAATTGGAAAGTGCCTCCATGGAATTCTATATTTGTATATGTATACATTTATAGTCCCATACCTATATATATAAATGAAATTTAATATTCTTGAGTATTATGAATAGAATAACCTAAAAATAATCAGAAGTCGATACTTGGTTCCATAATCCCGATTGGCTGGACATCCTGTGCAAGGTAATTGTGATGGATGTTTTACAACTCAATCCGTGTATTTTCATGTTGATATCAGGTCCATAATCACAATAGATATACACATCCTTCATCCAATATAAAGAACATCACTGATAAGGCAATGTCACCATATGGGGATTCTCATCATACACCTGGGTTCACCGATACTAACCTTTGATCATTGTAATGAAGGATTCAAGGGATGTATATTTAGACAACCAATAAATTTTCATTAAGCTAGACTCACTGTTTCTCATTCCATGTAAATCCATTCTAATGTTTGAGTCGTATTTTACAGTCCGTAGGTGGTCACAACATTCAAAACTCAGATAATCCTTAAGGGTTTGAACCCTAGGAGATCTGTAAGGAGAACTCACCAATGACATGACATGCCCACCCCTGGAGTGCCTAATATGGGAGACCATAAACATCCATATTATCCAGAAGTGCATAATAATTCTGGATAAGCAATGATGTGAGACGAATTGCTCAACACCATGATCAAGTAACTATTCTGGGAGAGTGAATTCATCCCTATCCCTTGGGAGAGAGTAATCATCCAGGAGTGCAATCAGATTGAGGAAAGTTTAATCATCTTCATCATTTATCAAACTAAGGATATAGGAATCATCCTCAAATATTAGGAGAGTGGAATCATCCACGAGTATCAATACTAGGGACTCCATGCCCATATATCATAATAGTAGTCTCAATAGTCAGATTCAGAGAAACACCTCTAGAAACCCCAGTAATATTATAATAAAATATATAGTCTCAATAGCCATATCTCAGGTAGTACCTCTAGGTATTCTAGTAAATATCTAAAATATCATGTCTTAGAAGCCAAATCCCTAAAAGCGCGTTTAGGAATCCAAATGAGAAAGGAATATGTGTCACAGTAGGATAAAAAACCACCAACTAGGATACACCTATGGTAATAATCTCTACATCAACATTAAAAATATTAACTCATAAAAAAGGAGTGAGGGTGGATGAATGCCTAAATCCGAATCTACAACTGTGTCCCCATAGGACAACAAGTTCAGCACGAGTTCTAAGGTGACACCCAATAACATATCTACCAAAACCTAAAATACTAACTCAGGGTCAGTCAAACAATAGAGAACCCACTAGGTCCCTCAATTAAAACACAGAGAGGCATACTATTGGGGATCATCAAGGTATATACATAAGAGAATCCATCCTACATGGTATCCATATCTAAAAGGTATTGGAGGAAACCAACAATAGATCCTCTATCAGAAATCATGTAGAGGAATCCTACAAGGGATCCTCAGAAAAGTAAACATGAAAAGTGATCCTATAAAGGATTCCATAGGTCGAAATGTAAGAAATGGAATCCCACATGGTATCCTTGGTAACATGATGAATATAGAGTCATCATACATGGGATACTTTAGGATGAAACCTAAGAAGGGGAACCCTATAAAGGATCCTCAGAGACAACTAGTCTCATGACCTCTTAGGCAAGAAGGGAACATCCTTTAAGGGAGGCATCCTAAAGAAAAACTATGAAGATTTAGTCATGAGATATAGAACATGGATTATCTGAGATCATGTCTCACTCTCAGGGGTCCCTGGATTCGATTACCAGAGGAAAAACCTCTCTATATACAAAAAAGAACCAAAATACCAATTGTGAGTTATCAAATCACTCCATGGATTTCACCATTTCTATTTATGTGTACAACTACCCATAATGGACTACTCTTATGTACAAAACCGAATACAAGTAAAAAAATAGGAAAATATCCACAATGCCTACCAAAATTGGAGTACACTGCATGTAAAGACAATACATGACGTGTACCCTCAAATACCCACATGGGCATGCACTTATTCATATAACAGGTTTGTAAACACCCAATTATTGTGAATTATATGATAGGTACACATTGTGTACCCGACACGGGGTACCTACCTATATCCCTCATTTTAATTTTTCATGTATTGGGCAAGGCCATGTACTTATACATGGAATGCAACCCACACGGTGTCTGGCCGTGTACTCTACACCACCATGTACCTTTACACAGTTCGCCTGGTCAGGTACTCTACATCATAGGCAAGACCCAGTACACATAGTGCACATCCTAGTACATGGTGTTTTATTATAAATCTTTTTCTTCCACAAAAAGGAATAACACAAGGCATGTACCTTTGAAATAGATGCCATATAGATGAGTTTTCTTAAACAGAAAACCCTCAAATAACCTAAAACCCCTATTTTCACCCAAAATTCAGTAGGTAAATCCACAAGGGGCCATAATAAATCATATAAGGGGATTAAAACATGAAAATAACTAAAATATAAGGATTTACTATGAAACATAATAACATCATTCCTTTGGAGGGAATCTTCTTATTCATCGCCTGTTTTCACAATCCACTGTTTTTACACATCAATCTAACGCATATCGAGATCCAAGGTGGTACCTCCCATCCTCCCTCTATCTGTTTGTATCTCTTGATCCCCTCTATATTGGTCACATGATGAAGGTGTATCCCCTATAAGGAATATGTGATAAACCTGGAAGATGAATGAATGGAATGAAAAGTAAAATAAGAAAAATGAAAATGAAATAAAAAGAAAAGAAAAAGAAAACGGGGATCAGGCTGGCCCCGTTACCCAAACAGTGTTTATGCCCTTCCTAAGTAAAACTTCCCATTATAGACTTAGTGGAAGAGGTTGAATCTCAATTTGACGATACATTTTTATGATATGGTATAATAATGCTACGTGAATAAATTAATTTTAAATTTAATAAATAATAAATATTTATTATTCTGCTAAAAGTCAAATAGCTCATATTTCTACCAATATCATGTCATAGGGTAAACAGTATATTTTGGGACCAAATAAGAGGTCAAAAAAATTATATGAGATCATATTCCAGGTAAAATAGGCCATTTTACCCCTTATAAGCATCTGGACTAAAAATTCGAATTTGTACTCAAAATTACATTCCAAAAAATCATGCACCCTTGAAATTTATCAACCATAAACCCTATCCTCCATGAGAAGCCTAGTGGTAAAAATAGTATCTTTTCTCTAAATCTGGTAATCTACACAACCAATATAGTTGGACTGTCTAACGATCAGTATCATACCGTCAAAAAATGTATCCTACACCAAATACATTCAACTACAACTGATCTAGTACAGACTACCATAGGAATAACATTATTTTCATCTCAAAACCAAAATCTAAGCTCAAAAGTCCTAAATAACTCTTCATTCAAATGGAAAAAGAGGTTCACCCCCTCAAACGTACAATGGTTCACTCCCCATCATAAGGAATAACTTACACTACTCCCAAAGTTTAACCTTAATAGGTACCTTCCTCAACTAGAGAAGAACATTGTAAAGAAAATAATCTAGGTATATGGAAGACACTCTATTAGTATTCTCAAGATATATTCAAGATAGATCATAGTCGTCTCTAACAAGAGTCCAAAATTATTCAACAAAATGTGTGTACAACTTTTCAGAGCCACACAAACAAAAAATTGTCTAACTCATCTTTATCCAACACATGACACCACTTACCTCAAAATAGTGTTCCTTGGTCCCTTCATGGGTTGACAATCTCACGATACCTGATTTACAATCAATTGAACTTTTATCATGAAGGGACATTCATCTTTTAAACCACATCTACCATGAAATAGATCCAATGGTATTTCTTGAAACCATCACTCCTCAGGTCGTACCCATCCACTCACCAATTTTAGATTAAATGATTCCATGTGCAGCTAGCGTGTACCCTTTTCACCTGAATCATTCTCCTAAAATTCATCCAAAACAAGGATAATCTGACCATGCTACATGGAAAATAAGTTTAATCAATATAGAATATCCCTTTTGATTCCTCTTAAAAATCGATCACCCCACCTATGACCTGATCTATTCCACAATAACCCATCACCTGACATCGTTCTAGTCACATGATCTTACCCCAGATCTGACTATATTAGAAACAGTGGAAACACAGGTTGACCGGGCTAGGTACCCAAACAATCCTTCCCATTGAATCTAGTCTTGTTACAAAATCTCCCTAGTTTATTTCAAAAATATGAAGGCATCAACATTCCTATAGCGCAAAACACAAGAACCCACCATGCCTCAATCTAAAAATCAGTGGGAAACCGATATCACTACCTAAAAAAGAATGTGAAAACATGGAAAAACCTATCTCACATAGGGTTCCCTTGAAAAAAATAGACATTGAACTACATGGGTTCGAGTCAAAACATAGGGTCTCTAGGTCTCCCACATTGCCACATAGAATAAGTCTCACCATCGGGTCAAAAGGTCTAACCACATAGCCTAGATGATCGAACCACTATAATGAAGGTCAATATCAAAATTACCTACAAGGGAAAAAACTGGAAACACTACCTACAAGGGCCTCATCCACCCAAAGAATCCTTAGAATGAACAAATCCCTAGAGTTCCTGATATCAAATTAGTAAAGGATATTGAACGGACACTCACATGGTATTTGTATATTGTACTACCCTATGGAGGACCAGTTCACAAGAAAATTACTCATATCCATCGATATCTTATTTATTGATCTAACTAGAAAACCATGACTTAATAAACCACACCCTATAAGGGGTACAATAGAAGGGTATCACATTCCATATCGACTTGCTAGGGTCACTACACCTCCCATTCAAGAGGAATGAGTAATATGAATCAACACCAATGCCTCAACATAGGTCGACATAAACTTTAATCAAAATCAAGTATATATATATAAGTAGGCCCAATTGATTAAGCCTCAGTCATCGTTAAAAACACCGAGTAGTGGGCCTATATAATTGAAATCCTATGTTCCAAAAATTATGTATGAGATGCCTCTTTCCTTTTCCAATGAAGATTCAAAATCCCTCCCTAGCCTCTCAAAAAATTGATAAGAGTTAGATATCCATAGTAAATCATAACATCCATATAACATGTGAATCGATAAAAGAGAAAATTAAATACGACTGTAACATCACAGATCAGAACAACAATCCCATATGCTAGAAACTATATCTTGTCTCCTGAATAAGTGTTCTTGATGCACCAGTCCAATATCCATCACAGGTTATGACACATTCATAATACTCATGTATACAATATACCAAACAAGAAATTATATGAAAATAAATAGCTATGATTCCACTTTGTAATGTACCGACCCGAATGCCACTAAAATTGTGCCCAGAGCTACTTGGTTATGAGGCCTCAAGAATATATCCTCGTATGCCTGAGGATTTAAAATAGTAATGGAGGACTAAGTTGTGATAGTTGGGAGACATTGAACTTGTATCATAGTAAAAAAAATACAAAAAATAACAAAGTATCATACACATTAATAAATAAACAGAGTGTATAAGAAATAAATAAACTTAAATAAAACATGTTGTAATAATAAATGAAAATTATATCAATGCCCGATAGCTATGTCAGACATATAACCATGTTCACCCAATTGGGTGACCATAAAGTTATAGGAGTGAAAAAGAAACTAATATAAAAGTTCATGTCTATAATTATAACTTTTATCTAGACCACATACCCTATCTCCAGACACTGTCAAATTTCTCTAGCCCAATTAGAAGAACTCACATGAGCATCTCTTCTTGATGATGTAACATTAAGCCATAACCCTATCGACCGTGCAATCCTTGGTCAACCTGAAAATAAGACATAATTTTTATACGTAAACCAAGTTTAATGAGTAGGGGTGATAAATAATCTCAGTAATCCATCCAATTATGAATCTATAAAATAAGATGCTATAAGTGGATACAAAAGAAACCAACAAGCGCAGCCAAGATGAGACACAACTAAAAGGATAAATAAAACCAAAAATGTTAAACCATAATCAATCATTGATTTCGTAATCCTGGTCAACTGGGAAAGTTCCACCATCAATTTCCATATATATATATATGGATACATTTATAGTCTATACCTATACAAATATACATAAATATGATTATTCGTGAGTAATGTGAATAAAATAACATAAAACCAATCAGCAGTCAATCCTTGTGTCTGTAATCCCGATTACCTAGACATAATGTGAAATGAAATTGAGTTGGGTGTTCTACCACTCAATCCATGTATCATTAATTTGATATGTGGGTCATTAATCTCAATTAACACATACCTTCCTCGACCAAGAACAAAAATATCTCTGAGCAAGATACATCACCACAAGGGGATACCCATCCTAAAACTGTGTTCACCCGTAATCACCTGTAGTCACTATTAAGAAGGATTCATGGGATGAACATCTAGACATCGAGTAAATGATCACCAAGCTATAGTGTATTATTCTTATTCAAAGTAAACACAGTTCAATATATAAGCCATAGGTCATGGTTTGTAGGTGGTCACTACATTCATAACTCTGATAATACCTAAGGGTTTGACCCCTTTGAGATCAGTAAGGATAACTCATTAATGAGATTCCATGTCCACCCCTGGAGTCTCTAACAAGGTATAATGCAATAATACCTATCATATAGAATTGAAAATTTATTCCAGGAAACCATCTATATGAGACACCATGCTCAACACCGCGGTTAAGTAACAAGTCAGGGGGAGCATAATCATCCCTATCCATTGGGAGAGCACAATCATCCAAGAATATAATCAGATTGAGGAGAGTGTAATCATCCTCATCATATATGAAAATAATGAGTGGGTAATCATAATAATCCCTTTGTTGAAAAAAATCATCCACAAGTATCCTTATTAGGTATAACATACCCGTATATCATAATAGTAGGCTCAACAACCAGTTTCCTAGAAACACATCTAGACATCCTATTAAAAAAATATTCAAATATATAGGCTCAATAACTAAATACCAGGTTGGAACATTGTGTATTCTATTAAATATCAGAAATATAATGGCTCAAAATATAAATACTAGGTAGAATGTCTGGGAATCCCAAAGAAAAAGGAAGATGCCACATGTCAGGATCAGCAACCACATAACATGAATTACCTCTGGTAATCATCACTACATCGACAATAAACTTGTAAAGACATAAAAAATGAGTGAGGGTGGCTGAATTCCTAATGATGACACTACATCCATAGCCCCATGGGATTACATGTTCAATAAAGGCTCTAAGGTGACACCAAATCCCATATCTACCCAAACCCGACATACTAACTCGGGGTCGGTCAAAAAATGGGGAAACAACTAAGCTCCTCAAACAAAAAACTAAGATGCAACCTATTGAGGATCCTAAAGGACTAAAAAAATGTGATGTAATCTGAATTTTCATCCTTATATGAATGTTAATGGAGGAATCCTATAAGGTATCCTCTATTGAAAATACAGTAGAGGCATCCTACAAGGGATACTCGGTATAGTAAACTTGAAAAGGGATCCATCAAGAGATTCCCTAGGTCGACATGTATGAAAATGAATCCCATAGGGTATCATTGATAACATAAAGATGATATAGGCTTACTACATGGGATCCTCTAGGATAAAACATATTTAGAGGAATCATACAAGGGATCCTTAAAAAGAACTAGTCTCACAACCTATTTTTCCAGAAGAGATGGTCCATTAAGGGAGATGTCCTTAAGGAATACGATGAAGCTTATTCAAGAGTGATAGATAATTTATCATCATAGATCTGGTATCAATCTTAGGGGAAACTGGATTCAATTACCATAGGAATAACCTATTCATCTAGGAAAAATCTCAAAAACACTCATTATATGTTCCCAAATCACTCCATTGGTTTCACTGTCGTGGTATATAAGGAAAACTACATAGAATAGACTAATATTGCATCTAAATATGAATTCAGGGCATAAAACTAGTAAACAACTTAATGAAACGCCAAAAGGGGTTTACACGACATGTAAATACCTTACACAGAGTGAACTCTCAAAGCCCCACATAGGTGTGTACTTGTGCTTCTACATGGTCTGTAAATGCCCAAGTATACAGTGTTGTAAGATGAGTACATGGAGTGTACCCTACAGGGTGTACGTAACCATTTCCATTATACAACCTAACTATATATTTGGATTGGAAGTGTACTTCTACATGGCATGCAACCGACATGGGGTCTAGTGGTGTACTCTACACGACCATGTACCCCTACACGGGTAGCCCAACCGAGTACTTGGATACACGACCGAGTTCTAGTACATATCATGAACACCATAGTACATGGTGTGTACATTTAAAAATTTTTATTCCCTATATAAGAAGAACACAATGCATGTACCTCTGATCCACATTCCATGTAGAAGGGTTTTCCCAAACAAAAACCCTCAAATCACCCTAAAACCCCTATTCTCACACTAAATTCAGTATACGGGGCCACAAGGGGGCATAAGAAAGAATATAAGGAGATAATAACATTAATATAACTAAACGAAGGGTATTTATGTAGAAACATAAATATTTACTACCTTACGGAAGAATCATATGATTTTTCACCTATTTCCACCATCCAAATTTCCGCACATCGATCTGGTTTGTCCCAAGCTCCAAATCAACACCTCCCTTCCTCCCTCTCTCTATTTAACTCTCACTATTCCTTATATAATAATTGAGTAGTGAAGTAGAATACCCCTAGGATGTATGTGAGAATCCAAGAGGATGAAAGAATGGAAATAAAAGGAACAAAAGAAATAAGAAAAGGAAATAAAATGAAAATGAAAATAAAACAGCGCCCGAGCCAGCCCCAATGCCTAGAATGAGTTTATGCCACGACTAGAAAAAAACCCCATTACAAAATCAATGAAGGATAAATAATATCAATACAATACACATTTTAAATGATATGATATAGTGAACATGAATTAATAAATTACTATATAATTTATTAAATATTAAATATTTATTATTCCATTAAAATATGAATGTATCAGATTTCCACCAAAATCGTATAGATGGGTGAATTTTCTATTCTAAGGCCAACAGAGTGGATATAAAAATCATCTGAGATTATCTTCTATGGAAAAATAAATATGACCCCTCACAAGTATATGAAAGAAAAAATTGAAATTTCTGCTCAATGTTTTAGTCTATAAAAACACGAGTCCTCACAATCTACCCACCATAAAAATTATTGTCCGGTAGAAGCCTCATGGTAAGACTAGAATCCATCTCTTAACCTGATCATTTTCACAACCAAGCCATCTAGAATATCAAACAACTGATCCCATAGCATCTACAACAGTCTTCTACACTAAAGATGTTCAACTACATCCAACCTGGTACTCCCCACCATAGGAATACCATTACCATCATCTAAAAAAATATTTGATCTCAAAGGCCCATATAAACTATGAATTTAAACAAAAAATGAAGGACTCCCCTTCAAATGGACAACTCTTCACTCTGAACCATATGGACCACCTTACACCTCTCATCAAAGAAAACCTCAATAGGTTCTTTCCTCAACTATATCAGAACATTTAAAAAAAATAAGTTTGGTGTAGGGCTTGTTCTATCTCTGCATAATCAAAAAATGGTCATTAAAAATCATGATAAACTCCAAAATGAGTACACCATGTTTGCACAAAAGGGGTGTACAACACTTTAAAGCCATGCTATTTTTTTTGGCTAACTCACCATTAACCAAAACGTGACAACACTTCTCTAGGAAAAGCGTGTCAAGGTCTGGGGTTGGGTTGACCATCTCATGTTCCCCGATTTACACTTGATTCCACCTATACAACATAAGTACATTTATCTTTTTAACCAAGTATCCTAGAAAACATAGACAATATTAATTCTCAAAATGATCAGTCCTTGGATCACTCTCGGCCACTCACCGATTTACAATTAAATGGTAACACATCAAAAAATGTGTACCCTTATCACCAGAATCATTCTTCCACGAGTCGTCCAAAACCAGGCTCTACTGAAAATCCTACACAAAACATTAGTTTCATTAATCTTGAAGATCCATTACACCTTCTCTTCTAAAATAGAGCACCTAACATATTCCATGATCCATTCCATGATCGCCTATCACTCGACATAATTCCAGTCAAGAGTGTCTACCTACTCTCTGAATACATTAGTAATATTTGAAACAGTAGTCGACTTGGAAAGGCACCTGAACAATCCTACCCATCAAAGCTAGTCTTGATACCAAAACACACTAGGTGATATCCAAAAAATGAAGGAATCAACATGCATATTACACAAAACATGAGCACCTACAACACCTTGATCTCAAAATGAGAACAAAAAATAAGATCACTACCTAAATAAGAATTCAAAAACACAAGAGAAACTATATCAAACATTATTCCCTTGAACAAAATAGACATTGACCTATAAAGCTCTGAGTCAAAAGCATATCTAGGTATCCCACCTAGCCCTATAGAACATGTCTAACCGCTGGATCACAAGGTATTAACACCAAGACCAAAAGTTACAACTTCTCTTTAGAATGTCAATATCATCCTGACCTATGAGTGTTAAAACTGAAAACAGGTTCTACAGGGGCCTCATCCTCACTAAGAATCCTTACAAGTAACTTCTCCCTAGATTTCATGTTACCAATGTAGAAAAAGAGATTGGATTGACAATCAATGGGTATACGTATATGGTAATAACCCATGGAGGTCAACTTCATAAGAAAAGTCTTTGTATCCATCAGCACCACACTCAACAATCCAACTAGATAACCAAAACCAGAGAAACTATTCCCTATAAGGGGTACAATAGATTGGAACCAAATTCCTTATGGACTTATTAGGGTCACTGCACCTCTCGTGCATGAGGATTGAGTCATCAGCCTCAACAACAACACCTCAACAAAGATCCACATATCCTACGATCAGAAGGACGTATATATATATATATATATATATATATATATATGTAAGTAGGTTCAGCTGAATAGGACTCATTTTTCAATAAAAATCACATAATAGATGGTCTATATTATTTGAATCCTATATGTTAAATATGATGCATGATAAACCTCTTTCCTTTACCATCCAAGAGTCAAAATCAACCCCTAGCTTATTTACAGTGGAAAATAGCTAGATATCCATAGTAAATCACAATATCCACACAACATTTCCATCACTCAAGGAGAAAATAACATAAAATTGTAAAGTTATAGATCAGAACAACAATACCATATCTAATAAAAATGTATTTCATGTATAATCAAGTGTTCTCGATGCCATAGTCTTATATCCATCACATGTTAGACACATCCACAATAATCATGTCTACCACATCACAAATAGTAAAGAGTTAGAAATGAAACAGGACTGATACCCTTTTTAAATTATAGATCCACATGCCAGTAAAATGGTTCCCTGGGCTTGTTAGTTATGATGATTACAGTGCGCCTCCCCATATTCCATAGGCTTCTGAATAGAATTGAGGGGATTTGGTGTTATAGTGGGGAGAATATACCCTCATACCAGAGTAAGTAAATAGAGTAAATAACAATGTATCATACAAAATAGTAAATAAATTGAGTGTGGAAGTAATAAATAAACTGAGATAGAAAATTCTATAATAATAATTTAAAATTTTATAATTTCTAAAATAGTTATGTCAAACATACAACCCCGGTCACCCATTAGGGAAACTGTAAAGAAAAAAGGGATAAAATGGAACAGAAATAATAGTATCATGTTATATTATTAAATATAATATAGAACACATACCCAGTATCCAAACACTATTGGGATACACCATCCAAATCAGAATAACCCACATGGGTAGTTTTTCTCAATCATAAAACATTAGGCGTCAACCCTACCCTTCATAAAATCCATGATCCACCTAAAAACAATAAATAAGGTATACACATACGTTGAGCTACACATGAAGGGGTGAGTAATAACTCTTCAGGACACCCCAATGACGAACCTATAATATATGATGTTATAAGTGTATGAAAAATAATCTAACAATCTCAACCTAGTTGAGACACAACTAAAAGGATAAATTAAACCAAAAATGTGAAACCACAATGGAACCCTGAGTCCATAATCCCAATTTACGGGTCCAGTTCGACAATGTATATCCATATCTATATGCGTATACATGTGTAGTCACATACCTATACATATATACATAAATACGAATATTCATGAGTAATGTGAAAAAAATAACAAAAAACAAATCAGTAGTTGATCCTTGGGTTCATAATGCCAATTGCCTAGACATCTTGTTCAAGGGAATTGAGCTTGATGTCATACTACTCAAGCACTATATCATTAAGCTGATATCTATTTCCATAATCACAATCTACATATACCTACTTCAGCCAACACTAGAAATTTCTCTTAGCAAGCTATTCCACTATAAGGGGATACTAGTTTTACACTTGGGTTCACCAATACTCACCTCCAATCACTATAAAGATGGATTATTGGGATGTATGTTATGAAATCTTGTAAATGGTCAATGAGGTATATGTCATGATGCTCATTCCATTAAATCCAATCCAATCTCTTAGCTCTAGGTCCCACAAGTATCACTACTAGGGTCACCAATCCCATATATCATAATATTAGGCTCAACATCTGGATTCCCAAAAACACCTATGAATATCCCAATAATATAATGATCATATATACCGGCTCAATAACCATATCCTAAGTAGTAACTTATTGAATTTTAGTAAATATCATAAATATCAGGGCTTAGAATATGGATCCCTGGAAGAACATCTGGTAATCCCAAAGAGAAAGGAAGACTCTTCATGTTAGGCTCAACAACCACCAATCAGAATGCAGCTCTAGTAATCATCACTGCATCAGAAATAAACATATGAATACACAAAAAATAATTGAGGTTTTATGAATGCCTAAAACCAAAACTACATCCTTGTCCCCATGGGATTACATGTTTGAAAGGAGTTCTAAGTTGTTACATGATACCATCTCAACCCAATCCCGATGTACAAACTCATGGTACGTCAAAAAACTGGGCACCAAATGAGTTCCTAAAGTAAAAAATTGAGAGGAATCCTACTGGGGATCCTCATGGTATAGAAATGAAATAAGTCGTCCTACATGGAATCCTTGGATGAAATGTAGGTGAGGAATCCAATATGGTATCCTCTAATAGAATGATAATAGAGGCATCCTACAATGGATCCGTAGAATAGTAAATAGAAAATTGGATCCAACAAGGGATTCCCTAGGTCGAAAAGTAATAAAAGGAATCTTCAGTGGGTACCTGGTAATAATTAGAAGATAGATTCATCCTAGATGAGATCCTATTGGTAGAAATATAAGAAGAGTAATCCTATAAGGGTTCCACAGAAACATCTATTCTCACATCCTCTTATGTCAGAAGAGCACATCTGACAAGGATGATGTCATCAATGAAATATATAAAGCTTCATTAATGAGAGATAGCTCATGGTGAATCTCAGGTTATGTCTAACTCGTAGGGAACAATGCCTTTGATTACCAAAGGAAGAACCACTCTGTCTAGGTAAAAGACCCAAAACACCAAATGTGAGTTCTTAAATCACTCAAACGGTTTCACCATTACAATAATCATGGAAAACTACCCAGAATGGACTACCCTTACATCCAAATCTAAATCTGGGGAATAAAATAGGAAAATACCCACAATGGGTACCAAAATAGAAATACACTACGTGTAAAGACCATACATGGAATGTACCCTAAAATCCCTACAAGGGCATGTACTTTTGTCTAAACATGGTGTATAAACGCCCAATTGCATGACATATAAAACGGATACATGGTGTGTTCCCTACACGAGGTACCTACCTGTGTCCCTAAAAATACATAGCAATACATTCATTCTAGCCGTGTACTTCTACACGGCGTGCGATCCACTCGGGTTCTGGTTGTCTACTCTACATGACCATGTACCCTTACACGGTTTGCCAGGCTCGGTACTCTACAATAAGATCAAGTCCTAGTACATGGCGTGTACACACTAGTACATGGAATATAATTTGGAATAAATATCTTCACAAAACATGAAAAAACACACGATTTGTCTCTCTTATCCACATGCATTGTAGATGAGTTTTCCCTAATTGAAAACACTTGAATTGCCGAAAACCCCATATTTTCACCCCAAATTCAGTAGATTGGACCACAAGTACCATAAGAACTAATATAAGGGGTTTATAACATAAAAATAGATAAAATATATAGATTTATATTGAAATTTAAAATGTACTAATTTTGGATTGAATCTACCAAAGATTCCCCCATTTTCAGGATCTATTTTTACTGCACATCAATCTGGTGCGTCCCAAACTTAGCCGTAGTACCTCCCTTCTACATTATTCCTTTATATATCTCCCTCTCCCATTTATCTTGGGCATGTGGTGGAGGAGGATCCCCCTTGTGGTGTATGAAAGAATCCAAGGGGAATATAGAATGGAAAAAAAGGAAAAGAAGAAAAAAGAAAAGGAAATAAAAAGATAAGGGAAAGAATAGGGGCTCGGGTCTGCCCCGGTTCCTAGGCTGAGTTTATGTCCCACCTAGTAAAAAGTCAATGTTCTTAACTCAACAATAGAGATTGAATTGAAATATGATGAAATGATTGTATGATTATATGATACATCTAAGAGAACATGAATAAATAAATTAATAGTAACTCATATAATATTTAAATATTAATTATTCCTTTAAAATTTGAATGCCTCAGTTTTCTACCAAACATTTTTCCTAGGTTAAACACCTTATTCCATGACCAAGAGAGTGGTAAAAAAATTATCCAAGATCTCATTATATAGAAAAATACCATTTTATTTCTCACAATCATATGAATGGATAGAATTCAAATTTATGAACAAACTTTTTGTCCTAAAAAATAGAGGTTCATATGTTTATGTAGCATTTAAATCCCAATCTCCCAGTTTAATCCCATAGTTAACAAATTTTAACCTTAACTGTAGGTGAGCCTTTTTCCCTCTTAATGGTTTATAATTTTACTTATATGGTGAAAATTGTCCCATAAATGGATAAGGGGTGAAAATTTCAACCATATATTATCCCCATTTTCCTCTTTAATTGTTTTTATTTAATCTAAATAAAGTATTAGAATTTTAGTTTAAGGAAATAATATTATTTTCATTCTGAAACTATTCATTTAATTTGACTTTAAAGAAAAAATAAGAAATATGGAAGTAGAATATAATCCTTCAAAACATCCCTAATAAGTGATATTTATATAATAAAATCTGGAATAGAGTAATTCTTGTGAAGTTTTTTACTTAATATATTTAAAATCATTTATTTTATTTTTCTAGTACTTGAATAATACCTTGTCGGTTTTCTGTAAAATTTTACTATAATTATTCAATGAAAAATTAAAAAAAAATTGCAATTATTGATAAAATAAATTTATATCCAAAATAAAGATTTCAAATTGGATATACCCTCTTTCTATTCTTATGGTAAATTATTAGATATATTAATGATACGAGTGTGATATTTTCAAAATTTCCATTTACTTAAAATAATATGAAAGTAATACTCTATGAAATATCACAAAAATGTCCACATATTCTAAGATTCGATGTAAATGGAAAAAATAAACCCATATGGTAGGATAAAGCCATGTTTTAGAGAAATTTTAAAACCTTATCTCAATGTTTTAACCCTATTTTACAAGTTTTATCCATACTGAGGTGACACAAATTTACTTTGGTAAAAATTCATATTGAAAAAATATAAAGGGAGTCTATCTAAAAAATTATAACCTCATGATTCCAAATATGGAATCATTTTTTATGATTAATTTTACATATGTTTTGAAAATTAATTTAAGATAGAAATTTTGAATGCAACAAAAAATAGTTTTGAAAAACATTTCATTTTTAGAATATAAGTTTTTTTCTACAAAATTAATCTGTAAAATAGACTCCAATGAAATTAATTTTATAATTCATAATAAGAGGGAAATAATTTTACCTAGAAATCAATTAAAGATAATATTAATCCTTTTAAACTTTTGAAACAAAAAAATATATTTTTCATTAAAAATAAATATTTTTTTATTCAACAAAAAAAATTCTTTTATGAAAATTATTAATAATTATCCCTAGTATAATTTTGAAATGTTGATTTAAAAAAATGAATTTTATTTTATGAAATGAATTTTTTAAAATTTTAAAAAATTAAATTTAGTACATTTTAACAAAATTAACAAATATTATGTTTGATGGAAATGTAATTTTGAAGCATAATATGTCTTTTATGAAAAATTAAATGATTATTTCCTAGGATTTAAAATAATTATTGAGTAGTAGCTCTATATATATTTCATAATGTGGTTATTTCAATTCAGATCTACCAATTCAATGAATAGGTTAGTAAATTCCTATTTAAATAATAATATTCTATAGTTCATTTTTGCTGAGTGTTTCGTGATGTATACGATATCAAACATATTTTTCTTATTTTAAAATACTAGGGTCTGAAATTATCCACCCATTTAATAAATAATATACTATGAATTTGAAATAGTGATCTGTAATCAAGGGTTTGACATTTAAAAATTCTTTTGTTGAAAAATCACATCGTAAAAATGGTTAATAAAAAATCCTATAAAAAAAGATAGCTAGGTAAATATGAATGTAATTATGAATTTAAAAAATTAGGTTTCCAAATAGGATAATGTTACTGGAAATTGATATTATAGATCTGGAGGAGAAAAATAGCATTCATGCACTCATAGAGAGTTATTGATAGATGTTTAGGATAAAGTTAACTACCAAAAAACTATAATTCTTTAATGGGTTAAAAGAGCATAAATTAATAAAAAATGAAGGTTATGCTATCAAATTGTATTTCAAGGTTCTCTTTCTAATGTTGATGCAGTATCTTACTATCAAGAAATAGAACATGATAAAGTATCCTTATGTGATTTATTTACAAATAATAAGAACAATTTCTCCCTTTAGTTGTACTTTGATCAATTTCAACTTGATCTCTTAATCTATAAAATGAATATTCAAGATTAATTTTTCATGCAATAAGCATTAAAATTAACACTTAATAACTAATGAGATCAATAAAATAATGACATTTTATTCCACCTATCTCATGATATTTTGCAAAAAAATGATTATTTTATAGGTTCTTGAATATGATTAATAATATTTTAATCCCATACAATAATGTCTAATGTTTAACATTAACCAACCTATAAGTAGTTAAAATTAAAACAATTCAAAAATAAGTCTGACAAAATTGAAAATCCTAAAATTTAAAAATAATGTCACCAAATTTCCAAAATAAACTTAACATTAATCCCCTTAAATACTATAATGAAAACATACATTCATCCAAAAATTATATCCCCCATCATTATTTAAATAAAATAATAGATTACCGACTATATTTTTTAATCCCAAAAAACTTTTTATTATCCATTAAAGATAACCGATTTTTTTTTCATAAAATTAGTAATCTGTTCTAAGGTCATAAATACTATCTCAATTACTTTATCAATAATATCATTTTGCCAAGTAAAAATTATTATTTCATCACTGGGTATATATTAAAGGTTAAATTTCTATCAATCTTGTGATATATATAAAATATCACCTTAACATTAAAAAATTTTTCAATGTCATCATTACTGTTCAATATATTATTTAAAATACTTAAAGAATTATTAGTGCAGATCAATCCTTTAATGTTACCTAATTTATATAGCCAAAATAAAATTGAAAAAAATACTTCTACCACATAATATTGAATTCCAATACATGAAAACTTCAATAATTCCCCATCTTTCATAAAACATTATCGGGGTTCATCATATTATTCCTTAATAAATTTTTATTTCCTTATTTCATATGTAGTCTCATCATAATCATCATCAGTAAACCATTAACTGTACAACATTGGTGATCCTTTTTCGAGATATTTCACCATAGGGAATTTTTGAGTATAATGCCTATATTTTCAAAATTTAAAACAATAAATCATTAATGATTGATTAGGGAATCCATTATTATGATCCATTTTATTAACTATACCATTTTTTCATTGAAAAATACATTCTCTATGTCATTCATTGACAAAACCAAAACACCATCATGATCTTTTTATACATTTAACAAGTTTCTTCTTCTAAAATACTTGAAATGTAGGAAATTTTATCTTATTCACTCCATGCTTTTCATGAAACTCTATTTTCCTATGATTTGGTGAGTGGGGAAAGTCACCTATGTCTATATTGTTATTCATATAATGAGATAACTTATTTGGAATAACCACATAGTTTTTCATTAAATATATTTTTTTACTTGGTTTCTCATATAGAAAATTATTCTATTATCTTCCACATTCATTTTCAAAACAATTTCTCATAGTTCCATTCATTGAATAAATAAAAATCCATAGTGTAAGAATCAATAAAAATAGTGTAAAACAACATAATATTGAAAAAAAATTAAATATGTCTAAATAAAAGTCACCATATTTTCAATATATATTTTCTTAGATATAACACTGGCCATTCTTAGTTCTCATCTATTCAAATTATTTACAATGGTTTGTAAATAAAATGTGATTTAACCCACAAATATCACCAGGAACTATCATACTAGGTAAATTGTAAAGTAATCCTAACTGTGTAATAGAATGATGTTATAGATATACATAACAAATTTTTTCAGGGTTATTACCCCAAGATGAATCAGTTCAAAAAACCATGTCCACTTATTGTATCTCGGCATATATTTTTTTCTCAAAAAATGTAATACTTTATTTACTATAACTTAGGATCATTTCCAAAACATAAGATTATCCTAAGAGTATTCACCCAAATTTTCTCATCCTAGATTTCGAAGGATTACTGAATCTTTATATAGAACCAACTATAACAATCCATACTTTTCATATATATATACTAAATTATACTAGATGAATATTAATTATATAAAATCATGATTAATTAGAGAAACATATTGTTTCGATGTCTTTTGCAACATGGATACCAAAAAAACTGGTACACAAGAGGTCTACATCATCTCACACTAAGTTAATCATTACTAGAATCATTATTATAAATATATTAATTAAAAAATTTAGTCAAAAAAATTTAAAAAGTAACATTAAAATGGGTGATCTCAGATTCCTAGTAAGGGTAAATAAGGGAGATATCAATGATTAATTAGGCATAATATAATGGTATGATAACATAAGACTGAAAATTGAAAACCATACCCTTCATATCATATATCATAATTCCTATTCATGCCATAAATCTTTGAAGTTTATCAAATATGAATAAATAAAAGAATCAAAGAACATGAACCATGAGAGTATAACATAGACATATAATCATGATTATTAAGGGGGAAAAGTAGTATTAAGAATATAAGATTCATAATATAGGAATGTGTAAACATAATAACAAGGAGTTATATTATTTTGAACATATCTAAATTAAATAATGGCCACACATAATCCTATGATCATAGATATAAAGCATTCATACAAATGCAACATAATGTGACTGAATATATTCACAATCATGTCAATGAATTTTCCAGAAGCATATCTAGAAAGAAATAATACTAATACATCAATATGATACATAAATTTATTCACTATCATGTCAATTATTATCATCATCATCTCATGATATATCAATATCACTTTAATTAATATATAGGAGGGATATAAAGGACCCAACTGTCAAATAATCATAATTCATTCATATAAATGTCACAAGATCATAAAACCTTTTTTCCTATCATCACAACATTGCCTATGGAAAATTAACAAATTTCATAGAAATATCAACATCATAATCATATACCATAACAATAAATAAAAATGATGGTATTTTTTGATCATAACCCCAATAAAACATAATAAATAGTAATTAATGTTATCAAAGATGAAAATTCCTTCAAAATAACCAGTAGAATATTTCTTAAAGAAAAATACCCTTTTCAATTTGAAATCACTTATTCAATATCTAATAAATTACCAAATATTACGAAAATAATTTAATGTAAAAATATCCTTGAAAATAGATATTGGGGGTATTAATGAATTGAGTGGTCATGATAGAAATAAACTGTATTCTTGTCATATATGTTAAAAGGAAAAACATTTCTTTCACACATTTATAAAAATTAAAAAAGTACATCATTAAAAAAATGATAGGAATATTCTTTTGAATAGTTTTTATAAAAATTAAAAAATTAAAAGAGTTTACATTGAATAATAATAAGTTAATAATAAAATATTTTTGATAACAATTTTTTGAGAAAACATGGGTATATATGAAAAAAGATATCAACCCAAGTGAGAAATAATGTATTCTTTCCTGGAAATAATTATTTTGGAAACTTGTGTATTTGAATTTATAAAAATTAAATTAGAACGTATAATAATAATAAAAATAGATTTTAGAATAAAATTAATCAGAATTATTTATAGGTATATCCTGAAGTTGTTTCATTGTAAGCCTAATCAAATACAATCTTAGGGAATGCTAATATTGTAACATAAAACCCTTAAATTTTTTGTAACCTTGATTTGTAATAAAATAAAATAACAACATAAAATAAAAAATTAAATATCATAAAATAAGTATAATCCTAATTTAACATATCAATGGGATAGTATATACACCTCACAAAACAAATAAGTCTTGAATATTACATATATCTCCCAAAAATAAAAGTGAGAGTAGAAATCCCCTTACCTCCATTTTTAATTTCATGGAAGGTGATATAAACCCATCTATAATAAATTTAAATTTATTATAATTCTTTAAAAAAATCATTTACATACTTATAATATCTTCTATTAACCACTTATACAATTTAAACACTCATTTATTAAGAATTGCTTATTGAAATCATCATTTTTGGGTCTTAACTATTTCTTTTTTTATGAGATTTTTTGTTTGGTAGTTATAATACTTATAAATTTATCATGTTTTTATTAATAATATAATTTGAATAATGTTATAAATACAATATTTTTTCATTATATATATATTCTTATATTCATCCATAAAATATATATATATATATATAAATGAATTGTGGTGTTCAAAGAGATGGTAAGACGTACGTACACATGAACGTTGTTTTCACTTTTCAAAAAATAGAAAATAATAAAAATAGAAATAAATTTACATTTATTGAATAATTATTATCTCTTATATATCATATATATTCATTATAACTTTCCTTTTTTTCCATCCTTGTAATGAAAAAATAAAATAAGAAGCACATCACCTTGTGGATGTAGTAGTCCACATGTACACACGAGAAACATTGTTATTTTCCAATGGATGTATCGGTAAAAATGATTATATGTTATTAAATTACCAAAATGATATTAATTACATAAAAATAATTTATAAACATTAATCACATAAAAATTATGTTACCAGATTGATGGTGTTATAAAATAAAATGTATCGCTACAGAGAGATGACAATGTGTATATCAGAAAGAACCATGATTTCACTTCCCATTTGATAGAAAAGAGGGTGAATATTGGTGGTTTAATAATAATATTAATAATCTTTTAGTATATTTAAGATAATTAATATCTGATTTTATGATTTATAAAACCTATTTATAGAAATCATAAGAATAAATATATTAAATGTGGCAGGGTAAGATGGTTACAAAATCCTCAGTAGGCCTCGTTTAGATCCCATCTTAAGGACACATGGAATGATATTTCAAGACGATAAAAACATATACTTAAAGGATAAGTAAGTTGATATGATAATTTTTTAGGAATTCTTCAACATATAAGTTTCAATGTAGATTAGATAATAGAAAGGATGGGTTCTCTATTATAAGTGAGCGGAGGGACACTATTGGAAATTCATAAATTATTTAATTATAATAAATTCATTGTCAATAGAAATGATTAAAAATGGATATATAATCCAAAATAAGGTAGGATATGGATAGAATATAACCAAAAAATAAAATTTGGATAGGTTTAAGTGGTATTTTAGAATATTTTTTTGGTTAAACCCCATAGTTACCATATTTTATCCTTATCCATGATAACAAATTTTCATAGTTTAAGGGTTATAGTTTTAAATATATGGTGAAAAATAGATCCTAAATTGACAATGGATAGAATTTTAGTCAAATAATTATATAATATGTCATATTTCATGATTTTTTATCATTTATTAAATAATTCATTAGACTATTAATTTCATAAAATTCCATTATTATTATTTTTGATACTATTCATTTATTTGGATTTAAAGAGAATAAAAGAATTATGCAATTCTAATATAGTTATGTAAAACATACGTACTATGTCATATTTTTCTAAAAAAAATCATGGAATATAGTAATTAAACAGAATTATATTAATTTTAATATATTTAATACTATTTATTTTATTTTTCTATTAATTGAATAAATATTGTGCCAGCATGGCCCAGGCATTTAGGGTTATTATTGAATCACTAAAAATTAAAAATAAATTTAAATGATAAATAATATTAAATATATTTCAATTAAAAAATTATTTCAGAAGATAACCTCTTTTTATGCTTATGATAATCTATTTGATATATTAAATTCAAGAATGTGACATTTTTTACATTATCTTTTACATAAAATTAATATAAAGTCATACTAAAATAAGAATGAAACCAAGTGGAAATATATTCATGACTTGGATTGATATGGCCAAACCACAACCATATAATAGGGAAAACTAATGTTTTAGAGAAGTATTAATAAGAGAATCCAGTAGTTTTATCCATATTTCACCTATTTTATCCTTACTAAGGTGAAATAAATCTACCTTGATTACGATTTATATTTACCAAAAATAAAAGGGTCCTATATACCAAATTTTAAAATCGTGATTAAAAACATTGTATCCATTGATAAATATTCAATTTCTAAAAGTGAAATAAATTAATTTAATGTGGAGATGTGGAGCACAATGAAAAATAGTTTTTCAAAAAAATTACATCTTAAGTATAAAAATATCTCCAAATCAAATTACACCATAAAATTTATTATAATGAACATAATTGGATGATTTATAATATTATATAAAAAAATTTTAATTTTAAAAAAATTGAAACTTTTAAATTCCTAAAAAAATGAAATTTTCAATAGTCATTTGTATTTTTTTACAATTTTTTTAAAATAAAAATTTTCATAAAATTTTAAAAAATTAAGTCTAGGATAATTTTATAATTTTGATTTCAAAAATGAAACTAATTTTATCCAATCAATTTTATAAGAGTTCAAAAATTAAATGTAATATTTTCTCACAAAAAAAATAAAAAACATATTTGATAGATAAATATTTTTGAAGCATAAAATGAATTTACTAGAAAAATTTAATTTTTATTTCCTAACAAATAATGATCAAATTTTTATTATGTAGGACCTTTATATATATACTATAATGTAGTTATTTATATCCATACTTACCATTTCAATAGATACGTTTTAATAACCCTATTTAAATAATAATATTTCATGGTTTTTTAAGCATTATGTTGCATATCATATACGTTATCAAACATAAAGTTCTTCCTTTAAAATTAAAGTGTGATACTATTTAATTGTAAATACTCCCATATTTTAACTATTTAATTTTTTTGATAATGGACTCTCAGGTTTAGGGAGGAAGAGTTGTTATGAGCAAGTGAGATCGAACGATTACAATAGTTAGATAAAAACACTATTGAAAAATTTCTCTATACCTACAATTTAAAAGCCTGGGTATAACCCTTAGAACCACGGGTATTGGCTATACCCACGATTTCAAGGAAGCGTGAGAAACAAATGCCTAAATATAGCCTCATGCTATACTCATAGTTTTGGAAACCATGGGTATAGGTCCACTACACAGTTTCATTAACCTATAAACACATTTTTAAAACTATGTTTTAGCTTTGACAAAATATGTGGTTTCATGATTTTATCTTTGGACCACCCCTTTACTCTTCTGGAACCTTACCACTACCCTATTAGCTTATTGGTATATATATATATATTTATATTTTTTTATATAAACCATGGCTATAGTTTGAAAATTGTGAGAATAGGTGTTCCCATGAAATTTTTTTATGTCCCATAAATTTTTTCTGCCACCATAACACAGGAAATCTATACCCATGATTTTGGAAAACCATGGGTATATTTCTTGAAAAAATTCTTATTCCCAATGTTTAGGCAAAACTGTGGGTATAGGTCTCGAAAAAAACCTATACCCATGGTTCTCTAAGAACAGTTTGTGTAGGGGGGCCTATACCCTCACAATTTTCCAAAACTATGGTAATAGGCTCCCATACTCTACATATACCCATGTTGTTGGGAAAACCATTAGTATTGGGCCATTTTCCAATATTGAAAGTCATTATAATAAGGTTGGTTAGTGGATTCAAGGGTTATTGAAGAAAACCCTACCTATTGGTATATAATCAAATATATTGAAATATGGGTCTATAGAATTTCATTCAAATGTGGGTTAATGGAAAAAACTCACTCAGTTGAGGTGTCATAAACTTTTCTCCATTATCAATATGTTTCTATTTTGTATGAATTATTTATAGTTACTTTTTTAAAAAAAATAATTATTTAGTTTCTCTATTTATAAATCTCAGAATATCCTTAGTTTTATCTACTGATCATATTATAGGAAATGATTTATTTATTAAATTTATTTATATTGTGCTTATTTTGATTTTGTTGTACAAGAGTTTATTATTTTTAGTAGTTGGAAAATATATAATTTACCCCCCCTCTTATAGTATATTTTCTATACATTCATTCGAAATATAAAATGGTAATAAATGTTTTACCCTAATTGATATCATAAATGTGATGTATTGTCTTCTTATTCATTTCATACTTCTCAAACCCAAAATTTTGAACCCCGTTTTTTGATCACCATTTTGGATTTAATAGTTTTTAGTAGGAAAAATGTTACATGTATTCTTAGAAAATGTATTTTTTTCTAGAAAAAAGTATTTCTAATTGTGATAAACCATCATATAAAAAAAATGTGTATAGAAAAGGAGATCAATTTTTTTCCATTGAATATTTATAATGAGATTAAAACCCACAAAAACTCATTGTAAGGGGCTATTTCAAATAGATTTTTTAAGAGTAATATATAACTATACACATCTTGTAGAGACCCGAAGCCTGACTTACATGAACATTACATTACATTTGCGGAATACTTAGTACATTACAAAAACACACACACAAGGACCGTAATAGTTTAGTGTCTTTGGAAACTCGGACTATAATCTTCTAATCGTGGTGAAAGATCTTCAAAATCTCCCATAAAGATCTTCCTTTTTTTTACCTAAAACATTTCTTTATATCCTGGGGAAAAGAAAACATAAAAGGGTGAGCTCAAATGCTCAGTAAGGGTAAACAAAATAAATATCAATCACATCATATTCATAAGAACATAACATTTTGGAAATCATAACCTGCAAAAGAGAGCATAATTTCATAATCATGGGATAAATCATGGCAGTGAAAAAGTAATCCCAATAATCATAACTTAAAACATGAAACTTTGTGGCATACACACATAATCATAGAGAATCATTTCTTGTTAGTCAAGACTAATTGCCAAGACTATCTTAGTGGACAAAGTCCCTTTCTGAATCGAGTAACCCTCGTTTCAGTCCTGTTTCACTGAACCGGTATAACCTACCGTTCCAGCCCTGTATATCTCATGAGATATAAAATATTTACCCAATGCATTGGAGGGAGATATAGGTCCCACCCATCTTATAATGAATCCTTTCTTATGTGTGCCACAAAATCATAAACCATACATCATAGCATAACCCATGTAATAAAAATGGGATTCTTAAACAACATGACATCATAAAACAATTCATATAAGATAAAGGAATTCATAAAAATAATTTCATCACAACATTAATCAAATCAATGTAATAATAGGGATAAAAACAGAACCCTTTATTATCTTAGATGGAAAATAGTTTTGATAAAACACTTGAACTCCATTCTTAAGGAAAATATCCTTTCTACCTTAAAAACATTTTTCCTTTCTTAACATGTCATAAAATTTTAAACTAAAAGAATTTGATTAAAAATAAACTTGAAAACTTGTAAAGTAAGAATCTTGGAAATAATGTTTTAAAAATCCATTCATGCTGTATAAGTTAAAAAAAAACATTCTTCTCGTACTTTTGTCGGAAAAGTCAAAAAATACCTCGTACGAAAAACGCCAAAAGATTCCTTTAATATCTTTTACTAAAATCTCACCGAAGGGTAAAATTTGATATAAACTATTGTAGAAGGATATAAATATTACATATTGGGGAAACATGGATGTGGATGATAAAATACACCCCAGTAAATACTAATGTATAAACAATCTCTGATAAAAATGAGATTGTGATATTTCCCTTACCTTAGGTCCGATTTTCTTTGTACGTGTCCGAAGCTCCTGTATAATGGTTTAAATAATGTCATTGACTTATTACAAAATAATATTCATTGTTATGATATCATATATGGTTCACTTATGACATTATATTACCGGTTCTTTTGTAAATTCCATGTTAAAGAAGCGTTTTGGGTAAAATCGTTTCTTTTATCGTAGGTGTTTTGACTTGTTGTTCTTGACATTATTATTACTTATATCATGATTTACTTACTTCCAGAATATAAAATATGATTTATATATCATATATATTCAGTATATATATATATATAATAGATATATAAATGAAATGAAAAACACCGTTCATGGAGACGGTAGTCCGTACGTACGCATGAATGCTATTTTCCTTTCCCTATTGTCTTGAATGGAAGTAAGTAGATGAAATACATATATATATATACATAAATCCAGTAGCTTTATAATGTCATATATTTCATTATTATTTCTTATATATACTTTATAATCATTTTTAAATGGTTAACATGGAGAATGAATCTCATCGCGTCGTGGAGACGGTAGTCCGTACGTACGCACGAGCGATGATATCATTTCCATAAATATTGAATTGAATTGGAGTGGATTATACAATATATCAGAATCAATATGATGTTTTAATAACTATGTATAGTTATTCTTTACACCATTATACCCATCCATGTAAGGTGGTGGTGGAAAATAGATTACACCACGGCGTGGAGACGGTATTCCGTACGTACGCACGCGCGGTGATTTCTTTTTCCGTAGGATAGATAGATGGTGAAATAGGGTTGTTTCATACTTATAATAACATATCAGTATATGAGTGATACTGATGTTATTACTTCATAATGAAACAACCTAAGAAGAAGAAGTGGAAGAAGAAATAAAGATGAAAGAATTGGTAACGGTAATTACCTCTTCTTTGAAGCGCCTTTTGGAGACATCCCCTTAGGGAACTAAAATTGGTCTTTGAGGAAGACCAGAACCTCTAGGATGTTTCTAGGGAAGTGGAAAAGAGATTTTGGCAGGGGTTGGCCGAGCTTGAGTGCTCAAATTGGTGTGAGGAGGAGGGGGAGGAGGTGTCCTTTTATAAGGGAGGAGAGGGGCACCTTAGGAATATCTCAAAATATTATTTTATATTAAAGTCAAAATCGGTTTATAATGGTTCCAAAGGGTCTTATTTCGAAGATAAAGTGGGGATGGGTCGAAATCCTATCAACCAATAGGATTTATACAAGTTTAGGTTATTATTTTAACCTTATGAATTAGATTTAACTCTAAGTTAAATAATTTAACTTTTACCGTGTCTTTTTGTTTTCTTTCACTATATGGTTAATAAACTTACTATAACATGCCAAAAGAACCCCAAATTGTATATTATTAATAAATATATCCTTATCTAAGTCATTTGGCCGAAACTTAGATTTTTAGGAATAAAATAACAATTAATAATATAATATTTGATTTAAAAACTATTTTGTGTCAATTTTGACACTATTTGATATATGATTTTTGTGAAAGTCATAACAGAATTATATGTTCAAACAAAGTTGATTAAATCAACACTAATATATCATAGTAACCTAGAAAATTAGTTTAAGTCATAAAAAGTCTCAAATTACATTCATTTGAGCATTTATAACATCAATTATGTTAATATTTCCTTAAAAGGGTAATTACTGCATCATCGTTGTGTCATAAATAAATTAATTTATTTAAAGTCTAAAAATTTTATATAAAATATCATTATGTAGGAAATATTTTTAGCTTTCTAATGAATATTTATAGTCGAATTTATCTTATGTATAACCCCATATTAAAAATGTTTTAGTTATTAAACTTTGATTTTAACTATTTTAACTATTCATTAAATAATATAATATTAAATGTCATAATCTAATCCAAGTGGACCTAAATGGTCATATTATATTCATAAGGTTGTTTTCGGTCGAATTACACTTATCCAATAGAATTAGGACATGTGTTAGGGTAATAGTAATATCATATTTACCCTTAGTTACCCTATTTACTATTAACCGTGGTAAAAAAAAGTAAAAAGTTACTATTCACCAAAAATTATTTTCATCTCATTGAACCACATTTTACTTACTGACATCAACCGTGTCTCTCGGATTTTTGAAATTCCATTCACAGAAGCGGTAAAATTAAGATTTATGAACAAATTAATTTTTTTTAACTACCACTTAGTAGTTTCACTATTCATCAAAAATTGATGTTTTTCAGAACAATGCCAAAATTTCATCCTAAGCTATATTTCATATTCCGAATTCAAAAATGAAGTCTATTTTAACAAATTCATATCATAGAATTTTCATTAATTAATTTTATAATTAAATCCCGTTGTTAAAACAAATAGCGTGTTTTTAAGAAACAATATCTATCAAAAGATTGACACTTGATTATGTCTGGTTTAAATGTGAAATTACATCCAATGACCAACATTGTATTAAATTGTAAAAATATATTCTAAATATACTTTAAAACCACTCAAATTAATAATTTATCACTATTAATTATTTCGATTAAAAAAGTTGTTTTTAATTATAATTTAGTAATTTTCACTATTCATCAGAATATGAAAGTTATCCGAAAAGTACCAAAATTTCACCTTAGGCTAAATTCGATACTCTGAATCCAAAAATGAAGTTCATTTTGAAAAATAAGATTTACAGAGTTTTAAAAAGTGGTTATTACTATTCATAACTGCTAGTTTTAATAATATTTTAATAGCATATCGTTGTTTAGTGAAACTCGGTATTGCGTATTACACACGCTATCGAGGAAGGTCGTGATTGCGTGTAATGCAAGGCAAGTCAAGGATGCGTGTTGTGAAAGCTCCTTTTGGTGTAGCGTACAACACAAGACATTAATAAAATTAAAAAGAATATTTTTCATAAAATCTCGGGCTGTTACATTCTACCCCCCTTAAAATGAATTTCGCCCTCGAAATTCGTCGTGGTTATAAATGGTTTACTATTTGAAAGTTTATTTAATAGAAACCCACATCGTAAAAAGGAATATAAAAACCAATCTTTAAAAACAAAATTATGAAACGTAACGGTTACCCAAATAAACTAATCACTGGGTTTCCACATAGGTGAAAATATGGATATGAAAGAGAAATCTAACCATCATGTTCTGATGGAGAGTGGTAGAGAACATGGCTATGGAAAATCTAGCAATCACAAAGCCATAAATTTGTGATGATCTAAGGTACCATCTGATTCATCAGATATAAAAGCATTAAGACAACATTTTTGGTTTTCAAGATCATTTCCCTAAAGTTGATGAAATTGGAATTAGAAGAAATACTTTCGTGATTTTGGTATAGTCTCACCGTTTGTCGTTCTTTGGACAATTTCCACTTCATCACTTAAAGAAATGAAGTTGAATTTGTCATTCGTGATGCATTAGCAGATCATGTGATAGAAGGATGGGTCATTCCATCTATTTCAAACAAAAGGTTAGCAAAAGTTATAAGTCCATCTTATAGTGAGATTAATCGTATATGGTTCCAAAAATGAACTTATACTTCATATATCATACCGCTTAATAAAATAAAACTAGTTTCTACTAAACAGGGACTTCCTGTAGGCCAGTGGTAGGCGATAAAGGCCAGTCGCACTTCGGTTGTGGGTTCGATTCCCACAGCCTTGTCCGAAGCGATGGGCTGTCGCCCGTCCTGCAGGTTGTCCTTTTTCTAAAACTATATTACTATAACATCCCATCAATAATATCGAGAGAACTTCTATTCTTAATCAATAATAACTTATGTACAACATAATCCATTCCAATTCTTTAGGCTTATCCATAATACTGCAGTCCACTCTCATAACATAGTGAAAATGATTACCAGAGATTTAACACCATCGTCGATCCCCATATATCATAAGATATGTTTTGCTGGTCACATTCCAAACATTCAAAGTCCTTAATCATGTATTCTATTTAATACCTTAGTGAAAACATGAATGCAGTTAAAATCTAACTCTTTCCACATACCAAAATCCTCAAAATTATATATACTCAAACCATGATATCACTTAGTCCTTATATCAATCATGAGCTCATGAATACTGTTAAAAATTTCATTTTCTCGTTTTCCCTTCATTATGCGCATAATATCTCAATTACTTTGAATACCACATTAGACCAATACATAAATATTCCAATATTCCAAGATACAACATTATTTTGGAATCCCATTACATAAACACTTAATCATTCCACCACATCGTTGCCATATTCAACATTGCCAATAGTGATTGCATGTGACTTCCCTTTGTCCTTTTCCTTAAGCAGTTGCTCATGTCGATCATCACTAACCCTTGGATTAGGGCATTTATTGGCATAATGTCCCATCTCCTTGCACTTGAAGCAATGAAGTGTTGGTTGTGCGTTCTCTGCAGTGTTTGCTTTATTCACTTCATTAGAATCCCTTTTTCCATTACTTCGACACTCAGCTGCTCGATGACCTTCTTTTCCACACTTAAAACATTTTCTAGTCCCTTTAAGACAATCTCCACCATGCTTCTTTCCACACTTTGTGCATAAGGAAACATTCATCTTCTTTTCACCATTATTCTGAGTTTTCTCCTTGAACTCCATCTTTCGTTTCTTGTCAAACCCATGAGATGGATATGTAACACTAACTTCCATTTCTACCTTGATAGCACAACGCACAATTTCTTCATAGCTACTGAAGTCTCTTATAGCTAATGCCCTTCGAAGACTTGGTTTTAAGCCACTGAAAAATCGATCAACTTTACTTTCAGGTTGGATGATAATACCATATGCATACCTTGCAAGTCTTGTAAAATTCACTTCGTATATACCAACAGATTCATCATCCTTTTTCTTTAGTTCAAGAAACTCCTTCTCCATCTTCGTTCGAAGAATACGAGGGAAGTACTTACTAAAAAACAAGTTCTTGAACTCGTCCCATTCCATGAAATCAATTTCATCTCTTTGCCTCGTATTCTTGATAAGATTCCACCATTGATCAGCTTCACCTTCCAAATGATATACTGCTAAGATGACTTTATCATGTTCAGAACATTGAAGAACTGAAAATATCTTTTCAGTAGTACTAATCCATTGTTCAGCAACTAATGGATCAGTAGACCCACTGAAAGAAGGCGGACGCTGCCTCATGAAGGATTCAACAGAATGTTGCTCCTTCCTTTGCTCGTTTGGAAGTCCTGCATGATTCATAGCTCGAGAAAGTTGTGTGAGCATGGCTACAAGATTTTGCATTCCAGCTCCCATATCGTTTGGTTGCTCAGGGGGACAATCATTGCATTGCCCATCACATTCCGCATTAACACGGTTCCTTCGTGTTCCATCCATCGTCTAAAACCCCAAAAGAATAGTATGAGAGGCAAAAATCATGCTATGGAAAACAACATAATAAAGGGGTAGTACCTTCAATATCTAACATCTTAGGTTTAATTCTATGATCGTTAGCGTAGTTCTAGTACTATAACCTATACGTATACTTAACCTTAGGGACATCCCTAGACATACCATAGAAATATCTCTAGGGATCTCACTAACGTTTTCGCATCCTAGTTTCCAAAGGTTGACTAAACCTTTCCTCTGATACCAACTGTAGAGACCCGAAGCCTGACTTACATGAACATTACATTACATTTGCGAAATACTTAGTACATTACAAAAACACACACACAAGGACCGTAATAGTTTAGTGTCTTTGGAAACTCGGACTATAATCTTCTAATCGTGGTGAAAGATCTTCAAAATCTCCCATAAAGATCTTCCTTTTTTTTACCTAAAACCTTTATTTATATCCTGGGGAAAAGAAAACATAAAAGGGTGATCTCAAATGCTTAGTAAGGGTAAACAAAATAAATATCAATCACATCATATTCATAAGAACATAACATTTTGGAAATCATAACCTGCAAAAGAGAGCATAATTTCATAATCATGGGATAAATCATGGCAGTGAAAAAGTAATCCCAATAATCATAACTTAAAAATGAAACTTTGTGGCATACACACATAATCATAGAGAATCATTTCTTGTTAGTCAAGACTAATTTCCAAGACTATCTTAGTGGACAAAGTCCCTTTCTGAATCGAGTAACCCTCGTTTCAGTCATGTTTCACTGAACCGGTATAACCTACCGTTCCAGCCCTGTATATCTCATGAGATATAAAATATTTACCCAATGCATTGGAGGGAGATATAGGTCCCACCCATCTTATAAGGAATCCTTTCTTATGTGTGCCACAAAATCATAAACCATACATCATAGCAAAACCCATGTAATAAAAATGGGATTCTTAAACAACATGACATCATAAAACAATTCATATAAGATAAAGGAATTCATAAAAATAATTTCATCACAACATTAATCAAATCAATGTAATAATAGGGATAAAAACAGAACCCTTTATTATCTTAGATGGAAAATAGTTTTGATAAAACACTTGAACTCCATTCTTGAGGAAAATATCCTTTCTACCTTAAAAACATTTTTCCTTTCTTAACATGTCATAAAATTTTAAACTAAAAGAAATTGATTAAAAATAAACTTGAAAACTTGTAATGGAAGCATCTTGGAAATAATGTTTTAAAAATCCATTCATGCTGTATAAGTTAAAAAAAACATTCTTCTCGTACTTTTGTCGGAAAAGTCAAAAAATACCTCGTACGAAAAACGCCAAAAAATTCCTTTAATATCTTTTACTAAAATCTCACCAAAGGGTAAAATTTGATATAAACTATTGTAGAAGGATATAAATATTACATATTGGGGAAACATGGATGTGGATGATAAAATACACCCCAGTAAATACTAAAGTATAAACAATCTCGGATAAAAATGAGATTGTGATATTTCCCTTACCTTAGGTCCGATTTGCTTTGTACGTGTCCGAAGCTCCTGTATAATGGTTTAAATAATGTCATTGACTTATTAAAAAATCATATTCATTGTTATGATATCATATATGGTTCACTTATGACATTATATTACCGGTTCTTTTGTAAATTCCATGTTAAAGAAGCGTTTTGGGTAAAATCGTTTCTTTTATCGTAGGTGTTTTGACTTGTTGTTCTTGACATTATTATTACTTATATCATGATTTACTTACTTCCAGAATATAAAATATTATTTATATATCATATATATTCAGTATATATATATATATAATAGATAGATAAATGAAATGAAAAACACCGTTCATGGAGACGGTAGTCCGTACGTACGCATGAACGCTGTTTTTCTTTCCCTATTGTCTTGAATGGAAGTAAGTAGATGACATACATATATATATATATACATAAATCCAGTAGCTTTATAATGTCATATATTTCATTATTATTTCTTATATATACTTTATAATCATTCTTAAATGGTTAACATGGAGAATGAATCTCATCGCGTCGTGGAGACGGTAGTCCGTACGTACGCACGAGCGATGATATCATTTCCATAAATATTGAATTGAATTGGAGTGGATTATACAATATATCAGAATCAATATGATGTTCTAATAACTATGTATAGTTATTCTTTACACCATTATACCCATCCATGTAAGGAGGTGGTGGAAAATAGATTACACCACGGCGTGGAGACGGTATTCCGTACGTACGCACGCGCGGTGATTTCTTTTTCCGTAGGATAGATAGATGGTGAAATAGGGTTGTTTCATACTTATAATAACATATCAGTATATGAGTGATACTGATGTTATTACTTCATAATGAAACAACCTAAGAAGAAGAAGTGGAAGAAGAAATAAAGATGAAAGAATTGGTAAAGGTAATTACCTCTTCTTTGAAGCGCCTTTTGGAGACCTCCTCTTAGGGAACTAAAATTGGTCTTTGAGGAAGACCAGAACCTCTAGGATATTGCTAGGGAAGTGGAGAAGAGATATTGGCAGGGGTTGGCCGAGCTTGAGTGCTCAAATTGGTGTGAGGAGGAGGGGGAGGAGGTGTCCTTTTATAAGGGAGGAGAGGGGCACCTTAGGAATATCTCAAAATATTATTTTATATTAAAGTCAAAATCGGTTTATAATGGTTCCAAAGGGTCTTATTTCGAAGATAAAGTGGGTATGGGTCGAAATCCTATCAACCAATAGGATTTAGACAAGTTTAGGTTATCATTTTAACCTTATCAATTAGATTTATCTCTAAGTTAAATAATTTAACTTTTACCGTGTCTTTTTGTTTTCTTTCACTATATGGTTAATACACTTACTATAACATTCCAAACGAACCCCAAATTGTATATTATTAATAAATATATCCTTATCTAAGTCATTTGGCCGAACCTTAGATTTTTAGGAATAAAATAACAATTAATAATATAATATTTGATTTAAAAACTATTTTGTGTCAATTTTGACACTATTTGATATATGATTTTTGTGAAAGTCATAACAGAATTATATGTTCAAACAAAGTTGATTAAATCAACACTAATATATCATAGTAACCTAGAAATTTAGTTTAAGTCATAAAAAGTCTCAAATTACATTCATTTGAGCATTTATAACATCAATTATGTTAATATTTCCTTAAAAGGGTAATTACTGCATCATCGTTGTGTCATAAATAAATAAATTTATTTAAAGTCTAAAAATTATAAATAAAATATCATTATTTAGGAAATATTTTTAGCTTTCTAATGAATATTTATAGTCGAATTTATCTTATGTATAACCCCATATTAAAAATGTTTTAGTTATTAAACTTTGATTTTAACTATTTTAACTATTCATTAAATAATATAATATTAAATGTCATAATCTAATCCAAGTGGACCTAAATGGTCATATTATATTCATAAGGTTGTTTTTGGTCGAATTACACCTATCCAATAGAATTAGGACATGTGTTAGGGTAATAGTAATATCATATTTACCCTTAGTTACCCTATTTACTATTAACCGTGGAAAAAAAAGTAAAAAGTTACTATTCACCAAAAATTATTTTAATCTCATTGAACCACATTTTACTTACTGACATCAACCGTGTCTCTCGGATTTTTGAAATTCCATTCACAGAAGCGGTAAAATTAATATTTATGAAGAAATTAATTTTTTTAACTACCACTTAGTAGTTTCACTATTCATCAAAAATTGATGTTTTTCAGAACAATGCCAAAATTTCATCCTAAGCTATATTTCATATTCCGAATTCAAAAATGAAGTCTATTTTACCAAATTCATATCATAGAATTTTCATTAATTAATTTTATAATTAAATCCCGCTGTTAAAACAAATAGCGTGTTTTTAAGAAACAATATCTATCAAAAGATTGACACTTGATTATGTCTGGTTTAAATGTGAAATTACATCCAATGACCAAAATTGTATTAAATTGTAAAAATATATTCTAAATATACTTTCAAACCACTCAAATTAATAATTTATCACTATTAATTATTTCGATTAAAAAAGTTGTTTTTAATTATAATTTAGTAATTTTCACTATTCATCAGAATATGAAAGTTATCCGAAAAGTACCAAAATTTCACCTTAGGCTAAATTCGATACTCCGAATCCAAAAATGAAGTTCATTTTGAAAAATAAGATTTACAGAGTTTTAAAAAGTGGTTATTACTATTCATAACGGCTAGTTTTAATAATATTTTAATAGCATATCGTTGTTTAGTGAGACTCGGTATTACGTATTACACACGCTATCGAGGAAGGTCGTGATTGCGTGTAATGCAAGGCAAGTCAAGGATGCGTGTTGTGAAAGCTCCTTTTGGTGTAGCGTACAACAAAAGACATTAATAAAATTAAAAAGAATATTTTTCATAAAATCTCGGGCTGTTACACATCTCAACAATCCCATCATAATAGTTAATGTGAAAGTAAAAAACATTATCTTTTTATTCATATTTCATTAACTAACACTCCCGCATTTTATTAGTATTAGATAAAATAAAAAATAAATATTATGAGTGTGATTGAATACCATATTCTATAGTTTTCATAGGGAAGTCCAAAAAATCCAGATTAACATATCTTGTGAATTTTTAATAGCGACACCTCATTTTTTCTCCCCACATTAGATTCACTCATTTCCTTCAGCTAATGAAAATTGAGATATATCATGAAGAACATCTTATTATTTTTTGTAAATTAGTTATAACTTTTAATATTACCCTTTACATTCCACAATATTATCCCAAAGAAACAATAGTTTTGGAAAATAAAGAAAGGATTATGTTCTCTATAAAAATAACATTAATATTGAGAGATTCATCTCAATATATGCTTTAAATTTCATCCAAACATAGAAATTGGTGTGTTATTAGTCTTGTTAATAGTCTTCATAGGTTTTATATTTGAATTTACACCATCAATTTTATCTTCATGTGGTGTTTTATTATATACCTCAATGATTAATGAAGCACCAATTATTCTTGGGAATGTAGTATAATTATAAAATTCATCATTAAGTTATTATTCTATCAAAATATCTCATATAAAAATACTTGTATGTTTAAATATATATTTGTTGAAAATATCTAATCACAATATTCATTTTAATGTTAAATAAAAAATTTTCCTTTGGTTTCATAATCAATATGTGAGTTATCCTTTTGGTTAGATATTTTTAATTGATATGGAGAAACTTATAAACATTATTTCATGACTTTATTAGCTTCATTGTGTTACTAACATGACTTCTTGGTAGACATAAAAATAAATAACATCCATTTAAAACCATATAGAACTTATCTAGGATGTTTATTCTTGGAAACCTCAACTGTGTAACCATCTTGATCAAATATTCAACATGATTTTTAAAGAAAAAAATATGATTTGGTTGGAAAAATTTTATTCATTTTTTGATCAGTATGTTTACTCATTAAATAAATGTTCATAATACCAATGAATTTCCCCCTTACTTTTTTCTTCATTATTATTAATGAATTACTAAACTATCCAGAATAAGAATTGTGTTTATAAATCCCCTAACACATGTAGAACACTCAAAATAGTGATCATCCATATTTTTTATTATTGTAATGAAAATAGCATTGTCTATGGGTATTAGAATCCTTATTCATACAATTGGGATGTAATCTCCATGGTATGTTATTTCCTTCCATTGATGTGTATGATAGTCTCTTAATAGCCATCTTGGTAAAAATAGGTTCCACATTTCATTTTTCACCATCACTATTAGGGATAATATATTAGACTTTTGAAAAATTATGTGCATATTTTGTTTCCCTATTAGAAAAACTCATTTACCGAGCATGTGATTATTATACTTTAATCATAGTAAACTTTGTGAAGTATTTTATTAATTTTTTCAACTCATTTTTAATAAAAATATGTCTTTATGAGTTATCAAGTAGTTTTTATTCCATTTATTCATTCCAATCTAAAATATCATCCACAATATTCTCATATTTATATTCTCTAATATTGTGCTTCTTAATCTCATTAATATAGGCTTCTTACTTTCTATAAAATCCATCCTTTTATTAATTTGTATTTATATTGATCAAATCTCCTCATACATCGATATGACATATAAATATATGAATATTCATTACAAAACATAAATATCCATTCCAAAGTCATATAGGTCTAGTTCCTTTGGAATCACGAACACATAAACAACTAGTTCATATAAGAAATACATCTTCCCCAACTATGTTATTCATAACTTGAAACGTTCTTTGAAATATCAAAACTTTTACATTTCATTACGACCATAGGAAGGGAAACATAATAAAGAGGGTGATTATATTATCAATAATGGTCAAAAATGGGGATATCAATGTTCACTTGAGAATAATATGAACATAATGCATGAGAACATAAGAATAACATCTGAAAATAATATCCTATATATCATAAGTCATAATCATGAGTCCTGTCATTAATCATGGTAGTTCATAATACATAAATCATAAATTAGTCAGAGAATATAAGTGATGGAAATATAAAATTTTCTTTATTAATGGAATTGTTGAATACACATAACAATAGAAACTAATTTTTTTAGTTGTTAATGCTCATTTACATTACTATCAAAGTAAATTGATTCCACTCCATAAACCATTTTAGTATTCATGGATCATTACCAATATTATCATAGTATATTTTTTTCACTCCCTAAACCATCATAGTAGTCATGGTTCACTACCATGACCATCATAGTGGATAAATCCCATTATTAAAATGGGATCACTCCCCACTATAGTCTTATTTATCTCATGAGATATGAATATTTACCCAATGAATTGGATGTAGATATAGGCCCCACCCATCCTGGGTTATAACATGAACATCACCCTTGGTTATAACATAACGAACATCCTTTTTTATAACATAACCACCATCCTTTGTTATAATGTAAACAATGTCACATAATGAAAACCATATATATTTATATATTCCAAATAATCATAAAACATTAATCACATCATAACCCATGAGAACAAATGTTTTTCATAAATCATAGTATAAAATATGGAAAAGAAATGTGTTTCATAAATATTCATAATTTTATTATAGTATAATAGAGGGAAAAGGAATGGGTTTCATAGAAATATTGTAATTATAAACATAAACCATACTGAGATTAAATAGGGATGGTATCCTAAGACTATATTCATAGAAAATCATATATGAAATATAGGAATTATGTATTCTATGAAAAAAGTACCATTTAAAGTTTATTAATATCAATATTGTGGAAAATAACATTTCTATTTTGAAATCAATTATTTAAAATCAAAATTTTGTAAAATAATATTGAAAAACACTTCATTGAAAATAACCATGAAAAATTCAGGGTAATATTCAATGAATTTAGTGGCTGTGATGATAGTAAATTATTTTTATGTCTTATATGTTCTCTTTTTATATAATGTATGTTATTGAAAATTAATTTTTTTTATTTCAAAATAATTTTTGAGGAGAATGTAGGAAACTACAGAATTAAAAACCAAAAGGTTAATTAACAAAAAAATGATATTAAAAAATTCCAATGGGAATAATAAAACCCCTCCTTTAAACTATTTTATAAAACATGGAAAGGAAATAAAAAATTTTCTAAACCGAAGATAGAAAGATAATTGATTTTATAAAAAAATAATTTTTGTATCTTGATTAATTGAGGTGAGGAAAATAAAAGGAAAATATATAATTTAATTAAATAACCATAAAAGAATAATTTTCATGAGTTTCTTTGGAGATTGATCATAATATTTTATCATTATAACTTAATAATAAACCATCCTGATAAATAATCAGATTGTAACATAAAACCATTACCGATTTTATAACATTTGAATGATAATTAACATGAAATAAATAACATTATATGTATATGTAAATTCCCATAACATTCATAATAATCATCATAAAAAACACAAAGGGTATTATATACACCACCTAAAGTAACAAGTGTAGTATATGGAATGTGTCCCACAAAAATAAATGTTAGAAGAAAATCCATTACCTTATGTCCAACATCCTTCATAAACATTTGAAACTCCTTTAAAATAAATATATATTAATTAAAAATATATTAAATAACTATACTAATATATATTATATCATATAATATTTACTTATAACGTTTTATAAATCATTTTTAACACATTTATTAAAATTATTATTCTGGGTTATATCTTCTACATTTTTCAAGTATGTTAGTTAGTAGATTTTTTCATTATATTTTGAAAATGGTTAAATTATGTGAAGAATTATTATAATTATAAAAATATTATATATATTCATTATATACATTTTTAGATTCATTCATAAAATATAGTTATATAAAAATCTATTACACTATTCTTGGAGATGGTTGGACATACATACACATGAATGCTAATTTCATTTTTTATAGATAAAATGAAATTGAGATAAAAATAAGTAAAATTTATTGAATCTTTATTATATATTATTTATCATAAATATTCAATAAATATATCCTTTTTGGAATCAAAATAAAATATAAATGATAAATTAATCACATAGGTTCGTAGAGGTGGTAGTCCACACGTACGCTTGATCAACATTATCATTTTACAAAAGTTCAGAACGCAATAATTTAGATATAATATTATGAATAATGATGTATAATTATGTCATAAGTATCATATATAAACATTTTAACCCTCATAATACCCATATATAAAAATGGTAATGAGATTGTATTGTATCACTTCATGGAGATAGTAAGATGTAGCTATGCACAGGCGATATATTCACTACCCATTTTATGTAAATAGGGTGAATACAGGTGGTTTAATAATCATTATAAATTTTTTGTATATTTAGTATAATAATTTTATTACCTTATGACGAATATTATATATTTATAGGAGATAAAATAATAGTTACAAACAATGTGATTGATTAAGGTTATTACCTCATCTTTTAAATAACTAGTTTAGATCTCCTATTAAGGGCTATAGGGTTTGTATTTTCAAATCAAAAAACCTATTTAATGTGTATATGGGAGTGGATAATAGAAAATTTATGAATTTGGTTAATCTATAAGGCTAAATTTGGTGTGAATAAGTGAACAGATGGGTTCCCTTTTATAATTGAGTGGAGGGGCACCCTTGGAATTTCAAAAAAAATTAAAATATATAAAAATAATTATAAAACCATTTGATTCTAAATAGAATATTAGAGGATAGAGTTGTGAATTTATATCCTATATTATCTCCTATTTCCCCTTTTAATTTCTTTATATTTTTTTGTACTATAATAAAATATTATTTTCAAAAAATATAATTATTTCCAATTTAGACACTATTAATTTAATTTGACTTAAAACACAGTAATACAGATATGGAATTAAAATAAAATTATTTAACATAATAATAACATGTAATATTTATCTAAAAAATTTGTTTCACACCATAAATCAAACAAGTTATATTAATTTTAATACTTTTTAAATCATTTATTATAGTTTTTTATTAGTTGGAGAAATAATGAATTGGTGTCACTGAAGAATTTAAGGTCATGATATAATTATATAAAGTTATGAATAAATTCCTATAAATAATATAATTTAATTAACCCAAAAAAGCACACTTATATTCATTTATATCTTTCATTTTTACATATGTGTACACATAAGTGATATTTAAAACCTAGGAAGTGTAATTTTGTAAAATTATATGATTTAAATATAATATAGTTCATTCTAAAGTAATAGTGTATTTTAAACAAATAAATTTAGAAAATAAGGTGATATGTTTCTAATTAAATTCATCCCATAAGAAATAAGATGAAATATTATGGCTTTATCACTTATTTTAACCTTTATTAACATGATTTACCATATATAGAGGTAATAAAGTTTTCCACATTTACTATTAATATTGACAAGAAAGGGGGAATTTTTTAATAAAATTCACCTCATGATTCCAAATGTGGAATAAATTATACAAAATTCAATACTTAAAAATTTAAAATATTGATTTTAAAATAAATATGCTACACGCGATAAAAACCTCTTATTCGAAAAAACAGTTTTAAGAAAAAAAACATGACTTATTCTTCTTCCATGCCTAGAAAAATATTAAGTGAATGTAAAAACATTTTATTAACTATATAATATTTTTATTTTATTAAAATAATTCACCAATGGGGTATATTTTATCTTATTAAGATAAATTAACATTATGTGTTGAAAATATGTTTTAAGAAAATATTTCTTTTAGTATCAAATGTTTTTTTTTCATTTCTAATTAATCAACAACCAATTTTTTTTTTTGACATATGTAAATCATATGTTTTTCAAAATTTATTTTATCCAATTCATACCCTAAAATATAAAATGTAGGAAATAACTTTCACTTTAAATAAGAATATTTTAATAGTGTAAGATGGATTGTTTAAACTCAGTGTTGTGTGTAACGCAGTCGATCAACGAAATTAAATTTATTTTAAAAAATATATTTCATAAAATCTAAAGTTGTAAAATTATACACCCAATAAAATAAATTTATCCCTGTAAAGTATTCACTATGATATAAACAAATTAGGATATCTTCATTTAATTAGATCCTCGGGTTCCCATGTAGCTTCTTCAATTTTATGTTTTCTCTAGAGAAAATGAATCAGGTGAGTAGTCATTCTATGTAGTACTTTATAACTATGATACATGATTCATACTAGTTTTTAACCATTTGAATGACCCTATTCTAGTTGTATAACCCTTGATTTTTGTATATACGATGTATTAGGTATGTGCTTCCACAAGAGAGATACACATAACACATCATGAACTTGACCGAGGTCTGGTGGTCACTATAATTGATAATCTATCATCCCTACACGATCAAGAATATGGAAAGTTCTAACATAACAATAAATTATCATTATATTATTTCTGAATCCCATAACCTTTTAATTGAAAATATTCATAGAAATGTTTTTTCACCAACTTCAAACTCAAGGTCACGCTAATGATTTCAACATTATTTGTTTGTTGACTCTGGGATGTGTTAACGTGCAACTGAATGGATATAACCTCCTCTATAATTTAATCAGATATATGATGTCCTTATTGACTTATTTATCTAATTTACACCCACCCAAGAACGTTTTAATTCTATAATTATTTCTATATAGGGATTCATAAGGATCCATCTGAATTCTCATGTGAAGGCTATTGTTGTAAGAAAACTCAACTAGAGGGATGTATTGATCCCATAAACTTTTGAAATCCATATAAAAATATAATATCGTATCTTCTAGGGGTTTAATTGTCATTTAAGACTAAAAATATATCTAAGGATGATATATCATTCTAAAACTCAACTCTCGATATAGATAATTGAGGTAAACCATATATCCCGATCAGATACAATAGAATGTGGTTCTCTATGAAACCCTAATACTTAATATAAATTATTGAAATCTAATCCAAATAGAAATATTCTCTAATTGAATTGATGTATTATGACTTCATAAGGTTATTGACAACAACCCACATATCATTAACCCCTTTGGTTGTTTTGATGAGTTTAATTACAAAATCCATGGTGACGTTTTACCATTTGAATTTTGGTATTATAATCGTTATAATATCCCCATATAATTTTTCTACCAACCATATCTTTCTTTCACACATAGCACTGAGATACAAACTCAATAAATATCACTCTCTTTAATTTATCCCAACCGAAATACTCATTCAAATATCTATATATATTTGTAATTCTATGATTAATAGATAAAAGGTATCTATGTGCTTTATAAAAAAGATCCTTCTTAAAATATGTTATATATCTGAAAAATACTTGTTTATTGAACCTAATAATCCCATTAACATCATATTTAAAATCAATAACATTTATAACCATATTTTTTAGTTATATATATTCTTTTTATTCCATATTAATCTTCACTTGAATATATTGTTGAACACTCATGTGAGAGAGATATGATTTCCCCACTTCTATCGAGATTTAAAGATCCAACCTTTGGAAACCCTTAAATATAGGATCTTTGGTGATCCTTATAATATATAATCTAGCATAATATTTTCATATCAGTGCATCTTGCACCTTATCCGCTTTCCCAGGGTGATTATTTTTTGGGATGTCATAATATTTAATTATTTAAAACCATATTCTATGGATCAAATTCAAATCTTTATATATGAAAATATAAAATAAACTTTTATGATCTATATATATATCAAACATTTCTCTATAAAGATAGTTCCTCTATATCTTTATTGGAAAATATATTTTAATTAACTCTAAATCAATATTTGTCTAAATTTTTCCATTAAAATTAAATTGGCACGATGCATATGTTATAACAATATCATTCTTCATGTGATAAAAACCGAATCGTTTTGTTGATGAATCACTATATATTAAAAAACATTATACACTATCGGGTAAATTAATCACATGTCCACCGACTAACCTTGTCTTCAGTTCCTTGAATTTTTCTTCACAATCCTTTATCCAAAGGAACATAGATCCGTTATATGATAATTATTTGGTGGATTAGAGAGTTGGTAGAAATTATACACAATGGACTAATAATATCCATCCAAACCAAGAACACTATAGATATCATTATTAATGATTGGTTTTGGACGTTGTTCAAAATCTTCATTATTTGATGGATCTTTTTATATAACATCATTTGAGATTATATAACCCAATAATGAATCTTTCTGAGGACAAAATTCCGACTTGGTAATTTTTTATTAAAAATTATTCTTCCTCAAGGGGTTTATCATAATAATCCTATGATCATATTGATCTTTATTTCCCTTTGAATATATATGAATATAATCTATAAGAACTACCATCAACTGATTAAGGAGATATCTAAATAATCCATTCATTAACCCCATAATGATAGTGGAAGAATTAGAAATACCAAATAGAGTCACTATAATTTTGTAGTATCCATACCGTGTTCGGAATGCCATCTTCTGTATATCCTCATTCATAGCCATCAATTTGTGATATCAAGAAAGAAGGAAATGTTATAAGATTATTGAGATCATCATGTACGATAAAAAATTCATTAATATGGGGTAGATGATACATTTTCATGATTTGGATCTTGTTAGGTTCTCAATAATCAATATAAATTCACATTGATTCATCTATCTTTTACCAAAAGGAACAGGTACACATCAAGGTGACACACTTTCCCAAATCAACCCCTTATCGATATTCTCTTAGAGTTTCTTTTATGTTCCTAAGAATCAATGGAGGCCATTCTATATGGATCCATTTAAATATTTGTATAACGAGGTAAGAGTTATACTTATTAATAAAATTTAGTATTTAATCGAAGATTAGTAATTTCATTTGGAAATACATCAGAAAAACTCCCAAACAATATGCATATATTTGGTTGTGATTTTCTCCTAAAATATTGATTTAAAAACACATTGTGAATAGAAATCAAGACCCATATTTTGGATTTTATTTCCATCAGAAGTTCACATTTATCTTTTCATTGATATACAAGAAGAGGTTCAATTAGAAAACAAAATTTGACTTCCCTTACTTTGAGATTGATATAGGATCGATAAAAATAAATCAAATATATTCTAAAAATAACATATAATTCAACTTGTGTAAGAATAAGGATATTTTTTGGAATCACATTTCTATAGACATTATTTAGAGAAGAATCATAGACTTGTGATTCAATCATCTTATTATTATGGATTTTTACTGCTAACTCAACATATAATCTTTGTGGATATAAGTTAAAATTCCGTCATAATTTTCCTGATATACATGATTTCATATAAATAAACATCAGTATGGTATATCAATATTTTTTATACCTATTACCACCTCAACCTCATCATTTTATCTCTAATATGGTACTAAAACAAAAAATAGTTTGTGTGGGAATCATGATTTTTTTTCAATGTGATGATTCAAGAAAAAATAATTCATGGGATGTCTAAATCATGAAACCTTATTATGAAATTATTAGAACTTAGGTTTAACCATGGTTTTACATGATAATTACCAATTTTTTTTGATTTTATCTTATAGTTATACTTATCTCTAGGGTTCTCCCTAATGTTACCACATCATAGTATGAAAAGGTTAAAAAACCATCATCTAATACCAACCATTGAGACCCTAACATTTTATACATATATATCACATCTTATGAGAATAATATTAGTTATATAACATAACGATCCACACCAGAATAATATATGTTTAGTATCTTTGGAAACATGGAAACATAAAACAAATGTTCATAAAGGATCTACATTTTCTCCAAACAAGATATTAAAACTATAACCCTTCATACGAAATTTCATACATAGTAAATTTATTTATATCCTAGTTAAAGTAAAAATAAGAAAGGGTTAGATTAGATGGTAATTAATGTAAGACAAGGGATATATAAATTATAAAATGAGAAAAAAAATAATATAAGGGTATGAGAACATGAGCATAAAATTTTAAAATCATACCATACATATCCTAAATCATAATCATGATTCATGTAAAAAATCGGGGTACTTAGTAAGGAATGAATCATAAAATAACCAAATAAAAAAATCTATGTAATAATAACATTGAAATATGAAATTTAATTTTGGAATATAAATAAATATATAAAATCATATCCTTAGTATTAATTGACCATTCCCAAGACTACCATAGTGAACTATGGTCAATCAATAAACTATTGATGTGGTTAAGGTTGACTCATACGATTATCATAGTAAATTGTGCTCACTCCCCAAACCATTATAGTAGTCGTGGTTCAATATGAAAAATATCATACGGTATAAAGTCCCTTACTATAATCAGTTCACTCCCCATTATAATCCTATTTATACCGTGATATATCAATCTTTACCAAATTAATTATAGTGATATGTATGTATCACTCATCCTTTGTTATAATGTGACCATCATCCCTGGTTATAACATACCCACCATACATGGTTATAGTGAAACACCCTTCCTTGGTTATAATGTGACTATGGTCGCACTATGAAAACCATATATTTGTGTTCTACAAGATCATAAAACATTCATAAAATCACAACCCATGCATAGAAATGAGTTTTGTAATCATTAAATCACATTGTAAACCATGGAGAATAAATGGGTTTCATGAACATTCCATCATTTCATTTTAGTATAACCAATGGAAAAGGAACATGTTAAATATAAATATTTTTATCAAAAACATATACCATATAGAGAAATAATAAGGATGGTATAGTCAGATAACATATCTAATAAATCATAAGTTAAATCAAGTGTTGTTGTATTTGATGAAACAAATACCATTAAAATATCATTGAAAACATTATTAGGGAAAATAACCTTTTAATTGTGAAATCAATTGTTTAAAATATAAAATTTTTAAATATCATGGACATAAATTTTATTTAAAAATAACCAAGGAAAATTGGAATGGAAACATCAGATCATTGGGTGTTCATGATGGTAAAAAATTTTGTTCATTCCTCATATGTTAAAAAATATTTCTTTCATAATTTTGTAAAAATGATAAAAAATCACCTAATTTTGAAGGTGAAATTAAGATTGCTTTTAAAGTTATTTTTTATAAATTAAAAATGGTTAAAAATAACTTTAAATAATAATAGTATAATAGTGAAAACATTTCTTAAAACACTTTTTGAAAACATAAATATAGGAGAGAATGTTTTTTTAGCCGAAGAGTGAAATAAAGTTAATTTTTCTTAAAAAATATGTTTTGTGTCTTATGTAATTAATATGAGTAAATGAATGGAAAACAAGTATTTACATTAAATAACCATAGTATAAGAACATTTATGTGTTTCTTGATATATGTATTATAATATTTCATCATCAGAACTTAACCATAGAAAATCCTGATTAATAGTGAGACTGTAACACACAACCATTAATGATTTGGAAACATTTGAATCATAATAACCATGAAATAAATAAACAAATATGAATATTTTATTCCTCATAAAATTCATAATAATCATCATATCATACATTTGTGTGAAGCATATACAACACATAAAAAATAAGTGGTTTATAGTGCATGTGTCCCATGGAAATAAAAGTGAAACGGAAATCCCTTACCTCTGGTTTGAAATCCTTCATAGGAATTAGAAACTCCTATATAATTACTATATATTTATAATAAATATATTATTTAATTATACTCATATCTATCATGTAATTAATGATTTATTTTTATCCTTTTATCACACATTTGTTAACACTTATTTATTGATATTTCTATTCAGGGTGATATCGGATTGTTTTTCATGTATGTTTCAATTAAGTAGTGTTTGAATTATATTTTGATCATGTATAAATTATATCTAGATTTTTAATAATGAAATAATAATAATATATAATCAGAATATACATTTTTAGAGTAATTCATATAATATAAAGATAAAAAAAATTAATTACATTGTTCCTAGAGATGGTAGGTCGTACATACTCATGAATGTTTTTTCCGTTTTTTGATGGATGGAATGAAAGAAAGTTAAACAATAAATAACCATCAAATAATTATTATTATATTATATATATCAAATATATAGATTAAATACATCCATATTACCATCTAAATAAAATAGAAATGAAAAATAAATCACATCACTTCGTGGAGGTGGAAGTGCAAAAGTATGCATGATAGATGTTATCATTTTCCAATGTTTTGGATGGTAATAATGTAGATAGGATATTATAATTAAATAGTTATAATTAGTACATAATTATCATACATAAAAATTAAAAATATTATAATACCCATCCATGAAATATGTTGATGATAAATAAATTGTGTTTCTACGTAGAGACTTTAAGTCGTGCGTACGCATGAGAAATATTTTCAATTACTATTTGTTAGAAAGAGGGTGAATAAAGGTAGTTTCATCCTTATAATAACATTTATATATATTTATAATACTTATGTTATTATTTTAAATATAATATTAAATATTTTTAGGATCTTAAATAATAATTAAAATCAAAGGCATCAATTAATGTGATTACCTCTTCATTGAAATAACACTGTTATATATCCTGTTATGAAATATAGGGTTAGTATTTTGGGAAGAAAAAAAACTCTTGAATGTGGATATGTGATTGGATAATATGGCAAGGTAGACTTTTGTTATGCTATATTTCCCAATGTGTTGGAAAGTAGAGAGAAGAGTGGTGCTGTTTTATAATTGAGGGGAGGGGCACCGTATGAATTCCAATGAAGATTCAAATATATTAAAGTTATTCTCAAGACAAATGATTCTATATTGAATATAAATGTGAAATTTATGGAATTATCAATATTAAATTTTATCCATTGTTATATTTCATATTTCAATTATTTTTATGTAATTTAATAATATATTTTATCACAAACTGTCATTTTTATATTTTAAGCTCTATTAATTTGATTTGGAATAAAAGATATAAATTAAAAAAAATTAATTTAAATATAAATAATTAACATAAAAAATTTGTAATATCTAACTATTTTTTTTCTGGGAACACTATAGCTCAATATAAATATATTACTTTTTATATTGTTAATATTATTTATTATATTTTTTATTAATTAGAGAAATATTACATCAATGTTTCATAAGAAGTTAAGGTCATTTATATAATTACTAAATATTATATATTATTTTTTATAATGAATAAAATTTCATTAATCTCAATATTGATACTTATATTCATTTATAACATCCTTTTGTCTCTATATGGAAATATAATAGATATATAAAACTAAGAGTGCCATTTTGTAACTTTTTTTGATTCAAATAATATATAGGTCATACTAAAGGAAATGTGTCCATTGAAAAACTAGATTTTGATACTAAGGTGATACGGTTGGAATTAAATTCATCCAATAATAATTTTGATGAAATATTCTACCCTTATCATTTTTTAAACCTAGATTAACCTGATTTACCCTTTACCTTGGTGATAAATTTTAACACGGTTACTATCCATATTGAAAAAAATAGAATGATTTTATTGACCAAATTTGGAACACCTAATTCAAATTATTGAATCTATTTTACAAAACTCAAAACATTTAATTGGGAAACATTTATTTTAAAATGAGTACACTATAAGAAATGAAAATTTATTTTTAGAAAAATAATTTTATAATCATAAAACATTTATTATTATTATTAAATTCTTATAAAAATATAAATGAATTTTAACTTTTTATTTACTATATATATATATATATCGTTAAAATAAATAATCGATAGTGAAAATATTAATTTATTAATAGATAATAAAATTATTCTTATAATTTTTTAAATATCTAATTTACTTTCAAATGATTTTAATTTTCATTTCTAATTAATAGATATCCAATGAATTATGTTTAGTAATATGTTAACCACATGTTTTTCATAATTTAGTTATTCCTATTTATACCCACCAATCCAACGATTATGTGATAACTATCATTTTAAATAATAAAATTTTAATAGTTTATCATTGTTCATTTAAACTAGATGTCGTGTGTAACAAAAGCTATCATAGAAATAATATTTATTTTAAAAAAAATATTATAAAATCTCAAGGATTTTCTGTCTTGTTCTTATCCTTGAGTAGTTTCCTCTTTTCTTTCTTGAGCTACATAATCTCTTCAAGATAGTTTTAAAATTCATCATTAACTTAACATTCAAGTGTAGTCCTTTATTCTAAATCATAACAATTGGATAATATAAAAACATTCTCAAAATAAGAAAATAAATAAACTTCATCATCTAAGTTACTACTTTATGAGTCACTATTTTCCTTATTTCCGAGAATCTTCTTTTCTTGGTGTTGAACTTCTTTTTTTTACTTTACCCCTCTTATGATTTTGAGATTTCTCACCCCTTCATCCAATTAAATTTATTCTACCAGATTCATTGGGAATTATTTTAAAATATTAATAATAGCACCATGATTATAAAATATGAATTATTTCATACCTTTTATAATCTATTTCCCTTTCTTGAATCTATATTATAAAAGTTTTATTAATTCTTCATAATTATTATCATCATCTGATTAACTTAATCTTACAACTTAATCTTCTTTTACTAATATTTTTTATCATGGAATCAAAATACATATCATATTTAAATTTTTTCTTAAAATATGGTGTCTTTATCATTTGAAGATCTATAAGAATTTTTTGAATCTTATACAGTGAAAAACATTACTGATTCTGTGAGGTTGAATCTTTTGGATCAAATATTTTAGGAAAATTCCTCATAAGATTCTTAATAATAGTTGAGTCATGTGGCTTCTCACCAAACCCCTAATTTTTACTTATAATCACACAGACTCTTATAATTTTTTTCTCAATTCACATATGATAATATATCTCAATAACATAAAATTTTATCTTATAAAATTCAAATTTGTATTCTTTAACCTTAACATTTCATTTAATTCTGATTCTAAAATTTTCCCAAATGACCTTTATAGTTTTAATCCCTATTAACATTATGTATACATTTTCTAAAATATTCATCAAGAAAGAATTTTTTTTATTTTCCATTATTTTCCATATTTATCTTTCTAGAATGTGTCATAGCATCTCCTACAATAATGGATGGAAAACCAATATTTGTATCATCTCTTACCTCTATGAAAAATGGAAAAAATAAAAGAAATATATTATTCATCCAATTGTGGAAGTTATTTCCATAGAATGTAGGTAATCCTTAATCTCAATAAATTATTTTATCTTATTAGGGTATCTTTATTTTTCCTAATACCACTTATGATTCCCAATGCTAGATTAATTCTTGAGAGGGAGGGCTGAATCAATGATCTTATATTGCATGTTAATCTATTAAAATAAACTTATTAAACATTTTATGGTTTTGGTAATCTAAATAAATTTTCTCGAACTCACTACGTATGTAGTAGATATAAAATAAAGGTGTGAACACAAGTATTTACAATAATTGGTGTAAAACACTACTCGTTACCATGATTTATTACACTCTAATCACAGATTGTCCATTATATGATCAAGTGGTTAAAAATTCTGAATTTTATAGTTTAATAAACATTAAGTCACATTGTGTTCATTCTCCGCATGATTAGATATACATTCCAACCATAACACCTTAATGTGAAAGGTTATACACCCCATCCACAATAACATTTTGAACCATAATAAAAAATAACTCATTCATAATCCCAGTTTCTTGTACACTACTCAATATGATATTTTCCCCTGAACTCATTGGATATAGTTATCTCTTGTTAAACACCTTCATGAACTTCATTAGATGATAATTGTGAATAAGATTATTAGTATCAAAACCCACTCTAGATCATTAATGAAATAAGTGTTTTTTACACCATAATAATCAGAAAATATGACTTCTTATCTTTTAAAATATCACCACATCTTTAAATTCATATTATTTATTTAATACTATAATGTGTCAGGATCTTATAATTCTCTTACTAAGTATTCAAAAGTTCAGTAATATGTTACCATCTTGTACAAAATTCACACTATTATAGTGTAGTTCTTATAGTCCACCTGAATACACATAAGTATCATAACATGAATTTCATGTGTTCTCCATAGTAAATAAAAAAACCACTATAAATTTACTATGATTTGGTTATCATAAGATTCTCATTTTATAATGGCAGTGACTTTCATAATTGAATAGATTTCATATTCTTCCCATTTCTTCCATCATCATAGATTAATTCATAATCCATGTATGGTTATGTTGTTTAATCAATGAAGATCATCTTGGTAGCATCCTTTTATTTTAAATATAATTTATTTTGAATATTTATTCTTAATTCAATCCATAATTTTAGAATTTTTTACTTATTTTTTATGGGATTTTTTTTTAAATAATACCAGGTAAAATATATTATGATTTATAATATGGAAAGGAGGTATCTTTTTTTCCACCTTTGAGTTATATCCCAATAGCAGCAAGGTTGATGCTGCATTTTATAAGAACATTTAAAAAAATAAAAAATTTAGAAAAATATATGTTTTTATGTTTTTATATAAATATATATTGGTTTTATTTTATTTCTTTTAGAATTATGTCCATTAATATTTGAATGTGAAAATTTTATATTTTTATGAAATTTATTTTGTGACATATAAATAATTTTTTAGTTATTATATTTATGATCATTTTATTTTAAATTATGTTTCATATGATGATTCTATTTTTCTAATATCATTTATATTTTATTAAAATTTTATAATTTATAATCTTTCAAAGACACTTATTTGAGACATAATAATGTTTGAAGTTGGTGGCTTTAAATGTATACAAATAATAAAGTATAGATACTATATAATTTAAAATCGAAAGAATTTCATAAAAAATTAACGAATATTAATTTTAGTGGAACTATATATTGTAGTTTTAAAAACATTACATTTATAATTATAAATGTTTTTACATTGATTTCATTTTTAAATATTTTTTATATTTATCAATTTTATATTTTTATCATTTTTTATAAGTTAATGATGTGTTTTATGAAAATACCCGTATTTTCCATGTATTTTTTTAATTATACAGAATTATTACAAGTCTGGGAAAATTTTCAGCACGTGATTTCATGGCCCGATGTGCACAAAATGAATTTCGGATCTTTTTTAAGGCACATTCAATAAAGACAAGGTCAACATTTTATATCTTTTGAACCGATGCTCGGAGTAAAAATATGAGGGAAATGTTGAATGCACAACGCCGGGATATGCTTAAGGGAGGATTCACTTGAACCATAGTAAGTCTGGAGAAAATTTAGATTATGGACTTTTTAAAAGAATAATAAAATAACTTCATTTATTTATTTATTTATTTTCCCCCAACAGAAAAGCATCAATGGAAGGACCAACAACGTGTCAATCCATTAAATGATTTGACTCCTCAATTCCTTTGGAACAAATCCATTGTAATTAGGAAGGTTCCTATTAAATGAACCTCCATTAATTCCATGGGCGTTACTCGTCCTCCCCCTCTCCAATTAATATGGATCTTGGGGGTGGTATTGGAAGGGCTTCACCAAGTAACGAAGCTCTAGTAAAGTTCCGTGAAGCCTAACACATTGAGGATGGAGCCAGTTCTAGTGGGCGGTGATGAGCGACACTGAATCATAAACTGAAGGACAATGTTTGGGCGACATTTTTGGTGGCTTGTTGCGAGGATAGAGAATGCTGACGCTTCCTCAATCACGGTAGTTCTCCAACGATCTTGAGGTAGGGAGTTATTTTTTATAATTTCATGTTATTGTTGAATTATTTTTTTCACTCATGTTTTCAATCTAACATGGAGGGCACATGCCAAAGGATCATGGCCCAGACCCTCCTCTACCTCGTTTTCCCTTGCTCTCTCTCTCTCTGTGTGAAAGACAGTCAGCGTGAAGGCACCGAACAACCACGATGGAGATGGAGATCTGTCGTGTGATGAAAGAGGAGGCCACAACACCATGCAGTAGCAGTTAGCAGAGTGTTTGGCACATGCCATACACAGAGGTGGTGCAGTGCGTCATCGCGCGCCACTAGTGAGCAAGGGTCGTGGCCAAAGTTGCGACAGGTGAGGAAGGTAGTAAGCTCGATTTAGACGCTAAAGGTGGAGGAGGAGTGGCGCGACATCGCGCGCCACTGGAGGAGGCAATGGTAGGTGGAGAGAAGCGTGGACCCATACTTTGTCGTTATGGAGGACCCCCAGTTGTCCAAAACAGTTGACCGTTAAGCGGTGGGGAAGCACCCCAACGGCTGGCCGAAACGGCCCCGCACCCATAGGGCCAACTGGGAAGAGCAGTCTGCCTTTTGGAGAACCAAGCCAGGCGCAGGCCGATTGAGCATGCTAGACCTGTCAAGCGGACTAGACCCACCAGTAGGCTGGACCTGCAGCCCAGCGTGCCGGGCCAAATCCGCGATCGGGTGGGCCAACACGGGTGGGCCGAGTCCCACCCAACGGGTCTGGCCAACCACTGTCTAGGCTCGCGAACCGGATTGGGACAACCCTAATGGGCTGGAACTAGTAAACTGATCCAACCCTTAGTGATATAGACCTGAGTGGGGTAAGGTGGATCCCGAGAACTATTGCATCAGGCAGGTCTGACCGAGTCAGATCGAGCCTCGAACTAACTGGTACCCGGATAGAGAAACGCCCGCAACTGACAAACCAGGTGTTCATTCGACACGCCATCAATGGAATTGAGATCCATTTTGGGATGAATTCACTTTGACATATACCGGAAGGCCTGCTCGAGTTAGGTCGGACCAAGGTGCGATCACCCCAGATTCACGTAAAGGGGTGTAACATATGGACTGGACGTCCATTTGATAAACCTTATACGGCATCAGAACCCATTGGACGAGGTAGTCTCTTTGGTATACTCCATGAGTGTTTTTGTGAAAGTTGGAGAACATCCAGGTTGGATCGACTCCAAATCCAACCAGGCCATTGACACTAAAATGTGAATAACATACAGATCATGCATCTGATTGACGTGCCACCTATCGTGTTGGAACCCTTATGATGTGATGGATCATCAAGTTACTTCTAAATAAAAATTTGTAGGGGTTGAGGTAAAAACATTGGATTGAGGAGTGGTTCTCCCAAAAATGATAATGAGTAGAAATCGAGTGGCTGACAATGAGGCGGAGGTTGGAGACAAATCATACGGAGGTTTGTACCGAGTGATCCTCTATGGGTCAGCACTAATCCTGTGTGTGTCTGATTCTGTGTGGGTCAGTGCTCAACGAATCCTTTGTGGGTTAGTGCATACCAATCATCTATGTGTTAGATCTTATGTGGGTCACCTCTCAGCAATCCTGTGTGGGTTAGTGCATACCGATCCTGTTTGGGTCAGATCCTGTGTGGGTCAGCGGGGGTTAGTTACCTATCAATTCTGGGTGGGTTGAATCCTGTGTGGGTCATTTCGGGGGTAGTATCTATTGATCCTATGTGGGTCAGAATTTATATGGTCAGTAGTAGTGCCTCTTGATAGAATAAGATGATCTTGCTTTGCGAGTAATCATCTATACTTCTATACTTCACAAATACCTTGCGTGAGCTGTGTCTTTTAATATTCATAGTGATACCTGTGTGGTATATTTACCTTTGTGGTGTTATCTTCATGGTTATACATGTGTGGTACTTTTACCTTCGAGGTTTTATCTTTATGGTGTTACATATGCGGTAATTTTACCTTCATGGTGTTACATTTGTGGTATTCTTCCCTCATGTATGAGATAAGTATATCTTGATAACAAAAGTATATGTATGGTAAATTATCAGAGTGGAGTTGTTGAGTGCTCTGTTCTTTTTGGTTGAGTTCTTGATTTGTGGTTTTTCATTTGTCGAACTCAGGGAGACCTTCGGGGTCTTGGGGTCCCGACTGAGTATCGTTATAATCACCCCTGCATGGGATAATCCCACACATTGTCTAGTATTGTGTAGATGACAAACAACATTGATCGAGGGAGAGGGAGCCAGGACTGGATGATGCTCAAAGGTGGACCCTTTGACGCGACGTGATGCAGGACTACTAATCATGAACTGTAGCAACCCTTCACCTAGGATCCTCGGTGGACTTTCTGTGAGTTATTTTTCCTTTTCAAGTTGTACTTGTACTTTCCAGTTGGGCCTGAATTCCGGCCCCTTTTACATTCAGAACACTTTTTACTACAACATTTTACTTCGTGGTTGCTTCTTGTTGAGTTCATGGGTTTTTTGTATTTATAGGTTTAAAGGAAATTCTTTCCTGTTATAGGGATATTCCTTTCCGGTGCTAGTCTTCGGCCCCTAGCCTTTGGAAGGAAGGCTTGGGGTAGTCACAGAATGGGCCCTGGGGGATGGGTTGTGATAGTGTGGTATCAGAGGAATCGGTTCTACCGAACACAAGGGCTCTGATGTTTTCTATTTGGAAATAGTGTTGAGTGTTATGAGTGTGGTTTTCATTTTGGGGAATCTAGTGTTGGTGCAGTGGAAGACGTATCCGTACACTAGGACCCTGAATTTTGACTTCTAACTCAGTGCACGAAACACCGATTCCCCATGTTTTTGAAATGTTTTTACTTTTTATTTCTTTGAGTCCACTCACCATTTATAACTTATTGTCCGTGGAACACCTGTTTCATTTTAGGATGTCGCCACATAGATAGCCAGCCAGGATACCTGAGAGATTACACGAAGGCAACCCACTGAGTGATGAAGCCTCAGTTAAGGGCCCTCTTATGGTGTTAGCACCTTTAGGTAGTATACCAGTAGAACCACCACCCATTGGGAAGTAGATTCCACCAGCCCGACTAGTATATGGTGCACACCAACGGAGTGCATTGCACGAGTTTCAGTAGTAGAGAGCTCTGAGGATTCAAGGCGAGATGGATCCGATAGAGGCTGAGGACTGGCTGGAGGCTGTAGCCAGAGTTTTTTTGTAGTTGGGACACCAGCTGATCTGATGTTGATCCGAGTTGCCAGTATCTTCCATGGAGCATCTGGGAGAAGGTGGATTCTGACCCTCTAGGTACACAATGTAGCAAACCTCACATGGGAGGACTTTGAGGGCCTTTTCAGGGTAGAGTTGGTCCCAAATAATTTACGCTCAGTGAGTATACAAGATATGCTACACTTAAAGCAGGGCATCATGACCATAGCCCAGTACTCAGCGTGGTTCAATGATCTCTCCTGCTACTCCACTGACATGGTATGAGACCCTTTCTTCAGGTTCTGGACCTTTGAACAGGGTCTTCGACAGGAGATCAGAGGATCGATGGTATCGCTCAACATTATGACAGAGGATGGGGTGATAGAGAAAGTGCTTTTGGTAGAGAGATTCCTAGCAGAATATGAACCGACATCGAGAGTCACCACAGTACATCGGGTAGCAGAGTAATCTACAATAGGTAATAGATAAAGAACGCAGTAGCCCAAGAGGTCCATACCGTTTGGTGGGAGACCCCATGATACAAAGTCGGTGGTGAGGGGCTCATGGGACATTTGAGGATAGTTTAAGATTAGGCAGTGCTACTCGTGCGGTGGGCAGGGTCACATGGCTCGCGTCTGCCTGACCCACCATACCGACAATCAACAGATGGATGAGGGACCATTGAGGAAGAAACATAGGTTTGATTGAGGTGGTACATAGGGAGAAGGATGTGGTCAAGGTGCTGGCCATACATCCGATGGTGGACAACGATTCGAGGTTCTACTGCCCCCACCTCTAGGTGGTCCAACCCGACCACAGGGAGTATGAGCACATGGACGAGCTCAACTCCAAGAAGCTGAGGCCTACGACCACGATGCTCCAGAGATGATTAGAGATACGATCTGTGTCTATTCTACCGTAGCTACAGTACATATAGACACAGGTTCCAGCCAATATTTTATTGCCACGACCCTCGTTCAGAGCTTGAAGATTCCAACGGAGCCGTTGTCTCAATCCTTACGGCTAGAGACTCATACGAGAGGGGACTATACAATTAAAAACTGGTTCTAGTAGTTTGAGATTACTCTAGGAGATGTGATCTTTGTCTAGGATATTCTAGTAGTAGTGTCGAGGCCTTATGATGTCCTCATGGGTATGGACTGGTTATCCACATTTGATGCTCATATTGACTATATTAGGCGTAAAGTGTGGTGTTCCGGTGCATATGGGACCAACTTATCCTTCATTGGAGAGAAGGGAACCTTTGTAGCACATGATGGACTTTCGTGAAGGAGGTTTCAACTGACCACACATCAGTTAGCTAGCCTTTCCCTCAGAGCAATTGACATTGAGAAACCGAGTTATCCTGTAGTGGTGGACCTGTTTTCCTATGTCTTCTTTGTTGATGTTTCAGTACTACCTCCTCATATAGAGGGGGACTTATGAATCGACCTATACCCCAGGACGACACTAATATCTACTATATCATATCAGATGGCCCCCGTTGATATTTGTGAGTTATGTGTATAGCTGGAGGACTTGCAAATAAAGGGGTTCATAAGGACTATTGCTTCTCCATGGGCAGCCCTGATTTTATTCGCCAAGAAGGAATATGGGAGTTTGAGACTCTGTGTTGAATATCGTCTCTTGAACCAAGTTACCATGATGAACAAGTATCCACTCTCTAGGATTGATGATCTTTTAGATTATTTGAAGGGAGATCGATGGATTTCGAAGATAGATCTTAGATCAGGATATTATCACCTCAGGGTATGAGACGAGGATGTGCAGAAGACATCCTTTAGATTCCAGTATGAGCATTATGAGTTCTTGGTTATGCCATTCAGCGTAACCAACGACCCTGCAGTGTTCATGGGACTCATGAATAAGATCTTTCATCCATACCTCAATCACATTGTCGTGGTTTTCATCTAAGATATATTAGTGTACTCAGCGACGGAGGAGGAGCATGCCTATCATCTATAGATTGTTCTGGATAAACTCCGAGAGCACCATCATTATAGTAAGCTCTCAAAGTTCCAGTTCTGGATATGAGAGGTTCACTTTTTGTGACACATTATCTTGGGGGATGAAGTTATAATAGATCTGGTGAGGATAGAGGCCATGATATCTTGGCAGCCACTGAGGAGTGTGACCGAGGTGTGGAGTTTCCTAGGGTTGGATGGGTACTATCAGAGATTTGTACCCAAATTTTCTAGAGTTGCGCCACCATTTTCTGCATTGACAAAGAAGGGAATACCCTTCGTGTGGACGGAGAGATGCCAGTAGAGTTTTCAGGAGCTGAAGCAGAGACTGAGTAGTTCCCCAATCTTGAGGCTACTATAAGAGGTTGTTGGGTATGTAGTCTACTACGACACATCAGGGGATGGACATGGATGTGTCCTGGTACAGGAGAAAGAAATGATCGTGTATGGATCTTGATAGCTGAGAAAACATGTGAAGAACTATGCTACCTATGACCTAGATTTAGTAGCAGTGGTCTTCACCTTGAAGATGTGGTGACACTACATTATGGGTTAATGGTTTACAATCTACTATGATCATAAGAGTCTCAGGTATATCTTACCACAGAAGGACCTGAACTTGAGACAACGATGTTTGATAGAGTTCCTATAGGACTATGACTTCAATATTGTCTATAATCCTCAAAAGGGGAACATGGTAGCATATGCAATCAGTAGGAGGCCGAGAATATAATTACTAAGTGAGGTGATAGAGTATCTAGCCACGTTATATATATCATTTGTGGATAGAGATGGATCAGCTTACCTCCAGTAAATGACTATCACTCCCCCACTTCTTCAGTGAGTTCGGGAGGCACAACTTGGGGACTTTGACTTCAAGGCACGACATTCTTAGATATCCAAAGGATAGGTACCTAAAGGATTTTTTGAAGGTGGGGAGCGCGTTATCCTCTTTAGAGGATAAACCATGGTTCCAGTGGCACTACAAGAGGTGGTGTTGAGGAAGTCCAATACATCCCCTTTAGTGGGACATCCTGGAGTGGTGAAGTTGTATCAAGACCTCGAGCATCAGTACTAGTGGCCAGGGATAACGAAGGAAGTAGCAGAGTTTGTTTCACGATGCCTCACTTGTTAGCAAGTGAAGGCAGAGCATCAGGTTCCATCGGGCATAGCACATCCACTAGAGGTACTAGAGTCGAAGTGGGATAGTATCTCCATGGAATTTGTGATAGGGCTTCCACGTACTACCAGAGGAAATGATTACATATGGGTGATCGTTGACCGACCCACCATGTCGGCCCACTTCCTACCCATTTGAGACCAAGGATCAGTAGAGGGATTGGGACGCCTCTATGTACAGGAGATTGTACGACTTCATGGGGTGCCATTGACGATCATATCTAACCATGACATAAATTTTACATCCTGGTTTTGGAAGGAATTACAGGAGGTATTCAGGACTCAGTTACATTTGAGAACAGCCTTTCATCCACATAAGGATGGTCAGACGGAGAGGACCATTCATACACTAGAGGACATGCTACGTTCTTCCGTACTAGATTTTGGCCGCAGTAGGGATGATCACTTGACCTTAGTGGAGTTTGCATAAAACAACAGATATCAATCCACCATCGGTATGGCACCATTTGAGGCCTTATACGGTCGACCCTACAGATCACCACTATGCTGGACAGACCCAGCGGAGTCAGCACTTATGGTTCCAGATTTGGTACGGGGTACCACTGAGAAGGTGTAGATCATCCAGGAGTGGATTAAGACTACAAAGAGTATGAAGAAGTCTTAAGCTGATAGGAGACAGAAGCCCTTGGAGTTCAAGGAGGGAGACCATGTCTTCTTACGGTTCTCACCTCGATGGTGTTTGTGGATATTTGGCCGAGACAAAAAACATTCACCAAGTTTTATAGGACCTTTTCTGATACTTCAAAGGATTTGTGAGGTGGAATACCGCTTGGAACTACCATTGAAGTTGGAGAGGGTGTAGGATGTATTCCACATATCCCAGGTAATGAGATACATGCATGACCCATCCCACGTCATTGACCATGGAATGCTAGACTTTGATGATGAGGAGATGTTTACATAGGTTTCGGTGGGGATTAGGATCGACAGGAGCTGGTCCTTTGTGGACAATTGATACCTCTAGTGCATATTCACTAGCATCATGGGAACTTCCAGGAGAGCACATGGGAGCAGGCGGCTCAGATTTGTGCTCAGTACCCCTATTTTTTCCTTAGTCTATGTTGTGGCTTTCAGGGACGAAAATATCTAAGGTGGGGAAAATGTAAAGACTTAGATTTTACATGTAATTATTTTAATTATATGGAATTATTACGAGTCTACAAAAATTTAAGGCACATGATTTTGAGGCCCGGTGTGCGCAAAATTAATTTTTGAACTTTATTTAAGGTACGTTCAGTAAACACCTGGGGGAAATTTTATATTTTTTGAACCGACACTCAGATTAAAAATAGGAGGGCAGCGTTGAATTAGCAATGTTGATATTCTCTTAAGGGAGGCTTCACTACAACTATAGTAAGTCTGGAGAAAAAGTTATATTATGGAATTTTAAAATAATAATAAAATAACATTGTTATTTTATTTCTTTCATTCTTTTCCTCCAACAGAAAAGTGGTAGTGGTGGGACCAATGACATGTCAATCCATTAAATGGCTTGACAACTCGAATCCTTTGTAACAGTGTCGTTGGAATTAGGAAGGTCACTATTAAATGAACCTCCACTAATTCCAGGGGTGTTACTCATCCTCCCCCTATTTTATTTATTTTTATCTTGGGGTGTATTGGTACAGCTTCACAAAGAGATGAAGATCTAGTAAAGTGCCGCGATGCCCAACACTTGGAGGATGGTGCCGGTTCCAGTGGGTGGTGACAAGAGACACCGAATCACGAACCGAAGGACGAAGTTCAAGTGACAATGTTGGCAGCTTGTTGCGGGGATGACGAATTCCGACCCTTCCATAATCACGGGCGTTCTCCAATGATCACGAGGTAGGGATTTATTTTGTAAAAAATTCAAGTTATTGTTGAATCATTTTTCCCCTTAATGTTATCAAGCTAATGAGGATGGCGTGGGCCAAACAAACATGGCCCAGACCCTATTCTACCTTGTTCACCATTGATCTCTCTCTATGAAATAATGCCGACATGACGACACCGGCCGACCCTGATGGAGACGACGTGCTTCCATGTACTGCAAGAAGAGGCCACGACACCATGCTGTAGTGGTCAGTAGAGCGGATAGAACCAGCCAGCCTTGGAGGTGGTGCAGTGCGCCATCTCATTCCACTGGTGGGAAAGGGCCGTAGAAGAAGCAGTGATAGGTAAAGAAGGTGGCAGGCTACAACCGACCGCTGAAGGTGGAGGCCGAGCGGCACACTGTCGTGCTCCACTAGAGGAGTCCTCAGCTCGATCTCGTGGAAGGTGGAGAGCGGCGCAGCCCTATGCCATGCCGGGTTGGTGGACACCCGGTCGGCCAAAACGACCAACCATTAGGTGGTGGGGTCGCGCCTCACTAGCTGACCAAAATGACCCCGCACCCGCGAGGCCAGCTTGGAAGATCGGTCTGCCTTCTGGTGGACGAAGCCAGATGCCGGATGGTCGAGCGGGCCGGACCCGCCCAGTGGGCTAAGCCAAACCCGTGGCCCGGTGGGACAACGTGGGCGGGCCGAGTCCCACCTGACAGGCATAGACAACCGCGGCCTGAGTTTGAGAACTGAACCGGGCCGACCACGATGGGACAGACCCAGTAAACCGGGCCGAACCTTAGTGGGATGGAGCCAAGCTAGGTCAGGTTGACCCCCAGACCCATTCCGTCGGGTTGGTTTGACAGAGTTGGACTAGGCCCACACCTCATCGGTCCCATGATAGAGAAATGCCTAAAACTGACCAACCAGGTGTCTGTTAGATACGTTGTCGTTGGTGTCGGGATCCCTTTTGGGAAGCAGTCCTTTTGACAGATTCTGGTGGGCTTGACCGAGCCAGGCCAGACCAAGGTGCAATCAGCCCCTTTTCACTGAAATGGGTGTATCTTACAGACCGTACTCCCGTTTGACGAACATTCTATGGCGTTGGGACAAATAAGACAAGAATTTCATTTTGGTTTAATCCATGTTAGTTTTGTGAAATGATGGAGAATATAAGAGTTGGATCAACTCCAAATACAACCCGTCCCCCAACACTATAATGCCAATAACTTACAGATCAGACATCTGATTGATGCGACATCTATTGCGTTGGAAACCTTGTGACATGACAGATCATCAAGTTACTTCTTCATGGAAATTTGTGGACATTGAGGTATGACCGATGGATTTAGGACCAGTTCTACCAAACATGATAATGAGCATAAATCAAGTGGCTCGCAGTGAGGCAGAGGATGCAGATAGATCATACGGAGGTTAGTACTGAGCGATCCTGTGTGGGTAAGCACTGATCTTGTGCAGGTCAGGTCTTGTGTGGGTCAGCTCTCAGTGATCCTATGTGGGTCATCACATACTGATCCTATGTGGGTCCGATCCTGTGTGGTTCAGCACTCGGCGGTCCTGCGTGAGTCAGCACATACTGATGCTATGGGGGTCAGATCCTTTGTGATTCAGCGAGGGTTAGTTACCTTTCGAATCCGAGCAGTTCAGATCCTGTGAGGGTCATTGCAGGGGTTAGTACCTAGCGATCCTCTATGGGTCATACACAGCATGGTTATCTACAATGCCTCTAAACAGAGTAAGATGAAATATCTTGGCGACTAATCTTCTGTACTTCTATAATTCACTAATACCTGGTGTGAACTGAATCTTTCAATCTTCCGGATGTTATCCGTGTGGTACTCCTACCTTCACGGTGTTATCTTTATGGTGATACCTATGTGGTATATTTACCTTCGTGGTGTTATCTTCGTGGTGATACTTGTGTGGTACTTTTACCTTCACGGTGTTAACTTCGTGGTGTTACTTATGTGTTACTTTTACCTTCATGGTGTTACATTCATGGTGTTACCTTTATGGTCTTATCCCCTCATGTATGAGATGAGTATATCTTGATAACTTAGGATTATGTATTGGAATATACCTAAGTAGAGTTGTTGACTGCTCTATGCTGTGTGGTTGAAGTCTTGCTTTGGGGTTTCTACTTTGTGGAAAACTGGGAGACCTTCAGTGTCTTTGGGTACCTAATGAGTATTGTTATACTCACCGATGCAGGGGATATTCCCACACCTTATTCATTATTTTTCAGATGATGAACATCATTGATCGAGGCTATGGGAGCCAGGACTGGATGATGCTCAGAGGTGGACCATTTGATATGATGTGACACATGACTACTAATCGTGAGCTGTACCTACCCTTCAGTTTAGATCCTCAGTTGATGTTCCAGGAGTTGTTTTTCCTTTTCCAGTTGTACATGTACTTTCTAGTCGGTCCTTTATTCTCGCCCCTTTTACATTCAGCAGACTTTTTTACTACAATAGTTTACTTCATGGTTTCTTCTTGTTGAGTTCATGGTTTGTGTGTTTGTACATGTTTAAAGGAAATGACTTCTCGTTATAGGGATATTCCTTTCAGGTGAATGTTTACAACACATGGAATATGGAAGGCGGGATTTGGGTAGTCATAGTACGGGCCCCGAGGGACTATTAGTGACATTTTATGTTTTAGAAAGTTTTTTATAGATTATATTTTATTACCTTTTAATGTTACCCAGTTTAAATTAAACAAGGTTTCATGCATTTCAAGTAGTCAAAATTTATTGATTATAAATTATGAACTATAACTAAAATATAAATGATTATTTAAATAGTGGAGAAACATATAAAAATGGTTGATATTAAAACGAATTTTATCATTTTAATAGATATAGAATCATATAGTGGATAGATTACATTTTTGTTTAAAAGACTTTACGTCAAAGGAAATCATATAAAAAATGAGTATAATAACTATCTATGATTTTGTCCATCACAACAATCAGGTGTGCAAATTTGATGTTCATATTGAGATCATAGACCTCTATGTTGTGGTGAAGTATGATGATATAGATAGGGCTCTTCATTGGGTGATGGGACATGGAATTTTGAATTATTTTTCTATGACTCATCAGGAGGAGGTTTCATCTAGATGTCTTCATGTAAAACCATTCCTTATCCCATTATGTTAGTAGAAGTATACCCCATTATAGAATGGGGGAACCATATAGGCTGTAAATGATCATGCATGGAAGGTGGAGGCATGTGAAATTACCCTGGATAGATTCTAAGATCAGCTGTACCTGGAGAAAACAGTGGATATCATGAAAAAAGATTAACAGATATCGTGCCTCTGGATGCACAAACCCCATTGGATGAGTATGGAATACTAGAGGGTCATAATTTTCTTATGGAATAGGTAAGGCCTCTTGAGGAGCATGACATAATATACTAAATTTCCAATATGGATCCTCTACATCAACAAATGTTGAAGGACGTTTCTAAGTCGTATCCTCCACTCTTTGTGTATGAACGTCATATCCCTTTGGTGGAGGATCAAATATACAATAACGTAAAACACAATAAGATGAAATCGTTCATTACGCTGCAGCATGGTACGCCACCTGGATAAAGATGTCATCATCCTATATATCAAACATTTGGATGTTATGTTGTAGGATAGTATTCTATAAATTGATTAAAAATGAATTAAAATGGTAGAAAAAACTAATGAATTTTTTTTAACATGTTAGATCATGTAGCCATCTTCAGTGTAGAGTAAGGTACATTATAGACATTAGAATATACCATGGATCATACTAGAAGTGATATGATATTGGGAATCACATATTAAACATACCCTCAATATAAAATGATTCTCGTCTATGCCAGTGTTACAAATACATTATATGTCATCGGCGCCAGTAGACATCCCACCTCCCTGTCATCTTCACAGAATGCAGTGTTACTGACTATCTTGGTGGAAAGGAAATACACTAAAAAATATAAACAAGCCTCTAACTCTATTAGGATGGTTCCACTCAAAAATGTGAAAGTTAATGAGATTCAATACCACAATAAAATTGTGAATCCCATTTGTGTAGTATACATGCAGCTGGTCTAATATAGACTAATATGGCATCCATGAAATTTGAAATTCCATGTGACATCTGTTAAAAATATTTGTTACTAAAAACAATATATATATAATATTATAAAATTAACATGGAAAACTATATATACATTCATAAATGGGTAATATATGGTCAAACGTGAGACTATATGCATAAATGTTTTCCCTCAACGTCCTAAAAATTTGGTGTGCTTGAATCTTTCAGTAACGTACAACATAAAATGTGGTAAATAATTAGATATTAAAAATAATAAATCATATAAGAATTATTAATAAGTAAAATGAGTGATCATACTAGTTCCAACATAGAACATGATGAAACAAAACTATTTTAATCTTCTGACCAGCAAGACTAAGGGATAGGAGATAGATATGCTCTCATTCTCACATATGAAGAGTGATGAATATCCCCCAAGAACTATATAGTCTGATCGAAATTCCATGCATAAATCATTTTGGAGTGTAATCCAAACTCATAGATCCCCATATGTATATCCCGGACTGATCAAAATTCTCTAGTAGCCCATGATACAACATGTGCACATTAATATTAGAGTGATCAATGCACAATCTCCCTCTAATAATCGATAACATATATGAACATGCTCAATGCATGACCACCATTTGTAGAATCATTATTTCCCACAATGTCGATGCCTTGAAATTTCTGTACAAGATCAGGACAATATCCATGTGAGGGTCCTATAATAGTATCTCCCTTGATCGGAAGACCGAGAAGAACTGCCAAATCCTCAAGGGTGATGGTCATATCTACCTCAGGTAAGTTGAATGTATGTGTCTAAGGTCAGCATGTCTCAGTGAGAGATGCAATGAGGTGATGATCAACAAATTTATAACCTGATACAATGATGAAATAGATTCTAATATGACATTGTTATGATATAATGGTGGTTCTGACAGAATGTGATGATAATGATGTGCTCTATACACCCTGATCTGTCGAACCTCATGGATCCCAAGAATGTCATGTGAAACATTCCGATAATGATCAATGATTAATATAGTATCCTCCATTTGTATATATATATATATACACACACAAAATTAGCCTTATGTGTGAAATTTAAATATAATGTTTTGGTCGGTATAATATTAAGAATGGTATAATGTATAAAAATAAACGTCTATTCAATTTTTTTTAGTAAGTTGTTCTTACCAAAAAAATGTCAATTATTAATTTTTTCAAAGAGTATTTCTAAAGTGGGTTTAAATATAGTTTTATCTAGGAATGTTTTTTTAAGACATGGTTTTATATATTGATATATATAAACATTTTTTCTTCATTTTCTAAATGTTTATTTGAAAATAAATTACAAACTTTTTTCAAAATTGGGTAAAAGGAAGATAAAAAATCATAACAATTTATTTCTCTATGATAAAATGAAATATGTGATCATATAAAGTGATGTGGAAAAGAATAAAAACACTAAAAATATGAATGCTTTATTATAGAAAAGAAATACTTTGACATTTTTCAACAGAACAGAGTTTGGATGAGATGAGCCTGAATTTATAAGTGAAGTAAAATCCAATATATTTTCTAATGGTATCTTAATAGCATCATCCAAATGGATTTTGATACATGAAAAAACTAACTCCATGATTAATAATTTTCCTTGTCCACAATGGAATAAAAAAGTATCATAGGAGAATGGTTTCCATCTTGGGTTACAACAATCAACAACACACACATGATTTTTTTGTATAAAAACATTCCATAAATTTTTATGAACTATTTGCAAAATCAAAATGACTAAATACATGGGATGAATTCACAAAACAACCTAGGAAATTAAAAATGAGATTGATAAAGTCTCTTCTCATGAGATAAATGTTTTCTCATATCAATATGGATAAAAACATTGTTTTTGTGTTTGAGTATGGATAGAAATTGTGGAAACACCTGATATGAGTCATCCCAATCACTATAGACCCTGAAAATTTACTTTTCTTTCACCATCCATGCCTTTTTATTGGAAATATTAAAACCAAAATTTTATTATATCTGCTCTTAAACAAGGATTGTATAAACATACTAAAATGTGTTAATCATATCAATGATAATAGATGATATAAATTAACCACAAATTAAGTATGATATTGTGTCTTGTTTGGCTAAACACAAGTTTGAGATGCCTCAATCTTTGAAATTCTCCAACCTTCAATTACAAATTCAGTAATAAACCTCAAGTGGAATCTACATTAATCCCCATTTTTATCATACCGTATGATGTATTTTGTACATCTTGATTCATAAACTATATATGCAATGTGCTTTTCAATATTAAATATTTTTAATATGTTTTTCAATGCATCACTAATTGGAGAATCCCTTAAATATATAATGTATTGTCTTGCTCGGTAAAGTTGTCCTCTACAAATCCATGAAACTCAGTTACAGGTGTGATAACCACATTCACTTGTAGTATCTAGATAGGGATTTTATTTCTTAGATAAAAAAATAATATTTATTATACATAAATTTAAAACATCATACTATATTCTAAAATGTGAAACTAATGTTTTATAGTAACTTTATTTATTTTCTTGAAGGTATGTTCAATATTTTATTAAAAGAATATGATTCATATAAAACATATAAATTAAGAGTTCGGAAGTGGGTTTATAATAAGGTATGAATCACATAAATCATATGAGTAACCAATAATGTGTGAAGTTAAGATTTTTTTCATCTAGTTATCAATCATTCATCCTCTGTTAATTCTATGTTAATCCAAATTTAATCAATATCTAATCATTAATTAATTATTAGTTAATCCTTCATTAATCGTCAATTAATCATATATTAAGTATTTCATACTCATTCATTAATCACAATTTAATCATTACATCATAATAGATATAAAATAGGTACTTTATATCTAATTATTATTTAATTAACAATTAATCTTTAAGTAATTATTAGTTAATCATTATTTAGTCATTAGTTATTCATATGTTATTAATTGGCTATTTATTACCGAATAAATAGTTATGTATCAGTTAACCCTATATTAATAATTCCTTAATAATTATTTAATCACTCATTAATCATTACTTTTTTAATGAAGAATAATTAATTAATTTATAGTAAATTATTAGTTAATTATTAGAGTATCATTTATTAATAATTAGTAAATCATTATTTAATAATTAATTAATCATTATTTAATATTTAGTTGATCATTATTTAATAATTAGTTAATAAATATGTAATCATTATTTAATCACTCTTTAATCATTAGTTAATTATTATTTCATCATTAGTTAAGCATTCTTTAATCATTAGTTAATCAATAGTTAATCAATATTTAATCATTTGTTAATTATTCTGTAATCATTTTTTAATCATTCATGATGTATTAGTTAATCATTAATTAAACATTCATTAATTAGTGGTTAATCATTTTTAATCATTAGTTAATCATTATTTAATAATTTTTTAATCAATACATAATCATTTGTTAATCAATTTTTAATCATTAGTTAATTATTCTACAATCATTAGTTAATGATTCTTTAATCATTATTTAATCATTAGCTAATGAATATTTAATCATTAGTTAATCATTTCCAATCAATCTATAGTCATTAATTATACATTCTTTAATAAATAGTCTATCATTATTTAATCATTAGCTAATCATTAGTTAATCAATAATTAATTATTAGTTTATCATTCTTTAATCAATAATTAATTAGTCCTTACTCATTTAGTAACAATCCATTAATCCTTATTTAATCATTAACTAATGATTAGTTAATAATTAATTCATCATTCCTTAATCATCAGTTAATGAATCCTTAATCATTAGAAAAGGAATCTTTAATCATTGGACAATCCTTTTTTAATCCTTAGTTAAAAATTCATTAATCATTATTTTTCCATTATTTTATCATCTATTAACAAATAGTTAATCATTAGTTAATATCTATATAATCATTCATTAAATATTCTTTAATAATTATTTATTCATAATTTAATCATTAGTTAATCAGTATTTAATCAGTCTTTAATCATTTTTAATTATTATTCAATAATTAGTTATGATTTCATCAATAATCATTTAATAATTAGTTAACTATTCTTTAATCTCTATTTAATAATTCTATAATCATTATTTATACAATCTTTAATCATTATCTAATCACTAGTTAATCATTCTATAATCATTAGTTTATCAATATTTAATCATTATTTAATCATTATTTATGCATCATTTAATTATTGTTTAATTTTTTATTAATCATTATTTAATCATTCTTTAATCACTTGTTAATCCTTCTTCAGTAATTAATTAATAATTTGTTAAGCATTCTTTAGTAACTAGTTAGTCATTGATTAATCATTATTTAATCATAAGTTAATCATTCATTAAAGAGTAGTTAATAATTAATTAATCATTCATTAATCATTCTTGAATCATTAGTTAATCATTCTTTAATCATTATTTAGTTATTAGTTAATCAACCTCTAATCATTAGTAAATAATTCTTTAATCATTTTTAATAATTTTTTAAGAATTAGTAAATCATTTTATAATCACCATTAAATCCTTATTTAGTCGTTATTTAATCAATATTTACTAATTCTTTAATCATTCTCTAATCATTAGTTAATCAATCATCAATTATTAGTAAAACAATAGTCAATCATTAGTTAATCGGTCTTTAATCATTAGTTAATATACCATTAATAATTAAATAATAATTCATTAATCAACAGTTAATCATTCTATAGTCATTAATTAATCATTAGTTAATCATTCTTTATTCATTACATAATCATTTGTTATTAATTGGTTATTTATTATATAATCATTAGTTAAAAATTACCTAATCATTAAGTAATTATTCCATACTCATTATTAGAAAATCATTATCGAATCATTCTTTGATCCTAATTTATTATTTAGTTAATAAATACTTAATCATTACTAATAATATCTATTGATTGTAAACTATATCTAACTAACCAAACTATTATGTAAATAACATATCTATAGAAGCTAAAAATTAATGAATGAATGAATAAATAAATAATATTAATATATATGGGACAAAATACATCAAAAAGATATTCACAAAATTTTGGCACCCTTTTTAGGCCAAAGAAACCACCACACTCAAAGGAAGATGATGTGGGATGAATAGAGAGAGAAAGTGAGGGAGTTAACATGGGGAGATGAATATTTTTTTAGTGAGGTGGGGGGGGGGTGGCCTTTTATAGGAACATTAGGGAAATATGGCTAGGGAGCTTCCACCATTTAGGTTTATTTAGGAATAAGGTGGTGTCGTATTAGTTTCCTTTCGATTTACTTCAGGCCGAAGGAGTCATACCCATGCCACTTTTACCATGTTATCGATCAGCAAAAATTAGAGAAAATGATGTCATTTGATATACCATATTTAAATTAATTTGATAGGCAACAAGGACACAACCTCCTTTCAACATTAGAAATAGTTGTTTTAAACTAGTATTATATTAATAAATGAAGATCATCTTGGTAGTATCATCTAATTTAAATTCTATTTTATTAATAATATTTATTTGAAATTTTTTCCACAATTTCATTATAATTTCTCTAAAAATTATAACAGTATAAATTCTAGAAACTCAAATTTTCACCCTGAAGAATACTCAAAATTCATTAATGATTGAAGTCAAATAGTGCCCCAGAAAGTCCCACACACATAGAACTTTTCAAATTTTCAGGCTAACTTTAATTATTATGATTTTCAAATTCATATGAAAATATTGAATTCATAAAAAGTCTTCCTTAAAGTAATATGTTTTCACCAAATTAATATGATAATCCTTATGAATTTGTATAGAAATTCAATTTTATAAGAAACAAATTTGAATTCATAATAAACTCATGAAGCCATATGAAAATTCATGAATTCATAAAAATTATTTGTGAAGTCAAATAAAATCCATTTCATATAAACATGAAGTTATATGATAATGATTTTGTGGAAATTATAACTTCAACACTTAAATTTATTACTTCAATAAATTTAATTTTGGTCCTCCTTCAATCATTTTGATCCCTCCTTAAACATCTCAAAAAACAATGAGAATATAATATATTTGTGTACCTTCATCCACCAAAACCTATCAATAATCTCTAAAAAAACTACACATTAATTATCACATGTAAAATATTGAGTATGTAAATATAAAAATACTCCAAGAATCATCGCTTTTATATTTTCCACTTAATATGAAAACATCTCAACAACATATATTGATATCACCTTCAACACCAAGCTCTGGTATTCAAATAAAAATTTAATACAATGGGAACAATAAGAATATAGTGTGAGATAATGAAATAAGATCATAAAATATAATGTTTAAACTAGAATTAATGAACTTAATAAAACACATGAAATAAAATTATAAAGACTCTATCATATCAACAAAGGTTATTCGAGATAAAAAACCCATCATAATCATGAATAAAATCATACCTTATAATTCATACTTTGAGAATGATTCATACACTAATCATAAATTATTATCTACCCCATAATCAGTTTCATTCCATATTAAAATGTGTAGTCAATAAAAAGTTCTTGCATTGAATCACATGGGATCCCAAATACACATGAAATAGCTGGTCTGCAGCACATACACCACATGATAGGTTTAGATGAAAAAGATTCCCAACAAGAAAAATGAAATCCATATATATTACTAGATTTAAAATTTGTCATATATTTTAAAAAAAATTATCAATACCCATTCATCACAACATTCATTGATGAAACCCATGCTGGTTTAAAAATTGAGATGATAATGAATCAAAAATCCCACCTCCAATAGGTCACATGTTGACGACTAGAATAAATGTAAGTTTTCACAAGTGAGTAATTAACATCTTAATTCCTAGGAAAATATACCCAATCTAGAAATCAATTCCATTTATATATAAATATAAAATTTCACATTACTCAATATCACCTATAACTACACGAAACAAAACAATACAACAAGATGAAATTCAGGATCAAGGATTCAATCTTCACTCATAATACCCAAATAGAAGTATCCCAATAATCTCTTAATCAATCATAATAAAAATCCAAGAATCACTATAGAGGGGTGAGAAAAAATGAGTACTCTATGGGATCATTTTAAAAAGAACATAAACGTTCCTGTAAAATCAATATTCCGGTATAGATATTTTTGAGAATAATTATGGAATTTTTGAAATAATATAAAATTTAGATCACTAATAAAATTTAATGGATATATACCATAACTGAATAAAAACCATAATCAATGTAGATTTCCCACATCTTAAGAACCATAAAATTAAGCGGAATGTTCAACATCTCAAGTTACCATAATCTCAGCGATTAACTGCCTCCTCTGAAACAATTTCAATTACCAGCAAAACATATTAATCAATAATTGAGGGAAAAATTAATGATATATATATATTTTTTAAAAAAAGGAATCAAAAAAATTACCACATCTCACATTTTTTATTAAGAGGCCCTTATAACTCAATGCCATTGGGATCCAGCAGAAGGACCCATTACCAACTGACCAAGATAAAGAGAATGATACAAAAACCACAAAAAACTAAATCTAGAAAAAAATTATATGAATGATATAAATTTATAATTCAATACCACCTTCCATCCACCATGACACCAATATCAACCATCATTGTAGCGTCAAATATATCAACCAACTCTGATCATCCATTCTTTAATTGCATAATCCATGGCCTAGAACAACTCAATAATAAATGAAAAAAATCTCACAATTCATACATCACACCATAGTAATATCATTCCACAAATGTTACATAAATCACAACCATGGATCGAAAATATTTAGTAATCATGTATCATGGTAATAGAATAGAAAAAATTATCCATCAGCACATTAAAATGATATAACAATAAAATAAATATTCATACCACCATGAATATTATCATCATATCATTTTCCCATTATATTGATATCATTACATACTTATCAAATTTAATCCATCCATTTATAATTTGAATTACCAACTAAGTACTAATCAATATTAGAAAACCCATTAAATGATTTTACCCTTAACAATAGTATTAATAATTCATTACCCAATCCAATTGACACATTATTAATTTAATCTAGGGGTTACATGTGATTAAATATCTAATTAACTCAGTTATCCAAATTAGTAAATTATTTAATTTATATTAGAAGTCAACTAAGACATTCAGACAACTATTACATACAAAAAACTAAATATAACTGTTGGACTCATCTATTTTGATAATCACAAATAATTTTATCTGAAAATCTATTTCAATCTATTTTATTCTCATGACTTAGCTAAAATTATTTTAGAGTATAAAATGTATCTAAGTAAAAGGTAACTGTTGAAGGCTACTGGTAAGAAGTCACTATTCTAGGCCACTATCATGGTTACCATTGGAAAAGTCTACCATTGGACAAGTATACTGTTGGACAAGTATACCATTGGAAAAGTATAACGTGGATGAATTCTACCATAGAAGATGTCTACCATTGGACAAGTCTAACATTGGACAAGTCTACCTTTGGGAAAGTCTACCGTTGATGAAGTCTACTGTTGATGAAGTATACTATTGATGAAGTCTAATGTTGGTGAAATCCACAGTTACAAGGTCACCATTACATGGTCATGGATGTAAGACTACTGTTAACGGTTACCACTGAAGGCTACCGTTGGAAGGATATATTTTGAGATTGCCGATGTGCACCCACTGTAGAATCCTACCAATACAAAGGATACTATTACCAGTCTATCGACACCAATTCTTCCTTACTTTTTCAATTCCTAAATATTAATTCTAACTATCATATTTGATTAATTAAATTATTCTATATTTAATTAATGATGATTGTAAACATTTCAGGAGATAGTACATGGGATAGTACGAGGTACAAGAAAGATTTCATGTGATATACTCATTCCCATTGTTAGGCCTCAAATATTAAAAGAGAGGGCCATGAAAGAATGAAGAGTTTGCCACATACGCGCATACAAAGAGTGGTGGAATACGAAGTGGGATATAGCTTACTCACTAGATCAATGTAAAACCATCCAGCCCTAACAATCTGAACCCACAAGCATCACGAAGATCATTTTGGGACAAAAAAACTTCTGACTTCTGTGCCTCATAAACTCTTGATCAACATCATAAGTAGAACACTGAAATCTAGATACTAGAGTAACGACAGTTGGTTTTTATGACAAGTTTCAAATAAATACTCCAACAACAAATTCTTCACTCTGAGGAGTCAAGAGCTGAAATGCCAACTCATAGTGCATTCTAAAATCCATATTAATTTATCTGGCACTACTATGTTTCTTATTTTACATTTCTGAGCAGTTTCTGTTTGTTACACACACACTGAATCCTATTTTTTAACTAGTACTTACTGAAAATCCCCACTCAATACTATCTCAACTCTTATTCCCCACATATAATTGTGCAATAAGCCTTGTGTGGCTTGGTTACTTGTTTTCCCATGAATAACTATGTTAGAGTTTTTAGAACATGGAAAGTTTATAAAAAATGTTGTAAACACCTATACAGGTTGTGTATCAAGTTTATTTATACAAACATCTTGGTGGCAGGTGATTAACAAGTGGAGAAGATTAGGTCTCAACTTGAGACTGAACCTCTTGTTTTACTTCTATATGTATTATATTTTTTTATACTCTATTTTGATATTATCCACTACTTATATTTGCTAAAACATAAAACTGTTTTTCTCTCACTTTGATAGTTAGTTTTGGTTAGTGTGTGTATTTTTTTAATTCATTATACTTGTTTTAAAAGTTTTATAAGTGTTCTACACCGATACATCTTATTATTAATAAACCATTAAGAAACCTGTTGTCCAACCAAAAATTTACATTTATACTTCCTTAATTAACTGGGTTGTTTTGAATTGGGGGATTTAAATCATAATGATTTTAACAAAAATTTTAATTGGAACTCAATTCACTCCACCTCTTGAGTATCCACTCCGACGAACATTTGGTATCAGAGGATTATATTTTCAAGTGTTAAATTTCATTTCAACTGTAATTCTAGCTGTATTTTAAAGATCATAAAAATTCCGTCATATCTAAATTTTCAGTTATTTAAATTATAATTAACTATAGAAACTAGAGTTAAGGGTGCTGATATTAACATTCCACCTTTATTTCATGGTAATAACTATGCTCAGTGGAAATTAAAAATGAAAATGTATCTAGAGAGCATGAGACCTGAAATCTGGGACATATTTGATGAACAACATACCTAGCTTGCAACTACTAAAGACACATGGTCTCAGTTGACTAAAGCCACATATAACAATAATTGTAAAGAAATGAATTCTTTGTACTGTTCTCTAGGTGATGAGGAATTCAACTGAATATCTATTTGAAAGCCATCATAGGAAATTTGGGATACTTTAGCTATTTCTCATTAGGAAACAACTACTGTTAAAGAAATGAGATTAAATACATACACTATTAAATAAGATAATTTTAAAATGAATCCTAATGAACTAATCATTGACATGTATCTTAGGTTAAATGAAAAAGTGAATAATATGAGTCTTCTTGGGAAACCAGTTGACAACAAGGACCAGATTATGAGACTTCTTAGATAACTACCTGATAGATGGAGAGGAACTTCTGTTTCTATCCGATAATCATGTGACATAGGAAAACTACAAGTAAAGGGATTAATTGGAAAGCTTATGATATATGGAGAAGAACATAAAGTGAATTAAGAAGTAGATGAAGAACCATGGAAGAAATCTGTAAGATTCAAGACTTCAACCTCAAATAGAAAAGACAAATAAAAAAATTAATGTTCTTGTAGATAGTTCCACTAGTGAAGAGTCAGATGCATATAGTTATGAGGAGATGTCTAATCTTGCTAGAAGGTTCAAAAAGTTCTACCAAAAGAATAAATTAATTGGGAATTCAAACATCAAGGGAACTTATGATAGTAATGGACAATGAAAGAAAGACAGAAAATGGAATGACAACTCAAATGAAATAATATTCTATGAGTGCAAATGAAAAGGTCATGTGAGGGAAAACTTCCCCAAGATAAAATTAAAAAAGAGATATGAAGATAAGGGAAATGGTTATAAAAAGGCTATGAATGATACTTAGAGTGATTCAGAAGACAAATCTAGTTGATCTAATGCTTCTGACAGTGAATAGAACAATCATGCAAACTTATGTTTCATGACAGAAACATCTGAGGTAACACTTAATTCTCTTATACATAATTCATATTATTCTGAAAATAAGAATGAGTCATATAATGATGAAGATATGACTAAGGATGAACTATTTTAATAATGTGAAATTCTTAAGGATTCTTTTAATGAGCATAAGGAAAAATATAAATCATTAAAGAGACAACATGCTTTAAATGAAAATTACAAGTCAAATCTATATATTGAAAAAGAGAAATTCATCCATCTATTAAAAGAAAACATTGAACATAAATTATCAAATAAACAATTAAAGAGAGATCTTTAGAAGTTTATTGTAGGTGAGATACCTTGACTTAGTTTCTAGGAAAAAAAATTTCCCCAAAATATACAACTGGTCTAAGATATCAACCTGGATAGAAAAAAATTAGCAAAACCAAATTCGTTCCAAAATCTGGACAGTTCACTGCTAATTCCTATTCTGGACCATATTTTGAGAGAAAATTTTAAAAAGGACCTAACAAAATATTTATGCATATTAATATGTATTTTTATGTTAGGATGCCAGTAAAGAAAATATGGGTTCCCAATGTTTTACTTGCTAACCTCTAAGGATCCAAGAAAATATGGGTACCAAAGTTACCCCATGCCTAATCTATTTTGTAGGGAAGTTTCCTAAAGAGTTTCTATACGACCTTGTGGTATCTTGACAGTGGGTACTCAAGACATATGATAGGATATTATTCTTTCTTCAAGAGTCTAATCAAATTTGAGGGTGGACATGTAACTTTTGGTGACAATGCAAAAGGAAAAATCACCATCTTAGGCCAGATTGGTAACCCTAACACAATATTAATTTCCAAATTAATCTTTGTTGATGGATTAAAGTACAATTTACTTCATATCTCTAAGTTGTGTGATGATGATTTTAATTTAATGTTTGGAAACTATGCATGCAATGTGTTTGATTCAAAAAATGATTTAGTATTCACTGCCTGTAGAAATGAAAATGTGTATGTTGTTGATTTAAATTCCTTATCCACAAAAAAGTTTTCTTGCTTAAATGATTTTAATAAGGAATCCTGGTTGTGGGATAGAATATTAGGACACTAAAATGTGAACTCACTTAGGAAACTAACTAGGAAATTTTTAGTTACAAACTTACCTAAATTGGAATTCCCTCTTAACAAAGTGTGCAATCCTTATCAAAAATGAAAGTAGCATAAACACTCATTCAAACCAAAGAAAAAAGTCTCTACATCTCAACCACATGAGTTGGTTCACATCGACTTGTTTGGACCATCAATAGTTTCAAGTGTAAATGGGAAGCACTATGTTTAGGTACTTGTAGATTATTTTTTTAGGTTCACATGGATATACTTTTTGGCTCACAAAATTGAATCTTGTTCTCATTATATAAAATACACTATGTCTGTGGAAAATCAAAGTGAGCTTAGGATTAAGACATTGAGAAGTGATCATGGTTGTTGTTTTGGAAACCAGGAGTTTGAATATTATTTCCCACACAATGGTTATAGTCACAATTTCACTTCTCATAGAAAAACTCAGCAAAATGGATTTATAGAAATAATAAATAGGACACTTCAAGAGATTTCCCAAACTATTCTTAGTGAGTATAATATACCTATTTTTTTGGGATGAAGCTGTAAATATAGCTTGTTATACCATCAATATAGTCTTGATTAGACCTATTCTTAAGAATACCCCTTATGAACTTTAGAACAATATGAAGCCTAAGGTAAACTACTTTAGATTTTTTGGAAAAAATTCTTTATTCATAACACTAAGGACAATCTTGAAAAGCTTTCAACCAAAAGTGTTGAAAGTATTTTCTTAGGTTACACAATCTCGAGTAAAGCCTATATAGTGTTTAATAAGAAAACCAAATGTGTGGAAGAGTCAGTTCATGTAAAATTTGATGAGACTTATCCAAAGGAACCCAAAACCTCTCTTGAATATCTGGAAGGGGATATGTCAATTCTGGACCTTAATGATAAATATAGTGAACCCCCTGTAAAAGTAACCAGTTCTCCAAATTTTCCAGAATATGCACCTATTAAACCAGAACCTATAAATAACCATGAGGTGTCCAGTTCAACTCTTTCTATAGGTATTATAACTCTCAAGAATCTTCCTTTAGATGTTGTAGTAGTTGATTTAAATATAGAAACACAAACTAGATCTTCTATGAGAAAACAAGATGAACATCAAGCTTTCTTTTCACATCATGATCCCAAAAATATTAATGATTCTATCAATGATGAACTTTGGGTGATGGCTATGCAAGAATAATTAAATCAATTTGATAGAAAAACTGTTTGGGAACTAGTTGAAAAACCTAAGGACACTTTGATAATAGGCACCAAATGGTGTTTTGGGAACAAAGTTGATGAGTCTGGGAATATAGTTAGAAACAAAGATAGGTTAATGGCACAAGGATATAGTCAAGAGGAAGGAATAGACTGTGGGGAGACCTTTTCACCTATAGTTAGTTTAAATTCCATTAGGATACTACTTGCTTATGCAGCACATCTGAATTTTAAACATTATCAAATGGATGTTAAAAGTTCTTTTCTAAATGGGTACTTCATTGAGGATGTGTTTGTTGAACAACCCCTAGTTTTACAAATCCCCATTTTCCAAATCATGTTTTTAAACATTGAAACGCTTTATATGGTTTAAAGAAACCTCCAAAAGCTTGGTATGATAGGATCAATTCTTTTCTTATTTCAAAAGGTTTTACTAAAGGAATAGCTAATCCTACTCTCTTAATTAAAATAATTTTCAAAGATGTTTTGAAAGTAAAAATTTATGTAGATGATAAATTTTTGGATCTTTAAAAAAAAAATTATGTACTGATTGTTCAAAAATAATGCAAAATGAATTTGAAATGATCTTAATCGGAGAACTCAAATTTTTTCTTGCATTTCATATTTTTCAAAATAATGATGTTATTATTTTGAATCAATGTAAATATATTAAGGATATTTTAAAACATTATTTTTGGATGGTAGTAAATGTAGTGATACACCTATGATTACCACTTGTAAGTTGGATGCAGATGAAGTTGGAGAACCAGTTGATCAAACCAACTATAGAGGTATGATAGGGAGTCTTCTCTACCTTACAGCTAGAAAACCAAACATTATATTCAGTGTATTCATGTGTTCTCTCTTTCAATCTAATCCCAAAGAAACTCATTTAAATACTGTTAAAAGGATTTTTATTTATCTCAAATATACTCCCAACATATGACTATTTTATCCAATAAAACAATCATTTGATCTAATATGTTATTATGATGTGGATTTTGCTGGTTGTAAGTTAGATAGAAAAAGTACCTCAAGAACATGTCACCTTTTAGGTAAGTCACTAGTATCATGGTGTAGTACTAAACATAATTTTGTTGAATTATTTACTACCGATGATGAATATATAGTTATTGGTAGTTATTGTTTTAAAATTATATGGATGAAACACACTTTACTATAATATGGATATCCATGAAAACATGTCTCTATAAACTGTGACAACACAAGTGCTATTAACATTTCTAAAAATATAGTATCTCATGCTAGGACAAAACATATTGATGTATGGCATCACTTCTTGATTGATCATTATTAAAGAGGTGATATCACTATTGATTTTATTGGAACTGAACATCAATTGGATGATATATTCCCAAACACTTTGAATTCATAGAGGTTAAAAATGTAAAACATGAATTATGGATGATTAATATCACTATTAGACCTCACTGTTTGGACCACCTCAGTGTTAGGACCTCACTGTTAGACCTCACTATTTGGACCACCTCACTATTAGGACCTCACTGTAAGGACCTCACTGTTATACCTCACTGTTATAACCACCTAACGGTTAGGACCTCACTGTTAGGACCTCACTGTTAGACCTCACTGTTAGGACCTCACTGTTAAGACCTCACTGTTAGGACCACCTCACTATTATGACCACACTATTAAACCTCATTCTTAGAACCTCACCATTGTACCTCTCTGTTTGGACCCCACCATTACTTTATATTTTATACAGGAATCTGAACCATTTTATTTGTATTGTTTTTTCTCGATTTGTTTTTATTTAAATCCCTAAATGATAAAATTATATTTCAAACTCATTTCGATCCACTCTACTCCTCACTCTCAACCCCCTGTTCTCTGAATCCTTAAACCCTACCACTCTGCTGAACCCTCAATACACCTCAATCCTCAATGGAAAGATCCAAGAGAAATTTGGTTGATGATTGAGAAAAACTAAGGGCAAATAGACCTTGAGTTGAGTCCAGTGGTGGTGGTAATATATCAATAGATCCTATTATCCCTCATCTATCAAAGAGAACAATTTTGGCTGAAAATGAGTTAAGCGAAGACTGGTTTATCTCGAGAAAATATTTAGTGCTGGAAGCACTAGAAGATAAAGGATATGTGGAGTGCTTTTCCAACAATAATGGACCATACTACCTGAGGCTAGTCAAATAATTCTATGAATATCTAAAATGTGAGAAGTCAGATGATGAGAACCGACTGATGTTAAGAGTAAATAGAACTGAGGTAAGGTTTTCATCTACTGAATGGGATGAATGTCTAAGGGTACCTCATGAAGGTATATGTGACTAATACTCCAGAGTTATTCCTCCAGATAGTGAGACTTTTGGTTATGAAAATGATTTGAAATAACTGATAGGAAATGGGACCTCAAGAAAAATTATTACTACTAAAATGAATGGAGATGATATACTTTTATTCATGTTTGTCCAACATGTGATAAGTACCAGAATAGGGGACTTCCCTGTGTTGAAGTATCATGATATATTCATAATTTATTTACTGAATCATGGGTATAAGGTGAACCGGTGTAGGTTGCTGATGGCTGAGTTGGATGACATGACTAAGCCATTTTCAAAATCAAATGCTCTATTTCATCCCAAACAAATTTATGTGATGCTAAAGGTTAAGGGAACTACTAGAGAGAAAGAGGAAACAATTGTTTCTAATGTAATGTCTTGGACCTCTCTAGTCCATTAATTTGGTAAAATGAGGTGTTAGAGGTGTTCTAGGAGGTCAAGCTTACTTATCCCCAACACTTTTCCAAAATTTCCATTCCGGTGAATAGTTCCAACGATAGACAATTGTGAATGGTAACTTCACATTACGTTTCTAGGTGATTTTGATGTTTCTAACTACCTTTGGTTTGAAGTAGTTACTTGGGGGTGCGTTTGGGTGGAATTTTAAGGAAAACTAAAGTGTAATAGCTTTTGCATGGGCAGCGCACGATTTGTCTAAACCGTGCAGCCAAACCGTGCATAGTTGGTCTTGGAGGAAGTAGCTTCCCCACGAGAGGCACACATTTTTTCATATTGTGCAGCCAAACCTTGCGATAAGGGTGGCCAACATAGTAGTTAATGCACAGTTACCTCATAGTTTGTTAAACCATGCGAACTAACTGTGCGACCACTTAAATGAGATCCTAAAATAGTGGATCTCACTTGTTTTGCCTCTAAATGGCTCGTTTAAGCTTTTAAGCGGCCATAACTCTGGATTTTTCTCCTCCTAAGGTCATATAAGGTTCTCCCATTATTCTGGAGGTAATCCGAAGGCTTTTTTGGATGAATCTATGTTGGATTCTTGAGGTATGTCGACGGTCTTCTTCATTCTTGTTCGGTTTAATAGATCTAATTTGATTTAATTCTCCTCTTCTCTCAGTTTCTTAGATCTACACCCGTTATTGGTAGATCTAAGTTCTTGGATTACAAGTTTTATGATATTTGGTCTTGATCTTTCTAGGATAATAGATCTATGGTGGGTTTTTGTAGAATCAACCTGGTTTTCTTGAGCATTCTTCGACCGTTGTGGTTTTCGTCAAAAACCATCGAGGTAGGGGATTCATTACTTATCTTTCATTTACATGAAATTTTAATGTTAGCATGTTTTATCCTACTGGATGAAAATGGAGTTGACTTAATAAATATTTGAACTGGATAAATAAATTGATATCGATCGTATGTTGTTGCCTCTTGATTTGATAGATAGTGCGATATCAATGCTCGTTCCTGATGAAAATCAGTAAAGAACGTAAACTGATATTAATTGATATTTGTTTGGATAAATATAAAGAGGCATGTAAATGAATCTGGTTCTCGTTGTAATTTTATGTTAATCAAAGTGGCGTAGTATGCATGTTTAATCATTTGTGATAGCTTACTGTTTAGGTTTCCTTATTTTGGAACCAATGAATTATAAATCTATTAATTCAAGATAGATTGAAGAACTGATTTTTTGATAATTCATTGAAGGGTTCTGAGTTACCATGTTGATTGTTAAATGGCTAATAGCCCAAGTAATGTGATATTTGTTCTTCATACTGCTTGTGTTGAGACGTGATCCTGGATGGGTGTTGTGATATGTGGGGGCATGGAGGCCTTGTGGTTGTGGTAGAGGATGATACTTAGAGTGGAGAGATGCATTGGTTTATGCATGTGGGTGTCAGGGAGGACACCAGGGATGATGGAGTGGGATGAATGTGATTATTGGATTCTTGCTGGTTCTTTAGTTGTTTATCTGCTTTACATTTCCCCACTGCTCAAGGTAGCTGGTCTTGCTTAACCTTCTTCTGAAAGAGGTGAAGATGTGCGGGGTATGCCACGTGCTTTCCGTGTTTAGCCTCTCCAGTGATTATGGGTCTATGCTCTTGCTATAGGCAGCAAAGACTCAATGGGTATTACATCTACTCACCGTGTTGATCCCCCTAGTGTTAATAGCATATAATTATTTTCTAGAATGCTTAGGAATATGGGAATGTAAATCTATAATGAATATTTGAATAAATGGTGTTAACTAATGGGGTTGGAGTTCACTAGAACATAATGAGGAGGTTGTAATTTTAAAGTGACAGTGGACTTTGGGTGTGATGCTAACGAAGTCTAATGTGGAATAGTTCATGGTTAATTAATGTTTATTGAATTACTTAACATAAAGTGGAATTGATAAAAATGGAATGATGTTATCTAATGAAGTTATTTAAATGGTTGTATGCTTATAGGATACCTAGTCATAAAAGTGGCAGCCCGAAGTCTGAGAGACTTTAGCTTCATTTGAGTCTAAGATTAGGTAAAGCCTATAGTGTGGTTTTGAGATATAGTATATTATGTACTTTTTTTGTTTCTATACGCTAATCCACCCTGTTAGTAAGGGAAACTGACACCCTAGGGATTCTGAGCCCTTGAGGGTGTTTTCCCCAATATTCTGGTGGGAGGAAGAATGGCTGACTACCCCCTTTGGACCCACTCTCTTCTCTTGGTAGATACTTGTGCTGGTAGGAAAATCAATTAGTTTTCCCCTTGTATGTGTGTAGAGGTCTGTAATGGCTTATGGTTATTTGCACACATAAATTATGGATATAGTATCCTATGGACTACTATAAGTGTAATGTGTATAGGCTGTGATGGCTTGAGGATCCTTACTTGGTGTGTTGTTGTAATGGCTCGAGGTATAATAATCGATGTATGATACAAATTATGAGATCTATGGTGGCTCCCGGAAACTACTTGGTTACTTTGGTGTGTGGATGTGGTGGTTTTGTTTCATGATGTGCAAATTGTGGTGCTTCGCCCAGGTGTCTGTGGGCAAGAATTTTTGGAGAGAGATGCTCCAGACGTGCGACGTTGGGGAAAAGCTGGAAACCAGGGCGGAATTAGTATCCAGGTTCCCTAGATATTATTTATTATATGATATATTCTTATATGCATTACTTGGTGAGAGTTTCTATCATGAGGTTGGGAACATAGTATACCTGTTTAGGTGACGAGTAAGTTTCACTTGTTGTTCACTATGCTTTACCATTCTTTCTTTACTTTTCCATGAGAGGATTTGGGGAGGATGCTACTGAGTATACTATTATACTCACCCTACGTATATATTAACTGTTTTTCCGGTCACATGGAGAAGGATGGAGATCAGGATGGTGTTTACTAGATTCTAGTTGCTGGTGCTGTTCGGGCTTGTGGTTTCTTCTGCTTTTACTTTCTGTTTGGTACTTGCAGTTTTTCCCCTTTTAGTTGTAGTACTTTTTCATGGAATTACATATGTGGACTTGGGTTTCTTTTATATTTCTGTTCTGAGTTTGAGTTGGTCGAAGTCTATCTTATCTCTCTCTTCCGCATGTGTTCTCATAGAGGGTATGCCTCCCATTTGTGAGTTTATTATACCCTCTGTGCTAGTCGCCAACCCGGGGCCTGCTGGAGGCAGGACTCGGTGGTAATTATCTCCCTTCTCACATTGTCGAGCAAGGAGGTGTACACTTTGTGCAGAGGGGGTCATGAAAGAGTGGTATCAGAGGCTGGTTGAGGGATAAGATGTAGTTTGGAGTTAGGCACAGGTGAGGTTGCATGGGTTGGTAGGGCAATAGTGTTATTCCTGATTAGCAAGTGAGGTAAACACTGGAGAACGGCTGAGACAGATGTGTTTAGGCCCCACTATGATCTTATGAATGAACCTTTAAGTTTACAATGACTACTAAACAAGGTGATACTTGTTGTAGGGTAAAGACCTAGGAAAGGATCATGCATCATTCTTCTTTGTTCCCATGTTTGAATGGGAAGACCATGGGATATGTTAACCTAAAATGAATAAAAGAAAACAATTAATTAATTAATTAATATTTAGTCTTCCATATTACAGGTTTAGGAGCGCTAACAGTTTTTTATTTTACAGGTATGGCTCCAGGTCGACGTCCTCATCAGGATTGTGCAGAAAATGTCCAGCAGCCTGTTCCAGCAGGTCGTCACAGGGTAGAGGTTGACGACGACGACACATGGAGGAAGAAACTCCGAGAGTTTCAGCACTAGAGTCTACAAAAGTATGAGGGCTCCATTTCAGATGTAGTAACAGAAGACTGGTTAGAGGAGGTCGATATAGGCTTCAGTTCGATCCGTTCTCGGGAAGAGCACTGGGTGTCCTTAGTTGTGATGATGCTATGTGGAGCATCAAGGAAGTGGTGGTTCTTTTTCCTCTAGGATCGTGAGGAGTCAGTGATCTCATGGGAGGAGTTCCGAGACAAGTTTAGAGTCGAGTTCCTTTTGTCGACAATGAAGAAGTCCAATCGCCATGATATTCTTACCCTTTAACAGGGGAACTCTACTGTTCAAGAGTTTGGAATCCATTTCAGGAAGTTTTTACGATATGCGTCGGATATGTTACGAGATAAGGAGCCCAAGGAGAGGAATTTCTAGGAGGCTTTTCATCCATTGATCCAGCGTCAGGTCACCCCATTTATGGTAAATACATATCTTGAGGTACTGGTGAGGGTAGAGGTTGTTGAGAGGACTTCTTCCAGGATAAGATCATCATGAGATGGGAATCATCATGATTCCTCACGAAGCAGAGCTGTGATCCGGGGTCCCAGTTTTCGATGTAGAAGAGTTTTCATTCAGCTGGGGGTAGGTCCTAGCCCTTCACATCTCGTTTATCCAGAGGCAGCAACTCTCTGGCCAATGCCAAGGGATCAGGTGATTGTTTTTCTTATGGTGGTCGTGGTCATCAGCAATGGGAGTGACCGACCTTTCAGAGTTGTCGTCATAAACTAGGAACTATGCTCCAGGTTTCTCCATTGAGGCAACTCCAACTGAGGCAGCATCATCAGTAGGTTTCACCAGCTTTAGATCACCAGAGGGTAGATGAGGTTGGCAGAGGATAACCCCATGACACTCTCAGTCCTCAGAGATTAGAGCGCGGTTGTGGTGTTGGTTGTCATCAGGGTCAGAGAGGCCATGTAGGAGGTCGTGGTTTGCTTCATGCTCTAGCATTTTTAGCTCCAGGTTATCCAGATGTCATTTGAGGTATGCTTTGCTTGTTTTCTACCATTTTGTATTCATTGTTTAATTCAGGAGCGACACACTCGTTCATATCACCTACCCTTGTCCATGCTTTGGTACATGAGGTAGAAGGGATTCCAGTGCCCTTGGAATTGACTACGCCAGTTGGAGGTCAAGCTAACTTGTTTGAAGTATGTAGAGACTGTGAGCTAGTGTTGGGGCAACACCGCCCTTGAGGAGATTTCTTATGTTTACGAATACAACCATATGATGTCATCCTCGGCATGGATTGATTGTATTCGGTGCAACCTATCGTGGATTGCTTCAGGAAGAAGGTTGTTTTCTTTGGTGCAGATGGAGAGCCAGTGGTTTTTGTTGGTGAGCGAGATCCTTGGATGGTTCTTAGGATCATTCCACCCTTATCGTCCATGGTGAATGAGATGATTCTTAGTTCTTCAAAGGTTCAGTAGTTGGAGTTTCCTAGGGTCATAGAGGAGTACCCAGATATCTTTCTAGTAGAGGTTGTAGCATTACCCCCTCAATGAGAGATCGAGTTTGAGATCAATCTACATCCAGGATCATATTCTATCTCTGTGTCTCCATATAGGATGACCCCTTATGAGTTATGAGAGCTACGTATATAACTTGATGCTTTGTTAAAGTGCGGTTTTGTTCTACCAAGTGTGTCACCGTGAGGTGAACCAGTTTTGTTTATGAAGAAGGCCGACAAAAGTTTTCAGTTGTGGGTCGATTATAATTTCTTAAACAAAGTGACAATAAATAATCTCTTTCCTCTTCTGTGGATTGATGATTTATTCGATCAACTGAAGGGTGCTGGGTGGTTCTCAAAGATCGACATGCAGTCAGGATATCATCAGATGCGTGTGAAGGATGAGGATATCCCGAAGGCTACATTCTGTTGTCGTCATGGGAATTATGAGTTCGTGGTAATGTCTTTTGGTGTAAAAAATTCTCCAGATGTATTCATGGGATTGATGATCACAGTGTTCCTTGAGTTCCTGGACAAGTTTGTGGTAGTTTTCATTGACGAAATCCTTGTGTACTCCAGGTCTGAGGAGGAGTATGTAGAGCATCCACATGCCATTTTGGGAGTCCTTCGTCATCATCATCTATTTGGGAAGTTTTATAGGTGTGAGTTTTGGGCTCAAGAAGTATTCTTCTTGGGGAATGTTGTGTCCCAATAGGGAGTAGTTGTGGATCCATCGAAGATAGAAGCGGTTGTATCTTGGGAAGCCCCCAAGACAGTGTCAGAGGTGTGAAGTTTCTTTGGTCTCGCAGGCTACTACAGGAGGATCATAGCCAATTTATCCCGAGTTGTGACTCCTCTAGTAGCTTTGTCTAGGAAGGATCAGGCATTTATATATACTGATCACTGCCAGGTAGCCTTCAATTATCTAAAGGAGAAGTTAGTAAGTGCTCTAGTCCATTGTCTTCCAGCTGTGAGATTTCAGTTTGATGTTTTCTGCGATGCTTCACATCTGGGGTTAGGATGTGTTCTTATGAAGCAGAGGTCAGTTGTTTCTTATGGGTCTTGGCAGTTACATTCCCATGATCGAAACTATGCCACCCATGATCTTGATTTGGAAACCGTGGTGTTTGATCTGAAGTTGTGGAGACAATACCTCATTGGTGAGCGCTTTGTGGTTTTCACCGATCATAAGAGATTAAGGTATGTTTTCTCCCAGTGTGACCTGAAATTACGATAGAATCGGTGGATGGAGTTCCTATAGGAATATGACTTTAAAATATGATATACATCTGGAAAAGGGAATGTTGTATCTGATGCGCTGATCCGAAAGTCATATAGTGATTCTGTGCGCGAATCTGGTGATTCCTGGAGAGTAATGGAAGAACTTTAAACATTACATCTTGATATGGGAGATGTTGGGGGTAGAGGCTGTATTTTTCAGATGGCAGTACAGCCATACCTGAAGCAGAATGTGGAAGAGTCCCAATTGGGAGATCTAGAGGTAGAGGTCTGAAGAGATAGAGTTGTTTGTGGTGAGGCCCCTAATGGTTGGTCTGAGGATGAACAACACAGGGTGTTGTATCACAGATGGATTTTTGTTCCTTTGAGGATGCACGATATGGTCCTTAGAGAGTTCCATAGTTCACATTTAGCAGTACATCCTGGCGTGACAACGATGTACTGAGAATTAAGGAGTCAAGAACAGTGTATGTTTTTATGAGGAAGTATCTAGAGGAGGTGGTGAGACTTCATGGAGTCCCTGGGATGATCATTTTTTATCAGGATCCTCGTTTTACCTATAGAGTGTGGAGAGGTCTCTGACATGGTTTCGATTCCCAACTATGCCTTATCACTACTTTTCATCCTCAAACGGTTGGTCATACAGAGCGGACCATCCAGACTCTTGAAGACATGTTACGCTCTTGTGTTCATGATTTTGGAGGTTCATGGATGAGGCACTTACCCTTGGTGGAGTTCTCTTACAATAATAGTTTTCACTCCATCGTCAGTATGGTTCCATTTGAATCCTTGTATGGCCGGCCTTTCCGTTCTCCATTTTGATGGATTGGGGTCAGAGAGTGAGCAATTCTCGGACCAGAACTAATGAAGAATACAACAGAGATGGTTCAGGTGATTCATGAGAGGATGAACACAGGTCAAGAGCATCAAAAATCATAGGCCAATCAATGAAAGAAACCCTTAGAGTTTAATGTTGGGGATCAGGTGTTTCTGAAGGTGACTCCTCGTCATGGGCAGTGATGGTTTGGTCATGGAAGTAAAATTTATCCCCGGTTTTTTGGGACTTTCGAGGTGTTAGCTCAAGTTGGAACTGTGGCATATCAATTAGCACTTCCCCCACATGTGGGTCGGATACATGATGTTTTCCATGTATCACAACTCTGTTGTTATCATTATGATGATTCTCACATCATCGATTAGAGATTGATCGATGTTGTTGATGAATAAACCTTTGAGGAGCGACCTGTAGAGATCCAAGACCACAAGGATAAGGTGTTTCATGGGCGTTATATTCCTTTAGTTCGTGTCTTGTGGCGACACGGTGGCAAGGAGGAGAGTACTTGAGAACGTGAGTCATAGATACTTGCTCAGTACCCATAGTTGTTTGATGTTTAACTCTTTTCATGCATCGATGTAACTTATGTGGTTATGAAACATTCATTTTTATGAGATGGCTCCCTTTGTTGATTTTGTGGCTTCTCTCTTTTGAGATGTATCTCGATGGGTGGTTGTTTAAACCCTATTTCGTTTTCACATGGGGGGGGGGTTTGGATTCTCGAGGATGAGAATGTTTTGGGAGGTATATGATGTAATGTCCCGGACCTCTGTAGTCCATTACTTTGTGTAAATGCTGTGTTAGAGGTGTTTCAAGAGGTCAATGTGACTTATCCCCAACACTTGGCCAAAATTTCCATTCCGGTAAACAGTTCCAATGGTAGACAATTGTGAACAGTAACATCACATTACATTTTTAGGTGCTTTTAATGTTTCTAACTACCTTTGGTTTGGATTAGTTACTTGGGGGTGTGTTTGGATGACTTTTAAGGAAATCTAATGGGCAATATATTTCGCACGAGCAACGCATGGTTTGTCTAATCCTTGCGGCTAAACCGTGGGTAGTTGGTCTTGGAGGCAGTAGCTTCCACACAAGTGGCACCTGGTTTGTCTAACCATGTGGCCAAACCCTACCAGAGGGGTGTCCAAGGCATTATCTAATGCACGATTAGCACATATTTTGTTAAACCGTGTGAACTAATTGTGCGACCACTTAAATGAGATCCTACAATTGAGGATCTCACTAGTTTTGCCTTTAAATGGCTCGTTTAAGCTCATAAGTGTCCATAACTCAGGATTTTTCTCTTCTTAAGGTCAAAAAAGGTTCTCCAATCATTCTAAAGGTGATCTGAAGGCTCCTTTGGGAGAATCGATTCCGAATTCTTGAGGTATGTAGACGTTCCTCTTAGTTCTTGTTTGGTTTCTTAGATTTACTTAGATGTACTTCTCCTCTTCTCTCAGTTTCTTAGATCTACACCGTTATGGGTAGATATAAGTGTATGGATGAAAATTTTTAATGATCTTTGGTCTTGATCATTCTAGTTGAAGAGATTTAAGCTAAGTTTTGGAGAATCAACCTGGGTTTCTTCAGCATTCTTTGAATATTGTGGTTTTCGTCAATAAACTTTGAGGTAGGGGATTCATTGCTTCTATTTCTTTTATGTGAAACTATAATGTTAGAATATTTTATCCCACTAGATAACAATGGAATTGACATAATAAATATTTGAACCAGATAAATAAATTGATATCGATCATATGTTTTTGTCTCTTGTTTTGATAGATAGTGTGATATCTATGCACATTCCTGATAAAAATCGGTAAAGAACGTAAACTGAGATGAATTGATATTTGATTGGCTAAAGATAAAGAGGCATGTGAATGAATTTAGTTCTCTTTGTAATTTTATGTTAATCAAATTGGTGTAGTAAGCATGTTTAATCATTTGTGACAGCTTACTGGTTAGGTTTCCCGATTTTGGAACCAACGAATTATAAATCTGTTAATTAAAGATGGATTAGAGAATTGATTGTTTCATAATTACTTGAAGGGTTATGAGTTACCCTCTTGATTATTAAAGGTTCAATAGACCAAGTGATGTGATGTTTGTTTTTCCTGCTACTTGTGTTGAGACGTGATACTGGATGGGTGTTGTGATATGTGGGGGAATGGAGGCCTTGTGGATGTGGCAGTAGATGATGCCTAGAGTTGCGAGATGCATCAGTTTATGCCTGTGGGTGTCTGGGAGGACACCTGGGATGATGGAGTGGGATGAATGTGATTGTTCGATGCTTGCTGGTTCTTTGTTAGTTTTTATGTTTTACTTTTCCCCACTGCTCAAGGCATCTGGTCTTGCTTACCATTCTTCTGAAAAAGGCAACGACGTGAAGGGTATGTCACGTGCTTTTCGTGTTCAGCCTCTCCAAGGAGTATGGTTCTACGCTCTTGCTATAGGAAGAAAAGAATTGACAGGTAGTACATCTACTCACCGTGTTGAGCACCCATGTGTTGGTAGCATATAATGCTTTTCTAGAATGCCTGGGAATATGGGAAAGTAAATATGTAATGATTATTTGAATAAATGGTGTTAACCCATGGGGTTGGAGTTCACTGGAACATAATGATGAGGTTGTAATTTTAAAGGTACAGTTGACTTTGGGTCTGATGCTAATGAAGTCTAATGTAGAATGGTTCATGGTTAATTAATGTTTAATGAATTAATTAACATAAAGTGGAACTGATAAAAAGTAAATGATGTAATCTAATGAAGTTATTTAAATGGTTTTATGCTTATAGGATACCTAGTCATAGAAGTGGTAGCCCTTGAGTCTGAGAGAGGTTAGATGTAGTTGAGTCTAAGACTAGGTTAAGCCTATAGTGTGGTTTTGTGATATAGTATATTTTGTAGTTTTTTTGTTTCTATATTCTAGTACAACATGTTTGTAAGGGAAAAAACACCCCAGGGATTCTGATCACTGGGGGGTGTTTTCCCCAACATTCTGGTGGGAGGAAGAATGGCTGACTACCCCCTTTGGCCCCACCCTCTTTTCTTGGTAGATACTTGTGCTGGTAGGAACAATGTTTAGTTATCCCCATGTATGTGTGTATAGGGCTGCAATGGATTGTGGTTATTCGCACACATATATTCTAGATATAGTATCCTATGGACTACTATAGGTGTAACGTGTATAGGTAGTGATGGCATGAGGATCCTTAATCGGTGTGTGGGTTTAATGGATAGAGCTATAATAACTGACGTATGATACACATTATGAGAGCTATGGTGGATCCCAGAAACTAACTAGTTACATTGGTGTGTGGACGTGGTTTTTTTGTTGCACGAGGTGCATATTGTGGTGCTTCGCCCAGGTGTCTACGGGCAAGCCTTTTTGGAGAGAGATTCTTAGGATGTGAGATGTTGGGGAAAAGCAGAAAACCAGTGGGGAAGTAGTATATGGGTAAACTTGATATTATTTATTATATTATATATTCTTGTATGCGTTACATTTTGAGAGTTTCCATGGTGAGGCTGGGAACATAGTATACCTGATTAGGTGACGAGTTAGTTTCACATGTTGTTCACTATGCTTTAGCATGCTTTCTTTACTTTTTCACGAGAGGATTCATGGCGGATCCTATAGAGTATAATGTTATACTCACCCTATGTATATATAAACTGTTTTTCGGGTCAGTTGGAGCTGTTCGGAGATCAGGCTGGTGTTTACTAGCTTGTAGTTGCAGGAGTTGTTCGGTCTTGTGGTTGCTACTGCTTTTACTTTCGGTTGGGTACTTTCAGTTTTTCCCCTTTCGGTTGTAGTACATTTTCATGGCATTACATATGTGCACTTGGGTCTCTTTTATATGTATGTTCTGATTTGGAGTTGGTTGGATTCTATTTTATCTCTTTCTTCCTCATGTGTTCTCTTAGAGGGTAATGCCTCCCATTTGTGTGTTTATTTTACCCTCGGTGCTAGTCACCAACACGAGGCCTACTAGAGGGGGGACTTAGGGGGTCATTATCTCCCTTCTCACATTGCCGACCCAGGAGGGGTACACTTTGTGGGGAGGGGGCCTGATAACTAAGAACAATTTTTGTATCTCTAAGGTAATCTACAAGTTCATAAAGATCAGCTAGAATCCCTGGAGAAGAGAATTGGTAAATGATGAAGAAAAGGTTTATGAGAAGCTTGACCCAGTAAATAATCCTTCTAGGCCAAAGGATAAGAGGGATCAATTTCTGAAACTTAATGAGGAAGAACCATTATATTCTGATAAAGATGTAAAGGAGGCTATGGAAACTATGAAAGAGGGTAGTCCTATAGATGATAGGAGTGATGCTGATCTACCAGCCAACCCTCTGATTGAAGAACATAGTCCTCTAAGAGAGTAATTGAGGATAGAATCTATCCTAAGGGACAATGATGTTGAAGAAACCGGAGAAGAAGAGTATGATGAGGCTCATATCAGTGTTTGAGACACTTCAGAAGAGGAAGAAACTACAGAATCTGGTCATTCTGACCATGAGGAGGATGAGGCTGCTGCTGATAAGGATAGTGAAGAAGAGGAACATAGTTTGAATCCTCTTATAGGAGTCACTGAAAGGGAAGTGAGTGAACATGAAAACGAAGTTGTATCTACTTCCCCTTCTATGGAAATTGTGGATGACTTAGTAGAAGCAGTGGCTCACTCTACTAGTGAGTGTGTTCATCAATAAGAAACAACTTCCAAGGTTGAAAGGCTAGAAGAAGATGAAATGATTATCCAAGAGGTAGCTCCAATTGAGGGGGAGCCTCCAATTCCCAAAGGATCAATATCTATTGTGCATGAAATTGAAATATGGAATGAGGACCCTGGGTTTATGGTTTTGAGACAAGATTATGATGACCTAGAAGATGAAAGGCTCAATAAAAAACCTTCAGTACCAAACCTTATTTTCGTACCTCTAGAAAACTCTTTCCCTCAAGACTATGTTAATAAGGGTGACCATGAATTATTGAAATCTGACCTGCAGAGATTGTATTAGGATAGGTCCTATAAGATGGAGAATGTTGTTTCTTTAGTTCAAGAGCATTTAGTATCAGAGTTTTCCAAATTACTCTCCAGTATTCGCTCTAATATGCTTCAGGAAGTAGGGAAGTGTCAGAGTCAAATGAGTGAGTTTTCAGAATCTGTGGAGCTTCTGAAACAATCAATGGCGAGCTTGAATTCTCTTCTGACCTCTAGAGTTTAGGTGGAAAGGATATTCTAAATGTCAAAAGTGTATTATAGTAGTTGGTAAATGTGTTTGAGGACTTTAAGAAGTCCATGGAAACACACGTGAAATGTAAAGATGATGTTGTGACAAGGATAATTAGTGGTCTAACTAAATCCTTTAAGGAGACAGTGGCTTTATCTCTGGAACCTCTAGGTGCATCTTCTTCCACTTTGTCTTCTTTTCCATTTGAGCTTGATGCTTTGAGATCCATTGTTAGAGAAGAAGTTGAAAAGATCTCTCGTTCTAGTGCCTCAGCCTCTCATGTCATTTCTATTACAAGGGAAATTCATACCCTTGTGGGAAATTATTTAAGGGAAGCTATTCATGATCAGAAGGCCATCAAGTAATAAGTCAGATTTTATTAAAAATGGGTATACACTAAGCATTAGATGAATGAAAACTTCATGTTCCTATTAGAGAACATGAGGATTCCACCTGTCACTCAGGCATTTAAGGATCAAGTGATCAAACTTCGAGAGCTAACTCCTACCTTGGAGAATTTTATGGAAAATAAGGATGAATTTATCTCAACTATGGAGAGAGGTGGCAACATCATCATGGATTTTAGGAATATTCTATTACACATCCATCATGTGGACTATAACCCATTGTTGTTCCTCCAACATTACCTTATACCTCCAATGCCTCATCCTCAGCCAGTTCTTCTCCTATGATGTCTCATGATCAAGCCATCAGAAGACTGAATCCAATGATTCCTCAGAGAGTCACTCCCTCCAGAGCTACTAGAGCTTCTGTTGTAGCTTCTCCTACCATACTTGATTCTATCCCTCGACCTGAATCTCTTCCACCTCCTGAAGATCCTCCCTCTTCCTCTTCCAAAGAGAAAGTGTCATTACCTATTTCATATGTGGATTGAGTGTGGTTATATCTTTTGATAGGGATTTTGTACTGCTCTTTTCATCATGTAATCATATTCCATTAATACAACTATTCTCTTTTGTCTCATGTTGTATTTATTTTTTCTAATCACAAAAGGGGAGAAAATACATCACGAGTAATTCAATATCCATATCACATTAATCCCTGATACAAAATGTGTGATAGGATTATACATTAATATCTGATACTACATGTGTGATAAGCTTATATGTAACACCTATTTCTTTTATTAACATAACTATGAATTCCATTTTCTTTGATAACCTTATAAATATTCTATTGTTTAATTGAATAATTTGTGATTATAAAAAAGGGGGAGATTATTGGACTCATCTATTTTGACAATCACAAATCATGTTATTTGAAAATATATTTCAATCTATTTTAATCTCATGACTTTTTATAAAATCAGTTTACAGTATAAAAATTCTCCAAGTAAAAGGTCACTATTGAAGGATAATAGTAAGAAGTCACTATTATAGGCCACTATCATGGTTACCATTGTACAAGTCTATAGTTGGACAAGTCTACCATTGGAAAAGTCTATCATGGATTAAGTCTACCGTTGAACAAGTCTGTCGTTGGACAAGTCTACCATTGGACAAGTTTGACATTGGACAATTCTACCGTTGTTGAAGTGTACTGTTGATGAAGTCTACCGTTGAGGAAGTCTACCATTGGTGAAATCCACTTTTACAAGGTCACCGTTACAAGGTCACCATTACATGTTCACTGATGTAAGCCTACTATTAAAGGTTACCGCTGAAGGCTACCAGTGGAATGTTACAGTTGTAGATTGACGATGTGCACCCACTATTGAAGCCTAACAATACAAAGGGAACTGTTACCAGTCTACCAGTGCCTATTCTTAAATACTCTTTAAATTCATAAATATTAATTATAACAGTCATATTTGATATATTAAATGCATCTGAAATTAATTAATGATGATTGTAAACATTTAAGGAGATAATATATGGGATAGTATGTGGTACAATAAAGATTTCACTTGATCTACTCATTCCCATTTTCAGACCTCAAATATAAAAAGAGAAGACCATGAAAGAAATAAGAGTGTGAAACATACACTCATATAAAGGGTGGTGGAATACAAAGTGGGATATAGATTACTCGCTAGATCAAATTAGAACCATCCATCCCTAACACTCTAAACCCACAAGCAACATGAAGACCATTCTACGACAAAATCACTTCTGCCTTCTGTGACTCATCAACTCTTTATCAACATCAGAAGCATAACACTGAAAGCTAGAACCTAGAGTTACGAAACACTGTTTTGAAGAAAAGTTTCAGAGAAAGACTCCTTGAAAAAAATCTTCATTCTGAGGAGTCAAGAGCTGAATTTCCAAATCATAGAGCATTCTAAACTACATATTAATTTTTCTAGCTCTATTGTGTTTCTTATTTTACATTTCTGAGTAGTTTGTGTTTGTTACACACACACACTGTCTCCTGTTCTTTAACTATGGGGCACTGAAAATCCCCACTAAAAACTATCTCAAGTCTTGTTTCCCACGTATAACTGTGGATGAAGCCTTGTGTGTCTTGGTTTATTGTTTTCCTACAAATAACTATGGTAGAGGTTGTAGAACCTATAATGTTTGTAAAAACTATTATAAACCCCGATACAAGTTGTGTATCAATTTTATTTATAAAAATAGCTTGGTGGAAGGTGATCACCAAGTGGAGAGGAATATGTCTCAGCTTGAGAATGAACCTCTTGTTTTACATCTCTGTGTACTCAAATTTTTTATTCTCTATCTTGATATTATCCGCTGCTTATATTTTCTAAAACATAAAACAGTTTTCTCTCACTTTGATAGTTTGTTTTGGTTAGTTTTTGTATTTGTTTAATTCAGTACATTAGTTTGAAAAGTTGGATAGGTGTTCTACACCGATCCATCTGAGGATTAATCACCATTTAAGAAACTTGTTGACCAACCAAATATTTACATTTCTACTACCTTAATTGACTGGGGTGTTTTCAATTGGGGGATTTTAATCATAAATATTTTAACAAAAAATTTAATTGTAACTCAATTCACCCCTCCTCGTGAGTATCCACTCTGACCGACAATAACATTCCCAAGATAATAATTTAACAATATCTATAACCAAAAACATTAACAAACCCACCTAACCTATCCATCACCATGGATTATCCTAATACTCAACTTTCACCCCAGACATAACGAATCCCAACACATAATATCACACAAAACAACCTACACATACCTCTGTAATGGAAGCCTACACAACATCTCTTTTTTAATTACAACTCACACCACCGCCCTAAAAAAGAATATAACACCTCATTATCTAAATGACCTATATATTCTCTCTAAACTACCAATGTTTCATGGTGATACTAAGAGGAAAGGAAATACATATAATGTTGAAACCTCCCCCCCCCACCAAGTGACTGTCAACAAAACTCATTACATTCCCCTCCAGTTTAAGGAAAACCCTACATAATCTATCGAAACATAAATGAAGGATCTAATTAACCTAATCATAATCCATCCCTAGACACTAAAACATGAAATTAAATACATGGAGGAATGATCCTGATAAACCACAATGACAAACAAAATCTATATGTGGAGAATAAATACACTTGAACGATTCTTTGATATTAAATCCAGGTTACCTCCCCATTCCATAGTTATATTTGGAAGGATCTTCATTATATTATTTTAATTCCAAATTTAAATGATCATAAACATGCATGTATGTCACAAAAATTTTATACTAGTATATTAATATCAATTCAAGAACATTTAAATATAAATTTGGCAATCTTATAAAACATTAAATAAATAAAGGGATAACCAACCTTATCACCTTCCTACTTTCAATCAATATCCATGTATATGTGTTCAATAAAATTACATACAAAATGTTTTAGAAAATAATTACATAGTAACCTATAAAAAATATAAAAAATTAAATAAAATATTGGTTTAAATCTACGAAAGGAATTATATCAATTGAAACATAACCATTCCATTAAAAGGAGAAAGATGAAAGACACAACTTCCCATTCCCTCGTAAACCAACCAAAGAAAATTATTCCTGAGAGAAGGGATTATTATTTAGAAGTATGTAAATCATTCCATAACACCTATACCTTGGCCAAACCAAAATATCCATTCCTAATGGTGGATTTAGATAGTGAAATTCAAATGAAAACAATAACTCCTCCCCCCTAACCAAAAAATCTCCACATATCCAAATAAGAAAGTGAAAACATATTGTATCTGTAGGATTTTATAGAATGGGTTGATTATGAAAGGATGAAATGATATAATAATTATTGGATTATAAGGTTTAATGGGGTGGTATATAACCAAGGAAGATGATGGGTGTACTGGTTATTCAAGTTATACTAAAATCAATTAAAGAGGAATGATGATAATTGTAATCATTATATTATAGAATCAAAAAAATTGAAGGGCCACATGTTCATTAATGGAAACATGGAATTTTCAATAATGTATCATGAAATATATAAATTTATATTATATAATACTGTATAATTATCCTTCCCCATTGAATCCATTCAATTACATGTATAGAGAACTAATGATAACCCCAACTGCATCTGAAAGAATCTTTTTTTAACTTATAACATCACACTCATCATAAAAACATCAACTATAATACATTAAAACTAAGAAATTTTTTTGATTACACCATATTAAAATAATGAAAAAATAAAGATAATAAATAAGAAAGATACCCCAGATTAAAAAAAGATTCAAAACCATGAATTGATAAGGTTAATATCAATAAAAGGATGACCAGACACATTAAAAATACGTCTTGAATCTTACCAAGTTTCAATAGAAAATAACAAGTTTCACCCATATACACACCCTAACTACTCATACATAGATATTACATCTTAATAGATAAATATTCAATAAATAATATAACAATACATCCCAAAAATCATATAGGTCTAGTTCTTTTGTAAATTTGAATACATAAAAAAGATCTTTGTAACTAGAAACCTTCTTATACATATTATAAATATTAACATTCTTCATAACATAGTGAACATAAACCTGACAAAGGGTGATCTCAAATGCTCAGTAAGGGAGAAAATAGAGATATCAATGATCACAAAAGCAAAACATGATGATGCGGGTATGAGAACATGACAATAACATTTGAAAATCATACATGGAATAACATATATCATAATCATGAGTAATGGAATATATCTTGGAAGTTCATAAGGAATGAATCATAATGTAATCAATGAACATGATTCATGAGATCATAACATTGACATAAAACATGTATTTTTTGCATGCGCTTAAACATAGTGAATAATTTCTTTTGTAGTAAAGTCTAATTTCCAAAACTATGATAGTAGAATGGGTTCACTCCCAAAACTATCACAGTATTCAAGGTTTAATCCCATGACTATCATTGTGAAAATATTCCCTTACGGAAATGGGTTCACTCCCCTTTGTAGTCTTATTTATATCATTTGATGTTAGTATTTACTCAATGCATTGGACGATTATATAATTCTAGGATCATCTTTTATATAATGAAAACCCCAAAAATGTTTTCCAAAATATCATAAAATATTCATCATATCATAACCTATGAATTGAAAATGAGTTTCATAAATATATCATCATATCATAACTTGTGGAAAATAAATGGGTTTCATAATCATTTCATAAATTTATCATTGAATATCCCATGGAAAAGGAGTGAGTTTCATAATCATATTTTCCAGAAAATAATAAAACATCTATAGAAGTAATTAGGTTGTTACACATGGATAATATACCTAGTAATTCTTATGTAGAATCAAATTATGTCATCTTGGATGATAAATAATTTTAAAATATCACTTTGAATAGTTATTGAGGGAAATATCCATTCCAATTTGAAATCAAATATTTAAAATATAAAAATATAGAAAATACTAAGGAAAACATTTTATTTGAAATTAAACTCCTAAAAATTATAAACAAAGAATCAAATCATTGATTCTTCCTGATTGTGGGAAATACCATTCATTACACACATGTTAAAATAATGATTCATTTCTGTTTTTTGGAAAAAAAGTTAAAAATTAATATTTCTGAAAATAAAAAAATATTCCAATAAAACCATTTTTTTAAAAGTAAAACAATTTTATGAATTAATTTTAATATTCATAGGTTAATATTATATTTTTTATAAAAAAATACAAAGCATGCACATCGATGAGAAAGAATTTTTGACCAATGGGAGAAATAAAGTCAATTTTACATAAACAAATATTTCATATTATTGAGTACATAAATTTTTAAAAATGAAATTAAAGAATTTATTTTACAAACAAAACCATAGGATAATAAAATTCATGCTTTTCTTTATGGGGGGTCATAATATTTCATCATCGGAAATATAGTAAAACATAGTCCTGATTAACAATGAGATTTCAATATAAAACCTTTACCACATTGGTATCATTCGAAACATAATCCCCATGAAATAAAGAAACATATATGGATATTTAAATCCCAAAATATTTATTGTAATAATTAGAAAATAAATTCATGGGTAGTATATACAACACACTAATGAACCATGTGGTGAATTTGGCATGTTTTTCATGAAAATATAAGTGAGACGAAAATCACTTACCTCGTGTCTTGAATTTTTTTCGTACACATTTGAACCTCCTCAATAATATATATATATTTATAAAATATATATTACCAAAAACATTATATATATCATAAAATATATTATTTGCTTATAACAATTTACCACCTATTGATTAATAATTATATATTTAAATCACTATTCGAGGTGATAACTACTTCATTTTTCATGTATATTTTTGTTCGATAGTTTCAATATATGATTTTTTATTATATTTATATAGTAAAAAAAATTAATCCGTATATAAATATCATATAAATTAATTATGTACATATTTATATTCATCCGTAAGTTTTAATGATAGAAAATGAATTGTGTCACTCCTTGAGACAATATGTCGTATATACTCAAGAATGATATTTGTATTTTATCGACCGATGGAAAAAATGAATGGTAAATATTAATTATCTTTTAAATAATAAGGTTTTATTAATAAATATTATATATATTCATTTAATATATATTCTTTACCATCCATTTCAAAATAAAATGAAAAACATATAACACCACGTCAAGGAGGCGGTTGTCCATACGTACACACGAGTGACATTATCATTTTTGAAAAGATTTGTAGGTAGTAATATGAATTTGATGATTTTATTTAATATTATACTCATGTATTAGATATAATATATATACATTAAATCTAGCTTTACATCCAATCTTGGTATTTTGTTATGAAAAATGAATTACATCGGTTCACGATGTGGTATTTCTCCGCACACATGATCGACAACTTAATTTATCATTTGTTGGAAGAGAAGATGGATATAGGTCATTATATTAACATAATAACATATAAATATATGGTATATAATGATATTATTCAATGAGAATTTTTTGAATAATATTTCAATTATTTAAAATAATAAATAAAATAAAAATTCATGGTTAAGGACAATACCTCTTCTTCAGAGAACCTCTTTAGGTTTACACATAAGTAATTATGAGGATTGTTTCCTAATAAAAAAAGTGTATAGGATGTTAGGATGGAATTATGGAAGGTTTTTGAGAGGGTATTGGATTAAATAGAATGATATTTATGTTTGGAGATGATAGGAGTGGGGTTACCTCTTATAAGTGGGGGTATAAACCTTCTTGGAAACCACATGAAAATTTCCCAAGAGAAAAAAAATGATTAATAAAGTCTAATGAAAAATGATTCCAAATGAACATATATTAAATTTTTTATTGGATAAGGTTGAAATATTTTCATAAAATATCGTTATGAAAATTATTATTGTAAAACATACCCATACCTTTTGGTTTAACCCCCGGTAAACCCGTTTTATTCATAACCACAATAATTAACTTGTTTCTATTTTTACTATTAATTATGGAAATAATAAACTTGAAAATACTATGAAATATTAAATATTCTAATTCTAAATATTGAATCCATTTTAATAAATTCAATTAATATAATTGGAACAATTAAATTAAAATCTAGACTCACAAACACGATGAAAAGGAAATTCTTCAAAGACAACATTTTTATAAGTATAATGATTTTTATATCCACACTCAAATTAAATTTAATTAAAAATAAATAAAATAGATTAATCATAATATAATTGAGCTAATTTAAATTTTAAAAAATATAAAAAAATATAAAATTTTAAATAACATAAAATAGAATGTTGTATTCAGTAAAAATCAGTATTTGTCAGTATTCATTAAAAAATTAAACATTTCAGAAAATAACAGAAATTAGCCCTACGATATTATTGACATGTCAATTAAAAAATGAAGTTAATATTTTCAAATAAATTTGATAAATTTGTTTAAAAAAATATTTATTTTACCAAATTTAATAAGATTTTTTTTTTGAATTTTTTTTTATTTTTAATGAATATATCGACATCACTAAAAATTAATTAATTTATAATCAATATCTTATAGTCATATAAAATTATAATATTTTTTAAAAAAATTTGTTTATTCCTAATATAACCTCCATTTTTAATGTTTAGGATATAATGGTCATATTTAAATAATAATATTAATAGTATATTGGGGTTCGTTAAAACATAGTGTTGCGTGTAACACATTATATCAAATTTTTATTTAAAAGTTTCACAAAATATCATGGTACTATTTTATAGCAAACATAAAATGAAAATTTTTCCAAAAATTTAATCCATTTTAAATAAAAAATGATCATATTTCTTCATCATCACATCCTCAGGTTCCCACATTGCTTTATCAAGTTTGCTGTGTTTCCACAAAACATTGACCAAGTTATGTGTCTAGTTTCATAGAACATTTTTTCTATGATCAGGAAACTATATAGGTTTTTATTTTTTGTAAATACAATTTACATGTTTTATAGCCTCTGAGTTTTGTAGATGTGATGGATCAGGTACTTACCTCATTTGGGGAGAAATAATGAAAACTTCGTGGAATTGATATAGGTATCATGGAAGCACAATGTGACAAGATATTATCTCTTCTTGATCAATAATATTAAAGTTGAAAATATACCCAGTGATATAATTTAATTTTTTTTAAAAATACCATAACCTTATTACATGTGAATATTTACAGAAACACCTTCTCAGTAACTTTTAACTCTAGATCTCATCGACGATTGTCAGCATATCATTTCTATCAACATTATGACACCTTTTTTGTTTTTCTAAAGAGATCTAAACTTATATGAAATTTCCTTATCCTACATAGGTGTTAATAGATTATTTTTTTTCCAAATTCATCCCATCACATTGAAGTTCTACAGTTATTTAAATATAGGTCTATATAAGGATCATTCTATATGCTAGAGTGAAAGCTGTTGTTGAAGGGAAACATGCCTAGAGGACGGTGTTGATCCCATCCACCTTTGAAATACATATACTAATATCTCAATATATCTTATAGGGTTATAATGGTTCACTCAAGCTGACCATATTTATGAGGATAATATAAACTCTTTAAACTCATATCCATATCCAGATCCTCATGAAGTCTTTTCCATAACACTAATGTAATCCTCAGATCCAAATTCAATACAATATAATGAGGTAGTCAATAAATACTTACCACGAATTTAATGTATATAATAATATGGATATCTAGAGATAAATACTCTCTAATAGTGATTAAGTTTCCTAAAATTTTAATTCAACTCATTATAACCCATATAAAATTGTCCATTTTAGATATTTTAGGGATTCTATTAACAAAATCAATGTTGATTTTTTCTATTTTTATTCTTGTATGGGTAATTGTTGTAACATCCCCATAGACTATTTTCAATCAACCTTAAATTGATGAAAAAATAATTATTGAAATACAAAATATGAGATATCTCCCTTGATTCCATATCACTAGATATACTCCTTTAGATATCTGTACATTCTTTTAATTCTAGGATGAATTGAGAATGAAGAACTATGAGCTTCCTCAAACAACCCCTTATCCAAAATGGATATGGATTGAACACATACATCATTAAATAACTTTATTATTCCATCAAAATCTAGGTTGAAATCATAAACATTTATGACCTTCTTCCACATCACTATATCTTCTATCTCCACCTCATTATTCTCCAGATAGATAGATGGTTAAACAGAAAATTGAGAAATATAATATTTTTACACTTTGTTCAGGATTTCATAATATATCCTTTAAAAATATATAAATATTGGATGTTTTGTGACCCCCTTTAGTGTTAATCTATCATGATAAATTTTACATAATGAATTTTCCACCATGTTAACTTTCCTATGGTTATAATGTATTGAGAAGTCATAATCTATAATTATCTCTATCCATCTTATTTGAAACATATTTAACTATTTTCGTGTGAATATATACATTAAATTTTTTGGATCAGTATATGTATTACACCTTTCAATATAAATATAATTCATCCATATCATTAATTAAAAATTACCATAGCTAAATCCAAATCAAGAGTTGGGTAATTTTTTAAAAACAATTAATTTTCATGAGTCATAATTTATCACTATATCATTTGTGATGACAAATCTTCTCAATTCCTTATTAGGTTCATCACTACATGTTAAAAAACATTATACACTATTGGGTAATGTAATAAAAGGTGAAATGAATAACCTTATCTTTAGTTCCTTGAATTCATCCACACATTTATCTGTCCAGCGGAACTTGGAGCCATCCCATGTCATCTTGTTGAGTAGATTAGAAATTCTCAACAATCTATAAATAATATACATTTAAACAAATAAACCTTTAGATATGAGTCATAATATTTGGTTTGGGCCAATGTTCAGTAATATTAGTTTTCATTGGTTCCATATCAATACCCTCTCTTGAGATTATATGACCCAAAAAATGAAAATTTCTTCCTAAAAAATCACACATATTAAATTTTCATGCATGCTATCCATCCTTAATTCCTTTATCATAATCATCATGTTGTCATCAGGATCTTCCTTGTTTTGCTAATTGATAATAATATCTTCTATAAGGATTATCAAAAACTAATCAAGGTAATATTATAAGACACTATCCATTAAATCCATGAAGATGACTGAGGAATTAATATGAACAAATGGTATTACTGTATATTCATATCTTTCATACAATATATGGAATGATATATTGAGTATATCCTCCTTTATAACCATCAATTCATAATATCCAGAATAAAGCTCCATCATGGAAAATTGTTGAGATTTTTGATATTAACCAAACATGTAATCAATATTGTGTAGAGGATACTTTTTCATGATTATGATCTTGTTTAATTCATAATAATAAATAAATATCCATATAGAACGGTCATATTGTTTAACTAAATAAATAGGTGAACCCTTTGGTGACGCACTTGGATGAATGAATCCATATCCAATATTCCCCAAGAGTTTCAATAATTATTTCAACTCAAACAGGGTCATTCTATAGAAATAATTTGAAATTGGTGTGGTACCATGTATGATGTCTATTGATAACTCAACATGAACATTCAATGTAAGACTACATAATTATTCGAAAAATACATAAACAAAAACCAACAGAATGGGAATATTGTCAATGTTGAATTTCTAAAAAACCATTCGAGAAAAAAACCATTTTGAAATGTAATCATGACCCATAAAATTGATGTTATTTCCATAAAACCATATATTTATTGTCAGACTTATAGAAGATATTATGTTAGTTCGGATTATCAAACATAACTTATCTTCATTGAAAATTGATGTGGTATTTGTGTATAGAAATCCAATCCATTCCTAATATAACATCAAATTTAACTAGAGGGAGAATAATATGATTTTAAGGAAGCACATTACAAAAGACTTCAAATAGAGGACAATAATAGACTTGAGACATGATCATCATACCATTTTGGGTTTTAACTACTAAATAAATATCTAATCCTTGAGGTGGTCCTAAAATACCATTATAAAAATTTTCAGATATGAATGAATAAGTAGATCTAGAATAAAATAATACATTCTCAGTTCTAGAGTGGATTGTATGTATACCTTTCACCACATTGTTTCCATACCCCTCATCAGAAATAACGATCATATGAGATTTAGGTTTTTCTCTCTAATTAATAGGTTGATGATTTTGATTATCTTAATTATCTTTTTTATTTTTGAACTGGTTAGAAAATATCCTATACTCCGTGAATATGAAGTGATGGAGTATGGGAGGTGAATTTAATAGTGTTTTCCTCTATTCACATCATTAGATAACTTTGTCCCATCACAAAAAAATTCAGTTCCCTGATCTCTATACTTTTAAAACATACATTATTAAACAATACACTTAAGAAAGTTTCCTCCATTTTTTCATCCAGAATTTTTTCATGAAGGAAATATTATATTCTTCTCGCCATTATTTTTTACATTCCTTTGAATTCCATTCTTCATTTCGTATCAAAACCATGATATTGATGGGTGACTCCAGTATCTATTTCCACCTTGAATTCACATTGAATGATTTCATTGTAGTAACTAATATCCCATATGGGTGTAACCATTTTGAGACTTGTTTTTAAGATACTAAAGAATTTTTTAACCTTATATTCAATTTAGATGATAATACCGAAAGAATACTTTACAGGAATTATCAAATTTTCCTTATAGGAAACAATGGATTCCACATTATTCTCATTATCTCAAGTAATTACTTCTATATTTTTATATGAATAATATTAGGAATGCACTAATTAAAAAATATTCTCATAAAATTATCTAACTCCATAGTGTCATTTTCCTCATATTTCCTCCTGTTATTAAAAATATTCCACCACCAATCTTCTTCCCCTTCAAAAATATAAACAACTAAAATGAAATTTTCATTCTTAGAACACTAGAGAATAGAAAATATATTTTTAATGGTACAAATACTTTTCACAGAAACTAGTGGATCAACATAACCACTAAAAAATGTGTTTTTTCCCCATGAAGGGATCAAAAGAACATTATTACCTCATTTTCTTTATTGGGGTTTCTAAATGATTCATAACATTATAAAGTTTTGTGAGTTTATGAATGATATTTTCAACTCCAAATCCCATAAGGTTTGGTTTCTTACGTGGAAAATCTTTTCATTATTCATCACACTTAGCATTAACATGATTCATTCAGTTTAGAACCATCAATTGAATAAAATTATAATGTGAGAAACAATAATCATAGTGGTAAACCATATAATCATGAAAAATCATTTATATTATGTCTGAATCAGCACACCATATTTTCAATTTATAACACCTTAGCTTTAAGCTAGGCCATTAATGATAATTATATATTAAAATATTACATGATGGTTCTTAATGTGTTCTTGAATCTCTAAAACATATCCCATGGGATTTTCAAAATATATGTGAAGAAAGGCTCATTTTCATGAAGAGTGTGATGATCGAGTCAAATCCAAATGTGCCCTTTTTGGTGTTATTACCCCAAGTTACAAATTTTCTAGAGGCACATCCACTTTTAATATCTATAACGGTATTTAATTTCTTGGAAACCACTATCTCTACCCTTCACCAGAATTACATTACATTTTCCAATACCTAGACTTATCCATAGGGTTCTCACTAAAATGTTCTCATCCTAGTTTCTAATGGTCAACTAATCCATCCTCTAATATAAAAAATAGTGACCCTCACTTATCATACATATATATTACATATTAATATTTTAATATTCATTAAATTACATATTGATCCATGACAAAATCATATAGGTATAGTGCCTCTAGAATCATGGATACATAAAAAGCTGGTTTCTTATATATTGGACCCTCATTAGCCAAATCATAAATAATAACTTTCTTCATAACATGGGGAGAGGAAACTAATGAAATGGTGAGATCAAATACCCAGTAATGGTAAAAAAAATAGATAAATCAATGATCACATAAGCATTAAATGATCATAGGAACATGATAACATGAGAATAAATTTTTAAAGAATATCCTATATATCATAGTTCAAAATCGTTAGTAATAGAATAAATATTGGCATAACACAAGACATGACTCATACGTATATCAAAGAAAATGATCCATGATAGTATAATATTAGTATAAAACATGTATTTGTGGAATATATATAAATATATAACATAAATTCCTTAACATTCAAGGATAATTTCTAAAACCATCATACTGGAATGGGTTCACTCCACAAACCATCATAGTAATTATGCTTCACTAATAAGACAATCATAATGGAAATGTACCTTACTAAACTAGGTTCACTCACCATTTAAGTTATGTTTATCTCATGTAATATCAATATTTACCCAATGAGTTAGAGGCCTATATAATTCCATTCCCAACAATCATATAATGAAAATAAAATAGATTTGTTCCATAATATCATAAAAAATTAATCTTATCATAACCCATGAAATGATAATGGATTTCATAAAAACATTATCACAAAATTACCCATGGGAAAGAAATAGGATCCATAATCATTTCATCGATTCATCATAGAGAAACCCTTGGAAATAGAGGAAGTTTCAAAAATATATTTTCATCAAACTAATAAATCATGTATAGAAATAATAAGTGTGTTATCCTTGGATCTTGTCCCCAGTAATTATTATGTGATATCTAAGGATGTCATCATAGATTGAAAATTATTTTAAAAGAACATTTAGAAAATTTCATAAATAAAATACCCTTTACACTTTGAAATTGCTTATAAAAAATTCAAAATTTCCCAAATGTTAAAGAAAAATATTTCTTTGAGAAGAACCATGGATACTTATAATGGGTTCTTTTAATAATTGAGTAGACATGATGGCGGGAAATAATGTTCATTTCATACATGTTAAACAATAATTCCATTAACCCTTTTCAAAAAATTCAAAAGTAAATTATTTCGAAAAAAAGATGACCCATTTTTATTTTTTAGGTTAAATTTTAATCAGGGGTAAAATTTAATTTTACCAATATTAGGTTAATATTAAATTTTTTTAAACATTTTTATAATGAATTCACATGGTATAGAATTTATTTACAGCATAAGAGATGAATAAATATAATTTTCTATAAAAAAATTATTTTTATATATTGAGTACATAAAAAGAAGAAACTGAAAGGAAATCAAGTATTCTATATAAAATAATATAGTATAATAAAATGCATGAGTTTATTAACTGGTATATTATAATATTTACTCATTGTAAATGTATTCATAAATAATCTAGGTAAATAATGTGATTGTAACATAAAACCCTTTCCAATTTAGTAACCTTTTAAGCATAATCATCCTAGAAAAACACATATATGTACACGTATATACCAATTATATTAAATACAAGATAATAAAATAAATTAATGGGTTTTATATTAACCAGAAAATAGAAAAATGTTGGGAATATGACATGCGTCCCACAAAAATAAAATTGAGATGAAAATCCCTGACCTCAAGTATTGAATTTCTTCAAACACGTTCAATCCTATTATATAATGAGTATAAGGTTATTATAGATATATTAAAAAAAATCATACATATCATTCCATATAAAATTTACTTATAACCATTTACCACCCATTTATTAGTAATTCTCTAATAATATCACTCTTCTTAGTGATAAATACTTTGTTTTTCATGTACGTTTTGGTTTAGAAATTTTGTTCCTTATTCTTTGATTATGATTCCCTAATATCAAAAATTTTAATCATGATATAAATATAATATAAATTAATTGTTTACATATTTATAATAATCTATAAAAATTAGAGATATAAAATGAATTATACCATTTACAAAGATGATTTGTCATACGTATGCATGAATATTATTTTCATTTTCTTGACGGATAGAATGAAATAAAGGTAAATATCAATTAAACATTATATAATATTTATTACATAATATATATCATATATATTAGTAAAATTTATAATTTTTACCATTTATGTATAAATAAAATAAAAAATGTATCACATCACTTCAAGGCGGCAACAGTCTACTCATATACTCCAGAAATATAATCATTTTTCAACGGATTAGAATGTAAGAAGGTAGATCTGATAATGTAATTGAATTTGTGTCATATATAACATATATATATATATAATTTAAATCCATCATTATATCCATTGGTGAGAGGCAGTGATGAAAAATTCATTACATTGGCTCATGAGGAAGTAGTCCAGTATACACACGATCGACATCTTCATTTCTCATTTGATGGAATAAGAAATAAATATTGGTCATGACTTTAACATAATAACATATAACAATACGGTAATATTTTTATTGGTCGTATTTATTTTGATTGGGTATTATAGTTTGGAACCCTTGATTATTGGTCTATTTCTCTTAGACTAATCAAGTGTACCCCCATTTATATCCCATATTGATGTAAATTCTTTACACCTCGTTCTTTTATTATATCCTTTGTAATTTAATAAATATCCTTGGTGTAGGAGATGGGTGACTAGTACATGTGACTTATTTTCTAAAAACAAATATGTATATTATGGATAATTATTTCATTATATCATCATGGTTTAATAACAATTGAATGATTTAGAAGAAAAAAAATTAAAACACATAGTGTAGGAGAATACCGCTTCTTAAGAGAACATATTTAGGATTATACAGAAAGCCTTATTAGGAGGGTTTAATAATAACTCCAAGGAATGTTATAATATTAGAGGTAATTAAAACAAGGGGTTTTGTCATGTAATTTCAGAACCAAAAAAATCTTGAAGTTTGGAGAGTAGTAAGTGGGGTTTTTCTTCAATAAATGGGGGCCTTCTTGGAAATTAGTTGGATATTTCCCAAAAGAATACAAAATAATAAATTAATTCCAAATGAAATGCTTAAAAATTACATTATATTCAAATTTGGGTAGGATAAGTTCAAAATTCGGTATGCCAATAAGAATTATAGAATTTTTATTGACATATATACCCTTTTAATTTGGTTTAACGCCCCAGTAAATTTGTTTTATCCATAACCACAATAATTTATTTTTCACTATTTTTACTCTTTATTATAGAAAAAAATTAAGATGAAATTATTATGTAATATTAATAATTCTATTTCCAAATAGGTAATATATTTCCAAATTAAATTTATATAAGTTGAATAATTTAATTTAAAAGTTAACCCATAGACGCGATGAAAATGTGATTTTCAAAATAAAATGTTTTTATATAAAAATTGATCATTAAAAGGATTAATAAGAAGTAAATTTAATTAATAGTAATATTATTGAACAATGATTAAATTTAAACTTTTTTTAAAAAATATATGACTTTGTAAATTATTTAAAAGAAAAGGTAGTTGTAAATAAATATCAATATTTCTCACTCTTCATTAAGAAATAATACTTTTCCAAAAAATACCCAAAATTAAACATATAATTTTTTTGGAATGATGATTAAAAAATGAATTTAATTTATTCCCATAGAACGTATAAAATTAGAAAAAAAATATTATTATTTCTTTAAAAAAATATATTTTAGATAATCATATTTTTGAAGCTTATAAATAATATTACAAAAAATTAAGTATTTTTTTATCAATACAATTTCATTAAATAAACCTATTATAATTAATTTTTAATTTTTTTATTCCTATTCATACCACCAATTTTAATGGGTAGTTTATTATTATCATTTTAATAAATAATATTAATAGTATATTGCGATTCATGAAAAATCGGTGATGCGTGTAGTGAAATATATCAATGATTTGTTAAAAAATGTTTTATAAAATACTAGGTTGTTAGAAACCATGAAGGATAATTAACCATTAATAATATAATAACCTAACTATCCTCCACCATGTAATGATGTATTCCAGTTCAGCTAAAGCGGTCTTAGTCAATGATAGATCTAAAATCCCATGCCTCCAATATAGTTGATCCCTACTTTATCTATGGTAATTTAAACCAATTAAAATTGGACTCAACGTCACATGAATTCCACCAAAATGTGAATAATTTCCTTCTCCATTTTGAATAAACCATGAATTAGATCACATATTAAAAATCCCCAATCATCATTTCCAAAATATAGGCTCAAGTCATTCCTAGACTCAATATAACACCATCATGCCCAATAACACTGGTATTTCATCCATACCTATTACCCATAGGGAAATATATTATATAACACACTCAAGGATCTATTAACCATCATGTGGAAAATTTCTCCATGTTTCACAAATTTACCCCCCGAATGTAGTCCTCGGAACCATAATCATTAAAATATTTTTCACCATGTTATGGGGAGATATTCATAAATCTACCAAATAACTCCAGACTCCTCACAACAGAAGGCCCTTTAATATCACATTTTTCACTTACCATGTAACAAAGGGAAGTTTCATAGATATAAAACCATACAACAATTGTGTTTGACAAACTTGGAATAATAAACATCAGAATGAACATCTACCAAAACCAAAAATCTATAACAACATCAACTATAGAAAACACCTAGGGAATTTTGGACCTCATAGAGCCAAAAACACATCTCAAGGCCCCCAAAACACTTATCACCTTCCAATAAACATCCCCCAATCATTAAAAACTCAATATAAGTATTTTAAAAAATTCATCCCTTATATAAAATACCTATCAAATTTTCTAATACATGGTAATTTAAAAATATTATAGAGAATGAAAATTGATTCCCAGTAAGGAATAATTATTTTTGGAATTTACTTTAAATGAAGATGAAATAACTCATGGCCTAATAATCCAAAAATCCCAAAATAGGAATATAAAAAACAAAACAGACTTATGGGGATTCATCAAAAAGAATATATTTTAAATACAAAAATTATCGCAGAATATACTTCACCTACAAAACCACATCTCATTACCCATAAAACATTGCTAAACAGGAAGACCCTTAGGGAAATTATATTGATGAATCCCCACAACATTGATTTAGAAATAGATCAACTTCCCTAACATAGGAAAACTCGATATAAACATCCCTAAGATAAAATTTATACTCTAACTATATAATATTTCCTCACTCTACCCTTATTTGGTGGAGGATACCTGAAAATCATAACATTAATTTATCATATCTAGAAACTCGTCAATACCTTTATTTAGAACTTTTCTACTGGAATGGAATCTCTCAACAATATCAAATGATTCCTTCATATCTTTTGAAGGCCTTAGTATAAAGGATGTCATAGGTTTATGAATCTACATCCATAAGAAAGACTCAAAATTCTACATTCAACCTTATTTGATTGAAAGGAAACATAAAAACTGAACAACTAGGTAAATATAATGATTCAAAAAGCCAAGAACACACATTTCCTTTAATTAATATATTTAATATATTTAATTTAGAGACTTATCTATATATGAAAAATAATATCATTATTCATAACTCTAAGAAACTATACCTAATACATCATATCTGACTCAACACACTTCATCTTACACCATCCATGTGCCAGGTTTCATGTAAAACAAATATTTAGAGTGACTCAGAACTAATATGGACCTCCCACTTCATCAAATAAAATTTCAATATCTTATAAACACAACTCAACTTCCAAACTAGATAATCTAACAAGAAACAATAGTACTTATGTTGATTCAACATTATATTTTTTTCTTTTCCATTGTTTTTTTTTTGAAAATCACAAACTATTTCATTAATATGTAAGTAACTAATTATTTCTTGTCCAATTTTTTTAATTGTTTTTTTAGAAATCATACATATGTTTTGCCATAAATAGAAATAGTATTTTAATTATTAATTAATATAAACATACATTATTCATTTAAATTATCACAAAGAGTATGGATCCAATAATAATAAAATTCACTATTATCAAATCAGATTTGAAGACTTTCTATGTTGTCTTCATACTAACAAATTTTTTTATCAAACTTTACATCGTAACAGATAGAATATGATTCATTATTATAAAAAAATTCATAATGATATACTCCGAGGAAGTCCATTGGATTGACTGAAGGTTAAATTATGAATACAAGAAAACTATATTCTATCATAATGGAATACCTTGTATACTGAAAACATGTAGAAAAAAATGATGTTGGCAATTTTCTAACAATTTGTGTAAAACATAACGATTTCTTACTTTCAGTTATAATATGACCATTGAAGTGAGAAGTATCCATGTCCTTGCAAAAATCACTTAGAAAATATGATATTTGGAGGATCAAGATGACCATTAGGGGTTTTCTGATAAATATCTGGTCATTTGAAGATTTCACTGCACGTATATGAATACACATTTAGCGTCACTATACTTATTTTCTTTTTTTGAGAGATCCCCAAAGCATACAAGGCCAAATAACTAGTTCTTTGTTCTTGGATCAATTTTGAGCGTGTTTTTATAATTTCTTTGGGCATCCGATTGTGAATATGATCAAGGGATTCTGAGGATAGGATTTATGAAATTGTATCATTGTATTGAGGGATTCATTTGATAGGTAGAAAGAGAAAATATAATCATCGTATCATGGGATGTAGGGGATATAGATATAGAGAAAATACAATTATCATATTAATGGAAAATGTGGATAGGTAGACATTGAATATTTGATCATTATATCAAGGGCTTTCCCAACTAAGTGAAAGATAGAATTTCATAAAATTATAAAATATGGTACCTTTAAACAATATTATTATATAACCTTATCATTAAGATAAATGAAATTTATTCTATTGTATAACTTGTTTTATTATATATTTTTCATTTCTGATGCTGTTGTAATAAAAAGTTGATTCTTAAATATTCATCTTTCAATTTTTATTTTTTTATCTTAATTAATTTAATTATGATATTTCTATGTCACTATAGATATGATTATATATGGTTTAATATAGAATAATTTTTCTTTGTAATACTCAATCTAATCATAATCGTTTCATTTAAGATTCTTTTCTCATTACATTGATAAAATCATTTTCTACTTCGAATACAATTAACATTCATTTACGTCATGTGTAATACATTTTGGAATCAACATCATTATGATATTTCTTTAATCATACCCCATGGTCATGTATGATTATCATCTTAATATATAATAGGTTTTTTGAATTTTATTAGTTTAATCTTGTTAAACTATGTTAATATTATGTTTAAAAATGAATGTTTTAAGCTTAAAATTCACCCCTGTTGTATTTATCCTTCTACATATACATTTCAATCCAAAAATTTATATCGGAGAAAAGTATATGTAATACTTATACTTACATTTGGTATCAATAGAGGATTCCACTACTTAAATTCTTAATATGATTTTTAGTTTCTCTTCTTTTTCATGTTCTATTTTTTATAAACATTTTTCTTATAAATATTTGTTACAGAGATGTTTATTGTGGAAAATGTTTTTATATTATTTTTAATATATTAGGACTAAATATCATTTACATTATTAATCTAAATCCCACTAGACCACCAATTGTTTTTGGTGGTGATTATGAATGCTGGATAGATTTAATGGGGACTTTTGTGATCAACATTGGAGTTAATAGTATTTTAATTCTCAATGGAAATTATAAAATTTAGGTCCAAGAGCTCACATATTATAACAATCAAGAAATTTAGGAATATTAGTCTAATTACAAGGTAAGTATTACATTATTTTATTTAATAACTTGATTCATATATAGATATATTTTTTTCTTGAGAAGCAACTATTTGTATTTTTGAAAAACTATATATTAATCATTTTTTTAATAATAATTGTTTTCGAAACATGGAGATATTTTCTTACATATGATTATTAAGTTTTTGAATTTCTTTATTGTGAACTAGTTACAAATTTACAAAAAAAAGGTTTATGAAAATAGTCTATAGTATACAACCTATGGAAGAGAATGTATTAGTAGATTATATTCTAGAATAATGTTAATCAATATTATACCAAATGAAGGGGAATATTAGAGAATAGTTGTTGATAATTCAAGGAAGATAACTAACCTCACTCATGATGACTTATTTGGAAATTTTTTATAATATAAGGGTATATTGAAAATAGAAACAGAATAATTAAAGGAAAATAATTGTAGAGTTTCTTTCAATACTACTACAGTTTCTACCAAATATTTAACACTGGAAAATTGTGTCTAATATTATAGAAATAGAATGTTAGTTATTAAATGATAATTTAGAGATTATAAAAATTATGAAAATGAAATACCTAATCATGTTTGGAGGATGAAAAAATAGTTTTTTAGAATGTCATTCATTATAATTATAAGAAATGTAACAAGGAAAAAAATGAAAAGAAAGACTCTAATGTTACTTTTAATGAATGTAAAAGAGCTGGACATATTTGACATTACTAACACAAGTTGAAATGAAAATAAAGAAATGATATATATTATGATATAAATAAAAATAATTTTTATAAGTCAAAAGGAAATAATGTTTTTAAGGATACTAACACTTGGAGTGATAGTGGTGGTGATTATATAGACATTCAATAGATAATGAATTCTTAGTTCAAAAATAATATTGGTATTCTTTCTAGACTATCTATTGAAAATCAATATTTTATGTCCAAGGAACACACAACTGATTCCTTAAATAATATGTCATTAAATGAAAATTTTACTATTGAGAAGTATTCTATATCTTTAGATGAAGAATCATCTTAATCCTGTAGTGATAAAACATTACCTTATTATAATGAGGATTCTAGATTTTTTGAAATACTTGAAAATGAGATTTAAAATGTAAATAAAAACATGAAAAGGAAAATACAAGAATAAATGTTTTAAAAAATCAAGTATAAGATCATTCTAAATATCTTGATAGGAAATGTTTTTTAATTGAAACTATTTCCAAAATCTATTATAAATATATTCTTGATAAAGGCACTATTTCAAAATAATTTTAAAAAGTAATTTATGAAAAATATAGTTTAAAATTTAGTTCTGAGAAACACAATTCAAAAACCAATATTTATGTGGATAAGAATTTAGTTGTAAAACTGAAATCTAAAATTTCTCCTTTGAAGAATACGATATCTAGTTTTTCTAGTGGATTGGAATGTTTTGATAAAATATGTAAACAAATCCACCCACATGGTACAAGTTATATAATAGGATAAACTTATAATAAACTATTTTTGGTAATAAATTTTTTCTGTTCAAAAAATTAACCTTTTTGTAATAGATGTCAAAGTGGTTGACATTGGGAAAATAATTGATCTTTAAATAAAATTCGACCTTAAATATTTCATAAATACCATCTTTAAAGAAAAAATTATTCCTAATATTCTATTTTCTAACATTCCTAGGCCCAAGAAGGTTTTGATTTTGAAAGTCTAATTTTTTTCATGAACATAAAGAACATGCCAACTACAATAATACATTGTACATGTAAAGTGGTTATTCCCAGCATATGGCTGGTAAAAAATACTTATTTTAGAATATTTTAATGATGAAAGGTATAAAATTTACTTTCGATGATAATTCTCAAGAAGAGATTATCAGTACATATAATATTGTTCTTCTTAGTAAATATTTAATTTCAAGTATTTTATTTTTTAATGGAATTAATCACAATAATATATGAATAAGTCAATTATGTGATGAAGGATACCTTGTGAATTTTATAAATGATAAATGTGATGTAAAAAATTTCAAAGAAGAATATGTTATCTCTATCCATCGATATGAGAATTTTTATACTCTAAATATATAAGTCCATAGGATCCAAGACATTCCTTGCCGTAGTGAAATGAAAAATCAATCATGGTTATGGAATAGACAGGTTATGAGACTATAACCTTAGGCTATTAGGTAAATTAAATAAGAGAAATTATGTTATGGATCCATCAAATCATAGATTTGATTCTTCAAAAGTTTGTATTCTTTCAGAATATGGTAAAAGACATAATTTAGTATTTAAATATATTAGTGAAGGAAAAATTTATAATGATTTATAGTTAGTCAACATGGATCACTTTAGTCCTACAAAAACTGGACATATTAGTGGAAAGTGTTATGTATTTTTTTTCGTTTATGATTACACTAGATATACATGGGTCTATTTTCTAACTAAAAAATCTGAATTTTTATCCAATTTTAGAAATTTTTAATCCAAAGTGAAAAATGAGGAAAATAATCCTTTGATAACTATTCAAAGTGATCATGGAGGGGAATTTATAAATTTTTATTTTGAAACATTTTTTAATAAGAAAGGCATTATAAATATCTTCTCATCTCATAAAATTCCTTATCAAATTGGTGTTGTTGAAATATGAAATCAAATTCTTCAAGAAATTATAAGAACCATTTTGAGTGACTACTTAATTAATAAATATTTTGTGGCTTAAAGGGTTAGTACTTCTTATTATATAGTAAATCGAGTTTTAATTAGACATTTTATTAATAAAACTTATAATGAGTTGTGGATAGGATGTCAACCAATAGTTTCTTACTTCAAATTATTTCAATGAAAAGTATTCAAATTGAATAAAAAAGATAACTTACACAAATTGACACCAAATTTGAGGAAAGTATTTTTGTAGTTTTTTCCATTAATTCTATGGAATAAAAAAGTTTTTGATAAAAAATACTTGTAATTTTGAGTAAACAGTTAGTGTCAAATTTGATGAAACTAATCATTTTGTTTCCAAATAATCCCAATAAAAATACTCATATGTGTTTTCCAAAAAATATTATCAACCTTTGATAGAATATTCTTCTAATAAATAAAATACTCAAGAAATTATTCCTGATGTGTTAACTCAATTAGACTTTCTACCTTATGTTAATGTACAGTTTTTACAAAACCCAAATCAATTTTTTCTTAAGAATAATCCTTGGGAAAACATCATTAGTGAGGTTAATCAACCTGTTAGGACAAGTGGTTAGTTAAGAAATGAAGTAGAACATCTATCATTTCTTTTCTAATTTAAACATAAGAATCCTAATGACGATTTAGGTGATGATTATTTGATCAAATATATGAAAGATAAGCTAAATTAATTCGAGGGGAATAAATTCTGGACCAAGGTCGAAAGACCTAAAAAACTCTATAATTAGAGTAAAATGGTTTTTGAGAAACTAATGTGATAAAAATCGAATAATTATTAGAATTAAATAAAGAGTTTTTTCTAAAGGTTACAATCAATAAGCTAGAAGCGACTATGAATAAACATATTCTCTTATAGCTAGACTCGAATCAAATCATATTTTATTAGCCTTTTTAGAATTATGAAATTTAAAACATTTTCATATGGATGTGAGGAGTTATTTCTATAATAGATATGTATAAAATGAATTTTATGTTGATTAACTCCATGATTTTGTAGAAAAAATTATCATTAATACATTTATAAACTTACCAAATTTTTATACGAACACAAACACTCCCCAAGAGTATTGTATGGTATATTAACATGATATTTATTACAAAACAACTATGTTAAGGGAACCATTGATCCATTCATTTTTATAAAGAAAGTAAATAAAAAAATTATGATTCTTCAAATTTATGTTTATGACATTATATTTGATCAACTCAAAAATCATCAATATATTCATTTATGATTCTTATGAAATATGAGTTTGAGATGAGTAAAATGGGTGATTTAGCATTTTTTTTCAATTTTATCAAAAACCAAAAGGTACTTATATATCTCCACATAATCATGTAAAATATATTTTAAACGTATTAGATACGATAACACTAAAATTATTAGTACTCCAATTAGTGCATCAAATAAACTTGATCATGATGAAGCTGGGCAACCAGTTGATCAAACAAATTTTAGTTTTATGATATGAAGTGTACTATAATTAATAGATAGTAACATATACTTAATTTTTTCAGTATACTAATGTGAAATATATTTATGAAATCCAAAATAATCACAATTTAATGTGATTAATTTTTTTGTTATCTAAAAGGAACTATAGATTTATGATATTTCTATTCTTTTGTAAATTATATGGAATTAAAAACATTTCAGATTCTGCCATTAGTAGTTGTAGAATAGAGATAAAAGATACATATATAAAATTTAATTTCTTAGGATATTCATTAGTTTCATGGTCTTGTAATAAATATCACTCAGTCGAACATTCCACTCCTGAATCCGAATATATGGCAGCTAGATGTTTCTATACTCAAAAGTTGCTAGTGCAACACACACTTGTGGATCATAGAATGAGTTTTCTTAAGACTCAAATACTTTGTGATAACACAATTTCCATTGCAATAAATAATAACCCTACAAATCATCAAATGAAAAACACATAGATACTAGGCATTACTTTTCTAGGGTTCACACACTTAAAGGTGATATCAATTTATAATTCATCGGAATTCAAGAACAACATGCTGATTTTTTTTAAAAATCATTACCTTCTAATATATTTAAATACATTAAAAATGCCTAAAACAGATTAATTTAATGTAATCATTCAAAAATAGTTCATGTTTAAACCATATCCTTACATTAAATTAATATTTTTTATAAGGGGAGTATATACGATTGTTTTCTTACAAACTTTTTAGTTTTTCAAAATTATAGATTTCTAAAAAAAGTTAGTAATGGGTTTTCCAAAGTCAATATTATTTTAAATCAGATTTGAAAAATCTATCATATTCAAATTTTAAATCAGATTTGAAAATTCTATCATATTCGAATTTTAAATCAGATTTGATATATCATTCATTTTCAAACAATAAATCAGATTGGAAAAATTCATCATATTTGAACTTTAATTAGGATATGGAAAATTTATTGAATTTGAATTTTAAATCATATTTAAAAAATATATCATGTTCAAATATTAATTTTTATTTGGAAATGTTATCATATTCCAGTTTCCATTTACTTTTTTAATATGTTATTTTATGAAAATAATAACAAAAAATTCCAATAATAATATTTTCACTCTTAAAGGAATTAATCATTCATTACACTTTAACATTATTCAATCATAATCAATTATATCCTTTTCTATTATTTTGTTTGATTTTCTTCATATTACCGTATACAATAAATTCTTATAAAACCTCAAGAGTTTTTTTAAATTAGAAATATTTCATTGGATATATTCCAAACTATTAGATAAATTAGATTACATCTCAATGGTTGAATTTATTTTATAATTAGAATCATCACTCCAAATAACCTATATAAAGGGGACCCCCACTCCAATCCCACATCAATTTTCAATGTCTTAATCATGTGAAGAGTTGTCCCATTTATGTTCCTCAGTCTAATTCTCTCTTCATGTCTGAATCCTCAGTCTCTTCCGAGGATACAATGGTTCCTACAAAATATTACATCATGTTGTTTGTATTCTAAGAAAGGTTAGTTGGAAGAACTTTCTATAATATATATGTCTCATATTTGAGAAGGATAATAGATTTACAAGGATTTAAATCCTTATGTGTGGAACAAAAAAATCCAAACTATGATTTTTTTACATTTATTTGGTTAGAAACCTTTATGATTTTGTAATGTTCATTAATGAATATGGAAAAGAAATGTTTTAATTTAAAATATATGAGAGTCGTTACAATATGAAACCAAGATAAGTAGCTGGTTTATAGGTATTTATGATGAAGGATATTATTTTTTCCATATCATAAGAATATATACTCTAATTATACATTTGTAAGAGAAAGAGATAAAAAAATTTGATTTATAATGAATCTGATGATGAATCAAATAAATTCACCCATTTAATTTCGAACCATAAGGATTTGACACTTTGGATGGATGGTTTTTTAATTATGATAAGAGGAGATATAAATAATATTAAAGTATCTAGAATATTTTTTTGATTACCTAGTAAACATGAGGATGATAAACGTAACAGGATTTATTCTCTCATCAATAAAAAATCTATTCAAGATCAATATTGTCTTAGATTTTACTAGTTCCTACTGTGTGTAGTAAGATGATTTAACTGAGCACGAGTCATTTCAATATTTTAATCATGTGTGACCATTTTAGAGAGAATAGGTGTTAATAAGTGATGAAAAATAAAAATAATGAGCTTTTTTGATCAAAAATAAAAGATGATTGTGAATAATACTCAGGTGTCTGCATTAGAAAAAGAACCTTTTTTAAAAATAATTATAAAATTAATGTTTAGATGAAGAAAAATTTCGACTGACTTCCTACTTAAAAAGAATAGAAACAAAATAAAAATAGAAAAACATTTATTGATGAAAGGAGAAGTAGAAAGTCTGGAAGAAAAGAAGGGTAACCACAAATCAGACTTGACTAAACTGAAGCCTTTATAGTAAGGTTACATGGTGATAAAGGTTCAAAGAATCAAACAATTAAATGAAATAAAATAAGAATCTATCATAAGAACAATTTTGTGATAAATTTATGAAATAAGTTGAAATCAAATCTACAAAATCTATTTTACCAAATCTGGATATTGATCTAATTTTTTAATAAATATCTATTATTCTTGCATTATCCCCTTCTATCAAATAAAAAGTAAAATCAGTCATAATTGAAAATGAATTATTTCTAGTTGGGAAAGCTGATTTATGATCTGGATATAAACTATGAGAAGAGCTTTTTAAATATTTGTTTGAACATGTTGAAGGTATTGACGAAGAAAATATATTCAAAAAAATTGGTGATTATAAAGGAAAAGAAGATAAAGAAAGTGAAGAAGAATAAAGTGAAGAGAAAGAATATTTATAAGAAATTGAGGATGAGATCGATTCAGATAAGCTTTATAGGAGGGCTTCTCTAGCCTCATATAACGATTTACCTTCTTCATGAAATCAGATAGAATATTTTGTAACACAATAGATGTAGAAGTCTCTATCATTCAAAGAAGATGTATATTCATCCAATAGGGAAGAATAATATTAGAATAGATAGGATGAATCAATTAAAATAGTTATTGTAGATGAAATTAAAATTTCTCATGCTAAAGAAAAATAATACACAAAGAAAGGAAAAAATAAATCGACACGATAAGATATTGGTACCCGCCACATGAACAATCAGTGATATTTAGAATCTTTTAATATGATGATACCTTAGGGTGAAAATCAAAATTTTCATACCTTAAACAGATTGGAGAAAAAAGTTACTTTCCTTGGATAAAGACCATGGTTGATTTGGTTGTGGAAAATCAATATAAATATTTTGATTTAGTAAAATCTTTGACAGATAGGTTGATACATTTATAGAATAAATTAAATATTTTCAAATAATGTTTTATGGCTCATAGGAAGAGTTATAACACGATGGTGAAACTATATCACTAAATTTATAATGATATCAAACATCATGAAAATAATTTTGAAAATATTATGATATATTTCAATGAAATTGATGGGGATTTCAGTAAGCTTTTAAAAGACATGGAAAATAGAGTAATGTTCCTTAATCATTTCAAAGGTAAATTTGGAAAACATACTCAATACATCTCAGATATAAAAAAAATATTGAGGTTTATTATCATGATATTTCAATATTAATGCACAATAAAGATGGATTTATTGAATTGAAAAATTATAATGACATCATCCAAGAATGTTTTAAATCATTGGATGATAAGTATATGCTTTTTTAAGAAACTTTCTATTCTATAAGAGAAAAGATTAATGAACATGATGTAAAGATTCACATTTAATAGGAAAGGATACATGAGTTGTAAAATAAAATCTAATCTCAAGAAGTGTTCATGGACATGGTTGAAAAATATATAAAGAGTTTAAGAAGTTGATGATTTTTGTCATATCATTAATGTAGAATAAATATTGATTTCATAAAAATATGGTTGTATTTTTTGGGCTATCAATAAAATACATTTTCATCTACATACAATTTGTCTGAATGTCTTCCAATTCCTGGTGGTAAAATTTTATTTAATTTATTCTAGATGATCAAGTAATTTATTATTGTGATTCTTATATATGTTTCATCAACCCCTTTCAGGTGTTACAAAACTATTACCTATTCATTTCTGAATATCACAACCGGGAGAAGTTTATAAAATTGCGAGAAAAGGGGGGATAAGGGGAGATGATTTATGTAAGGGAGGAAAATAACATTAAAAGAATGTAATATGATCTATAGAGGGATTTATTTTCCTAAGGGGAGTTATTTTTATTCACCATTGTATTCAGATGAGTTGTAAGCCTAGTGGGGATATACATATTAATGTTTACTACTGAATAAAATGTTTTTGAATGATAATGGAATTATGGTTTTCAAAATTATATTCTATTTAATCCTTATGTTTTTTGATTTCCAAAAGGTGGATATTTTTTAGTAAAAATTATCATTTCGACATTTACAATCCTTTTCTTTGAAAATTAGTAACCCTTTTTTAAATAATTAACTAAATAATTCATTCATGTCCTATGTGTTTAAATTATTTTTGTAGAATAGATATATGTTTTATCATACTTACAAATAGTTTTATAAGTATTCATGAATGTAAAACTACTGTAGTCATTAAAAATATCTTAATAAGTATGGATCTGATAATAATTAGATTTACTGTAATTAAATAAAATTTAAAGACTTTTTTTCTTGTCTTTATACTAACAAAAGTGTTAATTGGACTTGACATCGGAACTGATACCATCAAATTCATAATAAAAAAATAATAATAATTACTTACTCAAATTAAATCATTTTGATTTACTAAATGTTAAATTATGAATACAAAAAATTATATTCTATCCTAATGGAATACTATTTATATTGTAATATTTTAAAATAGAATTTTTTATTCATTATATTACAATTTGTGTAAAAAATGATTTATTTCTTTCAGTTATAATGTGACCATTAGTGTGACAGATGTCCATGTTCATGTGACAATCTCAAAGAAAATATTACCATTGCAGGATCATGATGAAATTCAGGGGTTTCACTATAAATACATGGTCATTTGAAAATTTCACAACAATTAAAGGAAAAAACATGTAGAAACACTGTATCAGTTTTTTGCTGTGTGAGAGCTATGAAGCTTACAAGGGTAAACCGATGTTTCCTTATTCTTGTAACCATTTTGAGTTCATTTTTTGTAATTTATGTCTGTGTATGATTGTGAATTATATCAATGTAAAGGGATATGAAGAGTGAAATGTTATCGTCATATCGTGGGATGATCAATATAGGAAGAAAGAGCAAAACCGTTCATCACATCGAGGGCAGTCGGGGATCGGAAAACAAAGAAAATCTGATCATCATATTGAGGTCTACCGGGTCTAGGCATCCGGAGAAAAATTGATCATCATATCGGGGGATTTCCCATGTAAGGGAAAGATATAAATTATTGTAAGTATAAAATAATGGACGTATAACCTATGTTATTGGATTCATATCTCTTTGGGTTAACGAAATTGTATTCTTTTTCAGTACTTGTTTTATTACCAATTTTTCAAATCCACTGCTATAGTAAGAAAAAGTGAATTATTCTATATTCATTTTTCTATTTATATTTTTCTATTGTAATAGATTTGATTACAACATCATTTTTTTACTCTGAATATGATATTATAAGAATTAATATTGAATCGCAACTTTTATAATTCTTAGTTTTATCATAAATGTTTTGATTAGGATTCATTTGTGAATAGTCTGATTAAATCATTTTTTACTATACATATGATTTAAATTCAATCATAACTTATGGAATACATATCTAAATATAAATATTTATGATTTTTATTTTATCATACATAAGGTCCATGTCTGATTACCATTTAAATACATAATTGGTTTTGTGAATACAATTAGTATAATCTTATTAAATATGTTTCCTTTAAGGTTAAAACAAAAGTTTTAAACATAAAATTTATCCATCTATATATACATTTATATACAACAATTTGTAATAGAGCAACGTCTCTATAATACTAATACTTACAAATATTTACTACTAAAAATCAATAAAGATCCATTCCAATATTTTACCATTTCTTTCCCTCACGCAACATCTGAATGATGTTTTCATGGAATATATTTGGTTCAAGATCAAATTAACATGTTATTATGAATTTAATGAATTATAACCACGACATAGAGAAAAATATATCAAGAAGAAAACATGTCTACCAGCTACAAATTATCAATCTAATCACACCCATAATAAATATATCATCCCTCCTATATCACCAGAATCAAAACAATATCACAACATGGTAAAAATATCTAACTGGGAAAGGCTACCAACCTTATACAACCATGCTAACATCACCCCGAAACCCTTCCACACAATTTATTCAATCCCACATTTTCTAAATTTACCATATATCATCATATCAACTCATGTATGGAATATTGTTAGTATGATCACAAAAAATAATTCCACGAGACTTTTCTAATTCATAATATATGAATTTAAATATTATTCATACATATCCCTTTTAAGGAAACCATATCATCAACAAATATTGATCAATACAATGATCACAAATCTGACATCTAATATTCAACCAACATATAATAAACATTTCATGGGGGAACACATGGAATATTCATATTCATCTTCTCTAATATAGAGTGATTTATATGACTTTTATCATATTAATTTTCTAATTAAATCATAATATGATCATTTAGACTACCACATGATTACACATGATTCTATTTCATGCATTATACTTTAAATCAACATGTAATTCTTAGTAAATTTCATGAAAAAAATTATATAATAACCTTAAAATATCATTCCAGGAATGTATGACGTACCGATCCTAGTCCATCAATAAGTGAGCCATCCTAGTTGTCACATGGCCTCAAGCTCAAATTCCCATATACTCGAATAAGTTGAATAATAGAGAGGGTTTATGTTAGTATTGTGGGGAGAATATACTTATATAATCAGAGAGGAACATGGTGGTATATATATAATAAAGAGAACAAGAAATCAATAATAATGAAGTAATGTAAAATGGAAATTCTGTATAATCATAAATGGATAGAAGAAATATCATGTGTCGTAAACAAAAGATATTGTCATGATTTTGTACAAAAATGGGGAGAAAGTGAAACATTAACTATGTTGATAAGAACACATTCAATAATAAAATATACAAAAGACCAAAAATATAAACATTATAATATCACGAGCACTCTCTCGGTCCTCTACTCTCATCCTCTATACTAGGATAGAAAAATCATGCACCCACAGTGGGGAACATACCTTTTTCGCGATATGTATCCATGAGGTATATCATCATCATCATCATCATTAGGGTGTGAGTAAAATAGTAGTCCACCAGCAATGGTGTCTATGAAAGATAAAATACATTTTTATGATCTATAATAGTGTTCAGTGTATAATAGATTTAAAGATATAAATAAATAACTATGGGGATCCAGTCCAAGGGTATAATCGGTGACCTAAATAGGCTGTAAGTAAAATATTAGTCCACCACCAATGGTGTCTATGAAAAAACTGGTACATCTATATAAGTTATAATAGTTTTCAGTGTATAATAAATACAAAGATATAAATAAAAAAATATTGTGATCCAGTCCAAGGGTATACATATTAATTGGGGTAGCCTATAATGAAGAATAAATTTATATATGAGTAAACCTATCAACTATGGTGTATTACGGATATATCATGCATCATAACAACATGGTATAGGAATCATGTTAATTGATCAAGACATCCTTCATGAGTGTGTAGAGATGTACCATGGTAATCTCAGTATAATTCTGAGCAACAATGGTACAATATCATAGATCCCCTAGTCGAGGCACCCTCATCATGTTCAAGGAGAATTACCACAGTAAACATTTTATATATTTGAGTGGAGTTAAATGAACTAATCTAAGGTAGTCCAAGAAATATGAATCCAATGATGTAATCTAAGGCACGTTGATGTTCTATAATATTAAAGTGGGTCATCAGTTCCATACCACAACACTAGTCGACATTTTTGTATCGAATTATCCAATGCAAAACATATTATATAATTATCCCAATGTACCATGTTAATGTCCACTCCATTAATCAATTTAATTCATTTAATTTCCCTTACAATTTATAAATAAGTAGTGTCCATGATGGTAATCATCATTTTAACAACTCATTTAGTTCATATATGACATCCAATAGTAAGTGGAATACTCAACACACCCATACGGATTTATTAATCAAATGAATTTAATTGAACCCATAAGAGGTGGTTTGGGTTAAGGTTTTCAATATACATCCTTGTAAAAGGGTTCAAGAAACATCTATATCATTGTCCATGTAGATAATTTGAGACAATACACATTATAGTAGAAACACAAGGAATGATAGGTGTATGGCACAATAATGCAAGATATAGAAATAAATTTTTTTAGGAAAAGGTATAGGCCATCTACCGTAAAACGATTTTCGAATCCCACATTGATATTAACTTTAGATTCGAGATAAAAATTGGAGAATTGGAAAATATGAAAATTCCCTGGTAATATGGACTATTATATTACATAGAGATAACCCCAAATATGGTGAGCGAAGAAGAGAAAAGAAGATAATAAATTATTAGACATATAGAGGGGGATACAACATGACAAAAAACACTCAAATAGGATGATGGAAAAAAAATTATCCCATAATCTTGAAAGAGGATAGCTTCTACATGCTGTTATGAAAAATTATGAATAAAGGAGGATGAAATATGGTCAATGGATTTAGTGGAAAATTGGAATTTTACCCTTTTAAAAGGGCTTAATGGTTTTGTAGAATGGTTTGAAAAGTCACGTTCCAATTTTTCACTAGCACAATCACATATAACACACCTTGTATAGGCTCAGTGCATGGTTATAGAAACTATGTTCATCCCTTGTGTGCTAATTGTCAAATGAGACACCCCCTCACATGAACTGAAGATCAATTTAAAAAACTATGTGAATCTCATGATCAACATTACATTAATTTTATTGAGGTTTATCATGGAAGTGTGGCCTTTATTTAATGGTTAGAATAACTATGTGGAATCACTTATGGCCCCCTTGATTGAGGTGCGTTGTTAGAACTGACTATGCACTAATTGTTCACCTCACCATGTCCTTCAGAATTTCACATCTCGGGGCTCTGAATGAGCATAAAATCTTCTTCTACCATTTATACACTCATAGGAATATTTATTAACATAATAAGAATATTACAATTGAAATTTTATGGACTCATATCATATCAAATGCTGGGATCTTACAACTTATCCTCCTAAATAAATTCTTCCCCAAGTTTCCCTTATAGGGATGGAGGCAGGTTATCTGATAATAATTCCAACCCCAGTAAATGTACAATGACATCCTACTCCCAAAACTCATCCCGTACCTAGATATACTTTTATAGAACATGAAAAATATTAATTGACCTTCCTCGGGGTGACTTCATGCTACAATATTCAATACAAATCATGTAATCCTCAAAAGAATCACTTACCTCCAAATCAACCATGTATGTCTAAAAGATACGAGATAGGTAAGAGTGATAATGTTCTAATTGAGAAAGATAAATGAAGTAATTCATATCCATATATCTTTTAAGGTGTGATATATGATAATTCACTAGTCTGACCCTCTCTAAAATATAAAAATGACCAATGAATCTAGGAGTTATACATCCTTGCCTTCTATTTTGCAGATGCCTCAGCTTAAGAGAAACACATAAAAATACCCAATCCCCATCATCAAAATCAATAGGTTATCGATAGTGACCTGAAAAAGACCTCATCATGGATTGATATATAGCCATACGATTTAGGATATGATGTACCAACTCTAATGTATCTTGAATGAGATGAGGTCTTAGAAGTACTACCTCCCTTTCTTATAACTAGCATAGAGTTGATCAACATGTCAACCCATATAAGGCCTCATAAATTTAAATCTTTATAGTTTCATAAAAATTATTGTTTTAGGGAAACATCACTAGAGTAATGTGTTTCTCCCAAGGAACTATAAATCAAGGACATGGGATAGAATCATGTCTTCCAACACATGTATAATATACCCTGACATACTATTATTCTGAGGGTAATATGTTTTTCTATGAAAAACCACGGAACACAAATCCCACTAAATACCTTTATAAAATCATATAATAAACCAAGAATCAATATCTAATAGGATAATACATATAAAAAACATGATTTTTTGTAATCTCTTGAATATATATCCTTCCATATCTAAAACATTTTGACTGTGGGATACCTTTTTCTATCTATCCACAATCACATACACTGTGTCACTACAATGATGGGAATTTGGAGATCCAATCACAAAATCCATATTGAGTTCATCCAATTGATACTATTTAATGGGTAATGTATTTAGTATCCCAAAAAACCACCAATGTTCATCCTTCACCTACTGATATGTGGAAAAAATACTAAAAATACATACTATCTCCTTTTTTATATTGGGCCACCAATTCTTGCGGTGTAAGTCAGATACATTTCAAAAATTATTAGGTGCACTTCCCATTTAGGGGCATGATATTATTGAATATATTCCTCTCGCACATCTTCGAATACCCAAAAAACATCAATGAATATGAAATATCTCATCCTCATAAACAACCGAACTGGGTGGTGGGTCCTCACCAGAAATGATTTCCATTAAGACTAAGCATTTAGGATTGAAAAATATCCCATCATCATTTAGTCTAGATATAATGAAGTTACTTAACAATAAGTAATAACTGACTATCGATGACATTACTTCATCATAATATACATATTAGAGAACATATACATCATTTTCAACTATCAACTGGAATTCTGAACTTCTTCTGTATGTGTTTTCCATCTTAGATCATTATCCACTTTTTTTCTTTTCCCATACATGTATGGAAGTATAAAATTTAATGAAAAAGTTAATATACACATATTTTTAGATTAAGATTCAAATAACACTAAGTGAAAATGAATATGATAATTTTATAGTCTGTGTATACTATGAACTATTCTCCCATAGAAAATTCCTCCAATAATAGAAGGCAAGAACAATTACAGATAACATAATGTCATGCATTACATAATTAATAAAATGATTAGTCAAATAATGATACCCATACACCATGTCCCGACCCCCTTTCATAAAATACACACCTATCTTGATGTGTGATATATCACAATAAACTGTATAAAAACTTCTAGTATTAGGTAAAAGAAAGGATAATCAATGAGTTCATTCATCCCTTAAAATCATGAATGGATTTATCAAAATATTCTGAAAATATATGTTTTAAAACCTTATTTTTTATGTCTATAAATATGTATTAGGTCATGATAAATTATATATTAAATTTATAATATATCCAACTATCCCCAATAGACTATATATGTGAAATATGTTCTTGGGATGTTCCTAAAAACCATAGTTCTCACCTACATTGGGCCAATAAATACTCCCAACTGTGAGATATTTTTACCTTGGGATTGAAATTTATTAATCAAAAAGTGTAAATTTTTTATCTTGTCATACAAACTATACTCTTTATGTGTTCTAAATATTATATCACTATTTCTGGAATGATAACATCAAGTGTAAGAATAAAACAGTATATTATCCATGAAAACCAGAATGAAAGAATCCATGTATCAGTGGGAATCCAAATTCATCAAGGAAATGAAAACTATTGGTGTGTTATTTAGAAAAATAATATTACTAAATACCTATAAAGTCTATATTAGTTTAATATATATATAAGGTATATCCAAAGGCTTGAATCTTACTTGATGATTATCTAACCTCAAATCAATTTTTGAGAATACCCTCACTCCCTGAAGCTAGTAGAAGATAAAATCTATACAAGGTAGTGGGTAAAAGGTTCATAATCTTATGATGATTCAATTTATGATAATATAATAATAAACTTGGAGACCCATCCATTTTCGTAGGGAATAACACAAGTGAACCCCATGGTGAAGTACTCGATCATATAAACCCCATATCTTTTATGTCCTCTATCTACCTCTTATGTTCCCAAATCATGGTATCAAATATCCGATATGGAGGAATAGATACTGGTTACTCTATTAGAACAATATCAATATAAAACTCCACCTCTCTCTTAGGAGGTAAACTAGAAAATTCATTAGGTAAAAAATACCAGAAAAAATCCACCATTATAGGGAAATTTATTTCCCATTCTCCATGTTCAATTAGAAAAAGGCTGAAAATATGGGGTTTCACTACACGTACGCCACTATTAATAGGTCTAACATGAATTTCCTAGACATAATTTGCTTTTTTGTGAATATAGTTTCCACCCTCAAGTGATGCGAATGACGCCCATTTATGATGGTAATTGACATGAATGTGATATGATACTAACAAGTATATCCCAAGAATGAAATCAAAGTATTTTATGTCAAGGATGTAGAAGAAATATAAGAAATTTTATCATCTGTTATCAAGGGGGAACTCCTTACATTGGCATACACATTCTAATCATATTCCAAAAGGAGTGTCAAGAGCATCACTCCATACAAATAATGAATTTCAAGTACATGGATTTCTATGATCACCACAATTATAAAATTATTCTAATCAGATATATTAAACAAATAAGATACTAAAATTGAGGATAATAGAATCTTACCTCATAAAATAGATGTCTCGACACTATAATGCTTGGTTTTAGTCTATAATGCACGTAACTAGCCTTATACAAATTCAAACATATTATATAATGGACCCCAAAAGTCCATTGTAAATTCCATGCTATTTATTAATTAAATTAATTTTATTTCCCATCTCATTTATAAATAATTATTGTCCAATGTGTTAATCCACATTATAACAACTCACTTAGTTCATATAGGGCTTCCACTGACATGGGTAAGACTCAACCCACCAAAATGGATGGCTTATTCATTATCATTTCTTAAAATCCACATTAAGCCGTGGATTCTGTAATTAACTACATTTATGATAATAGCTTCATGTTTGAGATATAATGAACGAAATAGAAAAATATAAAAAACCTATAAATAGGGCATAATAGATAACACAGAGACAGTGCCAAATATGGTCAGATAGTTGGAGAAAATAAATACCAGGGTCTTAGACATACTAAGGGGGATTTAACATGGCCAACAATTATTGAATTGGATATTGGATAAATAATATATCTCGAAAAAACATAATGTGGGAGAGGTGGATATCGTCCATGGGATATTATGTGAAATGTTGAAGAAAGGATGATAAAACAAGGACCACTTATAATGGAGGAAAAAATCATTTTACCCTTTTTAAATGGGTACTATAGTTGGCTACATGGTTGTCCAAACCATGCACCAACACTATCATAAGGAAGACGCCATGTACGGTCTTGGTACATGATTAGAAAAATCATACATAACCCACCCATGCTCACTATCCAAGGAGATATCCCCCTTTCATATCTAGGTGCATGGTTTAACAAACTATGAACATACCATTATCAACATACCTATAATTTTATTTTGGTTATTAATGATTTTGTGTCCTACCATTCATGGTTAAACTAAAACGTGAAACTTCTTATGTACCTCATGGTTGAGAGACATGGTTAGAACTAACTATGAGCTAACCATTTTCCTTACATTGTCCTTCTAAATTTCCTAACATTGGGCTTTGAATGAACCCAGAATCATCTGACACATTTCATAAAAGATGAGGAATATTTATTAGGATAATAAGGAAGGTTAGGGCTGAAATTTTTGTTATTCACACCTCACAAACCCCAAATTATTCAATATGGAATAATAAATAATATAACTATCATATATAGTTGTTTTCCTTCATAACTTGTAATTTTTTACATGAAATTTCATTCAATAGATCAAAAATGTCAATTAAAATAGATTCATATTTCTAGCGTTCCATGTAATTAAATGAATTCTTAGATAAAACATTAATTTTATTATAATAAACCTAATTAATCATTAGTTTTTATTATAAACATGGAATGAAACATGAAAATTAAGCAGTCCATTCAAAACGATTTACCCTAAATAATTAATAAATAGGGGAATTCTTAGTTTTAAGGGTTTCTATATTAGTATACACATACAAAAAATAATCCTTTTTAATGATTCATCATTTGTGTAAACATATTAGTACAATTCTTTTATTAATGTCAAAAAACTCCTTCAATTCCTGGAATAATTTCATAGATTCATTAATTAATATGAATCAATCATTTAAATATAACTAAACATGGAATACGATGGGATGAAAGTATTATATCATCTCATTAGTTTATAATAGATCATGAATCAACTTATTAAAACACAGTCAGCATAAATATAAATACTACATCATATCAGTATAGGCTATCATATTGAAATTAAACAATCCTTTCCCTAAATAAAATCCTGGATTTCATTGAAATATTTTTTCATGATTCTTGAACCCATCCTAAATTATTCTATACCATAATGTGAGTATTTTTCCATGAAAAAATGGTTAGTAGATTAATTTGGTCTTTGTATTGGACCACAGTGGGTCTTAAATACTCATGTCTGGCTAAGAGAAATGAATTTCCTACAGAACCCTTACCCTATCAGTTGAATGTAAATTTTTTTTCAAGGTTTCATGTTCAGGAAAATACAAAGTAAAAAAGATAAAAATATGACCTACATTGAATATGAAGAAAAATTTATGGATATGTAATTACATTAATGATTGGTTTTGAGAATGAAAATTAAATTATCATGCACGAATGTATTGATCTAAAAATACTATATTAATTTAGTTATAGTTTAGTGATATTAATATTTTCTATAGGCCTTTATATCAAACATATCAAGAGAGAAAACACAGTGAATTAATAATTTGGATTCATTAGTCATAGTGTCACTTCTACATAAAAAACATCAATGGAATGACATAAAATTTTAGTAAGAGTACTTTAAGTATCAAGAAAATTTCAAAATAAAATAAAATATTATTATATATTTATAATAGATACAATATAGGGGTAATAATATACTGTATAATCATTCATAATATATTTCCATTTTTTTATTAATTTTCCTTTATTTGAGGAATTGTTGTATTATAATTGTGATATATTTGAATACTCCAATGAAATATATAATTGGATAAAAATAATGGATATCCAAAAAAATTTCCACAGATAATTTCCAATATTTATTTGAATCACATTAAACAAACATCAAATTATTTGTTTAACATAATGTTTTAATAAGAGTTTTTTCAAATAGTGTGGAGTTTAATTATCACAGAAACCATTGTATGAAATTGAAAAATTCATACAAGAATCCTAGGGATTTGTATAATTAGAAATGTATTAGGTTATATATAATAATATTTCACTATTAAAAAATTTTTCAAAATAAATCACTTTTGTTTCTCAATGTTTCTACAATTTCAGAAACAATGTAATGACACTGATTATGGTTTTACATTTTTAGATTCAGGAATGATATTATATTCCATTCACAAAATAGAGTACCCAATGAGATATTTTTAATGTAATTAGAATTTTATTTATTTATTTTTAATTTCTAGAATATATATATTTATCAAATTCTATAAAGACTGTCAGCAATTTGTATATTTAAAAAAGGATATTGTTATTTTTAGAATGAATGGGAAAATTATATGGTGTTAGAATTCTTACATACAAATCGATGAGTTGGATTATTATCTTAATTATAATTTTTTACTTCATAAACATGAAGAATATTTTATTTCTCTGTTTCTTATTTAGTTAATTTTCATATCATTTCACAGTAGGGTTATAAAGAGTGATTTTAGGATTGAATGGTTTTGTACCAGTTTTAATGAGACAAGGATATATATAGTGTATTTTTAGAAAATTAATGTATAATAATATTATGGGTGTGATATTGGATCCCACATTATTTCAAAATTTGATAATTTTTAATATTTAGGATCATTTATTCAATGTGATTTATATATTAATTCAAATTTCTAAAAAAAAATTAAAATGGATACATAAAATAGTGAAAAAAATATTAGGGTACATTATGATTGTAAAATTCATTTAAAATCATAGGGTTAATTTTATAGGGTTATCATTAGAATAGTTATTCTCTATGGTAGTGGGTATTATCCTTTAATGTGAAACCTAGAATAAAAAACAAAGGTGTTAAAAATGAAAATGTTTAAACCTGAATGGGGGCACACTATGATAGATAATATTAGAAATCAATGTATTTGAGATAAAATTAATGTGGGCTCAACTGATGAGAAGATGAATGAGACCGGATTAATAAGGTTATTTATAGTTATAAGAATCCCCTGGGATGCAATTATTTACAAGGTAATCTGAAACATGAATTCTTTTACTAAACATGGTTTAGGTTGAGCTAAAAATACATTTTAGTTCAAAATGTGCATCACGTACTAAAATCAAAGAAATTTTCTTGAATTGTTTTTATACTTTAAGAAAAATATTTACAATTCATTTGTGATGTTTAGGAAAAAATCACACATCAGTCCAACCGATGGTGTGTCTATTATGACAAACAGTGCATGTTTTCATTTTAAAGGGATGTTTTAGTTCAAAAAATGATTCACCCACTGAAAATGAGATAATTCAATCATATTTTCTTGATAATTTAATTAAATTATCAATAATTTATTTTTGATGTGTAGGAATTAACAATACATGAATCCTATATAATTTCAATCTATTTTGAATTAATGTGTGTGTATTTAGTTTAAAAGTTACATATTAGTCAGAAAAAATATTAATATACTCAAAACAAAGAGAGTGAAAATATATTGACTTGATAATTTATTAAATATTTCAATAATTCATTTTTTATGAGTATAAATAAACTTCACATAAATCATATAGACTATTTGGGTAATATGATGAATAAAATTCATTAAAAGTGACATTTAGTTCAAAACACATGTCACATGCTCGAAACTAATTTTTTTATTATATGGTTTTAATACTTTTGAAAAAATATATATAATTCATTTTTTATGTAGAGGAGTTAATAAAGTTTCATTCTTACATGTTATGTGGGTGGTATAATTTAAACTTCAGGTCATTAGTTAAAAAGTGACATTTTAGTTCAAAACACATGTCACATAAAAAAATAATATTTGATTATATTTTCTTAAAAATTTATGAAAAATATAAATATTTAGTTTTTTAAATATAATAATTAACCACACATTAATCAAACACATGGTATGTATAGTATGACAAAAGTTTCATGTTTTTATTTAAAATTTACATTTTAGTTTGAAAAACAAGTGAAATACTCACACTGAAATAAAATATTAGACTGTCTTAATATCACAGGGAAAATATTGATAAATCAGTTGAAATGAGTAGAAATATACATCACATCAATCTAAAACATGGAATGGATAATATGATTCAATGTGTGTGTTTTTATTTAAAATTGAAATATAGTTACCAATGTGCATCATATAATCAAGAATAGGAAAATTTACTCATACTGTGTATATAACATATAAAAGCTACAGATAATTTATTTATGATGTATAATAATTAATCTTGAATGAATTCAAAATAATTTAACGGCACGGTTCCGGAAGCCACCCAGAGGCGCCCCGTATCCGGTTGTCCACATGGCCTCATGCGCATTTCCCTAAATGCCAGAGGCTTCCATCTAGTAGTGAGGGCCTTGGTTGTGATGGTGGGGAAACAATTCCCTCATTGGTATTGTACACAATGAAAAAAATAACATGCAATAGCAGAAGCATTAAATAACAAACAATAATAAACAATAAACAGTTTAAGACTAACAATAAACAACTAGATCACACACTCACAAATATATAAAATGATTCATGACACATATGTCTAGGAAAGAATCCAAAAAAGTCACAATGATGAATATAATACAGAACCAAAGTGAAAAAGAAAAATAGGTAAACTCATCTGCATCTCAAGCCATAGCTTTGTCCCTTGCTCTCCAGCTCCACAGAAAGTCCAACACCTGAAGTATAAGGGTGCTTTCCCTTATCCATAAATGCAACAACATAGTCCTCTTGGGCCCAAAAGCATGGCAAAAATAGGCTGTGAGACAAATTCCCAGTAGGAAACCACCGAATGATCTGTGCCTAACAGTCAGTGAATATATATAAAGTAAAGTACAGAAAGTAGTAAACAAGAAAGCATATAGCAGCTACAAAGAAAAATCTATCATCTAATGTACAAAAGTAACAACCAAACAAAAAAAAGAACAAAAGGTAACCCCTTGGGTAGTTCTCACAGCCTAGCCCTTATGGTTTAACCTATAAATACTAGAAACCCCCTAGAGGCACACAGAGTCTCACCCCTCTGGTTCAGCTAAAGAATATACTCTATCAGGAACCACTCACCGTCAATTCCCCATAGAGTCTCGTATCATACTAAAGGCTCTCTAGGTAAGCACTCAACGTCTCATTACCCATGTGGACCATGTCGAGGAACTACAGACTCTCTGAGGAATCATTCAACGTCAATTCCCCCTATGGTCTCACATCGTAAATTAATGACACTCTGGAGAATCCCTTACGTCCATTCTCCCTATTGTCCACTATATTAGGTTATCATAGCCATGTGTAAAAAAACATGAATAGGGCGCGTATCGGCCCAAGTAAACCACAATAACTACATGGAAATCATTCTAAGGTTCAACAACATAGTATTACAATAGTTCCACTATCCAAAAACTAAGCATGACAACTGGAAAAATGACAAACAAGCAAAACAAGAATGGAAAACATCCAGAGTACAACAAAAACTACCCTATTCACAAGCAATTACCTATACTCAAGCATTCAACCAAAGCAGGAAACAAAAAGGGAAAAACAGGAAACACACAATACCCCGTTCAAGGGTATTCGGGGAATTTGCACAAAATATTCACAGAATTCCAACAGAAAGGCATAAACCACCAACCTCGATCCTAGGACATTGATATACTTGACCCACAGTGACTGATTCTCCTTAGAACATCATAGATCTGAGAAAACTTAAAAAACGGTCAAACCATGATAACATAAGAAAGATGAGGAATTTGAAAACAAGGATGAAGGATACAAGAGAAATCACCGATGTGATTCCAACGCAATCAACGGTGGTCGAATCGGAGGGCAGGCGGAGAAGCAGGGGCTCCTCGAAGATTCACGAATTCTCGGTGCTCTCAGACGAAAAGATAGAGAAGAAGACCTTTCTGTCGACTAGACGCGACCCCAGTCCGTTTAATGAAAAAAATAAAGTACACAATGTGTAATTTTTTAGTAAACAACATATACTAGATTTTTCTGTACTCCGCTCTAAGCGTCCTCCACATCACCCCTACACACCGTGTGTGTGGCCCGAACACAGCCCGAACACGACCTTGAGAGGGAAAAGAGTACACAATATGTACTCAGATAGTACATGGTCTATACTTCAAAAATTTCCATAAACTCCCATTTTCTCAAAAACTCTAGAAAAGGAAAAAAATATCGGGAAACAAAGACCTGGGTTCTTAGAAACTTCCCCCCTTAAAGAAATTTGTCCCGGAATTTCTATAGCGAGGTATGGAAGAAGAATCCTCGAACAGCTCCGACCACTACGATCGCACATCAGCCTCCCTCTCTCAGGCCTCGTCCTATACTGGCCCATGCTTCCATAACACCCGTACTAGAGGAATAGATCGTCCACAGAGAACCTTCGTACTGCGATCGACAATCCGGATGGGATGCTCCTCAAATGATGCATCCACTTCAATGTGAACCTCCACGGGCTGAAAGACATGAGACGGGTCTGAAAAGTAACGTCGAAGCTGAGAGATGTGGAAGACGTCGTGCATGGCCTGGTACCTCTGAGGTAACTGCAACCGATAGGTGACCTGACCAACTCTCTCCAAAATATCAAACAGCCCGACGTACCACGGTGAATGCATACCCTGTCTCTGAATCCCCTTGTGTCCCAACTTTGGTGTGACATGAAAAAAAACCTGATCCCCGACCTCAAACTCCAGAGGTCATCTCCACTGATAAGCATACGACTTCTATCGAGATTGTGTTGTAGCCATCCTCTTCCAAATCAACTCTATTTTCACTGAGGTCTCCTGAACAGGACGAGGTCCCAACAATGTTGCCTATCCTGCCTCTAGCCAGCACAAGGGTGATCGTCATGGCCTACCATACAAAGCCTCATATGGTGCCATCTGAATAGTTTCCTGAAAACTGTTATTGTAGGTGAACTCCACAAGAGGGAGATGCTTCTACCAAGAACTGCCACAATCTAGGATGCAAGCTCGGAGCATATCCTCAATCACATGGATCGTATGCTCGAACTGGACATCTATTTGGGGATGGTATGCTGTGCTCAAAAGTACCTATGTACCCAAAGCTCTCTGAAGACCCTGCCAGAACCGAGATGTAAAGTGTGCATCCCTATCTAAAACAATGGAGTGTGGAACTCCATATAGATGTATGATCTCTCGTATGTACAGTCATCCCAGATCATCACCACTGAAGATCTCTTTGGTCAGAAAGAAGTGAGAAACCATCGTAAGCCTGTCGATGACAACCCAAACAGCATCATTCCCTCGAGGTGACCTCGACAATCCGGTGACGAAGTCTATCGCCACATTGTTCCACTTCCACTCTGGAAGGGGTATCTTTTGTAAGAGCCCTGCTAGTCATTGATGCGCCGCTTTCACCTGTTGACAAGTAGAGCATCTAAGGACAGAACCAACAACATCTCTCTTCATACCTGACCACCAGTACTGGTGATGAAAATACCTATACCTCTTTGTGATGCCAGGATGAACTGCCCAAACTAAGGAATTAAAATCCCACATCAGCTCCTCACATATGTATCCTGGAACCCATATGTATCCCTGGAAATTCAAGATCTCATCCTCGCCCATTGTCCATCGAGGAAGAGGGTCTCATCCTGACACCCTCTCCCGCAGGACTAAGGCCTCAGAATCTGATAGCTGCCTCACGCGCACCCGATCAAGAAGTGAGAGGTAACATCCACAGAAGATAGGAAATTCTATCCCTATCTTTCGTGCACCTCCAGATGCATATCATAGAACAGAGCCAAAAGCTACCACTCACTGCTTGTCTCCTGAACTTCTTAAATCAGAGTTCTCATCCTCAATGCATCTTCCACTATGCTTCCCTTTCCGGGCGTATATGCATGCTCAAAATCAAAAGACTGAAGATACTCGACCCACCTGCACTATCTTAGATTCAGATCACGCTGAGTGAAGATGTACTTGAGACTCTTATGGTCGGTGAAAACCACAAAACTCTCTCCTAGAAGGTAATGTCTCCAATAGCGTAATGCATGAACAACAGCTACCAACTACAGATCGTGCGTAGTGTAATTCTTCTAGTGTGGCCTCAACTACCGAGACCCGTATGCAATGACTCCATCTCCCTGCATAAGCACAACACCTGACCTGATACCTGAAGCCTCACAATAAATAGTGTAGCTCTTTCCTAGATCTGGAAAGACTAGTATCAGTGCAGATGTTAACCATTCCTTCAGCTCTTGAAAGGATGACTCGAAATAATCTGACATTAATAACGTTTCCCTATTATTGGTCAGACCTATCAAAGGTGATGATAGGTGTGAAAAGTCCTTTATGAATCATTTGTAGTATCCATCCAGCCCTAGGAATTTATGTACCTCAAAAATGTTCTTCGGATGCTTCCAAGAAACTACAACTCTCACTTTCTCTGGGTCCACAGATACTCCTTCCTCTAAGATGACATCACCCAATAAGTGAATTTGATCCATCCAAAAGTGGCACTTCGAGAGTTTAGCATAATGTTGATTCCCTCTCAGTGTACATAGAACGATCTCAAGATGAGTAGCATGGTCATGCTGAGTGTGAGAGTACACCAAGATATCATACATGAAGACCACGATAAAGGACTCCAAGTAAGGATGGAACACTCGATTTATCAGTTCCATGAAAACTCTTGGCGTGATCGTGAGACCGAACTGCATGACTGTATACTCGTATAGACCATACCTGCTCCTGAAGGATGTCATAGGTATATCTAATGGTCTAACATGCAACGAATGATAATCGGACCTCAAATCGTTCTTTGAGAACACTTGGTATCCTCAAAGATGATCAAAGAGGTCATCAATCCTTGTTATGGGATATTGGTTCTTGACCGTCAACTGGTTCAGCTTCCGATAATCTAAAAAAATCCAAAGGGTACCATCTAACTTCTTCACAAATAGGATAGGAGAACCCCAAAGAGATGTACTGGGTTGGATGAAACCCATTTCCTGAAACTCCTCCAACTGCTTCTTGAGCTACTTCAGCTAACGTGTAGCCATCTTATAAGGAGGAATGGACACTGGTGCTGCTCCTGGAAAGAGATCAATAGAAAAAAGCCTACCTCATGCTCCAGAGGCAAACCCGAAAAGTCCTCTGGAAAGACATCTCTGAAGTGATCCACCACTGGAGGAAAGTCTAACTGCGAAGTCCCATAATCATCCAGAAAAAGACTAGAAATATGGTCCCTAACCCTTCCTAGCCCATGATGCTAGGGTCCTGCTCGACACGCCTGAACATCCCACTTGACTCCATGAAGAAAAGATTAACCCTCTGGTGAGATGAAACTCACTCTACGACGATAACAGTCAACGACTGCCTGGAAGGGAACCAACCAGTCCATCCCGATAATGAAATCATAGCCTGTCATCTCTAGGACATAGAGGCCCCATAAGAAACGGTACCCTGCAACCTCAAGAGGGAACTCTCTACACTAACGTACACTGGATGTCCTTGTCCCCAAAGGCGTGTCTAGTGTCAACAAGTTGGCAGAATAGAGGATACAGAGCCCAAATCTCTCCACAATAGCATTACAGATGAAGCTATGCGTAGCACCAGTATTGAAAAGATGTGATGATAAAATTGAGGCTACTAAAATTGTACCTCGAACTGTAGAAGGTTCGGGATCCTACTCATGATAAGTCTGCTTCATCACAAAAGTTTGGCATGCTCCGCAGCCCTGTGACCATGCCTAACCACTCTGAGCTGATCCACTCTACTATCGCTGGTGACCTGGTGACTGACCACCATGACCACAACCTCTACCTCTACCCGAATGGATGGAAGAACACCAGTTCTATGAATGGTGAGAAACTGGTGGTGCTGCTCTTAAACTAGGAGTCATGGAAGAACCCCAATCACCAGCTACTGGTGAGAAAACCAGTAAGAAAAGCTGAAGATGACCCATCTTGATGCAAGATCGGCACTCCACTGGGTCTCTCTAGCACTGAGCCCTATTATGCCCACTCCTACCGCACTGTTAGCATACAACCTGGATACCAGAAGATGTATCTCGCCTCCTCAGATCACTGTGAGTTCACTCCCTATGGCGCTTCCTACAATCAACTGGAGGAACACTAGCTCTGGAAGTAGAACCACCCTGGCTCACAGCTCTGGAGTCTCTCAGATTGCACTCCACAATCAGCACCTGGTTGGCGATGGAAGTGATGGAAGTCAACTGGAAGAGATTCACCTATGAGAGGATCTCCTTCCGGAGACCATCCTCAATATTCCTTGCCAAGAACATCCCATCTCCACCCCAGAGGGGTGTGAAATGCTGCAGCTCAGTTAAACGAGAGGAATACTCCCGCCTGAGAGACAACGTCCCACTACCTCTTTGAGGAGTCTCGGAGAATGTAGGTAGCGAACTTAACTAGCCTCTCTGGAGGTGTCTCCAGATGCTCAAAGATAGTCAATATGGCTTTCAACCATGACTCTGCAGCCTACGGTCCTCATTCCCCTGAGAAAGTAGAAGGATGCTACTGCTGGAAAACCCGCGTCAAGTCTGCCATAGTTGTGGCAGAAGGTGGTGCCCCCTGAAGGGTCTGAATCATCCTCATAAAGCCATCCCTAAACTGCGCATCAACTCCAGCAATGGGTATAACTGTTGGTGCCAAGGCTAGAACAATAGGAGGATCTGTAGGAGGTCCTTGATCGGCCATATACGGCGTCTGATCACCGTCTGGAAACTGACGTACAACCGGAGGACGTCTCGGAGGCATAGCTCTGAAAGATCAAAAGCACACCTCAGATCAGGATTAACAAAGACTAAGAACACAAGAGTCCAAAAAATGAGAACAAGAGAAGGAAAAATTCAAGTTTACAAAACACGACTACATGTTTTGTATTAAAACTACACGACATGTCTTCTTAATCCACTTACTTGGGCGTGTACTCCTTCCACTACTGAAACTACACGGTGTGTTGTCCCCACACACGGCGTGTACTTGAACCCTATTCCCCTGCTCGAGTCCCTTAACGAGTGTTCCCTAGGGACACGATGTATACTAGACAAGGTTTCGGCAGCCCGTGTTGTTAGTTACATGGCCGTCTACACGGCTGAACCTTACACGGTTTATTCCAAACAAACACGGTGTGTATAAGAGAAGATAACACTGACCCGTGTTGTTCGTGACACGGCCAGGTACCTGGAACAAGACTACAAGACGTGTTCCTACAAAACACGGAGTGTTATACTCAAGCTTCCCCAACCCGTGTTGTTTGTGACACGACCGGGTACATGGCTCTAAACTACATGGCGTGTACCTACCGTACACGACGTGTTCCTAAAGACACATTCCCGACACCAAGTTTCTGCTCACACGGTCAGTGACACGGCCTGAAAACTACATAGTGTGTATCCAAAAAGAACACATCATGTATTCTGGGTTTTTCCAGGCAGTAGCTCAGAAACTGCACAAAAGCCCAGAAAACACAGAAAACAAGGCATAAAAGAGCAGGATTCCTATCCGTGAGGGCCAAAACTCCCCACTAATGCAAGCTTGGAATCTCTTATAGTCATATATAAGGGAAAACATGTCAATGATCCACTAATTTCCGATTGAAGAGGGACCATAACACCTCATTAACCGAAATTTTGAGTTCATTCAAGAAAAGTACAATACAAAAAATCCTCTATCAAAACAACAGGGATTCTATCAAGAATCTATCACAAAATCAAACATAATCTACAAAAGGTCTATCACAACGACATGAAATCACTAATGCACCCTAGATGGCATGGAAAGAATGATGGCATGTGATTTATAACAAGTGCCTTTATGATGCATGAGAGGGCATACTCTCATCTAATTGGGTTTAGATATAAATAGAACCGCAATAGAAAAACAATAACAACACAATCAAGTAAATCACTCTAGGTGAAATCATATCAACCGTAAAATCTCAAAACCAGAAAACTGCAATAATCGAGGTAGTATGAATTTTCCCTGTACACAGGTTAGCTACTCCCAATCACAACTTAATACTCGGTACCGAATCCATCCTATCCCTAGATAAAGGCTCTAAACAGTATATCAAGAGAAAATAACTCCTCTAATACCACTTTGTAATGTCCCAGTTCTGGAAGCCACCCAAAGGTGCCCCGTACCCAGTTGGTCACATGGCCTCAAGCGCATTTCCCTAAATGCCAGAGGCTGCCAACAAATAGTGAGGTACTTGGGTGTGATGGTGGGGAAACTATACCCTCATTGGAAGAGTACCGAGCAAAAAAATAACATGTAATAGCAGAATCAGTAAATAACCAGCAATAATAAACAATAAATAGCAGAAGATTAACAGTAAAAAACTGGAGAACACACTCACATATATATAAAATGATGCATGAAACATATGTCTAGGAAAGTAGCCAAACATTTAGCAATGCTGAATACAATACAGATCCAAAGTGAAAAAGAAAAACAGGTAAACCTCTGAGCATCGCAAGCCATAGCTTGGTCCCATGCTCTCCAACTCCACAACAAGTCAAGCACCTAATGTAGAAGGGCGATTGCCCTTGTCTATACCTGCAACAACATAGTCTACTTGGGCCCAAAATCATGGCCCTAACTGGGTGTCAGAAAAAGTCCCAGAAGGAAACCACCTAATGTTATGTGCCTAACAGTCAGTGAATACATAGCAAGTAAAGTAAATGAAGTAGTAAACAGGAAAGCATACAATAGCTACAAGCCACAGTCTAGCATATAAAGTACACAAGTAACAACCAAAAATAAAAAAACAAAAGGTAACCCCCTGGGTAGTTCTCACAGCCTAGCCCTTATGGTTCAACCTATAAATAATAGCAACCCCCTGGATGCACACACAGTCTCACCCATCTAGTTCAGCTAAATAATAGACTCTCTTAGGATGCACTCACCGTAGATTCCCCCTATTGTCTCGTATCATAATAAAGCCTCTCTAGGGAAGCACTCAATGTATCATTTCCCCTCTGGCCCAAGTCGAGGAACTACAGAATTTCTGAGGAAGCACACAACGTCAATTCCCCCTGTGGTCTCTCATCATAAATTAAAGACACTCTGGAGAAGCCCTTACATCCATTCTCCCTACGGTCCACTACACTAGGATCTCACAGCCCTGTGTAAAACAAACTTGCATAGCGTTCGTATCGGCCCAAGTAAATCTCAAGAACTACTTGGCTATCATTCTAAGGCTCAACAGAATAATAGTACAAAAGTTCCACTATCCTGCAACTTGGCACGACAACTGGAAAAACACCAAACAAGAAAAATAAGCATGGAAAACATCCAGAGTACAACAAAAACTACAATATTCACAAGCAATTACCTCTACTCAAGAAATCTAGCAAATCAAGCAATAACAAGGGAAAAATAGTAAACACACAATACCCTGTTCAACGATATTGGTGGAATTTTCACAAAATATTCACAGACTTCCTACAGAAAGGCACAAATCACCTACCTCAATCCTAGGAGATCTATATACTTGAACCATGATGACTGATTCTCCATAGAACGTCATAGATCTGAGAAAACATCCAAAATTCTCAAACCACAATAAATTGAGAAAGATGAAGAATTGGAAAACAAGGCTCAAGGAGAAGAGAGAACTCACAACTGTGATTCCAATGAAATCAACTGTGGTCTAATCAGAGGACGAATGTAGAAGAGGGGGCTCGTCAAAGATTCTAGGATTCCCGGAGCTCTCAGACAACAAAGCTAGAGAAGAAAACCTTTCTGTCGATTAAATGCGACCTCGGTCTGTTTAATGAATAAAATAAAGTACAAGGCGTGTACTTTTAGAATAAACAACGTGTACTAGGTTTTTCCATACTCCTCTTTCAGAGGCCTTCACATCACCCCTACACACCATGGGTGTGGCCCGGACATGGCCAACACATGACCTTGAGCGGGAATAGAGTACATGGCGTGTACTTAGATAGTACATGACATGTACTTCAGAAATTTCCAGAAACTCCATTTTTCTCAAAAAACTCCAGAAAAGGAAAAACATACATGAAAATGAAGACCCGAGTTCTTACGCATAATTTTCAATAATTATCATTGAATTTCCATGTTTTCATTTAAAAGTATTTTTATAACTTCACATGCACATCAAATCTCAAAGATTAAAAAATCCACTCATATTTTCTTAATAATTTATAAAAAAGTATCTAATTAATTTAAAACATTGATAAAATAATTTCACATAAATTCAATACATGGTGTTCACATTATTATTGTGTAACTCCACGACCTCAAAATCCCGGAGATTGGTAAATTATATTATTATATTAGCATTAATTAAATGGAAAAAAATCCCAAAGGACTAACCAGTTTATAAGTCTTGGAAAGATATGTTATATACATGATACCCTTATTACATTGGGAAAATAAAATAAATCATTAAACAAGTAAAAACTAAGTATTATTTAAAATTATTCAAATGATTAATATTCATAACATGGAGAAAGGAAACATAATAACAGTGATCTAAAATGCCCAGAAATGGTATGTAAAATAGAAGTAATATTGAATCAATGGAAATAAATCAACATTGAAAGGTAAATAACTGATAACAACTAGAATTCAAATAACTAGACATGAAAAAATAAATATTGAATGTTAAGAAACTAAATTATATTCCATATAAATCAATACACCGAGAATAAAATGCATCCATAGATATGATGATGATAAATCTCATGGATAAATCATAATTGTTTCTAAATGATATAGATACTTAATTATTTGATGAAATGCTGCCTATGTACATGAAACCTTTACCATAGATACCAATTATAAGACAGTTTAACATATTTGGTAAAACCATCTATTTTGGACAACTATTTAATCTCATGAGACTATAGTAGCATCGTGGGGCTATTTATAATTGGGCCCCAACCATGTCATACATGTCCAAATCATTTATCATATTGACTAATTAATTCAAATAATAAACAATATTCCTTAAAAAAATCTTTATTGAATAAAGGATACATATTAATCTATAATTCACTTATGGAGGCTATTCTACAAAGAGGGTTGTTAATGTTGATGAATGGGAATTCAATTGAAGTATCATTAAATTTTTTTAAGGAAAATAATATTTATACATTCATAAGATTCTGATACAACTATGATATATTTGAATAATAATATCAATGAATAAATAACATTAAATGAAAGGTAAAATATAAAGATAATAAGGATAGTCCTGATATTATGTTTCAAAGGGTAATATATACACCATATAAATGTTAATTGGTGCATAATAACTAATAAGTTTCAATGGAATGTAAATTAAGATGAAATCCCTTACCTTGTATTTATTTTCTAGTGACCTTACTTTAAACTCATTTATAATGATTTTTTGAGTGATAATAACTTCTTACAAAATCATATTAATATTTATGATATCATATATGATCATATTATAATATCTTTTTAGTCTTTGTTATTATTATTTTGTTATTTTCACTATTTTGGGTGTTAATTGCCTAGTTTCTCAACAATGTTTTGACTTGTAATTTTTGTTTATGTTATTTAGATCTTGGTCTAATCATATAAATATTCTATCTAATTATTTAAATATTATAAATATTAATCATATATCTAATAATCTATAAAATCAAGAGATAAGAAACGAAAAGCACTATTCATGGGGATAGTAGACTGTACGCACACATGATCCCAACTTTCATTTCCTCATCATATTAAATTAATGATATTAAATTATATAGACACATATTATAATTATAATATCATATTTATGTCATTTAAGTATCACATTTTTATTAATAATATCTTTTACACATTCCATGTATATCATAAGAGAATCATATAGTTTTGAGGAGGTGGTCATCCACACTTCCACAAACGGTGTTATCATATTTATATATAATGAAGACCACACTGGTATATGTTATAAATTAATTATAGAAGCATAAATAAATAATAAATATCATATATCATATATATATAAATTTATTTTTCATCATAATTCCAAAACTTAAATTTGTTAATGGAAAAATGAACAATCATCGTCTCATGAGGCGTTACTTCACCATATACATAAAAAATATTGTCACTACCAATTAGATTGAATTGTGTTAAATTGAAGGAAGAGACCTTATAGTAAAAAAATATTAGTATATTTAGGTTATTGTTTTTCATATAATAATGTAACAATGATATTTGAGTGGTGGGTAATGGAAATGAAACTAAAGAGTTTTAGGAATGATGTTACATCTTCTTCGGGTAACACCTTTTGGTTTGCACCTAAGGAATTATTTGGATAGATTTATGAAAAAATAAAGGATTATAGGATGAATATTGGGAATTTTTGAGCTTATATGGGGTAGGTTTGGTTGATGTACAAATCTCAATGTTTTCTGTGGAAGTAAGGGAGGAGGTTTCCTTTTATAATTGAGGTGAGGGGTACTTTTGGGAAATCCAAAACTATTAAATTAATATAAATTAATGTTATATTCAAAATTTATTCAAAATGAGTAATTTATATTATAATATTAATATGGGTCCAAATAATTTTACAAAAAATTATTTTTAGACAAGTTTGAGTCACATTATTACCTTTAGATTTTGGCCCTAACCCTTAGTTAAACCCTTTAACTCTTACCATGGAAACATGGATTTTTATTTTGTAATGGTTAATATAGTTACTATAAAATTACAAAAGAATTATAAATGATTAATATATGAAAAATTCAAAATTATCCCAATCATTTGGTAAATGTTTATATTTTTATGAATTTTGAATCATTTAATAAAATATTATTTCTTTTAAAATATCAGTAATTTTAATTTTTAAACTATTCATTACATCACTTTTTTAAAAATATTAATACACAAGATAACATATAAAAAATAATTATTACAACCATAATATGTATATTTCATCTAAAAAATTCTAATATGACATTAATTATATCAAATTTTATTTATTTTAATATTTATAATAAAATTTATTTTATTATTTCATTAATTATACAATTACTTCATCATCATTGTGTCATATTTTAAGGTAATTATTTTATCACAAATAATTTTTAAAAAATTACATTAATTTATATGTCAAATTTATATTTATGAATAATATCTACCATCTAATATATCCCCAGTATATCCTCATATTAAAAATATTTAACTTGTTAAAAACCAAAGTATGAAAAAATTGACATTTTATTGAATAAAATACAATGAATGGATTAAATTCATCTAAGTAGATCCAAGAGCCCGTAAAATCATCCCATGGATGATTCTGGTTGAAAATATCTCATTCAATAAAATTAGGACAACTTTTTGGGGTAATTTTATAATATATCTAACATAATTTTTACTTTTAATTACCAGGTCTACCCTTAACCATTGTAATAAAAAATATTAATAATGGAACTATTCATATTCCATAAAACTAAAGAAACCAATTTACATAATATGGACACACTGATTCCAAATATTGAATCTATTTTTCAATATTAAAAACATAGAAGTTACAGTAAATAATATAAAATTTATCCCATTGATGGAATGAAAAAAAGGTTTATTGAAGTTTTTTTAAAAGATGGACCCTATGCCACTTTTATTAAAAGAAAATAAAAGATAGTAACCAAGGACAGAGTATGATAAAATAGGGAAAACTGAAAACAAAAAACTATTTTTTATCTTGTTCAGTAGTTTCTCGGTTAACCTTCGTTCTTCTTCTTTAATTGTATCCAACTCTGCTCTTCCAAGCCCTCAGCCCCGACATATCTATCTCCATATGCTTTAACTTTAACTAGAAGAAAGAGATTGAATTATTTCATAAAGTTTCTTAGAATCAGTGTTCTCTGAACCCCATCTATCCTCTTTTACATCTTTTTATTTTTCAGGAGAAGCACCTTTTGGCCCTGGCATTTTCATTTATTCTGTAATCGGCAGCTCAACCACCATTGGGGAAAAATGAGGGTTGTGTCTTCTTTTATGAAACAATATGGAAAACTTCGTTATCCAAAATTGGGTTTTAAAACAAATGAAAATCCTTTTAGATGACTGGGGAGTCAAATTCTAAATTTTGTTTAACTTTTAGATTTAGTGAGGAAACCATCCTTTCCTGTTAGAATTTTTTATCAACCTCAAGTAGTGATTCTTATCTTAATTTCTCTCTTTTTTTAGGAGCATCAACATGATGTATATTTTCCTCTTCCGTACAAATATCCACCCATGAATTCTTCTTGTTTTCATAGGTGTAAGAACATACCTTGGGTGAGTCTGAGTAACCTCCCTTTTTATCAACTTTAGATGACTCTTCTTGAGGGTAACCTTGAACCTCTGTCTCAACAGGATTAGAAAAAGAAAAAAGACCATCCATACTCCTACAAAAGTCTTTTCTATCCTCATGCAACAATAGGTGGTCCGTTTTCCAAGCAGAAGAAGTTTTTTTTCTTCTTGAGAAAATTATTCACATTATTACCAAGAAAAGCATAGTTGCTGCAAAAATATAGAATGCTGAATATAAGATTAGTCACGACATATAACATTTATGCCGTGCAGAATTTACGCATTTTTTCATGAATGATATTCAGATCTATAACATCATCATTAGTTGTAAGCATAAGCTTTTCAATAAGAGTCGAAACCATCTCAACTACAGCCATAAACATAGAAAAGTGTGCAAAATCGGAAAATTACATTTCCTTATCATTTTTAATTGGGATACCAATGGATAAGGCAATATAATAAAATATTTTGGGATGACAGAGTATCCGGTTTAACCCAAAACTCTTAGAAAAATTTGAGTAGTAGTGTTACCAACTTCCAAGGGATCGAACTTTTCATCCTATTCTCGCAAGTGAATAATTCTTGGTTTGAGCATAATGGAACCAAATCCCCATGCTAGAAATTTTAATTCCGTAGTGGAAAAAAGAATATGATTGTATCCCCGATCAAGCAAGACACACTTCCATGATGAGAATCCCCAAATCAATGAAATACATTCCTTGAGATCATGAATTTTTATAGGGTGTGAACCTTTAAGAAAGAAATTTTGGGCGATGATTGAGAAATCAACCATTTTAAGGCATTCAGAGACGACGACATGATCCACATTGATGTGCACAATATTTACTTTTCATCAGATGGAAGAATTTAGCCTGACTTTGAGACAATAAAATGAGTAGGCAACAATGCCCTCTTGGTGAAGTCCAAGAAATCCAGATCCATCCCGCATTGTTGGTATATTCACATAATTTGTGGCATCCTTTCCAGCCGCCACCACTATTGCCAACCCTTTGAAACCACCCACAAATGGTGCCACAACAGTGTAGCCATTCATGCCCACCCTAATGTGCCTCTTGAAGTATTCATCGGAACCAGAGAAGGTGCATCAAAAATCTGTTCTGTTCCCATGTATTTCACCTCAGACCTCAAAGATGTGTCGGCACAAGTCTCTTTACCCAAAAACTCTGTCATCACTATCAAGGAACCTTCACGATTCACAAGTTTCCTCAAAATATCAGACTACAAAACCCCCCATATCACTACATCTGTGATATAAATCACCCTACATGCATAACAAGATGACACTACCGCCATGCTGCTTGTGCCATCTGCATCCACCCAGATTACCGCCATCAAATCCGGGCATCACCGTCACTTTACGAGAATCCACGATCTCACCGCACACACCAATCTCCACAGTAGATATATTTCATAAGAACATACCTTTAGTTAGAATGTTTGAAATTGACATCGACTTTATTTTCAACAAAACCCTAGCTACATCGATTCTTTGAGAGAGAAGGTTCCACTTCCCTCATCCCAAAAAAGGATTATTAAAGTGAAAATGTACAAAAGATTATATTTTTTTTATATTCGTATTCAATGTAAAATTGATTCAAATGACCAAGATTGTATTAAATAATATAAACATGATATAGTTATTCTCTAAAACCAATAAAAAATATAATTCAACACTATAAATTATTTGGACAAAAAATATTGTTTCAATTAAAATACAATAATTTAAGACTATTCATCAAAAAATGAAACTTATAAGAAAATACGAAAAAATAAACCCAAGTTAATTTATATATTAAAATTTAAAAGAAAATTTTTATTTTTTAAAATATAATATATAAAAATTTCAAAAATTTGATTTAAAATAGGTTCACCATTAAAAGTTGACAACACTGCATTTATATAAATATTGATTTTTTACAATAATTTGTTTGTTCTTATATTATGCTTATCAAATATATTGGATAAATGTAAAAAATAATTAATTAGAAATATAATATACCAAATAAATTTATATCATTCAGTGATTGTAATTAATTAAATTTATTAGGATAAAACAACTTTTTGAGCATAACAAGGATAATTATAAAAAACATTATCTACATATATTCAGTAGGTTCATATATTGATTTATAAATAGTTTTTAACCAATTAATTAAACCATATATTTTCATTAGTTATATTATAATATTAATACCTTCAAATATAATAGCTAGGTTATATTATATTATATTAAAAAAATATTCTGTTAATATACTGTCATTCGGTAAAACTCTACCTTGCATGTAATGTAAGAAAACTCATTATTATGTTTATTATAATATTAATATGGTGTTACATATAAATAATGATCAAAAATAAATTTATTTAGAAATGAAAAAATTGTAAATTATTGGGGTGTTACATTCTCCTCGCCATAATTTAATTTTTTCCTCACAATTTAAACTTGATCTCGGTAGTCTAGTGTTTGATATTTGGAAACAAATAGTTTTTGAAAATCCTTCAATTTAAAATGGGTTAATAACATGTATTATTAAAAAGAGGGAAAATTAAATTTGAAGTTTACAACAAAAATATGTTTTATAATGGAGAAAACTAGTGAATACATGGACATGGAAGAAAAATCTACCCATCCTGTTATGATGGAGAGTGATAGATAACAATTTTAACTAAAAGTTAATGACCAAATATCATTAAAATAGATTTATGATAATAGTAACTAATATCACAAAAATGGTGATAATGGGACAATTTTTGTTTGTAAATATCATTTTTCCTAGAGTTAATAAATTCTTTCTCTCTAAGGATATATGTTAGTATACATTCTTGAAAAGTTTCTATGAGCACAATATTATCCTTGCTCCTTGAACTATTTATACATAATTTATTAGTATAGTTTTCATCAAATAGTGAAGTAATAAATGGTTCAAAATATGTCCCTTTAATGTTTTGTAATCCAAAAAATTATAATTAGTTCCCTGGAAGTTAGTATTATCAAATTTACATTACCCATATAAATCATATCCTTATCTAAAAAAATTATCATAAGCATATTAAATATTTTTTCCCTCAATCTTATATTTCCCCAAAACAATTACTTTATAACGCATAAATTTTCTTGGTCCCATTAGCATATGATCTTAAAACCTTACTGAAAAAGTACTACAGTATAATGCTCATATATATTACATAATTATTATAACTAGTAAATCATTGATAAAATAATAAAATTACATAATTATTGAATCTAAACATAACACATTTAACAATTCCTCCTCTCTTATGGTAGTATCATAATATTTAAAATGATCCATTAGCCTCTTTTGGGGTATATTCCTTTGACGCCGGAGATATTGATTTTCATAGTGTCCTATAACCTTATATTGGAAGATTTTCACATTTGAATATTCTTTCTATCCCTTGAAATCAAAAACATGGTGATCTTTTTATCCAAACTTATAAAAAAAATCACATTCCCTTCAAGAACGTACCTATTTTTTTCTTTCCACAATTATCACATGTGGAAAGGTAATTCATTCCCTTATTCCCTTCATACATCATTTGATCGGAATTCTATTATTCTCTTTATATCCTTTGAATCTATAAGACATTGAATTTTTTTTAACAATCTCTTTATCACATGATATTATGTCCTCATATGAAGAGAATTATTGGGATATAATTTCCCTTTTAAATATTGTCCTATGACTATAACAGATGTGATCCTTCATACTCTTTGTATCATTTATATTGTTGAGGTTCATGTTACTTCTTCTTAGTGCTATTTCTAAATGGATACAAACACTAAATTAGTTCATATTATTATAAAACACAATGTATAATATAAATATTAACAAAATATGTATGATAAATTGAGAAATTTATGCATAGCTAATCTCATAATTGTAAACATGGTCTATTTGGGGATATTGTTGCTTCCAAATCCTTCATAATGATTTGTAATGAAAATTTAAATTATCAAAAGTGTATCGCATAGGAATGTCAAACTATGTGGGATGTAAGGCCCATTTTTGTGTACTAGGGTAAGATATGTCAGGACCAATGAACCATTCCATGGTTATTACCCGTATCTATATGTTTTCCAGAACAATGTTCACATATATTATATAGACATGGATGCATTTCTTGGAAGACCAGTGCCACAAACCTAATCCAGTCTCCAAAAATACCATCACCAAATTCAGCTGATGACATGTCCCGAAGGGCGTTACCTATTCCCACGGGACGACACAAGTGATAGGGTATCAAAAAATTTGTGTTGGGTATGATTTACACGAGTTTGAAAGTGTAAAACATTAAAAACAATCAACAATATAAATCTGAAATTTTCATGCCAAACAAGACTTAACCGAAATCATATCTTATTACAAGGTATTAAATAAAAAACAAGAGTTACAATCATAAATAAAAACATCCTTAAATCTGCCACAAGGACTCAACATGATAAGGGGTCATCACCCCCAAGCCATCGCCCCAACACTGCACCATAGGAGGGGACTAACAACACGAACCACCTTCACCCGAGGCTTTTCCTTTACCTATATCAAATATAATCAAGTAAACATACACCCGAGGGGTTTATGTAGTGTGTGATACTAATACCAATATGAAAGAACACAAATATTCCAAAGATTATGCAATATAATGTGAAAAAACACATAGTTTTAATATGTAAGGAAAACTGTGATTAATTCCATGAAATGCATCTTTCAATTTTAAACAGTTTTGTAAATAATATATTCATAATGTTAAATTTTTTTAATAATACATGTTTGATACTATAATTTTAATCCATACACACCCTAAGGAAAGGTTAAATACCAAAAATCTAATGAGCACCAATATTGGGAACACCCATAGGCACTAGATAGACTCGAGACCTATGTACCTCGTACCATGGTGGGAAAATATCAATTTCAAAATTTGTTATCATTAAAGATCCACTAGTAGGGATCATACCCATAACCTAGTGGTCCCCCAAAAACATCCATATAGTTTTCTTATTGTTATATTTATCCAAAATGCTATGTGAAATATGGATAAAACTGATTCGGAACACTAGCATACTAGTACACATCCGCCCACCTAGGTACCTGGGAATCCACCTTTTTGTCAAACAATTTAAGAATTCTACATACATCACATTTCATATTAAAAGACCCCCAATCTTCACATACAAACAATACAGTATATATACACACTTTATACCAATTAAAACAAACAACAAAACACTTTGATTTTCAGTAAAACAACTTCTCAAAATCACACATTGTTTTGCACCCACAACTCATTGAAATCTATAATTTTCACACTATGTGAAAACTTATAAGTAACAAAATAAAAAATGGAATCCCAATACCATTCAATGAAAACAAGAAATTAGTTATAGGTCATCCCCATATGAACCAATAATTGATATCTTTGTAAAACCTCCATTTTTACACAATCATGCCACTTGATGCCCATCTTCTTCACAAACAGAATTAAAACAATTAGTAAAAAAAGTATATAAACATGAAAAAAATAATTTTAAGCCCCAATAAATTTTAATAAAGTCAACTATGTAGTTATATTCCATCCCCAAAAGAACCAATAAAATATTTTTATGAAAAACCACCAATTTCACATAAAAATAGAACTTAAACTTAATTTTCATTACAAATACCACTAAAACCAATTTTTGAACAAATAATAAAATGATATAAACATATAAACATTATAAAAATATCATTCTATGTCACAAGGATTTCATAAAAATGGAATCACTTACCAAAATTGTTAAAACATTGACTCCTTTTTGCGAAATTTCAATCGCACCACCACCGCACATAATGGAAGGTAGATCGAGCCTGAAATCAAAATATTGGACCAAGAAAACCCAAAGTTAAACCCTTGTTTATAATCCCTCGCCTTTGGTAATTTGGGAAATCATTGAAATTGGATTAATTTTCATAATAAGGGGAGGAACTAAGAGGTAGAAACACTTACTTGATATTGTGTGATGTTCCTCCACAACCCCCCCCCCCCTTCGAAATGGAGTTCTAATGAGGGTTTGAGAGGATCTGAGGGCTTAAATGGCCATTTGGTTCTTTTTGGGGAAGAAAGGGGTGAATTATAATAATTCTTGAGAGGTTAAATAAGTAATTTAACTTGTTTTTAATGAGTTAGACATGGGCACACGGGTTGTCTGCACGGTTTGGAAAACCATGCATAGAAACTGTGAACCCTCATTTATCCCCTCACAACATCTCTAAATTGCACAAAAAATTGTGGGGGATTAGGGGGGACATAGTGGGGGGTTTTTAGGATAAAAATATAATAAATATGGGTAACATTAATGAAGATCATGGGAGTGAAAATTCTCCCCACCATGAAAACTTTCCATCCTGGAGAGTCAACTATAGGCTTGATCAGAAAACAAGAATTCGTACTCATACTCAACCCATGAAACCTGATCCTAGGTCTCATGTGTATCACTACGATTCTTCCAAAAATCCCAATCCATTGGAATAGACTTCCATCCAAGCACCTTCTCTTGGGAGTGCACTATTTGAATTTGCCACTCAAAAACTGACAAGCCAGGCTCTATCTCCAATTCTTCCCAACTCAACATGTGGGATGAATCGAAGTTTCATTTCTTCATCTGGGAGACATTGAAGTCTTTAGGAATATATGTCAACTGTGAATGTGATACCAACCTATAAGAAACCTTTTCAATCTGCTCGGTGACTTCAAAAGGGCCGACATATCGCGGTGTCAGCTTCCATTTCTTCTATAATCGATGATGGCCAAGAAGAGGGGCCACTTTCAAGAATACCCTGTCACCCACAAAACATTATAGGTCTCGATGCCTCTTGTAAACATATTATTTATGAATACTCTGAGCTATCATAAAACAATTCCTGATCAATTTGACCTTCTTAGAAGTCTCGTGCTTAAGGCTCAACCCCAACAGTGAAGTCTCGCCTAGCTCTTCCCAACATAGGGTGGAACGACAAGGCCTACCATAGAGTGCCTCAAAATGTGAAATTAAAATAGATGATTGTTAACTGTTATTATAGAAAAATTCAATATATTCTAAATATATATCCCAATAACCGCCAAAATCCAAAAAAAATGCATAGAGCATGTCATCCAGAATTTGTTTTTCCCATTCTATCTGTACATACATTTGAGGATGGTACACTGTTCACATCTTAATCTGTGACCCCATGGCCTTCTGTAGGCCTTCCCAAAAACAAGAAGTGAAACATATGGTCACTATCTGAGACAACTGCTGATGTCAGAACATGGAGTCTCACTACCTTATGAAGATACAAAAAACCCAACTCGTCCATTGCAGTTGTATTTTTGATCGGGATGAAAAGAGATTATTTGGTTAAATGGTTGATCACCACCCTAATGGAATTATTACCATCAAGGTGTATGAGGAAATACAAAAATGAAGTCCATGTTAACCTTGTCCCACATCTAGGTAAGAATGGGTAGTGGTTGGATCAAACCAGAGGGCCTCTAGTGATTTACTTTCACCTGGTGACATGTGTTTCATCTCGACACAAATTTCTCTATGTCCTGTCACATACCTGTCAACCAGAACTATCATCGTGCATCATAATACATATTTGTTGCACCTAGATGTACATCCCACTAAGACTGGTGGCTATCCACCATCACTGTGTTCCATAGAGATGATAACACTATTGAGCAGCCCTTGAAGCATAATATGCCCTCTTGAGATGATGATCAATCATGGGAAATCTCCCCACCATGATGAAATTACCTCAACCTCTGAAAAATATCATTACTAGGTTTCTCTCATTGAATCAACTCGAATAGAAATGGATTAAACTGATTTCCCACTAAGAATACACCTTCACTACGCTCCATAGTCTGTACATGAATCTAAGCAAAGAGACCCATCTGTGTCCACTCATCATAGGACATAATCAAGGATTTCACTAGAACTTTTATGCACCATGAATCTGCCACTACATTTTCCTTTCCTAGGGTATAAACAATATCAAACTCAAACCCCTACAAGTACTCTGCCCAATGGAATTTACTTAGATTGAGGTCCTTATGTGAGAATATATACACCAAGATTTTGTGATCAGAGTAGACCAAAATATTCTCGGGTAGTGATGCCAGGACTTCAAAGTAGTCATCACCTCATCCAACTACAATACGAGGGTTGGGGAATTATTTTCATGTGGTTAGAGTTGGAAAGAGCCATACGCCACCACGTGATCATCCTACATAAGAACGTACACCAAAACCATACCTGAAGAATCACCAAAGACCATATACACTTTCTTGGCCTTAGGACAAATCATCACAGGGTGGTAGTAAACCGCCATTTTATCTCCTTGAAGGATTCCTGTCATTCTAAGGCCATACATAATTCACCCCTTTCTGGGGACTGCGGTCATTGATGAAGAAAGCTGAGATAAATCTTGAACGAATCTCTTGTAATAACTAGCCAGACCATGAAAACTCTTGATCTTGAACACATACCTCAGTTTCTACAATGACATGACCATAATGATCTTCTTGGGGTCCACTACACCCCCCTGCTCCGAGATCACATGAAACAAAAATTTCACATCCCTGATCCAGAAATTTCACTTTCCCATCTTTTCATAGAAGTGGTGATACCTCAACATTCCCAAAATGATCCTCAAGTGATGGTCATGTTCATCCTTAGAGCTAGAGTATACAATAATTTCATCGAAGAACACCACAATAAAGGAATCGAGATACCTATGGAAAACCAAGTTCATGAGTTCCATAAAGATCGCTGGATAATTGGTAACTCCTAAGGGCATGACCAAATACTCAAAGTGGTCATGCCTACTTCAGAAGGATATCTTCGGGATATCTGCCTCTTTCAACATAAGTCAATGGTATCCTGAACGCATGTCTATTTTTGAGAACCACTTTTCCCCCTTGAACCGATAAAAAAATCATTTATTCTAGGCTAAGGGTATTTGTTCCTAATTGTTACATTATTCAACTTTCGATAGTCAATGCACAAATGGAGGGATCTGTCTGCCTTTTTCATGAACAACATATGAGTAGCCTAAGGAGAGACACTCAGGTGAATGAATCCTTTATATTCAAAGTCATCTAGATATATCTTTAATTCCATCAGTTCTAGTGGGGCTATACGATACGAGGGAAGAGATGTCGATTGTGTTCCTGGTGCCAGATCAATCGAGATCCCCACATCCCGCTCCAAGCGAAAACCTGAAAAATAATCCGGGAATACCCCTAGAGACTCATTAAATAAATGAGAAAGTACACCTTTTTGGGAAATACCATCATCCTCTATTGAGAGTGACGATAACTAGAAGACAACACTTCACAACTCTGGGAGTGGAGGTCCTGCGTGACCCGACCAAGGATCCCATTCTCCACAAAAACCTTGATGACTCCCATTAGGTGATGTGAAACTCACTCACCACCTATAATAATCGACGTGTGCCTGTAATCCTACTATAAAATCCATTATAAGTATCACAAAAAAAATATCCATATCCAAGACCAAGAGGTCCAACTCCATCTCAACCCCTGACACGGAGAGCATACACAACGAGCACTTGAGACCCTACTCTTTCTTATTCCCCAGTAGTGTCCCCAACTCCACTGCAAAAGAAATAAAATCCATAAGAAATTTTAGTGTGTCCATAATATGGGAAGAGATAAATGAAAAAGATGCACCAGTATCAAAAATCACATCATTTAGTGCCTTGAACTATCGGCTGTCCCATATCGGATCCTGCCGGTGCCTGATTCACCTAATGAAAATGTATGGTCTCTGCCTGCAAATGACCAATAGTATGTGGACTTGCCCTAAACTGTCTTTTCCAAAATAATGACCCATACCTACCACCACAACCACCAAAATTAGATCCCCCCTTCCTCAATGGCTCTAACCGAGTTGGCACTCCCTTCGAGGTCAATGATCTTTCCCCACTCTGAAGTGATCGTCCCACCCCACAAAAGAGCTGAAAATGCACCACACCTCCACACCGATAACATGGCCTCATAGGGAATGGTCATGCTGGTCATATGTGTCTTGTCCTTCCATACTGGTGGCACATGACTGACCTCGCATCAAAAGCCACAAATGAAAACTTCTTGGAGGAGTGGCATGAACTACCACATCCCTTCTTATCTTGGTCCTATTGCTTCCTTTTCTTCTCCAAAGAGATTCCACTGCCCACTAATGATATAGTTCCAGAAAAACCATCATGGCCATTACAGTCAATATCCACTATAAACACACGATCAACGATCATAGCTTAGGTCCTTAGCTTGAACAAGAAACCCGGGGAGTATATCTCTGACCGTAAGCCTTTCTCAAACCTATGGTCCTTCCCTTGTTCATTCGAGAAGATTTTAGGGGCATACCGAAAAAGCTCAGAAAAATGGTTAAAGTAATCCATTAGAGAAGGATTCCCCTGAACAAGGTTAGTTAACTCTTGGAATCCAGCATAAGCCAACAGTTCAGGGCAACACTGGTCATTGAAGATGGACTTGAAATCTCCCCAGCACATATGATGATTCTTCCCAATCTGAAGTACCAACTCCCACCACTTGTGGCTGGGACCATCCAATAGAAAATAGACACTCTTCACCCTGACCTCCTTAGGTGTCTCTAATAACTCAAACATACTCGTGATCTTCTCGGCCCATTCATCTTCTTCCTGGGGTTTTATGCTACCTCAAAAGTAGGTGGCTTGTAAATTCATAAAATCTAGATATTTATCAATTCTATGACCCATATCGTCTTCCCTAACAGGAATGGGAATACAATCTTGTCCCTATCCCATAGTTTCAACAGCCTAGACCACAACCTCGACCAGCGTCTGATCAATTGGTGTGGGTTAACTCTCTCTGGCTTCCTCTCATGGGTTCATGAGAGCTTTTTGGGTAGGAATGTTGCTACAAAATAAAATAGTCAAAAAAATAGTCAATACCAAAATTATGAAAATTTTAATCAAATACATCAAATAAAATTATTCTAAACACATTTTATTAATAAAATAAACAACTACTCTTCCCCCGCATGATGTACACATGTGGTCTACAGCTCACACATCTCACATGGAACTTAAGTCAATTAGGAAATTCCAATGTCCCCAAGTGAATCAAGGTCTTCCATGATAGGTGTGGTACGTGCACCCTACATGGGACCAAAACCCGAACCCGAACAATGCTAACTTCTATCTATCCTGACTCAACCCCAAGATTGTAATATAACCCAAAAATTTTAACATCCTTTGATACATTTTTTTCACAAACATAATCTGTTCACCACTAATATTGGCACCCAATCCATCCTATGACAAGGTAGAAAGGTCCTTACCTATCCCTATGATCTGTAACAAGTTCCTAAGTATTAATAAATTTTGTTTGGGAATTATTTAACTATGTATGAAAGAGTAAAACATTAAAAACAATCAATAATATGAATCTGAAATTTTCATGCCAAAAAAGAATTAGAAAAAACCAGATATGAATACATGGTTTTAAATATATTACAATCGGTATAAAAATAAATAAAAATAGATGAAAATTATCCACAAGGAATCCACATGATAAGGAGTCATCACCCCTGAGCTGTCTCAACAGCACTGCACCATAGGAGGGGACTAACAACCCGAACCACCTTCACCCGAGGATTTTCCTTTACCCGTGTCATACATAATAAAGTATACATACACCCAAGGGGTTTGAGTAGGGTTTTAACCTAAGACCAATAAGATACCACCCAAATATTCAAAACAGTATGCAATACAAGGTGAAAAAGCATGATGTTTTAATAGGTAGAGATAAACGGTGATAAATTCCAAGGAATGAAACATTTAGTTGAAAAGAGTTTTCAAAATAAAACTTTTAGAATGGTTAAAATTTAGAATAATCCATGTTAGGTACTATAATTTACATCCAAAAACACCCTAATACTGTGTTAAATACCACAAATCTAATGAGTACCAAAATCGGGAACACCCCTATGCACTAGATAGTCTCCAGCCATATGTACCTTGTACCTCAGTGTAAAAATATTCATGTCATGATCCTTTCCCATGAACGATAAACTTGCATGGAACATGAACATAACAAATTTGTCCCCTAAAATCTTCTATATAACATACTTAGAGTGGGATTTATCCAAAATTCTAAGGAAACATGGATAAAATCGCTACGGATCACTAACGTACTAGTACATATCCGCCCACCTAGGTACCTAGTCTCCCCCCTTTTTGATCAGAAAAATTAAGAATTTTACATAAATCCCTTTGAATATAAAAATTCCACTACTGTTCAATTACAAAAAATATCGTATCTATACACACTTTATACCACTTAAAACACACAAAAAAATATTTTGATTTTCAATAAAACAACTTCTCAAAATCACCCATTATTTTGCAGCTCATAATCCTTTAAATCCCCCCTTTGAACACTATTTTAACACTTATAAGTCACAAAAACAAAAACATAATCCCGATACCTTTCAATGAAACCAACATATCAGTTGTAGGGTAGCCCCATATGAACAAATAAGTGATATCTTTGTGAAACCTCCATTTTCACAGAAACATGGCACTTCAAGTTCATATGCTTCACAGACACCAATAAAACAAATTTTCATAGAAACAAAAAAAGAAGATAAACATTAAAAACATTATTTTCATCCCTAATACTTTTCAATAAAATCATATAAGTAGTTATAAGGTAGCCCCAAATGAACCAATAAAAGATTTCTATGAAAACCCCCCAATTTGATACAAAAATGCATCTTAAACATCATTTTCTTTACAAATACCACTAAAACCAATTTTTGCACCAATAATAAAATGATATAAACATGAAAATATTATAAACACAGCAAGATAATTCACAATTATTTCATACACATGGAATCAAGTACCAAAATTTTTATAACATTGAATGCTTTGTGCGGAAATTCAATCGCACCACTACAACACCTCAATGAAGGTAGATAGAGCCAAAAATCAATATATTGGACCAAGAAAAACCAAATTTAAAACCTAGGTTCCAAACTATACCCTTTGGTCATATATTAATTCTATTAAATTGGATGAAAGTTCATAAAAAGAGGAGGAACTATTTGGGAGAATCACTTACATGAGATTGTGTGATGTTCCCCCACCAAATCCCCCTTTAAAATGGTGTTCCAATGAGGGTTTGAGAGGCTTTTAGGGCTTCCATGGATATTATGTTCTAATTGGGGAAGAATGTGTCAAATTAGGATAAATACAAGGAGGTCACGGAAGTCATTTAACTCATTTTTAATGATCTAGACATGGGTACATAGTTTGTGTGCACGGTTTGGCAGACTGTGCACCTAAACCGTGCACCCACATTCTCCTCTCAAAACAACTCCAAATGCCACCAAAATTTGAGGTGTATTAAGGGGGACTAAGGGGGTGTTAGGATAAAAATATAATAAATATAAGTACCTTTAATGAATAACATGGGTGTGATAACCAAAATAGTCTCTACCTTAACAAAATTCTAGGATCCTCTTATATAATTTTTTCTAAAAATATGGTTATGTTACCTAATCTATGTTTTATAAAAAAAATTTATAAGGCTTCTTCTAAACATCCTCTTAATTAAATGGAAATACACCTGACACCCAATGTTCGGAGTTGGTGCATTATTTTATTACTTTGTCATGAATTTCAAGGAATCAAATCCCGATGGACCGATAATTTTAGCAATCTTGGAAAGAAATATTACATACATGATACTCATATTACATTGCAAAAATAAAATAAATCCTAACATAAGTATAAAAGCACCATCCCTAAAACACATTCAATTGATTCCTCTTCACAACCTAGGGATAGGAAGCATAATAAGGGTTAGTTGAAATGCTCAGTAAGGGTATGTAAAATGTAAGAAATATTGCATAAAAAAAATAATGAAGTCATGGGAAATAAAAGATAACACATTCCATTAAAATAACAAGATAAGGAATAATCTAGATGGAAAGGTGAGAAGCTGAAACACATTACTTCTAAAGAAATAAACTGAGAATATAATTAATATATAGATATGTATATGAAAAATCTTGTGGATGAATAATAACTCATTCTAAACGAGGGATGTGATTAACTATTGGATTCCGTGTTTCTTAGGTATATGGAACCATTACCATCAAGACCTTTAAAAAGAATATTTAGCTTATCTGGTAAAAACCCATCTATTTTGGCCAACTATTTCATCTCATGAGACTACTGATGAATCAAGTGGCTATCTATAACTGGTCTCAACCTGTTTCATACATGTCCAATGAATTCATCATTTCAAAAAATCAATTAAAATAATAAACAGTATCCCATAAAAAATATATGTATTTAATAAAGGATATAAATTTATCAATAATTAATTGCTGGAGGATAAGAAACAATAATGGTTGTTAATGTTGATTAATGGAAATATCAATGAATGATCATTAATGTTTTTGGGGGAAAATAATAATTAATCATTCCAAAGTGTCCTATAACACTATGAAACATTTTAATCATACTATTTACAAATGAATAACATTAATTGAAAATTATAATATCATGAGAATAATTATATTCATGATATAATATTTTAAAGGGTATTATATACACCATAAAAAAGTTAATTTGTGAATAATAAAAAATAAGTCTCGATGGAATGTAAATTTAGATGAAATCTAAAACATTGCATTTAAATTTTATAGATCTTCCTTTAACCTTATGTATAATGGTTTTAATAGTGTTAATATCTTATTATAGAATCATATTATTATTTATGATATTATATATTTACATATTATAATACCTTATTACTCATTTGTTAACCTTCTTTCGTTATTTTCACAATTTTGTTTGTTAATTTCCTAGTTTATCAAGTAATTATTGACATGTTATATATTGTTTCTATTAATTAGATCATTGTTTCATAATATAAATAATGTAATCCGTGATTTTGATATTATATATATATTTTGTTCATTTGAATCTAGAATAATCCATAAAATTTGGAGATATGAAATGAAATGCTCTATTCCTAGAGACGATATCCCGTACATACGCATGAAGTCTACTTTCATTTACTTGTCATTTTTATAAAATGCAATTTAAATGAAATATTTTTATATTATAATTATAGAATTATATTTATTTCAAACATGTCACATGTTATTATTTAAACCATTATTTATATATTCCATGTATAGCGTGAACGAATCATATTTCTTTGAGGTGGCTATGGTCCACAACTCCATAAAACAATGTTATCGTATTTATAAAAATATAAATCATAAGGATAAGTGTTATAAATGAATTAATGAATAATAAAGACATAATATATATCATATATAGGATATATAAATAGATTTTACAAAAAACAAATACCAACCATCAACAGTTGTAAATGAAAAACAAACAATCATCATTTCATGAGGCTATAGTTCGTCGTACGCATAAGCAATATATTCATTACCCATTAGATAGAATTTCGTGTAATTGTATGTAGAACCCATATCAAAAAAAATAATTATATTTAGGATACTAATGTATTTATATTAATGGAATTAGGATAGTTTAGTGGGTGGATAATTGAAATAAAACAAAAGAGTTTGAGGAATGATGTTACCTCCTCTTTGGGTAACATCATTTTGTTTGGACCAGAGGATCATTGGATGGATTTATTGCAAAATATAGGCTTCCGGGACGAAGAGAGGGAATTTTGGAGCTTATTTTTTAAGGGTTTTTACAATCTATAAGGGTAAAATTGGTGTGAGGAAGCGAGGAAGGAGGTTTTCTTTAATAATTGAGGTGAGGGGTATATTTGGAAACTCTAAAACTATTAAGTTAATATAAATTCAATTTCTATTAAAAATAATAAAAAAAAGTGATTTATTTATAATATAAGAATATTATGGGTCTAAATAATCTCACATAATAATTTTTATACATGTTTAGGTCACATTATTCCCCTTATCTTTTGGCTTTAACCCATGGTTAATGCCTTTAACTCTTACTGTGAAAACATAGATTTTTACTCATGAAGGTTTCATATAGGTAAAATAAATTTAGAAAAGATTAATAAATGACTAATTGATAAAATACTAAGCTTTATATAAATCCTTTGGATGATATCTATTTTTTATAAATTTTATATCATTTAATAAAATATTATTGGTTTTAAAATATCAATTTTGACACTATTCAATTTATGACATTTAAAGAAAATATGAATAGTGAAGATAACTCCGAACCAAAATATTTTACACAGACATAATTTATTTATTTAATGTATAAAATTCTTTTATGAAATAAATTATATCAAATTATATTTATTTTAATATTTTTTTAAAAATCTATTATATTATTTGATTAATTAGCTATTTTCCACATCATCATTATGTCTCTATTTAAGGTAATCATTTTATTAGTAAAACTTATAAATAAATTACAATGATGTAGATAAAAATTTTATATTTCTAAAGGCTATTTATAGTCAATCATAACCCTTATATATCCCAATATTAAAAATATTTATCTTTTTTAAAATACTATGACAAAATTGACTTTTCTTTGTATAAAATAATATAAACGGATTAAAGTCATAAAATTAGCTTTAAGAGGGCGTAAAATCTTAACAATGATTATTTGGGTCCAAAAGTGATCATAAAATTAAATTATTACAAGTGGTAAGTTATATTTATAATATTTATAATATAATTTTTACCTTTCATTACCCGATTTACCCTCAACCATGGTAATATGTTTTTTACTAAAATCACTATTCATATAAACAAAAATAAAAGAAACAAATTTACATAATCTATACCCAAGGATTAAAAATATGGAATATATTTTTCTTGATTAAAAAAGTTTATTTCAGTAATTAATTTAAAATTAATCCAGTTAACAGATTGAGAAAATGGGTCATTAAAGTGAAAACATAAAAATATTTTTAATGATTGTATATTCATATTCAATGTGAAATTGATTTAAATGACCTAAATTTTGTTCAATGACAAAAAATATATATAATTATACTTTTAAACAATTATAAATGTAATTAATCCCTATATGTTATTTAGACAAAAAAGTTGTTTTCAATTAAAATGCTATATTTTATCACTATTTATCAAAACATGAGATTTTTCAAAAAAATTAACAAAATTAATCAAAAGTAAATATGTATATTTTTCATTAAAATAATAATTTTATTTTTTAAAATATAATATATCAAAATTTTTGAAATTTAATTTAATATTTCTTCTCATTTAAATGGTAGTAATACTATATTTAGAAAAATATTGTTATTATATGTAATGTTAGGTTTGTTCTAATATTATTCTTATCAAATATATAGACTAAATGTAAAAAATATATTATTGAATATAATATATATATATATATATATATTACTTTTATCGAGAAATTGTAATTCATTTAATTTATTACGATAAAATTACTTTGTGAAAATAAAAATACATCTTTATAAAAAAGTTTCATATATATACTAACTTAGTTACTATATTCATTTGTTATAATTTGTAACTAATGAATTCAACCACATATTTTCATATGTTAGTAAATACCACTCATAACTTCCAATATAAAAGAAGAATTATATATTTTCATATCAAATAATAACATTTTATTAATATATTATTGTATGGTAAAAATTGGCCTTGCGTGTAACATAAGCCAACTCATTATTTTGGGTAGCATAAGCTTAATATGGTGTTTCATATAAATCAAGCAATAAAAAGTTATATTTATTAAAAAATTAAAATATTTGAAAGCCTTTAGGTGTTACATACAGAAAGTGCATTTTTTTCATTTAAAAGATACATTTTGGATCAAAACATACATTACTAACTAAAATATCAGAAAACATGATAGTATTGTATGTATATTCTTTGAAAAATATCTATAACTCATTGTTAATGTTTATGAATTAATCTCACATCAATATGATACTCAATGCAGATTATATGATCGAAAGTGCATTTTTTAGTATAAAAGTGTCATTTTAGTTCAAAAACCTGTCACGTTCTCAAAATCCAATAAACAGACTTATATTTGTTTGATATAGTAGGAAAATTTTATTAATTAATTTATTATATACATATACACACACACATATATAAATATATATTTACCTCATATCAACTCGACACACAGTGTTGTCGATATGACTGAAAGGGAATATTTTTTATATAAAAGTGTCATTTTAGTAAAAAATATATGGAACATACTCAATAGTAAGAAAATTCAGACATAATTTACATATAATTTATAAAAAAATATCAATAACTCCTCATTATTTGAAGGAATTAACCTTATATAAATTTGACATGTGTTGGGGATGGTGTGATTAATAGTATATTTTTTTTCTTAAAAGTGAAATTTTAGTTCAAATTTCATGTCACGTACACAAAAATAATAAAAAATAATTTGATTATTTTGACACTTTTTGACAAAGATAGATAATTTAATTTTCATAATTAAGAATTATCCGCATATCAATCATGAAAATGGTGTGGTCAGTATGACTAAAACAACAATATTATATTTAAAAGTCAAATTTTAGATCAAAACATTCATATTATACGAAAAACCAATAAAGAAAACATATATTGTACTTATAAATTAGGAATTAATATTTATAATTCACTTTTTATTTATAAGAGGTATCCTAAAATTATTACTAAACATGATGTGGACAGTATGGATAAATGTTGGTGTTTTTATTTAGAAGTGAAATTTTAGTATAGAACACTAATAGCATACTCAAAGACATGAAAAAAATAAAAATGTATTTATAATTAATGAAAATATATATATAATTCATTTATTATGTTTAAAAATAACCTCAAATAAATCTAATATATGGCATGAAAAATATGAATGAAATTCATGTTTTCATTTGAATGTAATATTTTAGGTCAAAACGAAAATAAAATTTTAAAAACATAGTAAACACACTCCTATTTTCTTGATACTTTAGAAAAATAATTCAAAACTAATTTTTGAAGTGTATGAATTTAATAAATTTCAATTTGACACATGTTGTGAATATTAGGACTAAAGGTGTGTGTTTTAATTTTAAATTGAAATTTTAGGTCAAAATACAAACCCCATAATAAAAAAATGAACGTGTATTTTATTGATTCTTTAGGAAAAAAATATGAATATGTAATTTGAGAAATATATAATGTAAACTTTTTATGATCAAGATGACGAGGAAGGTGATTATATTCAGGTATTTTCTTTTGATTTTAAGAAACGTTTTTGAAGAAATGATATCAACTCACATTGTATTTGGTGAAATTCACACTGACTATTGTATTAAATTAATTAGACTCACAATTCTTGAAAATTTCGATTGTATTGATGAGGTATCTTGCTAGAAGTAAATGGTCATTAAATTCACTCTAAACATGACACGAAAGAAGTGTCGTAATGGTGGATAATTAGAGTATGGATGTCTATGATTTAAATGTGATGATGCTTTTCTGATCCTGGCGTTATTATATATCACATATATTTAGAAAAAAATGTGATAAAATATTTGTGAATGGAAGGTGGATAAAAGGTGATTGAGATCATATTCAGTCTGATCATAATCATATTGTTTATAATCATCTCAATCTTATGTATGTTAGTTTTATTCTGGAAAATCATATTCAGGATGATTTGAAAATAATGATGCTACAATGAATGGGAAGTTACAATACGTTTTAATGTATGTCAGGGAATTCTCAAGATGATCTTCATTATAATCAATCTAATGAAGGGATTCATGATACAAGATGAACTTTGTGATAGAAAAATAAATTTTAGGAATTAAAATATGCAAAGACTAGTCCATTGTATTCAGTATTTCATCGTTTTCCCCAGAGAAAGGTTTTTTTCTTTGAGATAAGTCATTGATATCTTATTCAGAAGATAACGATTAAATATGGTTTGTTATCGATTGTTTTTTTATTTGGGTTAAGATCCATAATATCAGAGGTAAAGATGATTCATATTTCTGATGTAAAGAAGAAGTAGATAAAATTGAATCATTTTTTCACATTCAAGTGGATCAGGAATAGATAATGGAGATAGATGTGTTATCGAGGGTGAGATTGAAATTCAATGAAGGTGTTTGTTTTCAACAGTCGATACCTAGCATCATATTGAAGAAAACTCATAAAAATGGAGTTTAGAATCTAAATAAGATTTTCTGTATATTAAATTTTTCAATAGCATCATAATGAAGAATTAGAATGTAGTTTGGGTAGAATATGGAAGATTTCTACTTCCTTAAAAAAATATAACAAGATTATCTCATTGTAATGAATAAATCATATTAAGAAACACTGAATGGAAAATTAGATTCAAACTGGTGTTTGGAAATAATTTTTGAAGAAGAGTTGAAGTCATTGAGAGGATTTCAGAATAATTGATAAGCATTAATGAAGTCATAAATTCACCCAAAACTCAAGGGAACATTCAAATGAAATAAATTTTGTTGGGAGGAAAATTTTTTGTGATTCCTGAAAAAGAAACTTTTGAGACACCTATAATAGACAATAATTACATTGTTCTTTTAGTACGAACAGACTGAAGTATTATTCCTAGTGAAGAGGGGAGAGTGAAAAGCACTAAATAATTATAGAGAGAGAAGAATACATTTCTATATTGAGCTTTGATGTAGAAGTATCGATGGAGAGAAGTGAAACGGGATGAGACATTATTGCACTATATTGAACTAATCATCAAATTTGGTTAACTATTATGTTCATCTTTTTATCTTATTATTCTTGTCATCATATTTAGATGGTCATCGTATCAGGCTGGATTATCAGATCTGGATTTACATATTGTTATTTCCAAAGTTAGGAAGATGGTATTATGAATTGTCTCAGTCGTATTCATATAGTGATATATCTATCGTATTTGGAAATTATATTTTGATGATCAGATTTGGAGAATCAGACTATGTTCTATACCAAAGTCTGTTAAGTTCATACCATCCTCAAGGTATGAAATTGAATATTTTTTTTCAAAGAATACATTTGTGGAAATTGAACAGAAATCAAAACTAACATGTTTTTTTACAAACATATTTTATAACACCATTTGTGATAGAGGGTTCACATGTGTTATTAGATTCCTTACATAGTTCTACATGAGTGTAATGGAATAACCTACTTGTTGCATTCCACACGAAGAATTGTTTTTATGTAGTTTTTGTGGTATTGGATCATTTATATACCATACCAAATATGTAGTTATTCTTATTGAATAATTAACCTTGTAAATACTTATGTACCTATGGATGTCTGTTTGAATTGTTTTTAGTTGGGAAGGAAATATTTAATTTGTGGTGATGTTTATTTCAGTTTCATGGGATCATAAAAAATATTCACAGATTCACCCATCCCTCTCTCAGTGATATATTTTTACTAACTGGACACTTTCAAGTTATATCAGAGCCAAAGGTTCCCTTCACATATTATTTGTTGATGGAAAATTAGAATTTTGTTAATAATAAAGGTATTAAAATTTTAGATTGTTAGAATAATCATATATAAAATGATAAAATACTACCTTATCTTATATATATTAGATATTATATTCTTGATGCTAAAATAGATGGGCTTCCTCCTATTGGTGATAAAGTTCCTCTTCCATACATTGATAAGAAAAATCTAGAGAATGATGAAAGGGACAAGAATAAATTATTATCATCTATATATTAATGCTACTTATTAAGGGTTAAAGTTGTTTCTATAACCAAGGGTATATGGGATAAATTGAAAAACATATATGAAGGAAAACAAAAGTGAATAAGGAAAAATTATAGATCTAGATATTGAATTGTTAAGACTTGAATATGGTTGAGTACGAATATTTTGGGGAATCTATATCATGGTAAATTACATTAACATCACTATCAAATGTCTTTGTGAAAATGTAAAAGATTCTACAGTTGTTAAAATGATTTTAAGAATCCTTCCGAATATGTTTGATACAAATGTTTAATCATTGGAAGACAGTGATTCTAAAATATTATCTCTGGATGATTATCATATCACCCTCTTCATTTATGAAATGAGAAGGAAGAAATCTATGAAATGAAAAAAAAAATATAGAGAAATGTCATTCAAGGATACTAAAAAAACGATAGGTCACAAATGTTTTTTTATTGAATATGAATCTTGTAAATCTGACTCAGAAAATGAGGAATGTAAAATGTTTTATGATATTTTATTCTTGTTTTATATAAATTTTAATTGAGTTATAGGTAAATATAAATCGAAACTTCCCTTAAACAATTTGGATCCATTGGTAATTTTGTGGAAAATTGTTCTCAAAAAAGGACTAAAAAGGATAGTTTTGAATGACGAAGAATGACAAGAATGTCGTGGAACAAACATGGATGTAAAGGTAAATCGTATTCCACAGGGAAAGAATAAAAATTCTCCCAATCCAAAATAATATGTTTCTTATATAAAGATAATTAAGTAGAAGTTAGGGATGCTTAATCCCAAAAATCTATTGAGTATGGTATTGAAAAAATATTTAGTGAAAAAGATAACGATGAAGAGTTTAGAATTAATAGTTCTAAAGAAGAAGAAACGAAACTTGAATTCCAATTGAAAGAAGAGTTGAAGGAGTGTCTGATAAAGATTATAGGTCTTGAAACCCAAAACAAAATGTTGCATGAAGAATGTAGGTCAACAAGAAATAAATAATTTTTTACTGATGAGAAGGTGAATCTTGGGAAAGAGATTGAAGATCTGATGATATATCTTGAGGAAGAAGAGAATCGTAACGAGCATCTGGAGGTAAATATGAATGAAAAATAAGAAGTGTTGGAACTTGTCCAACAAAAAAAATCTAAAAATGAATAAAGAAATAAATGTTTTAAAAAATATAACTCTGAAGTTTGTGAACGATATCAAAAACATAAAACTAAGAAAAAACAACAAAAGAAAACTTCATAGGGTGAGAAGAATACTAATTTTTTTCCCTAAAAATAAGAATGTTTGGAAAGTCATATATGTGTCCGAAACAGACAGAGTTTTGAATTAAGAATTCTCAAAGAAACCTCAGTCTAAAAATGTTTTTAAAAATTCCAAATCTGGAAAACTTAACAATACTTTGGTTTCAATAAGGATGAAAATAAAAAAAGACTCTGATTTATAATTAAAAGGATTGTGTCTTTGAAATGAAAGTCAAGAAGGAATCTGAGAAATATATTCACAATTTTGATTAGTATGGATGTTATAGAGGTAAATACTCATTCAATGGATACATCTAGTGTTGTCGTGGATTCAGACACATAGAAAATATGTGTTGGTTCCAAGAACAAAATTATTATCATTCCATAGGTTATGAAAGGAAAAGTTTGCATGGGATTCAATTATCTCAAAAGAATAAGTTTGATATGGTTATTGTGAAGAAAATTAATATTGATGGAATAAGAATTGAAAATAGGTTGCAACCTTTAGAATAAATTTATAAAAGATGTGAACAACATAGACACCTTGCAAAAGGATGCCTTGTTTTTTTATTGTCACAAAAAAATATTCTTAACAATTATCATAGTCAAAAGGTGAAGAAAGAATAGGATGGATAAAAAGATCTTATTATCTAGACTTCTCTGAAATTTACAAAAAGACAATTAACTTGGATTATTAATACTGTTTGTTCTTCTGAAATGATAAAAAATTTGAAGTCGTTTAATAATTTGAATGATTTTAAATAATTAATAATGATATTTTTCAATGATGAATCCCAGATAATCAATGGTGTTGGATCATCCATCTTTGGAAAATAAATGTTAAAATCTATGAAATATTTTTTTTCATGGGGTGAAACACAATTTTCAATGTGTTTCACAATTGTGTTATAAGGTTTAAAAAGTTTTCATTAGAAACGATCTGGTTTTTAAGAGAGAAAAATAAAGAAAGGTAGTTACAAGAGACCAATGTACAAAAAGACAATTTGTTTCATGTTAGATAAATATATAACTCTTGTTACTTGAGTATAGTGGAAGAGAAAGAATTATGACATAAAAGGCTAGGACTCATGTGTCAAAGAATCATGAGAAAATTTTCAAAATGAGATAGTGTTGAGAGATTATTGATTTCCCAATAAGAAGGGATTTTTGTTTCAGTATTTGTCAGAAACAAAATATTACAAACATAGTGCATAAGAAACTTGATATTTTTTCAAAGAAACCCCAAGAGATGATTCATTATTATATTTGTGGCTCTATTAGAAATTAATCAACAAATAGTGATAAGTAATTAATTTATTTTATCGATTATTTTACTCACATTACTTTTATTATGTATATAAAACAAAAATTAGATGCTTTGAAATGTTTAAAATTTGCAGGAATAAACCAAAAAAAGAATGTGAGTATTCTATAAAAAAGTTGAGAACTGACAATGGTGGAGAATAAAAAAGTGAGAAATTTAAAATTTATCTAGAGAATCATGGAATCTGGAATGTTTATATTTTCCCATACACTCTTAAAAAAAGTGTTTGTTGAAAGATAGAATAGACGTTTAGTGAAAATGGGAAGAACTATGTTACCTAAACATGGTCTTTCTCATTATTTTTGTAGGAAATCCATGATTACTATAGTATATTTTCAGAACCATTGTTTCTATAGGCCTAATTTAGATATTAAATCATATAAATTGATTTATGGAAAAAATTAATGTCTGAAAAAAATTCAGATTTTTTGGGAGTCAATATATTATAAAGATGAACAGTGAAAACTATGGAATGTTTGAGCAGAAAGGTGAAGATGAAATAATTCATAGCTATGATCTAGAAAGAATAGGATGTAGATAAAAAGATACTGGGGGAATTTTCTATTTATTTGATGTTAATGTGATTGAAATGGAAGTAGAAGATGAAACTACTCATGTAGAGATATAAGTTGAGTAGGGAAGTTTTGAATTTTTTTTATATGGATATGAACAATTTTAATCTTATTCAAATATACAAGTCATACTGGTCTATCTCTTGTGATGAGGAATATATTCAAAAGTATCATCCTAGGATGGGAAATAAAGTGGAATCTATTAATATAAATGTGGATCAAAAACATAATGGTTCAAACAAGAAAAACAAAAAAAATCTATTACGCATACTTCTTTGTATTCAAAAGTGGAACCAAATTATGCAAAAGAATATTTTGAGTATCCAAAATGGGTTCATTCCACAAATGAAGAGTTAGATAAAATTGAAAATAATGATACACAATAACTCATACCCAAACCATAAAAAAAACCATTTGAGAACATTGTGTGTTTTCCTGAACAAGATGAATAAATAAGGTGAAGTGATTAGAAACAATGCAATATTAGTGTGGAAAGGGTATTCAAAAATTGAAGGTAATGATTTTTATGAACTATTTTCTATAATGGAAATACTTGACACAATCATAATTTTTTGTTCTATTACTGCAAACCAAGGATACAAGATCATTCAAATTGATGTTAAATCTGCATTATTGAGTAGTAATATTGATAAAGAGGATTAAATTGAACAACCTTGTGGATGTGTTATTTGAAAAGACGAATGTTATGTTATGAGATTGATGAAATTCTTCTATGGGATAATACAAGCTCTGAGATCATGGTATTCAACAATTGATACTTTCTTAAGGAAGATGAGTTTATATAAATAAATAGTATATATAAATATCTATTCTAAAAAAAGTGATTATTATCCCCTCATTATTATTGCTTATGTTGAAGTCGTTATCTTTGATGGTCATGATAAAATAAGATTTGAAATATTTTCTTAAGTGATTAAAATGCAATTTAAAATGTCTGTGCTGGGGAAAATGAAATAATTTTTGACATAAAAATTTTGTAAATGGAGAAAAATAGTTATAATTCTCAAGAAAAGTATACAAAGGAACATTTTTATTGGGTTTCCATGGAAAACTAAAAACCTATTTCCACACCTATTTCAGTGAGAAAAAACCTACAAAATATGGATAAGGAAAAGAAGTCTATTTCAGAAGCTAATTGTATGTTTTTTTATATTTAAATTCCTCAATACCTGACATTATTTATGTTATTACATTATGTCCAGGATTTAAGAGTTCACCTTAAAAATAGCATTTTATTTCTAGAAAAATAATCTTCAAATACGTAAAAGGGGAAAAATATTTTGAAATTGGATATAACAAATCAGAAAGAAACGACTGGTTTTGGTATTTAGATGCTGATTTGGTAGGAAACCTTGATGATAGAAGACCCACATCTAGTTCACTATTCACTATATGAAATAATTATGTTAGTTGGTATTCAAAGAAATAGTATTTAGTAACTCTCAGTAAAACTAAATATAAATATTTTTTTGCTACTCAACCCAATGCTCATCTTATATGGATGAAAACTCAATTAGAAGACTAACTTGTTGAAGTGAAGTTACCATTTCTCTTTGGTTGTGATAATAAAACTATAATAAATCTCACTAGGAATCCCTTTCAACATTATCAGTCAAAACATTTTGACATAAAATATCATTTTTTCAAATAGCTTGTGGAGAATAACGAATTGAATCTTGGATATGTTCCAACATCTGAACAAGTTTCTGATATTTTTTCCAAACCTTTATCAAAGGAATATTTTTATAAATTGAGGTTGAACGTGGGTGTCCAACCTCCTTCTAATCCAGGACGAGGTATGCATTTTAGTTCCCTCTTTAAACATACAGTTGGATATTTTTGTAAAGGGTGATAATTGTATTGTTTCATAAATATATCATTTTCAATGAATGTAAAAAGGGGGAGTTTTGGGTAAGATATAAATTTAGAATTGTATTTGTGTGAACTATTCTAATTATTTGTTAGAGTTTTTGTAGGAAATAGAATTTTTTTATTCTAGTAATTTTGAATAAATGAGGAAAGGTGAGAAGATAAGAATGGAATTTTGAAGATGTCTTCACAATCACTTATTTTGGAAAACATGGTTTCACTATCAATGATTCATGTCTCCTAGAATTAGTTAGATCATTTAGAATTTTAATTTAGGATAATAAATCTATTTATTGACACCACTAGAAATTTAGGATATAGACATATAACTATAGACATGGTTTTATCGGTCCATGGCTATAGCTTTTTTATTTCCATGGTTTAATTAAACCATTTTGGGTATATCACAGTTGTCAATTTTTTCTCCCAATCTATATCGGGATCCTCCTCCCCCCTGATCTGCAAACCTATCACCATGAAACCCTCCTCTCCAAATATCTCTCCTCCTCCCTAATGACTCCTCATGTTCCCCTACAACCTCTCCTCCTCCTGGAGGACCTATCACACAGGGGATCCCTCCTCCCCGATGACCGCTCTCACAGCAGCGCCATCCTCCCTAAAGCCCTCTCTCACCGCAACACCCTCTTCCCCGACATCCTCTATCACTAAGACTCCCTTATTCCCCAACATTCCAATCAATTCCTCCATCAACGGTATTTTATGGGGTTATTTATGATTTCAATCTCACTCTTGTTGTCATAATAGATTACAATAGTCTAAATGATGATGATTTTATTCACACTGTTGTATTCCAAAGATCTATTCCACTAAATTTGGCATTTTTCGACCAAATGATCATGATTTATTCTTCACTAGAAAATATAATGAATCCAACTTTATAATATTTGATATTTTTAATAAGATTTTTATTTCATGTATTGTGTGAGTTACATCTTCTATCCAAAAAAGAAAAATAGTGAATGTATATATCTGTAAAAGAGACATTAGATACATTTTCATCATGATACCATTTTATATTCTTATATGACCATTGAGGAGCTTCTAATGATTTTTTATATTTCTGAGGATCTTTTTGTTCAGAGCAATCTCTTTCATCATGGAAAACTAAATAAAAATTATCTATGTTGGAAGAAGTTTTAATCTACTGATATCCACATTTATGGGTCGCAAGAGTCAACTCTTATTGTACCGTAGTTTCATAGTAGGCATACTTATGTCTATATACATCACACTGAAAATAGAAACTTTTAGAATAATAAGATTATGATGGAAAAAATATTTCCTATCATTTGGTTTTGTTTCTCTCTAAAAAATCAATCTCTATTTAGAAATCATATTGGATTCTTATAATGTTTTTACAATAAAAACACCTAATATTTTGTTTCATTCTTCTATTTCTAACAGAATTATATTTATGTTATTAATATTATCCAAATTTCACTTTCGTCTAGATATTTCACGCCCTTGTTCTAGCATGAGGTGTGGTTTTATACTTCATGTTATCAAATTACATATTATATTTCCTTTTATTTTTATGGTGATACACCTTTGGAATGGAAATACTCTCTTTAGAAAAAACTCTTGGGATATATTTTTCTTCAATCCGAACTTGTTTCTTTGAGTAACCAAATTTCATGTCATGTGTAAAGATTCATTGTCATTCATTACACTTACACCACAAACCCCTGACTTCTACATCATGTTGTTCATCCCTCCTACCCAATTATTTTATAGTATTGGTCAAACCATCATTGATTCACACTTGTTCCACCACATTGATCTTTAGATCCACTACTTTTACAAGTTACCAAAAAGTCCAATTTTCAAATTTTCAATCTATGTTATCATTTCTGATTTCTCAACCTGTTATTATTGAATATAGAGATTTGGGTTAGGAAATAATATATTTTCATTCCTGGTTTTATCCCTCTATTTGTGATGTTATTGAAGGGATACCTCAAAAAATACATTCCGATCAACTAACCCCGATAAATAATTGTTATTACTGTCACTGTTTTCAATTAATATTCTATTGGTAACATTCACTAATGCATCTTAACCATGGTACCTACAATCACCATCCTATTCCACTTTAGACTCATATAAACTTCCATATTCATGAGACAAAATAATTTTCTTCTTGATGAATTTTCATATCAGCTATCTCTTGTTTTTATCACTTTTAATAAAAAAAATATACATGAACCCCTCATTAAAATCATCTGAATGGTTTTTGAAACACTTAGAAATGAGGTGAGCTTCCTTGAAACATACGAAACAATCAACTAGAATCTTTCCTTATAATTTTCATCTTCCCCTCTTCGAGTTTTTGTAAAAAAATTATATCACATTTTTTACACCATCTTATTATAGAACAACTATAATAAAGATTGTATCCATTTCCTTGAATAAAACTTCCCCTGCTTTTTCTTTTCTCTGGTATCATTATCATCAATTACTATTTTATATGTGACATGTGTGCATTGATGTATATAAATAAACTCATCTTTTGGATCCTTGTCATTATGTATAGAAACGTTGGGATTAAAACATCATTGATGTCTCCTTAAGATTCATTTTCAGGATCTTGGTGTTAATAATATATTCCCCAATAACTTTCATGTATTCATCAAAATCATTCATATGATTGAAGAACACATCAAAGGTTTTGGTCAAACTCACTTTTACATTTTCTTATATATTCAATGTTATATGCATCATTATATAAACCAGAACAAAGCACTCATTTAGTATAATAATCATATATGAGTATACGAGCCTACACATAGTGTAACACCCCGAGATTTTATGAAAAAATATTATTTTTAATTTCATTAATGTATTGTGTTGTATGCTACACCAAAAGGATCTTTTACAACACGCATCCTTGACTTGCCTTGCACGCAATCACGACCTTCCTCGATAGCGTGTGTATTACGCAATACTGAGTTTCACTAAACAACGATATGCTATTAAAATATTATTAAAACTAGCCGTTATGAATAGTAATAACCAATTTTTGAAATTTTTTAAATTTTATTTTTTAAAATGGACTTAATTTTTTGATTCGGAATATCAAAATTAGCTTAGGGTGAAATTTTGGTACTTTTCGGATAACTTTGATTTTCGGATGAATAGTGAAAATTACTAAATTTTAATTAAAAACAACCTTTTTAATCGAAATAATTAATAGTGATAAATTATTAATTTGAGTGGTTTTAAAGTATATTAGGAATATATTTTTACAATTTAATACAATTTTGGTCATTGGATGTAATTTCACAATTAAACCAGACATAAACAAGTGTCATTCTTTTGATAGTTATTATCTCTTAAGAACACACTATTTGTTTTGACGATGAGAATTAATTTTTAAATTAATTAATGCAACTGATATGTTTTGAATTTGGTAAGATATACATAATTTTTGACTTCATAATATCAAATATAGCTTAGGCCTAATTTTTTGTTTTTTTCTGGAAATTTTCATTTTTTTGATGAATAGTGAAACCACAAAGAGGTAGTTAAAAAACTGAATTTTTCATAAAACTTAATTTTACTGCTTCTGTGAGTGGAATTTCAAAAATCCAAGAGACATGGTTGATGTCAGTAAATAAAATGTGGTTCAATGAGATGAAAATAATTTTTGGTGAATAGTAACTGTTTACTTTTTTTTACCACGGTTAAAAGTAAATAGGGCAATTAAGGGTAAAAATGATATTATTATTACCCTAACACTTGTCCTAATTCTATTGGATAAGTGTAATTCGACCAAAAAAAACCTTAGGAACAAAAGATTACCACTTAGGCCCACATGAATTATATTAGGACATTTATAATTAATTTATTTAAAGAAGGGTTAAAATAGTTAAAATCAAAGTTTAATAAGTAAATCATTTTTAATATAGGGTTATAAATAAGATCAATTCGACTATAAATATTTATTATAAAGATAAAAAGTTTTCCTACATAATTATATTATATTTTTAATTTTTAGACTTTAAATAATTTAATTTATTTATGACACAAAGATGATGCAGTAATTATCTTATTAATGAAATATTGACATAATTGATGTTATAAATACCCAAATAAATATAATTTGTGACTTTTTATGAATTACACTAATTTTCTAGGTTACTATGACATGTTATTATTGCTTTAATTAACTTTTTTCGAACTAATCGTTCTGTTATGATTTTCATAAAAATCAATTACAAAATAGTGTCAAAATTGACATAAAATAGTTTTTAAAACAAATTTTATATTAGTAATTGTTATTTTATTCCTAAGAATCTAAAGTTCGGAAAAATGACTTATATAAGGTTATATATATTAATAATAAACAACTTGGGGTTCGTTTGGCTGCTTATAGTAAGTTTATTAACCTTATAGTATAAGAACACAAGAAGACACGGTAAAAGTAAAATTATTTTACTTAATGTTAAATCTAAATGATAAGGTTAAAATAGGAACCTAAACTTGTCTAAATTATATTGGATGAGAGGATTTCGACCCATACCCCCCTTAAGTTCGAAATAAATCAATTTGGAGCTATTTAAAACCGAATTTGGCTTTATAATAAAATAATATTTTTTGTTATTCCAAAGGTGCCCCTCTCCTCCCTTATAAAAGGGCACCTCCTACCTCTCTTCCTCACACCACATTGAGACTTCAAGCTCGGCCAAACCCTGCCATGTTCTCCTCTCCACTTCCCTAGAGACATCCTAGAGGTCCTGGTGTTCTTTAAAGACCAATTTTAGTGCCCTAAAATGAGATCTCAAAGAGGCGCTTCAAAGAAGAGGTAATGTCTGATTACCAATTCTTTCGACATTATTTATTCTTCCACTTCTTCTTCTTTAGTTGTTTCATTATGAAGTAATAACATCAGTATCACTCATATAATGATATGTTATTATAAGTATGAAACAACCCTGTTTCACAATCTATCCATCCGATGGAAAACAAAATCACCGCGTGTGCGTACGTATGGAACACCGTCTCCACGCCGTGGTGTAATCTATTTTCCACCACCACATTACTTGGATGGGTATAATGGTGTAAATAATAACTATATATGATTATTTTAAAGTGATATTGATTCTGAAATAGTATACATACACTCAAATACAGTCCCACGATCATGAGAACGATATCATCGCTCGTGCGTACGTATGGACTACCGTCTCTACGACGCGATGAGAATCATTCTCCACGTTAACCATTCATGAATGATTATAAAGTATATATAATAATTAATCATGAAATATATGACATAATAATGATACTGGATTTATGTGTATATATATGTATGTCATCTACTTAATTGCATTCAACTCAATAAGGAAACGAAAACAGCGTTCATGCGTACGTACGGCCTACCGTCTCCATGAACGGTGTATTTATTTTCATTTATTGATATATTATATATATGTATATTCTGAATATATATTATATATAAATCATGTTTTATATTCTGGAATTAATTAATCCTGATCTAAGTAATCATATGAATAATTACAAGTCAAAACACGGGCGATAAATGAAACAATTTTTCCCAAAACGCTCTTTAACATGGAATTTACAAAAGAACAGGTAATATAAAGTCATAATTGAACCATATATGATATCATATCCAGGAGTATGATTCTGGAATAAGTCAATGACATTATTTAAATCATTATATAGGATGTTCAGACACTTACAAAGCAAATCAGACCTAAGGTAAGGGATAATTTTGCAAATCTCATTTTTATCCGAGATTGCTTATTTGTAAGTATTTAATAGGGTGTATTTTATCATACACATCCATGTTTCCTCAATATGAAATATTTATATCCTTCTAAAGTATTTTATATCCAATTTTACCCTTCGGTGAGTTTTTAGTAAAATATATGAAAGGAATCTTTTGTCGTTTTTCGTACGAGGTACTTTTTTACTTTTCTGAAAAAAGTACGAGAATAATGATTTTTTAACTTATACGGAATGAGTGGATTTTTAAAAAATTATTTCCAAGAAGCTTCATTTACATTTTTTCAAGTTTATTTTTAATCAACTTCATTTAGTTTAGAATTTTATGACATGATAAGAAAGGAAAAGTGTTTTTCAAGTAGAAAGGATATTTTCCTCAAGAATGGAGTTCAAGTGTTTTATCAAAATTATTTTCCATCTAAGATAAAATAAAGTTCTGTTTATATCCCTATTATTATATTGATTTGATTATGTTGTGATGGAAATATATTTATGAATTCCTTTATCTTATATGAATTGTTTTATGATGTCACGATGTTTAAGATTCCCATTTTTAATACATGGGTTATGCTATGATGTATGGTTAATGATTTTGTGGAACACATAAAATGGTATAATTATGAGATGGGTGGGACCTATATCTCCCTCCAATGCATTGGGTACAGATTTTATATCTCACGAGATAGACATGGCTGGAACGGAAGGTTAAACCGGTTCAGTGAAGCAGGACTGAAACGAGGAATGAACTCAGTTCAGAAATGGACTTTGTCCACTAAGATAGTCTTGTCAATGCATCATGACTAATAAAAAATGATTATCTATGATTATGTGTGTACGCCACAAAGTTTCATGTTTTATGTTATGATTATTGGGATTACATTTCACTACTATGATTTATCCCATGTTATGATATTATGATCTATTTTGCAGGTTAATATTTCCAAAAATGTTATGTTCTTATGAATATGATGTGATTGATATTTCGTTTGATTACCCTTAATGAGCATTTGAGCTCACCCTTTTATGTTTTCTTTTCCCCAGGATATAAAGAAAGGATTTAGGTAAGAAAAAAAGGGAGGAACTTTATGGGAGATGTTGAAGATCTTTCACCACGATTAGAAGATTATATTCTGAGTTTCCAAAGACACTAAACTATTACGGTCCTTATGTGTGTGTTTTTGTTATATACTAAGTATTCCGAAAAAGTAATGTAATGTCCATGTACGTCAAGCTTCGAGTCTCTACAGTTTGTGTCAGAGGAAAGGTTTAGTCAAACTTTGGAAACTAGGATGCGATAACTTTAGTGAGATCCCTAGAGATATTTCTAAGGTATGTCTAGGGATGTCCCTAAGGTTAAGTATAAGTATAGGTTATAGTCCTTGAATTGCGCTAACGATCTTAGAATTAAACCTAAGATGTTAGATATTGAAGTTACTCCCCCTTTATTATGTTGTTTTACCTAGCATGATTTTTCCCTCTCACACTATTCTTTTTGGGTTTTAGATGATGGCTGGAACCCGAAGGAACCGTGTTGAACAATGCAATGGACAATGAAATGATTGTTCTCCTGAACAAACAAATGTTATAGGAGATGGAGTGAAAAATATTATTGCTATACTTACCCAAGCTTTGAATCAATCTGGACTTCCAAATTATCAAAGAAGAGAACAATATTCTATTGTGTCCTTCATGAGGCAGCATCCACCCTCATTCAGCGGGTCTACTGATCCATTGGTTGCTGAACAATGGATCAGTACTACTGAAAAGATATTTTCAGTTCTTCAATGTTCTGAACATGATAAAGTCATATTAGCAGTGTATTGTTTGGAAGGTGATGCTGATCAATGGTGGAATCTTATTAAGAATATGAGGCCAAGAGATGAAATTGAGTCCATGGAATGAGATGAGTTCAAGAACATAATATTCAATATGTACATCCCTCATATTCTTTGAAAAAATATGGAGAAGGAGTTTATTGAACTAAAGAAAAAGGATGATGAATCTGTTGGTATATACGAAGCTAATTTTACAAGGCTTGCAAGGCATGCATCTGGATTTATCATCCAACCTGAAAGTAATGTTGATCGATTATTCAGTGGCTTAAAACCAAATCTTCGAAGGGCATTAGCTATAAGAGACTTCCGTAGCTATGAAGAAATTGTGTGTTGTGCTATCAAGGTAGAAATGTAAGTTGGTGTTACTTATCCATCTCATAGTTTTGACTAGAAACGAACGATGGAGTTCAAAGAGAAATCTCAGAATAATGGTGAAAAGAAGATGAATGTTTTCTTATGCTCAAAGTGTGGAAAGAAGCATGGTGGAGATTGTCTTAAAGGGACAAGTAAATGTTTCAAATGTGGAAAGGAAGTTCATCGGGCATTTGAATTCCGCAATGATGTGAAGAAGATGTCTAATGATGCAAACAAATGAAGGGATGCACAGAATGAACCTACTACACTTCAATGTTTCAAGTGCAAGGAAATGGGGCATTATGATAATAAATGCCCTAATCCAAGGGTTAGTGATGATCGACATGAGAAACCACTTAAAGCAAAAGACAAAGGGAAGTCACATGCAATCACTATGGGAGATGTTGAATATGAAAACGATGTGGTGGAATGATAAAGTGTTTATGTAATGGGATTCCAAAATAATGTTGTATATATTATCTTGGAATTTTGTAATATTTATGTATTGGTCTATTGTGGTTTTCAATAATTTTATGGTACCGGTAACCATAAAAATTGATTGAGATATTTTTGGTAAACAGATGATATGCGCATAATGAAGGGATAAGAAGATAATTAGATGTTTGATTGTATTCATGAGCTCATGATTGATATAAGGACTAAGTGATATCATGGTTTGAGTATATAGAATTTTGAGAATTTTGGTATGTGGAAAGAGCTAACTTTTGACTGCATTCATGTTTTTACTAAGGTTCAATGGGTATTAATTCTTCAAGAGAATACATGATTACGGTATCCACATGTTTCTAATTTGACCAACAAGATATATCTTATGATATATGGGGGATAAATGATGGCATTCACGTGATTGTTATGTGACATTTCAAGTAATCATTTTCTTTATACTATGAGCTTGGACCGAAGTATTTTAGATAAGCCTAAAGATTGGAATGGATTATGTTGGACATAAGTTAGGATAGAACTTTTTTCGATATTATTGATGGGATGTTATAGAAATATAGCTTTACAAAAAGGACAACCTGCAGGATGGGCGAAAGCCCATCGCGTCGGACAAGGCTATGGGAATCGAACCCACAACCGAAGTGCGACTGGCCTTTATCACCTACCACTGGCCTACAGGAATTCCCTATTTAGTAGAAACTAGTTTTATTATATTAAGCAGTATAATATAAGAAGTATAAGTCCATTTTAGGAACCATATATGATTAATCTCACTATGGATGGACTTATGTATGTTTTGATAACTTTTCTAACCTTTTTTTTGAGACAGATGGAATGACCCATCATTCTATCACATGATATGATAACACATCATGAATGAAAAATTCAACTTCATTTCATTAAGAGATGATGTGGAAATTTTCCAAAGAACGACCAACGGTTAGACTATACCAAAATCACAACATTATTTATTCTAATTCCAATTTCATCAACTTTAGGGAAACTATCTTGAAAAACAAAAATGTTGTCCTAGTGCTCTTATATCTGATGAATCAGATGGCACCTTAGATCGTCACAAATTTATGGCTTTGTGATTGCTGGATTTTCCATATCCATGTTCTCTACCACTCTCTATTAGAACATGATGGTTAGATTTCTCTTCCATATCCATATTTTCACCTATGTGGAAACCCAGTGATTGGTTTATTTGGGTAACCGTTACGTTTCATACTTTTTTAAAGATTGTTTTGGTATTCCTTTTTACGATGTGGGTTTCTATTAAAGAAACTTTTGAGTAGTAAACCATTTATAACCTGACGAATTTCGAGGGCGAAATTCATTTTAAGGGGGGTAGAATGTAACACCCTGAGATTTTATGAAAAAATATTCTTTTAAGTTTCATTAATGTATTGTGTTGTATACTACACCAAAATGAGCTTGCACAACACACATCCTTGACTTTCCTTGCACACAATCACGACCTTCCTCGATAGCGTGTGTAGTACGCAATACCTAGTTTCACTAAAAAACGATATGCTATTAAAATATTATTAAAACTAGCCGTTATGAATAGTAATAACCACTTTTTAAAATTTTGTAAACTTTATTTTTCAAAATGGACTTCAGTTTTAGATTCAGAATATCGAAATTAGCTTAGGGTGAAATTTTGGTACTTTTCGGATAACATTCATTTTCAGATGAATAGTGAAAATTACTAAATTATAATTAAAAACATACTTTTTAATCAAAATAATTAATAGTGATAAATTAATAATTTGAGTGGTTTTAAAGTATATTTAGAATATATTTCTACAATTTCATAAAATGTTGGTCATTGGATGTAATTTCACATTTAAACCAGACAAAAAAAGTGTCAATCTTTTGATAGTTATTATCTCTTAAGAACACGCTATTTATTTTGACGACGGAAATTAATTTTTAAATTAATTAATGCAACTGATATGTTTTGAATTTGGTAAAATATACATCATTTTTGAGTTTATAATATCAAATATAGCTTAGGAATAATTTTTGGTTTTTTTCTGGAAACTTTCATTTTTTTAATGAATAGTGAAACCACTAAGTGGTAATTAAATAACTGAATTTTTCATAAAACATAATTTTACCACTTCTGTGAGTGGAATTTCAAAAATCTGAGAGACACGGTTGATGTCAGTAAGTAAAATTTGGTTCAATGAGATGAAAATAATTTTTGGTGAATAGTAACTTTTTACTATTTTTTACCACGGTTAAAAGTAAATAGGGTAATTAAGGGTAAAAATGATATTATTATTACCCTAACACATGTCCTAATTCTATTGGATAAGTTTAATTCGACCAAAAACAACCATAGGAACAAAATATGACCACATAGGCCCACATGGATTAAATTAGGACATTTATTATTACTTTATTTAAAGAAGGGTTAAAATAGTTAAAATCAATGTTTAATAAGTAAATCATTTTTAATATAGGGTTATACATAAGATAAATTCTACTATAAATATTCATTAGAAAGATAAAAATCTTTTCTACATAATTATAGTTTATTTATAATTTTTAGACTTTAAATGATTTAATATATTTATGACACAAAGATGATGCAGTAATTATATTATTAATGAAATATTGACATAATTGATGTTATAAATACCCAAATAAATATAATTTGAGACTTTTTATGAATTCCACTAATTTTATAGGTTACTATGACATGTTATTATTGCTTTAATTAAATTTTTCCTAACTAATCATTCTGTTATGATTTCACAAAAATCAATAACGAAATAGTGTCAAAATTGACATAAAATAGTTTTTAAAACAAAAATTATATTAGTAATTGTTATATTATTCCTAAAAATCTAACATTAGGCTAAATGACATATATAAGGTTATATATATTAATAATAAACAACTTGGGGTTCGTTTGGCTGCTTATTGTAAGTTTATTAACCTTATAGTATAAGAAGACAAGAAGACACGGTAAAAGTAAAATTATTTTACTTAATGTTAAATCTAAATGATAAGGTTAAAATAGGAATCTAAACTTGTCTAAATTCTATTGGATGAGAGTAATTTGACCCATACCCACCTTAGCTTCAAAATAAATCAATTTGGAGCTATTTAAAACCGAATTTGGCTTTATAATAAAATAATATTTTTAGTTATTCCAAAGGTGCCCCTCTCCTCCCTTATAAAAGGGAACCTCCAACCTCTCTTCCTCACACCACATTGAGCCATCAAGCTCGGCCAACCCCCGCCAGTTTCTCCTCTCCACTTACCTAGAGACATCCTAGAGGTCCTGGTCTTCTTCAACGACCAATTTTAGTGCCCTAAAAGGAGATCTCAAAGAGGCGCTTCAAAGAAGAGGTAATGTCTGATTACCAATTCTTTCAACGTTATTTCATCTTCCACTTCTTCTTCATTAGTTGTTTCATTATGGAGTAATAACATCAGTATCAATCATATACTGATATGTTATTATAAGTATGAAACAACCCTATTTCACCATCTATCCATCCTTCGGAAAACGAAATCACCGCGCGTGCGTACGTATGGAATACCGTCTCCACGCCGTGGTGTAATCTATTTTCCACCACCACCATACTTGGATGGGTATAATGGTGTAAATAATAACTATATATTATTATTTTAAAGTGATATTGATTCTGAAATAGTATACATACACTCCAATACAGTCCCACAATCATGAGAATGATATCATCGCTCGTGCGTACATACAGACTACCGTATCCACGATGCGATGAGATTCATTATCCACGTTAACCATTCATGAATGATTATAAAGTATATATAATAATTAATCATGAAAAATATGAAATAATAATGATACTAGACTTATGTGTATATATATATATGTCATCTACTTAATTCCATTCAACTCAATAAGGAAACGAAAACAGCGTTCATGCGTACGTACGACCTACCGTCTCCATGAACGGTGTATTTCTTTCCGTTTACTGATTTATTATATATATGTATATTATGAATATATATTATATATAATTCAAGTTTTATATTCTTGAATTAATTAATCATGATCTATGTAATCATATGAATAATTACAAGTCAAAACACGGGAGATAAATGAAACAATTTTACCCAGAACGCTCTTTAACATGGAATTTACAAAATAACGGGTAATATAAAGTCATAAGTGAACCATATATGATATCATAACAATGAGTATGATTCTTTAATAAGACAATGACATTATTTAAATCATTATACAGGAGGTTCGGACACTTACAAAGCAAATCGGACCTAAGGTAATGGATAATTTTGCAAATCTCATTTTTATCCGAGATTGCTTATTCGTAAGTATTTACTGGGGTGTATTTTATCATCCACATCCATGATTCCTAAATATGCAATATTTATATGCATATAAATTATTTTATATCCAATTTTACCCTTCGGTGAGTATTTAGTAAAATATATGAAAGGAAACTTTTGTCGTTTTTCGTACGAGGTACTTTTTAACTTTTCCGACAAAAGTAAGGGAATAATGTTTATTTAACTTATATGGAATGAATGGATTTTTAAAACATTATTTCCAAGAATATTCCTTTACATGTTTCAAGTTTATTTTTAATCAACTTATTTTAGTTTAGAATTTTATGACATGTTAAAAAAGGAAATGTGTTTTTGAATTAGAAATGATATTTTCCTCAAGAATGGAGTTCAAGTGTTTTATCCAAATTATGTTCTAGCTAAGATAATATAAAGTTCTGTTTCTATCCATATTATTATATTGATTTGATTATGTTTTGATGGAAATATATTTATGAATTTCATTATCTTATATGAATTGTTTTATGATGTCACGATGTTTAAGATTCCCATTTTTAATACATGGGTTATGCAATGATGTATGGTTTATGATATTGTGGCACAAATAAGAATGGTATCATTATGAGATGGGTGGAACCTATATCTCCCTCCAATGCCTTGGGTAAAGATTTTATATCTCATGAGATAGACATGGATAGAACGGAAGGTTAAACCGGTTCAGTGATGCAAGACTGAAATGAGGAATGAACTCGGTTCAGAAATGGACTTTGTCCAATAAGATAGTCTTGGAAATGAGTTGTGACTAATAAGAAATGATTCTCTATGATGATGTGTGTACACGAAAAAGTTTAATGTTTTATGTTATGATTATTGGGATTACATTTCACTACTATGATTTATCCCATGTTATGATATTATGATCTCTTTTGCAGGTTAAGATTTCCAAAATTTTATGTTCTTATGAATATGATGTGATTGATATTTCATTTGTTTACCCTTACTGAGCATTTGAGCTCACCCTTTTATGTTTTCTTTTCCCTAGGATATAAATAATGGTTTTAGGTATATGTTGAAGATATTTCACCACAATTAGAAGATTATATTCCGGGTTTCCAAAGACACTAAACTATTACAGTCCTTGTGTGTGTGTTTTTGTTAGGTACTAAGTATTCCGCAAAAGTAATGTAATGTCCATGTATGTAAAGTTTCGGGTCTCTACACATACACTCAATATGATGATCTTCTTCCTCTTAATATCATATAAATCACACATGGTTGTTCACATTAAATCTTCTTTAATATTGTAGTGTATATGTTCTACTTCTCAAAATTCTCCGCTCATGAATTCTTAGAACGTCATCTTTCATTTTTCAGATTTTATTTTCTCTAAATCCAACTTGAATATCATTTCCATAAATTTTATAGAAACCACCATGAATCAAGATGTCACATATGTTATCATACAAACTCAAAATTTCTAACTAAGATTGAAAGTTGGATTTGTCATTGTGATCAGACAAAAATCATCATGGTTTGATAAATAGAAATTAATAAGGAACTAACTGAGTTTTTAAAAGGGTTAAATGTATTAGATAACCACAATTATTATATTGTATTCCTCCCATTAAACCTTATAATCCATGAATTCTTGTTCCACTTTAACCATTTTTAATCTACCACTTCCCTAAACTTCTAAAATTTCTTATAAAGTGCTAAGATGACAGTCTTCTCTCATGCTCATTGGAGATGGTTTATTATGAAGGGTGGGGTTTATATTTAATTTATTCATTTATATTACAAAACTATTCTCTGGGGCCTAATATTTTTTAGTATAGGGAATGGGATTATCTTTATGGATTTTTAATATTTCATGTTTAAATCCATTATCTTGGTTTTTGGGTTGTGAGTTTGGTTTGAGGGTAGTGGATGTTTTATGTTTATGATTATTTTTAATTCCATATTGTATGTATTTCCATTCCTTTATTATTATAATTTTTTCTTACCTTAAAATTTTCTTTAAAATCATGATAAGCTTACACCAATATATTATAATTAAATGATGAATATATATACTAAAAATAAAATGTGTTATCCTATGGTAAATGGGAAGTATTTTTGTAAAATAATTTAAGAACTAAAATCTAGAATGATGATGAATTTTATGGAAAGATGAAATTTTAACGGGATTCTTCATTATAATATATTCAGTTTTCCAGTTAATATATGATGCAATGTTGCGTTGATGATATTATGTTGAATCATATGTGTAACAAGAATTTATTTAATATTGGTAATATAATTTAAATTAAACATAATATAGGAACTATAGATTCAATAACATGGAAATGTTTTTATAAGGATCGTTCTCTGGTGATGAATTTGAGGGATAGTTAATGATTAGAATGGTAGTTCATTCATTTACATTAAAAAATTTAGTTTATATGAGGTATAATTATCATATTTATGTGAGAATAAGAGTTTCTATTAGTCACATGAGAGTATTCATTACTTTTCAATCATTTTTCCTCCCCTAGGATGATATCCTTCAGTTTTGGGTTTGGTTGATAGAAGTTTGAGGGATGAATTGAAGTACAACCATTTCTTTTTAGACTAATTATATTAAATGTATCTTAGGATGAGGTTTGTATGAAATTAGTAGATACTTGGTATTGTTTATGAGAGGGTTGGGTAAGTCTTAGTGATGGGATTCAAGATATATTATGATTATAATTTAGGCATTTTATTTGATGTGTTGGATAACTTTTGGAATTGTGTTTCATTACCATCTTAACTTATGTGTTAATCCAACCATTTTATTTTGTTGTTTCCCTCTCTGTTCTTTTGGTTTTTCATGGGGTATGTATATATGCATACATACATGTGATTTTCTTATACATTTCATGTCTTTTAAAGTTGGTAGAAAGATTAGATTTGAATTTAGTAGACCTGGTATTGGTGGAGCTTAGCTGTTCATGGTGGAATTGAACATAATTGGTTGTCAAATCATGGTACCCTGAGCCAATATCTACACTTCTATTTAAATTATAGTTGTTATTAGGTTCATACCTCTATTTCATTTATTATCCGGAAATTATATTTCCCCTTATAATTTTTTAATACCATTCTATTCATTGATCTAACTTCTATAGGAATTTTCTTATAATAATTTCTATATTGAAGGGGTTCAGGTGGGTGGGTAGTGGGGAAGAATGTTTGGGGGTAGTTGGGGTGAAGGGGGTAGGGGGTAGTGTGAAGGGGGAGTTAGGGTGAAGGGGGCATGGGGGCAGTGTGCATGGGGAAGGGAGGGGGGAATGGGGTGTGAGGGTGCAGGGGGGGTGTCTAGGAGGGGGGGGGGGGCGTCCAGGAAGGATGGTTGGGAGTGTAGGTGGGGGGAGTGTGGGAGAAGGTGGGAGGGGATGGGGGGGGGGGTAGTTGGGGTGAAGGGGGAAAGGGGGAATTGTTCAGGGGGTAGGGAGGGGGTAGGAGTGTGGGGTGCAGGTGGGTGCAGGGGGTGTCCCTGAGGTGGGTGTCTTAGAGGGAGGGTGTGTGTGTCCAGGGGGAGGGGGTGTTTAGGGGGAGGGGTGTCCAGGATGGGGGGGGGGGGTGGCTTAAGGGGGATGGGGAAGTGTGGAGAGGGAAGGGGGTATTGGGGGAGGGGGCTGTCTAGGACAGGGGTGTCTAGGGGGTGAGGGGGGGGGGGGGCATTGTGAAGGGGTTTTTGGGGTGTGGGGGGGGGGGGGGGCAGGGAGGGGGCAGAGGGTTTCTAGGGTGTTAAAGGGGATGGGGGGCACTGTGCATGGGGAAGGGGTGCAGGGGGAGGGGGATGTGTGTAGGGGGTGTACGTGGGGGGTGAAGGTTTGGGGGATATTGCAGGGAAGGTGGCAGGGGTAGGGGGAGTAATCTTCAGGTGGTAGTAGCTGCGAAGGGGGCCAGGGGGTGTACAGGGGCAGGGAGGGGGGAATGGGGTGTGGGGAGTGCATGGGGGGTGTCTAGGAGGGGGTGTCTAGGAGGATGGATGGGGGTGTCCTGGGGGGGAGTGGGTTTCCAGGGGGAGGGGGTTTAGGGGGGAGTGTATAAGGGGTGAAAGGGGATGAGGCTGTCAAGGACGGGTGGTGTCCAGGTTTGCATTGAAGGGGGCTGGGGTGGGGGCAGTGTGTTGTGAGTGGGGGGGGGGGGGGGGTTAAGGGGGGTGGCAGCAGTGTGCAGGGGGTGCAGGGGGGATGTCTAAGAGGGGGGTGAAGTTGGATAGGGGGAAGTGTGCAAGGGGGATGGGGGGAAAGGGGTAGTGAGGGGGAAAGGTTTGTGGGGGTGCAGGGGGAGGGGGATGTGGGGATGTCCCGGAGGGGGCGTCTAGGGGGTGAAGGGGGAAGGGGAAGTGTGTAGGGCACAAGGAGGGGCATGGGGTGTGGGGGTTTGACCAGGAGGGGGGTCAGGGTGGGTGGGTTGGGGGGGGGGGGGCTCTCGAGAGTGTTATGCAGGGGTAGTTTGGGTGGATGTCTCTATTTAAGGGGGGTGTCTATGGGGGGGGGGGTTATCGAGGAGGGACGGGGTGTCTGGGGGGGGTGTCCCGGAGGGAGGGGGTGTCCAGGGATTTGGATTTCACTTCTAATTTTCAATATATTCTTAATTGTGTGATTAATTTATTTTTTAAAATTATATGGATTTCCTCCAATTATATATGGTAGTTTTCCACATGATTAACAATTATTTTATTCTTCAATTTTCCTCTGATCAAACATATTATATTAATCTCGAATAATATGCCAATGAATATATCGTTATCGAGTTGGCCTGGTCTTGTGTACGGTGAAAATTTTATTGTTTCTGTATTTTAATTACTTTCTTGATATTTTTTTATAAAAATTTTATACTAATTAGAGACGAATTGAATTTGAACTCTTACACGGTGGAGGCATCACAAGAAAAGTGTCTCTCCCAGGTTTCATAATGCTTAATCGATTCAAACAGTAATGTCAATGTAATTTCCCAATTTTTGGCTTCCTAGTGGCTTCTTATTTTCGATCATTTGTTGATTTTCAGAACTTGTATTAGTATACAAGATAGGGAGTATTCCTATGCATAGAACTAGCAAAAAAACTGATTAAATTGATTTTATTCCACGACTTGAAACTGGGATTCATGTGAATATAAAACTCAGGAGGCAATAGTTATTTTATACCACTTTTTGTAAGACAGTAGTCACCATTTGTTTTGTTTTTAATCAAAATTACATGGCATATCCCATGATTGTAGAATTTATGATTTCAAGTTTACGTCTAAGTGTGAAATATTCAATCTTCTAGAATGTTTTCTGTATCATGGTTGGATAGTTGATCCCCTAGTTTGCAATTTTGAATCTTATGCCTTTGTATTTTTTTAGAAAAAGTAATTTATACGTTCTCTCAGTTTAATGTTTTACCTTTTCCCTTTTCATCTTTCCTTTTCTTAGTGTGAATTTTTCCACATATATTCATGCAGGGGGGTGTCCAGGGGGTGTGTGGGGTGGGGGGGGGGGGGGGGTCCAGGATGTTGTCTTGGGCGGCGGTGTCCAGTGGTAGGGGGTGTCTAGTGGTGGGGGGCGTCAAGTGGGGTGTCAAGGGGGAGGGGGTGTCTAGGGGAAGGGTTGTACATGGGGTGTCAAAGGGGGGGGGTGTCCATGGGTGGTGTCTGGGGGGGTGTCTGGGGGGGGGGGGTGTCTAAGGGGTGACGGGGTGTCCAGGGGAGACGAGGTGTTCAGTAGGTGTATAAGGGTAGTGTCTAAGGGGGGTGTCTTAGGGGGTGTCTAGGGGGTGTTTAGGGGGGAGGGGGTGTCCAGGGGTGTCCAAGTGGGGTTTCCATGGGTGGTGTCTAAGGGGGTGTCAGGGGGGGTTCCAGGGGGTTTCCATGTGAGGTGTCCAAAGGGGGTGTCCATGGGGTGTGCAGGGGGGTGTCCATGGGGGGTGTCCAAGGGGGTATCCTTGCCATATGTCAACTCTTCCTCTCCCACTTTATCCATTTCCATGGATCTTGATTTATCTTCTAATTTTAAATATCTCATTAATTGCATGATTAATTTATTTTTGAAATTATCTTGTTTTCTTTAGATCAGACATGGAAGTTTTTCAGCCAATTAACCATGCTTTTATTCATTAATTGGCCTCTTATCAAATATATTATGTTAATATTGACGAATATGGAAATGAATAAATCACTATCAAGTTATCCTAGTCATGCATACACTGAAAATGTTATTGTTTCTTCATTTTAATTACTTTATTGTGATTTGTGATAGGCAATGTTCTACTTTTGAGAAACAAATTGAATTTGATCTCTGAAATGGTAGATGTGTCACAAGAAAAATTTCTCTCCCTAGTTGAAGAACTCTTAATCGATTCAAACAATAATGTAAAAGTAATTTTCCGATTTTCAATTCTTAATGGATTTTACTTTCTGATCATTTGTTGATTTTTATGACTTGTATTGGTTTGCAGGATAGGGATGAATGCTATACAGAGAACCAACAACAAAACATAGCTGATGCAATTGATTTTCTTGCCCGACTTTCAACCGAGATTGATGTGAATATAAAATTCAGGAGGTAATGGTTATTTTATACCATTTTTTTCAAGATATTAGTAACCATTTTTTGTGTTTTTAATCAAATTGACTTGGCATACACAAAGCTTGTAGAATTTTTGATTTCGAGTTTACTCCTGAGTGTGAAATATTTTATCTTCTGGACATTGCTCTGTATCATGGTTGGATAGTTGATCTCCAGGTATGAACTTTTGAATCCTGTACATTTATATTTTTTTAATAAATAATATTTTATACATTCTCTTAGTTTAGAGTTTTCCTTTTACCTTTTTCTTCTTTCCTTTTTTTAATATGCATGTTTTAGCTTATATTCATGCATGGGGGTGTCTGGGGAGTGTCCAGGGGGTGTAAAGACCTAGATTTTCCATGTATTTTTTTTATTATATAGAAATATTCCATGGAAACTAAATATTATGACATTTGATTCTGATACCCAGTGTGCCTGGAACATAATTTTATACTTTCTTAAGGTACATTCAGTAAATGTGCGAGTGGGAAATCCAAACTTCTAAACCAGTGCTTAGAATTGAAATACAAGGGCACCGTTGAACTCGCAGCGTTGAGAATCTCTTAATGGAGCTTTAACCTCGACCGTAGTGGGTTGAGAGAGAAAGTTGGGTTTTTCAGTTTTTGATGAGGATTAATAAAAGAAATATAATTTATTTTAAATATCTTCCAACTCTCTTTTAATTTTTGGTGGAAAGGACCACAAGTGGAGGTTGGGAATTTAATGCAGGACATTAAATTCCCAATTACACATAAATGTGTAACCACTCTACATGAAATTATGGATGTTCATTAATTGCACCAATAAATGAACCTCTCTTAATTATGTGTTATAAAGATAACTACCCTCATATATTTTTTTAGTTTTTGATTTTTTTGGAAAAGGGGTGGTTTTTTGGATAGGAGAATTCTGGAGGAGCCTCTTGATGAAGAATAGATCTTTCAATCAAGAACTGAATATCATCATTTGAGAGGCATCGTTGGAGGATTTCTTTGGGATCGACGAACACCGACCTAGTTTCAAATGCAATACGCTCTCCAACGAATAATGAGGTTGGTTTTTTTCTTGTTTAAATTTATATAGTTGTTGAATAAATTTTCTTATCCCTTGTTAAGATGCTAACGCTGAGGGCCCGGGCCAAAAAAACAAGGCTCGTTCCCTCCGTCAGCTGTTTTATCGTTTCGTTTTACATGGGTGAATTTTTGGGATGGACAGAACCCAAATCATAGGGTCAAGAAGCGAAGGAGACAACCTGAGAAGCTGTTAGTTGCGATCAGATGGAAAGAAGAACCACGATAGATCACCCGGGGGCCCGCGGAAGACCGCTGACATGGCACCAGCATGATGGCATTGCTGACCAGCACCGGTAGGAGAAGGAGGCGCACCATCGCCTGCTGCAGGAGGAGGAGGCCATGGATTTTCAGCCATGGTGGCTGACCAGGGTAACTGGAACCATCAGATCGTGGATGCGAAGCGGCATGCCACTACATGCCGTTGAAGGTGGCCAAGGGTTTGAAGCCACGTCAGAGGCTGGGACCCGCTCACTGTGGGTCCTGCGATGACCAGGTGGCGCCACGTGGCGCTGCCACTTCGTATCCTAAGCAGCATAGCATTTTGGGAGAAAGGGGGTAATGTTCCCCACACCCTCATGCCAGTTAGGGTGGGCCCTTCGCCCTCATGCACGATGAGGCAAGTCCCCTGTGGGCTAGGTTGCGCCCACTTGCGGATTGAGTCGTTCCCCCCGTGCGGGCCGAGCCGCACCCCCTGTGGGCGGGGCCTTGCCCCCCATGCAGGCCGGGCCACGCCTAACACATGGGCGGGGCCATAACATGGCCCAGTGGGCTGATCTCGCCACGACCCAGTGCAACCTGGCCGGCCCAGGCCGGTTCGGGCCGGGTTGGGACGGACCTAGACACATCTAGGCCCAATTTCACTTGACATTCCATAACTAGAAATCCATACAACTTTTTGAAGAACTATCTATGGTGATGGGATCCATGGAGTGTGATGGTCCATTTGATATACTCTACTTGAACTTTGGAGAATGTTGGATTATGGATGAGATGGACCGAATCCAAATCTAGTCGGGCCCTCAGTACTAAAATGATTATAAATCACAGACCGGGTGTCCGATTGACATTACTTCTGTCACATTATAACCCTTATGACATGGCAGTCCTTTGGGTTACTCATTTGTGAAGAATAGTGTTCTTTGAGGTACGACTGATATCTCGAGGAGAATATTCTCTAGAACTCAAGCGCACAGTGTGTGGGGAATCATGTGGTTGGCTATCTTTGATGTAGCGACCCTGTGTGGATCAAAATCATATCTACCTTGTGTAAATTAGCATCATAGCTACCTGAAGAGGAACAGTTTTAGAGCGGCCTGTCAAGGATCATCTTCTAGAGACCCTCTATGGATTAGTATTTAGCAACCCTGTGTGGATCAAAATCATAGAGACCCCGATGAGGACTAGTTTTAGAGAGGCCTTTCGATGATCATCTTCTAGCGACCTTGTCTAGATCAACATTGATTGAAACTATATGAATCAGCATTCCATTGTCCCTATTTGGATCATCATTTCAGCGACCCAATGTGGATCAACATTCTAGGAACCCTGAGTAGATCAGCAGTAGTGTGTCTCGATGAATACCAAACTTACAGGGGCCCTTCATGAAACAAAGACATACATCCAAGAGTGGATTGAGAATAAAAAAACTTATTTTTGGGTAATTTGTGGATCTTCTAAATGGAATAAGATGATATAGCCTATGACTAATCATTTATATTCTTTGTTTCTGAGTTGTATACCTGGTGTAAGCTGAATATTGCTTCATGCTTTGTCATTGAGGTATTTGTTTTTGGTTTTTCGTTTTTGGAACTCTCGGTGTCCTTCAGGGATCTCTGGGTCCCTACTGAGTATTGTTATACTCACCCCAACATGGGGTTCGCCCACATCTTGTTTTTTATTGTGCAGACAGAAGACATATTTGACTGAGTTTTGGGAGCCAGGACTGGACGGTGATCGGATGTGTACCTCTAGACATAACGAGTCACAATAAAGACCAATAGTTATATGTACCTACCATTTAGGTAGGATCTCTGGCAGATGATTCTATGAGTTTTTTTTCTGTTGTAGTTGTACTTTTCAGTTGGGATTGTATTCTTCCCACTTTTACTTTCAATACACATATTTTTACTACTGTAGTTTTACAACGTGGGTTGTGATCATTGTATCCTTGGATTGTTTGTTTGAAGGTTTAATGGAAATTCTTCCCACTTTAGGGATATTTTTTCTGTGCTTGTCGCTAACCCCTGGCCTATGGAAGGTGGGATTGGGGTAGTCATGGCACAAGCCCTAGGGGACGGGTCGTGACAATGTGGTATCAGATGAGTCGGTTCTACAAAAGAACTAGGAATCTGATCATTTTATAGAGCAATATTGTTAAGTCTTTTGAGTGTGGATTTCATTTTGGTGAGTCCATTATTGTTGATATAGTGTATGTACCCATAAACCACGACCTTGAATTCTGATTTCTGACTCGGTTCAAAAAAACACTGATTTCATGTGTTTTGGAAATTTTTTAATGTTGATCTCTTTTGAGTTAGCTCACCAGGTATAACATTTTGACTATGGAACACCTGTATCTTTTCTAGATTCCTCCATGTAGACAACCATCTAGGGTTCCCATGAGAGTTTATGATGATAGCCCATCAAGGGATGAGGCTTCGGTGTATGTCCCTCTTACAACGATAGTACCATCTAGTGGTGTACCAGCAACACCACTACCCATTTGGATGTCGTTTCCACTATCTCCACCAGCTTAGGGTATACGAAGACTGAGCGTGTAGCATGTGTTTCAGCGGAAGAGGCCTCTGAGGTGAGACAAATCCACAGGAATTTGAGGACTAGCTGGAGGCTGTGGCCAGAGTTTTCTACATATTTTGGACACCATCCAACCAAATAGTGATCCCTGCTGGTAGTCTTTTCTTGAGAGCAGTATGGAGATGGTGGAGCCTGATGCTCTAGATACACGATAAGGAAACCCTCACTTGGGAAGATTTAGAGGGCCTCTCTAGTAAAGAGTTCATTCCAGGAAATGCATGCTTTGTACGTATACAAGAGCTGATACACTTACGGAAGGGAAGCCTGACCATGGCCAAATCCTCAGAGAGGTTCACCGACTTCTCGTGCTACTCTAGAAACATGGTGTGGGACACATTCTTCAAGGACCAAACATTAGATGATGGACTATGATGAGAGATTATATTTTTGATGGTATCTCATCGAATCCCAACACATGATGGTGTGCTGGAGAGATAACTCTTGGTGGAGAGATTCCTTATAGAGAAGACACCAACAAAGAGACCTACCATCGGGCGACACATAGAAGAGTCATCTATGGATGGTAGTAGGTAGATCACACAGAGGTCCAAGAAGAATAGACCTTTTGGTGGATGACCCCTGGATGTAGGGTTGGAGGTGCCAGGCTCATGAGGTAGAGCAGGAAATAAGAGGTGGAGACTATGCTTCACGTGCGGTGGGTATGGTCACATGGCTCACGGGTTCCTGACCAGCCGCACTGATGACCAACAGATGGTCAAAAGACCACTGATGCAGAGGAAAATATTCAATATGGGTGGTCTGTTGGTTGAAAGATGATGTGGAAGATGAGATCAATATACAATAGGCGGTGGATGACAATTTGAGGTTCTACAGCCGCCACCTCCAGGTGGTCCACTTTAACCACATGTAGCAGGTGGACATGGACGAGCTCAGCTCTAGGCAGTAGAGGTCTATGAACACAATTCTCTAGAGATGATTTTCGGTATAATATGTGTCTAATCCACCTTAGGTACAGTACTTATAGAAACATGTTCCAGTCACTCTTTCATTTCCACGACCCTCGTTTGGAGATCGGAGATTCCAGTGGAGTTGTTGGATTGAACCTTACAGCTAGAGACTCCAACAGGGGGTATTCAATGATTAAACACTGGCATCGGAAGTGTGATCTTAATATAGGAGACAAGAGCATCAACTAAGACATTCTAGTAGCGGCGTTGAGGCCTTACGACATAATCTTGGGTATGGACTAGTTATCCAAAGTCTATGCTCGGATTGACTACATTAGGAGCATAGTGTAGTGTGTCCGCAAGGATGGGACTGGGTTTTCCTTCACCAGCAAGAAGGGAACCTTTGCAATATTGGATGAACTTACCCAGAGGAGGGTGCATCTGATCACACATCAGTTGGCTAGACCAACCCTCGAAGCAGTTGATGTTAAGAGTCTGATCTATCTTGTAGTGGTGGACCAGTATACTGGTGTCTTCATTAATGATATTTTTGGACTACCTCATCACAAAGAAGTGGACTTCTATATTGATTTGTACCTAGGGATGACACTGTTATATACACCAACATATCATATGGATATCGTGGAGCTTCGTAGGTTATAGGTAGAGGTGGAGGTCTTTCAGAGGAATGGGTTCATCAGGCCCAGTGTTTCTCTATGGGATGCCCTGATTTTGTTTGCTAATAAGGAAGAAAGGAGTTTGAGAAATTGTGTGGATTATCGTTGCCTAAAGTAGGTGACCATGAATACCATGTATCCAATTTCTAGGAATGATGATCTATTTGATCAGTTGAAGGGATATCGTTGGTTTTTAAAGATAGGCCTCAGATAAGGCTTTCATCAGCTCAGGGTATGACATGAACTTGTGTCAAAGACGACCTTCATATGTCGGTATGGACACTATGAGTTCATGGTTATGTCATTCATCATTAACAATGACCCTTTAGTGTTCATGGGACACATTAATAGGATCTTCCGGCCATACATCAATCGCTTCATGGTGGTCTTCATTGATGACATTTTGGTGTACTCAGTGATGGAGGAGGAGCATTCCTATCATCTACAGATAGTTCTGGATACATTCTGAGTGCACCATCATTATGTTAATCTTTTAAAGTGTCAGTTATGGAAATGAGAGGTCCACTTTTAAGGTCACGTTATCTTTGAGGCTGAAATGGAAGTGGATCTATTGAAGAGATAGGTTTTGAATGATTGGGAGCCACCCGAGAGTGTGACTGAGGTGCGGAGTTTCCTGGGGTTGGCTGGGTACTACTGGAGATTCGTATCTAACTTTTCCATAGTTGCAATACCCTTTTAGGTATTGAAGAAGAATGGAAATCCCTTCATGTGGACAATGTTATTTTAGTAGAGTTCTCAGGAGCTAGGGAAGAGACTGGCAAGTAACCCAATCTTGAGACTTCCAGAAGAGGGCGTTGGGTATATAGTCTACTGCGACACATCATGAACCAGAGATGGATGTGTCCTGATGAAGGAACGAGAATTGGTCACTTATGTTTCACTAAATTTTAGTCAATATGAGTATAACTATGCTACTCATGACCTAGAGTTAGCAGCTGTGGTCTTCGCTATGAAGACATGGCGACACTACATGATGGTACAATATTTTACAGTTTACTCCGATCAAAAGAGTCTTAGGTATTTCTTCTCACAGTAGGACCTGAACCTGAGATAGAGGTGATGGGTAGAGTTCCTCCAGGACTATGAATATGAGATAGTCTATACTCCTGGGAAGGTGAGCGTGGTAGCATATGCACTCAGCAGGAGGCCTAGTCTATAATTTCTGAGTGAGGCGACAAAGAAGCTAGAGCGTTGCAGATATCTTTCGTGGATAATGATGGAGCAGCTTACCTCCAGTCTATGATAGTCACTCCCCCACTCATTCAGTGAGTTAGGAAGGTGCAGCTTGGGGACATTGACTGAAAGGATTGACGTGCTAAGATATCCTCCTGACATGCACCTGATGAATTTTCTGAAGGTGGGGAGCATGTCATCCCCTTTAGAGGACACACCATGGTACTAGTGGTGCTATGAAAGGAGGTGTTGAGAGAGTTCTATATGTCTCTTCTAAAGGTAAATCCTGGTGTGGAAAATATGTACTAGGACCTCCATCATCAACACTGGTGGCCAGGGATAAAGAAAGCAGTGATAGAGTTTGTTTCATGATGCCTCACTTGTTAGACAGTAAGGGTCGTGCATAAGGTTCCAGAAGGTTTAGCGCAACCACTAGAGGTTCAAGAGAGGATGTGGGATAGTATTTCCATGGATTTACTTACCAGGATTCCACATATGACTAGTGTCCATGAATCCATATGGCTGATCATTGATCGACTCACCAAGTCATCCCACTTTTTAACCATCCAAGAGCAGGGATTAGTAGAGGTCTTGGGAAGCCTCTACATACAAGAGATTGTACAACTTCATGGGGTTCCATCGATGATCGTCTCTAACCGTGACTCACGTTTTACATCCCAGTTGTGGAAGGGATTACATGAGAAATTCGGGACTCAACTAAATTTGAGGACCACTTTTCATACTTAGATGAATGGTCAGATAGAACGAACTATACAGACACTCGAGGACATGATTCGTGCTTGAATCATAGATTTGGGTTGTAGTTGGGAGGATCAATTTCCCTTGGTGGAGTTTGTGTAAAACAACAGCTACCACTCCACCATCTATATGGCGCTGTTGGAGGACTTGTATGGTCAACCATGCAGATCACCTCCATATTGGACATTCCCATGGGAGTCAGCACTTATGGATCCAGAGTTGGTACGGGCTACCACTGAGAAGGTGCATATTATCTAGGAGAGGATGAAGACTGCACAGATTAGGTTAAAGTCTTAATGTGACAGGAAACATATATATTTTGAGTTCAGGGAGGGAGACCATTGTAACACTCTGAGATTTTATGAAAAATATATTTTTTAATTTCATTAATGTCTTGTGTTGTATGCTACACCGAGATTACCTTGCGCTATATGCAACGCCGTATTAGCTTGCAGTATACGCAACACTATTCTTGGATCGTGTTACACACAATTTTGATAATAGTTATTCTACGCAAAATTGAATATATATATATATATATATTCAATGTATAAATGAAATATGGTTGGATTCTATTATACAAAACAACAAAAGATTCTTGCACAACACGCAACCCTGACTTGGCTTGCATTACATGAAATCGTGACCTTCCTTGATAGCGTGTGTTGTACGTAATACCGAGTTTTACTAAACAACGATATATTATTATAATATTATTATGAACTAGCCATTATGAATAGTATTAACTAAAATTTGAATTTTATAACATTATTATTCATCTTACACATTTTATAGAACATGGTATAAGAACAAACTAAATTTTTTGGGTAAAATAAGTATTTTTCAAAAAATGCAGTTTTGCCGTCTTTTGATGGCGCACCCACTTTAAATCTAGTTTTTGACATGTTTATAAGTTCAATTTTACAAAATAAAATTCTTTTTTAGAATCAAGAAATAAAAATTTACTTTGGATAAATTTTATCATACTATTCTGGTAACTTTCATATTTTGATGAATAGTAAAAACACGCTATATTTTAATTAAAAACAACTTTTTTCATCACAATAATTTATATGGTTAAATTATAATATTTAATGGTTTTAAATTATAAATAGAATATTGTATTACCATTTAATATAATTTATGTCATTAGCATTGATTTTACATTAAATTTGTAGGTAAAATCACTTCAATCTTTTGCAATGTTTTAAAGAAAAACTCGTTTTCTTTCGACAACGAGATTAATTTTAATTTAATTTCTGCAACTTTTTGTATTAAATTTGTAAAAATGGATTCCATATTTGGAATCAGTGGGTCCAAATTATGTTAATAAGCTACTTTTTAATTTTAGGAATTATGAATAGTAACTATGGTAAATTTTATTTACCATAGTTAAAGGCAAATCGGGTAATTAAGGGTAAATATAATATTATAAAATTACCCTAACACATGACAAAATTCTATTGGATGGCTAAAAGTAGACCCATATAACCTAAGGGTCGGATTAGATTCATTTTATGGACTTTTGACCATGAAAATACTTTAATTATTATTAAAACCAAAGAAAGTGACAACATGTCACTCTCTTAAATCTTATAAGTATAATAATTTTAATTTAGTGATAAACATCATAAAACGTTGAACATGAATAGTCTCCAGAAATCTAATAAACTTATCTACATCATGATAATTTATTTAGAATTTTTAGGGATTAAATAATTGTCATTAATGGTGATACATTAATGATACAGATATTATTTATTAAGAGGAAAATAAGTAATATAGTTTTTATTGAAACAATAATACCCATTAAAAGGCCCAAAAACGTGACCAAAAATTATTGGTAGTTCATATATACAACTTAATCATCCAATGAACTAATAAATAACCGTTTGGAGCCTTATAAAAGTGATTATGACACTTATATTATTTTATTTTAAATGATGCCAAAGTTGTCACCTTCATAATTTAATAAATATAAAAATTTAAATATTGTGATTTTAAGATGATAAATTCGAGTAAAAGTATTATTGTGAAATGTAATAGATTTATCTTCATCATAGGATTTTATTTTTAATTTTTATGCAACAAATCAGTATATTAAATAATTATACCAAAATTTTGTAATAATTATTAAGAGATAAACCAAATAAATGGTTTTAAAAATAATAAAATAAATATTATATGAACTATTTAATGTGATACACTAATTTTATATATACATATGACCTTTTATGAATCTATTAAATATTTTATATCGAACATATCTTCTGTATATATTTTATTTAAATTCAAATAAATGAATAGTGTCAAAATTGACACTATTGTTATTTTGTAAAAATAACATATTATAAAATTGTTTAAAAATCAAAAAAATATTTAAAAATTATAATTTTAAATTTATATGGTCTATAATGTTAGGAAGGAAAAAATTATGGAAAATTCAAAAAAAAATAAGTAATTATTTGTTATAATTTAAAATTTAGAATTTTATTACCACAAATAAACTTAAATAGATTAAATAAGGATAAATCAAAATGATAAGGTTTAAAATAAGATCAAAAAATTTATAAATTTGATTGGATGATGATATTACAACCCTATCTCATCTAATATTTGAATATGAGTCATTTTTGGAGGTTTTTAAGCCGGGTTAGATTTATTATAAATTAATTTTTTTAAGAATTCCAAAGGTGCCCCTCTACTCCCTTATAAAAGGGAACCTCCTCCCTCTCTTCCACACACCACTTTGAGCATTCAAGATCGGCCAACCCCTGCCCAATTCTCTTATCCACTTCCCTAGAAAAAACCTAGAGGTCCTGGTCTTCTTCAAAGGCCAATTTTAGTGCCATAAGAGGAGGTCTTAAAGAGGCGCTTCAAAGTAGAAGTAATTTCCGTTACCGATTCTTTCACCTTTATTTCTTCTTCCACTTCTTCTTCTTAGGTTGTTTCGTTATGAAGTAATAAAATCAGTATCACTAATATTCCTATATGCTATTATAAGTCTGAAACAACCCTATTTCACCATCTATCCATCCTATGGAAAACGAAATCACCATGCGTGTGTATGTACAGAATACCGTTTCCACGCCGTGGTGTAATCTATTTTCCACCACCACCTTACTTGGATGGGTATAATGGTGTAAATAATAACTATATATGATTATTTTAAAGTGATATTGATTCTGTAATTGTATACATACACTCCAATAAAATTCCACGATCATGGGAACGATATCATCGCTCGTGCGTAGGTACGGAATACCGTCTCTACGACGCAATGAGATTCATTCTCAATGATTAACCATTCATAAATGATTATAAAGTATATATAATAAGTAATCATGAAATATATGACATAATAATGATACTGGATTTATGTATATATATATATTTTTATATCATCCAATTAATTCCATTCAATTCAATGAGGAAACGAAAACAACGTTCATGCGTACGTACAGTCTACCGTCTCCATGACCGGTGTATTTCTTTCCATTTATCGATCTATTATATATATGTATATTATGAATATATATTATATATAAATAATTTTTTACATTATGGATGTACGTAATCATGATCTAAGTAATCATATGAATAATTACAAGTCAAAACACAGACGACAAATGAAACGATTTTACCCTAAATGCTCTTTAACATGGAATTTACAAAAGAACAGGTAATATAAAGTCATAAGTGAACCATATATGATATCATAAAAATTAATATGATTCTTTAATAAGTCAATAACATTATTTAAATCATTATATAGGAGGTTCGGATACCTACAAAGCATATCAGACCTAAGGTAAGGGATAATTCCAAAAATATCATTTTTATCCAAGATTGCTTATTCTTAGTATTTACTGGGGTTATTTCTATTATCAATGTCCATTTTTTATAAAATTGTTTTCATATATGTTTAAATTAAATTTTACCCATTTTAACTTTTACTACATGGTATGTAAGGAATCTTTATTTTTTCACATTACGAGGTACTTTTTTGACTGTTCCGGCAAAAGTACGAGAAGAATGTTTTTTTAACATATACGACATGAAAGGATTTTTTTTACGGTTTTATAAAGCCTTATTTTCCTAAATCTTCCTCAAAAAGATTTCATGAATATTTTAAACCATTTTTTTATTTTAAAATTGCATTATGTTTTGTGAAAATAAATTGATTTTGAAGAAGAAAGGATATTTTCCTCAGGAATTCAATTCAAGTGTTTTATCAAAACCATTTTTCATCTAAGATAACATTATTTCATATGTGTATGTTTCAAGTACAATGTCTCTATGATTTACATGGTTTCACTTCTCTTATTATGAAATGATATCCATTTCTTTTATATGTATTATGTTATGATGGGACGATGTTTATGAAACCCATTTTATTTATTGGGTTTTTATGAATGATGTATGTTTATTTTGTGGAACAGGTAAGAATGATTTCATTATGAGATGGGTGGGACCTATATCTCCCTCCAATGCATTGGGTAAAGATTTATATCTCATGAGATAGACATGGCTAGAACAGAAAGTTAAACCAGTTCAGTAATACAGGACTGGAACGAGGAGTGAACTCGATTCAGAAAGGGACTTTGTCCACTAAGATGGTCTTGGCAACAATGCCTTGGATACTATGGAAATCATATCATGTGCTTAATGGATGCCACAATTACATGTTTTATTCCCATGCTATTTTATCATGATTGATGTTCCTTTATGATCTATGCCTTACGTACTTCCATGTTTTTGGTCATTGCTCAAGATTTTGATGTTTAAACATTATGTTCATGTTTTTAAGATCAAATGTATATGGTATGTTTTATTTTATCCATGATTACACTTACTGAGAATTTAAGATCACCATTTTTTATGTTTTATTTCCCCCCAGGATCAAAAGAAAGGTTTTAGGTAAGGAAAAAAAGTGGAAGATCTTTATGGGAGATGTTGAAGATCTTTCACCACGATTAGAAGATTATATTCCATGTTTCCAAAGACACTAAACTATTACGGTCCTTGTGTGTCTATTTTTGTTATGTACTAAGTATTCCACAAAAGTAATGTAATATCCATGTACGTCAAGCTTCAGGTCTCTACAATTGGTATCAGAGGAAAGGTTTAGTCAAACTTTGGAAACTAGGATGCGAAAACGTTAGTGAGATCCCTTGAGATATTTCTAAGGTATGTCTGGGGATGTCCCTAAGGATAAGTATACATATAGGATACATTCCTAGAACTATGGTAACGATCACAGAATTTAACCTAAGATGTTTGATATTGAGGATACTCCCCCTTTACTATGTTGTTTTCCCTAGCATGATTTTTCCTCTCACACTATTATTTTTGGGTTTTCGAAAGTGGCTGGAAACAGAAAGATTCACGATAATGGAGGATATGATAGACAATGGAATGATTTTCTTCATGAGAAACCAAATGAAATGGGATCTAGAAGTCCAAACATCGTTATTATTCCTAATCAGCAATCTCATAATATTATCAATAATCTCAACTTTGGTATTTTTCCCAACTCTGATAATAAGAGAAAGATGGAGTTTCATGATGATCATAGAGGAAATAAAGTTCAATTTCACTCATGTAAATCATGTGGGAAGAGGCATCATGGAGATTGTTTCAAAGGAACTGGAAGATGCTTTGGGTGTGGAAAAGAAGGACACAAAGCTAGTAAGTGCAAAGGAAAAGGTTCAGTTAACACCATGGACAAGGATAATGGTATTGCTTTGACATAAACAATGATTAGATGTTTTAAATGTATAATGTACGGGCATTATGAAAACCAATTCCCTAATGGAAAATCTCATGAAGAGAATCAGCATGGTCATATGGGTAGTATAAATGTGGATGATGATGAGGAGACTACAAATGATATATGAGCTGAAAGAAGCGTTGAAGCTCAGTCGGTTGTTTTAGAAGGTAGTGTAATGATTGTATGTTTATCGAGAGTTATGTTTTATAGTTAATGGTACTATGGAATAAATAATCCTCTAATGTTTGTTACACTATTGTTTTTCCGAAAAGTATTTGAAAGTATATGTTGAATGGTACCAGTAACCATGGAAGGTTATTCAGATATTTTTGTAAAGTTGATGATATGCGCATAATTAAGGAATAAGAAGATAATGAGATGTTTGATTGTATTAATGAGCTCATGATTTATATAAGGACTAAGTGATATCATGGTTTGAGTATATAGAATTTTGAGAATTTTGGTATGAGGAAAGTGTTAACTTTTTACTGCATTCATGTTTTCACTAAGGTTCAATGGGTATTCATTTTTTTCAAGAGAATACATGATTAAGGATTTATAATGTTTGGAATGTGACCAACAAGACATATCTTATGATATATGGGGATCAACGATGGTATTAAATCTCTGGTAATCGTTTTCACTATATTATGAGAGTGGACTGCAGTATTATGGATAAGCCTAAATATTGGAATGGATTATGTTGGACATAAGTTAGTATTGTTTAAGGATAGAAGTTTATTTGATATTATTAATGGGATGTTATAGTAATATAGTTTTAGAAAAAGGACAACCTATAGGATGGGCGACAACCCATCGCGTCAGATAAGGCTGTGGGAATCAAACCCACAACCGAAGTGCAAGTGGCCTTTATCGCCTACCACTGGCCTACAGGAAGTCCCTTGATAGAAGAAACTAGTTTTATTTTATTAAGCGGTATGATATATGAAGTATAAGTTCATTTTTGGAACCATATATGATTAATCTAACCATAAGATGGACTTATAACTTTTGCTAACCTTTTGTTTGAAAGATATGGAATGACCCATCATTCTATCACATGATCTACAAACACATCACGAATAACAAATTCAACTTCATTTTTTAAGGGATAAACTGGAAATTGTTCAATTCACGAACAACAGTGATATTGTACCAAAATCATGCAAGTATTTCTTTTAATTCATCAACTTTAGGGAAATGATCTTGAAACCCAAAAATGTTTTCCTAGTTCCCTTATATCCGATGAATCAGATGGTACCTTAGATCATCAAAAATCAATAGCTTTGTGATTGTTGGCTTTTTCATAGCCATGTTCTCTACCACTCTCCATCAGAACTAGATGGTTAGATTTTTCCTCCATATCAATATTTTCACCTATGTTATCCTACGTGGAAACCCAGTGATGAGTTAATTTGGGTAACCGTTACATTTTATACTTTAGTATTTAAATCCATGTTTTGGTATTCCTTTTTACGATGTGGGTTTCTATTAAACAAAATTTCGAGTAGTAAACGATTTATAACCCCGACGAATTTTGAGGGAGAAATTCATTTAAAGGGTGGTAGAATGTAACACCCTGAGATTTTATGAAAAATATTTTTTTTATTTTCATTAATGTCTTGTGTTGTATGCTACACCGATATTACCTTGCGCTATACACAACACCGTATTAGCTTATAGTATACGCAACACTATTCTTGGATCGTGCTACACACAATTTTGATAACAGTTATTCTACACAACATTGAGTATATATATATATTCAATGTATAAATGAAATATGGTTGGATTTTGTTATACGAAACAACGAAGGATTCTTGCACAACACGCAACCCTGACTTGGCTTGCATTACATGTAATCGCGACCTTCCTCGATAGCGTTTTTTGTACGCAATACCGGGTTTTACTAAACAATGATTTATTATTATAATATTATTATGAACTAGCCGTTATGAATATTATTAACTAAATTTTGAATTTTATAACATTATTATTCATCTTACACATTTTCTAGAACATGGTATAAGAACAAAATAAATTTTTTTAGGTAAAATAAGTATTTTTAAAAAAAATGCAGTTTTGCCGCCTTTTGATGGCGCACCCACATTAAAACTAATTTTTGACATGTTTATAATTTCAATTTGACAAAATAAAATTCTTCTTTGGAATCATGAAATAATAATTTACTTTGGATAAATTTTATCATACTATTCTGGTAACTTTCATATTATTATGAATAATAAAAACACGCTATATTTTAATTAAAAACAACTTTTTTCATCGCAATAATTTATATGGTTAAATTATAATATTGAATGGTTTTAAAGTATAAATAGAATATTGTTTTACCATTTAATATAATTTATTTCATTAGCATTGATTTTACATTAAATTCGTAGGTTAAATCAATTCAATTTTTTGCAATGTTTTAAAGAAAAACCCGTTTTCTTTCGACAACAGGATTAATTATAATTTAATTTCTGCAACTTTTTTGTATTAAATTTGGAAAAATGGATTCCATATTTAGAATCAGTGGGTCCAAATTATGTTAATAAGCTACTATTTATTTTTGGGAATTATGAATAGTAACTATGGTAAATTTTATTTGCCATAGTTAAAGGTAAATCGGGTAATTAAGGGTAAATATAATATTATAAAATTACCCTAACACATGCCAAATATCTATTGGATGGATAAAATAATACCTATATAACCTAAGGGTCGGATTAGATTCATTTTATGGACTTTTGACCATGAAAATAATTTAATTATTATTAAAACCAAAGAAAGTGACAACATGTCACTCTCTTAAATCTTATAAGTATAATAATTTTAATTTATTGAAAAATATCATAAAAAGTAGAACATGAATAGTCTACAGAAATCTAATAACATTATCTACATTATGATTATTTATTTATAATTTTTATGGATTAAATAATTTTCATTAATAGTGATACATTAATGATACAAATATTATTTATTAAGTGGAAAATAAGTAATATAGTTTTTATTGAAATAATAATAACCATTAAAAGGCCCAAAAACCTGAACAAAAATTATTGGTTGTTTATATATACACCTTAATCATCCAATTATCTATTATATAACCGTTTGGAGCCTTATAAAAGAGATTATGACACTTATATTATTTTATTTTTAATGATGCCAAAGTTGTCACCTTCATAATTTAATAAATATAACAATTTAAATATTATGATTTTAAGATGATAAATTCGATTAAAAGTATTATTGTGAAATTTAATAGATTTATCTTCATCATAGGTTTTTATTTTTAATTTATATGCAACAAATCAGTATATTAAAGAATTATACAAAAATGTTGTGGTAATTATTAAGAGATAAAACAAATAAATGGTTTTAAAAATAATAAAATAAATATTATATGAACTATTTAATGTGATCCACTAATTTTGTAGACACATATGACCTTTTATGAATCTATTAAATATTTTATTTCCAACATATCTTCTCTATATATATTATTTAAATTCAAATAAATGAATAGTGTCAAAATTGACACTATTGTTATTTTATAAAAATAACATATTATAAAATTGTATAAAAATCACAAAAATATTTAAAAATTATAAATTTAAATTTATATGGTCTATAATGTTATGAAGTAAACAATTATGGAAAATTCAAAACAAATAAGTAATTATTTGTTATAATTTAAATTTAGAATTTTATTACCAAAAATAAACTTAAATAGATTAAATAAGGATAAATCAAAATGATAAGGTTTAAAATAAGATCAAAACATGTATAAATTTTATTTTTTGATGATATTACAACCCTATCTCATCTAATATTTGAATATGAGTCATTTTGGGAGGTTTTTAAGTGGGGTTATATTTATTATAAATTTATATTTTTAAGAATTCCAAAGGTGTGCCTCTCCTCCCTTATAAAAGGGCACCTCCTCCCTCTCTTCCACACACCACTTTGAGCCTTCATGCTCGGAAAACCCCTGCCCAATTCTCTTCTACACTTCCCTAGAAACATACTAGAGGTCTTGGTCTTCTTCAAATACTAATTTTAGCGCCATAAGAGGAGGTCTCAAAGAGGCGCTTCAAAGAAGAGGTAATTTCCGTTACCGATTCTTTCACCTTTATTTCTTCTTCCACTTCTTCTTATTAGGTTGTTTCATTATTAAGTAATGAAATCGGTATCACTAATATACTTATATGTTATTATAAGTATGAAACAACCCTATTTCACCAACTATCCATCCTACGAAAAACGAAATCACCACACGTGCGTACGTACGGAATACCGTCTCCACGCCGTGGCGTAATATATTTTCCACCACCACCTTACTTGGATGGGTATAATGGTGTAAATAATAACTATATATGATTATTGTAAAGTGATATTGATTCTTTAATAGTATACATACACTCCAATAAAATTCCACGATCATGGGAACGATATCATCGCTGGTGCGTACGTACGGAATACCATCTCCACGACGCAATGAGATTCATTCTCAATGATTAACCATTCATAAATGATTATAAAGTATATATAATAAGTAATCATGAAATATATGACATAATAATGATACTGGATATATTTATATATATATATTTATGTCATCCAATTAATTCCATTCAATTCAATGAGGAAACGAAAACAACGTTCATGCGTACGTATAGCCTACCGTCTCCATGAACAATGTATTTATTTCCATTTATCGATCTATTATATATATGTATATTCTAAATATATATTATATATTAATAATTTTTTACATTATCGATGTACGTAATCATGATCTATGTAATCATATGAATAATTACGAGTCAAAACACGAACGACAAATGAAACGATTTTACCCAAAACGCTCTTTAACATGGAATTTACAAAAGATCGGGTAATATAAAGTCATAAGTGAACCATATATGATATCATAACAGTAAATATGATTCTTTAATAAGTCAATAACATTATTTAAATCATTATACAGGAGGTTCGGATACGTATGAAGCAAATCAAACCTAAGGTAAGGGATAATTCTGCAAATCTCATTTTTATCCGAAATTGCTTATTCTTAGTATTTAAAAGGGTTATATCTATCATCCATGTCCATGTTTTATAAATTTTTTTTCATGTATGTTTAAAGTCATTTTTACCCATTTTGACTTTTACTACATGGTATGTAAGGAATCTTTATTTTTTTTACATTACGAGGTACTTTTTTGACTTTTCCGGCAAAAGTATGCGAAGAATGTTTTTTTAACTTATACGACATGAAAGGATTTTTTTTACGATTTTATAAAGCCTTATTTTCATGAAGCTTCCTCCAAAAGATTTCATGAATATTTTAATCAAATTTATTTTATTTTAAAATTGAATGACGTTTTGTGAAAAGAAATTTATTTGGTAGAAGAAAGGATATTTTCCTCAAGAATTCATTTCAAGTTCTTTATCAAAACAATTTTTCATCTAAGATAACATTATTTCATATGTGTATATTTCAACTACAATGTCTCTATGATTTACATGGTTTCACTTCACTTATTATGAAATGATATCCATTTATTTTATATGGATTATGTTATGATGGGATGATGTTTATGAAACCCATTTTATTTATTGGGTTTTTATTAATGATGTATGTTTATTTTGTGGAACATGTAAGAATGATTTCACTATGAGATGGGTGGGACCTATATCTCCCTCCAATGCATTGGGTAAAGATTTATATCTCATGAGATAGACATGGCTGGAATGGAAAGTTAAACTGGTTCAGTAATACAGGATTGGAACGAGGAGTGAACTCGATTTAAAAAGGGACTTTTTCCACTAAGATGGTCTTGGCAGCAATGCCTTGGCTACTATGGAAATCATATCATGTGCTTAATGGATGCCATAATTACATGTTTTATTCCCATGCTATTTTATGATGATTTATGTTCCTTTATGATCTATGCCTTACGTACTTCCATGTTTTAGGTCATTGTTCATGATTTTGATGTTTAAACATTATGTTCATGTTTTTAAGTTCAAATGTATATGGTATGTTTTATTTTATCCATGTTTACCCTTACTAAGAATTTGAGCTCACCCTTATTATGTTTTATTTTCCCCCAGTATCAAAAAAAAGGATTTAGGTAAGGAAACAAAATGTGGAAGATATTTATGGGAGATGTTGAAGATCTTTCACCACGATTAGAAGATTACATTCCATGTTTCCAAAGACACTAAACTATTACGGTCCTTGTGTGTCTTTTTTTATTATGTACTAAGTATTTCGCAAAAGTAATGTAATATCCATGTACGTCATGCTTCGGGTCTCTACAACCATGCCTTCCTAAGGGTATCACCTCGATGAGGTTTGCAGAGATTTGGCAGGGGAAAGAAAGCTATCTACAAGGTTCATTGGACACTTTCAGGTTCTCAGTAGAGTTGGCGAGGTGGCGTATCACCTATATCTTCCCCCATAGATGCATTGAGTGTATTACGTTTTTCACATGGAACAATTGAGGAAGTCCGTACATGATCCATCACACATTACCAATTGGGGAGAGATGGAAATTGATGACGGGGAGACGTTTATGGTTGTTCTAGTGGAGATTGGGGATCGATAGGAGAGGATCCTTCATGGAAGATCTTTACCTCGGGTGCGTGTTTTCTGGTAGTACGGGAACCTCTAAGAGAACACATGGAAGTGGGAGGCTCAAATTCTTGATCAGTACCCCCACTTTTTCCCTTAGTCTATGTTGGGGTATTCTGGGATGAAAAAACCTAAGTTGGGGGGAATGTAAAGTCCCAGATTTTCCATGTAATTTTTTATTATATGGTACTATTCCTTGGATGAAAAATCTGACAACGTTTGATTCTGATGTCCGGTGTGCCCTGATTTTAATTTTTAAACTTTCATAAGGTACGTTTAGTAAACTTGCGAGAGGGAAATCCTAAATTCTAAACTGATTCTCAGAATTGAAATATGTTGCCACTGTTGAACTCGCAGTGCCAAGATTCTCTTAAGGGAGAATTAACCTCAACCACAATGGGTTGAGAGAGGAAGTTGGTTTTTGTGGTTTTTGTAGAGAATTAATAAAATAAATCTAATTTATTTCAAATATATTCTCGAAATATTTTATGTTTTGGTGGGGGGGACCACAAGGGGTGGTTGGTAATTTAATTAAGACATTATATTCCCAGTTAAATAAAAATGTGTAACCACACTACATGAAATTAAAGAGGTTCATTAATTACACCAATAAATGAACCTATCTTAATTATGTGTTGTAAAGTTAACTCCATTTCTATCTCTTTTTAGTTTTGAATTTGTTTGAAAAGGGTTGGTGTTTTTGGAGAGGAGGATTTTGGAGGAGCCTCTTGACAAAGAACAGATCCATCAACCAACAACCGAAGATTTTTGTTTGAGCGACATAATTTGAGGCTTGCTTCGGGATTTATGAACACTGTCCCATCTTCAAAAGCGGGATTCTCTCCAACAACTAATGAGGTAAGGTTTTTTCTTGTTTAAATTTCAAGAGTTTTTGAATCAATTATCTTCCACCTTTTTAAGATGCTAATGTGGAGGTCACGGGCCAAACAAACAAGGCCTGATCCCTCCGCTACTAGTTTTTTCATTGCGTTCTACATAGGGTGAATTTTTGGGATTGACAGAACCCAAATTTGAGGGTCATGTAGTGAAGGAGACGACACAGGAATCTCATAGGTGTGATCAAATGGAAAGACAGACCACCAAAGCTCACCTGGTGACCCATGGAAGACTGTCGGTGCAGAAACGGCGTGATGTCACTGAAAACCGGCACTAGAAGGTGATGGCGACAGTAGACACTAACTGGCCGTAGTGGTTGTGGCATACCGTCGCACGTCGCAGGAGGAGGCTACAGATTTTATACTTTGGCAATTGAGCAAGGCCATCGGAACTGGCTAGTCGCAGAGATGGAACGGCGTGTCGTCCCGTGCTATAAAAGGTGGCCTCAGATTTTCAGCCACTCAGTAGGTTGGGACCCATTCCCTCCGGGTCCTGTAGGGACTAGGAGGAACCACATGGTGCCACCACTACATATCCCTGATAGCTAATTCCTTTGGGAGAATGGGGGTACATTCCCCCCCCCCCCCATGCCGGCTAGGGATGGAAACATGCCCTCTTGCGGGCTGAGCTTTATCGGCTACAGGCTGGGATGTGCCCTCATGGAGGCTGGGCTACACCCTCTTGCGGGCTAGGCTGCACCGCCCAGCGGGCCAGGCCGCACCACCCTTGTGGGTCGGGCTATTCCCCCTACAGGCCGGGCCATTCCCCCTATGGGCCGGGCCATACCCATTGCGAGTCTGGTTATGCCCCCTGCGGGTCAAGCAGTGCCTGCTTTGGGCCAGGCTGCACCCCTTGAAGGTTGGACGTTGCCCCCCTATGGGATGGCCTGTGCCAAACCCCCCCCCCCCCCCCCCCCCCAGCGGTCTTGGCCGGACCATGGCCTAGCAGGCCGAGCCTACCATGGTCCAGTCCAACCGAACCAGCCCAGGCTAGTTCGGAACGGGTATGTACCAACCCGAGCCGGGTCTGGTCGACCAGAACTGGGTCGGGTTGGCCCAGACCAGACGCAAACCCATCCAGGCCCAGTTTCACATAAAATTCCATAACCTAAAATCCAGATGTCCCATTCACAAACATTCTACGGCGCAGAGATCCTTGGAGCTGGACAGTTATTTTGGTATAATCCTCTAAAACGTTGGAGAATGTTGGAGTATGCCCGGGATGGATTGAACCCGAATCCAACCAGGTCCTCAGTACTAAAATGATTATAACTCAAATACCGATTGTTCAATTGACGTGTCGTCTATTGGGTAGGAACCCTTACTACATGAAAGTCCATTGGGTTACAATTTTTTTTAACTTAGTGGAGGTTGAGGAGCGACCGACATCTCGGAGAGCAGATTCTATGAAACTAAATCGCATCGGTGTGAGAAATCCTATGGTTGGCTGTTTTTAAAGTAGTGACCCAATGTGGATCAACATCATAGAGACCCTGTGTGGATCAACATCGTAGCTACCCAATGAGGACCAGTTTTGGAGAAGACCATCAGGGAAAATCTTCTAGTGACCCCATGTGGATTAGAATCATTTCACCATGTGTGGATCACCATCATAGCTACCCAATGAGTATGAGTTTTAGAGTGTCCCATAAAGGATTAGCTTCTAGAGACCCTTTATGGATTAGCATCGAGCGACCCCATGTGGATAAGAATTCCATTGACCCTGTGTGGATAAAATTCTAGAGACCCTATTTATAACAGAAATCTAGAAACCCCGAGTGGTTCAAGAGTAACACGACCTGATGAGGACCAACCTTGCAGTGGATCGTCATGGAACAACGAATTACATACAAGAGTGGATCGAGAGTAGAACAACATGTTTTTGGATCAGTTATGGAACTTATAAATGGAATAAGATGATATTTCCTAAGACTAATCATTTATATACCATAATTTTGAGTTGTATACCTTGTGTGAGCTATCTATTACTTCGTGATTTGTGATTGAGGTCTTGCATTGTGGTTTTTCCTTTGTGAAACTCTAAGAGACAATCAGGGGTCTCAGGTCCCCTGCTATGTGTTGTTATACTCACCCCTTCATGGGATTCTTCTCCACCTTTGTTGTGTATTATGTAGATGATGAACAACTTTGAACGAGGTTTGGAAGCTAGGACTAGACGATGCTTAGAGGTGGACCTCTAGACGTGACAAGCCGCAATGAATACCGACCATGATTTGTACCTACCCTTTAGGTATGAACCTTGGAAGATGATTCAGGAAGTTGTTTTTCAATCATAGTGGTATGTTTAAGTTGGTCTTGTATTCCACCCCCCTTCACTTTCAGTACATAGCTTTTTACTACTGCAGTTTTACTATGTGGGTTGTGCTCATTGTTTTCATGGACTATGTGTTTGCAGGTCTAAATGCAATGCCTTCCAATTTTTAGGGATATTATTTCTCTGTTCTAGTCTCCAACCCCTATCCTATGAAAATCAAGCTTGGGGAAGTCACATCATGGGCCCTGGGGGATGGGTCATGACAGGGGGTGTCTAGGGTGTGTCCAGGGGTATTTCTATGGGGAGGGGGATTCCAAGGGGGGTTTCCAAGGGGTTTCTGATTGGGGGGGGGGGGGTCAGGTGTCTAGGCGGTGACCAAGGGGGTGTTCGGGGGGGGGGGGGGGTACAGGGGGGTCTGTCAAGGGGGTAGTGAGGGTGTGAAAGGGGGGATGAGTGTGCAAGTGGGTCTGTCAAGGGGGGAAGGGAAGGGATGTAGTGGTGTGGGGGGGGGGGTTTATGAAATTGGAAGACCTAAAGCCACAATTTTAAACCGTGGCTATAGTCCTTATTTGGATCTGGGTCTTTGGACAGAATTTGAAACTGTGGCTATATGCCTTGCCGTATATCCATGCCAATACTAGCCACGGTCCATGGAACCGTGGAAATACCTTATAGCCATGGTTTTTCGGCTTATATCCATAGTTTCAAATCATGGATATGACCATAATTTCTAGTAGTGTGAGGATACAATGTTTAGTGCTTTATGAAACATGGAAGAGAACAAAATCAAATGTAGGAGATTTTTAGGACCATGATGATGAGGAAGGTGATCATATTTAGGTATTGGTTTGTGTTCTACCAAGAAATATTTTTTAAATAGTAAATCACCTCACTTTGTATTTGATGAGATTTAAAATTACCACCGTATCTGAGAAATCAAACTCACAATGCATGAAAAGGTCAATTGTATTGAGGAATCATCTTGAGGGATGTAAATTGTCATCAGATTCACTCTAAATCCCATATGGAAGAATTTATTTTAATGGTGTAGAATCAGAGTTTGCAGGAGTTTGATTTAAATTTAAAAATGAGTTGTTGATATTTGAGTTCTCATAAATCACATTTTTTCAGAAAAAATATGATAAAATATTGACGAATGTAATGTTTATAAAATGATTTGGAGATCATATTCATTATCGTAGTAATCATATTGATATTAATCATGTCAATCGTATACATGTCAGTTGTAGTTTTTCAAATAATATTCAGGACGAGGTGGAAGGAAAGATATTTGATATAATGATAAATTACAATAAATTCCCATTCATGTTAGATGATTCCAATACTGATATTCAAAGTAATAAAATTCATGAAGGGAGTCATGTTAAAATATTAAGTTTTTAAAAGAAGATGAAATTTGGAGTAGTCAAATCCATTGATCCTGATCCATCGTATCCAGTATTTCATCATATTACAAAGAGATATTTTTTTAAATGGAGTTAGTGGTATTGTATTTAGACAAGAAATATGAAATATAATTTGTTTTCAATTTTTTTTATCATTTGGGTTAAGAGAAATCATATCATAGGTAATAAATATTCATCATTCTAAATTAAAAAAGAAGTAGAATCAATTAAATAATTTTGGTTATCAGTAAAGAAGATCATGAAGTGATAAAGGAGATAGATGTGTTGTCGATTTGGAGAAAGACATTTGACGACTCTGTTTGATTTCAAAAATTGGTACAGAGTATCGTATTGAGGAAAACACATCGAAATGGAGTTTTAAATCCAAAGAAGATATTGTTTCTTAAATTTGTTCAAATAATCATAATAAATAATCATTATGGAGTATGGGAAGAATATGGAAGCGTTCTATTTTATAATAAAATATATAATTAGAATAGAGAATCATAATGAAGACACAAGATTGAGAAAAACTAAATGGATAATCATATTCAGATTAGTATCTAAAATGAAATTATAAAGAAGAGTTGGAGTCATAGAGAATATTTGAGAAGAATCACGAGGCATTAAAAAAGGCATAAATACACATTAATCTCAAGGAAATATTCAAATATTTTAAATTGGGATGATCGAGAAGCACTTTGGGATTCCCACAAAAGACACTTTTGGGACATCTATAAATGGTTAGATGTATATTGTAATTTTGAGTGTGAATTGATTTATGTAATATTCACATTTAATAGGAGAAAAGGTGGAGTGATAAATAATTCTATAGAGAGAAGAAGATGTTTTTAAATTGATATTTGTTGAAGAATTTTAGATGGAGAGAAGTAAAAGTACAACAGACAAGATTTCAACATGTTCTACTAATCATTGTATTTAGTTAATGTTTATCGTATTCTTCATGTCATCATATACGGCTGGTCATCAAACCAAGATTGAAAATTGGATAGGGATTTCTGTATTGAGATTTATGGAATGAAAAATAACATATTGTTATTGTCTCAATAGTATTCAAGAGTTCTATATATATCATATTGGAAAATTATATTTGAAATTTCAGGTTGGGAGAATCAGGCTAGGGAATTGGACTGAGTTCTATATCAATGTGCTTGAAGTTCTTACCATCTTATAGTTAAGAAATTAAAGAACTATTTTTCAAACTATTAATTTTTGGATGTTGGAAAGGAAGAACATGTATCATGTTTTATTAGAAAAATATAGTATTACCCCATTTATGATAGAGGGTTAACACATGCTATTGGAATGTCTACCTAGATCAATTTGAGTTTAATAGAATATTCATTTCATTGTACTCCACACAAAGGATTGTTTTATAGTGGAATAAATGATATTGGATCATTTCCATACCAAACAAGGATGTATCTATTCTTATTGAATATTGAACCTTATAAATACATTTTTTCCCTATGGATGTGTTTTTTAATTTTTTTTAATAGGGAATGAACTATTTAACAGGAAGAGAATGTTGTTTCAAAGAGTGATGGGGGAGGGAGTCTGATCGGAATCTCTCACATGATGAATCTCTACAAAGTTTTGTTGGGGGGTTCATCAGATTGGGAGGCTGGAACTGTCTCTAGATTTATATCCCCCATTTCCATTCATTTTTGTAGAATTCCTCTGTTTCTATTACAGTTGTGTGTTCTCTTAGCTTCGACTTCGTTATAAGGGGTTTGTGGCCTAGTTGTGGTCGTGGCTCTCTATTGAAGCCCTGACCAGATTCAAATTCTGATATGTCCTTAGGATCCTACCATGCACCCCTAGTTGGTTAGCTGTAAAGGTTGATCAGAGGATTTGGGATGTGTGGTTCGTCCGGTCATCTATACTTCAGGATGTGTTTCTTACCTTGTCCTGAATCTATGATGCAATGGTCTTCATTGGATGGATTTTCTGCGCGATGTTAGTGAGTTCCCTTTTACAGTGGTGATGGCTTCATCATTTTAGGATGTTTTCATGGTTGTTTCTTTTCTGTTGAAGCCTGACCCGATCTTGTCGCTACTCCAGATTCATGATCCATGTGCCACACTCTCAGTCGATCGACTAAGTTGGTTATAAGCATGCTTTGGGAATTTCATTCGCTCGGGCATGGCGTCACCGAAGGAAGCTTTAGTTTTGGATCCTAGTTATTGAAAATCTTTATTTTAGATGGTACGAATGGTTAGTTTATTCTTTCTACGAGTTTTTTATTTTGTTTGGGTTTGATTCTAGTTTTCGGGCACTATCATTGGTGATGTGCTATGATGGTTGAAGTGTTGTTTGGGGCGGCAGTGAAGACCATCATGATTGGAGAGTCGAAAGTGATGATGGGAGCTTTCTTAGAGACAATTTTTTTGTGAGAGAATGCGTATGGTTAAGATGTTGATGGTGGTGTTTCTATTTGATGAGGATGATGATTAGGGTGACTAACAACATGACAATGATGTTTCGGCAATGACACATTCTGGCGGACAATGACATCATCCTGCTTTGATGTGACAATAGAGGCCTGTGATGACATGGTTCACATCTTGATGTTTTTGTGCATCACAAGGAGATGCGTGGCATGTGGCATTGAATGGACCAAGGATCAGTCATGATTTCGGTCATTTTTTGTGATTTGAATATTTGAAATATTTACTAGAATGCACAGGTACTTTGATGTGTAGTTTTTGAATTTCGCTACTTGTTTGTTTGGTTACCAAAAATACTAATACTGGATTTTTATAAATTGAAAAAATGGCTTTTGTGGTAAGGTTGTTTCAATCGAAAGGAATCATTAAAGAAAAAAATATCACTAATTCACTCATTCCTCTCTCAGTGATACAATTTTCCTTACTGGGCACTTGCAAAACTCACATCAATCTGACATATCGTGTGGGTGTTATAACTGAATGTATATCACCCACTCAAAAATTTAAAACACACTATGAGATCTATATTACTTATAATTTGTTTTTATGTATTATGTTATCAATTTTATTTATTTATTATGTTTTATCATGATTCTTTTATTTTTTATATATTTATTATATATTCATTATTTTATAATAGTTATGTTTTATTTTTTTCATTATAGTTTCACTAATATATGCATTGGTTTTTCTTATAGGTATACATTTCTTTTCCTCATGTTAGGAGTGGTGTGTTTAAAAACTGATATCACAATCAATCTCTATTAGAAGGGGATCCTAATGATTCTGAAATACATGCCCATCCAGTCCCCTATGGGTTATATGAATTCCATGTTTGTTGGAAATTTTAAATAATTATAAAAAATTATAAATATCAATGTAATTGTATTGTTTTAAAATGATATTTATGTAAATTTATTTGTAATTATAATTTATCATATTGTAACTTTATTTAAAATAATTTTATGTGGATGATGTATTGTGTTTTTCATGTGGTAGAACAACAATGTAGTTGGGGAATATTATTAATTATAGTTTGAGTCACAATAAAATATGATTTTATTATTGTTTAATAAAGCACTAATAAATCTATATTTTATCAACACTCGGAACATCAACACTTTTTTAGCACTAATAAATACATGAAATACTTGAATATAAATCCCTATTAAATAATAAATCACAAAAATATTTATCATTAGGGTGAGTATCATTATGATGTGGACAAGATTTTGTATGTATCACATATTATGAAAATAAATTATAAAACCCAAACTTTTTATTAACCATAAATTATACAGATAGAATAACTACTATATATATGAAACACCACCACAATAACAATAATGTAATTGACCATATTCATATTTCATTAAATAGTTTAATTATTTTTTCACATTATATATTATCTAAATTACCTCTCTATAATTTCTTCTAACATACATGACATCATTTTCATTGGACATGAAATAACATTTTTCCAATGTCCCAAGTAAATGATCATCTTCCACGAAATTACCACTCCATTCCATTTTTTTTAAATATATATGGATAATGGATCATTTTTTATTTTAGGGATCATGTGTATAAAATAAATATACTTATCTTATTCCATTATAATTGTCATATAATTGCATTATTCACTACAAAAATTTACATTTTTTGTCATAATTCATCATATTGTACATAAATCATATAATCATGTCATTTGTATCAAAAACTTGCTGTAATAAATGTCATATAGTAAAAATACAATTTTTTATTTTTGATCTCAAAGTAAGAAATACACTCTTATGTTCTATAAATATCCTTGACATGAGATATGTGCATCAATTTACCCAAAACATTGCCACCGGTATTTTTAATTGTATATCATTGTCATGTTTTATATTATAAAATACATGTGGATTCATTATTTATTAATTATAAGATAACATGTGTAGTAACTCCCTGGAACAAATCACATTGTCTGAGCTAGAGTTCCACATGGCCTCATGGGAACCCTTCTATACACAAGAGGATTACATCTTGTAGTGAGGGTGTGAACATTTTTATAAGGGATATTATACCCTCAGTATCAATGGAGACAAACATAAAAAATAAAATAGAATAACACAATGGAATAATATGAAATTAATTTTCAAATGAAATAACACGTATTTTAAGTCATAATGAATAATAAACCAAGGAACCCTAAAGTGGATGTTCAAACAAGAGTATAGGAATGATTGTAATGTAAAAAAACTTATGGAATCCATCACGAGTCCATCCCAATACCTCCTCTAAACACCATACTCCATATCCAAGCTCCATATCACTGGGGCCTTCCCATTTCATGGATCCATGATCATGATGACCACATAAACAATGAGATTCCCATGCATGGTGTGAGTATAAACCCAGTTAGACACCACCAATTTGTATTTAGCATGATCACACATTTATGAGAGTGTATTCCATGATAATAAATAAACACATAGTCAAATAACATACAATCATGTATCAATCGGTCATGAACTGACCAATTCACCACAATCGCATGACTATACCTACTTCAAATACATTTTGAAAATAAGATCATAATGAACGTCACGAATAATAATTCACCACATGGTCACCACAAATATCCCATAATATCTAAATTACTAATGAGTCTTTGTTCCAACCATAAAGATGTCAAGCCCTATATCTATCAAGGGTTAGGATACTAGGCCATCTTATTATGAAACTACCTCAGGTCAAGAACCATGGAATTCATATCATGGTAAAATTTGTTAGGTCAAGTGACTGAATACCATTATGCCCCTAGGTCCGGACACAGAATGATATCATTCCCCATCGGCTAACTCTGTCCTATTTTCATTTCACATATAACATTAGAACATGCTCACCCTCTTGGGCTACCTATCCATGATGGCTCCACCTGTCACTTTGGTACCATACATAGAACAATATAAATATATCATATTCCAAATACAAAACATGGAAATAGTTTATCTCAAATAGAGTTTAAAAATATATTTCCAATAGTGAGACTCAAATATCCACAAACAGACACATGTGATCAAACATAGGAAGGGGTCTCACATGATGTATGCACACACCAATGCAATCAAACTCATGCATGCTTTAAATCAGATAATCATAAAATTTCATATGATGATTAAAATCATATAAATGTTCTATAAATGGATAATAACTCCCTATATAGTCATTGTTATTTAAAAATAAATCTTCTCCATGGGTTTCATCACTCAAACCTTGTTCACACACTAACCAGAACACGATTTCATGCTATGAAATGTTAAAATTAATTCCAAAATGGCATATAAAATGTTTTAAAAAGACACTCAACAAGGAATCCATACAAGGATATAACTAACAATTACTAAATTATAAAGACCATCAATTTTACAAATAATGTATTTTTTAGGAAGTAGAAATCTATTTTTCAAGGAATAGAGAATTAATGAAAAGATGCAACACTTCTATAGTTCAGATTCAATAAGAACAAAATCCATTTTCCATGGTTCAATTATTTTAGAAATGGATGATCAAAGAGAATCAAGGTGAAGAATATTATTCAAATAATAAAACTAAATGAATGAAGGGTTTACTAGGCTTAGCCTCAATCTACTCCAAAATGTATGGAACTCATCTAGATTAAGAAATATTCAAGGAGAGGATGGATTAACTGGTTAAAATTTGAAAAAATGATTAATATCACAATAAACACCCATCATAATGTCTCACATATTTCTTTCATTCAACCAGTCAATATAAATGAAGAAGAAAATCATTTTTATCCATTTCAACTCCTAGATGAATTTCTCTATATCCCTACACATTACCCCCACAGTTACCATAGTTTTCTTGACCACACTATGCTATACAATGACCAACATGTGAATGTCCCAAAAAACTAAAAGTTTTGCCTCACTTAGGACTTCAATACATGTATACTAAGATTTCTATAGTTATGTCACATTAGAAAGTCTATTGAGAACCATTACCATGTCATTGCCTTATTCCAACTTTTTACCCTTGCTCATTTTACACATGATCTTCACAGGGACCATGGTGGATTTCACTATAGACTTTTTATAGATGATATTGAGCCATAATATAACACATTGAGTTTTAATGAATATTTTTTTTAGAAAAATTAAAATAATTTTATGGATTAAATTGTACATTACATCATGTTAATCATTCTTCATAAGAAACCATGAGATTATAATACATTAAACCCAACATTGAGTTCAAAAGAATCACACCATATTATTAAAAATATTATTATAGTTATCTCCTAGACAATGGAATAAAGGGTATGAAAATGATTAACTAAAATAGAAAAATATGGTTTATGAATTATTACTATATTAATTATTTGTTAACCAATTAATTAAAAAGTAAATTAAAAACTATTTGTAATTAATTAAATTCCCATTTGGAAAAACAATTTTTCTATGAATGAATATGTTTTATGAAAATAAATTAAACAAACCTATTTTGATGAATTATTTTATTGAAATTTATATATAATATATTCAATCAACTACTTAAAATTTATATTATATTAATTATAGACAAGAAAAAAGAATACATTAAATTTTACTCCTAAAAAGATGTATTTTTTAAAATATACTTTTATCGCCTTTTAATGGAGAAATTATCTTAAAAATAATTTTTTACACATTTAATTTTTTTTTGAAAAAATATAATCCATTTTTGAAAGAGGTGTATCAAAAATTTATTAGGGTTAATTTTTGGTATTTTTTCTGAAAAGATTCATTTTTTAATGAATAGTGGAAAATAATGTGTTTGTTTGAAAACTTCTTTTTTTATTTGAATTTTTTATATTATAAATTTATATATATATTTGGTTTTATATTATAATTAGTTAAATTATAATTCAATTAATTCAATTGAGTTCATTAGAATAAATTTCATATAGAAATTAGATATTAAAACATTTTAATCTGTTGAACATTTTCTCTTTGAAAACCTGATTTGTCTTTATGTCTGTGGGGTTAGTTTTAAATACAATTTTACCATTTTTAGATTAATTAATAAAAAATGATAAAATATTTTTAATAAGAATAATATGTATTTTATAATAATTCAAAATTAATATTTTTTTATAATAATTAGTGAAAATTTGTAAAATTAATTTCCCTGATAAAGAGAAAATGAGTTTACTTAGTGGTTTATCTTAATAGATAAGGTCTAAGAATGACCCAAAACATGTCCAAAACAAATTTTTAAACCATTATGAACATACTAATAAATTTTATTATTTTTGGGGAACAATTCCATGAAATTGATCAATATATTAAGTTATGTAAATAACAATTTGAAAAAAATTTGCATTTCTTCCTTTTAATTTAAATAAATCATCAAAATATGGGAAGAATACATAACTTTAGTTAAAAATATTATTTTTGAGGATATATGTTTTTTTCATGATAATTAATTTTAATTGTTTATATGTGATAAAATTACATAAAAATTTTAAGAAACACTAAAACATGAATTACTTAATTAATAATTATATATATATATATATCAAATTATTCTAAAGTCATTAAAAGTTAACTAATTTTAATGATTTATTATGGAAATTTAATTTATATTAATATATCATATTCAACAGGTCTTAAAATAATGTATTTAATTTACATTATTATTTTTGATAATTTATTAAATTAAATTAAATTAATAATGTCAAAATTTACATTAATGATATTTTATAGTAAATGTTATTTTATTAAATGATTAAAAATTACTAAAAATACTGTATTCATCAATTAATTTATAAATAATAATAAATATGAACTATTTACCATTATTAGACCATTTTTTCTATTAATGTTTTTATATATACCATTCTTTAAAAAAACTCATTTTGAATGATTACAACTAAAGCAATGTTTCTTCCACATTTATTGCACTTCTGTAAAAATTAATTCCTAAAATACATGAGATTTTAATTTTATAAATAAAATATAATATTTATAATTAGTGGGTTTAAATTATATAACAATTCTCACATTAATTTAGTGTTAATTAAAAAAATACTTAGGTTAGATAATCTGTTACCTTAATTAAAAAAATAGTAAACTAAGAAACCAAGAAGGTAAAAAATGAATTGTTTAAATATTGTGTATAAATGTGTTTTGGAGTTATTTAAAGAACATATAATACATTAAAATATTTAATTAATAGTTATGGTGATAATTTAGATAATTTTTACCTCTAAAGAGTGAATAATTTTTATTATATACAAGAATGTACATCCTCCTTAACTATAAAAAGAAACCCAGTATCTCCATTTCTTCACAAAAATAAAGACATTAGGCTTGGAGAAGACCCAACCAAATCACTATTACACTTACATAATATAATCCTATAATCCTTAATTTGGTCATAAAGGAATACTAGGTAGGAATTGTGTGCAAACCAAAATAATATACCCAAAGAAGAGGTAACGTTCCTCAAGGAACATTATTATTTTATTTCTTCCTCAAATCCATTAATTTCATTTTATATTATTATTATTTGATAAAAATATATATTAATTATATATAGATGTTTTTATGTTAATTTAAAAAACCTAAAAGCACAAACACATCCATCAAATGGAATATGAAAATATCACTCATGCGTACGGTGGACTACCACCTCACCAACCAATGATGTTCGTTTTCCCATTACCACCATTCATGAAAGCGAATAATAATGAAAAAAGGGTTTCTATATAATATATATGATATTTGAGATGTCTTTATTCTTCTATAATTATTATATAACACATAACATTATGATTCCCATTTTTTGGGCATAAGATAACATTATTTTTGTGTATGGCAGACTACCGCCTCACAAAGCGATGTGATTTGTTCATGTTTTTCATGGAATGTATTAATGATGGGTATATTATATATATATGATATAGATGTAATAATGATTCTAATATCATGATAATATATATATATATATGATTGAATTTTCATTATTTTAATATGATAAGAAAATAGAAATAACCTTCATGCAAACATACAACCTACCATCTCCATAACGGTGTATTTAATTTCCAATCAATAATTTTTTTGAATTAATATAAATAAATATATACAGAATATATATGATATTTATACCAATATTATCATTAATTATCTTATTATATCATGATCAATGTACATGTACCAAGAATAACAAATAAAAACATGTACAAAAAACAAAGCAGTTATTACATGAAACATAACTTTAAAAAGAATTATTAATAAATGGGTAATATAAATTCATAGGTAAATTATATGTGGTATCATATACAAAATATGATTTTTTTTATAGATGTATAATAATCATATATATAATATATATGAATATGGTTTTATTATATATGTCTAATAAACTTATACTTTTTATACTAGAGGTTTGAATTAGTACGATGACAATCATGACTTAAGGTAAGGGATTTCAGTCTCACTTTTTACATTTATGAGACACATTCTATATTCACCACATATTTATTCATTGTGTTGTGTATACATCCCATGAATTTATTTTTTTTCATTATTATCCTAAAAGTTATTTTATTTACAAATCCATTTTTGTAACCCCTCTTCATGGGGTATGGTTCCAATGTTACAAAATATGTAAAAGTTTTTTCTAAAATGTATTTCTTTGAGATGATTTTAATAATATGCACCCATATTCTTTCAGGATGTGAATATAAAACCCCTTTTCACATGTATGATCATGAATTTATCCATCCTAATGGTATTATATGTTCCATTTAATGTTATTTTATCATAGGGATTACAATTAAAATTTACCAATGTGGTAATACTTTTATGTTACTATCTTGTCATTTATCATGATTATTTATGATCATGCTTGCAATGATTATATTTTATGATTTATCTCTAAAAAATTCTCCTGAATTTTATTCATGATATATTCATGATCGGTTATCATTTGACACTATTTTATATTTATGATAATTACAAATACGTTTTTATGAAAATATGACTCTATTTTTCGTTTAATTGAAAATTTATTTTATTTCAAAATAATGTTTTCTTAAAAATTTCATAAATTTTAATAAATTATACAATTAATTTTAAAATATTTTTTCCTTCATGTTTTAACATTTTGAAAAATGGTTTTAATGTTATTTTTCATGTCATTTTCCAATTAAGGATCTCTTTACTTCTATTGAAAATATAAAAGTAATCTCTACTTCTACTTATATATCATGCATGAAATTCCTAGCCATAATGACATCTCTATCCATTGAATTTCTCTTTATAAGTTTTAAATAATATATTCAAAATAAAATATTTTCTAAAATATTTTCGAATTATTTTTATTTTAGATTTATTTTCAAAGAATGTAATTTTTAAAATGTGTTATTTTTTAAAAGGTTTTTAAAATTATTTTCAAGGATTTAGTTATAATTTTTAATTTTTGTTTTCAATGAAATGTATTTCTATGTTTTTTTATGTTTAAGAATTATTTTAAATGTTTTTTGGAATCCTTTAAAAATTTCCATGGTTATTTTCAATGAAATTATTTTTCAATACGTTTTTTTAAAAAAAATCAAAAGAAAAAAGTATATTTTCATCAAAAAAATGTTTAAAATGATTTTTATAACATTTCATTATAAGTTCCCAATTTTATTTTCAAATAAATTGATTTTAAAAATCATTTATGAATGTGATTGTCATGGAAATAATAATTCCCTTAAAAATTGTTCAAAGTGATCTTTCAAAATAAATCTCCATATATGATGAATTCCATTGATATAGTTTATACATTAATATGGATATAATCCATGGAAAAAATTATTATTATAACTTTTAATGGTTTTGTATTAAGATTAAAATTTATTTATGTAACCCATTTCCCTTCCACGGAATTTATAATGATTATAATTCTTATGAAACTCGATTATTTTATGGGCCATGCTATGATGAAATGATTATGAAACCTATCTCATTTTCAAAGGTTATTATATGATAAAATGTTTGGATTGTCCGAATGAGAGGGTATGGCTATGCCATCAGTACCAGCCTGTGCTTGCATGGGATGCCTAGCTAGACGGTAATGCAAAGGTGGAGAGATACTATCAAGATGCAGATTCTGGGGAGGGGCAGTTCCTTGTAGATAGTCTAGTTAAACTCCCTAAGACCTTCGGGTCATGTAATCTCCTAAGTCTACGGGCCATGTAATCACTGAACCTACGGGCCTTGTTAGGTTCCCCCTCATCCCTTTAAAGGGGGTTATCAAAAATCAATAAAAAATAAGGCCTTTGGGCCATTCAAAAAAATCACCAAACAAGAAGATTGTGTTCCAAGTCTCTAAAGGCACAAAACAGTTATGGTCCCTAGGCATTTACTTTTTTAATGCATTGAATATTTATATAAATGTATTCAATATCAATATATGAAAATAATGGGTCACCATATTTGGTATCAAAGGAAAGGATTATGTAATCTTTGGAAACAATGATGAGAAAAATTTAGTGAGATCTATAGGGATATTTATAAGTATATTTATAGGGATGACTATAATGATAAGTCTATGTATGACTCAATGTATAGAATGATGACTTGGAATTTTGTATAAGGATATATAAAGTGGATTCCTAGAAATAAATACCTATCTAGATACTTCATGATTCTGTGGATATAAAATAGATGTGCCTAGGGGTAACATTCATGAGAACACCATACTAAGCTAGACTTGATCAGGAACTAGTTGATGACAAAGAGCCTTGTTGAAAACCTAGTTTTACACTACCATGGTATATTCGTTTGAAATTTAAAAACTCTTTAGATAATCACAATGAATAACCTAGGGTGAACTTATGTTGATATAGACTAAAAAGGAGGTGTTATAATTTAGACATTGTATCAATGCTTTTTAAAAATTATGTCGTCCTTCACTGTGATTATTGTTTCTCAAACTATGTATTGGTTTCATTAAATGACTAGAACTAGAAGTAATATTATTACGATTGAATACTATGGATAATTTAGTAACTATAAGAAACAAAATTAGATAATTACTGGAGTGATATGTGTTGTGATTATTCCTATCAGTTTGGACGGAACATGATTAACAACGTATACCTTATCCAATACTTAAACTCAATGATTAAAATAATGAAAGAGTTTTCTTAATGTTCTAGTGTTGGAGATCATATATCAAAGACGATTAAGTTTCTATTGTATTGAGATTGTGGGAAGAAACACACAAGTGAATGTATCATCTGAACGAGAAGATGTTTGGATGAGGGAACGATGGGAACAATAAATGTAACTATAAAGGGAAAATGAAATGTTTATTTAACATAATGAATGTGAATATTGTCCTTCCTAATATATCATTGACCGTTGAATTATATAAATTTGGATAATATAGGTACTGTGTAAATCTATATCCTAAAGGGAACGCTTATGAAGAGACTTAGAAAGGAGGTATGATTAATGGGTTTATTACTGATAATGAAGAGACATCAAATGATATGTGAAATTAAATAAGAGTTAATTAAATTGTAAAAAACATAGTAAATTCTTTGAGAAGGATAATGTATTCATGATTTTTTTTGAATTCAATGATTATGTAAGCTTAATTGTAAAATATACAAGGATTGTTTAGTATACGTTTTTTTGTTTAGGATATGATATAGTATGTTGAATGTTACTGATGACCAAAAAAAATAAATTAATTAAGTGGTTATATTTTTTTGAAAACACATGATTAAGGGATGGAAATACTTAATTTTTTCCTGATGTTGAGAAAATGGTATTTAGTTTGGGTTATGAGATGTTTTATTGGAATACAATAAATAGGATAGTACAAACTAAATTAGAAATAGATTAATGATTTATTTATAATTTTTTATGTAATTATGGATATAGTTTAGAACATTTATAGTTTTAAGTATTATATCATAAAATTTATGTTTCAAGGATTAAATAATCATGCATGTTTTCACCAAGGTTCTATGGTATTTCAAATTACAGAAATGTTTTAAAATAATACATGAAATAGGTATTAACATGTTTGGTATGTGACAATCAAGTAACACATTATGGTGTATAAGGATTAATTATAAGTTCACTATGGAAATTAAGTGTATTTCATTTTAATGATTTAGATTTCTATTTTTTAGAAGGTTCAAATTGTTAACCATTTATTAAATTGTATAATTTTAACATTGAATGAGGCTTTATATATTAATATATTACTTCACTAAATGAATATTTACACAAATTGGATAACATTAAATAACCATTTAGTTTTTATGATAAATAAATATTAATGGAATAAAGCACCATTTTATCTATGGATCTTATGACTGATTAATCCTTGAGGGAAAAAAATTCACCTACACTTCGTAGAGTAAGATATTAAATGGAAATGGATCAAGGGAAAAAAGGATGATATTGTTCTTAGGATGTATAATTAAATCAAGTAAGTATATATTCTCATGAAAATTTTTCAACTTTCGGGAAAGGATATTGAAAAAATGTAATCAATGTACCCTAATTTCTTATGACTTAAATGGTCACTTAGATTAAAATAGATTTATGTTTTTGTAGTTTTTAACAATATATATATATATATCACCCACATTATTATCTTGAGTGATCTATATTACTCTCTATAATTATTTACACATCTCTTCCATGTTCAAATGTATTTATTTCCCACATATGTTCTCCTATGTGGAAGCCGAGTTATGAGTTATATTTGGAAAATGTTATTTTTCTTACATTATCTTTTTAAATGATGTTTTATTATTCATTTTTATGATGTGGGTTTCCATGAAATGAACTTTAATGTATTATACCTTTGATGATGCCTATAAATTTTCAAAGAGACATTCATTTTTAGGGGGTAGAATGTTACAACCCTAGTTTTTATGAAATAATTTATTTCATAAAAATTATAATTATTTGATGGATAGAATTTCAATATAAACCATGTTAAGTTTTATTTATACAAAATACCAACATTATCTTGTGTTACCCAAAACATCGAGTTTAAATAAAACGAGACATATTATTAAAATATTATAATATTTATCACTTAGCCATTGGAATGGAGGGTATGAAAAGTTATAAATAAATTACGAAAATATGGTTTATTAATGTTTACAAAATGAATTCTTTTTTTACCAATTAATTAGAAATGAAACAAAAAATTATTTTGCAATAAATTAATTAATTTTGAAAAAAACTATTTTTTCTATATTATAACGTGTTTTATCTGAATAAAAAAAAATATTTTGATGAATTATTTTAGATAAAGGTTTACATTATATATTCAATAAACTATTCAAAGTTCATCTTATTAGTTTTTTATAAAATATAAAATGATATGTCCAATTTTACACATAATAAATTTATATTTAAAAAATGTAGTATTACTGTATTTTAATAGTGCACTTATTTTAAAAAAAAATATTTAAACTTTAATAAAATTTAATTTACAAAATAAACTAAACTTTTTAATTATAAATATAAAAATTATATTATGGTGAATTTTTGGTATTTTTCTGAGAAGAATCATTTATTTTGATAAACAGAGAAAAATACTGTATTTTAATTAAAAACTACCTTTTGTTCAAATTAGTTATAATGTTAAATTATATTTCAATTTGGTTTTGAAGTAAAATTTGTAAAATTTGTGTAAATTAATAAAATTTACATAATTGAAATTATTTTTATATTTAAATTGGATATAAAAACAATATAATATTTTTACCCTTTTCACTTTACAAACCTACTTTCTCGTCACATATAGAGTATTAATTTAATATTAAACTCAACCATTTCTATGAGTCGAATTTTGAAAAATGGATTTAATATTTGGAATGTGAATAATTTATAATGTATAATATGTCTAATTTAATTTTCTCCAAAAAAATTATTGAAAAATGTTAAAATTAGTTACTTCTATTAAAGAAAACATGAGTTAACTTTGTGGTTTAACATAGAATATAAGGCGTAACAATGACCCAAAAAAACTACAAAACAAATTTTATGGTCATATTTCTAACCTAATGGAGTTTGTATCATATTATATGATATTTGGAACAATTTTATTGGAATGTGATGCATATAATATGTTAATGAATGAAAAATACAAAAAATGCACCTTTGTTCCTCTTAATTTATATAAATATTTGGAATTGGGGAAAAATCAATAGGGTTTTTTATAAATATTATTTCATATTTTTAGTGAGTTTTTTTTCATGATAATTTTTTTATTTTTTAGTGATGATATAATTACATAAATCTTTAATAAATTCCAACGTATGAATTATTTAGCTAATTAATAAATATATCAAATGCAATTTTAAAAATTTAATGTGATGTAAATTGAATGAGTTAATATGTCACATTATTTTTTAAATTTAATATAACTTGTTATATAGGTTTTAAGATAAAATATTATATTTAAATTATTTTATTGATATATATTTTTAATTTAAATTAAATGGATAATGTAAAAATTAACATTAATGACATTTTAAAATAAATTTTATTCTATTAATTCATTTAAAATTACTAAAATAATATCTGATATCAAGTGATTTTTAGAAATTAATAATATAATCTATTTTTCATTCATGGTCCAATTTTTTATTTTAATGTTTATATTGACTCTTAAATAGAAAAAAACCCAGTCATTATAGTTACAGTTAAAGTATTTTATGTGTGTGTTACTTATACTTCTATTAAACTTAATTTATAAAAAACATGATATTTTTATTTTATAAAATAGATGTATAATAAAAAATAATTTGGTATAGGTAATTTAAAAATCATCACTTTCATTTAGTCTTAATAGATAAATTACCCAATTTAGAAAATTAGATACCTTAAAGAAACCAAAATGGTAAAATAAGGAATCTTAGATGTTAAGGAATGAAATGTTTAAAAAAATGTGTATAAATTTGATTTGGAGATATGGATATACCATATCACCCCTCAAAATCTTTAATTATTAGTTTCTAATCCACTTTAGGTAATCATGACCTTAAAATAGTGAATACTTTTGAATATTTACAAGAATTCTACTCCTCGACAATAAAAAGACACCGACTCTCACCACATCTTTACACCTCTCAAGACATTCATATTTGATGATACCTAACCAAATAACTTATCCAATTCTATAATTTCATCTAATAATCCATACTTTCAACATAAATCTAACCATGTATGGAATTTTTTGAAAAATGACATAGTAGAAGAAGTGGTAATGATCATCAATGAATGTTTTTATTTTATTTCTTATCCATACCCCTTAAATTTTTTTATATAATGCTTATACAATATATTTAATATATCTAATATAAATAGATTTTGTTATGTTAAGGTTATAAAATACATCTTTACACATTTCCATCAAATGGGCTATTACTTCATCATTCGTGCATGCAATAGAGTACCACCTCGCAAACTGATGTCATTCATTTTTGCATTACCACCATTCAAGGATGGGAATAATTATGTACATTATGTTTATATATAATATATACAATATTTATTATGTTTATATTATTATTAAATTATTATATATCACATACCTTCATTATTTCAATTTTGTGGGAATATGATAAAATTGTTCGTGTGTATGGAAGACTACCCCCTCACAAAGCGTTTTGATTCATTCACACAGTACGTGGAATAAATTTCAGATGGGTTTAATAGAAATATTATATATATATATACATATATTACAAAAAATTATAATTTAATTCTAATATATATATATATATCATTAACTTTTCTTTCTTTCAATGCGATAAAAAATTGAAACAATGTTCATGCGTACGTACGACCTAACGTCTTAATGAACGATGTATGTCATTTTCTATCACTAAATTTTATGGATTAATATAAAAATATATATAATAAATATATATGATATTTATATCATGGTTATCAATTTGTATATTATGAAATCATGATCTATTTAAGTGTACCATGAATAAAAAGTCAATACATGTAAGTAAAACTAAAAGGTTATTACTGGAAACATAACTTCAACATGGAATTATTATTAAATAGGTAATTAAAATTCATAAGTAAATCATATATAGTATTACAAATATTAATATGGTTTGGTGATATTTTTATAATAAACATATATTTGTTATATAGGAATTATGAATGAGTCTAACGAGAGTCAAGACTTAGGGTAAAAGATTCACATCTCACTCTTTACCTATGGGTGCCACATTCATTATTCAACATCTACTTATTATATGTGGTGTATATAATCACATTAATATAGTTTATTATTCGTACCCTAAATTTTATTCATATTTACATATCCATTTTAGGATCTATCTTTCATGAGATACAATTTAAAAATTACCAAATCGGTAAGGGATTTTTGTCCCAATTTTAGATCTTTAAGAAATATGTTAAGATATTCAACTATATTCATTAATAATTTTCATATAATCCCCATTTTTAATTCAATATCATGAATTTATCTATCCTCATTATATTTTAACTTCCTTTTGATGTTATTACTTTATGGGTCTTATAATTCAAAGATACCAAGGTGTTAATAATTGTTTTGTACAATATCATCATTTATAATGAATTTCTACAATTATACTTCAAATGAAAAAATAATATGATATATCTAATAATAATTATAATTTATTTTAATATCCTATGTTTATTAATGATATCGTCAATTAATGGTTCCATTTTTCATCTCTATTGTACTTAATTTATTTAATTGTTTAATGAAAATATGGTTTTATTTCCCTCTTGAGTCAGAAATCTGTTTTCTATCAAAACTGGGTTTTATAAAAATGTATTTTAAACATATATTCTTTTGTAATATTTATTTTAAAAAAAAAATTACCTATATTTTACCATTTTACAAATCCTTTAAAATTTAATCTTCTTTTTAAGATCAAGGCTATTTCGACTTCTACTGGAAATATTAATGGAATATTCGATCTATGTATACATAATGTGTGGAATTATCTTCCAACAAGAACACAAAAATAGTTGGATATAAAATATACATTTTGAAAATTATTTTCAATAAACAAAATTCTTAAATATTATTTGTAGAATTTTTTTAATTTATCTTCAAAGATTTTTTTTGAAAATGCTTGATGCTTTAAAAAGTGTTTTAAATAATTTTTGAACCTTATATTATATTTTTCAAAGGTCATTTTCATATAAAAGGATTTTAAACTTCATTTTTGTTTAAAATTTATTCCAAATGGTTTTCAAAGAATAATTTATATGTTATAATGTTTCTTTTCAGGTAAAATTAATTTCAAATGGTTTTATATTTTAAATAGTGTTTTTAAATGTGGAAAGTATATATTTTTTGAAATTTTTTAAATGAATTTTTAAAAAATTATTTATAATCATAAAATTACATTTTAAAGGAAATTAATTTTTAAAATGTTTTATGAAAGTTACATTCATAAAAAGTCCATTTTATATAAGAAATGTTCCCTTTGATCTTTCAAAATCCATCTACATACATGTTCACATCCATCAATATAGTTTATGCCCTATTAGGGATATGATCCAAGGACACAATTATTATTCTTTATTTTAATAGTTTGAGTTTAAGATAAATTTTTTTATGAAATCTGTTTCCCTTCCATGGGTTATACCATGATAAAATTCCTGTTAAAACTTCTTTTCATGGGTTGTTCTATGATGAAATGGCTATGAAACCCATTGATTTTTCACAGTTTATTATTTTATAAAATTTTAATGATAAAAATTTAATTTCATGGGTTTTGATATGAGGAATGATTATGATCCTGTGGAACACATATTTATGATTTCATAATGTGACGTGTTGTACCTATATCACCCTCCATTTAATTGGGTAATTATTTATATATCTCATGTGGTAGACCTAGATGGAATAGGGAGTGAAACTAGTACATTAAGGGATATTATAAATTATGACGGTTGGGGTATCGTCACAATCCCTTATAATGAATGGTCTATGACTAAGGATAGTGGTATGTCACACCCGAGAGGTGTATCCCACATTAATTTCCCTAATATGTTTTTGAAATAATCATTGACTTCTAATGAATGATTTTATTTTTATTTTTATATGTAATAAATTTCATGTCTTATTTTAATGTTATGATCTCATGGATATTGTTCATTGATTTTTCTTATGATTCATTTATTATAAAATGACAATACGTAATCCATGATTCATGATTATTATATTTAATATTTCGGGTATGGTTTTAAATGGCATGCACATGTTTTCATACCATTATGTTCGTGTTATGATTCTATATATATTATGTTTACCCTTAATGAGAATCTAAGATGACCCATTGTCATGTTTTTTCGCCAGTTAATGTTGAAGGTATTTAAGAAACATTAATAAGGGGGGATATATTTTTAGGAAACATTGATGATCTTTCACCAGACTAGACGATTGTGTTCCATGTTTCCAATGAAACTAAACTATTATAGCCCTCATGAATGTAATTTCGAAATGTATTTAATGTCCATGTAAAAATATGAAATATCAATTTATTAAAATCTTGGGTCTCTATATATAAAGCCTCCAAAAAATTCAAAATACACTCAATAGATCACATTCATTTCCACGAACATAGAAAAAATTGGATACTCATAAGGATAGAATGGATAAATGTTTTTATTTCCATGAAAAAATCATTTTATAATTCTCATATATTACCCACTAAAGATTATTTTACTCATGAATCATATTTAGTAGTACATCATGAAAAACTAATTCAACTATGATCAATCATCAAACTCCCACTCCAATGAATCCTCCTTGATTCATCTATGCTTCTATAAAACTCAAAAAAGTGGAAGTTTAATCACCCTTAAAACCCCATCTCTTAGTTATATAATATTAATATGGTGATCTTTAAAATATGGATTTGGTTCCAACCCAATTTTATCACAATCATCTAAAGTATCCATAACATGAATATAAAATCAAGGATGAAAATTGTGGAACTCATCATGAAGTCCTCAATAACATAGAGGGAGGAATAGTTAGTAATCCAATAATATGATAGGTTTAATTGTCTCAAACTATCCAAAAAACCACATTGTTAAATTCACTTGGTTTTAAAGATGATGATTCCCAAAATGAGGTGAAACCAATAAAAAAGACCAGTCAAAAACATGAGACTCCAAAGGTCATATCATCTTATTGGTATGTGATATAAATTTTTTTTATGAGTAAATAATAACTTCCTAATTAATATTACTCACATAGAGTTATCCTTTACCAAATTGACACAACACTCGATACCTCACCTACCACATGCTCAAACAATGGGGAGCTACATGTCCGACAATAGAGAGATTTGAAATGTGATATCTGAATTTGAATTATTGAAACTGTTATTGTATGTGAACTCTTCCAAGGCTAGGTTATCATCTCACGCTCCACTTAAGTCTAGGACTCATTCCCAAAGTATGTAATCAATGATATGAATCATCCACTCTAATGTTCCATCGATCTATGTAATATTTTCTATAATCAGTTTCAATTGATTCATCAAATCCTTTTAAAAGAATTTCTAATACAATGATATATAATGTACATACCTATTCATACAATATTTTAAGGAACTATATTTGGTCACATAATCTATCAGAAATATAGCTTTACCAACCCATTTAATGAGTGACTCTCTTAGAACACCATGAAATGAGATACATTCATTAGATAATAAAATATCATCCAAAAAACATCAATAATCGTTAGGGTTCTAGGGAACCCTTTAATGATGATCATCTATATATTTTATCACTTTTAGATCAATATCCAAAGTCATTAATGAAAACAACTAGAATAATGATTCTTGGAATTTACCCTCTACCAGGTAATGCATTGTGAGATGAAACTAGTTATATCCCTCTCCTTTCCAGGCAACCATAACTGATGTTGGATTCTACGTTATATCTTCATCATCCTTGGATACACTTCACATTTTGAAGGACAAGAGTGACTCATTAGACACTCTCACAAAAAATATAGAATAAAAAACCTCACGTGGATGTATATAGTGTTATAATCATCTAAGGACCACTTAAGGATAGAATCATCACCCACCAAGAATTAATGTATCGCTATAAAATCAATATTTTATTAGTGGTTCACCTTTACATGTTCCAATAAATTAAATGTGGTAAAAAAGGTTCAAATGTTATCACACCATGATCCTATAATTCATCAACTAGACACTCCACCATCAGGATCATCAGATGAAATTCCTTATATGAAGGCCACTCTATAAGATTCAATATATACAATGTTTTCCTACTAAGACCATGTACAATGATATTACCTTCCACTGGAGTATAATCCATCCAAAAGTAAATTTTATATAGATTCATCAACCAAAAAATCAATCTCAAATTGATATCCTTATATGAGAAGATATAACGTTCGATCATATGTCTTGTGTAGATGAAACACCTCTCACTGAAGAGATAATATCACCAATATTATGAGGAATAGACCTTATAAACCAAATCTAAATCATGTTTAAGGTAGTTCTTTTTATTGGTTTGAAGAAAACATGACCTATAAGAAACCACCTAATCTATTAATGTCAACATAACACCCAACCAAAATCATTGGAATCATAGTAAATTTTTTATCCAATCCCTTGATGTAGATGGTTTAAAACTAGGGATATCATAAATATGCAATTTATCCCTACAAATACCTGTAAAAATTTATTATACCATTAAAATTTCATCCCATTTTTGGTCAATTCCATCATTAGTGATTCCAAATAAAATATGTCCGAGATAAAAAACTTATAAGATCATTATAATATGAGAGAAAATATGTTCTCAAAATCATTCTCATTGAGATCTACAGAAATCACTGCTTCCACCTTCTCTTGATCCATTGAGTTTATGCCCTAATAAATCATATCCCCAAAGAACCACATGTCATAAATTTAGATTTAGAAAATCAGAATTTTTAATATAATTGATTTACAGTAAGTGTAGTTAATAAAATCTACAAGTTCATAGAATACATATTTTACATATTAGAGTATATTGAGATGTAATTTACAAACATAATGATAAAAGAATTAAGATATGTATGGAAGCTAATTTTAATGGTAGACATGAACGCCGATGAATCATTTTTCAACCTAAAAGGCATGAGGAGATACACACACAGTCCATACATACTCCTAAACAATATCATGGGAATACCCCCATCTCTTATCCATAGTTGATGGTAGTCTGAATAAATTTAAATATTGGAAACCCACTAGGATCCCACGAATAGATCACAGAGATCATAAATACTAGGTAATGGTTACATATTATTCACTGTCACAAGATTCAACTTCTTATAGTCTAGAAATTTACATAAAAGACCTTTTATATTCATAGAAAATGATAGAAAATCACCCCAAGCTGATATTATTGATTTCAACTTCCTTTCACATCCAAATACACTATCTATAACGTCAAATCACTCAAATTCATTAATTCCATGTGATAAAGAGGGATTAATTTTGGTTTTATTCTAAGCACAAGATCAATCTCAAAATCAATTCCTCTATATGGATGATGTCCTAAGAATTAATCTGGGAAAATATCCTGATTAAAATATATTGTTGGAGGAATGATGGAGGAGGATAATATTGATTCTTCATTAAGAGGTTATCTCATTACTTTCACCAAGATAGATCTAATCCAACATAGGTCTAGACCCAACCTTACTGCTCTAATATTATAGTCATTAGTTAAAAATAACATTTCTCTACAAAACATGCTTAAATGTACATATATCTTATAATCGTAAATATGATCTATGTTACAGTTCAACCAATCCATTCTAAATATCACAAATAAATTCATCATCTCTAAGATCTTGAAGTACCATATATTTCAGTAGCCAAAAAAACAACCAGACACTCTATACATATTTAGAGATGATCATCTTCATTTATCAAGGGTTTGTCGTGTGAAATCAACTGAAAATATAGATTGAATAGTAAGTGATTCTGAGAAACAAATATCATAGAAAAAACAATTATGAACAATTATTATTAAAATTTAGTTTTTGAAATAGTTGAGGTGATCAATATTGTACCTTTAATGGTCGATGGTCCCTCTCAATATTCAGTCAGAACATGGTCTATTGCATACATTTTGGATTCCCTAACTCCAAAACCCCTTCTATTATATTCATGGATTTCCTATGTAATAATCAAATGAGGGGTCTAAACCAATAGCTGATGATCTTGACCAGTCCCATGAAATGATTAAAATGTCTAAATTGAACCCTTGTGAGACCTCACTAGTGATAACTTTTAGCTAAAATGTTACAGATTTCTTTTCATCCAACATCAGTTTATTGTATTCTGGGGATGAAGGAAATTATTTTGATAATTCCTATACATAGTTGAAACTCTAGAGACCTCCTCCTACTATAGAAGGTTTAGATAAACCCCTTATCTTCTCTAACCATCGTCTTATTCTCTATCATGAATCAATTGAATTTTTATTCTTATAACCTAATGTATCACTATGAATTCCACTGAAGCCTGGAAGAGAACCTGCTTCAATTTCATTCTCCAGACGATTCTCATTCATTATGACATTCAGTAGAAATTTTTTATTTGTTATCATGTCAAAATTCAAGAACAAGAATATCAGATCCATAAGAAGGCCATTGTAATACTTCTTGACCCTCTATTATTTATTCTCATTAAAGAAAGATGTGATGCATATAAACTACATGATAAGTACCATTTATGAAGACACCATAATTGATCCGTACTCAAGCTCCATGAACTCTTGATCTTGGTATTTATTCAGAATACATTGAGAGAACTCTCCAATTAGAGGGTCATTAAAGGTCATCGATGTCAAACCATCAGATATCCCTACCTGGTCCATGATACCTCACCACCACCAATTGAGTCCTTATTGTAACACCCAAGACTTTTATGTTATATAAATCATCAAAGGAATCTTTTTTTTACACAACACTTGCTTGGCTTGCTTTACACGCAATCGCGACCTTCCTCGATAGCTTGCGTCGTACGCAATACCGAGTTTCACTAAACAACAATATGCTATTAAAACTAGCCGTTATGAATAGTAATAACCACTTTTTGAAATTTTATAAATTTTATTTTTCAAAATGGACTTCATTTTTGGACTCAGAATATCGAAATTAGCCTAGGGTGAAATTTTGGTATTTTTCTGAAAACTTTCAATTTTTGATGAATAGTGAAACCACTAAGTGGTAGGTTAAAAACTGAATTTTGCATAAAACTTAATTTTACCGCTTCTGTGAATGGAATTTCAAAAATCCGAGAGACACGGTTAATATCAAGGACTAAAATGTGGTTCAATGAGATGAAAATAATTTTTTGGTGAATAGTAACTTTTTACTATTTTTACCGCGGTTAATAGTAAATAGGGTAACTAAGGGTAAATATGATATCAATATTACCCTAACACATGTCCTAATTCTATTGGACAAGTGTAATTCGACCAAAAACAAACTTAGAAATAAAATATGACCATTTAGGCCCACTTGGATTAGAATAGGACATTTATTATTAATTTATTTAAAGAAGGGTTAAAATAGTTAAAATCAAAGTTTAATAAGTAAATCATTTTTAATATGGGGTTATACATAAGATAAATTAGATTGTAAATATTCATTAGAAAGCTAAAACGATTTTCTACATGATGGTATTTTATTTGTAATTTTTAGACATCAAATAATTTAATTTATTTATGACACAAAGATGATGCAGTAATTATCTTATTAATGAAATATTGAAAAAATGGATAATATAAATACCAAAATAAATGTAATTTGAGACTTTTTATGAATTACACTAATTTTCTAGGTTACTATGATATATTAGTGTTGATTTAATCAACTTGTTTCGAACATATAATTCTGTTATGACTTTCACAAAAATCATATATCAAATAGTGTCAAAATTGACACAAAATAGTTTTTAAATCAACTATTATATTATTAATTGTTATTTTATTCCTAAAAATCTAAGGTTCGGCCAAATGACTTAGATAAGGATATATATATTAATAATAAACAATTTGGGGTTCGTTTGGCATGTTATAGTAAGTGTATTAACCATATAGTGAAAGAAAACAAAAAGACACGGTAAAAGTTAAATTAATTAACTTAGAGTTAAATCTAATTGATAAGGTTAAAATAATACCCTAAACTTGTCTAAATCCTATTGGTTGATAGGATTGCGACCCATCCCCACTTTAGCTTCGAAATAAGACCCTTTGGAACCATTATAAACCGATTTTGACTTTAATATAAAATAATATTTTGAGATATTCCTAAGGTGCCCCTCTCCTCCCTTATAAAAGGGCACCTCCTCCCCCTCCTCCTCACACCAATTTGAGCACTCAAGCTCGGCCAACCCCTGCCATTTTCTCCTCTCCACTTCCCTAGAATAATCCTAGAGGTCCTGGTCTTCTCCAAAGACCAATCTTAGTTCCTTAAGTGGAGGATTCAAAGAGGCGTTCCAAAGAAGAGGTAATATCCATTACCGATCTTTTCAATTTCTTTCTTCTTCAACTTTTTCTTCTTTAGTTGTTTCATGATAAAGTAATAACATCAGTATTAATTACATACTGATATGTTATTATAAATATGAAACAACCCTATTTCACCTTCTATCCATCCTACGGAAAAATGAAATCACCACGCGTGCGTACGTACGGAATACCGTCTCCACGCCGTGGTGTAATCTATTTTCCACCATCACCTTACAAGGATGGTTATAATGGTGTAATGAGTAACTAAATATGATTATTATGAAGTAATATTGATACTGAAATAATATATATATACTCCAATACAATTCCACGATCATAGGAATGATATCATCACTCGTGCGTACGTACGGAATACCGTCTCCACGATGTGATGTGATTCGTTCTACATGATCTTCATTTCATAATGATTATATAAATGAATTGAATGAATGAATATGGTATATACTACACTAATACCATTCTGGAAATGAATTATCTATAACCTAAAGATAAGAATAAGAATTTATTCAACAAAACACGCATAAGAACAAAAAGTTATAAAGACCCGAGTAACAAGTAACAATGAAATATTACTAACAAGAAGTTAATAATATGACCATATATGATCTCATATCAATATGTATGATTCTGGAATAAGTCAATAACATTATTTAAACCATTATACAGGAGCTTCGGACACGAACAAAGCAAATTGGACCTAAGGTAAGGGAAATATCACAATCTCATTTTTATCCGAGATTGTTTATTCGTAAGTATTTACTGGGGTGTATTTTATCATCCACATCCATGTTACCTCAATATGTAATATTGTTTCCATCCACTTGAAATAGTTTAAATCCAATTTTACCCTTAGGTGAGTTTTTAGTAAAGAATATGAAAGGAATCTTTTGTCGTTTTTCCGTACGAGGTACTTTTTGACTTTTCCGACAAAAGTACAAAGAATGTTTTTTTTAACTTATACGGCATGAATGGATTTTTAAAACATTACTTAAAAGAAGCTTCCTTTACAAGTTTTCAAGTTTATTTTTAATCAACTTCTTTTATTTTAAAGTTGTATGACATGTTATGAAAGGAAAAATGTTTTTAAGAAGAAAGGATATTTTCCTCAAGAATTCAATTCAAGTGTTTTATCAAAATTATTTTCCATCTAAGATAATAAAGGGTTATGTTTCTATCCATATTTTTACATTGATTTTACTATGTAGTGAGGGAATTATGTTTATGAATTCCTTTATCTTATATGAATTGATTTATGATGTCATGATGTTTCAAGAATCCCATTTTTGTTACATGTGTTATGCGATGATGTATGTTTTATGATTATGTGGCACACATAAGAAAGGATTCATTATAAGATGGGTGGGACCTATATCTCCCTCCAATGCATTGGGTAATGATTTTATATCTCATGAGATAGACATGGCTGGAACGGAAGGTTATTTCGGTTCAGTGATACAGGACTGAAACGAGGAGTGAACTCGGTTCAGAAAGGGACTTTGTCCACTAAGATAGTCTTGGCAATGAGTCATGACTAAAAAGAAATGATTTTCCATGATTATGTGTGCATGCCACAAAGTTTCAAGTTTTATGTTATGATTATGGGGATCTCATTTTCACTTCTATGATTTATTTCATGTTAAGATATTATGATCTCTTTTGCAGGTTTTGATAAAGATATGATATGATTTTTATTTCCTTTATTTTCCCTTGCTGAGCATTTGAGCTCACCCTTTTATGTTTTCTTTTCCCCAGGTCAGGAAGATGGATATTAAGTAGAATATGCTAAAAGGGACCCTAGATATGATGTAATAAATGGGAGACACTGTAGAAGATTTATGAACCAGTTGTTTATGTTTACCAGTTTCTAAAGACACTATACCTATACGGTCCTTTGTGGTTTTGTCATATGTTGTAATAAGTGTGCTTCAATTTTGAAGTATTAACAATGTATGTAAAGTGTGGGTCGTTATAGTTGGTATCAGAGGAAAGGTATAGTCAACCTTTGGAAACTAGGATGTGAAAGCCTTAGTAAGAACCCTAAGGATAAGTCTAAGAATAGAACACAATTTTAGAAATGGCCTTGAATAACCTAGGATAAGACCATAAGCATGAAAATTTTATTCTTGAATTATGTGGTTTCCTATTATAATTAGTGTTGCTCACACTATTCTTCTTGGTTTTAGTCAATGGCTGGAACCCGAAGGAACCGTGTTAATGCGGAATGCGATGGGCAATGCAATGATTGTCCCCCTGAGCAACCAAACGATATGGGAGCTGGAATGCAAAATCTTGTAGCCATGCTCACACAACTTTCTCAAGCTATGAATCATGCGGGATTTCCAAACGAACAAAGGAGGGAGCAACATTCTGTTGAATCCTTCATGAGGCAGCGTCCACCATCTTTCAACGGGTCTACTGATCCATTAGTTGCTGAACAATAGATTAGTACTACTGAAAAGATATTTTCAGTTCTTCAATGTTCTGAGCATGATAAAGTCATCCTAGCAGTGTATCGTTTGGAAGGAGATGCGGATCAATGGTGGAATCTTGTTAAGAATACGAGGCAAAGGGATGAAATTGAGTCTATGGAATGGGACGAGTTCAAGAACTTATTTTTCAATAAGTACTTCCCTCGTATTCTCCGAACAAAGATGGAGAAAGAGTTCCTTGAACTGAAGCAAAGGGATGATGAATCTGTTAGTACCTATGAAGAAAATTTTACAAGACTTTCAAGGTACGCTTCTGGTATTATTATCCAACCTGAGAGTAAGATCGATCGATTCTTTAGTGGCTTAAAACCAAGTCTTCGAAGGGCGTTAGCCATAAGGGACTTCAATAGCTACGAGCAAATCGTTCGATGTGCTCTCAAAGTTGAGATGGAGATTGGAGTAACCCATCAGTCACATGGGTTTGATAAGAAGAGGAAGATGGAATTCAAAGAAAAATCTAAAGAGCACACGGAAAAGAAGATGAACTTCCCCTTATGCTCAAAGTGTGGAAAGAAACATGGAGGGAGTTGTCTTAAAGGGACAAGTAAATGTTTTAAATGTGGAAAGGAAGGTCATCGGGCATTTGAATGCCGTGATAATGGGATGAAGATGTCTAATGATGCAAACAAAGGAAGGGATACACAGAATGAACCTGCTACACTTCAATGTTTCAAGTGCAAGGAGATGGGGCATTATGCCAATCAATGCCCAAATCCAAGGGTTGATGATGATGGTCGACGTCAACAAACTCTTAAGGCTAAAGAAAAAGGAAAGTCACATGCAATTTCTATCAGCGAGGTGGAGTACGATAACGATGTGGTGAAAGGTACACTTACCATCCACTCTAAAGTAGCAAATGTTTTATTTGATTCTGGATCCACCCACTCTTTTATTTCTGAAAAATTTTCTAAGGGTATCACCATATTACCTCAACAATTAGATGTTGAGTTAGCTGTGACAACACCTAATGGCACATCAATCGCATCAGAAGTTTATAATTCTTCTCCGATCGAAGTTTGTGGGAAAATGCTTCCTGCAAATCTTGTGATCCTTCCTTTAGTGGAATTTGATGTGATTCTTGGCATGGATTGGCTTTCTCTACATGGAGCTCATATCAATTGCCAAAGAAGGGAAGTCACATTTCATATTCCAGATCAACCTACGATCGTCTATCAATGCAAGGATGAACATAACCTTCCAGTGGAAATTTCTTCCATCTTATGGGTATTGATTCCACTAAATGAAGGTTATTTATCTCAAATGGTTGGTGAGAAACTCACGATTATGAATATGCCCATTGTACGGGAGTTTGATGATGTCTTTCCGGAGGAATTGCCGGGTCTTCCACCAAATCGTGAAGTTGAGTTTTCAATAGAACTCGTACCGGGTGCTTTGCCTATTTCAAAGACACCTTATAGAATGGCCCCAATTGAGTTGTAGGAATTGAAGAAGAAACTCCAAGAGAATCTTGATAAGGGATTCATACGCCCTAGTGCATCACCTTGGGGAGCACCTGTTCTATTTGTTAAGAAGAAAGATGGATCAATGAGACTCTGCATTGATTATCGAGAACATAACAAGATCACTATCAAGAACAAATATCCTCTCCCACGCATTGATGACTTATTTGACCAACTACGCGGAGCTCAATACTTTTCCAAGATTGATCTTCGTTCAGGGTATCATCAATTAAGGGTCAAAAGGGAGGATATACCAAAGACGGCTTTCCGTACAAGGTATGGACACTATGAATTTATAGTGATGCCATTTGGTCTTACTAATGCCCCTGCTATCTTCATGGATCTAATGAATAGAGTCTTTAGAGACTATCTTGATCAATTTGTGGTAGTCTTTATAGACGATATTCTTGTCTATTCAAAGAGCAAGGAAGAGCATGAAGATCACTTGAGAATTATATTGAAGACCCTGAGAAAGGAGAATCTTTATGCCAAATTTACCAAGTGTGAATTTTGGCTTCAAAAAGTTGCATTTTTGGGTCATATAATCTCAAAAGAGGGGATATCTGTGGATCCAGCAAAAACAGAGGTTATCGAAAGATGGTCAAGACCAACAACAGTAACTGAGATCAAAAGTTTTCTTGGTTTGGCTGGTTATTATCGACGTTTTGTAAAAGATTTTTCACGATTATCTAATCCACTCACCAAGTTGACTCGGAAAGGAGTTATGTTTTCTGGACAGAGGAATGTGAAGAGAATTTCAAGGAGTTGAAAAGAAGGTTATCCAGTGCACCTGTGCTCACACTGCCTTGTAGTGGAGAAAGGTTTGTGATCTACAGTGATGCATCCAAGAAGGGATTGGGGTGTGTTCTTATGCAAAATGATATGGTGATAGCTTATGCCTCACGACAGTTGAAAATCCATGAGCAAAATTACCCAACACATGATTTGGAGTTGGCTGCGGTAATCTTTGCAATATAGATTTGGAGGCATTACCTTTATGGTGAAAGGTGTGATATTTATACTGATCATAAAAGTTTAAATTACATTTTCACACAAAAGGAGTTGAATATGCGTCAAAGAAGATGGTTGGAGCTGATTAAGGATTATGACTGCTCAATCCATTACCACCCTGGGAAAGCAAACAAGGTGGCAGATGCATTAAGTTGACAAGACCATGCTAGTTTATCCATGATGAGGATCACAAAAGATCCAATATTTATGGATTTACAAAGGATGGATCTTGGAATTATAATGGAAGGGGAAAAATCTTATCTTTCTCAAATGAATGTTCAACCATCTATACATGTGAAGATTAAAGAGGCACAGAAAGAAGATGTTGTGTTACAAAAGAAGGTGAGAAATGTTCCTGAATTCAACCTTGATTGTGATGGGATAATAAAGTTCAGGAATCGGGTTTGCGTTCCTCCCATCCCCGAATTAAAGAAAGAGCTGTTGGATGAGGCTCATAGTTCTTCATTCTCTATTCATCCTGGAAGCACGAAGATGTAGAGGGACCTGAAAGAGTACTTCTGGTGGGATGGCATGAAAAGAGATGTTGCTGAATATGTCTCTCGATGCTTGGTTTGTCAACAAGTTAAAGCTGAGAGACAGAAGTCTAAGGGGATGTTACAACCATTACCCATACCCGAATGGAAATGGGAAAACATCACTATGGACTTTGTCACAGGACTTCATAAAACATCCAAAGGCAATAATGTTATCTGGGTCGTAGTTGATCGTCTTACAAAGTCTGCACACTTCATTCCTATTAGAGAGGATTTCTCTCTAGATCAGCTTGCCGGGATATATGTAAAGGAAGTGGTAAGATTGCATGGAGTACCACTTTCTATTATATCTGATCGAGATCCAAGATTTACCTCGAAGTTCTGGCGAAGTCTTCAGCATACTCTGGATACAGAGTTGAGTTTCAGCACTGCTTATCATCCCCAGACAGATGGTCAGTCTGAGAGAACAATTCAAACCCTAGAAGATATGTTGAGAGCTTGGTCTATGGATTTCAAAGGAGGTTGGGATCAACACCTACCTTTGGTGGAATTTTCTTATAATAATAGCTTTCACTCCAGTATTCAAATGGCTCCTTATGAAGCTCTCTATGGAAAGAAATGCAGGACTCCAACTTGCTGGGATGAAGTTGGGGAAAGAAAGCTATTAGGACCTGATCTCGTTGATGAAATGGCAGAAAAGGTCAGATCTATTCAACAACACATAAGAGCAGCTCAGAGCCGACAGAAAAGTTATGCCGACAACCGAAGAAAAGACCTAGAGTTTGAAGTAGGCGAAAAAGTGTTCTTACGAATATCTCCCTGGAAGAGGGTTATGAGATTTGGAAAGAAGGGGAAGTTGAGCCCTAGATATATCGGTCCTTTTGAAATACTGGATCGTGTTGGGAAGGTAGCTTACCGATTGGCGCTTCCACCGAATCTCTCTCAAGTTCACGATGTGTTCCATGTATCTCTCCTGAGAAAGTACATACCAGATCCTTCACATGTACTCAGCTCAGAAGTTGTACCGCTGGAGCAAGATCTTTCTTATGAAGAACAGCCGATAGAGATTCTGGATCGTAGCGAAAAAGTCCTACGAAACAAGACCACTCGCTTGGTGAAAGTTTTATGGAGAAACCACCAACTTGAAGAAGCTACATGGGAGCTTGAGGATATGATGAGGGAGAAGTATCCTCATTTGTTTGTTGCAAAGTGACGAATTTCGAGGGCGAAATTCTTTTTAAGGGGGGTAGAATGTAACACCCAAGACTTTTATGTTATATAAATCATCAAAGGAATCTTTTTTTTACACAACACTTGCTTGGCTTGCTTTACATGCAATCGCGACCTTCCTCGATAGCTTGCGTCGTACGCAATACCGAGTTTCACTAAACAACAATATGCTATTAAAACTAGCCGTTATGAATAGTAATAACCACTTTTTGAAATTTTATAAATTTTATTTTTCAAAATGGACTTCATTTTTGGACTCATAATATCGAAATTAGCCTAGGGTGAAATTTTGGTATTTTTCTGAAAACTTTCAATTTTTGATGAATAGTGAAACCACTAAGTGGTAGGTTAAAAACTGAATTTTGCATAAAACTTAATTTTACCGCTTCTGTGAATGGAATTTCAAAAATCCGAGAGACACGGTTAATATGAAGGACTAAAATGTGGTTCAATGAGATGAAAATAATTTTTTGGTGAATAGTAACCTTTTACTATTTTTACCGCGGTTAATAGTAAATAGGGTAACTAAGGGTAAATATGATATCAATATTACCCTAACACATGTCCTAATTCTATTGGACAAGTTTAATTCGACCAAAAACAAACTTAGGAATAAAATATGACCATTTAGGCCCACTTGGATTAGAATAGAACATTTATTATTAATTTATTTAAAGAAGGGTTAAAATAGTTAAAATCAAAGTTTAATAAGTAAATCATTTTTAATATGGGGTTATACATAAGATAAATTCTATTGTAAATATTCATTAGAAAGATAAAAAGATTTCCTACATGATGGTATTTTATTTGTAATTTGTAGACATCAAATAATTTAATTTATTTATGACACAAAGATGATGCAGTAATTATCTTATTAATGAAATATTGAAAAAATTGATAATATAAATATCAAAATAAATGTAATTTGAGACTTTTTATGAATTCCACTAATTTTCTAGGTTACTACGATATATTAGTGTTGATTTAATCAACTTGGTTCGAACATATAATTTTGTTATGACTTTCACAAAAATCATATATCAAATAGTGTCAAAATTGACACAAAATAGTTTTTAAATCAAATATTATATTATTAATTGTTATTTTATTCCTAAAAATCTAAGGTTCGGCCAAATGACATAGATAAGGATATATATATTAATAATAAACAATTTGGGGTTCGTTTGGCATGTTATAGTAAGTTTATTAACCATATAGTGAAAGAAAACAAAAAGACACGGTAAAAGTTAAATTAATTAACTTAGAGTTAAATCTAATTGATAAGGTTACAATAATACCCTAAACTTGTCTAAATCCTATTGGTTGATAGGATTTCGACCCATCCCCACTTTAGCTTCGAAATAATACCCTTTGGAACCATTATAAACCGATTTTGACTTTAATATAAAATAATATTTTGAGATATTCCTAAGGTGCCCCTCTCCTCCCTTATAAAAGGGCACCTCCTCCCCCTCCTCCTCACACCAATTTGAGCACTCAAGCTCGGCCAACCCCTGCCATTTTCTCCTCTCCACTTCACTAGAATAATCCTAGAGGTCCTGGTCTTATCCAAAGACCAATCTTAGTTCCTTAAGTGGAGGATTCAAAGAGGCGTTCCAAAGAAGAGGTAATATCCATTACCGATCTTTTCAATTTCTTTCTTGTTCAACTTTTTCTTCTTTAGTTGTTTCATGATAAAGTAATAACATCAGTATTACTTACATACTGATATGTTATTATAAATATGAAACAACCCTATTTCACCTTCTATCCATCCTACGGAAAAATGAAATCACCACGCGTGCGTACGTACGGAATACCGTCTCCACGCCGTGGTGTAATCTATTTTCCACCATCACCTTACAAGGATGGTTATAATGGTGTAATGAGTAACTAAATATGCTTATTATGAAGTAATATTGATACTGAAATAATATATATATACTCCAATACAATTCCACGATCATAGGAATGATATCATCACTCGTGCGTACGTACGGAATACCGTCTCCACGATGTGATGTGATTCGTTCTACATGATCTTCATTTCATAATGATTATATAAATGAATTGAATGAATTAATATGGTATATAATACACTAATACCATTCTGGAAATTAATTATCTATAACCTAAAGATAAGAATAAGAATTTATTCAACAAAACACGCATAAGAACAAAAAGTTATAAAGACCCGAGTAACAAGTAACAATGAAATATTACTAACAAGAAGTTAATAATATGACCATATATGATCTCATATCAATATGTATGATTCTGGAATAAGTCAATAACATTATTTAAACCATTATACAGGAGATTCGGACACGAACAAAGCAAATTGGACCTAAGGTAAGGGAAATATCACAATCTCATTTTTATCCGAGATTGTTTATTCGTAAGTATTTACTGGGGTGTATTTTATCATCCACATCCATGTTCCCTCAATATGTAATATTGTTTCCATCCAATTGAAATAGTTTAAATCCAATTTTACTCTTAGGTGAGTTTTTAGTAAAGAATATGAAAGGAATCTTTTGTCGTTTTTCCGTACGAGGTACTTTTTGACTTTTCCGACAAAAGTACAAAGAATGTTTTTTTTAACTTATACGGCATGAATGGATTTTTAAAACATTACTTCAAAGAAGCTTCCTTTACAAGTTTTCAAGTTTATTTTTAATCAACTTCTTTTATTTTAAAGTTGTATGACATGTTATGAAAGGAAAAATGTTTTTAAGAAGAAAGGATATTTTCCTCAAGAATTCAATTCAAGTGTTTTATCAAAATTATTTTCCATCTAAGATAATAAAGGGTTCTGTTTCTATCCATATTTTTACATTGATTTTACTATGTTGTGATGGAATTATGTTTATGAATTCCTTTATCTTATATGAATTGATTTATGATGTCATGATGTTTCAAGAATCCCATTTTTGTTACATGTGTTATGCGATGATGTATGTTTTATGATTATGTGGCACACATAAGAAAGGATTCATTATAAGATGGGTGGGACCTATATCTCCCTCCAATGCATTGGGTAATGATTTTATATCTCATGAGATAGACATGGCTGGAACGGAAGGTTATTTCGGTTCAGTGATACAGGACTGAAACGAGGAGTGAACTCGGTTCAGAAAGGGACTTTGTCCACTAAGATAGTCTTGGCAATGAGTCATGACTAACAAGAAATGATTTTCCATGATTATGTGTGCATGCCACAAAGTTTCAAGTTTTATGTTATGATTATGGGGATCTCATTTTCACTTCTATGATTTATTCCATGTTAAGATATTATGATCTCTTTTGCAGGTTTTGATAAAGATATGATATGATTTTTATTTCCTTTATTTGCCCTTGCTGAGCATTTGAGCTCACCCTTTTATGTTTTCTTTTCCCCAGGTCAGGAAGATGGATATTAAGTAGAATATGCTAAAAGGGACCCTAGATATGATGTAATAAATGGGAGACACTGTAGAAGATTTATGAACCAGTTGTTTATGTTTCCCAGTTTCTAAAGACACTATACCTATACGGTCCTTTGTGGTTTTGTCATATGTTGTAATAAGTGTGCTTCAATTTTGAAGTATTAACAATGTATGTAAAGTGTGGGTCGTTATACTTATAGCATAAAAAGAGTCATATTTACCCTTATATCCTCTAGAATCTCCACTAGAAAAATGATTCTTGTAATTTTTTCAATCGAGTATTCATCATTCTATTAGAAATCAGGGCCTTGGAAGGATGCATGATGTTATATTTTGAAATTTCTGATAATAATTGATGATATTATTGAAAACCCGTTTTCCATATACAATCACTATATGGAATAATCATGGATGAAGTGTTCCTTTTTCATGACAACAAGATTGGGTATAAGAGTATTCTCTTACATGTTTGGCGGTGAAACGATAACATCCCGCCTTGCGGGGATATCTTGGACTGCTTCTCTAGGTGGGTTATGGTTTTGATGATACATTTTTTGTATATTCGAATGTATTTTTAGAATATCTATACTATAATTATTGGATAAAAACAAAAAAATTTCATAGACACATATAAGGTATTACAAAAAACCCATATTAGGAGGCTATTGGTAATAAGAAAACACAACCATTAAAAAACTACTCAAGGATCAAGCATAGTTCTCTATTATTACATATTTTTCATTGTTATATATATATAGAAACAAGAATGATTAAGGTAAATAATCATTGACAGTGGAGATATATCACAAAAGTAGGTTAAATAGATACAATGTTATGTAGAAATCAAATATAATTTCATTTAACTAAAGAGATACCATGAAACCCTCAGTAGGTATATATATATATTTGAGATATAATTATAATTTCCTAGTAATTATTCATTAAAACACCAAAATTTAATTAAATAGTGATAAAAACTATTCTTATGATCCTCCTGAAACGGTAAAACCCTAACTATAATAGCAGCCCCAACAAAGATAACTTAGAGGGCCATTAAACATGTGCAAGAGAAGAACCCATGAAACTTCCCTTCCTATGTCCCACACACACTAATTCCTTTCCATCATTCCCTAAATGATATTTTGGAATTAATATTCATGGAAACCACCTTTGATACCACTTTGTAAAAACCTGAACTAAATCACTAGTTCAGTGCCATAAATCCCCATGACATCTTGCAAGCTTCCTTTTAAGAAAGAATTTTATGATATGTAGTGTGGGATTAAACACCATCAGAGTAGAGAATATACCCTCAGTATCAATGAATACAAGTATATAAAATAATATATAATAAAATAATTAACTAATAAATAAATCAACAAAAATGAAATTAAAATTTTCTTATGTATTAAAAAATAATTATCCAAGGACCCCTATAGTGTAATGTGAAGAAAGAGTATGGGAAATACATGTATGTATCTAAAACACTATGATGTCTCTCCAGAGTCCATCTTGATACTACCTCTTAACATCATGCTTTGACTCCCAGATCTTTATCGCTAGGGCCTTCCCCTTTCCCATGTCATTGATCGTGATGTATGTAGGAACTTTGAGATTCTTGTTCAAGCTGTGAGTATAAACATAATAGGATGACACCAATGTATCCTTAACACACGTTCACATTGATGAAATTTTTTTGTAGGATAATAAATAAATTTTAATGAAAACAACATAAAATCATGAACAGAGTGGTCGTGAACTATATAATCCACTAAAAAATATTGCATGTATATGATTCACTACATTTGAAAGGATGATCATAATGTAATTAATGAACAAGAATTTACAAAAAGGTCACCACTAGTATCCTAAATCATCTATAAGGATAACGAGTCACTACTAATGGAATAATGCCATTATTCCCTCTCTCTCTTCCTTAGGTAATTCCATAAGGAATTCATATAAAATCAATACCTTAGTCAAGGACACAAGGTTGTTGTATCCCATAATCATGTATCAGGTTAGGTCACTAAAGAACAAAATTCCCCTAAGCTAGGACACACAAGGCCATAATTCCCCATTCACATACTCAGTCATATCATCAAGTCAAATGCAGTAGCTGAACACGCTCCCCTCTTGGGATTCCAAGCCATGATGGTCCCACCAATCACTACGGTATGATTCATAGATCCAAAAAAATATAGAAACATACTAAATGAAGAAACATGGAAATTGGGGGAATCAATCGTAGGAACAAACTAACATGTCAGGATTGATAAATAGTATCCGAACATAGTCAGATGTGATAAAACTGAAACATGGGTCTCACTGGTTATGCATGCACACACATGTGATAAAACTGAAGTATATTCTAAATCATATAAACAAACAATACATAATTAAAATAATAATATATACTAACTCAACATAATATTTAAATTACTACTTCAATCATGTCAATTTGAACACCACGATTCATCAATAGTGTCATCACCTGAACTACATTTGCACACCAACTAAAAAAATATTGCCCACGAAAAACTCCAAGAACTAATTCAAACAAGGAATCACAATGGTTATTGAATGAAAATAGCGAATCAATCAAGATATGGTTAAAATAAAGCATACCAAACATTCAGAAAAATCAATGAAAAAATTCGAGTCTAGTTGAGGAATGACAAAACCATAATTGAATTAATGAAAAAAAGGAGAATGGATGAGACTCCCATAGTACGAATTCAAAAATAGAATCCCTTACCATTAAGGGATTGATTATTATAAATAGGTTAAGAATGGATGGTCATGATGAATGATATTATTTAAGGACCTAACCATAATACAAGAATGGTTGACCAAACCCAACCAAGATTACTTTTGAAAAGGTCTAAAAGTTGTATTAATCAGGGAATCATCAAGGATAGGGGGAACAATTCAATTAGTATAGGAATATAATAAATTAACATCATATGATATACCACTTATAATGACTCAATCATTTTTTACATTTAGTAGGTAATGATCCATAAAAAATGATTATAGTTTTAGAAAATTTAAAACCAATGCGACTACCACCAGTACCTACACCATGGCCTCTACTATGACTATGGTGTTTTGGAATATACCAAGTGACATGATGACCCACCAAATTGTTTTCTAAAAACATGGTCATTTTACCTCACCATATCCTCCCCCATGGGCATGGTGAGGTCATTCCTTCCATTTACTATTAGTTCCTTATTTGATCACCATCTCCATTTCTAATGCCTTGGGCCAACCATTTCCCCGTGAATGTCTTACAATGGAGCTCAACATGAAAATCTTCTTATTTCACTATCACAGTGGTGTATCTTGTGTTAAACCATAATGGCCCTAAAACACCCAAAATAAACTAAAAATAAAACAATAATTTAACTGGACATGGTAAAACACTGATGCAAATAAGGAAAGGATTTAGAAATTTTTTTACAATCATGAAACAGATGTTTTTATACATTACAATGTACAATTGGTCAGTTGGAAAAGCATCATAATTTTTGAGATATTATTTTAAAATTTAAAAATAACTATTATTTTGAAAACAAAATAATAATGTATTAGTTATTTTTATTTGATATATAAATTTCATCTCTTATTAGATTCAAATTTGAAAGAATATCATTGAGACTTTGAACCTATGGAGTAAACTCTATTATATTATTCATTACATATTGGTGGTATTCTTCCAAATCTATTATTTTTACTGTAATATTATAACATCTTAAAATTTCTTCACCTTATATGTCCCCATTTGGATGATATATTAAATTTATAATTTTATCCACAAAATATAGGCATTTGGTAAATAATTCAATGAATTATTCTATAATATATTATTCTATAATAAAACTTTCCTATGACACCCCAATGTAATTGTGGAATTTAAAATTATATAATTTTTGGTAATTTGGAATATTATGTTTTTTAAGAGTTTTAAGGGTTTTTGTGGTTTTTTTAATTTTGATGTCCTGGACTATAGTAGGTCATTCCCTGATCAAGGGTGATCATTTTACAAAGGGTATTTTTATATTCAATAGTTTTTTCTATATTTGGTCGTTTAACGACATTGGTGTGTCACTCTACAATGGGTATTTGGCAGTTTGTGAATTTCTGAGTATGGGGTTTTAACATAATGATCATGAATGGTCATTCTCAATGTGTCTTGAGTAGTAATCCCATTGTTTTTCTACTATTGGGGGAGACATGTTGCATTGTGATGGGGGAGGTGACACCCCAACATATGTATGTCTAGTTTTAATTAGTGGGTTTTTGTATTGTAACCATGTTTATGTAAAGCCACTTATGTGTTTATTTGTCCCATTCACTCATGAGTCTTGGATATAGGGAGATTCTTACCCCATTTCCATCACCCCCTTATATTTTTTATATTCTCCACATTCAATTCAATAAGTCCATTAAATTTGGTTATTTATTTTTCTAGGGTTCTTAGAGGTTGTTCCTTTTCTCGAGTTGGCTTCTACCATTGAAGGTGAGTGGTTTCACTTATACAATGTAGTTTTTTTGTAGTTCAATTTATTTGGAAGAATTGTGATATGATTAAGTTTTTCAAATTATTTATTTATATAAATACGTAAATATTTTATTCCATTTATGGGTATATAATTTTTTTCAATCTTTCCTATACATAGAATAAATGGATTTTTATTGTTTTCTATTTTTTGGTTTCTAAAAATTAATTTCATGGATTCCAGTTTTACATATAAATTAATTAGAGGATATTTCAAATTACATTGATAAAGGACTGGGTATTTCATATCAATACAATTTTTAATGGATGAAATAATTTTTTCAAAGTGTTTCTTATTGAAAGGGTTGTATTTACATTAATAATCATGTAGGGTTAGAACTTATTGTTTTCAAAATAGTGCACTTGAGTTTTCTATTAAAGAAGCTATGAATTAAGAATAGAATTCAAAAGGATATTTCATTGAGGATTTTTCAAAGCATAACAAATGACTTCTCATTCCACATGGTTTCCAAAGGAATTTTTGATACTTTATGAAAATATTTTTACATGATATCTCAAAAACCATAATTTTTAGTATCTTAGGTTGTATTATTACTTGTATAAGGGTTAACATTATTAGATGGATTTAATTGTTACACTAGATTCTTGTATAAAATGTCAAAATCATTTTCTATTAAGAGGGTGTTGGAGGTGATATGAAATTTTTTCTTATTATTTATTAAGGATTATTATGATGATAACATATATTTTCTTTTATTTCCCACATCCGCATCATTTTATATATGTAGAACCTACATATCTAATAGATAGATCATGGTTAATAGTACACCTATATATTTTATTCAGGGGCTACTGGCCTTTATTGTTATGTTATTCTATAGATAGGGGAGTTCCTTATTGAGGATATGAGAGTGAATTTAGATCTTATATGTTATAAATGAAATATAGGTCTCACTTTGACTCCCAAGAGTATTCTCTAGGATCTTATCAAATTGGTTTATAATAAATTTAACATTAAAATTATGTACTATATTATGATGTTATCATAGGTATTTCCACTTAACACATTATTGTATCCCCTTATTTTCTTTTGGGTACATGGAACCAATTTCCATTGGTGGTATACCTTTTTTATTAATTTCTTTGCCTACAGGAGTTCATATATTTAATTATTTTGTGATTTGTATTATATAATAATTTTTCTTCAAATTTGGTTTTAAATAATGATTTTATAATAAAAATATAGATGTTTTTTATATATGGTAATTTTTTAATGGTTTTTGAAATATTAAATAATTATTATTATTTACATAAAATTAGACATCCCAAATTTGGGTTTTAATGAATTTTCAATTATTTATGTTGTGATCAACCATTTTTATATAAAAAAACTAAACCTGTTTTTATCAATAAATTATGATATTTTAATTCATTTAAAATCCTCTTATGGAAGAATTATTTGTTAAATATATTTTATACTAGATTTTATGAAATTATTTATAAAAGGAAATGCATAAAAACTTTTTCGAAATACTACGTGACCCATTTTTCTCACATTATATATACACAACTCTTTATTATTAGGATTCATGGTAGAATTATTTCCCACCAATTCCATATTTTCCTACCCCTAAACAATTTTGTAGCCCATGTAAATCAAGAACATACTTCGGGCCAAGTCATAGGGTGGCTTGGGAGATGTGTTGGGATGACTTGGGTTAGTTCATAACATATTGGTATTAGAGTTCCCTCTTATTATTTGGGTGTATCATGGTAGTATGAAGATAGAATATTTATAACATATGAGGTAGGTTATGATTATTTTATTGAGTAATATCTTTTATGAAGAAACATGAGTTTCCATGGGTAGTATGGTATTTGAGTCTAGAAATTTAACTTTTTTATTATCCATTTTTGATAGTTTTTATCCCCATTGATTTATATTGAATAAATTGGTGATACCATTATATTTTGGTGTGAAAATAAAGGAATAAGTAGTGATAAATAGTTAGATCACATGTTTTTCAGAATTTATGGAGCCTATGTGGATGGTTCTGAGATCTTGCCAAAGGCTTCAATAGGGTTGGTGAGCTATTTGAAAAACCTTGTGACCAAGCTATGTATAATCGTTCATCCCCCATGGATTTGTTTTTTATAAAATTTAATGGACACAAAATTACACATAATGTGGTTTCTATTTATTGGAAATGAATTAAATTGTTAATTAATTTAATTTTTATGATTTTTAGTATAATTTATTTGATGATTCATGTTATGTTCTTAGTATTCTAAAATATAGTTTTATGAATAGGTGAAGCTTCATGAGGCATTATGAATTTAAAAATGGAATTTTTTTATTAAAATATTTTAATTATCATAATTTCTTTAAAAAATGTATGGTATTTAAATGGAATTTGAATAAATATTTTAAAAGAAAGTATATTTTTATTTAGGCCTTTAATTTTATCATAGTAGAGTTAGTGTTTTTTCATGAGATACCATTCTATAAATGATTCAATTTGGTTTTATAAATGTAGAATTTTTTTAAAATGATGATTTTATTTTAATGTTTTTGTGATTATATAAAATTAATTTTAAACACCTTGTGTGATTTTTGTGGTTTTAAAAGAGTGGAAGGATTTTTTAATGTCATTTTCTTTGTAAGGATTATGATTTTTGTTTTCCCCATTTGTTTATTTTGGGTTTATTTTATTTCTATCATGAATCACGAACTTGTTGGGATTTTTGTTTTATATTATTTGGAGCATTCTTTATAGAAAGGATTTTATAGAAAAGAAAAACCCATAACTAGGGATAACACTTAGGGTGTTTTCTCTTATCATTTACACTTGACTCTTTTGGTTATTGGACATAAATAGACTTAGAATATATTGGTCAGGTGGGAACCATCTATTTATTTATACTTTTTGAATCATCACCCATATGATTTATATAGAGATCAAGGTATATTTTTGGTAATAGATTTGTTATAGGGGATTGAGGTAAAAAATCAATTCTCTATAAAATCCCAATACATTAGAGGTAGAATTTTCAGAGTTATTATTTCATAGAGTTAGTGTTTATTACTCCCAAGATAGTCCCCAATGAAATTATGAATTCTAGTTTCATTGGGAGAGGTATCCCCCTAGACATCATATAAATTATACTTTAATATATATTAAAAACGTCGATATATACATGTTGATCAGGGTGATCACTACATTTAAATTATATTTTAACAGTTGATATTTAGTAGAATTAAGAAAAATTATATATAAATGAACATTAATTATTTTTCTAGTAGTTTTAAAACAAAATCACTAAATATGTTCAAAAATAAAATAATTCTATCCTCCTCCAATTTCTTTTCATAATCATGACCCCTCTACAAATTTTCACTGATAAATATCAACAATCCAACCCTTCATAATTGAGCCCTTGGTTACCATAATGCTAAAGCATCACTTCCACCGCTCTCACCATTGACCGGAACCTTGTATCACCCTTGAGATCTCAAAATAGATCCCAACCATTCCCCCAATACAACCCTCACACCTTTCAATCATGGAACTCAATTAGCGAGATATAACGTTTGAATTTTTATTTATATCCAACTATTATTCCATAACATTCATCTCCTTACAACGTAAAATATTCATGGAAAATAGCCTTATTCGTTCCTCCTCATTATGGAATAAAAAATCCATCGACTATTTATGTACACTATTATGAGAAATCCAAAGTGTAATGGGTCACTATATGAATGTTGGATTTTAACAAATCAAATTTTATATTTTTAAAATTAAATCATAAAAAGCCCTAACATATCATGGAAGTATATTTTGTTTAAATCCATTACTTTTAAAAAAATTCTTTGTTATTATATATTTTGTAAAACACCCTACATGTGTTGTTAAAAACCATAAAATTTATTGAATATTTTATGATTTTTTTCAAATGGTGATAAAATTTTAACAAAACGTTTCATGTGTAGTTAAGAGTAAGGAATTTTAGACAACATATTTAATTTGTTTATATACTAAAAGTTATTCATTTCTAAAATTCTAAACAAACAAAAATGTTTAAGTGGATAGATATCCTTTAATAATCATTCCTTCTATTCCATTTTATATATAAAAATATGAATCCACTCTACAATTATGTGTGATCATGAAATAAAGGAAACACTAATGAGTGATTCCTATCTTGACCAGACCTGCCTAGATCATCCTAGCTGGTGGAAGGCAATGTGTGACCCACCAAACTAACTTCTAATAGGCTAGGAGATGGTGACAAGTGTCAAGTGAGAACTAATGAATATGGGAGGCCTTATACTATGTACCTATACACATTCTCACAACCATAAATATGCCATTTTATAGAGAATTAAAGTAAAAGGATAACCATTTAGACAATAACCATGCATGCAACAACAACTTGGAAAAACATCAAATTACAAAAATGTCATACCTTAGAAAAAAGTGAAAAATACAAGCCTAACCCAAAATTGTAGACCTGAAATAGAAATAACATGTAGGTGGTATATAAAAGAGTTCCCAAATAACAATATTTAAGACCAACCTATGAGCATGGTTGACACTGAGAGCCATTAAGATCTTCAAAAACTAGGGTCATCCATATCAACACTTAACATCCAGTCATCTTTATGGGATAAAAAATGTACTAGAAAATCCTATATATGGGTTAGTATATACATACCCATAAGGTTCCACTAAATACAATGAAATTGAATAAAAATATGACTCTATATCCAGTGCAAACCATAAGATAGATGGTCACGAGAAACCAAGTAGATATGCTCATCAATAAACCAAATTGGGAGAGAAAGCGGATCTCCATATCCACTGACCAACTATGAAATATGATTCAGCTAGCAGCTCTAATGTTCTATATCCAATTCCCAACACAAAAAACAACATCAACAAAATATTAGTGGGGGGGGGGCCTTATCCTAACTATGAGACTCTATAGAATAGGGGAACTAACTCCTGGGGAGGAAACATCCACCACAAGATCCCTATAATGAGGGTTTACTTCAACATATATAGAATATGATGTCCATTTATAGTATGGGGGACTAACTCTACATATATAAATTGAATGGGGAACTCACACACTAGTTTTATAGGAGAGTACAAACCCTAACATCTCACTGGTGATCCAATAATCACTCTCATCAACCAAGAATCACTATAGTAACAATCACAATCAATGAACCTAGTGTTATATATGTATAATTCCTAATCAAACTAATCCAACATGTAATACATTTAAAAACTCATAGGATAGGATACTCAAATTACCAAATATATGTTCCAATGAAGGATATACATAAGGTGGAAGTCTCCCACAAAAAGTACACGATGTGTACATAAGTCACATGATATATACGCTTACCTAGATTCATATGAATGACCACTCCTATACACATCATAACTGGCTATATGGGAGTACATGAAATATATCTAGGATAAACGAAATGTACTACCTATCACATACCATTCTTGTGTACCTGGACAAGTCAGTTCATGTGTTCCTAGGTATTCCTGGCTTACGTGGGTTTTCATACCATGTTCTAATCCATACAAGGGTGTCCCAATACATGGAATATATCCACAATAAATAGCGTAATCCAAAATGGGAAGAACACATGGATTGTGCCTTTGAACAAAATGTTGTGTAATAAGAATTTAAAAATTAGAAACACATGAAAATGTCCCAAATCCACTATTTTCCCTAGATAATACATAGATCAACCCTTAGAGGGTCCATAACAATCGTAAAAGGCATTAAAAACACGTAAAAAACATATACATGGATAAAAAATTGAAATACACCTTCCTCATGGTGAATAATTAAAATCATTGGGTCCATATAATTTCCTAGAAGTAACTACACCTCGAACTAGTCAAGATAATCATCAAGTATGAAGTCTTGCATTGTATCTTCTATTTGGTTCATCATTTGGATGTGGGTGAAACCTCCTCCATACTTTCATATACATGAATCCAATAGGGTGGGGTAAGAATATTTGAATCATCCTAATTAATTAATTAATAAATTAATTATTATGTCTATTTTACTTCCCCTTAATTCATGAAACTGAAAAAATTTATGCTACTCCCAGGTTAAAACCTTCAGTTTTGAAAGAACAATGTTATCAAATTTCTCAAATGGGGTCCAAAACAATGTGAAAATAATTTTTCTCTAAAAGATTCATGTGCATGATATAGAATATTCAATATGTATATAACAATACCTATTGGAACCCAAATAACTTTCTAATTCAGAATCTATATCCAAAAATATTCCACAAAATATTTTAAAGTCTTATAAAAAAATATTGAGACATTACATTCTTCCCTCCTTCAAGAATTTTTCCCCCAAAAATCACTAGCTAACTAAAATTTTTCGGGGTTCTAAGCCCGTATCTGGTGCCCATGATTTGAGGATCTCTCATTCACACTCATTTGATACCAAATAAACCCAAAAAATTTATAGTCCATCTATATAGGATTCTCTTATGTCAATCCTCTATTTCCACTAGGTATTTCCTGATGGTGGATCCATCCTTGATTTATAATTCACCCCAGTCAATAACATGTGTAGAGTTGTTTATGTATCTCCTCTATCATGAAATATGGTAGACATAAATTACTTGATAAAGAAATTTGGTATTGTTTATGTAGTAAGAAATATCACCAACGCTCTGTAGGATATTGTAAATCTGGATGAACCTCGAGGATAACTTACTTCCCCAAACAAATATCCACAATCCTCATCATGTTGTGGCTATCAAAAAAACCATGTATTCGTACCCAAACTCCAATGGACTATTTATTTTAACTACATAAGATTTATATCTACACTAGGCTATCCTCATGAACTCATCACTCATATAAACCTTATCCATTATCTCCTTCTACATTTTTGTTCAAATAAGATATGTCTCGCCAATCTCAGTTTAGCATAAGGGTGACCTTTAGGGACTCCTTTATAGTTCCTTGAAAGGAATCATGTTTATAGTACAGTGATATAAGATATTATAAAAAAAATATAGCAGTGGAAATTGATACTCCCAACTCTGGATGAAGTCCACAACATTCTCTCTCAACATATGCTCTAATACTTTGATGGTATTCTCAGTATTCCCATTCGGCTAGGGGTGTATCACCATGATAATATAAAAATGAGTTCGAAAGGCCTCCTACATGAATTTGCACAACCATGATGTAAATTTTTAGTAATGTAAGAAGATAATCATCAAGGGTACCCCATGAAGTCTAATGATCTCCCACACATACAACCCAAACACTTACAAAATCAACTCATGGATGTAATGTAAGTGTGCGAAATTAATAATTTGGTCAAAAATAACCGAGAAAAAATCATTTATTCTTTATATACATGTATACCTATAAAAAATTCCATAGATATTTCATCCAATGATTACTATAGGATCTCAAGATTTTTTCTTAATGTAGAAAAAACATGATGCACAGCCTTCACCTGCTGACATGTGAGACACCATGAGAAAATCTCTATGACACTCCATCTCATGAAAACACAATGAAGCTACCACTAAAGGTACTGTTAAATTATTTCCAAAATGGTTGGTATAGCTAAGAGGTAACTACAAAACTCCCTCATCACCTCTTAACTGAACAATATTGGAACCACCATACGTATTAAAAAAATATGACATGATCCCCTACATTATCAAATTCACATAGCGTATCTCATGAGGATAACTAGTCATGAATAACCCATCATTAAACACATAGATACAAATACTCTCTCACATGTTTATGAATTGGAGGAGTCACCACCATCGATTCAATAAAAACTACACCCTTCTCCTCCACCGGGGTTAGATGAAATGAGGACAACTACTTAGACGCCTCCTCTGTCAAGAATGAACCTGAATTTATGATAAGAAATTTGCCACTATGCTGACCTTTAGTGGAATATTTAATAACATTAAGACATATTCCTATGGGAAATTCTTTAAACACCTCTATATTAGGGTATGGTCTCTCAATGTAATGATGTACCTGAGAATTTTATTATTTGAGTAAACAACTAAACGTGCGCCCAAAAGATAGTGCCACCAGATCTTAAGAGAGAAATATAACACTTAAAACTCTAGGTCCTGATATTCATTGTTCTAATCATGGGTACTAAAATTCCTTGACCGATAAGAAATAACTTCCAACCTATACATCAACATGTAACTAATCTATTCTCTAAAGTAATCATGAAAGACTATAATCTAGACACCCTCCTCGAGTAGTCTCAACAAAAAACCCATAGTCAAACTTATCCTCAACTCCTCAAACACACTCTTACACAACCCTGTCTTGATAATTTGATTCCCTTTATACTACAAGGTATAAAAAGGGTATAAAATTATACAAAAATATTCTTTTAATATCCTGTTTTACCCTACAAACCTTAGAAACTCCACACCTCTGACATATTTTTTTGATGATTCAATGAAATAATTACATCAAAATTTTCAAGTTCTATATATAAACCAAGATCAGAGATAAAATTCTATAAAATTTGAACCACAAGGATAAAAAAATGGAAATAATAGTGTTCAGGATAAATAATTTTCTCTTATAATAATTCTAGGACTATCCTCAAATTCTATGCATGATCCTCCTCAAAAGTAGAGTAAATATTTATTTCATCAATGAAATAAACTATGATTTATTTTCAAACATTGATGGAAGATCTATATCATAAGATCCATGAACATATTGGGAACATTATTCACACCAATAGAATTAACCAATATTTTATTTTTTCCTTTAGTGACATCGTAATGTGTTCTTCCAAATAACACGCTCATAAATTCTCAACTGATAGTTGATGGATAGGAGACTGATCATTAAGATCCAACTCACACCTCTCACCTGGATGAAAATTTTCTTAGACCCTTTCAAGGTTTATTTTTCTTTTCATTACTAGACTTATGTTATGATAACAAACTCAAATCCTCAATATCACATCAGTATTTTTTTCAAAAACAAACTCGGTGCATCATAGGGGGACACACTATGTTTGATAAAACTCTTCCCTTGAAAGTCCTGAAACTACACCCTCATCTCCTGAAGCCTAGTGGGGTCCATCCATTATATCATAAATAAAATCTTTGTCATACTCATTTTCATGTCTATAAAGAATTATATCTCCCACTAAATAGGTAGTACCATTAGGTAATATGTCTATATAGTTTTCTACTGGCATTGGTAGTCAGTTTCTTATATGTCTTACAACCCTAGGGGCTAAAAATTCTAACTGATTGGTTACAGGTTGTTATTTTCTACTCCTCAGTCACATTTTCTTATCCATAAGATCACCCAAGATGGAGAATCCCATAGAGTCATTATGAAGGAATCTAAATCTCTTGTGTTTATAGTTAATATTGGCATGTACTATGGTAAACTAGATCATTTCCAAGATAATGTCATAAGGTTTGATCACAATGAGAAAAGGACCCACATCAAAATATCACTACCAAAAGTCAAATAACATTGGTAGAAGATGTGATATACAATAATATCTATCTAAATTGGATTATCTAGAAATTTAATCTAATCTAAATTATTTATGGGTATCGTCAACTCTTGCATGTGGGATAGGTAGATAGAGGAGTGACTAACAAGTATGTCTACCAATACGAGGGAAGGAGTAGAACAGACAAGTATAATAAATTGAACCATCTCATGAGAATCTTGGTGATGTCCCTCCAAATACTACAACTTCTTTGGCCTCTTCCTCTATCTCTATAAACCTGTCATTTCCCACTAGGTGTTGGTGGTGGAAGTAGCTCATAACAACACCCTTCACCAGCAGTTCCACCCTCCTGGGTTTCACCATATTTTATATTACCAAAACCTCCCTAGGGACACCCTAACCATCCGTAGTATATCCATGATCATAGTGTTTCTTCTACCATGGTGATACATATACTTCCTAATAACCCTCCTCATCACATCGGGTAGTGAAATTGTTATCCATGTGACCTTTCCCTCCACAAGCATAACATCTGTCCTCTCCAGGATGAGTGAATCCTGTACATGAATCCTACTCTACAGATTCACACATATGATTATAGGAAATATTATTCATCTTATGTTAATACACTGAAAATTAATGAATTCTATACACTATAGATGATTCAACATATTAATTCCCACTTACTGCTCCAGCCACCCAACATCCCTCTATTAGGAATTTTTTGGTCACAGTATCCGACTCATGAACTCCATCATTGGAAGGAGTTAATAAAGAGACTATGTAGGTATGGATATCTATGTAAATACCCATATTAATCCAATATTCCTAGAAGAACATATATCATACTATATCATGATGTTAATATGTGAGATTATTGAAACTTTTGTAATACTCAAAAACTATCTTATCTACTTGCTATAGATGAATAAGATTCTACATAAACATGGAGCACAGAGAAAGAGTTAAATACTAACTGAAAATAGTTGTTGGATTTCTAAACCTAATAGGATTATCTAATAATAAGATTTTATCTTCAAAGTCCACCAATTTTATAGTTCCCTATGATGAATGAAGAGCGCAAACAAAATAATATGATTTTCCAAGCTCTGAACATGCCTAAAGACATGGAATAGAAAATCAAACCCATACTATACTTTTTTAGGATTTGATAACCATAGATCCTCAATAGTCTCTAATATTGTAACTCACACATCATTCTCTACCTCCATGTTTCTTCATCAGGTCCTACTAGGGCTATTAGTTGTACCATAGTTAGGAGATCCTCTGCTCAAACCATTGTAAATGGATCCATGGACTACCGAATAGGAGATTCCAATTCTATATTACCTCCTAGAAGAGACCCCTCGTGTATATTTCACTACACTGAGGCCTCATAGCCTAACAAATTGTTTCTTGATATGGTATAGTCATTCTTGATGGCTTTCACCGTATCGACATCCTGAAATAAACAAGATGTACCACAATTAGATGAGAATATATAGGTTTCTTAGTTATAAATTAATGTCAAGAAAACCACTCAAATATTAATCATGTAGAATTATTTCCCAAGAACTAAATATATGGTATTCCGAAATGATAAAATGTTTTTTAGATTTTTGGTGATTGGATACATAGAGTTCCCCACCCGAACTGGTATGTCGGGCCTAAAATCCAAAACCAAGACACTTTCAAACCATTTACCTATGTTTCCATCCAATTATCACCATGGGTATCTCTAAAAAAATAACAATATGTTAAAATCCTCCAATACCAATATATAATTACCTTACCCACTGAGGCCTTCTAGGATGGGATAATGGTGACTATGATACCCCAATACCACATTCAATAGTCTAGGGGATGTCAAGAAGCACTAGGTATTATGAAAAGAATATGGGAGGCCTTACCTAATTACATGTACACACACATGACCATATCCATGAAATAATGAAGAGATATAATGTAACCTATGAACTATATAGATTGTAACCATGCATGCAATAAACTCAATGGAAAAAAGATTATATCTGTGTAGTATAACATAAAAATGGGAAAATATATATGGCTAATTGGAAACTATAGTCCCAACATGGAAAAAATTGTAGGAGAGAGATAGAAGAGTTCCCAACCCTCAATCTCAAAGGCCAACCTCTGATCATGGTTATTATAGAGAGAATCTAAGCTTTAATAAGACTAGAGTCACTAATATCACCTCATCACTACCAGTCATTTTCATAAGACGTAAAACATTTGGGAAAATCCTACGAATGGGTGAGTGTACACAATCATAGTAGGAACCAAACTGCCCTAATGAACATAACAAAACAAGACTCCGTAGTGAAATCAACCCACATGCATAGGTTATCGAAAACCTGATAGATATAGTTTAAAAGAAACCCAACCTTGAGGGAAAGATGATATCTATATCCAATAACAAGCTGAGAAATATATGTCAGCCATTGGATCCAAAGGGTCATCTCTGATTCCCATGACTAAATGAAAACTCACCATAATCTAAGTGGACAAGCCTGCTCCTTGGTACTCTTCTCCACAACCAAGGGGAAAGAAACATATGTGAAGGTCCATATTCCATTAAATCATGATAACAATGGAGTACCACTATATGAATATTATAACCATTCCATCAATAGTAATGTGGTTATCAACATGACATTTTCAATGTTTATGGGGTATCTTCACCCAAGTGCGACAAGGAAGTACTAAACCCATCATCTCATTGGTGATACCAATCAATCGATGCCATCCACCAAGAAATTTTCGAAGGAAGTGACATGATCAAAGAACATTTTTTCAAATGAAAAATGATCAGATGAAGGAAACCATGATTTACTCTTTGGTAAACTATATTGGATAGGCCACTCGCATTTCCAAATTGATGTTTAGTGGAAACAAACACACAATATGTTAGTCTCTAAAAAAATGTACATGACGTGTACTCTAGTCACATAGTGTTTAACCATTTTAGATTATTGCATGTGTCCTATCTCTTAGATGGATTTTATGGCCATGTTTTGGTACACAGAATGTATTACATAACATATCCCATTATCGTTTACCTATTCATGTCCACCTGACATGGGGTTCCAACCCATCTTATCAGCCACATGACCATGTACTACTACACAATGTGTAATTACAGTACATGGTATGTCCCCAAATGGGAAGAAAACACTGTGTTTTTACCAAACTATAAACTGTATGATCAAGAATTGAAAATGGGAAATACCTAGGAATAATCAACAACCCGACCCATTCCCTTATTATTCATAGATCAACCATCTATGGCTCTGTTTCTATCAATAAGAGATTTAAAACTCTAAAAAACACAACTAATATCACCTGAATATAAAACAGGAAATACAATTAATTCATGGAAAAAATAACAACGATTGAGGTTCTTTTTTTTGCTAGAAAGACACTACAACTTGATTCATCCATGATAACCATAATGGATGATGTCTGGTAATGCCTATTCTCTTTAATTCATCCATCGGTTATTAGAGAAACCTCCTCCCTCATATTATATGACCGATTCCAATTTGGGGGGAGTATTTTACTCCTATTAATTAATTAATTGATTAATTATTTTTTCTGTTATGCTTCTAATTAATTCCTAATACCAAACAAATTAAATCATTCCAAGAGTAAACCCTGTATCCAAGAAACAAAAATGGTCTCATATTTCTCATCTGATGTCATAAAATATTTGAAAATTATTTATTCCTAAAATATAAATGTACATTATAAAATATATTTAATAAAAAAATAATGAGTCATTGTGGGTCATATAATCTTATAATGACTTAATGTCAGCTACAATAATATTCCCTTTAATATCCCATTGTCTTACAATTTAAAAACGAGATAGAAAAATTCGAAACCTATGATGTTCTATTAATTTTATTTTTCACATTAAACATTCCTTTCTCCAAATCCATTGACTCCTACTCTTTGACGTTCTTTTTCTTTTCCTTCATTATTCCTTATTTATCATTTAATCAAGATTAACTCTGTAGTAACATCAACACATGCTACATTTCTCACTAATCAACTTGGGGCTCCATTTATTATACATGGACTCATTATGTATGTCATATATATTTATAATCTAAAACATAGTATAAAATGTAATGTGGAACTACCAATTTATTTAATTAATATACACTCTACCTAGCATATCTACTCATGCATTGACAAGAATTAAATATTCTTATTTTAATAAATAAAACATTTAAACACAAATATTTATTTTCAATATACTATATGGCTCATAATAATCATTTACAAGTCAACGCATACATCAAATCGATCCATTGTGGACACTATATCTCAAACATTAATCCCCACTAAACCAATGTAAAATAAAACCCACAACAGATGTTAAAAAACTTGCATATTGAAACAAGAAGTCTATAAAAATATTTTATAACATCAATTTTTTATATTACTAATTTTTAATAAATTATTAATTTTTATTTAAATGATATATTATTTTTTAAGTGATTTAATTTTATTTGATGAAGTGTAGACCCTTTGTTATATATAGATAAAAGAAGCATCACATTACCAAGAAAAAACACTAATTAAGTATGAATTAATCTATAAGAATACATGTTCTAAAGTGGTATTTACTTGTTTAAATGGAAGGAATTCCAAGGAAGAAGTGATTCACTAATTACTATCTATTACGATTTGAAGTTCCCTTAATCGTGCATACATCATTAGTGTTTCCTGATGATCCCATAGGTACCCTCTCCATAACATCGATGATGCCTTCCTCCCCCTCTCATTAGTTTCTATAAACCACTCCATATCCCCCCCATAAATATCTACCACGCCCTCCCTCTCCCTACCATCAATAACTATCACACTACCCCCTGATTCTATAGGTTCGTCACATGATAAACCCAAAAAGAGGGATCATGTGGTCACTCCTATTTCTTCATGAGTATATTGAATGTTCATGGTTATAGGTACAAATTTTTATGTGAATAACATTATTTCACTATTGTATACTCATAACATCATTTATAATAAAATATGTAAGAAATTTACCACTAATACTAATAGTTAATGTTTAGATGTATAGAATCTGAATGGATTAAGGATTCCTGTCCCTTTTATTGTTATGGGGTCCAGAAATATAATGCTTTAATAATATTTGGCTTTATTATTGGTTTGTTTGTGGCAATGTTAGTTACCCTTGGAATTACATATTCTGATTGAAGGAAAATTTCTGAATCATGGAATAATGTGGCATTTTATTTTTAGGTAAAGGTTATATTAATAAATTTTGACTCAATTTAACTCCTTTATTTAATTAAATTGTAATATTTTATAAATGAATAACTTTTTATAGGTGTTCTTCTACATTACCATTGATGATATTCTTACATGGAAGTGGATATTCCAATATTTCTGTATGAAATGGATAGATTTTAAATTTATTCTATTGAATTAATTAAATGATACAACCCTTACCACTCAGTATAGGTACGATAAGGTTTTTTGATTGGTACCATGAGATTAGTGTAAAGTTTTTATTAATATCCATCACCATGAGAACAACATTTTATTAAATAATATAGTATTATATTATTGTGATTTTATACATATACATTCATATGAAAATTCATTTTTTTAAATTACTATTAGATTATATTTTAATTATTTCCTGATTTTATAGTATAAAACATATCAATTCAAATGAAATGATTCATCCCCCACACATCTAGTTCGAAATTTTTTTTCAAGAAATATATCCATTATTTTAATTTTTTTTAGTTTATATATTTATATGATAATATTATCAGTTTCAAATATTAAAAAATTGATTTATCTCTATTTAATTTAGAAAAACATTTAGCCCACTAAGTCTCCTAGATGGATCATTGGTTAGAAGATCATATTAAATCTAAAAGAAATTATTTGAAGGGTCCTTCCATGGACATTGGGGGTATGAATTCTTAATTCATTGTAATGGTTTAAACATACATATTCAATATTGTAATTACCTATAACAATTAATATATTAATGAAAGTAGTAATTTATGATTATAAAACAGCAGTTAATCAAAAATAAATGTAATATTTTATTTAAAAATCATCAATTAGTAATAAAATAAATATTAATGATCAATTTAAGAATAGTTTTCTTACTAGTTTTTTCATTAATATATTCCTCGTTTCTTAAGCTCACAATTTATTTTTAGTTATCACTTTGTAAATATTCATTATAATAAATTGGGATGATATTTAATTTATATGTAAAATTTATAGAACTATGGAATGAAAACCCCGCACAATCCTTCTCAGTCTCTAAGGATGATCTAGTTGGGCTGGTCCTTGGGAAGGAGTTTCTTTGCCCCATGTGTAGGATGGGTTCTGGACCAATTCCATATGTGGTCTTTAGTAGGTAATCAAGGATTACAACATCATCATCTAATGTTTTTAGTAACTCCCTATCTCTAGATTATTAGAATAATTTTATTGAAATGAAAACCAAAATTCAGCAATAGAGGAACACAATCTAGAAAGGGGAAATCATATTAAACCATAAGATATGATGGTAAATTATTTATTAAAGAATTTGTTTAATTAAATCATAAGATAATTTAATGTGTCCTTGATGAAATTATATTGATGGATGGTTTGAGTCTGTAGGTAAATAAAAAAATATGAAAATCAATTACAACTCAAAATTTTATGTTTTTATGTTTAAATTATAATAGATATCACTATTTTATTTTTAATAAAAATTTAAATTTATGTTCTTGGATAAGTAAGTAGAGAAGGTGATAGAGATGTAGGTAGATTTTATTTTAGTTCAAAAGATAGTGAGAATGGTTGAATTTTGGGTTTGGGATGTTGTATTACTAAAATAATTATCTGTAGCTTATTATATTTAATCAAATAGATGTGTCTATTAAATAAAATTCATATTGTTTCAATCTTTATTTATTCCTTGTTATTAGTTTCTTCTTCCAATTAAGTTTCTATTTCACTCTATTTTTTTTATATTATCAGAGTCATCATCTTTCATGTCTTCTATTTTTTTTGAACACACAAACACACAGACAGAAAGACATATATAAGTGGATTAAAATTCTAGAATATATGTTATAATATATAGATATGGGTTAAACCATTGACATATATGATAAGACAAGTTGATGTTTTTAAATATCCATTATATATTATTATCTATACTGGCCCATTAAATGGCGACTATATTTTTGTAATATTTTATAAAAGAAAACCACTGCTAAAAATTGAGGAAAACAATACAAAATTTTTAATGATACATGCCAAAAAAACCACCACTAAACTGGTGGATATTATTAAAAAATATTATTTATTCAAAATTTAGTGGTGGTTTATAGGAATCGTCATGAAACCATTTGGTGGTGGTTTAAATGACCACTAAATAAAAAACTACCACTAGTGTCTTGATTTTTAAAAACATATCATCTAGTTTCATGGAATTTTATAAATTAAATTATATTTTGTGGATATTTTGAGGTATTCTTGTTTAATTTATTATTTTTTAATTTCCAAATCACATGTTTTTGAGAGGTGGTGACTGTTTTAGGTTATGCTCATTCCCCATTTATTTCTATGCTTCTTTAAATTTGTGTTTGTAGTTATTCATGGGTTGAGATTTCATCTTTGATGGGTTTATCTTTGAATTACATATGGTTTTGTTTTTGGGAAACTATGAAGAGTAATACACTATATTAAATTGTATTATTAATGATGTCCTATTAATTTTTCTAGTTTCACAATCAGCCTGTGTTCTAATGATACTCTCTCTTTCATAATTTGATCCATTATTAGAACCAATGTTGTTCTTTATTGTGGAATGTTTTTGATTGGGGTATTATTTATATCTCTAGGTTAAGTATATTTATATATCGTACGACCGTGATTATAGTAATTTGTTTATTCTCTTATATTATTATGTATTTTTATAGATATATCTTGTCTAATTAATTATTATATCTATCTTCTGGAGGATTATTATTCCATTAAATGACTTGTGGAGATGTGTTTATCTTGGACGACTATTTTATATTAGGTTCTTCTATATTATATATCATCGTTTTAGATGAATTATAATTTTTTAGTAGGCCTATAATAGGACTCTATATATTTTTGGCCTTTTATCTCAGCATGATGAGTTAGTATTTTCTTGTAGTTGTTTGATGAATTTGGACTTAATTATATTGGTATTAATGATTTATATGGTTGTTTAGTTCCCTTTCAAACTAGACCCATATGATTTGTTTCCAAAACCACCTTCCACTTGTGTTGCATGTTTTGGTTATGATTTACCAATTGATTCAAATTTGATAATGAAATTCAATGCAAATAACTTGACATGGTGGGGAGTGTTTTGAAACCCCCATTCTAGTATGGTATTTAATATCATATATTTTTTTGGTAATTTTGAAAATTTAGTTATTTTTCAGGAGTATGAAGAGTTTTTAGAGTTTTTAATGTTTTTCATACTTGAATTTAATTAGTTCATGCCATAATCAAGGATTATGTCATATCGATCAGAGTTCTAGGTATTCTGATGTTCATTATATAATTGGTTACTCCGTGATATAGGTGGGTCACATTGTGAAGTGTGCTTTAATGTTAAAGATTTTTTGGTTGTGAGGGTATAATGACACAACTAGCGACAACCATGAAGTAATGAGACATGTGAAGTGAGTTTATAGTAATCAAACCATTAGGGGAGGTATTTTGTGTTGTGATAAGGGAGGTTACGCTTTTACATGCATTATCCCAATTTTAAACTTATGGTTTTTTAATTCTACCCATTTATATTTTAATGCTAATTTATCTTTATTTCCCCCTAAAATAATGAATCTCATCTAGAGGGAGAGACTATGTGATTTTACATATCTTACTTTTTATTTTTTATATTATCCTCCATTAATTTCATTTTAATCCTTTGGGTTAGGTATCATTTTATTCTCATTCTTTCCCTCTTACATTCTTCTAAAATTCCCTTTCTTTTTTATAAATCCTGACACCCATGGAGGATAAATTTATTATTCAATATTGGTTTTGTTTTTTGGTTTAATATGGTATTTAGAGGCCATTAACTTTATCAGTTTGGATTTCTTCATTAAAGGATTGTTGTTGTTAATGGATGTAGATGGTGTTTTTATGAAATTTGAATTATTTTTAAAATCCAGAGATTCCTGATATATTAAAAATCTTTTTAAATATAGATATTTCAATATATAATTTATTGGATGGGATAATAAAAATATTTTCCATGTTTTTTTGACATTAAAAAATGGGTTTTCAATGGGTTTTTTAATCTTAGATTCTAAAACAATACTTCATACAATAAAAATATTTTTTAAATTCCATAAGGGCTATATAAGTGAATTTTATGATTACATGTTTATTCTTAATATTTAAAATTTCAACTGTAATGAATATTGGTTTGAAGGTGATATTTAAATGAAAATGGTTGGTTTTTTACACTAAAAAGTATTACTTGGTTATATTTTATTATTTATAAAATAACACATTGATATTTTTATTGAAAAAAATGTATATTTTAAAATTATTTATAAAGGATGCTTCAAGGTTGAGTTTTCAAAGGATGATAGATAGTGATTCAGTATTTTCATACATAATATCCTAAATTTTTAGATAAATATTAAATTCATTTTATTAACACATTACCAAGACCATAAGAGTTTTGTGTATTTAGATACTCGATACAAATTATATTTATTTCATGAAATATCTTCAAAATCGAACTCAATGACCATCTCACCTAGTAATCCTATTAGAAATACCATACCGATAACATTATTTATAATCATAGGAAAGATACATAAGATAGAGTGACCTCAAATGCTAAATTATGGTAAATATTGGTGATATCAACCTGTGATCATATGAAATCATATGATAATAATAAGATAATGAGATCATGGATAAAACTTATGAAGTTCAATCCCATCCTTTCATAGATTATACACATGATTTTTGGCATAAACCATTATCATTTCTGAAAACACGGTCCTTAAGATTTATAAATCATTATAAATCAATAATGAACTATAATATCATGTCATAAAAGTTTAGAACCATGATTAATATAGAAAACCATTTAATATGCCAGGGATAAGTACCAATTCCATCAACATAGTTTTGTAAGACTTATCATGTGTTTTCAATTATGGATCAGTATGCACCTATTTTCTATAGTGTTTCAGGATTAAATAATTTCCTATAGTTTATTAGGACACACATATTTCCCACAGTGTGTCAAGAAACACCAATTTTCCATTTTGAATCAGGACCATCAAATTTCATCACATTTTTATATGTTGTGATATAAATCATTATCGAATAAATTGGAGAAATATATAGGTCACACTCATCACATAAAGAAAACAATATATATGTGTGAAGAAAATCCTAAAAGATTAATAATACAATAACCCAAGAAATGAAATGGGTTTCATAAACATGTCATCATATCGTAACCTGTGGAAAATAGGCATGTTTCATAATGATTTCAAAATTTCATCAAAGAATAAACAAGGAAAGGAAGTATGTTTTATAATATTTCTATACGGTATAACCCTTGTATGAAAAATAGGTTTCATTAACATAATAAAATCACAAACAGACACCATTTAGATAATGAATAAGAATGGTATCCTTGGATCATATCCCCAGTAATGAATATGTAACATCAAAGGATGTCATCTTAGATAGAAAATCTCTCTGAAGAGACTATTTCAACATTTGTTAAAGAAAATAACTTTTTATTTATTTTTTAAAATTACAATTCAAAAAAATTATAATTCTTCATTGTTGAAAATAGACATTGAAACTATAATGGAATATTTAAAAATAATTTAAAACATTTCTTGGGGAAAATATCCTTACCACTTTGAAAAACACAATTTAAAATATAAATCATTTTGAAAATAATTTTATTTAAAAATTACTCTTAAAACTTATAAAGGATGATTTTTAATCATTTAAATCATTTCATGAGTAAAATATCATTTCTTATTTGAAATAATTGTTTTTAAAATAAAAAATTTAGAAAATGATTTTATTTAAAAATGATCCGGAAAACATATAAAGGAATCTTTAAAAAACATTTAATTTGTTTAAGAAAAATATATATTTCACATTAAAAAACACTTAAAAAAAAATAAAACATTTTTATAATCCTTTTCAAGGATAATAAAATTAAAAACATATAAATTAATCTTTAAAAATAATTTATTTTTTTGAGAAAAAAATCATTTAAGCATTTAAAAACATGTCATAAAACATTAAAAAATTAGAAAATACATTTCATTAAATTCAACCTTTAAAACATATAATCGATGCATGAATTAAAAGATATTTTATTGAAGGTGGTAAATTCCATTCATATTGTACACATTAAAACAAAAAATCCTTTCACATTTTCAGAAAAAGAGAAACAAACATTTTTTTGGTAAAAACGTAATGATTCCTTTCAAAATTTTTTATAAAAAGCAAAATATCGGTAAAAATGTCTCTAATAAATAATTTGAATTATTTTAAATAAAATTTTTGGAAGAATATTTATAAAAATTGTATTTTGATGAAAAAGAGGTTTTCGAATGAAGAGAAAAATAAAGCTAAAGTTTCACAAAAATATTTTGTTGAACTCTTATGTACATAAAGAGATGGAAATTTATGGAAAACATGATTTTTTATAATATTTACATAATATAATAAATTTAATTATTTTATTTAGATATAATTCATATTATTTCATCATTGGATGTATAAACATAAACAATCTTGATAAATGAAGAGATTGTATTATTAAACACTTACTACTTTGGAAATATTGAATCATAAGCCCTAATGAAATAGTAATATTAAACAAAACATAAAATATCATGATAATAAACAAATTCATGATATTAAATTTAAATGGGGATATGTATACACCTCATAAAAAAACATGTTTATAACATAATACACATATTAATTAATGAAAATTGAGACAAAAAATCTTTACCGATATGGTAACTTTTAATCCCTAAACCCCATGAAAGAGATTTCATCATATGGATATGTAAATACAAATATTTTTTTATGATTCATCCTAAAATATATTCATGGGATGTATATACATCATATAAAATAAATATGTGGTGAATTTGGCATGTGTCTTATAGCATCCCGTCTATTTATAACATAAAATTTCATTATATTACACAAAACTGAGGATCTTTAAGGTTTAGTGTCTTGGAAACCAGGAACATAATATATAAAAACAAAATAAAGAATTATTCTTAAACACTTGAAAGGCTTCTCCTTTAGTTCATCCTAGGTTCATTACTGCATCTCATAACCTGGGGACATACATCAAAAGAAAGGGTGAGCAGAAGGCCCAGTAAGGGAAACAAGAGAAACATTTTACATGTGAACTTGAGATACTTCACTAAGGACATGAAAAGAACATTAAGGAATGAGAAATAAATCATGAGATACATCATAATAAAAATAACATTTTTTATAACTTGAAGATGTGGCTGCAACATTAAATATTGACAATCCTTTCGTTTCACCAAGGTCCATCCCCAAGGTGTCGTTAAATATTACCAAAGTTATTCACCAAGGCGTCGTTAAAATGGTCATCTCTAGAGATTAAGACTTTACCCAATGCATTGGAGCGCTATCAGGGTGCACCCTTAAATATTCCTTTATTATCATGTGAGCCACATATATCATCATCAATCATTTCATAAATAACCCATATAGCATAAAATAAATTGGTTTCATTTCATAATCATAACGTTTTAAAAACTGCTTTAAAGACATGATCTTTACGTTACATTAAACCCACAGAAAGGGAAAGCGGGTATCATGTATGTAAATCCCAGAATTTAAAATAGAAAATTTTTATATACATGTGAATACCCCTGTAGAAATATGAGCTTTGAGTATTCACTTTATAACATAAAATAATTTTGAGAAAAGAGAGGCATTTTGAGAGGAAAATTCTGGAGCATAACAGCTATGTTACACGGTTTTAGAAAACTTTGAAAAGAGAGGGAACATGGGTCGAACAATCATAATTGACCCATAAAAAGTAGAGGGACAAAATAAGAAGTATATATGGACATGGTGATGCAATTTCAAGGAAATACCATTTGAAATGAAAAACATGGAAGGAAGACAAAAATTTGATTTCTCTTATGAAAATTCGGCAGCCTAACGGCGTCACTTAAACTTCAACAAAAATGAATTGAACGGATAAAATAGGGTCTCTCATCATTTGATCATAAGAGATAATTATGATAGATATAGAGATCATAACCCAACATAATAAAAAGGAACTTGAAATATTTGACATGAAAATCGAACTTGAAAAATGAGAAGGGTGAAAGAATCACTTAACAATTCGGCAGCCTAACAGCGTCACTTAAACTATCATAAAACGAAATGATGAGAGTAAGAGGGGATCTCTAATCATATAAACATGAAATAGGAAGTAATAGTAATATAAAATAACATCCTCTCACATAAGAACATGGAGCATAAAAGGAATGACATAAAAGAGATTACATTAAAAGAAAGAGAGGGGTCAGATCCCTTACCTTAAAACGCGACTCTTGAAACTCAATGTTTTGGACCTTGAGGGATTGGGGGCACCTTGGGAGGACTCCTTGGGAGGTAAGGAGACCAGAACTTCGTTGGGGGAGAGTTGGGAGTGAAAACTAAAGGAGGAAAGGGTGGGTATTTATAGGGAAAGTGAAGGGACACGACATTAATGGCCAAGGGACACCTCACTAGTGGTTTTGGCAAAACCATGGGCTTGCCCATGGTTTTTGCCCATGGTATTGGCCAATTGGGACACCTCATACCTTATCTTACTATTCATAATTCGACCATATTGAATATAAACTTAATACATCATTTAATGATGTCATTAAACACCCGTAACTTAAAAACTATATTTTCACTATTAATCGAAAATTCATTTTTTCCAGAAAAATCCCCAAAAATTACCTTAACATAATATCGATGCTCTGAGTTAAAAAATAAATCCCTTTTTATAAAAATAATTTTCTAATTACTTTTAATTAAATTTTTAATTAAAAAACACTATTCATCCGAAAAAACTAATACTTGACTAATAATTTATGAAACCGTTATTTACCCATTTTATTGAATCACATTACTTAATCTAGGTGTCTAAATTATATTAAAACTTTCTTTGAGTGAAATTACTAATCCATTTAGTCCCATTACTAATCCTAAGCGTAAAATCACTATTCATAATTTACTATTCATCAAAAATTAAGTTAATCTTATTAGACTCCAAATTCCTTACTGAACACTTTTGTAGAAGACCATTTTTTGAAAATCATTACACATCATTAGTTATTTAGGGTTTTCATAAATATTTTAAAATATCCTTTTTTTCAAAATTCATCAATAAAATACATTCTAAAATTATCTGGACATTTGAAATTTCACAAACATCACTAAAGGAAGAAATATCAATTCATTCACCCGAAAGGATTACACAAGGAAGCTAGGGTCTCGTCACATAGCCCCTTATAACACTGGCATAAGACCTAAGTGTAAGGTGTTCTATGGTGAGAGAATCTGAGGGAGGCTCAGTTAACAATGCCCTAGTAGTAATCTCTACTAACTTGAACTTCTCCCGCAAGCGTTTCCGTTCAAGCTTGACACGCTGGATTTCGGCTTGGGCTTGGTCCAAAGTGAAGCCCACAGATGCTACCTCCTTCCCAAGCTCTGATAAGTGGGCTTCATATGGTTCGAGTCTACTAGATGAAGCCATCGACTCCTCTTTCTGCATTAACTATTAACATCTTATTAAATCATTAAGAGTAAGTTAATATACTACTCAAAAAGATTGGGTCGTTACATTCTTCCCCCCTTAAGAAATTCCGTCCCCGAAATTTATACTTGAGGCCTAGTCGAAAAGGTGAGGGTACTTTTCCTTCATTATTTCCTCAGGCTCCCAAGTCGCTTCTTCATATTTATGATTCCTCCAAAACACTTTCACAAGGTGGGTAGTCTTGTTTCGTAGGACCTTGTCTCTACGGTCCAAGATCTCTACTGGATGCTTCTCATAAGAGAGGTCATGTTCTAGTTGTACCACCTCTGGGTTCAGTACATGCGAAGGGTCGGGTATGTACTTCCGCAAGAGAGATACATGGAAGACATCGTGAACTTGAGCTAGGTTCGGTGGAAGTTCTAGACGATAGGCCACTACTCCTATGCGATCGAGGATTTCATAGGGGCCGATGTACCTAGGGATGAGCTTCCCTTTCTTACCAAAACAAATGACTCTCTTCCATGGAGATATTCGAAGGAAGAATTTGTCACCAACACAAAACTCCAAGTCCCTTCGACGATCATCAGCATAGCTCTTCTGCCAACTCTGAACAGCCTTTATGTGTTGTTGGATGTCATGAACCTGTTCCATCATCTCTGGCACGAGATCAGGCCCAAGAAGCTCCCTCTCACCAGTTTCATCCCAACAAGTAGGAGTTCTACACTGCTTTCCATACAGAGCTTTATAGGGTGCCATCTGAATACTCGAATGGAAGCTGTTGTTATAGGGGAACTCAACTAATGGGAGGTGTTGATCCCATCCACCATTAAATTCCATTGAGCATAATCTCAACATGTCTTCGAGTGTCTGAATAGTACTTTCAGATTGGCCATCAGTTTGAGGATGATAGGCCGTACTAAAATTCAATTCAGTATTCAGGGCATGTTGAAGACTTTTCCAGAATTTTGATGTGAATCTTGGGTCACGATCAGATACGATGCATAGTGGTACCCCAAGCAGCCTTACCACTTCCTTCACGTATATCTTGGCAAGCTGATCCAGAGAGAAATCTTCCCGAATAGAGATAAAATGGGCTGTCTTGGTGAGACGGTCCACAATAACCCATATCGCATTGTTTCCTTTGGATGTTTTCGGGAGACCAGTTACAACGTCCATAGTGATATTATCCCACTTCCATTCTGGTATGGGTAGCAGTTGTAATACGACCTTAGGAAGTTGTCGTTTTGCCTTTACTTGCAGACACACCAGGTACCTTGTAGTGTAATCAGCAATCTCCATCTTCATGTTATCCCACCAATAATGATCACAAAGGTCTCTATACATCTTAGTGCTTCCCGGATGTATAGAGAAAGTAGAGCTATGAGCTTCATCCATCAGTTCTTTCTTTATCTCCGGAATAGATGGAACACATAGTCTTGTACGAAATTTCAATACACCTTCTTGATCAATATTGAAATCAGGGAACTTCCCATATTTTACAGCCTCCAACTTCTCCTACATCAAAGGATCTTCTTTTTGAGCCTTCTTGATCTTCTCCAGTAATGAAGGTTGAGAAATAATTTGGAATAGGGATGATGATGTCCTTTTCCTTATAATTCCCATGTCCAGTTTTACTAGATCATTAATCAAGGGATCTCCTAGGATCCCCATTATTGCTAGAACAACAGGATCATTCCTGCTTAATGCATCCGCGACTTTGTTTGCTCTTCCAGGGTGATAATGAATTGAACAATAATAGTTATTAATAATCTTCAACCATCTCCTTTATCTCATGTTCAATTCATTCCGTGTGAAAATATACTTTAGACTTTGGTGGTCAGTTTATATATCACATTTCCCCCCATAAAGATAGTGCCTCCATATCTTTAGAGCAAAAACAACTGCCTCCAACTCTAGATCATGCGTAGGCTAATTCTGCTCATGAATCTTCAACTGTCGAGATGCATAACCAATTACCTTGTCATTTTTCATGAGGACGCACCCAAGCCCTTTCAGAGATGAATCGCTAAAAATAACGAATCCTTCTCCGATAGAGGGTAGTGTTAACACAGGTGAAGTAACCAATCTCTTCTTCAGCTCTTGGAAACTTTCCTCGCATTCCTTTGTCCAGATGAACTTAACCCCTTTTCGAGTCAACTTGGTTAGTGGATTAGAAATCCGTGAAATGTTTTTCACAAACCTCCTATAATATCCTGCTAAACCAAGGAAACTACGAATCTCAGTTACTGTTGTGGGTTGAGGCCACTCCTCCACAACCATTGTCTATGCATGATCAACCGAGATTCCTTCATTGGTTACGATGTGCCCCAAGAAAGCCACCTGTTGTAACCAAAACTCACACTTGCTGAACTTCCCAAAGAGCCTCTCCTTCTGCAGAGTTTTCCATATAACCCTTAGATGATCTTCATGCTCCTCACGACTTTTTGAATATATCAAAATAGCATCAATAAAAACTACCACAATGTTATCAAGGTAGTCCTTAAAGACTCTATTAATCAAATCCATGAAAATAGAAGGAGCATTAGTCAAGACGAAGGGCATAACAGTAAACTCATAATGCCCATATCTTGATCGGAAGGCAGTATTTGGAATATCTTACTTCTTCAACCTCAGTTGATGATAACCAGATCGAAGGTCAATCTTAGAGAAGAATTGAGCCCCGCGAAGTTGGTCAAATAAATCATCAATTCATGGAAGAAGATATCTGTTCTTCACTGTAATCCCGTTCAGTTCTCTATAATCGATGCATAGCCGTATTGATCCATCCTTCTTCTTCACAAAGAGAACTGGTGCTCCCCAAGGAGACACACTCGATCGGATAAACCCCTTCTCCAACAAGTCTTGGAGTTGTTTCTTTAACTCTTCTAGCTCCACATTTTCCATTCTATACAGAGTATTTGATATCGGTTGAGACCCAGGTACGATTTCAATGGAGAACTCTACATCTCTTTCTAAGGGAGGTCCAGGAAACTCCTCAGGAAATACATCCATGTATTCCTGAACAATCGGAACATCATCTATTTGTATGATCCCTTTTCCTTCTTCATCATCACCGATTAACTCCATAAATAAATATATAGTAGGTGCTTCTAGATAGGGATCAGTTCGGGATATCTCTCCTTGGAAGATAACTGTCGGTCGTTCATTCAAGACTAGTGAGATTTCCTTACTTCTGCATTTGATCTTATAATTATACTTTGAGAGCCAGTCCTTCCCTAGTATAATGTCGAATTCCATCATGGGAATGACTACTAGATTTGCGATAAGATTGTGCTCACCAAAGTAAACAATAGAGTCTCTAAATACTGTTGATGCAAGGATAATCCCACTTGGAGTCTTGATAGAAAACTCTACCTCTAGCAGTTCGGGGATTGATTCTATATTCCTTGGAAACTTGGAGGAAATAAATGAATGCGTAGAACCAGAATCAAATAATGTACTTGATAGTTTTTAGAGGACGACAAGAGTACCTGCTACCACATCGTTCGGAATTTCAACTTCAGCTGTTATGATAGGGAAAGCACGACCTTTATCCCTTGGCCTCTGTTGAGGTTGATGGTGATTCTCCTCCACCGCCCTCGGATTTGGACATTGATTAGCAAAGTGCCCAAGCTGTCCACACTTGAAGCATGTGACTTCGGGTAGGGCCAGAACCATCTTTCCTCTGTCGTTAGTGTTGGGAAGCTGAGGCTTCCCCTCACTATGACAATTCCGAGCAATATGGCCTCCTCTTCCACACTTTTAGCACTTGCCACTTCTGTTCAAGAAGTTCCCCAGATGATTATTCCCACATTTATTGCATGTGGTAAGTTGAATTTGCTTTCCACCTCTTCCCTGATCAAAAGACTTCCCTAAACTGGGCTCCAATGATCTCTTCTTTTCATTTGGTTTATGAGACCACTGTGTCTCACCAAACTCCATCTCGACTTTCATAGCACTTCAAACTATTTCTTCATAGATATCATAGTCCCTGTTGGCTAGATTCTTCCACAGATGAGGTCGTAGTCCACCAAAGAATCTATCAACCTTCCCATTAGGGTCCATGACAAAGCTTGAGGTATAACGGGAAAGCCTTGTGAAGTTCATCTCGTAGCTTCCGACAGATTCGTTCTCCTTCTTCTTCAGCTCGAGAAACTCTTTCTCCATTATCGTTCTCATGGAACGAGGGAAATACTTGTTAAGGAAAATTCCACGAAATTCTTCCCACTCCATAGCTTCTATCTCTCCTCGTGGCTTCGTGTTTTTGATCATTGACCACCACTGATCAGCTTCCCCCTCTAGGTGGTAAACAGCAAGGGTGACTTTTTCTTGTTCTGAACAATGAAGTACATAAAAGATCTTTTCAATGGAGCTTATCCATTGTTCCGCAACCAATGGGTAAGTAGATCCACTAAATGTTGGTGGTCGTTGACGCATGAAGGACTCAATAGAGTGTTTTTTCCTTCGTGGTGAGGTCGGCCTCTCAGCTTGATTCAAGTTATTACTCATAACTTCAGTCAGTTGGTTCATCATTCGCATGAATGTTTCCATTCCGGCTTCCATCGGAGGGCCGTCAGCACATGGTGCATTGTGGTCACCATCGGAACGGTTCCTTCTATTTCCTGCCATTTTCTAAAAGAATAAAACCTTAGTAAGAAACTTATTCCATTTATGAATCTTTTAACTAAGACTTCATTCTTAGACAATTACACTTTTCTATAATTCCTTCATAATGATTCATAAAAATCATGTGATTAACCAAACATATCCCCCGAGAGTGTCATAACCAAGAGAGCAGCAAGGCCCGTTATCATGCACCAGTTCCCATTCAAGTCTAGCTCAAAGCAGTGTTTTCGGGTTTTAGCCCTATGTACATCTGTGCCAGAGCCGCCTCTACCTACTCGTATCCAGACATGGATGTATTTGTTTGATAAACCACTTACTCAATAATTACCAAAATACCAGGAAGTTTTCCTATATTTAAACTTTTCAATAGGGTTCTTCCTAAATTTTTTATATCCTAATTTCCACAAATAACTCAACCATCCTTTGATACCAACTATAGCATCCCGTCTTTTTATAACATAAACTTTCATTATATTACACAAAACTGGGGATCTTTTAGGTTTAGTGTCTTGGAAACCAGGAACATAATACATAAAAACAACATAAAGCATTCTTCTTAAACACTTGAAAGGATTATTCTTTAGTTCATCCTAGGTTCATTACTTCATCTCATAACCTGGGGACATACATCAAAAGAAAGGGTGAGCAGAAGGCCCAGTAAGGGAAACAATAGAAACATTTTACATGTGAACCTGAGATACTTCACTAAGGACATGAAAAGAAATATAAGGCATGAGAAATAAATCATGAGATACATCATAATAAAAATAACATTTTTCATAACTTGAAGATGTGGCTGCAACATTTAATATTGACAATCGTTTCGTTTCACCAAGGTCCATCCCCAAGGTGTCGTTAAAAATTACCATGTTTATTCACCAAGGCGTCGTTAAAATGGTCATCTCTAGAGATTAAGTCTTTACCCAATGCATTGGAGCGCTATCAGGGCACACCCTTAAATTTGACGTTATTATCATGTGAGACACATATATAATCATCAAAAATTTCATAAATAACCCATATAGCATAAAATAAATGGGTTTCATTTCATAATCATAACTTTTTAAAAACTGCTTTAAAGACATGATCTATACGTTACTTTAAACCCACAGAAAGGGAAAGAGGCTATCATGTATGTAAATCGCAGAATTTAAAATAGAACATTTTTATATACATGTGAATACCCCTATAGAAATAGGAGCTTTGAGTATTCACTTTATAACATAAAATAATTTTGAGAAAAGAGAGGCATTTTGAGACGAAAATTCTGTAGCATAATGACTATGTTACACGGTTTTAGAAAACTTTGAAAAGTGAGGGAACAAGGGTCTAAAAATCATAATTGACCCATAAAATAGTAGAGGGACAGAATAAGAATTATATATAGACATGGTGATGCAATTTCAAGGACATAGCATTTGAAATGAAAAACATGGAAGGAAGACAAAAATTTGATTTCTCTTATGAAAATTCGGCAGCCTAACAGCGTCACTTAAACTTTAACAAAAATGAATTGAACAGATAAAATAGGGTCTCTCATCATATGATCACAAGAGATAATTATGATAGATAAAGAGATAATACCCCAACATAATAAAAATTAAATTGAAAGATTTGACATGAAAATCGAACTTGAAAAATGAGAAGGGCGAAAGAATCACTTAAAAATTCGGCAGCCTAACGGCGTCACTTAAACTTTCATAATACGAAATGGTGAGAGTAAGAGGGGATCTCTCATCATATAAACATGAAATATACAGTAAGAGGAATATAAAAGAACATCCTATCACATAAGAAAATGGAGCATAAAAGGAATGACATAAAATAGATTACATTAAAAGAAAGAGAGGGGCCGGATCCCTTACCTTAAAACGTGACTCTTGAAACTCAATGTTTTGGACCTTGAGGGCTTGGGGGCACCTTGGGAGGACTCCTTGGGAGGTAAGGAGACCAGAACTTCGTTGGGGGAGAGTTGGGAGTAAAAAATAAAGGAGGAAAGGGTGGGTATTTATAGGGAAAGTGAAGGGACAAGGCATTAATGGCCAAGGGACACCTCACTAGTGGTTTTGGAAAAACCATGGGCTTGCCCATGGTTTTTGCCCATGGTATTGGCCAAATTGGACAAATCATACCTTATCTTACTATTCTTAATTAGACCATATTGAATATATACTTAATACATCATTTAATGATGTCATTAAACACTCGTAACTTAAAAACAATATTTTCACTATTCATCGAAAAATCAACTTTCTCAGAATAATCTGAAAATTTCACCTTAACCAATTATCAATTCTTTGATTTCAAAAATGAAATCAATTTTATAAAAATAATTTTTTAAATATTTTTAATTAATTTTTTAATTAAAAAAACTATTCACCGAAAATTCATTTTTTCCAGAAAAATCCCCAAAAATTGCCTTAACATAATATCGATGCTCTGAGTTAAAAAATAAAGTCCTTTTTATAAAAATAATTTTCTAATTATTTTTAATTAAATTTTAAATTAAAAAACACTATTCATCCGAAAAAACTAATACATGACTAATAATTTATGAAACCGTTATTTACCCATTTTATTGAATCACATTACTTAATCTAGGTGTCTAAATTATATTGAAACTTTCATTGAGTGAAATTACTAATCCATTTGGTCCCATTACTAATCCTAAGCATAAAATAACTATTCATAATTTACTATTCATCAAAAATTAAGTTAATCTTGTTAGACTCCAAATTCTTTACTGAACACTTTTGTAGAACACCATTTTTTGAAAATCGTTACAAATCATTAGTTATTTAGGGTTTTCATAAATATTTTAATATATCCTTTTTTTTCAAAATTCATCAATAAAATACATTCTAAAATTATCTGGACATTTGAAATTTCACAAACATCACTAAAGGAAGAAATCTCAATTCATTCACCCGAAAGGATTACACAAGGAAGTTAGGGTCTCGTCACATAGCCCCTTATAACACCGGCATAAGACGTAAGTGTAAGGTGTGCTATGGTGAGAGAATTTGAGGGAGGCTCAGATAACATTGCCCTATTAGTAATCTCTACTAACTTGAACTTCTCCTGCAAGCGTTTCCGTTCAATCTTGACACACTGGAGTTCGGCTTGGGCTTGGTCCAAAGCGAAGCCCACACATGCTACCTCCTTCCCAAGCTCTGATAAGTGGGCTTCATAAGGTTAGAGTCTACTGGATGAAACCATCTAATCCTCTTTCTGCATTAACCATTAACATCTTATTAAATCATTAAGAGTACGTTAATATACTACTCAAAAAGATTGGTTCGTTACATGTCGCATAGAAGAATAAAGTTGAAATGAAAATCCATTACCACATTAGTAATAATTTGAATAAGAATCCCCAATAAATCATAAAATAAAATTAAATGTTTAATATAATGAATATAATTATAGTGATGATTTAACATATCATATTGGAATCTTATAAACAAAAATAATTAACGTGTGGGGAATTTGCATATGTCTCCCTGAAAGAAAAGAGAGACAATAAATCTTTTTACTATAAGTCTCAACGTCCTTCACACACATTCAAAACTGTTGTGTAATAAATATAATTTTATTATAAAGGTATTATGGAAGAATATGTATTTATATAATAACATATATTATCCAATTATGACCATTTATTAACTGTTTATTAACAATTCCATGTAAAAGTCAAGTTTTTGGTAATAACATTTTTGTTTTTTGTTCATGTTTTTCTTTGTTGTTTTTGGTCCTCTTACTTTGATCCTAGAATTTATAATCTACATAATTTTAATAATGATTTAAATATCATATATATTCATTATATATGTATTTATACTCTTCAATAAATTTTATATATAGAAAATGAAATACACCATTCATTGAGACGATAGATCGTACTTACCCATGAACGTTGTTTCCATATTATCGATAGATTTAAATAAAGAAAGGTAAAAAATATATTAAAATTGAAAAATAATTTTTATGTCATATATATTAAATATTATTATTAAACCAATCATTATTATATTATATTTAATACGTGAATCAATCTCATTGTTTCGCAAGGTCGTAGTCTGCAGTACTGACAAGCGACGTTACTGTATTCCCAAAGAATGGAAGATAAGAAGGTGTACGTGATATAATAATTAAAAAATTATAATAATATCATAAATATCCTGTATAATCATTTAATAATTCATTATATATATTTTTGAGACTTGGAAATGGAAAAATAATTGACATTGGTTTGCGAGGTGGTAGTCATTGGTACACATGAATGTCGATTTTGTATCCCATTTGATGGAAGATGGAAAGATAAAGGTTATGAAATTATCATGATAAAATCTTATTACATGTAATATAATGTTTATATTATATAATTATGGGTTAATAATAATTCATATAGATTTGTGAATAAATAAAATAAAATGCTCGGTAAGGGACGTTGCCACTTCTTTAGACCAATTTTTTGGTTTGTACCAAATGGATCATCAGGTTGGAATTTTGAAAATAAAGGGTTCTATGATGAGGGGGTAATTAAGGATGTTATCTGAGAATTAATTGGATGAATAAAAAGTGTTTTTGTTTTTTAAAATGATAGGATAGGTGGTTGCCTTTTATAAGTTTGGTGAGTAGCACAGTTGTAATATTTGAAATGAAAATGGTGTACCGATGTTTTTTACATGACAGAAGGCTCCAAAATGGTCCATTAAAAATACTAGAGGAGATGTGGTCTAAATATGACCATAAAATGGATGTTAAAAATTTTTATGGCATTTTTTATTCATATCATTTTAGATTAAGTATCGGTAAACCCATTGGTAGTTTAACTATGAAAACAATTTTTTCATTTTTATTACTCATTATGGTGAAAATTTAATTATAACATATTAAATAATATTAATTATTTTTATCCCAAATTTGGAATAAATTTTTTTCAAGTTAAATTCACAGAAGTTTCAAAACTAAATTTAAATTTAACCCTCCAGATGCAATGAGGATGTGGTATTTCAATTAAAGAAAAAAAATATTTCAAAGTTAATATATTAAAATTTGAATATGAAAATGATTACAGTGAACTAAATTTAATTGGTATATAAATTATTTAACTAATTGTTCTTTTTATGACCATATTAAAATACATTTTATGTCTTTAAAGGCATAGAATGAAATAATAATTCTAAATAAAAACAAATAATTTTCACTAGTAATCAAAAAACTTACTTTCTTATAAAATTATCAAAAATTAACTCTAAAATAATTTTGACATTATTATTTCAAAATTAATTTCATTTTTCAAAATAAATTTTCTAAATGTGTAAAAAATTAATTCTAAGATAAGTTTGAAAAAAATATACAAATATGTTTTTTTTGAAAATTACAGTTTTAAAAATAAAATTAAATTTATTCCTATAAGTTTTCTAGAATAAAATGTATGAAACCTATTAAAACTTTTATTGAATATATAATATATAATTATAATTATAAAATTCACAAATTATTATGTATTTAATTTATTTATATAGATAAAAATATTTTGCATAAAAATTGTTTTGTAGAAAAATATTCCCATTATTTTCAAATGGGTTTTATTTCGATTAATAATTACATGGTCACCAACTAATTAATTATATATACATGTTCAAACCATATATTTTCATAATTTATTTAATCATACTCATACCCTATATTATACCAACTAGGTGATGACTATCGTATTGAATTATAATATTTTAATAGTATGTTATGTTTTTTAAACATAGTGTTGCGTATAACACATGATATCAAAAATATTAAAATTATTCAAAAATATATTTTTTGAAATCTCAAGTTACATTATACCAATGAAAAATTAATTTCATACTCACAATTTTTACTTTTTCTTGGTAAACAATTTTTTAGCATTTAAAAATCCTTCTGTGGGAAAACCACATCATAAAAGGAGATAATAAAATTTCCTATTGAAAAGAGAGAAATTTATTTTTGAAGTTTATGTAGAATAATACATTCTTGGTTTCTAAATAGTAGAACCAAAGTGGAAGTGAAAACATGGACTTAGAATAGAAAACTAAAAACTGAATACTGATAGAGTCTAATAGAAAACATGGTCAGGGGAAAGTCAATGAATACCAATCCATAAAAACATATACATAAAAAGGTTTATTGATATCCTCAAAGAAGATTAAAATAGGGGAAAAAATTATTTCAATATAATATTCATAATGTTGGGGAATTTTTAGGAGAAGATATACTTACTTGATTTTAATCTATTTCATAACCATATTCTCATCCTTTGGCTATGCCTTGATTAATTTTTACTTCATCTCTAACTCTAAGAGATGAATTTATTATGTCTAAAGAACTGAATATGATCCATAAAATAAAGATAATTCATTCCTTCAATATAAATTATATATTTCCACATAAAATCATAGAGTATTTAATATAATAAAAATATAAAAAAATTTATAAACTCCATCAGTGTTAACATATACTACCTTTTTCATCAAATCATTAATCACTTTAGGGGTTATCAATGCTATCGAGTTTAAATTATCTATATCAATCATATCTTTATGTAAACTACAAAAATTTTCCAACATAAGGAACATATTAATTTTTATCTTCCCTTAATGATGTGTTTTCTATAAAATGTCACCTCTCTATTAAATCACATTTCCAGTTCATCATATCCATTAAATATGTTCTTGTAAATGATTAATGTAAAACTTATATATGTAAATTATTATATATTTAAAAATTTATATAACATAAATATTTAATTCTAATACATAAACACATCAATGATTCGATATTTTTATAAACCATTAACTTTTGTTTGTCATATTATTCCCTAAAACATATATCCTTTAATATTTCATTTTAGTCTCTTCATCATCAATAACATTACAAATAATTATACAAAATATATGATTATATTCATGGGATATACCTTTATAAAATTAATTTTCATAATTCCCATACTTTAAACATTGGAAAAATTGAACTATTAATGATATCATAGGGATAAAATTATTCTCAACCATTTTGTAAGTCAAAATTTTCATTTTTGACAGTGAAAATTTTTAGACTTGTGTCCTTCTTTTCCACACTCAAAATATCATTTCATTTATTTGTGACATTAAATGGAGTTTTTATTCCCACATTATTAACATTTGATAAATTTAATATTCTTTCTTATATAGTATCCAACACCCAACCTCTCAACCAACTCTATCCTTCCCTTATTTGGTGAGTCCGAAAGTTCATTAATTTTTATATTTTTAATCATATATCATTATAAATTATTATTCATAATCACATGTTTCTTCACCCTTTTTATCATCAATTTCTTAATAATAAACACATTTTCTGTCATATTGAACATTAAACCAATTCATTATGGTTCACTCCATTGTCTAGAAAAAAAAATCATTTTTTCAGCAACAATAATCATAGTGGGAGTCGACATAATCAAGAAAATCAATTACAGGATGACTACATCCGAACAATTTATTTTAAATATATGATACAAAAATCATAACCCATGTCATGCATATTAATTATTTAAATCCTTTATTATTTAATTTAAATTGTATGTAATTTTCTAAATAATATCCTTTGGAAGTGTGAAACTATGTGTGTAGCAGGGCTCATTATCGTGAACTAGGTGATGATCAATTCTATATCAATGAACCCTTTTAAGAGTTATTACCCTAATGTAACTCTATTAAAAATCCATATCCACATATAGTATCAAAAAATGAATTTATTTCCATGAATAGAACTCAGTAAATCATTTACCAAAATTCTAGGGTATATTACTATAATTTTACTCATAATTAAACGTATCCATAAGGACATCACTAAGAATACCCTTAGAAATATCCCTTGGTATTTCAATAATGTTTTCTTATACTGGTTTCCAATGGTTAACTAAACCATTTCTTTGATACCAACAACTTCGACCTAGTGTTTTTAAACACAAATATCCTATATTTTTAAATGTATAGTAAATACATTTCATAATAATATGATCGAGGACTGTAATAGTTCATTTTACATAGAGACTAGAAAAAATATTCTTATATAGTTAAGGATATTTAAAATCTCTAAAAAATATCTTCTCACATTATATTCCTCTTCGGCATACCCTACATAAACCTTTTACCATATGATGGGGAAGGAATCATAAGAAAGGGTGGGCTCAGATTCTCAGTAAGGATAAAAATAGGCCACATAAATCTATGATCATATGATATCACTTTATATGAATGAGTGTATGTAATCATGAAAATTTCATACAATGTTTATACACATCCTTTCATAGATCATAAACACGAGTCGAGACATAAAAAATTATTATTTCAAAAAAAAACACGGACCATAAGAGTGATAAATCATTATAATTTAATCATGAACAAAAAGTTCATTTCATAAAAGTTTCACCATCATAAATATAGAAAATCATAACATATTACAAGTTTATCTACCAATATAATAAATATAGTGGATAAAATCTTATCACATGTTTCCCATTGTGGATCGGGATGTACCTATATCCCATAGTTGATCAAGACTCGCTTATTTTCCATACTGGATCAGGATACACCTACTACCCATAGTGGTTTAAGATAGACTTGTTTTCCATATAAGATTAAGTCCATTTACCTATTTTCAATTTTTATATAATGAAATATTATTCAATACCCAATCCATTAGAGGGAGATATTGGTCCCTCCCATAAAATATGAAGAGTCATATGTATATTCACCACAATATCAAAAAAAAATTAATTATATTATTACCGATGAAATGAAATGGAATTTATAAACATTTCATTATATTATAACCTATCTAAAATATATAGGTTTAATAATAATTTTATCATTTCATCATATTAAGACACATGATTTGAAGGAGGATTCATTATCATTAATTCATTGTATAATCCATGAAAGAGAAACAAGTTACATAAAAATCATGCCATCATAAACATAAAACATTCATAGAAAGAATAATAATGGTATCATTGGATCATATATCTAGTAAGTAATAGGTTATGTTAATGGATGTCATCTTATAAGGAAAAATATTTTTAATAGTCACTTGGGAAATTTCTTGTGTGAAATAATTTTTTTTGAAAATAAAATTTTAATAATAAAATTTCATAAGAAAATTTGAGAATCTCTTTTTTTGAAAATAATCATTCAATATTATAATGAAATATTTAAAAGTAATTTAAAAAATGTCTTGTTGAAAATATCAGTTCATCTAGGAAGAAAACATTTTAAAACATAAATAATTTTGAAACGATTTTCCCTTCAAAATAACCTTAGAAGTAAGAGGATGGATATTTAAAAACAATTTAAAATTCATCTTGAGTGCCATATACTTTCCTATTTTAAAAAAAAACTTTTTATATGATAACTCAATTTTAAAACCCTTTTCTTTGATGATAACCTTTAAAACATTTAAAGGAATCTTTAGAACAATTTTAATTTTTCTGAGGAAAATAAAATTTCCAATTTCAAATAACTTTTCAATAGATAAATCATTTCGAAAATATTTTTCAATATTAATAACTATTAACACTTATAAAGGAATCTTTGAAAATCACTTAAAAATTTTCTTAGATAAAATATCATTTCTTCTTTGAAATATTCTGAATAAAATATAATTTTAAATGAAAATAAATTTCATTGAAAATAACCATAAAAACATAAAATAGAATAATCAATGAAAATAATTTTCCTGGTGATGGTAAATCCTATACATGTTGTGCATGTTGAAATAAAGATTGTTTTCACATTTTTGATAAAATCAAAATGGGAATTGTTTAGAGTATGAAATGAAAATTCCATTCAAAATATTTTCTAAAATTCAAAACATGGGTAATGATAAATTTATTAAATAATATTTATAATCTTAAAATAAAATTTAAATATTTTTTTGAGAACATGGTTTTAGATGAAAATAGGGTTTTTGAACGAAGAGAGAAGTAAAGATAACTTATATGAACAAAATTATTTTGAAATAATAAATACATAAAGAGAGTAAAATTAGTTGAAAACAAATATTATAATTATATAAACATAGTATAATAAAGTTAATGAGCTTCTTGAGTGATATTTCAATATATTCCTTCATAGGAAGCATAAAAATAAATAATCTTGGTAAACAATGAGATTATATTATAAAACCCATTATTTTTAATATCGTATCATAAGACCCAATGAATAAATAAAATTAAATTAAACATAAAATAACATCATAATTAATAATTTCATGTCATTAAAATTTAACGGGGAGGTATATAATCTTCATAAAATTATATTGGTATATATCTCAACGAAGGAAAATTGAGACAAAATCCCTTACGAATTTAGTAACATTTGAACCATAAAACCCATAAAATATATATAATCAAATAGAAATATAAATTCCAATTATTTATTGGTGAATTATTGAAAAATAAATTCATGTTTTTTATATACACAATATAAAATAAATAGTTAGTGAATATTTTATTTTCTCACAAAAGTAAACAGTGAGGTTAAAATCCCTTACCAATTTAGTAATCTCTTCAATCGTAAGACAGAAGAAAGAATAAAATAAAATAAAAAATTAAATATAATTTAAATTAGGATATTAATTTTATAACATGGAAAAAGGTAAGTATATACACCATAAAAAATAAATTGGTGGTGAATTTTCATATGTCTCCCAGAAATAAAAGACAAACTAGAAATCCCTTACCATAAGCATCAACTTCCTTCATACAAATTTGTCCCTAATGTATAATAAATATAAGTTTATTAAAATTAAATTTTAAGATCCATAATTAAATATATCATACAATATATTATTCACTTATGAAATTTTGTTATAATGTATTAACAATTCCACATTAAAGTCATGTTTTGTGTAATAACCAATTTTTTTCATTCATATTTTCATTTTTTATATTTGTTCATATTAATTTAATAAATGTTAAATCATATAAATAATTTTATAAATTATATAAATATCATATATATTTATTACATATGTTTTTATAGTAATCTGAAAATTAAATGGAAGGATAATGAAATATACAGTTCATGGAGATAGTACGTCATACATTTACATTATTATTGTCTCTTTTTTGTCAACGTATGGAAAGAAAAACTGTAAGAAAATTTATTACTATTATATTGGTTTTTTTAGATCACATATAACACATATTTTCTAAAACCTTACCTTATTACCTTCCATGTAATTTGTGGATTAATCACATTGCTTTGCAAGGTGGTAGTAACTATTCAAATGAGTGACATTATTGTACTACCATAGAATGGGAGGTAAGATGGTATATGTGATATAATATATATATATAGAAGTATAATTATATAATAATAAAAAATAAAAAAATTTAATTCATCAATGTATGCTACTTTTAGAGGTGTTAATGGAAAAACAAATGACATTGGTCAACGGGGTGATACTCCATCGTACACAGAAATGATGATTTCATAACCCATTTGATGGAAGTTGAGAATAATTTACGTAATTAAATATAAATAACAATATCTCAATATATTTAATATATTTATATTATAAAATAATCTAGTTTTAATAAAATTTTAATGAGGTGGAGGATTAAATAAAATAAAATTCCCAAATAGGGATGTTACCTATTCTCCAAGAAACTTATTTTGGTTTTCAGCAGAAGGATTATTAGGTTATATTTAAGTGAAAGATAAGTATTTTAAAATTATATGAGTGAATTATGTAATTATGTATTATAATTATTGATTAATAAAATCATTTTGGTATTTTGAAGTGGAGAAGAGTGGGGGTCGTAACTTATAATTAAGGTGAGTTAAACACTTGTAATTTTCAAAAAGAAAAATTTGTACCCATATTTTTCACAATAAACATGTCTAAAAAATGGTTCAGTATATATAATAGAAGATTTAGTTTCTAAATATTTTCATGAAATTGATGATTTCCTTGTTTTAGGTCATTTTTACCCTTAACTTTTTAGATTAACCCTCGTCAAACCTATTTTTACCTAAATAGTGGTAAATAATTTTTACTATTTTAAAAATTCAATGTGGTAAATAAATAACATAGCCCTAATGGATAATATAAAATCTCTTTATTGCAAATAATTAATCCATTTTTCCAAATTACATTCACAAAATTGGAATTTTATAATTTAAAATAAATCCGGCAGATGCGACGAGAAATGGAGTTTTCAATGAGAAAAAAGTTCAAAAGTTAATTTTTTTATACAAAATGTCAATATTAAAAATATATAAACGAAAAAATTGTAATAAAATATTTATAATAGAACTAATTATTCTTTTAAAACCATCATACTAATATATTATTAGTTTTAATATGATTTAAAACAAATGAAAATTCTAAATAAAAACATGCATTTTCAATATTCAATAAAAAATATTTCTTAAAAAATTCTAAAAACCTAACCATAAAATAATCATGAAATTATTATTTAAAAATTAATTTTATTATTTCAAATAAATTTTCAAAACATTTAAAAAATAAATTTTGAAATAAGTGCACAAAAGGCGACAAAACAGGTTTTTTAACCAATAGAGTTTTATGCGTAAAAGTAGAGTTATTCTTATCTCTTGGATAGAAAATTAATAAGACAGATGTTAAAAGTTTAAATAAATAAATTATATATATATTTCAAAAAAATAATTCATTCAAAGGTATTTATTTAATTTATTGATATTCAACATATTTGTGCACATAAAAGGTGTTTTTTCAGAAAAATCTTCCCTTAAATTTCAAAATGTTTTTTATTTTCATTTATAAAAAAATTTTCATGAAGGAATTCATTATGTATACATTTATAAGATATATATTTACATAATTTAGTTAATAATATTGATAACCTCTATTCCAATCACTCTGTCCTAATATTAATCTTAAATTATAATGTTTTAATAATATGTCACATTTCATTTAACAATTGTATTTCATATAACACAAGTAATAGAAAAGATTAAATGTATTCAAATAATAAATTTAAAAAAATATTTGAGTGTAACATGAGAAATTAGTTTTTATTCAGTTTTAGTATTTAAAATCACATTTTTTACTTTATAAAGATATATTTATTTGATAATTGTGCTAACCGTGGTTTGATTCCCTTGGTTTATGTTATGTATTGTACATTAATTTTCCATTATAGGATGGATTGAATTTTTATATATGAAACTTCTATGTAATGTAAAATGAGGTATTTCGTATGAGGATATTTGAGGACATATGAAATTATTTGTTATGTTTCATTGATTATTATTATGATAATCACGGGGATTGTTTTTTTATATCAACTTCATTGTATTTATGGTATCCATAAGTAGAAAAAAGTGATTTAGGTTTATAATAAAATAGTATAGATTATTAAATGACTAGTTTCCTCCCGTAATGTATTATTCCTTTTTAGAGGAGTTTCATATTTTGGATATTACTGTGAATCATAAACTTATATGTTATGAAATTAATGCAGGGAAATAATTGATTATATTATCTATTTTTGAGGATCATCCCACTTTAGGATATAGAGAGTTTCCTAGGACACTTATAAAGTAGATATTGATGTAATCTTAGGGATTTAAATTGTACACTTTACAGTATCCCCATATACTCTTTTGATTATATGGAAGTTGTTTCTTATGTCGGTTTCCTCTTTTTTGAAATTTGTTTCCTACATTTTCTTATATAATTCACAATTCTATGTTTGGGTTTTATTTTATATTTTATTTTCAAATGGAAGTAAAATAATGATTCTGAAATCCAAAGTGAAATTTTAGATTCATGTATAATATTTTTAGAATTGTTTTTAAATTGTAAAATGGGATTGGTTTTGTTTCACATACCATCAAAAGTACCCATTTTAGGTTTTAACTTGTAATCAAATACTAAGTGTTCATCCGAATCATTTTATATAAATGGTGTTAATAGTTTCATTATAGGTAAAAAAGATATTTTGTTTCCTTTTCATATCTTTTTACGATAAAAATTATTTTCAAAATATTATTTAATCTAGAATTTATGAAATATTTGATAAAATTAATTCCATACTATTAGTGGAATCCTACCGAGAATATTTTTATCACAACCTACGTAAATACTTGTATGTTTCAGGAATTATCAAGGGTTTCCTAGAAGACATATTGAGTTGACTTGGGTTATTTCATGATACTTATGGTTGGTTTTTATTTTTGACATACGCTTTAAATATATTTATATAGTGTTCAACATGGTAAATTGATCTATCATATTTTGGGTAACATAGGAAGATATCTTATCCCAGGGAAACCATTATGTAAACCATAACATTAAAGAATGATTGTGGAAATGAATTATCTAGTTCCCATACTATATTATTAAAAATAGTAGGGATTGTTTACTAGCTAATATGATAGATAAAAAACATCTGATAAACAGGAAATAAATTATTTTTAATTTTAATTAGAGACAGTTTCATTAAAACACTAATATGATTAGAAAAAGTATAGTATCAAATAATAATGTTTTTTAAAATCCATGGTTAGAAATTAAAAATACATACTCATAACCCCACTCCCCTGAACATTCTCATTCATTGGAATTAAATTTCACCTCTACACCTTTCACTCAATGATCACTACTACCTTTCACCATTTCCCCCTCACCACTACAAATCATTACTAGTATGCTCAATCATCGACACCCTCTCACCATTATTCTTGATAATCCTATTCCCTATTTTCTGGTTTTTAACAAGTTCCAATACCATAAAATAACTGATTTTATCTTTTTATTTCTATATTATTTGTTCACCCCGGTGTGATTTTTTTATTTAAACATGTGGGATTTTGAGACGATACTATTTTAGAAGTTTTACTTTGCATGTCCATTAATATTTATTTACTAGGTATATGTGTAAAATTATTTTTTTATTTTTTCGACTCCTCATGCGTTAATCATGTTTTAATGATCACAAATCTTGAACATTCTATAAATCTTGTTAATCCTATTTAATCTTTCTCAAATCATGTGTATAAGTGGTTGGTTTCTTTATGCTTTAAATAAACTTATCCAAGATCATCAGTGCTATGTTTGATTACTGTAAACTATATTTTTAATTTCTGTTATAATGGATTTTATTGATAAATGATTATGTCTAGTCCATTCTATGAATATCATTTCTTATGTCTCAATACAAATATTTGGCTAAGTCTGAGAAACCATGAGTCTGCCAGTGGTTCTATTTTTCTGACACCGTGACCCATACACTGTGACCAGACATCGTGACAAGACACCATGGCCAGACACCGTGACTAGACACCATAACCCAGATACCATGACCAAGACACCATGACCAATACAAAGTGACCCAGACACTGTGAACCAAATACTATGACCTGACACCGAAACCAATTTCAGATCTGTTGATGTCTGTGACATTGGTTCCTTACTGAGACATCGTTGGATGTTTGGTGAGGTATAGGACACCATGATCATAATATTGCATCTGTGCTACCAGTTCATAATCTCTATACAAAAATTCCATCATGAATATCTCACTGGTCAATGAAAAATAAGGAGACACCATTTGATGGTGACACTATTTTTAAGTGACAACATTTCCAGACAGACTGTGACACCATTCATGAATCTATTTGGTAGTTTTCTATTTAATTTATAAAGGCCATATTTGCGTCTTTTAAATGAACTAACATAATTAATATTTCTTTATAGACTTGTCACCTTACATTACTAGGTACGACGTTCAGAATACATGCATCCTATAGGCTCCAACTCAGCACTCTAAGAATAAAAAGAAAATCATAGCCCCAAAAAAAGTGGTGTGAAATAGTGGAGAAGCGTGAAACGACACATGCCGCTCAATAAATATGAATAACACACTAATCATTCATGAATAAAAAATTTGGAATACCATAGATCAGAGTCAAGAACATATTTTCAATACCAACTCCACGAATAACACACACCAAATCTTACTGGAAACTAGAGAACCAGACTTGCGATAATCTATTTTTCACAAGAGGTTTCAATTATTACATCTTCTTCATCCTAGAAGTCTAGAGATACTAATAATAACACTCAGAGAACTTCTAACCATATCTCATCATCTCTGCTCTGTGGTGTATTTTTTTTAACTTTTGTGAAGAGTGTGTGTGTCTGTATAAAAACATGCACTATCTCTTGCACTAAACAGAATGATACAATATATCCTTCATCTCATATATTTTTACAATTTTTTACTCCCTTTGATAAGTGTGTAAGTGGTCCCTATATGAACTGATAATTCATACCCACAAAGAACTGTGGAAGAGGTAGTGTGACCTGGACAGTCCAATGAACTATTGTGTACCCCAATCTAGGGTGTGTATAAAGTTTATTAATATAAACTTCTTAGTGGTAGGTGATCACCAAGTGTAGTGGATTATGTCTCATCTTGATACTGATCCACTTTTTTTATATCTTCTGTGTTTTTTAATTTAGTGTTCCTTGTTTTAATACATAATTATGAAATCACTAGAATTACATTGATAGTTAATCTTGGAAAGAAGTAATAATTGTTTTTCCTTATTATAATATCTTAAAAAGTAATATTAATACCTAAAATAAAGATAACAAAGAATTAATCAATCTTATGAGAATTTATTGAAGTAGTAAAACATTCATAACCATATTACTTTGATAAACTGGGTTGAATTATTTTTATTGGGGAACCTTTTATGAAAACCTTTTAAACAGAATTTTTTTTAGATCCTTAATTCACCCCCTCTTGAGTACTCTACATAGACCAATATTTGGTTTCCTAGGAGTTTTTATTCCTATTAAGACTATGTTTCTGAAACTATTCAACTATGATTTTAGATTTACTTTAAAGATCTGTAAATTTCTATTAATAGTAAATTTCTAGCTCGTTCAAATAATTTCTTTATTATGGATAATATCCTGGAAGGTGATTCAACAAACAGACCACCTTTCATCAATGGAACCAATTATTCCCAATTGAAAATTAAAATAAAATTGTATTTAGAAAGTAGGGGTTTTGAAATTTGGTCTTGAATTATTGATGTGTATTATATTCTAGCTACTGATAGAATCAGTTGGGATGACCCAACAATGACTTCCTACAAAAACAATTCCAAATCCATGAATTCTTTATATTCATATTTAGGAGATGATGAATTTAAAATATTTTCTGCATGTAATACTTCCCATGGAATTTGGGATACATTGTCTATTTCACATGAAGGAACTTCTAGTGTGAATGTAATGAGACATAATAATTATACTAGTAAATATGATAACTTTAAAATGAAACCTAATGAGCCTATTTATGAAATGTATATCAGGTTAAATGAATGTTTCAAAACAATGATCTCTCTTAGAAGAGAAGTTACTACCAAAGAACAAATCATGAGGATTCTTAGATGCCTACATGATAGATGGAGAGGAACCTATCTCTCTATTAGAGAATCATGATAGATCAGAAAGTTACATTTAAAAGAACTCATTGGAAAAATAATGAAGTATGAAGAGGAGATGAAATTAATCAAGGAAGAGAAGGATGAAACCAAAAGAAAATCTATTTCATTTAAGACCACCACTTCCAAACACAATGAAAATGGAAAATTAGAGACCTCAATAAAATGTTCCAATGGTGAAAAATATCACCTAATAGTGATGAGGAGATGGATCAATTTGCCAGAATTTTTAAGATAATTTACAAGAAGAAGAAATATTTTATAAATCCTAACTACAAAGGAAGATATGATAAAAAAGGAAGATGGATGAAATATTTGAAAATAGGTGACAAGTCTGACTAGATAATATGATATGAAGGTAAGAAATATGGACATGTAAATGCTGACCGCCCATAGATTATGTAGAAAAAAATGAGGACCAAGATAAAAATAATAAAAAGGAAATGAAATCAATGTGGAGTGATTCTGAGATAGTTCAAATGACTCAGAATCTTTACTTTATAAACATGCTGACAAATCAAATATGTGTTTTATGAAAAAAAAACATTTTAGGTAACAATGGAATCTCTTGTACCCAATTCATATTATTCTGGTGATAAAAGTGATTCTAAAAATATTTCTAATGAGTAAATGTTTGAGTACTATAATATGCTTGAATATACATCCAATGTACTAAAAGATACATACAAATCTTTAAAGAAACAACATGCTCTTACCTTAGCTATTAAAACTGAACTTACTATAGAAAGAGAGAAAAATGTTTAATTGCTCAAAGAAAACAATGCAATGAAGCTTTCTAATGATAAATTTATGCATGAACATGAAAGGTATAATAATGGTAAATATACTTTAGTACAAATTCAAGGTAAACATATTTCTCCAAAATATACAACTTGTAATTTATATCAACCTGGTAAAAGAAATTTTGGAAGAACTAATTTTTTCTCTAAATCTCGAACACACAAAATTTCTCTTAATTATAGAAAACATTCATCTATTTCATGTTATGAACCACTATATACTATTTCATGCATTTCTAGAAAAAAAGAGTTTATATTTCAAGAACTTTACACAATTATTATAGGAATCCTAGGAGATAGATATGGGTTCCTAAAACACTAGTCACTACTATTATTGTACCCACACAAATATTGGTACCAATGTCTATTTTTATTTTCAATTTTATAGGAAATTTTATTAAAGACCTCCTATAAATGTTTATAATACATGGATAGTGGTTGTTCATGACACTTGATAGGGGAATATTCATGATTCCAAAACATAATAAAAATTGAGTGTGGACATGTCACCTTTGGTGAAAATTCCAAAGGAAAAATCATTGGCCATGGCCAAATGTGTAACGCTAACTCAGTTTTAATTTCAAAGGTACTTTTTGTTGATGGATTGAAATATATTCTTGTTAGTATTTCACAACCATGTGATGATGTATTTCATGTTAGATTTAAAAATTATGCTTTCAATGCTTTTAATTCATATAAATAATTAGTGTTTTCTGCATTGAGAAATGAAAATGTACACTCCGTTAACATAGATTTTTTAGTTTCTCAAAATAAATCATCTTTAAGTGTATTTCATAGAGTCTTGTATTTGGAATAAGATACATGTACGATGTTTCATTCACACGATTATCAAGATAACTAGAAAAAAGTTAGTCAAAGACCTACCCAACCTTGAGTTTCCAAATGATAAAGTGTGTAATCATTGTCAAAAGGGAATGCAATGAAAAATCCCCTTAAGAACAAAGAAATATGTGATAACTTCTCAAACTCTTGAACTGGTTCACATGGATTTTTTAGACCATCTATAGTTTCTATTTTAATTGTTAAGAACAATATTTTTGTTCTTGTAGATGAAATTTCTAGATATACATGGACATTCGTTTTGGCTCACAAAAGTGAAGCCTGCTCTGATTTAACCAAATATGACAAAACTGTAAAAAATTGTAGTGGACTTAGAATTAAATCATTAAGAAGTGATCATTTTCTTGAGTTTGAAAATCAAGAGTTTGAATCATTTTTCTTAGAAAAGGCTACATTCATAAATTCTTTTCTCCTAGAACACCTTAACAAAATGGATTTATAGAAAGAAAAAATAGATCCTTACAATATATTTCTATAACAATGTATTTTGAATATGACATACCTATTTATTTTTTTGGTGAAGCTATAAATAAAAAATTCCATATTATCAATAGAGTATTGATTAGACATATTCACCAAATAACTCCATATGGGTCATGGAACAATAGAGAACCCAAAGTAAGCTACATCAATGTTTTTGGTTGCAAATCATATTTCCTTAATACAAAGGACAATGTTGAAAAATTTTCTACCATGTGTGATGAAGTAATCTTTCTAGGATATTCAATCTATAGTAAAGCCTATAGAGTGTTAAAAAAAGAACTAAATGTGAGTAAGAAGCATTCCATTTAAAATTTGATGAAACATATCCACATGAGACTAAGACATCTATAGAGAACCTGTAGGATGATGTGTCAAATCTGGACATCAATACAAAATCCTCTAATCATCCTTTAAAGGAATCTGTGAAAACATCCAATTCTAGAAATTCTTCAGATTTAGGTCATAAGGAGTCTGAACCTATTCAAGAACCTTAAATAACTACTCCTTCTATTTCTAGAGCTATTAGAACTCTTCAGAACCATCCATTAGATGTAGTTGTTAGAGATTTAAATAAAGGAACTCAAACAAGAGCTTCTCTTAGATTTCAAGTTGAACATCAAGTATTATTGTCACAACTTGAACCTAAAAACATTAATGATGCTATCAATGATGAATTTTTGTTGATGTATATGCAAGAATAACTTAATCAGTTTCAAAGGAACAATGTTTGTAAACCTTTTGACAGACCCAAAGACACAATCACCATAGGCACTAAGTGGGTGTTTAGAAATAAAGTAGATGAAGCTGGTAACATAGTTAGAAACAGGGATAGATTTGATGAACAAGGATATAGTCAAGAAGAGGTAATTGACTATGAATAAACCTTTTAACCAGTAGCTCGACATGAATCAATTATAATTCTACTTGCATATGTTGTACATCTTAATTTCAAAATATGTAAAATGGATGTTAAGAGTGTATTCCTAAATGGGTATATAGCTGAGGATGTATTTGTTGAGAGACCCCCTGTTTTTTCAAATCCCCACTTTACAAATCATGTTTTTAAATTTTTAAAAGCTCTATATGGTTTAAAACAAGTTCTAAGAGCTTGGTATGATATATTAAGTACTATTTTTATTTCCAAGGGTTTTACATAAGAAATAACTGATCATAGCCTTTTAATAAAATGAATTTCCAATGATATTTTAGTACATCAAATTTATGTAGATGGTTTTCTTGTAATCTTAAAAAAAATATTTATGTAATGAATTTTATAAAATGATGAAAAAATTGAAATGTGTTTAATGGGTGAACTAAAATTATTTCTTGTATTTCATATCTTTTAAAATAATGATTTTATTATTTTAATTCAAATAAAATATACTAGTGATATTCTATAACTTTTTTTCTTGGATGGAACTAAAAGTAGTGACATTCCAATGACTACTATTTGTAAGTTGGATTTTGATGAATATGGACAATCAATTGATCAAAACACTTAGAGAAGAATTATTGTAAGAATACTATGGTTAACTTCTATATGACCTGACATTATGTTTAGTGTTTGTATGTGTTGTCATTTTGAAGAAAACCGTATTGAATCTCATTTAAATGTTCTTAAGATAATTTTCAAATACCTCAAGATTACATGAAATCTAGGAGTTTTCTATCCCAGAGGACAATCATTTATGTTATTTAGTTATTCTGATTCTGAATTTAGTGGTTGTAAGATCGATAGAAAAAGAAAATCTAGAACATGTCACTTTTTAGGAAAGTCAGTAGTATCCTTGTGTAGTATGAAACAAAACTCTGTTGCATTATCTAGTGCTGAAGCTGAGTACATAGCTGATTGTAGTTTTTGTGAAAAAATTTTGTGGAAGAAACACACATTATTAGATTATAGATTTTAATTTAGGAATTTAAAAATAAATTGTGACAATACAATTGCTACTAACATCTCAAAAAATCATGTTTCACACTCTAAAAAAATCATATTGATGTAAGACAACACTTTTTGAGAGACCGTTATCAAAAGGGTGATATCACTTTGGAATTCATTAGAACTGAATATATGATTTCTGATATATTCACCAAAACATTAAATTATTAATGAATATATTACATCATAAATGAATTGGGAATGATAAATCTTAAGTAGTATGTGTACTATTTCAGAACTTACTATTTCACAATTTACGGTTTCAGAATTCACTATCATAAGATTACTGTCTAACTCTTACAGTTCTATAGTTTACTGACTTAGAAGTTGATGTTTCATGTTTACTATGTCACATTTACTATCTATCAGATACGGTCAGGCACATATTGTTTCAAACAATATGGCCACAAAGTTTTGAAGTCAAAGAGTTGAGATCTCACCGTGAAATCCTTTTATGGTCTCACCGTGAAACCCTATTATGGTCTCACCATGAAAGTCTATTCCAATATCACCATAAAGTCACTTTATAATTTTATTTTAATATTATAACTTGTATTGTGATAATTAATTATTTTATTTCTTTACATTCTCAGGATTTTGATTTTGCGATGCTTGATATCGCAAAATGATAAAAACAAAAGAAGTTTCACTCCTTTATTCACCTGATATCTCTTCTTTCAAACTATAACCACTCCTTAAACCTTTATCTCTCTATCAAACCTTTGTTTAATGACCAGAATGAAACAATCATGATCATCAACTCATGATAAGAGAAGATCAATGAAGAAGATGAAAATGGAACCAATGATAGCACCCAAATGTACTTTGAATCTGAAACTGGTGAAAAAATAGCTGCACCTGAAAAGGAAATATTCCCCAAGTGAATTCTATCAAGTAAGTATTTAGTATTTAAAGTATGAAAAGAGAAAAGACATATGGATTGGTACAAAAAATAAGAAATAATGATTTTACCCAAACCTAGTCGTTCAGTTTTATCAATTCGTTCAGTTCTCTTTTGATTCGAAGGATTGTTTTATTCTGAGAGGCTGGATCAATGGGAAACGATGTACTTTTTCTTCGAGAATATGGGCTGGTTTCCTAGGATACCTCATGAGGGAAATTTTGAGGACTACAAGAGAGGTCCCCCACCTCTATGTGAGATATTTGTTTTAGAAGAATCCTTGCGAAGCTTAACTAGAATTGAATCTAAGAGAAGAGCTATTATTGATGATGTATATGGTGAAACCTAACTTTTGATTAAGTTTGTTCTGAATCTGATTAGTATAAGAAAAGGATACTTTGCTACAATCATGTACCAGGATGTATTTTTTATACATCGTATGAAGAATGGACACAAGATCAACAATTGAAAGTATGCTATACTCAATTTTTGTGTGTTGAAAAAGACAACCTCAAATTCAACCTCCCCGTTCAAATGGAGGTTAGTCTCTTCTATGCATCATGCTAAATATTTGGTTGGAATAGATGTATAAGTCATTAAGTAAGATGTACTTTTCATCTCAAAAGTTACAGTCAAAAGAATAAAAATCATCTAGAATCTGTGGAGAAAAGAATATGTAGAGGATAATGAGAGGGTCAATGAAAATTTCAACTCAATTAAGAATTCATTAAGACCTAAATACATTTCTAATCATGTCCATAAAAATGATGAGATTTCTTACTATCCGGATAAATAAGATGAAGAAGTGGTTGTTTTACCTAGAGGGATAACATTCCAAGATGAGGAAGGCAGTGAACCTGCTCCTCTTGTCTGGATTGAGAATAAAGTACCTGCTCTTAAATAAATTGTTGATCTAGAAGAAGAAACTTATTCTAAATAAGAATATGTTGTTATTTTAACGGAAAATATTTTCCTGGAAGAGAATTTAGAAGAAGAACCTTCTCATGTGAAAGAAGATGCTTTTTTGGAACACCTAGATGAAAAAGTTGTTTCTAAGATTATCTCATATTCTGAAGAAAGAATGGAAAAAAATTTCAATTTGCTAGAAATGAAATTAGTGAGTCTCTTTGGGATGAAATCCTGGAAATATATCAAGGATATAAATCCCATAGCCCACTAAGAGATGCACATATTGAGGGTGAGAAGATCCGCTATTTGGAAATTGTTAATGTTCTTAATCTAATTGATCCAAGATTTGTGGATACATGGTATAAATTCCCTAGTTATTTCTATGTAAATGATTCCCATGAAGCATCAGTTAAAGGTATAGATTTGTTTGATGTGTTTCAATTGAAACTGGTATCCACAATTTATGTTTTATTTGCAAAGGAACCTAATCCTATCTTAGATTCTATTTCCTAACCTTCACGATATTTTTCTAACTTAGTATGTATAGATGATTTTAAAGCATTTGGAGCTACCTTATTGGATGGAGTTGAAAATACATGAACAATAAACCCACTCCTTTGAACAACATGAGTAAAAGAGATGATGCCTTGTTGTTAGAGAAGATCATTTGAAAGATTCATTCAAAAATTCTTCATGAAATTCAAGAAGTCATAGTTGAAAAAAACAACTATGTGATGAATTAAAGTCTCTCAGAGGTATGGTTGAAGATATATTGAGAGTGTTGAAATCAAGACCATATCCTGTTCTTCATCCTATTAAGGATGTTAGTTAAAAGATTCCATAAGATGTTTCCTCCCAAATTAAACCTAACCTAACTTCCAAAGTTGAAAAATTGGATGGAAGAGTCAAGAAAATAGTTTAAGAAATGTGCGAGCTTATTATTGGTCTTATAAAGTATACTGATGATTATAAGCAGTTTCTCCATAACGTTCTAAATCAACTGAAGTCTCTTACTTCAGATTTTCCAGCTTCTAGTACCTATGGACAATCATATCCACCATACTTGGATAGTGATCTAATCATAACGATTGTTATGGAAGAACTTCAATCAGTGATCAGTGGCTTAGACAAAGGGTCTATATCTATGGTTGTAAATAACAGTGATATAGTTCTTGATTTGGTAAGAACTCATTCCAAGATTGAAAATTATGCTCTAGCAGAAATTACTATGAAGGTGGATTTCCACTTCAATAGGATTTTCTCTATGAATGATATGACAAACCATTTCAAGTATCTTTTAGAGAATATGAAAATTACTCATGTCACTCATTATTTAAAAACTCAAGTTCAAAAGAAAATGGATTTCACAGTTTTGTTGGAAAAATTCATGGAGAACAAGGATGACATTGAGAAAGCAATGCAGTATGGTGGTGAGATTACTGCTGACTTAATGAATCATTTGAGGCCTTATCTTCATGTGTAGAGAACTCATATTATGGCTCCTACTGCTTCACCCTTATGACCTGGTTTGCCTCCTGCCTCTTTCTCTACCTTTTCCTCTACATCTATGTCTATTTCTCATGCTCTGAGTTATATCAGGCCTATTATCCTTGACAAAAAATTTCTTCAGTCTTCCAATACACCTACCTTAGCCCCGTCTATTTTTGATGGTTTCCCTCTACCTTCTTTGTCAGTTGGTTCACTTCCTTCTTCAACTTCTTCATTTTATCTTATGGATTCTAGTGATGCTGCTACCAAGGGAAAAGGGAAGATAACCAGCGTAGAAAGAAAGTTAGCACTATATTTTTATAGAGATATTATTGTATTTTTTTTGTCTACTGTTTTAAATTTCAAATCATTCCCCATCTAATGGACTATGAACTTTTATTATCTCCTCTCTTATTTAATTTCTCACTCTTTTTAATAATACCAAAAGGGGGAGAGACATGCACACTAAGGTAAAGACACATCCACTAGGAACAGATATCTCACTCACATGATTTGTGATCATAAAAGGGGATATTTTTATACTCCTCCTATGTTAATCATGTTTTAATGATCCCAAATCCTTAACATTCGGTAAGTATTTTTAATCCTATTTAATCAATCTCAAATCATGTGTACAGATGGTTGGTTTATTTATTCTTTAAATAAACCTATCCATGATATCTAGTTCTATGTATGATTATTGTAAACTATATTTTTAATTTATTTTATAATGGATTTCATTGATAAATGATTTTGTCTAATCTATTCTATGAATATCACTTCTTAAGTATGTATTCTGAAATTTGGATATGCCTTTGAAACTGTATGTCTTCCACCAGTTCTATTTTCCTAACACTATGATCTGGACACCATGACTAGACACCGTAACCAAGAATCGTTACCAAACAGCGTGACCAAACACCGTGACCCAAACACTGTGACCCAAACACTGTGACCTAGAAACCATGACCTAGACACCGTGACATAGACAATGTGCACTAGACATAGTGACCAGACACCGAAACCAGTTTCAGATCTGTTGAAATATGTGACACTGGTTCCTTGCTGAGACACTGTTTGAAGTTTGAAAAAGGACCCAACACCGTGATCCTAGCACCACATCTATAATACCAGTTCCAGATCTCTATCAATATATCCATCATTACTATCTCACATATCAAAGGAAAATAAGGAGACACCATTTTTTTATGACACCATTTTCATGTGACACCGTTTCTAGAAAGATTGTGACATCGTTATTTAATATATTTTGCCATTTTTTATTTAATTTCTGACGGTCATATTTGAGTCTTTTAAAAGCACTAACATAATTAATATTTTTTTGTAGAAATGTCACTTAGAAGTTTGAGGTAAGAGGTTTAGAATACATGAATTATTTCATCACAAACTCATGAAATACAAGAATAAAAATAATAGAGTGGCCCAAAAAAATGGTGTGATATAGTGAAGAAGAGAGAACCGACACATGCAACTCAATACATCTGAAGAACACATGAATCATTCCTGAATCAAAAATCTATAATAATATAGATCATATAAAATAACTACTTTTCAATACCAACTCCACGAAGAACACATGCCATATAAAATAGGAAACTAGGGAACCGGACTTGGGATACTCTATTTTATGCAAGAGGACTCGATACTTACTTCTTCTTCATCCTAGATGTCCATAGCTTAAAAGTATAACACATAGATCACTTCTATCCTTATCATATCATATCTACTCTGTTGTGTATTGTATTTAGCTTTTGATTAGTGTGTCGGTCTATATAAAAACATAAACTGTCTCCTTCACTAAATTGAAGGATACAAAATAACTTTCCTCTCATATCTTATTACACTTTTTTACTCCCACTGATAAGTGTGGAAGAGGTCCCTATGTGACCAGGTAGTTTACACCCATGAAGAACTTTGGAAGGTGTCGTGTTACCTGGACAGGCTTGTGCCCACTTTTTTACCCCAATCAGAGGTGTGGATCAAGTTTATTAATATATAATGCTTGGTGGTAGGTGATTACAATGTGGATTGTATTAGGTCTTTTCTTGATACTGAACCACTTGTTTTATATCCCTTGTGTTGTTTAATTTAGTGTTCTATGGTTTACTACATAATTCAAAAATCACTCGATTTACTTAGATAGTTAATCTTGGAAAGAATTTATATTTATATTGCCTTATAATAATAGATTCAAAAGTAATATTAACAACTGATATTAAGATTGCTGAGAAATAATCAATCTTTTGAGATGTTATTTAAATAGTAAAAATTTCATAATCTTATTACTTTGATTAACTGGGTTGTATTTATTTTTATTAGGGAACCTTTTATGAATACCTTTTAAATATTAATTTTTATAGATACTCAATTCACCCCCCTCTAGAGTACTCTACTCTGACCAATAGGTTTATTTTATAGGCTTTAGATTTTTTTAAATTTTACTTATTTTAGTTTATACATATATTATAAAAATTTATAATTATAATTTAAAATATTTTGAAACTATTATTTGTTAGATTAAAATATGTTTCATAATCATTAATACATATTATTAATTGAATAGTCAATGTTCCCACGTGTAGAATGAATTTTTTTAACCATAAATAATTTAACGATGATAGGAAATTGTTAATATGTTAGAGAAGTATAGAATATATGAGTTAGATACTTTGATCATAAATGTAAATGAAAGTTTGAGATTTCTTCTTAAAAAGACACATTGGTTAGATTCAAGTTTCATCACCTACATGTAGTGATTTTATGAACTATTATTCATAGTGAAAAAGAGACTTATACTAAAATAATATTTATAGTGTAGTCATTAATCGTTTATAAAAGTGAATGTGTACCTTGCTACATAGACAGATTGAATATCTATGTCTAGAGTAGGAAACTTTGGTTATAATGTGTTTGAAAAACCAACTAAAGTTTCTTGAGGTTCAAGGCGATTGTGATATATGTTCAAGGTTTTTAGATGATGTTTATAAGTGATTTGTACTATTTAAAAATTGGGTATGTTCTTTTTGTGACAAACCTGATGTAATTTGAAACAATGATTTAATATTTTCAGATTATATGTCATCAAATTAATTATATGTTTTTATTCTTTTGTATGACTTTTAGAAGAGGTAAGAAAATTATAAGGAATGAAATCTATGTTACTAGAATATATTTTCCATGTAGAGTACACTAGAGTAAGAAAATTTAGGACATATGTAGAATTTAAACTATAAGAAAGTTCATATTTTTATAATCCTAAATTATAAATAAATAAAAATTTAGTACAAAAAATGATGTTTCTATTTTCTTCAAGGATGAAAATATTATAATCAATAAAATAATAATAAATCATGTTTTTGAGTTTGGAATTTTAGTAATGGAATAAACTAGAGACTATAATGATCTATATCTAAGAAATAGGGATGAAGCTATAAAGATTCTTGAAATGAAGTCTACCACATCATGGTATATTTTATGTGTCAATTTTAGTGATCATTTTGATCAACATGGAATACTAAGATGATTTCAATGCTATATCCTGATGTTCCCACATGATCTACATGAACTCATGCACAAGTGGTTATGGATTATAGAGGGTGTAAATAATGATTATTTCATGGATTATAAGTTGAATAATTTTTTTGTGTCTTTTGGGAATTTAAGAGGAATATATTAGCCAAGATTTGACTAATTATGAATGAGAAATAAATGTGATAATCCATTGACCAAATTAAGTGATAAGAGAATATATCTACTATTAAATATCAAGGTAGTTTCCAATTTTTTTGGGGAAGAATAATTTCTGATAATATCAATGTAATTATAACCTTATAGGTGAGGAATAAGAAATTTTTTAAAATTGAGATAACCCTTAAAAACTATTTATACTTTGATGATACATAATCAGTATGTGATGGAGATTACCCATTGAATTTAGCGTTGATTTCTTATTGAAAGAAGAATTAAAAATTGGGATAATAAGTGGAAATTATGTTATTCAATTTCACTTTGAATATGAGTAACTACAAGTTATACAATAAGAGAATTTGATGTGATGAAATAAACCAAAAACAATATCGATGAACCCTGCATTAAGAGATAGCACTATCGAAAAATTATTTGTGGAGGAGTTCAGGAGAACCCTTGAAAAAATGCTAGGTGGTAGAATAAATATCTCATAGAGAGTTGATATAATGACCCATACATTACATAAAATGATATTACATCAAAATTAATGTAAATTAATTATAACATATAATAAATCCATGACAGTAACATATAGCTATAGTTTCTTTTGAAATGAGGAAACATAAACAATTGGTTCATAAAACGTCCACATTGTCTCCCGCTTATTTCTTCATAAATAGAATCAATTTTGACATATCATTCATAATACCCTTCTTCATGACCTAGGGAAAAGAAAAATTTGAATTGGTGATATCAAATGATCAGTAAGTTTAAACAATAGAAATATCAATTATATTATAATCATAAGAACATAACATTTGAAAATCTTATCCAGCATATGAAAGATCATAATATTATTTCATGTAATAAATCCTAAATGTGTATTGTAATCCCAATATTCATGAAATAAGAAAAGAAATTTTGTGTCTTACACATATATGCATAGATAATAATTTCATATTAGTTAAGGATCATTTCCAAGACTATAATAGCAGACAAATTCCATTACTAAACCTAGTTCATTCCTCGTTCCATCCATGTATATCTGAACTCGATTTACATGTCATTCCAATCATGTATGTCTCATGAGATATAAATCATTACCTAAGTAACTGTATGGAGATATAGGTACCACCCATCTCATAATTATAACATTCTTACATGTGATGGAAAAACACAAATCATTAATCATATCATAACACATGAAGTAAAATTGTTTTCTTAATCATCATTCAAACATAATCCATATAAAATAAAAAAATTTCATAAATATAATTCAATATTAATAAAAATTAAATCAAATTAATAATAAGGATAGAAACATAACACTATGTCATATTATATGGAAAATTATTTTGATAAAACACTTGAAATTAATTTGTGAGGAAAATATCCTTTATTTTTCAAAAATGATTTATTTTCTCAAAATGCCACGCAATTTTAAAAGAAAATAATTTAGTTGAAAATAATATTCAAATAGTGTACAGGAAGTTTCGGGAAAATATGGTGTCATTAAACCATAAAAATATATTCAATTCATACACTTTTAAAAAACATTCTCCCCATACTTTTGCTGAAAAAGTCAAAAATACCTCAAATCAAATAACAACAAAATATTCCTTTCATACCATTCAATAAAAATTCCACAAAGAGTAAAATTAACATTAAAAAATCATAGAAATATCAAAATAATATTAAATAATTAGTAAAAATGGATGTGGATGACAAATATACCATAGTAAATACTTACAAATAAACAATCTTGGATGAAAATAATATTTTCAAAGTTACCCCTTACCTTAGTTATAATATGCTTCGTATATTTCTGAAAATCTTATATAATTATTTAAATAATCATAGTGATTTAATATAGAATAATAATAATTTTTATGATAACTTTTTTGATCATATTTCATTTGTTTGTTAGTAACATTTCATTGTTACATGTTATTTGGTTGTTAACTTCATTATGTTCTTATGCATCTTTTTTCAGATAAGTTCATATTAATATTTTTAGGTTATAGTTATATAATTTAAAAAATGGTATTATTAAAATATATATAATTTTTATCCATTAAATTCATTTATATAATCAAGCTTTAATTAAGATTATGTAGAACAAATCACACCACACCATGGAGATAGTAAACCATACATACGCACGAGCGACGATATCATTCCCATAACTATTGAATGGTATTGAAGTGGATTTTTTATAGTATCTCATATTAAACATAATTTTATATTAGTAATATATATATATATATATTAATTCCATCATTATTCCCATTTATGTGTGGTGGTGGTGAAAAACAGATTACATCATGGCTTGGAGACGGTAAGTCGTATGTACGTACGTATGGTGATTTCATTTTTCATAGGATGGGTAGAAGTTGGAATATAGTTGTTTAATAAAAATAATAACCTCTCAGTATATATGTAATACTGGAGTTATTACTTTATTATGAAACAACTCATTAATTTTTATTTAAAGAAGAAATAAGATTGAAGGAATCAGTAAAGGATATTATCTCTTCTTCGACGTGCATCCTCAAAATCCTCTCTTAGAGCACTAAAATTTGTCTTTAAAGAACACCAGAACCTCTAAAATGTTTCTAGATAATTTTGGGAGATAAATTTTCATGGGGATGTTCGATATTGAATACTTAAAATGAAGTTATGAGTAGAGGGAGGTTGTTCCCTTTAATAATTTTGTTCAGCGGCACTTTTTGAAATATCAAATATATTAATTTATAATAAAATACAAACCAAATTAAAATCATCCAAAATTTCTTAATTTATAATATTATATGATATTGAATTGTAATATTATCAAGAAATACTTTTTATACAAATGTTTATGTCAATTTAAACATTCTCATTTTAATTAACACTTAGTTATTCTATTTTATTATTAACTAGGATAACAACTATTTCAATATTAAAGGGGTAAAATTTTTATTTACATGAAGTAAATTATACCATAAATGAATATATTATAATATTTTATGACATATCATAATTATTATATATTTTTAATTTATTTATGATTTTTAAATAATTTACAAAAACCTTATTTTGAAAAAATATCAATAGTGACAATTTTGAAACAATATATTTCATGGATTTTTTAAAATATAAAAATACAGAGTTATACATCATTAAAAACATTATTATATCCATAAGGGGTCAAGGTAATCTATAAAATTCATTTTATATAATTATTATCCCAAATTCTATTTATTAAAATATTTTTAATAACATTTACCTGATCTCTTCATTGATAAAATAATTAATACCTCAATTTTGTGTAATTATTTAATATAAATAAATTATATTTTAGAAGAATACTTTTAGTATAATTTATCTTCTAATAGAAAAAAAATTAAAAATACTATACTATTTTAAAACATGAATGTGACAAATTTATCTTCACTTTCAAAAAAATAATATAAGTGTAATAATCTATTCTATATGCCTCCAAATGGTCAATAAGTGTAACCTTGGAATAATATGGCCTATAAATACTCGACCAATATAGTCTGTTCATGTTTTTTGGCCTTTTTATTGTTATTAATATTTTAATAAAATTGTTTTATGGATTTCTCATCAATTAATTAATTTATTCATCATCCATGTATAAGTCTTTAAGATAATTATTTATTTCCTTAAAATTACAAATAAATTTTCATGAAAATGAAATAACATTTAGATTTTAAATTATTATTTATGATTGAATTTATCTTTTATATAACCTTATATTAAAAATAATTTAATTAATAAAAATTTGAGTGAGAGACATTTCACATTTTATTAAATGAAATAAATTTTATGTCTTAATCTCATCCAAGTGGGATTTGATGGATATCATTTTGACCCACATATGATTTAGGTAGAATTAAAATAATATAATTATAATAATACAAGTTTGAAGGTAATTTTATAATATTATTTTTACCCTTAGTTAACCGATTTACCCTTATATCGTGTTAATAAAATTTATCAAAGTTAAATTCATATTGCCCAAAACAAATAAAGCTCTTTACATAATTTGGATTTAATAATTTTAAATATTGAGTCAATTTTTCCAAATTCAAAACAAATAAGTTTTAGTAAATAATTTAAAATTAATCCCATTGTTGAATTAAGAAAATGGATTCTCAAAGTTAAAATATTGCAAAAGATTGAAACGTTTTTACATATGAATTTAATGTAAAACTAATTAAAATGACTTAAATTATATTAAATGGTAAAAATATTTCTAATTTATTTTTAAAAAATTCAATAATATAAATTAACCATATAAATTACTTCTATGAAAAAATTTAATTTGAATTGGAATTTAAGATATTTTCACTATACATCAAAAATGAAAGTTATCTGAAAAATATTATAAATTCATCCAAATTAATTTTTTATATCCAACTTCAAACAAACATGTTTATGTTTCCATATAAAAATTATTAATGTGTCATAAAATAAATTTAAAATGGGGTTTCCATTCAAAGGTTTAAAATTAACGCTTTAAAAAAAATAGTTTTTTATACATCAAATTGGGTTATATTTATACCCTATGACTAAAATATCCATTTTATGAATATAAAAAATAAATTTTTATGTATATAAAGGACATATATCTAAATAATTTAATTAAAAAAATAATTCCCTCAAAAAAATAAAATATCTAATTGGTTTATTTTTTTCATAAATAATTGATAGTCAATGAATTCACAATGCATTTTCAAAAGTTAATTATAATTATTTCTACTAACCTAATGGATATGATATGATGGTAATTTTATAATAAAATCATCTTGATATTCTTTTAAATTCATTATTGTTTTCAAAGAAGGATACTGTTGAATAGAAATTATTTAATGAACATATTTCATAAAAACATCCGGGTGTTACATTTGACAAGAACTATTTCATGAGATAACTTCAAATACTAGGATTCCAATATAATGAATCCCTTGATATGTGTTTTCTATGTTCCATTGAAGGCTACATATTTTTGAAGAATATATATAGTGTATTTATGGAGATTACTCTTTGATCATTTGATGATATATCTTGTAAATTGGACTCATGTTATTTATAGAGGAGAAACCAAGGCCCAAAATAGAAAAATAAATCTATCATAGAGTAGGATTCCAAGGTCGAATCATGTAAATCCGTGTACCTTATCCCATTTAAATTATGTATATATTATTTTAGTTTATATAAAATAAGTGAAGTGCATCTATGATTTAAATATCTACATATATATAATTAAGAAGTCATATTCAAAAATATAAAAACTGAGAAATGATTTACTCTTCCCCCTCTCTGTGAAATCAATAGAACTAGGAACATCATGTTTTATAAAAGCAAGGTATCATATGAAATAAATAATTGAGATAAAATAATAAATAATTTCAACTCTATAAAAAAAATCTAGGTGTACAAATGTTTATGGAAATTTATTTTCAACTGTGGACGATTTAGATGCTTGTATATTTTTATCACAATTTATTGAAGTGAGTGATGTTGCGACTATTGGATTTAATCCACTTGGAAGAGATTAACCTTATGAAATTAATGGATAAAATTATCTTGATGATAAATTTAAATATATTATACTTTAATTTATATTTTATATAGTTTACACCAAGATTATAGAAATAAAAATAAAAATGAGATATGAGAAAAGTTGGAAAATATATATAATGAAAACATAAAGATCTAAGAAGAAAATACACAACATTATAGAGAGAATTATATTAACATGTAAATCGAAAATTATGAGAGTTTTTTTAGATATTTCACAAGGATAAATGAAATTTTAAGTCAAACAAGGGGCTTTGGTGATCCTTTATATGTTTATTTTGTTGAAAAAATTATTATAAGGAATTCCCCCCCCCCCAATTTTTTTTTAAGATATCACCATTGAAATAAAATTTCAAATTTCCACATGATGAGATAAATAGTAAACTCCTCAATTATAATATGAATAATGGAATGGTATTTAAAAATAATGAAAATGAATAAATGTTATTAAAATACTTGACAACACACAATATGAATGATAAGAAAGATAAAAGTTTCAAAAAAAATTAAGGAGGATGATGAAAGTGATGGTGAAAATTTTAATGGGAATAATAAGGTCTTTTATTTTTTCTCTAATAATGTTATAATAGTAAATTGAAAATAAAAAGGTATGATTCCTCTTAAATTACTTCGTTATAGAGGTTTTGTGGATTTTTAACTGATTTCCCAAACCATAAGAAATATGATCATTATGAATGTAATGATGAACATGTGTATTATCCAAAAATAATAATGAAAAACAAAATCTGAATACGATAAGAAGAAATAGTTCTCAAAAAATTATTTAATAAAATTGATTAGTATGGAAGAATGTGAGGAAGTTTCAACATGTAATGAGTTAGATTATTAGGTTATCTCAAAGAATCATATAACATTCATTTCCAAGGTTATAAATCATAGAGACTCATCGAACAATGATGAAAAAGAAGAAAATTGATATACTGAGTATATAATTATATTTGAACTAGTGGATGGTGGGTTTTTATAATAATATTGTTACCATTTGTATTGGAATAAAACTCAAAAAATTAGATATATAGCTTCAATAAAATATCATGTAAATATAATGAAGTACATTGATTATGGAAATCACAAATTCTAGTAGTATTCTTCTTTCTTTGGCAGAGTGTTCCTAAAAAAGATCACGAGGAACAATGAACATAATCCCCTACCTCTAAGGGAGTAAACTAGCAAATAGATGCTTGAATTATTTTTGGGGATACCCAATATATGAAGGGGTTCTAGTGCCTTATCAAAAAGGGAAAAATTGAGAAAATTGAGAAGAAATTTTAGCACATGATCATACACATCACTTACCACACATGAAAAAAGAAAGACCTCATCCTCTTATATATTTTATTCTCAAGGTTCTATTAATATGTTTTATTCATTTCTTCTAGTCAAGGTATAATTAATTTAATGTTTTCAATTAATTAATAAAAATCCATTAATCCATTTATATATTATTTTTAACTGATCAAAATATTTAGGATAAAATGAATAATATATATATATATATTATAATATTATATTATATTATAATTATATATTATACATATATATATCTCATGAAACACATGCATAAGTACATGTATCTCATGAATATACATTTTAGCGCATGTCCATCAATGTTCTTCCTTGAGCATTATTCCATGATAAAAAAGAAAGTAATTTTATAGGAAAAATAGAATATAACTTAATATATGAAGAAAATATATCTCACAGTGGATATCAAAATTCTATAGCTAAATTTTTTGAAAAACTATATGATACTATAAGATATTAAAGAAAAACTAACTGTCTGGGAAGAAGAAATTCTTGAGGAATAATATAATGTTTTTGAAGATAATAACACCTTAAGGACCATGAGAGAAGGCTATTGGAATGCAGTGGTGATTCAGGCTAAATTACATGAAGTATAAATGAAATTCAAACATAATAAAAAGGTAGAAACTATTTCTAAATGATCAACAAGAAATGAATTTTTTTATCTAATATTTCTAGACCGTAAAACCCAGAAGTAAAATTTTCTAGTCTTAATAACATTGAAACAAATTTCCTCCAATAATATGAGTAGTTTAAGATGATTAGGTAAATAAATAAACCCCTAGATAAATAGAAAATAAATTTTTGTAATATTCATAAAAAATAAGAATCCATTTTTAAATTGGTATATAAATATATTGAAAATTCATGTTTTATGGGATATTTTTGGTTCTGTAGAGGTTTTTGAAATAATTTATATAAAAACTAGGACAACATGTCGTTTATATGAAAATGAAAAGAATCAAGGGTTTTTATACATTGGATGAAAATAATCATATTCAATTATAATAATAATTAATATTATATGTAATGTGGTTGAGATTAAAAAGGATATGGGAAAATCATAGTGGATACTGAAGTTGAGTAGAGCCAATAAATATAGAGGAGAGAAAAACAATATAGTTAATGGAATTTATTCTAATGGATGAAGGTGAATAATTAATAATTAAATTATATTATAAATATATATAAGGAAAATAAACAAATGAGGTTTTGTGTGAGAATAAATAGAATTATTGAGAGGTTTCAAAATATTGTTCGTTGGTGATTCAATTTTATCCAGAATTTTTTAAAAATAAAATAAAAATATTTGATAAATTTTTTTCATTCACTAAACCTAATATTAAGTACAAACACATGGTAATTATTAAAAAAATGAGAATATTAGGCTATCTAAGAATACTAATCACTGATAATTCATAAGACAAGGAATGCATAACTCAATAGGATATAAAATATGACAACAAAGAAATCAAAAATTGAGAGATAAATACCAACCATGATTCTTATTATAATAAATTAATGATAACCCCTTCTTATCCCTTTTAATTTATGTTATTTATCAAGACGAAGATTGATGTATCCAAATATAGGGTGAGTTTTATGAGTAAATCACTACAATAAAATGTCACTTATCATTAATTATTCTGACTAAAATGATGTTAAAATTGAATCAAACTATTGAGGTATATAAAAAATGAGGTAAATATGTTGAAAATATCATTTTGATATAAATTTGGAAATAAGAAAGCTCTAAAAATTTAATTTTAATGTATTCCAATATATATTTCCATCCTTGTCCGTTTATGATAAATAATTTAAAAAATGAGGGGTGTTGTTTGATGTGTTTTGTTGGATAATTTTTGATAAATATTTTTTTCACTTGTTTTTTATTAATATACTGAGTCGCGTGTTGGATACTTGATTCATGATAAATCGGTTAAACAACCCCTTTATTGAGATATTTTTAAATTTAATAACATGATGATATTTTAATGGACGGTCTCAATGACCTGGTAATCCTACCTTATTTTTTAAACTAGGTTCACCACTATAGAATTATAGTGGATCAACTAAGGGTTTTTGGATAATTTATGTGTGGTTCCATCCATCTATCATAATTGTATCAAGTTGAAATTAAGATTTTATAATGGAGAGAATATATTGTGGATATCTATTTTCCCATTAGGAATAAGGTGTAAATTATTGAGGATAGTCCCTTATATTCCTTTGTAATAATTATTAGTAAATAGGATAAGAAAAGGTACACATATTGTCTTATAATATTAATAGTGTTGGAAATAAATAAAAATAGAGATATTAATGTTCATGTGTCAATTTCAATTTTTTCAGTCAATAATACTGCTATAATGATATGATTTTTTTAATATATTGGAGAAAAATAGAAGAGATTAGTGAGTTACTACCATAATTAATGGTAAGGGGAGTTTAAGTATTCCAGTTTAAGAGCTTGTATGAAAGGATTCATTTATCAACACCTGTATGTGATAACTAAATGAATTATCCTTTATAGTCAAATATCGACTTATGTGTGTGGAAGTGTTACATTATAGTCTAAAGTAGTATGAAAATGATATTTTCAACCATCTACATGGGGATCTTGAATATTTAGGTTTGGATTATGAAAATATAGTTTTCATTTGGTTTTGATACCTTTCAATGGATCTTGAGTTTCAAGGAGACTGATATCAAAGTTTATGTTGTTTGAATGAAGTTTGGATGTCATTTAGAGTGCTTGATAATGCCTAGTGTTCATTTAATACAAACTTAATATACTTTTTAATAATGTATGGAATTATATATATTATATGACTCTAATATTATCATAATATATTGAGTTTTTTTTATTTTCATTTGATGTAGGAAAATGAAAAATACATGTACTCTATACGACTAATGCATAGATTCCATTTAGAGTTTACCATAATAAGAAAATTTGGAAATTCTAGAAAACTAAAACTCTGAGAAAGCTGATATTAACATAATACTAATTTCTAAATAAATGAAAATTTAGTTCAAATGATGTTGTTTTTATATTAAGTATCCATAAAAATATTATAATCCTTAAAATTATTATAATTCAAAATATTGAGTTTACAAATATAGTGAAGGAAGAATCAAGAGTATAATATTATTTTTGTCTAAGAAATGCAGACCATGCTATCGCAAGCTATGAAATTAATATTACCACACCATGAAAAAATATTTATTACTATTTTAGTGAGTGTTTTTGTAATTATGAAATTATAAATTGAGTTATACACTCTAAACATAGTCTTCCACATGATATAAAATAGATCTTTCACATGTGGATGATGATTCCATAGTGTTTAAATAAATCATAGTTCATATATTATAAGTATTAGGAGACAATTCAATGTATTTAGGTAATTTTAGAGGATGAATCCAAAAGAGACTAAAATGAGTCTTAATGAGAAATAAAATGGGTAATATATTGAATGATTAAAGATGGAGGAGATAACAACTGCTACTAAGGATTAATTGAGCTTAAAAATTATATTTTTCAAACTAACGATCATGATATTATTTTTCTGAATATAATCTTACATGTGATTAACAGGAATGTGTTCTTAATTGAGAGAACCCATCAACATGGTTGAAAATTTTAAGAAACATTTACATTCAAATAATATGAGTATATAGTATATCTAAGAGATATTGTATATAAAAGATGAATTGAAATTTTGAAGATAATAGGAGCCACTATGTTTCATTTACTTAGTGAATGTGAGAAAGGTTGAGGGATCTAACTAGGAAACTGGACATGATGAATTCAGCCAAAATAAGGATGACCCATGTTTTATTAGGATACAATGTAATTGGTGACCTATTTGTGGATGATTTTAGGGGAACCATGAAAATATATCGAAAATAAGTATAAATATATCATTATGATGTGAAAATTATCTTTTTAGTGGATTAATTTAACCAATAGGAATCCAGTTTAAAGAACCCTTCAAGATGTTATTTTTGTGCTCCCTTAAAGAAAAAAAATCACGATATAATATGTCAAGTATTTTGGGATAAAACTCAACAAAAATTTCTATAACTATCTTAAAAATTGAAATGAATTGATTTATAGTGGAGAAACTAGGTCCTAAAATAGAAACTAATTAATTCTTTTTGTAACTCAAAGATTTTTCTCTTTTGAGTTAATCAAAAAATAACACTAAACCTTTTATTGAAATGATAATTTGTTAATAAATCAACAACCATGATAATTCTCTAATTAATTCTTTTTTTAATGTAAAAGAAATTTAAATCAAACGTACAGGGTGATGGAACATGTATGTATCATTCTTGATGAGATATATAGGTAAAAAGGTAATATTAATCATCAGCGTTTGCATGAATGTTTTTTCATTGTGACATTAATTTCTCCCAATATGGGTTCCAAGACATGTTTCTAGACACTGATCTTGGAATTTAGGTATATTCACCTAATTCCACTAAAAAAGTGGCCTACTGGGTCACATAATAAGTGTATCAATAACCTCATTAAATTTTATAAAATTTAAATAATAAGGAAAAATATTATTCTCATCACATGAAATAATATTTATTATAGTATCACTAATTTCATAAATTCAATCACTATATATAATAAATTAGAATATTTTAGATGAATATTATACCATAGTTATCAGTCATATAGGGATAAATAATAAATTATTTATTAATCAGTTTAATAATCATATCAATATAAATATTCATTCTGTTACATGAATATTAATGAAAAATATTTTTTTTAAATTTTAGTGAATAAAATAATTTTTTATTTATTGAAATAAAAATTTAAGTAAATTTAATTATGCTTTAATATATATGGTTAGATAATTTATTAGGAGGATTAATGGGTTGAGAAAATGGACACGAGCAACTGATATATTTGTACATGATTTTAGTTAATTTCATGGGTTATAATAAAAATAATAATAATTGTAATAGTAATAATAATAATATTCAATAGTTTTAATCTAGATAAATAGTTATATATAATGCCCATGTCAAATTATTAATTATGTAAAAATAATTAAAAAATTATAATTATATCATTCTTAGAAGGGTGGAAACTGTTGTTCATAATGTAACATATAAAAAATAATCTCAACACACAAAGAGAAAAATCTATAGAAACCCAGGCATAAAATATATAGATTTTTTATCTGTTATATTGAAATTAATTACATTACACAAATTCATGCTTCAGGATAATAATTGTTTAGTTCCTTTGGAAATGTAGAACAAAATATTCTAGTCTTGTAAATGATCTTCAATGATTCCCACAAAAATTTAAATTTATGTGCTGGGATAAGTAAGTAGATAAGGCGATAGAGATGTAGGTAGAGATTTTTTTAGTTCAAAAGATAGTGAGAATGATTGAATTTTGATTTTGGGATGTTGTATCACTAAAATAATTATTTGTAGCTTATTATATTTAATCAAATAGATGTGTCTATTAAATAACATTCATATTGTTTCAATCATTAATTATTCCTTGTTATTAGTTTCTTAGTCCAATTAAGTTTCTATTTCAGTCTATTTTTTATATTATTAGAGACATCATCTTTCATGTTTTCTATTATTTTTGAACACACAAACACACAGACAGAAAGACATATATAGGTGGATTAAAATTCTAGAATATATGTTATAATATATAGATATGGGTTAAACCATTGACATATATGATAAGATAAGTTGATGTTTTTTTTAAATATCCATTATATATTATTATCTATACTGGCCCCTTAAATGGCCACTATATTTTTGAAATATTTTATAAAAGAAAACCACTGCTAAACATTGAGGAAAACAATACTAAAATTTTAATGATACATCCCCAAAAACCCCCCAATAAACTAGAGGATATTATTAAAAAATATTATTTATTCAAAATTTAGTGGTGGTTTATAGGAACCGTCATGAAACCATTTGGTGGTGGTTTAAATGACCACTAAATAAAAAACTACCACTAGTATGTTGATTTTTTATAACATATCATCTAGTTTCATAGAATTTTATAAATGAATTTATATTTGCTGGATATTTTGAGGTATTCTTGTGTAATTTATTATTTTGTAATTTCCAAATCACGTGTTTTTGAGAGGTGGTGACTGTTTTAGGTTATGCTCATTCCCCATTTATTTCTATGCTTCATTAAATTTGTGTTTGTAGTTATTCATGAATTTAGATTTCATCTTTGATGGGTTTATCTTTGAATTACATAGGGTTTTTTTTGGGAAACTATGAAGAGTAGTACACTATCTTAAATTGTATTATTAATGATGTCCTATTAATTTTTCTAGTTTCACAATCAGCCTATGTTCTAACAGAAAGGTCTCATTATACTCTCTCTTTCATACTTTGATCCATTATTAGAACCAATGTTGTTCTTTATTGTGGAATTTTATTGATGGGTGTATTATTTATATCTCTAGGTTATGTATATTTATATATCGTACGACCTTGATTATAGTAATTCAGTTATTCTATTATATTATTTTGTATTTTTATACATATATCTTGTCCAATTAATTATTATTTCTATCTTCTAGAGGATTATTATTCCATTAAATGACTTGTGGAGACGTGTTTATCTTGGATGACTATTTTATATTAGGTTCTTCGATATTATATATCATCATTTTAGATGAATTATAAATTTTTAGTAGGCCTATAATATGACTCTATATATTTTTGGCCTTTTATCTCACCATGATGAGTTGGTATTTTCTTGTAGTTTTTCGATGAAGTTGTACATAATTATATTGGTCTTAATGATTTATATGGTTGTTTAGTTCCCTTTCAAACTAGACCCATATGATTTTTTTCCAAAACCACCTTCCACTTGTGTTGCGTGTTTTGGTTATGATTTACCAATTGATTAAAATTTGATAATGAAATTCAATGCAAATAAATTGACCTGGTGGGGAGTGTTTTGAAACCCCCATTATAGTATGGTATTTAATATTATATATTTTTTTGGTAATTTTGAAAATAAAGTAATTTTTCAGGAGTATGAAAAGTTTTTAGTGTTTTTAATGTTTTTTAAACTTTAATTGAATTAGTTCATGCCATAATCAAGGATTGTGTCATATCGATCAGAGTTCTAGGTATTCTGATGTTCATTATATAATTGGTTACTTCGTGACATAGGCGGGTCACATTGTGACGCGTGCTTTAATGTTAAAGATTTTTTGGTTGTGAGGGTATAATGACTCAACTAGTGGAAACCATGAAGTAATGAGACATGTGCAGTGAGTTCATAGTAATCAAACCATTAGGGGAGGTATTTCGAGTTGTGATAAGGGAGGTTACACTTTTACATGCATTAACCCAATTTTAAACTTATGATTTTTTAATTCTACCCATTTATATTTTAATGCTAATTTATCTTTATTTCCCCCTAAAATAATTCATCTCATCTAGAGGGAGAGACTATGTGATTTTACATATCTTACATTTTATTTTTTATATTATTCTCCATTCATTTCATGTTAATCCTTTGGGTTAGGTATCATTTTATTCTCATTCTTTCCCTCTTACATTCTTCTAAAATTCCCTTTCTTTTAGAAATCCTGACACCCATGGAGGATAAATTTAGTATTCAATATTGGTTTTGGTTTTTGGTTTAATATGGTATTTAGAGGCCATTCATTTTATCAGTTTGGATTTCTTCATTAAAGGATTTTTGTTGTTAATGGATGTAGATGGTGTTTTTATGAAATTTGAATTATTTTTAAAATACAGAGATTCCTGATATATTAAAAATATTTTTAAATCTAGATATTTCAATATATAATTTATTGGATGGGATAATAAAAATATTTCCCATGTTTTTTTTTGACTTTAAAAAATGGGTTTTCAATGGGTTTTTTAATCTTAGATTCTAAAACAATACCTCATACAATACAAATATTTTTTAAATTCCATAAGGGCTATATAAATGAATATTATGATTACATGGTTATTCTTAATATATAAATTTTCAACTAGAATGAATATTTGTTTGAAGGTGATATTTAAATGAAAATGGGTGGTTTTTTACACTAAAAAGTATTACATGGTTATATTTTATTATTTATAAAATAACACATTGATATTTTATAGAAAAAAATATATATTTTAAAATTATTTATAAAGGATGCTTCATGGTTGAGTTTTCAAAGGATGATAGATAGTGATTTAGTATTTTCATACATAATATCCTAAATTTTTAGATAAATATTAAATTCATTTTATAAACACATTACCAAGGACCATAAGAGTTTTGTGTATTTAGATACTCGATACAAATTATATTTATTTCATGAAATATCTTCAAAATCGCACACAATGACCATCTCACCTATTAATCCTATTAGAAATACCATACCGATAAAATTATTTATAATCATAGGAAAGATACATAAGATAGAGTGACCTAAAATGCTCAATTATGGTAAATATTGGTGATATCAACCTGTGATCATATGAAATAATATGATAACAATAAGATAATGAGATCATGGATAAAACTTATGATGTTCAATCCCATCCTTTCATAGATTATACACATGATTTTTGGCATAAAACATTATCATTTCTGAAAACACGGTCCCTAAGATTGATAAATCATTATAAATCAATAATGAACTATAATATCATGTCATAAAAGTTTAGAACCATGATTAATATAGAAAACCATTTAATATGCTGTGGATAACAACCAATTCCATCAACATAGTTTAGTAGGACTTATCATGTGTTTTCAATTATGGATTACTATGCACCTATTTTCTATAGCATTTCAGGATTAAATAATTTCATATAGTATATTAGGACACACATATTTCCCACAGTGTGTCAAGAAACACCAATTTTCCATTTTGAATCAGGACAATCAAATTTCTTCACATTTTTATATGTTGTGATATAAATCATTATCGAATAAATTGGAGAAATATATAGGTCACACTCATCACATAAAAAAACAATATATATGTGTGAATAAATATCCTAAAAGATTAATAATACCATAACCCAAGAAATGAAATGGGTTTCATAAACATATCATCATATCGTAACCTATGGAAAATAGGCATGTTTCATAATGATTTCAAAATTTCATCAAAGAATAAACAAGGAAAGGAAGTATGTTTTAAAATATTTCTATACGGTATAACCCTTGTATGAAAAATAGGTTTCATTAACATAATGAAATCACAAACATACACCATTTAGATAATGAATAAGAATGGTATCCTTGGATCATATCCCCAGTAACAAATATGTAACATCAAAGGATGTCATCTTAGATAGAAAAACTCTATGAAGAGACTATTTCAACATTTTTTAATGAAAATAACTTTTTGTTTATTTTTTAAAATTAAATTCAAAAAAAATTAGAAATCTTTTTTGTTGAAAATAGACATTGAAACTTATAATGGAATATTTAAAAATAATTTAAAACATTTCTTTGGGAAAATATCCTTACCACTTTGAAAAACACAATTTAAAATATAAAACATTTTGAAAATAATTTTATTTAAAAATTACTCTTAAAACTTATAAAGGATGATTTTTAATCATTTAAATCATTTCATGATTAAAATATCATTTCCTATTTGAAATAATTGTTTTTAAAATAAAATATTTAGAAAATGATTTTATTTAAAAATGATCCGGAAAACATATAAAGAAATCTTTAAAAAACATTTAATTTGTTTAAGAAAAATATCCATTTCACATTAAAAAACACTTTTAAAAAAATAAAACATTTTTATAATCCTTTTCAAGGATAATAAAATTAAAAACATATAATGTAATATTTAAAAATAATTTATTTTTTTGAGAAAAAATTCATTTAAGCATTGAAAAACATGTCATAAAACATTAAAAAAAATAGAAAATACCTTTCATTAAATTCAAACTTTAAAACATATAATTGATGCATGAATTAAAAGATATTTTATTGAAGGTGGTAAATTCCATTCATATTGTACACATTAAAACAAAAAATACTTTCATATTTTCAGTAAAAGAGAAACAAACATTTTTTGGTAAAAAACTCGATGATTCCTTTAATTTTTTTTTTGTAAAAAGTAAAATATCGATAAAAATGTCTTTAACAAATAATTTGAATTATTTTAAATAAAATTTTTGGAAAAATATTTATAAAAATTGTTTTTTGAAGAAAAAGAGGTTTTCGAATGAAGAGATAAATAAAGCTAAAGTTTCACAAAAATATTTTATTGAACTATAATGTACATAAAGAGATGTAAATTTATGGAAAACAAGAATTTTTATAATATTAACAAAGAATAATAAATATAATTATTTTATTTAGATATAATTCATATTATTTCATCATTGGATGTATAAATATAAACAATCTTGATAAATGAAGAGATTGTATTATTAAACAGTTACTATTTTGGAAACATTGAATCATAAGCCCCAATGAAATAGTAATATTAAACAAAACATAAAATATCATGATAATAAACAAATTCATGATATTAAATTTCAATGGGGATATGTATACACCTCATAAAATACGACATGTTTATAACATAATAGACCTATTAATTAATGAAAATTGTGACAAAAAATCTTTACCAATATGGTAACTTTTAATCCCTAAACCCCATGAAAGAGATTTCCTCATATGGATATGTAAATACAAATATTTTTTAATGAATAATCCTAAAATATATTCATGGGATGTATATACATCATATAAAATAAATATGTGGTGAATTTGGCATGTGTCTCATAGAAGAAAAAAGTTGAAATGAAAATTCATTACCACTTTAGTAATAATTTGAATAAGAATCCCCAATAAATCATAAAATAAAATTAAATGTTTAATATAATGAATATAATTATAGTGATGATTTAACATATCATATTGGAATCTTATGAACAAAAATAATTAACGTGTGGGGAATTTCATATGTCTCCCTGAAAGAAAAGAGAGACAATAAATCCCTTTTCTGTAAGTCTCAACGTCCTTCCCACATGTTCAAAACTATTGTGTAATAAATATAATTTTATTATAAAGGTATTATGGTAGAATATGTATTTATATAATAACATATATTATTCAATTATGACCATTTATTACATATTTATTAACAATTCCATGTAAAAGTCATGTTTTTGGTAATAACTTTTTTGTTTTTTGTTCATGTTTTTCTTTGTTGTTTTTGGTCCTCTTACTTTGTCCTAGAATTTATAATCTACATAATTTTAATCATAATTTTAATATCATATATATTCATTATATATGTATTTATACTCTTCAATAAATTTTATATATAGAAAAAGAAATACACCATTCATTGAGACGATAGATCGTACTTACCCATGAACGTTGTTTCCATATTATCGATAGATTAAAATAAAGAAAAGTAAATAATATATTAAAAATTAAAAATAATTATTATGTCATATATATTAAATTTTATTATTAAACCAATCATTATTATATTATATTTAATGCGTGAATCAATCACATCATTTCACAAGGTGGTAGTCTGCAGTACTCATAAGCGACGTTACTGTATTCCCAAAGAATGGAAGATAAGAAGGTGTATGTGATATAATAATTAAAAAATTATAATAATATCATAAATATCATGTATAATCATTTAATAATTCATTATATATATCTTTGAGACTTGGAAATGGAAAAATGATTGACATCGGTTTGCGAGGTGGTAGTCATTGGTACACATGAATGTTGATTTCGTATCCCATTTGATGGAAGATGGATATAAATGTTATGAAATTATCATGATAAAATCCTATTACATGTAATATAATGTGTATATTATATAATTATGGATTAATAATAATTCATATAGATTTGTGAATAAATAAAATAAAATGCTCGGTAAGGGACGTTTCCACTTCTTCAGACAAGATCTTTGGTTTGTACCAAATGGATCATTAGGTTGGATTTTAGAAAAAAGGGTTCTATGATGAGGGGGTAATTAAGGATGTTATCTAAGAATTAATTGGATGAATAAAATATTTTTTTGTTTTTTAATATGATAGGATAGGTGGTTGCATTTTATAAGTTTGGTGAGTAGCATCGTTGTAATATTTGAAAAGAAAATGGTGTACTGGTGTTTTTTACCTGACAGAAGGATCCAAAATGGTCCATTAAAATTACTAGAGGAGATATGGTCTAAATATTACCATAAAATGGATGTTAAAAAGTTTTATGGCATTTTTAATTCATATCATTTTAGATTAACTGTCGGTAAACCCATTGGTAGTTTAACTATGAAAACAATTTTTTCATTTTTACTACTCATTATCGTGAAAATTTAATTATAACTTATTAAATAATATTAATTATTTTTATCCCAAATTTGGGATCAATTTTTTTCAAGTTAAATTCACAAAAGTTTCAAAACTAAATTTAAATTTAACCCTCCAGATGCAATGAGGATGTGGTATTTCAATGAAAGAAATAAAACTATTTCAAAGTTCATATATTAAAATTTGAATATGAAAATGATTACAGTTAACTATATTTAATTGGTATTTAAATAATTTAACTAATTGTTCTTTTTATGACCATATTAAAATAAATTTTATGACTTTAAAGGCATAGAATGAAATAATAATTCTAAATAAAAACAAATAATTTTCACTAGTAATCAAAAAACTTAATTTCTTATAAAATTATCAAAAATTAACTCTATGATAATTTTGAAATTATTATTTCAAAATTAATTTCATTTTAAAAAATAAATTTTCTAAATGTGTAAAAAATTAATTCTAAAATAAGTTTGAAAAAAATATACAAATATGTTTTTTTGAAAATTACAGTTTTAAAAATAAAATTAAATTTATTCCTATATGTTGTCTAGAATAAAATGTATTGAAACTATTAAAAATTTAATTGAATATATAATATTTAATTATAATTATTAAATTCACAAATTATTATGTATTTAATTTATTGAGATAGATCAAAATATTTTTCATAAAAATAGTTTTGTAGAAAAATATTCCCATTATTTTCAAATGGGTTTTATTTCCATTAATAATTACATGGTCACCAACTAATTAATTGTATATACATGTTCAAACCATATATTTTCATAATTTATTTAATCAAACTCATACCCTCTATTATACCAACTAGGTGATGACCATCGTATTGAATTTTAATATTTCAATAGTATGTTATGTTTTTTAAAAATAGTGTTGCGTATAACACATGATATCAAAAATATTAAAATTATTCGAAAATATATTTTTTGAAATCTCACGTTACATTATACCAATGACAAATTAATTTCATACTCACAATTTTTTCATTTTCTTGGTAAACAATTGTTTAACATTTGAAAATCCTTTTGTGGGAAAACCACATCATAAAAGGAGATAATAAAATTTCCTATTGAAAAGAGAGAAATGTATTTTTGAAGGTAATGTGGAATAATCCATTCTTGGTTTCTAAATAGTAGAACCAATGTGGATGTGAAAACATGGACATAGAATAGAAAACTGAAAACTAAAAATTGATAGAGTCTAATAGAAAACATGGTCAGGGAAAAGTCAATGAATACCAATCCATAAAAACGTATACATAAAAATGTTCATTGATATCGTCAAAGAAGATTAAAATAGGGGAAAAAATTATTTCAATATAATATTCATAATTTTGGGGAATTTTTATGAGAAGATATACTTACTTGATTTTAATCTATTTCATAACCATATTCTCATCCTTTGGCTATGCCTTGATTAATTTTTACTTTATCTCTAACTCTAATAGATGAATTTATTTTGTCTAAAGAACTGAATATGATCCATAAAATAAAGATAATTCATTCCTTAAATATAAATTATATATTTCCACATAAAATCATAGATTTTTTAATATAATAAAAATATAAAAAAATTTATAAACTCCATCAGTGTTAACATATACTACTTTTTTTATCAAATCATTAATCACTTTAGGGGTTATCAATGCTATCGAGTTTACATTATCTATATCAATCATATATTTATGTAAACTAAAAACAATTTCCAACATAAGGAACATATTAATTTTTATCTTCCCTTAATCATGTGTTTTCTATAAAATGTCACCTCTCTATTAAATAACATTTCCAGTTCATCATATCCATTAAACATGTTCTTGTAAATAATTAATGTAAAACTTATATATGTAAATTATTATATATTTAATAATTTATATAACATAAATTTTTAATTCTAATACATAAACACATCAATGATTTGATTTTTTTATAAACCATTAACTTTTATTTGTCATATTAATCCTTAAAACATATATCCTTTCAAATTTCATTTTAGTCTCTTCATCATCAATAACATTACAAATAATTATACAAAATTTATGATTATATTCAAGGGATATACCTTTATAAAATTCATTTTCATAATTCCCATACATTAAGAATTGGAAAAATTTAACTATTGATGATATCAAAAGGATAAATTATTCTCAACCATTATGTAAATCAAAATTTTCATTTTTGACAGTGAAAATTTTTAGACTTCTGTTTTTCTTTTCCACACTCAAAATATCATTTCATTTATTTGTGACATTAAATGGAGTTATTATTCCCACATTATTAAAATATAATAAATTTAATATTCTTTCTTATATAGTATCCAACACCCAACCTCTAAACTAACTCTATCCTTCCCTAATTTGGTGAGTCTGAGAGTTCATTAATTTCTATATTTTTAATCATATATCATTATAAATTATTATTCATAATCACATGTTTCGTCACCCTTTTTATCATCAATTTTTTAATAATAAACACATTTTCTATCATATTGAACATTAAACCAATTCATTATGGTTCACTCCATTGTCTAGAAGAAAAAAATCATTTTTTCAGCAACAATAATCATAGTGGGAATCGACATAATCAAGAAAATCAATTACAGGATGACTACATCCGAACAATTTATTTTAAATATATGATGTAAAAATCATAACCCAAGTCATGAATATTCATTATTTAAATCCTTTTTGATTCAATTTAAATAGTATGTAATTTTCTAGATAATATCCTTTGGGAGTGTCATACTATGTGTGTAGCAGGGCTCATTATCGTGAACTAGGTGATGATCAATTCTATATCAATGAACCCTTTTAAGTGTTATTACCCTAATGTAACTCTATTAAAAATACATATCCACATATAGTATCAGAAAATGAATTTATTTCCATGAATAGAACTCAGTAAATCATTTACCAAAATTCTAGGGTATATTACTATAATTTTACTCATAATTAAACGTATCCATAAGTACATCACTAAGAATACCCTTAGAAATATCCCTTGGTATTTCAATAATGTTTTCTTATACTGGTTTCCAATGGTTAACTAAACCATTTCTTTGATACCAACAACTTCGACCTAGTGTTTTTAAACACAAATATCCTATATTTTTAAATGTATAGTAAATACATTTCATAATAATATGATCGAGGACTGTAATAGTTCATTTTACATAGAGACTAGAAAAAATATTCCTATATAGTTAAGGATATTTAAAATCTCCAAAAAATATCTTCTCACATTGTATTCCTCTTCGGCATACCCTATATAAACCTTTTACCATATGATGGGGAAGGAAGCATAAGAAAGGGTGGGCTCAGATTCCTAGTAAGGATAAAAATAGGCCAAATAAATCTATGATCATATGATATCACTTTATATGAATGAGTGTATGTGATCAGGAAAATTTCATACAATGATCATACACATCTTTTCATAGATCATAAACACGAGTCGAGACATAAAAAATTATTATTTAAAAAAAACATGGACCATAAGAGTGAGAAATCATTATAATTTAATCATGAACCAAAAGTTCACTTCATAAAAGTTTCACCATCATAAACATAGAAAATCATAACATAATACAAGTTTATCTACCAATATAATAAATAGAGTGGATAAAATCTTATCACATGTTTCCCATTGTGGATCAGGATGTACCTATATCCCATAGTTGATCAAGACTCGCTTATTTTCCATACTGGATCGGGATACACCTATTACCCATAGTGGTTCAAGATAGACTTGTTTTCCATATAGGATTAAGTCCATTTACCTCTTTTCAATTTTTATATAATGAGATATAATTCAATACCCAATCCATTAGAGGGAGATATTGGTCCCTCCCATAAAATATGAAGAATCATATGTATATTCACCACAATATCAAAAAAAATTAATTATATGATTACCCATGAAATGAAATGGAATTTATAAACATTTCATTATATCATAACCTATCAAAAAGAGATAGGTTTAATAATAATTTTATCATTTCATCATATTAAGACACATGAACTGAAGGAGGATTCATTATCATTAATTCATTGTATAATCCATGAAAGAGAAACAAGTTCCATAAAAATCATGCCATCATAAACATATAACATTCATAGAAAGAATAAGAATGGTATCATTGGATCATATCTCTAGTAAGTAATAGGTTATGTAAATGGATGTCATCTTATAAGGAAAATTATTTTTAAAAGTCACTTGGGAAATTTCTTGGGTGAAATAATTTTTTTTGAAAATAAAATTTTAATACTAACATTTCATAAGAAAATTTGAGAATCACTTTTTTGAAAACAATAATTCTATATTATAAAGAAATAATTAAAAGTAATTTAAAAGATTTCTTGTTGAAAATATCAGTTCATCTAGAAAAAAAACATTTTAAAACATAAATAATTTTGAAACTATTTTCCCTTCAAAATAACCTTAGAAATAAGGGGATGGATATTTAAAAACAATTTAAAATTCATCTTGAGTACCATATACTTTCCTATTTAAAAAATACTTTTTATATGATAACTCATTTTTAAATACCTTTTCTTTGATTATAACCTTGAAAACATTTAGAGGAATCTTTAGAACCATTTTAATTTTTCTGAGGAAAATAAAATTTCCAATTTCAAAATCACTTTTCAATAGATAAATCATTTCGAAAATATTTTTCAATATTAATAACTATTAACACATATAAAAGAATCTTTAAAAATCACTTAAAATTTTTCTTAGATAAAATATCATTTCTTCTTTGAAATATTCTATATAAAATATAATTTTAAATGAAAATAAATATCTTTAAAAATAACCATAAAAATATAAAATAGAATAATCAATGAAAATAATTGTCCTGATGATGGTAAATCCTATACATGTTGTGCATGTTGAAATAATGATTGTTCTCACATTTTTGATAAAATCCAAAAGGGAATTGTTTAGAGAATGAAATGAAAATTACATTCAAAATATTTTCTAAAATTCAAAACATAGGTAATGATAACTTTATTAAATAATATTTATAATCTTAAAATAAAATTTAAATCTTTTTTTGAGAACATGGTTTTAGATGAAAATAGGGTTTTTGAACGAAGAGAGAAGTAAGGATAACTTATATGAAAAAAATTATTTTGAAATAATAAATACATAAAGAGAGTAAAATTAGTTGAAAAAATATATTATAATTAAATAAACATAGTATAATAAAATTAATGATCTTATTGAGTTATATTTTAATATATTCCTTTATAGGAAGCATAAAAATAAATAATCTTGGTAAAGAATGAGATTATATTATAAAAACCTTTATTTTTAATTTCGTATCATAAGACCCAATGAATAAATAAAAATAAATTAAACATAAAATAACATCATAATTAATAATTTCATGTCATTAAAATTTAATGGGGAGGTATATAATCTTCCTAAAATAATATAGGTATATATCTCAAAGAAGGAAAATTGAGACAAAATCCCTTATGAATTTAGTAACATTTGAACCATAAAACCTATAAAATATATATAATCAAATAGAAATTTAAATTCCAATTATTTATTGGTGAATTATAGAAAAATAAATTCATGTTTTTTATAGACACAATATAATATAAACAGTTAAGGAATATTTTATTTTCACACAAAAGTAAAAAAGTGAGGTTAAAATCCCTTACCAATTTAGTAATCTCTTCAATCGTAAGACGGAAGAAAGAATAAAATAAAATCAAACATTAAATATAATTTAAATTATGATATTAATTTTATAAAATGGAAATAGGTAAGTATATACACCATAAAAAATAAATTAGTGGTGAATTTTCATATGTCTCCCAACAATAAAATACAAACTACAAATCCCTTACCATAAGCATCAACTTCCTTCATACAAATTTGTCACTAATGTATAATAAATATAAGTTTATTAAAATTATATTTTAGATCCATAATTATATATATCATACAATATATTATTCACTAATGAAATTTTGTTATAATTTATTAACAATTCCACATTAAAGTCATGTTTTGTGTAATAACCAATTTTTTTCATGCATATTTTCATTTTTTATATTTGGTCATATTAATTTAATAAATGTTAAATCATATAAATAATTTTATGAATTATATAAATATCATATATATTTATTATATATGTGTTTATAGTAATCTTAAAATTAAATGGAAAGATAATGAAATATACAGTTCATGGAGATAGTACGTCGTACGTTTATATTATTATTGTCTCTTTTTTGTCAATGTATTGAAAGAAAAATTGTCAGAAAATTTATTACCATTATATTGGTTTTTTTAGACCACATATGACACATATTTTCTAAAACCTTACCTTATTACCTTCCATGTAATTTGTGGATTAATCACATTGCTTTGTAAGGTGGTAGTCCCTATTCAAATGAGTGACATTATTGGACTACCATAGAATGGGAGGTAAGATGGTATATGTGATATAATATATATATAAAAGTATAATTATATAATAATAAAAAATAAAAAAATTTAATTCATCATTGTATCCTACTTTTAGAGGTGTTAATGGAAAAACAAATGTCATTGGTCAATGGGGTGGTAGTCCATCGTACACAGAAATGATGATTTCATAACCCATTTTATGGAAGTTGAGAAGAATTTACGTAATTAAATATAAATAATAATATCTCAATATATTTAATATATTTATATTATAATATAATCTAGTTTTAATAATATTTTAATGTGGTGGAGCGTTAAATAAAATTAAATTCCCAAATAGGGATGTTACCTATTCTCCAAGAAACTTCTTTAGGTTTTCACCAAAAGGATTATTAGGTTATATTTAAGTGAAAGATAAGTATTTTAAAATTATATGAGTGAATTATGTAATTATTTATTATAATTATTGATTAATAAAATCATTTTGGTATTTTGAAGTGGAGAAGAGAGGGGGTCGTAACTTATAATTAAGGTGAGTAGAACACTTGTAATTTTCAAAAATAAAAATTTGTACCCATATTTTTCACAATAAACATGTCTAAAAAATGGTTCAGTATATATAATAGAAGATTTATTTTCTAAATATTTTCATGAAATTGATGATTTCCTTGTTTTGGGTCATTTTTACCCTTAACTTTTTAGATTAACCCTCGTCAAACCTATTTTTACTTAAATAGTTGTAAATAATTTTTACTATTTTAAAAATTCAATGCGGTAAAAGAATAACATAGCCCTAATGGATAATATAAATTCTCTATATTGAAAATAATGAATCCATTTTTACAAATTACATTCACAAAATTAGAATTTTATAATTTAAAATAAATTCGGCACACGCGACGAGAAATGGAGTTTTCAATGAGAAAAAAGTTCAAAAGTTAAATTATTTTATATAAAATGTCAATATTAAAAAAATATAAATGAAAAAATTGTAATAAAAGATTTATAATGGAACTAATTATTCTTTTAAAACCATCATACTAATATATTATTAGTTTTAATATGATTTAAAACAAATGAAAATTCTAAATAAAAACATGCATTTTCAATATTCAATAAAAGATATTTCTTAAAAAATTCTAAAAAACTAACCATAAAATAATCATGAAAATATTATTTAAAAATTAATTTTATTATTTCATATAAAGTTTCAAAACATTGGAAAAATAAATTTTAAAATAAGTGCACAAAATGCGAGAAAACTGTTTTTTTAACCAATAGAGTTTTATGCGTAAAAGTAGAGTTATTCTTATCTCTTGGATAGAAAATTAATAAGACAGATGTTAAAAGTTTAAATAAATAAATAATATATATATTTTAAAAAAATAATTCATTCAAAGGTATTTATTTAATTTATTTATATTCAAAATATTTGTTCACATAAAAGGTGTTTTTTGAAAAAAATCTTCCCTTAAATTTCAAAATGTTTTTTATTTTCATTTCTAATAAATTTTTAATGAAGGAATTCATTATGTATACATTTATAAGATATATATTTACATAATTTAGTTAATAATGTTGATAACCTCTATTCCAATGACTCTGTCCTAATATTCATCTTAAATTATAATGTTTTAATAATATGTCATATTTCATTTAAACATTGTATTTCATATAACACAAGTATTCGAAAAGATTAAATGTATTCGAATAATAAATTTTAAAAAATATTTGAGTGTAACATGAGAAATTAGTTTTTATTCAGTTTTAGTATTTACAATCCCATTTTTACTTTATAAAGATATATTTATTTTATAATTGTGCTACCCGTGGTTTGATTCCCTTGGATTATGTTATGTATTGTACTTTCATTTTCCATTATAGGATGTATTGAATTTTTATATATGCAACTTATATGTAATGTAAAATGAGGTATTTTGTATGAGGATATTTGAGGACATATGAAATTATTTTTTATGTTTCATTGATTATTATTATGATAATCACGAGGATTGTTTTTTTTCATATCAACTTTATTTTATTTATGGTATCCATAAGTAGAAAAAAGTGATTTAGGTTTATAATAAAATAGTATAGATTATTAAATGACTAGTTTCCTCCATTAATAAATTATTCCGTTTTAGAGGAGTTTCATATTTTGGATATTAATATGAATCATAAACTTATATGTTAGGAAATTAAAGTAGGGAAATAATTGATTATATTATCTATTTTTGAGGATCATCCCACTTTAGGATATAGAGAGTTTCCTAGGACACTTATAAAGTAGATATTAATGTAATCATAGGGATTTAAATTGTACACTTTACAGTATCCCCATATACTCTTTTGATTATATGGAAGTTGTTTCTTATGTCGGTTTCCTCTTTTTTGAAATTTGTTTCCTACATTTTCTTATATAATTCACAATTCTATATTTGGGTTTTATTTTATATTTTATTTTCAAATGGAAGTATAATAATGATTCTGAAATCCAAAGTGAAATTTTATTTTCATGTATAATATTTTTAGAATTCTTTTTAAATTGTAAAATGGGATTGGTTTTGTTTCACATACCATAAAAAGTACCAATTTTAGGTTTTAACTTGTAATCAAATACTAAGTGTTCATCCGAATCATTTTATATAAATGGTGTTAATAGTTTTTCTATAGGTAAAAAAGATATTTTTTTCCTTTTCATATCTTATTACGATAAAAATTATTTTCAAAATATTATTCAATCTAGAATTTATGAAATATTCGATAAAATTAATTCCATACTATTGGTGGAATCCTACCAAGATTATTTTTATCACAACCTACGTACATACTTGTATGTTTCAGGAATTATCAAGGGTTTCCTAGAAGACATGTTGAGTTGACTTGGGTTATTTCATGATACTTATGGTTGGTTTTTATTTTTGACATACGCTTTAAATATATTTATATAGTGTTCAATATGGTACATTGATCTAACATATTTTGGGTAACATAGAAAGATATCGTATCCTAGGTAAACCATTATGTAAACCATAACATTAAATAATTATTGTGTAAATGAAATATCTAGTTTCCATACAATATTGTTAAAAATAGTAGGGATTGTTTATTAGCTAATATGATAGATAAAAAACATCTGATAAACATGAAAGAAATTATTTTTAATTTTAATTAGAGATAGTTTCATTAAAACACTAATATGATTAGAAAAATTATAGTATCAAATAATAATGTTTTTTAAAATCCAGGGTTAGAAATTAAAAATACATACTCATAACCCCACTCCCCTGAACATTCTAATGCATTGGACTTAAATTTCACCTCTACACCTTTCACTCAATGATCACTAATACCTTTCACAATTTCCCCCTCACCACTACAAATCATTACTAGTATGCTCAATCATCGACACCCTCTCACTATTATTCTTGGTAATCATATTCCCCATTTTTTGGTTTTTAACAAGTTACAATACCGTAAAATAACTGATTTTATCCTTTTATTTCTATATTATTTGTTCACCTCGGTGTGCTTTTTTTTATTTAAACATGTGGGCTTTTGAGACGATACTATTTTAGCAGTTTTACTTTGCATGTCCATTAAAATTTATTTACTAGGTTTTTGTGTAAAATTATTTTTTCATTTTTTCGACTCCTCATGCGTTAATCATGTTTTAATGATCACAAATCTTGAACATTCTATAAAGCTTGTTAATCCTATTTAATCTTTCTCAAATCATGTGTACAAGTGGTTGGTTTCTTTATGCTTTAAATAAACTTTTCCATGGTCGTTAGTGCTATGTTTGATTACTGGAAACTATATTTTTAATTTCTGTTATAATGGATATTATTGATAAATGATTAAGTCTAGTCCATTCTATGAATATCACTGCTTATGACTCAATAAAAATATTTGGCTAAGTCTGAGAAACCATGAGTCTGCCAGTGGTTCTATTTTTCTGACACCGTGACCCAGACACCGTGACCACACATCGTGACAAGACACCATGGCCAGACACCGTGACTAGACACCATGACCCAAATACCATGACCCAGACACCATGACTAATACATAGTGACCCAGACACTGAGAACCAAATACTATGACCTGACACCAAAACTAATTTCATATCTGTTGAAGTATGTGACATTGGTTCCTTACTGAGACACCGTTGGATGTTTGGCGAAGTATAGGACACCATGATCCTAATACTGCATCTGTGATACCAGTTAATAATCTCTATAAAAAATGCCATCATGAATATCTCACTGGTCAATGAAAAATAAGGAGACACCATTTCATAGTGACACTATTTTTAATTGACAACATTTCTAGACAGACTGTGACACCGTTCATGAATCTATTTTGTAGTTTTCGATTTAAATTATAAAGGTCATATTTGGGTCTTTTAAATGAACTAACATAAATAATATTTCTTTTTAGACTTGTCACCTTACATTACTATGTACAAGGTTCAGAATACATTCATCCTATAGGCTCCAACTCATGCACTCTAAGAATAAAAAGAAAATCATGGCCCCAAAAAAAGTGGTGTGAAATAGTGGAGAAGCGTGAACCGACACAAGCCACTCAATAAATATGAATAACACACTAATCATTCATGAATAAAAAATTTGGAATACCATAGATCAGAGTCAAGAATATATTTTCAATACCAACTCCACAAAGAACACACACCAAATTCTACTGGAAACTAGAGAACCAGACTTGCGATAATCTATTTTTCGCAAAAGGTTTCAATTATTACATCTTCTTCATCCTAGAAGTCTAGAGATACTAATAATAACACTCAGAGAACTTCTAACCATATCTCATCATCTCTGCTTTGTTGTGTATTTTTTTAGCTTTTGTGAAGAGTGTGTGTGTCTGTATAAAAACATGCTCTATCTCTTCCACTGAACTGAATGATACAAGATATCCTGCATCTCATATATTTTTACAATTTTTTACTCCCATTGATAAGTGTGTAAGTGGTCCCTATATGAACTGATAATTCATACCCACAAAGAACTGTGAAAGAGGTAGTGTGACTTGGATAGTCCAATGAACTATTGTGTACCCCAATCTAGGGTGTGTATAAAGTTTATTAATACAAACTTCTTGGTGGCAGGTGATCTCCAAGTGTAGTGGATTATGTCTCATCTTGATACTGAACCACTTGTTTTATATCTTCTGTGTTTTTTAATTTAGTGTTCCTTGTTTTAATACATAATTATGAAATCACTAGAATTAATTTGATAGTTAATCTTGGAAAGAAGTAATAATTGTTTTTCCTTATTATGGTATCTTCAAAAGTAATATTAATACCTAAAATAAAGATTACTAAGAATTAATCAATATTTTCAGAAGTTATTTAAGTAGTAAAACTTTCATAACCATATTACTTTGATAAACTGGGTTGAATTATTTCTATTGGGGAACCTTTTATGAAAACCTTTTATACAGAAATTGTTTTAGATCCTTAATTCACACCCTCTTGAGTACTCTACATAGACCAATATTTGGTATCCTAGGAGTTTTTATTCCTATTAAGACTATGTTTTTGAAACTATTCAACTATGATTTTAGTTTTACATTAAAGATTTGTAAATTTCTATTAATAGTAAATTTGTAGCTCGTTCAAATATCTTCTTTATTATGGATAATATACTGGAAGGTGCTTCAACAAACAGACCACCTTTCCTTAATGGAACCAATTATTCCCAATTGAAAATTAAAATAAAATTGTATTTAGAAAGTAGGGGTTTTGAAATTTGGTCTTCAATTATTGATGTGTATTATATTCATGCTACTAATAGAATCAGTTGGGATGAACCAACCATGTCTTCCAATAATAACAATTCCAAATCCATGAATTCTTTATATTCATCTTTAGGAGATGATGAATTTAAAATATTTTCTACATGTAAAACTGCCCATGAAATTTGGGATACATTATCTATTTCACATGAAGGAAAATCTAGTGTGAATGTAATGAGACATAATAATTATGAAATTAAATATGATAACATTAAAATGAAACCTAATGAGCCTATTTATGAAATGTATATCAGGTTCAATGAATGTTTCAACACAATGATCTCTCTTAGATAAGAAGTTACTACCAAAGAACAATACATGATGATTCTTAGATGCCTACATGATAGATGGAGAGGAACCTATCTCTCTATTAGAGAATCATGATACATTAGAAAGTTACATTTAAAAGAACTCATTGGAAAACTAATGAAGTATGAAGAGGAGCTGAAATTAATCAAGGAAGAGAATGATGAACCCAAAAGAAAATCTATTTCATTTAAGACCACCACTTCCAAACACAATGAAAATTGAAAATTAGAGGCATCTATAAAATGTTACAATGGTGAAAAATATCACCTGATAGTGATGAGGAGATGGATCAATTAGCCAGAATGTTTAAGAGAATTTACAACAAGAAGAAATATTTTATAAATCCTAACTACAAAGGAAGATATGATAAAAAAGGAAGCTAGAAGAAATATTTGAAAATAGGTGACAAGTCTGACTAGATAATATGCTGTGAAGGTAAGGAATATGGACATGTAAAGGATGATTGCCCATGGATTATGTACAAAAAAATGAGGACCAAGATAAAAATAATAAAAAGGAAATGAAATCAATGTGGAGTGATTCTGAGATAGTTCAAGTGACTCAAAATCTTTACCTTATAAACAGGCTGACAAATCAAATATGTGTTTTATGAAAAAAAACATTTGAGGCAATAATGGAATCTCCTATACACAATTCATATTATTCCGGTGATAATAGTGATTCTAAAAATATTTCTAATGAGTAAATTTTTGAGTACTATAATATGCTTGAATATACATCCAATGTACTAAAAGATACAAACAAATCTTTAGATAAACAACATGCTCTTACCTTAGCTATTAAAACTGATCTTACTATAGAAAGAGAAAAAAATGTTTAATTGCTCAAAGAAAACAATGCAATGAAGTTTTCTAATGATAAATTGATGCATGAACTTGAAAGGTTTAATAATGGTAAATATACTTTAGTAAGAATTATAGGTAAACATATTTCTCCAAAATATACAACTTGTAATTTATATCAACCTATTAAAAGAAATTTGGAAGAACTAATTTTTTCTCTAAATCTCAGACACACAACGTTTCTCTTAATTATGGAAAACATTCATCTATTTCATGTTATGAACTACTATATACTATTTCATGCTTTCCTAGACTAAAAAGAGTTTATTTTTCATGAACATTACACAATTTTTATAGGAATCCTATGAGATAGATATGGGTTCCTAAAACACCAGTCACTACTATTATTGTACCCAAACAAATATTGGTACCAATGTCTGTTTTTATTTTCAATTTTGTAGGAAATTTTATTAAACAGCTCTTACAAATGTTTATAGTACATGGATAGTGGTTGTTAAAGACACTTGATAGGGGACTATTCATGATTCCAAAACATAAAAAAAATTTATGGTGGACATGTCACCTTTGGTGAAAATTCCAAAGGAAAAATCATTGGCCATGGCCAAATGAGTAACGCTAACTCAGTTTTAATTTCAAAAGTACTTTTTGTTGATGGATTGAAATATAATCTTATTAGTATTTCACAACCATTTGATGATGTATTTCATGTTAGATTTGAAAATTATGCTTTCAATGTTTTTAATTCATATAAATAATTATTATTTTCTACATTGAGAAATGAAAATGTACACTCTGTTAACATAGATTTTTTAGTTTCTCAAAATAAATCATCTTTAAGTGTATTTCATAGAGTCTTGGATTTGGAATAAGATACATGTAAAATGTTTCATTCACTCGATTATCAAGATAACTAGAAAAAAGTAAGTCAAAGACCTACCCAACCTTGAGTTTCCAAATGATAAAGTGTGTAATCATTGTCAAAAGGAAAAGCAATGAAAAATCCCCTTAAGAACAAAGAAATATGTGCTAACTTCTCGACCTCTCGAACTGGTTCACATGGATTTTTTAGACCATCTATAGTTTCTAGTTCAATTGTGAAGCACAATGTTTATGTTATTGTAGATGAAATTTCTAGATATACATGAACATTTGTTTTGGCTCACAAAAGTGAAGCCTGCTCTGATTTAACCAAATATGCCAAAACTGTAGAAAATTGTAGTGGACTTAGAATTAAATCATTAAGAAGTGATCATTTTCTTGAGTTTTAAAATCAAGAGTTTGAATCATTTTTCTTAAAAAGGCTACATTCATAAATTCTTTTCTCCTAGAAAACCTTAACAAAATGGAGTTGTAGAAAGAAAAAATAGATCCTTACAATAGATTTCTATAACAATTTATAGTGAATATGACATACCTATTTATTTTTTTGGCTGAAGCTATAAATAAAAAATTCTATATTATCAACAGAGTATTGATTAGACCTATTCATCAAATAACTCCATATGGGTCATGGAACAATTGAAAACCCAAAGTAAGCTACATCAATGTTTTTGGTTGCAAATCCAATTTCCTTAATACAAAGGACAATTTAAAAAAAAATTCTACCAAGTGTGATGAAGTAATATTTCTAGGATATTCAATCTATAGTAAAGCCTATAGAGTGTTAAACAAAAGAACTAAATGTGAGTAAGAATCTGTCCATTTCAAATTTGATGAAACATAACCACCTGAGCCTAAGACATCTATAGAGAACCTGTAGGATGATGTGTCAAATATGGTCATCAATACCAAATCCTCTAATCATCCGTTAATGGAATCTGTGAAAACATCCAATTGAAAAAATTCTTCAGATTTAGGTCATAAGGAGTCCGAACCTATTCAAGAACCATAAATAACTACTCCTTCTATTTCTAGAGCTGTTATAACTCTTCAGAACCATCCATTAAATGCAGTTGTTGGAGATTTAAATAAAGGAACTCAAATAAGAGCTTCTCTTAGATTTCAAGTTGAACATCAAGTATTATTGTCACAACATGAACCTAAAAACATTAATGATGCTATCAATGATGAATTTTGGTTGATGGATATGAAAGAATAACTTAATCAGTTTCAAAGTAATAATGTTTGGAAACCTTTTGACAGACCCAAAGACACAATCAACATAGGCACTAAGTGGGTGTTTAGAAATAAAGTAGATGAAGCTGCTAACATAGTTAGAAACAGGGATAGATTTGATGAACAAGGATATAGTCAATAAGAGGTAATTGACTATGAATAAACCTTTTAACCAGTAGCTAGACATGAATCGATTAGAATTCTACTTGAATATGTTATACATCTTAATTTCAAACTATATAAAATAGATGTTAAAAGTGTATTCCTAAATGGGTATATAACCGAGGATGTATTTGATGAGCGACCCCCTGTTTTTTCAAATCCACACATTACAAATAATGTTTTTAAATTTTCAAATGCTCTATATGGTTTAAAACAAGTTCTAAGAGCTTGGTATGCTATATTAAGTACTATTTTTATTTCCAAGGGTTTTACATAAGAAATAATTGATCCTAACCTTTTAATAAAATGAATTTCCAATAATATTTTAGTAGATCAAATTTATGTAGATGGTTATATTGTAATCTTAAAAGATATATTTATGTAATGAATTTTATAAATTGATGAAAAAATTGAAATGAGTTTAATGGATGAACTAAAATTATTTCTTGTATTTCATATCTTTTAAAATAATGATTTTATTATTTTAATTCAAATAAAATATACTAGAGATCTTCAAAAACGTTTTTTCTTGGATGGAACTAAAAGTAGTGACATTCCAACGACTACAATTTTAAGTTGGATTTTGATGAATATGGACAATCTATTGATCAAACCACTTAGAGAAGAATTATTGTAAGAATACTATGGTTAACTTCTAGTGGACCTGACATTATGTTTAGTGTATGTATGTGTTGTCATTTTGAAGAAAACCGTATTGAATCTCATTTAAATGTTCTTAAGATAATTTTCAAATACCACAAGATTACACGCAATCTAAGACTTCTCTATCCTAGAGGACAATCATTTATGTTATTTAGTTATTCTGATGATGAATTCAGCGGTTGTAATTTCGATAGAAAAAGAAAATCTAGAACATGTCACTTTTTAGGAAAGTCAGTAGTATCCTGGTGTAGTATGAAACAAAACTCTGTTGAATTATCTAGTGCTGAAGCTAAGTACATAGCTGCTGGTAGTTTTTGTGAACAAATATTGTGGAAGAAACACACATTATTAGATTATGGATTTTAATTGAAGAATTTACATATAAATTGTGACAATAAAATTGCTATTAACATCTCAAAACATCATGTTTCACTCTCTAAAAAAATCATATTGATGTAAGACAACACTTTTTGAGAGACCGTTATCAAAAGGGTGATATCACTTTGGAATTTATTGGAACTGAATATATGATTTCTGATATATTCACCAAAACATTAAATTATTAATGAATATATTACATCATAAATGAATTGGGAATGATAAATCTTAAGTAGTATGTGTACTATTTCAGAACATACTATTTAACATTTTACGGTTTCAGAATTCACTGTCATAAGATTATTGTCTAACTCTTAAAGTTATATAGTTTACTGACTTAGAAGTTGATGTTTCATGTTTACTATCTCACAGTTACTATCTCTCAGATACAGTCTGGCACATATTGTTTCAAACAATATGGCCGCAAATTTTTGAATTCAATGAGTTGGGATATCACCGTGAAATCCTTTTACGGTCTCACCGTGAAATCCTATTATGGTCTCACCATGAAAGTCTATTCTAATATCACCATAAATTCACTTTGTCATTTTATTTTAATAATATAACTCGTATTGTGATAATTAATTATTTTATTTCTTTACATTCTCATGATTTTAATTTTGCGATGCTTGATATCACAAAATGATAAAAAGAAAAGATGTTTCACTCCTTTATTCACCTAATATCTATTCTCTCAAACTATAAACACTCCTTAAACCTTTATCTCTCTATCAAACCTTTGTTGAATGACTAGAATGAAACAATCATTATCATCAACTGATGATAAGTGAAGATCAATGAAGAAGATGAAAATGGAACCAATGATAGCACCCAAATGTACTTTAAATCTGAAACTGGTGAAAAAAATATCTGCACCTGAAAAGGAAATTTTCCCCAAGTGAATTCTATCAAGTAAGTATTTAGTATTTAAAGTATGAAAAGAGAAAGGACATATGGATTGGTACAAAAAATAAGAAATAATGATTTTACCCAAAGCTAGTCGCTCAGTTTTATCAATTCGTTCAGTTCTCTTTTGATTCGAAGGATTGTTTTATTCTGAGAGACTGGATCAATGGGAAACGATGTAATTTTTCTTCGAGAATATGGGCTGGTTTCCTAGGATACCTCATGAGGGTTGTTTTGAGGACTACTAGAGTGGTCCCCCACCTCTATGTGATATCTTTGTTTTAGAAGAATCCTTGGGAAGCTTAACCAGAAATGAATCTAAGAGAAGAGCTATTGATGATGATATATATGGTGAAACCTAAATTTTTATTAAGTTTGTTCTGAATTTGATTAGTATAAGAAAAGGATACTTTGCTACACTAATATACCAGGATGTATTTTTTATACATCGTATGAAGAATGGACATAAGATCAACAATTGAAAGTATGCTATACTCAATTTTTGTGAGTTTAAAAAGACAACCTCAAAGTCAACCTCCCTGTTCAAATGGAGGTTAGTCTCTTCTATGCATCATGCTAAAAATTTGGTTGGAATAGATGTATAAGTCATTAAGTAAGATGTACTTTTCATCTCAAAAGTTACAGTCAAAAGAATAAAAATCATCTAGAATTTGTGGAGAAAAGCATATGTAGAGGATAATGAGAGGGTCAATGAAAATTTCTAATCAATTAAGAATTCCTTAAGACCTAAATACATTTCTAATCATGTCCATGAAAATGATAATATTTCTTACTATCCGAATAAGGAAGGTAAAGAAGAGGTTGTTTACCTAGAGGGATAACATTCTAAGATGAGGAAGGTAGTGAACCTGCTCCTCTTGTCTGGATTTAGAATAAAGTACCTGCTCTTAAATAAATTGTTGATCTAGAAGAAGAACCTTATTCTAAATAATAATATGTTGTTATATTAAAGGAAAATATTTTCCTGGAAGAGAATTTAGAAGAAGAACCTTCTCATGAGAAAGAAGTTGCTTTTTAGGAACACCTAGAGGAACAAGCTGTTCCTAAGATTATCTCAAATTCTGAAGAAAGAATGGAGAAAAAATTTCAATTTGCTAGAAATAAAATTGGTGAGTCTATTTAGGATGAAATCATGGAAATATATCGAGGATTTAAATCCCTTATCCCACTAAGAGATGCACATATTTAGGGTGAGAAGAGCCGCTATCTGGAAATTGTTAATGTTCTTAATCTAATTGATCCAAGATTTGTAGATACATGGTATAAATTCCCTAGTTATTTCTATGTAAATGATTCCCATGAAGCATCAGTTAAAGGTATAGATTTGTCTGATGTGTTTCAATTGAAACTGGAATCCACACTTTATGTTTTATTTGCAAAGGAACCTGATCCTGTCTTAGCTTTTATTTCCTACCCTTAACAAGATTTTTCTAACATAGTATGTATAGATGATTTTAAAGCATTTAGAGCTACCTTATTGGCTGGATTTGAAAATCTCTTCAACAACAAACCCACTCCTTTGAACAACATGAGTAAAAGAGATGATGCCTTGTTTTTAGAGAAGATCATTTGAAATATTCATCCAAAAATGCTTCATGAAATTCAAGAAGTCATAGTTGAAAAAAAACAACTAAGTTATGAATTAAAGTCTCTCAGAGGTATGGTTGAAGATATGTTGAGAGTGTTGAAATCAAGACCATAACCTATTCCTCATCCTATTAAGGATGTTAGTTGAAAGATTCCATAGGATGTTTCCTCCCTAATTAAACCTAACCTAACTTCCAATGTTGAAAAATTGGATGGAAGAAACAAGAAAATAGTTTAAGAAATGTCTGAGCTTATTATTGGTATTATAAAGTAAACTGATGATTATAAGGGGTTTCTCCATAACATTCTAAATCAACTGAAGTCTCTTACTTCAGATTTTCCAGCTTCTAGTACCTATGGAAAATCATATCAACCATACATGGATAGTGATCTAATCAGAATGATTGTTATGGAATAACTTCAATCAGTGATCAGTGGCTTAGAAAAAGGGTCTATATCTATGGTTGTAAATAATAGTGACAAAGTTCTTGATTTGGTAAGAACTCATTCCAAGATTTCAAATTATGCTCTAGAAGAAATTACTATGAAGGTGGATTTCCACTTCAATAGGATTTTCTCTATGAATGATATGATAACCCATTTCAAGTATCTTGTAGAGAATATGAAAATTACTCATGTCACTCATGATTTAAAAACTCAAGTTCAAAAAAAAGGGATTTCACACTTTTGTTGGAAAAATTCATGGAGAACAAGGATGACATTGAGAAAGCAATGCAGTATGGTGGTGAGATTACTGCTGACTTCATTAAGCTTTTGAGGCCTTATCTTCATATGTAGAGCACTCATATTATGGCTCCCACTGCTTCACCCTTATGACCTGGTTTTCCTCCTGCCTCATTCACTACCTTTGCCTCTACTTCTATGTCTATTTCTCATGCTCTGAGTCATATCAGACCTATAATCCTTGACAAAAAAATTCTTCAGTCTTCCAATACACCTACCTTATCCCCATCTATTTTTGATGGTTTCCCTCTACCTTCTTTGTCAGTTGGTTCACTTCCTTCTTTAACTTCTACATTTTCTCTTATGGATTCTAGTGATGCTGCTGCCAAGGGAAAAGGGAAGATAACATGTGTAGAAGGAAAGTTAACACTATATTTTTATAGAGATATTATTGTATTTTTTGTCTACTGTTTTTAATTTCAAATCATTCCCCATCTAATGGACTATGAACATTTATTGTCTCCTCTCTTATTTAATTTTTTACTCTTTTTGATAATACCACAAGGGGGAGAGACATTCACACTATGTTAAAGACACATCCACTAAGAACATATATCTCACTCACATGATTTGAGATCATAAAAGGGGATATTTTTGTACTCCTCCTATGTTAATAATGTTCTAATGATCCCAAATCCTTAACATTCGGTAAGGATTTTTAATCCTATTTAATCTATCTCAAATCATGTGTACATATGGATGGTTTCATTATTCTTTAAATAAACCTATCCACGATCTCCAGTTCTATGTATGATTATTGTAAACTATATTTTTAATTTATGTTATAATGGATTTTATTGATAAATGATTAAGTCTAATCCATTCTATGAATATCACTTATTAAGTATGTATTCTGAAATTTGGATATTCCTTTGAAACTGTATGTCTTCCACCAGTTCTATTTTTCTAACACTATGATCTAGACACCATGACTAGACACCATTACCAGGAATCGTTACCAAACAACGTGACCAAATACCATGACCCAAACACTGTGAACCAAACACTGTGACCTAGAAACCATGACCTAGACACCGTGACCCAGATAATGTGCACTAGACATAGTGACCAGACACCAAAACCAGTTTCAGATCTGTTGAAATATGTGACACTTGTTCCTTGCTGAGACACCGTTTGAAGATTGAAAAAGGACCCAACACCGTGATCCTAAAACCGCATCTAAACTACCAGTTCCAGATCTCTATAAATATATCCATCATGACTATCTCACATATCAAAGGAAAATAAGGAGACACCATTTTTTGTGACACCATTTTCATGTGACACCATTTCTAGAAAGACTGTGACACCATTATTTAATCTATTTTGTCATTATTTATTTAATTTCTGACGGTCATATTTGAGTCTTTTAAAAGAACTAACATAATTAATATTGTTTTGTAGACATGTCACCTAGAAGTATGAGGTACGAGGTGTAGAATACATGAATTATTTCATCACAAACTCATGAAATACAACAATAAAAATAATAGAGTGGCCCAAAAAAGTGGTGTAATATAGTGAAGAAGAGCGAACCGACACATGCAACTTAATACATTTTAATAACACATGAATCATTCACGAATCAAAAATCTATAATAATATAGATCATATAAAAGAACTAATTCGAAATACCAACTCCACAAAGTACACATGCCATATAAAATAGGAAACTAGGGAACCAGACTTGCGATACTCTATTTTATACAAGAGGACTCGATACTTACTTCTTCTTCATCCTAGATTTCCAGAGCATCAATGTATAACACATAGATCACTTCTATACTTATCATATCATCTCTACTCTGTTGTGTATTGTATTTAGATTTTGATTAGTTTGTCTATCTATATAAAAACATGCACAGTCTCCTGCACTAAATTGAAGGATACAAAATAACTTTCCTCTCATATCTTATTACACTTTTTTACTCCCACTGATAAGTGTGGAAGAGGTCCCTATGTGACCAGGTAGTTTATACCCATGAAGAACTTTGGAAGGTGTCGTGTTACCTGGACAGTCTTGTGCCCACTTTTTTACCCCAATCAGAGGTGTGGATCAAGTTTACTAATATATAATGCTTGGTGGTAGGTGATTACAATGTGGATTGTATTAGGTCTTTTCTTGATACTGAACCACTTGTTTTATATCCCTTGTGTTGTTTAATTTAGTGTTCTATAATGATGCATGAAATGAAGATGAACACATCATGGTATATTTTATGTGTCAATTTTAGTGATCATTTTGATCAACATGGAATACTAATATGATTTCAATGATGTATCCTAATGTTCCCACATAATCTACATGAACTCATGAACAAGTCGATATAGATTGTAGAGGGTGTAAATAATGATTATTTCATGGATTATAAGTTGAATAATTTTTTTTGTGTCTTTTGTAAATTTAGGAGGAATATCTTAGCCACGATTTGACTAATTTTTAAGGAGAAATAAATGTGATAATCTACTGACCAAATTAAGTGATAAGAGAATATATCTACTATTAAATATCAAGGGGGTTTCCAATTTTATTTGGGAAGAATAATTTTTGATAATATCAATGTAATTATAACCTTATAGGTGAGGAATAAGAAAGTTTTTAAAATTGAGATAACCCTTCAAAACTATTTATACTTTGATGAAACATAATCAGTATGTGATGGAGATTACCCATTGAATTTAGCAGTGATTTCTTATTGAAAGAAGAATTAAAAATTGGGATAATAAGTGGATATTATGTTATTCAATTTCACTTTGAATATGAGTAACTACAAGTTATCCAATAGGAGAATTGGATGTGATGACATAAACCAAAAACAATATCGATGAACCCTACATTAAGAGATAGCACTATAGAAAAATTATTTGAGGAGGAGTTCAGGAGAACCCTTGAAAAACTGCTAGGTGGTAGAATAAATATCTCATAAAGAGTTGATATAATGGCCGATACATTAAATACAATGATATTACATCAAAATTAATTTAAATTCATTATAACATATAATAAATCCATGATAGTAACATATAGCTATAGTGTCTTTTGAAACGAGGAAACATAAACAATTGGTTCATAAAACGTCCACATTGTCTCCCGCTTATTTCTTCATAAATAGAATAAATTTTGACATATCATTATTAATACCCTTCTTCATGACCTAGGGAAAAGAAACATTTGAATTGGTGATATCAAATGATCAGTATGTTTAAACAATATAAATATCAATTATATCATAATCATAAGAACAAAACATTTGAAAATCTTATCCATGATATGAAAGATCATGATATTATGTCATGGAATAAATCCTAAATGTGTATTTTAATCCCAATAGTCATGAAATAAGAAAAGAAATTTTGTGTCTTACACATATAAGCATAGAAAATAATTTCATATTAGTCAAGGATCATTTATAAGACTATAATAGCAGACAAATCCCATTACTAAACCTATTTCATTCCTCGTTCCATCCATGTATATCTGAACTCTATTTACATGTCATTCCAATCATGTATGTCTCATGAGATATAAATCCTTACCTAAGTAACTGTATGGAGATATAGGTACCACCCATCTCATAATTATATCATTCTTACACGTGATGGAAAAACACAAATCATTAATCATATCATAACCCATGAAGTAAAATGGTTTTCTTAATCATCAATCAAATATAATCCATATAAAATAAACAAATTTCATAAATATAATTCAATATTAATAAAAACTAAATCAAATTAATAATAGGTATAGAAACATAACACTATGTCATCTTATATGGAAAACTATTTTGATAAAACACTTGAAATTAATTCGTGAGGAAAATATCCTTTATTTTTAAAAAATGATTTATTTTCTCAAAATGCCACGCAATTTTAAAAGAAAATAATTTAGTTGAAAATAATATTCAAATAGTGTGCAGGAAGTTTCAGGAAAATAAGGTTTCATTAAACCTTAAAAATATATTTAATTCATACAATTTTAAAAAACATTCTCCCCATACTTTTGCTGAAAAAGTCAAAAATACCTGAAATCAAATAATAACAAAATATTCCTTTCATACCATTCAATAAAAATTCACCAAAGAGTAAAATTAACATTAAAAATTTATAGAAAAATCAAAATAATATTAAATAATTAGGAAAAATTGATGTGGATGACAAATATACTATAGTAAATACTTACAAATAAACACTCGTGGATGAAAATAAGATTTTCAATGTTACCCCTTACCTTAGTTATGATATGCTTAGTATATTTATGAAAATCCTATATAATTATTTAAATAATCATAGTGATTTAATCTAGAATAATAATAATTTTTATGATAACTTTTTTGATCATATTTCATTTGTTTGGTAGTAATATTTCATCGTTACACGTTATTTGGTTGTTAACTTCTTTATGTTCTTATGCATGTTTTTTCAGGTATGTTCATATTAATATTTGTAGGATATAGTTATATAATTTAAAAAATGGTATTATTAAAATATATCTAATTTTTATCAATTAAATTCATTTATATAATCAAGATTTAATTAATATTATGTATAAAAAATCACACTGCACCATGGAGAGAGTAAAACATACGTACGCACGAGCGACGATATCATTCCTATAACTATTGAATGGTATTGAAGTGGATTGTTTATAGTATCTCATATTAAACATAATTTTATATTAGTAACATATATATATTAATTCCATCATTATTCCCATTTATGTGTGGTGGTGGTGAAAAACAGATTACACCATGGCTTGGAGACAGTAAGTCGTATGTACGTACACATGGTGATTTCATTTTTAATAGGATAAGTAGAAGTTGGAAGATAGTTGTTTAATAAAAAAAATAACCTATCAGTATATATGTAATACTGGAGTTATTACTTTATAATGAAACAACTCATTAATTGTAATTTGAAGAAGAAATAAGATTGAAGGAATCGATAGATGATATTATCTCTTCTTCGACGTGAATCCTCAAAATCACCTCTTAGTGCACTAAAATTTGTCTTTAAAGAACACCAGAACCTCTAAAATGTTTCTAGATAATTTTGGGAGATAAATGTGAATGGGGATGTTTGATATTGAATGCTTAAAATTAAGTGATGAGTAGAGGGAGGATGTTACCTTTAATAATTTTGGTCGGCGGTACTTTTTGAAATATTAAATATATTACTTTATAATAAAATATAAACCAAATTAAAATCATCCAAAATTTCTTAATTTCTAATATTATATGATGTTGCATCGTAATATTATCAAGAAATATTTTTTAGACAAATTTTTATGTCAATTTAAACATTCTCATTTTAATTAACACTTAGTTATTCTATTTTATTATTAACCAGGATAACAAATATTTCAATATTAAAAGGGTAAAATATTTAGTTACATGATGTAAATCATACCATAAATGAATAAATTATAATATTTTATGACATATCATAATTGTTATATTTTTTTAATTTTTTTTTATGATTTTTAAATAATTTACAAAAACCTTATTCTGAAAAAATATCAATAGTGACAATTTTGAAACAATATATTTCATGTATTTTTTAAAATATAAAAATTCAGAGTTATACATCATAAAAAACATTATTATATCCATAAGGGGTCAAGGTAATCTATATAATTCATTTTACATAATTATTATCCCAAATTATATTTATTAAAATATTTTTAATAACATTTACCTGATCTCTTCATTGATAAAATAATTAATACCTCAATTTTGTGTAATTATTTAATATAAATAAATTATATTTCAGAATAATACTTGTAGTAGAATTTATCTTCTAATAGAACAAAAATTAAAAATACTATACTATTTTAAAACATGAATGTGACAAATTTATCTTCACTTTTAAAAAAATAATATAAGTGTTATAATCTATTCTATATGCCTCCAAATGGTCAATAAGTGTAACCTTGGAATCATATGGCCTATAAATACTCGACCAATACAGTTTGGTCAAGATTTTTGACCTTTTTATTGTTATTAATATTTTAATAAAATTGTATTAGGGATTTCTCATTAATTAATTAATTTATTCATCATCTATGTATAAGTCTTTAAGATAATTATTTATTTACATAAAATTACAAATAAATTTTCATGAAAATTAAATAACATTTAGATTTTAAATTATTATTTATGATTGAATTTATCTTCTATATAACCTTATATTAAAAATAACTTAATTAATAAAAATTTGAGTGAGAGACATTTCACATTTTATTAAATGAAATAAATTTTATGTCCTAATCTCATTCAAGTGGGATTTGATGGATACCATTTCGACCAACGTATGATTTAGGTAAAATTACAATAAACCAATTATAATAATACAAGTTTGAAGGTAATTTTATAATATTATTTTTACCCTTAGTTACCCGATTTACCCTTATATCGTGTTTATAAAATTTACCGAATTTACAATTCATATTGCCAAAAAAAATAAAGATCTTTACGTAATTTGGATTTAATAATTATAAATATTGAGTCAATTTTTCTGAATTCAAAACAAATAAGTTTTAGTAAATAATTTAAAATTAATCCCATTGTTGAAAAAAGAAAATGGGTTCTCAATGTTAAAATACTGCAAAAGATTGAAACGTTTTTACATATGAATTTAATGTAAAATTAATTAAATTGAACTACATTATATTAAATGGTAAAAATATATTCTATATTTATTTTTAAAAAATTCAATAATATAACTTAACCATATAAATTACTTCTATGAAAAAATTTAATTTCAATTGGAATTTAAGATATTTTCACTATTTATCAAAAATGAAAGTTATCTGAAAATATTATAAATTCATCCAAAGTAAATTTTTATATCCAACATCAAAAAAACATGTTTATGTTTCCATATAAAAATTATTAATGTGTCATAAAATAAATTTAAAATGGGGTTTCCATTCAAAGGTTTAAAATTAACGCTTTTAAAAAATAGTTTTTTATACATCAAATTGGGTTTTATTTATACCCTAGGACTAAAATATCCATTTTATGAATTTAAAAAATATATTTTTATGTATATAACAGACATATATCTAATTAATTTCATTAAAAAAGTAATTCCCTCAAAAATTTAAAATATCTAATGAGTTTATTTTTTCATAAATAATTGATAGTCAATGAATTCACAATGCATTTTCAAAAGTTAATTATAATTATTTCCGCTAACCTAATGGATATGATTTAATGGTAATTTTATAATAAGGTCATCTTTCTATTCTTTTAAATTCATTATTTTTTCAAAGAAGGATACTATTGAATAGAAATTATTTAATGAACATATTTCATAAAAACATCTGAGTGTTACATTTGACAAGAATTATTTCATGAGATAACTTCAAATACTAGGATTCCAATATAATGAATCCCTTGATATGTGTTTTCAATGTTCAATTTAAGGCTATGTATTTTTGAAGAATATATATAGTGTATTTATGGATATTACTCTTTGATCATTTGATGATATATCTTGTACATTGGACTCATGTTATTTATAGGGGAGAAACCAAGGCCCAAAACAGAAAAATAAATCTATCATAGAGTAGGATTCCAAGGTCGAATCGTGTAAATCTGTGTACCTTATCCCATTTAAAATATTTATATATTATTTTAGTTTATATACAATAAGTGAAGTGTATCTATGATTTAAATATCTACATATATATAATTAGGAAGTCATATTCATAAATATAAAAACCGAGAAATGATTCACTCTTCCCCCTCTCTGTGAAATCAATAGAACTGGGAACTTCATGTTGTATAAAATCAAAGACACATATGAAATAAATAATTGAGATAAAATAATGAATAATTTCAACTATATAAAAAATCTAGGAGTACAAATGTTTATGGAATGTTATTTTCAACTGCGGATGATTTAGATGCTTGTATATTTTTATCACAATGTATTGAAGTGAGTGATGTTGCGACTATTGGATTTAATCCACTTGGAAGAGATTCACCTTATGAAATTAATGGAAAAAATTATCTTGATGAAAAATTTAAATATATCATACTTTAATTTATATTTGATATATTTTATACCAAGATTATAGAAATAAAAATAAAAATGAGATATGAGAAAAGTTAGAAAATATCTATAATGAAAACATAAAGATCTAAGAAGTCAATACACAACATTATAGAGAGAATTATATTAATATGTAAATGGAAAGTTATGAGAGTTTTGTTAGCTATTTCACAAGGATAAATGAAATTTTATGTCAAAGAAGGGGCTTTGGTGATCCATTATTTGTTTATATTGTTGAAAAAATTATTATAAGGAATTCCCCCCCCCACATTTTTTTTGATGATATCACCATTGAAATAAAATTTCAAATTTCCACAAGATGAGAGAAATAGTAAACTCTTCAATTATAATATGAATAACGGAATGGTATTTAAAAGTAATGAAAATGAATAAATGTTATTAAAATCCTTGACAACACACAATATGAATGATAAGAAAGATTAAACTTTCAAAAAAAATTAAGGAGGATGATGAAAGTGATGGTGAAAATTTTAATGGGAATAATGAGGTCATGTATTTTATCTCTAATAATGTTATAATAGTAAATAGAAAATAAAAAGGTAGGATTCCTCTTAAATTACTTCGTTATATAGGTTTTGTGGATTTTTAACTGATTTCCCAAACCATAAGAAATATGATCATTATGAATGTAATGATGAACAAGTGTATTATCCAAAACTAATAATGAAAAACAATATCTGAATACGATAAGAAGAAATAGTTCTCAAAAAAATATTTAATAAAATTTATTAGTAGGGAAGAATGTGAGGAAGTTTCAACATGTAATGAGTTCGATGATTAGGTTATCTTAAAGAATCATATAACATTCACTTCCAAGGTTATAAATCATAGAGACTCATCGAATAATGATGAAAAAGAAGAAAATTGATATACTGAGTATATAATGATATTTGAACTAGTGGATGGTGGGTTTTTATAATAATATTGTTACCATTTGTATTAGAATAAAACTCAAAAAATTGGATATATATCTTCAAGAAAATATCATGTAAATAGAATGAAGTACATTGATTATGGAAATAAAAAATTCTAGTAGTATTCTTCTTTCTTTGGCGGAGTGTTCCTAAATAAGATCACGAGGAACAATGAACATAATCCCCTACCTCCAAGGGAGTAAACTAGCCAATAGATGCTTGAATTATTTTTGGGGATACCCAATATATGAAGGGGTTCTAGTGCCTTATCAAAAAAGTAAAATTGAAGTAAATTGAGAAGAAATTTTAGCAAATGATCATACACATCACTTACCACACATGAAAAAAGAAGGACCTCATCCTCTTATATATTTTATTCTCATGGTTCCATTAACATGTTGTATTCATTTCTTCTAGTCAAGGTATAATTTAATTAATGTTTTCAAATAATTAATGAAAATCCATTAATCCATTTATATATTATTTCTAACTGATCAAAATATTTAGGATAAAATGATTAATATATATATATAAATATTATAATATTATATTATATTATAATTTTATATTATACATATATATATCTCATGAAACACAGGCATAAGTACATGTATCTCAGGCATATACATTTTTAGCGCATGTCTATCAATGTCATTCCTTAAGCATTATTCTATGATAAAAAAGAAAGTAATTTTATAGGAAAAATAAAATATAACTTAATATATGAAGAAAAGATATCTCACAGTGGATATCAGAATTTTATAGCAATTTTTTTTGAAAAACTATATGATACTATAAGATATTAATGAAAAACTAACTGTCAAGGAAGAAGAAATTCTTGAGGAATTATATAATGTTTTTGAAGATAATAACACCTTAAGGTCCATGAGAGAAGGCTATTATAATGTAGTGGTGATTCAGGCTGAATTACATGAAGTATAAATGAAATTCAAACATAATAAAAAGGTAGAAACTATTTCTAAATTATCTACCAAAATTGATTTTTTTATCTAATATTTCTAGACCATAAAACCCAAAAGTAAATATTTCTAGTCTAAATAATGTTGAACAAATTTCCTCCAATAATATGAAAAGTTTAAGATGATTTGGTAAATAAATAAACCCCTAGATAAATGGAAAATAAATATTTGTAATATTCCAAAAAAATATGAAGCCCTTTTTAAATTGGAATATAAATATATTGAAAATTCATGTTTTACGGGATATTGTTGGTTCTGTAGAGGTTTTTGAAATAATGTATATAAAAACTAGGACAACATGTCATTTATATGAAAATGAAAAGAATCAAGGGTGTTTATAAATTGGATGAAATGAATCATATTCAATTATAATAATAATTAATATTATATGTAAAGTGGTTGAGACTAAAAAGGATATGGGAAAATCATAATGGATACTGAAGTTGAGTAAAGCCATTAAATATGGAGGAGAGAAAAAAAATATAGTTAATGGAATTCCTTCTAATGGATGAAAGTGAATAATTAATAATTAAATTATATTATAAATATATATAAGGAAAATAAAAAAATGAGGTTTTCTGTGAGAATAATTAAAATTATTGAGAGGGTTCAAAAGATGGTTTGTTAGTGATTTAATTTTATCTAGAATTTTTTAAAAATAAAATAAAATTATTTGATAATTTTTTTTCATTCACTACACCTAATATTAAGTACACACGCATGGGAATTAATAACAAAAATGAGAATATTAGGTTATCTAAGAATACTAATCATTGATAATTCATAAGACAAGGAATGGATAACTCAAGAGGATGTAAAACATGATAACAAAGAAATCATAAATTGAGAGATAAATACCAACCATTATTCATATTCTAATAAATTAATGAGAACCCCTTCTTAACCCTTTTAATTTATGTTATTTATCAAGATGAATATTGATGTATCCAAATATAGGGTGAGTTTTATGAGTAAATCACTACAATAAAATGTCACTTATCATGGAATATTCTGACTAAAATGATGTTAAAATTGAATCAATCTATTGAGGTATAGAAAAAATGAGGTAAATATGTTGAAAATATCATTTTGATATAAATTTGGAAATAAGAAAGCCCTAAAAATTTAATTTTATTGTATTCCAATAAATATTTCCATCCTTTCCTGTTTATGATAAATAATTTAAAAAATGAGGGGTGTTGTTTGATGTGTTTTGTAGGATAATTTTTGATAAATATTATTTTCACTTGTTTTTTATTAATATACTGAGTCAAGTGTAGGATACTTGATTCATGATAAATCGGTTAAACAACCCCTTTATTGAGATATTTTAAAATTTAATAACATGATGAAATTTTAATGGACGGTCTCAATGTCTTGGTAAAGCCTACCCTATTTTTTAAACTAGGTTCACCATTGTAGAATTATTGTGGATCAACTAAGGGTTTTTGGATAATTTATGTGTGGTTCCATCCATCTATCATAATTGTATCAAGTTGAAATTAAGATTTAATAATGGAGAAAAGATATTATGGATATCTATTTTCCTATAAGGAATAAGTTGTAAATTATTGAGGATAGTCCCTTATATTCCTTTTCAATAATTAGTAGTAAATAGGATAAGAAAAGGTACACATTTTGTCTTATAATATTAATAGTATTGGAAATAAATAAAAATAGAGATATTAATGTTCATGTGTGTCAATTTCAATTTTTTCAGTCAAGAATATTGCTATAATGATATGATTTTTTATATATATTGGAGAAAAATTGATGAGATTAGTGAGTTACTACCATAATTAATGGTAAGGGGAGTTTAATTATTCTAGTTTAAGAGATTTTATGAAAGGATTCATGTATCAACACGTGTATGTGATAACTAAATGAATTAGACTTTATAGTCAAATAGCAACTTATATGTGTGGAAGTGTTACATTATAGTCTAAAGTAGTATGAAAATGATATTTTCAACTATCTACATGGGGATCTTGAATATTTAGGTTTGGATTATGAAAATATAGTTTTTATTTGGTTTTGATACCTTTCAAAGGATCTTGAGTTTCAAGGAGACTGATATCAAAGTTTATGTTGTTTGGATGAAGTTTGGATGTCATTTAGAGTGCTTGATAATGCCTAGTGTTCATTTAATACAAACTTAATATACTTTTTAATAATGTATGGAATTATATATATTATATGACTCTAATATTATCATAATATATTGAGTTTTTTTATTTTCATTTGATGTAGGAAAATGAAAAATACATGTACTCTATACAACTAATGCATAGATTCCATTAAGAGTTTACCATAATAAGAAAATTTGGAAATTCTAGAAAACTAAAACTCTGAGAAAGTTGATATTAACATAATACTAATTTCTAAATAAATGAAAATTTAGTTCAAATGATGTTGTTTTTATATTAAGTATCCATAAAAATATTATAATCCTTAAAATTATTATAATTCAAACTATTGAGTTTACAAATATAGTGAAGGAAGAATCCAGAGTATAAAATTATTTTTGTCTAAGAAATGTAGACCGTGCTATCACAAGCTATGAAATTAATATTACCACATAATGAAAAAATATTTATTACTATTTTAGTGAGTGTTTTTGTAATTATGAAATTATAAATTGAGTTATACACTCTAAATGTAGAGACCTGTATCTTGACGTACATTGACATTACATTACTTTTGCAGAATACTTAGTACATTACAAAAACACACACACAAGGACCGTAATATTTTAGTGTCTTTGGAAACTCGGACTATAATCGTCTAATCGTGGTGAAAGATCTTCAAAATCTCCCATAAAGATCTTCCTATTTTTTACCTAAAACCTTTCTTTATATCCTAGGGAAAAGAAAACATAAAAGGGTGAGCTCAAATTCTCAGTAAGGGTAAACAAAATAAATATCAATCACATCATATTCATAAGAACATAACATTTTGGAAATCATAACCTGCAAAAGAGAGCATAATTTCATAATCATGGGAAAAATCATGGCAGTGAAAAAGTAATCCCAATAATCATAACTTAAAACATGAAACTTTGTGGCATACACACATAATCATAGAGAATCATTTCTTGTTAGTCAAGACTAATTTCCAAGACTATCATAGTGGACAAAGTCCCTTTCTGAATCGAGTAACCCTCGTTTCAGTCCTGTTTCACTGAACCGGTATAACCTACCGTTCCAGCCCTGTCTATCTCATGAGATATAAAATCTTTATCCAATGCATTGGAGGGAGATATAGGTCCCACCCATCTTATAATGAATCCTTTCTTATGTGTGCCACATAATCATAAATCATAATTCATCGCATAACCCATGTAATAAAAATGGGATTCTTAAACAACATGACATCATAAAACAATTCATATAAGATAAAGGAATTCATAAAAATGTTTCCATCACAACATAATCAATATCCATGTAACAATAGGGATAAAAACATAACCCTTTTATTATTTTAGATGGAAAATAATTTTGAAAATCACTTGAACTCCATTCTTGAGGAAAATATCCTTTCTTCTTCAAAAACATTTTTCCTTTCATAACATGTCATACAACTTTAAAATAAAAGAAGTTGATTAAAAATAAACTTGAAAACTTGTAAAGGAAGATTCTTGGAAATAATTTGTTAAAAATCCATTCATGCCGTATAAGTTAAAAAAAACATTCTTCTCGTTCTTTTGTCGGAAAAGTCAAAAAGTACCTCGTACGGAAAACGACAAAAGATTCATTTCATTTCTTTTACTAAAAACTCAAAAAAGGGTAAAATTGGATTTAAACAATTGTAGTTGGATGGAAATAATATTACATATTTATGAAACAAGGATGTGGATGATAAAATACACCCCAGAAAATACTTACGAATAAACAATCTCGGATAAAAATGAGATTGTGATATTTCCCTTACCTTAGGTCCGATTTGCTTTGTACGTGTCCGAAGCTCCTGTATAATGGTTTAAATATTGTCATTGACTTATTACAGAATCATATTCATTGTTATGATATCATATATGGTTCAATTATGACATTATATTACCCGTTCATTTGTAAATTCCATGTTAATGAAGCGTTTTGGGTAAAATCGTTTCTTTTATCGTAGGTGTTTTGACTTGTTGTTCTTGACATTATTATTACTTATATCATGATTTACTTACTTCCAGAATATAAAATATGATTTATATATCATATATATTCAGTATATATATATATATATATAATAGATAGATAAATGAAATGAAAAACACCGTTCATGGAGACGGTAGTCCGTACGTACGCATGAACGCTGTTTTCCTTTCCCTATTGTCTTGAATGGAAGTAAGTAGATGACATACATATATATATATACATAAATCCATTAGCTTTATAACGTAATATATTTCATTATTATTTCTTATATATACTTTATAATCATTCTTAAATAGTTAACATGGGGAATGAATCTCATCGTGTCGTGGAGACGGTATTCCGTACGTACGCACGAGCGATGATATCATTTCCATAAATATTTAATTGAATTGGAGTGGATTATACAATATATTAGAATCAATATGATGTTTTAATAACTATGTATAGTTATTCTTTACACCATTATACCCATCCATGTAAGGTGGTGGTGGAAAATAGATTACACCACGGCGTGGAGACGGTATTCCGTACGTACGCACGCGCGGTGATTTCTTTTTCCGTAGGATAGATAGATGGTGAAATAGGGTTGTTTCATACTTATAATAACATATCAGTATATGAGTGATACTGATGTTATTACTTCATAATGAAACAACCTAAGAAGAAGAAGTGGAAGAAGAAATAAAGATGAAAGAATTGGTAACGGTAATTACCTCTTCTTTGAAGCGCCTTTTGGAGACGTCCTCTTAGGGAACAAAAATTGGTCTTTGAGGAAGACCAGAACCTCTAGGATGTTGCTAGGGAAGTGGAGAAGAGATTTTGGCAGGGGTTGGCCGAGCTTGAGTGCTCAAATTGGTGTGAGGAGGAGGGGGAGGAGATGTCCTTTTATAAGGGAGGAGAGGGGCACCTTAGGAATATCTCAAAATATTATTTTATATTAAAGTACAAAATCGGTTTATAATGGTTCCAAAGGGTCTTACTTCGAAGCTAAAGTGGGTATGGGTCGAAATCCTATCAACCAATTGTATTTAGACAAGTTTAGGTTCTTATTTTAACCTTATCAATTAGATTTAACTCTAAGTTAAATAATTTAACTTTTACCGTGTCTTTTTGTTTTCTTTCACTATATGGTTAATACACTTACTATAACATGCCAAAAGAACCCCAAATTGTTTATTATTAATATATATATCCTTATCTAAGTCATTTGGCAGAACCTTAGATTTTTAGGAATAAAATAACAATTAATAATATAATATTTTATTTAAAAACTATTTTGTGTCAATTTTGACACTATTTGATATATGATTTTTTTGAAAGTCATAACAGAATTATATGTTCGAACCAAGTTGATTAAATCAACACTAAGATATCATAGTAACCTAGAAAATTAGTGGAATTCATAAAAAGTATCAAATTACATTCATTTGAGAATTAATAACATCAATTAATGTAATATTTCCTTAAAAGGGTAATTACTGCATCATCGTTGTGTCATAAATAAATTAATTTATTTAAAGTCTAAAAATTATAAATAAAATATAATTATATAGGAAATATTTTTAGCTTTCTAATGAATATTTATAGTCGAATTTATCTTATGTATAACCCCATATTAAAAATGTTTTAGTGAATAAACTTTGATTTTAACTCTTTTAACTCTTCTTTGAATTAAATAATAATAAATGTCCTAATCTAATCCAAGTGGGCCTAAATGATAATATTTTACACTTAAGGTTGTTTTTGGTCGAGATACACTTGTCCAATAGAATTAGGACATGTGTTAGGGTAATATTAATATCATTCTTACCCTTAATTACCCTATTTACTTTTAACCGTGGTAAATAAAAGTAAAAAGTTACTATTCACCAAAAATTATTTTCATCTCATTGAACCACATTTTACTTACTGACATCAACCGTGTCTCTCGGATTTTTGAAATTCCATTCACAGAAGCGGTAAAATTAATTTTTATGACAAATTCAGTTTTTTAACTACCACTTAGTAGTTTCACTATTCATCAAAAAAATGAAGGTTTTCAGAAAAATGCCAAAATTTCATCCTAAGCTATATTTCATATTCCGAATTCAAAAATGAAATCTGTTTTAACAAATTCATAACATAGAAGTTGCATTAATTAATTTTATAATTAAATCCCGCTGTTAAAATAAATAGCGTGTTTTTAGGAAACAAAATATATCAAAAGATTGACACTTGATTATGTCTGGTTTAAATGTGAAATTACAACCAATGACCAACATTGTATTAAATTGTAAAAATATATTCTAAATATACTTTAAAACCACTCAAATTAATAATTTATCTCTATTAATTATTTCGATTAAAAAAGTTGTTTTTAATTATAATTTAGTAATTTTCACTATTCATCAGAATATGGAAGTTATCTGAAATGTACCAAAATTTCACCTTAGGCTAAATTCGATACTCCGAATCCAAAAATGAAGTCCATTTTGAGAGCTAAAATTTATAAAATTTAAAAATTGGTTATTACTATTCTTAACGGCTAGTTTTAATAATATCTTAATAGCATATCGTTGTTTAGCGAAACTTGGTGTTGCGTACAACACACGCTATCGTGGAAGGTCGCGATTGCGTGTAATGGAAGGAAAGTCAAGGATGTGTGTTGTGAAAGATCCTTTTGGTGTATCATACAACACAATACAATAATAAAATTAAAAAGAATATTTTTCATAAAATCTTGGGCTGTTACATTCTACCCCCCTTAAAATGAATTTCGCCCTCGAAATTCGTCGTGGTTATAAATGGTTTACTATTCGAAAGTTTCTTTAATAGAAACCCCCATTGTAAAAAGAATTACCAAAACATGGCTTTAAAAACTAAAGTATGAAATGTAACGATTACCCAAAAAAACTAATCACTGGGTTTCCACATAGGTGAAAATATGGATATGGAAGAGAAATCTAACCATCATGTTCTGATGGAGAGTGGTAGAGAACATGGCTATGGAAATGCCAATAATCACAAATCCATAAATTTGTGACGATCTAAGGTACCATCCGATTCATCAGGTATAAGATCACTAGGACAACATTTTTGGTTTTCAAGATCATTTCCCTAAAGTTGAAAATTTGAATTGGAATAAATACTTTCTTTATTTTGGTACAATCTCACTATTGTTCATGCCTAGAACAATTTCCACTTCATCTCTTAAATAAATGAAGTTGAATTTGTTATTCGTGAAGTGTTAGCAGATCATGTGATAGAATGACGGGTCATTCCATCTGTCTCAAACAAAAGGTTAGCAAAAATTATATACATAAGTCGATCTATAGTGAGATTAATCACATATGGTTCCTAAAATGGACTTATAATTCATATATAATACTTCTTAATATAATGAAACTAGTTTATACTTAACAGGGACTTCCTGTAGGCCAGTGGTAGGCGATAAAGGCCAGTCGCACTTCGGTTGTGGGTTCGATTCCCACAGCCTTGTCCGAAGCGATGGGCTGTCGCCCGTCCTGCAGGTTGTCCTTTTTCTAAAACTACATTACTATAACATCCTATCAATAATATCAAAAGAAGAACTTCTTTAGGCTTATCCATAATACTGCAGTCCACTTTCATAACATAGTGAAAATGATTACCAGAGATTTAATACCATCGTTGATCCCCATATATCATAAGATATATCTTGTTGGACATATTCCAAACATTCAAAGGCCTTAATCTTGTACTCTCTTGAATACCCATTGAACCTTAGTGAAAACTTGAATGCAGTTAAAAGTTAACACTTTCCACATACCAAAATCCTCAAAATTCTATATACTCAAACCATGATATCACTTAGTCCTTATATCAATCATGAGCTCATGAATACTGTTAAACATTTCGTTTTATCGTTTTCCCTTCATTATGCGCATAATATCTCAATCACTTTGAATACCACCTTAGACCAATACATAAATATTCCAATATTCCATGATACAACATTATTTTGGAATCCCATTACATAAAAACTTAATCATTCCACCACATCGTTGTCATATTCAACATTGCCAATAGTGATCGCATGTGACTTCCCTTTGTCCTTTGCCTTAAGCGGTTGCTCATGTCGATCATCACTAACCCTTGGATTAGGGCATTTATTGGCATAATGTCCCATCTCCTTGCACTTGAAGCATTGAAGTGTTGGTTGTGCGTTCTCTGCAGTGTTTGCTTTATTCACTTCATTAGAATCCCTTTTTCCATTACTTCGACACTCAGCTGCTCGATGACCTTCTTTTCCACACTTAAAACATTTTCTAGTCCCTTTAAGACAATCTCCAACATGCTTCTTTCCACACTTTTTGCATAAGGAAACATTCATCTTCTTTTCACCATTATTCTGAGATTTCTCCTTGAACTCCATCTTTCGTTTCTTGTCAAAACCATGAGATGGATATGTAACACCAACTTCCATTTCTACCTTGATAGCACAACGCACAATTTCTTCATAGCTACTGAAGTCTCTTATAGCTAATGCCCTTCGAAGACTTGTTTTTAAGCCACTGAAAAATCGATCAACTTTACTTTCAGGTTGGATGATAATGCCAGATGCATACCTTGCAAGTCTTGTAAAATTCGCTTCGTATATACCAACAGATTCATCATCCTTTTTCTTTAGTTCAAGAAACTCCTTCTCCATCTTCGTTTGAAGAATACGAGGGAATTACTTACTGAAAAACAAGTTCTTGAACTCGTCCCATTCCATGGAATCAATTTCATCTCTTTGCCTCGTATTCTTGATAAGATTCCACCATTGATCAGCTTCACCTTCCAAACGATATACTGCTAAGATGACTTTATCATGTTCAGAACATTGAAGAACTGAAAATATCTTTTCAGTAGTACTAATCCATTGTTCAGCAACTAATGGATCAGTAGACCCACTGAAAGAAGGCGGACGCTGCCTCATGAAGGATTCAACAGAATGTTGCTCCTTCCTTTGCTCGTTTGGAAGTCCTGCATGATTCATAGCTTGAGAAAGTTGTGTGAGCATGGCTACAAGATTTTGCATTCTAGCTCCCATATCGTTTGGTTGCTCAGGGGGACAATCATTGCATTGTCCATTGCATTGATCAACACGGTTCCTTCGGGTTCCAGCCATCGTCTAAAACCCCAAAAGAATAGTGTGAGAGGCAAAAATCATGCTAGGGAAAACAACATAATAAAGGGGTAGTACCTTCAATATCTAACATCTTAGGTTAAATTCTAAGATCGTTAGAGAAATTCTAGGACTATAACCTATACGTATACTTAACCTTAGAGACATCCCTAGACATACCTTAGAAATTTCTCTAGGGATCTCACTAACGTTTTCGCATCCTAGTTTCCAAAGGTTGACTAAACCTTTCCTCTAATACCAACTGTAGAGACCCGTATCTTGACGTACATTGACATTACATTACTTTTGCGGAATACTTAGTACATTACAAGAACACACACACAAGGACCATAATAGTTTAGTGTCTTTGGAAACTCGTACTATAATCTTCTAATCGTGGTAAAAGATCTTCAAATTCTCCCATAAAGATCTTCCTTTTTTTTACCTAAAACCTTTCTTTATATCCTGGGGAAAAGAAAACATAAAATGGTGAGCTCAAATGCTCAGTAAGGGTAAACAAAATAAATATCAATCACATCATATTCATAAGAACATAACATTTTGGAAATCATAACCTGCAAAAGAGAGCATAATTTCATAATCATGGGATAAATCATGGCAGTGAAAAAGTAATCCCAATAATCATAACATAAAAGATGAAACTTTTTGGCATACACACATAATCATAGAGAATAATTTCTTGTTAGTCAAGACTAATTGCCAAGACTATCTTAGTGGACGAAGTCCCTTTCTGAATCGAGTAACCCTCGTTTCAGTCCTGTTTCACTGAACCGGTATAACCTACCGTTCCAGCCCTGTCTATCTCATGAAATATAAAATCTTTACCCAATGCATTGGAGGGAGATATAGTTCCCACCCATCTTATAATTAATCCTTTCTTATGTGTGCCACATAATCATAAATCATAATTCATCGCATAACCCATGTAATAAAAATGGGATTCTTAAACAACATGACATCAAAAAAAAATTCATATAAGATAAAGGAATTCTTAAAAATGTTTCCATCACAACATAATCAATATCCATGTAACAATAGGGATAAAAACAGAACCCTTTTATTATCTTAGATGGAAAATAATTTTGAAAATCACTTGAACTCCATTCTTGAGGAAAATATCCTTTCTTCTTCAAAAACATTTTTCCTTTCAAAACATGTCATACAACTTTAAAATAAAAGAAGTTGATTAAAAATAAACTCGAAAACTTGTAAAGGAAGCTTCTTGGAAATAATGTTTTAAAAATCCATTCATGCCGTATAAGTTAAAAAAAACATTCTTCTCGTTCTTTTGTCGGAAAAGTCAAAAAGTACCTCGTACGGAAAACGACAAAAGATTCCTTTCATTTCTTTTACTAAAAACTCAACAAAGGGTAAAATTGGATTGAAACAATTGTAGTTGGATGTAAATAATATTACATATTTATGAAACAAGGATGTGGATGATAAAATACACCCCAGTAAATACTTACGAATAAACAATCTCGGATAAAAATGAGATTGTGATATTTCCCTTACCTTAGGTCCGATTTGCTTTGTACGTGTCCGAAGCTCCTGTATAATGGTTTAAATAATGTCATTGACTTATTAAAGAATCATATTAATTGTTATGATATCATATATGGTTCACTTATGACATTATATTACCCGTTCTTTTGTAAATTCCATGTTAAAGAAGCGTTTTGTGTAAAATCGTTTCTTTTATCGTAGGTGTTTGGACTTGTTGTTCATGACATTATTATTACTTATATCATGATTTACTTACTTACAGAATATAAAATATGATTTATATATCATATATATTCAGTATATATATATATATATAATAGATAGATAAATGAAATGAAAAACACCGTTCATGGAGACGGTAGTCCGTACGTACGGATGAACGCTGTTTTCCTTTCCCTATTGTCTTGAATGGAAGTAAGTAGATGACATACATATATATGTATATACATAAATCCAGTAGCTTTATAATGTCATATATTTCATTATTATTTCTTATATATACTTTATAATCATTCTTAAATGGTTAACATGGAGAATGAATCTCATCGCGTCGTGGAGACGGTATTCCGTACGTACGCACGAGCGATGATATCATTTCCATAAATATTGAATTGAATTGTAGTGGATTATACAATATATCAGAATCAATATGATGTTTTAATAACTATGTATAGTTATTCTTTACACCATTATACCCATCCATGTAAGGTGGTGGTGGAAAATAGATTACACCACGGCGTGGAGACGGTATTCCGTACGTACGCACGCGCGGTGATTTCTTTTTCCGTAGGATAGATAGATGGTGAAATAGGGTTGTTTCATACTTATAATAACATATCAGTATATGAGTGATACTGATGTTATTACTTCATAATGAAACAACCTAAGAAGAAGAAGTGGAAGAAGAAATAAAGATGAAAGAATTGGTAACGGTAATTACCTCTTCTTTGAAGCGCCTTTTGGAGACCTCCTCTTAGGGAACTAAAATTGGTCTTTGAGGAAGTCCAGAACCTCTAGGATGTTGCTAGGGAAGTGGAGAAGAGATTTTGGCAGGGGTTGGCCGAGCTTGAGTGCTCAAATTGGTGTGAGGAGGAGGGGGAGGAGGTGTCCTTTTATAAGGGAGGAGAGGGGCACCTTAGGAATATCTCAAAATATTATTTTATTTTAAAGTCAAAATCGGTTTATAATGGTTCCCAAGGGTCTTATTTAGATGCTAAAGTGGGGATGGGTCTAAATCCTATCAACCAATAGGATTTAGACAAGTTTAGGTTCTTATTTTAACCTTATCAATTATATTTAACTCTAAGTTAAATAATTTAACTTTTACCGTGTCTTTTTGTTTTCTTTCACTATATGGTTAATACACTTACTATAACATGCCAAACGAACCCGAAATTGTTTATTATTAATATATATATCCTTATCTAAGTCATTTGGCCGAACCTTAGATTTTTAGGAATAAAATAACAATTAATAATATAATATTTTATTTAAAAACTATTTTGTGTCAATTTTGAGACTATTTGATATATGATTTTTGTGAAAGTTATAACAGAATTATATGTTCGAACCAAGTTGATTAAATCAACACTAAGATATCATAGTAACCTATAAAATTAGTGTAATTCATAAAAAGTCTCAAATTACATTCATTTGAGAATTTATAACATCAATTAATGTAATATTTCCTTAAAAGGGTAATTACTGCATCATCATTGTGTCATAAGTAAATTAATTTATTTAAAGTCTAAAAATTATAAATAAAATATCATTATATAGGAAATCTTTTTAGCTTTCTAATGAATATTTATAGTCTAATTTATCTTATTTATAACCCCATATTAAAAATGTTTTAGTGAATAAACTTTGATTTTAACTCTTTTAACTCTTCTTTGAATTAAATAATAATAAATGTCCTAATCTAATCCAAGTGGGCCTAAATGATAATATTTTACACTTATGGTTGTTTTTTGTCGAGATACACTTGTCCAATAGAATTAGGACATGTGTTAGGGTAATAGTAATATCATTCTTACCCTTAATTACCCTATTTACTTTTAACCGTGGTAAATAAAAGTAAAAAGTTACTATTCACTAAAAATTATTTTCATCTCATTGAACAACATTTTACTTACTGACATCAACCGTGTCTCTCGGATTTTTGAAATTCCATTCACAGAAGCGGTAAAATTATGTTTTATGAAAAATTCAGTTTTTTAACTACCACTTAGTAGTTTCACTATTCATCAAAAAATGAAGGTTTTCAGAAAAATGCCAAAATTTCATCCTAAGCTATATTTCAGATTCCGAATTCAAAAATGAAATCTGTTTTAACAAATTCATAACATAGAAGTTTCATTAATTAATTTTATAATTAAATCCCGCTGTTAAAATAAATAGCTTGTTTTTAGGAAACAAAATATATCAAAAGATTGACACTTGATTATGTCTGGTTTAAATGTGAAATTACAACCAATGACCAACATTGTATTAAATTGTAAAAATATATTCTAAGTATACTTTAAAACCACTCAAATTAATAATTTATCTCTATTAATTATTTCAATTAAAAAAGTTATTTTTAATTATAATTTAGTAATTTTCACTATTCATCAGAATATGGAAGTTATCCGAAATGTACCAAAATTTCACCTTAGGCTAAATTCGATACTCTGAATCCAAAAATGAAGTCCATTTTGAGAGCTAAAATTTCTAAAATTTAAAAAGTGGTTATTACTATTCTTAACGGCTAGTTTTAATAATATCTTAATAGCATATCGTTGTTTAGCGAAACTTGGTGTTGCGTACAACACACGCTATCGTGGAAGGTCGCGATTGCATGTAATGGAAGGAAAGTCAAGGATGCGTGTTGTGAAAGATCCTTTTTGTGTATCATACAACACAATACAATAATAAAATTAAAAAGAATATTTTTCATAAAATCTTGGGCTGTTACACTAAACATAGTCTTCCACATGATATAAAATAGATCATTCACATGTGGATGACGATTCCATAGTGTTTAAATAAATCATATTTCATATATTATAAATATTAGGAAACAATTCAATGTATTTAGGTAATTTTAGAGGATGAATCCAAAAGAGATTAAAATGAGTCTTAATGAGAAATTAAATGGATAATATATTGAATGACTTAAGTTGGAGGAGATAAAAACTGCTACTAAGGATTAATTGAGTTTTAAAAATTATATTTTGGAAACTAACGATCATGATATTATTTTTCTGAATATAATATTACATGTGATGAACAGGAATGAGTTCTTAATTGAGAGAACCCATCAACTTGGTTGAAAATTTTAAGATACATTTACATTAAAATAATGTGAGTACATATTATATCCAAGAGATATTGTATATAAAAGAAGTATTGAAATTTTTAAGATAATAGGAGTCACTGTGTTTCATTTACTTATTGAATGTGAGAAAGGTTAAGGGATCTAACTAGGAAACTGGACATGATGAATTCAACCAAAATAAGGATGACCCATGTTTTATTAGGATACAATGTAATTGGTGACCTATTTGTGGATGATTTTAGTGGAACCATGAAAATATATCAAAAATAAGTATAAATATATCATTATGATGTGAAAAGTATCTTTTTAGTGAATTAATTTAACCAATAGGACTCCAATTTAAAGAACCCTTCAAGAGGTTATTTTTGTGTTCCCTTAAAGACAAAGAATCACGAGATAATATGTCATGTATTTTGGGATAAAACTCAACAAAAATTTCTATAACTATCTTAAAAATTGAAATGAATTGATTTATAGTGGAGAAATTGGGTCATAAAACAGAAACTAATTAATTATTTTTTTAACTCAAGGATTTTTCTCTTTTGAGTTAATCAAAAAATAACACTAAACCTTTTTTTGAAATGATAATTTGTTAATAAATCAACGACCATGATAATTCTCTAATTAATTATTTTTTTAATGTAAAAGAAATTTAAATCAAATGTACAGGGTGATGGAACATGTATGTATCATTCTTGATGAGATATATAGGTAAAAAGGTAATATTAATCATCAGCATTTGAAGGAATGTTTTTTATTGTGACATTAACTTCTTCCAATATGGGTTCCAAGACATGTTTCTAGACACTGATCTTGGAATTTAGGTATATTCACCTAATTCCACTAAAAAAGTGGCCTACTGGGTCACATAATAAGTGTTTCAATAACCACATTAAATTTTATAAAATTTAAATAATAAGGAAAAATATTATTCTCATCACGTGAAATGATATTTATTCTAGTATCAATAATTTCATAAATTCGATCACTATATATTATAATTTACAATATTTTAGATGAATATTATGCCATATTTATTAGTCATATAGGGATAAATAATTAATTAATTATTAATCAGTTCAATAATCATATCAATATAAATATTCATTCTGTTACATGAATATTAAAGAAAAATATTTATTTTAAATTTTAGTGAATATAATAATTATTTATTTATTGAAATAAAAATGTAAGTAAATTTAATTATGTTTTAATATATATGGTTTGATAATTTTTGAGGAGGATTAATGGGTTGAGAAAATGGACATGAGCAACTGATATATTTGTACATTATTTTAGTTAATTTCATGGGTTATATTAAAAATAGTAATAATAGTAATAGTAATAATAATAATATTCAATAGTTTTAATCTAGATAAATAGTTTTATATAATGCCCATGTCAAATTATTAATTATATAAAAATAATTAATAAATTATAATTATATCATTCTTAGAAGGGTGGAAACTATTGTTCATAATGTAACATATAAAAAATAATCTCAACACACAAAGAGAAAAATCTATTGAAACCCAGGCATAAAATATATGGATTTTATATCTGTTATATTGAAATTAATTACATTACACAAATTCATGATTCAGGATAATAATAGTTTAGTTACTTTGGAAATGTAGAACAAAATATTCTAGTCTTGTAAATGATCTTTAATGATTCCCATGAATATATTCCCCTTGATTACTTCTACTTAAAACCATTATTCATAACTTAGGGAAATAAAACACATGAACTCATGATCTCAAATGATTAGTAATGGTAAATAATAGAGGTACATAAGAATAACATGAACATAAGGGTATGCAAACATTAGAATAACATTTCAGAACTATATCCTGTACATAAATCATTATAATCACGTGTCTTGTAAAAAATATTAGATGTTCATAAGACATTAATGATAATATAATCAAATAACATGATATATTAGAGGATAACATTAGCATAAGACATAGTCTTTTGACTTGTAAAAATCCATATAAAATCATTCACATGAAGCTAAGGACCATTTCCAAATCTTATTATTGAACATCATGGGGTTACACATTCTGGGAGGGATAAACCACCTTCCCCAGTCAGAACCCTTAATTTATAGTGGAATGGGTTCACTCCCCAAAATTTCATAATAAACCAATTCAATTACTATAATGGGTTTCCTAGCCATTCCAACCACGTATGTCTCAACAGATATATAAATCATCACCCAATGCATTGGAGGGAGATATTGGTCTCACATTTCACATAAATAAAATATACATATGTGTTCAAAAAGATAAAAAAATTCATCATTTCATAACACATGTAATGAAATGGGAATAATAAACATTTCATCATAATATAACAGGTTAATATGGATAGGTTTTATAATCATTTAATCATAGAATAACCTGTGAAAAGGAGTGGGTTTCATATGAATTTTATCACATAATAACCTATAGAATAGAAATGGGTTCCATAAATAAATTTTCATATTAAACATAAAAAATTCAAAGAAATAATAAGATTTCCATCCTTGGATATTATCCATACTTAAACATAAATGATATCAAATGATTTCATCTTACATAGGGAAGGATTTTGAATGAAAACTTCGATCATTTCTTTAGGAAAATATCTTTTCCTTCAGAATAATTTTCATAGAACATTTTCAAATTCATTTTTTAAAATAACATTGGAAACATATGTATACATATTTGAAAGGTCATTTTAAACATTTCTTGATTAAAATGTACTTTTGTCATTAAAAAATTATATTTAAAATGTAAAAACTTTTGAAAACCAATTTATTTGAAGGAGACCTTGAAACCTATAATGATTTTTTTTGAATCCTTCTATAATGGTTTTTATACATAAAACACCTTTTAAATACTTTAATTTGTAATTTACTTTTTAATCTTATATAGTATTAGTTGAAAATATTTTTAAATACTTTATAAACCTAAAACACATTTAAATTTTTTTTATGAAAATATCCTTTGAATACATAAGATTTTTTAAATTAAAACACATTTGATGTCCTTTTCTTTGAAAACAACCTTTTAAACATTAGTGGATACATTGGTAACATTTAAAAAGAAATTTTAACCATTAAATACCCTCAAAAATTTATATTGAAAAAATTATTTAAAATTAATAATTTAATATTCAATGAATGCATTGATCCAGATAGTGGGGAATTATGTAGAAGACATATATATATAAACAACAATTATTTCACATTATCAGTAAAATATAAATGATACATGATCAGAAAATTAAAAGAATATAATTTTTAAAACCATTTTTTAAATAGGTATGAAATGGGTAAAAATGTATTTTGAAAATCATAGTAGAAGAGTGGAACATTTTTTGAAATCATTTTTAGAAAATATGGGTTTGAAAGAAAATATAGTTTTTGACCTAAGAGAGAAATAAAGTTGTATTTTAATAAATATACATTTTATTAATAATATTAAGTAACAAAGAAGAAAAAATGAATCCATTATGTGAATATATATTTAATACCTAGAGGAGAAATAAATTCATTATAATTATTGAGAGTTGAATCATAATATTTCATTAATGGAATCATAATCACAAACAATCATGATAAACAATGTGATTATAACATAAAATAATTACCACTTTCGTAACATTGAATCAAAACCCCATTTAAATAAAACAATTACATAAGTCATAAAATTTCAGGAAAAGAAGGATATTCATGATATAAAATTTTAAAGTGTATGTATGTATGCTTTATAAAAGAATAATTGTGAATAAAATAACATTTTTCTCAAAGAATGATAATTGATACATAATTACCTTACTTAATTGGTGATTTTGAAACCATAACCCAATTAAAGAGAGATACTAAAATAGATATATAAATATAAAAACTTTTATGTATAATAATCTCTTGGTTAATTAATGTGTAGTATATACACCACATAGAAAATTTTGTTGTGAATATGGCATGTGTCTAATAAAAGTAAAAAGTGAGACATAAATCCCTTACCTTCAGTATTGAATCTCACTGTAATCATTTAGAATCATGTATAATAAATATAAATTATTAATAAAACTATTATAGAACTATATATATATATCAAACCATATATTATTTTCTTATGAACCTTTTTTTTAAACATTTATTAACAATTTCATGTTAGTGTTACATTTTGTTTAATAAACACTTTGTTTTTTGTATATTTTTTGACTTTCTTTTTTTTCGTCTTGCATAGATCTTGGTTTGGTCATATACAGAATTTATAAAATGATATTAATATCATATATATTTATTATATTTTTATTTATAGTATTTCATAAAATATAGTGATAGGAAATGGAATACATCGTTCATGGGGACAATATATCGTACATTCGTATGAACACAATTTCATTTTAATATCAAATTGAATGAAATAAAAGTAAATGATATGTATATTATAATTATATAAGTATTATTATGTAATATATATCATTCATGTTTATGGAAACTGTCTATAAAACATTCCATGTAAAGTGTAAATGAAACAGAACTCTTCACGAGGTGATAGTCCTCTATATACAAGAACAATGTTATTTTATTCCCAAAAAATGGAAATCATGATGTTATGCATGACATAATAATTATATCATAATACTAAAATTATAAATATAACATATAAATATTATCTCTATCATTATTCCCAATAATGAATCGTGGTAATTAAAAAATGAATGACATCAGTTCACAAGGAGGCAGTCTTCAATACACACAAACGAAGATTTTGTAACCATTTGATGGTTTGTGTGTAGTTTTAGGGAATAATCATCATATAATAACATATTATTAGATTTAATATAATTTATTTATTATATAATCATGGTATCATAATAATGTTTTGAGGTGGACAGTTAAATACAACAAAAATTCTTTTAAAAGTAAATTACCTCTTCTTCGGGTATCCTCATTAGGATTGAAATAAATCCTTGAATGGATTGATTTAATAAAAATAAAAAGACTTCTTGGATTAGATGAGGGGTCTTGGGATGTTATTTTTGTGTATATTGGTATATAAAAATATCATTAGAGGTGTGAAGAAGTGGGGGAGTGAGGGCATTTTTATAGTTGGGGAGTAGTGGCGTTATTGTTAATACTCAAATATATTCACTATTGGGGGTCCATATTCTCAAAAGTTGATCAAAAAATGATAATTAAATTTTATTATTGATCACGTGGTCAATAAAAACCTCTAATACACATTTAAAAACATGTTTTAGACATTTGGTTCCTTAGATCTTATGTTTTCTTAATTTACCATTTTTTGTTTCTCGTTATAGTGACTAGTTTTACAACCTATGTAATTTAACATTGAAGACTAAATTGGAGTGAGAGTTATTAGATAATTTAAAATCACAAATTCTAAATATTATTTATAATTTATTAATTATAAATCCTATGTGTGATGAAAATTGACTTTAACAAAAACTCATGTAATTCCAAAAAACACCATTTATACCCTAACCGTGCCATTTGAGTTTTTACTATTTAACATTAAGTATAATCATTATAATTGAAAACTCCGTCCATTAATGAACCCTAGTTAATATTTATGAATATATATAAGTCCATTTACATAAATTATTTTTTATTAACTTGATATGACATAATAAAATATCATTTATTATGAATTAGAATTAATGCTAGTTTTGAAATTATTAGTTTAACTAAATTTAGAAAAATATCATGAAAATGATGAAATTAAAATATATTATGTTCAAAAATACAAATAAATTTTTTATTAATCTATAAAAAACATTACACAATAATACATTCAATTAAATGTATTTTTAATATGTTTAGTATCATTTGATTTATTTAATTACTAACTAAATAATGTATGTATTGATATTTATCAAGAATTTAATATAATTACATCATCTCTAAAACAATTAAAACAAAATATAAAGATTATTAAATCATTTTCTATCCTCACTATTATTTTTAGCTGAACCTTTATTGTTTTTTCTTATTCCAATGATTTATAATAATTAAAATGAATAAAGGTACATTTTTTATTTACATTACTTATTATATGGGTAATTTTCATTGAAACGTATAACAAAAACTCATAATATTGGATAATAAGGTCATAAGGCTCAATATATACCCATATGAAGGGTTTTAGAAATTATTCTAGGTTTCTTTTCACTTACATCTTATATTTAGTACCTTGGTAAACTCATTTATCTCTTTATAGCTGTGAAATTTTTTACTTATTTTCACAAATCAGTTTGGAAAAAAATTATGTTTAAATTATTAGAAATTTTAAATTCTGATTATTCTAGATATGGAATAAATTTTTTCAAATTCCAATAAAATTAGTGGAAAATTTTAATTTTAATTTATTCCTTATAGTCATGATGTGAAAGTGGGGTTTTAATGAGAAAAACGATCCCAATTTTAGAATTTTTTTATATTCAATTTCAATATGAAATTGATTCTAATGGAATAAAATGGATAAATATGTATATTATTTAATTAATTATTCCTATAAAATAATTTAAAATATTATTTACCATTATAAATAAATAAAATGAAAATTCATTATTCAATTAAAACTCTGTATTTTTCACTATTCATCAAAAAATTGAAACATACCAAAAAAATACCAAAAATTCACCCTAAGATAATTATGATAATTAAAATTAAAAAATTAATTTTAAATTTTAAAATAATGTTTCTATATGTAGTAAAACATAATCTCAAATTACGCTCTCTAATCACAATTAATCCTTTTTTTTATAAATGATACTATTTTCCTAAAAAAATATTCCTTTTCTTTTAAATGATCTTTATTTTTTTATACTCAGTATATAACAAATATTCATTAGAAAAATATATATTTTCATTATATTATTAATCCTATTCATTACGGTCTTTCCAACATCGAGGTGATAACTATTATACTTATTAATAGTATGTTTTAGTTTCGTATGATTAGGTATTGAGTGTAATGCAAGCTATCGAAGGAACTCAATATTGTGTGTAACACAAGACAAATGTAGTGTTTCATGTAACACAATATAAATATTTTTATATAGTGATTTATTATATTCATGTTTCATATAAAGATATAATAACTTAGTATTGCATGAAATGAAATCCAATAATGAAATCTAATTTATTCAAAATAATAATTATTCCTAAAAACATGGGGTGTTACATTCAACCCCCATGTAATGAATTTCACCATCGAAATATATCTCGTTCATCAAAGGATTAAAAATGAATTTTATTTTTATAGAGACCCAAATCATCAAAATGAATAATAAAACTTCATTTAAAAAATGAAAATTGAAAACATAACAATTACCCAAAGTAACTATTAACTAGGATTCTACATAGGAGAAAAAATGTGACATATAAAGATGTGTTCATGGAAGAAAATAATAAATAACTATAGATAATGATAGAGATAACTAACCACAATTAATTAGGTTATCCAAATAATGTTAATAACCACATAAACCAAAATCTGTGATGATTTAAGAGACCATTTGTTTTTTAAAAAATGAAGTTACTAGGACAAATTTTTTATTTTATAATCATTTTTATAAATTTTATGATTCTTCATGAGATGATATAAATAATTTATTTCATTGAATTTCACAATCATAATTGAAATTTGTATTGTGAATTTATCAATTTACGTGTCATCTCTTACCCTGAGAAATAGAGTTGGATTTTTTATGCCTGAATCAAAACATATAATAATATCCATAGATAGAATTCTAACTCATTCCATATATCTTTCATTATCATCAAGGGAAAATGGATTAAAATATTTATCGAATATGAATAAATATTCATATGATAAAATAATAAATTAATATATAAACCCAATTTAATTTTTCAACATAATAATTTTTATAAATGGTTATCCATATGACCCTTTGAAAAGATTAGACACCAAAACATGAGAAATAAGGTGAAACAACTTCTAAAATAAAACATACCATTAATCCCCCAAATGTTATAATATATATCTTGATTTCCACATACTGAACATGTGAATACCTTCATCATTTATTCTCCAGAAAACAAAGAAATAAAATGAATTACAATAAAACTTATTGAAAACATACATTCTTATTCATTACATATATAGAACACAAATTATTGGATATATTCCTTAAATACAAAAATGTTGTAACATTTATTATGATAGCATAAAACACTTTATAAGAAAATAATTTATTAGTTCTGATAAAAATAATACTATCCTAATTACATTATCCATATCAATCATATCCTTATCCAAATTATAAATCATTTTCTTATCCCCAAGGACATGTTAAGTGTAATGTCCCAAGTAAGTAATGAATAATAGATATTTTTATCTATGTCTATTAATGATTAAGATAGTGTTATAGAGGCTTAAAATGAAAATAAATACAATCTTATGCATGGAATACACTAATATTCTTAAAAGATTGTTTCAGTGCTTTTTGATGGAAAACCATTTTTGAATCTATATTTTGACAATTTTATAAACTATGTTTTTCAAAATAAACTTATTCTTTATGATTGGGACATCAAAATTTACCTTGTGTGAATTTTTGGTATTTTTCTGACAATATTCATTTTTTAATGAATAGTGAAAAATACTGCATTTTACATCAAAACTGCTTTTTAATCTAATTTATTTATATGATTAGATTATGTTTTGAATTGGTTTTGAAGTGAAATTAGAATATATTTTTACCATTTTATCCAATGGTGGTCATTGGAATCAATTTCACTTCGAAATTAGACTTAAACAAGTGTCAATCTTTTGATACTTATTGTTTTGTAATAACATGCTATTTGCTCTGGCAGCGGGAATTAATTATTAAATTAATTAATGTGACTTATATGATTTGAATTTTGTAAAATAGACTTCATTTTTGAATTCAGAATATCAAATATAGCTTAGGGTGAATTTTTGGTAATTTTCTGAAAAACTTCAATTTTTGATGAATAGTGAAACCACTAAGTGGTAATCTAGCAAACTGATTTTTCAGTTAAATGAAAGTTTACCACTAATGTGTATTGAATTTTGAAAATCCGACATACATGGTTGTCATTAAGAAGTAAAATGTGGTTCAATGAGATTAAAATAATTTTTTGGTGAATAGTAACTTATTAAGTTTTTAATCGCCATTAGTGGTAATTAGTGTAGTTTAAGGTATAAATAATTCATTAATAATATGAAATGACATAGACACATGTCCCAACCTTATTGGTTGTTTCATGGCCGACCAAGACAAGCCATGGTTCAACTTGGGGACCCCATGGAGACACTTTGGTTTGGAAATGACATAAATAACGTTTTATTAAATGTTAAAGTAAAAATTACACAAACAAGAGATGTTTAACAAAAACAATTTTTACATGGGGTTATAAAGATCAGATGTTTGATTATAAATATTCATTGGAAAGATAAAACGATTTCCTACATCATAGTAATTTTTTTATGATTTTTAGACATTAAATAAATTAAATTATTTATGACATAATAATGATGCATCGATGACATCATTATTTGATTATTTAAATAAAATGGAAAGACAATGTAAAATCTATGAACTAAACATGGCCAAAACCAATTGGATGAGTGTATTTAGAACCCTTATCACCTTATCCACGTATTATATCAATGTGGGACCTTTTGAAACCGAAAAACATTTTCAAATAAAGTAATATTTCTTTACTTGCCAAAAGTGCCCCTCCTCTCCTCTTATAAAAGGCCCCCACCTCTACCACATTTCACACACTACTCAAGCCTTTGGCTCGGCCAACCCCTGCCCATTTACTCTCTCCACATCCCTCTCCTCATCGTAGAGGATTCCCTTTGGCAGAATCCTTTCAAAGGAAGCCTTTAGGCTCAAATCAAAAGGAGTTACACTTTTAAAGGTAATCCATTCTCTCATGTTCATTTGTTTTATTTTGCTTCTCCAACACCCTAAACTCTTTTTATTTACTTATTTTGTAACAACACCAGTATATTCAATATACAAGGATTTTGTTATAATATTTATTTGATCTAAACTCTCACACAACTACATCAAACGGTAAAAGAACATACGGTTTCCGTGGATGGCGAAATTCTGCCTCCTGAAACGATGATTGTTCAATACTCATTTAACACCTTTAAAGGTGGCCATTATGATGTCACTATTTTTATATATAATATATAATATGTTTATGTTTTCCTTAAGCTTCTGTTTTTTTCATTTTGGGCATACCTTTATGGTTTCCATTATGGGTAAACACGATATCTTCATTTTAGGAAGTGCGGACTACCGCCCCCTCAAAGTGATTTGATTCGTTAAATACCATATGTGGGACATATAAAGGATGGAACTATGATATTATATATGATATTATACTGGAATTACAATATACCTTTATATCATTATGATTCCATTCTATAAAATACGAAATAGAAATGAAAGTAGCGTTCATGCGTACGCACGGCTTACCGTCTCCATGAACGGTGCATTTCATTTCTTACCTCTAAATGATTATGTAATATTGTAAATTCATGTATGTACTGGATATATATGACATATATGATATCTAAATCATGAATACCATTCTGGATATGATGAACCTTTGACCAAATTAACAACATGTAAGTGTAAGAAGTCTATTTTTGACTTAAGAACCAAATACCGACAAAATGAACATTATTAACTTAACTGATTACATGATGTTCATAACATGGTATAAAAGGAATAATGAACTTGAAAAAGATTCATAAGAAAGTAGAGATTAACTCAAGTTTATTATTCAGGATATTAAAGAACGGTCGGGTCAAGTCGGATATGAGGTATGGGACTTCGTCTCAATCTCCTTTCATTGAGGCATATTTTATTTTATACACAACTTTCTTTTATACGGTGTATAAACCCCTTTGACTTTTACGTTTATTCAAAGGAATATTTTTTATACGAAGCGTTTACTAAACGACAAAAGGGAATGTTTTTGTCGTACATATGCGGCGACAACGACTTCTGCGCCGTCGTAACCGTTATTTGAGTTTCGGCTTCCTCTACAAGCCATACCTTCTTTTTTTAAAAGAAAAATAAATACCATGTTTTAATTTGGTATTGAAAATGGTTTTCATAATGTTTTTATTATATCAATGTGTTGTATTGATATCTCGTGATTGAAATGTGGAAATGTTATGTTTCCTTTATGCATGTTTTATTTGATATGATTATGTTATGGTTCTTGGGCATTATTATGAAGACGGGTGGTTCCGTGATAAACTAAGGGCGGGTGAGCCCGTTATAGCTCTCCAATGCATTGGGTAACGCGAAGGAGTGAAACGTTAAGGTTTCTCTGAAGATATTTTAGGGAATATACTGTGATGGGTATTCCAAACGTAACCAAGAGGGTTACTCCCTACGTATGAATGTTATGAATGCCTCAAGTTACCTTTATGTCTTATGATTTCTATGATTTATTCATGATTTTATGAGGTATGTTAAAGTGCCTATGTTTTATGGGTAAAGTATGATTTCATTCTTATGTATATATGAACTCATGTTTCCTTTCCATGTTTTTTTATAACCCATACTGAGTTTTTATGCTCATCCCAAGTTTTTGAAATGTTTTTCACAGGTCAAGGGAAAGGTACATGATAAGATGATAGAGTCAAGGATGTGTCAAGAAATAATCCATGTTTTATTTTAAATGTGTTTCCATTGATGGGAATGAAGAATACTATCTTTATGTAACCACTTTGTTTATATGTGGAATGTAATGCAAGTTTTATGATCTAATTCTCTAAAACTCTAAACCTGAAAAGATCCTCAACGTGTAATCTTGTAATAACTCAAGATTAAGTATGGTTTAAGGCTGGGGCCTTATAGTTGGTATCAGAGGTCGGTTTAGATAACTTTAGGAGTTAGAATTCTATTAAATGATTATCCAAAAATATTTTTTTTCGAAATGATATAGCATTTAAAGATTACCATGTTGCTTCATCTAAGACATGTTTGTTCAGAATGGTTTTCCGCAGAGGAAATAGGGAAGCAGTGCTAGGAAGGCATACAGAAGGAAATAACCTTCTGAATCAGCATCCAGAAATGGTTGGAATTGGAACTGAACAGTTTGTTGCAGTAATGGCGCAGTTGACTCAAGCGATAAATGGTGGTGGTATCCATGCACGAGATCAGCCAGAACAACCGCAGAGGAACATGTCAGTGGTGGAACATTTCATGAGGCAACATCCACCATCATTCAGGGGATCATCTGACCCTGTGCTAGCTGAAGGGTGGATTAAAGCACTGGAGAAGATTTTTGATGTCATGGGGTGTTCAGACAATCAAAAGGTTAGTCTTTCTATTTACCGTTTGGAGGGTGAAGCAGATCAGTGGTGGTCTATGGTTAAAAATATCAGGGACGCCGATGAGATTGATGCTCTTGAATGGGAGGAATTCAAAGGTATGTTTCTTGAGAAGTATTTTCCTAAGGCTGTTCGACTTAGGATGGAAAAGCAATTCTTGGAATTGAGGCAAGAGGAAGACTCAGTGGCTGCCTATGTAGAAAGGTTCACTCGATTGGCAAGGTATGCTCCAAATTTTATCCGGGACCTTGATTGTAAAATCAATCGTTTTTACTCAGGACTAAAGCCAAAATATCGAAGGGAATTAGCTTCTCGTGAGTTTAAAAGTTATGAAAAGCTTGTTCGATGTGCGGAGAAGGTGGAAATGGAGTTTTCCGATGACCAAGTTTTCTATAACAACCAGCAGAAGAAGAGACCGAGGTGGCAGGACAAAGGTAAGAATTCTTCAAAAAAGTCTGATGGTAAGAGAACTAAGTTTCCATTTTGTGATAAATGTGGCAAAAGGAATGCTGGGGAATGTCTTCTGAATTCTGGGAAGTGCTACCGATGTGGTAAGATGGGACATAAGGCTCGTGATTGCACTGAAAAGGATCAAGGTGAAGGTAAGAACAAATTTGATTTACAGTTAGTGAAATGTTATAAGTGCAATGAGATGGGTCACAATGCAAACGAGTGTCCGACAAGGAGTTTGAGTGATGGGAAGCAGTTAGACTACAAGCAGAAAGGGGTGGTGAAATCCTTTGCAACTACTTCAGCAGATGTCGGGCCATCAAATGAAGTTGTATCAGGTACTTTGTTTTTTTTTTCAGATTATGCCAGTGTGCTGTTTGATTCGGGGTCTACACATTCTTTCATCTCTGAAACCATTTCTAGTAAAATGGGAATACCATCTCAAGAAATGACTCCTGAACTTTTGGTAAAAACACCTGGGGGAAATGTCGAGGCAAAAAGAATTTATAAGAATCTTCCTATCCTTATCTGTGGAAAGAACCTACTTGAAAACCTTATTGTTCTACCTCTAGTAGAGTTTGATGTTATCCTGGGTATGGATTGGCTCTCTATTTACCATGCTAAGATTGACTGTAGATCTAAAGAAGTTTCTTTTCAGAAAGACTTTCAGTTTGTTTACAAGAATGAACCCTTACTTTTGATAACATATCAATAGACCGAGAAACTTGTAAAAGATTGAAATGAATGTTACCTTGCACATGTCGTTGAAAATAAAGGAACTGTTCAGATTAATGATGTGCCAGTGGTAAATGAGTATCCTGATGTTTTTCCTGATGAGTTGCCTGGAATAATACCAGATCGGGAAGTTGAGTTTACTGTTGACTTAGTTCCCGATTCTAATCCAATTTCAAAACCCCCTTATCGAATGGCACAAATTGAACTTTTAGAGTTGAAGGAGCAATTGCAAGATTTATTAGAGAAAGGTTTCATTAGACCTAGCACATCACCATGGGGTGCTCCTGTTTTATTTGTTAAAAAGAAAGATGGTTCTATGAGACTTTGCATTGATTATAGAGCCTTGAATAATATCACTGTTAAGAACAAATATCCTTTGCCTCATATCGATGATTTGTTTGATCAGCTCCAGGGAGCTCAGTTTTTTTCAAAGATTGACTTGAGATCGGGGTACCATCAGTTGAAGGTAAAAAAGGCAGATATTCCGAAGACCGCGTTCTGTACGAGATATGGCCATTATGAATTTGTAGTAATGCCTTTTGGGCTAACCAATGCACCTGATGTATTCATGGACTTAATGAATAGAATTTTCCATGAGTTCTTGGAAAAGTTTGTGGTTGTTTTCATTGATGATATTTTGGTGTTTACTAAAAGTAAAGAGGAGCATGAAAAACATTTAAGGGTTATCTTTCAAACCTTAAAAGAAAAGAAACTGTATGGGAAATTCAGCAAGTGTGAGTTTTGGTTGCAACAAATTTCTTTCCTTGGTCACATTGTTTCTAAAGATGGAATAACAGTTGATCCTGCAAAAACAAAAGTTGTGGAAGAATGGCCAAGACCAACAAATGTAACCGAGATTCGTAGATTCCTTGGTTTGGCGGGCTATTACTGAAGGTTTGTTAGATATTTTTCACGGTTATCTAGTCCAATGACTAAGCTAACTCGGAAGGGTGTTAAGTTTATCTGGACAAAAGAATGTGATGATTGTTTTCAGCAATTGAAAAGAAGATTGGTGAATGCTACAGTTTTGGCACTACCTTCCAGGAATGGTGAGTTTGTTATATACAGTGATGCTTCATTGAAAGGACTTGGTTGCGTCCTAATTCAGAATGATCAGGTAATTGCTTATTCTTCACGAAAGTTGAAAACTCATGAGTTAAATTACCCTACACATGATTTGGAACTAGCTGCTGTTGTTTTTGCTTTAAAAATTTGGAGGCATCATTTGTATGGAGTAAAGTGTGAAATATATACCGATCACAAAAGTTTAAAGTATATATTCACTCAGAAAGAGTTAAACATGAGACAGAGGAGATGGCTGGAATTAATCAAGGATTATGATTGTACAATTCATTACCATCCAGGAAAAGCAAATAAAGTGGCTGATGATTTGAGTCAAAAAAGTAATGCTTTATTAACAATGTTGCAGTTGGAATGTGATCCTTTGGTTAACGATTTGATGAAATTTGGCATAGAAGTTGTTGGTGCCGGAAGTCCTTCTGTTTTGTTTCAGGTATCAGTGAGATCATCTCTATCAGATAGAATCAAGCAAGCACAGAAGCAAGACAGTGAGTTGCAGAAAAAGGTAGAGCTGGTTCAGAAAGGTAAGTTGCCTGAATTCAACATTGATAATGATTGTGTTTTGAGATTTGGGAAGAGATTGTGTGTTCCTTTTGATTCAAAGTTGAAGAGAGAGTTGTTATGTGAAGCTCATACTTCTCCGTTTTCAGTTCATCCGGGCAGTACTAAGATGTATAGAGATCTGCGAGAGTATTACTGGTGGGATGGAATGAAAAGAGATATTGCTGATTTTACTGTGAAGTGTTTGACATGTCAACAGGTTAAAGCAGAGCGGCAGTTACCAAAAGGGATGCTTCAGCCTTTACCAGTTCCAGAGTGGAAATGGGAGAATATATCCATGGACTTTGTTGTTGGATTACCAAAGACATCTCGAGGTAATAATGCAATCTGGTTTATTGTTGATCGCTTGACCAAATCTGCTCATTTCATTGCTATACGAGATACTTTCTCTCTTGATCAACTTTACCGTTTATATCTTAAAGAGATAGTTAGGTTACATGGAGTTCCTCTCTCCATTGTATCGGATCGTGATCCAAGGTTTACATCTAACTTTTGGAAAGGCCTTCAGAAGTCGTTGGGTACTGAATTAAATTTTAGTACAGCTTTTCATCCTCAATCAGATGGGCAGTCAGAACGAACAATTCAGACATTGGAGGATATGCTACGAGCTTGTTCTATGGATTATCAGGGAAGTTGGGACCAACATCTTTCTTTGGTTGAGTTTTTATATAATAACAGTTTTCATTCCAGTATACAGATGGCACCATTTCAGGCATTATATGGGAAGCGGTGTCGAACTCTAGCTTTCTGGGATGAAGTGGGTGAAAGGAAGTTTATGGGACCAGAATTGGTAGAAGAGATGGCAGAAAAAGTTCAGATGATTCAGAAACACATGAGAACAGCTCAGAGCAGGCAAGAGAGTTATGCGGATAACCGGAGGAAGGATCTATCTTTCGAGGTAGGTGATCATGTTTTTCTCAAGGTTTCTCCTTGGAAAAGCGTAATGAGATTTGGTAAGAAAGGAAATTTGAGTCCAAGGTTTGTTGGACCATACGAAATTCTGGAGAGAGTTGGATCAGTTGCATACCGAGTGGCTTTACCTCCGAGTTTATCTCAGGTACACAATGTTTTTCACATTTCGATATTGAGAAAGTATATGCTAGATCCATCTCATGTTTTGAGTCCAGAGGTAGTTCAGATAGAAGAGAACCTATCTTATGAGGAACAACCAGTCCAGATTCTTGACCACAGGGAGAAAGTGTTACGGAATAAGGTGATTAAGCAGATAAAGGTTTTGTGGAAAAACCACATGATTGAAGAGGCAACATGGGAATCTGAAAATGCAATGAGGGATAAGTACCCCCATTTATTCGATAAGTAAATAAATTGCAGGGACACAATTTTCTAAAGGGGGGAAGGATGTAACATCTCAAGTAAGTAATGAATAATAGATATTTTTATCTATGTATATTAATGATTAAGACAGTGTTATAGAGGCTTAAAATGAATATAAATACAATCTTATACATGGAATACACTAATATTCTTAAAAGATTGTTTCAGTGCATTTTGATGGAAAACCATTTTTGAATCTATATTTTGACTATTTTATAAACTATGTTTGTCAAAATAAACTTATTATTTATGATTGGGACATCAAAATTTACCTTGTGTGAATTTTTGGTATTTTTCTGACAATATTCATTTTTTAATGAATAGTGAAAATACTGAATTTTACATCAAAACTGCTTTTTAATCTAATTTATTTATATGATTAGATTATGTTTTGAATTGGTTTTCAAGTGAAATTAGAATATATTTTTACCATTTTATCCAATGGTGGTCATTGGAATCAATTTCACTTTGAAATTAGACTTAAACTAGTGTCAATCTTTTGATACTTATTGTTTTGTAAAAACACGCTATTTTCTCTGGCAGTGGGAATTAATTATTAAATTAATTAATGTGACTTATATGATTTGAATTTTGTAAAATAGACTTCATTTTTTTAATTCAGAATATCAAATATAGCTTAGGGTGAATTTTTGGTAATTTTCTGAAAAACTTCAATTTTTGATGAATAGTGAAACCACTAAGTGGTAATCTAGAAAACTGATTTTTCAGTTAAATGAAAGTTTACCACTAATGTGTATTGAATTTTGAAAATCCGACATACATGGTTGTCATTAAGAAGTAAAATGTGGTTCAATGAGATTAAAATAATTTTTAGGTGAATAGTAACTTATTAAGTTTTTAATCGCAATTAATGGTAATTAGTGTAGTTTAAGGTATAAATAATGCTTTAATAATATGAAATGACCTAGACACATGTCCCAACCTTATTTGTTGTGTCATGGCCGACCAAGACAAGCCATGGGTTATCTTGGGGACCCCATGGAGACACTTTGGTTAGGAAATGACATAAATAACGTTTTATTAAATGTTAAAGTAAAAATTACACAAACAAGAGATGTTTTACGAAAACAATTTTTACATGGGGTTATAAAGATCCGATTTTTGATTATAAATATTCATTGGAAAGCTAACAAGATTTAATACATCATAGTAATTTTTTTATGATTTTTAGACATTAAATAAATTAAATTATTTATGACATAATAATGATGCAGCGATGACATCATTATTTGATGATTTAAATAAAATGGAAAGACAATGTAAAATCTATGAACTACACATGGCCAAAACCAATTGGATGAGTGGATTTCGAACCCTTATCACCTTATACACGAATTATATCAAGGTGGGACCTTTTTAAACCGAAACACATTTTCAAATAAAGTAATATTTCTTTACTTGCCAAAAGTGCCCCTCCTCTCCTCTTATAAAAGGCCCCCAACTCTACCTCATTTCACACACTACTCAAGCATTTGCCTCGGCCAAACCCTGCCCATTTACTCTCTCCACATACCTCTCCTCATCCTAGAGGATTACCTTTGGGCAGAATCCTTTCAAAGGAAGCCTTTAGGCTCAAATCAAAAGGAGTTACACTTTTAAAGGTAATTCATTCTCTCATGTTCATTTGTTTTATTTTGCTTCTCCAACCCCCTAAACTCTTTTTATTTACTTATTTTGTAACAACACATGTATCTTAAATATACAAGGATGTTGTTATAATATTTATTTGAGCTACACTCTCACACAACTACATCAAATGGTTAAAGAACATACGGTTTCCGTGGATGGCGAAATTCTGCCTCCCGAAACGATGATTGTTCAATACTCATTTAACACCTTCAAAGGTGGACATTATGATGTCACTATTTTTATATATGATATATAATATGTTTATGTTTTCCTTAAGCTTCTGTTTTTTTCATTTTGGGCATACCTTTATGGTTTCCATTATGGTTAAACACGATATCTTCATTTTAGGAAGTGCGGACTACCACCCCCTCAAAGTGATTTGATTCGTTAAATACCATATGTGGGACATATAAAGGATGGAACTATGATATTATATATGATATTATACGGGAATTATCACATACCTTTATATCATTATGATTCCATTCTATAAAATACGAAATAGAAATGAAAGTAGCGTTCATGCGTACGTACGGCTTACCATCTCCATGAACGGTGCATTTCATTTATTACCTCTAAATGATTATGTAATATTATAAATGCATGTATGTACTGGATATATATGACATATATGATATCTACATCATGAATACCATTCTGGATATAATGAACCTTTGACCAAATTAACAACATGTAAGTGTAAGAAGTCTATTTTTGACTTAAGAACCAAATACCGACAAAATGAACATTATTAACTTAACTGATTAAATGATGTTCATAACATGGTATAAAAGGAATAATGAACTTGAAAAAGATTCATAATAAAGTAGAGATTAACTCAAGTTTATTATTCAGGATATTAAAGAACGGTCGGGTCAAGTCGGATACGAGGTATGGGACTTCATCTCAATCTCCTTTCATTGAGGCATATTTTATTTTATACACAACTTTCTTTTATACGGTGTATAAACCCCTTTGACTTTTACATTTATTCAAAGGAATATTTATTATACGAATTGTTTACTAAACGACAAAAGGGAATGTTTTTGTCGTACGTATGCAGCGACAACGACTTCTGCGCCGTCGTAACCGTTATTGGAGTTTCGGCTTCCTCTACAAGCCATACCTTCTTTTTTTAAAAGAAAAATAAATACCATGTTTTACTTTGGTATTGAAAATGGTTTTCATAATTTTTTTATTATATCAATGTGTTGTATTGATACCTCGTGATTGAAATGTGGAAATGTTATGTTTCCTTTATGCATGTTTTATGTGATATTATTATGTTATGGTTCTTGGGAATTATTATGAAGACGGGTGGTCCGTGATAAACTAAGGGCGGGTGAGCCCGTTATAGCTCTCCAATGCATTGGGTAATGCGAAGGAGTGAAACGTTAAGGTTTCTCTGAAGATATTTTAGGGAATATACTGTGATGGGTATTCCAAACTTAACCAAGAGGGTTACTCCCTACGTAAGAATGTTATGAATGCCTCAAGTTACCTTTATGTCTTATGATTCATATGATTTATTCATGATTTTATGAGGTATGTTAAAGTGACTATGTTTTATGGGTAAAGTATGATTTCATTCTTATGTATATATGAACTCATGATTCCATTCCATGTTTTTTTATAACCCATACTGAGTTTTTATGCTCATCCCAAGTTTTTGAAATGTTTTTCACAGGTCAAGGGAACGGTACATGATAAGATGATAGAGTCAAGGATGTGTCAAGAAATAATCCATGTTTTATTTTAAATGTGTTTCCATTGATGGGAATGAAGAATACTATCTTTATGTAACCACTTTGTTTATATGTGGAATGTAATGCAAGTTTTATGATCTAATTCCCTAAAACTCTAAACCTGAAAAGATCCTCAACGTGTAATCTTGTAATAACTCAAGATTAAGTATGGTTTAAGGCTGGGGCCTTATAGTTGGTATCAGAGGTCGGTTTAGATAACTTTAGGAGTTAGAATTCTATTAAATGATTATCCAAAAATATTTTTTTTTCGAAATGATATAGCATTTAAAGATTACCATGTTGCTTCATCTAGGACATGTTTGTTCAGAATGGTTTTCCGCAGAGGAAACCGGGAAGCAGTGCTAGGAAGGCATACAGAAGGAAATAACCTTCTGAATCAGCATCAAGAAATGGTCGGAATTGGAACTGAATAGTTTGTTGCAGTAATGGCACAGTTGACTCAAGCGATAAATGGCGGTGGTATCCATGCACGAGTTCAGCCAGAACAACCGCAGAGGAACATGTCAGTGGTGGAACATTTCATGAGGCAACATCCACCATCATTCAGAGGATCATCTGACCTTGTGCTAGCTGAATGGTGGATTAAAGCACTGGAGAAGATTTTTTATTTCATGGGGTTTTCAGACAATCAAAAGGTTAGTCTTGCTATTTACCGTTTGGAGGGTGAAGCAGATCAGTGGTGGTCTATGGTTAAAAATATCAGGGACGCCGATGAGATTGATGCTCTTGACTGGGATGAATTAAAAGGTATGTTTCCTGAGAAGTATTTTCCTAAGGCTGTTCAACTTAGGATGGAAAAGCAATTCTTGGAATTGAGGCAAGAGGAAGACTCAGTGGCTGCCTATGAAGAAAGGTTCACTCGATTGGCAAGGTATGCTCAAAATTTTATCCGGGACCTTGATAGTAAAATCAATCGTTTTTACTCAGGATTAAAGCCAAAATATCGAAGGGCATTAGCTTCTCGTGAGTTTAAAAGTTATGAAAAGCTTGTTCGATGTGCTGAGAAGGTGGAAATGGAGTTTGCCGATGACCAAGTTTTCTATAACAACCAGCAGAAGAAGAGACCGAGGTGGCAGGAGAAAGGTAAGAATTCTTCAAAAAAGTCTGATGGTAAGAGAACTAAGTTTCCAATTGTGATAAATGTGGCAAAAGGCATGCTGTGGAATGTCTTCTGAATTCTGGGAAGTGATACCGATGTGGTAAGATGGGACATAAGGCTCGTGATTGCACTGAAAAGGATCAAGGTGAAGGTAAGAACAAATTTGATTTACAGTTAGTGAAATGTTATAAGTGTAATGAGATGGGTCACTATGAAAACGAGTGTCCGACAAGGAGTTTGAGTGATGGGAAGCAGTTAGACTACAAGCAGAAAGGGGTGGTGAAATCCTTTGCAACTACTTCAGCAGATGTCGGGCCATCAAATGAAGTTTTATCAGGTACTTTGTTTGTTTTTTCAGATTATGCCAGTGTGTTGTTTGATTCGGGGTCTACACATTCTTTCATCTCTGAAACCTTTTCTAGTAAAATGGGAATACCATCTCAAGAAATGACTCCTGAACTTTTGGTAAAAACACCTGGGGGAAATGTCGAGGCAAAAAGAATTTATAAGAATCTTCCTATCCTTATATGTGGAAAGAACTTACTTGCAAACCTTATTGTTCTACCTCTAGTAGAGTTTGATGTTATCCTGGGTATGGATTGGCTCTCTATTTACCATGCTAAGATTGACTGTAGAGCTAAAGAAGTTTCTTTTCAGAAAGACTTTCAGTTTGTTTCCAAGAATGAACCCTTACTTTTGATAACATATCAAGAGGCCGAGAAACTTGTAAAAGATGGAGATGAATGTTACCTTGCACATGTCGTTGAAAATAAAGGAACTGTTCAGATTAATGATGTGCCAGTGGTAAATGAGTATCCTGATGTTTTTCCTGATGAGTTGCTTGGAATAATACCAGATCGGGAAGTTGAGTTTACTGTTGACTTAGTTCCTGATGATAAGCCAATTTCAAAACCCCCTTATCGAATGGCACAAATTGAACTTTTAGAGTTGAAGGAGCAATTGCAAGATTTATTAGAGAAATGTTTCATTAGACCTAGCACATCACCATGGGGTGCTCCTGTTTTATATGTTAAAAAGAAAGATGGTTCTATGAGACTTTGCATTGATTATAGAGCCTTGAATAATATCACTGTTAAGAACAAATATCCTTTGCCTCATATCGATGATTTGTTTGATCAGCTCCAGGGAGCTCAGTTTTTTTCAAAGATTGACTTGAGATCGGGGTACCATCAGCTGAAGGTAAAGGAGGCAGATATTCCGAAGACCGTGTTCCGTACGAGATATGGCCATTATGAATTTGTAGTAATGCCTTTTGGGCTAACCAATGCACCTGCTGTATTCATGGACTTAATGAATAGAATTTTCCATGAGTTCTTGGATAAGTTTGTGGTGGTTTTCATTGATGATATTTTGGTGTTTTCTAAAAGTAAAGAGGAGCATGAAAAACATTTAAGGGTTATCTTGCAATCCTTAAAAGAAAAGAAACTGTATGGGAAATTCAGCAAGTGTGAGTTTGGGTTGCAACAAATTTATTTCCTTGGTCACATTGTTTCTAAAGATTGAATAACTGTTGATCCTGCAAAAACAAAAGTTTTGGAAGAATGGCCAAGACCAACAAATGTAACCGAGATTCATAGATTCCTTGGTTTGGCGGGCTATTACCGAAGGTTTGTTATAAATTTTTCACGGTTATCTAGTCCAATGACTAAGCTAACTCAGAAGGGTGTTAAGTTTATCTGGAAAAAAGAATGTGATGATTGTTTTCAGCAATTGAAAAGAAGATTGGTGAATGCTCCAGTTTTGGCACTACCTTCCAGGAATGGTGAGTTTGTTATATACAGTGATGCTTCATTGAAAGGACTTGGTTGCGTCCTAATGTAGAATGATCAGGTAATTGCTTATGCTTCACGACAGTTGAAAACTCATGAGGTAAATTACCCTACACATGATTTGGAACTAGCTGCTGTTGTTTTTGCTTTAAAAATTTGGAGGCATCATTTGTATGGTGTAAAGTGTGAAATATATACCGATCACAAATGTTTAAAGTATATATTCACTCAGAAAGAGTTAAACATGAGACAGAGGAGATGGCTGGAATTAATCAAGGATTATGATTGTACAATTCATTACCATCTGGGAAAAGCAAATAAAGTGGCTGATGCTTTGAGTCGAAAAAGTAATGCTTCATTAACAATGTTGCGGTTGGAACGTGATCCTTTGGTTAACGATTTGATGAAATTTGGCATAGAAGTTGTTGGTGCAGGAAGTCATTCTGTTTTGTTTCAGGTATCATTGAGATCATCTCTATCAGATAGAATCAAGCAAGCACAGAAGCAAGACAGTGAGTTGCAGAAAAAGGTAGAGCTGGTTCAGAAAGGTAAGTTTCCTGAATTCAACATTGATAATGATTGTGTTTTGAGATTTGGGAAGAGATTGTGTGTGCCTTGTGATTCACAGGTGAAGAGAGAGTTGTTATGTGAAGCTCATAGTTCTCTGTTTTCAGTTCATCCGGGCAGTACTAAGATGTATAGAGATCTGCGGGAGTATTACTGGTGGGATGGAATGAAAAGAGATATTGCTGATTTTACTGTGAAGTGTTTGACATGTCAACAGGTTAAAGCAGAGCGGCAGTTACCGAAAGGGATGCTTCAGCCTTTACCAGTTCCAGAGTGGAAATGGGAGAATATATCCATGGACTTTGTTGTTGGATTACCAAAGACATCTCGAGGTAATAATGCAATCTGGGTTATTGTTGATCGCTTGACCAAATCTGCTCATTTCCTTGCTATACAAGATACTTTCTCTCTTAATCAACTTTCCCGTTTGTATCTTAAAGAGATAGTCAGGTTACATGGAGTTCCTCTCTCCATTGTATCGGATCGTGATCCAAGGTTTACATCTAACTTTTGGAAAGGCCTTCAGAAGTCGTTGGGTACTGAATTAAATTTTAGTACAACTTTTCATCCTCAATCAGATGGGCAGTCAGAACGAACAATTTAGACATTGGAGGATATGCTACGAGCTTGTTCTATGGATTATCAGGGAAGTTGGGACTAACATCATTCTTTGGTTGAGTTTTCATATAATAACAGTTTTCATTCCAGTATACAGATGGCACCATTTCAGGCATTATATGGGAAGCGGTGTCGAACTCCAGCATTCTGGGATGAAGTGGGTGAAAGGAAGTTGATGGGACCAGAATTGGTAGAAGAGATGGCAGAAAAAGTTCAGATGATTCAGAAACACATGAGAACAGCTCAGAGCAGGCAGAAGAGTTATGCGGATAACCGGAGGAAGGATCTATCTTTCGAGGTAGGTGATCATGTTTTTCTCAAGGTTTCTCCTTGGAAAAGCTTGATGAGATTTGGTAAGAAATGAATGTTGAGTCCAAGGTTTGTTGGACCATACGAAATTCTGGAGAGAGTTGGATCAGTTTCATACCGAGTGGCTTTACCTCCGAGTTTATCTCAGGTACACAATGTTTTTCACGTTTCGATATTGAGAAAGTATATGCCAGATCCATCTCATGTTTTGAGTCCAGAGGTAGTTCAGCTGGAGGAGAACCTATCTTATGAGGAACAACCGGTCCAGATTCTTGACCACATGGAGCAAGTGTTACGGAATAAGGTGATTAAGCAAGTAAAGGTTTTGTGGAAAAACCACATGATTGAAGAGGCAACATGGGAATCTGAAAATGCAATGAGGGATAAGTACCCCCATTTATTCGATAAGTAAATAAATTGTGGGGACGCAATTTTCTAAAGGGGGGAAGGATGTAACATCCCAAGTAAGTAATGAATAATAGATATTTTTATCTATGTCTCTTAATGATTAAGATAGTGTTATAGAGTCTTAAAATGAAAATAAATACAATCTTATGCATGGAATACACTAATATTCTTAAAAGATTGTTTCAGTGCCTTTTGATGGAAAACCATTTTTGAATCTATATTTTGACAATTTTATAAACTATGTTGTTCAAAATAAACTTATTCTTTATGATTGGGACATAAAAATTTACCTTGTGTGAATTTTTGGTATTTTTCTGACAATATTCATTTTTTAATGAATAGTGAAAAATACTGCATTTTACATCAAAACTTCTTTTTAATATAATTTATTTATATGATTAGATTATGTATTGAATTGGTTTTTAAGTGAAATTAGAATATATTTTTACCATTTTATCCAATGGTGGTCATTGGAATCAATTTCACTTTGAAATTAGACTTAAACTATTGTCAATCTTTTGATACTTATTGTTTTGTAAAAACACGCTATTTGCTCTGGCAGTAGGAATTAATTATTAAATTAATTAATGTGAATTATATGATTTGAATTTTGTAAAATAGAAATCATTTTTGAATTCAGAATATCAAATATAGCTTAGGGTGAATTTTTGGTAATTTTCTGAAAAACATCAATTTTTGATGAATAGTGAAACCACTAAGTGGTAATCTAGCAAACTGATTTTTCAGTTAAATGAAAGTTTACCACTAATGTGTATTGAATTTTGAAAATCCGACATACATGGTTGTCATTAAGAAGTAAAATGTGGTTCAATGAGATTAAAATAATTTTTTGGTGAATAGTAACTTATTAAGTTTTTAATCGCGATTAGTGGTAATTAGTGTAGTTTAAGGTATAAATAAAGCTTTAATAATATGAAATGACCTAGAAACATGTCCCAACCTTATTGGTAGTGTCATGGCCGACCAAGAAAAGCCATGGGTCAACTTGCGGACCCCATGGAGACACTTTGGTTTGGAAATGACATAAATAACGTTTTATTAAATGTTAAAGTAAAAATTACACAAACAAGAGATGTTTTGCGAAAACAATTTTTACATGGGGTTATAAAGATCAGATTTTTGATTATAAATATTCATTGGAAATATAAAACGATTTCCTACATCATCGTAATTTTTTTATGATTTTTAGACATTATATAAATTAAATTATTTATGACATAATAATGATGCAGCGATGACATCATTATTTGATGATTTAAATAAAATGGAAAGACAATGTAAAATCTATAAACTACACATGGCCAAAACCAATTGGATGAGTGGATTTAGAACCCCTATCACCTTATCCACGAATTATATCAATGTGGGACCTTTTGAAACCGAAACACATTTTCAAATATTGTAATATTTCTTTACTTGCCAAAAGTGCCCCTTCTCTCCTCTTATAAAAGGTCCCCACCTCTACCTAATTTCACACACTACTCAAGCCTTTGGCTCGGCCAAACCCTGACCATTTACTCTCTCCACATACCTCTCCTCATCCTAGAGGATTCCCTTTGGGCAGAATCCTTTCAAAGGAAGCCTTTAGGCTCAAATCAAAAGGAGTTACACTTTTAAAGGTAATTCATTCTCTCATGTTCATTTGTTTTATTTTGCTTCTCCAACCCCCTAAATTATTTTTATTTACTTATTTTGTAACAACACCAGTATCTTCAATATACAAGGATGTTGTTATAATATTTATTTGAGCTACACTCTCACACAACTCCATCAAATGGTTAAAGAACATACGGTTTCCGTGGATGGCGAAATTCTGCCTCCCGAAACGATGATTGTTCAATACTCATTTAACACCTTTAAAGGTGGCCATTATGATGTCACTATTTTTATATATGATATATAATATGTTTATGTTTTCCTTAAGCTTCTGTTTTTTTTCATTTTGGGCATACCTTTATGGTTTCCATTATGGGTAAACACGATATCTTCATTTTAGGAAGTGCGGACTGCCGCCCCCTCAAAGTGATTTGATTCGTTAAATACCATATGTGGGACATATAAAGGATGGAACAATGATATTATATATGATATTATACTGGAATTATAATATACCTTTATATCATTATGATTCCATTCTATAAAATACGAAATAGAAATGAAAGTAGCGTCCATGCGTACGTACGGCTTACCGTCTCCATGAACGGTGCATTTCATTTCTTACCTCTAAATGATTATGTAATATTATAAATGCATGTATGTACTGGATATATATGACATATATAATATCTACATCATGAATACCATTCTGGATATAATGAACCTTTGACCAAATTAACAACATGTAAGTGTAAGAAGTCTATTTTTGACTTAAGAACCAAATACCGACAAAATGAACATTATTAACTTAACTGATTACATGATGTTCATAACATGGTATAAAAGGAATAATGAACTTGAAAAAGATTCATAAGAAAGTAGAGATTAACTCAAGTTTATTATTCAGGATATTAAAGAACGGTCGGGTCAAGTCGGATACGAGGTATGGGACTTCGTCTCAATCTCCTTTAATTGAGGCATATTTTATTTTATACACAACTTTCTTTTATACGGTGTATAAACCCCTTTGACTTTTACGTTTATTCAAAAGAATCTTTTTTATACGAAGCGTTTACTAAACGACAAAAGGGAATGTTTTTTTCATACGTATGCGGCGACAACGACTTCTGCGCCGTCGTAACCGTTATTTGAGTTTCAGCTTCCTCTACAAGCCATACCTTCTTTTTTTAAAAGAAAAATAAATACCATGTTTTACTTTGGTATTGAAAATGGTTTTCATAATGTTTTTATTATATCAATGTGTTGTATTGATACCTCGTGATTGAAATGTGGAAATTTTATGTTTCCTTTATGCATGTTTTATGTGATATGATTATGTTATGGTTCTTGGGCATTATTATGAAGACGGCTGGTTCCGTGATAAACTAATGGAGGGTGAGCCCGTTATAGCTCTCCAATGCATTGGTTAACGCGAAGGAGTGAAACGTTAAGGTTTCTCCGAAGAGATTTTAGGGAATATACTGTGATGGGTATTCCAAACTTAACCAAGAGGGTTACTCCCTACGTAAGAATGTTATGAATGCCTCAAGTTACCTTTATGTCTTATGATTTCTATGATTTATTCATGATTTTATGAGGTATGTTAAAGTGCCTATGTTTTATGGGTAATGTATGATTTCATTCTTATGTATATATGAACTCATGTTTCCTTTCCATGTTTTTTTTATAACCCACACTGCGTTTTTATGCTCATCCCAAGTTTTTGAAATGTTTTTCACAGGTCAAGGGAAAGGTACATGATAAGATGATAGAGTCAAGGATGTGTCAAGAAATAATCCATGTTTTATTTTAAATGTGTTTCCATTGATGGGAATGAAGAATACTATCTTTATGTAACCACTTCGTTTATATGTGGAATGTAATGCAAGTTTTATGATCTAATTCTCTAAAACTCTAAACCTGAAAAGATCCTCAACGTGTAATCTTTTAATAACTCAAGATTATGTATGGTTTACGGCTGGGGCCTTATATTAAGGGTTATATTCCCTTATTCAAAATACCAAATTTCAATTTAATCAAGTTTCCAGTCTATCCACATCAGTCGACATATTTATTATAATCCTTAATGAAAAACATATAATAAATAATAATTATATACTTCCTAATTTATATAAATTTTCTTCAAATTTTAATACATTAATTCATCATTCGTTGTAACGACCAGATCTATTATAAATAAAATCCACCGTTCAATGTAATTAAATGTCTCATTATGTATTATGGTTATAAAAAAACATTCAATTATTTGGTTTAATTATATCTTATTTGATTTAAAAGACCATTATGAATCATTACCATTGATAATATATCCTTTACAAAATTATCCCATTAATAGTAAAACTATAGGGTTTTAAAAAATCCAATTTACACAAAAAAAATGAATTGATGACCTCAACTAGTAGGTTCATAATGTATAAAGACCATTTATTTGAGAATCTGAGGGAGATAAAATCAATTTTAATTTTTATTGACTAATACCAATATGATATGGAAAAACATAATCATTAGAAAAATAGTTTATGGGAGAAGTTCGATCTCATTGAGATCATGACCCAAACCATGTAGGCCAAACCACCCCATGAAAGTCTTACAGACACGCACCTAACCCATATAGAATTTTCTGGGGTATTAAATGGATAATTTTAAAGTCCTAAATAATATAAATATCTATATTCTATTATCAATATAATAATGGTTATACATACTAATTATTGGTTCTTTATAAATGATTTATATTTTTTATTAAAAAACACAAATTATATATTTTATTAAAAAACACAAATTATATTTTCAGGTAATATTTAAATTCAATTAAGGAATTAATTTTATGATTTTATGGATTTTTAAAATATAATATATTATAAAAATCTTTATTATTAAATAATTTTATTAATTGTAAGTGATCATATAATTTTTATGAAATCAAATTTAATTGTTATAAGGGTTCAAAAACTCTTATTGTCAAAAAACATCATTTCTCAAAAAATGATGATTTTTATTTTAAAGAAAAAAATAAAAATATTTAAAAAAACATTTTGATAAAATTTATATTAATTTTGAAATAAGAACATTGAAATTATCCAAATATTATTTTTTTATAATTTTTTGAGACTGTCGATTTTTTTGGGTAATAATTAAATACCATATAAATATACAGTGTGTATTATTACATCATGATGACCCAAATGGGGTTCCATAAATATTATAAACGGGATTCAAGATCAAATATATGTTTTCCTATTAAAATAATTTCTTTTTTTGTTTATTTTATTATGTTTATAAAGCCTTAATCAATCCTCGAATAACATTAATATTTTTTTAGGTTTTAAAATCATTTATTTAAGAGTATGACAAACTTCTATATAACAAGGGGTATTATTTTATCAGATTCATCAATCAGCCTTAAATAATAAATAAACACAATTTAATTTGGTAAAAAACATGGTGAAAATCATGGGATGTATTTTGGTTTTAGTTATATAATTTTAGAGTCCAAAACCTAAGATTGAGAAATGATAAAGATTTTCCCACACTTTTCCAATATAAACCCTCCCCTACACTTACATGTCGCTCACATAATTATTTGAGAACAAAATTACCCTATCATCACCTCCCTATATCCCTCCCAAAGTGCCCCCAATCTCTCAAGTATCTCCTCCCCATAATTTGAAGTCACACTCTCATAGTAAGGGATCCTCTCATTATTCTTTTTTATTAAAGATTCTTTATTATGTCATGCCTTTGATTTCCAATTCATAATGTTGGGATATGTCTTTTCATGTCCCTATTACTGCCCATTTTATTTCAAAAGGTTGAAATACTAATTTCTTTCTCATCAAACCATTTTTAGGAATTTTTATGTTATGTCATCACTCTTTTGAAATTACACCATGATATTCCATGATAAATAATTATGCAGTGAATCCCTATACGAATTTCCAATCTGAGGTTTTCACCATTATAAAATTATAATTATTGATTAGGGACTTACATGTATGTATTCTACACTATTTTTCCATGGAATAAATTATTATCATGATTTTTTTCCATGTTTCTTTCATGATTATCATGTTACATCATCCCTCACTATCCAGGATTATTATTTTCCATCATTTATTCCTATTGTCTAACATGTATTAATTTCTTCGTGTAATTACTTGTTTATTCCCTTCCAGGCATTTATAGTTCACACCTTTCTAATATATTTCCCTATGTTATCCTATGATTTTTTATGTGTGAGAATGTTAAAGAGGTTCAGCTCAGTTATTAGAGCATTTTGGATCCTTTTTATGAACATGGAGGTGAATATCTGATCTCGATCGGATAAAATCGATAGTGTCACTCAATGCATCCTTACCACTTATCTGATGTATATCCATGAAATTTGACCTATTGAGAATTCCTCTCAAATTTAGTCAATGTGTTCTGTATTTATAAGACAATACCACAAAAATTAGATATAATTATTCTCTCTTGATGTCATTGAAATACCACGGACCGTGTTCATGTTCATGTTTTCCCATTTCCATTTAGGTATGGGTAATGGTTGCATCATCCATTTGATTCTCATTAAAACTCATGTATAATAAATGTAAATATATTATAAATATATTATCAAACCAAATTCATTTATATATTACCATATATTATTTCATTAAAACCCATTTATACCTATTTTCTATCAATTTCATATAAATGATACATTTTGAGTAATAACTATTTTTTTCGTATATGATTTAACTTTTATTTTTTGGTCCCATTATTTTTATCATGGTTCCATTTTCTAAAAAATATAATGCATGATATAAATACATTATATATATATTCATAATATGTTTATTTAGAGTAATACATAATTTTTTTTGATATGAAATGTAATACACAATTCATGGAAACAACAGGTTATACCTAAACATGAACGCTATTTCCATTTTTTATCTCATTTAAATAAAAAGGTAAATGTTATATTAATATATATATATATATTAAAATTGATTAGTAAAATTATTTTTTATATACAATATTTTTATTAAACCCACCTATAATTCATTCCATGTTAATCATGAACGAATCACATTGTTTCGTGGGGCGGTAATCATCCATACACATGAATAATGGTGTTGTATTCCAAAAAATTTGAAATAATGAAGGATTGTGTAATATAATAATTCTAGAAAAATATTTACAACATAAATATCACATATAAAAAGTATTTCAATCATCATTTTGAACATAAAAAGGTGGTAATGGTAAAATTAATGACATCAGCACATGAGGCGGTAGTCCACGATACACAGAAATGATGATTTCATAACCCATTTTATGGATGTGTGTATATTTGTAGGTCATACCCATAACATAAAAAAATTAATGTATATTTAAGATATTGATATTATTATATAAAAATTTTACTATAATAATTTAAAGTGGCGGGGAAGAAAATAAAATAAAAATTCTTTGAGAATGACATTACCTCTTCTCAAGGTATCATATTATGTTTTCTCTATACCCCTGAAATATTTTATTTATACCAATAAAAGGTTTATAGGATGAGTTTGGGTGATTTTAAAAGTTATTTTGGTAGATCTAGGATGAAATTGTTTTACTAATAAGTGTGAAAAAGTGGGGGGAGTGAGTGCTTTTTTATAGTTGATGAGGAGTGGAATTCTTATAAATACTCAAAAGTATTCACTATTGGGTGGTCGTACATACCTCAATTTGATCCTTAACTGATAATTAATGTTTTGGAGGTATGATATGGTAGATCCACACCACCACCTCATAATTATAGACATATTTAAACATTTTTTTCCCTAACACATAAGTGTCCATGTTTTTTCAATTTTTTCATTATGGTAACAAATTTTATAACATGAGTAATTTAAATTTTAATAATAAATCAGATTGATACTTATTATATAATTTTTACTATATTATTATAAATATTACATATAGTTTATTATGTGTAAATATTATAAGTGTTGGAAAATTACATTATCACAAGGGCATGTAAAGTGCAAAACATTATTTAATCCTTAATAGTACTAACTAAATTTTTACTATTTTATAGTCTGTATATTCACTATAATAGAAAAATTTGATCATTAATGGAACATAGTTTATATTTATTATTATTTAAAAATCAATTTACAGAATATTTTATTTTTAAGAATTTTAGATGAATTAATGAAATATAATTTTTTATAAACTAGTATTAAAATCAATTTTGACACAATTCACTTAACTGAATTTAGAAAAACAGTCAAACAATGATGTAATTAAAATATATTATATTAAAAACATATTAACAAGTAAGATTCATCAAATAAAATGTAACACAATAATTAATTATATTTTCATTCATTTTTAATATTTTTATTATAGTTTGATTTATTTTATTATTTACTAAATAATTCACGCAATAGAGTTTCTAAAAAATTTAATGTAATTATATCATTTCTAAAATATTAAAAAAAAATTATAATAAAAAAACTCATTTATCTTTAAAAATAATATTTTTAATTGGGTGTATGTAGTTTATTCCCTATTCCAAATCTTAATAGAAATTAAAAGGAAGAAAGGTACATTTTATTCTTCTTCATAACCTAACATATTATATGGATCTGTTTCATGGAAAGTGTATAAAATAATGAATAATATTTTATAAAAAGGTCCTAATGGTCACAATATTTCTTTAAAAAATGTTTCAAATAGTTATTAGATCATTTTCCCCTTAAGATAAATCTTTAGTTCCTTGTAAAATGCGTTTTCTTTTCATAATCATCGTGATAAATTTTAAATTTTTGCACTAATAATTTTGGGTAAAAATTATGTTGTACTTTATAGAAATTTTAATTTATTATGATTACAAATATGTAATCAGTTTTTCTAAATTAATTTCACATTTTTGTATAATAATTAATTTATAATTAGTTTATCAGTCATGAAGAGAATGTAGATTTTTAAATCAAGAAAAGATCAAATGATTATAAATTTTTTATATTCATTTTAAATATGAAATTTATTATAACTATCTAATTTAAATTAATATACATATAATTGAACTAAATTTACATTAAAACTAATTTAAATTATAATTTAACTTTATAAATAAACAATATGAAATGATTTTTTTAATTTAAAACACAATATTTTTCACTAGTCATCAAAAAAACATCCCATAAACAATACCAATCATTAAATCTAAGATAATATTGATATTAATTTCTTCAAAATGAAGTTTATTTGTTCATATTAATTTTCTAAATCTAGTAAAATTAAAATTGAATGTTTTTTACCAAGAACAATTAAAACATCTTTTATAAACGATACATCTTTTAAGGGAATATTTCATTTTCTTTTAAATGATTTCATTTTTTAAATTAATATATTATTAACAATCCTGAGAAAGCTATATATATTAATAATTTAGTTATTCATATTCATTCCCTATATTCCAATAGATATGATATAACTATTATATTTATTTATTGTACGTTATAGTTTTTTAAACTAGGTCTTGCCTCTAACAGATGATATTGAAAGAAACATTATTGTGTGTATCATATTATAAACATAGTGTTTCATGCACCAAAATATAAAATCAGTTTTTTGTGTATGATAAGAGTAACTATGTGTTTCATATAAATTAATCTTATGTTGGTGTATTGTTCAACGTAATCCAAAAAAATTATTTTATTTATTAGATGAAAATTAATTCGTAAAAACTTATGGTGTTACAAAATACTTCTCCCCCACTCTCAATAATATAGATTGAAATTGAGAATCATTTTTTGGGATAAAAAATAATGATTTTAAGGATGTTTCTCTACCATTATAGCACCCATTTATTAAATATTTTTTTAGAAATTTTTGTTACATGAGTGGATACAACAAGAGGATTCATATCTGATATTTTCAATTGTATGGACAATGCAACAAGAGTGGGATCGTAATTTGATCAAAGGAATTCCATGATTTATGGTAAATATTTTTTTATAAATTAAATTTTAAAAATCATCTATAGATTATTCTATAGTAGCCTACACTATGTTCTTATTATATTTAGTTTAAAATAAATGAAAAAAATTACTGGGTATCATTTTGACACTTCTTATAAACCCTGGAACCTTTAGTAAATATCAATGAAGTGTTATTATAATTTATACTTAACTATTTATTTGCAAACAAATATACATTAATTTTTTACATATTATTTATTGTTTTTTATTCTAATTCCTATATTCAATATAACATGTTCATATAAATTAATATAACTAAAAAGTTCCAAAAAAACACATGGATAACACCCTAAGATCCCTTCCAGAGGTTCCAAGGTTGATTGATACATGATACAAATTTATATCGTGTAACAAAAAATTAAATGAATTTTACTCTATATCATCCACCAAAGGTGTAGACTACATCAATCAAAACATACCATTGGAGATTCATTACATAGGGTCAATATACATCACATTGTTTCTCCCAACTGACATATTATTTAATCAAAATTATAAAAATATTAACCAGTGTTAAAGTCATGTAACCCACATGGTATTAAATCCATAAAATTTGTGATGTTATGTGTGTTTAAAATATATATTACCATTACACACCATATATTTAATTGTGTGGAATAAAAATAGAAAAAATGTGAATTATATAACATGATGTTTGTTTTACACACCATGTAAAACAAGATACCACATGTGAGATATGTGAAAAGACATGAGGTATGTTTTGAAGGCATCCAGTAGTAGATTACCTGGCGTGTAGATGATTGTACATTCCCCATAACATGTCCCAACTCTCATGAGGTTCACACCTAGAGAGTCATGTTGTGGGAGTCAAACTGTGGATAATTACAGTGAGACCGGACTACATAACATGTAGTTGCGTGTACATTCTATCTAATAGGTTTTCCAACACTATGTACATGGAATGTAATTTTTTGCAGGTCATGTGGAAATAAATGATTAATTATAATTTTTGTGTATTTTTATAACTATGTGGAATGTATTGTAGCTATAAAAACCATTTACCTTACACACATAACCAATAGTATACTGGAAATGTCTTGGAAATTCCATGTATTTTTTTATATTATATAGGATTATTTTAAGACTAGGTTTTGAGATAGAACAAGATTATGAGGGCCAGTGATCCTGAAATTAATGTTCAAACTTTTTTTAGTTCTTTTAAAATATTGTGCATGTGCGGTTTTGGAAACATATAAAAAGGTACGCAGATTCAAAATCTAAGGTAATAATTACTTCTTGAATGATGACATTACCCATGGAAGGATTCATCCTTGACTTGAATGGGTTGGGGGAAAATTGTATTTTCAAGAATTTTAAGAAAAAAACTAAAATATGCATAAAAATATTATTTTATTGGGAAATTTTTCTTTGCGACACAGTGATGAGGAAACTATTTCATTTCATAAATGAAACAATATAATGATGTGGCGACCCAACATAATAGAAACACTAAAACACATTTCATCAATTAATATTCTAATGTTAATGAGAGATCATTTCCATAATATTGGAGTGTTTCATAGGGTTTAGATGATTTTTTACGGTGAACAATGAATGGAAAAAAAAATATTCTTCCCTTCATCCTCATTAAAAGGGTTTCCAATGATAATGGAGGATCAAAGGATCTCCAATTATAATGATAGATCAAAGGATCAGAAATGATAATGGCGAACTGTGGATCAAGGATAGATGAATGATGGCATGCAAGTATGTTATTCACTAACGAATGATATAATTCCAATTAAGGGGATTTGTTTTCTATATGGTTACTTTTCCCCCATCTGTTCTTTCATAATAGAGAACACGGGCCAATACACTGAAAAATTGACCCTTAGATTAGTTGACTATGTTAAAATGGGAATTGGATTGCAGGGATTAATGAAAAGGGATTATAACTTTGTGATGGACAAATTTATATCATTTTTTGTACTTATAGGAATGAAGGATAAACGAATAAGGAGAAAAATTGGTTCGTTGAGTGTTATTTGTGATATCACTCTTTATCCTTGAATTCTTCACTAACAGACCCCCATGTGGATGCATTATAATCTTATAGGGAGGATTAAAACATGGTTTGGCCCCATATTGATGTAGAGATAGCTTGGATCACATGAAAGAATAGGCAGCTACCCACAGATCACAACAGAACATCCAGATCAGAAAACGGATCTCCTGAATGAGTCTGGTTTCACATGGAAGAACCCATTGGTGCACTAATTTTGGAGACCCCATGTGGTAGGTAGCGCGCACCGATGGTGTATCGCAGCGACGAAATAGGCCATCAACATCTGTTAGAGGTGGTAAGCAGAGGAAATCGGCAAGCGACTAGTGGTGAAGCGGGAGGACGCAGTAGCCATTCCGCGTCACGTGACTGGAGGGAGGCAGTCTAGCTAGACCACCATAATGGACCCCACCTCAACCTGCTGGGTGGTTTAGAGAAGTAGAAGTCACACCTCTTCATGCGATGGTCACTCCAAGTCATGAATATGGGGGGCAACGGTACTAGAGGACCCCGATGGTGAACCCCACGACAACCCATGTGGTAGTTCAGAGACGTGGCACCTTCCACGTCTCGGGCAGATTAGAATGGACAACTCTAGATGGTTGGTTTGGAATGGTTGGGCGGCCACAGGCTAGGCTCAACACCTCGAGCCAGGTCTTTAACCTAGGTTCATGCCGACATAGTAGACTAGGCCAGGCCCAATCAGGTTGGGTCAAGCCTGGTGGGCTAGGTCGACCCAGCGGTTCAGGTCAGTCCCAATGGGGCAGGTAGGACCAGGACCCAACTGACCCCTTTTCACTAAATGAATCATAATATCCAAACCATACATCCAATTAATGAGTCGTTTGAGGCATTGATATTCTCACGATGAGATAGTACATAATATATACACTATGTGGGCCTTAATGGATGTTGATATATGGCCAATGGATTGAGCTGTAGATTCTCTTGGAATCAAGAACACTATGATCATGAATCACATGGTTGGATATGATGAGAAGTCTGTAACACGTGGGTCTAGGTGACCCAACATTCCCAGGTGACGAGCGGATATAGGTGACCCAGTGAGGAGAATATCTAGGTGACACATCAACCATAGTGATGAGCGGGTCGAAGTGACCCAGTAGACCAAAGTGACTCATCTGGGATGATTTCTTCCATAGTACTAGGTGTACAATGTTACAAATAATATACATTCTTTCCATTCATTAGATTATACCTGCGTGAGGTGGAAACACTTTGTGCATACTTTTCTTTGTGGTATTTCCACTGTATTTTTGGGTCCTTATTGAGTATTGAGCTACTCACCCCTACATGGGATCCTCATACACGTGTCGTGTCTTGTGCAGATAACAGGATCATTGATAGGGACCTGGGTGGTCTAAGTCCAAGCAGTTCCCAGTGAGACCCGATAGAAGAGGCATACATCTGTGGAATCAGGAGGCACCCCCTTCACCTAACCTTCAGATAGGATTTTCCGTAGTCAGAATCCATGAGCCTGTACTTTTCCATTTTTGGGCTTTTATTATTGACCCTTTACTTTCAGTTTTGTACCGTTACTCTCATTGGATGTCTTAGTTACATGAATGTTTAGTTTTCTGAATTGTGGGATGAGGATGTGTGTGTGTTTGCATATAGGTACCGAGGAAAAGTCCTACACCATGCAAGAAAATGCATTTAGAACTAGTCACCTACCCCTAGACATTGGGAAGAGGGCTTGGGATAGTCATGACATGGGCCCTAGGGGATGGGTCGTGACATAGTGGTTTCAAAGGAGGTATGTTATATCATAAGGGTTGAGATTTTATGCCTTTCTTTTTTGAAGAAATGGGTTTGAACGTTTTGAGTTTGACATTGAGGCATGGGGAGACTAGTGTCGGTGTGGCTACTGATGTATCCATACACCAGGACCCTGAATTATTTATTTTGTCTCAGTACATGAAAACATAGTTTTCATGAATCAAATAGGATGTAAGGGTGGTCTTCTGTCTTTATTATGTCAGATATTCTTCACCCGGTATAATATATTGATTTTGGATCTTCTTGATCATTTACAAGATTCCACCTTGTAGATAGACATCAATGATTCTATTGCACGATCATGAGGACTTCACTCCTAGTGATGAGGAAATATTTTAGGGACTAGTACCAGATATGGCTCAACTAGGTGGTGCACCGGTGTTACCACCAAAAAATGTCCAGCAGTTCTTACCATTGTTACCAGTAGAGTACACAAGCAGGTTCAATGCCTAACACGAGTTCTAGAGGCCGAGACCTCCCAGGTTCAGGGGGTGAGATTGACCCACAGATAGCTAAGGATTGGTTGGATGTAGTCACCTTCAATTTCTTTATTATGATGAAACCACCCTAATAGATGAAGGTCTTAACTATGAGCGTTTTTTAGGTCTCTATGGGGAGATGGTGGAGATCTATTATCCAGAAGCATGATGATGCAACCCTAATTTAGACTGATTTTGAGCGCCACTTCAGGGAGTAATTCTTTCCAGTGACTGGACGCGTAGTATGAATCAAGGAGATACTACAACTATATTAGGAGAGCATGATGTTGGCGGGGTAATCAACCATATACACATAGCTTTCTCGTTACTCTACAGACATGGTGTGAGAACCATTCTTTAGGGAAGGATATTTTCAGTAGGGACTTCACTGAGAGATCAGGGTGTCTGTGGTATTACATAGAATCCCTACCCAGGCAAAGGTGATGTAGTTATCTCAACTTGTGGAGAGATTCCTAGTGGATTAGGCATGAGTAGTAGGAGATACCAATAGAGATCTAGGGACTGAGTCTTCATTGGTGGGTAGTAGGCAACACATGCGACGAACCACGTAGGTCAAGACCTTCAGGGGATGGCCCTAAGACACAGGGTTGGCCGTACGAGTCTCCATGGACCCAGGGAGTGAAAAAACGTGTAGGGGTGTGCTACACATGTGGTGGGAATGGAAACATGGCTCATGACTACAGAAATCATCATGAAAATAATTAGTATATGGTTGAGTGATCTCCTAGGAAGAGGTAGAGGGTCAAGCATGGTGGTCTGTAGGCAGGAGAACGTGGAAGGGGAGAAGGCAGAGTGGAATGCAGTGTGAGGTGGTTTCAGGATCTACTGCCACTAGCCCTAGGTGGTCCACTATATGCTCTAGAAGACGATAGACAGGTGTAGGGTCAGCTTCAAGAGATAGGTTCCTATGGTCGAGACACTCCAGAGATGATTTGATGTGTGATCTGTGTCTTCTGCATCGTAGTTGTAGTTCTTATAGACATAATATCTGTTCACTCTTTCCTTACTATGTACCTCATTCATATCTTGGTGATTTTGGTAGAGTCATTGGTTCGATCTTTACAAATAGAAACTCTTACGGGAGGGGATTCAACACTCACACACTGGTGCTGGTAGTGTGAGTTTAATCTTAAAGGTGAGATCTTCATCTAGGATCTCCTAGTAGCAGCATCGAGGCCTTATGACATCATCTTATGTATGGAATTGATCTCTAAACTCCATACTCATATTTCATATTTTACGAATATAGTGTGGTGTGTTCGTAGATATAGAACTCCATTACCAGTGAAAGAGGAACACTTACAGTGAAAGAAATCCATTCTTAGAGGAGGGCACAACCGATCACTCACCAGTTGTCTAGACTTACCCTTGGTGCGATGGACAAGATGAATCCTCAATTTCTTATAGTGGTGGATGAGTATGATGAAATATTTTCTGATGACATTCTAGGATTACCACCTCATAGGGAGGTTGATATTTGTATCGATTTGAACCTCGGGATGACAATGATATACACACAGGCATATTAGAAAATCTCACGGAGCTTCGTGAGTGGAGGGTATAGCTTCAGGACATGCATAGGTAGGGATTTTTAAGTCATAGTGTCTCACTATGGGAGGCCCCATTTATGTTTTCCAAGAAGAAAGACGGGAATTCGAGATTATGTGTAGACTAGTGATTCTTCAATCAGGTGACCATGATGAAAACATATCCAGTGCTGAGAATCAATAACCTCATCAACCACCCAAAGGGATCATGGTTGTTCTTGAAGATAACCCTAAGGCCTGGATATCATCAACAATGTGTATGATATCATGATGTACATAAAATATCCTTTCGATGTCATTATGTGCACAATGAGTTATTAGGGATTCCATTCTTCATGACCAATTCCCTAATATTGTTTATGGGACTGAAGAATAGTATCTTCTAGCCTTACATTGAATAGTTCATCGTGGTCTTCATTAATTACATCATGGTGTACTTGGCGTCCAAGGAGGAGCATGTGACACAACTGAGGATGGTCTTGGATATGCTTCGAGAGAACTAGATTTATGGGAAGCTCTTGAAGTGTTATTTCTAGAATCAAGAGGTCCAATTTCTAGGACACATAATTTCATAGGGCAATGTCATTGTAGATCTAGTGATGATAGAGAAGGTGATTTCTTGTGAGCCACCCAGAAGTGTGGCTGAGATGAGAAGTTTTTTACACATGGTAGGGTACTATCAGAGGTTTGTGACCAACTTTTATAGTGTAGAATCACCCTTATTAGACTTGAAATTGAATGTACATCCCTTCAAGTGGACAAAGAAGTGCCAGTAGAGTTTCTAGGAGCTGAGGAATATGCTAACGAGTGCCGCAATCATGCATCTTCTAGAGGAGGGAGTTGGATATGTGGTGTTCTATGATTAGTCAAGGACCGAATTGGGTTTTGTCCTGAATTAGGGTAAATCAATCAATTACTACAATTCACGATAGTTGCGGTAACATGATTAGAACTATGTGACCCATCATCATGGCTTGCAGCAATTGTTTTTGCATTGACAATGTGGAAACACTACTTGATGGGTGAGCAACTTACCATCTATTCTGACTAAAAAAGTCTTAGGTATATCTTCTCCCAATATACCTGAACATGAGGTAGTCGAAATGGATAGATTTTCTCTAGGAATACGACTTAAAGAATGTATATATTCCTAGGAAGGAGAATGTAGTGGAAGAAAAACTAAGTAGGAGAACTGGTCTATAGCTGCTTAGTGAGGAATTAGTGTAGATTTCCATGATGTAGATATCCTCTGTGCGCAGATATGGAGGAGCCAATATTTAGTTGATGGTTTTCACTCCCCCACAATTATGGTTAGTTAGAGAAATACTACTTGAGGATGTGGATTGTCAGACCTGATGTGCTCAGTTATCCGCAAGGAAATCCCCTAATGGATATTCGATAGTTGTGTAGCATGTCATCCTTTTTAGAGGGTGCACCATTGTACTAGTTTCATTGAGAGAGGAGGTTCTTAGGGAGTTCCACACCTCCCCCATGGAAGTTCATCTAGGAGTTGTGATAATGTTCCAAGATCTCTAATGTCAATACTAGTGTCTGGGGATGAATAAGGTAGTGACAGATTTCATTTCTCGGTTCCTCAGTTGTCATTGGGTGAAGGAAGAGCATTAGATTCCAATAGGCATGGCTCAGCCACTTGAGGTACTAGAGTGGAAGTGGGATAGTATATATAAGGAATTATTGATAGGGTAACTAAGAGATTATAGGGGCACGATACTATCAAGATGATTTTGGAGTGACTTGCCAAGTCATCCCAATTCCTACCCATTCAGGAGCGAGGTTTCATGTGGATCTTCGAATGCCTATACCTCCAAGAGATTATTTGGATTCACAGGTTTCCTTCGATGACTGTGTTAGATCATGATGGTCACTTTACATAATGACTATGGAAGGGATTTCAATAGGTGTTCAGGACTCATCTACACTTGAGAACGACATTTCATCCCCAAAAAGATGGTAATATGGAGTAGACTATATAGGTTTAAGAGAACATGCTTCATGCTTGTATCATGGACTTTGATCATAGTTGGGTGGATCACCTACCACTGGTAGAGTTCGCGTAAAAAAAATAACACTCCACCATTAGTATGGATCCATTTGAGTAACTATATGAGCGACCATACAGATCACTATTATGCTAGACAAACCCAACGGAGTCAGCACTCATGGGTCCCATGTTTCTATGGGATACCACCAATAAGGTTCATATCATATAGTAGCAGATGATTACTGCATAGAGTAGGCATAAATATTATTATTATAGGAGATATATGCACTTGGAGTTTGAGGAGGGAGACCATGTGATCCTTTCGGTATCACCTCGACGGGGATTGCAAAGATTTGTCTAGGGTGTAATTTTATCTCTATGATTCATCGACCCATTCCAAATTCTATGAAGATTTGGTGAGATGGGGTACCACCTAGCTATTCATCCATATATGCATTGGTTTAATAATTTCTTTCATATGTCATAGCTGAGAAGGTACGTGCATGACCCATCACATGTCATCGACTAGGGAGAGTTCGACATTTACAATGGAGAGACCTTTGCAGAGTTTCCATTGGAGATAGAGGATCGATAGGAGCGGATACTTCATGGATGGACGATGACTCTGGTGCATGTTCTGGGTAATCATGTGAGTCTTTAAGACAGAACATTGGAGTGGGAGGCTCATATTCATGCTCAATACCCCCATTTGTTTGTTTAGCCCCTTGTTTTTGATTTCAAGGATGTAAAGACGTATGGTGGGGAAAATTTAATGGACTAGAAATTAAATGTATTTTTTAAAATTATATGGGATTATTATGAGACCAGGTGCTGAGAAGGAACATGATTCTAATTTCCAGTGAGCCTAGAATAAATGTTCAATTTTTTAGTTTGATTAAAATATTGCACATGCCTGGTTTTGGAAACTTCTAATCAAGTTATTGAATAAAAAACCAAGTGCATCATCATGTTTCTAATAATGACTTTACCCAAGGAATGACCTAACCTCGACTAGCGTAGTCTATGGGAAAATGGTAATTATAAATTATTTCAAGAAATAAATAAAATAAACTCAAACCGTTTATTTTTTTCAAAATGGTTCACTGCGACGTAGCAAGGAAGAAACTATTTCATTTTATATATTAAATAGAATAAAACCATGGAGACTCAGAATAATAGAAATGATGAAAATCATATCATTAATTAGTATCAAAATGTAGATGCAAGATTGATGCCATGATCTTGGAGATTTTATTGTATGCTTTGTAGTATTTTCACCAGTGAATGATGAATGATGAAAAAAAACATTAATCCCTTCCTACTATTTCGAAGGGTCTCTAATGATGATGGAAGATCAAAGGATCTCCAATGATAATAGCGGGTCATAGGATCTCCAATGATAATAGTGGAGTACAAATCAAGGATTGACGAATGACGACGTGCAACTCTGTTCATCATTGACAAAAAATATGATTCCAGGTAAGGGGGTTCATTTTTTGTTTGGTTGACCTTACCCTATTAATTATTTCTAAAAAATGAACACAGGTCAACCAAATAATAGATTAACCCGCAGATCAGTTGACTATGTAGGAATAGGAATCATCATGTGGGGAGTAAAGAAAAGGGGTTATAACATTGTGATTGATGGATGTCTCTCCTTTTTATAATGTGGTGAATGAGGGAAAAAAGAACAAGTCCAATGTTTGTTTCCTTGGGTGTTCTTTGGGATATAACTCTTTCTCCTTGTGTTCATTGTTTATGGACCCCCGTGTTCATGTTGCACTCTTTCCAAGAGTTTTCAAACATGATAATACACAAGGTCGATGGAGAGAAATTTTTGAGCACATGACAGTGGAGCAAGATCCCTGAGGACCATAGAGGAACTTCAGGATCATAAAATGGATCCCCATATCGAGTTCGGTGGCCCGCAGTGGTGGAGGAGGCCTGTAGAATCCACCGTGGGTGGTGAGGCAAGGCTTCTGGAAAGTGGGTGGTGACATTGTGGGTGGACGTGACAAGCACACCACGTCATATGGAAGCCACAATGTGAAATACATAAGGGGGGAAGTGGTCCATCTAGACCATGGTGGAAGACCCCCACGATTACTTTCTGGGTAGTTCGGAGACACGAAATCCATGCCACGCCATGCAGCTCGATGACCACAATCCAGCTGAACGATAGGGTAGTTTGGAGATGCGGCACCCACCATGTCTCGGTTTGAGCAGACCATCCTGCTCCACTATGCCGTATTGGATAGGTTGGTCTGCCTCGAGCTGGGCCTAGTACCTTAGGTTGGGTCTATACAGCTGGTCGGGTCGATTCGACTAGGTTGGACTGGACCCAAACCCCACTACCCCCTTTTCACTAAAATTCTCATAACATCAAAACCATACATCTGATTTACAATACATTTTCATTGTTCAAATGCTCATTATGAGGAGGTACTTTTGATATACAGTAGGTGAAACTTTTTGAATGTTGATATATGACCGATGGATTGAGGTGTTGATTTTCCTTGAATCAAGTGTGCTATGGACATGAATGAGGCAGTTGGTTGTGATGAAAATATTATAAAGATCAGGTCTAGGTCACCTTGCAGGTCTAAGTGAAGAGTGGCTCTAAATAACCCATCAATGAGTGGGTCGAGTTGAACCATCAATGATCCAGTCAAGGTGACCCAATGATGAGCTGGTCTAGGTAACCCAGCGGCCCTGGTGAAGAGTTGGTATAGGTGACACATCAGACCTAAGTGACTCATTGAGGATTAGTGCTTCATCCGTACAAGGTGTACAATGATACGACTAATAGTATTTCTTTCTTTTATTTAGATTATAACAAGGTTATCTAAAAACACTTCTTTTATACTTTTTATTATTGTATTACCTTTTTTGGGGGGTCCTTATTGTGTATTGTGTTACTCACCCCTACACAGGCTCCGCCCACATGTGTAGTGTCTTATGAAAACAACAAATGTTTTGAGAGAGTCCTTGGTGTTTAGAGACAAAGTTTTTTGTAGTGAGATCTGACATATGGGGAATACCTCTATGTCTTTATGTGTGACCCCATTCACCTACCCTTTAGGTAGGGTTTACCGTAGATGGACTTTAAGAGCATGTACTGGTTCATTTTATGGGCTTGTATTCTGGTCCCTTTAAATTTAGTTTTATACTATTACTCTCTGTGGTTATCTTATTGGAATGCATGTTTACTTTTCAGCATTGTGTGATGGGTATTTTTGTGTGTCTGTAATGGTACTCCATACAATACCTCCCACTTGCGGGAAAATACATTTGGAGCTAGTTTCCATCCATGGGCCTTATGGTGGTGGTCTTGGGGTAGTCACCACATGAGCCCCAGGGGATGGGTCTTGACAATAATTTCCGTATATTTATGGCATGTTGTGTGGTAATAAACACCACACTAACTACATGTCTTCACCCATGGAATACCATACCATTTATATCACTACATTCCATACACTCATATATCATGTGTTTGTACACAATACATGGAAAGGAGCATACAAAACACTAGTCATATGATGTGTAAGGTTATTTATTATGTCTTGTAATAATTTAACTCAAAATATAGATTTAATTAAATTTTTATGTTTACATGTTTTATGGCCTTCAATATATTCCACATATATATTAAATTCCAATAATTAATTTGAATGGTATAGGATGGTACACATAGCATTCCCCTATCATTACATTTTTTGAGATTAAGAGTTACAAATTTAAATGTAAATTATTTAATATATATAAAATATATTGGATGGGAATCTCAGAAACTGTTTGGAGAGATTAGTAAGATGGAGAAAAAAATAATTAATTAATCTATAGACTAATTTATTAATTTTAGTAAATTAATATTTATAATAACGAACTAAAATGAATTTCATCAAGTTTAATTTTTACTCATTGGAAGTTTTTATTGATCATGAGGTTTACATAATTGTAAATGTGTTGGGTTTATTTATTTTAATATTTATATAATTTTTATTTTATAATTTATTATAAAATAAAATATGATGATATTTGAATCATCCATTATTGTTTTATTATATACGGTCATTTGTGTCTAAGGTTTATTTTTGTAACACAAAAATTCATGGTACCCCTAACCTATGAGTGTGTTAACTTATGTAATGTATGTATCTACAAATGAGTGGATATGGTTTGTGACTCAAGTTGAGGTGAAACCAGCGATGATTATTTATAGGTTAATAGAGGAATACATAAAATTTCTCTAGGAATAATATTATAGAGTTATGTCCATATCGTTCAAGAAGGATTCTATTATACTCAATTAACCAAAAAAGTAGTTAAAATCTCGTAATCATATCAAATATATATTTTATTTATCAGTAAAATATTATTTATCTATTTATTCTCGAATATATATATATATATATATATTGATTAAATGTGACCAGTTGATGTAAAAAAGTAAAAGAACACTAATTTGAAATAAAATTGGGTTTTTATGAAAATATTATTTTATTATATGTGATTAATTATTTTTGTAAAATCCATATAACACTAACTGTCACGTGAAGGATAAAATAACTGTTATTTATGAATATGGGATTAGAATACCTCAAATAAAATATTAGGGAAATAAAAAACTTTCATCAGATAAGTTATAATGAAAACTAGTTTAAAGTACATATTTGGTCCCCCTAAAGGTAATTTTATCTATTGAGGAGTTATAATTAGAGTACGTTTTCTTCATAAATTTGATATAATCAAGGGCTTATTTCCTTAGCAAGACATGGTGTAACATGGATAAAAACAATATGGAGATCTAAGTATTGGATTTAATTATTTGGGAGTCCACAAAACATATCATAGAACCATTTCATTCAAAATTTCATTTCACATATTACATCACTAAATGACTTCCTTCAACTAAGTTAGAATGTATCAATAGTTATATGTTATTATTTATCCCCCATCAGTATGCATTCAATGATTGCATATGTAAGAACAAAGTTTTTCACTCAAGAAGTGATCCTTTAAATTTCAGTCTAGATATTTACATTGGACCTATTATGTCAGCACAATGAGTTAGAAAAGGTCTCAGGGTGTTATGGGAATGTTCAAATCCCAGAACCCGTCTTTTTTTTAAAAACTGGATAGGTCGCACAGTTAGCACATGGTTTGGTTGACCGTGCATATTGAAATTTCTAGACAGAACCAATTTGAATAGTCTATGCATGGCCATACAACCTAATGGTTCAATGTTCCCTCCTACCCCCTAAAACCTTCCACAATTTGAGCATGGTTATTCAAACCATGAACATTCATTTTTTTGGGGTAATTTTACAAAATTTCCCATAAGGATTTATTAATCTACCTCAATCATCACTAATTCATGTTTATGCAGGATTATCCTGTTTCTATCTTGATTTGGGGAATTTTGAATGTCAAATATAGGGATTAAAAGATCTCATTATTTTGGGATCCATTCGACCTTCTCTTCATCGTGTTGGATGAAAAACAGTATGTACCCGCGTCATATTGATATGTTGTCCATATCTCTTTCTCTTGACCATGTTATCGGGGTATGAGTGTTATCCTATTTTTCTTATATCTTCTATGATTTGAGCCAAATCAATGGCCAATATCGAAGTATAAGGATCGTACAACACTATGATGGGTGGTATATAACTCATTCCTAATGTTTGTTGATTTTGGACTTGTGGTATGGGGACCACCAATTTCATCGGGTGTCGTTTATTGAATTTATTTTCCATACATATTGTAACAGCCCGAGATTTTATGAAAAATATTCTTTTTATTTCACTAATGTCTTGTGTTGTACGCTACACCAAAAGGAGCTTGCACAATACGCATCCTTGACTTGCCTTGCATTACACGCAATTGCGACCTACCTCGATAGCGTGTGTAGTACGCAATAACGAGTTTCACTAAACAGCGATATGCTATTAAAATGTTATTAAAACTAGCCGTTATGAATAGTAATAACCACTTTTTGAAATTTTGTAAATTTTATTTTTCAAAATGGATTTCATTTTTGGATTCGGAGTATCGAATTTAGCCTAAGGTGAAATTTTGGTACATTTCGGATAACATTCATATTCTGATGAATAGTGAAAATTACTAAATTTTAATTAAAAACAACTTTTTTAATCGAAATAATTAATAGTGATAAATTATTAATTTGAGTGGTTTTAAAGTATATTTAGAATATATTTTTTCAATTTAATACAATGTTGGTCATTGGTTGTAATTTCACATTTAAACCAGACATAATCAAGTGTCAATCTTTTGATAGATATTGTTTCTTAAAAACACGCTATTTGTTTTAACAGCGGGATTTAATTATAAAAATAATTAATGAAACTTCTATGTTATGAATTTGGTAAAATAGAATTAATTTTTGAATTCGGAATATAAAATATAGCTTAGGATGAAATTTTGGAATTGTTCTGAAAAACATCAATTTTTGATGAATAGTGAAACTACTAAGTGGTAGTTAAAAAACTGAATTTTTCATAAAACTTAATTTTACCGCTTCTGTGAATGAAATTTCAAAAATCCGAGAGACACGGTTGATGTCAATAAGTAAAATGTGGTTCAATGAGATGAAAATAATTTTTTTGGTGAATAGTAACTTTTTACTTTTTTTACTGCGGTTAATAGTAAATAGGGTAACTAAGGGTAAATATGATATTACTATTACCATAACACATGTCCTAATTCTATTGGATAAGTGTAATTCGACCAAAAACAACCTTATGAATAAAATATGACCATTTAGGCCCACTTGGATTAGATTAGGACATTTATTATTAATTTATTTAAAGAAGGGTTAAAATAGTGAAAATCAAAGTTTAATAAGTAAATAATTTTTAATATGGGGTTATACATAAGATAAATTCAACTATAAATATTCATTAGAAATATAAAAGGATTTCCTACATAATGGTATTGTATTTGTAATTTTTAGACATTAAATAATTTAATTTATTTATGACACAATGATGATGCAGTAATTATCTTATTTATGAAATATTGACATAATTGATGTTATAAACACCAAAATAAATGTAATTTGAGACTTTTTATGAATCCCACTAATTTTCTAGGTTACTATGATATATTAGTGTTGATTTAATCAACTTGGTTCGAACATATAATTCTGTTATGACTTTCACAAAAATCATATATCAAATAGTGTCAAAATTGACACAAAATAGTTTTTAAATCAAATATTATATTATTAATTGTTATTTTATTCTTAAAAATCTAAGGTTCGGCCAAATGACTTAGATAAGAATATATTTATTAGTAATAAACAATTTGGGGTTCTTTTGGCATGTTATAGTAAGTTTATTAACCATATAGTGAAAGAAAACAAAAAGACACGGTAAAAGTTAAATTATTTAACTTAGAGTTAAATCTAATTGATAAGGTTAAAATAATATCATAAACTTGTCTAAATCCAATTGGTTGATAGTATTTCGACCCATCCCCACTTTAGATTCGAAATAAGACCCTTTGGAACCATTATAAACCGATTTTGACTTTAATATAAAATAATATTTTGAGATATTCCTAAGGTGCCCCTCTCCTCCCTTATAAAAGGGCACCTCCTCCCCCTTCCTCCTCACACCAATTTGAGCACTCAAGCTCGGCCAACCTCTTCCAAAATCCCTTCTCCACTTCCCTAGAATAATCCTAGAGGTCCTGGTCTTCTTCAAAGACCAATATTAGTTCCATAAGTGGAGGATTCAAAGAGGCGTTTCAAAGAAGAGTTAATAACCATTACCGATCTTTTCAATTTCTTTCTTCTTCAACTTCTTCTTCTTTAGTTGTTTCATAACAAAGTAATAACATCAGTATTAATTACATACTGATATGTTATTATAAATATGAAACAACCCTAATTCACCTTCTATCTATCCTACGGAAAAAATGAAATCACCGCGTGTGCGTACGTACGGAATACCGTCTCCACGCCGTGGTGTAATCTATTTTCCACCACCACCTTACAAGGATGGGTATAATGGTTTAATAAGTAACTATATATTATTATTATAAAGTGATATTGATACTGAAATATTATAAATACACTTCAACGCAATTCCACGACCATGGAAACGATATCATCGCTCGTGCGTACGTACGGACTACCGTCTCCACGACGCGATGAGATTCATTCTCAATGATTAACCATTAATGAATGATTATAAAGTATATATAATAATAAGTACTAATGAAATATATTTCCTAATAATGATACTGTAATTATTTATATTTATATGTATGTCATCTACTTAATTCCATTCAATTCAATAAGGAAACGAAAACAACGTTCATGCGTACGTACGGACTACCGTCTCCATGAACGGTGTATTTCTTTCCATTTACTGATTTATTATATATTTATATTCTGAATATATATATATATAAATCATGTTTTATATTCTGGAATTACGTAATCATGATCTAAGTAATCATATGAATAATTACAAGTTAAAAACACAAACAACAAATGAGACGATTTTACCCAAAACGCTACTTTAACATGAATTTACAAAAGAACGGGTAATATAAAGTCATAAGTGGACCATATATGATATAATAACAATGAATATGATTCTGGAATAAGTCAATAACATGATTTAAATCATTATACAGGAGGTTCGGACACTTACGAAGCAAATCGGACCTAAGGTAAGGGAAATATCACAATCTGATTTTTATCCGAGATTGTTTATTCGTAAGTATTTACTGGGGTGTATTTTATCATCCACATCCATGTTTCATCAATATATAATATTATTTCCATCCACCTACAATTGTTTAAATCCATTTTTACCCTTTGGTGAGTTTTTAGTAAAAGATATGAAAGGAATCTTTTGTTGTTTTTCGTACAAGGTACGTTTTGACTTTTCCGACAAAAGTATGAGGAGAATGTTATTTTTATCTTATACAGCGTGAAATGATTTTTACGGTTTCATAACACCTAATTTTCAAGAAGATTCCTCTACAAGATTGCATGATTATTTTCAACAAAACCCTTATCTTTTAAAAATTGCATGGAATTTTTTGAAAAGAAAATGATTTTAAAGAAGAAAAGATATTTTCCTCAAGAATGGAGTTCAAGTGTTTTATCAAAATTATTTTCCATCTAAGATAATAAAGGGTTCTGTTTTTATCCCTATTATTAAATTGATTTGAACATGTTGTGATGGAATTATTTTTATGAATTCCTTTATCTTATATGAATTGATTTATGATGTCATGATGTTTCAAGAATCCCATTTTTGTTTCATGTGTTATGCGATGATGTCTGTTTTATGATTATGTGGAACACATAATAAATGATTCATTATAAGATGGGTGGGACCTATATCTCCCTCCAATGCATTGGGTAAAGATTTTATATCTCATGAGATAGACAGGGCCGGAACGGTAGGTTATACCGGTTCAGTGAAACAGGACTGAAACGAGGGTTACTCGATTCAGAAAGGGACGTTGTCCACTAAGATAGTCTTGGCAATGAGTATTGACTAACAAGAAATGATTCTCTATGATTATGTGTGAATGCCACAAAGTTTCATGTTTTAGGTTATGATTATTGTGATTACATTTCACTGCCATGATTTACCCCATGTTATGAAATTATGATCTCTTTTGCAGGTTAAGATTTCAAAAAGTTATGTGCTTATGTATATGATGTGATTGATATTTCTTTTATTTACCCTTACTGAGCATTTGAGCTCACCCTTTTATGTTTTCTTTTCCCCAGGATATAAAGAAAGGTTTTAGGTAAAAAAAAAGGAAGATCTTTATGGGAGATTTTGAAGATCTTTCACCACGAATAGAAGATTACGTTCCGAGTTTCCAAAGACACTAAACTATTACGATCCTTGTGTGTGTATTTTTGTTATGTACTAAGTATTCCGAAAAAGTAATGTAATGTCCATGTACGATAAGCTTCGGGTCTCTATAGTTGGTATCCGAGGAAAGGTTTAGTCAACCTTTTGAAACTAGGATGCGAAAACGTTAGTGAGATCCCTAGAGATATTTCTACGGTATGTCTAGGGATGTCCCTAAGGTTAAGTATACGTATAAGTTATAGTACTAGAACTACGCTAACGATAATAGAATTAAACCTAAGATGTTAGATATTGAAGGTACTCCCCCTTTATTATGTTGTTTTCCCTAGCATGATTTTTTCCTCTCACACTATTCTTTTTGGGTTTTAGACGATGGATGGAACCCGAAGGAACCGTGTTGATCAATGCAATGGACAATGCAATGATTGTCCTCCTGAACAAACAAATGTTATGGGAGATGGAGTGCAAAATCTTATTGCTATACTTACACAAGCTATGAATCATTCTGGACTTCCAAATGAGCAGAGAAGGGAACAATATTCAATTGAGTCCTTCATGAGGCAAAGTCCACCTTCCTTCAGTGGGTCTTCTGATCCACTTGTTGCTGAACAATGGATCAGTACCACTGAAAAGATATTTTCAGTTCTTTAATGTTCTGAACATGATAAAGTAATCATAGCAGTATATCGTTTGGAAGGTGAAACTGATCAATGGTGGAATCTTATCAAGAATACAAGGCAAAAAGATGAAATTGAGTCCATGGAATGGGACGAGTTCAAGAACTTATTTTTTTTAATAAGTACTTCCCTCGTATTCTTCGAACAAATATGGAGAAGGATTTTCCTGAACTAAAGAAAAAGGATAATGAATCTATTGGTATATACGAAGCGAATTTTACAAGACTTTCAAGGTATGCATCTGGCATTATCATCCAACCAGAAAGTAAAGTAGATCGATTTTTCAGTGGCTTAAAACCAAGTCTTCGAAGGGAATTAGCTATAAGCGACTTCAGTAGCTATGAAGAAATTGTGCGTTTTGCTATCAAGGAAGAAATGGAAGTTGGTGTTATATATCCATCTCATGGTTTTGACAAAAAACGAAAGATGGAGTTCAAGGAGAAATCTCAGAATAATGGTGAAAAGAAGATGAATGTTTCCTAATGCACAAAGTGTGGAAAAAAGCATGGTGGAGATTGTCTTAAAGGGACTAGAAAATGTTTTAAGTGTGGAAAAGAAGGTCATCGAGCAGCTGAGTGTCGAAGTAATGGAAAAAGGGTTTCTAATGATGTGAATAAATCAAACACTGCAGAGAATGCACCGCCAACACTTCAATGCTTCAAGTGCAAGGAAATGGGGCATTATGCTAATAAATGCCCTACTCCAAGGGTTAGTGATGATCAACATGAGCAACCACTGAAGGCAAAGGACAAAGGGAAGTCACATGCGATCACTATTGGCAATGTTGAATATGACAATGATGTGGTGGAATGATTAAGTGTTTATGTAATGGGATTTCGAAATAATGTTGTATCATTGAGTATTGCAATATTTATTGATGTGGTATTCAAAGTGATTGATATATTTTGGAAATAAGATGATATACGCATAATGAAGGGAAAACGAGAAAATTAAATGTTTAATAGTATTCATGAGCTCATGATTAATATAAGGACTAAGTGATATCATGGTTTGAGTATATACAATTTTGAGGATTTTGGTATGTGGAAGGTGTTAACTTTTAACTACATTCAAGTTTTCACTATGGTTCAATGGGTATTCAAGAGAATACATGATTAAGGCCTTTGAATGTTTGGAATGTAACCAAAAAGACATATATATGGGAATTAATGATAGTATTAAATCTCTGGTAATTGTTTTCACTATATTATGAGAGTGGAATGCAGTATTATGGATAAGACTAAAGATTAGAATGGATTATGTTGGACATAAGTTAGTATTGTTTAAGGATAGAAGTTTTTTCGATATTATTGATGGGATGTTATAGTAATATAGTGTTAGAAAAAGGACAACCTGCAGGACGGGCGACAACCCATCGCGTCGGACAAGGCTGTGGGAATCGAACCCACAACCGAAGTGCGACTGGCCTTTATCGCCTACCACTGGACTACAGGAAGTCCCTGTTTAGTAGAAACTAGTTTTATTATATTAAGCAGTATGATATATGAAGTATAAGTCTATTTTAGGAACCATATATGATTAATCTCACTATAGACCGACTTATGTATATAATTTTTGCTAACCTTTTGTTTGAGACAGATGGAATGACCCGTCATTCTATCACATAATCTGCTAACACTTCACGAATAACAAATTCAACTTCATTTATTTAAGAGATGAAGTTGAAATTGTTCAAGGCACGGACAACATTGAGATTGTACCAAAATAAAGTAAGTATTTATTCTAATTCAAATTTTCAACTTTAGGGAAATGATCTTGAAAACCAAAAATGTTGTCCTAGTGATCTTATACCTGATGAATCAGATGGTACCTTATATCATAAAAAATCTATGGATTTGTGATTACTGGCTTTTCCATAGCCATTTTCTCTACCACTCTCCATCAGAACATGATGGTTAGATTTCTCTTCCATATCCATATTTTTACCTATGTGGAAACCCAGCGATTAGTTTATTTGGGTAATCGTTACATTTCATACTTTAGTTTTTAAAGCCAAGTTTTGGTATTCCTTTTTACGATGTGGGATTATATTAAAGAAACTTTCGAATAGTAAACCATTTATAACCCCGACGAATTTCGAGGGCGAAATTCATTTTAAGGGTGGTAGAATGTAACAGCCCGAGATTTTATGAAAAATATTCTTTTTATTTCACTAATGTCTTGTGTTGTACGCTACACCAAAAGGAGCTTGCACAACACGCATCCTTGACTTGCCTTGCATTACACGCAATCACGACCTTCCTCGATAGCGTGTGTAGTACGCAATAACGAGTTTCACTAAACAGCGATATGCTATTAAAATGTTATTAAAACTAGCCGTTATGAATAGTAATAACCACTTTTTGAAATTTTGAAAATTTTATTTTTCAAAATGGATTTCATTTTTGGATTCGGAGTACTGAATTTAGCCTAAGGTGAAATTTTGGTACATTTCGGATAACTTTCATATTCTGATGAATAGTAAAAATTACTAAATTTTAATTAAAAACAACTTTTTTAATCGAAATAATTAATAGTGATAAATTATTAATTTGAGTGGTTTTAAAGTATATTTAGAATATATTTTTACAATTTAATACAATGTTGGTCATTGGTTGTAATTTCACATTTAAACCAGACATAATCAAGTGTCAATCTTTTGATAGATATTGTTTCTTAAAAACACGCTATTTGTTTTAACAGCGGGATTTAATTATAAAAATAATTAATGAAACTTCTATGTTATGAATTTGGTAAAATAGACTTTATTTTTGAATACGGAATATAAAATATAGCTTAGGATGAAATTTTGGCATTGTTCTAAAAGACATCAATTTTTGATGAATAGTGAAACTACTAAGTGGTAGTTAAAAAACTGAATTTTTCATAAAAATTAATTTTACCGCTTCTGTGAATGAAATTTCAAAAATCCGAGAGACACGGTTGATGTCAATAAGTAAAATGTGGTTCAATGAGATGAAAATAATTTTTTGGTGAAAAGTAAGTTTTTACTTTTTTAACCGCGGTTAATAGTAAATAGGGTAACTAAGGGTAAATATGATATTACTATTACCCTAACACATGTCCTAATTCTATTGGATAAGTTTAATTCGACCAAAAACAACCTTATGAATAAAATATGACCATTTAGGCCCACTTGGATTAGATTAGGACATTTATTATTAATTTATTTAAAGAAGGGTTAAAATAGTTAAAATCAAAGTTTAATAAGTAAATAATTTTTAATATGGGGTTATACATAAGATAAATTCGACTATAAATATTCATTAGAAATCTAAAAAGATTTCCTACATAATGGTATTTTATTTGTAATTTTTAGACATTAAATAATTTAATTTATTTATGACACAATGATGATGCAGTAATTATCTTATTTATGAAATATTGACATAATTGATGTTATAAACACCAAAATAAATGTAACTTGAGCCTTTTTATAAATTCCACTAATTTTCTAGGTTACTATGATATATTAGTGTTGATTTAATCAACTTGTTTCGAACATATAATTCTGTTATGACTTTCACAAAAATCATATATCAAATAGTGTCAAAATTGACACAAAATAGTTTTTAAATAAAATATTATATTATTAATTGTTATTTTATTCCTAAAAATCTAAGGATCGGCCAAATGACTTATATAAGAATATATGTATTAGTAATAAACAATTTGGGGTTCGTTTGGCATGTTATAGTAAGTGTATTAACCATATAGTGAAAGAAAACAAAGAGACACGGTAAAAGTTAAATTATTTAACTTAGAGTTAAATCTAATTGATAAGGTTAAAATAATATCATAAACCTGTATAAATCCAATTGGTTGATAGGATTGCGACCCATCCCCACTTTAGATTCGAAATAAGACCCTTTGGAACCATTATAAACCGATTTTGACTTTAATATAAAATAATATTTTGAGATATTCCTAAGGTGCCCCTCTCCTCCCTTATAAAAGGGCACCTCCTCCCCCTTCCTCCTCACACCAATTTGAGCACTCAAGCTCGGCCAACCTCTGCCAAAATCCCTTCTCCACTTCCCTAGAATAATCCTAGAGGTCCTTGTCTTCTTCAAAGACCAATCTTAGTTCCCTAAGTGGAGGATTCAAAGAGGCGTTTCAAAGAAGAGGTAATAACCATTACCGATCTTTTCAATTTCTTTCTTCTTCAACTTCTTCTTCTTTAGTTGTTTCATAACAAAGTAATAACATCAGTATTACTTACATACTGATATGTTATTATAAATATGAAACAATCCTAATTCACCTTCTATCCATCCTACGGAAAAAATGAAATCACCGCGCGTGCGTACGTACGGAATACCGTCTCCACGCCGTGGTGTAATCTATTTTCCACCACCACCTTACAAGGATGGGTATAATGGTTTAATGAGTAACTATATATGATTATTATAAAGTGATATTGATACTGAAATAGTATAAATACACTTCAACGCAATTCCACGACCATGGGAACGATATCATCGCTCGTGCGTACGTACGGACTACCGTCTCCACGACGCGATGAGATTCATTCTCAATGATTAACCATTAATGAATGATTATAAAGTATATATAATAATAAGTACTAATGAAATATATTACCTAATAATGATACTGTAATTATTTATATTTATATGTATGTCATCTACTTAATTCCATTCAATTCAATAAGGAAACGAAAACAACGTTCATGCGTACGTACGGACTACCGTCTCCATGAACGGTGTATTTCTTTCCATTTACTGATTTATTATATATTTATATTATGAATATATATATATAAATCATGTTTTATATTCTGGAATTAAGTAATCATGATCTAAGTAATCATATGAATAATTACAAGTTAAAAACACAAACAACAAATGAGACGATTTTACCCAAAACGCCACTTTAACATGAATTTACAAAAGAACCGGTAATATAAAGTCATAAGTGGACCATATATGATATAATAAAAATGAATATGATTCTGGAATAAGTCAATAACATGATTTAAATCATTATACAGGAGGTTCGGACACTTACGAAGAAAATCGGACCTAAGGTAAGGGAAATATCACAATCTCATTTTTATCCGAGATTGTTTATTCGTAAGTATTTACCGGGGTGTATTTTATCATCCAAATCCATGTTTCATCAATATGTAATATTATTTCTATCCACCTACAATTGTGTAAATCCATTTTTACCCTTCGGTGAGTTTTTAGTAAAAGATATGAAAGGAATCTTTTGTTGTTTTTCGTACAAGGTACTTTTTGACTTTTCCGACAAAAGTACGAGGAGAATGTTATTTTTAACTTATACAGCGTGAAAGGATTTTTACGGTTTCATAAAACCTCATTTTCAAGAATATTCCTCTACAATATTGCATGATTATTTTCAACAAAACCCTTATCTTTTAAAAATTGCATGGAATTTTTTGAAAAGAAAATGATTTTAAAGAAGAAAGGATATTTTCATCAAGAATGGAGTTCAAGTGTTTTATCAAAATTATTTTACATCTAAGATAATAAAGGGTTCTGTTTTTATCCCTATTATTACATTGATTTGATCATGTTGTGATGGAATTATTTTTATGAATTCCTTTATCTTATATGAATTGATGTATGATGTCATGATGTCTTAAGAATCCCATTTTTGTTACATGTGTTATGCGATGATGTATGTTTTATGATTATGTGGAACACATAAGAAAGAATTCATTATAAGATGGGTGGGAACTATATCTCCCTCCAATGCATTGGGTAAAGATTTTATATCTCATGAGATAGACAGGGCTGGAATGGTAGGTTATACCGGTTCAGTGAAACAGGACTGAAACGAGGGTTACTCGATTCAGAAAAGGACTTTGTCCACTAAGATAGTCTTGGGAATGAGTCTTGAATAACAAGAAATGATTCTCTATGATTATTTGTGAATGCCACAAAGTTTCATGTTTTAGGTTATGATTATTGTGATTACATTTCACTGCCATGATTTACCCCATGTTATGAAATTATGATCTCTTTTGCAGGTTAACATTTCCAAAAGTTATGTGCTTATGTATATGATGTGATTGATATTTCTTTTATTTACCCTTACTGAGCATTTGAGCTCACCCTTTTATGTTTTCTTTTCCCCAGGATATAAAGAAAGGTTTTAGGTAAAAAAAAGGAAGATCTTTATGGGAGATTTTGAAGAACTTTCACCACGAATAGAAGATTACGTTCCGAGTTTCCAAAGACACTAAACTATTACGATCCTTGTGTGTGTGTTTTTGTTATGTAATAAGTATTCTGCAAAAGTAATGTAATGTCCATGTACGATAAGCTTCGGGTCTCTATAGTTGGTATCAGAGGAAAGGTTTAGTCAACCTTTGGAAACTAGGATGCGAAAACGTTAGTGAGATCCCTAGAGATATTTCTACGGTATGTCTAGGGATGTCCCTAAGGTTAAGTATACGTATAAGTTATAGTACTAGAACTACGCTAACGATCATAGAATTAAACCTAAGATGTTAGATATTGAAGGTACTCCCCCTTTATTATGTTGTTTTCCCTAGCATTATTTTTGCCTCTCACCCTATTCTTTTTGGGTTTTAGACGATGGCTGGAACCCGAAGGAACCGTGTTGATCAATGCAATGGACAATGCAATGATTGTCCTCCTGAACAAACAAATGTTATGGGAGATGGAGTGCAAAATCTTATTGCTATACTTACACAAGCTATGAATCATTCTGGACTTCCAAATGAGCAGAGAAGGGAACAATATTCTATTGAGTCCTTCATGAGGCAACGTCCACCTTCCTTCAGTGGGTCTTCTGATCCACTTGTTGCTGAACAATGGATCAGTACCACTGAAAAGATATTTTCAGTTCATCAATGTTCTAAACATGATAAAGTCATCATAGAAGTATATCGTTTGGAAGGTGAATCTGATCAATGGTGGAATCTTATCAAGAATACAAGGCAAAGAGATGAAATTGAGTCCATGGAATGGGACGAGTTCAAGAACTTATTTTTTTAATAAGTACTTCCCTCGTATTCTTCGAAAAAAGATGGAGAAGGATTTTCTTGAACTAAAGCAAAAGGATGATGAATCTATTGGTATATACGAAGCGAATTTTACAAGACTTGCAAGGTATGCATCTGGCATTATCATCCAACCTGAAAGTAAAGTTGATAGATTTTTCAGTGGCTTAAAACCAAGTCTTCGAAGGGAATTAGCTATAAGAGACTTCAGTAGCTATGAAGAAATTGTGCGTTGTGCTATCAAGGTAGAAATGGAAGTTGGTGTTATATATCCATCTCATGGTTTTGACAAAAAACGAAAGATGGAGTTCAAGGAGAAATCTCAGAATAATGGTGAAAAGAAGATGAATGTTTCCTTATGCACAAAGTGTGGAAAGAAGCACGGTGGAGATTGTCTTAAAGGGACTAGAAAATGTTTTAAGTTTGGAAAAGAAGGTCATCGAGCAGCTGAGTGTCGAAGTAATGGAAAAAGGGTTTCTAATGATGTGAATAAATCAAACACTGCAGAGATTGCACCACCAACACTTCAATGCTTCAAGTGCAAGGAAATGGGGCATTATGCTAATAAATGCCCTAATCCAATGGTTAGTGATGATCAACATGAGAAACCACTGAAGGCAAAGGACAAAGGGAAGTCACATGCGATCACTATTGGCAATGTTGAATATGACAACTATGTGGTGGAATGATTAAGTGTTTATGTAATGGGATTTCGAAATAATGTTGTATCATTGAGTATTGCAATATTTATTGATGTGGTATTCAAAGTGATTGATATATTTTGGAAATAAGATGATATGCGCATAATGATGGGAAAACGAGAAAATGAAATGTTTAATAGTATTCATGAGCTCATGATTAATATAAGGACTAAGTGATATCATGGTTTGAGTATATAAAATTTTGAGGATTTTGGTATGTGGATGGTGTTAACTTTTAACTACATTCAAGTTTTCACTATGGTTCAATGGGTATTCAAGAGAATACATGATTAAGGCCTTTGAATGTTTGGAATGTGACCAAAAAGACATATATATGGGGATTAATGATAGTATTAAATCTCTGGTAATTGTTTTCACTATATTATGAGAGTGGACTGCAGTATTATGGATAAGCCTAAAGATTAGAATGGATTATGTTGGACATAAGTTAGTATTGTTTAAGGATAGAAGTTTTTTTGATATTATTGATGGGATGTTATAGTAATATAGTTTTAGAAAAAGGACAACCTGCAGGACGGGCGACAACCCATCGCGTCGGACAAGGCTGTGGGAATCGAACCCACAACCGAAGTGCGACTGGCCTTTATCGCCTACCACTGGCCTACAGGAAGTCCCTGTTTAGTAGAAACTAGTTTTATTATATTAAGCAGTATGATATATGAAGTATAAGTCCATTTTAGGAACCATATATGATTAATCTCACTATAGACCGACTTATGTATATAATTTTTTCTAACCATTTGTTTGAGACAGATGGAATGACCCGTCATTCTATCACATAATCTGCTAACACTTCACGAATAACAAATTCAACTTCATTTATTTAAGAGATGAAGTGGAAATTGTTCAAGGCACGAACAACAGTGAGATTGTACCAAAATAAAGTAAGTATTTAATCTAATTCAAATTTTCAACTTTAGGGAAATGATCGTGAAAACCAAAAATGTTGTCCTAGTGATCTTATACCTGATGAATCAGATGGTACCTTATATCATCACAAATCTATGGATTTGTGATTACTGGCTTTTCCATAGCCATTTTTTCTACCACTCTCCATCAGAACATGATGGTTAGATTTCTCTTCCATATCCATATTTTTACCTATGTGGAAACCCAGCGATTAGTTTATTTGGGTAATCGTTACATTTCATACTTTAGTTTTTAAAGCCAAGTTTTGGTATTCCTTTTTACGATGTGGGATTCTATTAAAGAAACTTTCGAATAGTAAACCATTTATAACCCCGACGAATTTCTAGGGCGAAATTCATTTTAAGGGGGGTAGAATGTAACAGCCCGAGATTTTATGAAAAATATTCTTTTTATTTCACTAATGTCTTGTGTTGTACGCTACACCAAAAGGAGCTTGCACAACACGCATCCTTGACTTGCCTTGCATTACACGCAATCGCGACCTTCCTCGATAGCGTGTGTAGTACGCAATAACGAGTTTCACTAAACAACGATATGCTATTAAAATGTTATTAAAACTAGCCGTTATGAATAGTAATAACCACTTTTTGAAATTTTGTAAATTTTATTTTTCAAAATGGATTTCATTTTTGGATTCGTAGTATCGAATTTAGCCTAAGGTGAAATTTTGGTACATTTCGGATAACTTTCATATTCTGATGAATAGTGAAAATTACTAAATTTTAATTAAAAACAAATTTTTTAATCGAAATAATTAATAGTGATAAATTATTAATTTGAGTGGTTTTAAAGTATATTTAGAATATATTTTTACAATTTAATACAATGTTGGTCATTGGTTGTAATTTCAAATTTAAACCAGACATAATCAAGTGTCAATCTTTTGATAGATATTATTTCTTAAAAACACGCTATTTGTTTTAACAGCGGGATTTAGTTATAAAAATAATTAATGAAACTTCTATGTTATGAATTTGGTAAAATAGACTTTATTTTTGAATTCGGAATATAAAATATAGCTTAGGATGAAATTTTGGCATTGTTCTGAAAAACATCAATTTTTGATGAATAGTGAAACTACTAAGTGGTAGTTAAAAAACTGAATTTTTCATAAAACATAATTTTACCGCTTCTGTGAATGGAATTTCAAAAATAAAAGAGACACGGTTGATGTCAGTAAGTAAAATGTGGTTCAATGAGATGAAAATAAGTTTTTGGCGAATAGTAACTTTTTACTTTTTTTACCGCGGTTAATAGTAAATAGGGTAACTAAGGGTAAATATGATATTACTATTACCCTATCACGTGTCCTAATTCTATTGGATAAGTTTAATTCGACCAAAAACAACCTTATGAATAAAATATGACCATTTAGGCCCAATTGGATTAGATTAGGACATTTATTATTAATTTATTGAAAGAAGGGTTAAAATAGTTAAAATCAAAGTTTAATAAGTAAATAATTTTTAATATGGGGTTATACATAAGATAAATTCGACTATAAATATTCATTATAAATCTAAAAAGATTTACTACATAATGGTATTGTATTTGTAATTTTTAGACATTAAATAATTTAATTTAGTTATGACACAATGATGATGTAGTAACTATCTTATTTATGAAATATTGACATAATTGATGTTATAAACACCAAAATAAATGTAATTTGAGACTTTTTATGAATTCCACTAATTTTATAGGTTACTATGATATATTATTGTTGATGTAATCAACTTGGTTCGAACATATAATTCTGTTATGACTTTCACAAAAATCATATATCAAATAGTGTCAAAATTGACACAAAATAGTTTTTAAATCAAATATTATATTATTAATTGTTATTTTATTCCTAAAAATCTAAGGTTCGGCCAAATGACTTAGATAAGGATATATGTATTAGTGATAAACAATTTGGGGTTCGTTTGGCATGTTATAGTAAGTGTATTAACCATATAGTGAAAGAAAACAAAAAGACACGGTAAAAGTTAAATTATTTAACTTAGAGTTAAATCTAATTGATATGGTTAAAATAATATCATAAACTTGTATAAATCCAATTGGTTGATAGGATTTCGACCCATCCCAAATTTATCTTCGAAATAAGACCCATTGGAACCATTATAAACCGATTTTGACTTTAATATAAAATAATATTTTGAGATATTTCTAAGGTGCCCCTCTCCTCCCTTATAAAAGGGCACCTCCTCCCCCTTCCTCCTCACACCAATTTGAGCACTCAAGCTCGGCCAAACTCTTCCAAAATCCCTTCTACACTTCCCTAGATGAATCCTAGAGGTCCTGGTCTTTTTCAAAGACCAATCTTAGTTCCCTAAGTGGAGGATTCAAAGAGGCGTTCCAAAGAAGAGGTAATAACCATTACCGATCTTTTCAATTTCTTTCTTCTTCAACTTCTTCTTCTTTAGTTGTTTCATAACAAAGAAATAACATCAGTATTAATTACATACTGATATGTTATTATAAATATGAAACAACCCTAATTCACAGTCTATCCATCCTACGGAAAAAATGAAATCACCGTGCGTGCGTACGTACGGAATACCGTCTCCACGCCGTGGTGTAATCTATTTTCCACCACCACCTTACAAGGATGGGTATAATGGTTTAATGAGTAACTATATATGATTATTATAAAGTTATATTGATACTGAAATAGTATAAATACACTTCAACGCAATTCCACGACCATGGGAACAATATCATTGCTCGTGCGTACGTACGGACTACCGTCTCCACGACGCGATGAGATTCATTCTCAATGATTAACCATTAATGAATGATTATAAAGTATATATAATAATAAGTACTAATGAAATATATTACCTAATAATGATACTGTAATTATTTATATTTATATGTATGTCATCTACTTAATTCCATTCAATTCAATAAGGAAACGAAAACAGCGTTCATGCGTACGTACGGACTACCGTCTCCATGAACGGTGTATTTCTTTCCATTTACTGATTTATTATATATTTATATTCTGAATATATATATATATATATATATATCATGTTTTATATTCTGGAATTAATTAATCATTATCTAAGTAATCATATGAATAATTACAAGTTAAAAACACAAACAACAAATGAGACGATTTTACCCAAAACGCTACTTTAACATGAATTTACAAAAGAACGGGTAATATAAAGTCATAAGTGGACCATATATGATATAATAACAATGAATATGATTCTTCAATAAGTCAATAACATTATTTAAATCATTATACAGGAGGTTCGGACACTTACGAAGCAAATCGGACCTAAGGTAAGGGAAATATCACAATCTCATTTTTATCCGAGATTGGTTATTCGTAAGTATTTATTGGGGTGTATTTTATCATCCACATCCATTTTTCATCAATATTTAATATTATTTCCATCCACCTACAATTGTTTAAATCCATTTTTACCCTTCGGTGAGTTTTTAGTAAAAGATATGAAAGGAATCTTTTGTCATTTTTCGTACAAGGTACTTTTTGACTTTTCCGACAAAAGTACGAGGAGAATGTTATTTTTAACTTATACAAAGTGAAAGGACATTTACGGTTTCATAACACCTCATTTTCAAGAATATTCCTCTACAATATTGCATGATTATTTTCAACAAAACCCTTATCTTTTAAAAATTGCATGGAATTTTGTGAAAAGAAAATGATTTTAAAGAAGAAAGGATATTTTCCTCAAGAATGGAGTTCAAGTGTTTTATCAAAATTATTTTCCATCTAAGATAATAAAGGGTTCTGTTTTTATCCCTATTATTACATTGATTTGATCATGTTGTGATGGAATTATTTTTATGAATTCCTTTATCTTATATGAATTGATTTATGATGTCATGATGTTTCAAGAATCCCATTTTTGTTACATGTGTTATGCGATGATGTATGTTTTATGATTATGTGGCACACATAATAAAGGATTCATTATAAGATGAGTGGGACCTATATCTCCCTCCAATGCATTGGGTAAAGATTTAATATCTCATGAGATAGATAGGGCTGGAACGGTAGGTTATAACGGTTCAGTGAAACAGGACTGAAACGAGGGTTACTCGATTCAGAAAGGGACTTTGTCCACTAAGATAGTCTTGGCAATGAGTCTTGACTAACGAGAAATGATTCTCTATGATTATGTGTGAATTCCACAAAGTTTCATGTTTTAGGATATGATTATTGTGATTACATTTCACTGCCATGATTTACCCCATGTTATGAAATTATGATCTCTTTTTCAGGTTAAGATTTCCAAAAGTTATGTGCTTATGTATATGATGTGATTGATATTTCTTTTATTTACCCTTACTGAGCATTTGAGCTCACACTTTTATGTTTTCTTTTCCCCAGGATATAAAGAAAGGTTTTAGGTAAAAAAAGGAAGATCTTTATGGAAGATTTTGAAGATCTTTCACCACGAATATAAGATTACGTTCCGAGTTTCCAAAGACACTAAACTATTACGATCCTTGTGTGTGTGTTTTTGTTATGTACTAAGTATTCCACAAAAGTAATGTAATGTCCATGTACGATAAGCTTCGGGTCTCTATACATATAATCATTATAACATTAATAATATTATCTTTCCATATATATTATTAATTATTGGTGGGTATTACCACAACTCTATGCTTTTCATGTCAAAGGTTATCCATTAATTATCATTTTGGTGTATTTAAATTTTTCAGCAACCGTTTCGGCATGCCTTAGCTTGACCACTCTGATGGTAAGATTTTCTATATTAAATTTCTTGTTTACAATGACAATTCTATAATGGAAAGTACCATTTTTGTTCACGACTTGATCCGCCAAATGTAAGTTCTTCAATTTAATAATGAAATGTGAAATGTGAATTGGAATGTATATTAAGTATACGACATGACGATATTTAATGAGAATGAATAGTAAGTTGAATATCCATTTCACCCATTACCACACTAATAAAGATTGCAAAATGAACCTTGATTATGGAATATGACTTAAATGGATTAAACATATTTCATGCTACATCATCTTATCACACTAATGGAATTGAAGGCATGAAACAACTGTGGCATGATACTCGAACATATCATAGTAATGAATGGAAAGTCTTGAACCAAAAGAAATACTACCTAACATCGTAAAAAATTAGAATGAAGTGACTCTAGGTTTCCATATATTCTGATCATAGAACACTATGAGCACTCAGGAACCCCATTCTGAATCAAGGATTTGACTTGCATAGGATAAGACCCACCTGAATCCCAATCCTTATCTATTCTTGGATGGACGATATGACACTGTACGATCCCTTACAGATCATTAAAATATTACATGTATAGACTCCATGGATCTAGCATTGTCATGTAGGTTCTATGGTTACAAACCCTATGGACATGTCTCTTCTTATCACAATTTTACCGTGGTCAATCTCCGTGGACTCATTAGGCACCTCATTCTGGATTTCCTTTGATTACGATATTTGGATTACACTCATACACCATAAAAGGATACATTTATTACTATGTTGGGAACCCTTGAGGTCTACATCACCTTGGTTATCACCTTGGGACCTCTTTATTAAATATAATAAATCTTGGTTTCCCTATTACACCATGGAAACATCACTATTTATAAAATCATTTTGTGATGTTAGTGTTGGGTAAGCCTCACATGAACTATCAACATGAATTGAGAATTACTTAATTAAATTAACTGGTTACATGTTATGACACAAGACATAGGCTGAATTAGGTAATTGGGTATTTAGTTACATTGTACTGCTTTTCATTATATATGCATCCATGCACACTGTTACATTTACATTACATGGGATGGATGTTATAGACACAGTTGGTGGTGGCCCACTGAGATATATCTCACACCCTCTCCAAGTGCCATTTGTTACCTAGATTAGATTACATGGTCACAGGTGCTGACAAAGGGATGCATATGGAATCAAGCATTTTATTTCTTGCAGTTTAGTATCACGATTGATAGAAGATCACCGATCTATAAATTGTTATGCTTGAGATAGTCTTATGATTTCATTATAATATTTTGGAAGATGCTATGATTTCTATAGTGTATCCATTTATTCAGTTTCTAGTGACATGACATATCATCAGTTGATGAATTCTATTCAATTTTTTTCAATTATTGTTACTATTGTATCTATTTTATACTATGCCTTCAGGTTTACTTATATTTCTTCTGCTATTTACCTATGTTTACACTCATCCATTGTGCTATAATTTGGGGATGTGTGAATAGAATCCTCACCGATACACCCTAGGACCTCCCTACTAGTCATCAGCCTCTGGAAATTTGGGACATGTGTTTGATGCTATATAGCCCAATGGGATTGGGGAACCCATTGAGTGGAATCTAGGTCTAGGATGTCACAATGTGGTATCAAAGGTAGCTACTTTTCATTCTTTTACTATTTAGAGACAATATACTAGAGATTAAAAACAGTTGGGACATGGTAATAAGTTGTGCTTGGACGCAAAAAACCCATGTTCTGGGTAAAGGCCATGTTACAAAAAATATACTAGTTGTTATACTTTTTCTTATTACAGGTGACATTATTTCACCATTGGGTGATTCACATGCGATGTGGTGTTGTTGATTATTACTCTTATTGATGATTTTCATTTCATTTTTGGGACGATGATATGATGGAAAATATCATTGTTACTTGTATCATTACATGCACTTAGAATTCTCATGTCATTCATATTTCCATTCTATATAGAAGCATTTCAAAGCTTTTCATTTCTTGAAATTCCTATGGTTATTGACTGATGTTGTGATAGTTATCTTATTCGTGTATTACTCTTGGTTTCTATTTAGTGATTTCCTATCTTAATTCATGAGCTTTTTTGGTCCATAAGGGTTGGTATGAGTAATTTACTGAGTCTATTAATTATGTTATAAATAAATATGTGTCTTTTCTAGTTATAGGTTTATAGACCCTGATCAAACTGGAAAGGAAAGCCATTAAAAAGTGAATCATGAATTCTAAAATTAATTGGTTGCACATCCTTATCCAAAATTTTCATGTTTATGAAAGGTAAAGTAGTGAAACTGACAATTAAATGTAAAATTAAATGAAAATTATACTTGACCACTCATTGATAACTGACTGTTTAATTGGGTATTTTGTGTAATATGAATTGGGCAATGATTTTTATTATGGCCAACTTCCACAAGTGATTACATCCCCTTTATTCTACGCTTCTTTTGAGGTGTGTGCCTTGCATTTGTAGTCCAATTCTGTGACGATGTCATCTTATCGTAAGCCTAGAGGGTGGAAACTAACATGATCCAAACATGGTGGGCCTTGAGCTACCAGTCTTACCACCAAGATTTCAACATGTGGTACTACCTACTGTACCTGATTTGGGCACATATTCCCAAGTAAATGATAGTTTACTACGTCGGATAAAGTCCATGCATGGAGCTTGATGACTTTCACATATGATTGATGATCTGACTCATGAGTTCTAGCAACAACATCTAACTTTTTTCAAAGGGGATGGAGGACAGAAGGATGCTAAGTCTTGGCTAAAGGACACCATATTTATCATTGAGCATCTAGATTCACCTCCAAAGTGAAGGTTCAATCTTCACACATTCATGATTCGGGTTTCATCTAAGGGATTGTGGGATGTAATTAACCAGGATGGTCATCATCATGGGATGTTATGGGATGATTTTTATACTTCCTTATATGATTAATTGTTTCCTTATATGCCGATAGCTGATAGAGCTAGGGATTTCATGCATCATGAGGAGGGTTCTATTTCAGTTATGTAGTCTTTAGTGCATTTCATGGAGTTGCAACTATTTACAATGATTTTAGATATTGATGTGCTCTTTCATGCTACACACATTGAAGATGGGATCTAGTACACTATCCATATAATGCTAAATATATTTTTCCTACCTAATTTTTCTTATAGAGTCGAACAGTATCTTATTACTGAGTGCAACCTGAGGGATGGAAATAGTACTAGGTTTATAGGATCAGTGTTTCCTATGGCCATTAGTTCTTCCGGTGGTAGGAAGTGCTCCCTTGAGGTTTCTCTTTAGGTTAGTGAAAAATAGAGTGTCAATTTCAAAATATCTAATGTGTGTCATCAGTACGGATGAAGGAGGAATTCAAAGCCTCAATTTCATAGAGACCCACTACAGTGTCAGGCTTATGGCTGTATGGAGAATCGTTAGTGTTTCTGTAGGACATCTAAACCAACATCGAGTAGAAAAGGATCTACACCTAATCCACCTTTAGGAGTGAGTTCTTTTATTATGGGTCATGTGGGGAGTTCGAATAGAACTAGTAGGTCTTTACAAGGAGGTGGTCATGGCCATGGTAGCGCGCACTCTGATTACCAGTAGAGAAAATAGAGCAGTTATGATCATCTTAGTCCATTTGTTTCTTATGACCATGGATCAGGTTAGCTACATGCACTACATTTGATACCTGAGGACTAGGCTTTAGGACCTTCTATAATATGAGGTACTATTCTAGTGACATCCAATTTATTATATTCTTTATTTGATATAGGTCCTTCAAACTCTTTTATCTTTGTATCTATTGTGGAATGTATCAGACTATTGATACAATATTACTAGGGTGTAATGACACTAGATACCCTTTTAGGGGTACAAAAATAGGGCATACACAAGTGTAGGTACTGTCCCCTTGAGGTAGGCAGATATAGTTTCTTATCGAACCTATTTATTCTTATGATGATGGGATTCGATTTCGTTATCAGGATGGATTGTTTGGTTCATGTTCATGCTTTTATAGACTAATATCACCACATGGTATATTTTATATCACAAGAGGGCAGTAGTTATCTACATAAGGGTGGGTGGGATGTTTAGGATGGTAGAACAACACTGGAGCATCAGGGGCTAGGTGGAGTTACCACCCAAATTGAAAATATCACCATGGAGGATTAGGGATTATGATAAGATGATTTCCCTCCAGTAGTGGATCATTTCATGGATTTCATTCTAGATGATTTTTTTGGATTACCTCTTGAGAGATAGCTAGAGTTTATGATCGAGCTTATTCCAGAAGCAACTCTAGTGTCCATTCCTCCATATAGGATGGAACCTACAGAGCTTTAAGAGCTCAAAATGTAGTTAATGGATTTTGAGGACAAAGGTTTTGTACAGCCCAATACGTCCTCATTGGGGGTTCACCCATCCATTTTCCCCTGAAATTGGATGGAAAATTCTGTCTATGCATGGATTATAGAATGTTAAACAAGCATATGGTTAACAACCCATATCCACTACCTCGAATAGATGATCTCTTCATCCAGCTCTGAGGAGAAAAGGTCTTCTCCAAGATCGACCTAAGATCCGGTTATCATCAAGTATGAGTCAAACCATCACACATACCTCTTATAGATTTCTAGAGTAGGTATAGTCTGTATGAGTACCTTGTTATTCCATTCGGTCTCATGAATACACCATTTGTTTTCAGGGCTTTGATGAATAGTGTGTTCCACCCCAATTTGGATTATTTTGTCTTAGTATTTGTGTAATAAATATTGGTGTATTATCACACTCATAGTGACCATGAAAAACACATTGAGATCATTATGATTACACTGAGAGAGAATCACATTTACACCAATATTTTCATGTGACACTTCTTGATAGAAAAAGTTCACTAAATGGGTCATATTATCTCAGAATCTTGTGTATCTATTGACCCTGAAAAGGTAGTGTTGTAGTTTTCTTGGAGCATACCAAGAACATGTTTGATATAAGGATTTTATTAGGGAATGCTGGATATTACAGGTTTTTCAAACAAGAATTCTCACATCTTTCTTCACCTATAACTGGACTTACATAGAAGGGTGTCAAGTTAATATGGTTTGAAGCATGTGAGAAAGCCATTTAAGAGACGAAAGGGTGGCTTGTTTTGACACCTATTATAACTATTATAGAGCCATGTATAGGTTATAATGTATTTTTGGATGCATCAGGCATCAACCATAGAGCAGTAATGATGTAGAAAGATATAGTTATTGCGTATGGATCTTGGCAGTTGATGCCCCACGAGAGAAATTACCCAACACATGACTTTGAGCTAGCACTAGTTTTACATGCCTTGAATTTCTAGATACATTATCTATTGAGTGATCACTTTGTGGTGTAAATGGGACAAAATATCCTTAAATATATCATTTCATAGTATGACTTGAACCTTGGACAGAGGAGATGGTGCAAATATCAATAGCCCTTTGATTTTGAGCTTGCATATATGCCTAGGAAATGCAATGTGGTTATATATTCACTGAGTCGGAAAAATAAAGAACATGCCTCATGGGATGTCAGTGATGAATTAAAGTTAATGGACCTATATTTTGAGCTACATATGGGTTTTCATGGTAGTCAGAATAAATCATACCCATCATCCTTGATAGTTACATCTTCCCACCTTGAGAAGGTAAAGGGTATAATGTTTTCATATCTAAAAGGCTTGGTTCTACATGAGAGTATATCAGGAGAGGACCTACCTCTGGATTTTTCTATGGACAGAGATTATGGACTATATCTATGTGGATGTATTTGGGTTCCTAAAGACATGAGAGAGGAGATGATGCATGAGTCCCACAATTCTCAGTGGGAAGTTCATTCAGGCATCTCGATGATGTATTAAGACATGCAATCCTAGTATTGGTGGCCTGTGATGATGTTTCAGACAGAAGTTTGTATCGATCAGTGTTCCACCTGTAATCATGTGATGCCGGAGCACCAGATAGCTTCAAGAATGTTTCATCCACTTCCATTCCTATAATATAAATGTTAAGTTGTTTTGATGGATATCATAGTCACTTTTCCAAGGTCGTTGAGGGGTATTGATGAAATATGGGTATTCATTGACCAAATAACAAAATCATTACACTTCATTCCTATTAAGGAAACTCTCTTAGTGGATGATATGGGAAGAATATATGTCTCTGATATCATAAAAATACACAGGGTACCTCATAATATTTTTTCTGATTGGGATTGTTGTTTCATATAACAGTTCTTGAAGTGATTGCAAAAATCTGTGGGAATATAGGTTCTTCAATGAAAATATTTTCACCCTCTGACCAATGGAAAATCAGATCCAAACATTCTGATTCTAGAGGATATTCTCAGTGAATGTGTCATTTATTTTAGTGGTTCATGGGAAAAACATATCCTTCTCATTCAGTTCACCTAAAATAAAATCTTTTAAACCATAATTCTGATGGATCCTTTTATGGATTTATATGATAGGCCTTGGTGTCCACTCCTATTATAGATAGATGTAAGATAGAAAGACCTAATTGGCCCTTTTCTTGGTCAAGAGACTACAGAGTAGGTTCAATTGGTCAGAAATCATATGAGTAATTCTTTGTCTAGAGAAAAATCTTATGTCAATATCCATCGATGACCTCTAGAATTTTAGGATGGGGATCATGTATTCTTTTGGGAATATCCTAGGCTAGGGAATAGATGGTTAGAGATGTAAAGGGAAGTCTCTGCCTTGTTACGTAGTACCATTTGAAATTTTTGAAAGATTCGGGCCAGCAGCCTATCATTTTCTACTACCTCAGAGGTATAATTCCATGTATGATGTCATCCATGTTTCATATATTCTCCAGTATCATGCTGACCTATCTCATAATTTTTATACTGAGTAATTTTAGTTAGATGCAGATGCTACCTTTGATGAGTATCTTGTACACATTGTTGACCAATGCACAAAGGATCTCTGATGACGATCTGTCCCTCTAGTATGTGTTCTATGGTATCACGGCTGGGTATATGGTGAAATTTTGGAGAGGGAAGCCAATATACATTCTCAATGTCTGGAATTGTTCTCAAATAGTGTTTCTCCACCCTTGGAAGGTGAACTCAGGGATAAGTTCACTAATGTGGGGAATATATTAATAAACCGATTTTCACTCAAGTATAGATCCTTTAAATTTTGTTATAAATGGTTACCACATACATAATATGGATTAACAATTATTAAAAAAGGTCTCGAGATGTCTGGGGAATGATCAGATCTTGGAACCCAACCTTTTGGGGGAACTTGTTAGGTCACACAATTAGTGCATGGTTAGCGCACAATTTGGCTAACTGTGAAAATTTAAATTAACAGACAGAACCACATAGAACAGTTTTTTCATAGATGTGTGGCCTAACTTTTCAATGTTCCATTCTACCTAGAAAAACATTCACAGTTTTAGCATGGTTTTTCAAATTGTGAAGACAAACCATGAACATGCCTTTTTTCTAGGCAGTTTTACCAAATTTCACTTAATGATCTATTAAACCACATCAATCTTCCCTAATCCAAGTTTATGAAGGATTAACCTATTTATATATCAATTTGGGGTTTTTGAAGATAAAATATTGGGTATCAATGATATCCTCCATATGAGATCGGTTTTAGCTTCCATTTGTGACATTGGATGTGCAACAACAAGTACTCAAGTCCTCTAGATCAATTATCCTTTACTGTTGCACTCAACTGAGTTATTGGGGTATGATAGTTTTCAACCTTTTATTATATCTACTCTTATCTAAGCTAAATCAAGGGAAAATATCAAGGAGATTAATTGTACAACCCTAAGGTGGGTGGTCGAAAACTCATCCCTAAAGTTCGTTGATTTTGGATTTTTTGTGGGGCCCACCAATTTAATTAGGCGTCGTTTATTGATTTTTTATTCCATGACTATAATAATTATAATAGTATAGATATTATCTTTCCAAATATGTTATTAATTGTTGGTAGTTATGTCCATAAATCCATCATTTCCATGTCGAAGGCTTTGCCATAATTGTTTTCCCGGGGTTTTACATGTTTGTTCCACCGTTCGGGTGTGACTTTGCATGACCACTCATAGGGTATGAGTTTCTATATTAAATGTATTTTTTATAATGATAATTTCATAAAATATAGTACCATGTATTCTCACATCTTGACCCACAAAAGGAAAGTGCTTCAAATTGATAATGAAATGTGAAATGTGAATTGGAATGTATATTAATTATATCAATTGACCGTATTAAATGTGAATGAATAGTATGTTTCCTATCCTTATCACCCCTTATGACAGTAATGGAAGGTAGAGAAATAAATATATAATTTGGAATATTTATTTAAATGGATTAAAAAGTATGTGTGCTACTTAACATTATCACACTAATGAAAGGAAAATATTGAACCAAAGGTTACATGCTACGTGAACTTATCACACTAATTAAAGAAAAGGCAAGACCCATAAGAAATATTACATGACTTCGTAATCAAATAGGTATGGTTTGACTCGATCTTTCCTTGTATTCTAATCATAGAATTCCATAAGTACTTGGGAAACCCTTTCTGATTCATGGATTAGGCTTGCTTAGGATGAGACCCACCAAGATCCTGATACATTTCAATTATTGGATTCCCAGTATGACACCATAAGATCCCATTAATATAATTAAATGGTTCATTGGATAAAATCTCTAGATACATCATTTAAAAGCAGGTTCCATGGTTACAACCCATAGGGACCGATCTCTACTTATCCTCGCTTTACCTTGGATGATCATCTTGGACTCGATATGTTCACCATTATGGAATTCCTTGGATTACTCTCCTTGGATTACACTCTTAAACCATGAAAAGATATTGTTATTAGTGAGTTGGGAACCCCTTAGGTCTACATCAACTTGTTTATCACCATGTGACTTCTTTATTAAATATAATAAGTCATGGTTGTCTTTTCAATCTTGGAACTGTCACTATTTATACTATCATGAGGTGATATTAGAGTTGAATATTCCTTAAATTAACTATAAATATGAATTGGTCATTGTTAATTAAATGAACATGTTACATTTCCAGACATCTATATGGGTATGAAGCAAGTAATTGGGTACATATTTACATTGTACTTATTTAATTTATATATATATTCCTTCATACTTTTACATTTCGATTACACAGGCTGGATATTATAGATACCACTGGTGGTGGCCTGGTGAGATTTATCTCACACCATAATCGACCACCGTTGGTTAATCATAGTAGATTAAATGGTTACAAGTGTTGATTAAGGGAAGAATACGACTTCAAACACTTGATTGCTTGCTGTTTATAATGGAGATTGACAGCAGATGAATGAGATGGATCACAGAATGATTGGGATAGTCATTTTATTTGTCTATAATTGTGTGGAACATGGTATTATTTCAGTATTGTGTCCATGTTTTCCGGTTTTCTAGTGACATGACATATCATCAGTTATTGAATGATATTCCAGTCATTTTAGTTATTACTACTATTGTCTCTATTTTCTATTATACATTTTTAATTATATATTTTTCACAATTTACCTATTTTTACTCTCATACTCTATGCTAAACATTGGTAATGTTGCCATAATATTCACACAAACACACCTTAGGAACTCATTGATATTCCTAAGCCTATAGAGTTTGGTGAGATTTGCTTGATGCCATATGCCCCCCTGGTCTCAAGGCACCCATTGTGTGGCATCCCAGTCCGGGACATCCTAGAGGATTTCTAATGAGATTATTGATAATAATTTACCAAGATAGAATCAATTGTTATATACTTAGAAATACATGGTGTATCATAATGGAATTAGTTGAGGGAATCCAAGTATATAATTCATTGTTTTGAGATTCAACTCAATAGAAAAAGGAAGTAAAAGATAATTAGTTGAAAAATATAGCCTAAATAAATATCATTGAATAAATTTTCAGGCTCTCATATATATTATTTGAAGTGGACTATAGATACTTTACACAAAAATATCTAAGTGTATCTGTATCCTCAACAGAATGGTTTGGTTTGTAGTAATTTGATGAAATAGTTGAAGACTAATAAAATTAATTCATTTCATATACATATATTTATTATACAAAAAATATAAATTCATTAGACCATGGAATTATCCTAGGAATCCATCCACGGGAAAGACAATATGATAACCTTTTCATACTCTCAATAGTGGTACATGTGTGCACATCATACCATACAAAGTGGAAAATTGTTTTGTTCTAGAGTCCCCAATTCCTAGCAATAACTCTTTGAAGGGATGTGCGGAGGTACAAAATTTATTTTGGAAACATGTGGATGATGTGTTAGATATATATTTCCTCCTATTATCATCCATGTATTGTTAACTCTATAATGTTCATAATGATATGGATTTATACATCATTTTGTACCTTTTTTGTTATATCTATCAGGATAAAGAAATACTACAGAGTTATGATGTTTCTAAGAAACTCTATATGTTCAAAATATGGGAATTAGTCCTTGAAAATCCCCCAATAGTTCAGAATATTTTATATATTGATCATTCAAAAATATTTCGATTCAAATTTTTATGGAATTATACACCTACCCCATACCTAACTCACTTATTTTGATATTATCAAGTATTTTTGTAAATTTGAAATGAAAAAAATAGAGAAGACTCTCTTGGGTATTCTATTTATGATATGGAAAATGGATAAAAACATTAATCCAATTTTTTCATTATGATAAATAATGTGAAGTGAAATGAAAAAAGATAAAAGAAAAAATTCTAATTCTAGGCCACATTCCCACTACCCAGTAATGAATTGATGGATCCAAGACAAGGCTAAGGACCAGGTTGTAGTGTTTTCTATGTATAGTAATAAATGATACATGAATTAGAACTGTGAATCAGTAGAGAAGTAATAGAAAGATTATAATATATTCATTATTAGGTGAAAACATTCCATTTATAAAAATTATTTATTCTATACATCTTATATTCATCATGTGTTTTATCTTAATATAAGAACCAAGTATATTCCAAAATATTACAATTGGTGAGGTGGGACAATGTTATTATAGTAGAGAAATACTAAGAATGTGGGATCGATGATAATAACTTCTAAAATTATTAGAAATATTGTTTATAGTTTTAAATAATTATTATTATGTGCGTAGTGTAATTAGGAACATAATATATATGTCTAGTTTAGTCATGGATGATTTTATTTTCAAGCCCTAAAATAAAAGTTTCTAATTTAATGAAGATAACATTTTCTATGGGATGAAACATTTAAATAATGGTCATTGTTTACCAGAATATGAAAATAATGTTTTGTATTAGATAATTAATCAGGTTTATATCTCTTATATAACCCCTTGTTGTGGAATCAACTAGTTGGGAATGTAAATGAGACGTGTTTGTAAAAAAATATAATAAAGTATGATTATATTGTTTTGAACAATTTCCCACAGACAGATGTCTTGATTATTTGTAAGAGAAAATATATAAATCTCAATTGAGTGGAAAATGTTATAGATTTGTATATTGTCTAGAATTATTTCATATAATTGTTTGTGGGCATTTTTTAAAAGAAAATAGGGGTGGATACTTTTAGCTCATAACTTTTATTAGTGAATTTAGTGCATATGGATATATCTAATTAATTTGGTATAAGTTTAATTAATTTCTTAAATTTTATTAATATTAAAATAATGTAGGTAATCATCTTGGTAATATGATCAATACATTTCTACAACAGAATAACCTAGGCCAACTGAACTTGTCACCCAAGTCAGCCCGTTATGTCGTGTAGTAAAAAAAGATTAAAAAAATATTGTGTATATGGAAGGAAATACCAATAACTAGATTATAAATCGGTATTAAGGGAGTATAATAGAGCCAATAGTCAAAACAAAAATGTATGAAAATTAAAGACAAAAAGTGTCCATGTGACCAAATGTCACCACCAAACCATCCCAAAATGACACTGGAACATAAAGAGAAGATTTCATGCTATATATAGCTCTTACCATTAACTAAATATGAAAAAAATCTCTATATCCTCCCACAAGGAGATGTATAGTGTGAGAAATGGATCTGAATAGAATACCACCCAGATATCTATACATGTTCTAAAAGTATGAATGCAAAATTACAAGATTTAAAACAAAATAGTCTTACAAAAAAATTTATAAATAAAATATTTTAAAATAGTTTTTCATAAATAAATATTTTATCATAAATTCCATGTCATATTTTCTAAATCTTGAAACAAAATTTGTTAAGTAGTAGAAATATAAACATCTGTGTGAGCTAATAATCAATAAATAATCACTCACAAAACAAACTACCAAAAACTACAATGCACCTTCCAATAAGGGTCTAGCCTATTGGAAAATAAATACTAGACAATCATGAGACAAAAAGGTATAATGTTTGATCCCAATAATTTATATTCCTTCCAAATTAGATCAATAAACATGAGGTTACCTCTTTGTGGGGACACACACACACACACACACTAAGGCTACATGTTTCTCTTTCCCGACAAACCCATAGTTCCCTCCATGCATTGTTTGTCAATTTATATTATAAAAACCATGGTAAAATTTTTATAAAAACCATTTATAATCCAATCCAATCCGTATTAGGTTATGAAAATTCATTTATCATTTCAAATCATTGAAATTCCATTTTCAAGGGAAACCCCCCTTTCTAAACATTAACCCATTCAATTTTTTACTTCAACACATGAATTCCCATTTCAAATTTCAATGATTAAATGTGAAAATGAAAAAATTCAATAAATTTTAACAATTCGACAGATCCACCTATCTAAGTAACATAAAAAATATAATGGAATTGGAAAATGGGGATTGTAAAACATAAGATACACCTTAGGAAGTCAAAGAATGAAAAAAAATGAAAAGGATCGACAGAAAAAAAATTGATTACCAATTACTGCAACAAATGGTGTTTCAACCAAAAAATGAGATAGAATCCAAGAGGAAAGGATTACCTAAAAAGGAGAGTCACCAAGACCTATTGATCAATTGCTAAACATAGAGATCTAGAAGGAAGTTATTCACCCAAAATATACATAAGGTAACAACTTTGATCGAGAGGATAAGGATGAAAAAGAGAATGAGTCCTCAATACCATGTACGGAACTCCAAATGATTCAATTCAGGTCATTACATGCTGCGTAATATTTTACATATTTTTAAATCCATTTATTTTATATTACACGAAAATATGAATCAACCATTTAATTAAAAACAAATTTTTTCATGTTACATGACGTGTAACCATTACCTAATGTGTAAAATTATTACATTTTGTGTTTAACTCAATGGATGAATTAATAAGTAATTAAAATTCTTGTAATACTATTACACATCATGTAATTTCCCAGTATATAGTAGATACTATATTTATAATATGAAATTACAATAGTTCTTTAACTCAACCAATACAGGTACCCTCCCAATTCATGGTCGGAAATACATGCTTGACGAGAAAGGTGTTGAAAAGTAATGATTAGAACATACATGACCGAAATGTAATGGTGTGTCACAATCTCCCAACCATAAAATCATTATCTCACAAGAAAGAGATCATGATCCCGGATCCAAAAAAATAGAAGGCCACTACAACCTCATCAACGACTCCCACTCCCACATCTTATGGAGATCATGTATACACTGCGATCATACCTAGACTAGGGTGGTCATTTTACTATGAAATAACATATCCTAGTGATCTATAATATGAATTGTCTTTTCAACCAATGTGGTATCATGGAAATGATAAAAATATTCTCATATAATCACATTAAAATGATATTGTATATACCTCATCAAAATGAGAACATGAAAAAAATCGTCTATAGAATTCAAGATAGATAGTAAATGAAACTAATATTCCCCATCCCCAGTTTCTCAATGATCACAAAGGGGCCCAAAAACCTTGGTGATTACTTTCCCAACATACCCAACTAACAAAGTCATAAGAAAGGTGAAACTCTATGAAAGTCATGATCACAATACTCAAATAATTACATACAATAAATTTGGTTTTCATATGATTTATTAGGAATATATTTAATGATCAAATGCCTCTAGATCAACTTCACCACCTATTTCATCTCCTGAACAATAGTTTTCCCAAACAAGGGCTACTCTCCCAACTCTTCCTAGCATAAGGGAGATCGATATAGACACCAATATAAATCCTCAATGGGAACCATACCAATTAAATCTTGATAAATATTGTTATATGAAAACTAGGCCAAGGAAAATTTATGTACCAAGATCATCTAAAATCATGTACACAATTCCAAACATATCCTCAAGAACTTGGATATCCCTATCTATTTTTACAGTAGTTTGTGGATGATAAACCATGCTCAACTTCAACTAAGAACCCATTGACTTTTCCAAACCCTTACAGAATCTAGATTTCAACCTCGAGTCTTGAATGAAACAACTATAGATAGAACCCCATGAATTCTAATGACCTCTCGCACATATAAGTCTCCATGTGGTCCCACTTTAATTGTTCCCTTTATTTGTATGAAATGAACCAATTTACTAATTCAATCAATAATCACCTAAATATCATATTTCCCACTAGGATTATATGGTAAACCAATGATTAAATCTCTAGAAATATCATCCCACTTCCATAATGAAATGAGTAAAGGATACAAAAAACCTACAACAATCTTTTTCTCTACCTTAACTGTTTGACAAGTGGGACATTGTGATACAAAATCTAAAACTAACTACCTCATCCACATAAACCAATATCGATGACACAAATCATGTAAAATTCTTGTATAAATAAGTTTCATTGACCATCATGAAAATTCTACAGTATCTAGAAAATCAGAATTCAATGAATATGGTAATGGTAAGCTTTTCTAGAATAACAGAGATCTACTGGGATATTTAAGTCACTCAGATGGGGTATCCCAACCATTTAGGATTTCTCCTATGCATCAAATCTATATGTCATCTACTAAATTCGAACATTTTCATCGAAAAATGGTTCATCATTTATCAAATACAACAAAAATATTCCATTATACCCTTTCACTCACAAGAATATCCTAGTAAACATAATCATCAGAGACAACTACTCAACTAATTCCTACACTGTTGGTGTCTGAAATTTTTTTCTCAATGCATCAGCTACCATATAACCATTCTTGGTTGTATATATGATATCATAATAAAATTTCTTGAGATACTAAACACACCATTTCTATTTCAAATTGAGATCTCTTTTCACAAAAATATACATTAGGATTTTAAATAAGAGTATTCTATAATCAATTCTCTAAAGAGATAATGATGCCATGTTTTGAGTTCATGTATAAAATCATCCAATACGATATCATGGGTATGGTAGTTCTTCTCATGAGGGTGTAACTAGAAATAGACATAATCCATAACCTATTTCCCCTATATCAAAACACAACCCCACCATATACCAAAATCATTAAATAAAACATCATAATCCGACCCTAGTTCTCAAAGAATAAAAATTGTTTCTATAGTCAACCTTATATTCATCTCCTCTAAAGATATATGACACTTTTTATTCCACTCAAACAAGACACCCATATAGGTTAATGCTGATATCAAAGATGTGAGCTTGATGAAGTCTTGAAAAAGCTTTCTATAGTAACCCACAAATCTAAAGAAGCATAAGATCTCAAACACATTTCTAGGATAATCCTAATATATAACATTCCCTAAATATTCATGATCTACTGATATTACCATCTTAGATATCATATTCCCTAGAAACATTACCTCTTAGTTCCAAATATAAAATATGGAAATCATACCATACAGATGATGCTCTTTCATGGATGGAAGTAAGATATTATAATAGTTTATGTTCTCCTCATCAATCATTGAGCACACCATGATATACCTTATTTACCCAACAAAAATAGAGTCCATAAACCAGTGAAAGATGCATTTCATCAAATATATAAATATTTAAGGAGAATTAGTGAGAGAAGATAGCATAAATAAAAACATAAAATATCCAAATCAACTCTAAAATGTTACCTTTGGAATATACTCCTATAAAACAATCAACTGGTGGTACCCCAACAATAATTTTTAAAAAAAAACTAGTTATACCCTCTCAACTGATAAAAGATATAATCAAATATGGGTAAATTATACATGTTCTTAATAGTCACTCTGTTCAACATTCAACAGTCAATACAAAGTATAAAGCTCATATATACTTTATTAGAAAAAAGTATAGGCTAAGATATCAATGACACTCTATGATGAATAAATCCTTCTACCTCCAAGTCCACAATATGGAGCTTTAGTTCCACAAACTCAGAAAGTTCCATTTGATAGAATGGAATAAAATGGTCATTGGTCCTAGAAGAAGGTAAATAGAAAACATAACTTATATTTTTAGTGCTAAATGAAAAATATTATTAGGAAAGACCTTATTCTCTGGACACACAATATATGTCAGCTGACCTCCCAAGAATGTGTCAACTACATCATGAAAAATTTCTAATTAATGACATGAGCTTATACCAACACAAAGAAGAACCAGCCCATACCTTCCCAATCTAGATTCCCAATCACCATAGAAAACATGACTGTCCCCATAAATAGATAATAACTATACCTAAAATTGATAATAGTCTATTTAGTCCTTCACACTAATCATCTAATCCATGCTGGTAATAAAGACAAAGATGTAAAGATAAAGGAACAAGAAGTTACAAACAACCTCAAAGTATCTTATCACTACCCAACACTTAAGACACTTGAAACCTTGTTCGCACCTCTCTCCCAATGGTGTGGAAATATCCAATAACAAAAAAAATTCTGAAAAAAAAAATCCAATGCATCAACCAAATTTAACAATATAAAATAATGATTATCACATGTATTAAACAAATCTAGAATCATAGAAGATGATATAAGAACCATGACTTTAATAGTATCTAGTCCTGCATTAGATCCCTTTTGCACACACTATGCCATATAAATACATCTGGGCATAGACACATGGACATACCCATTATCATAATAATGAGAACCACCTCTATTGGAAGCATCAAACTAAACTTGAGATCCCTAGGTGAAAGTGGATCATGCCTTATTATATTGGGACATCTTATCATAGAAATGATTTAAATGCCTAAATATCCCACAAATATAAAAATTAATAGGAGACTCGATCAATGATGCTTGGTAGGACCACACCTCCCACACTAGTAAAATATAACTTGTTTCTACCATATAGAATACCCTAAAAATAGACCTGTAGAAAATTTTCCACGCTTGCGCTTCATTTTCTATCCAAAATTACTACCCTAGAAATAATCTATACCCATTGTAGCTCTTCCCATGCCCATACTTATATCTATGTTTTACTTAGTCAATAGTGCTTTATACAGTACCTTAGGAAAGGTCTTACATCACAAAATAACTAGCGTTGAATGTACATCAAGCCTCATCCCCATATTGTACCACCATGATTTTATATAGTCAGTTGTGCCATGATTTGGTTCCAGATCTACCAACACAAAAAAATGGGTGGACTACATCACAATGGTACACTCCCCATTATGAAAGGATAAAAAATCAGATTTCTTTTGCACACATAATGTCTCAGGATAAAACATCCAATTAAATATATTCCTTAAAGAAGCCTTTGTAAGAACTTCATTCAACTTAGCTTGCACTATCGATTCCTACCTTTTTTTTGGGTACCTCAATCATATACATGAAAAAAACACCTAAGAATAATGAGCAGTCTCCATGAAGTTAAAGATCCTTTAATTCTATTCGTGGCTCTCCTCTGATTCTTTTAGTTCTCTGTCACCACAGAATGTAAGTGGATGTTTCTTGGTAAATTCTAAGCCATGATCCAGTACTTATCCTGGGATCACTGCGCCTACTGACCCTAGAGTATGAATGGTATAGATATCTTCTTCTACCGAACTAGGCTCAACTGGAGGAGTCTTCCAAGGATCCTGCCTCATGAATTCCCCTCTTTTATTTGGAATATATTTTATGGGGGGATTTTTTTGTTAAAAAAAATACAATAACCAATCAATCATAAGAAATTAAAAAACCATTGAACCATTAAAAAAACATCCAAAATAATGATTAAAAACAATATGCATGTTAAGAATTCATGAATTCTACCACAAAATAGAAACACATATAAAAAGGAATAGGTCCATCTAAATAAACTCCCACACAGTTTATTCAAAAAACCATACACACTAAGTCCCGAATCATTGAAGATTTTTTAATTAAAATAATCATATGATAAAATTTATTCAAATGAACTTAAATAAAATGTCTTTAACATAGTAAATATTTTACAACCACCCATGGAAACGCAAATTTATTCAGGAGATTGAGCTATCTAGGACACATTTCTATACATAATGTCTGAATTCATAGTATCATTCTCTTGTCTACCCAATACTAAGAACCAAATCGGGAAACAATGGAACATTTATGGTGGAGTAACTACTTTGATACAAAATTCTAATAGACAAACCTATGTAGACCATACCAGTCACCCATGTTAGCTAATTATAGGGTGAGGTAAACAAATATAAGAAAAAAATTCTCACATATATGTAAACAATGACAAGTAAAAAGTGTGTAATGTGGAAACAAGGGATACATGGCTGTGAAAAAAAGGATAAACCAAAAATTATGAAAAGTATTGACAAAAAGTTTCCATGTGACTAGAAAATCACCTCTAAACCATCCCAAAACAAAAAAAAAATTATTAAGATAATTCTGAATGCAACAGAATTCTCTCCCCATTACCTGTATTATAAAAAAATGGTCTATATCTACACATTGGTATAAGTAGGTTGTGATAAATAGAAGATAGTATGATAAAAACAAGAGAACAATACTTGTTATAATCAAAATAATTCACTATTCCATTCCTTAATAGAAAATATCATTACATTCATTTTTATAAATATAACAATTTGAAATCCTTTTTCAATAAACCCTTGAGATTTAAAAAGTTTCATGTAAAATTTCCCAAATATTTTAACATAGAAGATAATGATACATAAATATAAACATTAATGTTATCCAATATTTATGAAATAATATACCATGAAATAAACTTCCAAAAACAACAATACACCTTCCAGTCAGGCTCTAAACTATGGGGGAAATACATACCAGACACCAAGAATCCAAAATTTCATAAGGTTGGATCCAACAAATATTGATTCCTAGAACAATCCATTGATATACAAGTTGTTATCTCCTAGTTTTTTTACGAACACTAAGTCTACACATGTCTCTTTATTGATGCTCCCAAGGTTCCACTTATGAAATGTTTATCAATATGTATTTTAAAAACCATCCTCACTTTTTTTATAAAAAGAATTTCAATTTCAGTATAATCTACTTTATGTTTTGAAATTTTTATCCATTTCAAATCAATACAATTCAATTTTGATGGAAAAAACTAAAATTCAAAAATGAACACATACACTTTGGAATTTACATGCATGCAATACCATTTTAAATCTCAAAGAAACTATATGAACAATAATTAATTCATGAAATAAAAAATTTGAATAGATTCACCTACATATAGAATAAAATAATACTAACCACATCTAAAAACGTGTATGGGAATATTTCATATATACCCTTTGAATAAATTTAAAAAAAATGAAAATTATTCATAAAAACATAATCTGATTACAAATACCAACTATAAATGGTGCTACATCCACAAATAAGGGAAAACAGAGAGGAAATGATTTCCTAAAGAGATGAAGTTCCTAGAATTGCTTATCAATTTCCTAATGGAGTGATATAGTGGGAAGTGAATCATGAAAAAAATGAATAGGATAAGAGCTATGACTGAGAGTTGAATGATGAAAATGAGAATGAAGCTTCAAACCCCAGTACAACACCCTTACAACTACAATTTGGGGTATTACATGAAACGAAATATTTAACATGTCTTGAAATTCTTTAATGTTAGGTAACACTAAAAATCACATTTACATTTTAATTAAAACCCAATTTACAAATTACACAATGCGTAAAATTCACATGATGTGTATTAAAATCACTTGATATGATCAAATGGAATCACACCTCACATAAACCCATTCCACCTCATGTAACTACCCAAAAAACTTCATAAAATATAGGTTTAATATAAAAAAATCAAACAAATATTAGACTTCACCATTATAATTATCCTCCCAATTCATGGTTGTTAATATGTTATTGATGATAAAGAAAACCGAAAGCAATGATTGTAAAATACATAGAAGAAAGGTAATGGGGTCTTACAACTTCACTCAGGGATATATAGGAGGTACATTATATAAGAAGTTATTAATTTTCTAAATAAATTTGGATACAATCTCAACTCATATTATTTATTGAATAATGTGGTGAAGTTCCACTAAAATTATTAACTACATATTATTATCCATGTTGTGATTGATGATGATTTTTAAATGTATTTTATTTTCATTTATGTTATATTCATTACATATTATAGAAAAAAAATTAACTCAGTGCCAAGTATGGTGGGAAAAAATTAATATGCATTGTGGTAGGTGAAGAAGTCAATTTTGTCACATATTTGGGAATGGGGATATTACTCATTTGTTAAGGATCATCTTTGAAAAAAACATTCATCTTGAGTCTAACAACCTTTTTTATGAACCAGATAAAAAACTAATGAAATTTGATCTTTTGACCGTTAATAAACTGTCCATTTTTAAAACTAATCAACAAATATAATTTAAATATTTTCCAAAAATCAATATTTTTGTTTTTGTATATGATTGAAGGCCTAGGGGTTCCCTGAGTTTTTCATCGTGTTTCAGGAGTTCTAGTCTTCGAAACCTCAAGTCTGGAGGAGCTGGTCGGGGTGCACAGTTAGTCTGAGCCCATGAAACCCTCAGCATCGAACTGAGTGGTTTCTATTTATGAGATAATAAAATTAAAATTAAAATAAAAATATATTAATTTGAGATATATTGGTAATAATAAAATAAATAAAATATATAATAATAAAATTATTATTATTATTCTGTATATGATGATGATTATTTTTATTTTTATTAGGGTATTTTGTAAAAATACCCTATGGTTACCTCTCCCCCTCAAAGGCATTACCCCCATTCCCCCTTCCTTTCCAAGAATGCGTGACCACCTCTCCATAGCTCCCTCTTCACATGTCGATCTCTCCTAATATCTTCACGATTCTTGTTTGATCTGTTGAGGTTTATTGTTATCTTCCTTATCCCCTTCATTTCCAGTCGATTTTTGGTCTTCCCATTACCCCTATAAATAAAAAACACTATTGTTTGTGGATAACCAATTTTGGTTCTTTCCTTTGATGTAAGATTATGAGAAGGGTCTATCAGGTCAACCTTGTTTGTGTTCCGACATCCATAACCGATGTCAAAGTTAATTATTTCAATTTGGATCACCTGTATCGATTTGGGTTTGTTTTTCCATCATCCATTGTTGTTGCAATATTTATTTTTGGATCTTAAATAGTTTTAAAGTTCCTAGTGTTTTTTTGTAAGTCTTTTAGCCTCACCGTGATGGTTTTATCTTTCTTTCATTACTTTAAGACCATTTGGTGGCTCCTTGAATATGTTCAATCATATATAGAGGTATGTATATATATATACATCTTATGTTTATGTATTCCTTAATGAACAGGGTAATATTTATATTTAATTATGGGGTATATATATAGACCAATGAATGTGTGTTCATCTGTGGTGTTAAATTGTCTATTGAAGATGCCATGCGCTGTGTGTTCGGTTTGGTTCTTCTCTCTAAGTAGGATCCTTATCCCAGACCAATTAAATATAAGAATGCTTCAAGAGATTCTTTTAAAAAATTAATTACGTTTTGCATTTATAAATTAAACTGTGGACTAGGTATAAAATGAATAAATATGATAAATAATTTTTTTAATAAAAAAATTCATGTTTTTATATTTAAACCTTTCATATAGAGGTTCATTTTCTTCTATGCTAGAAATTAGTTACTATAATTTTATGCTTGCATGGATTATTTCATTTATGTTTATTTATTATTAGATGTCACCATTGAAATATGGAATGTTTACAATATGGACAGTAATGGAATTAGAAAAATAGTGTTTCCATTTTAAAATGATTAATGAACCAAGGAAACATCTATGTGCTTGTCCCATTGTAAAAATTTAATGACATGACATACTTTATAAAAATTGAATTCCCATGTAGGAATTTTCCATGTTTTTCAATGGTACCATCAGTGTACCACATCAACCATTATAAAATAATTGTCTTGACTTGTATAATTAAATGGACTTAATTTAATATATTTTATTGTTATTATGGAATTCCTTTCTTAAATTTTTTAAATGAATTACAATAAATGGGACTTATTAGGGTGGTGTGACCATGCCTCTTGTTATGATTAAATAATCACTGTTTTTGTAAAATATTTCAATGATATAAATTTTATATATTAAATATCATTCTTTATAGTGGTTGCATACCTTGAAAGTAATTGATTTGATTGGTCGAAATTAAATCCTTTTTACCTGATACAATTACTTAAATAATATAGGATATGTGAGATCACACGAACATGACACATACATGACCAGATAAATTTGAAAATCCATTTTAAATTATAATATCATATCTTAAATCATCATTGAAGACCTTTGGGTAAATCGGAAAGGAAATTGAGACCTGTATCCACCAAATAAGTGTTTCATCCTTTGATTTAATTATGGCATAGTCTGTTTGACTGTCAATCCCTAAAATAAATTGGATAATTTGACTGATTAGAGACTTAAAATTTTGAATTGACATAATAATAAATTTATGGGAGTTCTTGTGGAATAATCACCAAGGATAATTTTTTTTGATATATTAATTATTGTAGGGTTGAAAGATTAATTAAAGAGGTTTGATATAATTATTATTATAATTAGGAAGCTGTATTAATGAAATTATTTGGTTTGATAGGTGGTAATTTTTATAAATTGATCATTATGTCTTATGATGATAAATCTGAAATGTTCGGTACTAAAATTATGATATTTATTACCAATATTATTATATTATGTAATATTTATTTGATTGATACCTAATAGTTTGATGATGATGTAATGTTGAGTTTCTATGGATATGACTCACGATTCGCGTTGATACCTAAGAGTTTGGTGCATGTTTTTGTACTGCCTGAGGGCTAGGCGCACTGGTACAGAATGCTTGAGGGAAGTGTATATGGTTTTAAATGATGTTTGATGACTGTTGAATTATCTTGAAACCTAAGGGATTGGTGTAAATTTTCATACCTCCAATAGGATTGGTTCACTAGTACTAAAATACGGAGGGTAGAAAATATGATTATGTCAGATTCTCAAGGGATAGATTCACATTCACACGATGTCTGGGGTTGTGATTCTAGTTATGGTTGATAGATATATTTTTATAGAATAAGGGAATATGCTATAAGAATATGGTTTATTATATATGATTCATCATTGGAAAGAGAATCCTCCACCGATTTGGGTGATCTATCCTGATGTTGGAGGATCTACCCATAGACAATGATACTAGGTATAGATCTAAATTAGGTATAGACAACAGGTGTCTCATAACAACTTAGGAAGGTTTTTGTTTATTTATTAAAAACTGTTTTTTATATTATATATTATAACTAATAACTAGTTTATATTAAATGTCAATAATGGATAGGGTTAAACACAATGGTTGTAGGACTACTACGAATATTATCTCACACACTGCTCAAGACACCATTGTACTAGGGCACCCAAGTAGACATTATATTTGCAGAAACATCATTGATTGTTGTGATTTTTAGCCAATACTAGGTATTTAGAATCATAGTACCGAGCTAGAGTTCAGGATTCCCACGGATCTAGTTTTTGGGAAGTTTTCTTTTATTACACTGCATTTTTTTTGTAATTAGTTATTACTTGCAATTATAGAATCATCAGTAAAACATGAATTCTTCTAAATATGAATTGTCTATTTTTATTCTAATATTATGTTATTAATTTACATATTTTATTTATTTATTATTATGGATCCTTCACATTTATGTTCTTTTAATATTATTATACAATTGTTCGAGAGAGATATATATTGTATAGACTCCCCACTGTGCAATGAATAGACCCTTGTTGCTAGTCGACAACCTCTGAAATATGAGGATGTATGCTTGAGGCCATGTGACCCACCAATATGGCCATCGTTTTATAGGTGATCCATGATGGGATGTTACAATGTTGTATCATAGATTATTTATTCCTTTTCATACTAGTTTGGGATTGTAGAAAGGATATTTGAAATGTGTCAGTGATTGGTAAACAATTGTTTTAGGGGATGATCACCCACCCATAGAGAAATGACCTAGTTTTCCGTTCTAGTATTGAATTTCATGATTTTTGATGTGATAGTTGATTTTTATTACAATTTTTGTGATGGATGTACTTATATCATTTTATTGATTTATGGAATTTTATGAAATTTCACCCCTGGTCTTGTATGGAAAGAATGAAGCATTACATGGATCATATTAAGGACATATAACATTCACATTACATGAATATTATAAGCCTTTTAGTTTCATTAAAAATTTCTTATTGAGTATTATTGTGAACCTTGGGTGTTTTTAATGCTTATTTTTGTACCAGGTTTGGGTAATTCATAGACTGGTTTACTATATAATATTTATAGTTGTCAATATGACATTATGATTGTTTTTTATCATTACATTCCTATTTACATGCAATGATTTTTTTCGATAACATGATTATATGTTAACTACTTATGGTGACATTCTGTGCTTTCTCAATGTGTAATTGGTTACATGAGATGAATGTATTGTTTGCAATTATGATGAAATCTAGTTTTCAATTGTATAGTGTATGGTCTCCTTATAACTATGAAAATTTTACATGTGTATTTGAACCTTGTAAAAATGACACTAATGTTTAAATTCTAAAGTAAATTGGGTTTTATTGATGGGAGCCAAATTCAAAATAGTAAAGTGTAAGGATTCTTTATGGATTGGCAGATGGCTGCCTATATTAGTAGACTATAAATATGATCATTTTACATCTTGAACAGAATTGGTTAATCCTTAAATGCATAATTGTAACCGAGTAGGTTGGTTGGTGAATTTTTTTTTCATCTAATGACCCTCTATGGGTGTTTTGAAACCTTATATAAGTAAAGAAGTATTTTTGGGGTAATTTTTGAAGAAACAATGTTTTCTTAATGGGACCCACATAGGTATCCTTATCTATTAAAAGGAATTTATATGATAATTTTTCTAATAATGATTGGATTTCAATAAATGAGTTTTTTTAAAAAGGATGTTTTATGAGACTTTATTTTATCCTTATGTAGTTAGATACATAAAAGTTCCAAGTAGTTTTATAATTTTCACTTGGTGTTCTATTTTAAAACATGTAAATGTTTAAATTACTAATATAAATCAATTTGATGACTTGAAAATGGAACCTAAAGTTGTTTCTATAATTTAAACCCTCATTTATTGATTGTTTAATCTTTTTTTTGAGTTTTTTGGATTAGTAGAGGGAGTGTTTTGTGTAGGCCATTTGATTTTCAGAAATATCTTAAAAGATAATCTTTTTAGTCTAGTGACTTTCGAGTCTATGTTACCTCTATATGAGTTCAAATTTTTCTTTTATAAGGGGCTTGAACATGGTAGGTATCTCCCATAGATCTTAAATTAATTTCTAATTATGGTGATATTTCACACATTTTAGTGTATTTTGGGTGTTGTTGTTCCTTAAAGGACTTATATCCTCTAAATGGAACCACTGTTCATATGGGTGGTTTTGGTATCCATTACATTTGTTATGAGAATGATCATCAGATAATTCTCGATTTCAGTAGGTTATACATTCCTTGAGCATGGTCAGCTAAATCATATGTCATTTGAACCTTTCTTCTTCCCCAGTAATGGAAGAATTGGTATGTTGTCATCCAAGTTAATGGTTGTATGAGTAGTACAAATTTGAGTTAAATATCTTGTAAATGTGACTAGATACTTGAATTCATGGGTAAGATAGATTAAGTATAGTATGGAAGATGTTATGCATTCTTATAAAAAATTTTGGGGTAATATGTCTTTATCTAAAAAGTTCCCATTGTGTTCAAGGTGATAAAACAACAGGTTTGAGTTTGCCCAAATCCTAAAGACTTGTTTTATTGAGTATGTTCTTAGGATATCTCCATAGTATAGTGACATGGGTTCTATGGAATCAATTTCATCCTATGTCTCATGAAGAATTTTCAGGAAGACACAGGTGTCTTGACATGCCAATCGTTTTGGTTTTTCATTTTAATTCCAAATTTGTTACGCTTGAGTTCAAGGTGAGTAAGACCTAGTGTACTAGTGATCCACTAGAAATGTTTCATTTTTTGATATGTAGAACACTCCAAAGGTGGGGAGAGTGATTTAGGTTCTATTTATGTTTCCTTCCATGTATAGGGAACACATCCTATGAGGACTATTGGTAAATGGCTGGGTAATCTCATATGCGCTAAACGTTTGAAGGTCTAAATCATGGGGGTGATTTCTTGGAAGTGACCTTGACGTGGTTAGATATGCATGAAAACATCGAGAAACACCATTAGTATTAGAGAGACTTTAGTGTTTGGGTTTCAAATATCATGGAATTCCTTAGGTGGTGAAGGAATTATGGTTTCTTTAATGGTGGTGCATCGGCGGGTGAAGTTGATCTTCTTCCTAGAATTTGACAAGTTGTGATTCGACCATTATTCCTTCCCATAATTGGGTATAATTTTTGGGAACCCATTAAAAACCACTGTGGGTAATATTGTTTAGTGAAGATCATTACCTCTCTCTTGAAATCTTCCTTGATTAACTAAGAGAGAATTGGTCATACACGAAAAAAATGTTTTAAAGCCATTGGGATTGTTTGAAAAAATATTAGTCTGTGTTGCACCTTGAAGAGTGGTTTTTGTGTGGATTGGTTAGTCCTGAGTTATAATTTGTTTCCTATTTAGTAATTCCATGAACACACTCTTGGACACCATCCATTCATTCCATTAAATCGATCGTCATGCAGATTCCACTCTAGAATCACCCAAAGATCAAGTGTGGTTGTTTTGACTTATGACAGCATCTCACTAGTATGTAATGAGTATAAACTAACATGGTATAGTTATTTAGACTCAATATATTTTATTTCTCTTATGAAAATTTGGCAGCCTAACGGCGTCACTTAAACTTCAAAAAAAATGAATTGAACAGATCAAATAGGGTATCTCATCATATGATCATAAGAGATCAGTATGATAGATATAGTGATCATACCCCAACATAATTAAAAGGAACTTGGAATATTTGACATGAAAATCGAACTTGAAAAAATGAGAAGGGTGAAAGAATCACTTAAAAATTCGGCAGCCTAACGACGTCACTTAAACATTCATAAAACGAAATGATGAGAGTAAGAGGGGATCTCTCATAATATAAACATGAAAGGGGAAGTAGGAGGAATATAAAAGAACATCCTCTCACATAAGAGAATGGAGCATAAAAGGAATGACATAAAAGAGATTACATGAAAAGAAAGAGAGGGGTCAGATCCCTTACCTTAAAACGTGACTCTTGAAACTCAATGTTTTGGACCGTGAGAGCTTGGGGGCACCTTGGGAGGACTCCTTGGGAGGTAAGGAGACCAGAAATTCGTTTGGGGAGAGTTGGGAGTGAAAACTAAAGGAGTAAAGTGTGGGTATTTATAGGTAAAGTGAGGGGAGAAGGCATTAATGGCCAAGGGGCACCTCATTAGTGGTTTTGGAAAAACCATGGGCTTGCCCATGGTATTTTCCCATGGTATTGGACACATGGGACACCTCATACCTTATCTTACTATTAATAATTCGACCATATTGAATATATACTTAATACATCATTTAATGTTGTCATTAAACACCCATAACTTAAAAACTATATTTTCATTATTCATCGAAAATTCAACTTTCTCAGAATAATCCAAAAATTTCACCTTAACCAAATATCGATGCTCTAAAGACATTTATGAACTCCATTTTATAAAAATAATTTTCTAAATAATTTTAATTTAATTTTTAATTAAAAACACTATTCCTCGAAAATTTGTTTTTTTCAGAAAAATCCCCAAAAATTACCATAACATAATATCGATGCTCTGAGTTCAAAAATAAAGTCATTTTTATAAAAATATTTTTCTAATCATTTTTAATTAAATTTATAATTAAAAAACACTATTCACCTAAAAAAACTAATACTTGATTAATCATTTATGAAACCGTTATTTACCCATTTTATTGAATCACATTACATAATCTAGGTGTCTGAATTATATTAAAACTTTCTTTGAGTGAAATTACTAATCCATTTAGTCACATTACTAATCCTAAGCGTAAAATCACTATTCATAATTTACTATTCATAAAAAATTAAATTGATCTTATTAGACTCCAAATTACTTACTGAACACTTTAGTAGAAGACCATTTTTTGAAAATCATTACACATCATTAGTAATTTAGGGTTTACATAAATATTTTAAAATATCCTTTTTACAAAATTCATCAATAAAATACATTCTAAAATTATCTAGACATTTGAAATTTCACAAACATCACTAAAGGAAGAAATCTCTATTTATTCACCCGAAAGGATTACACAATGAAGCTAGGGTCTCGTCACATAGCCCCTTATAACACCAGCATAAGACCTAAGTGTAAGGTGTGCTATGGTGAGAGAATATGATGGAGGCTCAGATAACATTTCCCTAGTAGTAATCTCTACTAACTTGAACTTCTCCCGTAGGCGTTTCTGTTCAAGCTTGACACGCTGGAGTTCGGCTTGGGCTTGGTCCAAAGCGAAGCCCACAGATGCTACCTCCTTCCCAAGCTCTGATAAGTGGGCTTCATAAGGGTCGAGTCTACTGGATGAAGCCATCGACTCCTCTTTCTGCATTAACCATTAACATATTATTAAATCATTAAGAGTAAGATAATATACTACTCAAAAAGATTGGTTCGTTACAACTTAGGGAATGAAAAAACAAAAATAGAGAAGATGGGGAAGAGATTGAGGCCAAAAAGTGTACCAAATTATTTCCCTCACACCACGTATAGAGGATAATGGTTCCATTGGGTAGTAGAGACATGAATTTGCAGATGAGGAACTTCTCTTTATCATTAATTAATTATTATTCTAGGATATATTGTAGGTACCCAGCCAAGATGTAGGTATATGTTTTTAAAGTCTTCAAAACATTTAAGGCACAAAATTAGTTGCAATATAGAATGAACACAACGTTTTTAGGACCGGTGGATAAGACAAGGGTGATGTTGAAGAATGTATAATCTTCCATGGGATTCTATGTAAAATCAATATAGACTTATTTTTATATGATAAATTGATCATGTTGAATCTTGAATTTTTATAGGTTTTATTTGTTTTCAATTTGTGTCAATATATGAAAAAATATATATTGAAAAAATAAGCGGAGTTCCCAAGAATATTGGGGAAGGTTTGAGATACCAATAAGGGTAATAAGATAAATAGTATACACGATAGTTGAAGTACCACCATGAATCATAGAAGAATGGTTGATATTATGGGTCAAATGTTAAAAGGGGAGATTTTATAGTGGTTCCACTATTTTTGTTGGAAAAGATTTATAACATTAGAGTAATTTATTTGATTAAATATTATATTCAAATAAAGAATGATTGGGTTTATAATGGCGTTCCATTATAGAGAAGTATTATTATCACATGAAAAACTATATTGATGAAGTTCTAATCATTTATAATGATCAATGAACTAGAATTTAATGATTGAGAACGTTTTGTAATAGTTTTGTATATTTTAAATTGTTTGAAAACCATAGGATTCTATTCAAGGATGATCAAAGATGATTTTTTGAAGGAATTTGAAGATAGAAGAAAATTTATATGTATAATAAAAACTCTTTAGATGATGATTAAAATAATCAATACATTTGAAAATGATGGAATTTGGGTTATAATATGAAATTTACATTACAGACATATTATATTTTATGTTTTTAATGTTGGTATTTAAGAAAAATATAGTTCTATTAGTGTCATCCAAAGGACCTGGCCTAAACACTAGTTAGGTGGGAGACCAACTTATAAAATTATCATGACCCCCTCCCTCCAAAGATGCCCCTCCTGAGATTGCAATGAGGGAAGAGAGATAATGATCCATGGCTCCAGCCTCTAGTAGGACCTGGGGTGGTGACTAACACCTATGGTATAGAATCTCATGAAATAGGTGGAATTACCATTTTTATAAGAAAAAAATATTGGGAGATAAGACGATCCATCCCGAAACAACTCTAATAACTATATAAAAGAAAACCCAAAATTCATCCCACATTAATGTTTGAAGTAGAATTGGTACAAATATAAAGATAATATCCAATGTAAATACCCAAACTTACAAAGCTAAGAAGCGACAAGAAATTTTTCCCAAATTCTGAGCTAGTAATATCCATCACGGTCCACATAAACCTTCTAGAAACCTGAAAGTAATTTCATAATTTATGATGAGAATAGAATTATAATCAATAGGAAAAACCAATTTCTCTTTTGCAGAACTGGGATAAGAATACTAATTTTACAATGAAAAAAATAACCAAAAAAACCTAATAAGGTATCTTATCTATCCCCACCTCACCAAGTAACTCTCACTAAGTATGACAAGTCAAGTAAAGTAATATAGTAAGCACATCAATAATAGGATTCCCCACACCACTTTCCCCATAATTAGCCACTCTGAAACCCTAATGGAAAATTCCTAGATTCTATCAACTCTTATGAAAGTACCACATCACAAACCACTCGCACACACCTAGTCATCACAACTAGTCCCAAAAACTAGGAAAATAAAAGTCATCACATCTCTCATGAACACAGCTTGGCCTCACAACCACATGATATCCATCGAAACCCACACGACATACCACATCACATCCCGAAAAAACCTTGTAAAACGCAAGACATCTCATCATTAAGACACCCAAGAAATACAACACATCTAATAGTAAAGTCTCATAGGAAGCACAACAATCCTTCAACACCTGGGCCTCATGAACCACTACATGCGTGAAGAATCTTGGTCTAGAACTACCAGTAAGAGGGAGTGGGGAATATTTGGTGGTCATCCATCCATCCTTGCACTTGGTTGCTTAGAAAATACACCCTCCCACATAAAAATGGCGTTGTTTGGAACATAGTCCTCAACAAGGGTGTGGTGCGTATAGAAAACACAAGGAAAATGTTGGACTGTATATATAATATCAAACACCCAATCCCAACCTATGGGTTATAAATAAAACTATCAACAACCATGTGATACCACAATATCTACAACTACCACTATTTGAAATTATTAACACTAGTAATAGATATTTTAGAAGATGATAAATTAAATCTATCAAAGAAAATCCACAACTCAGATATACCCCCAACCTACTCATTTTACCACTTATCATTACTCATTTAGGATGCCATTTATTCATTCCATTCCTACCAGGGAAACTATCAAAAATAGAACACAACACACCATATAGCATAAACCATGCAGAGGAAAAAATAACCACAATAAAGAAACTAACATCATATTTCCACTCCATCCAACACCCATACCAACCATAACCAAAATCAGTATTCAAATTCATTCCACCCAATACTTCCTCTAAATATTAAAACTCTCAACACACAGCCCAACCCAACAACCCATATCATCAAAACCAAAACATAAAACCATGTTGTATAACAAAACCACACACATCACACCCAAAAACATAAACATACCACAACCAAAACCTGTAACCCTGCTACTCAAACACTTCCATCCATTCAACAATAAATCAATCTATACACCTAAGATCCCATGACACCACCTACACCACCCCACCTTGTAGATGTGATCTAAACCCATGTACCATACAACCACACAAGGAATAAGAAGAAAAAAACCCACACACAACACATGGCCACACCAAACAAGGTAGGGTGTTTCTAGATTTAGCATACATTTGTTCTTTGATCCCACTTTAGTAATTCAGGGGTTATCACAGAACAATTTTGATCCAAGGTAAAAAATTTATTTAACAGATAATACATATTGAATTAAATAAATATATACATCTATTCAATGAATGATAAAAAAATCCATCATAATTTATCCTGAGTGCACAAACAAAGGCCACCATTGACTATGATTTTTAGTATGAATATAGAACATATATATCAAAACATCAATAAATAGTAAAAAAAGCATTTTTTTCCTTTTCCCCTTCCCCCATTTATTTTTATTGTAGAATAGATTATCTTTATTAAACATGGATTCAGCTTCTTCACATGGGAAATATTCATACACCCACCCTACATGATATAATAATAATAGATATGATGGGATCCCCACCTTAAGAAATACATGATCCATACCTCCCCCTTGCACCAAACAAGGGGTGCAAAAGGCTCTAGAGAAACAAGATCCATGGGAAAAACAACTAAGAGTGGCTCCTCAAGGAAGAAATGATCTGGGGAATCTGAGTATCAAGATAAAATAGAAAGAAATTATAATGTATAGGTGGATCTCATTTAAGGGGTATAAATGAGACTCAAGGGATATAAAACTGTTTTGAACTCCCCATTTAAATTATATATTGACCACATTATTTGAATAACATAAAATATCATAGGATTTTTGAAATTAAATATATATTTTAAATCTGTTAAAATGGATTAAAAAACAATTAAATATGTTTTTATACTCATTTTATATAAGAAAATGTTAAATGGGAGAAACTAGAGAAACGGGGAGAAATAGAAAAATCTAAAAAAAATTTGGAACTGACTCACCGTTGAGTGAGTCACCTTTTGGAGATTCATTTTTGGGTCAGTTACCATTTAGTGATTCACCATTTGGATAGTCACTGTTCAGTGATCTACCATCACAACTCACTACTATGACCCACTGTCAGTGAATGAACAACGCGACTCACCATTAGTGAGTCATTGACACGACTCACCATCAATGTTTCCCCAATGTGACTCACCATTAGAGAGTCACTAACATGAATCCACATCAGTGATTCACCCACATGATTTACCTTTCTTACTCACCAGTCCTGAATCACCATTGCCACATACTAGTGGATGAACCATAGTAAGAGGAGATACCATTAGTGACTCACCATCTTGAATTGCCATTGGAAAAATCACTATTGTGACTTACCAGTCTTGACATACCGTTAACAAACTACAATTCTTAACATTCCATTGGAAAATTTTGAAAAACTAGAAAACTCTTAGAAAGAGCCACTGTGGTCACAAGAACACCTCAAACACTTGATTATCACAAAGGAATGGAACAAGAAGGTCCAGACCATTACTTCAGATACCTATCAAACTATTATCGTCCTTGGGAATTGAAATCCACCCTAAAAGGAATACTGGGGTCTAAACAACCACCCCATGACATACCTTACAAGGTTCCTGCAATGCGTGAATCACCGATATTGACTCAACACAACAATATTCAACGATAAACCACCATATGTTTTACGAAAGCTAGAGTGAAACCTCAACATCAAAGAACACATCCTATGATATCTATTACTACAACATACAACATGACACACCACACCAACCCAACAACAGTTCCATCCAGAACACCTGAATATGGAAATTACTTCTTCCATGTCAAGATACTATCCTCTCTGGGTGACACTAACTCACCCACACCAGTTTAATGAAATATTCACTAATGCATCACTATAAAGAATTTGGTCATCCCCTATTTATATGCCTTGATTTTATAATACATTTCAAAACTAGGAAACCACTTACCTCATAAATAACAAGGGTCAAGAACAAAATTAAAATGGGAATCACAACAATAAAAAACTAAGAACAAATATAGGTACTGGGAACGCATCTGCATCTCCATTTCCCATGTACTCTCCTCCATGAAATCATGCCTCTGCAACACATGAACCAAGGGAATGGTCTGTACACACAAAACGTTGTCCCAATTAAACTAGATAACTACTGGACAATCCATGAATGTCATATCATCTTTGAGATATAAATCTACCAATTTAGTGACATGAATGTCATCGTGAAGATACTGACTAAGCCGGGATACATGATAGACATCTTGGAATTTCTACATATACAATCGAATTAACAAATTATATTCCACCATTCCAACTATCCCTAACACCTTGAAATGTCTAATAAACCTTGGAGAAATCTTAGTCACCTTCTAAACCTTCGCTGCCAACTTTGAGGGGAATTCTTTAAGAACGTGTGGTCCCATCCTTGAACTCAAAGGGACTCCCTATGTGATCGACGTATGACTTATTCAAATCTTGTGAAACGTTAATTCTCCTTCGAATGAGGTGAAACTTCACTTTCATGCTCTGTACTAATTCAGGACCAAGAAAAGTTGTCTCCCCAACCTCTAACTAGAACAAAATAAAATGACACTGTCTTACATAAAAACATTCAAACAGATCTATACCAATGGAAGAGTTATAACTATTACTGTATGAAAACACTAATAAGGGAAATTGTCACACCCAAGATACACCAGGGTCCAAAATGCCTTCTCATAACTTGTCCTGCAATTTCTGGATAGTCCGTTCTATCATCCCATCTATTTGAGTGTGGAAGGTAGTGTTGATGTATAATTGATTTCCAAAAGTATACTGAAATCCACTGCAAATATGAAAAGTAAAATATATATCCCAATCCAAAATAATGTATCTTGGATCTCTATGTAGCCACACAACCTCATCCATATACCTCTTGGTGAAGGCTTCCACTACGTCTAAATCCTTGATTTCTATGATGTGAGATAATTTCATCATCCAATCCACTACAACCCATATTACATCATAAAATCCTTGATCCATGGGTAATATTATGATGAAATTAATTTATATGTCATCCCACTTCTTCTAGGGAACATCTAAGGGTTTTAACAAGACACCTGGTACAAGGTTCTTAGCCATCATCTACTGTCACACTAATCACATTATTAGAAAATATGCCAGTTCTCATTTCATCTGAATCCACCAAAACATCCCTCCCAAGCCAAGATATATCTTGAAAACACCTAGGTTTTCCACTAAAGGAAAATGGTAAAACACATGGATAAATACCTTGGGATTCACCACTGGAACAAACAACCTTTAATGGAATAACATCCAATTCTTACCATCCTTCGACCATCCCTCTAGAGAATCACCATGGTCAATTTGATTGTGCATCACCTCTACCTATGAGTGTCCGCACTGAGACTCCTCCACCTTCTGTATTATATAATACTAAATCATCATCTAAAACAAGAAGCCTCAACTTTGATCCATTCCAACATCTATGTGCATGGCGAATAACTCTTCAGTCTCTTATAATGCATCTGAAGATTCCGGAACTACCTCCTTCAATGAATACATTCTGAAATCATCAGCCACGACATTCCAATTTCATATGTTTTAAGAGATAATTTTAGTCTTGTAGAAAATATATCCACATCAACTTTCACATGTTCATATCTTATTGGGAAATGATATACCTCAAAATCATGTGATTCTTGAAGACCAGAAAGAGATCCCCAATGGGGTAATTTCTCCACAACCTTAGTTCGAACATAGTGAACATCTGGAAACTAGAGCAGTAGAACACTGAACAAAATCCCCTTCAGATAGATAAACCCTTCCTAGTACTACTCAATAAAGATAATTTTTGTGTCTCTACTAGTCATATCAATAAAATGAGGCTGTAAATAAATCGAAATAGGGTATAAAGCTCCAATAATAGCATACAAGGCCGAGAAAACAATGAACCTATGAAAAAGTCATTGTTTCAACACAAGAAAAAACTTATATGACCTTATATAGATCAACTATTCTACTATATTATGACACCAAATATCAACGAAGTGTACCACCCTTTTCCAGAACAGACACTTCGAAAACATCACATAGGGATAGTGGCATTGAAGGACAACCAAGATAGTCCTCAGTTGCTCAGTATGCACTTCTTATAAATTTTAGTATATTAGGATGTCATCAACGAATATGCTGTTGAACTAGTCCAATAAATCATTAAAAATAGAGTTAATTATCCTCATCAACATGGCTGCTGCGTTCGTAAGACAGAATAATATAACCACACACTCGAGGTGCCCATATATAAACCGAAATGATGTTTTCAATATATCACTTACTTTGATCCTCAACTGTTAATTACCAGACCGTAGACCGATACTAGAAAACCAACTTGCTCCCCTTTGTTGGTCAAAAAGAGTTTCTACCCTTAGGAGATTTTAACAGTTCTTGACTGTATCCTGATTCAATGAAAAGTATTATATGCACAACCTCAGAGCACCATTTTCCTTCTTCAAAAACAATATTAGATCGCCCCACGATGATATTCATGGCCTGATGATGGACTTCTACATCAGATCATCTATCTGAAAGGTCAACTCCTGCATCTCTAAAGGTCCCATACAATAATGTTCCATCAATATCAGAGAAGAACCAGGATGTAAGTCTGTCCCAAATGAAACATCATATAGATGGGGTAGAATCATAACCCCCTATATGAAGACATCTGTGAACTCCCAAAAATGGTGGGAACCTACTCTATCTTAACATCCACTATTTCCACAAATAGATCAGAAAACAAGTAAATAATTGGCTCTATAGGTCAAATTCCCATCAGACAACTCTGCCCGCAAATGAAAAACATACGTTTTCCATCCACATATGAAAACACAACTATCCTTTTAAAATTATTCAATGAAATCATGCATAGAGAACAATGTGTTTATTCCTAGTATAAAACTATACAATTTCATGTGTAATAAGAAAAGATCCCCATGGGATTGATGTGGTCCCAACATCAGCCTACATCCCTGGCACAAATTGAACAAGCTGACTAGACTTCTAACTTGCATACTAAAAACCATGGGAACATGAAGCGTGTCTATATCTCATCCCAGAACATAGGATAGAGTAGGTGAAAAAAAGGTGTGATAATCTCTTGAATCAAAAAATGAGCAAGAAAGATTTTTAAACAAACTGATCGTACCCCAACTGATCTATGGCTCTATTAGCACAGCTGCCTCTACGGTATGAAGATTACTACACATAGATCCTCTTCACCTCTACTGATGACCTCCTCCTCGATCATACCTAGGATTAGGTCCCTGATTAACACCCTAATGTCATCCTCTACCTAATCCTTCTCAAATTGATGGAGTGTGAGGCTCTTGTCCATCTTTCTAGAATTGCCCCCATAGACAACTGCAGCTGTGGTGGGAACTAGACCTTCCCACACATTATTGAGCTTGAACGGCCATCGAGCACTAAATTTAAAGATTCCTACAGACTCCACATATAAAGAATACTCACCCAAGTCACATAGGATATTCATGAGGAAAAAATGTAGAAACAGAAACCATTTAGATGGCCTCTCCACTAGTTGGTACCTCAAAGGCCCTAAAACCTAATACATGCTGCTGATAACCTTTCCCTTAGAAGAACTAGGCTAAATCCATTATTTTTTAGACCTCAACATGACTGAACCCTCTCAACTACCTCCAACTTCTTCTGGAACTCTAGGTATGTTGTCAATGTAAAGGGAGTGACTATGTACTGGAGATAAGGACAAAGTTCCTCCTCTAGGCATCTCTCACAAGTATCCTTTAACAAAAACTATTCAAGATAAAAATGAAGTAGATCCTGGAATATGATCCCCAGATCCTATACCAATATACTCCCCTACAAGAGTGAGAGTAACTCCTATATCTTCTCAGCTTATGTGGTTGAAGAAATAAATTATTCTAGGAACTCCTTATCCGAATTGACCCATATAGCATTAGCATCCATTCTCTATCCTAGGTAAATAATCCACCACTAATGTGTAGATCCCTTAATAAGGACCACCTTCATTGGAACTCAGTAATCCGTCATAGCCCAGATAAAACTAATGGTTATCAAAAGATACTTGAGCCATCTATCTATCTCCATGTTTGAAATGCTTTCCTCATACTTTCCTGGAGTCTTTCACTGGATAGAATGTATCATTTTTTACCACTGTTTGTCCTCCTCCACTTGGTCAACCCTCTATCGATCAACTATGTCAGCATGCTAAGCCTCCATTTCTTGTATTACATAGAGAGGGTGACTAGGTTCCATAGATGAAAGGTAAAAACGGAATTTCTAAGCCCGAGTAGTATGGAATATTATTTAAGATTCATTTTAACTCATTATTTATTTAAATTCCTTGAAACCAAAAATTCAAATAATAAAAAAAGTAATTATGAGGTTTGTACCATACCTTGGGTCTCCAGCCTAAAAACGTTGTATCCTTACTTGGTTTTTCGGTAGGCGTAGAGTCCTTGCATCAAATCACAGGGGGCCAGAAATTCCATGTCCTAGATGGGTTTCCTTAGCCTATGTCCATCACCAATATCAAATAACATTGTTTCCCTAATAACCCAAGAAAACCACACTATTACTAACTCAAAGAATCATCCTATCTCTCAAAAACCACCTTTGATACCATTCTGTCATGATCCCCACCCTCCAAACATTCCCTTCAAGAGATAAAATGATGGAAGAGAGATAATTCCCCCCCGAGTCCTATCACCAGTAGGACCTAGGGTGGAAACTAACACCAAGTGTATAGAATCTCACAAAATGTGAAGCAATACACAATTTATAAGAAAACATGATCGATATATTAGATGGTACATCCCCAAAAGAACTCCAACAACTATATAAAAGATAAACCAAAATTCATCCCACATGCTTGTTTAATTTAAAATAGCTACAAATATAGGGAAACACTCCAAAGTAAATACCCAGAAGAACATTGTAAAGTATAGAGATTGTAGCTATCCAAAAGTCCAAGATATTTATGTCCATTATGGTCCCCCTAATCCCCTTGGAATCCTAAAAGTGATTTTATAACGTAGGATGAGTATACAAGTGTACTCAGTAGGAAAACCACAGGCACATGTGCACAAGTGGGAGAAGCATAAAAATACTCTTGTGAGAAAACAGAATAACCACAAAAACATAACAAGGTATCCATGCCATCCCCACCTCACCAAATAATACTAACCAAGTAATGAAATTCATGTAAAGTAATATGGTAAGCACATCCTTGATAGGGTACTCTAACTACATTCCCAATGATTATCCACTCTCACACCCTAAAACATCTTCTGGAACTACTACCTATTCCAAACATACCACATCACAATCCACCCACACACACCATGATCTCATAGCTAGTCCCACAACCTGGAAAATGAAGATCATCACATCTCAGATGCACACACCTGGGTCTCACAATCACATCATGCTTGCAGAAACCTGAGCCACATACCATGACACATCCGGAAAACACATAGAAAATCACAACACATATCATCCAAAATACTAATGGGAAACACAACACATCCCATCCTGAAGAATCTTGGGAAACAAAACTTGCCCGCACACACCTGTGCCTCACAAACGACTACCTTCTTGATGAATTTTAGGTTTTCACCGCCTAGAAGAGGGAGAATTTAAGAGTGGGTGTCCAGTCATCCATCCTCCCATAGGGATGTTTGGGAAAGACATCCTCCCACATGAAAATGGATGTGTTTTTTACATGGTTCTCAACTAGGGTGGGGAATATATTGAAAAAACAAGGAATATACCACTATGTATATATAGTATCAAACACTCAAGAAAAACCTATAGGTTCTGAATCAAACAATCATCCACCCAAATATATTGGCATCTATACAAAAACTTAAAAAAAAATTTATTAACTCTAGTAACAGTCACCTTATAAGTAGATAAATGATTTCCATCCACAAAAATCCATCATTAAAACATAACCCCTGACCAACTCATTTTTCCAATAATCATTATTAATTAAGGAATCCATTTTCTCATTCCATTCCCTCCCATCATACTAAAAACCACATCACACAGTAAGACACATAACATAAAACATGTAAAGGAAAAATGAACAACTATAAATAAAATCACATCATATTTACACTCTGTCTAACACACATACCAACCACTGCCATAATAATTCCTCAATGTAATTCTACCCAGTCCTTCCTCAAAACAAAAAAAACCACAAAACATAGCCAAACACATCAACACATCTAATCTCGACCAATCCTGAAAACCCCACTGTATAACAGCACCACACCCATCACACCCAACAATATAAACATACCAAAACTCGAACCTAAATCCTTGCTACACAAAAACTTCCCATCCATTCCACAATAAATCAATATATCAACCTGGGATTCTATTACACCACCCATACCACCCCACCTTGTAGCTATTCTCTCAACCCCAATACCACACTACCACAGAAGGTACATAACAGATCAAAAACACAAACAACAAACAACCACACCAAAAAGGCAGGGTGTGTTCAGATTTGTCAAACACACATTCATTAATCCCACATTGATAATTAATGGGTTATCACAGAAACAAGTTCAATAATGGGGGAATCCATTTATTTAACTGATATATGTATTTAAACAATTTTAGAAATACATCCATTCAAAACAAAATTGGAAACAAGACATTAATTTCATTCTGAGTGAACAAACAAAGACCACAAATGACCACGATTTTCAGTGGGCATGTATCCCATATAGGTCAAAATTTGAATAAAAATTAAAACAGAAGCATATGTCACTTTTCCCCATCCCCCGTTTATTTGAGTAAATCTAATTCAATTATAATTATTAAACTTTTATTCAACTTCCTTCACATGGGAAACATTTGTACACCAACCCCATGTGATACACAATTAGCGGGGAAGAATGGATACCAAATTCAAGAAACAAGTGATCAACATATCCTAATTATGACAAATAAAGGTTGTGAAAGGATCTAGAGAATAATGAACCAAGGTTTCAATAAAAATATGTGGCTTCTCTGGAAAAAAAGGTTCTAGAAGGCATGTGTATAAAGATGAAATAGAAAGACGGAACAATGGAAAGGTGCCTTTCTTTGAAAGAGATGATCTGAGAATCAATGTATATAAAACCATTTTGAATTCCCCATTAAATTTGTATCTTTTCCACACATTTTATAGTAACCCAAGTTTCACATAACTGGATATTACATCATTTTAGATGAATATTTAGAACATTACAAAATTGCATTCCTGATGACTAAAATAGTTTATTATTTTGGAATCATTGAAAGAAAATATTATATCATGATGAAAGATATTCAAGATCACCCATAAATATTTCCACCTTTAGTATCTCTACCGAAAATGACTATTCATAACTTTTAGAAAGGAAACATAAGAAATAGGATAGATCAGATGCTCGTAAATGGAAAATATGGGAGAGATGTAAGTTGAAATATGAACATTGGGGTATGATAAAGCCATCATAATATTCGGATATCATACACTTCATATCAAATACCATTAACATGAGTTATGGGATAAATAATGGATGTCATAATAAAAAAATAAAAAAATATATATCAATATCCATAAAAAAATAAATCTGTGGAATATAACATAGGATATATGGGATACATATAAAAATAGAAACTTTTATGCCAAGGCTACAGACCAAAAATATTATAACATATTAGGCTTGGGCTACGACCCATGTACCTACATTGGGATTGGTCTGTAAACTCGTGTACCCGCCTTATTTTAGGATTTGACCACAACCCATGTACCTTCTTATTTTTGAGCATAGGGTATGACCCTTATCCCCTATTTCTTTTTGTCTTGGGCTACAACCTAGTAACCATATTTATTTTAGGCTTGGGCTACAACCCATGAACCTTATTTCCTATAGTATTGGGATACAAACCAGGTAACTTATTTCTTTTAGGCTTTGCCTAAATGCTATGAACCTTCTTTCTTTTTGGGTATGGATACATCCCATGAACCTTATTTCTTTTAGGACATGGGTATAACCCATGAAACATTATTCTTTTAATCATGAGATACAATGAATATACCCATTTAGATCATATAAAACATATTTTTATCCATTTCATTGAACAAAGATATAGGTCCCACTCATCACATAATGAAATCTCACATGCATGTTCTAAAAAACATTCAGTATATCATAGAAGATGAAAATAGATTGGTTCTATAAACATATATCATATCCCAAAAAATAAAATAGTAATTAATAAAATTTCATCCCAATATAACCTATGGAAAATAGATCAATTGCAAAATCATCTCATCTATGGATAACCCGTGAAAATAAGCACGCTTTGAAGGCAAATAACTCATTGAAAATAAAATTATTTCATAAAGACCATGAAATTAATAGTTACACATACATATAAAAGATACGAATAAAACCATTATATAATTTTTTTCATAATGGTATGAGTAACATCAACATATTCCATATTCGATGGAAAATAATTCTGAATCATAAATTAAAACATTTTTTGAAGAAAATATCCTTTCTCCTTTGAAAAAGGTTTTTTAATACATAAAACCAATTAAAATTAATTTTCATTGAACATTAATTGAAAAATTATAATGAATACTTTAAATCAATTTAAAAACAATTTTCCTTGAATGTTTCTCTTAAAAAAGTTTTCTTAAATATTAACCTTTTAAAATGAAAAGTAATTTTCAAAGAAATGATGGTGAATAAATCCGTACATGTCGTACAAGGTAAAAATAACATTCTTTTTTGTACTATTAAAATGATAGAAGGAATTACTTGTTCGAATAATGTCAAGAATGTTCCCTTTAAGAGATTTGTAAAATATAAAATGGGTAAAATTTTCTTTTAAATCATATAGGATAATGGTATAATATTCTTGGAAACCCTTTTTACAAAACAATGATTTCTAACCAAATGGTGGTTAAAGTTGGGGTTTCATAAAAACACTAGCTTAAATATATTTTGGATAAAAGAGAATAAAAATGGTATCAATATAAGAGTAAATCAAGGAATACCAGAAGAGAATAAATTTCTGAACGTTTTAAAGAGATGGATTATAGTATTTCATCAAATAAAGAATAAAAAAACATTCTTGAAAAGCGATGAGATTGTCCCAATAAAATATTATAACATGGTTTCATGGGATCATAATATAAATGTAATAAATTAAATTAAATAATGCTTAAAATTTCATTAAAACGTCTAGATTCCTGATATAACATGTAAAATGGAAGTATATGCACCTTAATAAATGATATTTGGTGCATAATAAAACATGAGTCTCAAAGAAGGAAAATTGAGACAAAACTATTTTATCGAATTGGTAACTATTGAATCATAAACCCCATGAAAGAAGGATCATAAAATAAACATTTAAATACCAATAAATTTAAATTTATAATAAAATCATGGGTATTTCATACACCACCAAAAAATTAAATATTAGAAAAATTAACATGTATCTCATGGAAATTAAATGTGAGATGGAATTTGATTACCTTGTGTCTTAACTCTCATCATACTCGTTCAATAGAACTATATAATAAATAAAAATTTAATAAAAATATTTTAGATAACAATATTATTTTATCTAATACCATATATTCTTTGATTATGACCTTATATTACCCTCTTGAAAACGATCCTTGGTTAAGGTTTCACTTCAGGTAATATTTTCTTTGTTATTCGTATGTGTCTTAATTTGTTATATCATTCATACATATACTTATATCATGATTCTAGAATTTAAATCATTGTATAAATATTATTTATATCCATTATATTCATATTATAATATTATATATCATAAATATGTATAAAATGTAATACACCATTCCTAGAGACGGTAAGCCTTACGTTTGCATGAACGGTGTTTCCTTTTTTGTTATCGTATTAAATGAAAGTATGTAAATGAAAAGTATATATATATATATCATTAATAGAGTACAATTATTATATAATATATGTTCATTATAATTATCCTTAATACATTTCATGTGGTGTGTGAACGAATCACATCGGTTTGAGGGGGGTGGTAGTCCACAGTTCCTCAAATGAGATTATCATATTAAAAAATGGAAAGTAAAGATATGAATGTTTAAAGAGTAATAAAAAATATTAAATACATAATTATATAATATATAACATATATAAATAGTGTTTCCATTGTAATTTCCACCTTGATTGGTGGAAAAGTAGAAATTAACAATCATCATTTCGTGAGGTATTAGTTTGTCGTACACAAAAAAGTATGTTTGAAATCGATTAGATGTAGGTGTGTGTATGTGTAGGTAAAATACATTTAATAAAAAAAATAAAGGATTATTTATAACATAGGTTTTGTTACACAATGTTGAAATATATACACTAAAGGGGGTGAATAAAGAAAAATAATGGAAATGATCTTGAGATAATATGTTACCTTTTAATCGGGTAACTAATTTTTGTTTGTGCCAAAAGGCATATTTGAGAGGATTTATCCATAAAGATGAGTATCATGGTCGAATGTACTATTTTTTTGAGTCTACATGGGATGATCTTTAACGAACATAAATGTTTTGATAGGTGTAGGGAATGGGTAGAGATGGTGGCCTTTTATAGTGGAAGTGGAGTGGAACTCTAATAAATATTTTAAGAGAGAATTAAACCAATGTTTTTCATGTTTCAAGTGGATCAAATAATGTTCCATGTTTAAAATAAATGATTATAGGGTATAAATATGTCAATTAATTGGGTGTTTTTTATGTTTCTAGTTTTTTGGGGTCTTAAATTTATGTTTTAGTACTTAATAATGTAATTTCTCTCTTAACCTATGAAATTAATTTCAACCAATTTCACAAATATTCTTTTCAAAAAGAATTTGATATTATTATCCATAATATATTTTTATGATTATAAATTTTTAATCCATTCTTCCAAATTATATTTTTAGAAGTAGAAAAAATTAACTTAAAATTAATCATAATTACAGGACGACACACCTAGTTTTTAATGTAAGAACATCCAAATGTTTTCATTAATTTTATATCCAATATCAATGTAAAATTGGTTATAATAACCTAAATTGGGTTAAATGTTAAATTTATTATCTATATAAGCTATTAAAAAATTAAAAATATTATTTATCCTTAATAATATATTAGATGAAAAATATGTTTTCAGTTAAAATCAAGTATTTTTTACTATTTATTAAAAGATGAATCCTTTCATAAAAATACCAAAAATTTTCCTAACCTAATTTCTATGATTCTCTTCCAAATATAAATTTTATTTTGACTTATTAAATCTATAAAATTTCCAAAAAATTAATTTAAAATGGGTTTTCCCTTAAAAGGTTGTAAAACAACATTTATAAAAAAATAAGTTTTCATGCATAAAATTAGGTTTGTTCGTATCTTATGTCTATAAAATCTAATGGATGAATGTAAAAAATATTTTATTGATTATATATCATATTTATTACATTATTATCACTTAAAAATTGAAATTAATTTAATTTTCTAGTTTATTATTTTTTAATATAGTAATATTTTTCCTTTATATTCAGTCTGTTTCAATATTCATTACTTTGTAACCTATGAATTAATCTTATATTTGTGCACACCCCATATTTTCAAAATTTTGATAATACTATTCATATCCCTAATCCTAATGTCTATGTTATTTTACATTTTAATAATATTTTTAATAATATATTATAGTTAGGTTACACTCAGTCTTACATGTTACAGAAGCTAGTGAGGAAGGTCAATGTTGCATGTAACATATGCCACCCTTATTGTTCTATATAATTTATTCCATGTTGGTATTGTGTATAATATACACAAAGTGGTATTTGTGTGAACGGAATGTTTGACTTAGTGAAAATCTATTTTAGTGTTTCGAGAAGTGAATAATATCATAAGATTAAATTAATTTGAAAACAAATTTCACCAAAACTATGGGTGTTACATTATATCCCCCTTAATATGATTTTCTCCCTTGAAATTAGTATAGGTAATCAAAGGATTAATACATGAATTTTTCAATTAAAGAAACCCACATCATGAAAATGGATACAAAAATGTCCCTTAAAAAGGGAAATTTACGACCATAACAGTTACGCTAATTAACATATAAATGAGTTTCCACATAGGAGAAAATAGGTTGGGAGTAATGATTGAACATGGAGGAAAAGAGTAAATATTTATAGGGAGTGATTATGGTCATTAATCAGAAGTAATTGAATGATCAAAGTAATGATGAGGAACTCAATCTCATAAACCTGTGATGATTCTAGAAGCCATTAGTTCAATAGAAATTATGGTATTAGGACAACATGTTATTTATCACGTTCATAATGGTTATTAATTCATGATCTATTTATATAAAAAAATTCATACACTATTTTTTCTTTTCTCAATTTCTAATACATCCATTATCTCATGGAATGAATGTCCACAAATACACTTTTAACGGATATTATGGCCCAAAAAAGAATAAAAAGTCTAACTATCAACATTCTTTAAACTATATATATATATATAATGCAATTCTACTATTTTATCATAAATATTTATTCAAAAAATATATATTAAACAATACATTTCATAGGGCAGTGGTAGTTTTGAAACCCTTATAACACTTCATTCATGGATTCAACACACACGACCTTGTCAAAATTTATTTCTTGTCTCCCAACATACACGATTTCCTTTTTTAAAACCACACTAATACAATATATAAGATGGAAATTACTGAAATAAGTTTAATAACTGATTATCCTTTTGATGAGGGTTTTCAAAAAAACTATATGCAAAATACTTACTCCAATGTTTAAGATAAACTTTTCATTGACACTTAACCTTATAACCCTTATTAATTGTGAGCACCCAAAACCATAGAAGATAGTTATGAAATAAGATTAACATTGATTCACCTATATATCAAAAATTATCTCTTATTTTTCACATTTCAAATATGTGAATACAATCATCATATATTCTCTTAAAATGTGGTAACAACTTGAATTTACAAAAATACTTCTAGAAAACATGCATGATTATTTATTCAAAATTGTATTGTATCTATTCCTTAATTAAAAAAATTATATAATCTTAATTGGTGAATTATAAACCACCTATCGACAATTCCTTACTTATTTCCAAGGTAATCAATACTATCCAATTTAATTATTCATATCCAATATATCTTTATCAAAAAATCATTATAGAAACATCATGCACTAATTATGGGTTACCTTACCTTAATCGAAATATCACATCACCACGAAATCAAATTTCTATTTCTTCATCACCATTTATCATTTCCTTTTAAATCTTTAATGAAATTAACTATTTTGTGATGATTTTAACATAATATATTAATTTCAAATAATAATTACTTCATTCATAACAAATTATTCTTAAAACATTATACATTTTTCATTAACATATTCCTTAATACCGCTTTACTAGATCATGAAATATGAATCATGTTGTACGGTTATTCAACCTCAATATAATCATGATTTTAGGTTCATTGTAAAAAATAATGGATGAACATCACATACCATTCACATGTCATTTACAGTCACAATATCTTCAGAAGTATGACCAATATTCGTAACACCTTCCTGATTCAACTTATAATATTTCCATTTAGAAAATCGATTATCATAATACCCATACATTCCAAATCTGAAACATTAAATTATAACCATGTTACTTAAAGTCATCCCAATTACAAAAACTGGAAATCGTGGGGTAAGAAATACATATCATATAAGAAATCCAAATAATAATGAAAAATTACTTATAAGATGTCTAAATAATGGAACCTTAATGAATCTATGACACCTTAGGTTTATCCTAGGTTATTAATATTTAACATAGGTTGAAATACTTCCTGATGGATTAGGAAGTGTTTGAAAATTCCAAAAGGATATCCCCTGGGAGGGTCAAACCAAGTGTGCAATAAGGCATGTTGTCATGTACTAGATTACCCTAAGCCAAGCCTGAAATGTATTCTCAGAGGTGTTACCACTAGATACATTAGTACCATAGACACATCCACTAGTTGTATCAAAATAGGTCTGTGTTTCTAGAAAACCAATCACTCGATAATTTAAAAACTTCCAAGAAATTTTCCTACACATTAATTCGTCCTTATACATATCCTTTGAGACACCCCTAGACATATAATTAGAAATATACATAGTGATATCACTATGGTTTTCTGATACTAGTTTCAAAATGGGGGAAAATATTTTCCATTGATAACAACTATAGTGACCCAGTCTTAACATACATTTATATTACATCATTTTAGATGAATATTCAGTACATTGCAATAAAAATACACTATTGAGAACCATAATAGTTTAGTGTCTATGGAAAAATGGAATCAAAATCTTCTGTCCTTGTGAAATATATTCAACATCTTCTCTAAGGATCTATATATTTAGAAAATCTACCTAAAACATGTCTTCATAATCTCTATAAAGAAAACAAAAGAAAGTGGTGAGCTCATATTCTTAGTAATGGTAAACAAGAGAGACACTGAATCGTAAACATGAACATAGGGGGACTGATAATTTGATCTTAACCTTTAAATATCATACCCTTAATATCAAATATCATAAACAAGTGTTGTGGGATAAATATTACAAGTTAAAAAGATATGAATCTTAATGAAATATACACCATTGTCAATGAAATAATAACTAAGGAATAAGACATAGGATTTTGGGAATATATATAAAAATAGAATAATTTATGTTAAGGATACATACCAAAACCATTATAACATGATAGGATTGAGATATGACTCATGTGCCTACATTGTTCATGGCCTAGCAACCCATGTTCCAAATTTCATTTTGGCTTGGGCTACAACCCATATACCTTCTTATTTTCTGTCTTAGGATACAACCAGTGTACCCTTTTCCGTTTAGTCATGGGCTACAACCCAGGAACCCTCTTTTAAAATTATTTTTTTAGATATAGGATAAAACAAATGGAAATTTTTTAATTTAATATTGTGATACAACCCATGAAACTTATTTATTTTTGTCTTGGGATACATCACACAAAACGTATTTCTTTTAGGCTTGGGATACAACCTATTAACCTTATTTATTTTAGGGGGATACAACCCATAAAACTTTTTTAATTTATGAATGGTCTACAAAAAATATACACATTGATCACATATTAAACATATCTTTACACAATTTCTGTTAGGGAGATATAGGTCTCACACAACACATAATGAAATCATACATGCATTTTACACAAAACATTCATCATATCCTGACCCATGAAAAGACATGGGTTCTATAAACGTTATATAATATCCCAAAAAATAAAATTGGAGTTAATAAAATTTCATCACTTAATAAAATATGAAAAAGATATAGGTTTCATAATCATCTCATTTAAGCATATCCTATAAAATTAAGGGTGTTTCGAAAGCATATAACCTATGGAAATGAAATAAATACCATAAAAACCATTACATTAAGCATTAAACATTCGTAAAAAGGATTTGAACGAATTCTTTAGATCATTTGTTATTATTTCATGAGTAACATCAATAGATTTCATCATAGGTGAAATATAAATTTTAAACATCAATAAAAACATTTCTTGAGTAAAATATCATTTCTCCATTGAAATGTAATTTTTAATACATAAAACAATTTAAAATTTATTTTCGTAGAACATAACATGAAAAATTATAAATAATACATGAAATAATTTTGAAAACAAGTTTCCATGAAAATTACAATTCAAAAGATTTCTTATATATTAACGTTTTAAAATAAAAAAAATTGTTAAATGAATGACGGTGGGTAAATCCATACATGTTGTACGTGGTAAAAAGAACATTCCTTTTTCACGGTAAAAAGGTTAGACGGAATTCATTGTTCAAAACGAAAAAATAATATTACCTTGGAAAATTTTGTAAAATAAAAAATGGTAAAATGTATTTTAAATCATATAGGATAATGGTATAATATTCTTTGAATCCCTTTTTAGAAAACATATATTTCTGACCGAAGAAAGGGTAAAGTCAGAATTTAAAAAAATTCAAATTATTTTGGATCAATGAATAAAAAAATTATACCAATACATGAGTATATAATGGATAATAAAAGGATAATAAATGTCATGAATTTACTTGAGATATGGAATATAATATTTCATGAAATGAAGAATAATCATAAAAAATCTTGAAAAGTAGTGATATTTTCTTATTTAACTATTATTAATTGGTAATTTGAGATCATACATTCCATGTAAGATAGGAAATTAAAAAAATCATAAAATATAATGAAATGATTTAGATTATCTTTATAAAATGTAAAATAGATGTATATACACCCCAATGACAGAGTTTATGTGCATTAAAAACATGAGTTTAGTGAAGGGAAATTGAGAAAAATCTATTTAACCGATTTGTTAACTTTTGAAACATAAACCCCATTAAATATGGATCATAAAATTTACATGTAAATAAACATAAATTTATTTATATAACAAAATCATGGTTAATAAATACACCACACAAAAATGAATAATTTGTGGAAAGAACATATATCATATGAAAATTAAAATTGATATGAAATCCCCTATCGTTGTGTATTGAATCTCATTGTACCTATTAAAATGACAAGTATAATAAATATAAATTTATTATACATGTTTTATAGAACCATTTATTGTATATAATACCATATTTTATTTTATTACGACCATATATTAACCATTTTTTAACGATCCAAGGCTAATGTTTCACTTCATGTAATGTTTTCTCTATTGTTCACATGTGTCTAAATTCATTATATCATTGGTCCTTATACTTATATCATGATTAAATAATTAAAATAAGGGTGTAAATATAAATTATATCAAAAATTTTAATCTTATAATACTTTATAAAATAACAATGTACCAAATTTGATTCACCATTTGTGGAGACGGTAAGCCGTACGTATGTGTGAACGTTGTTTCCATTTTTATTTCATATTGAAAGAAAGTATATAATTGACATGTATATATATGTACCTATATATCATTATTATAGTATAATTATTATATCATATATATTATATATGTTCATTAAACCAATCCATATTACATTCTACGTGGTGTGTGAATGAATCACATCGTTTTGAGGGGGCGGTAGTCCACATTTCCTCAAACGAGATTATCATATTAACATAAAATTGAATGTAAAGAGATACGTGTTTAAAAAGAATTAAATAAGAAAAAATAAATAATGAATATAATATATAACATATATAAATTGACTCTCCATCCTAATGGCCACCATGATTTTTGGTATTTTAGAAATGAACAATCATCATTTTGTGACTAAGTAGTTCATCTTACACCGAAACAATCAGTTCGTTATCCACTAGATGGAGGTATATATAAGTTTTGGACTAAATATTTTCATAAAAATATAATATAATATGTATGATACTGTTTTTTTCACAAAATAATGGCATAAATATTGTGGAGTCGGTCAAGAAAGAAACTAATGGAAATGATCTTCAGAGACGACATTACATCTAAATCAGGTAACTCATTTTGGTTTGTGCCAAAAGGATTAGTTGAGAGGATTTATGAAGAAAATGAGAATAAAAGGTACAAGGGAGGTGTTTTGGAGTATAATTGTGAAGATAGTTTCCAAAAAAATTAATTTAGAGGTGCGAGGAATAGGCAGAGTTGGTGGCCTTTTATAGTGGAAGTGGAGGGACACACTTGTAAATATTTTAAGATAGAATTCCACCCACAGTTTTCATGTTGAAAGTGGATCCTATAATAAACTATGGTAGATTAAAATTATTATAGGGAAGAAATAATGCTATACAATGGGATTTGGACATTTGTTTAGGTTTTTTGGGTATGAAATTTAAGATTTTGTACAATAATAGTCTATTTATTCTCTTAACCGATGTAATTAATTTTAGTCACTATCACTGATAATTTGTTTTTGTAGAAAACAAACTTTAACCAATTATATTGTATAAATTACTATGATTATAAACATTTAATCCATTTTTCCAATTATAATCACATATGTGGAACAATTAATTAAAAATGAAGCCCTCTGAAAGGATGACACAGTGGGGTTTTAAATTACAATAGTCCAAAAGTTTTCTATGTTTTTCATATCCAATTTCAAGGTGAAGTTAGTTAAAATTACTTAAATTAGATTAATTGATAAAAATTATATCTAAATAAACTATTAATATAATTAAAATTATAATTTAAATTTATAAATAAATTCCATGAAAAAGTAGTTTTGAATTATAATCCAGTATTTTGAACAATTAATTAAAAGATGAAAGCATCCATAAAATTACCAAAAATTTAACCAATCATATTTTTATGTTTTTATTAAAATAATTGTGTTTATTTTGACATATTAATTCTATAATATTTCCAAAAATTGATTTAAAATGGGTTCCCCATTAAAAGGTGCTAAAACAACCTTTATAAAAATATAGGTTTTATACATTAAATTAGTTTGTTCTTATCATATGTCTAAAGAATCTATTGGATGAATATAAAAAAAATTATTGATTATAAAACATATGTATTACATTATTATTACTTAAAAATTGTAATTAATTTAATTTACTAGGTTAAAGTAGAATTGTGATTTTAATAATATTTTCCTTTATATTCAATCTGTTTTCATATTCATTAATTTGTAACATATAAATTCATATTATATATTAGTAAAAAACATATTTTAGTAATTAAAATAATACTTTTAATATCAATAATTATAATTACTAGGTTATATTTCATTGTAATAATGTTTTTAACAATATACTATAGTTAGGTTAAACTGAGTCTTCCATGTTATGCATGCCATCTTGGAAGGTCAATCTTGCATGTGAAGTATGATAACCTTATTGTTTCATGTAATGTAAACCATGTTGGGATTGTGTGTAACATATACCATGTCAACTTTTTCTAAATGGAACATTTGACTTAATGAAAATCTCTTATCAGTGTTTTGTGAAGTGAAAAATATAAAAATATTACATTAATTTGAAAGAAAGTCACCAAAATGTCAAGGTGATACACATTTTTACTAACAGAAAGCCTCCTGAGCATTTAAAAATTAAATATATATTTTAAATCTTTAGAAACAGATTTGAAAATAATTAAATATAGTTTTAAACTAATTATAATTAAAACATGTTAAATATGTGAAACTAGAAAACTGGTAAACTAATGATTTTTTTTAAATTTTTGGAAGTGTCTCACCATTGGGTGAGTCACCATTGGGTGAGTCCCCATTCTATATGTCACTATTCAGGGAGTCACCCTTCAGCAAGTCATCATTTTGTGAGATACTATCATGAATCACCCTCGTGAACCTCCGTTAGTGATTCACCAACACAACTCACTATCAGTGAGTCACTGATGTGACTCACCATCAGTGAGTCCCCGATGTGACTCCCTGTCCGCAAGACACCGACGCGACTCACCGTCACTAAGCCACCAACACATCTCTGTGTCAGTGAGTCCAGTATAAGAGAAATAATTCTGACTCATGAGTCCTGACCCACAATTGGGACCTACCAGTGGATGCCCCCCCATTAGAAGAGATATTATTAGCAACTCACTATTACAACTCACCATAGGTTGACTCATCGGTGCGAGTCATCAGGCCTTACTCACATTCAACAACCTACCATTACGTACTCATAGATAAAAAACTAGTAAATTTTGAATACTCAACAAAGAGATACCATGACCTACATAACACCTCAAACACTAGATTTTGAAAAAGTAATGGACTAGGAAGGTCATGTCGATTAAAAATATCCACCCCCTAGGGAAAATGGAGGGTAAAGGTGAGAAAGGGAATAATGGATCCATAATTCGCATAGCTGCACATAGGTGTGTGCATGAGTTGGAAGGGTTTTATGATGATGCGTATTATTATATATCATGCACCCTTAAAGGAATCTATGATTTTTTTTCAAAGAACCAATCCTGTTTCCGTGACTGATAGATTGATTTAGAGTAATGGTTTATAAGGAAGTTTGGACTCAATGAAAAGATTAATTTGGGAAAATATGGAATTCATTCACTATTGATACATGCTAAAAACTCATAAATAACATAGAGGAGAATTGAAATCCTTATTTTTATAGTAATTCTCTTTTGGTTCATGAGTGTTTGGGTACAAACTGTTTGATCTTCCATGTAATGAATAGTTGATTAATCAATTTCATAGACTAACTGTGAAATACATTATACAATCTTAAAAAATTAAATCATCAAACCAAAAACATGATGTGTATCCAACATATCATATGAGAAAAATATCAGGCTAACCACATTCCCAAATGAATTAACCACATGAATAAGTCATATTCAGTGAAGTGGCTACATAGGGAATCTTAAAATACTAATGGTATGGTAAGAAGATGATTTTGTAAGAATTGTAACCAACCTTATACAGACTTGAGCTATTAAAATTAGATACTTCATGAGGATATACCATAATCATAGTCAAATTCAATATGAAGGACCTACTATGGATTGATCTAAAAAAATCTAAATATGGATGAGTATGGTCGGTTGGTTGACAAAAAGAGTTAAAAGGAGCTGACTTCGCACATAGAGCCTTGTCTAAAATGAAATGTGAGTGACTATGGGTACTAAAAAAAATAAGAGAACATAATTTAAGTGTGTGATATGAATGATATAATATGATTATATCTGTGTAAAAACATTAACATACCATGAGCATCTAATATTAACTAATAGATTAATAATGGTTTCTTGATGAACTCCTAATGATTCAGAGCAACTATGTTTATAAATTCATGACACATTAACTAAATGGGGGTTTATTAGAATATTACATACCATGAATAAATCATGATGAAACAAAACAAGTATAATTTTATATCAGTAAATAAGCTATGATATTTGATCTGGTAAATTAAATAAACCATGTTATGATGAAGCTATGATGATGATTCATATATTGAGATCTCATGATAAAAATTATCATAATGAAAAAAATATGATTAAAATAGATGAATAAATAAAGTAAATCTATAGTGGACAAAAAAATAAATATAATGGTTCTCAAGACATGATACATTCATCGCATGCATATGAATCAAGTGATATTAGGAAAAACAAAATTCCAGTTGATGACATTGTGGAGTTAAATGTTATGATCAATCCTATTTTGATACTCTTGAAATAAAAAATATGAAATGTTATCATGATCATAATTTCTATACATTATTTAGGTATTATCTAACAACATATAAATTCATTAATTGTTATCACACTTATAAAAATAATAACTTACATGCCATGTATTTTATGCTTCATAACAAGAGTACCACATCAATTAGGATGAGGATAAAAATCCACATGTTTTTTCATGGATCCATCAATGGGTAAATTTTGAAAGGAATTAATGATGATGATTTTGGGTATATGATGTTTTGATAATTTAATATTTTTTTCAAGAAAGAATATATTAGCCTCTAGGAAATCTAAAATTTGATTTTGATAGATTTTAATACATTGGATATTTTGGATCATCAAGATGATGAATGATTATAAAGATAATTATTAGGATAAGAGTGAATTGAACTAGAACCATGATATTTATATCATAAATAATTTAATGAGATACACTATCTAGGAAAAATAAAACATATTGATAACTGAGAGATATGATGAAAATATCATATCTTGTCTCTTCAGAAGATATAATCGAGGAGGTGAACATAGTTTTAACTTCAATTATGAAAAAATAGTTTTGAGATTTTGAATGAGCAATAATTTAAGAGTATTGAACATCAATAATCATTGTAATTTTAATAATTAGAAGTATATTCACATTAAATGAAAATAAATTGGGAAAAATAATAAAAATTGAGCTATTGATTCAGAAGAAGATAATGAGAGGATCACAATTCTACTAATCATGCTTAAGATGTTGATTTGAGTATCTATACTACAATATAATAATATATTATTGATTTATGAATTAATTGAGGTAGTCTATATGGTTTTTGAATCTCTAGGAAGGATAGTGTACCATCAATGTATGAAAAATATCAATGATATGTTGTTGATCACACTTCACAAGGAACAAATGAAAATATTGTATTCTATAATAAGTCATAAACTGTGAAGTTGTTGAATTGTTTTTTAACAGGTTGATTCTAGGATAATTAGTACATGGGAATTCCATTTCTCATGATTTATTTGAAAATTAAAATTATGTTGTGTGTGAGTGAGAAAAAACCAACTACACAATAGTGGTGTATTGATCTATAAGAGGTGAAACCCATTATCAAATTATACGTCTCCTCTAATGATTCATTCCAATGTATATTAGCATGAAAACAAACCAAAAGAGATATATAATAATAGAGATATGAAGTAATTGAATAATTTAAGATGTGACAGTGAAATAAAATTAATGTTGACTAAAATTATACCAATGTGGATTTAGCCTCCACTCAGTATCGAATCATCCCTTTTTATCCTCAAAATTGGTATTAAATGTAGCCTAAACCACATTTGGATTCACTTATATTTTAAAGATTAATTTTTGGGGCATTATCTTTTAAATGAAATAATGAATTAATTGTGGGAGAAATTCTATCAACTACTTATTAGAATTTAATATCATCCAGGACAATGTGAATATAAAGAAAAAATATTTGAAAAATAATAAGAGAGTATTCGTCTTATGTAAAGAGAATGTTGAACATATTTTTCAATGTAGTAATAATAATAATAATAAATAATAAATGAAAGTTTATTATGTTAATGTTAAATCGACTAAAAAATAGTTTAATAACCTTTCTATGATAGATATTGTTGAAGAGTTATCAAATATTGTTTTTTTCATTATTATCTAAAAAACCACCAAATACATGTGGGAGAGATTAAATGTTGTCTCAAAAGAAGAATATGTCTCCTCCTTTTGAGGTATCCAGCACAATTTCCCCACAAATATAGTTACTTATATTTATAGAATATTTAGAATTATATTGAAGAAGGTTTAATATCATGAAAAAGAATATGATTGATGGGAAAAAGTACTAGAACATTATGTGATGATGATTTTTGATATCATAAAACAATGTTATTCAAAGATTTCCAGAGTTCATAATCTTGAAAAATAATAAAATCTATTAGATAGACGCTTAGAAGAGATAGTAAAAGGCAATGTAAATATATTCAATAATGTTGGATCCAAATAGTTAATGAACATTGAACATGATGAAATATTCTCCATTTTTGAAAAATATTTTCTCAATGAAATTCCTAAAGAACAACATTCCATAAATGATTTTGTATAAATGTATCATATATTGGAGGAAAATATTAGGTAAATCACTTATATAAAGAAATCTCAAATTAGTGTCAATGTAGAAAAGATCGAGCATATTGACATTTTATTGTTGGATAAAAATAAAATTCCTGATGATGTTGTTGAAAAGATCACAAATTTTTTTAGATATTTCAAAATGAATAGAGGATGAAAAATAATCCAAATTTTGAAATTTATAGATCTTAATGTTAAACTATAAAATGATGAAAATATTCAAGCTGGGTATAAATAAAAAGTAGGGAAGAGAGATGAAGTGGCACACAATTCTACAGATGATTCATATCCCAAAAGTCAACAAACTGGGGTCAATAATAACCTGAGTTCACCTAATTAACAATCTCAAGTAGTCTTCAAGAATAAGGCACCATCCACACCAGTAATTTATATTGCTTCTAATTTTAGTTTACTGTCTAGTGTAGGAATTAGATCAAAAACTGTACATTTGTGGATGAAGAAAAATGTTGAATAATATGACACTATCTCTATAGTGGATGAAAAAAAATTTATGATGAACTATTTTCCAAAATAATCCCACACAATAAATGAAAATACATAAATTAAATAGCATGAACAATTATATGGATTGATTTTCTCTCAAAACAAATGATAGAGGTTTGTAGGCTACTATTGATTCTTATATTAGTTTAGGAATGGGGTTGGAGATTTTTATTCATTATGATAATATTGGTGTTCAAATTAGGCATACAAAAAGGTGGTAAAGTAGTGATGAATAGGAAATGACCATAAAAGAATTGGAATAATGTTTCTGTTATAAATAAATCTAAAATTTAAAATAACATATGTGGTATTTTTAATGGAAGTGGTAACAGTAAATATATTTTCAGGTAAAATTAATTCAAACATGAGAATGAAATAATAAGAAGGGAATACCACCAAAGATAAAAAATTAAAATAATACAACCTTTATAAAGATTCATAAGAAATATATTAAAGCGAACATTCCAACTATGTCCATTAATATGGGTAATAAGTGAACTTAGGAAGATAATATAAATGAATAACCTGACACACATAAGAATATCAATATGGGAGATATTACAAATGTTAAAAGAATCTTTTTTGGAAGAATACAAAATAACATATAGTTTTGTAGAGTAAGTTTTTATATTTCTGGAATCAATCTAAAACACAAATGATGAATGGTCAAAGGGAATAATTGTATAGGAGAAAAATATTATACATGAAGATGAATGAAATATTTATGAGAGGATATCAAAGGATGATATATATAGATATTATAAGGATAAATTCATAAATTGAAATCTAGGTAGACACAAATCAAATAATTGAATACCAATCACAACACAATATGGAGAAATTTTGAGGAACATTGATATTGTTATTTTGAGGAATATGGAAATTTCCCTAAGTTATCCTTGTTATATGATTTAATATAAAAAAGAAAAATTTCCCACATCAATATGATGAAAATATGGAATAATTATCACAGTTGATAATATATTCTCATCCATTATTTCTCTCAAAAAAATGAAAAAATTGTACCTTATTATCCCTTTATTACATCTGTTATATTTTTATGAAAACCTTGAGAGGAGTTAATGTTGATGTTGATTCTTATAAGGAGAACTATGTAAGATGAATATGATGGAATAAATATTATATAACTAAATAATTCATTAACATGGTATGTTTCATCAATTGACATTTTCAAGAACAAATAATGTTATGATATACATTGATGAAGTATATAACTAATGAAAAATATAGAAACACTGAATACCAAAGGTGTATCACTAATGGAGGCATTTTGGTTATTTTATAATGAATAAAACCGATTAATGTGGAACTTTACACAACTTATCCTCTTACAATCTCGCTCAATCTAGGTTTACCTAGCTTGGACAAACAATTAAAGAAAACAAACCAAAGATAACAAAAAAAACAAAAACACAAAAAATACTTATCAAGTTTGACATACCCATCTTGATTACATAATACAAAAAAACATAAGAAAATATAAACTATCATGGATACTCTCCCTCAGTTTGTTGGAAGATGATGTCATTTAAAATGATTATGTCAATCAGGGATTAATGCCCATAGGCACTTCCCACTAGTTTTTCTCCACCTATTTTTCCCTCAAACCTGGATGCTAAAAAAATATGAACATCATAAAACACTCATGGTATCATTATGAGTAATATTCTTGCATCAGGAATCTAGATGAAATCACAACCAATAATCTGCCTCAAAATGCCCAGGTGAAACAACTCCCTAGTAGTGGACCCATAAGGCTGGGTGATACGATGCCTATCGTTGAGGCAAAGAAATACTGAGGTAAAATTACATCCAACTATTAGACCTTAAAATAGTGAGGTGAAACTAAATCCTTCTTTTTTCAACTAAAATTATGATTGACATAAAATGTCTACTTCAAGGAAAAGAGGAGAACCTGATATATGAAAATAAAATATTTTATAGTAGAATAAATGCAATCAAGGATACGATTTGGAGAATAAGATCATATAGTTGAGACACAGAAGGTGCAGTTTCACTAGAGGTTTGTTGTACTAATAGTTTCCCCAAAAGGAGGGGTGAAACATAAGGGATGTATGTACCCATGCGTTGTTGACCTGTGGTGATGTAGTGGGCGGGAGGGGGTCATGGGAGGCTGTCACATCAAACAGAGATGCACCGTCGGAGAGATTACCTGACTGTGAGGGAAGCAGCATCGCCACTTATAAGAACCTAAGAAATTTTGGTAGTGAGGGACTGTCTTCCATGAGTGGGGGAAGCATCACATGCAACTGTGTGATGATCTTCTATGAGAGAATTTAGAAGTTAGAAAATGGTATTCTTGGAGGATCACCCCTGACGCCCACATGTTCTGATCTCCCATTGTTAGAGAAGGTTCTGGATATCATCTTGTAGGATTGGAGTCTTTAAGAGTGATGAGTGGGAAATAGGTACTCTTATAGGGAAGGAAGGCAATGAGGAGGTAGCCATGCAGTAGGGTTTGACAGGACTGGTCAGAGAGGAGAGCCAATGCAAGGATTTTGCTGCTCGGCACGGGCCAGTGGCGTCACATATTGATTGTCCCAAGGAGGTATGCACATGGGATAACATTAGACTTAATAAATAATCATGGTGGTGGAATCACTTATTTAGGGGATAGGTGTCACAGAGGGATAGTAAGGGGAGGTACGGTGATGGTGGCCAAAGGGTTGGGGAAGCCTCCCCCCATGAGTAAAAAATACCTTGGTGTCCTCAAAGAAAAAAAGTCTAATAGAGGGATATGATTATATTAGGGCCTCCTTTGATACCAAGTAGAAATACTGAATACCCAAGGTGCCTTACTAAGGGTGTTATAATGTTATTTTATAATGAATAAAAGTGATTACATGATATTTCATGTCTGATGTGGGACATGAGAAAACTAATCCTCTAAAAAATCCTTGATTGGGAGTTTCTTGAGAAGCTGCTAGATTTGATAATTCATACGAATATGAATTATTTAAGGTGATTGTGTGTCAGTCATTGAAAGGGTTTGGATAATGATTCTCCCATAATTGGTTAAAAAAAATATGAAATTAAAGGGGGAGATTTATTTTAATGTGTCATCCCAGGAGCCACTGAATGCTGCCCTGATCTGGTGAGTCATATGGCCTCAAGAATGCTTACTCATATACCAAAGTTTTCAGACCAGCATTGAGGGTCTAATGGTGATATGGTGGGGAGACAATACCATCATGATCAGTGTGGAACGTTGGCATTAGAGACTAATAATAAATAAAAAACTATGGATGTCGTATAAATAAAGGAATGAGCAATGGAATATAATGGTAATTATATAACCAAGTGGTCAACAACAAATATATAACCATGAATGAATTTTCAAGTTAGGATACATATTCTAAGAAGTAAACATACAATAGTTGATACAATATAATACATGAAATAATAAAATAGGTAATACATCAAGAGATATCTATATGAATATCCTAATCTCTAGGTTTTTCATGTGTTCCTAAATACCATATACATGTATGATAGCACAATCCAAGGATCCTACTCCTACAAATAATGAGGTCTATTCAGGTTCCCCGGTGCATTGGAGGCCCAATTAGTGTTTGAGATATACTAAATAGGACACCCCCAAGGCTATCTAAATCTATCATGTATGTGAATATAAAATACAATATCATGCATCTATAACCAACAAGTAAAAAAAATAAGATAATATTGAAATGTAGGGATCTGGTTCATTAAGGAAATATAGAGACCATATTGTTTTCAACCTAAGATTTAATATATCTAGACTAGGGTATACCTACACAGAAATAATATTTATAAATAAATATTAGTTGTATGTACATGGGAACATAGCTGGGCCTATCATAGGGGAAGAATAAAAAACGTAAGCCAACCCCAAACCCACCCATTGTCTTTGAGGACATGTCATTAAATATGATAAACAATCATACATTATATTTTTAATCAAATGTAATTAAGGTTATTAGTAAAAAGTCATAAGGGAACCATACAAGGTGATCTATAAAGATGAATCACAAGTTACATATTAGGAGAACAATAATGACCCATAATTCTAAGATTCCATCCAAGGGGATCCATGAAAAAGAATATGTTGTATCACTCTCAATATTGTATAAAGGAATAACCCACTAAGTGAGTCCCTAGTACATCACATTGGGGGATTAGTATCTCTTGTGTAACAGTATAACAACATTTCCCACCAATATCGTTCAAGGTAAACCATTAGGGGACCATGTGTCCCTCATGTGTATAATAATCTCAAATATCCTATGAGCTCATCCAATGAATTTATACATCAGAATACGAATATCAATCAATGTAAATAAGGCATGTCCCACTAATATCATCCATGGTATACCATAAAGGGGACCAAGTATATCACATGTAAGGGTATACAAACATTTCCCTCCAAGTCCATCCAAGGTAATTCACAGAGGTAACTAGTATGGATGATAGGAACTGGGACCTTCTAAGAGAGTGGGAGGATTATTATAAGAGAGTAAAGGTTTCCTATATAGATAAGGTGAGATATTAGACTATGTGGTTAGGTTAAACACCTAATAACAACTTGTAGAGGTGGGGTTTAGATATCACGTCAGATAAAAGAGAGGTAGTGGGAGGAGAACTAGTCTATTATGCTGCATATTATAAGGGATGTTGGGAAGTTGGTTATAAGGGTATCATGGGAGAGGGAATGGGTCATAAGTTGTTAGAGTGGGGATCAGCTGTTATCTTTAGAAGGAATCTCATTGGTGGGAGTTCTGTAACTTCTATTTCATCTACTTTAATGAATGTACTTCCTTCTTCCTCTTTTAATAATCTCCCAAAGGTCCTATGTTCTTAAACATTAGTTCGACCCAGATTCTTTCCACAATGGAAACTCAGAATCAGTCTCACCATGATACCATGAACAAGTGGATTGATACCATCACCTACTCCTTTACCCCCCCTAAACACCATAGTGGGAGATCTCCAATATGAGATTCATGAGTAACATCAAACCCACCCCTGCTCGGAGCTCGAACTCACAAAGAAAGCAATACTTTTAAAACTGATACTCCACCACTAAAAAAAACAACCCCATCATCACGTTCCTACACTACCAAAAATTTCCTCCATCTCATGCACCCCTAAAAACTTTCCTCTTCATTTTCCCCCACATGTGTGGAAGCCCCTCTCAAACCCCATCACATACCCTACCGCATTGAGTTTCCCCTTTTCATTGTTATTATCCATGCATCTATCTCACCATAGTGGAATTATAATTTCACATTAATTATACTCTAGAAATAATAGTTCAACTCTATGAGGAAACTTATTATCCACAAATTCCGCACGTAAATATACCCTCGAATTTGAATTCAGGAGGCTCATACACACAATTTTCTTTTCAAACACTTCACTGGAATTATGATTATTATGTAATTCATTTTGGCCTTATTAATTCTCTGTCCAATTTTTAGTAAATTATTAATGATTTATTTTAGCCTCTCCTTTATAAATATGTGATAATTGTTTTGACGATATTTTGGTTTATAGCCACCATTGGGACCTCCATCAACAACATATTTTCACCATTTTCTAAATCATACTAGATAATATTGTCTTCCTCAATTGGATGGAATGTCAAATTTTATATTAGCTGATAGAGTATTTGGGTCATATTATCTCGGGTAAGGTTTTTTAGTGGACCTAGAAAAATTTCAAGCTATTCTCGATTGGCCACAAAAAACATCAGTTTGAGGGGTTTGTGGGTTACATGGATTAACCTATTATTACCATCACTTTTTTATCATTATGGTTTCCAGATTAACCCCTCACATCACTATCTATGAAGGATGGATTTCAATAATATCCTAAAACTAACCACACCTTCACCTAGAATAAATAGATCACCACCCAACCCCCTCTTATTGGTCATCATTATTTTACTTTTTCTTTTGATATGGAATGGGATGATTCTGGTTGTGACATGGGTGATGTCCTTATGCAGCATCAGAAACCTATTTCATAATTTCAAAAGGTATTTTCCCCTTGATGTTTTTACAAAGAAATATATGAGATGGGTCTCATGACACTTTTCCTTCAAATATATCATTTGATCCCTTTTATTTTGGGACTTCCATTTGTGGATTTCTCCGATCAGCACAACCTCAAGTTTCTCTTACAACAACACATCACAACAACCAATCTGAAATATTGGATTTAAAAACTTCTGGGCTACAGAATTGAAATAATATTTAATCTTGGATAGAGAAACTCAAATACTGATGCTTTATCGTGCTGCCGTGAGCCCACTGTTTTGGATTAGACAGTATTTTCCCCAGTGGGTAGATTTTCAGGACCTACTCCAAGAAATTTAAACAGAACCCCACATCTATTAAATTGTCCTTGCTATGAACAATAATGTACTTACTTCCCCAAATACCACTTATAGAAAGGTGTAGTTTTCTTCAAAAATCCTCTCATCAATTCAGCCTCTTGTTCATCAATACCAACACTACTAGTCGATCATCATTCTACTCCGGAAGGTGGACATTCTAGCTTCTACCATAACTATGAGAGGATAGTTACTACACTATACTGGAAATTCATAAAAAAAACTATCAATAATTATGTCAAAAACTCTATGGTCTATGAATGCATTAAATATTCCACCCTCTCCCAGGCATGGTTTCTCCATCCATTAGATATTCCAGCTATGATTTGGGCTGACCTATCAATAGATTTTATTACCAGACAAACCAATTATTAGTGGATTAATTTTATCATTATGGTGGTTTATATCCCCTAATAATATGCTCATATTATTATGCTAAAACACCCATTCACTTCCTTGATGGTAGATGAAAATTTTAAGGATGTTGCTCGTCTCCATGGGAAACCCACCTCAATAGTTAGGGATCACGACCTAGTTTTTCTTAGTCAATTTTTTATTTAATTTTAATTCCTCCATGGAACTCAGCTTTATTTTAGTTCTTCTATCCATATAAAAATTGATGATAAACTATGTTCCTAAACCACTTCATTTAGACTTATTACTGTTGTTTTTTAATGATAATCTAAAACACAAGTCTTATTGGATTCCTTGGGTGGAATTATCATACAATACCTTGTGTAATTGATCTATTAAAAAACTCCCTTTGATGTTTTTTATGGCTGGAAACCCCCCACTCTAATCACTTACATTCACATGTAGGTCTGTGTCGTAGCTTTCACCACGACCATACAAGACCTCGATGAGGCCTTATACCATCTCAAACATCACATGGATCGTGCCCATGATATTATGTGCCTTTAAATTTAATGGCACCATCGTACAATTTACTTTTCAGTTGGGGAATATTTCTATGTCAAAATGAAGCCTCATAAAAAGCTCTCCATGGCACTCCACATATATAAAAAAATATCACCTATTTTTATGCTCCTTTAAAAATGCTCCACCTAACTAGGCTGGTCTCATAAAAACTATAGAATCCCAATAAATCCTATATTCATTTTGTATTTGATGTCTCTGAGTTGAAATCATTCGTCGGCCATCACACTGCTTCATTCTCCCTTCCTTTTGACTTGAAATGTGATGACTTTACACACCTAGAATGTGATACCATTCTCTCTTAGTGCATTAAACATTAATATAAAATCTTTCAAACACAATATTCAATTAACTAGAAGGGTCAAAAATCCATGAACTCCACATGGGATGATTAATTCATACTATGCATTCAATTTACAATGTTTAGTCTTGCGGACAAGACTGATTCTCTGGTTGTGGGTAGTGATAGGATCTTGTACCATCTGAGATAGTAGAATGATTATTCCAAGAAGGGAAATTATATCCACCCATGTGATGTAGGCCATTAAACCATGTTGATAGGGTAATGTAATAACCTAGACCTTCATTTTAGGTATGAATTTTTTTCAGATGTTTTTGAGAAAAATAGGAGAATCTAGAAATTTAAGGAGTACACATCGTGTACTTTGAAGTACATGCCATGTAACCGGTTTCCGCAGGTGACCGTGTACTGACCGTGTAACGGCCAAGTACATGGCTGTGTGGGGTGACCTAGTGACAGCCTAAATCAGGGCCTAGTAAATCATATAAAAGTCATGTACTTTTAAAAAACATGCCATGTACATTTCATTATAATTGTTATATCGGACCAGGGTTGTGTCTCGTTCCCCGAAACCCATCCATTTATGTTTGTCTCATCCAGGAGTGACCAAGGTTGAGGAATCATCTCCAAGCCCCTAACCCGAAACCCATTCTCTGATTCAGCTCCCATCTATTGCATTGGAATCACCACGGTGAGTTCTTCCAACTTCTAGAGGTTCATCAATTGAATTATCCTCTTTCATGATATATCATTGGTTGAATGTTATATACATTTTTGTAGATATCCCACATTCTAGGTCGATTCAAGGGCCGATTCTAGAGTATATTTTTCATACAATGTTGAGGTAGGTTGTTTATGACTTTCCAGAGTTAGTATTTAAATTTTATGTGAAAATGCCCAATATCCTAGATTGGTGTATTGTGTGATTAGGGATTTTAACCATGTTGATGCCTTCTATGCTTGTTTTTTTGAGTTAGGGTTGTTTTTTTGTAAATAGGTATATTTTTACATTCTATGGAGGTGTTTGACCATGTTTTATTGGATATTGATTGTTTTTTCAAGATTTTCAGGTTAGAATTCTTGTTTTCCTTGCCTAGTATTGTTAGGATGAAGTGATTTTATCTAGTGATGTGGTATGCCTTGTAGATTTTTTTCCTAGTAGTACTTTGAGGTTTAATTTAGTTATTGAACATCATTTGTGCACAATTTCATTACATAGGGATGTGTGAACCTAGTGTAGTGAGACCATAGGGGGAATTGACATTGAGGGCTTCCACGGAGTGTCTGTTATATTCATTAATCTGTGAGACCATATGGTGGAATTGACATTGATTTCTCTCTCGGAGTGTCTATAGTTACCGTTACGAGACCACAAGGGGAATTGATGTTGAGTGCTTCCTTAGTGTGTCTAAAGTTTATCATTAAAAACTATTTGGGAATTGAGTATTAATGCTTCCTCAGAGAGTCTTTGTTTTCATGAGACCAAAGGGTATGGCCATGTGAGCTACCAATGTGGTCTTTATATCCTTGTATAAGTTGGAACAGGGGGGTTAGGCTGTGAGAGAATTCCTAGAGGGTTACTTGTGACTGATTGGATGAACCAGAGGGGATAAGTTGTGAGAAAACTCCCAGAGGGTTTCTTGTGAATGTTTGATTGAATAATTCATAAATTTAAATGAAGGTATTTTAAACTATAGGACTGTTTACTTTTGGGTAATTCCTTGTTTATTACTTCATTTTTCTTATTTCATGATATATATATATATATATATATATATATATATATTCACTGACTATCAGGCATAGATCATTGGGTGATTTCCCAATGGGATTAATCTCACACCCTATTTGGGTAATTCTTTTTCTCCCAAACAGATTATAGTATTGCATGTATAGATAAGGGTAATCACACTTCTACTTCAGGTACATGACTGTTGTGAAGATGAGGATCTTGGGACCCAACTGAGGCTTGTGATGTTAAGGAGTTTACTTTTTTTCCTTTGTACTTTGGTTTAGTACTGTTTTCCAGCATTGTGACTTGTGTGGATTCTATACTAAATACTTGTGACATACATCATTATTGATATATATATATATATATCTATGATATAGTTGTCTATTTACCTTCATTAATTCATTTTTTACTATTGCATGGTATTGTTACTAATTTATATATTGTTATCTGTTTAATTATGCTTCATTACTCTACCAACGAGGGAATAATATCCCCACTATCACACCCAAGGCCCTCAATACTAGTTGGCAGCCTCTGGAATTTGGGGAAATGTGCTTGACACCTTGTAACCAACTGGGTATGAGGCCATGTGACTAACCAATATCCATTCCTCTATATAGGATAGCCACACTATAATTACAAGAGATCAAGAAGTAGTTGGAGGAGTTGTAGGAAAAAGCTTTCATCTGACCCATTACTTCTCCTTGGGGTCCACCTGTCCTATTTTCGAAGAAGGCAGATGGTACCCTTCGACATTGTGTGGATTATTGGAAACTGAACCAGTTGACGGTCAATAACTGATATCCCTTTCCATGGATTTATGATCTCTATGATCAAATTTGTGGAGCCTATGTGTTCTCAAAGATTTACTTGGGATCCGGTTACAATAAGTTTCATTCTAGACAATCAGATATACCTCTTATAGCCTTTTGAAGTTAGTTATGGTCTATACGAGTATGTTGTTATGTCGTTCAGTCTAACGAACACTCATTTAGTTTTCATGGAACTGATGTACTGAGTATTCAATCCATAAATGGATTCCTTTGTGGTAGTTTTTGTTGACGATATATTGGTGTACTCTCACTCTCGACATGACCATGCCACCCATCTTGAGATCATTTCGAGTACACTAAGAGAGCATCAGTTATATGATAAGATCTCAAAATTACACTTTTGGATAGACCAGATTCACTTTATTGGTCATGTTAACATAGATACAGGAGTATCCATAGACCTCGAGAATGTTAGAGTAGTAGTTTCCCGGGAGAATCCAAAAAATGTCTTTGAGGTGAGAATTTTTCTAGGGATGGAAGTTTAGTACAAACCTTTTCTATAGAACTTTTCATGCTTAGCAGCGCCACTGACAGGACTGACTAAAAAGGTTAAGGAGTACTTATTGTCATATTCTTCTGAGTAAGCCATTTAGGAGATGAAAGGGAGGTTGAATTCAGCACCGATATTAGTATTTATCGAGATAGGAAAGAGTTATAATATTTACTATGATGCATCAAGTATCATGCTGGGACTAGTTCTTATGCAGGGAGAAAGAGTCGTTATATACGAGTCTCGAAAATGGAGTCCACATGAGAGGAATTACCTGATTCATGATATGGAGTTGGGTGCAGTTGTTCATGCCTTATGCGGTTGGAGACATTATCTATTGGGATATAATTTTGTGGTTTTCACTGACCACAAAAGTCTGAAGAATATCTTCAATCAATGCGATCTGAATTTGATTCAGTGAAGGTGGGTTGAGTACCTTCAATATTTTGACATTGAGCTTGCCTACACGCCTAGGAAATCCAACGTAGTAGATAATGTGTTGAGTAGGGGGACTAAGACACATGCTGTTCAGGATGCCAACGATGAGTGGAATCTTATGGCTATGTTCTCTGAGATGCATTTGGAGGTGCATGATATATAGTGGCATACATTTCCTTCTTCTATAGCTATTACCTCTAATCTACTCAATTTAGTGTGGATGAGGCAGCTATTATATTTTGAAGGCCTAGTTCTATGGGAGAGTGTGTTAGGAGAGGAACCTATTACTAAATGGACCACATGTGACAATGAGATCTTGTGTTCTCATGGGTGAATATGGGTGTCAGCCGAACCACAAAATTAGAAGATGAGGAACTTCTATTCCATAGTTTTGGAAGTTAATCCGGGTGTCACCAAGATGTATTGAGATCTTCACCGTCAGTATTGGTGGCCAGGTATGAAGAGGGATGTTTTTGGGTTTCTCATGATGTGTTCCACCTGTTAGCTGGTGAAGGCGAAGCATTAGCGACCATTAGAGCTTTTTCAGAAGTTACCCATAACTGAGTGGGAGTGGAATGATGTTGTGATGGACTTCATGAGAGGATTACCGATGTCCCCTCGAGGGAATGATGCAGTATGGGTTGTCATTGATAGACCAGCGAAGGTTTATCACTTCTTTCATATCAAGGAGACCATTAGTGTTGATGATATAGAACATCATTACATCCGAGAGATTATTCATTTACATGTAGTTCCAACTCTATTGTTTTAGATAGGGAATCCCATTTTACTTCTTGGGTCTGGCAGGGATTATAGAGGGATTTGGGTACACATTTACTTTTGAGTACAACATACCACCCCCTAGACAGATGGCATGTTCGAGGGTACAATTCAAGTGTGGGAGGATACACATCAAGCATGAATCCTAGATTTTGGAGGTTCTTGGGAGAAGCACATACATCTTGTAGAGTTTGCCTAAAATAAGAGTTTTCATGAAACTATTCAGATGGAACCTTATGAGGTTTTGTATGGTAGGACATGCCGATCACCCCTATGTTAGATAGATGTAGGAGAGGCAGCTATGCTAGGACCTCTTCTTGTTCAGGAGACCACTGAGTCGGTGGAGTTCATTTGAAAGAGGATGGCTACTACATAGTCAAAAAATAGGTCTTATAATGATCGACGAAGAAGACCTATGGAGTTTGAGGTTGGGGATCATGTTTTTATATGTGTCACACTGAGGTTGGGACACAAAAGGATTTAAAGATAGGGAAAGATTTTTCCCAGATTTGTTAGACCATTTAAGGTTTTGGTGAGACTCGGGCCTATTTCCTATCTATTGTAATTTCCTTAGCAGTACTGAGCTATTCCTGCTATCTTCCATGTTTCTCAGCTATGATATTACTTCTCCAACCCTTCTAAAAATTTTTAACCCGAGGAGTTTGAGTTACAGGTGAACGCCTCACATGAGGATCATCATATCCAAATTTTTGATTGAATCACGAAGGATATATGTGGTTGGTATGTTTCTTTGGTATAAGTGAAATGGAAGCATGAGTGAGTACGATATGAGACTTTGGGATGGGAGACGGATGTACAATCATAGTGGATGAAGCTGTTTGAGGATTCTTCTTCTACACCACCATGCTAGGGAAATTCGGGGGGAAATTTCTTTAAGGGGGTGTTTGTAAGAACGCAGACCCTCCTATCAGTTATGAGTTTTATTTTTTGGTGTTTTTGAGAAAAAAATGAGAATATGGAAATTTAAGGAGTACACGTCGTGTACTTTAGAGTACAACCCATGTAACCCATTGATGTGGGTGACCATGTACTGGCTGTGTAATGGCTGAGTACATAGCCCTGTGGGGTTACTTGGAGACTACCTAAATCAGTGCCCGGTAAAGGCATATACATGCCATGTAATTTAAAAGAACACATTTTCTACTTTTCTATTTAATTATTATATCATGCCGAGGTCCTGCCTTGTTAACAGAAACCCTTCCTTCTCAGCCCGTCCCATCCAGGAGTGACTCAGGCTGAATAATCTTCTCTGAGACCCTGACCCGCCATCTATTCTATTATTCAACCATCTTCTATTTCATTGGAATATCAATGGTGAGTTATTCCTTCTCATAGATCTTCATCTATTGATTTCTCCTCTTTCTTGATATATCCTTGGTTGATTTTTTTGGACTTTTTTGTTGATCATATTAATTATAGGTTGATTCAAGGGGGGATGACAGAGTATATTGATCATAAGACTACATGGTAGGTGGTTTGTAACTTTCTTTTTTTAGCCTTTGAATTTTATGTGAAAAAGTTCCCCATACCATAGGTTAGGGTATTGAGTGTTTAGGGATTTTATTCCTGTTGATGCATTCCATGCTTGATTTCTTCAGTCATGGATGTAGTTGGTAAATAATGTTATATTTTTATGTTTATAGAGGTTTTTTCCCATGTTTTATTTGATATTTACCATTTGGACCAACTTTTACTGTTAGGTTTCATGATTTCCATGCCTTGTATGGTTATGATGAAGTGATTTTATCTAGTGTTGTGGTACACCTTGTAGATTTTTTTTCAAGTAGTACATTTAGGTTTACTTTGTCTACTAAACATTGTTTGTGTATGATTTATTTACACAGGGATGTGGGAACCAAGTGTAGTGATACCATAGGGGGGAATTGACTTTGAGTGCTTCCCCATAATGTCTGTAATATTTATTATGCTACAGGACTATAAGGGGGATTTTCATTGAGTTCTCCCTCATAGTGTCTCTAGTTATCATTACGTGACTATCGGGGGAATTGATGGTGAGGACTTCCTCAGAGTGTCTGTAGTTAATCGTTAAAATACTATAAGGTGAATTGATGGTGATTGGTTCCTCAGATAGTCTTTGTTTTCATGAGACCAAATGGGTTAGACCATGTGAGCTTCCCAGGAGTTGGTTATATCCTTGTATAAGTTGGACTAGAGGGGTTAGGCCATTAGAACATACCCATAAGGTTACCTGTGATTGATCGGTTGAAACAGAGGGGATAGGCTGTTAGAACACTCCTAGAGGGTTTCTTGTGAATGTTTGGTTGAATAACGAATAAATGTAAATGAATATAATTGAAACTATAGGACTTTTTACTTTTGAGTACTTTCTTTTTCATTGCATAATTTTTCATATTGCCTTCCATATAAATATATATATATACTCACAATTAGGCACAGATCATTGGGTTGTTGCTTACTAGGATTCATCTCACTCCCTGTTTGGGTCATTATTTTAGGCCTAAACAGATTATATTGTTGTAGTTATAGTTAAGGTCAAGCAACCTTCTACTTAATGTACATGACTGTTGTCGAGCTAGGGATCATGGGACCAAGCTGAGGATTGCGATGCTCAGGAGTTGTTTACTTTTTTTCTTTTGTACATTGGCTTGGTACTGTTTTCCAGCATTGCAACTTGTTTGGATTATTTCCTAGATACATGTGGCATTCATCATTATTTATATATATATATGTGATGGAGTTTTCTATTAACCTATAGTATTCCACTGTTTACTATTTTATGATATTATTGATGCTACTGCTATTCTTATCAATTTAGTTCCACTACATTACTCTACCAATGAGGGAATAGTTTCCCCACAATCACACCCAAGTCCCTCATTACTAGTTTTTAGCCTCTGGAGTTTGGGGAAATTCACTTGGGGCCATATGAAAAACCAGGTATGGGGAAACATTGGGCGGCACCCGGAACTGGGACGTTATAGGTAAAAACAGAATAACAAATTGAGGATGTGGGTTCATTTGTTGTGTCATATGGTAGAGAGGTAGTGGGAGGAAAACTAGTCTATTATGCCATGTGGGATAGGGGAATTTGGGAAGGTGGTTATCAGGGGATTGTGGTAGAGGTAAGGGGCATCAATTGTCAGAGGTTGGACATGACTATTATATTAGTTAGGAAACTCCATGGTGGGAGTCATGTAACTTTTTTTCTTTTCCTTTAATGCCTTTTCTTTCTTCTTCCTTTAATTAAAATCTCCCAAAGGTTCTATATTCATAACAATCACTCATGGGTAAGTAACTCATCCTCCTGGTGAGCCCGTTCAATTTATTCAATAATGGAAACCAAGTATCTCTTGTGGAGTAATATAAAACAGGTGACATATGATCCCATCCATGGTGTTCCGTAATGAGTGAACCAATTATCGCTCATGGGGTACATAAATCATTTAAATGTTTTTGTTTATTTACATAATATGGAATATTCATAAATATTCCATCAATAATGAAATATATAAAATGAGTCCATTCCCATCATTTATTTCAATTATAGTAGTAATGTTCTTGTACCTAATAATTTCATTCATCATCATTATCACCTCATATTTATTATCATTTTCTTTATTAAAGAGGATATTTCACCTCAATAGTTGTTTTATTATAAAAATGGGGATAGAAAAATAGACAATATCATTTGATACAATTATAAAAACCTTACATGATAGTACATTAAAGAAACTTTGATGAGATTAAATATAAGGAAATGAATTATAATTGTATTAATTTTATACAACACTTGAGAAGTTTAATTACACCACCAAGATGAATCATTGGTCACAAAATAAAATAAAAACATCCCACAAATATTATTTGAGACGAGGTGAATATAAAAATTTGTTAATTAAAATTTTCATTGGATAATATATTCATGCATTAGGTTCTACATAGGTAAATTCATATTTAAGAAACTTTTCATGGAAATTTTGGTGCATAGAAAAATTATGTGATTTATAAATGAGATTGAATTTATGGTAAAAGCAATAAAAAATACCTCATGATATTGATGGTAAAATCATCCAATATCAAGATTTGATATGATTCTAATTGATAGTAAATGAAAAAATATAAAATCTCCAAAAAATAGGGTAAATTATTTAGACAAATATATAACAGGACATGGTGAATGAAACTATTGAAGGAGGTAGGCGGAGTTGGAGAGTCACAAATATTCTTCCAACATGATGAACGACACTCAAAATAGAGTCCTGATGGAAAATATCTCTCTATGGAAGGAGGATTGGAGGATGATCCTCATGGAGGTGCTTCTAAGAATGGATGGGAAAAAGAATAGAGGGGGTAAGATTAAAAAGAAACAAGGGGGAAATTGTAAAAACACCCCATTTAAAGGGTTGCAATGTTTTGACGCACATTTTGGGAAACATTGCAAAAAATATGTTGCCTCCTATTCAAAAGGATCCACACCCCCATAATGTTTGGTTGAAAGGTTTGATATAACAGTGCACCAACAATGTGGTTCTACTTTTTAAGTATCACTAAGGGTTAATTCTTGGGGAACATTTTTGAAAAAATATGTATAGCCCATGTGGGTCGCCCCTACACAATTGTCAAAAGTTTCATGACCTCCTGACCACTCACACAGTTTTGAAAATTCATGCACATTAATAATTGGGTCCACAAGGAAATACTAATTGTACTCTAATCATTCACCACATGTAGAGTTTCAAAAAAAAATTGGTTCATTTAGAGCCCGATGTTTCCAAAACATAATTGAACGTTAAGGAAAGCTCTCAGGTTTTGATCCCCCACTATGAACAAATATTTTAAGTGTTAAATGTTTTATTTTTTACATTAATTTCTTAAATTATGAATTTACCCAACCACATTATGGAAAATTCGAATTCCTTCAAAAAATCTACAAGATAAAAAATTTGGGATGCTACAATATCCCCACCATATAATTTTTCATCCATAAGAAGCCTTGGGTAAATATAAAAACATCACATATCCTATACTGGTCATGAAACATATATCAAATAGGCATGTTTCATTTCAAAATTCCCAACACACCACCAAGAGTCCCTCAAGCATATGGTACATATGCTATTAATACATGTTCCAAAAAATTTATTCCAAACTAAAACATTGATACAACACTATCTTGAGCCCACTAAATTAGAGACATGATCACAGCATAACCTATTTCGTCATATGGTCTATAGAACTTTCCACCACAGGTTATATCATTTAATATCCAATTCTATGTCATTGTATCTCCACCATTGGAATTCTCCAATGAACAGGACTTTTAGAATTATAATGAAACATCTAGAATGATTCAAAAATCAATCAAACATTAACTCCATATCATCCTTAATTAGCCCAATCGAGAAATATTTTCACGAGAAATATTGTCTAAGTCCAATTGAACATGCCTCATCCCAGTGATGCTTCAGGAAGTAGTTCATCACTGAACACATTTTATAAAATAAGAGGAAGTATGTCGAGGCACTCACAGCTGACAATTCTCAAAATGCATGTCTTAGACTACCAGTGTATCAAAACCCAAAACATGATACATTCTCTTAGGAACCATGAATTAACCTCAAGAACCTCTAATAGAGCCTATTAATGAATTCCAATGATGTCGACTAGGTGAAAATCAAATTAATGTTTTTGTTTCATAGCATGAACATAAGATGATACCAGATCCATCTCACTATAATATTCACACTAAAAACATCCCATCCGAGCCTGACTGTGGTTTGGGGTAGCCTCAAAACCAACAAATGGAGTCCATGGATCTTATAAAATGTATTCCATAAACTAGTTTTTACATGTGATATGTATGTACCAATATGAAACATCCACTTACCATAGAAACTAATTATGTACAAGGTCAAACCTACTTGGTGGTCATGATAATGGAAAAACAATCAGGGTCCTTGAGTCAATCAATGGTGTTTCTATTTGGAATAAAAATATAACACAGTACTAACAATTCGTCATTATCATTCCACATTTTAGAATCATAACTCCCATAGAAACTTCTCACTGATCCCAACTGAATTTAATCTATTTCTTCCATTAGATCAATATATAACTGATGATTTCTCACTGTATCCAGAAGATATCATTATATGGTAAATGATCACCACAAAGTAGAGATTACAATAATAGGATTTGAAATATTCTCAAAAAAAATACGTGAAAAACTCATGCAACCTAAAAATGAATTTCATGGTATGATTCCAACCCAATCATATTTACATACTCAAAGGAAATGAAAATCAAACCTCCACTGTCCATATTCCTTAGAAGAGCTCAGTCACTCCCATCGATACACCATCATTTTTGACCATGATTCCACTTCCACTCATAACATCCTATGATCAGTCAAGAACAACCACCATAGTACATTCATGTCAAATGGTGTTTACAATGGTTTCATACACATCCTACCATATCTTCACTATACTTCAATACATTCACCAACAGAAATAAAAACCTCCAAGCATCATGGGCCTCAAAAAACCACACATACCATTTTCAAAATGACCTTCACGGTTGTATTCCTTATACATGGAAAGAATCACTTTTCCCACCCAAATTAATATTACCCTTATATTAATAGTTTCCTAGTCATCGTTTATGTTGAACATAAACTCAACCCATGACACAAAATCCATTGAAAACTAAATTCCAGTCTTGGACATGAAAAAAAATTCTATTATCAAGATATTGTTTAAAAAATATGAAAAACATGACACATGAAAGGGAGCTAAATAAGATTAAACATCATATCTTATCATGAAACTCCTCCCATGTAACATCCATGTATAATTAAAAATTTAGCATAAGGTCCAAAATAAGTAGACCATCCAATCAAAACAACTAATAATATTTGAAATGTCATCCTGAGTATTGGGACTAGGTAGATTCACTTTATTTCTCAAGTTACTCTACATAAATGTTGAACTATGATTCAATATTAACCATTAAATAATAAAAAAATTATCACAAAAATCATATGGCTTATTATACCATTTATCAACTCAGTAGGTATCGCATGTATCGATGCATACTACCCTCATATTTCATCCTCACTAAAAAACAATTCTTCATACTATCAAGGGTATTATATCCCAATGAATCCCATTATATTATGGAATAAAAAAAGAACTATCCTAAAGTATTAATATCTCATATGATTGAAAAATAGGTTGAAAACCACCCAAGACATCCAACAAAGAAGAACTAGAAGAGGGGTCATAGAACACACATGGAAGATGACGATGAACTATACATGTCTAATCCACTAGACCAAATCATTTCTTGACACTCACTCCCATAAAAGTGTCATCTTGTTGAAACTTAGGGTCCTACATGGGAAGAATGGAACCTAAATAGTACTATATGTCAGAAGTCACATTAGAGTAATTATAAATACTTTTAAAATTATAAGGGTATCATCAAACTCTGTATATACCCTTACTAAAGCTTAAAGTGTTAATCCTACCAAGTGATCCCCCCTAAAAAGTTCACTAGGCCCTATCTCTTGTAATATTTCATAAAACAATCCTACTGAAAATGTTCACATTCTAATTCTAAGGCACCTCCTAGAATATTGAAACTTCCTTTAGAAAAGGTTTTAAACTAAAACACCACCTTACGGAATTTAGTTATGACATTTAATTTATTCATATTTAATATATAAACATTTAAATGACTATTTTAAACCATCATGTGAAATTATATGAAAAAATGTACTTAGCAATTTATTTAGGCTATTCACATTTTGAACCCCATTTTAAACAACAATTATTTATCCATGCAGTTCTCAAAATAAAGGGATTATTTAAGGAAAATATAAACTACAATATATAAAGGAATAAATCATTAGGTTTTAATTTTCATTTTAATGAACTAACACCTCATATATGTACAAATCAAAAGAAGAAAACAAGTCTATTAAGAATTAATTCACAGGACTCGTCAAGTAGGATGCCACCATATGTTTACATGTGAACCCATATAAGTAGATGTAGATAAATTAAATGACCATACCTTTATAGAATAACATACCATCATGGGATTAAATACAAAGGTGTAATAAGATAAGAGATCTATGTGACTGTTGTAAAATAATTTTTTGATCATATAAATGCATCCCTAATTTATTTAAAAAATTATGATTTTTAAAACAATCATAAGGGTTTTTTCTTATAGGAAAAGGATAATATTACTAACCTAATTGGTTTGATTCCAGTCTATCTCATAATAAAAATTCCCAACATACCTACATAGTAACAGTTGAACATTTTAGAATTTGGTCTTATGGGTCTCTATGCCCAAGTCATATAGGTACATGACCTAATAAAGGAAAAAATTTCTAAAAAATCATGATTTAATCATGTCTATTTATACAACACTCTCAAAGAATATGAATCTCATATTCGATGGTTAGATTATATGGATTACAATTTTCCCATTTATAAAGAACATTTATACTTTATATATTTCAAATTTGATCTCTTTTAATTTAAAAAATATGTTTCATACAATGAATCCATTGTTACATGGATCAAACATGTCAAGATAGTTTAGTTATGGTGTCACCATAAATCTATGAAGGAAAACACCATTTATGTTGATTTTTCCCTTTAGTAACCAATTGAATGTTAAAATTATAACTAGGCATACTATCATATGAATTAGTGAAGACAACCCATGGAAATAATTTCCTAATCAAGGTATGAAGATAAACATACTCTATAATCATACATCATTGTACAATAATCACAGAAACAAGTTGTGCATGAAATCATTCTAACACATTATGAATCATGTTTTACAAACAAGTATGAAAAATAATCTCCCAAGGTACATATATCAATGAAACTAAATAGAGTTGAATATTCATGGAATTTAAATATATATGTACCTATAATGATGCATGCAATGCTACATCATTTTCTATACTAGTCCAAGGGTAAATAAATTCAATATAATAAATCAATAACTAGAAAAATACACTAATAAATGAAGGTGAAATCATAGTCAATTGTAATAATGAACAACACAAACATCAATCCCATCCCTATCCAATTGGTATTTTCCCCATGTTCTAGTTGATAACTATTAGACACATATATTTACCAAGTACGAAAACATTTCTAGTCTGCATTATAGCTGACAAAAATTGTAATATAAATGAAAATAAAAAACATGTGATACAAATTTTTAATGCCCTGACTCAAGGTCTTTGAAATGGTTCCTCGAGAGGGTAAGTTACATGTCCTCAAACACACCTACCTTTTTACTAGAGGCTTCTGAATATCAGTGACTATTTAATGATGGTATAGAGGAGTGACTATACCCTCTTTATCAGAGTAATACAATGGTAAAAGAGATAATAAATAAATAAAATAAATATGGAAACATTATATATAAAGGAAAAATAAATCATAGATAATGATATTAAACTGATCAAGTGTCTAACACCAGATATATAATCAATAATTCTTGTCCAGATGAGGCAACATAATCTAATTAAGTAAACATACAGTAGGGAATAAAATACAATACATGAAATAAGAAAATAAAAAATTACCTAGGGGACATATCTACGAGAATCTTGATCTTCCGACTCAGTCATGTTCCCATAACTCCTTAGGTATAATCATGGTAAAATAATTCAAGGACCATAATCCTGTGACCTGTGAGGTCTATTCGGGTACCTTAGTGCATTGACGGTCTGAACAGTGTGTGAGATATACTCCGTGGTCCCCCAGAAATGATGTTTAAAGATACCATGTATTTGAATATTATATAAAGAAATTCCTAGGTTTAACTAAAAGGGAATTAAAAATAAAAAAATAGAAACATATATGGATCAGGTTCTTCAAGGACACTTGACAACCATACATGCTTCACCCTAAGAGAGAATATAACTGAACTAGGGTCAACCAATACAGATATAATATTTATATATAATTACTGGGCATATCCAAAATGGAACATAGTCAGGCCTATCATAGGGGACAAATACTATCATGGACCAAATAGAAGCATGTTATTTGGCATGGTGGACACATCCTTAAATCTAATAAACTAGCATATATTAGATAATTAAAAAAGGGTTATTTGTTTTTTAAATAAAAGTCCTCATGAACCCATCCATTGTAATCCATAAAGATGAATCCTGTTTATCACACTAGGAGAACCATAATTACCCATCACTAGAAGAGTTTGTCCATGATGTTCCATAACGTTGAATTCCATGTATCACTCTTGGTGTGGTATGAAGTCAAAACCCACTGAGCCCATCCCTTGTATAAAACATTGGGGGATGAATATCCCTTTTGCAATGCAATAACATCATTTCATGCCATTCCCATCCACGGTAAACTAGTAGGGGTATAATTATCATTCATTGGAATAATAATTTCTAATGGCCTATGAGCATGTAAAAGGAACACCAACATGAGAATCTGAGTATTGATCAAGGTGAATATGGCATATCCCACTAATCACATCCCAAATATACTACATTGGAGACCATGTATCACTTCTGGAATTATATATCAACTTTTCCCATTGATCTCATCTATGATAATTCATATATACAACTAATATGTCTCGTGGGTAGGTCAACTATTAGCCTAGTGAGTCTATCCAATGATAAATATAAAAGAAACCATGTATTTCCCCAGGTATAATATAAAAAAATTAACCTATGAGCATATAATTTCAGATCTGTAAAGAGTTCCCTAAGTATCTATCAAGGAATACACAAATCTTATAATCATTTATTTTCAATTACAAAATACTATGTATTCACAAACATGTTATAAAAAAATCAAGCATATCACCCTACGTTATTCCTATCATTCATTTCAATTATAATAGTAAATTACATATACTTAATCATTTAATTCATCATATTTATCAACTAATATTTATTATCCCCATTTTTATTAAAGAAGAAAACACACCTCAAATATGGGTTTATAATAAAAACTATAAAATCAAAAACATACCATATAATTTGATAATGTTATAAAAACCTTATAGGTTATTTAATTTGACACACCTCAAGGTGATTAAAAACACTGAACGGAATTGTTATTATAATAATTTAAAAAAACACACAAGAAGGGTTATTACATCATCTAAATTAATCATAGATCATGAAATAAAAGAGAAACATCCTATGTGGATGAATCTAGATAAGGAAAACAACCTCAATTAGTTAAAATATAAAGAAATACATGTAACAAATTCATTCATTAGGTTACATATAATTAAATTTATATTTATGAAATCTTACATGGAAATACAGGAGTTTGACACAAAAACATAATTTATAAAAGAGAAAAAATTTAGGGAAAAATCTAAAGGCAACCTAATTCATGATTAGGAAGGTCCAATAATCTAATTTCATAATTTAATTTTATTTTGTTCAATTGAAAACAATGAAACATACAAATTCCTAGAAAATAGGTTGAATTTGATATCATGAAGATAGTGTAAGAGATAGTGATATAATATGAGAAAGGATGTGAGAGGAGTCATAAAATCACCGATATACTTCCAATGTGATGCAAAACACTAGAAATAGAGTCTGTATAGTAGAGATCTCTCCATGGAAGAATTTGAGGAGCATGAGACTCATGGAGGGGCTACTGCATGTATATGTGAACAAAAAAGGATCGATAGATTCTTAAAATGTAATTAGGGAAATTTTAAAAACACCACTTTTGATTAAAATACTAGTTAGAAAAACTATGTGCCATCCATGTGGCCTCCTATGTCTAAGAGCCACACCTGACAAAGTTAGGTTGCACAATTTGATCTAATTATGTGCCAAACATGTGGTACTACTGGTTTAAGATCACTAAGGATGCGAGACAGGAGAAAAGTTTGGGGAAACTTTGTGCAACCTATGCAAGTCACCCCTGAACACTCACATCAAACCACACAACCTCCTAGACCATTGTGTAGTTTATAAAAACTATTATCCTTAAAAATTTGGTTCGCCAGATTGACATGCACAATTAGAATAATCATGTGTGAATTGTGTGTCTCATTATGCCTTTATAAAATAGGGTGTATATGAAGGCGGGTGCTTCCAAAACTACGATGAAATCCTAGTACTCCTCTTAGGCCTAAAACCTCATCTAGAAACAACACCTTTATCTGTTCAATGTTTAAGATTTATGTTAAACCATGTTTTATTGAAAATGGTATTTTTGAGTCCCACATCAGAATATTCCACCATGTAATCTATTTTACCCATCTATAAAATAATGTCTCCACCTCACCTTGAGCTAAGGGGAATTCACCTTCTATATGGTATTAGTGGAAAAATTCCTGTATTTTTTTCATTTCCCTCATTCGTATTGAAGAATACCTCATATGGTTCTTCATTCCCCACCATCCCAACTGCATATCAGCTTCTTTTGAACCCACATCCCTACAGACTCTCATATCTTCCCGACCGTTCCCCCCTTTTCCCTCATAACTATGACTATCCCCGAATACCTCCTGAATCCCCCTAGGTAATGTTTTCTCCCCCAACCTATGATACAACAATATCCCATACCACAACCTTTGTGACTCCCAGACCACTATCCCATTGGACTCCCTCACGATGCCTCACCCTGCATCTCCTTGTACGGATGCGACACTCCATCCTACCTGAGGGAACTCTCTTTCTTAGAAAAATTATCCAGACCAAGGCCCTCGGTCCCACCCAAGTGAAACCCTCTAGGGGGAACCTGCCACTGTTGCATCGACTCCCATACCAGTCTCTATGTGGATTCATTGTGAATATCAATTGTACCCTATTATGGAATATATCATCCCTCCTTAGACATGGACTAATCCCCCACCCCCACAGTGATCTCCTAGACCTACATGCTGGCGGCCTCCTAGCTTTGTGACCAGCCCCCACCTCCCATGACTATTTCACAACTACTTCCCAGCAGAACCCGCCCTCACCTCCATTTCAGCCTCTTAAAACCCACCTCTATTTCAATGTATTGGACTTTTTAGACCCTTCACGATCCTCCCTCTATTGCAGTTTCCTATGAATAAACTTCACAAAAGTCCCATATTGGCCCCACCATCCCTAGCGTTCCCAACCATGACTCCCTCAGCAACTGTCTCCCCTACATCTCTCTATATACCCCAGACCGTCAACTCCTCAAATGGTTGGATCTTCTTTCTAAACCCCTTCGCCACAAATTTTGTCAACATAATTCCAACAAGTATTCCCCCTCACTACCAGTTTCTACATTTCCGTGATGTATCACCACACTTTTTTCATGTTTTTGTGCACCCGCCGAAGTAGTGGTCCCATGTTCCATCACCAGTTCTCCCACAATTCAATCCCTATCATCCAGTACCCATTACAGATTAGTTCTCCCAAATGCAGAGATGTCAATTGTACAGTAATTTTAGGTTATTATGCCACTATTATTTTCTCTAACCCCTATTGGTCAAACGTATAGCTCTATTGCATGTGTATCTCACCAACCCACATATTGTATTCTTTAATATGGTGTGTCAGAAATCTCATAGGGGACTCTATAATGTTCACTATGTATCATCCATACACTGGTGCCTCTAAAATTACTATTTTTAATGGATCAGAAATACCAATTTCTAGATTTTAAACATGCCCCTTCAGATCATATATTCACCTGGATTCACTGACTCATGTTCCTCACAGTCCATTTAATCTTATAGCGATCAAAAAACTCACCAAAGGATTAAATTGTTTCTCTACTTTTACATTCTACAACATTGTTTTTTAGGAGCAGACGGTGAATCAGGATCATGGTCGATGTCATCTTCAAAATGGGGGAGTATATGTACAATACCCTACCATCTCATTCTTACTCATCCTACTTGTCCCATACACTTAACCTAATTTTTTTTGTTCTTCCACCATCTTTATTCCTCCATAATCTTTTACCTTATTTCATTCTCTATCTTTCCTTCCGTTTTGAATCCTTCTTCCTTTCTAAACATCATCAGGTGACACATGTTTCTCAACTTTAATTGCATCTAGAAAATCCGTTAAACCTTGTTTATTAGGATGTATGGGGTTCTTTCAATGTTCCTAGACAGTCTGGGTATATATATTATTTTTTATTTATTGGAAAAACTCATTTGTTATAAGTATTTACCTTATTCGTGATCAGTCTAATTTTTTTTCTACTTCTCAGACAATTTATAATGAAATTCAAACTCATTTCTCCACCTCCTTTAAATGCCTCTACTCCGACAATGTATTAGAATATTTATCCACATCCTTTTATATGTTTCTCAAGGATAAAGGCATCGCTCCTGATACATCCTACCACGAAACTCCTCAGCATAATATAGTGTTTGAGCAGAAACATCTCTATATTATGGAGACTTATCATGCCCTCCTATTGCACAAGAAGTTATATCTCATTTTTTGGGGTGATACCATGCCAGCTACTACCTATGTCCTAAACCCACTCCCTTCTTATATCCTTCAGGGGAGACACATTTTCATACTCTATTCTCCTATCTCTATTCCCAGAAACACTTCCACTCCATTTGTTTGGGTGTCTATGTTTGGTTAGAGAAACTCATCCCATCATATTCGAACTTTCTCCCAAATCCCCTCATTGTATATTCCTCAGATATTCCCACACTCAGTATGTATACCAGTGCTTCTCTCCTGACTTATGGTGATATATCATCTCTGTTGATGTATTCTTTACCGAGATACCTCATTTCACACATCCATATCCCCATCTAAACACCAAAATCTATGAATTTTTCCTCCAATAATCCACCATCCTCTAGTTCCTGACTCTATTAGTCATTGTTTTGGAAATATCTACCCCTACCACCTGTTGACTATACCCATCATCCAAACCAAGGACACCATCATCCCATATATTTTTGACACTCCTAATTCATCTCCAAAAATAATTTAACATTGCACTAAAAAATGGTACACATTATTTCTAGATTACTCTTTACTAAACATCCACATTCAGGGGCCTTTCTACTCTAGAGAGGATATATATTCCCCTCGTGGTTGGAGAAGAAAAATCACACCCTAGGTGGATTCCAGAAATGAGGGATGAATTAAAGGTTATAGATGACAATCACATGCGGGATCTAGTTCCCCTTTTAGTAAGAAAACAAGTAGTGTACATAAAATTGATTTATACAATATCCCTCAATGAAGATACAAATATTAATCACCTAAAAACCAGACTTTTGTAGAAGGCATTTTCTCAGACATATGCTATATATTATTTTGATAACTTCTCTCTGGTTGCAAATATGGAATCTGTCTGATTATCCATCTCTATGGATGCTCTTCATCATTAAACCCTTTATCATATTGAATTCAATAATTCCTTTCTCCATGTATTTCATGAAGATGACATGTATCAATAGAAACCCCCAGGATTTCATGCCTCTGTAGACAACTCCCACGTCTATCGACTTCGTCGCTCTCTATATGCCCTCGAGAAGACTCCCCATGCATGGTCTAGCTGATTCAACACTGTTTTCACTATAGTTATCCTCTCTCAAAGTATGAATGTCCAAACTAATAGATATTTACACCAAAAATAGAACAAAATCCTTTGAAATACAAGAAAAATTAAAAATAGATTGAAGGAAAACATAAAAATAATGGAGAACTATATATTCTTGATGGACCACAAGTCCATTTAACCAAGATGATTAGCCAACACCCTAAAAAAATATTTCCTCTCCATCACTTTTCTCTAGTCCCTCTTGATTATTTATAACAACATCAGCTGTACAATACCCTTTTAGAATATTCTTCCAGCTGTACAGGCTGTCAAAAGGTGTCCAGGATTACCTCAACATAACTATTTATGCACTGTATACACAATATCAATTATTCCACCATCCTGAAAGACAATATTGTCCTCAAGGTGGTGGATTATATAGGCATACCATGAAATGTTCCATATCATCCATGCACCATAGAACTGATGAGAAGGTAAATTGATCATGAAATCACACTAATAAATTATCCAAATGACCCTCGTAGATCTAATGCCCCAGAAAAATTGTTGGGACACTCCATGATTTTAACTACTTGCTTGGAGATATTCCATAGTTTCCTTATAGGGTATTTGTCATGAATTAGAGTCTCAAATCACATAATATGAAATGAAAGCCCCTTGAAATCCATGATGGGACGTGATTGTATTAGGAATTGAGGTCTAACTCTTTATAACCACAATATATGTTGTCCGTTATTGACATCTAGCACAACCACCACCTCCTTGGAGAATCTAACACTCAATCGCATTATAGTATATATATCGAATGTTGAAACCCCTATGAGCTACCCCGAGATCACAAAAAACTACTCCAACATTAATGGATGGTGAGCCATCATGATATGAAGTAGATTCTTTTCTTCAATTTCGGTGGTGACTACTTTAATGATCATAGATAGACCAGTACTGGAATTATCCCATACAGAGGAGGTGATGTCACTTCCGATGGTGGTTTTTTGGTGGATAATTCCCAAGAAGCATCTCCCCTACTACATCTGTCATATGATCATGATCTAGAGGCCTTTCGATCTAGCATTGGATGATCATCAACAATCCACCCATAGTGACGTTGCACCTCCATTATGAGTGGTTGAATAAGTTGTGTATGAAGAAGCCCTACCTCCTCATAAATCCTCATTTCCTATTTTTGAACAACATGAGGAATGAATCATTGGAATTTATCTTCCTCTTACTAGTTGTCCTCACATTTTTTCTTCTATAACAACTTCTTCTACCACCACATTTCTGACAGCCAACAAGCTTCATTTTGTGTAATTTGTGTTTTTTTCACTACAACCTTATCAACCAAAGCCTGCCTCCTTCGGCAATATTATAATTCATTCCTCACTCCTATATCCACTGAAAATGATAACATTGGTTGTTCAGGTGTGCCACCTATGCGATTCACCTAAAGTAGTTAAACCTATGATGTTAATGTTGTGGCGGTGTGCGATGCAGATGTAGGTTGCACACCCTGTTAGAGTATAAATACATGGTTTTTGCGATATAGGTAAGTGTCCTCCTAGAACAACACACTACTATTGTGCGGAGTGTGTTTGATTTCTAGTAGGATGGAAATGGATTAGTCCCCATGATTGGTTCTTATTCTTATTATTATCCTTGTGTTTTTCATGAAGTTGGTTTGTATCATGCACCTCAATCGACTGATGTAAAACTATCTATACACCAAGAATTAGATAAAAAATGGAGTCAGTAGGATGTTAGAAAGTCTGATCTAGTCTATGCCTAAGCTGAATGGATCTTGGAAATGATGGTGAATGGGAAACCAGTGGCTGCTCATGCGTTCGAGGGATATGCTGAAGAATGACATTGAAACATTACACGACACCTCCTCCAAAACAAGAGGAAATTAAAATAAAGCTATGTTGAAGAATGATGTCATGTTCTGATAGTAATATGATAAAGCAGTAGTAGATTAGTCCTTGGATGTCTGCATGATCATGTGTGAAAGATGATCCAGTTGTGCGCTTCTGTTGACCAAAGAGGCAGATCAGACTAATTGACAGGTATCCACAGTAAAAAACATAACTGAATCCATTAATTTACTAGAATAAATAAAACATGATGGAAGGAAAACATAATAACAATAGAAAACTATAGATTCTCGAGAGACCTCGGTCCACTCACCCAAGCCAATCAGAATATCCCCTTAACAATATATTTCCTCTCTATCCCATTCTCTCCAACCACTCCTGATTATTTATAACCTCTTTATCTGTACATTCCCCTTGTAGAATATTTCTTAAGATGTAAAGGCTATGTAATGGTATCCAGAATTACCTCCATATGAATGTTTATAGACTGTATAGCTGATATCTATCAGACACAATCTTCTACCATACAACATTCTCTCACTGCATCATGAAAGTGGTATATGACGATGATATCATCATTCCTGAGAGTGACACAACTGTAATTTCCTAATTAAATGGGAATCTTCCCCACCACATTGACACCACAGATCCCAGTCTACTAACATAAATCCTTAGATACGAGGTCTCCGATTATATAGAAAACATCTTTCATTGTGAAGAGAAATATGCCTTGGATATCTTGTAGGATTCATGTTTGATTCAAAAAACTATCATTGAAAATAATCATGAGACTAAGTAATTGTATCTATATGAAAACAAGAATCTATATTCTCACCCTGAGAGATATCATCATCTTATGGGAAAAATCAACTATCTCACCATGACTCATCCATAAATTTTTCGGGCTGTTGGAAATGTTATCCAATTAATGGAGCATTCGACCTAATATCAGTGGGTTGTATTCTTCTAAATTACCAAATATATTAAGAAAATCCCTTTCTGTGGCCTTTTGTACTCACATCACGATCATTGGAATGTTTATGTCTTATATGATGGTCACTATGCTGGTTTCCTTGCAACATGAAAGTCCACTTCTGGGTTTTCCATTTTGATGGGGTTGGTGTAATAATATATAGATTGTTGTTTCTTGATCTAGTGAAGAGTCTTAATAATGTGCAATGGGAAAGGTCTATAATGAGATCCATTAAATTCATCATCTCCTCCAAGGTCTTATCTTCCCACCATATATGTCTTGTCATATCTAGTGTGACAATCAATAAAACATGATGATTTATTCCAATCCCATCATCCATGAATTAATGAAGCATATGGAGGTGGACTACCACTTTCGTTGCCATCACCTCAAGTATCACAATGTTAGTTTCAACCAATAACTGATGGCGGATCAACATTCCTACAACATCACTAAATGCCTCCATGGAGCTAGTATGAACTCTCTTAGTACCATGTTGTGTATCCATAGCATCAGCAACCCAGCTAAAGGGGGAGTGTGTATAGTGTGGTTCGATGTCATATTTCTTTTGTGGGACTCTTGGTCCAAGATGGGCATGTCCATCTTGAGGGGGAGTGTTGAACCCAATTTTATTATAACAGTTATTTCTGAGTCATACTTCTGAAAAATATTTCATTTAATCTATTTTACCTATATATAAATGAATTTATCCACCTCATATTTAGGAAAGGAGAATTCATCTTCTTCAATTTATGTTCCAAATTCTCAAATTATGAATGGACCCAACCATATAAGGGAAAAAATAAATTCCTTTAGAAAATCCACATGAACCAAAACATGGGACACAACATTCATTTCATCAATGATATGCAGTATCAACAAAATACTAGAGATAATTTAAAAATATTGATATTTATAATTTAATGTATCTAACTAATGTTTGTATATGAGTGTAAATATTATAATTTAATTCCAAAAAGAAAAAATTTATCAATTGGAATTGTTTAAAATTATCAATATGTCAGATGAATATCCCATGAAATATTTGATTTAATAAACATGAGATAAAATAATTTTATGTAGATCAATGGAATTTTTTTTATCTAAATCAACCCCCCATCTTTTCTACACTGATCATTGCTCGTGATGAATGGTATTGGAATGATTGATGCAACTTTCATTAAGAATAAATTGATATGATCCTCTATCGATGATTTTTTTCATAAATAATGGGGTGTAAAGAAAATAAAAAATATATATAAATAAGAATAGGGGTGGGAAGCAATTATTATTTATAGTTGGGAAGAAAATATTGAAATGAAATTTTCTAGTTGGTGTTGAAAAAAAATAAAAATGGTTATTACTAAACCCCATTATGTGTTTTATGTTATTTTTTTAACGTGTTTAAAAATGTGAAAAATAATATATTATAATATAAGAGGACATCCCAAGCATGTTGAGGAAGGATTGAGATCCCAATCAATGAAATAATATTTATAGTTTTCATGAGACATGAAATAAAACATTTTTTCACAAAACATATTTATTTTATTAAATTGAGAAAACCATTGTACAGAACTACTTAGGATGAACCATATAAGCATGAGACCTAATCAAGGGGTCAATGGGCTCTAATATAGAGAAGGGAGAGAGAGTCTCCTCTAACAATTTTTACACACTCATGGTGGAGGGAATCAATTGTAATGACCAGGAAATTTCAAGGAAATTCTTTTTTCATAATTATTTAGAATTTTATGAGTCTGTGGTTTCTGACGGCACCTAATTCCAGGGCCCAGTGTGCCCGGAATCAATTTCTGAAGTTTTGTTCAGGTATATTCAGTAAATGTATCTGCGGGGTTTTCAATCTTTTTAACCGGTGCACGGAATTAAAATATGAGGACACCGATGAACTCGCATCGCTGATATTCACTTAAGGGGACATTTATTGCAGTTGCATTTTATGCGGGTTCAGTGTTATTATTTGGGGATTTATTATAAAAGAAATAAAATTTGTAAAACACAATTTTATTTATGGAAGTTGGTTATTTCCCTCCAAGGGTAGTTAGAGGTGGGACCCACACCCACATATCCTCCCATTAGAGGATATTTTTGGGGTGGGTCCCACATGAGCCTAACCTTTTAATCTTCCCTTAACCCCCCTTTAACTCCTTCCTTCATTAAGGTGGAACCACTCCACCTCCCAAGAATTTATGAGGCCACCTCCTATCATAATTTGGGAAAACCCAAATAGTTAATGTACTTGAATTAACTTGGTTGTAAATAATTTGTTTTGAATTATATTGACTTGGTTCGAAAAAACTTTTAAAATTGGGGAAGGTATTGTTTTAATATTTGTCTGGAAAATATTTTGGGAGAGATCTAGTGAATTTGTAGGAGTTCCTCTCTTCAACGAAGAACACCATCCTTCAAATGAAGAACCACCGAAGAATGATGATCACTTCCTTTGATCATCAGCCAAGCCAATGGAGAAGGATCCACCCGCATGGAACAATGACGACACATCATCCTCGAATACTTCTTCCCCAACATCAATGAGATTGAAGTCGTCTCCCCGCGACTCCATCTTCCGTGATGCCCGACTACCACGAATCTTATTTTGAGGTAGCCGAATTGTATAATTTTAGTTTGATAAAATTATACACTTGCCATTGTTGAATGTGAATGGTTGTTTATGTCTAATTGATAACGCCTAACGGGGAGGCTGCTGGTTGAATGCACATGACCCAAAGCTCCTCTGTAGTATCTTTATTTACGATGGAGACCATCTAAGGAAGGTGGCGACAAACGAAGGTGGGGGCCGCATGCGGAAGAATCGTAGCCCGCAATCGTGGGCTGCTCGGCCAGAGAAGAGTCGACCGGCTAAAGCTGGCTAGGATGAAGGAATACCTCGGAGCCACAAGGGGTGCCACAAACCAGAGTACCACAACCCGTGATCCGTGGGCCGCTTCGGCGGTGAACCGGACAGCTTTTCGGCCGGCCGGGTGAAGGAGCCGCGACACCCGAAGGTGCCGCCAAGCAGGACCACGGCACGCCCGAGCGGGCCTCTTGTGCCCGAAAGACCAGTCATCATAATCTGACCAGACAGGAGGGAGGAGCTGCTTAGCGCCGCCGGTTTGGGGTATTGGGCCCCCCTCGGACCGCTCGGCCACCCGGGCCGAGCCGCTTGGCCAGCCGGCCGAGCCGCGACTGGCTAGGCCGAGTCGTGCCACGCCGCGCCGGGCTGCGCCATGCCCTCTCATCCTGGTCCGCACCACTTCATGTCGGGCCACTCCTACCACCGGGGCTGGCCACACTTTTTTGGGTCTGGCCGACACCCCATGTTGGGTCGGACCTGCTGAACCGGGTCGGGCCGACCCGCCAGTCCACTGGGCTTGATGGGATGGGCCCTTAACGCTTAAATGTGAATAACTTCACGATCGTGTGTCTGATCGACACACCGTCTACGGAACTAGGACCCTCGTGACAAGGAGGTACTTTTGCGATAATCTAAGTGAGTTTTGGACAAATTTGGAAAATGAATGGGTTTGGAACGAGTGTATTTCCAACCAGGCCCCCGGAGAAAAAATTCTAATAACTCTCAGACTAGGAATCCTATTGATGTGCCGTATATTGCGTTGGGTTACTTTTGACGAGACGTAAAATTGGGATACATCAACTCTATACTTCATTACAGTTGATTTATCGACCCCTTGGCTCAAGGAGTAGACCCTCCGGAAATCGAGCATGCTGTGTGCGGGAACCCTAGAGCTGGCAGCGACTAAAACGACTACCGTACTGGAATCCTCTGTGTGTTCAGTGATAACGACTACCATACTGGAATACTCCATGGGTTCGGTGATGAAGACTATCGTACTAGAATCCTCCATGGGTTCGACAATGATGATTACTATTCTTGTATCCTACATGGGTCTGATAGTTTGACTTTTGTTCTAGTATCCTACTTGGGTTCGACAGAGTAGCTGGTCAAGTATCCTACATGGGTCCGACAAGTTAGTTGGTCTAGTATCCTACATGGGTCCAACAACTTAGATGAACTAGTGACTGCATCTGATCATCTTTGTCACTTTACGAATGATGTATACCTGTGTAATCTGAGTCTTGAATTTCAATCATTATCATCGATGTGATTGACTTATGTTCTATATGGACTGGTTTGTGCTTGGGCTTGATAGTTGGAGACAAACTGGATTGAAGACATAGGTTTATGTATGGGCATATACCTACGTAGGGTTGGTTGATGCACCATGTTTTGTATCCTACTACTTGTTTATACTTATTGGATATTGTGAGACCTTACGGGTCTCAGGGTACCTACTGAGTATCATTATACTCACCCCTTCATGGGCTATTCCCACACTACGTTGTGTTGGTTGCAGATGATGGATATCTCTAATCGTGGTTGAGGCTTGTAGAGCTAGATGGTACATGGTGGTAGACCACTTAGTGAGACATACACGGAGTAGACAGACAGACCCAAGGTGCTAAGGAGACCATCTATACGCACCTTTCCGCTGGGATTCCCAGGGGAAGACTCAGTGGTTTCTGTCTACCATACTGTTGTTATACTTACTTTTTCAGTTCTACTGTACTTTTCAGTTGGGTTTGTATTCTGTCTCATTTACCATTCAACACTTACTTTTATGATCAGTATTACATTGTGCTTACTTTTTTTTCGTACTATGTTGTGTTGTTTACTATTATAAAAGAAATTCCTTCCCTTTTATTGGGATTTACGCCTTTGGTGATAGTCTCCAGCCCTGGCCTATGGAAGGTGGGCTTGGGGTGGTCACGACATGGGCCCCGAGGATGGGTCGTGACAAATTGGTATCAGATGAGTCGGTTCTACCACAGAACTCAGAATTCTGATCATTATTTTCTGAGAAAAATACTGTTAAGAGTATTGAGTGTGGTTTTCAGTCCAGGGAGTCCAGTGTTGGTGTGGCGGCCGACGTATCCATACACCAGGACCCTGATCTCTGATTTCCGACTCCATCCACAAAAACACTGATTGCGTGTGTGTTTCAAGAGTTTCCTTCGTGGTCTCTTTGAGTCAGATCACCATGTATAACTTATTTTCCATTGCACACCTGTTCCTTATCAGGATTCTTCTATGAAGGATTCCAACTAGGGTTCCATGTTATGTGCGAGATGGTATCCCACTGAGCGATGAAGCCTCAGTGTAGGGCCCCATCACAGTGAAGGTACTAGTGGTACCACTACCCGCTGAGCCATCGATACCACCATCCCCAATAGCAGAAGGTTCATGCCACCTTAGTGCATTTCATGAGTTCCAGTGACAGAGGCCACCTTGGTTCAATAGAGAGACGGACCCATAGGCATCCAAGTATTGGATGGAGGCTATCGTCAGGGTTTTCAGATTGATAGGGACACCGACCAACCTTATGGTGATCATTCCCGCGAGTCTCCTACATGCAGAAACAGGTAGATAGTGGAGATTGATGATCCAGGTGTACGATGAGGCATTTCCACTTTGGACAGGCATTAGGGATCTCTTCTTCTCAGAGATTGTTCTTGCCCCCTTCATGTGGTGTAGATCCAGGAGATACTTCATCTGCGACAGGACATATGAGAGTAGATCAATATTCATTGAGATTTACCGACCTCTCGCGTTTCTCCACGAACATGCTACGAAACCCATTCTTCTGGGCCCATACCTTTGAGAACTGACTCAGACATGAGATTAGGGCTTCAATGATCTCTCTCAGCATTCCGACGCAGGAAGGAGTGCTAGAGAGAGCCCCTCCTGTGGAGAGATTTCTCACTGAGCTGACACCCGCAGCGAGACCCACCGTAGGGCGACATGTAGCAGATTCTACTATAGCCGGTAGTATACAGATGTCCCAGAGGTGCAAGCGGGCCAGGCCATCAGGCGAGCGACCATAAGATACAGGTTCGGTTGTGCGGGGTACTTGAAATAGAGCCAGCTATATGAGGAGAAGCTAGTTCTATGCATGGGGGGGGGGGGTCGGGTCATGTGGCTCGGGACTACCCCACTCGCCATACAGATGAGCAGTAGATAGTGCGGAGATCCCCTAGGCAAAGTTAGAGGTTCGACTGTGGCAGTATGCAGGGAGAAGGGAGACAAAGCAGAGGAGCTAGCCGAGTAGCGGGTGGTGGACGACGTTTTGAGGCCCTACCACTACCACCACCAGGAGGTCCACCCCAACCACTGGGTGCTGGCGGACAGAGGCAGGTTCAGCTACGGGTAGTCGAGGCTTATGACCATGGAACACCTGAGATAATTCGATGTACTATCTATGTCTACTCCACCCTTGCTGTAGTACTTATAGACAGAGGTGCACGTCATTATTTTATTTTCACTGACCTTGTTCAGAGATCAATGATTCTAATGGAGACGTTGGATTGAAACTTACGGCTAGAGACTCAAATGGGAGAAGACTCGATGATCACACACTGGTTCCGTCAGGGTGATCTTACTCTAGGAGGTGAGATCATCAGCTGAGATCTTCTTGTAGAAGAGTCTAGGTCTTACGACGTTATCTTGGGTATGGAATGGTTGTGTACAAACCGTGCTCATATTGACTGCAATAGGCTCAATGTGCAGTGTATCCGCACGAATGGGAGCTGTTTGACCTTCACAGGAGAGAAGGGAGCCTTAGTAGCCCAAGATGGACTTACACAGAGGAGAGGGCAGCTGATCACACATCAGTTGGCTAGTCTGATCCTCGGATCAGTCGATGTCCGGAGTCTGTGTTTTCTTGCTATGGTTGATCAGTATGCGGACGTTTTTTGGACGATATTATAGGAATACCACCATGTAGAGAGGTAGAATTATACATTGACATGTACCTTGGTACATCACTGATATCTACTCCAGCATATCGGATGGCTCCCACTGAGCATTTTGAGCTATGGGTACAACTGGAGGACCTACAAGGGCAGAGATTTATCCGACCCAGTGTTTCACCCTGGGCTTCTCCGATTTTGGCCTCCAAGAAGGCGAATGGGAGCTTGCGACTGTGTGTCGACTACCATCACCTGAATCAGGTGTCTGTGAAGAACAAGTACCCTCATCCGAGGATTGATGAACTCTTTGGTAATCTCAAGGGAGCACGTTGGTTCTCGAAGATAGACCTCAAATCAAGCTATCACCAGCTCAGATTTTGAGATGATGATGTGCAGAAGATGACCTTTAGGTGTTGACATGGAGACTATGAGTTCTTGGTTAGGACCTTCGGTGTAACCAACACTCCAGTTGTGTACATGAGTCTCATGAATAGGATCTTCCAGCCTAACCTCAACCATTTTGTCGTATTCTTCATTAAAGACATACATATTTACTCGACTACTGAGGAGGAGCACACCTATCACTTGCGGGTTGTACTGGATACACTCCGAGAGCACCAACTTTATGGTAAGATCGTGAAGTGCTAGTTTTCGATTCAAGAGGTTCACTTTCTGGGACACATCATCTCAAATGTGGGAGTTGTAGTGGATCCATCAAATATCGAGTCAATACTTTCTTGGGAGCCACCCAGGAGTGTGACAGAGGTGCTGAGTTTTCTAGGTATGGCTGGGTACTGCTGGAGATTTGTTCTAGACTTCTCCAGAGTTGCAGCACCACATTCAGCTTTGAGGAATAAGGGGAAACCCTATGTGTAGTCAGATATATGCCATCAGAGCTTTCAGGAGCTGACACATTGATTGACAAGTGCACCCACCTTGAAGCTACCTGAGGAGGGAATATGGTATATAGTTTACTATAATGCTTTCGGGACTAGACTCAGGTGAGTCCTGATGAAGGAGAAGTCAGTGATCACCTATGGTTCACAGTAGTTGAGGCAGCACGAGCAGAACTACGCTACCCATGACCTGGAGTTAGAAGTAGTGGTATTCACCTTGAAGATGTGGTGGCACTATCTGATGGTCGAGTGCTTTGCAGTCTAGTATGACCACCATAGTCTTAGGTACATCTTCTCGGAGAAGGACATGAACCTAAGACAGCAGCAATGGCTCGAGTTCCTCAAGGAATATGAATTTGAGATAGTCTATACTCCTAGGAAGGGGAACATTGTAGCTGATTCTCTAAGTAGAAGATCAGGCATTCATCTACTAGGAGAGGCGACCGAGTAGCTAGCTGCATTGCAGATATCCTTGGTGGATAGGGATGGACCAACCTTTCTATAGTCTCTCACAGCCACTTCTCCAATTCTTCAGCAAGTCAAAGAGGCGTAGCTAGGGGACGCTGACTGCGAGATGCGACGTGCTCAGATATTCTCAGGGCTGGCAATAGATGGATTTTATGAAGGAGGGGAGCACGTCCTCCTCTTCAGGGGATGTAATATGGTACTAGTTGCACTAAAAGAGGAAATATTGAGGGATTTTCACACTTCCACTCTAGAGTTACATCCAGGAGTGGTGAAGATGTAACATGACCTTAGAGAACAACATTGGTGTGAGGGTACGAAGAAGGTTGTAGCAGAGTTCGTTTCACGATGCCTCACTTGTCAGCAAGTGAAGGTGGAGCACCAGGTACCAGCAGGCTTGGTACAACCCTTAGAGGTCCTAGAGTAGAATTGGAACAGGGTATACATGGATTTCATGATGGGGCTTCCACGTACATCAAGAGGACATGACTCTATCTGGGTGATCGTAGATCAACTCACCATGTAGGCCCACTTCCTACCGATCAGAGAGCAGGGCACAGTAGAGATCTTGGGACGCCTCTAGATTTAGGAGATAGTACGACTTCATGGTGTTTCATTGACTATCGTTTCGGATCGTGATGCTCAATTAACTTCTCGGCTTTAGAAGGGGTTATAGGAGGCGTTTGGGACACAGTTGCGTCTGAGCACCATCTTCCAACCTCAGATGGACTGTCAGACTAAGAGGACCATTCAGACTCTCGAGGACATGCTCCGTGCATGTGTCCTTGAATTTGGTCGTAGATGGGAGGATCACCTACCATTTGTGTAGTTTGCGTACAACAACAGTTACCACTCCACCATTGGGATGGTACCATACGAGGCATTGTACGGTCGACCTTGCAGATCAACTCTGTGCTGGACTGACCCAATGGAGTCAGCACTATTAAGACCAGAGATGGTACAAGATATGATGGAGAAGGTGGAGATCATCCGGGAGTAGATCAAGACTACACAGAGTAGACAGAACACCTGGGCTGATAAGAGGTAGAGACCACTAGAGTTCAAGGATGGCGACCACATCTTCCTACAGGTCTCACCTCGACAAGGTCTACAGAGATTTGGTCGGGGCAACAAGTTATCTCTGCATTTCATCGGACCATTCCAGGTCTTCATTAGAGTAGAAGAGGTGGCTTACCACCTGTCGCTTCCACCTCAGTTGCACCGGGTGCACGACATCTTTCACGTATCTTAGCTGAGGAGATACATGCATGACCCGACCCAAATCATCGATCATGGGGAGCTAGACATCGATAATGGGGAGACATTTGCAGAGGTCCCAGTAGAGATCAAGGATCAATAGGAGTGGGTCCTATGTGGATGGTCGATTCCTCTAGTGCACATTTGCTGGCATCACGGGAACCTCCAAGAGAGCACTTGGGAGTGGGAGGCTCAGATGTGAGCTCAATACCCCCATTTGTTTGTCTAGTGTGTGTTGTAGCATTACAGGGATGTAAATCCCTGTGGTGGGAGTAATTTAAAGACCCGTAAATTTCAAGGGAATTTTTTCTTAATTCTTTGGAATTTTATGAGTCTGTTGTTTCTGAAGGAACCTGATTCTGAGGCCCGGTGTGCCCAAAATAAATTTCTGATGTTTTTCTCAGGTACGTTTAGTAAACGTACATGCAGGTTTTTCTATCATTTGAACCGGTGCTCAGAATTGGGATCCGAGGACACAGATGAACTCACAGCGCCGATATTTTCTTAAGGGGACCTTTATCGTAGTTACATTTTATACTATTGAGAGTTATTATTTCGGGATTTAGAATAAAATAAATGAATTTTGTGGAACACAATTTTATTTATGGATGTTGGTTATTTCATCCCAAGGAGAGTTAGAGGTGGGACCCACACCCACATAACCTCCGAAGAGAGGATATTGGTGAGGTGGGGCCTACAGGATCCTAACCTTTTCATCTTCCCTTAAACCCCCTTAAGCTCAACCATTCATTAAGATGGAACCTCTCCACCTCCCAAGCATTTATGAGGCCTCCTCCTCTCATAATTTTTGCCAACCCAAACAGTTAATGTACATGAATTAACTTGGGTGTAAATAATTACTTCTGAATTATTTTGAATTGGTTGGAAAATATTTTAAAATTGGGGAAGGTCTTATTTTAGTATTTTCTTGGAAAATATTCTGGGAGAGCTCTTGAGAATTTGAAGGAGTTCCTATCTTCAATGAAGAACACCGTCCTTCCAATGAAGAACCACCGAAGAATAACAATCACTTCCTTCAATATTCAGCCAAGCCAAAGGAGAAGGAGCCACCCAGATGGAACTCCAATGATGCGCCATCCATAGCTCCTTCTTCCCCGACGTTAACAAGATTTATGCCGTCTCCCTGCGACGCCATCTTCCACGACGCCCGACTACCGCGAATCTTATTTCGAGGTAGGGGAATTTTATAATTTTAGTTTGATAAAATTATACACTTATCTTTGTTGAACGTGAATGGTTGTTTATGTCCAATTGATACCACCAAACGTAGAGGGTGCAGGAAAAACACACACAGCCCGATGACCCTCCATAGTATCATTATTTGCGATGGAGACCATCTTGGGAAGGTGGTGACGAACGAAGGTTGTGTCCGCGCACGGGCTGCTCGCCTAATGAAGAACGAGCCGGCTAAAGACGGCTTGGCCGAAGGAAGACCAAAGTGCCATAATGGGCACCGCACTATGGAGGACCGCGACCTTCTTTCCATAAACAGCTTCGGCGGTGAACCTGACGGCTCGTTGGCTGACTGGGTGATGGAGCCGCGACACCCGAAGGTGCCACGCAGTAAGACTGCAGCCCGCTTGCGCCGGGAAGACCGGCCAACATCGGCTAGCTGGACAGGAGGGTGGCGCCGCTAGGCGTCATCACTTCAGGATGAGGGGGTGGGGGGTGGGGGGGGCACCCCCCCTCAGACTGCTCGGCCAGCGAGGTCGGGCGGCACTGCGCTGGGGCGGGCCGCACCTGCCACAGTTTCAGGCTATGCTTCTTCGGGCTAGGCCGACACCCCATGCCCGGTTGGACCGGTCGAACCAGGTGAGGATGACCCACCTGCCCACTGGGCTTGACGGGCCGGTCCTGTTATGCTTAAATGCGAATAACTTCACGACCATGCGTCTAATTGATGTTTCATCTACGACACTGGGACCCTCGTGAAGAGGGGATTCTTTTGGTATAGACTTAGTGAGTTTTGGACGACATTGTAAAATGCCCAGGATTAGAACGAGCGTATTTCCAACTGGGCCCCAGAAGTAAAAATGCTAATAACTCTCAGTCTGTGCATCTGATTGACGCGCCATCTGTCGTGCTGGGTACCATCTGACGAGGCAAAACTTCAAGATACATCAAAGCTAGAATTCATGAATGTTGAGGTATCGAACCCATAGATCAAGGAGAAGACCCTCCCAGAATCGAGTGTTCTGTGTGTGGGAACCCTGGAGCTGGTGGTGACTACAACGACTTCCATACTTGAATCCTCTGTGGGTTCTGCGACGACGACTACCGTACTAGAATCCTCCTTGGTTTCATTGATGAAGACTACTGTACTAGAATCCTCTGAGGGTTTGATGACGATGATTATAGTTCTTGTATCCTACGTGGGTTTGACAGATTGAATTCTGTTCTAGTATCCTACATTTTTTCAATAGAGTAGCTGGTCTAGCATCCTATGTGGGTCTGACAGCTTAGCTGGTCTAGTATCCTATATGGGTCCAACATCTTAGATGAATCAGTGATTTCTTCTGATCATCTTTATCACTTTAATAAATATGTATACCTATGTGAGCTGAGTATTGACTTTTTATCATTATCATCGATGTGATGGGCTTATTTCCTGTGTGGACTGGGTTGTGCTTGTGCTCGGGAGTTGGATCCAAACTATATTGAAGACTTAGGTGTATGTATGGGAATATACCTAAGTAGGGTTGGTTGATGCACCGTGTTTTGTATCTTACTTCTTGTTTATCCTTAGTGGATATTGTGAGACCTTACGGGTCTCAGGGTCTCTACTGAGTATCATTATACTCACCCCCACAAGGGATATGCCCGCACTACCTTGTGTTGGTTTTAGATGACGGACAACACTGATCATAGATGAAGATTGTAGAGATGGACAGTACTCGAAGGTGGACTACATGGTGAGACATACATGGAGCAGATGGACAGACCCATGGTGCTGAGGAGACCATTTGTACCCACCATTCAGGCAGGATTACTCAAGGATGACTCGGTGGTTGCTGTTTACCATACTACCGTAGTACTTTCTTTTTCAGTTATACTGTACTTTTCAGTTGGGTTTTTATTTTGGCCTATTTACCTTTCAGCGCTTACTTTTGTGATCAGTATTACATTTTTCATACTTCTATTGCGTACTCTGTAGTGTTTTTTACTATTATAAATGAAATTCCTACCCTTTTATTGGGATTTATTCCATTGGTGCTATTCACTAGCCCCTGACCTATGGAATTCGGTCTTGGGGTATTCACGGAATGGTCCCCAAGGATGGGTCGTGACATCAAAATTGGAAAATGAAAAAAAGTCAGCATCATGAGTTTATATTGACAAGATAAAATACGCCCCCTTGTTTTCATCATGACAAGTGAGGTGTATGCTATTCTAGTTCTCAATAAGAGATCTAAACCTCTAGATATGTTAAGAATTGGACAATGGAATTGCAGTGAGGTCATTGAGAGAGTTGAAAATTATTTTGGAACCCATCATTATTTTCATAAGACTAATATTGATGGTCGTGCAGAACTGAATACCTTGAAGAAGACGCTAATACCCAACCTGAAGAGAGTCCCACTACCTAAAGTTATCAGTGAATGCTACAATGACATATCCATTTGGGTCCATAAATTCACCCCCATATGAATGCCATCATGCATGAACCATTAGTATTGAGCTTTAGCCCATTATTTGGGTGTTCTAATATATCCAACGCTCATCGATGATATTTTTGTGTCCATCTAGATGAATTTCTTAATGTTATAGTAAGTGAGTAATGGAAGGATCATCTTCCCATATTTTGGTAAGTCTTCTAAAATTAGAAATTAACCACGTTTCTCTAGCTACCAAATCCATCCTAGAGAATAAAAATCCCTTATGTAGAACCATGTTCCTAGATTCCCAGATGCACCATCATCCTACAGAAAAGATGAAATCTCTTACCTTTATATCTATACTATTCATTCCAATCCTGTGGAACCACATTTGGAGAAAATTAGTGTCATTGTTATACTAGTATGACAAGACCATAAAATGGCCTACTTTTTGCCACACTGTGTAAGTCAACTAAATGTTAATAAACAAGTGTGTAGTTGACTCAATACTTTGGTGCTGGACACAAATACATTTGAAACAATTTTATACCTTTCTGGGTCACATCTATATTTGTTGTCATTTCAATGTTATGAAAATTCCATCAAAAAATGCTTTACATTAGAGATATCTCTTTGTGTTAGTAGAAATGGACCCAGGCATCCGGAATGTTGGAATCCCAAAACAACGATCTATAAGCATTAACTGAAATGGATCCTATAAAAGAGGCCTTGAATGAATATTTATACAGCTGGTTTGAGAGTGTGACTTTGAACACCATGGAAAAAAATGTGTTTTTATTTATCGATCAAAGCTTGGATGAAATAAGGGTGTTCTCTAGCTTTATAGAACATGATATCCAAAATCAGAAATCCTAAAAAACAATGTGTAATACCCACCCAATTATATTTCTAGAGGCCAATTTCTCTCTACCCTACGATCTATCATGAATTCCGCTTGATATGAGTAATATGGATTTGAATGGTTCAACAAAATGTTGATCTGTTCTACTTCAGAAACATTATGTTCTCCCCATATCTCTCGGTGACACTCTTTTCCCAGAGAATGAACCTTTCATACACCTCCCAAGATAGTCTACAATGAAAGAATTTCATTGTTCGTGATACACAATTCAATCCAATATTTTCTCTTCTATAAGTAAGTCCAATATTGACTATGATTCCTAATGGAACCTACCATCTAAATTATAATCCCATATAAAATAGTTTAAAAACATCTCAATTTTTTTTAATCATAGCCTTTATAACTTTAAGGACTAAAATTAATTTCACGGGAATATAGGATAATATGTTATTCACATGAGTTATCCTTCCTCCAAGTAAAAAGATGATATTCTTCATGTTTTTTATCTAAGAAGTGATATTTCTCACCACCTAGTCTAGGTGTCTGATATGTAGACACCAAGACATGATTAGATATCCAAAGTATTCCATTAGGATTTTTTTTTTCGGAAAACCAATGATGTATTATAATTTGTTTTCACATTTCTTTGAGAAATTACATGATATGAAATGAATTATTTTCCCACAATTAATTATTTTTCACTTCATTTGTTGTACTCTTCAAGAAATTTATTGTAACCTCATATGGATTTAGAGTTGACATTGAGAAAAATAACCATGTCATCATGTAACATTAAATAGGGAACACCTTGAATATGGGATATGCACCTAATAGACTGGATCAACCCTTCCTATAACTTGAAATTTATATATTCTTCACAGAGCAACAATATTAATGAAAAAACTTTGGGAAGGTGGGTCCCCGCACCTCATCCCAACCATGTAGAAAAAAAAGAAGGTTTGTAACCTAAGAATACAGGCCCATATAGTTCAAAACATTTATGATAAAACCCACCTCAATCCTATCACAACTTTCTCTATATCCACTTTGATTAATAGTTTCAATCCTTTAGATTTGTTATTGATATCGTCAATTATCTCTTTTGTAATACTGATAGAAGCTTGGATTGACCATCCCCTAACACTGAATCTAGAATATGGGTTTTCAAATAAGTCACCACTCATGGAATAATGTTTAAAGTTGGAGTTGGGCCTCTTAGATACCCAACGTAAATTGATGGATTTTGTTCTTTCAAAGAGAGAATGAAAAATGTTTTCATCCATACCTCTGACCACATCAATTTTATTTGAATAGAACCAATCATCGAGAGGGAGTTTGGTTTAATAATTCACATAAAATATTTGATATAGACTTGAAAAAACATTATTTTACTATCTACTTCTCTAAGACACTTTTCATTATAATTATTATGATATAAACACTATTGAGAAAATAACAAACCTTTCTGAGTATTCTTTTTATGAATATGGACACTAAAAATATCTCCATACCATATTTCTTCAAGCATTAATTCAAACAGATCAATGTCATTCCTTAATCTCTCTAGCTCTAGTGGTGGAAGTTTTGGCCACTTTCACCATAGATTTAGATTCATTTTTATACATTACAATTTTTTATGGAGGCCTATCCAATATTTTCTAGGATCTAGTTTATTCCATTTGACCAGAACTCATTTTGGTACATAAGGTGGTAATTATTGATAATAGAAAATATGAATCACTTATCCCAAACATCATTGGATTTATGATTTAAAAGAATAGGGGAGTTTTCTTATATCACATGGACCAGGTTCATTAAATAATTTCCCTATTAAGAAAAATCACTTGTTGGTGAAGCACCTATCTAAACAACACAAACTGCTCATTGGGACTTTTTTATTATTTCACAATGGCTATTTATTAAAAATTTATCCCATTACTTTTAATCTTTTATGAGATAAAAAATTCGAGATATCCTGCCATGAATTCATATAAAAGGGGGAACCCCCTTCTTTATATGAAGGTTCTAGCATAGCATTGAAGTCACCCTCCATAAACCATGAAAAATATCATGAAGGTTTGATAACATGGAAGAACTTTTTTCACTGATAAAGACACATTTTATTAGAGATAAAATAACTAGTTTTTACATAGAGGTCTCAAGTTCAAATCCATTTGTGTGTGGATAAAAAGGGATGTGGGAGGTGCTAATGTTTAACAGTCATTATTATACGAACCATTTGTATCTATAATTTATTTATTAGTAAAATAAATTTTTTCTATAAAATTTATATTGTATAATTTAATTGATAAGTATTCATCTATACTATCATCACATCCCAATTAATATATGAAGGTTATAATATATTAGAACTGATAAAACACCTGTTATCAGCACTTTTTTAGCACTAATAAAGGCATACCATTATCAGTGCAAAAAAAAAACTAATAAGGGAATGTTTTATCATTTCCTTTTATTATAGAATTGATAAAACTTACCTTTATCAAATATTTTTTTATCCAGAACAGATAAATGCTTCCCCATATAATATAAACGAACCATAATAGTCCCCTCTATCTATCACATGCCTCAAACTCTTCTCTAAGACTGAACCTACTACATCCTCCTCCCCCTCCTCCTCCTCTACTACTGCATCCTCCTCCTCCACCTCAACTGTCACTGTGAATCATCATCCTCCACCTCCCACTCTAATCCTGCTATGAATCCTCACCCTTATCATCCTCCACCCACACTACCACTGACTTATCCAATTCAACAGCCACAAATCCATCCTCCTCCGCCGCCGTGAGGCCCCACACAACCATCGATCGAGGCCTACTCTACCATACAACCCGAAATATCTCCTTGTCCACAGTGCAAAGCATGCGTGAATATTTAAATCTTACTAAATTTTGAGTTCCCTTACACATTTCTTTATGAGTACCCTTACACATTTGTTTCTGATTACCCTTAGTTATTGACTTTAATGAATTGTGATGACCATTATGTATCAACAGAAAAACTCTTACATAGCATAGTGGAATTTGTACTTTGTCAAATTTTATTATATCAATATATTGAATTTATGGATTCTTTTGAAATTTGTGATAACATCAATGTCCTGATCAATACATTCATGTTTCATAATGAAACATAGGAATTAGTATATTTTTAGTATTCAAGGTCAAAGATACCCTATATATCTAGTGTAATTTCATAGGTACACTTTTGTATGACTCAAACTCTTGGAGTGACTCTTACTTATCATCTTGAGTACCCTCAAGAATCATAATGATTTCGATCACATTTACAATATTTTTTCATGGGGTATCGTATATTTTTATTTTCCAAATTCATACCTCCAACATAGAGTTATAGAACTCATTAAAATAAAACCATATTTTTTTTGGATATTTAGATACACGTCATATTAGATTATTTTTGTCCAAATACTTATAGCCCATACTATAAACAAGGCCACAAATCTCATGGTTAGACCCCTATGGTGATGTCACTCAGTGTTATATGGGAAGAACACCCCTACTAAGGGTCTAGGGGCTTAATGACCCTAACCCATATTTTAGAGGTACTGTAGAAAAGATAACCACTTTATAAAATCAAATAGATGACACTGATAGATTTTTATAGTAGTTCAAAATTATCATAGAAACATGTGATAGTGGTGTTATTTTAATTCTCATTGAGAATAAAAATAATTGCACAAGAATCCATGGAATATTAAATGATAAATTTTAATGGAGATTTTGTCAAGGGTTCACATTTATTACCAAATGGTAAACTGGGATTCTTCTTTATTGGAAGTGATAAGATGGCCTTAACCAAGAATGTGTAATGTTTCCTTTTCTTAGATGTTCATGAGAGATCCTTATAAGATCGTAGTGGGAATTGATTAAAAAACTAATCATAACCATAAATGATCTGGTTAATTAGTATGGATGATATTTTGATGTATCAAAATTTCATATTTGAATAGTTCAAGTCCATGACGGTCATGTGTTTGCTTATGAGTCCGTGTTGTTGATGAACATAAGATAAAAATTCCAAATCCATTACTTGATTTTGAAATAGTTGTGCTATCCATGAGGTGTTATGGGTTTTATCTTCCGAGTGTGATATTTTTGGAATACATAAAAAAAATTGTTTTAAATATATTTAATCACAACGTGAAAGAAACCATTGATAGAGGAGAAGGTTTGAGTACCTTATTCCTTTAAATTTGACCCAATGTATATCCTCAACTTGGGGTTTATTTTTTCCAATGTACCGTATTGGATGGATCAAGCATAGAAAGTACATGATTCCTTCATAAAGTGGAAAAAATTCTCATTTTCTAGATATGTGAGTTTATGTTCAAAAGTATCTTGGATAAGTGAAACATATGTATTTACCTATCACTTATTCACTCCCATATAATGTTACTGGAGTAAACTATAGGATTCATAGAATTTAGTAATGAGACATGATAATCCTTTTATAGCATTATATTTTATATAAATTTGGTTTTTTATTTAGTTTTTATTTATAAAGTGTATCTCTTGGGATTTATTTATTTTTTATAATGCCTATGTGGAACTTTTAAAATTATTCTACTATTTTGGAATGTTTCTTGAAAAATTATATTTTTTCGTCATAAAATTATTTTGTTTTAAATGTCATTAAAATAATTTAAACAATTGACTTGAATGCCTTGAATGAAGGAATTAGGGATTTGATAAAGCATGTTAGTAACAGATTGGATTATATTAATAATGAAATTATATTTTAATGTGTAAATTGTGTAAATGGATGGTTTTTATCGGATTTAAACTGTGATTTTATAAATTTTTTTCAAAGGATACTTAAAATATATAATTTTTTTTCTTGGATAATTTATATATTAATAGTTTTTTTATTTATATGAATTAATATTAATATTACTAAATTAAATTGGATGGATATTAATAAAAAATGGATGATTTCCAATAATTTGACAAAAGAGTATGAAGATGGAGTGGTAGAGTTCATCGTGGTTGTAAAAGATCATGGATATTACCCATATTAAATCATTTTTCCGTGTTTATGAAATTTTTATTCAATAAAAATAAGCCTGGGGGAGTAAAAAGAACACTTGATCTATCAAGGAATAGATCGAAGTTATATGTGTTGGGATAAACATGGAGAAAAAAAGAATGTAGCTATTGGATGGGATAAAAATGTGTTTTATGGATCATCTGAAATAATTACATGTTTCTACAATGAAGAAGACTATATAATGGTTGTCATTAAAGATGTGAATGATGATAAATATCGTATTGTGGAAATGATGAGGACAGGTGAAGATGGACTTCGTGATTTCCCAAAACTATTTGAGAAGTTAAAGAGTTGTGAAAAGACATCATTGTATGTTGGTTTCACTAAATATAAAAAATTTTCATCCATAATTATGCTATATAATATAAAATTAGACAATGGATGGAGTGACTCGAGTTCTATGGAATTAATTTCTCTCTAAAATAAAATTCCCCAAAATGATAATAAGAACATGATTCGAACATTTGATGCCAAAATATTATTATGCTTAATAGGTATGATCTCTAAAAGAATACATCCCTGCCCGAATGACTATATACTATTTCAGAAGGACCACCAATCACTTAATGAATTCCCAATGTGTGGTGCTTCTGAATACAAGAAAGGAGAATCAATTTCAATGATTATTTTATGTTACTTTCCAATTATTACAAGGTTTAGGTACCAATATATAAGTGATTAAATGACAAGGAAATTGAGATGTCACATAGATATATGAAATAATGATGGTAAACTATGTCACCTAACACACTCTCTTCAGTAAATGCTAATTGATCAGGAGTATCCTAAATTTGAAAATGTGCTACGAAACCATCATCTTGTAATATCTACTAATGGAGTTAATCCTTTTTATTTTCAAAGCAACACTCATAGTACATGGATTTTTTTTTTGGTAAAATATAAATTTACACTGGTTATTCATGAACTAAAAATACTTCATTTTATTTATGATTATATCAGGAAAAAAACCAGGTAATGATATTGATGTTTATTTTTCTCCAATAATCTAGGATTTGAAATTATTGTGGGTTTCTAGTGTTGTATTGTATGATGCTTATATAAATGAAGATCTCACATTGAGATATATGTCATAGTGTATGATAAATGACTTTACTACTTTTGGAAATTTTCAAAGATAAATAATTAATGGAAATAAAGGGTGTACAATATGTGAATAAGGTAGATAGTTAATTACAAAGAAACTTTCATTGAAAAACGTGTTTCTATGACATCGTATATTTCTACCCCGATGACATAAGTACTAATCATGGATTGAATCATTTGATGGATGTTCAGAAGAATGTACAACATCATCTCCATTAACAGGTGATCAAATATTTGAGAAACTAAAAGATATGGAAACATCATATTGTAAACCATTTTCAAGAAACATTATGAAAACTAGTTAGAAAAGGGGATTGTTTTATTATAAATTACAATACTAAAATTGTCTTTATGTTAGAAATTTTCTTGATGTTATGTATGTTGGAAAAAATGTGAGATATTTTAATCGGCATGTTGCTAAGTGAACCCAAAAAACAAATGATGGAATTAAGAATAGGTTGGATATGGTTGACATGGGAATACGAGAAGAGTTGGTGATAGTGAAGGGTGAAAAAAAAAACTTCTTTTCCTCTAACTTCATACACTCTTTCCATGAAGTATAAGTATCATTTTATCAACTTCTTTAATTATAAAAAGGGTCCAAAGGTGTATTCATCGATTATAAATATGACCATGTCAATTACCCATTTATGGTTAATGGGTCGGGAATCATATGAATTTTATATTTTGATGCATGATCTAATTTCTATATATTTACATTTCATTTTTTCATTGAATTTCCAACTTACATTAAGAAATCTTTTTTTTTATTCAATGCTATTTGTAGAAAATTTATAGACGAAGTGAAATTGTCGACTATGGAAATAGATTTTCTCATCAAAATAATTGAATCTGAAATATTCTTCCGCCAAACATTATTTTATATGATTGTTCATTTGATGGTTCACTGGATGATATAGATTCGACTATGTGTTCCAGTAAACAATAGATAGATGAATCCCATTGAACGATATATGATTATTTTGAAGGGGTATGTAAAAAATCTAAACTATCCAGAGGGTTGTATTGTGGAGAAACATATTTTTGAATAAGACATTCAATTCTTTACCAAATACATATCTTATGTGGAAATAATTGGTGTGCCAAAATCATTTCACACTAGGCGGCTTGTTGGTGAATGAATTTCTAGAAGAGATGTTTTCACAATCAATATTATAGATCAGCATCTGGCCAAACATTACATTTTTCATAATAGTTTGTACGTTTACCCATATGATTAAACATACAAATAAGTCAATAGTCATTTTAATCCATCAGGATATGATATATAGATATCAAAAAACCCCAAAAAATTGTTTATAGGATGGTGTTAGGACAATATTTTTGTGGAGTCAGATGAAAATCTAGATTCAATTTCAGAATGACTTCAATGGAAAGCTAGGTGTCCCAGTGCGTATATATTATCATATAATGGTTCTGTAATTTATGGTTATAATATTGATAAAATTGAAAATGATGAAGATAATACCAAGAAAAATATTTGGGTTACACACGTGGATGAAGCGATGCATGTTTCTGGTACTAAGGAAGGAAATAAAATTCATGTGAATATTTCATACATTGTAATCATCAAGAAAATAAGAATGTTTTATTATAAAACATTTCTAGTGCTTATTTTTCAATGCATGAGGAATGATAACAGAAGTTATGTTAAAATAGATGAATTGGGATTCATGAATGATTATTTCAGTAGGGAAGGGTATAATGATTAACCATTTATAATGCGATCATAGGAAGTGCGGTTATTTTATGTTCCAGATCACACAAAAATAAAGTGGTCATATATTCTTTTATTAACTTAAACCTCTGAAGTATCATATGAAAATTCAATTTAGGATGACTCTTTCATTGGTATGTTGCAATCATTTCATAAAAGTCCTAATTTAAACAGTGTTTGTATGTTATAGGACACCCCAACAACAAAGGGATTTGGATCGTTAATAGAGGTGTATAATCCCTTCTTCATTTAAAATATAAAAAGAGAGATCAATAATAATGATACATTTTTTTGTAATATAAATCGTGTTAGCTCATGTTTTTATCCATTCGATGTTTAATTTATGTACTCAAAATTAAATGTTAAAAAACTTATTCAGATAATGACTTTTACACATGCCGGTGCTCCCAATCTTGATGAGCAGTAGGTTTCTCAACCTACTGCTAATCATAGTTCTGAAAAATGGCCTTATTCACATGTTGGTGGTCACATTTCTAAGTAACAAAAGGTTTCTCAGCCTGCTGCTACTCCAAGTGCATAGTTACAATGACCATATGCACAAATCGATGCTTCTACTTTAGAGAAACATATTTCTGATGTAGATTTAGGATAAATTGTAGGTAACAATGGGAGGGTATTATATAAAAATTAGGATTTCCTTAGTTTGATGGTGTTAGAAAAAATCAATAGGGAGAATTTAAAAGGAATCAAAATCAAGGTGGGATGGAATGTGTGGGGTTTTCATGTTAACCCCATCAAAGCCATGTTCAGTAGTTATATTGAAATTTTCACTTGAAATATCATATCGATTAATTTAGATTCAGGGAACAATGTTATTCTCAGGCTGAAGATAGTGATGTGGGAAGATATTATGGTAACATTATGATTTAATTTTTTTAATTTACTAGAACGTTAAATAATAAAACGTTGACCTACTCTTCACAATACATTGAAGAGTTAATTTATAGTAGATGAGTACCATAATAAGTATGTATTAATTATTTATTGTTGGATTCATAGTGTATTTAAAACAATCTAAGAATATATCATCTTAAAGATGATGAATGGAATATAAATCCATACCCACCCATTCTCTATGCACACATGATAACCCAGGAATTGTGGGATACATTTACCGACTATCGTGAGGATGTGTCTCTTCAAGTACATTTTGGTGAGTAATATGTTTTTCATGATACAAGTATTCATTTATTTTATTGTTAATTTTTTATTTATGAAACCAAAAATGAGTGATGGAAACAAGTATTTAGCTGCAAAACCTATGTACCCCTATTGTAAACAAAGGATGGGGTACACATCACTTGAAAAAATGGGTATGTATTTTAAAATCAATTTTCATAATGTTATGTGACATGAAACAAAACCACAATTATATTCCTCTATTTATATGCATATTGATGAATTTAAATCCAATTCCACTCCAATCCCACTCCATGTGATATTGAAGGAGAAATGTGTAAATAAAGACGTGATACTAATATATTAAAACAGACAAAAAGTCTGGGAAATATGTTTAAGTATTAAAATATAATTTTCATGATCTAAATCAATATTAAATAACAATTGTCACATATTTTCTTATAATATATATCTTACACAGTCATAATAATCAACAACAGCTATTCCATATGGATACAAACTGTCAGTGATCTTGAAGCAGCCAGAATAGTATGGATGTACCAGTTGTGTCAGTTTTAGGGTGAAACCCTGAAAATATATTGAGAATGAAACATGAGGATGGAAAATGTGAATTAACAAAAAAATATGTGAGAATGAATATCTATCCTTGAAGGATAGTTCCAATGGAATAGAGAGATTAGAGAAACATTAATGATGGATAGGAAAAGAAATGATGAATCTCAAGAACAACCACTTCTTGGAGATCCCGACCCACCCCACACAAGCTATGTGGCAATCAATTACCCTCAAAATGATGTATTGGCAGAGGTAATTAATATTATGATAAATTACTTTTGAAATTTGAATCGTATAAACTCAGATACCTTACTTGTACTGGTATTCTACAAGGAGATAATGACAATAATTTATATCTAGAAACACCCACCCATCACTTTGTGGAATGGGTTATGGTTTTCAAAATCGAAAAGGACATGTTACAAAATAGACCACTTCCAACAGATCATTTGTGAGTGTCAATCAGCATAGCCCATCTTTCGATCACGGAGCTACATATTCCTATTCATGGGGATGATATTAATGCGGTCAAAAAATATGTTGAAACATTCATCACATGGTGCCACATCATGTAAAAATACATGCGAAAAAGGAGGCATTCAATTAAATTTTACATTCTTAATCTAAACCATTAACAATTAATAAAAATGTTCTGAATCGATGAATATAATTGTAGATATAAAAAGATAAGGGGATGAAAGGAAAATCCACCTCAAAACCATTAAAAGGATTGACCAACCGGTCAAAAATATCGACCCAAAGCACCATTAACCAGCCCGTTATATTCCTGAATTTACTATCATTATAGGATCATGTGGATACAAAGTTAAAAGATAGTCACAACCACATAGTTAATTTTGAAGAAAATATGTATGGATTGAAATATCAGGAATTCATTGGTTTTTAGAGTGGAACATAAATCCTATACTATGCATGGAATGATGGATCAGTTGTAATTGTATGGACGAGGTATATTTTTTTGATTTAGATTTCTAGAAGGTTATATACTGTGTTAATTATGACTAAATATATTTCATATTTTCAGCAGGTGTATATATGAAAAAATATTGATGGAATTTTCTGATGAGAAAATTTTTAAACTTGTTAGTCCTCACATAATCTATATAGAACAAGAAATAATATATCCCAGAAAAAGGATGAAATAGTGATAGGTCTGATCAAATCATTGAAAGAACATTTTAGATGATAGACTATATTTAATACCAATGATATAGGGGAAAGACTCTACAATTTAATAATATTATATTTATTTTCATTTACATAAATACTTTTTCCTTTTTGTGTATTAAGGATGCATTGGATACTCATTAGAGTAAAATTGGATACTCCAAAGATTTATTTCCTGGATTCAATTAATGAATATCCAATAAAATGTCCACACATGAAGGAAATTTTCAATTTGTATTACACTATATCAAATTCCTTAGAAATAATCATAATGTTATAAAATATATATTATCTTTTAATGATGATTATATTATGATTGGGTGGTGCATCACTATCGTCTGAAAAAATGAATTAGGCAAGGGGATTGGGGAAAGGCCAAAGACAAGTACTACGATTGGATAAGTATCATGGTATATATAATAGGATTTCACTATCCAATCACATGTCAAAAAAATTACTTATTCTTTTCAATGTTTTGATAGTTTCCAAAAAAACCAATGGAAAATATTGTGGTAATTATGTTTTTCAATTTATGAGATAGAACATATTCCATTTACAAACCAGCATCCCGAAAGTGGTATTTTCAATGATAATTACTCTTATATTTGATATATTTATTAATTGTTTTTTATTTATATTTTCCCAGTACTAATATTACTATAAAAAAGACTCATATTCAAAAGTTGATATAGATGTTCTCATAAATGAACATGAAACATACCTTATGACAGAATGTACATAAATAGCCTGAATATTCAACTTACACAGAAGAACCAATTTGTTTCTTATTTATGTTTAATTTAATTATTTTTAGTATTAATAAAAAAAGAATTATTTTCATAATATTTTCATTCTTTTTTTATGGTTGGGGTGGGTTTTTCAAATAGTCTCATTCTTGTGAGAGACTGGACTTCGAGGCTGCAATTGAAAAAATGACAACATGGAAATGGGTCAAGAATGTATAAAGGTGAATTCACACTACTTATTCAACCAATTCTGTTTTTATCATTAAATATACTTTAAGAAAATTATGCATGATTAAATTGTCACATGTAGGAGTCAATCACCCCTCAATCTGACACACGGTGTGACATATATGACTAAAAGTGTCCCTTTTCATTTAATTGGAGAATAATTCATGTAAAAACAACATGTAACATACTAATAACTCATAAAAATAATTTTAGTTGTTTTGATATTTTAGAAAAATGATCTATTATTTATTTTTAACATGTAGGGATCAACCTCACCTTAATACAATGCACAATGTGGCCAGAATAACTCAAAATTTCTCTTTTTATTTAAAATTGATATTAATTTAAGTAAAAACAAGTGGCATAATGAAAACCAAGAAAATATCATTTTCTTATTTTTATACTTTTTTAAAATTATACTTGTGTAATTTGTGATGTGAAAGAGTCAACCCCACCTCTATTTGACACATGGTGTCATCAGAATAGCTAAATGTGTCTCTTTTTATTTAAAATTGACATTAATTTAAGTAAAAAACAACAAGGGACATAATAAAAACCCAGAACAAAAAATTCATATTTTTTATACTTTATTAAAATGGTCCATGAGTCATTTGTCACATGTATGAGTTAGAAAAATATCAATACGATGCATGGTGTGAGCGATATAACTCAAAGTGTCTCTTTTTATTTAAAATTGACATGAATTAATTTAAAAACAACTAGTGGCATACTAAATACGGGGAAAACACATTCAGATTGTTTTGATACATTAGGTAAATGATACATGAGTCATTTTTTATGTTTAAAAGTCAACAGAACCTCAATCCATCACACAATGTGACATGTGTGACTAGAAGTATTTTTTACTTAAAATGGACATTAATTTATGTAAAAACAATACGTTACATACAAAAAATTGAGAGAAATCATATGGATTATTTTTATATTTTATGTAAACAATTTATTAGTTATATTTGATGTGTTGGGATTAGCCTAACATTAATATGATTCACAGTGTGGCTAATATAACTCAAAGTGTCTCTTTTTATTTTAAATTATAATTAATTTATGTAAAAAAAGTGACATCCAAAAAAAAGAGAAAACACATTCAGATTCTTTGGATACTTTAGGAAAAAAATAATGAGTAATTTTTGATTTGTTGGAGTCAACTGCACCTTCATATGATTCATGGTGTAACTGGTATTTCAAAAAGTGTCCCTTTTTATTTAAAATTGACATTAATTTATGTAAAGTAAAACATATGTCAAAATGAAAACTGATAAAATTCATTCATATTATTTTGATAATTTTGGAAAATTATCCATGATAATTTTTTATTTATAGGACTTATCCACAGCTAAATACAATGCATGGTGTGACCGGTATAATATTGACATACTAAAAATAGTGAAATGAAATTTGGATTGTTCTGATACGTTAGGAAAACAATCCATGAGTCATTTTGTATGTGTAAGAGCCAACCACACATCAATATGACGCAAAATGAGGCTAGTATGACAAAAATTGTCTCTTTTTTATTTAAATTTAACAAAAATTTATTTAAAAAAAAGAAGTGAAAACTGAAAACCAAGCAAATGAATTTAGATTACTTTGATATTTTATGAAAACTATCTATTATAGTTTTTTATTTTTAGGGATTAATCAGTCCTCAATAAAATCCATGGTGTGGACAATATAATTAAATGTGTATATTTGTATTTAAAAATAACATTAATTTATCTAAAAATAAGAGACATACTGAAAATGAATAAAAAATAGTCATATTGTTTTGATACTTTAGGAAAATCATCCATGAACAATTTTTGACGTGTAATAGTAAACCTCACCTCAATCCAATGTATAGCGTGACCAGTATGGATAAAAGTGACTCTTTTGATTTAAAATTGATAATAATATAAGTAAAATCAACAAGTGACATACTGAAAACTGACTAAACGAAATAAGATTATTTTGATACATTAGGAAAATGATCCATGAGTTAAATACGACATGTATGACTTATCCAAATATCAATACGATGCAATGTAATACTGGTATAACTCATATTGCCTCTTTATAGTTAAAATTAATATAAATTTAATTAAAAAAATGTTACATACTAAAAACCAAACAAACCCGTTCAGATTATTTTTATGATTTAAGAAAAAGTTCAATGAGTCATTTTTTATGTGTAGGAGTAAACCGAACCTGAATCTGAGGAATGGTGTGACTGATATTCCTAAAATTATCCTTTTTTATTTAAAATCGCAATTAATTTATGTAAAAACAACATGGAACATAGTAAAAATTTAGAAAACTCATTAAGATTATTTTTATATTTTAGGAAAATTACTTATTAGTGATTTTTGATGAGTTTGGATTAGGAACACCTCAATATGATGCACTATGTTCCTGGTATAACTCAACGTGTCTCTTCTTATTTTAAATTGTCATATATTTATGTAAAAAAATTAAGATAATTAAAACCATGCTAAACTAGTCATATTGTTTTGATACTTTATTAAAATGATAAATGAGTCATTTGAGATATGTAAAACTCAACCACACCTCAATCTGATCCACAATGTGACCAGTATGACTAAAAGTGACTCTTTTTATTTAAAATTGACATTAATTTAAGTAAAAACTAATAGTAAATTACTAAAAAATTATAAAACACATTCATATTGTTTTTCAATTTTAGTACAATGATCTATTAGTGGTTTGTAACATTTAGGGATTGGACACACATCAATATTACCCATGGTGTGGCCGATAGAACTAAACATGTCTCTTTTCATTTAAAATTGACATTAATTAATGTAAAACCAAGTGGCATATTAAAAATTTATCAAAATAATTTGGATTGTTTTGATACTTTAGGAAAAAAATCCTTGGGTCCTTTTGTATTATAGGATCCACCCACCCCCCTCAATCTAACATACAGTGTGACCGATATGACTTAAAGTGTTCATTATTAGTTTAAAATCAATATTTTAGTTTAAAAAGTTTCACTCAATGAAAAACATGAAAACAAACTCCTACTATCTTGATAATTTTTGAAAGAAATTAATAAGTCATTTTTATGTGTATTAATAATTCCCACATCAAATGGACACATGATGCGACCTATATGACTCATAATGCGTGTTTCCAGTTTCAAAAAAAATCTTAGTAAAAAACAAAAACCAACATACTAAAAAATAGAAAATATTTTTGGATTTTTTTGATACACTAGGAAAACAATCTATAAGTCATTTATGATGTGTATAAATATATTTCACCTCAATACAATGACCAGTGTGGATGGTATTACTAAAAGCGTCTCTTGTTATTTGAAATAGATATCAATTTATGTAAAAACAAAAGGTGCAGTACTAAGAATGATAAAATCACATTTGAATTGTTTTTTAAATTTTAGGAAAATGATAAATTAGTCAAATATGACATTTGGGAGTCAACCTCAACTCAATAAGATGCACGGTGTGAATGATATAATTAAAAATGTGTAATTTTTAATAAATATTTACATTTTATTAATGTTTTATTTTATATTAACGTTTTTTTTATTTTCATATAGTATTAATAACATAATTTATGTTTTATCATATAGGTGGAATCTTTTACTCTGGTAGAGATGATTTTTTTGGAATCTAATACCATGGGTGTACATTTTTTAGAGGGGAAAATGGGCATCAAAAGATGAAATATTAATGTTTTATAATGTTTGTTGGAAACCTTTACGTGTAATTTAATAAACATTTTTTTTAAATGTAAGTAGTAGTGTTTTGTTTATATACCATAGGTGGAAATTTTTGTATTTATGTTGTTAATTAAATGTATATAGTAGGTTTTCTTCTGATGTGTTTTGTGGTGTGTGTAGTTTAAATTTATTGCTGGTGTGCTGTTTAAACTGTAGGTTTGGTTCTGGGTGTTTTGTTATATAAAAAGCACTCTATAGGTTTCTAGACCATTATCAGCACTAAAAAATCACTGATAAAGGGAGTCCATTATCTGCGATAAAAATAAAAATGATAAATTCATCCATTGTTAGTGGTAAAAAACAATGATAAAGGGGGTTCTTAATCAGCACTTTTTTGGAATAGATAAAGGACTCCATAATCATTACAATGATTTATAGTGTTTTTTAGTTCTTTTAACGACCATTTTTCACATTGTGAAAGGCTGTAAGTGTAATACTAAAATACCAACCACCTATTTCATAGTATAGAAATATTACAATTTTATTATTTTATTCTTTACCTGATCAGTTAGATAATGATAACGTGTATCAAATTATTTTATTCTTCCATTTTGAATTGTATTTTAGCTATTAATATAGCCATCTTATTATCTACATATAAGACTATGGATACTTCCAATAGATTCTTTAGCTCCTTCAATATATTTCCAAACTAAACACCTTCAGAAACAGTGGAAAATGATGGTTCATACTCTAACTTACATGTAGATAGGGATACCACACTCTACATTCATAAATTCCATGTGAAATTAGTCATTCCAAGAATAAATACATACCTAGTGGTGATTTTTCATTCATTATGGTCACCTCTCCAATCATTTTCTGAGTATCCATATAGCTTTTCTTCATCACTGTATGGATAGAAATGACCAAATTCCAATGTACCTTTGATATACATGAAGATTATTATTTTGTCTAGTTATGGGACTCTTTTGGTTCCTTCATCTAACTGTTTAGAAGAACAAAACTGTAGACAATATCTATCATTATCATTTTTAGGTACCATAAACTTCTAATCATAATCTAGAACAGAGTCAAGTCAACACTTCTTCATTCTCCAAATTTTTTCAATTGTAAGCTTCTTACGACATGTGTGTTTACAAAATTGTAATATTCAATTTTCTATTTTTCAACAAACATCTTTGTGTATTACTTTGGAGATATATAGAAGCTTCCATGTTGTGTATTCACATTATATACCCCAGAAAAATGACATGATACCTCTGTCGGCCACCTAAAACTCTTTAAACAAGGCCTTCTTTAATTTATATAACATTGATAGTCTATTACCTAAAAATATATCAACATACATGCATGCTATAAGAATATTACGATGAGAATTATTCTTTATTAGAACTACATGCTCATATAGATATTGGTAATAGAAGTTATTTTGAAGTGAATTGTCAATTTGTGCTTCTCATCCATGCATATCTTACCTCAACCCATTGAGATATTTATATAGTTGACACAGCTTGACTTCTTCACCTTGAGAAAAACCTTCAGGTTAGTCAACATAGACACTTCTTCCCAAATTCCAATCAGAAATGAAGATTTAACATGTATTTGGTAGATTATCTAACTAAAGTGGATGTCAATAGAGACAACAATCCTCATAGTGTAAAGGCAAGCAACATAAGTGAATAATTTTTCATATTCCACACCTTACTTATGTTTATACCCCTTTTCTATGATCCTTTCCTTGTAGAGATCAATATCTCCATTATAATTATTATTGATCTTGTACACCCATTTAATGCTAATGCACTTATGGATTTTACGAAGTGTAGTTAGCTCCCATGTGTCATTTTCTATATATGGCCTACGTTTCTTCATCCATAGAGATTCTCTAATATTCTTCCCTTAGGGATTTATGAAATGTCAAAGGTTCATGATATATATATAAGAAAAAAAATATTAACCTCTCCATTTTTCTGAAAAATGTTACAAAAGTTTTTCATCATTATAGGTTCCATGGATGAGGATGAGCTGAAAAATCTTGACTAGATTGAGTGCTTTCAAAAGTGATGGTGTGTACTACTGGACTTCTATGTAAAGATGACATACCCGAGGAAGGTGTTGATGGTGTTTTCTATTTATGATCACACCTTTCTTCAGGATCTTTGGTATCAACTAGAATTTCTTTTTTTGATTCTTCATCATTCCATTTCCATGCTTCATCATAACTAAGGACCATATCTCTACTCACTAATACTTTATTGGTTAGAGTATTATAGAGTTTGTAGGATTTATACCCTTCAATATTTCTACTAAAGTTGCAATTTTCATCAAGATCCCCAAGATTCCTTCTTCTTGCTTCAGAAACATGAGAGTTGACGACACACCCAAATATTATTAGGTGCAACATACTCAGCTTTTAGCTATTACAAGCCCTTTGTGGTGTCAAATTTCGAACTCTCCAGGTTGGAAAACGATTGACCCGGTAGGTAGTACATGTCGCTGCCTCCTCCTAGAAACTATTTGGTAGGACATTTTTCATTCAGTATTTTCCTCATCATGTTTTGGATGGTGCATTTCTTTCTTTATGTAATGCCATTCTGGTGTGGCATATTGGATGAAGTGTTTCTCTATTTTATGCATTTTCCCTACAAAAATTATGAAATTCATTTAAAGTGTATTCTCTACCTCTATCAGATCTGAGTAATTTGATTCTTTGACCACTTTCAACTTCAAAAAATTCTTTGAAAAATTTTATGAGATTAATTGCAGAATATTTTTCATTGATTCAATATACCCATAATTCTTCTACCAAAATCATCAACGAGGGTAATAAGGAACCTAATACCCCCTTGTGAGGGTGTTTCAAGTGGTCTGAAAATATCATTGTGAACCAACATAATTTGTTCATTTTATCTAATGGACACTCTATTAGGGAAAGAGTTACTTTGTTTCTTATTCTGTTTACATGCCTCAGAAACATGATCTGTAACTTCAATCTCTAATAAGTTCCACACAATTCTTGATGAGGATAGATATTTTAGTCCACTAAAGTGGTGATGCCAAAAATGCAGATTCCATCTCCATGAGATATTATTAATGAGTCCAAAGATACACTACTCATCCTTTTTATTGATATGTAGATGGAACATTTGATTATTTACCATTTGTACATGAGAAACAGGTCATTTATGATCATAACATTTGATTCCTATTATTTCAATTTTACGAAATGGAACCTATTAAACATGACATAACTGTGATTATGGGATTAAATTAATGGAATTACGACATGAAGATAATTGTTTAGATCGACTTTTTAACCTACCCATATTTATGGGTGGATTTCATAAACAACATGACATTCCATAAAAGATAATTAACTAGGAACATAATTATTACCACATTGTATTTATATATTATCAACATAATGTCAATATTGATTCCTGTTATCTTGAAAATGATGAATAAAAAACATTGAAGCATTTCTTGAAGCCTCTTGAAAATAAAATAATTCGATTCAGGGGTTGAAATCAAGGAATGTGAAGTCCAAAATGATGATCTTTCTGTAATACTATTTGATTTTTATGAGTAAGATGATAAAAAAGTCCCAATAATATATAACAATATGTAGTTAAAATACATTACATGTAACCTCCTGAGAACTATATTATGAAATCAAGAGACATAATATTCACTTATATAGAGTTTATATAGGATGGTACCGATCTACTTCAACCCCCACTCCAAAGCATGGTTGTCACTAAAATAGGGGTGAATGAAGAGATATATTTTGACTTCATAATAGAGGAAGAAATGTATATGAATTTATATTAGATAGAAATTAATTTGGTTATTATTCTAAAGGAAACCATACTCACCATCAGATAGAGGATGAAAATCAGAACTAAATAACCATGGATAATCAAAACAACAACACCCTTGTAGCGGTTGAACCCAAAATTTCTCTTTCCTTTTATTCAGATTAATTTTATTTAATATATTTAAGAAAAAATTTACAGGAATTTCAATATTGTATTATAGTTATGTATCCATTATTAATTCAATTAAATATCAAAAAATATTACTTAAAATCCATAGAATAAAATTTAATTTATTATATCAAATTTTATTTTTCGTAATATTTATGAAATAATGTTTCCCTATTGGGGTTTCCAAATATGTATTCTTGAGGAAAACATATCTTTACATCTAATGAAGATAATTTCCATTTTGGTCATTTCAATATGCATATTTTTTAGTTTTATGTCCCCATTTTAGTTAATGTAATGGTTTTTTATATTTTATTTAATATAGTCTATAAGGGAATGTAATTGGGAACATAATTCTTTTTACCATGAAACAATATATTCCATTAAATTTAACTTCAAGTTTTATTTCTCAAATCTATACATAATTATATCCTTAAATTTTTTTATATGCTAAACAAATAATAAATACATCAATATACATGAGGGGTTGAAAAGGTAATATTTATAGAGGTGATATACATTATGTGTCAGATATGTTCTTTCTACTTTTTTTTTGTTTTTTAATTTTTTGTTTTATTCATCTTACGCCAAAATATTTCTTAAAATTGTTTTACACTTGATCCTATTTTGTGGGTTCTATTTTATTATGGAAAATTTATTATAGATGAATGTCTATAATATCCCAAACTGACACAATAAGAAATATAATCGGAATGGTACCACCAAATGAACATATCATCACATCACCATTTATTATTGGCTATCTATTAGTGATTTCGGTCCGACAGTTTTCCATGAAGATAATATACCATCTATTCAGAGTGTAATAATTATAGAAAATAATTGATGTAATAAAAAACATATAATACCATAAGAAACATCAATATATAAACAATACACTAAACATAAACTATGAAATATTGAAAATGATGCTATAAAAAACAAAATTCACACATGTTACTTTTTATATACAACTACAAAATTGAGAAAAAGATAAAATTAAAAATAAACTCCATGAATCTCAAAAGGGGATTGAGCTTCAGTTTGGTTCCCAACTTCCAATGTCCAACATATCCACAAAAATTATAAATCCAACATAGTGTGATTTCACTTATTTAAAACTACAATAATGATGTATTATTGGATACCAAATAACATCCTGATTATGTTTTATGTACAAATACTAAGGATACCACCAATATTGTCCCAAAATAATTCCACATTAAAATGAAGTTCTCGAAAAAGTAATGAAATTGAACATTTAAAAATTTTATTTTAATTATATAAATAAAGAAACCCACTATTGATTTTTATGATCGACACCCCAATCAATCACTAATAATTATACCAGTGTCTAGTTGTCTCTGAGAACATCTTGGGGACCTTTATAACTAACATAAGGTTTCCCCAATATACAATAATTATCACAAATCACCATTTCTCAAGTTTTATCATCCAATATATAGTAACATGGAACACCAATTCATGTGTTTCCATAGAAAGAATATAGGAATACAAGCCACCCCTTTACGTTTTCCCTTATCCAAAATATAATTGGACAGAACACCATTCAGGTGTTATCTCATCTGAGGAATAATCCAAAAGGGCCAATTTTCGAAATTTCAAACTTTATATATACATCAAGACCATGAAAGAAACCAATATTCATCATATAAAATTTCATTAAAAAGGAATCAACAATAATTCATGTATTCCAATTCTCAAACCATTTTTGTTTCCATTTGAAGTCCCTAATTTCAAAGATACATTTTTAGAAACACCCTATGAATTTTCTGAAAACATTTCTATATTACTATTTCCAATAAACAATCCCAATCAAAATTTAATAGAACCCAATTATATATCCAATTTACTCTAATGAATCAAATTTCAATTTGAAAATACTAATTTAACGAGGGTGTTTATCATGCTACAAATATTTCATCAGGTATTGAATTAATATTTACGGTTCATAAATGGAATTTCGGAAAAGAGCACAACATAAATACTTATATATAATATTTAGACTATGGGAAGAATATAGGGTAGAAATACCTTAGTCCAAGATGATTCTACATTCCCAAACCATGATTCTAATTGATATAGAAGGGGAGTAAATGATGTACTAGAAAAATTCATTGAAAATATGGAATAATATATTTTAATAGAGAAAAAATTCATTGTAGAATATAACATGAAGAAACAAGGTAAATGGAGTTGGATACTCACCATAAGATTTAAATATCATTAAACAATTCATAAAATACTGGATAAATGAGTAGGATTCACCAAGGTGGAAAACGTGGAGGATGGGATCTCAATGTTGTGGCTTCTATGATAACAAATAAGATAAAAATCAGTTAAGGATAATGGGTGAATAGGGAGAGGAAATGAAAAAAATTAAAAAAATAAAATAATATACCCCATGTGCCACCAAATAGCTAAGGGGATTATATTAGGTCAAAATACCTATATAAAGACCACATTATAACTATTGGTTTGAAACTGGATACCTGGTGAAACCAAAACCTCTTTGTTGAATGCCTACCCAAATCCTGGTCCTCTTGTATATATTTTTTACCCTATAACCCCTAATAAATTTCATTAAATAAAAACTTAAGGGGTTCTAATAAAATTTAAATGGGTGCATACACCACTGAAAGGGAAGAGTTTTAGAACAACGACAACATTGAATTTGTTCATCTACAGACTACACCCCTAAGAATCACTGATCTTCATCAAAGAATAAACATATCCATTAGTCTTGGAATTATATTAAAACTCTTATATCACCTTCTAGTAATTCTCATGATTCCATAGGAATCATACCATTAGAAATATATTTCCATGATGTGTCTTCTCACTATGTTCCATCATGTTTACTAGTCTTTCCTAAAAAAATTGAACTCCAACTTGATGTCATAAATATGAATAACATGTGACCAGTCAATATGATACCAGTAAATCTAGAATAGATGAAAAAAATGCATTTATGTATACCATAATGAAATATCCAAATGGTATTCCACAATATTGATCTTTTTTTTCACCTCAAAGGGCCCCAAAAACCTATGGGTTACCTTCCCTTGTAATCGAATCCTCATTTTTCGAGATCATAGGGATGCATATATGAATACATGGTATCACACCTCAAATTACATGGGACTATGTCCATAGTCACCCTAGAATCTCTTTATTCTATAGAAATTCTCTAATCAATTCGTATCAACTAAATTTTCTCAGTGGTTTCCTTCACTAGGTTTGTCCCAAGAATGGTTTATGCTCCCGCTTCTAATTAGTATAAAGGCTATAGAAATGAAGTCCCATATAAATCCTCAAATGGAGACATATAAAAATAAAATTGATAACTATTATAATTAGACAATAAAAATAAGGTAAGATGATTATTCATTGATAAAAAAAATAGAGAAAACATGCTCATAGAATTTCCTCCAACACATGTATTGTGTGCTTATATTTACCGTCCCTCTATAGGTGATATGTGATAATTAAATGAACATGCATTAATAAATCCTTCTATAAACCTACCATAACCGCAAGGTTAAACAAGAATCTATATTTGAGATTATTTTTCCCAAAAATATATGAAAGTTTTCCAACTCATAGATATACAATATGCCAAGCTCATCCATGGAAGAAGGTTTTTTGATCACCAAGGAATATGATATATTCACCATCCAACCAATGAAATCTAAAACAAATCATGAACGAGAGGAATATTTATCAAACTAAACAAAATTTCTAATATGAAATCATCCCACTTCCATTAAAAATTTGGTAATGGATAGATAAGACAAGTAGGCAATGGTGCTCCCCCTTCACCTGTTCATAGGTCGATCATTATCAAATGAACCATACTAAGTCTCTCTTTATTGCTAGCCACTAGTACGATCAACACATGCCTCGATTAATATTGGTTAGACCTAGATTAATATAACAATTTGAGTCTAGAAATATCCTTTTCATTTCATCACACATGATTTTCAATACAACCAAATGACCTCTATAAAATGAAACTCATTGGTAAACAAGGACCAATCATGAGGTGGATTCACACATTATATAGTATCCACCATCACTAAGAAATCATAATATAAGAGATGAATTTATTTTAGATTATAAATAAGTATTTTTTAAATAGATAGGGAAGCTATATCTATTATCCCCTAACACTTATGGACATCTAAAAACATCTTGGAAAACAAATCCATCACTTTCCACTCATTGTGGAACATCTGGACTACAAAATTACGAGTCATTATACTCAAGGAATTCACAATGATGTTTCCCTTACCAAGAGAATAGACCAATTAAAATTAATATGATTGTAGATACTAAATACTCATTCCCTAAATATGATTTATTTCATGAATATAGAATATATACTTTGTGATTTTATGATATTTATAAAAAAAATCTTATCCAATATGAGGAAGATTCAACTGCGTATTCAGGATTGTACAATGTAACCATTTAAAAACCCCTCCATCCAAAGGTAACCCTCCTAGAATGTCAATTGATAAAGATATATAATGTTACACAATTCAAAAATCCAATATTCCAATCGTGGGTGACTAAAACTATGTGTATATAATCACACAAATGAGATGTATTACCCTCAAAAAGTATTGATAAGTACGAGATAAGATGATAAAAATACAAGTCAAGTACATAATATAAAATATACATAAACTTTACTGGTACAATACATAGTAGTGCTGATAAATTAATGTAATAAAACATAACTAGAAAAATCAAAAATACTAAAGTAGATCACCGTATAATTAGGAGATTATAACATGTATACATAGTAGGATCATTCCTAAAAACTCTCATTAAATTTTTTAGTGAATCATACTAAAGCCCAGTGAGTAATAAAAGGAATCTAAATCATACCCTAAATAGATTTAAAATTAATTTCTTATCCTCACTATGTATCTCCATCAAAATAACACACAAGAATATAGAAGTTTTAAAAAATATTATAAATAAAATGTTACCCCTCACCACTTCTCCATAAATTTTATGCTCCAAATCCCCAACACCAAACATCCTAGTATTAAAATTCTACACTTGATCAAGGTTTTTTATTACTATAAATAATTGAAATAATTATTAATTTTCTTAAAATTAATATTTTTGAAAAGTATATAATTGACTTGTAGTAAGGACCATGTGAGAAAATTTTGAAATATCCGGTAGTTACTTCATGTAATTAATGTGGGGGAATTTTTGGAAATGTATGGTAGTGGCCTTTAGTATGGATCATGAGTGAATGTTTGAAAAAATATAGAAGTGACCTTGTGTATTGACTATAAGTGAAAATTTCTCAATGTTTCAAAGTGAACTTGAGTACTAACCATGGGTAAAAAAATTTATGTATAGATTGATTATTATTGAAATTTTTGGTATGTTTGTACCTTATTCGTGAAAAATATACCTAGAACATGAAAAAATTATACCTACCACATGAACAATAATGTTCCCAACACATGAAAAAATTACCTATTTCATGAACATAAATGTACGTTCATAATGAATAATTTTACCTTCAACATATAAAAAGTGTACTGAACACTAGAAAAAATAAACCTATCATATGAACTAAAATTAAGTGAATTCAAGATAAAATTTATGAAAGTGTTAAACCATCATTATAGAAAAACTAGGGTAAATTATTTCCATTATGAATCTATATAAAAAAATATTTTATTTGGTTTAATCCTCCATGGTAAAAGGTTTTGTAAATGGTCTCTGACTATAGGTGGTATAAAGTCATCATAAGATCCAATTATATTGGTAATACAAGTTTCATCACTATCAATATGTGAGAGGGGTGATGAGTGGACTATGATCATTTAAATCATATCCACAATAAGAATCAGTCTATTCATATATTTCATTTTTCAACAACTCTATCATTAATAACTCGTATATAAAATTAAATATATATTATTTAAATAGAAGAGAATTAACCCCTTTTCACAATTTGGTCATCCTTGCTCTAAAGAAACAGTTTGTATAAAGGAGTACCCTTTGGGGATATATTTTCTTGTAAATTGATATTAGGGGTTCTCTATTTTATGTTCTATTGTGCTTCATTTTATTATATATATTAATTATGTTAAATTTTTATCCAATTCTTTACAAGAATAGGGGAAACATCTTATCAAATAAATTGATGGAGAAGAATCATGATGAAAAAATGTTCAATGTATCATGATTAGAAAAATGATATTTTGGGCCATTATTGTAAAACAATAGGGAACATTAGGTTAGATTGATACAAATTAAGGAAAAAACATCAAGAGGGATAAGAAATGTTTTCCTAAACATTCATGTTGTTAATCCAAACAAAGAAACGCAATGATAACATTTTTATCATTGTTAAATCATCCAAGGTAAGAAAATATGATTGAAAATCATACACAACTAATTATTAAAAATATGAAGAAGATTAATTAAAGAAGTTATATGATTCGTACACTATGAATATTGAAATTATATGTGTTAATAATTTTAAACACAAGAGTGAATTAATGGAAGGGGTTGAAGAAAATAATTTATTATCTCTTGAAATTGAAGAAATAAAATCCAAAATTTTGATTGTAAAATTTTTTAGCTTAACATTTTAAATGATAAGATTATTGATTTAATTTATGTGAATAATTAAAATAAAAAAAATGGATTTCATTTTTTGTTGGATGATATATCTAATATTGAGGCTCAATGTAAAAAACATGGAAAAGAAAATGAAAATCATAGAAAAAACAAATTCTTCCACACATAAAAAGGTTTTTAATTTTATGAAATTTGTTTAAATGGAAACGAAAGAATGAATAATGATTGAGATAAAGTTAGAAATGAAATGTTATATTTGATGATCCAAATATATTATAATTGTGTAACAAATTTAAACGTTAAAAATACTTCTTATTTCATGAAATATAATTATTACTGGAATTGGGTCGGTAGTGACTCATTTATTCTTACTACATTTATAAAAAAATTTGCGAAAATAAATTATTTGGGGATTTAAATATTTAATTTATTTAAATTTAGATCATATGGTAATTATTAATATGATGTTTCCTCTATGTTCACTCAATAATTTTGTCACAAAGGGTATTTCATGACTAAATCTTATTTTATCGCTAAAATATCTAAAATATCTACTACATGGGTACCTAAAGGTATGTATACAAATTCATATGAAATTAATTATTTTTTTAATACATAATTCCTCGGAAATTAAATAATTTATTATACCCAAGTAACGTGTAATTATTTTAATGGTTTCATGTCTTACATTTCCTTCATTATAATTCAATTCATGGCTTTATTTCATAAGATTTAGAAAGTATATTTTTCTCATTCTTGTCTAGAGATAATTTATTATATCAGATAGACTGAATAAATATATGTTGAATTGTTTTTATGTTAGTGAAATTTAGTAATATTGGGTTTATTTTAAGGTTGGATGAAATAATTTGTATCTCTTTTAGAATGTACACTATTAATATTCATTAATTTGATAAGTTATCATGGACTATAATCTGTTTAATATGCATATATGGCTAGTAAATATATTATTCAAGACATACATTCTATATTACCGATCCATTATTAAAATTTGGATACATTAAATATTCTTTGAATTTTTTATAACATGATTTAGGGCACTCTATGATATTTAATGAATATTTTTAGAGGATATTTCACTATTGGAATTAAATTTTTTATGCCATTTTTTAGAGTCATTTTTTAATGGATGGAATTGATTAATTCAATTCTACTATTACTATTACTTTTAAATTAATTTTGGATATTTTATTAATTTAAAACTGTTATAAATAGTTTTATATGTGTAATTATTTTAATAAAATGTTATTGAAATGCAAAAAATGTGATGATTTCATTTCTGATTTTAAAATTATGGATGATTTGTTTTTTCTTGGATTGAATAAAATTGAAATTAAGGAGAAAATTATTATTTATTATTATAAATTCATTTCCCAATTCTAAACTATATTAAATTTTAAATTTAATTATTTGTTATATATTTTAAAAAATTGTTTAATTTTGTAATCTCTAATATTATAGAATCTTTGTTCATGTTTCAAATATGTACTGGTTTTGAATTTTTTTATTTTTATTATATCTTAAATAGTATATTTTTTTGTATTCCATTTTTATCTAATATTTTTATGTATAATAATAATATGTTATGTAGGAATTCAGGTAGAGTGGTTTATATTTAAATTCATATTGTTTTAGTAGATTTATCGAATGAATCATTCATAGGGATGCTAACATGATTTATTACATTTTATCTATTTTAATTTTATATATATTGTTTATATTGTATCAATTTTAGGTTTATCTTATTGAATAAGTTTTATATTATTACACTCATGGTGAATTATATTCAATAAATCACGGTGAGTTTGAGTGAGTGTGTTTATTTGTATAACTTTTCAGATTAACATGAGATCTGTAAAATACCGAATCAACATTTATTATTTCTATAATTTAATTTAATTACACAATTTTTATTATATTACTATTTTAGGGATTATTATATATATAATTTGTTTTGAATATATTTTTAAATTATTAACATTATATTAATGGTTATTTCATGATTATTTTTCTCATTATTTTTCAATTTTCTAATTCCACTAAATGTATTAAACTCAATGTTGTTACTCTAAAAGGGTTTATATGGGATGAAAAAAACTCCATGATCCTTGTATGAAAGGATGACTACATTTTTTATTAGATAAATTATTAATGAAATCTTAATTTGGAAAACACCACCATGATTTGGAAGTGGAAATTATTTTTATATAATTATATAATATATATTGATTTTAAATTCTATAAAGGGATGATTAGAAGTATATTTTATTTAATTACATCTAGTCCCAATTTATTTTTAGTTTTATTATATATATATATATATATATTAAAATTTGATACTATGGAGAGTGAAATTGAATTTTTTAAAAGAATCATTATATTTATTAAATGATATTTCAATATTGATTTATTTTATCATATTAGAACTATTTTTGATTTGATAAGTTATTTAGATTCTTATTTTAGTGGATATAAGACATATAAGAAGAGTAATTTAGGTATGTTCCTTTTACATGGTAAATGTTTAGCTTCATGGTCTTTAATGAAACAATAATATGTTATTATTTTAGCTATTAAATCTGAATATATAGTTGCAACATCTTATTGTGCTCAATCAATATCTATTAAGAAAATAATTTTTGATATTGGTTTAGATTTATATAATATTTAAAGTTTATATCAAATTAATAATTATATTTATATTTATAAAAATACCTTAAAAAATTCTAGTACTAATGACATTGATGTTAAATATAATTTTATGAGGGATCATATTCAAAAAGAAAAGATAAATTTGGAATTTATTTATTCAGAAAGGCAGTTTCATGAAATATTTACTAAACCATTGTATTTATCTAATTTTAATAAAATTTAATTTGAAAATATTATTATTGAAATTTAATAATTAAGTTTATATTTTGGGGGATTTTTACATGCATTTTGAACAAAAAATATCAACATTCCATTGTGTATATTTATTTAGTTTTATATTTTTAGCTAATTGGAATGTATTTAAAAAGTTGGATACATATTAATTTATTTAAAATCATGAAGAATTTTTTTAAAATGCATGGTAAGATGAGTTATTTACTTGATGTATCTTTATAAGTATTAATTTATATCACAGTAACCATTCATTGGGATCCTTCCATGTTTAGGGGAAGTATCTTTAAATGTTAATCTTTTAATCAATTTCAAAAGGGGGAAAATTTACATAAAATAAATTATTTTCAATAATAAAAATATATATATAATGTTAAATTCAATAATTCATACAATTTATTAACAATTTTGATAATTTAAAAAATTTAAATTTCTCATAAACATGAAAATTTATCAAATTTAGGATGTTACCTTGAGTACAGAACATGTGTAGAAATTTGGAAAAGACTATAAGTGACCTTGGGTATTAACTGCGAGGAATGATTTGGCCATGTTTGGAAGTTACATTGAGTACTGAATGTGAGTGAAATTTTTTAAATGTTAGCGGGTGTCATTGAGTAGTTAACATGTTGGAAAATATTTCTATGTTGGGATGTGACCTTGTGTACTAACCATGAGTGAAAATTTGTGTATGTATCGAACTTACCATGAGTGAAAGTTTTTCTAAGTATACCGCTACTACATGGACAAAAATATTCCTACCACATGAAAACTTTATCTATCTCATGAAATAAATTTTCCTACCACATGAAAAAAAGATAACTACTGCATGAAAAAAATTACATAACATAAGAACAAAAATATACCAACTTCATTTATAAAATAAACGTACCGCGTAAGGAAAACTGAACCTACAATAAAAAATGTTCCAAGAAAATGAACAAAAATTTACCAACCACATGAATAAAAATTAATTTAATTATAGTTTAAAATTTGAAAATTTTTTGACGTACCTTATGAAATATCTATCTTCACTTATTCCATTGTCATCTTTATCTCAAAACATGCAATGTTTTATTTATAATTTAATATTTCAAATCACAACATGTTTATTTCACAGGTTTTCATTTTTTTAATTATTCATTAAATACTTATTAATCATTTTACTCCTTTGTAATTTTTTTATTATTTATATAATTGACTAAATAACCATTAAATAGGTTAAATTTTCACACTAGTTTCTTGGGGAAATATGAGTTCCGAATTAAATATGGTTAGAATGTGAATAGTTTATCATACATTATTTATAGAAATTTCCAAGTGATGTTAATGTTGATTATATTTATATATTGGTACTATATTAATTACTATAAATTTTTTTCATTGTATAACATGTTTAAAACATTAAATAGTATCATAGTAACCCACTTGTGTACTTTCTACAAGATAATTTAATGTCAAAATTCCATGCATAATTGGGAATGGTAACTTTCAATAGATTTATTATTTGAAAGTTATTGTGAAATATGGGACTCTATATACTTGTATTTAGATAGATCCACGGTATGATACATTAGGTATTGGATATGCATGAATTTTATAAGTGAAACTTACATTGGAGATAAGAGAAAACCCTAAGATGGTCTATAATCATCTAATCCATTACTGCTGAAGATCTGTTTTCTACCTTGCCTCTCATACTAGGAATATTATATATTGTTTTATGGATTTACTTATTTCTATTTATTTTTTTTGTAATTGAAATAGGTTATGTTACACAATAAAACTATGTATTTGGGTTGTTAATCCAAAAATAAATTTACCAATTGGGGTTTTCCTCTAGGTGAAGAATGTAAAGATGTTAGAGTTTTTACTCTATATAGAAAAATGAAGGTTTTTTTGTGTTTTGCCTCTATAGGAAAAATTGACTGCAATTGGGTTGTGATTATAGTTGAGATAAAATTACTGGTAAGATTCAATTGTATTGGTTATATTGAGAGATATCACTCTTAGTTTCTGAGATGTGTCAGGATTGGACTAAGATCATTTTGATCTGAACAACTCTAAAATTAATTATGTTAATATATTAAAAGATTTATTTACTATAACTTTAAAAACTCTGATAAAACATTATATTTAAATTAACATTTTAAAAGGATAATTCACCCCTCTTGGATATTTTTTCATATTTAATATAGACAAATATTGTCACCCACATAACTTTTATATCCATCATTCTCCAACTATCAAAAACCTCATCACAATAGAGAATCCCCAGCTATCAACCTATTCCAATCACCTCATCACAACATCATAATATTCGTACCACAAGACACAGTCATCACATCCTCATCATTATATAACCACTTACACAAACTATAATAGTAAGGAATCATGAAAATGAAAGAAATAAACCTCACTATCATCTCATACCATTCATTCCCCCACATTGAGCCACATAATAATATGGTCATTAATCACCTCTAGTGAACTATATCTGTAAGACATCATAGCCCCCGTGTACCAAACTAACATAGAATAGATTTTTGGGAAGTGGTGAATCTGTATATGGATCATTTATCACTGAGTTGTTTGGGGGAAACACCTATAACCAAAATCCAATTGATGTTGGGGTAATCATACAACTTGTGTAGAGTCTGTTTATAAATCCCAAAGAAAATTGAATGTATAATAATTACACACTGTTCAAAACTATGAGGCACCGCAACCAAAATAACCCAACTACCACAACCTCCACACCACCACTATCTCACATCAACATCATTGTCATAATTTTAATCAGATATTTAGGAACACTTATAATGAACATAACCACACAAAAATTTCATTTTTCACATGTAACCACACAATTTACAAACCATATACACGTTAATCTATCATATTTCCATATTCAAATAAAACTTAATTAACCAATTTTAATGTTATTGTAAAGACCCGTAAAATTCAAGGAAAATTTTTTCTTAATTTTCTTTAGAATTTTACAAGAGCGCGGCTTCAGACGGCACCTGATTCCGAGGCCCGGAGTGCCCGGAATTAATTTCCGAAGTTTAGCTCGGGTACGTTCAGTGAACGAACGAGCGGGAATTCCTAACTTTTGATCCGGTGCTCGGAATTGAAATCTGAGGGCACCGATGAACTCGCAGCGCCGATATTCGCTTAAAGAGACCCTTTCGGGAGTTGCGTTTGTTGCGGGACGAAAGTTAGTTTTTGGGAGAATTATAAAAAGTTGAATAAAAAAATGTGGATTCTTTTTATTTCACTTTTGTAGGTTAACTCCTCTCAAAAGGAGTTGGGGGTGGGACCCACACCCACTTAACCTACTTTGAGAGGATTAAGTGTGGTGGGACCCACACGAACCTAAACCTCTCAACTTCCCCCTTAAACTCCCCTCTCTCCCTCTTAATTGTTTGTAAACTTAACATCAAATTAATTACACATGACATGTTAATTAATTAAGTGTTATGTTTGAATTTTGAAGTTTTGAATTCCTAGGCTTGGTAAATAAAATAAGGAGAGACCTTATTTTATTTTGTTAGCCAACTTGTGTGGATTTCATTTGAGAGCTCCTCCTCCATCTTCTTCATCTTGACGAAGAACGTTCATCTTGACGAAGAACGCTCAAACTCCGACGAAGAACGACGCCTCTCTTCTTCGTCCTCGGTGTCAACAAGAGGGAACGCCGCATCCTCCTCGGGCCTTCTTCGTCGGCAAACGAAGATCCGCCAACAACGTGTCGCATCGGACGTAACTCTTCGTCAACGGATTTGACGAACGACGACCGCGACGCCCGACTTCCGCGACGCCGTCTTCCGCGGAACGTAGAAGATTCTTTGAATCTCAAACCAGAGGTAGGGGATGTTATTTATTGATTAATTTATCCCATTCTTGAATCATGGATTTTAGCATGACTAAACGTGAGGCTTTTGGATTTTCTTTAGTTATGTTATTATTTTAACGTGAGGGGGGTCGGACCGCATGAACACGGCCGAACCCCCCCTCCTTAGTTCTCGTTTTATTCATGCGGGTGGAAGCAAGTAGCGTGGTGCCGTCGCACCACGCAGATGATCGTTCAATTAATTTACGCGGCGCCGTCGCGCCACGCCGAGGAAAAGTCTTCAAGAATGCGACGCCGTCGCGCCGCGTTGAAAAGAATCGAAGCACGGCGAAGGGGCGCGGTGCCGACGCACCGCGCCGGATAACGAACGCCGCGGCCGGTTCCGGGCCGCGGCGGAACGAGAAGACCGCGGCTGGTTCCGGGCCGCGGCGGGATGAAGAGACTGCGGCCGGTTCCGGGCCGCGGCGGAAGGGAAGACCGGCGGCCGGGCCGCCGGCGTCGGAAGCCGAAGAGGGGACCGGATTTTCCGGTCCCGTTGGAGAAGACCGGCCGGCCAGCTGGCCGGCCGGATACCATTAAACCGGGGAATTTAATTCCCCGGCCGGTTCTTAAAAAACCCCCCCCTCATAATGAGGGGGGGCGGTTCCATGGAAGAGGGGGGCAGCAGCCCCCCGGCCAATTTCAAAACCGGCCCCCACGTGGGGGCCGATTTGTTGCAAACGGCGCGGCAAAGCCGCGCCGCCTTCTGAAGAAACGCGGGGCATAGCCCCGCGTGCCAACCACGTGCGGCGCCCAGCGTCGCCGCCGCGGCCCGCCGCCGCCGCCCCCGCGGCCCGCCGCCGCCGCCACCGCGGCCCGCCGTGCCGCCGCCCGCCGCCGCCGCGCGCCGCCGCCGGCCGCCGCGCCGCCGCCGTCCGCCGCCGCCGGCCGCCGCCGCCGGCCCCCGCGCCGCCCAGGGGGGGTCGGGCCGGGTCGGCCCGGACCCGGACCCCCCCGTTTCGAACCAGTTTTGGTTTTTTGGCTCATAACTTGAGCCTCGGACCTCCGAATGACGAACCGTCTGCGGCAACGCGATCCTTGGATCGAGACGGTCGTTTCGGTATATCGCACTCAAGGTTTCGGTTTACTTTGAGTTCGGCCGGGTTGGTTCGTTCACGAAACCAACCGGGCCTTCGGAGCGGAAACGCTCATATCTTGAGCTACGGACGTCCGATTGACGTGCCGTCAGTCGCGTAGTGTTCCTCTTAGTGAGACGGATCTTTTGGCATACTCCGCCCGAGGTTTGGACGCAGGTGGAGTACGGTCGGGTTGGTTTTGCCTTAAAAACCAACCGGGCCCCGGAGACGAAAATGCCTATAACTCTCAGACCGGGCGTCCGATTGACGCGCCGTCTGTTGCGTTGAGTTCCTGTTGACGATACGGAACTTTTGGATACATCAACATCGGTCTTCGTGACAGTTGATGTATCAGCCTCTCGGCTCGTGGAGCGGACCCTCCGTACGAGTTTGCTGTGTGCGGGAACCCTAGTGCTGGTTGCGACTGTTCTACTGCTACGACTGCTACTGTGACTGCGACGACGACAGTACAGAGATCCTGTGTGGATTTGACGACGACAGTACAGAGATCCTGTGTGGATTCGACGACGAGGACTACAGCACTCAGCGATCCTACGTGGATCAGTGCTACAGGTTCTGTGTGAGCCTGATCCTGTGTGGGTCCTTGCGCTCAGCGGTTCTGTGTGAGCCAGCGCCTACAGGTTCTGTGTGAGCCCGATCCTGTGTGGGTCTTCTGCGGGGGTTAGTTACCTATCGATCCTTCGTGGGTCCGACGACTTAGATGGATCAGTGATCATCTTTATCGTCCTTGAAGAAGTATACCTGTGTGAGCTGAATCCTGTTGTTTTCCTGTGTGGATTGTGTTGTGCAATCCTGTGTGGATTATATTTTGCTTTCCTATGTGGAATACGTATACTTTCCTGCGTGGACTGAGTTGTACTTGGGCTCGGAGGTTGGAGCGTATTTGAATTGATGACTTAGGTATATGTATGGGCATATACCTAAGCAGTGTCCGTTGTTACTTCGTGATTGTACTTTTCTTCGTGGTTTATCCTTTGTGGATTTGAGAGACCTTCAGGGGTCTCGGGGTCCCTACTGAGTAGCTTATACTCACCCCTGCACGGGCTTTGCCCGCACTTCGTTGTGTTGGTTGCAGACGACGGACAGCGTTGACCTTAGCTGAGGCTTGCAGAGCGGGACGGTACCCGGAGGTGGACCACTGGGCGGGACGTGCTCGGAGCGGACGGCGGGACCCGTGGAGCAGAGGAGCTATCTGTACCCACCCTTCAGGTGGGATTTCCAGTGGACAGCTCGGAGTAGCGGCTTTACTTTTCAGTTGCTGTTTTTCCCTTTTTGAGTTGTACTTTACTTTACAGTTGGGCTTGTATTTCCGGCCCCTTTTTACTTTTCAGCTCTTCTTTTTGTACTTAGTGTTTTACTTCCGCTTGTACTCTGTGGTGCTTGTTTTCTTTATAAAGGCAATGCCTTCCCAGTTATCGGGATTTTACGCCTTTGGTGCTAGTCGCCAACCCCTGGCCTATGGAAGGCGGGCTTGGGGTAGTCACGGCACGGGCCCCGAGGACGGGTCGTGACAAATTGGTATCAGAGGAGTTCGGTTCTACCGCGAACTCTGATCTTTTCTATGTGAAGCAATAATGTTTAGCGTATTGAGTGTGGTTATCAGTCCAGGGAGTCCAGTGTTGGTGCGGCGGCCGACGTATCCGTACACCAGGACCCTGGCTTCTGATTTCCGACTTAATGCACGAAAACATTGATTGCGTGTGTGTTTCAAGTTTTCTTTGTGATTACTTGTGTCAGCTCACCGGGTATACTGTTCTGCTTTATGAAAGTCTCAAGTTTTCCTTGTGATTACTTGTGCCAGCTCACCAGGTATACTGTTCTAACCGTGGCGCACCTGTTTCCTTTTCAGGATGGCCCCACGACGGCAGCCAGTTAGGGTTCCGAGAGTCGAGCGAGACGACAGCCCACCGAGCGACGAGGCTTCGGTGCAGGGCCCTTTGTCAGCAGTGGCACCGGCAGTAGCTTTACCCGCCGATTCCCCGATGCTTCCAGCAGCAGCCGCTGACGATGCACGTCGCCTCAGCGCACTGCATGAGTTTCAGCGCCAGCGACCGCCCAGGTTTCGCGGGGAGACAGATCCCCAGGCAGCAGAGGACTGGTTGGAGGCAGTGGTTCGAGTGTTTAGGCTAGTGAGGACACCAGCAGACCTCATGGTGATCCTCGCTGCGAGCCTACTACACGCAGCAGCAGGACGATGGTGGAGCTTGATGCTCCAGGTGCACGATGAGGCATCTCTTCTTTGGACGGACTTTGAGAGCATCTTCCGCTCGGAGTTTGTCCCAGCCACCCTTCGTGCGGTGCGTATCCAGGAGCTTCTACAGCTGCGGCAGGGCAGCATGACGGTCGCTCAGTACTCTGCGAGATTTACCGATCTCTCGTGCTACTCGACCGACATGGTACGTGACCCATTCTTCCGGGCCCGGACCTTCGAGCAGGGTTTGAGACACGAGATCAGGGCATCGCTGATCTCCCTCAGCATACCGACTCAGACAGGAGTACTGGAGCGGGCCCTTCTGATCGAGAGCTTCCTTGCTGAGTCTACACCAGCACAGAGACCCACCGCAGGACGACACGTGGCAGAGTCATCTGCAGCTGGCAGTCGGCGAATGACTCAGGGGTCCAGACAGACCAGACCTCAGGGCACTGGCTCAGCAGTGCAGGGCACACAACGCGGAGCCAGTCTTTCGAGTGGAAGACAGTGCTATGCATGCGGCGGGTGAGGCCACATGGCTCGTGACTGCCCGACCCGCCATGCGGAGGAGCAGCAGACGGTTGAGGAACCACCTAGGCAGAGGCAGAGGTTCGACCGTGGCGGTCTGCAGGAAGGAGGCGGACGAGGCAGAGGAGCAGGCCGAGCAGCAGGTGGTGGACGACGCTTTGAGGCTCTACCACCACCACCACCAGGAGGTCCACCCCGACCGCAGGGGAGAGCTCAGCTTCAGACAGCCGAGGCCTTCGATCATGGAGCTCTGGGAGCCGATGGACAGGAGCAGAACTAGTGGTTACATCCTTTGTACTTCTGGTTCCTTGTTGCTTTTGTGTAGCGTCTTGTATTACGAGCTGCAATAATAGAAGACGCTTACCTTGTGATGTTTTCGTTCCTGTCCTCTATCGTAATGTTACTAAGAGGTTCCAGTTTTGGCTGTTGACTTGACCCTCACTTGTGAGACATCTACTGGAGGAGGCCTAGTTACCACACACTGATGCCGACAGTGTGACACAACCCTTGGAGGCGAGAGTAACGGTTGAATCTCTTAGTAGTAGCGTCGAGGCCTTACGACGTCATCCTTAGTATGGATTAGTATCATCCATGTTAGGATTGACTGTTTTAGGCAAAGAATGTGGTTCATCCAGGGGATGAGACCAGGTTTCTCTTTTCGGCAAAGAAGAAATCTTGCAGCTCTTGTGGGACCAGAGATGGTCCGGGCCACGTCAAAAGAGGTCCATGTCATCCAGGAGCGGGTCCTACATGGACGATCGATTCCTCTTGTGCGCAACAGATGGCGGCACGGGAATCTCCAGGAGAGCACATAGGAGCGGGAGGCTCAGATGCGTGCTCAGTATCCTCTTTTTGTTTCCCTAGTTTTTGATGTAGCTTTACGGGGACGTAAAGCCCTGAGGTGGGAGTAATGTAAAGACCCGTAAAATTCAAGGAAAATTTTTTCTTAATTTTCTTTAGAATTTTACAAGAGCGCGGTTTCAGACGGCACCTGATTCCGAGTCCCGGAGTGCCCGGAATTAATTTCCGAAGTTTAGCTCGGGTACGTTCAGTGAACGAACGTGCGGGAATTCCTAACTTTTGATCTGGTGCTCGGAATTGAAATCCGAGGGCACCGATGAACTCGCAGCGCCGATATTCGCTTAAAGAGACCCTTTCGGGAGTTGCGTTTGTTGCGGGACGAAAGTTAGTTTTTGGGAGAATTATAAAAAGTTGAATAAAAAAATGTGGATTCTTTTTATTTCACTTTTGTAGGTTAACTCCTCTCAAAAGGAGTTGGGGGTGGGACCCACACCCACTTAACCTACTTTGAGAGGATTAAGTGTGGTGGGACCCACACGAACCTAAACCTCTCAACTTCCCCCTTAAACTCCCCTCTCTCCCTCTTAATTGTTTGTAAACTTAACATCAAATTAATTACACATGACATGTTAATTAATTAAGTGTTATGTTTGAATTTTTAAGTTTTGAATTCCTAGGCTTGGTAAATAAAATAAGGAGAGACCTTATTTTATTTTGTTAGCCAACTTGTGTGGATTTCATTTGAGAGCTCCTCCTCCATCTTCTTCATCTTGACGAAGAACGTTCATCTTGACGAAGAACGCTCAAACTCCGACGAAGAACGACGCCTCTCTTCTTCGTCCTCGGTGTCAACAAGAGGGAACGCCGCATCCTCCTCGGGCCTTCTTCGTCGGCAAACGAAGATCCGCCAACAACGTGTCGCATCGGACGTAACTCTTCGTCAACGGATTTGACGAACGACGACCGCGACGCCCGACTTCCGCGACGCCGTCTTCCGCGGAACGTAGAAGATTCTTTGAATCTCAAACCAGAGGTAGGGGATGTTATTTATTGATTAATTTATTCCATTCTTGAATCATGGATTTTAGCATGACTAAACGTGAGGCTTTTGGATTTTCTTTAGTTATGTTATTATTTTAACGTGAGGGGGGTCGGACCGCATGAACACGGCCGAACCCCCCCTCCTTAGTTCTCGTTTTATTCATGCGGGTGGAAGCAAGTAGCGTGGTGCCGTCGCACCACGCGGATGATCGTTCAATTAATTTACGCGGCGCCGTCGCGCCACGCCGAGGAAAAGTCTTCAAGAACGCGACGCCGTCGCGCCGCTTTGAAAAGAATCGAAGCACGGCGAAGGGGCGCGGTGCCGGCGCACCGCGCCGGATAACGAACGCCGCGGCCGGTTCCGGGCCGCGGCGGAACGAGAAGACCGCGGCCGGTTCCGGGCCGCGGCGGGATGAAGAGACCGCGGCCGGTTCCGGGCCGCGGCGGAAGGGAAGACCGGCGGCCGGGCCGCCGGCGTCGGAAGCCGAAGAGGGGACCGGATTTTCCGGTCCCGTTGGAGAAGACCGGCCGGCCAGCTGGCCGGTCGGATACCATTAAACCGGGGAATTTAATTCCCCGGCCGGTTCTTAAAAACCCCCCCCTCATAATGAGGGGGGGCGGTTCCATGGAAGAGGGGGGCAGCAGCCCCCCGGCCAATTTCAAAACCGGCCCCCACGTGGGGGCCGATTTGTTGCAAACGGCGCGGCAAAGCCGCGCCGCCTTCTGAAGAAACGCGGGGCATAGCCCCGCGTGCCAACCCCGTGCGGCGCCCAGCGTCGCCGCCGCGGCCCGCCGCCGCCGCCACCGCGGCCCGCCGCGCCGCCGCCCGCCGCCACCGCGCGCCACCGCCGGCCACCGCGCCGCCGCCGTCCGCCGCCGCCGGCCGCCGCCGCCGGCCACCGCGCCGCCCAGGGGGGGTCGGGCCGGGTCGGCCCGGACCCGGACCCCCCCGTTTCGAACCAGATTTGGTTTTTGGCTCATAACTTGAGCCTCGGACCTCCGAATGACGAACCGTCTGCGGCAACGCGATCCTTGGATCGAGACGGTCGTTTCGGTATATCGCACTCAAGGTTTCGGTTTACTTTGAGTTCGGCCGGGTTGGTTCGTTCACGAAACCAACCGGGCCTTCGGAGCGGAAACACTCATATCTTGAGCTACGGACGTCCGATTGACGTGCCGTCAGTCGCGTAGTGTTCCTCTTAGTGAGACGGATCTTTTGGCATACTCCGCCCGAGGTTTGAACGCAGGTGGAGTACGGTCGGGTTGGTTTTGCCTTAAAAACCAACAGGGCCCCGGAGACGAAAATGCCTATAACTCTCAGACCGGGCGTCCGATTGACGCGCCGTCTGTTGCGTTGAGTTCCTGTTGACGATACGGAACTTTTGGATACATCAACATCGGTCTTCGTGACAGTTGATGTATCAGCCTCTCGGCTCGTGGAGCGGACCCTCCGTACGAGTTTGCTGTGTGCGGGAACCCTAGTGCTGGTTGCGACTGTTCTACTGCTACGACTGCTACTGTGACTGCGACGACGACAGTACAGAGATCCTGTGTGGATTTGACGACGACAGTACAGAGATCCTGTGTGGATTTGACGACGACAGTACAGAGATCCTGTGTGGATTTGACGACGACAGTACAGAGATCCTGTGTGGATTCGACGACGACGACTACAGCACTCAGCGATCCTACGTGGATCAGTGCTACAGGTTCTGTGTGAGCCCGATCCTGTGTGGGTCCTTGCGCTCAGCGGTTCTGTGTGAGCCAGCGCCTACAGGTTCTGTGTGAGCCCGATCCTGTGTGGGTCTTCTGCGGGGGTTAGTTACCTATCGATCCTTCATGGGTCCGACGACTTAGATGGATCAGTGATCATCTTTATCGTCCTTGAAGAAGTATACCTGTGTGAGCTGAATCCTGTTGTTTTCCTGTGTGGATTGTGTTGTGCAATCCTGTGTGGATTATATTTTGCTTTCCTATGTGGAATACGTATACTTTCCTGCGTGGACTGAGTTGTACTTGGGCTCGGAGGTTGGAGCGTATTTGAATTGATGACTTAGGTATATGTATGGGCATATACCTAAGCAGTGTCCGTTGTTACTTCGTGATTGTACTTTTCTTCGTGGTTTATCCTTTGTGGATTTGAGAGACCTTTAGGGGTCTCGGGGTCCCTACTGAGTAGCTTATACTCACCCCTGCACGGGCTTTGCCCGCACTTCGTTGTGTTGGTTGCAGACGACGGACAGCGTTGACCTTAGCTGAGGCTTGCAGAGCGGGACGGTACCCGGAGGTGGACCACTGGGCGGGACGTGCTCGGAGCGGACGGCGGGACCCGTGGAGCAGAGGAGCTATCTGTACCCACCCTTCAGGTGGGATTTCCAGTGGACAGCTCGGAGTAGCGGCTTTACTTTTCAGTTGCTGTTTTTCCCTTTTTGAGTTGTACTTTACTTTACAGTTGGGCTTGTATTTCCGGCCCCTTTTTACTTTTCAGCTCTTCTTTTTGTACTTAGTGTTTTACTTCCGCTTGTACTCTGTGGTGCTTGTTTTCTTTATAAATGCAATGCCTTCCCAGTTATCGGGATTTTACGCCTTTGGTGCTAGTCGCCAACCCATGGCCTATGGAAGGCGGGCTTGGGGTAGTCACGGCACGGGCCCCGAGGACGGGTCGTGACAGTTATTTATTTCCATCTCCAAACCATTTAGTCCAACACATGTTCACGTAGATTAGAAATGACCACTTTAAACCATTCCATAATTTTGAAGAAACTACCATGCCAAGGCATGGAACCATCAAGAATTCCCATATCAACTATATGATTCTTTACCACATAACATCACCATAACCCCACTATAAACACAACCACTTTAAATTTCATCACCACAACACCCCATGTAAAACACACTAAGATATGAGTCATCCTAGACACCACAAATTAAAACAACATCACAAACATAGGAAACAACAACAAATTACTATTTACACACAATGAGTTCAATTAACATTTTCACATTTTTAGTCGATTACAAATGGGTGATCAAAACAGGGATCACATGGTGAGAAACAAACTACAAAAAATCCAATTAAACATTACACTATATTGTAAATATCAAAAGTAAACATAAAACACATTCGATCACAAATTACCAACCAATTATTATAATTTCTATAATAGAAAATATTAATTACTATTAACATGAATAAAATTAGTTTTCAATTCAACAATACCCACAATAATAGAATAATTATATTCATAAATTATTAAGTTTTTAAACACTGTAGGATGATATTATTTGATATAAAAAATAAAATATATACAACAACATGTGATTGTATATTTCTACTTCTAAGATATTTTTCTAAACATCCAATAGAACACAAAATGGGATAATTATCTATTTTATGAAATAATGTCAGAATGAAATAATAATCATACACAAATTATTTAAATTATAGATCATAAAATTATAACACTATATTATATTCCATATTTGTTTTATTCAATTTAAAAATAGAAAATATTTATTATCTTAAGATACTAACTGCATTCGTTATCCTGGATAAACATTCTATTATCTAATCTAATGTGTCATGTGATATGAAAAGTAGTAATTCATTATGAATTTGATAATAATTATATACTTCACTAAAAAATTGTCATGACATGAAATAATAATATTCTACATCAAATATTATCTCTCTATAATATGAAATAATAATATTTCAAATATTAAATTATATTTTCTAATGAAGATTAATATTTTCATCAATTAGTAGTTATGATTTTCTATTTCTTGTAAAATTTAAATAGTAATATAAGTTTAATACTTTATCCTATAGTAATTGGTTGACATATTAAAATAAATAACAAAAACTCAATAAATGTGTCTATTTTAAAGAAATAATAATATATACAACATGAAAATATTCATGGAAATAAATATTAAAAATCATCAAGTGGTTAAATAAATATAAAAAACATTTTATCTAACACATTATAATTTGTTTATTATTGATTAAAAATACTAACATATTTAGTGCATGTAATTTAATCTTCATATTATTCATTTTAATTTCATATTGTTTAAATAATTTTTCCTCACATGACATATAGATTATTTTCAAATAAAGTTCAATCATTACCATTTAGAAAAAGGAGACCTAATTGTGGTCTGAACAGACTTTCAATTAAATTAAAGAGAATTAATAGCTCCCCTACATGGAGTAGAAGGAGGTTTCAGGTTGCACTAAAAAATGAGCAGAGAGAAATGGGGTACGTACAATCATAGAAACATAATGAGGGATCCAATAGATTTCCAGAATAATATCTAGACTAAAATGGTGAGTCTGGGATCATTCAATCTCGAAGGAGAACCCTATATTCTAAAATGAGGATAATTCGCCGATTTTTAAGTATACTAATAAATACATACCGATTTTTCTTCACATTCATGTTCAAGATTCATATTTAATTATCATTTAATATCATTTGATTAGAATTCACATATAATGTATCATTTTAAACACAAAAATATAGGTAAGGTATAATATAACATTTCAAACCCTTAAAATATTCCAACCCTATATTTTACTCATTTAAATTATTGATTTATGTTAGAAAAACATTAAATTTTAAAAGGGATTAGAAATTTGGGAATGTGAGGGAAACATGATAAATATATAAAATGGCCATACAGTATATATGTGTAATATGGTTTTACCCTTACACAACTGTTTACCCCTATACAAGCTAAAGGGACTGTGTATTACCTTTCTGTGAGCAAGGTAAAACCATTACATGATATTTAAAAACACTTATGTAATGGTATGAATTGTTTTTTTGGGATTTTTTTGTTATTTTGGGGCGACTAAAAGTATGATAATATTTTTAATATTTTAATATGTTGTTTCTAAATGGGTTTTTAAAGAATTAATGTATTTATACGTTTAGAAAATTATTATAAATTAATGTAGATATTTCTAAAATGGTTTCTATTATTTTAAAAGATATTTTTCGGGGTTTTTAAAATTATTTAAATAAATTTATAGATGTTTTCTAATTTTAGGAAAAAATGATAAATCATATAATTTACATGTACTATATGTTTGTTTTATTAAAAGTATAATATTTTCAATAAAATAGATACCGATATACATATTTTTATTGTTATGGTAATGGTAAGGATTTTTTCCAAAATCTTGTGTAAATTTAAGATTTGATTTTAATGAGTTGTGTATGAGTAATTTCCTTTTTCTTTAATGTTACTAATGGTAACATGTATCTCCTTTAGATTACAACATGTTGGAATTATTTTCCTTCATCTAATAATGGAAATCTTATTTTTTTCATAAGTTGTGTAATGGTTAAAATGATTTTTCCATTATTTAGAAAGTTTATTGTGTTTATCATATATGGAATCCCATGAATAATTTTGTTCTTGAAAGGTTAGTTAATGTTCTTTGTATGGGTAGTCCCAAATTTATAGATTCAACGTAATGGTATATCCACAACTTCATATGGGTCCTTGAGCATTTCAAAATTTCTTATAAGGGTATTCCACTGATAACATATTGTCATGTGGTGATCCCTAAAACATGATTATGGGTAACTATATGCGTAATATTAAAAACTTTCTACTGTTACGAAAAACATGCCTGTTGCATATGGGTATCAGATTTTTCTCAAATTCTGAAAATTCCCATCTCATTCGACCAATAACAATTTTTTAATATAAATCATGAAATTAGATGTGTAAAATTAATTGTTTGGAATATATTAATGGATTTTAATTTAGTGTTAAAGATTCTATAAAAATTTGGAGTTTTGAATGTGTATTTAGTGGGAATTAATATCAAAATGGATTTAATGATATTTAAAATGAATATTTAATAAAATTTTTAAGAAACATATAGAAATGCATGTAATATATTCTTAAAAATAATAGAATCATACATATTTGCGTTTATAGAGTCCTCATTAATATTTGGGTGGTTAAATATTCACCATTTCAGTTTATACAGTATTCTATAAATTAACTGTTTCCATTCTCATGTTTTTAGAACTGCACATACCCTCATTCTCTCTTATTTATTTTTGTTGCAACATAAAATCTCCATTCTATGTAGGTGATCTCTTACAATTCCTTAATTTATTCTCATGTCTTTTCATAACATAATTTATTTTCATTTGATTAAATGGGTGTGATTATCCTTAATTAGAGAATAATAATGAAATTATAAGAAGAAAAAATATTTAAATAATATCATATTTATGTGAAGAAGGTAATGATTTAATTTCATCTCATAAAAATCATCATATTGTTAATCAAGATTAAACATGATATTATGTGATCATTAAATGATTATAATAATTTATTTATAACATAATTATTATAAATTTTTATATTCATTATTTAGTGAGTGATACATGGTGAGGATTAGAGAAAATTGAAATCATCTTTCGGTGATAACTTTGTTTCATTTGTTTACTCTTCGAGATATAGTATGATTTTATAACATTTTCACTAGAGGTTTTTGGGATGAACCTACGGTGAAAAATTGTAATCATATTTCCTCCCATTTGTGTAAGAAAAATATGTATACATAAAAGGATAAAACCATTTGACTCTAAATCCTCTAGTTGGGATTTCACTTCCAGAAGCTCTGTTAGTGCAACACTATAATAAGTAATAAAAAAAATTCAATCTGAAATATCACAATTATTAACTTGATTCATTGGTTTGGTTGAAATATTGAAGATTCATTAAGGGAAAAATCTTGGTAATAATAAAAAATACAAGGTTCAATTGGCCAGAAGTTCTCCCCCTCATCCATAACAAGACTAGAAACTAGGAATGTTATCCAAATCAGTTTCTAACAGTGACGTATTAAACATCCTTCTTGTGTGTCCCAGTCACCAACATATTTTTAGTTTCCGTCCTTAGAAAAAGTTAAGGATACTCATTGATGAAAAAAATTCACTTGATAAGTACCATGATAGTATATCCCTTGGATCACAACAAATCACTCATATCCAACACAAAGAATCCCCAAAAGAATCAGAAACTATCAATGAATCATTCTTAATCTGTGTACATGAGGATCCATTTTAAATTAATTCATAAGGTTGTGTTAATCGATAAATCTCCCTAAAGGTACTCTATATCCAAAATAAAACCTAAAATGAACCGGAATGTAACAATGGAATTTAAAAATTATTTGTTGATGAGAGAAAAAGAAAGAGTTGAAACTAAAAAGATCATACCCCACACAGTAGATGGTCCCACATACTGGCCTATGAAAGTAGGCTCAATTAGATGTAATTAAATAGTACTATTACCCAATCATCTCATATGGATACCCTATGTCAAACGCCCCTTATGAACCCGACCTAAAAAATTTTCCTCCCACTAAAACCCTAATGACCACTAGATTTATAACATCCAACCTGTTGAGGGGTAGTATTCCCATCCATATATCCATAAGTTAAACCTTCACCCACACTATTTGGTGTCATCTATCTATCAAAAAACAATGATGTAGTTGAAATATTCTCTGATTCTAATTACAGTGTTGAGGAAACATAGTGCAATGGGATTTATTTTTTCCGAAAACATCATTATGAGAAAAATAGATATTGATTATCCCTTGTAGAATAAGGGAAAAACAAAACTTATATGATACTAATAACCACCTCCATGGTGTGAGTTATCTAAAAACAATTATTGAAATTGGATGAGCCACAACCCTTACCACCCTTAGAGGGAAACATTATTATTCCATGATCCTCATTAATTTCCCTCTCATAGATTAAGGCATGGTTTGTAATTTCTGAAAAAATCAGTAAGGAGGAATATTTTTACAAGAAATATTGTGTCCCAATTCATTCCATCCTCAAAATGTTTATCCCCACCATTCACGTCACTAGTGAAGGTTGTATAATGATATATAAGTGATGAGAAACAAAAGGTATAAACCATAACTTTAATATCCCAAATTTAAGACACATAAAATCACCATAAAAATTTGAATAAAATATAATGGGGAAATAAATGACTAAATAAGTGAGTTTAGAATTATGTCCAGGTAAAACCAATATGTTTCCCACCCTAGACAAGGACATTCCACAAATGACGCACCTCCCCACACATCATGAAAATTGTCGACTTCACCCACTTTTCCTATGGGATAACCAAATGGTTAAAGATAGTCTGAATAGACTCAATCCATATCTCTATGTCCTATAGACCACCCATACACATAAAATATAGTGGGTTCTTCAGTAGAACTCAGGGGTAAGGTATGACATAGAAGGTGAAACTTCAGGATCCCCCATCTCTATTAACTGGACCATATGTAGAAGACACTCATGAAACTGATTTCAATATCTATAGACTAAACTAGAGGAGGTTCTGGCTCACCCACTAATGGGACATGGCCTTCTTCCCTTCTTGGCATGGTGACTATATCCTTGATGTTTCATATCACTAAAATTCAAACATAAAAATATAAAAACTATATAAAAAATAATTTTACAAGATTCAAGAAAACAAAAAATCTACAAATCCCAACTAGCTTTAATATTTAACCTATAACTACTCATAAATTTCGGTGATCCCTCAACCCCTATCCAATAGTCAAGGTCATAAAACTTCACTTTACATAGGATTCCAAAGTTTTTTCCCATTTTTTTAAATTTCATATCTCATATTGATAATATTCACATTGTTCGGTTAGATAATGTTTCATAAACAAACTATGAGGAAAAAAATTCCTTATAGGATTCTTAATAACATCTTATTTAAAATAAAATTTCTATTAAAAGTCCATATTTATATAATTTTATATCAAGATAGAATCTATGAAAATTTTCAAGATTCCACTACAACCTTATATGAAAAAACACCCTATATGAAGTTGAATACACATTAATTAGGCAACCCCCTTTTATTTATTGGAATATGTACATACATAAAAATGTATATTAGTAAATCACTAATAAATAAAAAATTATAGACACAACCAACATGTATTTCATGATTCATGAATGCACACACACTATCTTAATATACTAGACCAAGATATGCAACCCCAATAATCAATAAAAATGAAAACCATGTGCACCGCTAAAGATGGAAATCATTCAACTATAAAATCACAAAGAATGAAAAATAATCCCATCCCTAGAGACCTTGCTTTCCCATGTATGTGGGAATTCTACTCGTAGGAATAATATCATTTCCAAGACCTAACACATCATAGTCTTCTATCTATCTTTTCAAATAGTAATGAAAAAGAAAATTATGCACAGATAATACATCATAAAATATAGTCCAAAATTACAACCCACACTAAACAGATCAATGGTTACACATGGACTTATAAATTCATCTCGATGAACCAAAGTCATACAACTAGTAGTCATTGTCTAATAAGTTACCTTGTGGATACTATACCATCTTCTTAGTGTTTTAAAAATAGTGTAATATGTTGTAAGTTACAAACATTACATAATAACTATAGAAAACATCAAGACATAAACACAGTAAACATAAACCCTACAATATACAAAATTACTATAAAAATAACCAAGAGACATACATGTCAATAGTCCTATACAACAGGTAAAAATGTGATAAGAAGAAGAAAATGAAAAAGTAAATAATCCCATCCCCAAAGAATCTCAACCTCTAGCCTGAAATAAACCTACCATGCTCTAGAATATCACATAAAATCATACACCTATAATAGGAAGATTTAACTTCTCAATAACTACAACCATGAAGTCTACTAAGGTTCCAAATGGTGTTCTGAGTAGGTTCTGCGTACAAATTCATAGGCCACTGTAAAAACCATCGGTAAAAAAATTCAAACCGAAAGTAAGTGCATGTAGAAGTGATATAATTAACCATTTAAAAAATAAAATTTTCAAATTTCAATAAATAAATAAACCAACCATAAATCATTATGTTTGAGTCCCGATCGACTATACCTTTTTATCCAATTCCACCATGTCACTAAGAACCTCTCGGGGACAGTACTATCTAATATAAAAAACATGGGTCTTACTTTATACAATAGGTATGAAGGACCACCCCTTTGAATATTTAATCTACTAAAATATAGTAATGTGGACCACTCCTTTTGGTGATTTGTTAGCCAAAATATAATAACATGTACCACCACTTCATGTGATATCTTATCCAAAATACTCCATCATTAATGACCCATTCATGTGTTTTTTGATCAAGGAAAAAAGAAAAAAATACCCATTTCTCAAAGATTCCAAATTATATATTCATCAAAAACCAAGGCATAAACACCACTATATAAATTAAAAAAATATAATTTCATCACACAATAAACTAATACGAATTCACATATTCAAATTCAAAAACCATTTTCATGCGCATTTAAAATCTCCAATGTTTAAAGTGACATTTTCAAAAATGCTATTTCAATTTCATGAAACCATTAGAAAGGTTCAGTTTTCAATAACTAAGTCCATGTACCATTTAATATTACCCAATTATGAAACCACAATATAGGTTAATTAGATCATGGAAAGGTATTATTGTGCAATCACCTTTTCAATAGAAAATTTTAATTTTAAAGAGTTTAATTAACATAGAATAATATTTAATTTTGTATTGAATAAAAATATCGGGGCTATGCATCTAATTTATATGTGAAGAAAAACAAAGACTATTTTAAAGAAGGATGAGACTATGTGAATCATATATGAACATCATACCTTAGTCCAAGTGGAGTCCACACAACCCAAAAAATTATTATATTTCATTTAATGGGTGAAAATTAGGTGGAAAATAAAATAGATTACAATATTGAATAATAGATTTAATAATAATGTACTGACATGGAACAAAATGAAATGATTACATGATTTTAGAGGAGATAGAGACTAACCTAATGAATTTTTATATCTAAAAAATAACATAAAAGGGTATATAAATGAAAGGATTCACCATGGTAGAGTTAGAGGGAGGAGGAACTCAATGGATGGGTTGCAATGAAAATGTTGAAAAAATTGAGTATGTTTTAAAGGTGAAATGGGGGGTAAAGGATCAAAAAATTTACCATAGAAAAATTAACAATTCCCATTATATGGAAAGTTGGATTCCAATATGCTAATAAACTAATAGAAACTCTACCATCTATCCAGTGGTATGCAAACATTAAGATGGTGGGACTCCAGTAGGATAATAAACATATAGTAAGACCACCATCTATCTGATGGTCTACAAAATTCTAGCCAGTGGCACTATAGCCTCTTGGATATGTTCCCCAACATTATCTCAAGCCTCTTGTATTCAATAGAGTCCCCAAAATGCCTCTTATAAATTTATTTCAAGACAATGGTATGGGGTCTCAACCTACATTAATCTATCATATTCATTTTTTATTTTAAGGATTTATAATACAACTAATAGTATTTATCGTACTAAAAAATTAGATGATGTGAGATTTCATGGAAAATGAGTCTCAATAATGACTATAAACAAATGTTAATATATATATATATATATATATGATATCATGCATGCACAATTTTTCTAAAATGATGAAATTTCTAATGAATTGTGACTTCGATAAAAAATAAGAGACCACCATTGAATCTTAAAAGTTGGTTTCACCCTAGGAAAAACATAATCTTGGTTAACATCTAGTGTTTTACTTTATAACTATAACACCCAATGTTTTTAACAAGTTATAAATTCAATGAGAGTATAATATATTTATTATATGGGTAGAAAAAATCTTAAACAGATCATCATAGTTTTTTATAATCATTAGAACACTTAAATGTGATTTTTTAGGTAAATTTCATGTCCCAAGACATGAATGGGTTATTTGGTCAGGCGTTTGGAGTATCATTCTATGAACACCTATATTATTGGAAGGTAAGGGGAGGCACTCAATTCCCACACAGTCGGTGAAAACCATTCTCCCCAACCATGAGGCCCAATATGGGGTGTCACATAGTTTTTCAAACTGGGAACCCGAGGCCACAAGATCGTGATGATTTTATATAGAAAATTGTAGAAGGGGTCACACGTCTTGCACATAGTCTATCAAACAATGCAATAATCCAAATGAGGGGGAGTCCCTTTATAAAGAAATACTGAATATTTAGCACCTAGGTTTCCTAGTAGTGAAAAAAACTGTGTAAATCATTAGAGGGGACGAAATGTCTATTTTACCCTACCTATTATAAGGGGTATACATACCTTTATTCTCTTCATCTAGCAATAGAATCCCCCTTGTTGGAAGTTCTCTCTTAGAACAGTCATATAATTTATATTTACTCATCATTCAAAGATCAATGTCGTCCACTTTTTGTTATATTGGATCATCCTATTTTAGACTATAATTCCGCTTTCTTCTATTTTTCTTTTTTCAAATATTGGATGTTATTTCTATGTTAGATAACATACTATTTTTGTAATCCATTTGAATATTTATCCTATTTATACAATTCTAGTTTGAATCAAAGCATGATAATGTATGAGTGAAGATTCCAATGTTGAGGTAGGTGGTCTATGGATTTTACCTTAAATTATAGAATATATTTATAATGTATCATTGTGAAGTACATTGGACTCTTAATACATCACCTTACCATTGGTGGATGTCTAACTCAAGTTTATCCACCCCATTTTGGATTTTTTACTTATATTTCATGACCCATATGCTTTAGATTTTTTATTAAAGTGACCCTTTGTGGTATGTAAACATGCATCTTCTTAAATAAAATGGTTTTGTGTATTTTAATGAATTATAAGTTGTTTGGATATCCCATGTAACTTATGAGAATTATTTATATTATTCTAAATCCATCATTAAAAAATTAAATTTCCAATTTGAATCGAGTGGGATGTTTAAGGGAAGTATTTACCCTCGCACATGACCATTTTTAAATGCAATTATTGTATCATCACACATGATAACCCTGGTATGATGAATTGTTTCATGGAATGAATGATTACATAGAAATCATAATTATTAAGTAATTTATATAAAAATTTATTAATCATGAAGATTCATATTTTCATCGAATGATTGACTTGTCATGGACTATGTTTGATTATGTAATGTGACCATCCTACAATTTTATATAAATCTTTTAGGGAACATTGGATTCCCTAGAAGTAATACCTTTTATGAGAACATAGGTTTAAGGTATTACAATATACCTTGAGTGATATTAGGTTCTTATTTATAGAAAACCCTGGTCATGGGATCATATGGAAGGTGGGATTATCTACCACATGATTATTACTAAGATTCCTCATTTAGGGTTTCTGGACATGACGCTTCAAATTTCCCCTTGGTCAAGGATGTTTTACATGACATTTAACATCATCATCACGTTTTATTGTTGTAACACCTAAGATTCTTCTTACAGGCCTTTCACTAACTGTTAACTTATCTGAGATCCCAAATGTACTATAGGGGATTCTACATATAAAACTTATGTAACATGATGTTGGACATGAAATTTCACATCTTTTATTAGGATTGAAAGATATGGTTCTCTGTATCCCCTGTTCAGATTCTTAGGAATGTACACACATTTAAACAATGGGATTTTTATATTATTATATAATTTTATTATTATTATATATGGATTTTCTGGTGTTATGCCTCAGATCGTATAATGTGAAACTATACCTATGTTTGCGTGTTTATATTTTTACATATATTATTATATAAAAATGATTACATGTTTGTAGATATTAATGCTTAGGTGGAGAATGAGTTCTTATTAAGGTGTTCATGATAAACATGTGATGATTTGATTAGTTTTATTTATTCACATATTATTTATTATACCCACATGATAATTTATTCTGTATTCATATGATGTATTACATTATAAACTCTTGGTGATTTTGTAATGAGTTGTTCTCACACCATATTCTAGAAACCTTTAGGTACCCACACAGACCTCTTGGTTTCATGTTAGGTTCTAGATCATGTTATGGGTTGTTACTCTTAGGTATGGGATCATAGGATAATAATATTAAACTAGTGCTGGGGATTCTCATGGAGATATCTCTTAGGTATTTTTTTTCTTTTAATTGCTAATTTATTTTATGCCTACAACCATTTACATTATAGAACATTCATGTGTGGTTGTATATTTATTATTTGATTGGATATTGGTTTATTAGTTATTCATTAAATCTTTATTGATTATATGTTTTTATTTTCTTATTCATAATTTAATTTAATATGATTCCAATTTATTTGATACTGATTCCGAGGGTATCATATCACCAATATTAATCCTTTATACCCTAACAACTAGTCAAAAGACTTTGATGTATAGGTAGGCATGAATGATGCAATGTGGAGAACTGGCTCGAGGAATAATTTATGTGGATCCTGATATAGGATGTTACAAATTTGTATATGAGGTTATATATATTCTTTATTATTACATTGGGAAGGTAGAAAAGTGACTAGGATTTTAATTCCACTTGGTAGATATCTCATTTCCGAGTCCAGCCAACCGATACATAAGGAAATATCAAGTTCCTTAGGATAAAATTACTATTCATTTTTTAATGTTGAATATTATTTAAGGTTTAGTGATTGATGTACTAATTATTATTACTAATTTATGGGATTTGTAGAATTTTACAAAAAACTCAATATGGAATAGAACTAATTTTCATGCATCATTATAGGCACCTGAGGATTTAAATAATATTCATATACCATGTTAGGTTTATTTTAGTGCCTACATTTCCTGAAACATTTTATATGTCTTAGAATGCTATATTTGAGATTGTACCAACATTTTATGTTCAGTAAATGAGATATATAATTGGTTAATAATGTTTCTGCATCATCCTAGATAGTTTTGAACTTTATATATTGATGGTTACAACTTAACTACCCAATTATTAATTTTTTGAGACAAGTACCATTGATTATATGAGAAAATACATTTATTATTGTGATTAGATGTGTTCCAAAAACAATTTATAAAGTATATAAGCCTTTATGACTTGGTAATTCTAACCAATATAATCATACAATCAAATATGAACTTTCTTTATTCTGAAACTGATGGTGAAAACCTAGTTGTAGTTAAATGAATTTCAATAAAACTAATAAGGGAATGTACCTTTATAACATGGGATTCATAATTCTTCTAAACAAACCATGGTATAAGTCTAGACCTTTCATTTCTGGAATCATGGTGGATAAAAATAAATTAATGAAATTTATTTTTGTTTTTTATATTTAATTTTTTTTCTTATGGATCATGTTGTCAACTAGACCTATGTAGGGTGGTCATGATGATTCATGATTATTAGATAAACTGGAATCAACCCATTTAGGTCGGTTTTTATGTTATATGTTAATGTGATAAAACCAATAAGATATAATTAATATAATTAAGAAATTACTGTTGGGAACCATTTAGATGGACCCAATTTGACACGACCCTCATAGGTTGCCTTCATATTTATATTTCCTTTGTAATTAACCCCATTGTGGTGTAAATGTGATTAATATGTGATGATTATTTATAGAAACAACCACCAAGTATATGGGTTACATATAAATGTGTGGTGGCATATTATTGTACAGATACCCTTTAAAAAATAGATTCCTTGGTTTTCTTTTTAAAACCCTATTTATGAGAGGTTTTAATTAACTAAAATGAAAATAAAAATATAAATAGTGTTTCTCTATAGTTGGGAATTCATTTTTTCTTTAAATAAGCTAATTAATATGAATTATGGGTGATTTGAATAGTTAAAATGGATATTATATGATAAACTCACTAATGGTTCATGGAACCAACTAGAAAAAGTAATAAAAACGGGTTGAAAAATTTTTCCTTATAACCGGTACTTCCCTATATGATATTTCTAATCCTTTTTAAGGTTTAAATAAACTTGAATTGGTGTGATTTCATGAATGAATCCTTTTAGTGGTGTTAATAGCTAGAAAATTAGGTAAGGGTAGTTTAAATGTTTCCCTAAGTTTTCCCTAGACGGGAACAAGTACATTTCCCATAGGTCTTAGTTGGATATTTTCCATTACAGTGAACTTTGAGGTTGATCCAACAATCATAATGACTATTTTAGTGTAACCTAATTTTAGGACCAATGCATTATATTTTAGTAAGGGGCTAGCCCACTGTTGGTGACACCCTTACATATAAAAGCATTACTAATCATTTATGATAATTTTTAGACATAAGGTGTCTTTAAGATCTTGTTTTCTTATGTTATACTATTAGTGATGAAACAAAACCTCTAGGTATATGGGGTTTGTTTGGTAATATATTAATTTTTATGTATATGAGTACCATGTAATGATACATTTCTGAAAGATAGACATTCCTCATGTATGATCGACCTCCTAGATGATCCAGTGATCATTCCTCTTATCGGACAGATGACTTGGTTGGTCTTCATCCAGGTTAATAGTCATATATGATAATACGACTCTAGGATATGTAATTTTGTTGGTCCTATTTAATTAAAAGTTATGGAAGCATCTGTTACATTTTTTCTATCATAGTATAACTCATTGTTAGGTGCAGTGATCACCAAGATATGAAGTGATATATTAAATCTCATGGAGTTGAGTGATGATAACACAATATATGTTGAAACCTGTGGTTTCAAGATATCATGGAATGATTCATGAGTATGTGAAGGAATCATCCACATGTTATCTCCAAAGTAGAGAGACATGAGAATTAGGGAAATTGTGTTATCCAACTACTAGGGATGAAATTGTATAAATGATACGATGTTGTAACACTACTTACCAGGTTTATATCATATCCTATGAATGATAATAAGGAAGAGAATGATTTTTAATGGAATAGAATCAATCCTATTCTATGATTGAATATGATCTATCTCTATTTTAAGAAGCTGGTTTTCCTCTCTGTTTGAATGGGTTCTTTGAATGAGCATAATGGACACATCCAGGAACCATGTTTGGTGGATGGAGCTTGTGCCATTTAATAAGTATTGTCTTTAATAATGAAATTACATGGACAATAAAAAGGTGGGGAAATCACCTATTACATTTTTATGTGTCTTTCTAGGTAGGAGGAATTAAATGGTAATGGACCAATTGGAAATGTTAAGAATGTAATCTAGAAGACAACGAGCTATTAGTTTTGATCTTTGAAGTCTCCAATATAATGATGAGTTTTTAAAAAAATGTAGGTGAAATTTTTATCCGGACTAGATTATAGATTCAGGCCCAAGAATAAAAAGTGATCTAAGAGTTTTGTCATTCGGTAATGGGTTTGTCATTTCAGTGTAGTACAATGATGAGAATATTGGTTGTATAAACCACTGTTGATGAGGGTTGAGAGTTAGGGTTCGAATTTAGTTGTAAAATTGAATGATCACATGTACTGTAGGATTTAAGGAGACATGATTGGGATTTTGTATTAAGAAGATGGGTATTACGTTGCATGTCTTTTAAAAATGTGATTAAAGGGTTGACCGACTGATATTTATTGGATCAAAATTTAAGGGGAGATGAGACCACCTTATCCCCATATGGATAAATGCAACTACTGAGTTTTATAAAATAACACATAAAATTGTACTCTAAGGGTATGAAAATGGATGTAGGGTGTCATGTGGTGTTTAACCTGTATTTGAAAATGGACACACATTCTACGGGGGAATGGTGCAAATAGTTATTTCAAGATTTGCATGTCCTTTTTTGATGGAGTGTAGATAGAGAGAGGAACAAATGCTTATCGATGGTAATCACTATTAATATCATGGAGCACTCCTGGTTCAGATATGATCATGTCTTCTATATTTACATCATCTTGAGTACGATTGGAAAATTTATATTGTATTACAAGTTAACCAAATGACTTTATCCATTGATGTATGGATCCTCATGTGAGTAGGGTCATGGGATATTTTGGAAATTCATTGGATGGTCATATGTTTCATTGATGATAAAGGTTGCTAGAACCAGGGATGGTTTTTCTTGGAGTCCTCATAACATGATGGTTACAAATCATAGTAAGCATGCTCCAAATGACCTCTACAGACCATGTAATAATGTATATGGAATTTGGTTTTGATAATGTGGAAACTCCTGAAGAGGATATTTTCAAAGACATTTCGCCAAAGGTTAATGGACTAGTGTTCACTTTTTTCGATAAATATTATCAAGAAAAAACCGCATTAGACATGTCATTAGAGGAGATAAGTGATGTGTAAAAGTTATCTACAGATTTTAAAGGAATATACAGAATGACCAATTAAATCATGGTTGATAAGGATTCAAACATTTTAATCTAGTTAAGTACTAGCATCAGAGTCCTCATGTAAGTTTGGGTTTCATGACTCCATATTCATACCTGAGTGACATTATTATTATAGGTTAGTGTTTAAATTGGTAATTTTGATCATGGGGTAACTATTCCCTAGAATTGGATGTTGAAATATGTATCATACAGTTGGGAGAGTCATTGGTAGAATAAGGTATGTGATGATAATGTTATAAAGTATCAGTTTAGATAGGATTGGGGAAGATTTATATTATTGATTCTATTTTACATATGTGTGTTTCCTCATGATTTAGTGTATTTAGAACTGTGTGTTGAAATAAGAATATTTAGGTTCTTTGGGAATGGGAAATGAGTCATTGTAATTTGAGAATTAATTCATTACCCAAGTAGGTTGGGTGATGTTTTATTTATTTATTAAGGTTTCTTGGGTATCAGAAGTTTTCACTACTTCAAATTTAATCTATATCCATAGATCTATATCAACAGTTTTATAGATATTTGGAGATATAATCTTTATAGCCACAGTTTAATTAACAAATCATGGATACTTTTTCCCCATAACCGTCAGGCTGATCCTACCTCGATACATGACACCTCCTCCCTCAACCTCTTAGCTCCCTCCTCCTCCCTCGAGATCTCTACGACCTCCTCCCCACCGAACGCCATCGATCCTACCTCAATCTATGACCCTCTTCCTCCCTCTAACTCCTTGATAGTGGGGAGACTCATCTCCCACTTAGAAACCCTTCTACCTTGTCACTAACTGATCATTTCTACCTCATCCAATCCTCATTAGATTCTACATTCAGTCCGTCCCCATTTATAATGTTATCCATCCCACCCCCTTGATCACATGTTCCTCTCCTCCTCCACCCTTCATCTTGTGTTCCTTCCCCAATCAGTGCATCAATCAAAACATGAACATCCATAAGAAGGATTCATGCGAGTCAACCCATACACTTTCTGGGAAGACTAGTTTGGTTACTCCTTCATAACATATTCTCTCCCAAGAAATTCATACATATATCTAGTGATATTTCGGCCATACCTCTACAATCGTTGGTTATTTTGAAGGTTCTACACTACTAAATATTTAGCAATGGAAAAAAATACTACAGATGAAAAGTTCAGTTGGATGTGTTAGGAGGTTGTGTAAATTTAGTTAAAGGAATTACTTTCTTCTAATAATGTTTACATTTAGATTTTTCTGCAGTATTTGATAATTTTTTATTGATGTGTTTGTAATGTTCTTTTATTGGTAATTTTTTATTGAATTTGATTGATGTTATTGTCTGTTTTAATTTGTTTTCATTCTTGATTTTTTACTGATTTAATAACTATGCTTTTTTAAGATGATTATTGAATAATGAAATCTACGTTGCTGCATGAGCATAAGAGATAAGGATTTATAGATAGCCATGCATTTATTAGATTATAGATAATATAGAGAACATTAAAAATTATTCATTTTTATGTTTTCAAGTCATCACAATTATATAATTTGTTTTTCAAGTGCCAAATTATTTTCTTCCAAAAATAGATAGTGAACCAAATATCATTTAGTTCTCCATCTATTAAGAAAGTTTTAATTACCAATAATGAATTATAATTCTTACTCTGTAAATTCTATATATATTCCATTTAAATATCAAGAGTGATTAAAATGGGGATCATTTATACTATTTAAAATAAATCATTTGTGATAAATATTTAAATTGTAAAAAGAAATAGGTATATTTGGCATTAGATACTAAAAATTTTGAATGAGTTCTTACTTTGATGTATTATTTTATGTTAATCTCTCATTTTACCCATTTGTTCACATGACACTATGTTTACATCAACAAGATATCAAATTCTTGATGTCTTAATCTTATTGATGATTCGTCATGTTAATTTTCTTATCATCACCTATTATATTATTTCATTTGTCAATAATCTGGTTCCCCCACATCAATTTTTAGATTTAATTAATGATGATTCATCATATCACTGGCATTTTGTTGAAGTCTCCCAGGACTTGTTCATTTGTGTTGTGGAAACCAGAGTCAATCACGACTCACTGCATGTGGATAGGTAAGAATTTATATGAAAAGTCTCCTGTTATATGTATATCTTCTCATGGAAGTGCGATTACATTTATTGGTATAGATGAGTTTATGTATATATACGGAAAATGCATATGTGTGTGGGTGATAACGGGATTATGCATGTGAGCATATATATAGGATCTTTAGGTGCGTTTTCAAGGACATGTAGACACATACATAGGGGTTAGGGCATACTTATGTATATGAAAATGTGTATATTCATGGAGGATTGATGAAGCAACTTAGAGATGTCAGTGATAAAAGTGCCAAACACCAAGTGTGGCTTGGCTTATTTAAGGTAGGGTCCCTCTCCAGGCCTCTTTAAATTAAGATTGTTTTAAATTGAAATTTTTTCCTTATTAATTATTATTTTTTATAATAAATTGAAATTCTTGAATAAGTGTTAGTTAATATAATTTTTTGATAAACAAGTCATGGTTTTGTAATAACACATGTCCAACAGAGGTGCATTGTCTGTGAACACTCACAATGATATACCTTGCCCGACATTATTGCACTGATGTTTTCGTTATAAAAGATTTTGTTGTTAGTCGTAGAGAACACATATTACTTGAACCTTTTTATTTCAATTTAGGGGGTTTCCCTCATTTTATTAAAACATTTTTTTTGATCAAAAACACCCTTCAGGTGTCTTTAGACTTTTAAGATGGAATTTCCCAAGTAGGAAAGTGATGTAATGACCAAGTCACCACTATGTGACCCCATTTGATCATATAATTGGAATTTACATGTTTTAATGAATTTAATTAGTTAAATAGAACCAAACATGATTTACATTTCACATAGGAAATAATTACACGTTCAGTGAATTACGTAATGGTTATGCCTCCTTTATAATGTTTAATTCGATTTCATGAAATAAATAGATTGGATTATTCTTGGTGACCTGTACTCCACAATTGAAATTTCTTAAGGGATGGTGGTAAATTTTCTATTAAAAAAAATAACATCCTAAGTGTTTTACTTTCTTTGTATAAGGTATTACCCAATTAGGTAATTTAACCTTTGACAGCTGCACATTCTATATGTTTTATTGTCACATTAAAACCAATCGCCTTGTATTGATACATTAAAAAATCATGATTTGCAGGGAATGACTTGTCATGGTGGAAATAATTTCTGTGAATGTTTAAATTGAGAGTAAATTGTTAGAATAAAATGAATTTTTATGCTTACTTGAATTTAATGACATGTATTTGAGTGTTTTTTATGCTTTTCCTTGCATTATGTGGTTGAAGTGGAATGAAATGTGGAGGGTTTCATAGGGGGTGCATGAGGTGGGTATGAGGTGTGGGTGGGTATGTGTGGTCAAGGGGTGGTCTAAGGGCTAGGGGATGGGGTGTGTAGGGTGTGAATGGGGTGGGCATATGGTTGGGTGTGCATGGGGGTGTCTATGGGGTGGGAAGTGGTGTGTAGGGGGTAGGGGGAGGGGATGTGTAGTGGGTTCATGGGGTTGAGGTGTGCAAGGGGTGTGCTGGGGTGCAAGGTGTGGGAAGGGGGTGGGTAGGGGGGGTGTAGGGGAGTGGTAGGGGGGTCTTATAGGGGAAGGTGTAGGGGTGTGCTTGGTTATGGTACAAGGGGATGGTGGAGGGTGCAAGGGGTGTGCAGGGGGATGTAGGGGTGCATGGGGGTGTGCAGGTGGTGGTGTTAATCCCACCTATGAGCCTATATTCTCATATATTCTTTGATCACATAGTAAAAAAATTTCATATTTTAGATATTTAAATAATTTTAGGAAATTATTATGGACAAAATTTTCATATGACATTATAAGTTACAAAATCATCAACATTGTAAAACAATACCGCAATTTCTATATCATTTAGTGTTCTTCTCAGGGATTCACTCCCAATGAAAGACACCTCTTCTTGAAACCATGGAAATGATTAGTTAATAATCAAGAAAAACAACCATCTCTATGGACACATCACTATTTAGTAATCCACCTCCTAAACATATATTCTCATCTTTCACAACTATAATATGTCCATCAAAATTCCCATAAAGGGCTTCCAGTTTATCATATTTTTGGTACAATTTTCTCTCCCAATTTTTGAGGGTGTTTATATGAATATCATTTCCAAAAGACTTGGTATCATATCAGAATTATGGGCAATGATTTGAATAAAACATATTATTCATACTTGAAAGTGTTAGATTATTGTAAATATGCCCAAAATTATATGACCTGATGCAGTTAAATCCATCATTCTGTGGTTTGTGTTTTCTAGAGATTCATGATACCACTCTATGGTGTATGTATTTGATAAAAGTAGATATCAGTTGAACAAAAATATATTATTAGTGATATTGTTATTTTTATTGGGATGTTCATATCAATATGAACCTAAAAGCAAACAATAAGGTATGCATGAACACCTAGGCCACTATGACTCCCTACACATGAGGTCTTCATGTGTTAGCTAGGACACCACAACACCCGATCATTCCTTATTTAGTACCATTCAAAAAAATCACCTATAAGGGGTGTGCAGGGGGTTATGCAGGGATTGGTGCAAGGTGAAAGGGTGGTGAAAGGGGTATGCGGGGTGGGGGGGGGGGGTGGATTCAGGGGTGGTGCAAGGGGTGTGTAGGAGGGTGCAGTGGGGTGTGTGCAGGGGGGGGTGTGCAAGGGGACATAGGGGGTGTGAAAGGGGGTGAATGTGGTTTGTAGGGGGGTTAAATAGGGATTTTTAGGTGGGGGAATGCAAGGGGCTTGTGGGGGGGGGGGTGCAAGGGTGCATGGGTGTGTAGGGGTACACAGGAGAATGAGTGTCCAATGGGGTGGAAGGGTGGTGTCAAGGAGTGAGGGGTGTCTAGAAGGGTATGCAGGTGGGTGTCCAGGAGGGAGGAGGGGGGGTGACTATGAATATCTACAGGGGGTGTCCACGAGGGTCTGCATGGGGAGAGTAGGGGGTTCAGGAGGGTCGGAAGGGGGGTCTTGGAGTGAGGAGGTAGGGGGTGTCTAGGAGGGTCTAGAAGGGGGTGTCCAGGAGGGCTTGCATGGGGGTTTGTAGGAGGGAGGGGGGTTTTAGGAGGGAGTGGGGGTGTTTAAGAGGGAGTTGGTGGTGTCTCAGAGAGAGAGAGAGAGTGGGGGTCTGAGAGGGTATTCTTTTCAAATGTTCCATTCAATCCCATATATCACTTACGACATTCTCTATTGTTCTCATGATTTCATATTGTGTTTGTGAAATTTTCAATAAACTCTATGAGTTTTTCCTAGCCTCCTTGAACTTCCAAGACAACATCTCATGAGTTCTAGGATTTCCACCATTTCATAATCCCTCATTAGGGTTATATTTTCCATCTTAATATTGAGTATAATATTTTTATTTTAGCACTTTATTTATCTGTTTCTTCATTAATTTTTTATTTCTAAATCATATGGTGATATAATTAAATAATAATTTTGTATATTGATTACTTTTATGGATTATTATTATGGATTTTTTAGATTGATTTTTGTTCAGGGGGGTCTGTCCAGTGGGGTGTCCAGAAGGGAGGTTTCTGATCAGGGGGTGGGGGGTTCTGTTGTCTAGGGGGTGGGGTCTGTACAAGTGGTGTCTAGGAGGGAGGGGGTCTATGAGGGGGGTGGGGGGGGGGGTGGCTTGTTTTTCATCTGTATAGGGGGAGTGCTATCTAGGGGAGTCCTTGTGGGAGGGGTATGTCCAAGGGGGTGCAGGTGGGAGGGGAGAGAGTGGGTCTATCTACTCTTGGGTGGGTCTATAAGGTAGGAGTATATCCTAGGGGGAGGGGATGTCCGAGGGGTGACTAGGAGGGGGGGGGGGTCTATTTGGGGTGGGGTGTGCTGTTTAGGTGGGGGGATCTGTCAATGATGGGGGGGGGGGTGGTTATCTGGGGTGTTCGAGGGGGGATATCTAGGTGAAGTGGAGGGGGGATTTGTAGGGGTAAGGGGCTGTAGAGGGAGTGGTGGGGTGTGATGTCTAAGGGGTGTCCATGAGGGTGGGGTGTCAAGAGGGGTGGTCTATATAGGGTGGATTTTTAGGAGGTGGGGGTGTTTAGTCCAGGGGTGTCTAGGAGGGGGGTAGCCTAGGGGGGAGTAGGGGGGATTTGTAGGGGTGCATGTGGCGTGTAAGGAGCAGGGGAAGGTTCATGTGGGGTGAAAGGGGGAGGGTGGTGGGGTGGATTTGTAGGGGAGGTGGGCAGGATGAAAGGGTCCAAAACCGATTGAACGATACTATTTTTAATTAATTTGGGTACCTAGTGACACAATTTGTAACTCTGGCTATATACCAAGTGTAATTTTATCCTATTCCATGGTTTTCTAAAAGTGGAAATAGGTTTTTTACAAATTTTGAACCATTGATATAGGATTTACCCTATATACACGCCAATACCAGCAACAGTTGAATGAACCATGGCTATACCTTATACCCACTAATTTTGGCAATATTTCTATAGTTTTAAAACATGGATATAGCCTTATTTTTTAGTTTTTCATAAGGTCGGGATGTTTTAATTTCAATTGTTTTTGAAATATTTAAAAATTCATATAGATTTTTAACATTTCATTTGATGGATTATTAAAATATTAAACTAAAACTCATATGGAAAATATTATCATTTTAACACGTAAATGTGATATTTGTAAATGAGGAATATGTACCGGGATTTGACTCGGGTGTTTAGGTGAGTCATAGGAACATTAGGATCTAAAAACCCACATTTTGAGATGGTAAGGGGAAGTGAATATTTTGAAAATGGTTTGTGAAAACCATACACCCCAACCATGTTTCCATGTAAGAAGTGTCATGTGTTTTTTCAATCCATATTCTCAAGACCACATGATATTTTGTGTTTTATTTAGATAATTTTATATAGGAGCTCACATATTGTTCATGGAATGTAAAACTACGTGCCTTGCAATGTGATAAGGTGTTCCTTCAGATAGTAGCATCACACAGTTGGTGCATGGTTTTCCAAACCATACAAAACACATATATCTCATTGAAGGGGATTAAATTACTATTTCACACTTCGTTATTTAAGGGGTTTTCCTCTATTTATTATCCTCATTTGTTCATAGGAACTCATTTATTGGGACCTCTCTAGTGGAATCCTCCTGTGATTTGATATACCTCCTTCATCCAAGCTCGGGATCAACCGTTTTCAGTTTTACTGGATCACCCTTGGTAAAAAGAAGATTAATATTTCTCCCCATTATCATTTCATTTTCCATATTAGATGATATTTCCATGAGCGATCATATTATTTATTTATATGGGGTTTGATGGTTCATATTATTTCTTTCATTCCACCTTGAATTAAATCATAATAGTGGATGAGTACAGCCTCATTAGCATGAGGTAGGTGGTCTTTGTATTTTCCCATAATGTATATCTTGCATATATAATATATCATTGTTCTTAAAACCAGACTCTCTGCGAATTTCCTTACCATTGGTGGATGTCTACCTCAAATCCAACCACCACTTTTGGGTTTTTCACTTATATTCCATGACCCTTATACTTTAGCTATGGAATTAAATTCACCCATTGAGGTGTGCTAAATTTCCTTTTTTAAGAGAAAAAAATGAAGTGAATTTAATGAACTATAAGTTTCATTAACGAATCAATGAGCTTATGCTCGTTATTTATATTACTATGGATCCATCCTTTAGAAAAGACTTGGATAAATTAAATCGATTTGGATGTTTATAAAAAGAATATACCCATAGATATAACCATTTTGATAAATGTAATTCATGACTCATGTCACGTGGTCAAACTAATATAATGAACATTAGCATTGAATGTATGATTATAAATCCATATTAATTATTATGTAATGGATTTACAAATTGAATAATCATGATGACTCATATTTAGATGGCATGATCGGATTTTTATGTCCTGTGTTTAATTATTTAATGTGAGTAGAATGATCTTTAATATAAATATGTTTGAGAACCAAAGATTCCCATTAAATTATACATTTTATAGGATCATACTTTATAGGGAGTACACTACACCTCGAGCATTATAAGGTTCCTATTTACGGAATTCCTTTTCTAAGATATCATAAGGAAAGTGGGATTTACTCAAAAATTATTAATACATAGAGGCCTTATATATGGTTTTTGTACATTATTATTCACATTCTCCCTTGGTCTAGGATTTTGGACCAGTCATTTCATACCATGATCTGATCTCCAAAAGGTAATAACAGGGATTTTTCTTAGGATTCATTCATTTGTTGTTGCAATATTTGATTTCGCAGAAGTACTACATGGGATTATGTTTATGAGATATAAAATAAATGATGTTGGACATGATGTTTCACATAATTTATTGGTATTTTAAGGAATGTATCTCTGTATCCCCTGTTTATATGCATGCTCTCGTACCGATAATAAATAATGTGGCCCTTATGTTATTATTATTATTATTATTATTATATTTGGAGGCCCTAGTTTTGCACCTCAGGTCTGAGACTATGAATTTTAGTCTTTTAATATATATATTTATATATATATATATACTTATATAAACATAACAGAATATTTATAAGATATTCTAGCATAGATTGAAGCAGGTTTTGTTAGCTAGATTTTCCTGAGGAATCAATGCTCATTTTATTACTTTTATTTATTCACTACTTATTATTAATTCATAATGATTTATTTTATATTCACATACTTGATTGAATTAGTGACCATCAGTGGTGGAATATTGATTTTATATCATATACTTTTTGTCTTTCCTTTTAGTATACAGACAAACCTATTGGCTGTAAATTATGTTAAGAATTATGTTATGTGATGTTACTCTATGATATGGGATATTAGTTGTATTGGAATAAGATGGTTCTCTGGATTATCATTAAGACCACCCTTAGAGATATTTTTTTATTTTGGTATTGTATTTCTATAGACATGTAAATGATAAAACATCCATGGGTGGTTGTATATTCAGAATTGGACTGTTTATCAATTTATTGATTATTTGTTCATTCTTTACTAGTTTTGAGTAATTATTATATTCTGATGCCGTAAAACTAATATTAATTTTCCTTGTATGATACTAATTCGAAGATTAGTGTCTCACCATAGTTCCTCCATTATACACTCGCTATGAATTGATATCCTATTGCATGTGGGGAGGCACGTTTGATGCCATTTAGAGAACCATCCCAGAGCACTGTTTATTGGATCTCAAGACGAGATGTTATAATTTCCACCATAGAAGAAATAATTAAATAAATTAAATGTAGATAATTTGTTATTCAATTGAAATCCTTCCTAATTATCCTCTATAAATACATGGTTATAACCAATTCATAGGGTAATCCATATAATTATGGGAATTTAGAGGAGTATTTAGAGGAGATCTTGGTTAAAAAGAATAGATCAAGGATCATTTGAACAAGTGGAAGCATTGTTTGTGGATATCACTAAATATTAATGGTAAAAAACCATTCGTCACCATTGATCGATCAAAAATTTATGTAGCATGTTATTTTGGGTATTTAATCTATTTTTTATTATCTCACATCAACTTCAAATAAAATCTTATAATAGTTTGAATTTTTTGGTAGATGGATGATTTATGGTTGACAGTTTATCTTCCATGAGCGTAGGAATGGATTTTCTATATTATTTATTATTTGTTTTTAATTCATTTTTCTAATGGAAATGATTTGAACCAAACCCAATAATGGACAAGGTTCATTACTATTATGTGGTTTGGGATTTCCTTCCCCATTTCATCATACTATTTATCGCCCATATTTCCCTGGCTGGTAGTTCGACCAATACTTCAAATTCAATCATTGTGTTACCATTCTTCAATAAAAAATATTGACACATCGGGCTCATGTTTTCAATCTATGGAGAGATTGAGGTGCAATCACAGTGTGAATTAATCAATGGAGGATTGAGACATGATTTTTGATTTTGTGTCATAGTATGATTACTTTGATGGATTGGTGTGATGTGAACCAATTGTTGACTATTTTTATAGAAAAAGATCGATGGGTAGAGATAGAATGTCTCAATAAGATTATTATTTGTTATCAATTATGGGAATCATGGATGGGTCAATAGAGGTGTTGAGAAATTGGGTGACATGTGAGGGAAATTTGGTTTAGGGAAAATCATGAATTACATGGCATGTAGGCTAAATAACACACACCATGTGGGGTCCCTGGATGAGGCTTTAGGGTTTATGCATGAAATAAAATATAACATGCAATGTGACACATGTCACATGTCGTGTGACCCAACAGTAGTAGCTTTATGTGGACCCTTGGGGTACATGAGCATAGACACAACAATTTCCGTCTGCATAAAATGAACTCACATGCATGGCTAAGTGCTCAGCCATGACCAGAGGACACAGAAATGTCTGGTTACACGGGTACATAAAGAGTACATGGGTACATCTAGACATACATATGAATGAAACATACTACATAAGAATACATATTATAGTTGAGAAAAACTGTGAAAATATAGTACATACAATTTACTTTTTAAAGGGTAGTGAGAGGCCCTCCATCTCATCAGTATAGACAAGTTTCATTTCAGTGTTATTCCTTAGTATATAACTGTGAGGGTAAAATCTGGAATTACACCATGTGCATTGGATTGTGATTCCCTGTAATGGTTTCTTTTTAGTTAGAGTCTGCAGTAACCCTACTTGTATCCAGGGTGGGATCCTCATTAACATATTCTTTCCATGGTGGGGTTCAAGGTATCAACATGAACACCATGCATAGGGATTTTATCCCATATCAAGACATTTGATCTAGTAGGGTTTGTGGAATCCCCCAATAGTTTGTGGTGTGATACCTTATATTGGAAGAATTATCATCGAAGATCCAATTATAACTTGTTGGAGAGGCTAGAAAATCATGACCTCCCAGATGAATGTCATCAGCAAAAACATGGCTCTTGGAGTGAGTTCTCCCAGATGGGAATTACCAATAAGCCATGAAGAGAATATTAAACTATTATTACAATTAATACCATATAAATAATTGGTATTTTTCATGAGAATATATAGGTTTTATTATAATTAAATATCATATCATTGTTGACATACCTATTTATTGAAGAGATGAAAAATGTAAATGATTTATGATTAGTTACTTCAGGGTTTCATATATTGTATTGTCATACTAACATCTTTGTGGGATCTTCCTTCACATATCATTTCTGAAGAATATGAAATTCATTTTTATTGATTCTTGGTAGGTCCAAGAGTAGGTGAAGAATATTTTTATCTAGGAAATTAAAGTTCATACCAGAGTTTCATTTGAGTGTATTCCCATATTTCTATGTATAATGGAATTTTGTTTACTATTTTAGAATGCCTGTATTTGGCCCTTATTTATTTAAGTAATTTATTATAAACTAATTTTGGGATATTGATATATGCATGAAATTATTATCAGTTTTACTTTACTTTTAGTGATTCATTGTATTGTATATGTCTAATTGTGTACATATACATTAGCCTAAGGCATCCTATGTGTGTTATATATATTATCAATGGGCTCCATGACCTATAATATTGGACGATGATTGGGGTTTTCACACTCATATAAACATCAACAATTCATTACCTAGTCGATCGGGTCAATGTAGAGTTGTATCAGAAGTTCATTTTCTACCTTGGGACTATAGTGTTGAGTTTTTTACTACCTTTGATTGTTTAATTGGGACTTATGGAAACGATGTTAAAGTGTTTTTGAGTTCATCATTCGGGATTGGGACTCTAGTATTGGTATTGGGATAGATATATCCATTCAACATGACTATAGAAACCTTCTTGTTGAATTGGTACACGTATGCACTAGTTACAGGTAAAACATTTTTATATCCACCTTGTAGGAATTATTGGTGGTTTCCATGTCATTATTGAGTTATCACCCTAGATATTCTCTTTGACCATAGTGTGACTTGTTTATTTCAGGATTCTTATATGACGATTGACAATCGGGATTACATATTAGTGTCACAAGGATGATATTCCAAGTGATCAAGATTTATTAAAGGGTCTTTTACATATGGTTGCACCTCTGGTTGTTTTCCTATTTTTTCTATAACTTGTTGTGTAGGATGTATTTCTATCGTTATCGACTAAAGATATGCATAGTATAAATGTACTCAATGAGTATAATAGGCTAGAAACACCTAAATTTTGGTGTTATCTGGAACTCTAACTATATAAGTACTAGATATTGGTAGTCACCCATGTTTTCCTCATTGTGTTTATACCATTATATCATACGGTATTCCAAGTGGAAAGTCTTATTTAAGGTGATATTGGGTGATGGTGGAGTCCTGTGAATCAATAACATGATGATATAGATCTCCCCTTGATATATTTATAGTGTATATATATGTAAGAGTTGTATCTTTGTATATAATGACCGTTTTGCATCAATGAGCATCTAAATTTGCAGCATGGAGTCATAACCTAGAGATAGTATTCAACATAGTTCACTAACCTCTCTAGATTCTATTTAGATATATTTTGAGATTAGTTATTTATAGAATGAACATCTGAATAAGATTAATGAATATATAATAGGTTTAGAGTGATATCTCATTATATTCCCACTGTTGTTTGAGTGATTGAGCGAGCCTTTGTGGTGAAGAGATTTCTAGTTGAGAAGACGTCGAATGTGGGTGCTAGTAATTGGCACACAAGAGACGAGACATCAGTAGTTTGTAGATTATGAAATAAATAGTGATCAATTTGTGTGAGGTTCATCATGAAATGGTCCTATGATAAAGCAGTTTTATTTTATGGATATCAAGAAGGCTTGATTCCACCTAGAGAATAGAAATTATTCTCTTATGATGAGTGGGGATGTTATGATTGAGATTTTCTAAAATGTCGAGTAGATGATAGATATGTGGCTGATTGAATACATATTTAGATATAGATATGTGATCAAGGAGTTCCATTGGGTGGAATACATTTACGATGATCATGTATAGCAGCATGAGGTGGTAGGTGGTTGGACCTATTGTAACCTTCACCCCAAACTGGTCCATGTCAAGATCAAGGAGCTGCTGTTTTAGGATATGGTTAGCTGTATGTAGTGGTTTCCTATGACCCTGAGGCTTCTAGGATGATTATAATTAACATATTAATATTATCAATATTAGTTATAGTACTAATAGACATGGTTGTGAGCCACTTTATTGTTTCCACTTATATGGTTTGAACCTTAGAGATTTCTATGGATCCCATAGATCAACCCTTTTCTTTGAGACTCTTACAGGAGATGAATCAATGATCACAAAATTCACCCAACAGTATTACCAAAATCTTGGAGGTCAGTGATTTTTATGGGATATCTATATAGAAGAGATTATTCACTATGATTTCATCTGAGGTACTGAATTTCTATCTATAGTTCATGATCATATTGATCATTAATGGTGGAAAATGCATTGTATATGTGGTATATGATCAAGGTATAACATCGTGGATGAGAAGGAAAACTAATAGGATTTGATGATCTCATTCATAAGAGGATATAACCAATTTATCATCCTTTGTATAGTATTTATTTTTGAGATATATATTTTATTAGAATTCAGCTTCTTGTAGTGGTGGCGAAGTATGAATATGTATTTCATAAAAACATTCCTAGAGTAAATTCCCATATAAATATATAATTATACATATAATTAGACCTGGGTATGGAATATATATTTATGATAGAATAACATATGGGTCATGCAATGTTTCATGAGATGAAGGTGTAGTTTGAGGTCTTTTAGAAGAAGTGCTTTGTCAAACTCAGTGTTTCCCCTAGGCATCACTCTTTTTTTTCACAAAGATGTTGGAAAATATCATGAAGTTATGTTTGGATTATTGAAAATTGAACCATGTGAATTTTAAGAAACATTATCAACTATAGAGGATCAATGAACTCTTCGTCTTGTTGAGAGAGGTGAGATAGATCTCAAATATTGACCTATGAATAGGTCATCATAATCTATATGAATGAGATGTGGGTATACTGAAGGTGGAATATAATGATTTTATGGTCATTTATGGGTACTTGGTGATTCCTTTCAGCATGACAAATCACCATTATTATTCATGAATATCATGAACTAGATATTTAATCATTTTATATAATGGGTTTTTGTGGTATTCATTAATGAAATGCTAGTGTACTCATCATCTGAGGAGTATCACACAAGACACATCAATGTGGTCTTCCACATTATTCAAGAGCTCCAAATTTATGGGAATATCTAAAAGTATTTTTTGTAGATTAAGGTGGTCCACATTCTTGAAAATGTAATCTTAGAAATGGGTGTATTAGTTGATCCTATTAATGTTTAAGAAATATTGGCTTGGGATCCACCCTATAGCATGATGGAGTTGTAGAGATTACTTGGGATGGAAGGATACTACAGGATATTCATGCACTATTTTTCAAGGATGTCAGTACTATTGATTGATTTAACATAAAATGGATAGGCGTACAAATTTATGGATTCATGTAAACATTATTTTCAAGAGTTGGAGTAGAGGTTGAATAGATCCACTATATTGAGATTTCCATAATTGGGTGTTGAGTATGTTTTCTTCTATGATGATTTAGTGACCTGTATAGGTTGTGTTCTGATGTAGAGGTAGATACTGATTAGCTATGGATATTTATAGTCGATACCACATGATTATAACCATGTGACCCATGATCTAGACTGGGATGCAGTAGTCTTCACCTTGATGATGTGGTTACACAACCTTATGGGTGAGTGGTTTATCAATTTTTTTATGAAAATAAGTGTCTCAAATATATATTCTCTCAGAATAATCATAACATGAGATGGAGGTGATGAATCAATTACCTCCATGATTATGATTTTAGGATACTTTATTTTCATGGGAAGATGAACGTAGTGGTAGATAGTCCCAGTATGATGTATTACTCATGGTTGTAGACTAGGGATTCAAAATAGTTAATCTTGTTGACATTATCCTTAGTCTCTATGGATGGTATAGAGTAATCCCATTGGATGACTTTAACTCTACAACATCTACATGGTGTTAGGGAGGCTCAACATAGAGATACCATCTGTGAGACCTTGCGTACATTGACATCTATTAGACATGATACACAATAATTTTATAAAGTTGGAGACTATGTAATCCATTCCATATGACAAATGATTGTACCAATGATGTTTTGCGAGGATGTTCTAACATAGTTTCATATACCCCCTTGTAAGTACATCCATGTTTTGAGAACATGTTCCATGACCTTTGGTGATAGTTCTGGTGTCCAGGGATTAAGAAGTGTATTGCAAAATTTCTCTCGTGATGACTCAATTTTCAATTGGTGAAGGATGAGCACCAGGTTCCATGGGGTTATCATGATACCTTGAGGTTCCATAATGGAAGTGAGAAGGTATATTGATAGACTTCATGATGGGGTTCCAGATACATTAAGAAGACATGATTTAATCTGAGTGGTCTTAGACCGACTCAAATAGTAAATCCAATTCCTAGCTATTAAAGACTGGAGTTCAATAGTTTATATTATGATTCCTTTATGTGTTTTTGATATTATGTATTCTTTTATTTCCCTAAATGATCATTTAAGAGTATGGTTCTCATTTCAAATAGTGAAGATGGAGTGTATTGTATGAGGAATTTTTGAATCAGTAGAGTTCGAGCATGGAATTTCAACCCTATACCAAAAACTAGATAGAAAGAACCATTAAGGATTTGGAAGACATATCGTGGGATTGAATGTTGGATGTTTTCTATAGTTTTGAGGATTAAATACCCTTGGTGGATTTTTTTACCAACAACACATTCCATTACACAATCAGTAATAAACCATTTCAAGATATATATGGGTGACCCTATATGTCACCAGTATGTTTTATTGATCTAGGGGAGTCAGCACTAATGTGCCTAGAGTTGGAACGAGTGATGAAAGAGATGGCTCAGATCATCCAGAAGAGGATAAGGGTAGAACATAGATATTAGATGTCATATGTAAACTAATGATGGAGGCCTTTGGAGTTAAAGGAGGGGGACCACATGTTATTGAATGTATTACCTCAACATGGATTGTATAGATCTGGTCAGGGTGGAAATTTATCTATATGGTTCATTGTCCCTTTTGGGATTCTAGGCCAAGTCGGTGATGTGGCAGACCAGATAGAACTACTACTGTAATTATAGCGGGTGCAAAACATCTTCCACATGTCATAGATGAGAAGCTGTGTGCATGACCGATCACATGTTATCAACTAGGGTGATCTCGAAATCATGTATAGAACTAACATTGTAGAGTAACCAATGTAGATTGATGATCAGTAGGAGAAGATCATTAATGGTGGAGGGGGTTTTCTAGGATTGATTTTGGTGATAATACATGTATCTTTAATAGAAAACATGGTAGTGAGAGTCCCAGATATGATCTTATAACACAAATATTTTTGAGTTGTATTTTTCTATTTTTAGGGTTAAAAAACCTAAGGAGGGGATAATTGAAAATATTTGTTTTTATATATAAAATATTGGAATATATCTCATAAATTTCTTATCCAAGCACTCTGTAATCATGTGATTCCATGGCTTAGAGAGCCACAATACTAATATAATAAAAATTTTCAAATATATTATATCATACATACACAATTTTCCTTAAGTAGCTAAATAATTATTGAATAGAGTCACAAATATTAAATATGATAACATTATTGAATCCAAAATGTGGATTTTACCCTAGGAAGGAAATAATCATGGTTGGTTTTGGGTGTTTGGATAGAAAACCACCAAAGGAGAAATGAATAAATAAATTAAATATATTTAATTAATTTTTTAATTAAAGTCCTAAGCTATGTATCCCTTATAAATGCATGGATATATCCAAATTTTAGGTTTAGTTGACATGTCCAAGATATTTGAGAGGAGTTGTTGTTGGAGATCTTAGTGAATGATAATTAATCAAGGATGGGTTTCACAAATGGAAGTCTATTTTGTGGGTCATTCCAACAATAATGGAACCAAAACATTATTCACTAGAAATCGATAAAAACATGAGGAAGGATTCTGTTTTTTATATTTCATACAATTATCTATTATCCCACATAAAAAATAAAATCCTAAATGCTTTATTTTGGTGTCAACAAATGATATATGGTTGATTGTTTTGCTTCATAGAGTGCTATAATTATTTTTATCTTTTAAAATTATGCGTTCTTCATCGATCATTCTAATGAAAATGAGTCAAGGCCAACCTGAACATAGATGTAGTTCATTCCTCTATTATGGTATAAAATTTCATTCACTGTTTATTCATAAAATTTATCAATGAAATTTAATTGGAAGAAGGATTAACCAACACCTAATATTAGATCATTCCATGACAATTAATTGATGAAACATATCGATATTGTCGGTTTAGGATCATAATTGATGATGAAATCAATGTGTGACAACAAATAAGGATGATCGATGGAGGATTGAGACTGGATTAGTTTTTCCTGATTTTAGTTTAGCATTCAACGATGTCACAGTGTGTTTGGAACTGATTATCAACCAATTTAAATGATTGAAATCCAATAGGTTTGGAAGGAAGGGCTCAGTCAGATCGAGATCAACGATCTATGGTGGGAATCACTACTGGGTTGACAATAGAAGCTGTGAACTTGGGAGACACATGAGGGAATAGTGTATGTACAAAAAATCACATTTTACACCATCTTTAGTTAAAGTAATACATGCCATGTGGGTTCCCTAGATTTAATGATAGGGTTTTTGTGTGAAATAAAAAATCACATGTTGTCTTAAAAGTGTCAATTATCGTGTGACTCGATGTTGGAGGCTTGGTGCATACCGCATCAGTAGAAAACCATGTACATGGATAGTAATATGGGAATTTGTAGAATATATGGGAATGACCGTCTAATTGAATATAGTTAGAGAACATAGACATGACTAGGTACACTAGAATGACCTTTTAACATGGGTTAGACCAGTGGTATGTGGGTGAAGCTTGTGGTACACTAGTAAAATATGGCTAGATGAGGAATGTTTTATACTTATAGTTGACATTGTTTTATTTTTCTAGGGTTTTGTGATGACCTATGTATATTTGGTATATGATAGGATTAGTTGGGTGTGCTTCATTGGCCAATCCTTATGAGGGTACAACATGATTTACATACAGAGCATTGGAATATGATCCCCTCTATGGGTTTTTCTTGGATAGAATTTAAGGAATTCATATATGGGACTAAGGTGTTATTCTATGTCATATATTATTTCCAAGGTGGGGTTCATGGTATCGGTACAACCACCATATGATAGGAAGGCGATCCCTTGTATAGAATTTTGATTCAGTAGGGTTCATGGAATTTCCCAGGAGGCATGGTTGTGATCCCCTATCTGGGTAGTGTGATATTTAGATATCCATAAAGTAGTTCAGGGTGAGTCCTGATGATAATTCCTTATTGAATGAGTGTCTTCATTGAAAAAATGGTTCATGGAGGGATTTTTTTTCTTCTGATGAGTGTTACCATGAATCCTTGAGTAGAATCATGCGCTTAGTAGTTTTGTTGTGTCCTCATCAATACATGGAGTCGTTTTATGTATTTCTAGGTATTATTATCATTATATATCATATCATGATTGATATAACTATGTATTTATGAGCTGGATACTCTTGATATGTTATTATTTATTAAATTAGGGTCTCTTTATTAGTATAGTTGTACCCACCCCTGTAAGGGATCTTCCCCCACATGTTATGTCAAATAAAAATAACAAGCCTCTTCACTGAGCCCTTGGAGGTCTGAATGAAATTAGAGCATATTTTTGGGATAGACATTTTAAGGTTCATTCCAGTGTTTCTATTGATTTTTTCCCAAATTCTGAGTAAGTTAGGAATTATTTCTTGTTTTTGTGGGTTTTATTTGGCCGTTATGATTTCCAAGACCCATTCATTCTCTGATTTTGAAATTTATTTGTATGAAAGCATTTTATATCATTTATAATTTACGTTCTACACTGTATGGGATTGGATGTGTGTTTGTGTATATATATATGTGTGTGCGTGTTGGTATCTTAGGCTAAGGAGTCCAATGTGTTTGACATGCCTTCTTAGCATCAGTCTCTTGTCCATAACCTATTAGAGGTAGGATTGGGGTTTTCATACATGGCTTACCACTAGACAGGATGACCCCAGTGGGTTGGGTCATCACATTTAAAGGATTTTTACCTCAATAGAAGTGTGATGTTTTAAAATTTAGTTAATATATATTTCCCTTAACACTTGTTTTCCTAGATTTTCCCATGTTTTACCCATTTTTGATATCCATGATTATTAATGAATAACACAATACATTATCATCAACTAATGAGGTTCTCAATTTTTTTTACATATTCATCAAAGTAACCCCATTTTAAAGTGTAATTGAGCCATTATATATCAATTAGAACTTAAAAAAATCATTTGATGTTTTTTATGATTTATGGACTGCATTATAATGATTAAGGATCATTTTTGAAATTCCCCATGAATCCATATTAAGATCCTCCATAACATAAACCTTTATTAAAACATTATTTTACATTAATTCACTTAACGATCAAGTCAACATTAAAATATTAGATTATCATTTCCCATAAATTACTCAAAATACATTATATGGTTGTTTCATGGATTTCAGTGTGGTAGGTCCTTTTGCGTCAATATTGGTAGACCATATAATGATGGGTAATTTGAGGGATGTTTTATTATTTTAAATAACATTAATGAAAATGATATTGATATATTATTTATTAAATTTCATTCATTATCTTATTATTCTAAAAATTAAAGAAAGAATATAAATATAAAAATTTGATGTCTGAATAAATAAAATAATTTATAAAAATAATATATATAATGAATGTTAAAGAAATATGAGAATTTTATTGAAATGTTTTTAAAGCAAAATTTAATGAATCATTAATCGAACATTATGGGTATTTTGATGGCTAAATTTCCGTAGGGATATTTAATGTGGAATATATCATTGAGAATTCTCGAATTAATCATTCATTATACTAATAACGAACCATCCTCTTATTATCCTTTGTCTTTAAATTCCGATACACCTACCCATAACCATCATTAATACCATGAAAATTAGTCACATTTTTTACAATTTCATTGCTTGGACTATAGATAAATGATAATTTCATCAATACTATGTGTTGACATTAATGTTCCTTACGTGATTATAAAATTGTGTTTCATTCAGGCGTGAGATAATAGTGACAAAAAAAAAATAAATGGATTGTGGGTTGAGAAGTAAACATATAATGATAAATTAGCTCTAATTAAATTGAATATTTTAGAGTAAAAGAAACTGGGGAATTTATTTTATTGAGGGAACATTATAGATTTATTATTAAAATAACTGACTGTTTAATTATCATAAATATTTTGGTTCAATTAGGCTGAGATATGATATTTTGATTAGGAGTGAAAAAACTAGTAATGGGGGTGTGATAGGAAGTCTTTTATTGAATATTTGTTTCTAATATAATTTAAAATATCCTCCCTTTTAAATTTAAAATTCATCGTTAAATAGACTTATATTTTTTTATGATTTTAATGAATTTGATTTAGTTGGATTAAATATGGTTTTTGAATATCTACGATGAAAATATATTTGAATTTTTTTTTGTTCTAATTGCAAGTATATTTCATTTTATTTTAATTCTAAAAATGATAATGTTTTTTTCATGAAACTACTGACTATGTATGGGATGAGGTGGATAATAGTGTTTATAATATAGCTACTTATAATATCATATTATCAAAATTGTTTTTATTAAATTATTATAATAATGATGGTGAAATGTGAATGTTTCAATTAATTTGAAAGTCAATTGAGAGTGCCATTAACCTTTACAACTTAGTAGGAATGAGGATGCATGGGTACAATATAATGTTTCTCATAGAGGGGAAAACAAAGAAATTAATGAGTCTACATCTCAGTTTTATTATGATTTATACCCTTATTTAAATACTATTAGTTGTAAATGAAAAATATATTATATAGATAGTGGTTGTGAGTGAAAAACTAAGGATTTAGAACATGTTCAGTGCATAAAAGATGAAGAGGGTTTTACCCCTTTTAAGTATGAGAAAATTAAGAAAATAGAGGGTTGGAATATTAATAATATCTTCAATAAATAAAAAATGATTGGATTAGATTTTGAAAATATATATATATTAGAATTTGGGAATAAAATAACAATTATTACAAAACAATTCATCCTTTTGATATTTAAGTGTTGAGTCTTTGTCAAAAATTTACTTAATTTTAAAACCACAAAACACTTTATTTAATTAATGGATTTAACATACTATTTTTATTCTATCATTATTGTTTTTTTACTTATAAAATACCAATTAATAAAATCATGATAACATAAGGTTTAATAAAATATTGATTAAACAGATGTAGGAAAATTACATACTCTATGTAATTTTATAATATGAAAAATATAAGGTTTTCATTTAAGGCACTGTAGTAGTGCTGAACGAACCCATTGGTATATTTATAAAACCAATTTCATTAGAAGATTAATAGTAGGGTACAATTGATACCATTAATATTGGACCAAAGATATATATAATCCAACCATTGGATAGTTTCTCATAAATAATGATTTAACTTGTGGATTAAAATATATGAGACTATATTCAAAATTATGAAATTTGATGATATTGATGAATCTTTGTAATCAATTGTTTCTGGAGAACACCCACTGAATGTAATTTTATTTAGTACAATTTAGGGTAAGAGATAATAATTTATGGTTTCTTAACATTCTTAATATTTATGTGGAATCACGTTTCAATGGTGGGATACTAAGATAATAGTTTATATAAACGAATTCTAAACTACCAGTTGTAGTAGTAGGATATTGAGTTACTAGTTTCTATAGAAGGCTACCGAGATACTAGATTTGTAACAGAATCCATGAGCTACCCATTATGTAGTACAGGTAAATCGAGTTATGAGCTAATTAGTACAAAAAACAAGATACATATTATAACAGAGGGGGGATTTCTAATTATGATGATTACAACCTTCTATGGTTTGGAAGGTGCAGACTAGATTTTGAATTCTAAAAATAGGAAAACTTTGGATATGTATCATTTTAGGGATATCGTAGTTCATTTTTACAAATCATTCATCCAATTTGGATTAAAAGTGGATTATATAATATTCTTGTTTAGTTTTTATTATTTAAAATGTATTTTTACCTCAGTTATTATAATTTTTTTTTCTAATTTTTTTTGGTAACATAGTTTCATCATTAGTTTTGAATATTTGTTATATTTTGAATTCTGTTGTTCATGTTAGTGTTATATTCATATTATAAATGTCTGATTGGAAATTTTATTTTCTCTAATTTCTAGTTTTTTAATATTTTCAGTATCTTATTCATCTATAATACAATTACATTTATCTTTAGGATAATAATTTTTTTTGAATAAATTTAAATTTTTAAGAGGATGAAAATATTTTGTTTTTTTAAAAAAATCACCCCTAATATTGTATTATTAATTAAATACCTTTTAATTGTGTTCCTAAATTTGGTATCACAAGAGATCTCTGTTATTAGAAAATAAACTAGATATTTGTGGATTTTAACACAACTACAAAATAAGACTTTAATAGAACTATAAATGTCCTTTATCATTTATAGAAAACCACTGACTATATAAGCGATGTTAAAATCCATGGTCTTTCATCAGTGCTAAAAAATAACTGATAAAGGGGTCCTTTATCATTGCTCAAAAAAAGAATTGATAAATGAGACTTTCATCAAGTATTTTATTTTTCATTCCTAATGGAACCATTTCTCAGTGCATATAGAAGCATTATTAAAGGACATTTTTTCATCACTCATATATGTGCCAATAATGTTTACCTTTATCATCATCTTTAAAGTAACTGATAAATGTGTTCTTTATCTGTTCTTTTAAAAGTACTGATAATGGGACATACTGTAGTGTGCTAGAACAACACACTACAACACCACTATAATGAATATAACATCACACCACAGCACCAGAAACACACTAGATATCAACAAAAACTACCCCCAATAAATTATTTAAGTGAAATGAAATTTACAATGGAAGCACAATAAAAAAACTGAATTATACACATTTCAAACATTGTTTTATACAATTACATAAATACAAATTGTTACATAATTTCCAAAACATAAATATTCATTTGTATTTTAATCCCAACCAGACTCATGTTGTTGCTAAAAAAACCATCCCTTCTTGAGAAATAAAATTCCCTTATACCAGAGAACAATTCTTATGCTAGTAATAATACAAAGAAATTAATTAACAGAAAGTATTAATTTAACTAAAATTGATGTCAATTTTACATAAAATGATGCACTTGGATTCATACCAGTCGCACCATGCATCAGATTGAGGTGCATGTAATATTAAAATGTCTCGAAATACCTTTTAATTATTTTACTAATGTATGAAAACAATATGAATTTGTTTTTTTCTTTTGAGTACATCAGTTATCTTGTTTACTAAAATGCCATTTAAAACTAGAAACCTTCACTTTTGACTGATTCTAATCACATTGTAGGTCATGTTGATGTGAAACATGTTACATCAATTCACAAATTAATTCATAAATGTTTCCCTAAATTATCAATAAAATCTAATCGTATTTGTTAGTATTTTAGTGAGTGACACTTTTTGAATGAAAATATAGATTTAGACTTGTAACTAAGAGATTTATTTTCAACAAGAACATAAGGTATCAGATTGAGGTGTGTCTGATTCCTACACATCCAAAATGATTTATGGATTATTGTTGTAATTTATGAAAACAATATTAATTGTTTTCATGGTTTTTAAGTAAGAAAATTTTCCATTTAAAAAAAATTGATGACAATTTTAAATAAAAAGGCACACTTTGAGTCATATAGATCAAACAATACGTCAGATACAGGTGAATACACTTTCTACACATCCAAAATTACATATGATTTTTTTTACAAAAGTATCAAAACAATATTAATGTGTTTTCATAGTTTTGAGTATATCACTTTTCCTTTTTACTAAAATGTAATTTTAAAATTGAAACACATTATTTGACTCATAATGATCACATTGTGTGTCACTTTGATATGATACCGATTCATTAATTTTACAAATGACTTATGAATATATTTCAAAAATTATCAATAAAATATGAGTGAATTTTCTTAGCTTTTACTGAGTGACACTTTTTGAACTAATATTTTTACTTTAAACTGATAACTGACACATTGAGTTATACATGGTACATCGTGTATCATATAGAGGTGCGAATTATTACTACACATCAAAATGACATATGTTCAATTTTCCTAAATTTTTTATATAGTCTTAATGAATATTCTGTGTTTTGAGTTGGATAGTTGTCCTTTTTACTAACATTGATTTCAATTTTAAATAAAAACATGAACTTGGAGTCATATTTGTAACACCATATATCAGATTTAGGTGTGGAATATTCTTTCACATCTCAAATCACATATGGATCTATTTCATAAAGTTTACAAAAATATTAATTTTTTTATTTTTGTGTATTTTAGTTTTATTTACTAAAATTTATGTCAATTTTAAATAAAGATCCCCATAGATTCATAGTGGTCATACCATGCATCAGATTGATCTGCATCTGATTCATACACATCCCAAATGACTTATGGATGGTTTTATTAAATTATAAAAAACAATCAGAATTTGATTTCTAGTTTTGTCTACGTCAGTTGTCTTCATCACTAAAATTTCATTTTAAACTTGAATCATGAACTTTGACTCATATGGATCAAATCATGTATTAGTTTGACAGGAGACCAATTCCTACACATCTAATTTTTTTTTAATTGATGCAGTAAATTATCTAGAAAATCAATGTTTCTTTTCTTGTTTCTTAAGGAGTGGCACTTTTTAAAGTCAAATATTTATTTTAAACTAATAATGGAAAAATTTGGTCATATTAGGCTCATCGGGTATCGAATTAAGGTGAAGTTGATTATTACATGTCAAAAATTACTTATGGATCTTTTTTTTATAGTATCAAAACAATATGAATAAATTTTTTCTCTATTTTTATTATTTCAGTTGAATTTTTTGACAAAAACTATTATCAATTTTAAATAGAAATATGTTTTTGGAGTCCTAACTGTCACATCATTTTTTGGATTTTGGTGTGAATGATTTTTTCACATACCAAAGTCTCTAAAAGTCTTAATGGTCAATGTTACCATGATTTCAAATTATTCTATTTGTCAAACTATGAAGAAATCATGAGAATATTTGAAAGAAAACCTCAAATCAGAAAAAAAAATCACCTGTATAAGAAAAATATTATTATGAGTAATACGAAAAATTAATAAATTAAACATAATTATGAAATATAAAAATAATTATAAGAAAATTTATTTTACTATTAATATATAAATATTATATTTGTGATTGAGAAATAGAGAGAAAATATAAGAAAGTAATAAAAGTCAATAGTATTGGGGGTGAAAGATATTGAGGGATAAGTCTGTGGATGTTTTGTTGTAAAAATGCATGAAATATGGATAGATCACACCAAATAAAACAAAATAATCTACATGTCTAAAAAACAATAACTATACGAGTAATAATAAAAATAAATAAATTAATCATAAATAATAAACGAAAAATTAATTCATTGGAAAATGTTTTTAATGTGAAACATTAATATTACCTCTGTTATCGATAAAAGGGAGCATCATTACTATTATTTCAAAGAAAGTGGAGAGAACTTGAAGAGAACTAATAAATGAATCAATGAAGTGGTGAAATGGTTTTGAGGAAGAAGAATTCTATAGATGTTTTGGTGATAAAGGCAAGAATTATAATAATACCACCCAATCTCGATCAAAATAATCCACCTATATAAGAAAACAATTATTACTGGAGTAATAATAAAAAGAAATAAATTAATCATAAAATTGAAACAATTCATTAATTTTATAGAAAATTATTTTACTGAGAAAAAATTACTATTACCTACAAGATTGAGAAGATGCAGTTCTGTTTCTCTTCCTACATTTATAGTGGAGATAACATGAAGAAAACAGACAAATTAAACACTTCAAGGGAGAAAACGTTTTGAGGAAGAATATTTTTGCAGAAGTTTTGGTGTAGAAATGAATTAAAAATGGATTGACCAATCCAACTAGAACAAATAAATCGTCTTATATAATTAAACAATTATTATGTGACTAATACAAAAAATAAATAAATTAAATATAAATATAAAACAGTACAATAATTTTATGTAAATTGATTTTACTGTGAAAACATAGAGATTACCTCAGTGATTTAGTAGATATAGAATCATTTCCCATCATAAAATGGCTTTAAACATGGAAATAAATCTTCCAAAATAATTGAACACTTTATAGAATAGTTAAAATAGAATCAATATTCCGTTATATAATTTTCCATAAAAAAGAGAGAGTATATTGTAACATTACATTTTTATCTTTATAAAGGCTTTCCTTAATATTATTTTGTACTTTTGAGGGATTGGTAACATCATCGTGTGTAGAAGAACATTTATACACTATTCTCAAAATGTATAATTAAGATTATGTTAATGTAATATAAAACAAATTATATTAAAATAAGAAACATAATATATTCCAAAACACTTTAACCTTCTTATTGAACTCTCTTTTTTAATGGTTTCAAGGATTTTGTTCCTCTATCGAGATTCAAAATCCCATATTTATTGTAACCTCTAACATAAATGATATTATATACATTTTGACCAGCATGAAATGATTGTGATGTCCCAATGAAAGGGTTATCCTTGATTGAATTTTCATCCAAATTGAAATTATTTTTAATCTTCAGCATGACAATAAACCAATTATTGTTTGATGGATCAGAGGTATAAAATACTTACACTTCTTATTATTACATTTTGAGTAACTCTTCTTTTTCTCCTTGAATACTAAAATTAACCCTCCTGAATCCCATTTCATCAAATTTGACTCCGCTTATATTTTCAACCAATTTTCACTTCAAAAGAAACAGTGGAAATGTTTTATAATCTAACTCATATATCTGCTCTATAATTAAAAAACATGACATATATTCATAAATGGGATTTCTATCCTTGGAAATAGATATGTGAATCACTTCAGCCACAATAATAACACGAATTTTTTACATCATACAAAATTAATCATCATATTTTATATAAAACATATAACCATCGATTACAAAACTATAGTAAGATATATCATTTATATTCAATCCTCAGGCTACCCAATCAAGTTGTTCGACAATTGAATATGGATTTCCAAAACAATACTTATAAATTTTATCTATAAACTATTATATAAACTAGTAAATATGAGTATTTCATATCCATCCTTCAGCCTATGATGGATTCAAGTCTCTATGAATTATTTTGGGGAATTGAATATATGGATCAACATTTTTAATATTATATAATATGAAAAGTTGAACTTTCTCCTACTCTATAAAGTTAATGGTAACTATATCTCTTCCCGAAATCACTTTTCCTATAAGGCGTTCTCTATTATAAGACATTAGGAGACTGATTCTTTCAAAATACAATAGAAAATCATTACAGAAATCAATTACTTTTTCAACAATATATCATTCTTCAATAAAACATTCTGGCCATCTTTGATTCTTGACAAACACTTTAAAAATATTCATACCTTTAAATGGGGTACATCTATATATAATACAAAGGGCCTCATAGTAGAACCTATCTATCCTTGTAAACCATCTCGTGGACCATTATATATCTGAATGATGGTGGGAAATCATCTCTAATTTACATAATATTACAGAAATATCTTTATTCATGATGTAAAACATTTTTGGTCCCACAACTTAACTGTATATGGAATTGAAAAAGAAGCAGAGTCTAGTTAATGTTTGTCATACATTTTTAGGACGAAATTAATGGAATGAAACCAAAACTAAATTTTGCATAAAAACATGACAGTGGTGTGATTTTAGTCCTTTTAACTTAAAATTAATCATTAACATGGCCTTCTTGATATTAGATGAATACTACTGTGGAACATTTACACTAGTAATGAAAATGAAAAACTGAAAATTATCTTATTTGGATATAGTTCAAGCTACTAGAGGGATAAAATTCTACCTTTTAGCAATCACTGGTGTCAATTATCCCCTTATCCCCATTTTAAACAAGTCTAACCTATCCTTGATTATATATTTAATTATTTCAATAACTTTTAGTAACATTCCAATAAAATTCTCAAAATAATTTTTTTCTATATACATGAAATCAAGAAAATGTATTCCATACAATCAATTCAAATATGGTAATTCAATGAAAGTTGAACTCTTCTTCTAACTAGATTTTTTATGTTTTTTAATTTGTTCACTGAAAAGTCTTTCAATATTTTGTATATTATTATACAATTGATCACCTATTACTAGAGAAGGTGGTGTAACTTTTTTTATATTCCCGTTAAATGTCGTCATCTAGGATCAGTATTTATGTTTTGAGGTAAAAAATTATAATATCCAATAAAAAATCTTAGAGGAATGTTTAATCTGAACTGAGTATCAGAATTATTCACAAATGGGACTCCCAAAATTTCTTTTAATGTTATATCCTGATAATTTTACATAATCAGTAACAACATTTATACATCCATAAAACATGGCCCTTAATATGAATTATTCAATTATATGAGAATAAAACATTGTAACACCTACCATCTCAGTTTCAGATCTTCAATCAATAAATCTAAATAGACATAAATATCATTGTTGGGTTTCTTTGGACCAGATATAAGCAGATACATCATAATTTATTTTCTATTCATTCATAACCGTGACGGAACATTATAATTTACCAACAGGATGATACATAAAATATTATTACTAATTTGTACACTAAAATAATTTATTATATCATTAGATAATGAAAGATACAAGTTTCTCACCTCATTTATTATTTAAGGAATCCCACAATCAATTATCTTCAACTAAATAGAATATGATGGATGGTGTAGGTTCCCATATTTAATTCTTATATTTCAATGTCGTTTTAATTATCTCATGGTTTCATAACATCTATATTGTCTTATAGCCCATGGAATTATAGGAAAGTAACTCTTTATTTTTATGGAATTGATTCATTTTTCTTATTTTGATTTTCACAACACATAAAGACTATTATGAGTGATTCTAGGTCCTTGAAAAATTATTTTCAATCATTTGGAGAGGCATGATTTTTTTAGAGATCATTACTATTGAACATAAAACTCATTTAGCTTCATATTTTCAGTACAATAGTTCATTTTCTTATGGTACCATATAATTCAAGAGACGAAGTAGTGCTATAATGCGGGTGTCACTCCATCCACTGCCATCATTCAAATTGTATAAAGTCAATATAGTTAACAAAATTGTGTATTTAGTAAAACCATTATACGAAAGTTTCCTTGAACAACTATTTAATTCCACAAATAACATTGGACAATTAGGAAGGTCTTATTAAATTTTCATTTTCATTCATTCCATGCGATCTACATAATCATTTATAAATGTATTCATATAAAATATTTAATAAACCATGGTATCATATCAATTAGTTTTCACATTCATTTTCACCTATGTTTAATAAAAATTTATTACCATTCATCTATCTGGTGAAAAATAAAATGTTCTTCCAACTCTTATATACTCATTTTTCTTTGATAAGAATAACTTAAAAATGGGAATATGATTTTATAAGGGTCATTTTCAATCTCTATTTCAAACATGATGAACTTGTTAACTCCATCTTCATACAAATTTGACAAAAAATTACCATACATCCTTTTTCAATTAATTTCCATCCTATTAGGTTCATAAAAGTTAAATTTTCTATAATATATAAATAAATACCCATAAGATATTCATTATCAAAAGTGAAAGTTATATAAAAATCTAATATGGGAAATTCAATATTAGATTATTACAAATAATTTAATAATGTTGAAGTAAATGGGTAATTGAACTTGAGAAAATAATTAATCCAATGTGGTAGAAGATATCCTATTAATTTATTCAAAGGTGAATGTTATAGATAACTCATTTTCATCAGCTTTTCTCCCAAGCATTTGTCATTTCATTATGTTGTTTGACACATCCTTCATCTCTTGGGGTCATGAACATATGTTGCTTTAAATAATATGAGAACTAGTCATCCATGGGACTAATAATGCTTAGAGTTGTATAAAGATATGAATGAGATGTGTTATAAGTTTCAAGAAACAAATTTCAGTAATGGCTGTTTAGGAGATAAAGGAGATCATGAAGAAATGTTTCTATAAAACATATAGGAGATGATTCTCATGCACCAAAATACAATATTGACTATTTGTTGAAACAAATAAACTCTTTCTTAAATAACCTCAAAAAATATTATCTTAATATAGGTAATTATGTAGTAAAAAAAGACCCAAATATGATAAAAAAATAAAATATCATTCAATCAACAAGAAGATTTAAAAATTAATTGGAAAAAATATTTTTAAAAACAAAGAGTTATTTAAAATTCTTCTATAATAATTAGTGATTCATAATGGTGGAACCAATAAATATAGACCAAAAATAATAAATACCAAAAAATAGTTTCAACTTTAGAGAATATGATAACATCCATTCTATTTTTTGGAATAAGTGTGGTAGCAACCTAATATATTATTACATTTAAAAATAATGGTATATCAAATATTTGAAAGCATCTCAATACTTTTGGGATGTCATATCACCAAATTGACACATCCCAAGGATTATAGGGAGGATGTCACATAATATATACCCATATGAAGGATGATAGAGAGGCCATTGAATTAAAATTGACCCATCCCTAATATTCTAGGGAGATCCATAATGAACATGTCATAAAAAATTAATACACAACCACGAAATATATCACAAACTAGGGAAAATCACACACAAAACCTTGTAACCTATACCCAAAACACATGTAAACCCACCCACATATATATAACATGGAATTTATAATTCACATAATTGAAAAAAATACACATTTAAACATAATTTTTATTGAAAATAATTATAGTTTCTTTCTTATATGGAAATCCAGAACCATAATTTCTGAATAAATAATTATAAAATCCCCGTTAAATATAAGTTCTAAAAATAAATATAAATTTATAGAAATATATAAATTTACACATAGATATATATATATATATATATTAATAAAATAAAATTATTTTGATAAAAATATATGTAAACCCTACAAGATAATATCATAGAATAGTAAAATAAAAATAACCCCATAATAATTTTGAAAATAGAGATCCATTTAAAATAATAAAATATGGTATCACCCTTACTGTTGTTTCACATCATATAAAACAACACAATTATTAGCAAGTGAAGTTTTAAGGAAAAACCTAAACACTAGAATATTAAAATTGAATTTCAATGAATAAATTACCTTACATGAAATGATTAATATCATCTTCTTTTATTCCTCACACCATCAGAAGACTAATATTTGGTTTTCCAGATAAATTTTCACAATTTTGTGTTTTTTATATCTAATAACTCCACTATTTATACAGTTTATTAAATATTTATTTATTTAGTTTATCATTGGACTAGAGGTGATTATGTATGTTTTCAAAACAATGATAAAATTAATTATATGTAGCAATATGTGGTACAGTTGTTGGGAAAGAAGAAAATTGACTCAAAATATGAATTGAAAAATACCAAAAAATGATTTCCAAATTAGAAATCATTCAAACAATCAACCATAAACAAAGAGTTGTAATATTAATCTAAAATAAAAATAGTACCCAAAGACAGGGCCACATATAACTATTCAAATCGTTGAAAACATAATAAAAAAAGAAACAAAAAATATACAAATAAAATTGGAAGGCCTACCTCTCTAGGTTTATGAATATACATGAAAATATGATCCATATCTTGATGCTTTATTTAGAAACCCTGACTAAAAATGAACACCAACTTTCAGATGATGTTTTAGAAACTAGAGGCAGTTGAGTGGTGTGATTTGATCTTTGATTCCCTAAAGAGGAGGGCCTGTAGTGGGTGGATTCTGTAAAAAGCATATGATATCACAAAGGTTTCTCAAATGGTTAGGTGGTTTTAAATATATTGGGAAATATTTATCAGTGCATACAAACTATTAATGATAAATGAAATATTTAATAGAGGTAAAAAAGAACTAATAAATACCAACATTTATCTGTGCTCAAAATAAATTGATGAATATTCCTTTCATCATAACATATTACTTATGTGATAATAAAGGATTCAAAATTTTATTTATAAATAGAAATATTATAAATATAAACATAGTAAATATATATAAATATAAAAATAGTAAATATATTATTTTTTGAATACATTTATTCTAGATTTATAATTATTTATTTATTATTGTATAAATTTTTTTTAAAAAATAATATTTCTATCGAATTTTAGGTCTGTTAATATATGTTAAAAATGAGTGAACAGTAATAAATTAAATATAAGTACACATTAAAAATATTGATAAATAGATATGTTTTGTGTGTGAGAATTTTATATAATAATGAATTAATATCATATATGTGAACTCAATATATCACACATTTGATCTATGTTAAATTGAAATATCAAAAGACATTCAATTATATGTCTGACGCACTATGTAATTAGTAAGTAGTTTTAATTCATATTAATTTTTATGTATAAATAATTATTCTCTAAATATATTACCATATAATGTAAAGCACATAAATACTTTTTATTATCTAAATCATATTTTTATATATTAATACATTTCCATATATATAATCTATATAATTTATTAACATTAATTATCAAAATTATCTAATTAATTAAATGATTAATATTTATTAATGTATAATCAATTAATTAATTTTTATCAATAATTATTTACGTGAAAAAAATTATATTTTTTAATGAACTCATTTTTGTTATTTTATTTATTTTTTTGTTTCATTTTATTTGTTCAGAACATTTGCATTCCTAAAAAAGAACAGATAAAATATATCTTTACCATCACTAAAAATTCAATGTTGATAAAGGCTACACTTTATGAGTGCTGAAAATAGAGTGCTCATAAAGTGTACCTTTTATCGGCACTAAAAATAAAGCACTAATAAATGGTTCCCTTTATTAGTGCTGATAATATTTTCCTTTATGAGTGCTAATCAATAAGCTCTGATAAAAGGTAAAATTTATCTGCACATTCTTTAGCACTGATAATGATGCCATTTATCAACACTTTTTTCTAACGCTAATAAATAACAGTGGTGCTAAAGGCCTATTTTTTAGTATTGTTATTTAATAATTTCAAAAATAATGTATCCTTACACTCTAAGAAGTATATAGATAATATTTTTAACTATTGTATATTTTTACATTAGATCAATAGAAAATCAAAATCCAAACATCCCAATAATCTTTCATTGCAACGACTATTCGTATAAATAGGAGAGATTAAAAACATATGTTATCAACATTATAGTTACAAAAAAAATATTCTTATTAGAGGTTATAAAATAGTATAAATATATGTTTCTAAAATCTCAAGAGAAGGTAAAAATGAGTTTCAATAAAATTTTAGATTAAGAAATACACTGTTATATTATATATATATATAACTATTTTTTTTCTTATCAAACTATAGTTTTCATATATATGAAACATGAAGTCACATATTTTAAAACATAAAAATTACTAAAAACAAAAGGGCTATACGTAGAGATGATTATCAACTATTTAGTTTTTTACTAGGTGAACTAGTTTCTCCAATGAAATATAGATTTTGGAAAATTGTAAATAACAAAAAACTCATAGATAAAAATAATTAATTGATTATTAGTTTGATGACATAGATATAAAAATCATATATATGGAATGAGAATACAATATTAAAACTATTGATGAAAAAATATCACACCATAAAGTTATGTATAGATGACTTAATCAATAATTAAATTTAATATGATAGTCACTAGAATATAAATACTGAATAAGAAACAGATAAAAATGGTGTACATTTTATATCTTCTATAAATTTAAATATCAAAAATAGGAAAAAAATATAGTGAAATAAAATTTATAGAAAAATTTCTACATATATTTAAAATGAAATACTAATGGTGAAATTTTCACTCTAGAAAGAAGGATGATAAAATAAGAAAACATTTAATGAATATATTAAATTAAATGTACGAAAAAATGTTATTCGTCAAAATTTATCTGTTATTAATGTAGAAAAAAAGGATACATCATCACTTATTTTTATGATTTAAAAAATAACGAAAATTAATATTCTAGAAAATATTATAGTAAGTGTCATAATAAGTTCATTAATGATATGAATACCAGGTGGTCTAGTGAATGTGATACGAATTCAAATATATATTCTAAATATAGTTGTGATAAAAAATAAATGGATTTTAAGATAACTCTTCATTATTAGAAAAATGTATGACGGTAATGTTATGTTTTGAAGATTTAAACAATATATACATAGATTTTAAATATTTATATTCCATATATGGGGAATTTAATTTTAAAGATAATAGTTCAAACAATCTAAAAAATATAATAAATTTAAATATACATATTATTTCAGATTTATAAAATTAAAAATTTAAATTTAAAAAAATTAATACTAATATAAATGGAATGTAATTTTTTTTGAGGAAAAAATAAAAAAGAATGATGAAGAAAGAAAATTAAAAAATTGTGACATTTAATCAAGTCTTTGATAAAAAAACACAAGTCAGAGATCGAAATATTAAAGAAGTTGTTTACCAAGTTGAAAATAGGAAGAAAGGAATTTGAGAATAACATTTGGAAAATAAAACCCATCATAAATTCATTTATAATATAAATATTAACAATTGGATGATCACTACTGAAAATACAGTCTTTCCCAATGGTTCTGAACCATTGGGAAATCCTACAGAACCGTTGGTATATGTTATACCAACAGTTCTGCAAACCGTAGGGAATTAATCCGTTGGGAAAGATTTTCCCAATGGTTTACTATGAACCGTTGGTATAGGGTGGGGAAAGCCTAACTTATCCCAACGGTTGTGCCAATCCTTTGGGATAGTTTTCCCAATGATTTGGCTTGAACTGTTGGGAAATCCCAAGGATTCTCCGCTTTTACAATGGTTTAGAAACCATTTGGATAGGTTTTTTACCAACGGTTCATTGAACCATTGGTAAAAAAAGCATCAAAGATTCTATGCCAACAGTTTGAAACCGTTGGAATTGCCTACGCTGTGAAAATTGCACAATAGCCTGTAATTTTCACATCAGCTTTTCAATTTGGACAGAACGCCTCATTTTGTGCATTCTCTCCCATTTTCAATCCAATTATTGTACCTGTAATAAACTAACACATACATATACAATTGTTGTACCTGCAATAAATAACTAACACCTACATATAGAAAACCAATTCATACACATTTAAAATATAATGCATCCTGGAACTATACACATCCACAATTAAATTAAAATTCATAATGTAATTATAAACATACATAATTCATTTAGAATTCAATTTAAAATTTAGATGAATATTATATGTGGAATCTGGAATTCAATTCATTATTTGATCGGTTTTTTGTATACCATATAGTTTTACCTGAAATGATGTCCATTTTAAAGAAAATACATACACCTAGAGTGATACTGGACACACCATGCCTCAGATTGAGGCGAGGTTAACTTGTACATGTCACAAATGGCCCATCGATCGTTGTCCTAAAGTATCAACATATTAAAAAAGCATTATCTCAGTTTTCTGTATGTCAGTTGATGTTTTTCACTTAAAATGATGTCCTTTTGAAACAAAAGACAAACACTATGAGTGGTGCTGGCCACACAGCATCTCAGATTGAGGCGAGGTTGATACTTACACATCACATATGACCCATGGATCGTTCTCCAAAAGTTTCAACAGAAACCGAATGCGTTTGGTCAGTTTTCTGTATGTACTTAAAATGATGTCCATTTTAAACAAAAGAGAGACAATTAGACTGATTCCATCCACAACGCGACTCATATTTAGCCCGGGATTTCTTTTATAGGTCACATATGACCCAAGAATCATTGTGATAAATTATCAATAGATTCTGAGAGCGTTTGGTCGGTTTTCCGTATACCAGTTGTTCTTTTCAGTTATAATCCTGTCTATTTTAAACAAAAGAGACACAATTAGAGTGGTGTCGGCTACACCGTGCCTCGGATTAAGGTAGGGTTGACTCGTACATGTCACATATGACCCATGGATCATTGTGCTGAAGTATCAACACAATCCGAATATGTTTGGTTGGCTTTCCGTATGACAGTTGATGTTTTTCACTTAAAATGACGTCCTTTTGAAACAAAAGACAGACACTTTGAGTGGTGGTGGCCACACAACACCACGTATTGAGGAGGGGTTGACTCGTACACATCACATATGACCCATGTATCGTTCTCCTAATGTTTCAACAGATACTGAATGCGTTTTGTCGGTTTTCCATATGTACTTAAAATGTTGTCCATTTTAAATGAAAGCGAGACACATAGAGTGATCCCGGCCACACCGTTCCTCGAATTGAGCTTGGATTTACTCGTACACGTCACATATCACACATGGATAATTGACCTAAATCATCCACACAATACCAATGCATTTGGTTGGTTTTTCGTACGCCAGTTGATGTTTTTCACTTAAAATGACATCCATTTGAACAAAAGACAAACACTTTGACTGGTGGCGGCCACATCACGCCTCGTATTGAGGTGGGGTTGACTCGTACATGTCACATATGAACCATGGATCATTGTTCTAAAGTATCAACACAATATGAATGTGTTTGGTCAGTTTTATGTATGCCAGTTGATGTTTTTTAATTAAAATGACGTCCTTTTGAAACAGAAGACAGACACGTTGAGTCGTGCTAGCCACACCGTGTCTCAGATTGAGGCGAGGTTGATTTTTTCACATCACATATGACACATGAATCGTCCTCTTAATGTTTCAACTGAAACCGAATGTGTTTGGTTGGTTTTCCATATGTACTTAAAATGTTGTCCATTTTAAACAAAAGATAGAAACTTAGAGTTATTTTGGCCACACCGTGCCTCAGATTAAGGCGAGGTTGACTTGTACACATCACATATGACCCATGAATCATTGTGCTAAAGTATTGTCACCATTTGAATGACAGTTGATGTTTTTTAGGTAAAATGACTTCCTTTTGAAACAAAAGACATACACTTTGAGTGGTGCCGGCAACACCGCATCTCATATTGATGCGGGGTTGACTCTTACACATCATATATGACCCATGAATCGTTTTTCTTATAGTTTCAATGGAAACCGAATGTGTTTGGTCGGTTTTCCATATGGACTTAAAATGCTATTCATTTTAAAAAATAGAGAGCCACATAGAGTGATTCCATATACACCATGCCCTAGATTAAGGCAGGGTTGACTCGTACACGTCACAGATGACCCATGGATCGTTGTTCTAAAGTATAGACACAATATTAATGCGTTTGGTCAATTTTCTATATGGAAGTTGATGTTTTCCACTTAAAATGGAATCCTTTTGAAACAAAAGACAGACAGTTTGAGTGGTGATGGCCACATTGTGCCTCAGATTGAGGCGGGGTTAACGTGTACACGTCACATATGACCCATGGATAATTGTGCTAAAGTATTAACACAATCCGAATGTGTTTGGTCGGTTTTCCATATGACAGTTGATGTTTTTCACCTAAAATGGCATCCTTTTGAAACAAAGGATAGACACATTGATTGGTGGTGGCCACACCACGCCTCGTATTGAGGCAGGGTTGACTCGTACATGTCACATATGACCCATGGATCGTTCTCCTAAAGTTTCAATGGAAACTGAATGTTTTTGGTCAGTTTTCCATATGTACTTAAAATGTGGTCCATTTTAAACAAAAGGGATCCACTTAGAGTGATCCCGGCCACACCATGCCTCTAATTGTGCCCGGTTTTACTTGTAGACATCACATATGACCCATGGATCGTTGATCTAAAGTGTCAACACAATCCGAATGCGTTTGGTCAGATTTTCTTATGCCAGTTGATGTTTTTCACATAAAATGATTTCCATTAGAATCAATAGACAGACACTTTGAGTGGTGGCGGCCACATTGCACCTCAGATTGAGGCGGGGTTGACTCGTACAAATTACATATTTTCCATGGATCGTTTTTCTAAAGTATCAACACAATCCGAATGTATTTGGTTAGTTTTCCACATGCCAATTGATGTTTTTCAATTAAAATGACGTCCTTTTGAAACATAAGATAGACACTTTGAGTGGTTCCAGCCACACCGTGTCTTAGATTGTGGCGGGGGTGATTCTTATATGTCACATATGACCCATGAATTTCTCTCCTAATGTTTCAATGGAAACCGAATGCGTTTGGTCGGTTTTCCGTATGTATTTAAAATGTTGTCCATTTTAAACAAAAGAGAGCCACTTAGAGTGATTCTAGCCACACCATGCCTCAGATTAATGTTGGGTTGATTCGTACACATCACATATGACCCATGGATCGTTGTTCCAAAGTATTGACACAATCATAATGTGTTTGGTCAGTTTTTCGTATGTCAGTTGTTGTTTTTCAATTAAAATGGCGTGCTTTTGAATTAAAAGATAGACACTTTGAGTGGTTCCAGCCACACCACGTCTTAGATTGAGGCAGGGTTGACTCGAACAAGTCACATATGACCCATGAATCATTCTTCTAATGTTTCAATGGAAACCGAATGCGTTTGTTTGGTTTTCTGCAAGTACTTAAATTGTTGTCCATTTTAAACAAAATAGAGCCACGTATAGTGATTCTGGCCACACCGTGCATCAGATTATGGTGGGGTTGACTCGTACACGTCACATATGACCCATGGATCATTGTGCTAATGTATCGACACAATCCGAAAGCGTTTGTTCAGATTTCCGTAGGCCAGTTGATGATTTTCACTTAAAATGACGTCCTTTTGAAACAAAAGACAGACACTTTGAGTGGTGCCTGCCACACCGCATCTCAGATTCAGGCGGGGTTGACTCTTACACTTCACATATGACCAATGAATCATTCTCCTAATGTTTCAATGGAAACCAAATGCGTTTGGACGTTTTTCCATATGTACTTAAAATGTTGTCCATTTTAAACAAAACAGAGCCACTTAGAGTGATTCCGACCACACCGTGAATCAGATTAAGGCGGGGTTGACTCGTACACCTCACATATGACCCATGGATCGTTGTGCTAAATAATAGACACAATCCGAACGTGTTTGTTCGGATTTACGTACGCCATTTGATGTTTTTCACTTAAAGTGATGTCCTTTTGAAACAAAAGAAAGACACTTTTAGTGGTGGTGGCCACATCGCGCCTCGAATAGAAGAAGGGTTGACTCATACACATCACATATGACCCATGGATCGTTGTGATAATGTATCGACACAATCCGAATGCGTTTGGTCAGTTTTCCGTATTCTATTTGATGTTTTTCAATTAAAATAACATCCTTTTAAAACAGAAGACAGACACTTTGAGTGGTGTCGACCACACCATGTCTCAGATTGAGGCCGGGTTGATTCTTACACGTCACATATGACCCATGAATAGTTCTCCAAAAGTTTCAGTGGAAACCGAATGCGTTTGGTCGGTTTTTTGAATGTACTTAAAATGTTGTCCATTTTAAACAAAAGAGAGCCACATAGAGTGATTACGGCCACACTGTGCCTTATATTAAGGCGGGGTTGACTCATACACGTCACATATGACCCATGGATCATTGTACTAAAGTATCGACACAATACGAATGCGTTTGGTCAGTTTTCCGTATGCCAGTTGATGTTTTTCACTTAAAATGGCATCCTTTTGAAACAAAAGACAAACACTTTGTGTGGTGATGGCGACTCCGCATCTCAGATTGAAACGGGGTTGACTCGTACACGTCAAATATTACCAATGAATCGTTCTCCTATAGTTTCAACGGAGACCGAATGCGTTTTCTTGGTTTTCTATTTGTACTTAAAATGTGTTCCATTTTAAATAAAATAGAGCCACATAGAGTGATTCCAACCACACCATGCCTCAGATTAAGGTGGGGTTGACGCGTACATGTCACATATGACCCATGGATTGTTGTGCTAAAGTATCGACACAATCCGAATGCATTTGGTCGTTTTTCCGTATGCCAGTTGATGTTTTTCACTTAAAATGATGTCCTTTTGAAACAAAAGATAGACACTTTGAGTGGTACTGGCCACACCGCGTATCAGATTGAGGCGGGGTTGACTCGTACATGTCACATATGACCCATGAATCTTTCTCCAAAAGTTTTAATGGAAACCGAATGAGTTTGGATAGTTTTTAGTTTATACATAAAATGTTGTCTATTTTAAACAAAAGAGAGCCACTTTGAGTGATTCCGGTAACACCGAGCCTCAGATTAAGGCAGGGTTAACTCATACACGTCACATATGACCCATGGATTGTTGTGCTAAAGTATCGACACAGTCCAAATGCGTTTGGTCAGTTTTACGTATGCCAGTTGACATATTTCACATAAAATGATGTTCTTTTGAAACAAAAGACAAACACATTGAGTGGTGGCGGCCACATCGCGCCACGTATTGAGGCGAGGTTGACTTGTACACATCACATATGACCCATGGATCATTGTGCTAATGTATCGACACAGTTCGAATTCATTTGGTCAGTTTTTTGTATGCCAATTGATGTTTTTCAGGTAAAATGGCGTCCTGTTGAAACAGAAGACATACACTTTGAGTGGTTCCGACCACACCACATCTCAAATTGAGGTGGGGTTTATTCGTACACGTCACATATGAACCATGAATCTTTATCCTAATGTTTCAATGAAAACTGGATGCGTTTGTTTAGTTTTTCGTATGTACCTAAACTGTTGTTCATTTAAAAAAATAGAGCCACAAAGAGTGATTACGGCCACACCGTGCCTCAAATTAAAGCAGAGTTGACTCGTACATGTCAAATATGACCCATGGATCATTGTGATAAAGTATAAACACAGTATGAATGCATTTGGTTTGTTTTCCGTATGCCAGTTGATGTTTTTCACTTAAAATGGCGTACTATTGAAACAAATGACAGACACTTTGAGTGGTGCCGGCCACACCGCATCTCAGATTGAAGCGAGGATGACTCGTACACGTCACATATGACCGATGAATCTTTATCCTAACGATTAAATAGAAACTGAATGTGTTTGGTTGTTTTTCCATATGTACTTAAAATGTTGTCCATTTTAAACAAATAGTGCCCCTTCGTGTGATTCTGGACACACCATGCCTCAAATTAAGGGGGGTTGACTCTTACGCGTCACATATGATAGATGGATCGTTGTGCTAAAGTATCAACACAATACGAATGTGTTTTGTCGGTTTTCTGTATGCTAGTTGATGTTTTTCACATAAAATGACGTCCTTTTGAAACAAAAGACATACACTTTGAGTGGTGGCAGCCACATCATGCCATATTTTGAGGCGGGGTTGACTCGTACACGTCACATATGACGCTTGGATCATTGTGATAATGTATCGACACAATCCGAATGCGATTGGTCAGTTTTCTGTATGCCAGTTAATGTTTTTCAATTAAAAGGACGTCCTTTGGAAATAGAAGACAGACACATTGAGTGGTTCTGGCCACACCGTGTCTCATATTGAGGCGGGGTTGATTCGTACACATCACATATGACCCATGAATCATTCTCATAATGTTTGAATGGAAAACAAATGCATTTGGTCAGTTTTCCATATGTACGTAAAATGTTGTCCATTTTAAACAAAATAGAGTCCCTTAGAGTGATTCCAGCCACACCGTACCTCATATTAATGCGGGGTTGACTTGTAAAGGTCACATATAACTCAAAGATCTTTGTGCTAAATTATCGACACAATCCAAATGCATTTGGTCAGTTTTCCATATGCTAATTGATGTTTTTCATTTAAAATGACATCCTTTTGAAACAAAAGACAGACACTTTGAGTGGTACTGGACACACCGCATCTCAGATTTAGGCGGGGTTGACTTGAACACGTCACATGTGACCCATGAATCATTCTCCTAATGTTTCAATGGAAACCGAATGTGTTTGTTCAGTTTTCCGTATGTCAGTTGATGTTTTTCAAATAAAATGATGTCCTTTTGATATAGAAGATAGACACTTTGAGTGGTTCCAGCCACATCGTGTCTCAGATTGCGGCGGGGTTGATTCATGCACGTCACATATGATCCATGGATCATTCTCTGAAAGTTTCAACAGAATCCAAATGTGTTTGTTCAGATTTCTGTTTGTGCGTAAAATGTTGTCCATTTTATGAGAATCCTCATGTGTCTATTAGTGGAATGGTGTTTACATTAAATTTTGATGAAATTAATATAATATATTTTTATGTCATTATTAATATGGATTAGATTTTAGTTTATCATGATATGAAACATTTCAGAGCTATCAATGTCATGCCCAATGAATACATCTCTTTTATAATGTACCAAGAATCTATTATATTGATTAGATGTATAAATGTGATTTACATTGATTATCATGATGAAAATAAATAAAATATATATTACAGATTTTCGAGTATTAAATGAAATCAAGGAGGGTGGGGGGTGTCCTACGGGGCTGTCCGGGGGGCTGTTCCGTGGGTGTCTGGGGGGCTGTCCGGGGACCATGGAGGAGGGTGGGGGCGATGTGCGGGGGGTTGTCCAGGGGGTCTTTGGGGGGTTGTCCAGGTTCCAAGGAGGAAGGTGGTGGGCTGTCTGGGGGGCTTTTCGGGGACTGTCCGTGTCCAGGGAGGAGGGGGGCTGTCCGGTGGGCTGTTCGGGGGGCTGTAAGGGGGCTGTTCGAGGGGTGTTCAGGGGGGGGGGGGGGGTTCTCCAGGGTCCAAGAAAGAGGGTGGGGGGATGGGGCTATCCGGGGGCTGTCTAGGGGGCTGTCCGGGGGTTGTTTGGGATCCAGGGAGGAGGGTGGGGGGGGCTATCCGAGGGGCTGTTCGGGGGGGCTGTCCGGGGGGTGTTCGAGGGTTTGTCCGGGGTCCAAGGAAGAGGGTGGGGGGGGGGCTGTCTAGGGGGCTGTCTTGGGGGCTGTCTGGGGGGATTTCAGGGGTCTAGGGAGGAGGATGGGGGGATGGGGGGGGGCTATCCGGGGGGCTGTCTTGGGGCTATCCAGGGGGTATTCGGGGGGGTTTTCTGGTGTCCAAGGAAGAGGGTGGGGGTGTCTGGGGGGCTGTCCGGGGGGGATGTTTGTGGGGCTGTCCGGGGGTGTCTAGGGGGGTGTCCGGGGTCCTAGGAGGATGATGGGGGGTTGTCCAGGGTCCAAGAAGGAGGGGGTTCCCAAACACACAACCACTAAAAGGCAACAACACCCATAAAAACAAATAATATATAAAAATAACTCAACTCCAATACTATACTACGAGTCTATATAAAACCAACAACTAGAATAGATTAAATATCAAATCTCAATAATATTAGTCAAAAATGTAATGGATAAATTTGTCCCACGTCACCATCACCATCATCACCATCATCATCACCCTCATCCTCGTCCCCATCATCATCCTCGCCCTCCTCCTCGACCTCGCCACCCGCCTCACCCTCCTCCTCTACTTCCTCTTCCGCATCAGACTCCTCACCATCATCATTGTCAAGATGGAAATCATCCTAACCACCACCAGATCTCCCACCTGGTGCACCATATAATGAATGTATCGATGACATATATTCATCAAAAGCTGGGTTGGCCTATACTGGAAGTGTTGGATGTAGAACTTCAATAAATTTCATAAATGCACTATTTTCCCTAGAAGACTATTATGCCATCACTGTGGTCCTTTTCTCAGCTTGTTCTGCCTGTTCCCTATCTTGTTGTAGCTCGGTGGCACAACAACTCGTACTTGAGGAGGGCCAATACCTCATTGGGTCTATCCTAGGTCGGCAGCATACTCTGCTAGACTGCTCCTCTCCCAACACCTGATGTAAGTGATCAGTTGGCCCAATATTTCCAGTTTCCTGGGAATAGAGGGCCTCTCAAGCATCCTGTTACAAATATAAATATATCATTCAGTTAAAAAATAGATATTAAAATATAAATTCAACAAATTAAAACTTATAATCTGCTGTTGAGTCACTTCGTTGACGGAACTTCCATCCTTTTTCCGTCTACTCGAGAAAAACAGTTTTTCTCGAGGCACACGTCCTTCAATATTTTTTATTTTCCTCTAAAATGACAATGAAAACTAAAGTTATAAAAAAATTAGAAAACTATTAAATAATTTCGGAAACAAAAGAAAATGTAAGTCGTAAAGAAAACTTATAAACAATTGTCATACCTGCTTCCTCTCATGATCCGGCATCATAGTACATCCTAGTGTGTGGAGCTATTTTTTTGCATCAATGTTCTTTTTATTTTTTCTAGATTATTCCTAAATAAAATTCGAAAATTCAATAGATAGTATTAATTCAAAACATGGAAGTTATTATTTAAATACCTGAAATGTTATTAATACCTTAAACTCGGTACTCGTCCAACGAGTAATCATCTGATGATACTGCTCTATAGGACAATCATCCACCACTGATACCGCCTCTAACTCTATGCCAAATCTAGAAATCTATCCAATTTACAACACATGCTTTTAGACTCCCCAAATCTCGCCTAAATCCTTTAGACGTTCCGGCCGTGCACCCTCACCATCGAGAAAATTAAATCAAAGCTGACATCAAAATATTAATTCATATAAATAAAAAAATAATTCATGGAATTAAATAGAATAGATTTTGTTACCCATATCTCTTCCCAAGATCTATCCTTTACCTCATGTGGAAAATGTCTCTATGATAGTGGGCTGATGGGAATGATGTCGGAGTATTTGGAAACCGTCGCCAAAAAACTCCGACAGTGCTGCCCTGTTTTCTCAACCATTTGGTTGTCTTCATTATAATCCACCATAACCTGTGTGCGGATGTTCCACACTGAATGCATGCATGTACGCCCCCGTCCACGCCTTATGTTAGTAGATGTATCTGTCATGAAATAAAAACAAATATTTTATCAAAACATGTTATAATGAAAATAAATATTACTATATAAATTTTTTAGGGTTCTATAAATATACATGTGCCTGTCTGATTGTTGAGTGCCGCTGGATCCACAGAAACTGATGCAACACCCTGTGGTGGAACAGGAGTCGAAGACAATGGAATATAGAATCTTAGAGAGTCAGAAGTAGAAGGAAAAGAAGATGGGACATCTGTCTGACTGGATGCTGACTGTGGAGTGGGAATCATCATGGGGTGTGAAAATGATGGGCCAGGAGATGCAGAAGGTAGTGAAAACATGGGAGGCCTAAATATCCCGTGTGTCCCTAACAACACACCGGGATCTGAATGTGGGAAGGTTGACATGTCAGAGGGAGGGGCAGGGTCTAGTCGGGTACGCGCAGCTGCTTGTCCACCTCTGGTACGAACCCTCCTCGTACCACCAGCCTGAGTACTAGGACCAGTACTAGGATCCTCGTCGAATAACTGTCGACGTATAGGTGGATCCTAAAAAAATGATTACAAAAAAATTAATCACATGAAATTATATATTCTTTAAATATATCAATTTGAAATAATGTACTCACTACAGGAACTAATGATGGAATTCCCAACTCCATCATTCGACGATTGTTCTCCATCATTTTTTTCCTTCATCTCTCTTCAATTGGCTTCATTTCCTGCATTCGAAATCAAATATGTAAATAATTAGAAATAGGAAACTAATGTGTAACCCAAAAAACTAAATATATGAGGGAATAGGGGGATTCATTGGTAATTTATCTATCAATTGTTTTATAAGAGCTTGAATGGATTTTATAAATTATACAAGTTGTAATGTTCACCAAGTTAGAAATATTGATTGACTATGTTTGAATACAGTTCAATTCCAAATTATAAAATGCTATTCAAATAAAACTACAACGAATAAACATTGAAAATTCACATAATGGTCAAGTCATCTATCAATTGTTTTAGAAGATCTTGAATGGATTTAATAAATCATGAAAGTTTTAATGTTCACCAAGATAGAAATATTGTTTGTCTATGTTTGAATACAGCTCAATTCCAAATTAGTAAATGCAATTCAAATAAAACTGCAACCAATAAACATTGACAATTCACATAACGGTCAAGTCAGCTATAAATTGTTTTAGAATAGCTTGAATGGATTTAATAAATCATACAAGTTGTAATGTTCACCAAGTTTTAAATATTGTTTTACTATGTTTGAATACAGATCAATTCAAAATTATAAAATGCAATTCAAATAAAACTGTAACCAATAGACATTGAAAATTCACATAACGGTCAAGTCAGCTATTAATTGTTTTAGAAGATCTTGAATGTATTTAATAAATCATACTAGTTGTAATGTTCCCCAAGTTAGAAATATTATTTTACTATGTTTGAATACAGTTCAATTCTAAATTATAAAATTCAATTCAAATAAAACTGCATCCAATAAACATTGAAAATTCACATAACGGTCAAGTCAGCTAAAACATATTTGTGATCAATACTAAATCAACAGGAACATTTCAAACCATAACAACCCAACTCGAGGTAATACAAAATAATTGAGAACATGGATGAATGATTCTATATATTTTCAACCACAACTTCAGGTTCACAATAAACTCTGACAATTGAGCTATTCGAGTCATCAAAAGAAATTAATGGATTGGTTTCAATTGCACTAGGGGCAGTGTCAATTCATTCATCACCATCATCAAAAATATTTCTTTGAATTATTTCAACCATGAAACCAAATTCAGGTTGAAGTTAGTCTTTGACATAAAAAACATGTTTACCCATAAATTCCAACACATATGGTTTTTCGGTAGCAAGAGTGCGAGTCATATCAATTACTCGAAATCAAAAATAATCAATAAATGTGTCGTGTCTCGTCATAGAATCAAACCAATGGCATTTCATCAGTGTGACTCTTCCATGAGAGTAATAATAAAATATTATTATTTTCTCAACAACTCCATGATAACACACATTTTCAAATTGCGGTCTACTATCTGATGCACTGGCATAACAATCTGTTGTTCTAGTAACCATAACACCATCATGTTGTGTTCCCATGTTATTTTCTTATTCAGTGACAATAAATTTGTACCCATTGATAACAATTGATTTACAGTCATAAACCACGGTATTAGGACCAAAATCCAAAGCTCTTATTTCTTCAGAGACAGAGTCAGTAGAAAAACTCAATACCTTCAATATAAATGACTATTAAACTTAATTAAATATTGATATAATTATTTTAAAGATTAATTTTTTTACCTTCAATTTTAACCATGCAGAAAACTATTTTCTATGAAAAGTCTCTCTCATTCACAAAGATAATGAACGATGCTTCCTATTTATCATTGTTTTATGTTCCCTATTGATAAAAAAAATGAATATTCTAATAGATATATATGTAAAATATACATAATCACTTTAGTTACATGATATAGTCATCGAACAAATCACATTTGAACAAAACTGTGTGATGTGCCATCTCCCTCTCTTTATGGCTTAATGTCTTCAATGTATATGATCCAGGAATTCATCCTATTTGAGGAAGTGATGCAAAAAGGGGTTCAATTTTCACACACTATTCTTCTTCATTTATCATTGGTCTGTTCAATCTTGTAGTAAGATCAGACAAATACATCGAGCAGAAATCCATACATTCTTGAGCCAAGTAACCATTCATGATAGAACCTTAGGGATTGTTTCTATTTTGGATATAAGGCATTGATGTGCACATATTTCTTTCAGTTGGATTCATACAACGAAAAGAAACAGGTCCTCCAAGAAGTATTTCAATGGGAATACGGACAGTCAAATGCAGCATGCATGTGAAAAATGATGGAAGAAATATTTTTTCCAACTCACACAAAATTAATGGGGTATCTGTCAACATTATTTACAAGAAAGACTATGACAACTTCTTAGCAAAAATATCCCGAAACAAATGGAACACCCAAATAACAACCACCCTTAAATTATTGGACAAAAGATGACAAATTTCTATTGGAAGCAACTCATGCAGTAGAACGTGATAATCATGAGTCTTCAAAGATTTCGGCTTCAACTCTCTTCTATTGACTCGTTTAGATATGTTTCTTGAATAGCCATCAGGAACTCTAATAGTCTCTAATACTTACAAGAATTTTTTATTCTATAGGTTTCATCACATAAGAATCACATGGAAGTTTCCATTTATTTTCACTGATATGTACAGGTTGTAATTCCGGTCTGATGCCCCAATCCACCAAGTCATGCCGAGATCATAAATCATCTTTTGTCTTCCCCTTGACATTTAGAAGAACTGAAAGCAACATTTCTCATATATTCTTTTAAATATGCATTATGTCTTAGCAATGATGTCACAAATTGGTTGACCAATAAGGAAAATCAAAAAAGATACTCCTCTTCCTACAATTGTAATAGGTTTCAGGGGAAACATTATTTCACTTTATAGATTTCATTCGACACTTCCCGAATGAAAAACTGAAATCTTTTAATTCATTAAGCATGTCAGTTCCAGACATGCACTGAGGTGGATCATCAGTCTCTATGGTATTATCAAATCTTTGACGATTCATTCTATATGGATGATCCTTTGGCAAGAATCATCGATACCCCATAAAACTGAAACTATAGTGATGTTTCAGTCTTCTGGATCATGTATTCTTCATATAAACTCGACATGACAATTTTCCCTTCGTGCTCCATCCAAACATCATTTTATAAGTCATAAAATCATTGATCGTCCACATAAGCACAACACACATCTAAAATATGTCATTCAAACATGCATCGTATGTGCTTACACCCACATCCCAAATAAAATTCAACTATTTTATTAAAGGTTGCATGTATACATCAATATCAATGCCGGGATCAGAAGGACCAGATATGAGTATACTCGTGAAAGTGAAAGGTTTTTTCATACACATCCATAAGGGAAGATTATAAATGTGTATAATAACTAGCCATGTGTTGTTTAAAGAAAGCATCAGCCCAAACGGATTAAAACTGTCACATGAAAGACCCAACCTCACATTACGCACGTCAGCTACAAAATCAGGATGTCGTGCATCAAATCTCTGCCCTGAAAATCCATCTGTAGGATGAGCCAACTCATCATTAGTCTTCATTCTCTTTGTATCATTCCATCTCATTTTTATTGATATGTCATCAGACATAAATTGATTCTGGAGTCTGGGGATCAATGGAAAGCACCACATTACATTCTATAGAATGCGGGATGGTGTTCCATCAGATTTTGACTTCCAGCGGGATTTTCCACATTTTATACAATCATTTCATTCAGTGGTTTCCTCCCATAATAAACTACAATCATTCGGGAAAGCATGAATTTTGTTTATTTAAAATCCAAGTTCCTCAACTAACTTCCATTCCATATAGTGGTTTGAGGTAATATCTGCATCATTTGGAAGTAAATACTTCAAGAGTGTAAGTATGTAATTGATTGTTGTATTAAAAATCCCATACATAGTTTTCCCATGATACAATCGTATTAAAAATTACAGCTTTTTCATTTTATCGCATTGTCGATATAATCGAGTCGTGCCAGCATCATTCAATTTTTTTACCCTATCAATATCATCATTTTCACTATATTTATCAGTTGTCCTCATATCGAAGTCTTCTTGAGTCGAAATCCTTTCTTTTTCATGATGACGAATAAACAGAAACCGATCATCTAAAAAATTCTCTATTCCAGTCCTTTCATTTTGATCATCACCAATTTGAGATTTTATTTTCTCCCCACTGTGATACCACACAAAGTAGTTTTCTTGAAAACCATTTTTGGTTATGAGGTAGCTGACTTATTCACGGCTCAAACAAGGTCTACCAACATAATTGGAACATAGGCAGTGTACGCGACCACTATCTGAATCATTGTGAAATGAAAAATCTATAATGCTCTCCAAATTGTTTTTAAAATTGCTTGAGATCCGATTGGTTTCATACATCCAACTTCTGTCCATTCTGTAAAAAGAATTTATATAAGACATTTTGTCATAAGCAATTCAATAGGATTGAACATTAATAGAAAATATCTTTTGAAATCCATTTTAAATAATAAAATCCCTTTGATCATTTTTAACAAATATTTGGAGTATTCTCAAGGCACCCCCATTTGGAAAAGTCACATTAAATTCCCAATTTCCACGCCAAACCATTGGAAACAATTAACATGAGACAATCATCGACCACAAATAACATAATTGGAAATTACAAAATAGAAACGAAATGTGATATATAATTTAATGTTAAGTTTGGGGAAATGAGATTAAATAGAGACAAAAACATCATAAATGGTTCCAACATCATATCTTTTGATTAAAACCACCCATAATAGGAATGGGAATGCCTTATACACCTAATACCTAATAAAACAAACCAAATATCCAATTAAAACATTGAATTTAGGGTTTCCACCCCACTAGGACAACCCTACCCTCACCCCACCCACCCCACTTGGACAACCCTACCCCCACCCCACTTGGACAAACCAACACCCCCACCCCACGTGGACAGCCCTACCCTCACCCGACATGAAAACCCCCCCATACCTGGACACCCCTACCCCCCAAAACCCACATGGAAACCCCACCCACCCCCACCCCACCTGGACAACCCTACCGTCACCCCACTTGGACAACCCATACCCCCACCCTACCTAGACAGCCCCTCCCCCACACCAAACAGCCCTACCCCCACCCCATTTGGACAACCCAACCCCCCCCCCACCCTACCTAGAAATCGCCCTCCCCCACCCTACCTAGAAAGCCCCTCCCCCACCCCAAACAGCCCTACCCCCACCCCATTTGGACAACCCAGCCGCCTACCCCACCCTTCCTTGACAGCCCCTCCCCCACCCTACCTAGACAGCCCCTCCCCCACCCCAAACACCCCTACCCCCACCCCATTTGGACAACCCAGCCCCTCCCCACCCTACCTAGATAGCCCCGCCCCCACGCCACATGGATAGCCCTTGACATCCTCCCCCACCCCATCTGCACACCCTCCCCCGCCTCAAATTGAAAAATAAATTCATCCAAATAAAAATCCAATTTTCAACTGAAATAAATTCCACCAAAAGTACCATATCACCCCACTAAACAAACCCTTTACCATTTTTGATGTGTAGAAAAACAAACATAAAAAATCCAAGGGTTCTATAGATATCAACCCTAATTTAGCCTAAATCAAAACATCAAACACCAAAAAAATAAATAAATAACGCTAAAACTAAGGTAACACTTACTAATTTGAAGTTTGAAATAATATTTTTTTTGATTGAAGATTGATCTTGGGTGGAAAGAGTGTCGCGACTGAGAAGAATTCTAGAGCTCGATTAGGTTCGGTCTGCAATCGGGCTGGGTGGGGGTTCATTTGGTTTGTATTTGGGGGAAATCATTCCCAACAGTTTTTAAAAACTGTTGGGAAAGATAGAGTTTTCCCAACACATTTATTAAACATTTGGGAATAGTGATTTTCCCCATCTTTCCCAACAGTTTGACGAAACCATTGGGGAAACTAATTTTCTTCCAATCTTTCCCAACAGTTTCATCAAACCGTTGGGAAAAATCAATTTTTATCACCTATACCAACGGTTCTTTGAACCGTTGGTATAAAACTGTTGGGAAAACCATTATTTACAGTAGTGGATCAGTCTATAATAATAAATTTTATTTCCCAATCAAATAACCCTTCTGAAATTTATGTTAGAGAGGGGGATTTGAAAGAATTAATGTTCTTTGAACAAAATTAAATACCGTGGATAATAAAGATATTTCATTTTATTATAAAACAATTCATATTAACAAAACGATATTACCAAGTACGGGTTCCCATTATTATATTTTCTAAATCTACATGACCCAAGGATGGACATGAACCCAAAAATTAATTCCAATGATTTTTTTGGGAAAATGCTATTTAATATCTATCTTCGATTCAATAAGATATTTCTATTTACATTTATATTAATTCATTACCTCAATTACTTCATATGTAATTTCATTTATTACTTTTATTTAGTGGGATTATTTATTTTAATTATTATAACTAACCTCAAACTAATGGAAAATATCTTATGAACCAAAACTATGTGTATTTTCTTGATCCATCTTTGAAAAAAATAAAATTTTACCATTCATAAATAGAAGATAAATTCCAAATTATATAGAATAACTTCAATGGTTAATTGGATGTTTATGAAATGATATACTCATACCATGTTTTCATAATATTATTCAATTATGAGTATTTATTTTTCATCTAAATCAAAATTTCATTATTATCTGAATTTTTGAAATATTTTTTGGTACATTTGAATTTCAAAATATTGAAATTTATTTTAGTATTTCTCACAATTCTATTCATATAAGGGTTTATATCAATTTAAAATTTATTCATATAAATTTAATTGAATAATATTTATAAATGGTTTTTTTTCAAAAATTCATAATTCTCCAAACATTTTGGAAAAAGGTAAATCCTTAATAAAATTATGACATTATTTCCATTTAGTGAGAATTAATCCAAATTAATGTATAAAAAAAATATTTAGTGGTGTTTCATATTATCTAAAATTATTTATAAATAGAAGTGGATACATTATTTATTGGATGAATTCAATATAAATAGTAGTGGATATGTTGTGGGTTTTTTGGATATTTTAACCAAATTCTGAATATTTTGACATTAACCATGTCTCTTTGTATTTTTATATTATATGATTAATAAACTAACTATAAACTTCCAATTGAACCCCAAGTGATTAATTATTGATATATATAACATTATCTAAGTCCATTGGCTGAACCTTATATTTTTAGTAATATTATATCAACTAATAATATAGTATTGGTTTTAAAACCTCATTTGGGTGAATTTTGACACTATTTAGTAATTAATTTTTCATAAAGTCATAAAAACTATATTACTTCGAAATAAATTAATTTAATCAACCCTAACATGACATACTAACCTATAAAAATCGTTGAATTCATCAAAAGTCTCAATATTCATTTATTGGGGTATTTATAATATCAATTATTTTAATATTTAATTAATAAGTTAATTACTTCATCATCAATGTGTCCTAAATAAACATAAATTTTTAATGTTTAAAAATTATAAATAAAATTCCATTATGTATAAAATATTTTTATAATTATAATGATTTTTTATAGTAGAATTTTCCTTATGTGAAACCCTATATTTAAAATGGTTTAGTTACTAAACTTTGAATTTAACACTTTTGACCCATATTTAAATAAAATATTAATAAATGTCCTAATCTAATCCAATTGGACCTAAAGGATCATATTTTATTCCTAAGGTTGATTTTGGTCGAAATACACTTATAAAATACAGTTTGTATATGTTTTAGTCTAACAATAATACCATTTTTACCTTTAATTACCCTATTTACTTTTAACCGCGGTAAATAAAAATCAAAAGGTACTATTCACCAAAAATTATTTTTATTTTATTGAACCCCGTTTTACTTACTAATATCATCCATGTCTCTTAGATTTTTTAAATTTAATTCACAGAAGTGTTAAAATTATGTTTTATGCAATGTTGAAAATTTTCCTAGTAGGTGGGTAAAAGACGTTAAAAAGATCAATCAAATTTTATATATCTAAAATAATTATAAAATGACTCCAATGAATTAAATTAAACTTATATAGGTATTATGTATCTATTTTTAACCTAAAATAAATTTAAATAAAATAACTTATAATTTAAATAAAAAGTTGGTTTTAACCAATAACGTAGTGTTTTTTAGTATTCATAAAACATGGAATGTTTTTAGAAAAATACCAAAAACTCACTCTAAGATAATTTCAATATTACAAAATCAAAAATGAAGTCCATTTTAAAAAATGAAATTTATAAAATTTTAAAAATTGGGTATTACTATTCATAACAGTTTGTTTTATTGGTCGTAGTGTGTTAGAATCATGAAGTTGCGTACAATGAAAGATATTTCATTATTCAATGGGAGACATACCGTTAAAGCTTGGGGTGTTACATTATTCCCTCCTTCAAATAATTTCTTCCTAGAAACTTCTTGAATACTACTGCACATAAAAATTCGAGTGGTTCTTCATTATAAGTTCCTTGGGTTCCCACATTACCTCTTCCATCTTATTGTTTCTCCATAGAACTTTTACTAGACGAGTCATCTGGTTTCTCATCACTTGTTCTCTAGAATCCAAAATCTTGAACGGGTCTTTAAAATAATACAGATTGGGTTCCAATTCGATTTCTTTATAGCTGAGTACATGCGTTGGGCCCAACATGTATTTTCTCAATAGTGATACGTGGAAAACATCATGAACTTTGGAGAGAGTTGGAGGCATATCCAAACAATAATCTATAACCTTAATTCGTTATAGAATTTAGAACATTCTTATGTACCTGGGAATCAATTTACCATTCATACAAAAACGTATTACACCGTTCCATGGAGAAACCTAAATGAAAACATAGTCTCCAACTTGAAATTCAAAATAATTCCTTTGGTTATCAGAATAACTCATTTGCCTACTTTTAGCTTCTTTGATGTGGGTTCGGATAACCTTTACCTTTTCCATAATTTCCTTAACAGGTTATAGATCTATAATTTTTCTTTCACCAACATCATCCCAAAAAGATAGTTCGTGACATCCTTTTCCATATAATGCATCATATGGTGCCATCTAAATACTTGAATGGAAGATATTGTAATAGGAAAATTATACCTAAGGTAAATATTGATCCAACATACATTAAAAGTCATGTGAGTAAGATCTCAACATGTCTTCTAGGGTTTGAATTTTCCGTTTTAATTTTCTATCAGTTTGAGGGTTGTAGGTAGTGCTCAAATGAAGTTCAGTATCCAAATCCTTCAGAAGACTTTTCCAGAATCTTGATGTAAAATGTGGATCATGATCAGAAACAATCGATAAGGGTACTCGATGAAATCTTAAAATATCATTAATATATAGTCTTGCTAAACATTCAAGTGGTAAATCTTATCTTTTATAATGAAAACGTGCTGACTTGGTAAGACGATCAATAATGAACCATATTGCATCATTCCTTATTGGAGTCTTTGTCAGCCCCATGAAAAATTCCATTGAAATTTCATCACATTTCCACTCAGCTATGAGAATATTTTTCATGACTCTTCTAGAATGTTGCCATCCCGCTTTTACTTATTGAAAAACCATACATCTTGACACATAATCATCAATCTCTCTCTTCATGTTGTCCCACAAAAAATCTTCCTTCAAATCTCTATACATCCTGGTGCTACCTTGGTGTATAGAGAAATTGGAGCTATTAGTATCATCCAAAAATTCGCTTTTCAGAGAAGGTATAATAGGAAAACAAAGTCTATTTCTAAATTTCAAAATTCCATCATCATATATGAAGTCACTCAATCTCTCATCGTTCACAGCTTTAATTTTATTCTGAAACTCTTTATCATCAGCCATAGAACTTTTTATCATTTCTATTAAGGACGGTTTGGAATCCATTTGAAAAAGTAATGATGTTTCACCTTCCATGATTATTCCAATATCCATATTTACTAGATCCTAAAAAATAGGGTATCTTTCATGTCTCATATTCTTCAAAACTTCATGATCTATTCTGCTTAAAGCATCTATCACCTTATTTTCCTTCCCTGGGTGGTAGTGTATAGTGAAATCATAATCCTTGAGTAGTTCAAGCCACCGTGTTTTCCTCATGTTGAATTTTTTCAGAGAGAAAATATACTTCAAATCAAGTGATCAGTATTAATCTCCCATTTCCCACCATAAAGATAGTTTCTCTAAATATTTAAAGAAACTATTATAGATTAAAACACAATATCATGTGTGGGATAGTTTTTCTCATTATTTTTTTAGTTTTATTTATGCATAGGCAATAAACCAATCATTCTGCATAAGGTTACAACAAATTCCTTTCATTCAAGCATCACCATAAATAAAAAATCCATCATTCCCTAATGGCAGAGTCAAGATAAGAGCATTGAATAATCTCCATTTTTTTTCATCAAAACATTCTTCACACTCTTTTGTTCAAACAAATTAAAACCCTTTACATGGGAGCTTGGTTAATGGTATAGCCCATCAGGAAAAATTCTGGACCAAACACCGATAATAACCTGCTAAACCAACAAAACCGCATACCTCAGTTATACATGTCTTTGTTGACAATTATTGTATTTCCTTTTTTCTTATAAGGGTCAACATAGATTCCATCGTTAGAAGCAATATGGCCATGAAAAGAAATCTTCTGAAGCCAGAATTAAAAATTGCTAAAATTTTCATATAATTAATTTATTCTAAGAGTCTTTAGGATAATGAGATAATGATTTTTATGATCTTTATAGATTTTGGATTATAACAATATATCATCAGTAAATACCACTACTAAATCAACAAGATATTCCTTTAAAACTCTGTTCAATAGATCCTTGAAAACAGAGGGTTCATTAGTTTGCCAAAAAGGCATTACTGTAAACTCATAATGCCCGTAACTTGTTCAAAATGTTGTCTTTTGAATGACTTCCTTCATCACACAGAACTGATGACATCCAGATCAAAGTTCAATCTTTGAAAAATATTGATCTCTATGAAGTTGTTCAAATAAATCATCAATGTGAGGCAGAGGATACTTGTTCTTCAGAGTTATAGCATTGACATCCCTATGGTAAATGCACAACCTCATAGATCCATATTTCTTCTTAACCAAAACAATAGAGGATCCCCGTGGAGAAACACTAGGGAAAATAAATCCTTCATTACACAATTCTTTTAGATTTTTCTTCTGTTCCACTAATTCCATAGTGGCTATTATATAAGGGTTCTTTGATATAGGTCCTGAACCCGGAATTAAATCAATGGAGAACTCAATTTATCATTCAGGAGGATGCCCATGTTAGTCCTTGGGAAACACATCAATATATTCTTGTACAATAGGTACATCCTCTATTTGAACATTCTTTTCCTCACCCACATTTATTTCATTCTATTCTTCCCCAATAATTGAATTTATTTTAGCTAATAGGGGTGGATCTAGATAAGAAGCAGGTGGTTATTTTTCTACTCTAAAGATAAGGTACTCATTATCATCATCGAAAATTGTATCCTCCTTCTTCTTATAATAAATTTTCATATCATGGTCTGAAATCCAATTCATACATTTGATTATATCAAATTCAATAATGGGTATGACGATGATATTAATTGATAAAGATCATTTATATAACCTAATGGGAACTGATTCACAAAACATTGTTTCAATGTTACTTACCTTAGGAATTTTGGCTGAAAAATCCAATTTTAAATTAAATTGGAAATATCTAATTTTCATAGAAAATTGGGAATATATGAAACAATGCGATTATCCATAATCAGATAAAGCATTGGCTAAACATGAGGATACCATTAAATTACCTTCCACCATGACTTTCGGGGATTCAACCTCAGTAGTAGTGATTGCATAAGCTTGGCCTTGATCTCATGGCCTTTTCTGAGGTATGTTTCCCTGATGCATAGGACATTCATTTACTTAATGTCCCATCTCCTTGTAATTGTAACTTTCAACATTGACATCCTATTTCTTTTATTTTGAATCACATTCATGGTGGCCATTTAACCACACTTGTAACAGACTCCCATTCCCTTAAAGCAATTACTAGGGTGTTTCTTCGCCCATTTACTATAAGATGTGTATTCAACTTTTTCTTTCATACCCTAATTTCTATTTCCAGAGTATCCATCAGATCTCTTATTCTCCTGATTTTCTCTAATGTCATAAGACATAGAGAATTACTTTTCTGTCTTGATATCACATGAGACAATATCTTCATACGATGAGAAATATTGTGAGATTAATTCTAAATGGAGAAATGGTTTTAACCCATCAATTAATGGAGAAACCTTACTCATTAGGTTATGTATATAATCTGCAGCATTCCTTGAAAATGTTTTAAAGTTAGCTTCATACATTGTGACATTTTCATCCTCCTTTTTCCTGAGACTTAGAAATTTCCATTCCATATCCGCTCTATGGTCACGAGGAAAGTATTTTTCGAATAAAAGATCTTTAATCTCTCTCCATTCTGTACCTAATACTTCTTCATCCTCCTATGTTTTTTGTATCAATGACCACCATTGATTTATATCTCCTTTGAGGCGATAAACTGCCACGAAAACATTTTCCATTTCACTACTCCCCAAATCATGAAATATTTTTTTAAAGAACTTATCCATTGCTCATGAACCAATGGATTTGTAGACCCATTGAATGTTGGTGGTTGTTACCTCATGAATCGGTCTAAAATTTATCCTCTACTTTGTGGATCAAGTATCTCCATATGGGTAAGGTATTATTCATAACCTGAGTGAGTTGTCCCTGTATGGTGATAAGCTGATCAGAACTAGTTGCACCACCTGATCCACTAAAATTATATCATGTAGGAGGGAAATACCATCATGGATTATGTGTGTTGATAAAATTTCCGTTCCTTCCACTAGGCTTCATTTCGAAACAATGTCATACACTAAAATAGATTTTGAATCACAGTACATAATTCCAAACATATAAAACACTTAACATAAATTTAAAATTTTATAGATATAATCCATAATCATAAAAATATTTTATTTGAGGAGTTATATACTCATAAATCCTTCATAATGGCTTGTAATGGAAATTTGACTAATACTAAGAATATCCCTCGGGAGTGTCGTAACACAGAGTGCAACAATGCTCGTTGTCGTGCACCAGTTCCCGTTCGAGTCTACCTAAAACCAGTATTTTTGAGATTTACCCCTAGGTACATCAGTACTAGATCCACCTCTACCAACTCGTATCAAGAAAAGGGTATTTCGTAAATAGCTCTCAAAATCTCTACAGTACCAAAATTCTAGGATGTTCTTCTATACTAATCCTCATAGTCTATCTTAGGGTAACATTCTCTAATCATATCTTTTATAAATATAGTTTCCAAGGTTTTTACTAAATTTAATCTGATACCAACTGTAACGCCCCGACCCTAGTTACCCAGAGTCAGTGTATTATTATATAACATTGTCATGATACAAGGAAATCATGTCCTAAAAGACCAGTCAGTTTAGTATCTTTGGAAGTACTATATATATATATTCATAATTTTTACATTACATTATAAAATGAAAAACAGCAACAATATTATCTCTATTAACCACATTCATATCCCATATACCATCCATTCTGGTCAGTCATAATATACATTTTTCACATACTGGGAAAAATAAAAATAGAAATGGGTGAGATCAGATGCTCACTAAGGATAAGAATATAGAGGAAACATTCATAAATAAGCATAAAAATTTTAAGAAAATGTATAAGACCAAAACATTAGCCTTTTAAAAATAAATTTCAACATAGTCTAGAAATGATAGATCAAATATTTCTATTTACTTATTCACATGGATATTCAACTAGTCGAATAATCAAATGAAATATCAATATCCAATTTCATAATGATGGAATGCATAATGTCGGACTTCATAACCACATATTCAAGGCCTTGTGATAGGACTAAAAATAATATTTTGTAAAGGCCTTGTTCCAAGACACTAGTTTGTATCATTACACCTACCGATTCATCGAGGAGCTATAGCGGGCTCCACCCATAACTTACTAAGTCCAAAAAATTCCACGTATGAAAAAGTTTAAACATAACATAAAAATTATTATTAAAACTGTCATACAGATTTCCAATAATTTATCCATAAATAATGAATGGTATGAAATAAAACATCCATAGTAAAAAATATCTCAAAACCTTCAATAAATTATGGAAGATATGTATCATAATAAATCAACATCAAACAAGTTTAGAATCCATCAAATGATGTTGACATAGATGAAATGAAAACTATTTGAAAGAAATAACTCATTATATATTGAAACCATTTAATAGAAAATAATTATCTTATAAATACTTTCATAATAATTTAAGGGAAGCTTCAACAATTTTATAATGGCAGAAAATAGCCACACCTGCCGTATAAGTTAAAAAAAAATTTTACCTTAATTTTGACGACAAGGTAATAAAGTACCCAGTTTTGACAACGACTGAATGATTACATTCAAAACATAGAAGGTAATGTAAGGGTATAAATTAATTCAACCCGTTTTCTAGTAAATAGTAAAAATATTTGAAACACATTTTTAAGAAACACGAATATGGATGACAAATTTGTCCCAATAGATAATTACGTAAAAACATCCTCGTATAATAAAGAGATTGTGAATTAAAACCTTACCTTGTACTTTTACATGGTTGAGGGTATGTTAACCTATTTTATAATATTAAAATAATTTTTAATTAATTATAGAAGAGCCTTATACATAAATATCATATCATATATGACCTTCTAATGCATCTTTGTTACTAATATTTTAGTATTATCGTTGTTTCAGGTCTAAAATTATTTGTTTTACTTTATATTTTTTGTTACAAAAGTCATTTTTGTTATGGATAGGATGTTTTTGATTCATATACATAATGATATTAAGTTCTTATATATTATTTTTAATCATAAAATGAAAATTATTCTCAAATGGTGATGATGGGGAAATGAATTCCACTGCATTTGTGGAGACGGTAATCCGTTCGTATGCACGACTGAAAATATCATTCTTTTGATATTAAAATATTTTTAAATAGATGGGATATCATATATACAGAATCATAATCATGTTATATTTATTATTTATATCAACTATACATCATTATTATACCCATCCAAAAAAATAATGTATTGAATAACAACTACACCAGGGCGTGAAGAGAGTAAGACGTACGTACACACGTACGATGACTTTGTAATTCATATGATGGATAGAATAATGAATATGGTTTTATCATTTTTATAATAACTTCATAGTATATAGAGGACACTGAAGTTATTATTTTATAATGTAAACAACAACAAAAGAAGATGTGGAAGAGGAAAAGTACTTTAAAGATGTGATGAAATATTTACCTCTTCTTCATGTTCTTCCTTTTGATTTGATCAAAAGGGATCCATAGGTTCGATTTATGACCAAAGGAAATACTCCAAGATTAAGGGATGATAGTTTATAGGATATTTGGTCAGGGGATGGCTGAGAAAAATAGATTTGGAGGTGTGAATTTGAGAGAAGGGTGAGTGACCTTTTATAAGAGAGGTGAAGGACACCTTAGGAAACCATTGAAATATTATATTATAATAAATTCATATTCGGTTTATAATGGCTCCAAAATGATTTATATCTAGGAAAAGGTAACTATGGGTTTAAATACTCTCAACCAATTGGATTTATAATTTCTTAGGTCACTATAGTAACCTTATCATTTATATTTAACTCTTAGTTAAATAATTTGACATTTACCATGTCTCATTGTATTTTTATATTATATTGTTAATAAATTTACTATAAACTACCAACAGAACCCCAATAGATTCCTTATTAATAAATATGACCTTATATAAGTCCTTTGTCCGATCCTAAAATTTTAGGTATATTATATCAATTAATAATATAGTTTTGATTTTAAAAACTCATTTATATCAATTTTGACACTATTTAGCAATTGGTTTTTTTTAAGTACTAAAAAATTTATTACTTCGTAATAAATTCATCTAATCAACCATAACTTGTTATATTGACCAATAATATTTGGTTAATTCATCAAAATTCTCAATTTACATTTATTTGGTATTTATAATATCAATTATTTTAATATTTCATTAATAAGGTAATTAAGGTATCATCATTGTGTCATAAATAAAATAGATTTTTTATGTATAAAAATTATAAATAAATTTTAATTATGTATGAAATTTTTTATCTTTATAATGAAAATTTATAGTCTAATTTATCTTATGTGTAACCCTATATTAAAATGTTTTAGTTGTTAAACCTTGAATTTAATACTTTTAACACATCTTTAAATAAAATAATAATAAATGTCCAAATCTAATTAAATTGAACCAAAAGGATTATATTTTATTACTAAGGTTGTTTTTTGTCTAAATACACTTATCCCATATAATTAGTACATGTTTTAGGGTAATAAAAATATAATTTTTACCTTAAATTACCTTATTTTGTTTAACAATGATAAATAAAAGTCAAAAGTTACTATTGACCAAAAATTAATTTCATCAAATTGAACAAAATTTTACTTAATGATATCAAATGTGTCTCTCAGATTTTTGAAATTCAATTCAATGAATTGGTAAAATTATGGTTTATGCAAATTTGCAAATGTGTCTAGTAGGTCCGTAAAAGACGGTAAAAAGTTCAATAAAATTTTATATATGTACACTTATTATAAAATGACTCCGATGAATTACATTGAACATCTATAGGTATTATGTATCTATTTTTACCTAAAATAAATTTAAATAAAATAACTAATTATTTAAATAAATATTCGATTTTAACCAATAACGCAGTGTTTTTCACTATTCATCAAAAATTGAAATTTTTTAGAAAAATACTAAAACACACCGTAATATAATTTCAATATTATGAATTCAAAAATGAAGTCCATTTTAAAAAATAAAATTTAAAAAATTTCAAAAAGTGGCTTTTACTATTCATAACGGGTAGTTTGACTGGTCACAGTGTGTTAGAATCTCGAAGTTTCGTACAATTCAAGTTATTGCATTATTCAGAGGGAAAAGTACCTTGGAAGCTTGGGGTTTTACAATTTAAAGAATCAGATGATTCTTCTTCTTAATTTTGAGATCGTTTTCCAGCTTAAAAAATGACTAGGTACTCACCTTCATTCAACTAACGAAAAGATGCTGAAAATGATTCATGAACTACACTATTATCAACATATTCAGTGAAAATATTTTCCTATGTTTTTTTCATAATAGAAACTTTTTTATTTTCTAGTATTTTATTATTTTCATCTATCAATGGTTGTAATTGTAAAATATTTTTATAAGTATCTTCATATTGATCTTTTCTACAAGCCTCAAGCTCATATCTATTTTCAGTTGTACTTTCTTAAAATGTAGTTGTTACTCCTATTACAAATAGTAGGTAAAATTCATTAAATTTATCTTCGTGTGCCTAAACATTAGGTTCTTTATGATTTTAGGACAATTTATAAGAGAATCACTATTTGTTTGTTCTAATGACACTTCAAAATAATAATGGTCATCTCCTAGAGTAGGAGGATCACTAACATGAACTCAGTGTATCCTATATGTTTCATAAAAATATGATTAACCATAATTCTATAACTTAATTATAATGACTGCATATTTATCCAACTTAATTCTTATTACCTTTATCCTTCTGAGCATGTGGACAAGACACCTTTTGACCATCACCACCAACATAAATCTACTTTTTTTGAGTTTCTCCAAAAGAGCCAAAATTTTATTAATGTTATAGTAGAAATAATGTTACTATGATGACATTTAATGGAACTCTAAATGATTGGAATATTTTTTTATAGGATCAGAGAAAAAACCTTCCATATAGATAAATGGACAATATATCTTAATTTTTACAGTAATGTTTCATATAAGTCATCATATATCTATTGAAATTCAATATATGGTTATTTAACAATAAAACCATGATATAAATATACTGGAATAGAATTTTCTACACTCCAAAATTCATAAAACTATATCATATTGAATGAATTTTACTAGTAACTTATTGTCATCTTCAACATTTTTAATAAAAATCTTTGGTGCCAAAGTGGTCCAAATATAAAATTCATAATCCTTATATTTATACTTCTCATCTCATATAGACCAAATATTAAAATAAATACCCACTTCCTAGGGAAAAAATAATAATATCTATTTATAAATAATAGAATGTAAATTCTATATTATTTACCTTTAAGGAGAAAACATCCTATATATATCAAAAAATAAATTGGGCATATTCATGAAATTGTTTTGTTCCATCATCAAAAACATAATATATATTTCTTTGTTGAGCACAAATTCAAATCCTTGAAAATATAATAACTACTTTTATAGAGTGTTTATATGAAATAAACATTCAAAGTAATAATCCATCACATGAAGGTCATATGAATTAGATCTTGATGTCTATTCATGCATAGATCTACTCCAACATCCTTCCTTTATCCTTTTTTCTTTTCTATTATAGGGAATTTTAATGTTTGAGGTTTGTATTTATGGAATTATAAGAGAAAACAAGATATCTAAAACAGTTTTTGGTATATAGGGTATGAGAGAGAGGGATATAGAGAGTTTTGATGGCTTTTGTTAACGTCAAATTAGTTTCATGAGAAAAAATATTCAGAGAAATAATTATAGATATTTAATTTTAAAACTATTAATTTTCAAAAAGAGTAATAAATCCATAATTTAATAAATAAATTATTAATATAAAAAGGTCGATATAATACAATGTAATCAAATAAAACCGAAATAAATTTAACATATAATGATTTTATTTAAAATTAAGTAATAATTAATCCCCCTTAATAAATTCAATATTAGAAGTGGGATGTGGTTTAGTGAAAATTTCAGCATTTTGGTATTCATTATTATACAATTCAATGACATATCATTTCTAGAACATGAAATCTTAGAAAATGATGCCTTATATAAATATTATTTGTTCCTGAGTGACTTACATGATTTTTTAAACTATTAATTGTAGTTATATTTTCACATAAAATTGGAATATTGTAAAAACTGTTTCTGAAGTCCAATAGTGTGTGTTTCATCCATAGCACTTGTACATAACAACATTTTGGAAAGATATATTCTATATCATCTATTGGAAATGAAAATAAATTTTGATTATTAATTGACCATGAAGCTATGGAATTCCCTAAAAAGTGACATGTTATTATTGTACACATTATATTTAACCAATAAACTTCAAACTCAACATCAAAATAAGAGATTAAATTAAAATTATATTTTTTGGGTATTGTAATGACTGAAAAATACATCATTTTAAATGTCAAAAAATATTTTGACAATGGTAAGATTGAATTATTTTTTATTTGATTGAATTCTACCACATATATAGATCAAATCCATAGTATATATTCTACTGGAAGGAAGTAATTGGAAAATACTAATCATACCTCTATATGACATGTTTTCAACCAGTTTTCCTGTATCTTCCAAGTCATGTTTCATTTTTGTAAAAATTGTAGTAGTGTATTTTTTACAGTTTTACAATATAAATTTGTTCAATAATTGAATAATATATTTAATTTGATTTAAAATATTCCCACAATCATTTTAATAGACTTAAAAATTGAGAAATAAATATAATTCTCCGCTCATACTCATTTCAAATTCCTTTTTCATATGTTTAAAAAAATTACTAAAAATATTTTTACTAGTTGATCAAAAAATAACATCATCTATATAAATATGAACTAATAAAATACTGGAAGAATGTGATTCCTTAAAGATAGTAGGATCCACCAATCCTAAAGAAAATCCATTTTCTAGTAGAATGGAATTTAATTTTTCAGTACATGTATTTGTGCTTGCTTATGACCACAAAGAGATTTAATAAGATTAAAAACAGAATTTTGTATATGAAAATTTTCAAAACTATGGGATTTTTAATATAAAAATTATTTATCAAATATCGATTTAGGAAATATGACTTTACATCCATCTTATATAATTTAAAATTCATATTTGATAATAATGATAGATGTATTCAAATAGATTCTAATCTAGAAACATGAGGAAATGATTCATCATAATTTATTCCATATTACTGATTATATTATTTATATACCAGTATATCATTATTTCTAGTAATTATTCCTTTTTCATCTTACTAATATCAAAAAATATTTTTTTCTCCTATTACTAGATGATTTTATGGAATTTAAACCAAATTAGAAACATGGTTTCTTCTAAATTGGATTATTTCTTCTTTTATATCCACTATCAGACATTCATATTCAAAATATTCCTCTATATTTTTAGGTTCTAATTAATATATGAAGGATATAATTCATCTATATTTCCTAATCATCTTCTCTTCTTAACTAATTATCCAAATTTCGTATTTTTTTTCTAAAGGATGATACATTAAGGTAATTTGTTGTCTAGGTAAGATAGTTTTAGTTTCTCTAGTTTTAAGTAATTCTTGACCAGAGTGAATTTTTTCATATTCTTGTTTATTTTAAAAATCAACTTTGAGAGATTCAAGTCCCATATGGCCTAATGAATTTGTAACATAATCCGTTTAATTTGTTTTGTGATCAAAATGATCACTTTCATAAAATATTACCTGAAAAAATTATTCAACTATAAATGAAATTTTTTATAAACAATATAAGCTCTATAAGTAATATAATAACCTATTAATATTCCTACATCATCCATTTGGATCATGTTTACCAAGAGTTTCCTTAGTATTATATATGTATACCTTTTATCTTAACACTTTATACTATCTTACCTTATGTCTTCTATTATTCAATAATTAATAGAGTAACATCTTATGAAAGGTACTTCTTATAAATATATTACACCATGTTTAATTTTTTTTGATTTTATAACACTTTTAAGAAGATAGCGAGAACCCTATAAAAATGTTCAAACAACAAAGAGAAATGCTGATATGTTAAACAAAAGATTAAGGAAATTAGAATCTCATCCCCTCAACAATTTCCAAGGGAGGGAACTTACCTGACAGTCTAGATCATTTTCTATATTGTCTTCATAGTGCCTTGAAAGGTATTTCCAAGCTTTCATATATTTTTCTTTAGTGATCTTCTCCATATTGAAGCCTCTAATAAATATACGATATTTTTCATCAATCCATTCTGCCTCCTCCCTAGAAACATCCACTTGAATAAATCCTTCCATCATTTGGTCGATGTCTTCCCTCCCCGCCTTGATCACTAGGACATCCTCCTTTATTTCTTCACCAAAATGCATGAGTGTTATCATCTAAGTTTATGGATCCTTGTCCTTTAGGCACTGAAATCCGTCTAGAGAACCTACCTCACATTGTTTTCCATGGGTAATATCACCCCCCTTCACCAGCCTTGTATCCTTAAAATGCAGATGCAACTCCACTTCATCTGCCTTTGAGGATCCTTTCACATGTAGTAGAGGCTCTGCGGCACCAACCTGTTGAGCCTCCTCTCCTGCCTCTAACTGGATCTCATGCCCTATGATTTTACCCTCTTTTTTGGCCAACCATGTCTCCATCAGTTTAGAAAGATAAGAGTAGAAATTAGGACCCTAAGGATTCGGCTTCATGGAAATAGTATACCTCCCTCAGTCCCTATTTTCCTTATTCCATTTATTTATCATTTGGTTGGGAAAAACATTACTAGCTCCTTCCAAATCAGTTTCATCCGCGGGCAGTCCGTCTCCATCAGATTTAGAATCATAGGGATAGTTGGAATTTCCTTCAAGCTCTCCCTGACTACATAAAATATCAAATTGGTTGTTTAGTTTGAGGTCGGACAACATCCTCTCTGGGATGATTCATTGACGGATAATAAACATTTTTCCAACAACATGTGCATTCTTCTCCCAATTTTGACCATCCTTAAGCTTACCCTTGCCAGTAAAAAGAATCCCCCTTTCATAGTTTTTGCAAACACCCACACTCACTACCTCCGCATAGGTACAAGTATTGAGACTCTCCGCACCATTGGAATTTAGATTAGGAGCTCCAGTAGAGTACCCTGTGTCCTGAGACTATGCATTGTACGAATACGCAGATGCATCAACCACAACTAAGCTATGGAAACCCGGACTAAAATATTTGCTATTCGGAGGACTCGCCAGATCGCTCCGCAGCCTGCTGAAGATCTCTGAAACACTGGGTTCAGGAGGTAAGATCTTAACTGGTTTCTGCTTTATTGCTCAATTTGAACAGTCGATATCCTCAGCCTTTCCAGTACCCTTTTCAGAGCTGGCACAACCATCTCCATACCCTTTAGCAGCCCTAACTGGGTGCTGGTCTAGAACAGTATTATTGAAACCCAAATCACCATGCTCTTCAACCTCACTGACTTCTGGATTGTAAGTAATTAATTTGTTCTGAACAAAGGAAGGGAGGCCATCCCTACCTATACCCTACTGATTCATCTTTTTGTCATAAGACACAACATCCATGCCACCAGAACAACATCGACGACAACAAAAATATAATGGAACCCAAGAGTCATAACACACCTTTTGATTCCAGCAGAGCTCTCTTTCAATCTCAATGACAATGGAGTGCAACTTTCCCTTTGAGACATCAACTTCTACGCAAATTCTTGGGGATACAGGATGAAACATTGTGCTGGTGCGGGGATTCGAATAGAGTTAGGGGCCCATCATATTTCCAATTATTGGAAATTAAAACTATATTGTTGATATAATAACCTATGTTAATATCTTCTACAAAAGATAGGTAGAAATTCAATGTTCATTCGACAAAGTTCATGACCATTTTATATAGTCCCATTTCATATTTCTAAAATTCCATTTTGTTGAGGTGTTATTATAGTATAGAGGGAATATTTAATAACAAATTATGATTAAACAGAAATAAATTATTAATTATAAAATTATTCTCAAAAATCAATTCTTAAATAAAAATATTTCAAAGGTTTTTCATTTTGGAAAATTTTATAAATCCTTACAGAAATAAAGATAACATAACATTTATGATATAGAAAATAATGTAATGTACTCCCTGAATAATAATTTACTTATACAAAAACATAAGATCTTAAATCTAAGATTTTATCTCTGGATGGTCTAAAAAAATCCATGTGCATATATTCTAGTGGTTTGGATATAGAAACCATACTAGTATATTTGAATGATGACTTATGATTCTTACCAATTTGGGATGCATCAAATAATCTATATCTATCAAATTTAAGACTTAAAATTCAGAATCTAAACGTTTCATAGATAATTTATAGAAATTACAAATATTATAGTGTCTATGTATCATTTTCCAAATATAGGATTCATTTTTCTCAGTATTTAAACAATTCGATTTTTCACATAAGGAATTAATATATAAAGTATAATCAAATTTAGTTATAATAACACAAAACAGAAGAAGTTTATATTATAAAATAGAGAAATACCTATTTATAAATCAATAAAAAACATAATTTTAGATTACAGAGATATGTATCATATTTTTCTTCAACACTTGATCATATAGTACTTTGTTGATAAAATTTGATTTTGGATTTCCAATAGATCCAACACCAAATAATATTCTTTTTTTTCATTATCACCAAAGAAATCTAGACCTCCATTTCTAATATATAATAATTGTAAGAGAATCCAATAACATGTCTCGAGAAATAAATATCCCTATAAAATACTTTATTTAATTCTAATATTGTTTTTCCAAAAAATAATAATAAGATATATTGTTTTTTACCACAATTTTCTTTGGCTCATCTATGTTCAGTAAATAAATAAATGTGTAACTAGATCTTTCTAATTATTCTAAAATTTATAGTAATAGCTTCATAAATATTTCATGTAAAAAATATTTTTTTATTCCATTGATTTTAGGATTTATCAAAAATCATCATTATGAATAATGATCTATAATTCCATAATAAAATAAATAGATATTCTTTGTACATGATATAAAATAATTTCATTATAGTTTTTATTTTTAACCATTTCTTCTTATTCTATATTTTTACTTTGATGAGATTTTTGACAACAATATAATTTAAATATTATTCTTCGTTAGTCTATTTAATATAAATTCATTTGAATGACTCTACTTTATCATGTAACTCTTTAATTATGTTTTCATGAATAGGTTAATTTTAGATAGATTATTTAGTTTTTATTTCATGTCACAATGTTATTTCAACATGGAAACATATTATTATAAAACTTAATTATTAATAATTTTTTAGTCATATACTATTTAATACAAAAGTTTTTAATTTTTTTCAACCATTAAGCTGTAAGAAACTAATTAACTATTAGAAAAACATTCAAAATTAAAAGAAAAAGAATAATAAGATTGTAAAAATTATTATTATTTATTGATAAAGATTATAATTGATTTAAGATTTGTCGACTCTTTTTCTAAATCATTTTTAGAAGTACTACTATAGTTCTAAGAGACACTATGTATCCTTCATAGTTATTTTTATCTTTTTTTATCATAATCAGATCTCATATGATAGATCCTTTATATCATTTCTATTTTTATTTCCTCTTATTTTAGTTAGGGGAAATCTGGTCTGATGTAAACCATTTTCTTAAATTCATTGGATTTTAAATATTTAATTCATATATCATCCATGTAAGACTTTTTTAATCCATTATTATTTTTATAAAATTTACTGAATCTTATGTCTTGATGAGTTAGTTATATTAAAAAATATAAATGTTATGAATCATTAGAGAATGAGTTGTCTACTATTTATGTCTTTTCAACATTATTTGCAACAACTTTAGGGGTAGTATTTTCATTTTTTATCATCATATGATCTCCATATTCATCATTCATTTCTTATTTAAATATCATTAAGTGTTCCGATCAACTATTTCCTTATAATTTTTAGGTCAGAGTTGACTGCCTGAATATAGTAGATATACCACTCCATTTAGAGTGAAAGGATCTTAGTGATTTTAATATTTGGTCAACTTTTTAGTTGGATATCATGAGAAAGTAAAACTATTTACTATTTCAGTCAATATTACATTAATCTGATAGATTCATTCCCCCGACATATATTATAAAAGTGTCAAATTTTATCTTTCTAGTCTTTTATCTTAATTATAGGACCATTTCAGTTCCATTATAAAAAAAATAATGGTTTTTCATATCTTATTAGAATTTGTAAATTGAGATTTATGATTAAATTAATATAGAGTAAGTCTAAATATAATATAATTTAATGATATTTAATAGACAACATAATCATATTCTATAGTAGTGTCTCATTTTTCTAATTTTTTAGATATTTCATAATATTTTAAAATAAATATATAAAAATTGAATCCATGATTTCTAAAATAGATATTCATAGGATATCTAGCATCTACAATTATCAACACTAAAATAAGAGGCACATATCATAGATATTCCATTAGTCCTATTATATTAATATGTTTTTTTATAAATAATTTATTTGATATTGATAAATTTTATTAAAATTATTTAAGAATTGTCCCTATAATACCTATTATTAGTCTGTATAATATGAAGACACATAAGAGTGGGGTGAATTGTATTATTTTACAAATATTAATAGATTTTAATTTTATCCCTCTTTTTATGATATTAATAAATGTATAATTGTATAGTTTATGTATGTTATACATTATAAAAGAACAGTAGGTGAACACATCAATTTTCGTAGTGGTTCGGGAAACAATTTCCCCTAGTCCACTCCACCAATTCACTCCTAGTAAGACAAGTGATTTTTACTAAACATATCCTCTTATCATATTACCTCCAAAACTGAGTGTAGGAAGTTGATAACTTTATAAAAAGTCTTTCACAATACATACTGGATATTTTACAGTGAACTAAAATTTAAACAACTTAGAACAATAAGATAAAACTCCACCCGGATTGATTAAGATCCTTCGATATGCTACGAAATCCAGATTAATTTATTTGATTGATAAACTGATTCATCTCATAGTTGTGGTAGAAAATAATAGAAAATGAATCTGCTGCTTCATTTATAAGAGTCATTAGGAAGGGAAAACATCTATGTGATAATGTTGGAAAATGATCATCATGAAATACAACAATATAATAAAATTATCAATAAAAAATAAATAATAGTTAAACAAATAAATAATGTAACATGAATGTATCCAAAGTGTAGATCTTTATAATATTAAAGCGATTAATTCATTTCAAAATTTATCTTATATTTTAATAACAAAAATCTAGGTAATTATGAAGAGATGCTTTCTTTTCTTACAGTTAAACATATCAAAAAATTTCCCTAGAAAAACATTGGTGTTTTGAATTAAGAACATTCAGAAATACTATAACATCCATTAGAAATAAGAAATATTTAATATTTTTAACATGATGCATTAAACCTATCAATTAATAGATTTAAAAAATTTAGTTTTGATCATATTTTTTTGAAAATATGGAATATATAATTAATTTACCATCCTTAATTGGTCATGTCAAACATAGGGTTAACTCTAAAAGTAAGGTTGGTAACATCTTCTTTACATCAAAATTTTGTGTTATTGAACTGTAGGTTATTTTCTCAAAGGTAGGGTTTCTTTTCAAATGTAGAGTTCAAGATCCATTCCTTTACAACAAGGTTGGGAATCTGATCAATATGTTCTCTCCAAATATAGGGTACACAAACCATACATTCTGCTTAAAATGTAGGGTATGCACAATGTATCTTGTTTACTTAAAAACATACACAAAACACTGTAGATAAAAACATTAACACATTAATAAGATAAAATTATCATGAAACATAATCCAAAAGAAACACAATCCAAAAGAAACATAATTTAATTTTATTAGTGAAAAACATTGGTATTTGTAAACATTAAAATCTGAAATATTTATATTATATTGTTATAACAATACATCCCCAACACAGAAGTTAATTTCTATGTTTTTTATTTCTTTATTTGATATAGGATTGGATTGTTTTATATGAATTAGTGGGGAATTTGGGTATTATAATGGTGAAATTGGCTCGATTGGGTTTCAAAACAACCATCAAAGGAGGAGACACATGAAATACTATCTTGTAGTTCAGTTCAAGGATTAATAAATTATGATTTAAATTCCATATAAAGTCATTTATAGTGTTGTTCCCTATGATTATGGGTTCTAGGTCACTTTATGCTGTGGTGGTGAAAGTCATTTCATATTTGTGTTACCATAATGTTGGTAACCGTTTAGGGTCTTCTTCGCTACTAATTGTTTCTGATAGAGTGGAGTTTTGGCTAAATTTGTTTGCTACAATGTATTTTCCTTATATCCACCACCTTCTTGACATAATTTAAAAAGAAATACCATCCTCTTAAAATTTACACAATCCAAAAAACCTAACAGGTGCCCAATTTACAATAACAACAACACTCTTATCCCACCTAATTATTAATGCTAACTAGTATTAAACGACACTAGGCTGCACCATTTAATTCACAACCAAATCATAAATCCCAAACTAATATCTCCAAAACATATACATTCACCCCAAATCACACCAGGTTATATAGAACACACCTAGAAAAACCCAAATCACCTTCATTACATTCTTACACAACAAAACTTTCCACTAAAAATCATACCATACTGTCACCATACCAAACTACCTACTAAAATGATCATCTAAAAAAGGACTATCCCCAAATCCCCAAATAATTTTCTAACCAACCCACCAACACCTAAAAAATACCACCCCAAGAAAAATTTACTCATTTTAGGAATCAATATTCAACCAATTCAATGCCCTATAAAAAATAACCAAAATCATTACCTAAATTCCACCCACTATTACACTACTCTAACCCTCTATAGGAATTAATCTATCTTATATATCAGCTGCATCAAAACATCTTCCACTATATCAAAGTGAATGTCAATAAAATGGATGATTGGAAAAATTATGAATAGAGATGGATTTCATTTAATTTTTTAAATAAATTATATATTGTTAAACTGTTTCAAGGGTTTTTATACATGTATGAATGGAATTATACCACTTCTACTACATGGTTAAAAAATAAAGATAACCATATTTTAGAAATGAAATCCCATCCTTGGGCCGGATGAAACTCCTCCTCCCCTGATTACTACCATATATATTCTCATCTTGTTTACTGAATACAATTCCACTTGGGGATGATTTATTTTCTATAGAATTATTTAATATGTATTTTATAGTCCATGATAACCTCATTAAAACAAAATTATTATTATTTTTGCGATTCTCATAAGCATTTTCTAAATAATTATATTTTTTACAAGAATAGATTTCTCTACTCCCATATATTGTTTTCAGTACGTGTTTTATAAGAGTGATGCCATCTTCGATTATTCATACTACATTATTTTAAATTATGTTTCTAATTGTTTTGGTTTATGTGTTTCATTCATTATAAATCTTTTTATTTTCTATCCCCTCCATCTATTTTTTCCCACAAAATTTATGTTTTCTTTAAAGTGATTAAACTATTTTTATATTCTCTTGATTGCATGCCTCTTTATTGGATCTCCACTTCTTGCGTGGAACTCACATGAATGTTTTAATTATATAATTTTTTTTTATATTTACCTAAAATTTATTTTATTTCCTAAAATATGTATTATTTACTATTACAAGGATATATCTTAGTTTTATCTATACTATTGACCGTAAGGTTCCAATGTACCTCACCTATGATATGTGTTTTCTTTGTTTTCTTGCTTCCTCTTATAGATCTTACTCAATGACCATCATGATCTTGTGGCCAATAAAACACAACAACATTTTCCACCTAGTTGTTCCACCTTTAATAACTCAAATTTCAATTTTTTGGGGTCTAACCACCTAGATCTCGTCCTAATTATGGACTTTTACATGTTCCAATAGACATTTAGCTTACCAGAAATCATTTACCAGTTGCTTCATCATATTCATCATGTGGGATTTGATTAGTTTTTTGTTATTCTTGAGAGGTTTTTGTTAAAAAAATCTTGGTTATTATAGTTATATCAAAAATGAAAATGGGATATTGAGGATTCCTAACCTTGAATCCCTATTTGATCACTGTAGTACCAACTTCCTACAACTGGATATCGATTTTGGTGAAGATTCAATGTTCCTATTTTATGGGAGCAGATATATGAAATGACATATTGGATGAAAAAAATATGACCCCTTTCATTGCAACAAATTTTGAGTCAAGGAACTTTACTCTATAATAAAATAATTTTTACACTTTTTCATGTTTATGGCTATATTGTTTTTGTTTCTATGCATCATTTTTTCCTGAGTTGATGTTTTTGTTTCTTCATAAAGGGGTTCATTCACTAAAATTATTTTAGCATTGTTAACCTCCTTGGATGGTTTCTCTCATATATATTCTTTCTACATTCACTTATGTATTTTATTCCTTCTATTAATAGGAATAAATTTTTGGTTGGTTTTGTGTTCTAATCATGTGTGTAGGATCAATGAGATCTAATGAACATTACTCTTGGTTATCTTTTTGTGAATTAGGAATTATACTGCCATAATTTAAAAGTAATCTCAATTTTTTTATAAAAAATAATTAATGGATTTATATATCAAACAATGTACTGATTATTTTTTTAATTATAACATATGAATCAGTGGATCATGGAAATTAATGGGGTCATATACACCAATGATTCCCTAAATAATTGGTATGATATCCTTCTGATTCTTAAAGTATGTGATATATGAATTTTTATATAGGTAATTTCAATAGTGATACTTATTTCTTATTTTGGTTACTAATGATTAGTTATCTTATTGATCATAAACCTAAAATCACCGCCAAATACTAAGATGATAAAAATATTATCTCCTACATTATCCATTATAATGATATAATTGGGAATGTTTGTGACTTAGTTATTTAATCATTTGTTGATAAATTTCATGGAGGTGTTTTTTATGAGCCTTTCATAGTTGGTATTTGGTCTAAACATGAAGCCATATGCGTCAATCAATCTCTTTTAGGTATTATATATAATTATATGTGATTTTATAATTTCAAAATGAATCCTGTAGATGAAATAAAAACTCATATTGATTAATTTAATAAATTTAGTTAGATAATTTAATCATATTTGATGAATTATGGTATGATGATCCTTGAATAATATTGTTGAAATCATTATCATAATATTTTAATTAAATTAAATATTTTATAATATATAGAAAATATAATTATTCTTATAAATGTGATGAATTATTTATTAGGAAAATATCATCAAAAGAATTTTACTATTAAATAAGATGTTGAGGGTATGAATTTTAGTATTAGTGGTTAGTATAAATTTATTAGTTTAATGAATTACTTTTATGGACATAAGAAATAATCGATGTATTGGTATAATAGGTTTTATTCATTCATTGTTGGAAATGTTTAAACAAAAAAAAAGATTGATGTGTTTAATTATTTTATTCATGTTAATTATGAGTTTATTTACCTCATTTTATATGTTGATGAAATTATCATAATTTATAAAAATATTAGGCTCATATATGATGTTAATGACAAACATGATTATATATTTGAGATAAAGGAACTATAAAATTAAGAAAAAAACATTTGATGGATATAACTTGAGATCAGAAGAATCAAATGTTCAGTGTGCACCATCATTCTTAGGTAAATGAGTTCATAAGTATATACTTCTATGAGAACATTAAACCTGTTAAAATTAACTTCATGCAAAACTTTAGTATTATTGGAATTGGTCTCTATGTAATGAAGCCGGGGCATATTTAGTGACTAATATTTCCTATTATTGTGTAGCAATAATTCTTTTCTATGAACTGGTGTATTCATGGATATATATTTCATTTTTTTTTGTATTTTGATAAGGATAATGGGTAAGCCTAGTGAACCTCATTGGAATGGTTTAAAGTGTAAACTCTAGTATGTTAATTTTTCATATAATATATAAATTATATATATATATATAAATGATATTTTTTTGGGAAATTATTAGTTTTTTGGAATCATATTATGCTGAAAACATTGATACTCATAAATCCAGCACTAGTTTTTTGTTTCTAGAATATAGAGATTTGGTATCCTGGAAATAATGTTTTTTATAAGATTATTCAAATTCCACCATAGAAGTGTAATATATATAATTCACTAAGGTAATTAATGAATCTATATCTTTGAGTGGTTTCATCAATGAATTTTACTTATCTAATAAAATATTTTTTTTCAATATTATAACTAATCTATTTTACATTGATTTTAAAAATATGTTTTCCATGTCAGATTTAAAAAAAATAGTAAATTTAAATTCATTTTTATATGTATTTTAGATTCTAGAATGTTTTTTGTCACCATGATACACCCTGGGTACAACAAAAAAGATATATTGAATAAGTCCATACATTTTTCCATGTTCAAAAACTACATAGAATTTATGGAAATAGTCCCACTTCCATAATGTACAATGTGAGAAAACAATATTTAGATACTTTTAAATAAATGGTTTATTATTTTTTATTTATTCTTTCATGTCTGTTATAACATTTAAATTGATTTATCCAATTTGATATTATAATATTTTTAGGCCACATTGTTGTGTCTTCAGTGCTTGAATGAAATGTGAACGAATGGTTTTCATATGATGTATATTAATGAATTTCATAGAAATTTATTTTGTTTCTTGTTTTATGTTTTCTTAATTATTAGTAGGATCCAACACCATTTTATTAGGAACATTGATTGTAAGGATCCAAATAGCCCCTTCATATTCTTGGTGAATTTGTTGTTTATGTTTGATGTCTCTCACAGATCTACCTCATCCTATATCTCACTCTCATAACTAATATAAATGATCTATATTTCAAACCCAGTTGTTCCACCATATGTTATTCAAATAAACTAGGTGATCTGAGCCGTACATGAAACTATCATTATCGGCCTCTTCCTATACATATGTACAGAAATGTCTCACCATTCTACCACCTTTTTTGAAAAGTATTTACACTCTTACTAAATCGGACTAAATTAATTTTTTTCTTAATTTATTCCGGAATGAGTTTGGTCTGAGAAAAATAGGTTATTAGTGAACTCTCAAATAAGAAGAGGAAAAATTGAGGATTTCAAGTTTTATACTTATTTATATCCTTGGAGATCCTACCTCCTAAAACTTGTTGTTCTATATGGAATAAATTTGATGTAGATTCCTAGTTATTCTATGATTGATGAATTTAAAACATAGTAAAGGATCCATAATTTAATCCTTTCATCGTAACTAGGTCTTAGTTAAGGAATTTATATTTGTAAGAGAAACCTTTTTATTTCCAATTCATGTTTCTCATTTTACCCTTTTATTGCATGTTTATGATTTTTCTAGGAGTGGACAATATAGAATCCTCATGAAGGTGTCCATTTCCACCACATGGTTATACAGGGTCAAAATACCAGGATAATGTTTTTGGTTTATCTTATTTATCAATAAATCCAGTACATATTTTCTACTTTTATTAATAACGAATCATCATCTTCGGTTATATTATCACTATTCACATAGGGGCAATGTTCTTTGAATTATGTTATTTCTTAGGTTACTGTTGTTGTTTTATTATTTATATTTTCATAATATAAACAAATACTCATCTTCTTTATGAAAAATATTTCATAGTAATTTGAAAAACAATTTACCTATTGATTTTGAAACCATAAAATACAATATAGTGAATTGTGGTCATTCATGGGGACATCCTCAAAAACATCACTAGTGAAAAAATATATTTCCTCATTTTTTTTAAATTGATTTTTAACCCATTTTTATTCAAGTGATTTCATAAATAAATGTTTTGATTCATCTTTTAATAAAATTGATGTCGAAACATTAGCTAATATCAAATTTATAGGGTCTTTCAAAATTTGAATTTTTATAAAAAAACACAGGAAATATCCATCCTTATATGATTTAATATAAAAAACATGTAAATGATCTCATGGAGATTTCAAAATCGGTATTTTTTTAAAATAGTCATTGAATGTCCACCTAAAAAATCAGCTAATACTTTCAATGTTATATTTTAGAAAAAACTGATAATAAGATTCCAATAATTTTTATTCCATGTCCATTTATAGAAAAAATGACATGGAAAGTTGATATTTATTTAAAAAAATAGGATAAATTATATAAATATGAATTATATAATAAGATATAAAATGTAAAAAAATATAAAAGAGAGAAATAATATCTATAAAAAATTAAAAAATATCAAAATAAAAACAATTTCACAACAAAAATCAGAAATAAAATCTCTTAATAATAATTTTTTAATTATAATAACAAGTCGCATACCTAAAAATTTGTAATTTAATTATACATGGTTTTACTGGAATCATTCCATTGATATCATAAGGTTCATAAAACATTATAAGGAATGAGGTAGGGGTTACAAAATCATATATTTATTATATAGAATACTCTAGGGACACCCTTAAATATTTTATAACTAAATAAATTAAAAAAATAAAACATTTGTTACCAAATTATTAATGGATAGTTTTTAAATATAGTTTTATATATCTAGTAAACTGATTTTTTTTATATGTACCTAAATTTTAAATATTTTAATTGGAATATATCATGAATAAATCAATCATTGATGAAAAAATTTAAAATTATAAAAATTTGATTATTCCACATACATTTCTTATACTGATCTAAAAATCAAACGAGGAAACATACAACATATTAAAATTTAAATAATGTAACTTTTTACATAGTTTATAAGTATTGATATAATTATTTAAAACTATTTCAACAAAAAAACAACAATATAAAACCACCACCACAAGATAAGTAAATAAAGTAACACATTAGTTTTGAAAATAAATATTAAGATCAATGTTTATGGAAATAAAGTAGTAAATATGTTTTAATTAAAATATTTAAAAAACTATAAAAAATAATTTTGATTAAAAACATAAGTATACTATCAATGATATATTATCTATTGAAATATAACAAAAATGATTTGAGTTATTATACATTGAAAAGGTACCTTCCAAAAAAGTGGGTATATGAGGAATGACTGGAATTATATGACACACCTTCATAAATTTCTTAAAATCATTAAATTGGAGATTTATTATTCATAATTTGTATGTAAAAAAATTTTTAACATATTTTGTTCTTGTCAACGTATGATTATAATACATCAAACCATATAATATAGAAAATATGGTTGTGATGAAGCGGTGTATTATTCTTGTTCCATATTTCACCTAGATTGATTTTTATTTGTTTTCATTAAATCACTATAAAATATTATAAATAAATACAAGGAAGTAATAGAAAAATTTTATAATCAGCTAAGCCACCATGAAAACATTCACAACAAAAGGGAATATTGTAAATATAATGATAAAATTTAAAATCTACCCCCCAAAAATCACTATAGGGAAAACATGAAATGAAACATAAGAAAAGAAATATTAATTTTAAGTTTCTATGAAATTAATAAAGATTAAAATGATTAAATACAAATTTAGAAATTATAGATAACACATGCCCATAAAAACATTATTTAAATACAGTAAATCATTATAATAAGTGTATAAATACACCTCAATTTCATGAACACCTGAAGGATAATTTTGGTTTATGTGAAAAAATATATCTATAGATGAATTTCATAAAGCCGATATTAATATAAATAGTTTTTAAAAATTATAATGTAGACCTATTTGAAGGAAGATAATGTTACCATTAATCCATGTCCTAAAATGAAAAATAATTCCAAAATAGGGAAATGACTATGAAAAAAAGAGAAGTATATAAAATTACATTAGTATTAAATTCTAATGTGGATAGTAGGATGATGACGAGGTCAGACACCTATAAGAATAAAGATTAGTGAATGAGACTCAATGGATGAATATGGTCCCAAAATGTGATCGATTATAAATAAGTCAATGGTGGAATATCATGCAGACAAGTTAGATATAAATTAGAAAACAAATTATAATTTAAACCTAAAAGAAAAAATAAAGTTATCACCTCCAATATTGATTGTTTCAACAACTTATAGTCAGATTAACTTGAAACCCTACACCCTAAACCCTATACACTACACCCAAAACCCTACACCTCATACCCTAAACCATATACCCTAAATCCAAAATCATACACCATAAACCATATAACCTTGGCACCCAACACCATAAAACCTATTACCTATTACCTATTCCCAATACCCAAAACCCATCACATTATACCCTATACCCTACACCATAAGCCTAGGACCCAATAAATTATCCCCTAACCCCTATAGTATAAACAATAAACCCTATACCATAATCCTTAAAGCCTACACCATATACTATAAACCCTAAACCCTACTCATTAATCCCTAAATTCTATACCCTAAAATATAATACCTAAACCCTAAACCCAAAACCCTATAAAATATACCCTAATGCTTATTCCATAAACATGAAAACCTAAACCCTATAACCATAAATCAACCACAAAACTCCGCAAAACCCATATACCCTTCCCCATAAACCCTATACCCTACACTCTAAACCCTAATCCCTATACTCTATACCATATACCATGTACCCTAAACTCCAAATCACACACAATAAACCATATAAACTCTTCCCTAACCCCAAAACCCTACACACTAAACCCTATAAACTAAACCCTATAAACTACAACCAAATCCCAAAACCCTGTACCCTATACCTAATAACCTAAACAAAAAACTATAAACCCTTCACCCTTTTCGCTATACCCTTTATCATATACATTATATCTTATACCTCAAACCATAAACCAAACCACCTAAACCATATAACCTACTCACTTAGACTGAATCCCTATACTCTAAACTATATACCATATTAGCTACACCATAGACCCTACATCCAAAACCATATAAACTATACTCTAAACAATACACCCCAAAACATAAACCCCAAAACCTTAACAACAACAAAAACATAAAACCCTTTAAAAACTCCTATAAATATGAGTTTTATTTTGGTTAAAAACATATCTTAAAAAAAATATACCCATAACTATTTAGAAAAAAAACATTAACACATTAAGAAGATAAATTTCATAGTAAATATTATCATGAAAAATCATATAATGTAATTTTATTAGAAAAAAATTGTAGTTGTGATCATAAAACTCAAAATTATTAATTGTGCATTATAGTGAAAATACATGATAACACATATATTAACCCCTGTTTTCAATTTATCGATTTTATATGGGATTATATAGTGTTTTTGTGATAAAAAGTGAAGTTGAGATATATGATTTTGAAATTTTATTGATAAAGTTTTATAGTTTCCACCAAGGAGGAGATACATGCAAGTCTATCTAGTCATTCAATATATTTATTCTCATCCTCTGAATTAATTTTTATATATGATTCATTTATAGTTTTATTCCCAAGATGTTTTGGTTATAGTTCACTTCATGGAGTGGTGGTGGATCTCATTTCATATAGATTATATTATAATGATATGAATAGTTAGAGGTCCTTTTCACAACTGGTTTTTTCAACTAGAGTTGAGTGTAGACTTAATTTTCTTTCTAAGGTGTTTATTCATGGATATACACCACCTTTATGAATTTATTTAAAAAAATACCATACCCTTAAAGGTTACACAATCGAAACCACTTAAATGATACACTCCTCACACAAATTCCAACACTCTTAACTCACCTAATTACCAAAGCTATCTAACATAAACCTACACTAGGCCACCACATAAAATTCCCACCAAATGACTAAATCCCAAACTAATATTTCAAAAATTAATCCTTTCACTCCAAACCACACAGAATCATCTAAAAAACTTAACCAAAAACCAAATACACATAGATTAAATTCTTCCAACCCTCAACTTCACAGTAAAAATAATACAACCCCCTCAACATCCAACTCTTCCTACCAAAATTAACATCTCAAAAATTAACATCCCCACCTCCCCAACCAATTTTAATTGCAAACCACCTACACCTCAATAATAACAACTTATGAAAGATTTAGCCATCTAATGAATCCAAATTAATACAATTCAATATCCCCATCAAGACTAACAAAACACATCACCTAAATTTATACCTCTATTACACTGGTATAAATCTCCAAAATATTTAACCTTTCCAATGCAGACCCTTTGATAAAATTTAGTTTACTACGTAAAAATGGATCTCAAAACATATAGACACATGGAAAAATCATTAAAGGGGTGGAATTTCATATATTAATTATATATAAATTAAATATTTTCTATAGTGTTTCATGTTATGAGTCACCATATATAAATGATGGTATATCACTGCTCATTCATGTTTATAAAATCTAAATAACCCTCTGGTGAAAATAAACCCCCTCCTTGGGCCAGCTTAAAACTTCTCTCTTGGTTACTACCAAATATATTTTCTTCTTCTTTGGTAAATAAAATCCCACATGGTGTATTCTTTATTCTATGTTACTAAAATATAAACTTTTTATAATCCATGATGACCTCATTTAAACCTTTTTCCAACATTTTGTTCTTTTATTCACCTTTTACTATAAAAAAATTATTTTCTATTTACAATATATTTCTTCTCCCCCATATGTTGTTTTTATTATGTGGTATATTAGTACGATGATATATCCCACTATTCATGATAAAAAAATAAATTCCATTTCTTGTAGTTTTTGTTTATGTGTTTCAATATATATACTTTTTTTATATGTTTTTCCCTTTATTGAATTATTCCCAGAATGTTTATATTTCCTTTAATTTGATTTAAAATTTTTTATATGCTAATATTTTTCTACCTCTTTTATACGTCTCTGCTACTTTCATAGAATCAAAATTCATAGATTATGTGTAGAATTTTTTTTGAATATACCTTATATATATGTTATTTATTACCATATGATTTTATTATAATTATAATGATACATATTTGTTTTCTCATAACTGTTAATCTTAAGGATCCAAAGACCCTCTATAGTGTTGTATTTGTTTTTTTGTGGTTTTTATAACCTATTATAGATCTTTGACAATATCCTTTATCCTCTCATGGCATATGACGTGGCTCCACATATTTCAAATTGTTGAAACACCATAAATTATTCTAATGGATCTTTTCATTTGGGATATTTACATAGCTCTCATTTAGTTCCTACACCAGAACATATTCCCTCTAATGTCTTTATTACTAACAATCATTACCTGCTAGATTCATCTATCTCAATCAGTTATATTTTATTAAATATTTTTGGATATTATTGGAAGAGTTTGGTGAGATAACTCTTGGTTCATTGTGAGATATAAAATAAGAATAAAGTAAAATGAGGTTTTCTAAGGTTTATTATTCTTTTGATCCCTAGTGTAACGACATTATAAAATTGAATATTCATTATGGTGCCGATTTGGTGAACATATTTCATGGGTTTTTGGTGATTAATTGAAATATTGGATGCTAAAAAATTACTCCATTCATTGCAAATAAGTTTTATTCATGGAATATGACTCTTTAAAAATATCCTTTTTTCTGGTCATGTTTCTCACTATATTAGTTTTATATCCATGCATGATTTTTTTAGTAGTGGATGATGCTAACTCATCAGAAGGGCTTAATTCACACCACATGGTTCAACATGGTCAAACTACTCAGATGGATTATCTCATCAAACAACTTTTTGAATTCAAGTATGTATTTCATGCCAACTTTTCAAAGTAAAAAATTAGTGTCTAGTATGGTGGTTTCATCATGCATGTAGGATTCAATGTGAGCCAAGGAATATTAAATCTCAGTGATATTGTGTCTATTTATGATTTAAATTTTTATAAAACCAATGTCATTTAAAATGTTACAAAAAATCATAGTTTTATAAAAAAACATACCTATTTTTTTGGTAACCATCACATATGAATCAGTGGTTCTTGGAAATTATTGGGGACATATGGGATAATGTTTCCCAAAATAATTGGTATGGGATACTTCTAAATTTTAATGTTTGTGATCAATAAATTTTTATATAGATAATTTTGGTAGTGATATTTATTTCCTATTATGGGGAATAATTATTATTCCACTTATGGATCATAGTAAACAGAGTGATTCTCATAGTGGTCCGAAATAAATTCAACACCCAATCCACAAATGGGAAATAAATATTTTCTATATTATTATTTATGAATACTTACTTGGGAAAATATTTCACATAATTATTTTATATTTTTGTGCTAATGTTATTAGATAAGTTTCTTATGAGCCTTTCACAACTATTATTTGGTTTAAACATGAATCCATATGCATGAATTTGTCTCTTGATGGAATAACTTATAAATATATGGGATTAATATATTATAATTGAAACATGGAACTGAATTGAGAGATCATATTTATGAAATTAATAATATAATATTATATTTTCCCAATTTATATGATAAATTAAGGCATGAGGACCATTCCAAAAATATTATTCAATTAATTATAAGGATATTTTAAATCAATTAAATATTATATAATGTATAGAAAATAAAAAACAATCAAATAGGAGATGTAAAATTTATTATAAAATGTTCATAATAATAATGTTTCTATTAAATATAATTATAAGGGGTTTAATGTTTGGTTTAGATGTGAGTTAAGGTTTTGGATGAATAGAAACAATTCAATCAATGAAACAATGTTATAAATCCAATAAAAACAATTAAATATATTCAATACTAGTAAAATTTGTATTTTATAGAATTCCTTTTAAGCACATGAGTAATATTCCAAGAAATAGTATAATAGGTTTGATTCAATCATGATTGAAATTTATTTTAGCTAAATAAATAATGATTTGGTTATTTATTTTAAGCATGTTAAGAATTTATTCACCTTATTTTACATGTTGATGAAATTACCATAATTTATAAAACTATGATTCTCATAAATCATGTCAAGTCCCATCATGATTCTATAATTTAGATGAAGTACATAAGAGATATAAAAAATAATTATTATGGGAAAAAATATGGAAATCAAGAATAAGTCATTCCATGTGTCTCATCAGTCTTATGTGCAGAAGATATTAAATAATTACCTATTTGTCAAAATTAAGCTATTAGACATTCAATTTGTAAAATATATTAATATTTTTTTGGAATATTTCCCAAGTAATGGGAATGGGGATTTTTAAGGGATAATATTCTGTATTATAGAGTAACAAGAGGCCTTCTGTATGAAATTGTTTACACAAGGTCAAATATTTCCATTGTTGTGTGTACTTTGAGAAGGTTCAAGGGGAATACTTGTAATACTCACTAGAATGATTTTATGTAGAACTTTGGATTTTTTTTTTCTACTGATATTTACATTATATATATATATATAAATCAGAGTTTTCTTGATGACATTTTCAGTTCTGTAGACTATGATTATAGTGCTAACATTGATACTCATAAATCCCTCAGTAGTATTATGAATATAGATTAGGGATATCTGGTATTCTTGAAATTAATGTTTTATTATGATTCATACCTTTCCACTATTGAAGTGGAAGATATTAAATTCATCTAGCCAGTCCTGGAAGCTATATGATAGAGTCATTTAATCAATGAGTTATCTTTTTCTTTTAAAATTATAGTTGTTCACTATGACCACCAATTTTATTTAAAATTTTTAAAAACAATGTTTTCTATAGTATAACAAATAATATAAACATTATACTTAATTTTGTTAAAGATATTATATATTATGGTATGGTGTGTGTAAAAATGATACACACCATGGAAAACCTAACTGATAGTTCAACTAAGTTCATACCTTTTTCTAAATTCATATACTATATTGAATTGATGATCAGAGTCCCAATTTTATAAGCTATGTTCCATAACACCTTTTTAAAACCCATTTAATTAAAAGTTGTATTGATATTTAGTTTCCTCCTACATTGGTGGTGTTTCATTTAAATTTATTTACGCAATTTGGTATGCAGATGTTTACAAGACACTTTTTTGTGTCTCTAGTTATTGTATAGAATATGATTAAATGGTCTTCATATGGTCTTTATTCATTTAATTCATTTAAATTAATTTTTTTAATTGGCCTATATATTCATTATTATTATTTAGATCCAAATTCATTATGTCTAAGAAATTGATCACATGGGTCAAATATCCCCAATCAGTTTTCGGTGTGTATGTGGGTTATTATTGTAACTTAAAACAGATCTTACTCAATCTATATATCACTCTCACAACCTACAGTCTGGATCCGCATAACCCACATAACTATTAATAATTTAGATATTGAAATGACCATTTCGATATTTTCAATCCATGTGTCTTTTATCCTGAACCAATTCATGCACATATGCCTACTGATGTCTCACATTCCCACCATCATTTCATAAAAATTTCAACTCTCTAAGTCAAATGTCTTCAATTAATTTTTTTCTTTTGTTATTATTTAATGCGTTTGGTGAGTTAAATCTTGGTTCTTAGTGATATCTGAAATAAAAATTAGGAAATCCTAGGTTTCCTAACATTTATAATTATTTTGATCCATGGAATACCAATCTACTGAAACGAGTTGTTTGTTTTTCTGAATATTTAGGGTAATATCACAGTTTTGTATGATGGTTGACTTTATGACATATTAGTGCTCCATATATAAATCCTTTAATCATTACTAGGTTCTGGTTAAGGAACCAATCATGGTAAGTGGAACCTTTTCTTTTTCATGTCATGTTTGTCATTGTATCCTTTTTGTGTGTGTGTTATATTTTTTCTAAGAGTGGATGATGTTTAATTATCATAAAGGGGTCCATTTCCAACATCTAGTTCAACATGGTTGATATCCATAGATAAAATATCTGGATCATCTTATTTCATCCCTAAATTATATTCTTATTTATTTTTTTCATAGTAATTATTAATTATTTGATGTTGTATTTTCACCATGTATGTAGGATCAATGTGCTCTAAATCATGTTACATATTAATTTTTTTTAGTTTCCTTATTATTTCTATTTACATTATATTTAATAACACTTATCTTTTTTGTGAAAAATATTTCAAGGTTTCTAGAAAAAACTTCCCTATTAATTATGTAAAAATAATATACAAATTAGTTAATCTTAGATATTATTGTGGGCATCCGCAACAAATTCACTAATGGAAAATTAAATTTCCACATAATTTTTTTAACAGTTTTTTTGGGTTTAACCAAATTTTAAGTAGGTGATGTTATAAATAAATGTTTTGATTTCAATTTAAATAAAAATGATGTCTAATAAATAACAAAAATTTAATTTAAGGAGTCTTTAAACATAGTTTTTTATAAGTCAATGTAGATAATATATTTCCATGTTATTTTGATATAAATTCATCATTAAAAATATCACATTGAAATTAAAATTTAAACTTTTTATAATAATATTCATTGAAATTCCACCTAAAAAAGCTCTTAAGACTTTAAATTTCCTTTTTCCCAAAAAATGACGATGAATGTCCAAAGAAATTTATTTTATGTCGGTCTGTTGAAGAAAAAGACATGGGAAGTTGAATTTTATTTATGAAAATATAATAAAATGCCTGACCCAAAATTATCTGAAATCCTACAAAACATTAGGAAATAAAATAGAGAAAAACAACATATACAGTAGTGAATAAACCTATAAAAAACATAATATAACAACCAAAATTAGAAAAAGATTATCTAAATAGTATTTTTTAAAATTTATACAAAAAGAAACATTCTATAAAATTTTTAATTTAATCATACATGTTTTTCAATGAATCATTACTTTTTTATCATTATATTGATAAAAATTTATAATAAATAAGGTATGGGGACCCAAATAATACATTGATTTTCAAAGATATACCTCGGACATAGTTTTTTACCAACATGAATGATAAAAACATTAGTTTAAGAATTATTAATGGATTATTTTTAAATATAATATGATATATATTTATTAAACATATTTTAGTAAATACGTATCTAGAACATAGATATAGTATATTTGAATGTGAGAAAATAAGAGAATTGATTGAAAAAAAAATTTTAATATGTTAATAAATAGTAAGTCCTCTAAAATTCATTGTACTTCTTCAAACATGTAATGACGAAACATCTATAATATTCATATTTCAATGATTCTACTTCATTATCACTATGTTCTAGTCAAGGAACCATTCAGAGTAAGATAATCACTCTCTTTTTTATGTCTTGTTTGATATCGCATATATTTTCTCTCTATGTTTGAATTTATCCAGGAGTGGATGATGTTGAATCCTAATGAAGGGTTCCATCACCACCACATAGTTTAATAAAGTTAGAATATATTGATATTTTATCTATTTTATTTTTATTTAATAATTAAAATTTGTACTTATTTTTAATATATACTTGTAATAAATAATTATATGGGGTTATATTCTCATCATTCACGTAGGATAATTGGGTATCGAAGCATGTTACATCTTGTTTTATTTTTTTTCATTATGATTTCTATTTTCATAATATCAAAGAACAATCCTGTTATTTCTGAAAAATAAATCATTATTTTCTAAAAAACATACTTATTCATTTTGTAACCATAGAATACAAAATAGAGAATCCAGATCATTCATGGTGACATCCAAGACAACTTCACTACTGGAAAATAGATTTCAACATTGATTTTATTAACTTTTTTTTGAACCAATATTTATTAATTTGATGTTATAAATATTAGTTTGTAATATATTTTTAATAAAATGGATGTATAAACATTAACTATAATTGAAATTAATATGTATTTCAACATATCGATTTTTATGAACATACATTTAAAGTATATTTACTTTTCTTTTTTACTAAAAAACCAAAATAGAAATGATATAATGAAAATTTAGAAACTGGTTTTTTTTTTTAAAAATATTTATTGAATGTACACCATAATAAATAAATTAATCCATTAAATTATACTTTAAAAAAATGATTGTGAAAAACCAAAATATTTGATTCAATGTCATTTTAATGAAAAAATTACTTGGATAGTAATTTTATTTAATAAAATTGAATATATTACATGACAAAATTTTATCTAAAAACCTAAAGAAATGTAAAAAAATATATGGAAGAGAAATAAAATATACATCAATGAACAAACCTATAAAAACAAATATAATTTAACAAATTAATTAAGAAAATTATTATGTTAATAATAACTTTCAAAATTAAAATAAAAAGACACATAAAAGATAATTAATAATTTATTCATACATAATATTCCATAAAATGTTTTTTACCTCATTAGTTTCATAAAAATTACCCTGGAATAAGGTATGGGTTACCAATTCATAGAATAAATTTATAGGATATGTCTTGGGTATGACTACTGGTTTTTTTCCCCAATGAATGATATAAATAAAACATTAGTTTCTTAATTATTCATTTATAATTTAATAATATATTTTAATATTTAAAGTTAACTTATTTTTAAACAATATGTTCCTAAAACTGAAAATATTGTATGTTGGAATGTAACAAAATAAAACTAGGATTGATGAAATAATTTATATGAAAAAAATTATTATTCCAGTTACATTTCATATACTAATCAAAATTATTAATTAAAGAACTTCCATAATCTTCATATTTTAATTATATAAAATGGTTAATATTTTATAAGTATTGATATAATGATTTAGAAAATTTACAACCAAAAAATTTAAAACTACAACCACCTGATATGTATCAAAACAACACTATTTTTTTTGAAAGTCTAAAATAATATCAATATTTTTATGGAAATAATGATGTAATTATATTGCGATTAATATGAATCAAAAAACAATAAAAGGTTATCATAATTAATAACTTATGTTCACTATCAATGATATATTAACCATGAAAAAATAAAGTATTTATTTTAGGTTCTCTAATTTACAAATATTCTTTCATGAAAGTGGATATATATGGAATTGTTGAAATTATTTAATAAACATACATACATGTCATAGAATAATTAAAATACATATGCTAATTTCCAGATTTGTTTTATTAAAAAAATAATGTCATATTTTTTTCAAGTCAACGAATGATGAGAATACATAGAACCGTGGAATATAGATGACATGATTATGATGAAGTGGCTTAATATTCATGTTCTATAATTCCCCATGTAAGATTTTTTACTATTATCTTTAATCAAAATGAAATTTTATAAAATAAATAAAGCTAAGTAATAGTAAAATATTATAATAATCTGAGAAACAATGATCCCTTTCAAAATAATAATAGGTAGAATATTGTATATAATGGAAAAATGTAAACTCAATCTACCATGAAGAGCAATAGGGGACACATGAATAAAAATTTAATCAAAGTGGTTTCATTTTAATTATATTAGAAATTAATAAATATAAGACTGATTAAATAAAAATCTAAAAATTATAGACATAACATACCCAAATAAAACATTATTTCTATGTACTTGACCATTATATTAAATGTATAACTCCACCTTAATTTATTGAAATTCTTATACAACATTTAGGTTTATGTTAACAAATCTAGACATAGATGAATTTCAGGAATCCATTATTAATATAAATAATTATTAATAATTATATGGTAATTTTATGTTTAGGTAGATACGATTACCATTCATCAGGAGAGATACATGGAGGTGGCTTAGTTCAGGATAATAACAGTTCTGTAGTGTTTTCGTTCAATGATTATTTTGGGATAGGTGATTCACTCATTGTATAGATTCATGCATTGAATATGGCCCTAGATCACTATAAATCCAAATGCATCAATTTGGATGTTGTTATAATATGTTCATGGTCCTTCATGCATCTATTAAGAAACATATCTCCATTACATGGGTTTTTATGTATCAAATTAATAGATATATGCAACTCACCGCTGGCCAAGTGAAGTTCATACACACATATAATCATGGTAATCAAGCTAATGATTACCTAGCTTCCAGAATTACTCAAGTTCACCCCTTCTATTGCATTACTATATTGAGATCCATTACAAATTATTCGGTGGATATTTTGAGAGCTGATTATCTAAGCCTCCATTTTTATAGGACACCTTGATCTGTTTTTGTCTTTTGTATTCTCTTATAGTTTTAATTGCTTTAATTAGTAAAATTTATTATTATTGTGGATCAATGAAACATAAACGACAAGTTTGTAACCTTGAATTTTAATTCAATTTATTATGGGGATAATTGGCTGATAATGATGCGATATTTCCATAGGAATTGTGATTTGTTCATTAGATTCAATGGATGAATATGATACACAAATTTAATTAATTAAAAATAGGGAAATGGTGGAAAAAACTAAAATCAAGTCAGATCTAAATTAAAAAAATAATTCACAATTTATACCTCATAGAAAAATGAAATTCAACTCCGCTAATTGTTTTTATTTCAATAACATATAGTAAACACATGGTTTAAAGACTCGCTATATGTAAAAATACATTATTGTATCATGTATCTAAACGTCCACAAGAATGGGAATGTATAAATAAATAGTATTAATGGGAATAGGATGAAAATATAATTATATGAAACTTCAAGGTGAGTCTCTAATATGATTCATAACCCCATATGCAATGTAAAATATACAATTGGGTCCTTAACATGATTTAAAAATAGATAATAAATAAGATAATCCAAACTATTGACAGATAAATAATGTAAACAAAGAAAAAATTTAATCCAAACTAAATATGGAACATTTGTTTTTCAATGTTGTGATTCCTTTCAGAATATTTCAAGACATTCCATTATGGATGATAGTGTAACTATGTTTTATGTATATCAATGTATAAAAATTCCATTTCATTATATTTAGTATCAAATGTTTTATAATAAAAAATATCACTCATATGAAATTTTATTTAAATTACAACACCCAATTTCCCATAAAATCACAACTATGAAATCATTCAAAGGCATTATAAAAAAATAATTTATAAGGAGTCAATTTTTAATACACTTCAAAAAAATTAAACATTCATATTCTAGTAAGTATAAATAATTTTATCACAGAAAAATTGTTTAAATAATGTTTGTTCATATCATTTAAATAGAATAAACTATATAAAAATAGAAATTCAAAAATTATATCATAAATACCTATTTTATAAGATTAATCAAATTGATTATCACTACTAAAATTTGAATGTTTATTGTTATTGGGGAATTAGAAAATTGAAAAACTATATATCACAAAACAATATAAGAATTTTGAAACTATGAAATATTGAACCATAAAGGATATAGTCTATGTTTTCATTGACATGGTAATTGTGATACCACTTAATACATAAAAATTCATCAATTTATGGGTAGATGAATATTACTTCTTTGATCCCTATATATTAAATGAAAAAAGGAAGAAAAATCGAGTATTAATACCAAAAAAAATTTGTATGATAAAAAATATTTAAACATAATATTACATCAGGATAAGATTTTATTCATCATGAAAACAAAAAATTATATTATAAATGAAAGGAAATAAAGCAAGAATAAAATTATTAATAAAAAGAGTAGAATTATGGGTGAGTTTTGATAAGTTTAAAAGTAACTATTTAAGAGAAGTCATAACAATATGAAGAAGATGATGAATTTTAAACACTAGGACAATTCATTTTAATATCTAAATAGAAAACATCTTGGATGAAGTAATAATAAAAAAATCAAATTCATTAATAATTACAACGAAAATAATCAATGATTATTTTGGAAGTTGGAAGTGTATAGTTGCATTTTTTGGTGGTTATCCTAGTAGATAAATATAATATCCTAAATTCCAAAACATTTTGAAAATAAAGATAAGTTACCTATAATTTCCTAATAAACCTCAAAAAGGCATAAATTAATGGGTGTATAAAATGTTGTCTGATTAAAAAAGAGTAACCTATATCTGCATAAGGGTTGTATAAGTTTCAGATAAGTTATTGGAATCATTCAAAAATTATTTTATTCCTTATTTTATGCATAAAAAAATAGTAACACATATATCCCATAGAAGATTAAAGTCATAAATAAATTGTGAAATATAAACATTAAAATTTTTTCCTGGCTGTTTTGGTCGGCAGATCATCAATACATTCATAATATATTTTTTATTCATACATATCCTTGGAGAAAAGTTTTAAACAACCAAAAAAATAGGCAATAAATTATGTTGGCTACTGAGGATCAGATATGGATTCATTTCATATGTGCACATTCCCATTATAATATACCAAAATTCACTTCAAAAATCATGAAATGTTTTATCAAATATCTTCTAGTATGGTCAATCATTAGGGTGATGTATGATTCCAATTGGGATGTGCTCATATGAAAGCCATCTAAACTTTTTGAATCATTTGAAATAGAAATTGAAAATATCATATGAGGAATTATTTGAAGTTACAAAACTTATTAATCAAGATTTTTGATGTTGGTAACTAATAATTAATCAGAGTTGAATTATAAGAATTATTAGAAGGAATCATTGGAAGATAAAAAATTTCTAGAATAGAAGGTTTGATGTTGGTAACTAATAATGAATCATAGTTGAATTTTTCACCCATATTATATTGCGATGTCCCAAATTTAATAAATTTTGAACAAAATTCATATTCATTATTATATGAAATCTAATAATTGTGTAATTAATGTAAATTTTTATACACCATTCCTATTTGGAGAAATATTTTATTTTCTTCATAATCTGAATATGGAAGCTCTTTTCCTTCTAGAAGTATCTCTTTTAAAATTTCAAGTAACTTATAGATACTTTTATGACTCCACCCATTTTATAATTCAAATTTAAATAATCTCAAAATCATTAATAAGACATTATTTTTAGTGCAACCTATGAATAATGGTTTCTCAACATCTTTAAGAAATCATTCAATAGTTGATATTTTTTTTCAATGGTTTCAAAATGTACATAATGAATTAATTATTCAATATGATTATATTTATAATTCTTAATATTTTAATAAGGATTAGATGTTGAATATTTCATTCTTCCATCGTCACCGATATGACATGTATAATTATAGAAAATCACAATGAAAATGAGATGATCCATGATTTCTATATAATTTAAATTTCTCAAGTTCAAACATATCACACAAGGACATAAAACAAAATATTTGGATAAATGATTTTATTTATAAAATTAAAAGAAATAATAAACTCATAATTCATATTCCTCAGGTATTATTTTTAAATATATCCATATATGATCCCTTAAGTACATAGTATGAAAATATGAAAGGTGAATATGTTAAAACAGGAAAAATAATATTAATATATAAGAAACAAATAATATTTAATCATAAAATAATATAATTTAAATAATAATAATTGAAAACTATTTTATCAAAATGGATAATAATATAAAATGGTAAAAAATATTTTATAATTTTTTATTTAAAAATATTAAAAATAATTTACATTTAAACAAATTTTACATAAATTATATTAAAAAAATAGCATACAAAAACTTATTAAAAGATTATTAAACATAAATAATATAATAACTAAAATAAACATTTCATAAAATTTTGTTATCATAATAAATAGTTATACATCATTTTCTATACAAAAAAATATTATAACAAAAAATTCATCATAAAAAATAAATTAAAAATTATTATGCAAAATATATCTTGAATTATAGACAAAAATAAAAAAATTTATAAAAAAATCACTTACAAACAATTATCATAAATATATATATTATTTGAAAAACATTATTCAAACATTTATACAAAAATAACATATAAAAAATTATAGAAACAATTATTAAAAAATATGGCAACTAATTATTATGGAATACATTTATTATAAAAAACAATTAAACATACAAAATATAATAACTTACAAATGAGTTTGATATCATAAATGAATCATTACAGTATTTAAAAAATCTCAAAAAGGGAGATTGATAATGAAAAATACGTCATGATTTCAGATATACTCAACAAGAGTCCATGTTAATAGAGAAAAATCTACATTATTGATAAAAAGTGAGTGCACGAATGATGTAAAAAAGAACAAAAAACTCAAATCATGCTTGTGGGTGGACCGTAATTGGTTGAGGATCATGATATAATAATGAATGATGGATGCATCCAGAGAAAGAACACAAAACATGGATGAAAATTGAAAGAAAAAGATAATATAAGGTCATTTAATATATCTACGTCCATCGTCATTCAAGATATAGTTGATTATATGGGTTTCAAGTAAATTAAAAATAATATTTTTGTTATAGATATATTTTTAAAATAACATTCAATATTTTGTTCTTGATAATCAACATTAAAGAGTATATTAAATCATTTTGAATAGTAGTTTTAAATAAAATCAATGTTACTGATTTAGAATATAACATTTTTTATGAAAGAAATGTGAAAATAGACTTTGTTATTACTTTTAACATTGACTACCATTAAAATCATTATAAGAACTTTTTTAATAACTTTTAACATCAATTTTTTAGGAAAACCTAAATTACAAGTAATACCGTAGTCTATTAAAGATTTTTTTTTTAAACCTATATGAAATGATCTCCCCATTATTTGTATCATTGGTTTATAAAAAACAAAATTAAATTACATGTTATATGGTGACATTCCTTTTTAAAACATCAATTTTACTGAAAATCCTTACGAAAATATACAATTAATGAACTCGAAGGACCACTTTAGGTATGATGTCTTGGAAATTAGGTAAATATTCTATGAATTACATAATTATAACCTAATAATTTTTATAGTCCCCTTACTATACATATCCATAGTTTTTACCTATGTTACGTTTATTTCACCTAAAACCCCGAGGGCATACATCAGTGAATGCAGTGGGCATAAATCCCAGAAAGAGAATAAAGAAAATAAACAATTAGCATGAGATAAATAGGAAAACATTTATGATTGATCATATAAATCTGTGTAATATCACAGAATAAATAACTCATATCATAACATTTATCTAACGATACAACATAAAAATAGGACATTCAGAGAATACACCAAGGATTATCACCATGGATATAAAAATAATAATTACTAAGGTTATTTTATGATGTAACATAATTATTTCCTCTATAATGAAAAATTACTTAACTAATTAATTGGACAGTTATAATAGGGCACCATTAATAATACTTAAATAATTTTATCCACAATAGTCCTAAAGGATATTGCTTCATCGAAAACCCTAGAAATAAAAAATTGGTTTCATATCAAGATCATTACATACAAAGTGTATAAATTCTATAACATACCATAATTTTGGACCCATAAAAATGGAATATGAGTATCATATTTTTATATCCAAGAATCACTATGAAATTTTAATATTTTTGTGAATACCCATGGAAGAGATTTTGGTATTCATTATATAATAATCTCCCATGTATAAAAAATAAATTTCATGAAATTAATTCAGAAACGTGATAGTAAATAGTGTGTCTTATGGAATGGGAATAATGAGATGGAATGAAGGTATCCCATTTTTAAAACAATATTTTGGTAGTATATGGATGAAAAAAAATCATCGATAAATGGAAAAAATTAATACACATAGAGGACACCTAATAGAGATGTACATTAATGTACATGGAGGTAAGGACAATTCCCTTACCTTTAAGAGTTCCTTTCTAATTCTTGTAGTGGGAAAACATAAGACCGTGGATAAACCGTGGTAAAATCATAGAGGATATATATTGAGGGTAAATGGGAAAAACATTATTCCTTATTGGTCTCACCCAAATAAAATAACGTTTTGAGGGTTTGTTGGTCGGATTGGATACTCATCAGGGGGTGAATTGAGTACCAATTGAAATTTATTTTAAAAACATTTAGGATTAAAATCCCTGAAAATAAAACAGCCCAGTTAATTAAGGCGGTAAGATATAAATGATTTATTGTTCAACAGGTTTCTCAATGGTTGATTAATCCTATGCTGAATCAGTGTGAGTACTAATTCAACGTTTGAAACAAGTTTACTAAAAGAATCACATATACACACTAACCAAAACTAACTATTAGAGTGAATGAAAAACAGATTTCTATTTTTGAAAATATATGCAGTAGATAAATGTAAAATAGAGTACATGAAAGTTGAACACATCAATTTAAATAATAGGTTCAGTCTTAAGACAATACCTAATCCTCTCCACTTGGTGATCACCTGTCACCAAGAAGTTATATTAAAAAATGATACACAGCCTGTATCGGGATTTACCAAAGTCTTCACAAACTGCCAGGGTTTAGGAACCACTTCTATAGTTCATCATGTGAATTTAAACTACCAAGCCACACAATGCTTCTTCCACATTTATGCGTGGGAAACAAACATAAAGAGAGTTTGGTATGGGGATTTTCAGTATCCCTTTGTTCAAGGACAAGATTCAGTGTGTGTATGATTGATTGACACACTCCTCAAAAATTTAAAATATTAAACATTGTAGAGAAAATGATATTAGGAAGATGTTTAGAATCCTCTATGTGTTGGATGATCAGCTCTGGACTCCTTGAAATAAATGAAATGAAGATATGGTCCTTCTATGCATGTTGCCTCTAAAACCGAGTGTCTAAACTTCTATGTTCTTACTTCCAGATGTATAGATCATCATCTTCTTGGGTCAGATGCTCTTTTTATCACACCACCATAGCTTTGAAAATGTTCTTTGAAAATGTTCTTCCAAAAGATCATTGTGAAGCTACAGGATGTCCAGGAAGAATGAGATATTGAGTGTTCTTCATCATGATACTTGAAAATGTCAGGTACTGGGTGTATATCCACTCTAAATTTCATCTTTATATATATATATATATATTTACTTTTTCCAGCTCTGATTTCACTTATTTAATTTAGTAGGGGATGACAAGAGGAATGATCTACCCATGTGTGGTCTTCCTCGTACCTCGTACGGTTTCCTGATATGCCTGCAAATGTCATTAAATAATGTTTGGTGCATTAAATAGTCCATACAAGACCGTTATGACAATATAATGAAAACTAGTAAAGTAAATAATAGGTTATTATTTTTCTAGTAGAAGATGTGTGTCACATGGTAGACTCCCATAATAGGATCTTCAATTGTGGAATTCATCGGTAGGCTCTTCAACAATAGGCCTTTGTTAGTTTTCTTCATTCAGTAAGCTTGATCAATGGTAGACTTCAATTAGTATGTTTCTAATAGTATCACTCTAACAGTGGACTACTTCAACAGGGACCTTTTCCAATGGTAGATTCTATCAATAGTTAACTTCAATAATGGTGCAGTTATTATATCAGTAGGCTTCTACTAATGGTATATTTGAACAACATTGGACTAAATTGACAGTAGGAGCAATCTGGAAGAAGCCTTCTACTAACGGTAGACATGACAAAGGGTAGACTTGAACTGTGAAGCTCTTAACAGAAGACTGGAGATTGAACTGTGATGCTCTTAATAGAAGACTAGAGAAAGAGTCTAACAGTGGACTTCTAACAGAAGCCATTTCACAATAGTGACCTATAATGGTGACTCTTTCTCTATAGGATTTGATAAGAATATCAACAGTCGAATTTCGACAGTGACCTTGTACCAGTTACTTCCAACAGTGACTGTAGATCTTCAAAGGTGACTTAGAGTAACATTGATCTCTAACAATGACCTTGAGCGACATGCTCTGACCAGTAGCCTTTAACATTGAACTTATACTTAGGGAAACATAAACTATAAGCTGATGCATCAAAGTCATGAGACTAAATATATATATTGTTCAGTAATTATAAAGACATATTAAAAAGGATTAGAAAATGACTTAATACATTATAATCATATAATTAAACATGATTTGGGATTATCAAAATAGGTGAGTCCAAAAATATCTCCCTTTTTGATAATCACAAATTATGCCAGTTTGTATTAAATATAGGTAGCACAAATAAGCATATAGTACAGTTATTAAACAATGATCACAAGAGAACCATAATTCAATTGTGGTTTCCCAAGTATCAGAGATTAATATGAGTATACTTTCTGAGGATATTGGTACATGGTATTAGAGAGAAAAGAAGAGAAACAAAATCACAAGATCATATTAGCGCATTTCTCCCCCATTGTGATTTGAAAAAAGAAATATACAGAGAGAATACTTGTATTAATGTAATGACATTACATGGACCAAAATGAATACATATTACCTATCAAAAGACACAAACAAACCCAATCCACATCCGCATCAGGAAAGTGTTCTTTCTCTTTGGAAGAAGATGATGGAGAATGAGCATGTGGATCAGCAGGTTTTGGAATTGCTGCTAGAATGACTGGAGGGGCAGCAATAGAAGCACCTGTGGGACTGTAGGGGATATCTCTTTAAGGTATCAGAAGAGTAAGGATTATGATGGCCACAACAGGAGACATCATGGAAGAACTACTAGGTAGAGATGCATGTAAGGCATGAGGTATTATGACAGGGGTACAGTATACATGAATAAAGGGTAGAAGTAGGTTTCTAAAGTCCATAATAGTGCTTTCTCCACTTTCGATAGTAGATATGACATCATAATTTTCCTCCATAAATTTATCTAAGACTGGAGTCAACTGGCCCATCCAAGTGACTTGTTCCTTTAAGGCTCTGGTGACTGGAGTCAACTACCTTCTAAACATCTCTGGTAGTGGTGATAATCTGAGTCACAGTTTGCGTGTCAGGTGCACTGACACCCGATATATTTTCTAACTCTTTACTGAACATTGTTTTGAATGCTGACTGGTCCACAGGTGGAGCAGTGGAGGTTGAAGCAGAGGCAGAGGCAACCAAAGGTGTTATTGTGAAAGAAAATGTTACCATAAAAGACTTGGTCATCCCACTGATGATCTTCTTCACATCATCATCATGTCCCTCTACATGAGCTTCCATGGATTCCTTAAAACATTCAAACACTGGAACCATCTATTGCACCACATTTCTGATATAGTGAATGTCTTTGTATGATTGAGACTTAGAGATCATACAATATTCTATAGAGATAAGAGAATTTTGTAGAGATTCGGCATTCTGTTACATGCTTGAAAACTGATTTAGGCAGGCCTTCACTTCATGCATCATCTCTTCCACAAATAAACCCGAGAGAAAGTTCCATTGACTTTTACAATTTTCTCAGCTCTTCAAAAAAATAGTTCTTTAAATATTCAACTGATATAGCCCAAGACTCCTTCAACTCAGTCTTCATGGAATTAAGATCATCACTTGTAACTATATTTTCAGACACAACTACTGGAGATCGTTCAATCAAATTGTTGGACACAATGTCATCCATAACAGATTGAATGGATGATATCAATGATTTTTCTATACTCCGAACCTCTTCCACAAGACTAGTCTTAAGATCAATCTTCAAACGATCCCGATCACCTTTCCTGACCACATCTTATGGTAACATCTCAGATAGGATATTATAATTGACATGAGGTCAAACTGGCATGTGACTATCCTCAGAGTCAGTGTAATCTAAGCCATGTATGACAAAACCTGGGTCTTCTACCCAGTCTTCAATTTCATCAGCTACTGAAACATTTCCAAGTCTATTCTGATGTCCCCCCTCACTTGGAGCATGTTCCTGAATAATCTCCTCTGCTTGTTTTATTCTAGGTAATTTTACAACATCCTCTTCAGTTCTAGAATATTCATCCGTTGTCTGATCTAGTTGTCTATCAGATGGGGGAGTCATAGCCTCTTCCGAGTAATCAATGACCTCAATTTCAATGGCAGTAGATTCCACTTCTGCTTCCCAGTCAGACACTGTCTTGTCTGTATTACCTATCAGAGGACTTAAACTGATCTCCTTTCCTTCACTGTTCTCATCATCAGCTTCAGCAATAGCAGCCTTCGTCCCTTCATCTTTATCACCATCCTCCATTGACTCACGAGCTGAATGGTCTGACTAAGTAGCTTCATCCTCTTCAGAGGTGTCTCTAACAATATTCTGAGATACTTCTTATTCTTCACTGGTCTAAATATCATTGTCCCTTAGAATAGTCTCTCTTCTTGGAAATTATTTTGGAGGGCTAGGTGCTCCGAAATATATATTCCATACAGAACTGGCAGGTAAATCAGGATCACTCCCATCATCAATGGGGGTGTCTTGTCTTTCAGATTCTATAGCTCCTTCAATTTCCTCCTCATCATCTGAATAAGCTGACTCTGGCTCATCAGGCAGCAGTCCTAGATCTCTATTTTCTTTTTACCTAGATGGGTGAGTAGTAGGGTCAAAATTATCTTACACTTTTCCTTTATCATTCACCCATTCCTTCTTCTAGGTATTCCATCTAAATTTCATGAATTTCCAGATAACCTTGGAGATAAAAACACTGTACTTAGCCACTATCATCTCTTCTTTATTTCCAGCCACACCCTTTACCTTTAGCATTACTGATATTATATTGGCATGGAATAAGGAATTAGACATTGAACTAGCCTTAGTCATATCCTCCAATTCATCCATCAGTATCTTACATAAGTTGATCATCTCCCCATGCTTCAGCATGTACAAAAAAAAGATGTCCTTATACTTCAGTAATGAAAAATCCCATCTCTTGGGACTAATCACAAGCTGAATGAACATAAATAAAAGTCTTTCATCTCCATTCATCTCAGTTGAAATGATCTGCCTTGATTTTCCATTCCCTGTCACCTCTTCTAGATATTTTTCATACTCAATAATCTCACTGTCTAGAGGAGCCCATCCAGAATAGTATTCATAAACTCCTTCATGAGGGACTCTCAACGAAGTAGCCCACTTGGCATAAGATAATCTAAATTCATTTCCATTGACTCTAGATACTAGTTTTTCCACGTCATCTTCTTTTTCAAACATCAGGTATTCATTGAATTTCTTCACAAGCTTCGGGTAATATGACATATTTTTTTTGGCAAAGCATTCGACCCATCCTTGGTCTTCTAGTGCTTCCAGCACTAATGAATTGGTCGACAACATCCACTCTTCACTCATCTCATTCTCGTCACGATTCCTCTCTTTGACAAATGAGGGTTGACTAGTCCCATAGGGGTACTACTGGTTCCACTGGACTTGGCTGGATCCATCTTTGGCTTTGCCACAACCTCATTGACAGAATGGGGTCGCTTGGTTCGTGCCATAGAGGATCGAGGTGGTTTGTAGGTTCAAACGAAGAGTTAGGGTTTAGGAATATTGAGAGCTAAGGTTAGAGATTGAGGTAGAGATTGTATTTAGATATGTTTGTAGCTTATGATTTATCATTTAGGTATTAAAAAAATATAAAATAGGAATAATAAAAAACGGTTCAGATTCTCACCAAACTAAATGGTGAAGACAAATAGTGAGGTATCCAACAGTGATGTTTAAACGGTGAAGTTCAACGGTCAGGTATAATAGTGAGGTGCTTATCAGTGAGGTTTGTGAGTGAGGTATAACAGGGAGGTTATTATATGTGAGGTTCAACGGTGAGGTGCAACGGTGAGGTTCTTATCAGGGAGGTTCAACGGTGAGGTTTCCAATACTGAAACTAATCATACCTAACTCATGAGTGATATAATTTAATCTCTAATAATTCAAAGTCTTTGTAAATATATCAGCCAATTTATGTTCAGTGACAATGAATTCATGAGTAAAATCACCTTTTTTATAATGATCCCTCAAAAATTGATGTCTCACATCAATATTCTTTGTCCTAGAATGAGATACTAGATTTTTGGAAATGCTAATGGAACTTGTATTTTCACACTTTATAGAGACATGTTTGAATTGATATCCATAGTCTAGTAATGTGTGTTTCATCCAAATAATTTGAGAATAGTAACTACCAGCAACTATGTATTCAGCATCAGCAGTAGATAATGGAACAAAAATTATGTTTCTTACAACACCATGATACTAGTGACTTTCCCAAAATGTGACATGTCCCGAAGGTTCTTTTTCTATCTAATTTGAAACTGGGAAAATCAGAATCAAAATAACTCAACAAATAAAATGATTGTCCTTTTGGATAAAATAGTCCTAAGTTGGGAGTATATTTGAGATATTTAAAAATCCATTTAACATCAGTTAAATGAGACAATTTCGGATTGTCTTGGAAGTGAGTACACATACATTAACTGAACATAATGTCAGATCTACTAGATGTAAGATAGTGTAGACTCCCTATCATACCTCTATAGTTGGTTTGATCCAATTGTTCTCCATCTTCATCAATATATAACTTATATGTGGTAATCATAGGTGTGTCAATTCCTTTAATACAATACAAGGAAAAACGTTTTAAAATATGCTTAATATATTTACATTAATTCAAACCAATGACATCTTTATTTTGAATGATCTAAAATCCATGGAAAAATTTGAGTTCTCCCATTAAACTCATTTCAAACTCATTTTGCATCATTTTTGAAAAATCAATACATAAAAAATTTTTAGAACATCCAAAAATAATATCATCTACACAAATTTGTACTATCAGAACTTCTTTGGAAATTCTTTTAATGAAAATAGTAGGATCAGTTATTCCATTGGTAAATCCTTTTGAAATAAAAAAAGAGCTGAGCCTATCATACCATGCTCTTGGAGATTTTTTTAAACCATATAAATCGTTAGAGAGTTTAAAAACATGATTTGAAAAATGGTGATTTGTAAAACCATTGGGTTTTTCAACAAACACATCCACAACTATATACCCATTTAGAAAATAACTTTTAAAATCCATTTGATAAAGTTTAAAATTTAGATGAGCTGAATATGCAAGTAGTATTCTAATGGATTCTAATATAGCTACAGGTGCAAAGGTCTCTGCATTGTCTATTACTTCTTCTTGGATATATCCTTGTGCAGCTAACCTAGCCTTATTTCTAAAAATATTTCCAGACTCATCAAATTTGTTCCTAAACACCCATTTAGTACTGATTGTCAAGGTTTCCTTAGGTCTTTCCACTAATTCCCAGACATTGTTTCTTTGGAACTAATTTAACTATTCTTTGATAACCATTACCCAAAATTAATTATTGATACCATGATTAATATTTTTGGGTTCACGTTGTGAAATAAAAGCATTATGTTCAACGTGGTTTCTTAGAGGGGCTCTTGTTTGTGTTCCTCTATTTATATCACCTACAACAGCATCTAGAAGATGATTCTTAAGAGTCTTAATGCCTCTTGGAAGGGTTTAACTAGATTCCTCATTGTTGTCTGTTGGTTCATAATCTGCAGGTGTAGATTCTGGAAAATTCCTAGAACTGGATACTTTTATAGGGGTTTTACTATCTTTATCATCAAGGTTCAGAATTGACAAATCATCCTCATGATGTTCAAGAGAGTTTTTATGTTCATGTGGATCAGTCTCATCTAATTTTACATGAACTGATTCTTCCACACATTTTGTTTTCTTATTGAACACTCTATAGGCTTTACTTGAGATAGAATAACCCAGGAAAATTCATTCATCACTTTTGGGAGAAAATTTGTCAAGATTATCATTAGTATTAATAATAAATACTTTGAAACAAAAAACTCTAAAGTAATTAACCTTAGACTTTCTATTGATCCAAATCTCATAAGGGTTTTTCTTTAGAAAATATCTAACTAAAACTCTATTGATAGTATAACAAGTTTTATTTATTGCTTCGGCCTAAAAATAGATCGGTAAATCATTCTCATTGAGCATTGTTCTCGAAATTTCTTGAAGGGTCCTATTCCTTCTCTCGAGGACTCCATTTTGTTGAGGTTTCTTTGGGGTATAAATGTTGTGACTATAGCCATTGTGTGAGAAGTAAGATTCAAACTGATGATTTTCAAACTCATGACAATGATCACTTCTCAGGTTCTTGATATTCTGTCCAGTGCGATTTTCTAAAAACATGGAATATTTGATAAAAAGGAACAATATTCACTTTTGTGAGCTAGAAAGTACACCCAAGTATACCTAGAAATGTCATCTACAAGAAAATAAACATAGTGCTTCCCATTGAAACATGAAACTCTTGATGCTGTAAATAAATCAAAGTGAACCAACTCAAGTGGTTGATATGTTGAAACTTCATTCTTTGGTTTGAAAGAAACATTGTGTTATTTTCCCTATTAATAGGGATTACACACTCTGTGTAGTGGGAATTCTAATTTAGGTAAGTCTCTAACTAAACTTTTCTTAGATAGCTTCCTATGTGAGTGAACATTGCAGTGTCATATCCTTATGTACCATATCCATGATTCTTTATTGAATGAATTTATGCAGGAAACATTTTGTTTGGCTATGGAATTTAGATCAAAACATATACATTTTAATTTCTACATGCAGTGAAAACTGAATCATTTTTTTAATTAAAAACATTTCATTCATCATTATCAAATTTAACATTAAAACCATCATCACATAACTGAGATATGCTAATTAAATTGTGATTTAATCCATCAAAAAAATGTACTTTAGAAATTAATATTGTATCAGGGTTACCAATTTGTCCTAAGCTTATGATTTTTCCTTTTTCATTATCACCAAAGGTGACATTCCCACCATCAACATTAATTAAACTCTTGAAGAAATAATAGTCATCTGTCATATGTCTTGAAAATCTACTATCCATGTATCGTAAGGTCTTACAGGAACTCATTAAACAATGTCCCTGCAAAACAGATTAAACTTGGGGTAATTTTGGTACCCAGATCTTCTTGGGTCCAGAGAGGTTAGCACGTAAAACATTGGGAACCCATATTTTCATTATAGGTTTTATAGAATCAAAAAACACATTTTGAGACATAAATATTTTCATTGTACCTTTAGAAAATTGTTTCTCAAAATATGGTCCATAACTAGAACTAGTAGTGAACTATCTATATTTTGCAACAAATTTAGTTTTGCTAATTTGTCTCTATCCGAGCTGATATCATAGACCAGTTGTATACATTGGAGAAATATTCTTTCCTAGAAACTGTGTCATGTTTTCCCTACCAGCAGTGAACTTATCAAGATCCTATCTTAATTGTTCATTATATAATTTGAACTCTGTATTTTCCATTAGCATTTTAGAAAATTTCTCTTTTTATATGTTCAGAATTGACTTGTAATTTTCATTTAAAGAATGTTGTCTTTTTAATGACTTATATTTGTCCTTGAGTTAATTAAAATTATCCTCAAGAATTCACAATATTCAAATAATTATACTTTAGTCATATCTTCATCATTATGATAGTCATTTTTATAATAAGTATTATGCACATGGGAATTAATTGTTACCTCAGATATATCTGCCATGAAGCATAGATTGTCATGTTTGTTCTGTTCTGAGCCTGAAACATCATATCCACTCCAACTGTCTTCTGAAGCACTCCAAGTTTCAATCATCTAATTTTTATACACTTTTTCGTTATCCATATTTTTTCTCCTGAATTTCAACTTGGGGGTGTCTGCTTTCTCATGACCTTTTCATTTACATTCATAGAACACTATTTCACTTGTATTCTCATTCCACTTCTTGTCTTTCTTCAATTTTCCTTTTATAATCATATTTACTTTGAATTTTGACTTCCTAGAGAATTTATTCTTTCATTAGATCCTTTTGAATCTTCTGGAAAGTTGTGCCATCTCCTCATCACTATCTAAATTTGACTCTTCACTTGTAGAACTGTCTACAGGTACTTGAAGTTTTTCTTTATCATTTCTTTTTGAGAAAGAAGTCATGAATGATATTGACTTCTTTCTTGGTTCTTCTTTTATTTATTGATTCACCTTAATATTTTCTGCATACATCATTAGTTTTCCAATTATCTCATTTACTTGTAGCTTGGTGATGTCACAAGATTCTCGGATTGATACAGAAGTTTATCTCCATCTGTCAGGTAGGGATCTAAGTAGCCTCATGATTTGGTATTTGTTGTCCACTGGTTTTCCGAGAAGATTCATGGTGTTTACTATCTCATTAAACCTGAGATATATTTCAGAGATAGGTTCATCAGGATTCATTTTTAAATTATCATATTTTATAGTATAGGTATTTAATATCATTTCTTTAACATTGGTTGTTCCTTCATAAGAAACAACCAAATTATCCCAAATGTCATAATCAGTCCTACAGGAAGATATTATGTTGAATTCATAATCATTAAAATCATAGTATAAGTCATTCATTTCTTTACAATTATTATTATAAATTGTCTTAGTTACTTGAGACCATGTATCCTTAGCAGTAGCATGAAAGGAATTTTTCTCTTCAATTGTGTCCCATTTTTCACGTCCTAAGCATTCAAGATACATTTTCATTTTCAATTTCCACTGAAAATATTTTTTACCATTAAAGAAAGGCAGTATGTTAGTAGAAGCACCCTTAACAAGGTTATCCATAGAAAATTAAAAGGTTAAAGAACTGAAAATTTTGATATAACAGAAATTTTGATATCTTTAGGATACAACTAAAATCACAGTTGAAAAGAAATTAAAAGTCTTGAAAAATAGGTTTGATGGTATGAATAAAGATTCATCTGATACGAAGGGTTGGTCGGAGTGGATACTCAAGAGGGGGGTGAAATGAGTACAATTTAAAATTTTTTTAAAAAACATTTATGATTAAAATCCCCCAAATTAAAAGATCCCAGTTAATTAAGGCAGTAGAGATATAAATTATTTATTGATCAACAGGTTTCTCAAAGGTTGAATAATCCTCAGTTCAATTAGTGTGATTATTAATTCAACTTTTGAAACAAGTTTATGAAAAGAATCACATATACACACTAACCAAAACTAACTATCAGAGTGAATGAAAAACGGATTTATGTCTTTGAAAATATAACCAGCGTAAAAATGTAAAGCAGAGTACATGAAAGATGAACACAACAATTTAAACCAGAAGTTTAATCTTAATCCAATACCTTATCTTCTCCACTTGGTGATCGCCTGCCACCAAGCCGTTATATTAAAAAATGATGCACTAACTGTATTGAGATTTACAATAGTTTTTACAAAATATCCATGTTTATCAACCTCTACCACAGTTCTTTGATGGAAAACAAACTACCAAGACACACTAGGCTTCTTCAATAGTTATGTGTGGGAAACAAATGTAAAGAGAGTTTGGTATGGAGATTTTCAGTGTCCTTTGGTTCAAGAACAAGGGTTAGTGTCTGTAAGATAGATATAGACACTTCTCACAAATGTAAAATACTAACCACAATATATCTAAAGATTTTAGGAGATGTTTAGAATGCTCTATGTGTTGGCGGATCAGCTCTAGACTCCTTGAAATAAAGGAAATGATGTTTTGGTCCTTCTCTATAAGTTGCCTCAAAAAAAGAGTGTCAGAACTTCCATGTTCTGACTTCCATATGTATATATCATCAGCTTCTTTGGTCAGAAACTATTTATAACACACCACCACAATATTAAAAATGTTCTTTGCAAATGTTCTTCCAAAAGATCTTTGTGAAGCTTTTGGATGTCCACGAAGAATGAGAGCCTGAGTTTTATTCTTCTTGATACTTGAAAATGTCGGGTACATGGTGTATATCCCCTATATCATTCTTTTTATATTTATATATACATATATATATATCCTTTTTCAAGATCATATTTCCCTTATTTAATTCTGCAAGGGCCGACAAGAGGAATGATCTACCCTTGTGTGGTCTTCCTCGTACCTTGTACGGTTTCCAGATATGCCTGAAACTATCATTAAATAATTTCAGGTGAATTAAATAGTCCAGACATAACCGTTATGACTATATAAAGAAAAATAGTAAACAATATGTTGTCATTTTTCTGGTAGCGGATGTGTGTCACATGATATACTTCAACAGTAGGCTCTTCAACAGTGGACTTCATCGGTAGGCTCTTCAATTGTAGACCTTTAACAGTAGGCTTCAGTCAGTAAGCTTGATCAGTGGTAGACTTAAATCAGTATGCTTCTAACAGTAGATCTATAACAAATGACTTCTTCAACAATGACATTTTCCAGCTGTAGACTGTCTCAAAAGTTAACTTCAATAATGGTGGAGTTTGTCTATCAGTAGAATTATACTAATGGTAGATTTGAAGAACAGTGGACTACACAGACAATAGGAGTTGTCTGGAAGTAGCCTTCCACTATTGATAGACATTTCCAATGGTAGAATTTAACTATGTAGAACTTAACATAAGAATAGATATTGATCTATAAAGATCTTAACATAAGACTGGAGAAAGAGTCTGACAGTGGACTTCTAACAAAAGTCGTGTCACAATAGTGTCCTGTAATGGTGAATCTTTGTCTATAGGATTTGATAAGAAAATCAAAAGTAGGCTTTAGACAGTGACCTTGTACCGGTAGCTTCCAACAATGACTGTAGATATTCAATTGTTACATTGAGTGATAGTGACCTCTAGCAGTGACCTTCAGCGACATGCTCTTACCAGTAGCCTTTAACTGTGAACTTATACTTAGGAAAACGTAAACATTGAACTGATTCATCAAAGTCATGAGACTAATAATATAGATTGTTTAGGAATTATAAAAACATATTAAAAAAGATTAGAAAATGACTTTATACATTATAATCATAGAATTAAACATGATTTGGAATTATCAAAACTGGTGAGCCCAACAGGGTTTACGTGGCATCTTATAGTGTAGGTTGGGTTTTTGATTCCTCAGAAACCTTAGAAGAAACAGAAAAACACATACATTATAGGTATTTTTTATTCTATGAAATGGAAAAATATTTTTTGATTTGAGATGGTTCAAATTTAAAATAAGATACCAATGTTCATTCAGATTATGGGAAGGGGTATATAATAGTTTATTACAAGGGATGGATTGGATAACATTAATTTTAATTTATTTTAATTTCATTAACTTGAGAAAGATTTATTCAATGAATGAAATATAAACTCATCACATAAACATCTAACTCCATAAAAAACACAAGATAATCACCTATATATTTGGAGGACAATTTTCATAATCACTGTAATGACCCTGGTATTTATAGAATAATACATTTTTATTTCTATTAATACTTATGGATGAGATATTAACTTTACATTAAATGGGATGGTTTTTTCGATAGAGTACTCGACATGAAACAACAGGTTTGTCTAAAATCTTACATTGTACACAACATTGATTTATATAGAAATATAATACAACAATATTATTATTATTTTAAATGGTAGTTAATTCCTATCCATTGGAATGGAGGGAATGAATAGTATCAACTAAATTTTGAAATATGGTTTTCACATGTCTATCGGATAAAAAAAATATTTTCCTAAAAATGATGTTTTACCGCCAAATAATGGAGATCCATTTTTAAATATAGTTTTTGTAACTTTTATATGTTCTATTTGATAAAATAGAATTCTTCTTTATAAAAAGGACATCAAAATTTACATTGGAAATTTTTTTGGTAATATTTTGATTATAAGGCCCTAGCTTTAAACATCACTTAATCTTGAGTTACTTCAAGAATACACGTTGAGGATCTTTTCAGGTCCAGAGTTTTAGAGAATTAGATCATAAAACATGCATTACATTCCAAATTTAAACAAAGTGGTTACACAAAAGATAGTATTCATTTTTCCCATCAACGGAAACATATTTAAAGTAAATCATGGATTCTTTCTTGACACTTCATTGAAACTATCATCATATCATGTACCATTCCTTTGACCTGTGAAAAAAATTTCAAAAACTCAGGATGAGCATAAAAAGCTCAGTAAGGGATATAAAAATATGGAAAGGAAACATGAGTACATGTGTACATAAGAGTCAATTACATCATACTTTACTCATAAAACATACACACATTAACATACCTCATCAAATCATGAATAAAACATAGAAATCACAAGACATAAAGGTAAATTGAGGCATTCATAACATTCCTACGTAGGGAATAACCCTCTTGGTTACGTTTGTAATAACCATCACAGTATGTTACATAAATCTCTTCGAATATACCTCAATGTTTAACCCCTTCGCGATACCCAATGCATTGAAGAACTATATCGGGCTCACCCGCCCTTAGTTTATCACGGAACCACCTATCTTCATAACAATTCCCAAGAACCATAACATAATCGTATCACATAAAAATGCATAAAGGATACATAAAATTTCCAAATTTCAATGACAAGATATCAATAAAACACATAGATATAATAAAAACATTATGAAAAACATTTTCAATACCAAAATAAAAGAAAAGTAAAACATGGTATTTATTTTTCATAAAAAAATGTATGGCTTGTAGAGGATGCTGAAACTCAAATAATGGTCACGACGGAGGAGAATTCTTTGTCGCCTCATACGTACAACAAAAACATTCCCTTTTGTCGTTTAGTAAAACGCTTCATATAAAAAAAATTCCATTTCGATAAATGTAAAAGTCAAAGGGGTTTATACACCGTATAAAAGAAAGTTGTGTATAAAACATAATATGCCTCAATGTAAGGAGATTGAGACGAAGTCCCATACCTCGGGTCCAAGTTGACTCGATCATTCTTTAATGTCCTGAATAATAAACTTGAGTTAATTTACACTTGCATAAGAACCTATTTCAAGTTCATTATTCCTTTAATATCACTTATTACCATGTCATGAACACTATGTAATTATTTAAGTTAATAACAGTCGTTTTAATGATAATTAGTACTTGAGTAAAAAATATGCTCATTATAATTACAAGTTGTTTATGTATCCATTATATCCAGAGTTATATTCAATATTTATATATGATATATATCATATATATCCTATATATACTTGCATTTATAATATTACATAACATTTTGAGGTAAGAAATGAAATGCAGCTTTCACGGAGACGGTAAGCCGTATGTACGCATGAACGCTACTTCCATTTCTATTTCATATTTAATGGAATTAAAACATAATGATACATAATATTATTATAATTCTAGTATTGTATCATATATAATATCATTAAATCTATCCTTTATACGTACCACATATGGTATTAACGAATCAAATCACTTTGAGGGGGGCGGTAGTCCGCACTTCCTAAAATGAAGATATCATGTTTACCCATAATGGAAACCGTTAAGGTATGCCATAAATGAAATATACAGAAGATTAAGTAAAACGTAAACATATTATATATCATATATAAATATAGTGACATCTTAATGGCCACCTTTGAAGGTGTTATATAAGTGTTGAACAATCATCGTTTCGTGAGGCAGAAATTCACTATCCATAGAAACAATATGTTATTTAACCATTAGATGTAGGTGTGTGTAAGTGTGGCTCTAATATTTCTTATAAAAACATCCTATTATATTAAAGATACTGGTTTTGTTACAAAATAAAGGAATAAAAAGAGTTTATAGGGTTGGAGAAGTAAAATAAAACATAACAGCACAAGAGAAAACACTACATTTAATACGGGTAACTCTTTTTTGATTTGAGATCAAAGGATTCCTTGCGAAGACTTCTGCCCAATGTGAGGATTCTAGAAGTAAGAGATGGATTTGTAAAGGCAAAATGGTAAGGGGTTGGCCGAGCCAAAGTCTTTTGATGTGTGGGTATGGTGGTAAAGTTGGGGGCCTTTTATAAGAGGAGAGGAGGGGCACTCTTGGAAGGGAAACCCTGAGAGGGGTGGGGTGAATCAGGGTGACCACTTTTTCTTTTAAAGTGATTGATCTTGTTCCCACGTTGGTAGGAACTTGTTGAACCTGTATGATGATTATGATTAGAAAGAAAACATTCACATGCACAGAGAAGACACGACCCTTTTTACTTGGTTCACCACTAAGCGCTACGTCCAAGGAGCATACGCCGACAGGTTGTCAGTCGTACCTAAATCCACTATGCTTCACTAGCTGTAGATTACAAAGGTTCGGGTACAGTCACTCTGTCCCAGTCTGAACTTCCACTGAGGATTGACAACAAACACAAACCATACTCCAAATCATGCTTTCAAGACCCTGGTTCCAACATGTTATAAAAGGTTACTTTATTATAAAAATCTTTTCAGATTTAAAATGTCCAAAAATTATATATTTCGAGGATAAGGTGTTAATAATTCAAAATAAACCCATCCAATAGGTTTTTGACATGTGTAGGTCTTAGATTTTACATTATCTTTTCATTTTTTAAATCGTTAAATAATTAGGTAATCGTTGCATTATCATTGTATAATAAGTAATTTAATTTATTTAATGTCTAAAATATATAAAGAAATATCCTGATGTAGAAAATATATTTAGCTTTATAATTTAAATTTATAGTAAAAAATATGACTTGTATAACCCCACTTGAAAATTGTTTTATTAAAATAACTCATGTTTGTGTCATTTTTATTTTAACTTTAAATAAAAAAGTTATTATTGGAATTTTACTACCAAAGTGGCTCCATGGGGTCCCCAAGATGACCCATGGATTTTCTTGGTAGGCCATGACACATCCAATAAGGGTTGGACATGTGTCTAGGTCATTTCATATTATTAAAACATTATTTTTTCTTTAAACTACAATAATTACCTCTATTCGCAATTAAAAACTTAAAAGTTACTATTCACAAAAAAATTATTTTAATCTCATAGAACCACATTTTACTTCTTAATAAAAACCATGTATGTAGGATTTTTAAATTCAAAACACAGAGGTGGTAAAACTTCATTTAAATAGAAAATCATTTTTATAAGTACCACTTAGTGGTTTCACTATTCATAAAAAATTGATGTTTTTCAGAGAAATACCAAAACATCACCCTTAACTATATTTGATATTCCAAATTCAAAAATGATGCCTATTTTAAAAAATTCAAAAAAGATAATTTACATTAATTAATTTAATAATTGATTCCCGCTGTCAGAGAAAATAGCGTTTTTTTTTGAAATAATATGTATCAAAAGATTGACACTAGTTTAAGTCCAATTTCAAAGTCAAATTGATTCCAACGACCACTATTGGATTAAATGATAAAAATATATTCTAATTTTACTTTGAAACCCATTTAAAATATAATATAATCATATAAATAAATTATATTAAAAAGAGGTTTAGAATTAAAATACATATTTTTCACTATTCATTAAAAAAATGAACTTTATCGGAAAAATACCAAAAATTCACACAAAGTAAAATTTGATGTCCCGATTCTAAAGAAGAATTTTATTTTGTCCAATAGAATGTATAAGAGTGAACAAAAATATATTTAATGAAGGTACTCTATCAAAAGGCGATAAGTGGACTTTTAGTGAAAATTAGAGTATATGTCTAAAATTGAATTATTTTCGTATTTTAAGCCTTTATCTTTTATTGGATAAATGTAAAAACATTTCAAAAACATATATAATCATATTCTAGTTATTTCCATTAATTCCCACCAATACAACGACTAAATGAAAACTACGATTTAAAATAATATTATTTTACTACTATTGTGCAACGTCAGATTTCAAAGAAACTCTTTGTTGCGTATCGTGTACGCTATCGAACATAGAAACCCCTTTCAAGTAAAATTAATATTTAATTCATAAATATTAATAATAATGAAAATGATTTATTCTTTATTTACCTGGGATGTTACATCCTTCCCCCCTTTTGGGAATTGCGTCCTCTCAATTTTATTCACTTATCAAAATGAGTGGGGGTATTTATCCCTCATAGCATTTTCAGTTTCCCATGTTGCCTTTTCAACCATATGGTTTTTCCATAAAACCTTTACCTTGTGAATTACCTTATTCTGCAACACTTTCTCTCTACGATCAGGTATCTGAACTGGTTGTTCTTCATAAGAGATATTCTCTTCTAACTGAACTACCTATGGTATCAAAACATGAGATGGATCTGGCGTGTACTTTCTCAACATCGAAACATGAAAAACATTGTGTACCTGAGATAAATATGGAGGTAAATCCACTAGGTATGCAACTAATCCAACTTTCTCCAAAATTTCATATGGTCCAATGAACCTTGGACTCATCATTCCTTTCTTAACAATCGCATCATGCTTTTCCATGACGAAACATTGAGACAGACATGATCACCTACCTCGAAAGATAGATCCTTCCCCCGGTTATCCGCATAACTCTTCTGCCTGCTTTAAGCTGTTCTCATGTGTTTCTGAATCAAGTGAACTTTTTCTGCCATCTCTTCTACTAATTTTGGTCCCATCAACTTCCTTCCACCCACATCATCCCAGAAAGCTGGAGTTCGACACCGCTTCCCATATAATGCATCAAATGGTGCCATCTGTATACTAGAATGAAAAATGTTATTATAAGAAAACTCAACCAAAGAAAGATGTTGGTCCCAACTTCCCTGATAATCCATCGAACAAGTACGTAGAATATCCTCCAATGTCTGAATCATTCTTTCTGACTGCCGATCTAATTGTGGATGAAAAGATGTACTAAAATTTAACTCAGTACCCAACGACTTCTGAAGGCCTTTCCAAAAGTTAGAAGTGAACCTAGGATCACGGTCAGATACAATGGAGAGAGGAACTCCATGTAACCTGACTATTTCTTTAAGATACAAATGAGAATGTTCATCTAGGGAAAATGTATCTCGTATAGAAAGGAAATGCGTAGATTAAGTCAAGAGATCAACAATAACCTAGATTGCATTATTACCTCGAGGTGTCTTCAGCAAACCCACAATGAAGTCCATGGATATATTCTCCTATTTCCACTCTGGTACTGGTAAAGGCTGAAGCATCCCTTTCGGTAACTTCCACTCTGCTTTAACCTATTGACATGTCAAACACTTCACAGTAAAATCACCAATATCCCTTTTCATTCCGTCCCACCAGTAATACTCCCGAAGATCTCTATACATCTTAGTACTTCCTGGATGAACTGAAAATGGAGAACTATGAGCTTCACATAACAACTCTTTCTTCAACTGTGAATCACAAGGGACACCCAATCTCTTCCCAAATCTCAAAACACAATCATTATCAATGTTGAATTATGGTAACTTACCCTTCTAAACCAGCTCTACCTTTTTCTGAAACTCGTTGTCTTGCTTCTGTGCATGCTTAATTATGCCTGAGAGAGATGATTTTACTGATACCTGAAACAAAACAGAAAGACATCCTACACCAAAAACTTCTATTCCAAAGGTCATCAAATCCTTAACCAAAGGATCAGGTTCCAAATGCAACATTGTTAATGAAGCATTACTTTTTTGTCGCAAAGCATCAGGCACTTTATTTTTTTTTCCTGGATGATAATGAATTGTACAATCATAATCCTTGATTAATTCCAGCCATCTCCTCTATCTCATGTTCAATTATTTCTGAGCGAATATATACTTTAAACATTTTTGATCGGTATATATTTCACACTTTACTCCATACAAATGTTGTCTCTAAATTATTTAAAGCAAAAACAACAGCAGCTAATTCCAAATCATGTGTAGGGTAATTTACCTCATGAGTTTTCAACTGTCATGAAGCATAATCAATTACCTGATAATTCTATATTAAGACACAACCATGTCCTTTTAACGAAGAATCACTGTAGATAACAAACTGCCCATTCCTAGAAGCTAGTGCCAAAACTGGAGCATTCACCAATAATCTTTTCAGTTCATGAAAACAATCATCACATTCTTTTGTCCAGATAAACTTAACCCCTTCCGAGTTAGCTTCGTCATTGGACTATATAACCATGAAAAATTTCTAACAAACATTCGGTAATAGCCTTCCAAACCAAGGAAGCTATGAATCTCAGTTACATTTGTGGATCTTGTCCATTCATCCATAACCATTGTTTTCACAGGATCAAAAGTTTTCCCATCTTTAGAAACAATATGACCAAAGAAAGAAATTTGTTGCAACCAAAACTCACACATTCTGAATTTCCGATACAATTTAATTTATTTTAAGGGTTCAAAAATAACCCTTAAATGTCTTTCATGCTCATCTTTACTTTTATAAAACACCAATATATCATCAATAAAAACAACCAACATTTTTCACCTGATTCAACTAAGCCATCACTGCAACAAACTGTTTACTTCTGATTCTGACCATCTCAGGATACTGATTTGAATGGTCATTTCCCTCTGTATTCCTTCCCAGGAAATCTGTTCTGTTTCCTCTATGAAAAACCATTTTTAACATAGAAATATCTTAGGTGAAGCAACATGGAAATCTTCAAATGATATATCATTTCAATTTGACCATAAAAAATATTTTTGGATAATCATTTAATAGAATTCTAACTCATAATTTTATCTAAACCAACCTCTGATACAAACTATAAGGCCCCATCCTTAAATATCACTTAATCATGATTTACTTAAAGAATACATGTTGAGTATCTTTTCATGTTTAGAGTTTTAGAGAATTAGATCATAAAACATGCATTACATTCCACATTTAAACAAAGTGGTTACATAAAAGATATTATTAATTTTTCCCATAAACGAAAGCATATTTAAAATAGAACATGGATTCTTTCTTGACACTTCATTGACACTATCATCACATCATGTATCTTTCCTTTGATCTGTGAAAAACATTTCAAAAACACAGGATGAGCATAAAAAGCTCAGTAAGGGATATAAAAATATTGAAAGGAAACATGAATACATGTGTACATAAGAGTCAATGATATCATATTTTACTCATAAAACATACACATGTTAACAAACATCCTCAAATCATGAATAAAACATAGAAATCACAAGACATAAAGGAAACTTGAGGCATTCATCTCATTCCTACGTAGGGAGTAACCCTCTTGGTTACATTTGGAATACCCATCAATGTATATTCCCTAAATATCTTCGGAGAAACCTCAACATTTAACCCCTTCGTGTTACCCAATGCATTGGAGATCTATATCGGGCTCACCGGCCCTTAGTTTATCATGGAACCACCCATCTTCATAACAATGCCCATGAACCATAACATAATCGTATCACATAAAACATGCATAACGGAAACATAACATTTCCACATTGCAATCACAAGATATCAATACAAACATTGATATAATAAAAAATTATGAAAACCATTTTCAATACCAAAATAAATGAAATGTAAAACATGGTATTTATTTTTCATAAAAAAAGGTATGGCTTGTAGAGGAAGCCGAAACTCAAATAATGGTCATGACGGTGGAGAAGTCGTTGTCGCCGCATACGTACGAAAAAACATTCCCTTTTTCCATTTAGTAAAACACTTCATATAAAAAATATTCCTTTTGGATAAACGTAAAAGTCAATGGGGTTTATACACTGTATAAAAGAAAGTTGTGTATAAAACATAATATGCCTCAATGAAAGGAGATTGAGACGAAGTCTCATACCTCGGGTCTGACTTGACTCGATCATTCATTAATGTCTTGAATAATAAAACTGAGATAATTTAGACTTTCTTAATAACCTTTTCAAGTACATTATTCTTTTTATATCACTTATTACCATGTCATGAACACTATGCAATTATTTAAGTTAATAACGGTTGTTTTAACGATCATTGGTACTTGAGTAAAAATTATGCTCATTATAATTACAAGTTTTTAATGTATCCATTATATCCAGAGTTATACTCAATATGTATATATCATATATATCATATATATCCTGTATATACATGCATTTATAATATTACATAACAATTAGAGGTATGAAATGAAATGCACCATTCATGGAGACAGTAAGCCGTACGTACGGATGAACGCTACTTCTATTTCGATTTCATATTTAATGGAATTAAAACATAATGATACATAATAGTATTATAATTCCAGTATTTTATCATATATAATATCACTAAATCTATTTTTTATACATACCCCATATGGTATTAATGAATCATATCACTTTGAGGGGGCGGTAGTCCGCATTTCCTAAAATGAAGATATCACGTTTACCCATAATGGAAACCATAAAGGTATTCCATAAATAAAAAATACAGAAGATTAAGTAAAACATAAACATATTATATATCATATATAAATATAGTGGCATCTTAATGGCCATTTTTGAAGATGTTATATGAGTGTTGAATAATCATCGTTTCGTGAGGCAGAAATTCGTTATCCACAGAAATAGTATGTTCTTTAACCATTAGATGTTGGTGTGTGTAAGTGTATCTCTAATAATTATTATAAAAAAATCCTATTATATTAACGATACTGTTGTTGTTACAGAAGAACGACGTAAAATGAGATTAGAGGGATGGAGAAGTAAAATAAAACATAACAACACAAGAGAAAACACTACCTTTAAAACGGGTAACCCTTTTTGATTTTAGCTCAATGGCTTCTTTGGGAAGACATATTCCCAATGTGAGGCTTCTAAGAGTAATATAGGGATGTGGAGAGACAAAATGGTCAGGTTTTGGCCGAGCCAAAGGATTTTTAGGTGTGGGTAAGGTGGTAGATGTGGGGGCCTTTTATAAGAGGAGATGCGGGGCACTCTTGGAATGTTATAAAATGTTACTTTATTATAAAAAGATTTTTGGATTTAATAGGGCCAAAAATTATATATTTCAAGGATAAGGGGATAAGAGTTCGAAATACACCCATCCAATATGTTTTTGACATTTTATGGTCTTAGAGTTTACATTATTTTTTCATTTTTTTAACTCGTTAAATAATGAGGTAATCGATGCATCATCATGGTATTATAAATAATATAATTTATTTAATTTATAAAAATTATAAAAAAAATCCTGATGTGGGAAATATTTTTATCTTTCTAATTTATATTTACAGTCAAAACTATGACTTTTATTACCCCATTTAATTTTTTTAGTAAAATAAATCATGTTTGTGTCATTTTTATTTTAACTTTAAATAAAAAGTTAATAATGTCATTTTCCAACCAAAGTGGCTCCATGGGGTCCCCAAGTTTACCCATGGATTGTATGGGTCAGCCAAGACACATAAAATAAGGGTAGGACATGTTTCTAGGTCATTTCATATTATTAAAACATTATTTTTACCTTAAACTACAGTAATTACCTCTAATCACGATTAAAAACATAAAAGTTACTATACACCAAAAATTTATATTAATCTCATCGAACCACATTTTACTTCTTAACGAAAACCATTTATGTAGGATTTTTTAAATTCAAAACATAGAGGTGGTAAAATTTCATTTAAATGGAAAATCAGTTTTTATAAGTACCACTTACTGGTTTCACTATTCATCAAAAATTTATGTTTTTTAGAAAAATACCAAAACTGAACCCTATGCTATATTTGATATTCCAAATTAAAAAATTATGACTATTTCAAAAAAAAATAAAAACATATAATTTAAATTATTTAATTTAATAATTAATTCCCTCTGTCAGAGCAAATAGCGTGTTTTTATGAAACAATAAGAATCAAAAGATTGACACTAGTTTAAGTCCAATTTCAAAGTGAAATTTATTCCATCGACCACTATTGGATTAAACGATAAAAATATATTCTAATTTTACTTTTAAACCCATTCAAAATATAATCTAATCATATAAATAAATTATATTAAAAAGAGGTTTTGAATTAAAATACCACATGTTTCACTATTCATTAAAAAATGAACTTTATAGGAAAAATACCAAAAGTTCACACAAATTAAAATATGATTTCCCGATTCTAAAGAAAAATTTTATTTGGTCCAATAGAATGTATTTGGGCGACCCAAAATATATTTAATGACGGTTCACCATCAAAAGGTGATAAGTGGACCTTTAGTGAAAATTAGAGTATATATGCCTAAAATAGAATTCTTTTCGTATTTTAAGCCTTTATCTTTTATTGGATAAATGTAAAAACATTTAAAAATCATATATAATAATATTCTAGTTATTTCCATTCATTCCCGCCAATACAACGACTACATGTTAACTACAATTTAAAATAATATTATTTTATTACTAGAGTGCAACGTAAGATTTCAAAGAAACTCTTTGTTGCGTATCGAGTATGCTATCGAACATAGAGACCCCTTTAAAGTAAAACTAATATTTAATTCATAAATATTAATAAAAATGAAAATTCTTTATTCTTTATTTTCTTGGGATGTTACGTTGAAAATGTTCATTTTTTAATGAATAATGATAAATACTACATTTTCAGTCAAAACTGACTTTGCATATAAATAATTTATTAGTTAGATTATTATTTTAATCAGGTTTAAAGTTTAATTGTATTTTAGTTTTACTATTTATTCCAATTTTTTTCATTGGAAGTAATTTCACATTTAAATTGGATATAAACACAAGTCAATCTATTTGTAGTATTTACTTATTAAAAACATAATTTTTTGTTTTGTCAACGAATTTTAATTTTAAATTAATTTTTTCAAAAAATGTGTTTTTTATTTGGAAAATTGATTCCATATTTGGAATAAAAAGTTACAGATTGTATAAATATTACACTTTTATTTTTAGACATTAAGAATAATAACTTCAAATATTATTTTATTTACCAAGGTTAAAGGGTAAACCTGGTAACTAAGAGTAAAAAATAATATCATAATAATATTAAACAACACTAACATGGCTCCTAATCCTATTGAATTAAATATTTATAACTATGGGAATCCATTAGAGGATTTTGGGACCCCAAGGAGCTACATGGATGTGAACATGACATTTTATAAGAATTAATTTAATGTAAAGTGAAATATAACATAAACATATATCTTTTAGTAAAAAAAATTTATATGTTGTCATATATGTGATATATTCACCTATAAAACATCCTTAGAAATCTAAAAAAATCCTATATCAGGAAACTTTATTTATAATTTTTATACATTAATTAAATATACATAATTATGACACAATGATGATGTAGTGATTTCTTCTTTAATAAAGGATTCCGATAAATGATATTGTAAATGTCAAAAAAATGTAATTTTGTTATTTTTATGTAATCCCCAAATTTTATGGATGATATTGAAATATTATGTTTAATTTAATTCTTTTTTTCGAAGGAACTACATAGTTATGAATTTTTAGAATAGTCACGTATGAATACTATCCAAAATTGACATAATTCATAACATAAAATTTAAAATAGTTTATTAAATGATATTAAATTAATAAAAATCTTGGATTCGACCAAATAGTTATGATAAATCTAAAATTTTATTAACTAAAATTTTATTTAACATTTTTCATTTTTTTGTAACAAATTTTCACTCTCAAATTATGAAATTATTAATAAACTTTTTAGAGTAAAAATGTGTTAAATAAACAAGATAAAGATTAAAAAATATCCAAAACATGTATAATTCTTATCAGATGATTTTATTTCAAATTATAGTCATCTTATATTTAAATTAATTGAATATTGACTCAATGTTAGTCAACATAGATTTTATGGAATGAAAATGAAATGAATGTAGCGTTCATGCTTATGTATGGCTTACCATCCCCATGAACGGTGCATTTCATTTATTATATCCAAATGTTATGTACTATTATAAATAAAAATATATATAATAAAAATATATTATATTTAAATTATTAATATCATTTTTTAGATAATTTACTTTTTACAACATTGATAATTTTTAATTATAACAAATTCATTTTTTACTCATGTTTTGAATCGGGAAAAAACTACCGATATTAACATAAAATATTAAGAAATTTTTATAACATGGTAATAAGTGATATAAAAGGAATAATGAATATGAAAATGGATTTGGGGAAATTAGAAATTAACAGAGGTTTATTATTCAAGAAAAACAGGGAACATACGTGATGAGTTAGACTCAAGGTAAGGGACTTTGTCTCAATATTTTTTGTAAAGCCCTGACCCCAGTTACCCGGTGTCGGTGCCTTATTATGTATCATTGGCATGATCACAAAATATAAATTATCAAAAGATCTGTTAGATTAGTAGCATTAGAAACAGTAGATATATTCATAAGTATTACATTACAACATAAAGTGAAATACAACAACAATATTGTCTTCATAAACCACTTTCATCTCTCATATACTATCCCTGTAGGTCAATCGTAATCAACTTTTTCACATCTTGGGAAAAATAAAACAGGGAAAGGGGTGAGCTCAGATACTTAGTAAGGATTACGATATAGTGGAAACATTCATAAATAAGCATAAAAATTTTAGGCAATGTATAACTAAAACAAAATCCTTTTAAACTTGAACTTCATCATAATATGGCAGAAATAAAATGAAATAATTCCATTAATTATTCACATGGATATTCTACTAGTCGAATAATCACATTAAATATCAATGACCACTTACATAATAAGGGAATTCATAATGCTAGACAATCATAACCACATAGCCAAGGCCTCGTGCCAAGACTACAAATAAAATTTTTTAAAGGCCTCATGCCAAGACACTAGTTTGTCTAATGAGACATACCGATGCATCGTGGATCTATAGCGGGCTCCACCCGTCACTTACTATGTCCAATGCATTCCTCAAATGAAAATGCTTAAACATAACATAAACATTCTTATTGAAACTAACATACAAAATTTCAAAAACTTATCTATAAACCATTAATGGTATAGAAATAACACATCCACAATCAAACATATCACAAAACCTTCAATATAATATGGATGTTTTGTATCATAATAAATCAACTTCAAATAAGATTAAAATCCATCAAAGGATGTTGACATAGATGAAATCAAAACTATTTGAGAGAAATATCTCTTTTTTTAAATAATTTAAAAGTAACATAATTATAAAATAAAACATTTACATTGAAAATATCTTTATTATCTTTTAAAGAAAGATTTGAATATTTTATAACTGCTGAAAATAGCCGCACCCACTGTATAAGTTAAAAAAACATTCTTACCTTAATTTTGTATAAAATATTAAAAGGACCTTTTTTTGGAAAACGACGGAAAGATACCTTTAAAAAAAGTATAGGGTAAAATAAGGGTATAAATGACTTTAACACATATTCTATTAAATAATAAAAAAATTTTGAAAGACATTTTTTAGAATCATAGATGTGGATGATAAAGAGGTTCCAGTAGATACATAAGTAAAAATAACCTCGGATAATAAAGAGATTGTGAAATTAACCTTTACTGTGTACTTTTACTTGGACAAGGGTAGTTTAACCTCCTTTATAATGATGAAATACTTGTTATTAAATTATACAAGAATCATATACATTAATATTATATCATATGTTATCTTTTAACATTTCTTTGTTAATAATATTTTATTATTATCATCCTTTCGGGTGTTAACTGATTCGTTTTGCCTTATATGATTTCTTACGTAAGTCATGTTTGTTATAGATAGGCTGTATCTTATTCAAATCCAAAATGATATTAAGTCTGTAAAAATTATTTTTTACCATCAAATGAAAATTAGTCTTGAATGGATATGATGGGGAGTGAATCTCAACGCGTTCAAGGAGATGGTAGTCTGTACGTATGCATTAGCATAAATATCATTTTTTGATATTAAAATAATATATAATTGGATGTTATATCTTATATATAGAATCATTATCATTTTAATTTTATTATATATATGATTTACAATCAATATCATACCCATCCAATTAATAATGTTTTGAATAACAACTACACCACGACGTAGAGATGATAAGCCGTACGTACGCACGTATGGTGACATGTCATTCAAAGAATGGATAGAATACTGAATATGGTTATACCATATTTATAATAACACCAAATTATATTTAATATGATGGAGTTATTATTTTAGAATAGAAATAACAATGAAATAATAAGTGGAAGAATAAAAGAACTTGAAAGAGGGTGGTGAAATCATTACCTCTTCTATGGATTCTTCCGTTTAATTTGATCAAAAGGGATCCTTAGGATGGCTTTCTGATCAAACTAAGGACTCTATGTTTTAGTGAGAGAAGTTTTGGGAGTATTTGGGCAGTGTTTGGCCGAGCCAACTGGCTTTTAAGGTGTAAAATAAAGGGAAGGGGGAGTGACCTTTTATAAGAGGGGTGATGGGAACCTTAGGAAAAGAGTGAAATATTATTTTATAATAAATTAATATTCGGTTTCTAAAGGCCCCAACGTAATTTATTTCGATTATAAGGTGGTTATGGGTCGAAAACCACCCAACCAATGTGTTTTAGATAGGTTTGGGTCACTATATTAAACTTAACTTTTAGTTTTAACTCTTAGTTAATCATTTTGACATTTACCATGTCACTTTGTATTTTTATATTATATAGTTAATAAACATACTATATACATCCAACCGACCCCCCGAGTGGTCCATTAATAATACACATATCATGGTATAAGTCCTTTGGCCAAACCGTAAATTTTTAGGAATATAATATCAATTAATAATATAATATTTGTTTTAAAAACACTTTTATGTCAATTTTGACACTATTTAGAAATGGATTTTTTTGAAACTCATAACAGAATTATTACTTCGAAAAAAGTTAATTAAATAAATAATAACATGGCATATTGACCTAGAAAATTAGTGGAATTCATAAAAAGTCTCGAATAATATTTATTTTGGTATTTATAATATCAGTTATTTTAATATTTCATTAAAAGGGTAATTACTGCATCACCATTTTGTCATAAATAAATAAAAATTTTTAATATCATAAAATTATAAATAAGATATCATTATGTATGAAATATTTTTATCTTTCTAATGAATATTTATAATAGAATTTATCTTATGTATAACCCTATATTAAAACAGTTTTATATATAAAACATTGATTTTAACTCTTTTAACTCTTCTTTGAATTAAATAATAATAAATGTATTAATCTAATACAATTAGACCAAATATGTTCCTATTTTATTCATATGTTTGTCTTTGGTCTAATTATGATTAACAAATCGAAATAGGACTTGTGTCAGGGTAAAAATAATATCATTTTTACCTTTAATTACCCTATTTACTTTTAACTGTGGTAAACAAAAGTAAAAAGTTACTTCTCACCAAAAATTATTTTCATCTCATTGAACCACATTTTACTTAATGATATCAACCATGTCTCTCTGAGTTTTGGAATTCCACTCACAGAAGAGATAAAATTATGTTTTGTGAAAATTTACAAAATCTCATAGGAGGTGGGTAAAAGAAGGTAAAAAGTTCAATAAAATTTTATATATCTAAACGTAATCTAAATTGACTCCAATAAATTAAATTTAACTTATATAGTTATTATGTATATATTTTGACCTAAAATAAAATTTAAATAATATAAATAAATATTTAAATAAAAATACGGTTTTAACTAATAACTCACTGTTTTCACTATTCCTCAAAAGTGAATGTTTTCAGAAAAATACAAAAAATTCACCCTAGGATAATTTCGATATTCTGAATTCAAAAATGAATTTCATTTTGATAAATAAAATTTATATAATTTCGAAAGGAGGTAATTACTATTCATAATGGCTAGTTTGACTGGTCACTGTGTGATAGAACTCGAGGTTGCTTACAACACACACCAATGTATTACTCAAAGAGAAGCGTTCCATTGAAGCTCGAGGTGTTACATTTTTCATTGAGAAATATTTTGATTTATAAATTAAATTATTTTACACATTTTATAAAACCCTATTAATTTTAATTTTATTCAAAGGGAATCCTTCTTACGAAGAGTTTTACTAAACGACAAAGTGAATATTTCTTTTTAACACGCGTGATGACAATGACCTTTTCAGCTGCTACAAGCATTACTTGATATCTTTCTTCCTTACCAAGCCGTAATATTATTAAAAGGAAAATAAATACAGTATACCTTTATTACATATTATTGTATTGAAATTTTTTTTGAGAATTGATTTATAATATCAATATGTTGAAATGATATACTGTGATTGCAATGTTGAATTGGTATCATTACTTTACACTTGTTTTATATGTTATGAATAAGTTTTTGTTCTTGGGAATTGTTTTAATATATGGGAGGATCAATGATAAACCTAGGGCAGGTGAGCGTGAGATATCTCTCCAATGCTGCGGGTATCATGGAAGAGGTAAACGTTAATGTTTCTTCTAAGAGATTTAGGAAATATACTGTAATGTGTATTCCAAACATAAATTTTAATATAGTAGTGAACGATATAATGTATGTATGTTATGAATTCTACAAGTTACCTTTATGATTAATGATTTCTATGTGTTATTAATAAATCTTATGAAATCATGAGGTATGTTAATGAGATTATTTTTATGAGTGACAATTATGATTTCATTGATTTGTATGTACTGATGGACTAATGTTTTCATTTCTTATTTTATAACGCTTAATTATCTTTTTATTCTAATCCCATGTTTTTAATACGTTACAAGGAACGTTAAGGGAATGGTTGAATTCATGAATATTTATATCAAGAAAAGATTTCTTGTTTGATTTAAGGAGATTTATTATTGTGAAAAAAATTGATATAGTAGAATAGTCTACTTTGTATTTTTTTAAGATGTAAATAAATAGTTATGTCCTAATTTTATAAAACACTAAACCTAAAATTATCCTCCTTGTATAATTATTTAATTAACTCAAAATTATGTAATGTTTAGGGCTGTGACCTTATAGTTGGTATTAGAGGTCGGTTTATATAACATTAGAGGTTAGGGTGTTATCTGGGTGTAGGTAAAGGATCCCTTATAACCAAGAGGGTTATTATCATATGAAATTTTTTAAAGGGTCAGGGTAAAACATTTTTATTGGATAAAAACATTGAACACTATAGATATAAGAAGGTTGATGGATTAGATTAATATAATAGTTTTTATGTTATCTTTAACCTATAGAAGATTATTTTTTAAATAATAATAATCCGTTTCATGTTTACATGTAGATTTTTTTTAACAAATTTAGAATAATTTGTCATGATAGAAGGAAAGAGATATTACACATGTTATTATCCCTACCCAATGATTTGATAATCACTATTAATGATAAATCATGTTCGAATTATTTTGACAGCTTCTTGAGTATTGAAATCACCTTGAAGAAATTGTCCGAGTTGTCCAACACCTACTAATTTCTAAATCAATTTTACGGGTTATGGTATCTGTTTCATATTATTTCTAGATCTAAACTTTTACAACACTATAAAAAAGTTAAATTACTGAAGGGGAGTGAACATTTACTTTTTGAATGTAGGAAAACATAACAAAAGAGAAAAGGAACATCCTAAAGATCGTGATATCTGGATTGAAGGTAAGATCTTTTTATCCATCAAGAATGAAGAATCTTTGGATTGATATTTATAAATGATGAGGATATTTGATCTGTAGGAATGATATATGACTAAATAAGGTGGGAATGTGTAGTTAATGGATTATGAAGAACAATTAATTAGTAATAATTATATATATAAGGGAATCAAGAGTTATATATGATGAAATGTTTAAAAGTAATAATTCAATTTTGATGATATAATTACTTTGTATAACTTTTTCTAGTATGTTTAACCCTGATGTTTGATAAGTGAAAATTTCATTCAAGGACGGATTATATTTTCTTGTGCGGACATAATAGATAACATTAGGGGTTCATATGATATTTTGTTTTGAGGTGATTAATGGTTATTACATTTTGGGATGAAAAATGAAAGGTATTAGATAGCCTTTAAGGATAATATAGGATATGGTTATATTTGAGTAAATTATCTATTTTTTGCAAATATTATAAGAATGGTATGGTTTCAAAATGACAACCCATAGGATGGGTGAAAACCCATCGCATCCAGAAAGGACATGGAAATCAAACCCACAATCTACAGGAAAAAATGGCGCATTACCTACCACGAGACTATGTGAAATCCCTGTTCAGTATGGCTTATTATTTTTAGTTAAAATATTTCATGGATCAAGAATATGTTGATATTGGAAACATATATTTTATCAAATGGATATCCTTAGTATAGGAAAATTATTAGGTGATTATGTGATAAATTTTATCTTAGAAGATGTTCTCTCTTTTGGGAAAACTATATGCCTATGTAAAATTGAATATTATGGGATTTCACTTGAGGAGTAATAATTGAATTTTATTTTTGAATAATATATGTTTTTATTATGGACATATTCTGATTGGGGTTATAAATGGAAATGATTAACCTATTATGGAGAATACCTGATTAGGTGAATTAATATTAAGTATTAGACTATAAAGGTAGTCGATTTTACTTGGAGATAAATGTTAAGATTTTCAGTGGAAGACTAAGTGATCAAATCGTTCAAGAATTTAATGTATTTTTTGCTGAATTTTTGATAATAAAAGTAGTATTTCTTTTCATAAAGGATTATCATTTTTAGGGATTATCTAATCTCGTACTACCCCTTTTGGGTTTGGTTGATTTCTAATGACATGGAAAATTTATATTTCATCTTTGTAGATTATATGATTCTCTAGAAGTTTATTCTAGCACATCAGGTGTGACCAAGTCATCTACAATACTCATCATTTGGAGAAAACATGAGCTTATGGTAGAAATTATTTAAAGGATTAAACACTTCATAAAAATTAAGTATATTTCCTTATGTTCTTAGTCAATATCATAAATAAAATCTTCAACTTTATTTTATTATGTTTCATACTATGAAACCAAAGACTATTTAACCCATCACATGTTTTTTTTCTAATGGTTAACATTTTTCTGATCATGTTTTTTATCACTCTCCATTAGATCATGCTAGTCAGTTTCTATTCTATATCCATGTTTTTCCTACATGGTATACTAGTATGTGTTATCTTGGGTGACTATTGTACTTCTATTTCTTTTTTTAAATTGATAGTTTTTTTGGCTACTTTTCTGATGTGGCACTTTCAATGATGTTTCTGAGCCGAATTTTATAACTATGAGGATTCAATTTCTAAAAGTGGGGAAGGATGTAGAGACCCATGTATTTGTAGAATAATTCTCTTTTATTTCTATTAAAAATTATGAATTATATGTTAATTTTAAGTTAAATGGAAAGATTCTTCTGATAGTGTACTCGACACGCCATAATGGGTTTTTATGAAATCTTATGTTGTAGAAAACTATTTTTTATAAAAAAATATAATACAATAATAATATTATAATTTTAAATGTTAGGTAACACCTATAAATTGTAATGGATTGATTAAATATTATTAACAAAATTTTTAAATATGGTTTACAAATTTTTAAAAAGTAGTTCATTGGTTACCAAATTTTTTATAAATGTAAATAAAAAACCAATTGGATTTAAAGGATGCATTTTTATGAAAACCTATTTAAAAGAGAATAATCCTGGTTAAAAAATCATAAAAGTCATTATTGATTTTTTATTTAGGGAAAAATAAATGTTATATATTCAAAATAATATATTAAATTCATGTTATATGTTTTCTAGATATGATATAATAACAAATTCTATTTTTTAGATAAAAAACTTATTTTAACAAAAATGTACTATTACCACCTTATGATGGAGAAATTTTTTAAATGTATTTTTTTTCACTTTTATATGTTCTATTTTACAAAATACAATTATTTTTTAGAAGTGAGACATCAAAATATACTTTGGATAATTTGTTTTGTAATTTTCCAAAAATGTTCATTTTTTAATAAATAGTGAAAAATACTGCATTTTAATTCAAAACATTTTTCCATCTAATTTATTTTTATAGTAAGATTATTATGTTAAATGGTTTTAGAAGTTTATTTGTTTTATTTGTTTTATCATTTAATCCAATTTTGGACATTGGAAGTCATTTCTCTTTGATATTGGACATAAACACATGGCAATCATTTGGTTCTTTTTACATCTTAAAATCATGATATTTCGTTTTGACAATGAGAATTAATTTTAAATTAATTTCTAAAACATCTATTTTTTGAATTTGTAAAAAAGGTTTCCATGTATGGAATTATGAGTTCCAAATTGGGTAAATAGGTAGCTTTTATTTTTAGACATTATTAATAGTAACTTTAGTAATTATTTTATTTACCATTTTTAAAGGATAAATCTTGTAAATAAGGGTAAAAATAATATTATAATAATATTAAACTACCATAAAACATGTTATATTCCTATTTGATGAGATATGTCCTACCATGGGCATCCTTGGAGAGATTTCAGGACCCTATAGAGCCACATGGATGTCTAAATGATTTTAAAAAAAATTAAATTAGAGAAAAAAATATAACATAAACATATATCATTTAGTAAAATGATTTTAATATGTGATCATATAAGTGATATATTAAAATATAAACAGTACCTCTAAATCAAAAAATATTTCTTATATCTTGATATTCTATTTATTATTTCTAGGAATTAAATAAATAAATTTAATTATGACACAATGATGATGTAGTGATTGCTTCTTTAATAAAGGATTTAAATAAATGATATTATAAAAGACAAAATATATTTAAATTTATTATATTAATTTCATCCACTTATTTTATTTATGATATTAACATAATAGTTTTTATTTAATTCCTTTGTTTCGAAGGGATCAGGTTGTTATTAATTTTTGAAAAAGTCATGTATAAAAAATGTCCAAAATTGACATAATTCATAACATAAAATATAAAATAGTTTATTAAATGATATAAAACTCTTAAAAATATATTTTTTATCCAAATGGTTATTATTAGTCCAAATATATATTTATTAGTCTTTCATAAAACATTTTTCATGGTTTGGTAACTATTTTGACTTTCAAATTGTTAAATTCGTGATAAAATAGTAAGAGAAAAAAAGGGTTAAATAAAAAAGATAAGGATTACCAAATATCCAAAAACCTATATAATTCTTATTAGATGATTTTATTTGTAATAATATTCATATTATCTTATAAAAAACTATATTTGGACTCAGTTTTAATCGAAATAGAATTTATAATAAATTAATATTTCTAGACTATCCTAATGTGACCCTCCTCCCTCTTATAAAAATAAACCACCTATACCCATTTAATCACACATATGAAGACCATTGGCTCATAAAAAGTCTTCAAATATTATCTCCCATTATTTTTAACATCATCCTAGAAGACTTACCTTTGATATAAGATAATTCAAGAAATCCTTTGGGCTCAAATCATAGGGAGTTAAACGTTTTAAGATGTAGCATCTTCTATAATGTTTGTTTCCATTGTTTTACATATTCTGTATATATAATATATTATTAACATTTGAATACATAAAAACAAAAGTATCAATGTTATACTAGTATTTATTTATGTGAGGTATTCTAACTACACTTACACACACCTCTATCTAATAGATATGAACATACTGTTTCTGTGTACGGCGAACTGCTACCTCACGAAACAATGATTGTTCAATTTTCATCTACAACCTCTCATGGTGGCCATTATGATGGAACAATATTTATATATTATATGTAATATATATATTTTGTATATATTCTTCTGTAATTTTTATTTAAATCATACCTTAATGCTTTCTATAATGATTAAATACAATAATTTCATTTGTGGATGTGTGAACTACCTCCCCCTCAAAATGATATTACTCATTCATTTCATATATGAAATGCATAAATGATTCTGTAAATGAAATAATGTAACATATATAAAATATTATATTATACTATATTATAATATACCTATGTATCATTTAGTTTTCATTCCTTTAAATATAAAAAACAAAAAAATTAGTGTTTATTCATCCGTATGGCTTCCCATCTCCATAAACGGTGTATTTGATTTATTATCTCCAAATGTTATGTAATATTATATGTATATGTACAAATAAATAAATATACAATATATATATGATATTTAAATCATGAATATCATTCTGTAGATAATGTACATTTGACCACATGGACAATTTGTAATTATAACAAGTTTAATTTTGACTCAAGTAGCGATTATCGACAAAACAATCGATATTAACTTAAATAATTATGAAATGTTCATAACATGGTAATAAGTGATACAAAAGAAATAATAAACCTGAAAATGTTTCAAAATCATGTATAAATTAACTTAAATTCATTATTCTATAGAACAAGAAACATAAATGATGAGTGAGACTCAATGTGAGGGACTTTATCTCAATATCCTTTCGTTGAGACATATTTTGATTTATACAAGAAATAATTTTATATTGTGCATAAAACCCTTTTAATTCTACTTTAATTTAAAGAAAATATTTTTTTTGAATAATTTTACTAATAAAAAAGGGACTATTTTTTAACGTACATGGTTCCAATGACCTTTTCTACAACTACGAGCATTTTAATATTTGGCTTCCATAGCAATCTGTAACATTTTTAAATGGAAAATAAATACCATATACCCTTTTTACATATATTTTTTGAAAATGGTTTCCATAATGGATTTATTATATTCATATATAGAAATGATATATTGATATTGCAATGTGGAAATGGTATCATTTATTTATGATTGTTTTATGTGTTATAAATATGTCATAGTTCTTGGGAATTGTTTACATATATGAGTGGTTCTACGATAAACCTAAGGTGGGTGGGCCCAAGATAGGTCTCCAATGTATTGGTTCATGTGAAAGTGGTAAACATTAATGTTTCTCATAATAGATTTTGGGAATATACTATGATTGTTATTTCAAACATAACACCCTTTTTTTCTGTGAAATCTACAATATATGTTTGTTATGGATTCCACAAGTTACCTTTATAATTTATGATTTAAGTGTGTTATTCAGAATTCTTATGATTTAATGAGGTATTTTAAAGAGCTTATGTTTTATGGGTGAAAAGTATGATTTCATTAATTTGAATGTATTTATGGTCCAATGTTTTGTTTCCTTATTTTATAACCCTAAATGGGATTTTCATGCTCATCCCATGTTTTTTAAATGCTTTTCACATGGTAAATGGAATGGTAATAGAAATTAATAATTAAATAGTATTTATATCAGGAAATGTACTCTTGTTTTATTTGAGGTGTTTTATTATAGAATTTTTTTGATAGAGTAGAAGCATCTACTTTTTAATTTTTGAGCTAAAATGTAATAGTTATGGACTAATTCTATAAAACTATAAAGTTCAGAAGATTTTTAATGTATAATTCTTGAATTAACACAATATTATGTAATGTTTAATGATAGTACCCTATAATCAGTCATAGGTAAAGGATATTATTATCACAAAAAAATTATGGTGATAAAAGTCAATAAGGAACAAATTGAAATAAAACTATTGAATGAAGAAATAAAATAAACAATTTATTAAAAATGTAAGTAGAGATAAATAAAATCCAATATATTCCCTTTCCTCTCAATTAGATGAACCCATGTCTATTTTATCCATACATTAATATAATTATTTTTATTGAATACTAAAGTAGACATAAGAGGGTATAATTGAATAAGTAAAGTATAATGAAATAAGTATTACCCCACATCTAAGTGAATAATTTCACAAGTATTCATGTGAATAAGTTCACACCATAAGGAAAATGTATCAATGTGTCATAAAAAAGAACAAAATATTCATAAATGAATAACATTTATTAATAAAATATGGTGTTTCAGAAAGCATTCCTGATAAATAAATTTCATTATAACAACAAATCGGTAGTATAACATTGAAAAGAAAACATAAACATACTCCCCCACAAATCCTTGAACATCATTACGTTAAATAAGAATTTTTGAATCCTTGAGTTTATAATCCTGTAATTAATTCATCCAATTAAAAATGATGGTCCTAGGTAGGAGGAAAGTTAATAGAAAGTAGAATTTTACACCCTTGAAAAATATCTTAGCTAGCATAGATCCACCAAGTAGAGGCACCTAGATGAGATTCTAATTGACTGAATGTGGGTGGGCCATTGAAAAAGATATTGAATAAGTATATTTGAAATAATAACCTATAGAATTTTATCCCAATTTTTTTCCAATATATGATCAAATCTGGAGATTGTTATTCTGGGCCATAGCATCTTGCATTGAATTTCATCTTAAACATTGGACACTTGGAAATCCCTTGAAAATATATATTTTCACTTTTCCCTGATTAAATGTTATAAATTATTTACTCTATATTTATATAAAATGTTATCTTCATTGGACCTATTTTGTGGCATCTATGGTTATATAATTGAGGATTATATCCAGTTCACTTCACCATAAATTTCCATGGTTCATGGTCCACTTTGTTCATCATTCCAAAAAGTTCTCCAATATATGTAGAGTTATATAATATTCTTCATTTCATGAGATACATGAAAATCAAATATAAAGACAAAATCGAGACCATTTGGTATTTTGGGAGGTGTTAAACAAACTTATCCTGTAATAGTAAATTTTAATAGGTAATTAAAATAAGAATTTAAAATAATGTTTAATTTTTAAAATACACAAAAATAGTGTTTATGAATAATTATGAACATGAAGATTATATATTAATTCAATGAATATTATCCATCTTTATTGGCTATTCAAACCTCCCATCTTGGTATTTTCTTACCCCAAGAAAAATTTATCTCATATAAAATTTGAAATTTAATTCCCTTTTCCATGAACATTTTAATATACAATTCTAACCAAAATACCTGATACCAGAAAATTATGAAACCCATAAAAATATTTTAATAAAAGGTAGGTTAACAAGAATATATCAAGACCAAGCCCATCCTTTGTTTATATTTATCACCAAATTTCATCTCATTTTTATTAAGTATGATGATCTGTTGTGCATCCTAGTAGACATGGGGCATTATTTTTAGTCTATGGGAAAATTATGGATGTGATAGGAGGAATCACATTTTAATATTAAGATGAGTAACAATATTTTTAATTTGATTTTTTCCCTTCCCTATTTTCACTGCTAATTGAAATTTTACTCAATGAAGTCAACCCCAATAGCATGAATTTTCTTATAACTCATAGGATCAAAGACTTTAGAAAACCAAGTGAATCTCACATTCCCAAGAATCATATGGAGTTAACTAAAACAATAACATTCTCAAATTACCATGAAGTGAGATAAAATGGAAAACTCTGCCACAGAAAACTATGGATTCATGATCACCAAGTGTGGAAATCCACACATTAAGTCATTTCATTACTTTATACCAAATTTTTTTATTTTTTATTGTATTTTCAAATAATCATATTAAAATCAAATCAATCACTACATATATTCCATTTATTATTTGACCCCATGAAAAAATACCACACAATCCAAAGGATGTGATTTGTAATTTTTTTATATTAAATAGATGGAAATTTAATTGTGAAAAAAACACATTAGACAACCCAAAATTCCAAAACATATTCAAATAAACTTAATCATGTATTTAAATTGGAGTCAAGGCATGAAATTTTTTTGATTACCGGTTTCAACTTTTTCAATGTGTGTTATCATGTTCATGGTTAAATAAATCTTTCCATCAATTATCACACTTTTTTATCACAATTTTATTTTTTTGTTTTTATGAGCACATTATATTTATTAAATCCCTGTACCATAAAATGACATTATCCTCAGTGTTTAATGAATGGAAAATTTTAATGGTGGTGGAGCCAGAGGAAAGGATTTCAAAAATATTTTTTGAAAATGATAATCATGGATGGAATTCACCTCATGGCTTATATTTATGTTCATACTTCTCCCATTTAATCTCAATATCTCCATGTTATTATTAGAATCATTATTAATTATGAATATTTTTTTAAACATGGAATAAATTTAATTTCTGTAAAAATTCATCAAACTCACCATCCCATTAATCTTATAGAACAACAAAATTAGAAAACAATGGAAACCCCATTGGGTTCCCTTAAACAAAAAACAATCAAAAAAGAAAGTATAAAAAACCTACATGTTTAATTTTAAACTCCAAACATTGAGTCAATGTATAGTTAAAACATCGGTTGCCTCATAGAATAACTTTTATTATTGATGTTATCTTGATATAGATTGTAATTATAAATTTTTTATTGTCCATATATTGCCTTACTTATCTCATCCCTTGTTTCTTATTTATTGAATGGTTCCATAAATGGTTTTAACCTCTGACCATTGACTTCAAAGAAATCTCCACTAGTGGGATCCTAAATTTCTTCTATCCCATGGGGGTACACATGATGCACTATATATAAATATTATGATATCTAGACCATAACATTCCCTATTTTAAATTATGTTCGAAACTATGCAATATATAACAAATTCTGGTTTTATGTGTTTGACTTTGAGGATCCATGATTGGCTGGATTGATCTCTAGAATTATTGATCCCTAAATTTTAATAAGACTCCATAATAAGTTTATTATGTTTATTATGATCTAATTTCACCTTTATTTTGGACAATTAAATTCAAATCTTCATTTTTGTATTTCCCCAAGTCCCATATGTTTGATTTAAATAGGTATATGGTATGATTTTAAATAAACTTGTCTATATGGGGAAATTAATATTATAGTTTTTAATGTAGCCCAACAATACAAATTGGAATACAAGAGTATCTTAGATTAATATTTCCTATAGCCATTGCATGTTTTATAATGATTTTTCAATATTTCACAATTTTATAAATTTTCTTGAGCTTTGGTTTGAGGATAGTTGGAAGTGGAAACATTATTATAAATCCCATAGATAGACATGAGTGTCGCAAATGGATGATCATGACATGATGGTCATTTGATATGGTGGTATGGACTCTATCCATTTTTAGACTTAATAAAATAATAAGATTTTGTAGATATATCCCACATAGTATGGCAATATTCCCATGAAATCAATTCCACATCAATAAAGGATTTTGAAGAACAAAATGGGAGTGAGGGTAATTTGATTCCTTTTGGTTATGGATCCTAGTATTTGACACCTTGGATAACATTGGAAAAATTTTTAGGAATCATTAGTGAGTTCATCACAGAAGATACCACATTAGAAGACATTTTTAATTTTTCTATTTTTGTAAATGTGGGAACCACATTCCACTCCATGAAATAATTTATCAATGTAATTTTTATCGGACTCATGAATACATATTCCATTGACTTGATCTGGATAGAACATGAGGAGGTAAGAATAATCAAACACATAGTGTTTTTCATTATAATATAATTTTATCGTATCTTGGTTCCCAAAATTTTTTTTAATGACACCCATAACCATTTGAATTTTTATGTCACCATACCATGGTAAATCAATCAGCAAATAGAGGTTCTCATTAAGAAATGAATCAAATATAGAAAAGAGATGTGATATGTCTTTGTATTCCTTCCAATAGATATGATTAACTAAAAAATATTACCTCTATTTTATCTTTAATTATTAAATCAAAATTTTGAGGAAGAAGGACCCACTAAATCAATTTACCCTTGGAATATAGTCTTTGGATATGTTATTTTTGATTTGAATGATCTATGAAGTCAATGACGGGGGATCTTAAGAGATTAGACCTAGATTTTTTTAACGTAAATACTATAACAAGAAACCCTTTCCCTGTGGTGGTGTAGATTATTTGGGAATCATTTAATAATTTACATGAATAACCAATGAAAATAGAGTTTTATCACAATGTTGTCCAATGATAGATCTTATCGTGAAGTCACTAACATCACACATGTGATTGAATGAATGTTTCCAACTGGGAAATTTTATGATAGGTGGAGTGATATGATATGATTTGAGTGTCAAGAATGATTCATCATATATTATGGTTTATAAAAATGGATAATATTTAACCATTACACATTAAAGTGGTTTGGAAATGGATATGACGTACCTAATGAACCTTCTATAGAAACTGAAATTTCCTAATAAGGACAAAAAATCCTAGATATTTTTTGGAATGTTATTGTGAATAATGATATTAACCATAGCCTTTTCAACTTCAATCCATCTATCAGTGACTAGATGTCATAGAACTAGTCATTCAATTACCATGAAATATTAATTTTACAAGTTTAACACATGATTATTATACTAATATATAGAAACAACCCTTTAAAATTTATATGTTATCCCCAAATTTATCCCCCAAATAGATATGTCAACAACAAATACCTGTAAACAATCCCCCATCATGTTCGAGAATATTCCCATGATGCAAAGAAGGAATGAACTCGGGGAATTAAATAATCTAAAGGGACTGTTCTTAAAGAAAAAAAGAGAAAAATAAATAAGTGAGGGGTGTATTTTATTGATATTATATAGAGACCTAAATTCTATTATACCAGGATTATTTATCTAGTAAATAATAGAACTGATGAACTTTCACTCACTCTTGGACTTGATCAATGAAGAAAAAAAGGAAAATGATCTCTCTTGTTACATGAGTATAACTTCCAATAGTATTAAAAACTCTTTATCTACTAATCAAACATGTGGGGAATATATAACCATCCACATTACTAATTATAGTGATTCCATCTGTGTTTTAAACAATATAAATCAGGACTACCCTCTCACTATCAGCAATGGGGTAGATTATACATAATTTTAACAACTTATGTATTTAATTCCTTACCACATCTAAATAATTAGTATTGGGTATACATTGAGGTTGATGATATAGTTTTGAGTCAGATTCTAGAACAATTTTATGTGTCACATTGAGTAGGATAATCCTAATAATATAAGAATTGGTCCATCCAGTTTCTTTCATACAGTTTCATGGGAAATCAAAAAACATCCCCTATTTATTTTATTCATGAGAGGATGAAATGAAAATAGGTAAGTTTTGATTATCCTCTATGAATTAATAATTGAGGGATGAAATAAAATAAAATAAATTTGAGATCTGGTTGGTTTTGGTGTTCAGTATAATAATGGTAATTTGCATCAAACATAGTTTTTTTTCCAAATTTCTTGATAAAATTGGTTCACCTTGACCACACATTTCAACAAAAATATTGTCTAGATCAATGATAGAAATGAGTATTAAATTAAAATATTTTATCTATCTAATTATATGATTGATTGGTGACTCATGAAAATCATCCAAATAGCTCTTTGATAGATATTCAAACCATGGAAAAAAAATTCCCTCATGTGAACAAATAATATAAATCTCATCTTGACTAAAATATACATTAATAATTATTTTATGTTCTTTTTGTTTAATTTCAAAACTACCTATCTAATTTTCCTCATGGATCTCTTCATCATCCCTAGTTTGATAGTTTTCCCAATAAATGTTTAAATTGAAGCTCATGTTTCTGAATTTTATTTCCACCTTCCAATTCCAAATTCAGAATAATGAGAAGATCATTACTAATATGGGACAACAAATGATTATGGGGGAATTCTCTATAGGACTTCATCTAGGGTGATTATCAAGAAAAATTAATTCTACTGGGTAAATGAATGTTCTACTATTAAAAAAACATCAATTAAGATCCCATTAAGAATAATAACACTATTATTATTTTGTTAAAGTCTGACATAATTTGTTTTTTGATATTTAAGACACTATCTCCTAGAACACAATGGTATTTTAAAACATTGTTTTCTCTTAGTTTTACATTTATGAATAGGAAACTAGGGTCATTCAACATCAGAGGAATGGTTCCTTATATGGTTGTTCTCAAATTATCATCCAATGAAATATTATTTTGTTTGATAACATCCTTTTTAATGTAAATGGTTCCATTATGTATTTTGAGTATGAATGTATAGTTTGGATTTCATCTAGAAGGGTTATGTTCAACTTAACTTGTGAGGAGATCTCCCTAAATGTTTTATTTATTTCTTATTAGATTACCCCCTGATGAACTGATGTAAGTGATTAGGTTGTTTGATTTTTTGGTTTAGTTATGGATTCTTCACATTCTAATTGGATTTTTCTGATTTTTAGGGTAGTTTATCAATATTTCATGTGATATTAAATCTTTTAATTTTTATGGAATGTTTTTTTATATTATAAATTAGATTTACTACTTATTCTAATTGAAAATACTTTTATTTATTTAGGTAATGATTTTTTAATCATTATTCCCCCTCAGTGTTGGGGAATCCTGAGTCGACAAGGGTTTTTTTCCAGTTTTGATGGTTTGCAATTCATTTTTAATCGATGAAACTTCAGAATTAATTATTTCTATTTGTCTAAAAAAAGTAAAGAATTTTGAGAGGGAATGATTGATAAGGGGATTGTGTTTTTCATTTTATTTAAGAGGTGCACTTTGGTTGCTTTATTCTCTATTGAATGGATTATTGGATTGTTTTTTTCATATCATTCCAATGAAATATAAGACAATAATTGTATATTGGATTGAATTATTTTTTGTACTATGTCTTATTAATTTTCAAGGAGTTGAACTATGCTGGTTTTCCTCCTAAATTAATATCTTTTAATTAATGAATGGTTGGTCAATGATTAGTATTATGGTTATTTTTATCTTGAATTTTGAAAATAGCGTCAGCCATTCGGATTTATAAGACATACCTAAGACTGATCCTCTCGACCATCCTAGTGAGTAGAGAATGTTTTTTTCTTAAGAAAATATTTTTCCTTAAGATTGTGAATCCCACTCGAGTTTAATGGATTCTCATTTTAATGTTATTTTTCCCATATTTGGTTTTATTCAGCTACACCATCCACATACCCATAATCATCATTTGGGACTATTTTTGAAGGATACATTGCACATCATGTCAATGGATATTTTTATTCTTAGACCCAACCCTTCTTAAAATATTCAGACATTCCCTAGGATTTAAAATCCATGGTGAGGTAACTTGTTTAGTTTGTATTTAAAAATTTCTCCTGCTTCATAAAATGACTCACATTATTTTTAAAAATATTTTTTAGATCCACTTTCTAATTGAAATTGTTTTCTATAGGGGGGACTATTTTTTATAGAATTCTCTTTACAATTGTTCCCATGAGTGGATTGATATAGGTATAAAATTGTTTAAAAAATCTATTTCCTAATAATTTAGTGTTAATAGAAAGAGGCTCATCTCATATGAATCATGTTGATGTGGTGGGAATATGGTTTTGAAAATGATATTTAATTTCGTGACATGATGGTATTACATTTTCAACTACATCCCATGGAAGATTGGAAGGTAGTTTAAGAAATGAGATTCGAGGAAATATTGATCTTCTAATAGGGAATAAATTATAATTAAATAGTTTGTATTTTTTAATATAATGTACTAGGTAGTTATCAATGTTTTTATAGAAAACATTCCCAATGTTTTCAGCTGCCTCATTCAGATTTCCATTTCGGTTCCCTCTTAGTTTATGAGTTGGATTCATTAATGACCTTCCACTAGTATTTGATAAATTTTTAAATATGAATCATTAGGATTATTAGTATAAAATTTAAAGAGTATATTAGGTTTGAATGACCCCCGAACACCAGGACTATCCACCCTAAATACATGATTTGATTGCTCACGTGTATAGCCAGACATGCGCCAATGAAATTAAAAAACACTAAGGTGAAATTTGACTAGAAATTAGATTAAAATAAATACACAGGGGAGAATAGAATGTGATTCCTGATGAATTACATGGTTCCCCATCAATGAAACCAAAATTTAATCCCACTTAAATTTACACAGTGTTTTTAGGGATTAATTGGTCTCTAATAGTGTTTCTTGGGTTATTGAATCCATAGAGACATTAGAAGAATCCTACAGAAAAATAAATTCCATAGACTCTATATGGAATGAATTGGTCGACTTCGGTTTGATTTTATATGGTTTAAATTTACACTAATAGAACGATATGAATTCAATTTATGAAACATGGTTGGTCCTAGGTTATTACAATAGAGAGAATAGATGAAATTATTATTAAATTATTTCAATTTCAATAACTCGAGATGAATTCATTCAATGAAATGAATCTAACCACATCATGGGCTGGTAAACAAAATAACATACACAAAATAAAAACCTATATAATTATAGTATACTATTAATGGGATTTCATAGATAATAAATCTTATTATCACATGAATAATGTGGTGATAAAATTCTATAAGGAAGAGGATGAAAGAAAATCATAGAATGGAAAAATCATAAAAATTATACAAATTTTAATGATATAGAAATAAAATGAAATAAAGACCCTTTATACTCTCTTATATATACCCATGTCCTGGTTAGCCTTCCATTTAAATTTTATAATAGAATATGACAGTAGACTCATCATGGTGGAATTGAAGAAGTAAAATTAATGTAATAACGATCGATCCACCATTGTGTAAATATTTTCCCAAGTGTAGGTGGGAATAAATTAAAAATTGTAGAAATTTTATCAACATGATATGAAGAAAAAATTAATAAGATTAAATAATGGAATTTTATTTTAAAAAAAAATGTGATTTAAGAAACTTACATGATAATGAAATGTGAATGCAACATCAAATCGACAACATAACATAAAAATGAAACATAAACAACCTCCCAAAACATTCTACAACATCACAGCCGTAAATAAGAATTTTGAAATCCCTCATTCATTTATTCAACATTTCATGTCACAAAATTTATTTATGGTACGACTAGGTGGGTAAAAAATTAATGAATAATGAACTATTATACCCTTGAGAAAAATCATAGCAATCATGCACTAACAAAATTAAGGCATCAACATGATCTTCTTGATTGATGAATTTTTCAATGAAATAGAATAATAAATTTAACAAATTTATTTCATTTAAAATCAATTAAATTTTCAGATCATTTTTAATTTTTTCCTAGACATGATAAAAATGTTGGACAATTATTTTGGGCCACAGAATCTGACTTAGAATTTAATCATAAAACTAGGCCTACTCTAACTCCATTCCAACTCAAAATTTTATCTAGTAAAAATTCAGTGAATTGTTCCTTATTATTTCATATGATTACTAATCAAATTTTAGCTTCATTGAGATTATATAATGGCCTCAATAGTTATTTTATTGGCCTATTTTCAAGTTCACTTTACCCATAATTTCCAAGGGTCAAAGCCCACATTGGGGTTCAACCCAAATGAATCTCTAATAGATTCAGTAGGATATAATTTTATTCATAAAATGTGGGAATTAAAAATAAAATATTAAGATGGAATCAATTACATTGGCTATTTTAGGAGGTTTTAAATATATGTACCATGTAATAGTTCATTTTAAGAAAGTATTACAATCATATTGTAAAATAATGTTCAAATTGCAAAATGTATTAAAATTGTTTTTATAAATAATGGAAAAAATTAATTCTATATATTATATTGAAAATTATTATGATACTTTAGTGGATAATAACTTATCAATTTTCAGTGGATAGGATTTGGGAAATGGTTACATTTATCCCAGAGGATGGGTGGGTTTATGTGATTAAATATTAGATATTTTTTAATATTAGGTGACCACTTATGATATAAAACATTTGAAACAATAATTATAAACTATTTAATAGTTTTATAGGGTTTTTGTTTGTTCAAGACCTCCGTAAACTGATCTATACTTTCAAAACTATCGAATTAATCCACACAAATCAAAAAATATTATCATCAAAATTCAATATTTTGGTTCCAAAATAAAAGCTATAGATTTATAAAGTAAAATTAATATTTATGAAATGAATTTTATACTTATTTAATTATATTTTCATTAAATAAATAGTTTACTAAATTATTTTACATTCCAACATAATAACAATATCATTAAATCACATTGATTTTTAAAGCAGTAATTTTCACTTTTTCACTAAAAAATCATCTTTGTCAAAAAATTAAAAAAACTGTATTTTAAAATCTTGTTTTTTTAGTCTAGAAATTAATTATTTTTAATAAAAGTTATTTTCTATATATTTTGATTTTAATATTTAAATTAATCACTATTTTAATGAAAATTAAAAATTTAATAAAAATAACAACATTCAGACCATTATAAAAATTACATTGGGATTCATTAAATTATATAATCATTATGAAATAATTACATAAGATTATTAAATGAAATAAAATTTTACATAATACATAAACATAAATTTTGTTTTAATGTAATGTTATTCATATTTGTCAAAGACAATATCGTTTTATTGTATCATTAATCAATCCCGATGATCATTTAAAATTCATATTTGTAAAAAAAATATATTTTCCTACTGTTTTATTAACTAATGATCATAATGTGAACAAAACGTTTTAGTTGAATAAAATAATGTTAGTTGATTATTTTTACATATAAATATACCATCATTCGTATAAATCATCATTCACATAAGTTATATAATGTTTATATGTTGTTTATAGAGTGAATATCATATTACTAACTATCTCTTTCATTTCAATAGTATTGTGCATGGGTGGGATAATTCTATGGAAAAGAGGTGACCCAAATAGTTATATTTTAAATTTTTAAATATTTTTAGTATTCTAATTTAAATATTTGGATTATTGAAAAATTATTTTGTAGGCTGAATGTAATTATAGTTAAATAATGAAATAATGTGTTGTTTGTTTTATAGTTAGTGTTTTCTATCCTTTAACTGTTACCACTTGTATTGGATCGTCTACAACATTGATGTAAAAAGTTCTCATAAAATAAAAATTCATTCTATTTTTCATTATTATAATCATAAAAAACATTATTTGGTTGAAATTGAATAGAATAATAAAATAAGAATGTTTTCTGGTAATATTCATCTTCCCCCCTAAATAAATTTTCCATTGAAATTTCATTTTACATAATAAAATAGAATGATTGGAGGATATTTATACATCATGGAATCATCTTGTTCCATTTTTAGCCTCTTCAAACATGTTAGTTATCTGCAATACCTTCACAAGTTATGGTTTCTTAATCCTGAGCACTATATCCTTTATGTCAAGGATCCAGATCAGTTCCTCTTCATATGAAAAATTAGTTTACAAATTTACTACTTTAGTATTTTTTATACGTGATGGTTCATATGTATAATTTTTCAATAGGGACACATGTAAGACATCAAGACATTGGAATGATTTGGTGGTAGTACCAAATGATTGGATATCACTCCAACACACTCTCAAATCTCAAATAGTTCATTGTTCCCTGGGCTTAGTTCCCCCTTAATTTTTGGAATCTCATAATTACATTATATGATGATATCTTGAAGAATATGTGATATCCAACTTGAAAATATCTATCTTTCCTCCATTTGATTACATACATTTTTTGTTGGCTTTTAGTAATCTTTATTTGTTTCTGAATCACTTGAAAATATTCAGTTTTTCCGACACAAGTTACAATCCCAACAGATTCCCTTCTCAAAACATCATCCCAATATATTGGTGTTATAAAACATTTTCAATAATGATAATCAAAGTGTATCATTTAAATTCTTCATTGGAAACTATTGTTATTGGATAAATCATCAAGTAGAAGATGTTGATCCCAACCCCCTTTATACTCAAGTGTGCTATCACGAAATATATCTTCATTGTATGAATATCCCTCTTAGACTACCCATCAGTTAGTGGATGGTAGGATGGATATAGCTTTACTTTTATATTCATAGAATTTTAAGGGATCCTCAAAAATTTGGATGTCAATCTTAGATCTCATTCAAAAACAATAGACATTAGTAATCTGTGGAGTCTCACCAATTCATTAATATAGGGATGATTTAGGCACTCTATGGAGAAATAATTTCCTATGGTAATGAAATGGGATGAAAATTAAAATTTTTTGATGATTTCCCAAATAAAATTTATACCCTTCTATGTCTTTATAAGGCACATTAAAAATTTCATAGTGATGATATTACACTTAAACATAGGAATGTGTAGTGGTGTAATACCCCTTTTTGATGTTTTTATCATCCTTTACTTCATGAAAAACTAGGAACATTTTTTTGAAATAAGATATCTATCTCTTAATATTATCCTGAACAAAATGATGATGAAGGTCAATTTACATTTTATATTTTTGTGTGTATAAATAATAAAAATCTATGATATTCATCCATTAAACCACGCATTATCTTCATAACAGATATGATAAATTTATTTGAACCAAATTCTAGTACACATTATTGATCAATATTGAATTTGGTAAACATTCCATTTATCATAGCCTCCATCTTATTTTTCGTTAAAGGTTCATGTCCTTGAGTTTTTGCAATATTATCAATTATTATTAGTTCAAAATTCATTTTAGATAGGATTTATGATGTCCTTTACATTATGATTACCTTGTAAAAGGTTTCTATATCCTAGATAAATGGATCTCGTTCAATCTTCATCATTGAAAGAAAACTAGGATACGTCATTCTCAAAGAATCCTTTAGTTTCTTCAGTCTTATATGGTGATAATGCATTGAAAAATTATAGTCTTTAAGAAGCTCTAATAATTTCTTATTTCCCAGGCTCATTTCATTATATGTGAATATTTACTTCCAAATTTTGTGGTTTATGTATATATAACACTTTTCCCCAGAAGGATATTGTCTCCATATCATCATAGGAAAATTATTGTAGAAAACATCAAATCATTTTTAGGATATAGTGTTAACAAGAAATTAATTTTCAATATTCATAGGAAATTAGTTATGTTATTTTTCATGACTACACATCCATGTCTCTTTAACGATGAATCATGAAAAATAAAAAATCCAACATCATTAAAGGGTAATTTTTTCACAGGTTCTCAAACCAACCTCATTTTCGAATCATGGAAGCGTTCTTCATACTCCTTTGTCTAGAAGAACATAACTCTATTTTGTGATAACTTAGTTAGTGGAATAACATGTCATGAAATTTTTATGAAAAGGTTTATATTGTATCATACTATACAATAGAAACAATGAATTTCAATTCTAGTTATTTGATGTGGACACTAAATTATGACCCATGTATTTTCTATTTCCACAAAGGTTCATTCATTGGATACAATGTGTCCCACGAATGTAACTTTTTTTAACTAGAACACACATTAATAAACCTAATAAAAAATATCTCTTTCCCTTATAGTTAATAAGATAACCCTTAAATAATATTAATGATCCTTAATACTATTTAAATAAATCATAATATCATCAATAAATACTACCATGAAATTATCAAGGAAGTCTTGAAATACTATATTCACCATATTTATAAATATGATAGGGGAATTATTTAAGATGAAGGTCATTAAAAATAACACAAAATTCCATCACCTTGTTAGAAAATAAGTCATTAGGATATCTTCATTCTTCACCCTCAATTGTTGGTCACCAAATCAGAGGTCATTAATAGTTAATAAATGATACTCAAGAGGATGGTCATATAAATCATCAATCCATGGGAGATGATAACTTTTTTTTCACTATTCTCTTATCAAGTTCTCTATACTCAATGAATAATCACATGGATCCATCATTATTCTTTGAAAAGTGGAAATGTGCTCCCAAATCATTCACACATTCTCAAATAAATAAATTCTATATAAGATCTGGATGTTGTTTATTTAATTCCTATAACTAAATATTTTCCATTTCAATGGGGTTTAGATATTGTATTATTCTATACATGATTTAATGGGAGAAATATTCCTCTTTGTAATGGAAATTTCAAGATAAATCTTCCGAAAATATTTCAATTTATTTCATAATGATGGAAAAAATATATATCTTTATACCTTTTATTCCTTATACCTCTTCAATGAAAAGCAGGGTATATAATTCTATGAGAGTATCATCCAGAAACTTATTAGGCTCGGATTTCTTTCATTTGAATATAATTACTGGTTCTCCATTCAAATATACCAATAGTTCCTTGTTTTAGTATTTTATCATAACATTTTTATTCGGGAGCCTATGTATCCTTATTGTAGTATTGAATTTCACCATGGGAATGACTAATAATTTTTTTGGAGAATATATTATCCAAAGGTAAAAATAGATTCTCTATATACATCTTATATTTGGATAATCCCCATGAAAGTCTAAACTAATAAAACTACTTATAGAAGATTGGGTATTTATTATATATTCTTTTCAAACATGGATGAAATAAAATATGGCATAGAATTTTAATAAAAATTTATTTTCTATAATTGAGTGAAAAAACATGTCTACCTTCCACCACATCATTTTGATCATCCACATCATCTTCCATGATTGAAAAAATACCAAAATTACTCCCCTTGATTGTGATGAGGTTGATGGCAGTTTCACTCTTTTATCATGTAATTTTTAAAATGATTGGAAAGGTCCCAATGTTTTCCACAATTTATGCATTATAAATAATGTTGGGGTATCACTATATTCTCTTTTTCACTAGTGTTGAAAATTTAAGGTCTCACTGCACTACAATAGTTCCATTTTAGGTGGCCGTATCTTCTACACTTATAGTAGGTTCTAATACGATGAAAGTTGTTCCTCGAATGATTCTTCTCACAAATGTTTCACATGGTAAGATGCACTTTCAATAATTATCTTCCATGATAAAAATTATTCCACAATTTTGGATCCATTGGTCTCTTATTTTTGTTCTACATATGTAACTACTACATCTCACAAAACTCTAATACAACCTTTATAGAACCCCAAACAATATCCTCATAGTTTTCATCATCTTGACCTACTATGTTAATTTCCAGATGGGGTCTTAGTCCACTGAAATATATATCAACCACTCTATTAAGGACCATAACATAGAAAGAGGTGAATCTACAATGTCTTGTAATGTTCATTTCACAGTATACCATAAATTTATTCACCTTATAATTTATCTCTAATAAATAATTCTAATTTTTTTTCATATTTAGAGGGTAATATTTAATTGAAAAATATTCCCTAGAACACTTCACACTCTATAGTATAAATCTCCCCTCCTGGATTCATGTTCATAATGAGTTTCCACCACTACACATCTTATATTTATAAAGATTATACTTCCAAATAGAAATTGTATAGCTCTAAAAAGAAATATATAGAATATATCTTTTATTTTGAGGTAATCCAATGTTGTTAAATCAATGGATTGGTAGATCCACTAAAAGAGGGTGGTCAATAATGCTTGAAGGATTCAACTACTATTTGTTCATTTCATAGTGAAATAAGATGATCCACATGGATTTGTTTTTTTTCATTAGATGAGAAAATAGTTTCATCATTATCATGATGATATCAATCCAATGTTCCCCTATATTGGTATGGTCAACATCATCTTGTATGTTCAATATTTTTTTCCACAATTCATTCTACTTATGGCCATTTTTTTCTATAAGGATGAAAACAATGTGAGAAATTTTTTACTATTGGGAATCTTATAGTGGAAATTCTAAGGGAAATATTAATTTTATGAATTTAAAATAGTATTATTCTTGGATGATAACCTTTAATATTAATAATATTTTTACATTATATAAATATATATCATACTAGTTTTTAAAAACATGTTATTAACCAAAGCATATCCCCTAGGAGGGTGATAATAGGTGTGCAGTATGGCCCTATGTCATGCACCAATTCCATTTAGATTGTAGTTAAATATGGTATTTTTCTATGTTTCCCGTAGGTATATATATTCTAGAGCCACATCCACCTATATAATCCAAAAAATTATCAATTTTATTTGAATAGACTTTCTTGGAACTCCCAAAAATACCAATTTACATATATTTAGACTTTTCCATAGGGATTTTACTAAAGTTATCAAATCCTAATTTACAGAATTAACTACAAAATATTTTGATACAAATTATTGAGACCATCATGTTAAAAACAAAATTTTTATATAAAACCTTTACAAAATATTTCATTAATGAACTCGAAGGATCTTTTTTTGGTATAGATTATTGGAAATTAGGAACATATGACATTAATTACATAAGGATAACATAAATATTATTACAATACACATTCAAGACATATTTATAGGTTCTTCTTAGGATACTATTACAACATCTCAAATCATTGGGACACACGTCAAACAAAGAGGTAGTCTTGAATCCTAGCTTGGGAATAATCAAAAGAGACATTTAGAATGTGAGAAAGAGGAATAAAAATAAGGAATGATATTATAAATATGTGGAATAACATAAAATAAATAAAATTATACATAACAAGGAAATGTTGATGCAACATAAAACGGACATTTAAAATCATATCACTAAGGTTTATCCCAATGGTGGCATGAATTATAATTACTGATGTTATTCACCAAGGTATCATAAGTACATCTCTATAGAGATTAATTTTGTACCTAATGAATTGGATCAATATCAAGTATCAAACATAATATGTTTTCATTAATTTGATCAACATTGATCAAAAGGATTTCATTTCATTAATAACTCATGTAAATAAATAATAGGATTTATATCAAAATCATTGCATACAATGTCCATAAAGTATTTAACAAAACATAGTTATTAACCTATGAAAATGTAATATTTTTATCATATATGTAGATCCATGAATAAATTATACACATTTACATATTTTCGAATACACATGGAAGAGATTTTGGTATTCATGATATGATAATTTCACAGATAGAAAATTTAAATTTAATGAAACAAATTATGTAGAATGATAGTATACATTTGGGATAATGAAATATAGATAATTGTATAGAATTATGGTTTATCATTATTGAAAAATATTATCTAATTATAGGGAATAAAAAAGGTAAATGAATGAAAATAAATAATTTCGAAACATAGAAGATTCCTAAAAAGGACACACATGAATGAAAAAGGATAGAAAAATAATTCCCTTACCTTTACGAGTTGATTCTTAAATCATAGATAAGGAAACATTAAAACAATAGAGTCAACATGGCGACACCAAGTCTTATATTTGTAAAGAATAATATGGTAGTAACTCCTAGATTATAATTTTTTATTATACATGAGTGGGGAAAGATATGCATTTATACAGGAGAAGGGGTGGGTTTTATTTGACTAAATATTTGTTATTTACTATATCAGAAAACCTCATGTGAGATTAAAAAAACCATATTGGTGAAATATTTAAGAGTGGGAGAGGGTGGATGGAGTTTCATGCCCACATAAATTGATGAATACATTCCCAACCACCCATGTAATGCACACAAATCCAAAATAATTATTATCATTAAAATTTAACTTTTTTATTCGAAATTGAATGTTATAAATTGAAAAATTAGATATAATATTTTGAAAATAATTTCTACACTCATTATGATAAATTCCTATGAAGTAAAATTTGTCATAGATTTATAGTCATGTTGAATTTTTAATGATGTATTAAAATCCCATTAATCATTAATGCAAATGTTTTAAATTTTCATTTAAAATCCATCTTTGTAAAAAAATTCCCAAAAATGTATCCTAATATAATTTTGATTTGATGAGTGCAAACCAGAATTTTTTTAATTAAAATAAATCTCTATGTAAGTGAATTTTAATTTTTAAATAAATATTTAAATTCACAAATATTAAAATTTTAAAAGAAAAAAATCATTTTTTAGATCATTTTAAAAATTACACTGGAAGTTATAAAAATTTATTATAATTTAGAAATAATTTTTTAATATTATAAAGTGAAATTATATTTTATTCAATACTTACAGGTAAATATTTTTAAGAGGAATTGTTTTATAGTATCCAAAAAAAATGTAGTTTTATTATTTCATTAAATAATCCCAATGACCATTCAAAATGAATCTACAAAGCCAAAAAAAGACCAAAGTTTATATTGAATAATGATCATAATATCATCTTACCATATTATCTGAAAAACATAATGGTATTTGATTATATTTAACTACAAATAAACCATCATCCTTACAATTCATAATTCACTTTCAATCTATCAAGGTTCAATAGTGTTTCACGAATGATTATTTCATTACTAACTCTCTTTTTTTCTATATCACTATTAATAGGTGGCATGATTTTAGAGGATCTAGGTAACCTATATTTTTATATTTTAATTCTTTATATTTTTTAGTATTAATATTATAATATTTATATTAATAATAGAAATTTTTTTAGACTAAATGAAATATTTTTAATTAAAGGAATAATTTGTTGTCAGTTTAATATTAAGTGATTTTTATCCTTTCAATATTATTGGTTGTAAATTTTCATCTCAACTTACGATGTAATATTTTCTCAGGAAAAAAATATTTAATCTATGTTCCTCTACAAAAAACATAAAAAATTATTAGGAGGAAATAAATAATTTAAAAAAAAAATTTATGGGTTATTACGGACAACAAAACGTATATTTCTACTAGTGCCTTCCCCCAACACCCTCAATGTAAGTGATTTGTTATGAATTTCTCTGCTTTATATTTTAACTTGTAACTATTATATATTTTTATATTATTATATTTGTGATTTAAAAACTCATTTTATGGAGTGATAATTGGATTATCATAACCAAATAGAGTGGTATGAAATTGGAATTAAATTGTAAATATCATTTAATTGTTTTTCTTCACCATTGATCTTATATTTATATAGATAGATTAATAAATGATGTTTCTATAACACTATAATATTTAACTATATAAATTTCTTATAAATAAGGAAAATCTATTCATCAGCTTGGAATACATGCAATAACGAACTAAAATGATTGGTGATATATTGGAAGAAAAATATAAAACAGTATAAGAATAAGAAAAAAATTTAAAACTATAAATATTGTAATCAATTAAAATTGTTACATTTAGTGGATATATAATTAACTATATTATATATATATAAATAATATTGACTCTCAATTAACTGTTTAAAGTATTAATAAATTATGTTAACCACTTTTAAATGATTATTATGATAATACATAATATTTAAATATATTAACTAATATATTATTAATCTATAAATTAGAAATTATTATGAAATAATATTGATAACAAATGATTTTTAGGATTATATTTATTAGATAAAACAATATTATTCATTGTATTTGGATATTCCATTTAAAAGATATATTTATAAATTATATATTATTAATTTTTCAAAAACCATAATCTTAGAATCCATAGTGTTATTATTATAATAATATTATTTTTTTATAAAAAAATTGATTTTTAGATGAAAAGTGGAATTATTGTTGTTACTAAAACCATAGTGTTTATGACTATATCAAGAATAAATTATAACATAGAAACAAATAGAAATTGTTTCATAATCAAAAAATTATCACTGAAGTGATTTATGACTTATAAAATCATTATTTTAAATTTTTAAAACCCATGTATAATATATTGGAAATTATGTAATTTTATTAATAAATACAATTTTTAGTATTCCTATTTTAATTAAATTTGTTTTTGGAAAATATAGGATTTATATTTATATTAATGTCACATAAATATAATCTTATTACTAATAAAAATATAATTTTTTTTCATATTTTAATTCAATAGGACGAATTTATTTTATAGTCAATATTTTATGTTTTGTTATTTAAAGTTAATTAAATAAATATAAAATTATTACCCCGTAAAAACTAAAAAAAGTAATAGTAAAAAATAAAAAAAATAAAAGACTTTTTTTGAAACATGTAATAAAATGAATGTTTGATATATTTTCCGAATTACCTCACCCATAATATCATTATTTTATATATTTTATCCACATTACATGTCGAATATGTTCACTCTTTTTATTAATGAGTTAGATTTAGAAAATTTTTACTCCCTTAACCTATAAAAGGAGGCCACCTTCACCCATTTTCTACACTTAATTTTAAATAATTATCTCAAAAAAACAATACCATAGTGTCATGACCCATACCCCGGGGCCCGTATCTTGGCTACCAAAAGACCGCCTTTAGTGCTAGTTGCCTGCCCCTGTCACGACCCGTCCCCTGGTACCTGTTTCGTGACTACCCCAAGCCCGCCATCTAGAGGCCAGGGGCTGGCGACTAGCACCAGAGGCGTAATTCCCTAGAACTTGGAAGACACTGCCTTTATGAACCATAAACACACACATCCAAATTACAAGTAGAAGCAAACACTATGTAAATTTGTATAACAAGAGTACTGAATGTAAAGGGGGGAAGAATACAAGCCCTACTTTAAAGTACTAATATAATTAAAAGGAAGTACAACTAAAAAGGGACAAACAACTGAAAGGTGAAAGCAGCTCCTATATCATCCTCCGAGGTTCCTACCTGAAGGGTAGGTATAGATAGGCTTTGTAGCACTCCATGTCCATCAGACTCTACCATGTACTGATACATCGTAAGGTCCTCCTCTGGGTATTGTCCAGTCCTGGCACTGTTGGCCTCCATCAGGGCTGTTCGTCGTTTGCATCCAACACAATGAGGTGCAGGCATATCCTGTGCAATAGTGAGTATAACGATACTCAGTAGGGTCCCCGAGAACCTCAAGGTCTCAAAAAATCCAACATGGATAATCCCGAAAGTATGAAATCAATGGATAACTATTACTTAGGTATATGGCCACACATATACCTATGTTATCAAATAACCCATCTCAATCATGAGGAAAACACAAAGGTCATTGACTCAGCTCAAACTAGGCTTTTCATTATCGAAACCACAGCTACAGGAGAACTCCTCCCCTATTGAGTACAGTTTCCATGTCATGACTTAGAGTCGCTACTCACGAACCTAAGACTGCAGAGGTACTCCACCTGTTGAGTATTGTGGGTCTGTTTCCAAACCGGGCACTCCGTCCGTTGTGGGTCTGCCGCCAAACTAGGTGCTCCCTCTAATAGCTGTCAGATGTACCCTACCTATTGTGTACCACGGGTCTGCTGCCAAACCAGGCGCTCCATCCACCATGGGTATGCTGCCGAACTAGGCGCTCCATCCACTGGGCTAGTCTAATCACTCCGAGTCAAATCCGCCAAGCAGTCGTCAGGACTAAAACTACTAGGACTCTGCACTCCGCACGCTCGTCTCTGGGAGGATCCACTAAACAAGAAACTATTCAATACTCTAAGTGTCACAAAGTCTCACTTGGATGTATCACAATGAACATCCATATCAAAGGGGTCTCAACGCAATAGACGGCACATCAATCGGACACCCGGTTTGTGAGTTATTAGCATTTTAGTCTTTGGGCCTGGTTGGATTTGTGTACGAACCAACCCGACCATAACTCAACTATATCTTGAACTCATATAGAGTATGCGAAAAGAACCATCTCATCAAAATGAATCCAACTTATTGACGGCACATCAATCTGACGTCTAGTCCTTAAGTTATAAGTGTTTCCGCTCCGAGGGCCCGGTTGGTTATGGGATCGAACCAACCCGGTCATACACAAACATCACCAATACCTTGATTTTGAGATTCCAAAACGGCCGTCTCGATCCAATGAATCCAATGAAACTGATTCTGCATCGATCAAAGGTCTGTAGATCATGTTATGGGTGAAAAACTGAAAGCGGTATGAAGAGGGGGGCCTGGGTCCCGTCTGACCTGGCCCGACCTGCCCTGGGTTGCCCGAACCGGGTTAACCCAACCTGGGTCCAGGTCCGGGCCATTAGGACATGGCCCGAACTGGCGTCTTTGGCCCGGACTGTGAAAGGACAACCTGTCCCACACGGCTGGAGGCCTGGCCCGCGTTCAGGCGGCCCGACCCGGTGGCCGGCCGAGGCTTGGCCAGGCTGGCCAAGCGCGTTTCGCGGGGGGGGGGGGGGGGGGTTGAGTTTTGTAATAGAGGCACCGAGCAGCGCTACCTCTCCTGCACGGTCGACCGAAGCTGGCTGTTTTTTTCAGCGCGAGCGGCCTGTACAGCAGGCCGCTGTCTTCTCCACGCTGCGCCACTTGGCACCACAGTTTCTTCCCCCCCGACCAGTTGGTGGCCGGCGGGTTCTCCTAGTTAAGCGACCCACCCAGCAGAAGCCATGGTTTCTCCGTAGTGAGGTGCAACAAGGTGCCATGATACTCTTGTTTGGACGGCTTTAGCCTGTCAGTTCTTCTATTCTGGACAGCATGTGGCATGTCGATTCTCCCTCGACTGAGCGGCCCACAGCTGTTGCCCACATTTTCCCCCCAAGTAGACGGTGTGACGGTGCTGGTCCTACAACGCCCAGGCCCGGCCTGGCCGCAGCCTCTGGTTGTCACTGCCTCAAGGTTGTGGCCTCTTTTCTCCAGTGCGGTGAGTCGGTACCGCGTCCTTCCGGCTCCACCTCAGTCACCAACATAAACAAGGTTCAACAGAGGGATGTCGGGTCATGTTTGTTCAGCCCGCACCCTTCGCGTTAGTTGGTAACAACATGATCACCATCAACCAAAATTCAAACACCATGGTGCGGGGGTAATTTACACACATATGAATAAATAAATAATCCATATTTCCCCTACCTCGATTCTTGTTGTTGAACGTCGAAGATCCGTGGAAAACAAGCATCGTGGAAGTCGAGTGTCGCAGAATATGGACGTTGATTCCATTGACATCGGGGTGCCTCCAAAGAGAAAGTGTCGTTGGAAAAGTTCTTCATGTTCTTCGTCAAAGACGTTCTTCATTGTAGAACGGTGTACTTCAATGGAGATGGTGAATTCTCCCAAATCCTTCTCAAAGAAAATTTTCCAAGGAAAATCAAATGAAAGGCTCCCCCAAATTATAATATTTCCCGCATTTCAAAAGTATTAAAATCCTTTAAATTTAATTAATGAAGATATTAATTAGATGTGTTGGAAAAATTAAGAGAAAAGGGAGGTGGAGAGTTCACTCCAATTAAATGAAGGGTGGTGGATTTATTACTTTAAAAGGGGAGTCTATGTGTTTAATGGGGGAGTTAAAGAGTTGATGTTCTTGTGGTCCCCAGACACATTATCGTCTCATGGGAGGTTATGTGGGGGTGGGCCCCACCATCAACCTCCCTTTGGAGATAATAACCACCAACTAAATAAAGCGTGTAACAAAATAATTTATTTAATTTATTATGAATCACAAAAATATATCTTCTACTCCCAACCAAACACAACTGTGGTAAAGGTCCCCTTAAGAAAATACCAGCACTGCGAGTTAATCGGTGTCCTCAGATTTCACTTTCGAGCACCAGTTCAAAAGATAGAAAAATCTGCACGTACGTTTACTGAATGTACCTGAACAAAACTTCGTAAATTGATTCCGGGCACACAGGGCGTCGGAATGAGGTGCTGTCATAAACTGTGGACTCCTAAAATTCAATAGTATTGATGAGAAAAATTTATTTGAAATTCTTGTGTCTTTACATTACCCCCACATCAGGGCTTTACGTCCCCGTAAAGTTACAACACACACTAGGGAAACAAAAGAGGGTACTGAACACGCATCTGAGCCTCCACCTCCAATGTGCTCACTTTGAGGTTCCCATGATGCCGGTGAAAGCGCATAAGAGGATTTGACCGTCCACCCAGGACCTGCTCCTGTCGATCCTCAATATCCAATGGGACCTCCATGAAAGTCACCCCGTCATCGATGTCCAGCTCCCCATGGTCATTGATGTGGGATGGGTCGTGCACGTATCTCCTCAGCTGAGATATGTGGAAGATGTCGTGGACCTGGTGCAACTAAGGTGGAAGGTATAGGTGGTAATCCACCTCACCTAATCTGCTGAGGAGCTGGATAGGTCCGATGAATCATGGAGATAACTTGCCGCCCCGGCCAAATCTTCATAGAGCTCATCGAGGTGAGTCCCATAGGATGACGTGGTCTCCATCCTCGAACTCCAGTGGTCTCCATCTCCTATCATCATAGGACTTATATCTGCTTTGTGCAGTCTTCATCCGGTCCTAGATGATCTGCACCTTCTCTGTCGTAGCCTACACCATCTCTGGTCCTACAAGTGCTGACTACCCTTGGTCAGTCCAAAACGGAGGTGATCTGCATGGTCGGCCATAAAGTGCCTCATAAGGGGCCATCATGATGGTAGAGTGGTAACTATTGTCGTACTCAAACTCCACCAAGGGTGAGTGATCCCTCCAGCTGTGACCAAAGTCAATGACACATGCACAGAGCATGTCCTCGGGATTATAAATGGTCCTCTAGTCTGACCATCCGTCTGAGGATTTAAGGAGGTGCTCAAGCGAATTTCCATCCCAAAAGCTTCATGTAATCCCTCCCATAACCGATAAGTGTAATGAGCATCTCGATCAAAGAGGATAGTCAATGGAACTGTAACAGCCCGAGATTCTGAATAAATCTTGTTTCCTAATTTCATGTGTTATTTTATTTTATTTTTATACTCAAAACAAATGTTTTATTTGATAAACACGATTATAATTAAAATTAGACCAGTGGGTTTTGACTGTTATATGACCATCGGTCAATATGACCGTTGTGAACAAAATGTTTTGTTTATTGTCTCAAAATATAAGTAATCTTGGTTAATTTTTATAGAAAGAAGATTTGATGGCCTCACCTAGTAGTCTTGGACCGATCAAAGCCCATATAACAGAGCTTGGAAAGGAGGTAGCACCATTGGGCTTTGCTCTGGACCAAATCCAAGCTGAACTTCATCATGTGAAGCTAGAACGGAATCGCCTTCGCGAGAAGTTCAAACTAATAAAAATTACTACTCAGGCAATGTTGACTGAGCCACCCCAAGATTCTATCACCCTAGAACACCTTACTCTTAGGTCCTATGCTGGTATTATAAAGGGACATGTAACAAGACCGTAACTTCCTTGTGTAATCCTTTGTTTTAAAAAAAAATTGGGATTTTTTCTTATGATGAAGTTTATGAATTTTTAAATGACCGGATAAATATAGTATGCATATTTTTTATAAATTTTAGAAAAAGGATATTTTAAAAATATTTATGTAAACCTTAAATAATTATAAATGTGTAATGATTTTCAAAAAATGGTGTTCTACAATTATGTTCAGTATGAAATTTAGAGTCTAATAAGATCAACTTGATTTTTGATGAATATTAAATTATGAATAGTGATTTTATGATTAGGATTAGTAATGTGTCCAAATGTATTAGTAATCCCACTTAAAGAATGTATCAATATAATTTAGGCAACTTGATTAAGTAATGTGATTCATTAAAATGGTTAAATAACGATTTCATAAATTATTATTCAAGTATTAATCTTTTCGGGTGAATAGTGTTTTTTAATTCAAAAATAAAATTAAAAATGTTTAGAAAATTATTTCTATAAAATGGATTTCATTTTTGAACTCAGAGCACCGATATTATGTTATGGTAATTTTTGGGGTTTTTTCTGAAAAAATGAATTTTCGGTGAATAGTGAATTTATTTAAAAATTAAATAAAAATAATTAGAAAATTATTTTTATAAAATGGAGTTCATAAATGTAATTAGAGAATTGATATTTAGTTAAGGTGAAATTTTGGGATTTTTCTGAGAAAGATGAATTTTTCACTGAATAGTAAAAATGCAGTTTTTGGGTTTCCGTATGTTTAATGACATCATAACTGTGTCATGATGATGTCATGAGATATTTTAAGGGTTTGCCGGCCAAGGGTGATGAAGTATTGTTTTGGAGGCCCCATGTGGCCTAACTCCATGGTAAATTCCAAGGGAGAACACATGAGTTTGAGAAAAGCACATGTGAGGTGTCCCTTGGCCATTAATGCCTTGTCCCCTCACTTTCCCTATAAATACCAAGCCCTCCTCTCATCTATTCGACTCCCCACTCATCCCCAACAAAGTTCTGGTCTCATTACCTTCCTTGGAGTCCTCCCAAGGTGCCCCCAAGCCCTCAAGGTCCCAAATATTGAGTTTTAAGAGTTACGTTTTAAGGTAAGGGATCTGATCTCTCTCTTTCTTTTCAAAAAATATCTTTTATGTAATTTCTTTTATGCTCCATGTTCTTATGTTAAAAGGTGTTATTTTATACTCCTCTTACTTCCCTTTTCATGTTCACATAATGAGAGATCCCCTCTTACTCTCATTATTTCGTTTTATGAAGTTTTAAGGGTCGCCGTTAGGCTGCCGAAATTTTTGTAACAGATTCTTTCTCCCTTCTCATTTTTCAAGATCTATTTTCATGTAAAGTATTTCAAGTTCCTTCTTATTATGTTGGGGTATGATCTCTAAATTTATCATACTGATCTTTTATGATCATATGATGAGAGACCACATTTGATCTCTTCGATTCAGTATTTTGAATTTTAAGTGGCGCTGTTAGGCTGCCGAATTTTTAAGTGGTTCTTCAGCCTTCTCGTTTTGAAGTTCTACTTTAATGTAAATTCTTTCAAGATACTTTTTGTTATGTTGGTGTATGATCTATATATCTATCATACTGTTATTTTTTGATCATATTATGTGAGACCCCATTTGATCTATTCAATTCAGTATTTTGATGTTTAAGTGGTGCCGTTAGGCTACCGAATTTTTAAGTGGTTCTTCACCCTTCTCATTTTGAAGTTCTACTTTCATGTCAATTATTTCAAGTTCCTTTTTGTTATGTTGGGGTATGATATATATATATATATCATACTGACATTTTATTACCATATTATGAGATACCCCATTTGATCTCTTCAATTCAGTATTTTGATGTTTAAGTGGCGTCGTTAGGCTGCTATGTTTTTAAGTGGTCCTTGTACCTTTCTCCCTTTTCAAAGTTCTAATTCCATGTCAAGTCTTGCATGTTCATTTTTATTATGTTGGGGTATGATATCTATATCTATCATACTGATCTTTTATGTTCATATTATGAGAGACCCTATTTGATCTCATCAATTCATTTTTGGTTGACGTTTATGTAATGCTGTTAGGCTGCCGAATTTTCATAAGAGAAATATTATTTTTGTCTTCCTTTCATGTTCTTCATTTCCTATGGTATATCTTTCAAACTTCATTACCATTTTCTCAAATCCTTTATATTTTTTCCCTCTACTGTGTTATGGGTCATTTATGAGTGTTTCACCCATGTCCCCTCTCTTTTCAGTGATTTCTAAAACCTCAAAACATAGCTGTTATGCTGCATAATTTTCGTCTCAAAATGCCTCTCTCTTTTTCTAAAAATTATTTTATGTTATTAAGTGAATACTCAAAGATCTTATTTCTATATCTGTATTCACATATATATCAAAATTTTCTATTTTAAATTCTGGGAATTACATACATGAAACCCGCTTTCCCTTTCCGTGGGTTTAAAGTGATATAAAGATCATGTCTTTAAAGAAGTTTTTAAAATGTTATGATTATGAAATGAAACCCATTTCTTTTATGCTATATGGGTTATTTATGAAATGTTTGATGATGATATATGTGGATCACATGATAATAAAGGCAAATTTAAGGGTGAACCCTGATAGCGCTCCAATGCATTGGGCAATGATGTAACCACTAGAGATTACAATTTTCATGATACCTTGGTGAAAAACCTTGGTAATTTTCAAATGACACCTTGGGGATGGACCTTGGTGATATGTTCATGATTGTCTATGTTAAATGTTGTAGCCACATCTTCATGTTATTAAAATGTTATTTTTATTATGATATGCCTCATGATTTTATTCTCATGGCTTAAAGTTCTTTTCCTGACCTTATTGACGTACCTCAAGTTCACATGTAAAATGTTTCTCTTGTTTCCCTTACTGGGATTTTTGCTCACCATTTGTTTTGATGTATGTCCTCAGGTTATGTGATGTAGTAATGAACCTAGGATGAACACGAGGAGAAGCCATTCAAGTGTTTTAGAAGAATTTTTTATGTTTTCATGTTTAAAGTTCTTGGTTTCCAAGACACAAAACCTTAAAGATCCTCGGTTTTGTAAAATGTAATGAATGTTTATGTGATAAAAATGCGGGATGCAATAGTTGGTATCAAAGGATGGTTTAGTTATTTTTGGAAATTAGGATATGATAACTTTAGGAAGAAGCCTATAGAAAAGTTTATATATAGGAAATCTTCCTGGTATTTTGGTGAGTATTGAGTAATGGGTTTCCAAGCAAATACATCCCTGTCTGGATACGAGCAGGTAGAGGTGGCTCTGGCACAGATGTACATAGGGGTAAAACCCAAAAACACCACTTTGAGCTAGACTCCAACGGGAACTGGTACACAACAACGGGCCTTGCTGCACTCTTGGTTATGACACTCCTGGGGGATATGCTTTGGTAAATTAATAAGGTTGGTATGAACCATTGTTAAAGGAACTAAGATAAAATAAAATAAAGATTCACATTAGAATATATGATCATGGATAATCTAGATGAGAACCTAGGGGATCACAAGTTAGGGTATACTTTTATTCTACAAGTTATCCTTATATGCTTTAAGTTCCTTTCCATGATTATTAGCTAAGTATTTAAGCCCCTAATTATACTTTCTATTCTTAGTTAATGGTGGGAAATGGAAGAACATTTCCCAAAAACCAATGTGATAGGAAATGCGACGATTTTCATATTAATATGAATGAGATGATTAGGGGATTAAAATATGATTATTATTTTGGAAGACGTTCACTATTTTAGGGAACCATATTTGATCAAGGTAAATAGATTACTACGGTATTTTCATTGAGGAGTAAGGTTGACTTATATTTTGAAGAATCGATGAATTTAAGGTGGACTTATAGTAATTTAGGTTACTTACGGGAATGATTAACCTATCTTGGGTAAAATATGTTTAGGTTAGCTACTTTTGTTATAAGATGTTAGGAGTGGTTGATGTTCTTTGGAGATGAACAATGAAGTTTATTTTGGAAGACTATGTTATCAAATATTTCTTGTATTTGGGTTTCAATCTTAGTTTGGTTTATTTTGAGGAATCTTAAGGACCATTATTTACGGAATGGTCAATGATGAACTTTGGGTAGTACCATGGAACTTTGAAGATTTAAAAGTAGTCTTCATTCCTATGGGATTGTTTTTGAAGAGTTGTTTTACCTTACGCTTTCTATTTTTGGGATAATGTTTACAGATAGAAGAAATAGATAGTTGATCTTTTGTGGATTATGTGATTCTCTAGAAGATGATTCTTGTGTTTTTATGAGACCAAGTAGTTTTGAATGCTCATCGTTTGGAGAAAAGATTAGTTTTGGTAGAAACTTATTAATGTATGAAACTCTACATGAAGGTAGATATATTTCCTTATGTTTTGTTCTATGTTGTAAATGAATTCCTCAAAGTTATTAAATAGAACGTAATACAAAAACATCGTTGGTTTATGTTTCCTACTAGGTAATCAAAGACCACTTACACACATCATAATTTTGGGATTTTCTGGTGGTTAACTTCCTCCTAATCATGTTTTCTATCACTCTCCTTTAGAATGTGACCCTTTGTTTTCTCCTCCATGTCCATGTTTCCTACATGGAATCCAAGTATGAGTAAACTCAGGTGGCCTTTGTACTTCCTTTTCTTTATTTTAAAGTAATAGTGTTACTGACTCTTTTTCCAATGTGGGAATTTGAATGAAATTTCAAAACCCAATTTTGAAAAATTGCGAGGACGCAATTTTTAAAGGGGAGAAGATTGTAACGGCCCGAAATTTTGAATAAATCTATTTTCCTAATTTCATGTGTTATTTTATTTTATTTTTACACTCAACAAAAATGTTTTATTTGATAAACACGATTATAATTAAAATGGGACAAGTGGGTTTTTACTGTTATATGGCCATCGGTCAATATGACCGCTGTGAACAAAATGTTTTGATTATTGTCTCTAAATATAAGTAATCATAGTTAATTATTATAGAATGAAGATTCGATGGCCTCACCTAGTAGTCTTGGACCAATCGAAGCCCATCTAACAGAGCTTGGAAAGGAGGTAGCACCATTGGGCTTTGCTCTGGACCAAATCCAAGCCGAACTTCATCATGTGAAGCTAGAACGGAATCGCCTTCGCGAGAAGTTCAAACTGATAGAAATTACTACTCGGGCAATGTTGACTGAGCCGCCCCAAGATTCTATCACCCTAGCACACCTTACTCTTAGGTCCTATTCTGGTATTATAAGGGGATATGTAAAAAGACCGTAACTGCCTTTCGTAATCCTTTGTTTTAAATAAAAATTGGTATTTCTTCTAATGATGAAGTTTATGAATTTTTAAATGACCGGATAAATATAGTATGCATATTTTTGATAAATTTTAGAAAAAGTATATTTTAAAAATGTTTATGTAAACCTTAAATAATTAAAAATGTGTAATGATTTTCAAAAAATGGTCTTCTACAATTATGTTTAGTACGAAATTTAGAGTCTAATAAGATCAACTTGTTTTTTGATGAATAGTAAATTATGAATAGTGATTTTATGATTAGGATTAGTAATGTGTCCAAATGGATTAGTAATCTCACTTAAAGAAAGTATTAATATAATCTAGGCACCTTGATTAAGTATTGTGATTCAATAAAATGGTTAAATAACAGTTTCATAAATTATTATTCAAGTATTAATCTTTTCGGGTGAATTGTTTTTTTAATTAAAAAATTAAATTAAAAATATTTAGAAAATTACTTTTATAAAATGGATTTCATTTTTGAACTCAGAGCACCAATATTATGTTATGGTAATTTTTGGGGTTTTTTCTGAAAAAATTAATTTTCGGTGAATAGTGAATTTATTAAAAAATTAAATTAAAAATATTTAGAAAATTATTTTTATAAAATAGAGTTCATAAATGTAATTAGAGCATTGATATTTAGTTAAGGTGAAATTTTGTGATTTTTCTGAGAAAGATGAATTTTTCAGTGAATAGTAAAAATGCAGTTTTAGGGTTTCGGTATGTTTAATGACATCATAACTGTGTCATGATGATGTCATGAGATATTTTAAGGTTTGGCCGGCCAAGGGTGATGAATTATTGTTTTGGGGCCCCATGTGGCCTAACTCCATGGTAAATGCCAAGGGAGAGCACATGGGTTTGAGAAAAGCACATGTGAGGTGTCCCTTGGCCATTAATGCCTTGTCCCCTCACTTTCCCTATAAATACCAAGCCCTCCTCTCATCCATTAGACTCCCCACTCTTCCCCAACAAAGTTATAGTCTCATTACCTTCGAAGGAATCCTCCCATGGTGCCCCCATGCCCTCAAGGTCCCAACCATTGAGTATTAAGAGTTACATTTTAAGGTAAGGGATCTGATCTCTCTCTTTCTTTTCAAAAAATCTCTTTTATGTAATTTATTTTATCCTCTCTATTCTTATGTTAAAGGGTGTTATTTTATACTCCTCTTACTTCCCTTTTCATGTTCACATAATGAGAGATCCCTTCTTACTCTCATTATTTCGATTTATGAAGTTTTAAGGGTCGTCGTTAGGCTGCCGAAATTTTTGTAAGAGATTCTTTCTCCCTTCTCATTTTTCAAGATCTATTTTCATGTAAAGTATTCCAAGTTCCTTTTTATTATGTTGGGGTATGATCTCTAAATTTATCATAATGATCTGTTATGATCATATTATGAGAGACCCCATTTGATCTCTTCGATTCAGTATTTTCAAGTTTAAGTGGCGCCGTTAGGCTGCCGAATTTTTAAGTGGTTCTTCACCCTTCTCGTTTTGAAATTCTACTTTCATGTCAATTCTTTCAAGTTCCTTTTTGTTATGTTGGGGTATGATCTCTATATCTATCATACTGATATTTTATGGTCATATGATGAGAGACCCCATTTGATCTCTTCAATTCAGTATTTTGAAGTTTATGTGGCGCCGTTAGGCTGCCGAATTTTTAAGTGGTTCTTCACCCTTCTCGTTTTGAAGTTCTACTTTCATGTCAATTCTTTCAAGTTCCTCTTTGTTATGTTGGGGGTATGATCTCTATATCTATCATACTGATCTTTTATGACCATATTATGAGATACCCCATTTGATCTCTTCAATTCAGTATTTTGAAGTTTAAGTGGCGTCGTTAGGCTGTTAAGTTTTTAAGTGGTCCTTGCACCTTTCTCCCTTCTCAAAGTTCTAATTCCCTGTCAAGTCTTGAAAGTTCCTTTTTATTATGTTGGGGTATGAAATATATATCTATCATACTGATCTTTTATGTTTATATGATGAGAGACCCTATTTGATCTCATCAATTCATTTTTGGTTGAAGTTTATGTAACGCTGTTAGGCTGCCGAATTTTCATAAGAGAAATATTTTTTTTTCTTCCTTTCATGTTACTCATTTCATATGGTATATCTTTCAAATTTCATAACCATTTTCTCAAATCCTTTATATTCTGTCCCTCTACTATTTTATGGGTCATTTATGAGTGTTTGACCCATGTCCCCTCTCTTTTTAATGATTTCTAAAACCCCGAAACATAGTCGTTATGCTGCAGAATTTTCGTCTCAAAATGCCTCTCTATTTTTCTCAAAATTATTTTATGTTATTAAGTGAATACTCAAAGCTCTTATTTCTATATTTTTATTCACATATATATCAAAATTTTCAATTTTAAATTCTGGGAATTACATACATGAAACCCGCTATCCCTTTCCGTGGGTTTAAAGTGATATAAAGATCATGTCTTCAAAGCAGTTTTTAAAACGTTATGATTATGAAATGAAACCCATTTCATTTATGCTATAAGGGTTATTTATGAAATGTTTTATGATGATATATGTTGCTCACATGATAATAAAGGAAAATTTAAGGGTGCGCCCTAATAGCGCTCCAATGCATTGGGTAATGATGTAACCACTAGAGATTACAATTTTCACAATACCTTGGTGAATAACCTTGGTAATTTTCAAATGACACCTTGGGGATGGACCTTAGTGATATGTTCATGATTGTCTATGTTAAATGTTTTAGCCACATCTTCATGTTATTAAAATGTTATTTTTATTATGATATGACTAATGATTTTATTCTCATGCCTTAAAGGTCTTTTCATGACCTTATTGAAGTACCTCATGTTCACATGTAAAATGTTTCTCTTGTTTCCCTTACTGGGCTTTTTTCTCACCCTTTCTTTTGATGTATGTCCTCAGCTTATGTGATGCAGTAATGAACCTAGGATGAACATGAGGAGAATCCTTTCAAGTGTTTTAGAAGAATGTTTTATGTTTTCATGTTTAAAGTTCCTGGTTTCCAAGACACTAAACCTTAAAGATCATCAGTTTTGTAAAATGTAATGAAAGTTTATGTGATAAAAAGGCGGGATGCTATAGCCACCCCTAGAAGCCGTATGTTCTCATGGATGTAGAGGCATCCCAAGATATCTACTAATCCCTGCTACTTGATCTGTAGGAAGTGTACCAACATGGTGATTCAGTCATCAATCACCCAGATAAAGTCTTGAACTCTAGATATATTTGGAAGCTCCATCACGAAAACCATGGATATACCATCCCACTTCTACTCTGGGAAATATAAGGGTTGAACCAAGCCTGCTGGTACCTGGTTCTCCACCTTCACTTGCTGAAAAATGAGGCATCATGAAAATAACTCTGCTACAGCCTTCGTCATACCTAGCCACCAGTGCTATCGTCGATGGTCCTGGTACATCTTCGCCACTCCTAGATGTACCACTAGAGGGGGAGTGTGAAACTCTCTCAAAACTTCCTCTTGAAGTGAAACTGGTACCATAGTACGTCCTACAAGAGCTAATAAAATTTCTCCTATGCCGAAAATAGAAATATGATCTCATCCCCTAGATGGACCGTGCCTATTTCCTAATAATGTAAATCCTGACATGAACAGTGTTAATTCATGCCATGGATGACGTCGTAAGACCTCAACGCTACTACTAAGAGATCCAACCGTTACTCTTGCCTCCAAGGGTTGAGTCACACTGTCGACATCAGTGTGTGATCACTGGGTCTCCCCCAGTAGGAATATATAACGTGAGGGTCAAGTCAATGGTTTTAACCGGAACTTCTTAGTATCAATTACACAAAAAGGAAGGAAATCAAATGTCACAAGGACAAGTGTATTTTATTACTGCAGCTCAATGTACAAAGACATTAATCATCCAAAAATAAAGAAATCAACAAATTTAGAAGTATCATAAACAAGGGCCTCGATGTCTAGAGATTATCCCTCTCCTGACCACTTGCTTCTCGACCAGATCCTCTTCCACGTCCTCATACTCAAGGTGCACCACCACGATCAACCCTCTACCTTTTCCCAGGAGGTTCCTCAACTATTTTCCGATCGTCTATATGGCGGGTCGGACAATCACTTGCCATGTGACCTTGCCAGCCGCATGCATAGTACAACCTGCTCCTCATATGGATGGCTCTTTCACATGTGCCCCGCACAACCATACATGTATCCTGGGGTCACCCACATGTTGGCATAGTTTTCATGGAACTTTTTGAGATATATCTACTGCTGGCTGAAGAAGACTCCGCTATGGTCAGAAAGCCCTGCAGAAAGAGAATTAGTTCTTAAGCCCGCATAGAGCGTAGAAATGCTGGTACAAACTCTTCCCTGAAAAGACCCTCAAAGTCTCCCCAAGTGTGGATCACCTGATCGTAAAACTAGAGCATCAGGCTCCACCACCTATCAGCTACTCCCTAAAATAGACTAATAGATAGACACACAATCATGTCAGTGGGTGTCCCAAATATGTGAAACACTCGTGCTATAACCTCCAGCCAGCACCCGACCGTCTGAAAATCTGTCTCACCTCAAAACCATGTAGGCCTCTGTCGCAAGAATCCATGCAACGTGCTCAAGTGGTGCGCACCCTCTGCTACTGGGGGTGGTGGAAATAGTAGCACAACGGTTAGTGGTACCGCTGGTGCCTCTGCTATGATTTGGCCCTGTACCGTGGCCTCGTTGCTCGGTGGGCTACCATCACGCTCTATACTCATAACCCGTGCTGACTGACTAGGTGAAGATATCCTGAAGAAAGAAACAGGTGCTCCATGATCAAAATATTATACCTGGGGAGATGGCATCTTTTGAGCTTACATAATGGAAATCTTTTGAAACACACATGCAATCAGTGTTTTCGTTTAGTGAGTCGGAAATCAGTTGTTAGGGTCCTGGTGTATTGATATGTTAGCCGCAACACAAACACTGGACTCCCTAAATTGAAAACCACACTTGGTACTCTTAACACTATTGCTTCATAGAAAGAATTATCAGAGTCCTGAGTTCTGTGGTAAAACTGACTCCTCTGAAACCAATTTGTCACGACCCGTCCCCCGAGACCCATATTGTGACCACCCCAAGCCCGCCTTCCATAGGCCAGGGGCTGGAAACTAGCACCAAAGGCATAATTCCCTAGAACTGGGAAGGATTTTACTTTATAAAATGTAAACACACACAACAAGGGTACATGCAGAAGAAAACACTAAATAAAATCTATATAACAAGAGTAGTGAAAGTAAAGGGGGCCATAATAAAATCCCAACTGTAACGTACTAATACAAATGAAAGAAAGTATAACTAAAGAGGGACAAACAACCGAAAGGTGAAAGAATCTCCTGGATCGTCTTCTGGGGTTCCTACCTGATGGGTAGGTACAGATGTCCTCCACATCACTCCAAGTCCGTCAGACACCACCGTGCACTGATATTTCATAATGTCCTCCTCCGGGTACTGTCTAGTTCTGGCGCTCTCGGCCTCCGTCAACACTGCCCACCGTCTGCATACAACACAACGAGGTGTAGGCATAGCCCGTGAATCGGTGAGTATATCAATAATCAGTAGGGACCCTGATACCCTCAAGGTCCCACAGAATCCAACAAGGATATACCACAATGTATGAAGTCAATGGATAACTATTACTTAGATATATGATAATAAATATACCTAAGTTATCAAGTAACCCATCTCAATCATGAGGAAAACACAAAGGTCATTGACTCATCTCAAACCATGATTTTCATTATCAAAACCATGGATACTTGAGAACACCTCCTTTGTCGAGTACAGTGGCCCTGTCATGACTCCGAGGTGTTACTCCCTAACCTTAGACTGCTGATGTACTCCTCCTGTCAAGTACTGCGGGTCTGCTGCCAAACCGGGCGTTCTGTCCATTCTTGATCTATCGCCAAACCGGGTGATCCCCCTAATAGCTGTCAGTGGTAATCCTTCTATCGAGCACCACAGGTCTGCTTCCAATCTAGGTTATCCATTCTCCACGGGTCTTCCAATAAACTGGGCACTCCTTCTACTGGGCTAGTCGAATCACTCTGAGTCAAATCGGTCAAGAAGTATTTAGGTCAACATCTACTAGGTCTCCACACTCTGTATGCTCATCTCTGGGAGGATCTGCTCCACAAGCTACTGGTTGATACTCCATGATTCAAAATTTCTTATGTGGAATTGTCTCAAAGAACCTCCCTGTCAAAGTGGGTCTCAACACAATAGACGACAGTTCAATCGGACGCCCGATCTTTGAGTTATTAGCATTTTACTCCCGGGGGCCCAGTTGGATTTGTGTATGATCCAAGCCGACCGTAATTCAATTATACCCTAAAATAAATTAGAGTATTCCAAAATAACCATCTCATCAGAACTAATCCAACATAGTTGAAGACATGTCAATCAGACGTCATATACTTAAGTTATATGTATTTCCGCTCCAAGGGCCCGATTGGTTATGGGATCGAACCAACCTGGACATAAACAAACATCTCCAAAACCTTTAGTTTCATTTACCAAAATGTCTGACTTGATCCAAGGAATCCAATTCTACTGATGGTGCATTGATTGGAGGTCTGTATCACAAGTTATGGGTGAAAACCAAAAAGCGGTCCGAAGAGGGGGGTCTGGGTCCGGTCCGACCTAGCCCAACCTGCCCTGGGTCGACCCGACCCGGGATTGAGTCCATCCCGGTAGAGAGGTGGCCCATCCCAGTGGTGGAACTGCCCCCGTGTAGGCAGCCAGTCCCAGTGGCGGACCGTGGTTTAGCCCGGCTGGCCGAGCGCGTTGCGTGGGGGGGGGGGGTAAGTCTTGTAACGGCGGCGCCGCCTATCCTGCCCGGTCGGCCAAAGATGACTGGTTTTTCGGGCACAAGGGGCCCACACAGCAGGTCGTTGTCTCCTCCATGCAGCACCTATTGGAACCACAGTTTCATCCGCCTAGCCGATAGGTGGCCGGCTGGTTCGCCCGCCAATGAGGCCCGCCCTGCGCGGGCTGTGGATTCTCCGCATGGCAGCGCCCCAAGGCGCCGCAGTCCTCCTGTCCAACCTGCTTTAGCCGGCCGGTTCTTCTATTCCAGCCGGAATGAGCTCGTTCGGTTCTTCCTTGGCCAAGCGACCCGTAGTTTCTGGGCACATTTTTTCCCAAAGTAGACGGCACAATGGTGCCGGTCCTCCAACGCCGCGGCCCAGCCTAGCCGCAGCCTCCGGTTGCTGCCGCCTCATGGTCGTGGACTCTTTCCTCTTGGGCGGTGCATCAGCACCGCGCCCTTCCGGCTCCGCCTCCATAACCAACATAAAAAAGGTTCAACGGAGGGACGTTGGGCCATGTTTGCTCGGCCCGCACCTTCTGCGTTATTTGGTAACAACTTGATCACCATCAACCAAAATCAAACACCAAGGAGAGAGGGTAATTTACACACGTAAGAATAAATAAATAATCCATAATTCCTCCTACCTCGTTTCTTGTCATTGAACGTTGATGAGCGTCGCGTAAGTCGGGCATCACAGAATACAGACATCGATTCCGTCGATGTCGGGGTGCATCCAAAGACGAAGCATCATTAGAGAAGTTCTTCGCTTTCATCGTCAGAGATGTTCTTCATTGTAGAATGGTGTTCTTCATTTGAGAGGGTGTATTCTACCAAAGCCTTCTCACAAAAATATTTCCAAGGAAAATAAAATGAGAGGCTCCACTAAATTATAACGTTTCCATGCATTTCAAAGGGATTCAAATCCGTTGAATATAATTAATGAAGATATTAATTAGATGTTATGGCACAATTAAGAGAAAATAGAGGTGGAGAGTTCACTCCAATTAAATAAAGGGTGGTTGCTTCGTTAATTTAAAAGGGGAGTCCAAGTGTTTAATGGGGGAGTTGAAGAGTTGATGTTTGTGTGGGCCCCACACACATTATCCTCCCATATGAGGTTATGTGGTGGTGGGCCTCACCGTCAACCTCCCATTGGAGATAATAACCACCAACTAAATAAATTGTGTAACACAACAATTTATTTAATTTATTATGAATCTCCAAAATACATCTTCTACTCTCAACCAAATGCAACTGCGGTAATGGTCCCCTTAGAAAAATACCGGCGCTGTGAGTTCATCCTTGTCCTCAGATTTCAATTCTGAGCCCCGTTTCAAAATATAGAAAAACCCACATGTACGATTACTGAACGTACCTGAACAAAATGTCAGGAATTGATTTCGGGCATACCGGGCTTCAGAATCAGGTGTCGTCAGAAACCGCAGACTCGTAAAATTCCAAAGTATTTACGAAAAAAATTTCCTTGAAATTTATGTGTCTTTATACATAAAATCCCATAAACTATTCTTCAATTTTATATAATCCATTAACTCTCAAAAAGAAAAATATAATGATCTTAACGGTGTTACCCAAGGGAGAATATCTAAAGGGCGAGGTAATGTTCGCAAAAGACACCTCTTAATTATTTACTTATTATATCCTTTGAAACCTATTAGTTCAGTGAAATTATCAAAAAATATAATTAAAATTGTATTCTTCAATTATTTCATAATAGTTTAATTTAAAATTTTCACCTTCCTCTAATCAATTTTAAAAATTAAGATGTTGTCATCCGTAAGTGCGAACTACAGCCTCCATGAATGACACACTTGGTTTTTCATCACAACCATACCAGGATGGTTATAAAAGTATATTTATATTAATAATATGATATTTATAACATAATTAATATTTTTAAATTATATAACATTACTAATCTTCATGCATGGAAATCAAAACATGTTCCCCTTAATACGTGCGGACTAACGCCTATATGAAAGTGAAATGTTTCATTTTTTCCTAATATTTTTGGTATGAATCCGAATATCTTAAAAAATGATTCAATAATTTAATTAAAAATATGTAATATTTCTATTCATCAATTTTAATGATATTATTCCAATATAATCAGTTTCATAATCGTACTCACCCATAGATTATATATATTTCTTTTTGGAGATGGACTATCCAAATACATAAACAATGTTATAATTTTATATAAATGTTACGCAAGAAAAACATTAAAGGTGATGCCATAAATTAATAATTAAATAATTTATTTTATGTTTTTTGAATGGTAATGGTAATATCTAACAAGTTTTTATGATATCACCTCTTGTTCATGAAAATTACCAAGAGAAGCTCTGCATCGACTTCATCTTCACGTATAATAAATAAAATAAATATGAAATAAAATCGAAACTCTATAAACAATAAATGAAAATTTATTCCAGTACATTTATTTCTATTATAATGGTGTAATTTTAATCAATAAAACATAATAGAAAAAAATATTATGAAACTAGTACAAAATAAATAATTGAAGCCAATAATAACTAATGATGAAAATAATATATAGATTATTAATATGTTTGTAATAAATGGTTATAAATGATGTTTATAAAAGGTGTTTGGTATGAATATGGGATTTGAATAGGTTTTTGAGATAATTATTTTTGTTATAAAAGATGTAAAAATTCATTTGTTGAATTTGTGGATTATGCTTAGGGTTATTGAATTCCAATTTTTTTCATTGAGATATGTTGTGTATTTACCACTTGTTTTCATTTTTTTCTTCCATATATCAGATATGAATTTATTTAATCATATTTTTTAAAAGTAATACATATTAAAATACATTTAATTCTCTTACATTAATGGTCTTTCAATTTTAAAGATAATGATGATGCAAGGGATTATCTCTCATTTTTCTTTCTTTGAGATGTATGGCATACTCACCAGATATTTTAGTTTTATATAGTTTATATTATTAAAAATAAATAAATTTTATCATAATATTCCTAAAATTCAGGTATCTTTAGAATTCGTTTAATGTATTCTCTATTCAGTTCCTTTTGATTCAAAATTTTAAAAATCATAATATTTTTCTTCTCAATTTCAGTTTATTGATGAATATTCAAATATTCCAAACCTATTCTTATTTTATATGAACTATCTACAACCTAATGAATTATATCGATGTTATTATTTATACTTTAATGTATTTCAATAGTTTTTCATGACCCTGATTCCATAATATTTTAATTCCTTTAATATCAAACCTATTAAGGGTTTTAATTTTATCATCTTATTTTCATGAGTTGTAATGATACATTTTTAAAATAATATTACCATACATTTCTCATATATAATATTATGATACTATAATTCCTTCTCTATCTGTGGAAAGTAAAATTTTTATTTCAAATATTTTTTGTTGGTCAAATTATTTCTCATGAATTATATTTCTGTTATGAACAATTTTAATACTATTAAATGATGCTTTGTCATCCTTTTCCATCTATTCTCATCCAACTAATTTTATCTTTATTAGAAAAATAATTATATTTTATCTCATGTGAAATTCATATTTCCATTCTCCACTTATCAAAATGAGGTTTTATTACACATTTTATGATGTGGTGTTTCTAAAAATGTTTTTTTAAAAAATTAAAATGGTTTTCTATACATGATAATATGTTTTATCTTCCACTCCACATTTCCTTAACATTATTTTTATAACTTTTTCAAGGATCCATTATTAAAAGTTCTTATTTTTAAATGTAATATTTTTAAATGTTTTCACTTTCAATTTTTTAAAATAACATTACAGAGTGACAAGATATTTACACTTTTTATTATAATGTTAAAAATGTGTTCTAAAATATATCTTTAGTGTAAAAATATACATTTATCATTATGTTCATTACTCATAATGAATTTTGATTTGCTAACTTGAAAATATTTTTCCAAAATATTTTGATTAATAATAATTATGAAATGGAATGGAAATATTTTATTTTTTTACAAAATTAAAATTTTTATTCAAAAAGTAATTTTGGGTTTTAAATAGAGATATTACACTATTTTGGTTTTTTAAGATATAATATATAAAATATTTTATTCCTGAAAAATTAAATATTTAAACGCTTATTTATTTCTTAATTTTTTTTCTAAGATCACTTATTATTTAAAAGGTTAGTTTTTAAAATTATTTATCTACCTAGAGGTATATGTATTCAAAGAAAGAAAAATTTATGGATTTTTCAAGTATATTTTAAATAGATATTTATTATATTTTTGGAAATTGATTTATAAAATTATATCAAAATGGTGCTGAAAATTCATTTCAACACATTTTGATGTTTCTAATGTTAATATTGAGAAATATACTTATTGTACAATCCACCTTGATTCTATGGATGGCTTAATAAATTTTATATGAATGACCTCATGAAACATATATCTTTTCGAAGACCTAATTAACATTTTTGTGAAATATAAATGGATTATATCACGTGGAATACATTGTTTTGGATGATGATATTTGGGATCCTATATTTTTATCCAATTAATTTTTTGTGGTTTCAAATCTTATCAGATAATATTGTGTTCTGTTTCATAGACATTCTTACAAATAAAATTGGCAGCCTTCTTGGATATGCTCATAAACTAATTGGTGGTCCTTATTGGATATTCTAAAAAACTAATTCCTGAATAAAATTTTATATTTTCATAAAATAAAGGATCATAATTCTTGGATATTATTAAAAAATAAAGGCTGGACCTTCTTGGATATGCTCATGAAAGAGAAAATGTATGTGCATATTATTAATTAAAAAAAACCGGATTTTTTTTAATTTTTTTCAATGATAAAACCCATGTATTTTAATTTTTTAAAAATAATTAGTATTTTGGATTATAGGATGAAAATGGTCTACTTTGTAAAAAGTTCATAATTATAGATTTTTGAATTTTTTTAACAGTAAGGTTATTTTAGAAATTTCATAAAATATATAATTCCAAATTTAGTGATTCTTTTTTCTAGAATCCTTTTTACATTTCCTTTAACTTATAATTCTAGGAAAGGGACTAATTTGGGAATCTAGATACCATAAAAAATAAATGATTTCGATGACTTTTTCGAGCAGGGAGAATGGACCCCACCACCATAACAGAACCATATCGCATCCGACACACCTTCAATTTAAGTATTTACAAATGTGATAGGACTGGGACACATAGGTTCACACATAAAAGTATCTTTTGGTAGTTTCAAAGTTATTATGGTTTCTATTGAATGTTATACTTTTGTAAGAATCTTCCTAGAACATTCATCTAGAAAAAGAAAGTTCCAATGAAAAAAATTATAACTCTTATATACGGTGGTTGAAAGTGATGAAATATTGAGGGTCAACAACCGACACTGTTATGAAAAACTATTATGAAGTGGTCCATGCATGACTCATACATTTAATGGGAAAACACTGTGAAATGTTTCAGAGGAAGAATTCTACCTATAAAAGGAGTCCCTCCCCTCTATCGCAAATCATGATCTCGACACCCACAGCCAAGGAGGGATCCCACCGGGGCACGAGCCTATTCTTCTCCTCTCCCCCTCCACATTTCTTATTTATTATTCTATTTTAATTTTAGATTTTTTTAGTTTTTATTTAATTATAATATGAATTTATTTTAAGAAAATTCATGCATTATTATTTTGGTTTCCACCATTTAATTTCTTCTATATTTATAAAAATAATAACTAAAAACTATTTTTACTAGTATTATAATTATTATTATTATTTTAATTAATATTTATAATATCTCAATCATAAATTTAAATTATTTTACTATCATTATCTCTCCTATTTCAAAAACTATTTTCTTAATTAATAATACAAATAAAAAAAATAAAAAAATGATTATTATTATTTTTATTTTTAAATTCATTATAAATTATTAATCTCTCTCCATCTCTCCAATCCATCCAATATTTTTATCTCTTACTCTTGGAAATAAAAAAGATGACCCTGAATTTTGGCCTGGGGGGGAGGTCAAGTGGTTCTTGAATTTTATTTAAAGTTTATTCTAAATTTGTTATAGACATGAGTAATATACTTGGTAGATGATAATGTTCTCAATTGGGTGATGACCCCCAATGATTTTCGGCTCATGCTATATCTACTCTGTAATGGAATATTGATTCAATCATGAGATTTTATGTTTGGATTATCAAACTGAAATAAAAATATAATGGAGAATAATGATTGAACATAAGATTAAACCCCAAAACCAAGTTATTTAATCATTCAATCATTCTGTTTTCATTGCATAATAGTATATGTTTTTTCATATTAAAAAAACATATATATTTTCATTTGATTCATTTAAATAAAAACCCACTAAATGATATATTTTAAGTGATATAGAAGAAGTTAGTGGATCACTCTAAAAAGATCCTCATGAGACATGACCCTGGTCAGCCAATATTTTGCACTAGGAAAAATTAAATTATTTTTATCCACACCCCATGATAGGAATGTATAAAAACTAGCACTGTTGGTGGGGAGTTAATCAGTTATACATTTAATTTTTCTATTTTCACATATTATATTGATTTCATTTATTTTTATTAGAAAATAAAAAAATTTTACCATGATGAATTAAAATGATTATTATTCTTTATGGACTAACAATTACTAGCAATTGAAGGATATAGTAGTTCATGCCCCTGGTCTACATAAGAGAATGTTTCATTATTGGAATGATAGATCAGGTGAGTGCAATGCCACATTCTCAAAGTGGATTAATTCAAGGACCTTATCCCGGATCTCATGGAGAGCCTCAAGAAAACATTTTTGGATGTATTGGCCAGAGAACTCGATGAATTTTTGGAGTACATCCAAGAATTATATCAAGGAGAGGCCGAGAAATAAGAATAGTGATCCTCGATCCCTCCCTACACATTTGATGAATATCCACATGAATGTTTCCAAAGATAATGTTTCCAAACAAAAAGTAAAAAATTGACATTCAAGATTGTGAAGATGGTGAAAAATCTACATGAAAAACTAGATTGGATAATAGCATAGGTCCAAACACCATTAGTGAAATTTGATTCCGAACATGAACTAGAAGGTGAGTAACATTTCTCACCTTAGGAGTCCAAGAAATAGGTGACACTAGTATTTCCATATTTTTTCTAAGGAAATACATGAACGTGAGGCCAAACATATGGGTGGAGGAGCCCTACTACCTGAATTCACCTTCCACCATCAGATTCAAAGAGTCACTCACCACTAAGGCAGAGATAAAAGCTGAAACAACTCATGTAGTTGATCCTTTATTATACTCTATCTATTATTATTTTTTTTGAAATAGATTTTTAAATAACTCCCTCTTATTTAGATTATATATTAGCATACATTATTTTTTATGCCTTGGAAGAAGATAAAGAATATAGTGGACATGTATATCTTGAGGAACACATGGGGCTCCCTGATTTCAATGAACAAGCATTGGAGGAGCCCTATTAAGAGATCACGATAGACAACCCTAAAGAAATCATACAGGACAATTCTCTTCATGAATCCCCCATTAAGCCTGATCTAGAAGGGAAAATGGTTTCACATGTAGAGGCAAAGAAATAGGATGGTTCGTACTTCATCATACCCCCCTCTCATTCATGTTATACCTCATTGTGAAGGGGGGGGGGGTGGAGGGTTTATGGTGTACACTATCCACGGATCATTACTCAACCAGAATGATGAATCACATGGTGGTAAAAGTCACATGTGGTAGTTCATATTAAATAAGCTTCATCCTCCATCAAAATTTAGATAAAAACTTGTATTTACCTCTAGAGGAAGTAAAAATTTAGGGCCCACATGGGGGAGCATAGAATGGTTTATACATACTTTATTTCTTGGAATTTAGATGTATATTTATTTTCATAGATGTATTATAGATTATAGACCACTCTCTTTATCGTTTTTCAGCATAAATGACATGATAATTATGCTTAATTCATTTTTTTCTTTTATAGGTTCATAATGGTAGAAGGCAGCCCCAGAAGGTGAAGGGGAAGGAATATGTTATTTGTAAAAGGGAGTTCATTTTTAGTGTTTTATTTTTTAAACTATCTACATTTTTATCTAAACATGTTTTGAGATTTAAATATAATATTTCATGCCCACACATGAATTATGCATTAATTTACTAATATAGGAGACAAAAGTTTCTTAGGAACCCAATGATTCCATGTATTTGATTTCAATATTGATATACCTAAATGACAGAAATGGAGAGTTATATTTTTAAATATGAAACATAGATATAGCAATTATGACCCCTGATTTGAAAAAATTAATTGATTTATATAAATAAAATTTCCTATTAATATTTCTTGATTTGAATTTCTGAAATTCATGTGATTTAATTTATTATTGGTAGTCATGTATTGAGTGATTGTCAAAAATAATATGTCTCATACATGAGATGATTTCTAGACTATGTACTTCTTATTTATTCTTGAGAATATTTCATGAGTGATATTGGGACTTGAAACTGACCAAAACTTGTATTGAAACTTGTCAACGCTATGACTGTGCAAAAATAAATATAAAATGACATTGGCATCCATTTAAAATATACTTTTCCAAAATAGACCACCATTACATAAATCCTTATTTGATCACAAAGAGGCCACATATGCCCTTTATAAGGATGAGCCCTACTTCAAGTAATTTTTACTAATTCCTACCCTCCTCTTAGTATTTTCACGATATTTTAATGTTGAAGTGTTGGGGAAAAGGGAATCATGGTAGGCAATATTATATACATTGAAAGGAATATGTGTAGCGGTGCTATTTTGGGAATTATGAAATTTTGTGGAATCATTCATTATAATCTATTTCTTTTTCTACTAGAATTAAAAAAATGATAAAATTGAAAAAATTCACCAAAAAAGAGAAAATGTGTTATTATTTGGGGGATACAAAAATCACCTTTTTCCAGTCTGATGATATTATGATAGTCTGTGGTTAGGTGATGGATGTGAGGTTTGATCTAATCATTAAATTCAATTTAATAATTTTTTTTAGAAAAGTAAAAAAATATTAAAGAGGGTGCACAAATCATTCATTAGGAATAATTTGATCATAAAATCTACATTTCATTTTGGGAAGTGGGTGTTGTTACGTTAAATGGAATAAATTTTTTTACACTTATACTTTTTATATCAGGAATTATACTTAAGATATTAGCCTCCTACTTGAGCCTTAATTTTTAAAGCATCAAATCATACCAACATTAAACCTTAGAGTCAATAGAACCTTAATTGAAAGTCCTTATAATATTATGTAAATTTTGTCTTTACAAAGTGTATAAATTAGACAATATACAATCCTATGGATAAGAGATTATTCTCAGGATATGACCATAACTGTACTTGAATTGTATCATGAGTGATGATTGAAAAGAATAAAATGATAGGTAAATCATGACTTGACATGTTTAATAATAATTAATCAAGGATATTGAATGAAATAAAGGATTAGTTAAGCTGATTTTTGAAGGGGAGAAGTAAAACATGTGAATTATTTGTTTCGGTGAAAAATGGGATATTAAATATATATTTTATGCAGATTTTTGAATGTTTGATTTCACATTTAAATTTTTTAGATTTTATTGCATAGGAATATGATTATTGGTAACATTGGTGTGCTCTGATATCCATGTTTAGATTTTATGCTTGAGGACATGCATGGTTTAAGTGTATGGGTATTTTACAGAGCAAATTTATGTGTACATTTTTAATCAAATAATGATGATTTATTTATTTTTTTCAATGATAAACCCCATGTATTTAAATGTTTTATTAAAATAATAGTGATTTTGAATTATACAATGAAATGGTATAAATGTGAAAAGTACATAATTTTGGATTTTATAAAGATTTTTACAACATATCTACAATGGTCATTTCATAAAAAATATTTTCCAAAATTTAATGATATTATTTTTTAGAGTCCTTATTTTATTTCCTTAATATTTTTTGTTTAGACTAGTGGTTGATTTATGCATCTAGAGGCCTTAAAAATCAATGAAGTTGATGATTTTTTAGGGTGGGAAATGTGGACTCCACCACCATAATATAACCACATCCTGTAATACACACATTCAATTAAGGTTATTCCACCAAATGTAGATGTAGGACACAAAATTGAACCCCTAAAAATAATTTGAGAGAGTTTTTATGTAATTATATATTGCATAAAATGATATGCATTTGGAGGATGCTTTTGTGAACCTTCATTGAGAAAAAGGAACCTCCACTAAACAAAATCATAAGTCCTACAAATTGTGGCCCAAAGAGATGAACTTTGGATGTTAAAAGACCATAACATTTATGAAAAACATTAATTAAGGGGTCCATGTGTGAATAGGCCATTTAATGGTCCAACAACTTGAAATGTTTCTGAAAAAGAATTCTGTTTATAAAAGGAGGACCTCATATCCTTCCCAAATCATCAACTGGACACCCACATGCAAGCAGGGATCCCACCAGGGCACATGCCATTGCTTCTCCTATATTCTCCCATTTCATATTTTTATTTTATTTTCATTTTTTTATTTTAGTTTTAAATTTTAATTTTAATTTTTATTTGTTTTAAATATGTCCATGAATTCATATTTTGGTTTCCAACATTTAATTTGATCTGTTATTAAAATAATTAAAATAATTAAAAACTATTATTATTATTTTTATATATAATATCTTAATAGTGATTTAAAATTATTTTAATTTTTCACTCTCTCATATTTCAAAAACCATATTCTTAAGTAATAATAATTTTTATTATTAGTATTATTATTAATATTATCACATTAATTAAAAAATATTAATCTATCTCTATCTCTCTCTCTCTAATCTATCCTCTTTTGGATCTCTCACTCTCAAAAATGAGAGGTTGACCTCAAATATTTCCCTGGAGGAGGTCAAGTTATTCTTGAATTTTATTTAATGTTTATTCAAAATTAATTATAGACTTGAGTAGTACAATAGTGTGAGGAGAATATACCTAATTGGGTGATATCCCTAGGGACACGTGGCTCATGCTATTTCCTTTATGGAAAACAAGACTGATTCAAACATTTGATTTAACGTTTGGATTATCAAACTAAAATCATCTTATAAAAGGGAATAAATATTGAACCTCAGAATAAACCAAAAAAGACAAGTTTTTTCATAATTTACTCATTCTATTTGATTTGAATGACTGTTTAGATTTTTCATATCAAAATCCAAAAAATTATTATAATCGTTTTAATTTAAATACAAAACAATAAAAATAGATAGTTTACATGATACAGAAGATGTATGTTAACCACACTGAAAGGCTCTTCATGAGAGATGACCCCAGCTAGCCACTGTACTGCAATAGGGAAAATATAATTTCTTTTTTCCACACCGTGAAAAAGGTGTGTATCAGATCACAAACAAAAGGGTGCACCGTCTTAGATAGATTTAGAAGCCAAATATAACATGTTATTATATTTTTTGAAAATTTTAATATTTATGATTTGATTCTAGATAATGTTATAGATCCATTCAATATTCCTAAATTTTTTTGTTGATCATGTCTAATATCCCATGATTCCATATTTTGTTAACATGGTATATGCTTGCTCATTTGAGATTAAATGTACTTCTATAATAACTTATGGAAAAATCATATTGTTCCTTATTATTTATAATAATATATTTATTCTCTACTATCATATGCTTATAATATAACTATTGATGACATTTTGATAATTTTATTCCCATATTGTACATTTTATCTCACTAATTTATTATGTTTTTATATATTGGTCTATGAAGATAAGTATAAATTATGAATTGTCTATAAGGTAGTCTAGTGTGTCTCAATTATGGATAATTTTTCACTAGTATTGTAATATAATTTTCTTATATATCTGATCTTCAAAGAAACTAAACCTTACCTTTATGGTATTCTGTTTTTATTATGATATCTAATCAATAAGATTTGGAAATTATTTAACATAACGATAGGTTCATATCACTTTTTATCAAATACAATTTTTAAAGGTTGTGTTTTAGCACAATACCTATGAGTGGAGGTTTCGAGAATTCCAGTTTGTATAAATGAAATATTCAGTTGTTTTTTGTATCAGTTCTTTCATTTTTAGTGATTACGATTTGATAAATTTTTTGAAAACCATAAGGATGAGTCTACGTATTGGGTGGCATGTTAATTTTTTTTATGTTTTGATTATATCATTTTCCTCAAAATTACATAAGTATATGGATACTAGAATGTGGATGCAGAAATAAAACAAATTCTACTAGGGGTAATCACCCTAAATGAGGCTACTTAAGTATCAACTCAATCTTTACCCATTGAATGACGAGTTGAGATAATAATGGACACCTATTTAGATAATCTTAAGGGATATTCTTTGGTTAATTCACAATCCCATTATGAACCATTATGATTGATTTAAATAGTATATGAGGATGAAAAATATAACTAGAATACCACATAGGAAAATTACAATAGTAAAAATTAGTTAAACTGAAGGAGTGATAGGTTGATCCAATTATATCATAGCTAAATTTAATGTTTAAAATGTCAATATGAAAGTGTCGTTGGAGAAGACATATTAAGATTGTGTTTTAAAGAGATAATTTTATTTTTTCATTTGATAGTATCCTAGAATTTGTTAATTTATTATTTGGTTGTTAATAATATCATAAAAATAAATCTATAAGAGGTATACCTTTACCATCTAATAAAGAAGAATATTTTGGACAAAAATAATCATATTTATACCCAATATAGTATTATATATATCTCTTTTGAAGTCAAATACAATTCCATGTCTATATTATTGATACCTTTAAGTATTGAATTGTTGACTAATAATTAAAATTTAGTGGAATCAATTGATATAGACGGGGGGTGAGGGGAATGTAACACCACTTGATTTTACTACATAGTTTTAGTCTAAATAAATCTATTGCATTCGATAGGCTTCTATACAAAACACAATAAACTAAAATGGGTCCTAAAGTATTTGAATAACATTAATAAATAATTATTATAATATTAAAATACTTTTAAATTAATAATACATTAATCAATTAAAAATTATAACATTAAGAGGATATGTATTAATGTGATTTAATATGAAGAAGGATTATTCAGGCCTAATTAATAAGTTTAATCAGAAATTTTTAATGTAGTATTAATTTAATTTATAATTATATATATATTTTCTAATGTCCTTACTATAGTTAAATTATAAATTGATATGAAAAAAGTTTGATAACACATAATGATTAAGAAGGCCATTTTAATTTTTTTTTCATATACATTATGAGTTTTAATTTAAATGAATAATTAATAAATCTGATATATGTAATTGGATAAAATGATTTTTATTTTTTAATCCATCATTTAAGCATTATATTTGAGTTAATGTTTTGTATTTTTATGAATTAATTTTTTCAATTTAATAATGAGAAATACATTATTTAGAAAAATATTAGTGATCTTGATAGATGAAGAAGATAGTATAACATAGAAATTTATTAAATAGTTCTCATTATCAAAAAATTATTTATACAGTGAAATTATGAATTTTCAAATACTTTGTATTTTTATAAAACCCTTGTTTATCATTTTAGAAATTACGTAATATTTTTATAATAATCTTTTGATTCATTTTCATTTCATATATTTTTTATAGGTAAAAATAGATGTTAGATATATTTTAAATTAAAATAAATATAATTTTAATAATAAAAAAAATAATTTAATGAAAATAAGTAACATTTATAATTATTTCCTTAAAAACCTTAATTCATAAAAATATAGTTTTTTCTAAAAATGATTTTTTATATTCTAATATTAAAATGTTTTTTCCATAAAGTAAAAATGTTATTTTATAGTATGAATTTAAATTTTATAACAAATTAATTCCAAATTATATAATATGTCAATGATTATTTTTTTGGAATTAATAGTAATTTACTTGTGTAAGAATTTATTACCTCATTGAATACCAAAAGTAGTAAAATTTAAAATTATAATAGTAAAAGATGTAAAACTATATTTAAAACAAGTTAATAAAGGAATTTTTGATAGATAGTTGACTATAACTTGTCCCTAATTCATTACATTAAACTATTGTTCCACTTTTCACATGAAACATGTGCTCACATTATGTGAAAGTGTTATTTTTTCTAAAAATGATATTCACTCCACCAATAAAAGGGTGTTACATCACCGCATTTATCAAGTAAAATATAAGGAATTAGACTAAAAAATAACTATCTTAGTCATTAATGAACTATATCCCCAGGTCCTATAGTCCTTGGTCTTTTCAAAATATAATTATAATGAGACTTAATGTGTAAGATGAGGGTGAATATCCAATGAGAAAGGTAATGTGCTAAACTGAGAACTCTAAATTATTTCCTTATTATATCACCTCAAACCAATTATTTCAATGAAATTTTGATGAAATAAATATTTTTAATATTATTTAATGTAATAAAAAAAATTATCAATTATTTTTTAACTTCATCCAAAACCATTTGATGATTGAAGATGTCTTAATCTGTATATTAATACTTCCCCTTTCATAAACTGTGATCTTGGTATTTCATCCCAGAAATAAATGGATGGTTCTAAAATACTATTTATAGTTTTAATATAAAATCTATAATATTATTAAAATTATAAAATTATAAAATATTCCATATCTTCTTCCTGATTTATGGTAAATGAGAACGCCTCTCGTGAGTATGTGAGAACTTATATCTTCATGAAAGGGGACCATTTTAGTTTTCACTATAGTGTTTTCTTATTTATCAATCCCTCTTAAATTATAGATCACCACTTTAATAACATCTCAAAAATATTATTATTTTTTAATGGTAATTATGTTATTCTAAAATAATAACATTCTTAACCACACTCACCTATAGATTATAAAATTTAATTTTTTGCGATGGATTAACCATGTGTGAGAAAAATGATATAAATCACTATCATGGGAAATAATGGAAGAATAAATACTAGAGATGTAGGAAAATAATTTATTATTGGAATGGGGTATTTTATGAAACCACACACACACACACACACACACACACATATATATATATATACAAACACCATACACCCCATTGGGTCAATCATAAACCCACACAACATTGAATAAATAACACAAAATGGACATGTTTTATTTTAGTACTTGTATTAGAGGCGTAAATTCATTAGAACAAGGGTGGACCAAATAAACATTGGCCTAAAGAATGAATATATGGGTTTTACCCTTAAATGATATTCCAAAAATGTGCCTTTTTACTAGTTATTAATCAAACAATGATTTATTCTTCATTCTAAAATGGTAATGGTAATATTTATCCACATATTAAGATACCACCCCCACACATTTGTAAATATTACCTAAACAAGATCATTAGTGAAATCATTGTCATGAATTATGACTAAAATAAATTTGAAATAAAATTACAACATTATAAATAATAAAAAATATATATTTATGTAACTTTAATCATCTTGGGATGATATACTTTGAATCTATAAACAAGAATTGAAACAAAAAATAAAAAACTAACACTAAAAAATCAATGAAAAAAACATTTTTTGATAAAAATAAAATTTAAATAACTAATTTATTTTTAATAAATGATTATAAATTAAATTTATAAAAGGATATATATGATAAAACATATCTATAATACTACATATTTCATAATTTATTAATTAAATGTGCACATAATAAAATTCTTGAAGATTGAAAGGGCTAGTGTCTTTAGATAATTTTGTATATTACAAAAAACATGACTAGGGATACAAAATTAATATTTAGAAAACTTTTAACATTATCTTAAAAGTAAATTTCTCTTCTAAAACAATAAGGGATAACCTGGGAATATACATAACAGAGGGGTTGAAAATAAATCATACTAAGGTAATTACAAAAGAATAAATGGTAAAAGTAACACATATTAGTCAATAATAATATCTATGAGACGTAAAGGGAGTTAGAATTTTAAACATGAATATTAATGTATGATATAAGATGATAACATAAATAAATCATAGGAATGTTGATGCAATATAAAACCTGACTTCAAATGTAATGCAGTATCATTTCAGGGAGGTGTGGTTTCATTAAATTTTAGGTAAACTCTATTGTGGTTGGTTGATAATTTTTAACTTGTTATAGGATACTACATAGGATGTTGGTCTATTTATGGGAGGAAATAATGACTACAGCGAAGCTGTATGAGATTCTATCATTAGAAATGATATATTTTAAATTAGTAGATTACACCATAATTTATTCATTTACATTGAAAATTATAACACCCTAATAATTTTTATGAAATATATTTTTCAATAATTTTATTTCTTTAGTATCTTTAATTTCACACTACATCATGTTAATCATGTATTACATGAAACATCGGTTTAGCATACGTTGCATGCAACACCAAGTTTCTATGAAACATATTTTTTTACTCTTTAAATAAAATTATAACCTAACTATTAAATTATTGTGTTTGAATATTATTATGTAACTTTTGAAAATATATGGTTTATAATATCAATTAAATTATTACCAATTAATTAAAAATGAATATATATACTGATTTATTTTAACGAAAAAAATAATTTTATAATTATCCCAAAGTTGTTTTATCTTAATAAATTAAATAAATAAAAATTAGTGTTTGATATTAATGAAATATATATTATAAATATATTATTAAGTATTTTTGATATTCATCAAATATATTTTAAAGGCATAAAATAAGAAAACCTGAATTTTATACATAAAAATATATATTTTTGAAAAGTGAAATTTTACCCCTTTAATAGTGAACCCATTATAATAAAAAAAATTCAATTTTATTGTACATATATCACAAAATAAAATTTTTATTTGAAATAAATATATAATAAATTAATTTGGTTGATTTTTTTTTATTTTTCTGATATGTTTCATGTTTTGAGAAATAGTAATAAAATATTTCATTTTAATTTAAAACAATATTTTAATAAAAATAATTTATAATATTATACTACGTTTTAAATGGTTTTTAAGTATAATTATATAAATATTTTGAACATTAAATCAAATTTATATCTTTGGAATCATTTTAAAATTGAATTATGATTTAAAAATATTACAATCATTTGAACATTTGCACATTTAATTCATGTTTTCTCTTTCTGTCAATGAGATTAATTTAAAATTAATTACTACAACTTATATGTTTTGAATTTTGAAAAATAATCTCCATATATGGAATTAATGAGTCTCAATTATTTAAATATATTTATATTATTTTTTTAAATTATAAATAGTAACTTTGGTAGCTTTTATTTATGAGATAAAAGATAAATAAGATAAATAAGTTTAAAAAGTTATATTAAATTACCCAAGAAATTTTTATAATTTAATTGTATGAATTAGTTTTGTCCAAAATATCCCTTCGTTCTAAATTATAACCTTTTTAATCCTCTTGGATGAGAGTATGATATTTAATATATTTATTTATTGAAAACATAATGAAATCATACTAATGTTTTTCATAAATATGGAAATTTTAATATGGAGTTATTTATGATATAAGATTGACTATAAATATTATTTATTAAATTTAATTTTGTTAAATTTTTTATTGTAATTTATTTTAATTTTTTAGTAATTTAAAAATTATCCTAATGGTTTATATAATGATGTTGTGGTTATTTTTTTAGGTAATAGAAATAACTAATAAATAATATAAAAATGATAAAATAAATTAAATATGATATAATTAATGTAATCTAAAAATATTAGGGAATACACGGAAATTATAGGGACAAGTTAATAGTGTTCCTTTGGAGATATCATCTTGTTATGATATCATTAAAAAGACAAGTATTGAATAATGTCAAAATTGACTCTAATGATATTTCATCAAATAATGATTTATTAAATTATTCAAAAAACATAAAAAAAGTTTAATGATACAAAATAACTTTAATATGTTATAATATGTTATTAATTTCTCATTTATGTTCTAATTGAAACCATATAAGTTAAAATTGGATCGGTTAATGTTGGAAATGTTTTTATTTATTTAGAATTAAAATAGATTATATACGGCTTAATAAAAAAGATATTGTTGAAAACTATACCAAAACATGACAAAAATATATTGGTTGATAATTTTAAGATATTATATCATCTTATATTGAAATTGTAACACCCCAGGAAAATAAAGAATATTACATTTTTATATTTATCTATATAATTGAATAAAATATTAATATGACTTTAAGGGGGATGTTATGCTCGATGGCGTACCCAACACGCAACAACGAGTTTCTTGGGTATCTTACGTTGCCATCTAATAATAAAGTAATATTATTTTAAATGGTAGTTAACATGTAGCCGTTGTATTGGTGGGAATGGATATAAATAACTAAAATATGATTATATATCTTTTTAAATGTTTTTATATTTATCCTATAATAGATAAAGGCTTAAAATATGGAAAGAATTCAATTTTAGGCGTATATGCCATAGTTTTCACTAAAGGCTCACTTATCGCCTTTTGATGGAGAAACGTTATTAAATATAGTTTTGTTCACTCTTAAACATTCTATTGGACCACATAAAACTCTTCTTAAATATCGGGACATCAAAATGTACTTTGTGTAAATTTTTGGTATCTTTCCGATAATGTTCATTTTTTTAATGAATAATGTAAAATGTTTTATTTTAATTCAAAACCTCTTTTTAATATAATTTATTTATATGATTATATTATATTTTTAATTGGTTTTAATGTGAAATTAGAATATACTTTTACCATTAAATCCAATAGTGTACATTGGAATTAATTTCACTTTGAAATCAGACTTAAACTAGAGTCAATCTTTTGATACTTATTGTTTCATAAAACACGCTATTTGCTCTGACAGCGTGAATTAATTATTAAATTAATTAATGTGACTTAAATGTTTTTAATTTTGTAAAATATACTTCATTTTTTAATTCGGAATATAAAATATAGCTTAGGGTAAATTTTTGGGATTTTTCTGGAAAACTTCAATTTTTGATGAATAGTGAAACCACTAAGTGGTACATATAAAAACTGTTTTTTCCATTTAAATGAAATTTTGCCATCTTTGTGTTTTGAATTTGAAAAATTCAACATACATAGTTGTCATTAAGAAGTAAAATGTGGTTCAATGGGATAAAAATATTTTTTTAGTGAATAGTAATTTATTAAGTTTTTAATCGCGATTAGAGGTAATTTGTGTAGTTTATGGTAAGAATAATGTTTTAATAAAATGAAATAACCTAGACACATGTCCTACCCTCATTGGATGTTTCATGGCCGACGAAGAAAATCCATGGGTCAACTTGGGGACCCCATGGAGCCACTTTGGTTGGAATATGACATAAATATCTTTTTATTTAATGTTAAAGTAAAAATGACACAAACATGAGATGTTTTACTAAAACAATTTTTACATGGGGTTATACAAGTCATAATTTTGACTATAAATAATCATTGGAAATATAAAAAGATTTCATACATCATAGATTTTTTTTATAATTTTTATACATTAAATAAATTAAATTTTTTATGACATCATGATGATGCAGCGATGACCTCATTATTTAACGATTTAAATAAAATGGAATGATAATGTAATATCTAAGACCTAAACATGTCCAAAACCTATTGGATGAGTGTATTTATAACCCTTATCACCTTATACCATAAATACATCAATTTGGGACCATTAAAATCTGAAACGCTTTTGAAAATAAAGTAACATTTTGTAACTTTACAGGAGTGCCCCTCCTCTCCTCTTATAAAAGGCCCCCACCTCTACCTCCTTACCCACACTCCCAAAGCCTTTGGCTCGGCCAACACCTACCCCTTTTGTATCTCCACTTCCCTATATTACTTTTTGAAGCCTCACTTTGGGCATAAGGCTTCCCAAGGAAGCCTTTGAGCTCAAACCAAAGGGAGTTACCCAATTTTAAGGTAATGTCTTCATTTGTGTCCTTTTGTTTTATTTTGACTCTCCAACCCCCTAAACTCTTTTTATTCATTTATTTTGTAAAAACTACGGTATCTTAAATATGCTAGGATGTTGTTATAAGAAGGATTCTAGCTAAACTTACACACACCTACATCTAATGGTTAAAGAACATACTGTTTCCGTGGATGGCGAATTTCTGCCTCCCGAAACGATGATTGTTCAACATTCTTATAACACCTTAAAAGGTGGCCATTAAGATGACACTATATTTATATATGATATATAATATGTTTATGAATTACTTAAGCTTCTGTATTTTTCATTTATGGCGTTCCTTTATGGTTTCCATTATGGGTAAACACGATATCTTCATTTAAGGAAGTGCGGACTACCGCCCCATCGAAGTGATTTGATTCGTTAATACAATATGTGGTACATATAAAGGATATATTTAATGATATTATATATGATACTATACTGGAATTAAAATAATATTATTTATCATTATGTTTTAATTCCATTAAATATGAAATAGAAATGCAAGTAGCGTTCATGCGTACGTACGGCCTACCATCTACATGAACGGTACATTTCATTTCTTACCTCAAAATGTTATGTAATATTATAAGTACATATATATAATGGATATATATGTAATATATTACATCTTAATTATGGATATCATTCTGGAATTATAACATATATATATCTCTCTCTCATTTTGTTTTAATTCCCTTAATATGACAAAAAAGGAAAGTAGCGTTCATGCGTACGTACGGCCTACCGTCTCCATGAACGGTGCTTTTTGTTTTTTTTCTCCGAATGATATGGAATAGTATAAAATTAATATTTACTGGATATATATGATATTTTAATATTTAATAATATTCTGGAAATTATTTACTTATAACTACATGGGCAATCTTTTTTCAAACAAGTTCATTTTTGACTCATGTACCAAACATCTGCAAAAACGTCTGATATAAACTAACATTATTAAACAATTATTACAAAATTATAATATGTGATATAAACTGAATAATAATATATAAATGAGGTACTTAGGCAATTATTAATTGACCAAATTTTATTATTCAGGAATATAAAGAAACGAACAAGACATGTTGGACTTGAGTAAGGGATCCTACTCCACTCTTTCTTTTTAATTAAACTCTTTTATGTCATTCCTTTTAAAGCTCATATTTCTTGTTATTGGGATGTTATTTTTTATTAATCTTATTTTAATTTTTATGTTGATGTGATGAGAGACCCTATTCTCTCTCATCAATCCATTTTGGAAGTTTTGATTGGCGTCGTTAGGCTGCCAAATTTTTGTAAGAGATCTAACCTCTCTCTTTCTTTTTAAGTACTCTCCTTTATTTCACTTCTTTTAATATCCTCTTTGTTATGTTGGTGGATGTTATTTTATATTCTTCTTTCTATAAACTTTATGTTAATATGATGAGATACCCTATTTGATCTCATCAATCCTTTTTTGTAAGTTTTATATGGCGCCGTTAGGCTGCCGAGTTTTCGTAAGGGATTTTTCATCTCACTTTTATTCCCGTGAGATTTATGCAACATTTTCCACAATTTCCTTTGAGTGTTGTATGTACTACACATTATTTTACTCATTTTGTAATATAATTTCTTTTATGAGTATTTACATCAATGTTGTATTGTCCTTCTTTCACGAGGTGTATGTTTCGAATGATACCCATGTCAGTAAGGGAACCTTTCACCCTCCTCTTTTTAAAAGACTTCTTTTGTTGGGTCTTTTAATTTACATATTTGTATGTTGGGATATTGTCTCATATATCCTTATTGATGTAAATTTTATGTCCATGTGATGAGATACCCTTTTTTTATCTCTCATCAACTCTTTTTGAGGTGACGCTGTTAAGCTTCAAGAGAACTTCATAACCCACTTTTGATTTCTTTGGGTTCAACATGTAGCTATTGAATCTGTCATCCTTTGAATATGTGTGAATGAACTTTGATTATTTTACACTTAATATCCACTTATATTTGGTGTATTCTTTTGTCACACATAATTATATAATTGATTTATCCTTAAACAAAGGATTCTGTCTTTTTATGGGACTTCGTCTCAATCTATTTTCATTGAGGCATATTTTGTTTTATACTCAACTTTATTTTATATGGTGTATAAACCCCTTTGACTTTTACGTTTATTCAAAAGGAATATTTTTTATACGAAGCATTTACTAAATGACAAAAGGGAATGTTTTTGTCGTACGTATGCGGTGACAATGACTTCTCCGCCTCCGTGACCATTATTTGAGTTTTGGATTCTTCTACAAGCCATACCTTCTTTTTAAAAGAAAAATAAATACCATGTTTTACTTTTATTTTATTTTGGTATTGAAAATGGTTTTCATAATGTTTTTATATCAATGTTTTGTATTGATATCTTGTTATTGAAAGGTGGAAATGTTATGATTCCTTTATGCATATTTTATGTGATAAGATTATGTTATGGTTCTTGGGCGTTGTTATGAAGACGGGTGGTTGCGTGATAAACTAAGGGTTGGTGAGCCTGATATAGCTCTCCAATGCATTGTGTAACGTGAAGGATTGAAACGTTAAGGTTTCTCTGAAGAGATTTAAGAATATACTATGATTGGTATTCCAAACGTAACCAAAAGGGTTACTCCCTACGTAAGAATGGTATGAATGCCTCAAGTTACCTTTTATGTCTTATGATTTCTATGATTTATTCATCATTTGATGAGGTATGTTAAAGTGCCTATGTTTTATGGGTAAAGTATGATTTCATTCTTATGTATATATGAACTCATGTTTCCTTTCCATATTTTTATAACCCTTACTGAGATTTTTATGCTCATCCCAAGTTATTGAAATGTTTTTCACATGTCAAGGGAAAGGTACATTATGTGATGATAGTGTCAAGGATGTGTCAAGAAAAAACCCATGTTTTATTTTAAATATTTTTCTGTTGATGGGAAGAATGAATACTGTCTTTTATGTAACCACTTTGTTTAAATGTGGAATGTAATTCAAGTTTCATGATCTAATTCTATAAAACTCTAAACCTGAAAAGATCCTCAATGTGTAATCTTGTATTAACTCAAGATTAAGTAAGGTTTAAGGATGGGGCCTTATAGTTGGTATCAGAGGTCGGTTTAGATAACCTTAGAGGCTAGGGTATTCTCTAAGCATAAGTGACAGTACCATAATGGATAGGATTTTAGAAAGAGTCCTAGTTTTAGATAAAGTGAATGAGTAAGTATATCTTAGTGGTTATCTCGCTCATTAGTACATGATGGTTTTGTTGATATACTGACACTGACATTTCTGTTTTTAGTGAAATTATGGATCTAGCAGGGACCAAAGAGACAGCAGGTTTGAAGGAAACTGTGGTGGTTCTCTGATTAAGAGACTGGATGAAATGGGGGATTCAATGAGGAATATCATGGTAGTTCTAAACCAACTGTCAAGGAGTCATGATCAACCACTTGAACCTTGGTATGTTCTATAATGCATCATGTACGAGATAACCAAATTGATGTGGATGTTTAGGTAATAATTATAAAGGTAACAATTAGAGTTTATATGATCCTTACTTTTGAGGTAATTATGGGTTATTATATGATATGATGGAATAAGAAGGCATGAGATAATCTTGAGGAATATGTTATATTTATTTTTGATGAATATATCTCCTTTTGAGGAATGTTATAAAATTATGTAGTTTTTGAAAAGGGATAACACGTAGACCATGTGACAACCCATCGCGTCGGACGAAGCTGTGGGAATCGAACCCACAACCAAAGTGCAACTAGTATTTATCGCCTACCACTGGACTACGTGAAGTCCCTGGTTAGTTTGACCAATTCTTTTTAGTTAGATGATTTTTTGAATTAAGATTAAGTTGATTTTGGGTTATTTATGAAAATGATTAACCTATCATGGAGGATATGTGATTAGGTTAATTACTTTTCAATACGAGACTTTAGGAGCAACTGATGTAGTTTGGAGATAAATGTTACGATTTAACATGGAAGAATATGTGACTAAATCCTTCAAATATTTGGGTTTCAATCTTATATTGGTTTACTTTGAATACTTTTATGGACAAATTGGTTATCGAATGGTCCTCGTTGAACTTTGGGTTTTGTTGGACAAATTTTGAGATTAAGAATAGATTTTTTTTATAAAGGGTTATCCTTTTCTGTATTATATGATCTTGTAGTAACCTTTTTGGTTTTAGTTTTGGTTAATGTTTGATGACGTGGGAAATGTATAGTTCTTTTTTTGTGGATTATGTTCTCCTCTATAAGTTGTTTATAGTACTCTTAATGCGAACAAGTCTTCATAAATACTCGTCTTTTGGAGAAAGTATGAGTCTGTGTAAGAAATCTAGAAAAAGTTGAAAGTCAACATGACAAGTAAGTATGATTCCTTATGTTTTAGTTAAGCTCAAAAATAAATTTCTCAATAAAAGTAACTTAAAACAAAAATGTTGTCTATTAACGTTTCCTACTGGGGAACCCAATACCGTTTAACCCATCACAAGTTTGTGATTTTCTTATTGTAAACTTTCTCCTAAACATGTTCTCTATCACTCTCCATCAAAACATGACCCTGTGTTTCCTCATCCATGTCCATTTTTTCCTACATGGAATCCTAGTATGGGTTAACACGGGTGACCACTGTACTTATCTTTCTTTATTTTAAAGTGATTGTTTTACTGACTCTTGTTTCGATGTGGGATTTTCAATGAAGTTTCCGAGCCCAATTTTAAAATTGCGAGGACGCAATTCCCTAAAAGGGTGGAAGGATGTAACACCCCAGGTAAATAAATAATATTACATTTTTATATTTATCCATATTTTTTATAAGAATATTAATATGACTTTAAAGGGGACGCTATGCTCGATGGCGTACCCAACACGCAACAACGAGTTTCTTGGGTATCTAACATTGCACTCTATTAATAAAATAATATTATTTTAAATGGTGGTTAACTTGTAGCCATTGTATTGGATGGAATGGATATAAATAACCAAAATATGATTATATATCTTTTTAAATGTTTTTACATTTATCCAATAAAAGATAAAGGCTTAAAATACGGAAAGAATTCAATTTTAGGCGTATATGCCCTAGTTTTCACTAAAGGCTCACTTATCGCCTTTTGATGGAGAACCGTCATTAAATAGAGTTTTGTTCACTCTTAAAAATTCTATTGGACCAAATAAAACTCTTCTTAAGAATCGTGAAATCAAAATTTACTTTGTGTAAATTTTTGGTATCTTTCCGATAAAGTTCATTTTTTTAATGAATAGTGTAAAATGTTGTATTTTAATTCAAAATATCTTTTTAATATAATTTATTTATATTATTATATTATCTTTTGAATTTGTTTTAAAGTGAAATTTGAATATATTTTTACCATTAAATCCAATAGTGGTCATTGAAATTAATTTCACATTGAAATCAGACTTAAACTAGAGTCAATCTTTTGATACTTATTGTTTCAAAAAAACACTCTATATGCTCTGACAGCGTGAATAAATTATTAAATTATTTAATGTGACTTATATGTTTTTAATTTTGTAAAATATAATTCATTTTTGAATTCTGAATATCAAAAATAGCTTAGGGTGAATTTTTGGGATTTTTCTTAAAAACTTCAATTTTTGATGAATAGTTAAACCACTAAGTGGTACTTATAAAACTGATTTTTCCATTTAAATGAAATTTTGTCATCTTTTTGTTTTGAATTTCAAAAATCCGACATACATGGTTGTAATTAAGAAGTAAAATGTGGTTCAATTGGATAAAAATAATTTTTTTAGTGAATAGTAACTTATTATGTTTTTAATCGCGATTAGAGGTAATTAGTGTAGTTTATGGTAAGAATAATGTTTTAATAAAATGAAATAACCTATACACTTGTCCTACCCTCATTGGATGTGTCATGGCCGACCAAGACAATCCATGTGTCAACTTGGGGACCCCATGGAGCCTCTTTGGTTAGAAAATGACATAGATATCTTTTTATTTAATGTTAAAGTAAAAATGACACAAACATGAGATGTTTTACTAAAACAATTTTTACATAGGGTTATAAAAGTCATAATTTTGACTATAAATAATAATTGTAAAGCTAAAAAGATTTCATACATCATAGTAGTTTTTTTATAATTTTTATACATTAAATAAATTAAATTATTTATGACATCATTATGATGCAGCGATGACCTCATTATTTAATGATTTAAATAAAATAGAAAGATAATGTAATATCTAAGACCTACACATGTCCAAAACCTATTGGATGAGTGGATTTCCGTGGATGGAGAATTTCTGCCTCCCGAAACGATGATTGTTCAACATTCATTTAACACCTTCAATGGTGGCCATTAATATGTCACTATATTTTTATATGATATATAATATGTTTATGTTTTTCTTAAGATAAGGTATTTTTCATTTATGGCGTACCTTTATGGTTTCCATTATGGGTAAACACGATATCTTCATTTAAGGAAGTGCGGACTACCGCCCCCTCAAAGTGATTTGATTCGTTAATACCATATGTTGTACGTATAAAGGATATATTAAATGATATTATATATGATACCATATTGGAATTTAAATACTATTATGTATCATTATGTTTTAATTTCATTAAATATGAAATAAAAATGGAAGTAGCGTTCATGCGTACGTACGGCTTACCCTCTCCATGAACGATACATTTCATTTCTTATCTCAAAATGTTATGTAATATTATAAGTACATATATATAATGGATATATATGTAATATATTAAATCTGAATTATGTATATCATTCTGGAATTATAACATATATATATCTCTCTCTAATTTTGTTTTAATTCCATTAATATGACAAAAAATGAAAGTAGTGTTCATGCTTACTTACGGCCTACCGTCTCCATGAATGGTACTTTTCATTTTTTATATCCAATTGATATGGAATAGTATAAAATGAATATTTACTGGATATATATATTATATTTTAATCATTAATAATATTCTAGAAATTATTTACTTATAACTACATGGGCAATCATTTTCAAAGAAGTTCATTTTTGACTCATTTACCAAACATCGGCTGAAACGTCTGATATGAACTAAAATTATTAAAAAATTATTATAACATTATAATATGTGATATGAACTGAATAATAATCTATAAAGGAGGTACTTAGGCAATTATTAATTGACCAAAGTTTATTATTCAGGAATATAAAGAAATGAACAAGACAAGTTGGACTTGAGGTAAGGGATCCTACTCCACTCTTTCTTTTTAATTACACTCTTTTATGTCATTCCTTTTAAAGCTCATATTTCTTGTTATTGGGATGTTATTTTTTATTAATCTTACTGTAATTTTTATGTTCTTGTTATGAGATACCCTATTCTCTCTCATCAATCCATTTTGTATGTTTTGATTGGCACCGTTAGGCTGCCAAATTTTCGTAAGAGATCTAACCTCTCTCTTTCTTTTTAAGTAATCTCCTTTATGTCACTTCTTTTAATCTCCTCTTTGTTATTTTGGGGGATGTTCTTTTATATTACTCTTTCTATAAACTTTATCTTAATATGATGAGATACCCTATTTGATCTCATCAATCCTTTTTTGTATGTTTTATGAGCGCTGTTAGGCTGCGGAGTTTTCGTAAGGGATTTTTCATCTCACTTTTATTCCTGTGAGATTTATGCTACATTAGCCACAATCTCCTTCGAGTGGTGTATGTACTACCCATTATTTTACTCATTGTGTAATATAAATTCTATTATGAGTATTTACATCAATGTTGTATTGTCTTTCTTTCATGAGGTGTATGTTTCGAAAGATACCCATGTCGGTAAGGGAACCTTTCACCCTCCTCTTTTTAAAAGACATCTTTTGTTGGGTCTTTTAATTTACATATTGTTATGTTGGGATATGTTCTCATATATCCTTATTGATGTAAATTTTATGTCCATGTGATGAGATTCCCTTTTTTATCTCTGATCAACTCTTTTTGATGTGACAACGTTAGGATGTCAAGAGAACTTCTTAACCCAATTTCCATTTCGTTGGGTTCAACATGTAGCAATTGAATATGTCATCCTTTGAATATGTGTTAATGACCTTTGATTATTTTAAACATAATATCCAATTATATTTGGTGTATTATTTTGTCACACATAATTATGTAATTGATTTATCCTTAATCTAATGATACCGTCTTTTTATGGGACTTCGTCTCAATCTCCTCTCATTGAGGCATATTTTTTTTATCCTCAACCTTCTTTTATATGGTGTATAAACCCCTTTTACTTTTACATTTATTCAAAAGGAATCTTTCTTATACGGAACATTTACTAAAGGAAAAAAGGGAATGTTTTTGTCATACGTATGCGGCGACAATGAATTCTCTGCCTCCGTGATCATTATTTGAGTTTCGGCTTCTTCTACAATCCATACCTTCTTTTTAAAAGAAAAGTAAATACAATGTTTTACTTTTATTTTATTTTGGTATTGAAAATGGTTTTCATAATGTTTTTATATCAATGTGTTGTATTGATATCTTGTTATTGAAAGGTGGAAATGTTATGTTTCCATTATGCATGTTTTATGTGATAAGATTATGTTATGGTTCTTGGGCGTTGTTATGAAGACGGGTGGTTCCGTGATAAACTAAGGGCGGGTGAGCCCGATATAGCTCTCCAATGCATTGGGTAACACGAAGGAGTGAAACGTTAAGGTTTCTTCGAAGAGATTTAGGGAATATACCGTGATGGGTATTTCAAACGTAACCAAGAGGGTTACTCCCTACGTAAGAATGTTATGAATGCCTCAAGTTACCTTTTATGTCCTATGATTTCTATGATTTATTCATTATTTGATGAGGTATGTTAAAGTGCCTATGTTTTATGGGTAAAGTATGATTTCATTCTTATGTATATATGAACTCATGTTTCCTTTCCATATTTTTATAACCCTTACTGAGATTTTTATGCTCATCCCATGTTTTTGAGATGATTTTCACAGGTCAAGGGAAAGTTACATGATTTGATGATAGTGTCAAGGATGTGTCAAGAAAGAATCCATGTTTTACTTTAAATATGTTTCTGTTGATGGGAATAATGAATACTGTCTTTTATGTAACCACTTTGTTTAAATGTGGAATGTAATGCAAGTTTAATGAACTAATTCCCTAAAACTCTAAACCTGAAAAGATCCTCAATGTGTAATCTTTTATTAACTCAAGATTAAGTAAGGTTTATGGCTGGGTCCTTATAGAAATAAATTTCAATTTATAGGTTTTTTTATTGATATTTAATTTTAATATAAATTCATATTTTTAGAATTTCTAAAAGTGGCCCCCATAATATTTATAAAATAGAACCTCCTCCCCCACATATTAACATAGAAGTGAGCATTCAAGATCATCCATCCAGTAAACATTTCTCTTATAATCTTCTCTAGATACATCGTAGAGGTTATGTTCTTCTAGAAAATAATCCCTAGTCTCTCTAAGAGGATATCCAATGGTGGTTCACTGTGGAATAAGTAATTACCAATAACAACTCTCTCATGAGTATTTATTTTTATAATATTTCTACATGTGTTTCTCCCATTATAAATTAATAAATAAAATATGACCAATATTATTATATTTTATTATGATTATTTAAGAACCATATTCCACCTTTTATCCGTCTAAGAAAAAACAAAATCACCACGCGTGTGTACGTACGACCTGCCAGCTCCACATCATAGTGTGATCTATTTTTAATCACCACATTAATTGGATGGGTATAATTGAGGAATTAATAATTATATTTGATTATTACAAAATTAACTTGATTATAGATAAAACTATATTCCATCCACTTTTATACCATTTCACAATTAAGGGAATGATACCATAACTTGTTCATACATAAGGCCTACTGTCTCCATGAAGCGATGTGATTCATTTTTCGTGATCATAATTAAACAATGATTATAGTAATGAATATAATACCAAAATATTTTATATAATACCATTATATAAATATTTAATTGACATAAATATATCCTATATTTCTGAACTGGGACTTATATGAAAAGACATGCATTAGAAAATAAAGTAGTTATCCACTGAAATAAAAGTAATAATGAAATATTATTAACAACAGATGATAAGATAATCATATACGACACCATAAATATAATTATGGTTCTTTTATTAGTTAATAAAATTATTTAATCCATTATTATGTAATTTCCTATAAATCATACGAAGGGTATGATATTTTTGTCTCACATTTAATTCTACAGGACACATGCCTTAAACATAACTCGTTTATTTTGTGTGGTGTATATAATATACATGAATTTAATCTATGAGAAGTATTTTGATACTTTAATGGTATTTATATATCAATTTTATGATATCCATTTCATGTGGTTTACGGTTCAATAGAAAAAAATTTGTAAGGTAATTTTGTCTCAATTTTCCATTTTAGAGACACATGTAATATTATGAATCAAAATTGTTTTATTCAAAGTTTATATACATCCATTTGACATGGTGTATCATGAATATAATTTTTTTAGTGTTATTAAAAGCTTAATGTTATGGTATTAACATTTTTTTGAAATCTCAGTTCTATCAAATTAAATTTTTCAAATGAAATCTGATAGATGTTATAAAGAATATTTTAAGAATTTTTGAGGAAAAGTATTAAAAATATGTCTAAAATGGTTTTAAAATATTCCATTATAATATTTGAACTTTAAAAAAACGGGTTTTTATATGTTTTATTATTTAAAAATAATTTTACGCACTAGAAATAATATTTTTCTCATGAATTATTTTTAACTGATATCTCAAAATTATTATCCATCTATTGTAACAATAATTGATGTTACTTATGTTTTAATGGGGATATTTATGAAGGTAATATCCCTATTATTATTATGTTTAGTTTATGTTTAAGATGGAGTGTTATTTATAAAATCCATTTTTTACATGGTGTATGTTATGATTGATTGAGGTTTATGAAACACATTTTATTACATGGGTTTTGATACGATGAATGATTTTTGTTCCCTTGGAAAACATATGTATGGTTTTCATTATGTTATAGGTGGGACCAATATATCCCTAAAATGTATTTTATATGTATTGATATCTCATTAGGTATATATTTTATGTGTGTACTAGATTTCATGTTCACAATTAAAATAATGGACCTTGTTTTAATGTACATAATCATATGTATGGACATAGTTTTCATTTTCATATGATTAATAAAAGTCCTGATTTCATGTAATTAATTGAATGAGGGTACCTGTTGCTATTTATACAAGTTCCCAATGTTAAAATTTTATTTGTATTATATAAATTTATTTCATTTGTCATTGTTATGGCCTCATGGGTTATGTTCTTTTATACCCTTAAAATTCATGTATTATGAACTACCAACAATTATTATATAATTCATATTTATGATCTTGACATGATGGGTATGATATTCTAATGTTTCTATGATGTTATCATTCACATTATGCTAATTTTTAATCTTACAAATCCCCATTCTTAATACGTAATGAGAATCTAAGCCCAAACTTTTTTTATAATTATATTCCATAGGTTATAATGAAAGGGATTACGTAGGAATACTAAAGGGGAGGTTCTTTATGGTAGAATTTTAAGATCTTTCGCAGGACTAGAATTTTGTGTTATATGATTCAAAAGGAACTAAAATAATATGGTCCATGGGAATGTGTTTGTGTAATGAAATTAATATTCATCTAAAAATATGTAGTATCCATATTTGAAAAACACGATACATTAATGCTGGTATCAAAGTAAATTATTAGTCTACCATTGGAAACTAGGATGAGAAAACCTTAGTAAAATCCCAAACGATACATCTAGGAATAAGTTATAATCAAATAGTTTTTTATAAATATCATAGATAACATAGGATTAAATATATGATATTAACAATTTAAATAAAATTTCATTGATTTTTAGATATTCATACTATAATTATTCTTACTAACACTATAATTTTGGTTTTAATAAATAGAAGGAAACAAAAGGAACTAGATTAACGTTTAATTTAACAGAAAATTTCTAATGACAATTCAAAATGAATGATGGTTGGAGTTAAGGATGATTTGATTATTACTAACAAAAAATATCATAATATGATTAGTAATATAATCATTGGGCAGTTTTTAACCCATATAAAAACATAAATATGGAGCTTCAAGGTGATCAAATAGGAATGAATGTTTATTTTTCCTCATATAAATAACTTGGGAAGAGGAATCAAAGAGAATGTTTAAAAGGTAATAAAAGATTATTTGGGTGTGTAAAAAAGGACACAAAGAATGTAATTTCAATGTTAACGGTTCAATTAAATAAATATTACATGATAATTTTATACCTAAGGAATAAAAAATAGTTAATTTTTTTAAATGTGGAATGTATAGGAATTTTGAAAATTAAGGATGATGGGGGAATGCTCATCAGCAAGGTCATAGGTTTACTGGTTATATTTCTGATAACTAAGATAATATCAATGACATTCGAGATGAAGGAAGTGATAAATAATAAAAAGTTAAATCTTGAATATAGTGGAATGATTGCATGATTATTCATTAGAAATCAAGAATAATTTTGTATGGTATTATGGAGTAAAGAAACATATAAGGATTGTTCCACTATAGTTTTCCATTTAGTATTTGAAATTATATGTTGAATTGTACTTTTAAATATTAAAATTGATTAACATGGTAAGGTGATTGGTTGGAAAACACATGATTAAGGATATAATAACCTTCATATGTGTAGGGTTTTATGATAATTAAATATAGAGAAGATTTTTTGTGATAAATGAAATTGCATTGTATTAATTAATTTCAGACTGATATGATTAAAATATTTTTTATCTTATCATGAGTTGAGTTCATATAATTTTGGATTTTTAGTGTAAGAAAATAGTTAAAATAATTCATGTTTTCACTATTGTTTAATGGTAATTCATGTTATTACAATATTTTATGAAAATAATAAATAATGGACTTCACATGTTTGGTGCTTGATAATTAAAATAAACATCGGGTACTTTGGGGGGGTCAATGATATGTTGTTTTTTGAAAAAAAATTTACCTTCTTTCAAAAAATTGGAAGTAAATATTTTAAAAGGATCATAAAGGTAACCAATTGTAAAATTTTTACTTTTGATGAGGTTTTAAGGATTAAATTATTATCCCCCATAAAAGGATTTATGCATATTGGATAACATGTTTTGTTATGAAAAATGGAATATTCAATTATTCTAGGGATATAATGACCTGCTAATAAATTTGGAATGAAAAAATTCACCATTATTTCATAGAATAAGAGATGAAATGGAAATTGATGAGGGCACAACTTCATGATAATATTGTTCTTATAAAATGTAATGAAGTCAATTAGTAAATTATTCTCCTGAAAATTATTCAGCTTTTGGGAAATGATTTCGAGACCAAAAAAACTATGCTATTACCCTATTTTTAAATTAATAAATTGTTCCATTAAATTAACAGAATTTATGGTTTTTTGATTATTAACGTTCTCATGACTATTTTCTCTATCATTCTTCATCAAAACAAGATAGTTAGATTTCTTTTCTATATTAATGTTTTAAATTAACACATATATTATTCTATAAATACACATAATAATGAGTAAATTGGGGTAACCATTATGTTTCTATCATTCCATTTCTAATGAGAGTTTTTTCATTATTTTTTATGATGTGGTATTCTATAAATGAAAGCTTCATGTATTTAAAATTTGATAACCGAGATGAATTTATAGGGAAGAAGTCATTTCAAGGGAGTAAAATGTAACATCCTAAGGATTTTTATGAAATAAATTTTTAAATAATTTTATTTCATTAGTATATTTAATTTCACACTACACCATGCTAAGATATCATTACACACAACACTGGTTAACCTTATGTTACATACAAAACTGAGTTTCTATAAAACATCGTTTTATTATTATATAAATAAGAAAATAACATAGTTTTTATATTAGTAGGTATGAGTAGTTTTAAATATCTTATGAAAATATATGATTTTTAAGATGAAATAGTTGGTTACCAATTAGTTATGAATGAAAATATACACCTTTTTGTTATAATGAAAAAATTGATATTATTATCCCAATGTAATATTTTATTAAAAAAACTTATAAATTAATGTTATTTAACGATATTAATGGAATATATATGTTTTATATTGTTTATAATATATTTATTATATTAATTAAATATATTTTATATGAATAAGAAGAATAATGTTCTTAACTCTATCCAAAAAAACCTATATTTTTTGATAAGGGATATTTTACAGTATTTTAATAGAAATCCCATTTTATATAAATTTTTTGACACTTTTATAGTTTTTATATGAAAAATTAAACATATTATTTCAGATAAGGATATAAAAATTTTGTTTTTAAAAAATTTGGTTTTATATGATTTGTTTCATTTATTAATGAATAGTAATATAATATTTCATTCTAATTTAAAAAAACTTTTTCATATAAATATTTTATTGTATTAAAATATATTATTAAATGGTTTTAAATTATTATTATATCAAATTTTTATCATTTAATACATTTTTAGTCACTGGAATATCTTTCACATTGAATTACGATATAAAATCATTTTTATCATTTTTCTATATTCACTTTTAAAACCCATTTTGACATTCCGTCAATGAGATTAATTTCAAATTAATTATTGAAACTTAGTTTTTTTTTAATATTAAAAAATGAAATCCATATTTTGGAATCAATGAGTCCAAATTAAGTAAATGGTTTACTTTTATTATTGGGCTTTATTAATAGTAACTCTAGTTACTTATATATACATGGTAAAAGGTAAATGAAGCAGTTAACGGTATGAAATTATCTTAAAAATATTATAAAATCACCATAAAAGATGTTCTAATATCTTTTTATGTGTGGTTATAGAACAAAATCATCCTTGGTGTGAAATTATATCTTTTTTAATCCTATTGTATGAGAGTATTAAATTTATTATATTTTAATTAATGAATAGTAAATGGTGTGGCACACATGTTTTCATTAACTACAACAATTTTAATTTGAAGTTATATATGCGATATGTTTGACTATAAATATTAAATTGAAATATAATATCTTTCTATTTTTCATGGTAATTTATTTTAAATTTTTGGTAAATAAATAATTACCTAAAATGATTATATAATAATGACAAAATAATTGTTTGAGTAATGAACATTTCTAATAAATGATATTGAAAATATAAAAATAAAAATAAATTGACATAATAAATGACATAATAAAATTGGGAATAATTTTACATGATAGATATATGTTAATAGAGTTTTTTCAAAGATAGCATGATGTTTTGATATTTTTATAAAGACAAGTAATGGATAGTGTAAACAATGACACAAATGATAATTTATCAAAATATTGTTTCATTAAATAATTAAAAAAGTCATAAAACATGTTTATAAACACACAAAAATAATAATAACATGGTAGAATATTTTATTAATTTCTCATTAATGGTCTACATTAGTCCATTAAATTAAAAAATTAAACCATTTAAAATTAAAAAAAATTTCTACTTTAGTTAAAATTAAAATAGGTTAACTAAGGGTTAATCAAAATGAAATGGTATTAAAAATTTACAAAACATTTAAAAAATTAATTGTTTTATGGTATTAACACATTATATTGTCTTATATTGGAATAGATAAATTTTTTAGTAACTTTTTATTGAGATTGAATTTATTATAAATTAATATTTTTCAAAAATCTAAAAGTGCGCCCACCTCAATTATAAAAAAGAACCTCCACCCTTACATCTTCTAATCACATTAATAATTCACACTCGGCCATTGATTAACTATTTAAATTATAAAATTACAAAGAAACAACTTTGTGGTAATATTATTTTAAGGAGGATAACCCTAGTGACCAAAGAGGAGATGTAAATGATGTTCGCTAAGGAAGAGGTAATCATCATTATCGACTATCTCAAGAGTATTTTTTTAATACTTACTCTTCATGTGTGGTTTAAATTTTAAAGAAAAAACTCTACTATCAACTACATTATTCATTGTTATTAAGATTATGGAATATCTATATTCCATCTTTTATCCATCATACAACAAAATCAAATCACTACATAGACATATGTACGACATACCGCCTCAATGCCATGGGGGAATATTTTTTTCATCACCACATTACATGGATGGGTAAAATGATGGAAATAATGACAGTATATGTTGATTAAAACATGATATTTATTCAATAAATTAAATACATACCATCCACTAACATATCATTTCAAAATTAATGGAATGATATTGTCGCTTGTGCATAAGTACAACCTACCATCTCCACGAACTGATACAATTCATTTTCCATGTAACCAATCCATAATGAATATATACATGAATTTAATGAATAAATATTTTATCTTCTACCTTAATATAGTTCTATAAATGATTGTATTATATCCTATGAAAATGAACAGGGACTTATATAATAAAATATGCATAGAAAAATAAATCTATTAACACCCAAAACATGAGTAAAAATGAAATGTTATTAACAAAAATGTGAGAAGATATTAATATATTATATCAAAAATATTAATATGGTTCTATAATAAGTTAATAAAGTTATTTAATCCATTATACAATATTTTCATATATATACGATGGAAATCATAACTAAATAGATTTTTGTCTCACTATTATTTCCATGGGACACATGCCTTATACAATGCTATTTTCTATTGTGTGGTGTATATACTATACATGAATTAATTTTATGAAATTTTTTATGATATTAAATTGGTTTTTACATATCCATTTTATAATCCCTATTCTATCGGGTTTACAGTTCGAAAGACACCAAATTGGCAAGGTAATTCTGACTTCATTTTCCTTCTTTTAGACACATTTTATGTTATGCACCTATATTATTTTATAGTATTCATATACTAATTTTTGACATTTTGTATCATGAACAAAATTATTTTAATTTTATTAAAGGTTTCATACAAGATTATTCTCTCATTTGTTATAAGTTTGTGTTTCTTCAAAACTATGTTTTTTAAAATTATTTAAAGGTGTGTTTAAATGATATTTTAAGAATTTTCGAGGAAAAATATTTAAAAGTTGTTGAAAATGGTTTAAAATGATTAATTAATATGTTTTAAAGGTTATAAAATGTGTTTTCTGTATATTTTATTATTTATAAAGGATTTTAAAAAACAGAAAGTTTATTTTCACCAAGAATTATATTTAAGTGATCCGTCAAAATTATTTTCCATATATGATTAAATTCATTGATGTTAAATTTGTTTTAATGGGGATATATTTCAAGGATACTATACCTATTATTATAATTGTTGGTTTATGTTTATTATGGAATTATATTTATGAAATCCAATTTTTCCATGGGCAATGTTATGATTGAATGATGATATTGTAACCCATTTCATTCCTTGGGTTCTGATATGATGAATCATTTATGTTCTCATCAAACAAATATTTATGGTTTTTTTATTTTATGTTTGGGACCTATATATTAATAAAATTCATTGGGTAAGGATGGATATCACATGATTTATATATGTTACATGTGAAACTGATTTCATGTTCATCAATATTTGCATGGACCTAGTTTTTATTTCCATAATTTTATGAGATGACAACGTTTTAATGCCCATATTTTTATACAATTTCCTAATTTCAGGTTCTTAATTTTATGATTTAACCCATTACTATTTATACAAGTTCAAAAGGATATATGTTTTTGTGTATTTCAAAGTTTCATATTCTATGTCAATTTAATGGCCTTAGGGATTTTGTTTTTTTGGATTCGCTTATGATTCTTATCTTATAAAATACTAATATTTGTGAAATTATTCATGTTTATGATCATTGATATGCAGGGTATGATCTTCTAATGGCATTATCATGTTCTCATACCCTTGATTCTTATGTAATTTATAAATATCGGCTTTTTTACCCGTATTGAGCATATGAACTCAACATTTTATTATTTTTATTTTCTATTGGTTACAAACAATGGTTTTAGATAGGAATAATAAAATGTAAGACCATTATAGGAGATGTTATAGATTTTTCAGCATACTATATGTTTTTTTCTAGGATTCCAATGTCTATAAACTAATATGGTCCATAGGCATCTGTTCGTGTAATGAAATGTGTATTTATCTAAATATATGTAATATTCATGTACAAAAAGTATAGGTTGTTATATAAATTCTTCTTATGCTATAAATTTCATTATAAGTCCCCATGAATTGGAGGAATTTCTATTTTAATTCCCCTGTTTATGCCTAAAGTATTTCTAGTATTATAAAAAGATAGTAAAATTACAATTTAACCCCCAATTCCTTATATCTTAAATATTTTCTTTTCTCCTTTAACTCTCACACACAAAATCTCCGTCACTATGATATCAATCCTCTACTATAGGATATTATTTGAGCTATCCTCTCCACATTGCATTCGAATCACTCATCGTTTATATAGTTCTATGCACCTGATTCTGTTCTTCAATCCTCTTGAATATTTTCTCTGTTAATCTCATCTTATATAAGGTTAAATCCATGTGATCAAATATTCTTTTATTTTTAGGTTATTTTTCAATTATTATGATTTATACCATCATATTACTAATTTTAATTCAATAAAATATGAGGATTCATCTCCTACCATAAGGTACAGGTATTTTGTTCATCCCTAAAGTTCTGTTATTATATGTAATTAATCTTGATACTGCAATGCTCGATGTTTTGTGTGATTCCCCAAAAATAATAATTTTCCTATAATAAATTATTATCCATTTTTTAAATTCCTCCATACATTCCCATCCAATTCAGTTAGTGGAATCTCTTAAAATGTGCACGTGGAATGCCACATGATTTTAAAATTTTTTATGTGACCCAACAACCTTCTAGGTGGTCTTTCCATGACCCCAAATTTAAATGAATAGGATGAATTATGTGTAATTTAATGGTACTATCAAGTCATTTGACATTTATGCACAATGTGGATTATGAACTTGAGTAAATGATTTGTAAAATAGTTTGAACCCATCACTTCTATTAAGATTGCACATGATAAACATCCCTTAGTATACATGATACTCAGGCCTGAAGCCCGTTATTATACATGATACATGGGAATGGTGTCCTTTATTAGTTATGACAGTGAAACATGGTGTCACTTATTATTCACGATAAATGTGAATGAAATCCCTTACTATTCTATGAGATACATGGGAATGGAAACCCTTATTTAAAAAATAAAATTCTCTAATTATTATTATTCTGTACTGGAGTTATGACTCATGTCCTGGATAATATTAAATATCTATATATATCTACATATTTTACCACATATATAGTATATATACATAAATATATATATATACCAATATTCATGGTCACTTAATTAGAGATATCTTGATGTAGGATGAAGAAATTATAGTTAGTTGGGTGTCTTTTAGGAACCTGAGCTCACCCAGTAACTGTTTGTATTCTTTCACTATAATCATTATATTAGGAGACAACTCATTTAATTTTCATTGTATGGATTATAGAAGACATCGTTATCGATGAACTAATGAGTACATCTCACACCATATTTTGTTCATTGGCTAGCACATGATCAAACACCAATAATGTAGGCATGCACAAAGGGAATCACCAAGCTATTGATGTTTTATTGTCTATAATAGGTTGGCGCATGGTAGTATAAGACCAATTTTAGGCATGTGATGTTACTGTGGATGGATTTTTGGTCTTATTTTTCCCATATATAATATTTTAAATTCCTTCTTCTATTTTCCCAGTATTCCCCTTTTTTATAGATCATTATGACATGATCATCATTTTTTATATCACAGTGGATATAAATATAGTTATTTCTACATATACTGATTTTATTTACTTAGTTGTTTGTTTCCACTTATAATTTTTATCATCATACTATTCTGTCTTTTATACATTTTTTTGACCATTATTATATTATTTTAACATGGGTTTATAGTCTCCCCATTGTATCATCATAATCCCCCAAATCTATTCGAAATAATCTTTCATATTGGGATGTACACTTGAGGTAATGTGGCATACATGGATTAGATAATTACTTGTAAACCGGGTTAGGGATATCAAAAATCCATATTATATGATATTTACATTTTTCACACTATTTGGGTTGGTCTACATGAGACATGGAATGTGTTGGGAGTTGGTAATGAATCTATTCCAGGGAGAATCTAACCCATGTACATGGAAAATCCAAATTACCTAGGATGGTATTTTTTTCAATATTGTACTTATTGTTGTTATATTGATTTCCCCACTGTGTGATGCACATGTGTTTTTATTTTTATTATCATTATGAGTAATCCATTATCGTTGAACTGTTTTGGAATGAAGGTATCATCTCAAGCATCATTGATTGTACTCAAGGATTCATATTCCATGAATATTATTTTCCACTTTTATATTACTGCTTTCATTTCAAGCTATATATTGATGGAACCTTCACTATTATATTTTAGATTGTTTTAAATATTCTTTTGAGGATAAAATAATTAGTTTAATTAATGTTATTTCATCATCCTAAATGATGTTACCCTATATTTAGTTATGGGGAAAACATATTTATCAATTTATAACATGTTTGATGTCTTTATCCATTAGTACAAGAGCTAAAACATTCATTGATTTTGATTACATGAATAAAAGATTTAATTTATAAAAAAATTAATTTTATAATTTGGGAAGGGTTGTTCGTCTAATAAAAATGTCATATACAACTTGTTACATTTTGATACCTGATGTAATGGTTGGGTTGTAATTTCATGACATTCGAATGGCAACCTATAAATCATATTCATTTATAACATTATAATGATGAATAATTTAATAGGAATGTGATATATATATATACATATATTTTTGTGTGTAAATGATTATGAACATGAATAAATTAAAACTCTTAATTAAAATGGTTATCGTTAAAATTTTATACATATTGTAATGTAAATGGAGTTTTCCTATATAACCTATAATTTAAACTCTATATACCAAAACCTATGTTATGTGATATGAGAACATAACCTTGAACTGGACATAGATATGGGTACATGGGAGTGTATCTTGTAGAATATATGATTTGATAAAACTATAAAAACCTAGCTTAAGGAAAAAGTGTTTGGGTATTGAATTTTATATATAAAAGCTATGTACCTTCCCAAATATATATTTCCAATCTTTCTTTTATCAAATTCATTTTTTGGTGTGTTTTTAAAAATTGAAGATATATTCCACCATGAAGAAATCGATTCAAGTTTCGTGGTGGAAGTGACGACCAATATATGAAGGTGTTGGTCACTTAAATATCGGGCTCCCGGTTCATGGATAGGGGCCATGTTATTTATCATTAAACACTTGGAGATTCATCCAAAGAGGAGGATCATGATTGTGACCTATATGATTCATGATTACTCCAAGAATTGGTGGGACATTAATTCCCAGGAAGATCATCATCAGATTATGGTATCAGAAGACATTATTATAGTATTATTTTATAATATCTTACCCCAGACACTAAGATATGACCGTGCCAATGAGTTCATGCCACTTCAATTGGTTAATTTGTCTTTTTGAGACTATTTTAATCGATTCATGGATCTCTTGTGTTTCTCACAGACACATGTTGGTAATGGTTTAGTGATAAAAAATGTTTTATGGAGGGATTTTATGCAACATATTATAACAATTTAATGTCTTTTAGTTGACAATAATGTCTGAGATAGCGAAATAGTACCTCATCACTAAGTAAAACTTGATGAAAGATGGTGGTTTTGGATAGGGTGGCCAAATACCAAGATAGGGAAGTTATTCAGCTAGTGGTAGAAAGAATAACCTCATGTATTCATTATGGGGATGAAAAATTTATATGGGAATGGAATATAATTATGTTTTGTTCACCAGTGTGGAGATCCAAGACATAAGAAGCCCCAGTTTCCTAAATACCTTATTGGGGGATGAGGATGTGGCAGGATGGAGAATAATAATTATTTTTTCATGAACATCACTTCTATTTTTAGTGGGAGTTGATATTCACCAAATATGCATTAAATAGATGTATCATTGTCTCTTCTCTTGGTAGGTATCTATAATTCCAATGTCCATTTAGGCCATGGAGGTGTTTGTTACTGAGGGAGAAAGGAATATGATTTACAACAGCAGAAGGGAAATTCTACATGTGATAGATAGCTTGTTTCTTAGGAGTATGGATCAAACTATATGAATTATTTAAAACACACTCTTAATGTTAAGAGCATCAGGCCTTCTACCATACAAGGTACAATTAAAGAAAACTCAACTATAGATTCTAATTTATTTGGAATAGGAACTTCATATTATTTTATCTCTAAAGAATTTATGGAATGTTTAGGGCATGAAATTGAGTACTATTATGGAGTGATGGCTTTGGATACTCCATTGAAAATGTGATCGAATAGTGTATGCCGATGAAGGGATTATCCCTAGATATTTGTATATTTTTTTTCTTATGGAACCTTAGTGTTCTTGAGAAGATGATATTTTTTGTAACTGTCTAATCGGATTAGTTGGTCCTTTATCAATTTAGTATTGATTGTTATCAATGTTAGGTGACATTTTAATCATTTTAGGGTGTTAACTGCATTTATTAATATTAATGAAACATCTAGGTAGATCGAGTATCATGGAGTGTGAGGAATATCATACCATATTTCTATTCATTATATTAGATGATCATGTAGCATATCAGAAAGACTACCCTACATTATTGGATAATTTAAGGAATTTTATACATAATGATATTTTCCCCTAAATTCTGAGTGATAGGTAAATTTTAATCCTAATCCAGTCTGTGTACAATAACCATATTCTATTCCTCATTACATGATAGAACCTACTGAGATTTAGAAGATTAAGTGATAACTAGAGGACTTTGGAAGTAAATGATTTATATGACCCAGTACATCTCTTTGGGGTTCACTAGTTCATATGACCATGAATTAAGATGATACCCTCAAAATTTTTGTTGATTATAAAAAATTCAACAATATTACAGTTAATAACTGATATCATTTTCCACATATAGATAACTCTTTTGATTGGAACCAGGGATCTAGAGACTTTTCAAAGATCGATTTATAGACCGACTACCATCATGTATGTGTGAGTACCATAGTTATGCCTCGTATTTATTTTTGACATAGTTATGTGCTTTATGTGTATCTTGTAATACATTTAGGTCTCAGAAACATGACATGATTTTTTATGGATCTAGTGAAATTAGTTTTTCTTGTAGTATCTAGATTATTTTGTGTAGTCTTTAGGGAAGATATCTTGGTTTACTGAAATACTTGAAGAGATCATTCTATACAACATAATATCTTATAGATTAAATTGGGTGGGAACTAGTTATATAGAATATACCAAAATTCCATTTCTATAAAAATAAAAAACACTTCGTGTGTCACATAATATCATAAGCAAGAGTATATAATGACCCAATGAAGGTCAGAACTCTAGATTCTTTGGAGAATACGAGGATATTCATTGATATATGAAGTTTCTTGGGGATAATAGACTGTTATAGGCACTATTTCATAAAATTTCACACATTATAGAATATATTATTCCCTTGAATAAGAAAGGTGTTATGTTTACATGGTTTGAAGTCTGCAGAATAGCCTTTCATTAGTTAAATGGAATATTATCTTCTGCAGCGATCTTGATTCCGCTAGTGGCAGAAAAATCAATACTATTTACTGTAATGCATCGGGTTTCAGTATAGGAGAAATTCAGATATAGGGGATTGAATCATAGAATATGGGTATTGTTATTTGTGACCACACAAGTGGAATTACCCAATACAAGATCATTAGTTAACAGCTATGGTGCATGACATACATTGTTCGAGGCATTATTTGCTGAGAGAATGAAAATTTTATATATATAGATGAACAAAAGAAATGAATATTTATTTACCAAGTGTTATATGAATATTAGTTAGCTATTATGAGTTGAGTACCTACATTATTTTTATTTTGAGATTACATTTCTTATAAGGGAATTATTTTTGTCGATGATCTAATATAGAAGACTTACATGTATGTAGATCAGGAGACCAGTGTGAATTGAAATTGATGTCCTTGTTTTCTATGATATAATTAGAGGTTCTTGACTATCTTGGGAATCATGTTCTCACATTGTGTTTGGTGAAATATTCAGTTCTCTATCGAGTGAACACGAGGAAACTATGTGATTCTAAGGGCTTCAAAATTCGAGAGATTATTTAAGGCGGGGAAACACTACATGGTTAGATTGTTGATAGGTAAGAGATCATTCTCATTCTTTGGTTTTTTGGGAGCTAGTATATATCCATGAAAACATGATTTGATATACTCATTCATGATTTGGCGTAGTACATTCAAGTATTAGAAAGATTTACTATGATTTAAGCTAACAATATTAGTGTCCTAGTTTGAAATGGGAGATAATCGGTTTCATTACGTGGTGTTCCACCTATCATCTAGTTAAGGCATAACAGTAGTGGATGTCTAAAATTGAATAGCCTCTCTCTATTAAAATGCAAAAAATTGATGAATTCATCATATTTTTTATAATATTATTGATTATATCTTCTCTAGGAAGTGATATAGTATGGGTCATCATTGAGAGACTAGAAAGGGTCACCCACATCTTGTTGAGTCAATAAGGTTTTCCTTATGACTTTTCCATTCCTTCTTGTTTTGAAAATCACAAACACCTTATCTTTAAGGAAAATCTCTTTTATAAGGAAAAATGCTTTCTTCAAGAAAATCGCTTTTATAAGGAAAAATGCTTTCTTAAGGAAAATTTCTTTTATAAGGAAAATTGCTTTCTTAAGGAAACTCGCTTTTATAAGAAAAATTATCCTTATCATATTTTCATCAATATTTTTCTTAAGTATAAGTTTCGGATTCATTTTCTCGGAGTCATTAAAACATTGATATAAAAGCATTCTGTTTTAGGATTCGGTTCTGGACAAGAACTATAAGGAAGTTTCATTCCGAATTCCGGATATGAACTCTGACTAAGTTCTATTCAAGATTCAGGATATGAATTCTAAAGAAGAATTCTCATTACGAATTCTAATGAAGAAATTCCATTCCGAATTCTCATTACGAATTCCAATGAAGAATTCTCATTACGAATTCCAATGAAGAATTCTCATTACGAATTCCAATGAAGAATTCTCATTACGAATTCTAATGAAGAAATCTCATTCCGAATTCTCATTGCGAATTCTGATGATGAATTCTCATTACGATTTCTGATGACGAATTCCTATTCCAAATTCCTATTCCGAATTCTCATTCCGAATTCACCTATTAAACAGAATCTGATTATCATTGTTTTATACACTCTGAATTTACTCACTCCGAACCTTCACTCCGAAGTTTCTATTCCGAACCTTTATGTTAGAGTTTAAAACGATGTCGTACATTCTGTTTCACTTGTTTTGTTATAAAACGATGTCGTCCATTTTGTTATAAACTAACCGTTGTCTAAGTGACACGTGTACAGGTCCCTCCGAACTTTAAGGAAAATATGACCGTTGGAGAAGGAGCCGACCTTACCTATAAATAGGAGCTCATTTGAAAGAGCTCAGAGCTGTTGGAAAAACAACTGAGTTTTGTGCCTACATGCTGTTGAAGTGATTTCTAGAGAGAGAGTCTCTTATTAACTCTCAAATATTTGTGCGACTCCGAATGTTGGTGATTATATTCGAGGGCTTCCGGGGATAGGAAGACAGAGGTGCCGACTACCTTAAAGATCTAGGGCTTTCTTGCTGAGAAAGACAGAGGTGCCGACCCCCTTAAAGATCGAGGGCTTTCTTGCTGAGAAAGACAGAGGTGCCGACTACCTTAAAGATCGAGGGCTTTCTTGCTGAGAAAGACATAGGTTGCCAACTACCTTGAAGTTGAGGGCTTGCGGGGATAGCAAGACAGAGACACCGATCTTCGTATCGAGGGCTTACCCTGGTGTGGGTAAAACAGACTTGCTTGAAAGTATAAATCAAGGGACCATTATCCAAGGTTGTTGGATACCCTTCTCTTTGGGTTAAAAGACTATTATCTTGTTACTAGTAGTTTTACTACTTGTTTTTATTCCGCTGCAATTTGTATCTTATGGAAAGTATAACTTTCTTATACTTCCTTACTTACTCTGATTAGTTTAGATTCTATACGCTTTAAGGTAGAATCTTATATTGTAACTATTGTTAAGTTTCAATTTCTGGAATCATATTTCCGGAACCTACTTTTGGAATCCCTTTCCAAGTTCAGTTCGGTGTTAGAGGTGTTGTGAATTTACTTAGTTTAACTTTGTTAAACTTAGCCCTTTCCTTTTCTAAAGGAAACTCTAGTTATTCATAACTAACTTTAAAGGTTCCAAAGGAATTTTTAAAGTATACAATTCACCCCCCCTCTTGTATATTGAGAATCTCATATTATATTTCGATCCTACAATTGGTATCAGAGGTTGGAAACCTCTTACTCTATACCATTCTTACATTTGGTATCAGAGCCAAGGTTACTGAAATACTTGTACTCACATACAATTTTTTCTTGCTCACTTTTCTATTCTGAATTTTATCCATTCCGAATTTTTCCCATTCCGAACCTTGTTGATTCGATTCTAAGCTACTAACAAGTTTGTTTGAAAAGTTTTTTTCAATATGGAAGGAATTAATGTTGGTTCGGTTGACAATCTGAATCCTACAAGGCCACCAATATTCGATGGTAATGACTATGAATACTGGAGAGATCGTATGAAGACTTTTGTTATCAATACTAGAGTAGACAACTTTGTGATGCTTACTGGTGATTATAAAATTCTTGACAAGGAAGTCAGAACCTTTACTAACCAGGAAAAGCAAGAATATCAACTCAACTATAAGGTACGCAATACTTTATTATGTTCAATGACTAGAAATATATATAGCCAAATTTCTTCTTGTGAAGCAGCTAACTGTATATGGAAGAAGTTAGAGGTTACACATTTTGGGACTTCTAAGGTGATTGAGACTAGAAGAGCTATGCTTAGAGCTGAATATCGTGGCTTCAATTTTCCTTATGGAGAACCTATCTGTAAAGTTAAACAAAGATTTATGATAATCGTCAACAGTCTAAAATCTATGGGAGAGAAAGGTTTAGATGATGAAGCTCTTGTGGACAAGATAATTGACATTATGCCCAATGAGTGGGAATCCAAGAGAACAGCTATAGATGAGAACAGGAAGGTCACTCAAATTACTCTTGATGAATTATTTGGAACTCTTCTACAACATGAGACCAGAATGAAGAGAGATGCTGACAACATCAAGAAGAAGAATGGAAATGGTACTGTTGCTTTTACTACAACTTCAAATCAGATGAAAGCTAAGACTCCTGAGAGAGTAACCATATCCAAATCGAATAAAGTCATTTTCCAATCCGAATCTAGTGAAAGTGAAGTTTCAGAAAATGAATTAGCCAATCTTGCTCGAAGGATGAACAAGATAGTTGGACAGAGAAACTTTCAATCCAAGTATAAGAAGAAGGACAGGAAAGATAAGAAAGATGGAGAAGTTACATGTTATGAATGTAAGAGAGCTGGACATATTAGACCAGATTGTCCTATGGTCAAAAAGAAAGAAAGGAAGGAAAGAAATTCAGATAGGAACTGGAAGAAGTATTATAAAGCCAAATCTAAGAATGTTTTGAATGCTAATGACACCTGGAGTTCCAGTGGTGGTGACTCTTCAGATGAATCTTCTGAATATGAATCTTCAGGACAGAAGAATCTTGGTCTTATAGCCAGATTACCTATTGATAATCATTGTCTTATGGATAAGGTACGAAATGCTGAATCATTGACCAATGTTTCTTTAAATTCTAATGATAGTAAGTATTATAACTCTTCTGATGAAGAATCATCTTCTGATGAGGGAAATACTTTACCTACTTATGAAGAAGTCTCTAGATTTGCTGAACTTCTTGATATTGAGAATTCCAAACTCAACAAGAAACTTGATAAGGCAAATTCTAGGAATTCTATTCTTACTAAAGAGATATCAGATCTTTCTAAAGATCTTTATAAGAAAAATGCTGATTTTGAAAGTATTTCAAAAAATCTTGAGGAAGTAAGTTCTGAGAAGAATAAACTTTCTAAAGAATTAGAAAAAGTAATTTCTAATAAAAATGTTTTCGACCCTAACTCTAGTTCAAAAACTAATGATTTTGAGGATAAAAACTTGGTTGTAAAACTCAAGTCCGAAGTTTTTTCCTTAAAAAAAGTGTTTATCAAAATTTACCCATGGTAAAGAAAATTTTGATAAGATGTATTCTCAAATACGACCTTTAAGAAATAAATCCGGATTTGGTTATACCCATGCAAAACCAGTTTTCAGTAACAATTATTTTGTTCCTCAAAGTGCCCCATTTTGTACTAAATGTCAATGTGGTGGTCACTGGGCAAAAAATTGTTCCTTAAACAAAACCCAATCCTTAGGTTTTCATAAAGCTTACTTTTCTAAGAAAATGTGGATACCTAAAATTTTATTTTCTGGAAATCTCGGATCCAAACAAGTTTGGATTCCGAAAGTCTAACTTTGTTCTTAATTTCAGGAAAATAAAGAAAGTTCCAGCAACAATATTTGGTACATGGATAGTGGATGTTCCCGGCACATGACTGGTAACAAAAGTTTTTTTGAAAAGATTATCAAAACGAAAGGAGGAAAGGTAACTTTCGGAGACAATGCTAAGGGAGAGATTGTTGGTATTGGTAATATAGTTCTTTTGGGTAAAACTTTGATTTCAAATGTTCTTTTTGTTAAAGGTCTTAAGCACAACCTCATTAGCATAAGTCAGTTATGTGATGAAGGTTACCATGTGAATTTTAGGAATGATAAATGCTTAGTTCACAATTCCAAGGAAGAATTTATTCTCTCAGCCAACAGGCAAGAGAATGTTTACACCTTAAACTTAGAAGACCTAAGAAGCCAAGATTTACCTTGACTAAGTGCAATGGAAGATCATTCTTGGTTATGGCATGGAAGATTAGGACATTGTAATCTTAGAAACCTATGTAAACTCTCTAAGAAGAAACTTGTTAAGGATCTACCAGAGCTTAGATTTGATTCTTCTAAAGTTTGTGATCCTTGTCAATATGGCAAGCAAAATAAATCTAGTTTTAAGTCAATCGGTGAAGTCTCAACAACCGATGCATTACAGTTAGTACACATGGATCTTTTTGGTCCAACACAAACTGGAAGCATTGGAGGCAAATACTATGTATTTTTTCTAGTTGATGATTACACTAGATTTACTTGGGTCTATTTTCTAGCAAGGAAATCTGAAGCTTTTTCTTATTTCAAAAGTTTTAGAGCCCAAGTTAAAAATGAGAAAAACCTTCCATTGAAAACTATTCATAGTGATCATGGATGAGAATTTCAAAATTCTGATTTTGAAACTTTTTGTAGTAAGAAAGGTATTACTCACAACTTTTCAGCACCTAGAACTCCTCAACAGAATGGTGTAGTTGAAAGAAGAAATATAATTCTTCAAGAAATAACTAGAACCATGTTGAGTGAATATTCTATTGCTAGACATTTCTGGGCTGAAGCTGTAAGTACTGCTTGTTATACTATAAATCGAGTTCTGATTAGACCTTTTCTTAATAAAACTCCTTATGAGTTATGGAATGGTAGAAAACCAAGACTTTCCTACTTCAAGGTTTTTGGTTGCAATGTATTCATTTTGAATACTAAAGATAACTTACATAAATTCGCACCAAAATCAGATGAAGGGATTTTCTTAGGTTATTCCACAACCTCTAAGGCTTATAGAGTTTTTAATAAAAATACATGTACTGTTGAAGAAACAGTACATGTGAAATTTGATGAGTCAGATCCTTTTGATTTTAAAACCTCCCAACCTACATCTTCGGATGTGTTTTCAAAAACTGATTGTCAACCTTTGATAGAAGAACCTTCTGATAAGGAAATTGTTCTAGATGATACTTCTGAAACATTTACCCCAGAAGACTTTCTACCCTATGTTGATGAACAGGTTTTACAAAACCCAAATCAGGTGTTTCTTAAGAATCATCCCAGCGATAGTATCATTGGTGATGTAAATCAACCTGTAAGGACTAGAAGTTCCTTAAGAAATGAAGTAGAACATCTATAATTTCTTTCCCAATTAGAGCCTAAAAGCACTGATGAAGCTTTAGGTGATGATGATTGGATCAAAGCAATGCAAGATGAACTAAATGAATTCGAAAGGAATAAAGTCTGGCCCTTGGTTGAAAGACCTAAGGAAACTTCTGTTATTGGAGTAAAATGGGTTTTCAGAAATAAATGTGATGAAAATGGAGTCATTGTTAGAAATAAAGCTAGACTTTTTGCTAAAGGCTATAATCAGCAAGAAGGAATAGACTATGAAGAAACCTATGCTCCAGTAGCTAGACTTGAATCTATCCGTATTCTACTTGCTTTTGCAGCATTCTTTAATTTCAAACTTTTCCAAATGAATGTGAAATGTGCTTTTCTTAACGGTTATGTTCAAGAGGACGTTTTTGTTGAACAACCTCCTGGCTTTGAAGATACAAAATATCCAGATCATGTTTTTAGACTTACCAAAACTTTGTATGGCCTTAAACAAGCCCCACGAGCATGGTATGATAGACTTGCTGGTTTTTTGCTTCAAAATAACTATGTTAAGGGAAATGCAGATCCAAACCTTTTATAAATAAAGATAAGAAAAAAATTTTTTTGTTCAAATTTATGTTGATGACATTATATTTGGTTCAACTCAGCAATCTTTGACTGACTCATTTGCTAGTCTAATGAAATCTGAGTTTGAAATGAGTATGATGGGTGAGTTAACATTTTTCCTTGGTTTTCAAATTTCTCAAAAACCAGAAGGAACGTACATATCTCAACATAAGTATATTAAAGATCTTCTTAAAAAGTATGGTTATGACAACACTAAGAGTATAAGTACTCCTATTGGTACCTCAAACTCTCTAGATCTTGATGAAGCTGGGAAACCAGTAGATCAAACATCTTTTAGAGGTATGATTGGAAGTCTACTTTACTTAACAGCTAGTCGACCAGACTTAATGTTTTCAGTATGCTTATGTGCAAGATATCAATCCAATCCTAAGGAATCTCACTTAAAGGCAGTAAAAATAATTTTTCGCTACCGTAAGGGAACCATGGATCTATGATTATTTTATACTTCTGGAAATGATTTTGTTCTAAAAAGCTTTTCTGATGCTGACTTTGGTGGATGTAGAATGGATAGGAAAAGTACATCCGGAACTTGTCATTTCTTAGGAGATTCATTAGTTTCTTGGTCATGCAAGAAGCAACATTCTGTTGCACTTTCCACTACTGAAGCTGAATATGTAGCAGCTGGAAGTTGTTGTGCACAAGTGTTGTGGATGCAACACACACTCACAGACTATGGCTTGAATTTTACTAAAACTCAAATTTTGTGTGATAACACAAGTGTCATTGCCCTAAGTAAAAACCCTTCACATCACTCTCGTGCAAAACACATAGATATTAGGCATCACTTTCTTAGGGATCACACACTCAAAGGAGATATTATTCTTCAGTTTATCGGAACACAAGATCAACTTGCTGACATTTTCACAAAATCCTTGCCTTCTGATAGATTTGAATATATTAAACAAAAGTTAGGAATGATAACCGTAAGGTAATCTTCCTTAATTAACTTTCTGTTGAAAAAAATCTCCTTACAGTAATAAACTCCTTTTCATAGGGGGATTACATTTGATTGTTTATTTAACAAAGTTTTTTTTCAAAATTTGTTTTCAAACTTTTCGGAATGAAAATTTCCGGAATGGAACTTCCGGAACTACAATTTTCCAGAAAGGATATTTTCGTACAGAATACTTCTAGAATGAAAGTATTCGTATTGATAATTTCCGGAATGGAAAACATTCGTACTGGTATTTTCATAACGGAACTTTCATACTGAATCTTCCATAACAAGTTTTCGTATTTACTTTATCGTATTGAGTCTTTCGTATTGACTTTTCGTATTTACTTTTTCGTATTGAGTTTTTCGTATTGACTTTTCGTATTTACTTTTTCGTATTGAGTTTTTCGTAGTCGTCTTTATATTACCCATTACGAATAACTTTCCTAAGCTAATCCGAAAGGTATGATTTCCTTACTGAAGTTTTCGTAATCATATTTTACATGCTGGCAATTTCTTATAGTTTGTTTTTGGTTTTTGGATTTCTTAATTCTTTACTTTAATAAAACCTCAAAAAGATCGGATTCAAGCTTTCAACCGTTAGATATGATCTCAGATCCTTCTAAACTGTTAGATCAACCGAGGAAGTTGAACCGTCATCCCATTGCCTATATAAAGGGGACCCTATTTTCCCGTCCCACATCGATTTCAAGATTTTGCGTGCTGAAGCTCGTACTCTCCGATTTAAGGCCGTTCCGAACCACAGTTTTCTCAGTTCCGAACTTCAGTCTTCTCTGTTCCGAATATCTCAGAGGACTTCTAATCCGAATGTCTGCAGATTTAGCTTCTCAAGAAATGTCTTCAACCAAGCCCATTTCTCAGTGGTTAGTCTACAGAGAGAGGTTAGTTCATCCGAATTTCTTCAGCAACTACGATTCTATTATTTCAAATAATATCAAGCTGAATGGATGGGAAGGTGTTGCGGTATCAAAAACCGTCAACCAAGATGAAGTGTACTCTGACTTGCTTGTCGAGTTTTATGAGTCGGTTGCTTTCTTCGAGGAAGATAATAGAGAAAAATTTTCTTTCAAATCGTATGGCAAGACATATAAGATTTCTTACACCAAGGCTGCAAGCTTGGTAGGGCTAAGTTATGAAGGGGAAGCTGAGTTTATTTCCCACGTATTTCCAGACTCTTTGGGTAGTTTCAACAAGGAAAAGGCATTAGAAATTCTCGGATTGGATGATGACAAGGCTCCAAAAATTGCAAGCCTATCTACAAACTTCCGGATTCTGGAGTTATGGGTACAAGGGCTTATCGTACCGAGAAAAGGAGATAAGGATATCTGAAGAAAAGTGAGATATATATCCTAGATTTCCTGATAAATCTAAGAATGTTCAACTTGATGAAGCATATTCTTCTAAACATTGAAAATTTGAAGAAGGGGAATCTGAGAGCTCAGATCGTGATGTACCCGGCAATATTGTCAAGGCTCATAGTTCGGTGCCTAGAATCTTTCAAGGTAGCTTGCAGTTCTAAGCCGAAAGTTTGCAAGATCATGTTGCTCAGTGATTCCACTCTTAAAAGGATGAATATAGCATTTGACAAGAAGTCTGGGAAGTTTATTGATCTGCCTCCTCAAGTAGATGTGACTCCGAAAACTGCTGATCCGGAATCATCCAAGCCAGTAAGGAAGAGGAAGCTGAATGAAGTGGTAGTCGAAGCTAAGGAACCTATGTCTAAGGAAGTCCACTCCGCACCTCCTAAGTCTAAGAAGAAGAAAACCTATACTGATGAGGTTGCAGCGAAGTGGAGAGCTGATAAATAGAAGAGGAAGGAAGGAGATCCGCAGTTCGGATTGGATCTTGCAGAGGCTAAAGCTCTGAAAGAGAAGGCTGTTGATGAGCTCGAGAAACAAGAAAAGGAGAAGAAACTAAAGAAGAAAATGTCCGAGGCTGAGGTAGCTCAGGCCTTGTTAAAGTTAAATGAAATGGTTTCAGCAACCATTCCCGTTCCGAGATCTTTCTCTCTGGAATCTCTACCTGAGACTCCAGGAAGAAATCTTGTTACTCCGGAAGAGGCTGTTGCTACTGAGGAAGTAGGGCAAGTGGAAGAAGTTGAAGAAGCTGCTGAAGGAAGTGGTGAAACAGGAGATGTGCTCAAACAAATAGATGAATACAAGGGAACTCCTTCGGAACACCTGTCGCTCCGAACATCTGAAGCTCAATCTTAAATGCTTTTTACTCCTGAATTGGAAGAAGAGAAAGGTGAAGAAGAAGTTTCTTGTCTGAGAGAAGAAGAACATCTTTCAATTGATGTTGCCCAGAAGGAAAATGTAGAAGTTTCTGATGAGGAAGATTTGGTTGTTCAAGTGTCTGATAGCGAGAAGAAATCTCCGGAACAGGTTTCTATTCCGGAAAAAGATAAGGGGAAACGAATTCTTGCTGATACCCCGAGTTCAGAAAAGAGTATGAGGAAGGAAGCTGGTAGTTCTTCTAAGAGGAAGTTGGAGCTTATTGAGGAAGAAAATTATCCTAGCAAGATTTCAGATTCGGAGTCATCATCATTGGGGCACGATTTTGTTGTTTAGTCCTTGAAGATGTTGGTGGGAACCATTCCATCCTTCTCCAGTATTGACTCTAGATGCCAGATGCTTCAACATGCGCTGAATCAGAAAACCGACTCTGTATCCATGGTAATGGATAAGTGTGATGAGATTGAAGCTCAGTTCAAAACTTTCTTCGTTGGTTACGAAGCACATAAAAGATCTTGCAAGAGGATGACAAGCTGGTCTAAGAAAACTGTGGAAGAGATGAGGTTGTTGGATGAGTTTCAGGATAATGTTAAGGATGCATTTGAAACCGAGGACAAGAAGTTTCATAAGCTGACTGCATCATTCAAAGATAAATTGACATAGGAAAAGAACATTCGGATTCAGGAAGTAAGAGATCTGAATGGAAAGCTCAACTCCGTTAATCAGAGTTGGAAATTTGAAAGGGATCATCGGATTGATTTTCTAGAAAGAATGAAAGCTCGGGAAGAGAAGATGAAAGCTCAGGAAGAAAAATTGAAGGCTCAGTAAGAAATAATTGAAGCACAGTCAGCAAGAATAGTCGTCTTAGAGAAGCAAGCAGAGGAAGATCATAAGGACCTCAAAAAGATCAAGACAATTCTTAAGGGGCTCATGTCGAAGGAGAATGATCCGAAATGACCAATCCGATCTTTTTTTTGTAATCTGTTTTTTTGTTGCTGGCATTTCAAATATAATGAGAATTGTGCTTGTTGTTTCTATTGTTTTCATTACTAATCTTTCAGGTACTTTGTTTTTTTTCCATTCCCTCCAATTATTTTTGAAAATCACAAAGGGGGAGAAGGAAAAGATCCTTAAGAAAAAGAGGAAATCTAATAAGTGCTTATCAAAGGGGGAGAAAGAAAAAATACCCAAGGAAAAAGAACTCTAATAAGAGTTTGTTTATGGGGGAGTTTTTCTTAAAGAAACATTACTCCGGAAATATGAATACGATCCTTAGAGTTTCAAAGCCTAAGGGGGAGTTAGTCGTATTCATCCATATCCTTAAACCGATGGAGATAAGCTTTAATGTGTTTCTTTCTTCTTAGAATAGCTTTTTCGTAGGGATGTTTGTGCTTTCCAAAAAGGGGGATATTGTTGAGTCAATAAGGGTTTCCTTATGACTTTTCCATTCCTTCTTGTTTTGAAAATCACAAACACCTTATCTTTAAGGAAAATCGCTTTTATAAGGAAAAATGCTTTCTTAAGGAAAATCGCTTTTATAAGGAAAAATTATTTCTTAAGGAAAATTGCTTTTATAAGGAAAATTTCTTTCATAAGGAAACTCGCTTTTATAAGAAAAATTATCCTTATCATATTTTCATCAATATTTTTCTTAAGTATAAGTTTCAGATTCATTTTCTCGGAGTCATTAAAACATTGATATAAAAGCATTCTGTTTTAGGATTCGGTTCTGGACAAGAACTATAAGGAAGTTTCATTCCGAATTCCGGATATGAACTCTGACTAAGTTCTATTCCAGATTCAGGATACGAATTCTAAAGAAGAATTCTCATTACGAATTCTAATGAAGAAATTCCATTCCAAATTCTCATTATGAATTCCAATGAAGAATTCTCATTACGAATTCCAATGAAGAATTCTCATTATGAATTCCAATGAAGAATTCTCATTACGAATTCTAATGAAGAAATCTCATTCCGAATTCTCATTGCGAATTCTGATGACAAATTCTCATTACGATTTCTGATGACGAATTCCTATTCCGAATTCCTATTCCGAATTCTCATTCCGAATTCACCTATTAAACAGAATCTGATTATCATTGTTTTATACACTCTGAATTTACTCACTCCGAACCTTCACTCGGAAGTTTCTATTCCGAACCTTTATGTTAGAGTTTAAAACGATGTCGTACATTCTGTTTCACTTTTTTTGTTATAAAACGATGTCTTCCATTTTGTTATAAACTAACCGTTGTCTAAGTGACACGTGTACAGGTCCCTCCGAACTTTAAGGAAAATATGACTGTTGGAGAAGGAGCCGACCTTACCTATAAATAGGAGCTCATTTGAAAGAGCTCGGAGCTATTGGAAAAACAACTGAGTTTTGTGCCTACATGCTGTTGAAGTGATTTCTAGAGAGAGAGTCTCTTATTAACTCTCAAAGCTTTGTGCGACTCCGAATGTTGGTGATTACATTCGAGGGCTTCCGGGGATAGGAAGACAGAGGTGCCGACTACCTTAAAGATCGAGGGCTTTCTTGCTGAGAAAGACAGAGGTGCCGACTACCTTAAAGATAGAGGGCTTTCTTGCTGAGAAAGACAGAGGTGCCGACTACCTTAAAGATCGAGGGCTTTCTTGCTGAGAAAGACAGAGGTTGCCAACTTCCTTGAAGTTGAGGGCTTGCGGGGATAGCAAGACAGAGACACCGATCTTCGTATCGAGGGATTACCCTGGTATGGGTAAAACAGACTTGCTTGAAAGTATAAATCAAGGGACCTTTATCCAAGGTTTTTGGATACCCTTCTCTTTGGGTTAAAAGACTATTATCTTGTTACTAGTAGTTTTACTATTTGTTTTTATTCTGCTGCAATTTGTATCTTAAGGAAAGTATAACTTTCTTATACTTCCTTACTTACTCTGATTAGTTTAGATTCTATACGCTTTAAGGTAGAATCTTATATTGTAACTTTTGTTAAGTTTCAATTTCTGGAATCATATTTCCGGAACCTACTTTTGGAATCCCTTTCCAAGTTCAGTTCGGTGTTAGAGGTGTTGTGAATTTACTTAGTTTAACTTTGTTAAACTTAGCCCTTTCCTTTTCTAAAGGAAACTCTAGTTATTCATAACTAACTTTAAAGGTTCCAAAGGAATTTTTAAAGTATACAATTCACCCCCCTCTTGTATATTGAGCATCTCATATTATATTTCGATCCTACACTTCTTTCCAATTCTATATGATTTAAGTAGAATATATTGGGTTTAATTATATTAATAAGGTCACATACCTTCATAAATATCTACATACTATCATATATTATAGTGACGGTTATTTTACATCAATAGTCTCTAAGGGGTTGTTGAAGAAACCAGGTTAATAAGAGCATTAGAGATCTGCTTATCACACACTAATTAATGGGCAGTCTGAAGACACTATACAGATGTTAGAGGAAATTCTCTAGGCATTTGTATTTATTTTAGAAGTTTCTTGGATAAAAATAAATCTCATTATCAATTTTCCTATGTAAAAATATTCCATGATACCTTACATAAGGGTACTTATGATGCCCTATATGGTTGGTCATGTCATTCACCACTATGAGGGTTAGAGGGATGAGAGTAATCAATATCGGTGCATCATCTCATTTGGGAGACCTTGGATATGGAATAACTTATTAGGATGTGTATTGATACACCATAATGTATAATGAAATATTATTCCAATCATTGTCAATGACATATAGAGTTTAATGTTGGGGATCAAGTATTCTTATATGTTTCATCTATATTCAGGGATAAATAGATTAAATGTTAGGATAATATTTAACCTCTATTATTCCAAAATTATGAGGTTTTAGATAAGGATAGATCAGAGTATTATATTCTAGAATATTTATAGAGGTATAGGGAAATTCACGAAATCTTCTATATATCCCAACATTGACGTTATAATTTAGATCTTTCTCGTGTATTCTAGCCTAATGTGGTAGAATTAGATGTTTATGATTATTTTGAGGAGTATCCTACACACAACATTCACCACAACTAGAGGGATCATTGTTGATGATTAGTTTCTATAATATGGGTGCAATTGTAGCATAGCAGGGTACATGCTGAGACCTTGGAGTGAGAGGTCGGAGTACATGCTTAGTGGCTGTAATTATTCATAGAAGATTCGTTAGCACCATTAGAATGGAATCATGGTGAAGATTTTAGTTTAGAATGGGAGGTTACATTACCCCATCATTTAATAGAGGTTTAGTTTCATTTAAATAAAATTAAATCATTTTGGGTTTGTTTGGGTATGTCATAAACATTTTAGAGTTTCTAACATAGCTATTTGGGTGGCTTTAGTGTGGAAACAAAAAGTGTAGAGAATCTTTTTGAGGGTCTGTTAGAAGAAAAAAATTCGATGTAAATCAATAGTTTAATCTGTAATTCCTTAATTTAGGATATAAAACCTTCTTATTCCTTAAATGGATTGGGAATACCCCATGATAATGGGAATTTATGACATAAATCCCCAGTTTATACAATAATATTTTTCAAGAAACTTAAAAAGAGGGTAAAATATCTTTTTTACACCTAATTAATTATAACAAAAATATTTTCCTTTCTCATTTAACTCACACACAAAGAATCTATGATAACATCAGCGATATTCTCCACTCTAATCTAGTAATTAAGCTAGGATATCTATCTAGAATTGGAATCTCTCCTTATTGATCATGTTGCATCCAGCATGGAAATTTCTTCAATATTCATGATTCACTTCACCAATTATCTTTCCGTATGGAATTCTAAATCCATGTGAGCTAATATGACATATTTTTCAGGTATTCGTATATTCCTAGGATTTCTCCCATTCTAGTTTAGATTTGAATACAATACTGGAAGAGAAGTAATCTACCACCAAATGGTAGGTGGTATAGTTTTTATCAATAACGTTTGTTTTCTATATATCTCTCTCTATGTTTCTTACACAAAATAATTTCCACACATTTCCTAAAAAATATGAATTTTCCTAAATTAAATTTATATCCATGTTAGAAATGTTTCTATAAAATCGTATAACCTATCATTTATTCTACCCCTTGATGTGTTCTCATGGAATCCCTTGGATTTTATAAATTTTTATGTGACCAAAACATCTTGAAAGTGATCTTATAATCATTGATAAATCAAATTACTATGTTGAATTTAGTGGAAGTGAAGTGTATAACCATGTCATGTAACGCTTGTATAAATTTTGGATTATGAGCATGACTAAATAAAATGTATATGGATGAAATCCATCTCATGGATTATGGAAGAGAATCACTAAATGCCCTTATTTTACCAGATACTTGGGTTTCAAATCCATTATTATAAATGATACTCGGTCATGGAATCCCTTATTATTCATGATAGTAGGGCATATAATCAATTTTAATAAATGATACTTATGTATGGAATACATTATTATTTATGATAACTAGGCTTGATGTACTTTATTATTAATGATACTCTGGAGTGGAGTTCCTCATTATTCTATGAGATATGAGTGCATTGTGAACCTTATATAAAAAATATGAGGATCTTACGATTTTTTAGACATCTGAATTACTTCTCAGTTCCTAGATATTTCTACACACACACAGATATATATATATATATATTGAATATCATTAATATAGTATACATATATTCATATATATATATATATATATACCTATGTACATGGGACCATTATTAGAGATATCAAAGCTTGGGACCATGTTTTTATAGCCAATCATGTGTCCTTTAGGAACTCTATATGTCCTATTTAAATATTACATTTTTCCTTCTAATCATTATACCTCTACATAGAAAATGATATTTGCAGTAGAAAGTATATACTATATGTCATTGGTGGTGACCTACTGATTATATCTCACACCCTATTTGGTCCATCAGTTGGTACCCACAAATTCTTTATGGATGTAGGTAGGGACACATGGATGTTCCCAACTAAGGATTCTTGATTCTTTATAGTAGGCTAGAGTATAGGAATAGAGGACTGAGCATATGCTCATGATGCAGTTAGGGATAAATTTTGTGTTTTTTCCAATATTAAATATTTTATATTGTTACTAATATATTTATACTATATCCATTTTTTATATAGTATCATGTCATGATTATCATTTTTCATATTATAGTGGATATGACTCTGGATATTTTTTCTTCTATCAATCTATTTATTTGGATGTTTGGTTCCACTGGTCTTTTTTTATATATTATTCTGCTTATTATTTATTTATTATACTATTGTTGTCCTCTTTGATGATGATGTTATAGTATCCCTACCATACTATCACAAAATCTTATTGTAATTTGATAGCCTCAAGTGTACAAGGAGGCATTTTGAGGCTATGTGGCATACCTAGTTCAGTTATGTATGAGTTAGAAAACTTCTGGATGGGACATCATAATAATGATTCAAGGATAACCTCCAAGACATCATAAAATATATTTTATTATATAAACAATCATGAACCGTAAATAGAATCTGATGAGATAAAAAAATAACCAAATTAATTGGAGAGCCATATAATTATAGGGAAACACATCCCATTCCTAACATGTACATGCATATTTGTGACACACAAATCATACAACATAATGATGTATTTCATAAAAACTAATCCACTAATTAAGGAGAATGTGTTACATGAATGGAATTCCATAGTCGATAAGTAATAGGTACATCTAAGTGGATACCATTGATTATAGATGAGGATGGGTATACATTATAAAAAAAATTTTCATGAAAAATTATAGGAATCTTTTGATGGAATAATGGGGGTATATATAAATTATTTAAGGGTTAAATTATAGTGAAATTTCTCTATCATCTCTTTAAAATTATAAGGATAGTATGAATATTTGTAAAAACATTCACCAGCTTCCTTAGGAGAAGCATCTGGAGCTCCCGTAGCCTCATGGAGAGAGGGCTGGGTTAGAGGATTGGTAATTGTACATCTGTTTATATCTAGATGGACCCCTGGCTAATCGTTAAGGACGACATGCGATCATCATCACCAGCCCCACCTGGGATCAAAGGTGCCACCGTCTGGTGCCTATTTACTGATCATGGGAATGGGTGGCGCATTGAAAAGCTTCAATAATGGTTCAATGAAAGAGACAAAAGGATTATCCAGAGTATCCCCTGTGTTCCGAATACATACCCCGACCACCTCTTCTGGATCAATGACATCTCAAGAGTCTATACGGTGTAATCTGGCTATCAAATCACTTTTTTTTCTCAGTCTGACACTACGGAAGGAGGGCCATGCTATTCGTCGTGGAAGCTCAACGTCCCACCAAAATTCTTCCACTTCTGCTAGCAGGTGTGCTCGGGCATCCTCCTTACCAAGAGCCTCTTTGCCTTCCGATATTTCTCCAGTGACATGTTCTTCCCCTTCTGCGCAGACGTCCTAGAATCCCGCCTCCACGCTATCATCCAATGTCCGAAAGAAAAGGATATTTGGAACAAATGGGGCTCATCTGCAGATTCCTCACTGGCTTTGGCCTCTAACCTGTCATCGATCTTGAGGAATTGGTGCTATTCCTTGTCGCCGACCTCGGCAGGCCCACTTTACATCATGGCTTGGATCATTTGGGTTCGTTGTAACGATGTGGTTTTCAACCATGTCTTCAAGCCTACCAATTTCTGGATTGAATGGGGATCATCCTGGATTGAGGGCTAGCATCATCACTCTGGTAAAGAAATTCCCTTTAGATCCCTCCCCCTTCATCCCACTGGTGTCTGCCATCGGAAGGGGTCCTCAAAATAAATGTTGATGCGTCTCTCCCCAAGGATAAACCGTTCGGACTTGGTCTGCTGTCCTGAGATCATTTGGGTCAAATAATTGCAACCAAAAATGAATCCCATCATGCTATTTGGAAACCCAGTGCTGCTGAAGCCACTTCCATCATTGCCGGGATGACGTTTGCCAAATATCATGGATGGGAGAAGATCCACCTTGAATTAGACTATCGCACTATTATCAAGACCATCAATCACAATGATAGAGACCTTCAATCTTATGGTCCCCTCAACTAGAAAATCCAATCTCTTCATCACTGTTTCTTTTCCTGCAACTTCTCCTTCATTAGATTCGAAGGGAACAATGCTGCCCACCAGCTGGTGGCCTATGGCCCTCTTGATAACGACCAGCTCTGGCTGGACCACTTTCTGTCTGGGCTTTGTGCTCGTACTTCCGCTGATCTTAGTTTTTAATGAATTCATATTTTCTTCAAAAAAACAAAGAAGCTTCTTGAATAAAGAGGAGGAGTGGATATATTGGGTTGAGAGGGAAATTCTTCAAGGATGTGAGAAAATTTTTAAGGGCTTGGGGGCTCCATGAGAAGGCACTGTATAGGTAAGGGTATATTAACTTCATACTCTATGGATTTTCAGGGAAGAATAATCAGTGGCTTGGTGGGGTTTTATAGAAAATAGAGGAGAAATCATTTTTGATTTCGAAAATTTGGTTTTGGATTGTATATGATAAATATATCTACACCACAAACCATAAAATTTTTATTTATAATGTTTTCTACCAATTGGGAGTGGGTTTAATTATATCATATTTTTTTGAACTAAACTCGTAAAAATTATAATTGTGTTGATTTGGATGTGAGTCATATTTATAAATAATTTCATTTAAAACCCTAAAAAATAATATTGGTTTTGGAGGATTCCTCATGGGATTAAAAAATTAATAACATATCATAAAAACATATTATTTTAATAGGAAAACTATATTTTTACATTTATACTCTTTATGGTGTTTATTACATCACTTTTAGGAATTTATGATTTCAAAATACATACCAAATAATTATTCTGTTTTAAATTTTTACCAAAAAAATAGAATTGATTATAAAATTATGAAAATGTAATAGTTGGAAAATATTAATGAGATTATTTCAAAAATAATATTTATTTTATGAAAATAATTCTATGAATATGATAGTTTAAATTACTAATTCAAAAATACACATTTATTGAAAAATTATGGTTTTTTAATTCTAAAATTTTTATATCCCTTAAAAAAATTATATTAAAAATTGAAAAATTATTTCATAATCTATATTTAAATAAATATGAGTATATAATTATATTTTATAAAAATAAAATTTATTTAAAAAATTATCACATTCATTGAAATAGTGTTTTGATTAACGTTATATATTTTCCAAAAAATACCATTGGTGGTTCATCACATCAAAATCTAATTTATACAATACTAATTTTTAAATAAATTAAAAATTTATAATAAAAAGTATAAATATAACCATTATTTAATTAGAGATAAAAATATACTAATTCTAACAATTATGGTCTAGAACAATACCCCTTTTAACATAAGCATATTCCCTAAGAATATGTTGTGTGATGGTTATATTTTAGTGGGGTTGTTTGATGAACATGGATTAGGCTAGGATCTTGATGGGATTAAATTTCTCCCATAAAGATATTCTCTCATGATTAATTATTTAATCTCAATATGGTCTCGGACAAGAGATAATCCCAATGATATTTTCTCCCTTTAAAACTTTGATAAATGTGCCTCATAAGTTATGATCATATTGGTCAAGCCTATCACTTCCATTGGCCTTGTCAAATGGATTTATCATAACACTATATATATATAAATAATGTGATCAGTGCTTAATGACTATAATAGGAGTGAATATAATGCTTAATAATATTTTAAATCGGTTAGGATAAAGCATATAGTGATCCAAAATAACCAATATAGTGCATATTTTTTCTAAAATTTTAGCCACCCATTTAAAAAACGAATTTTATTTATAAAATCCCATGTCATTACATTATTCCTAACTTTAGGAATTATTCCATTGAGATTTCATTTTTACACTAAAACATATGAGGTTACTTCTGTTTTAACACCTCTTTTAATTCCAATGTTGCTCCCTCAAAATTGTCGTTTCACCACATTAAATTGACCGAGTTAGTTGTATTATTTCATAGAACATTGTATCAATGATAAAAAATCATTAGAGTATTTTCCTTACATGAATGATCATTATATAACGGAACCATCATTGGTTTGAATACATGTGATGGGTCTAGTTTGTACTTTCTCAAGAGTCATACAAGGAACACATAATGTATTAGAGATAGGATATGTGGTAGTGCTATTAAATAGGCCAACACTCTGATGGGATCAGGTTTATCAATGGTGATGATTTATCTATGTTAAATATTTCCCTTATTCCCAAACCTCATAAATTTATTCTATGGGGATATACAAAGGAAAAATTATATGAAATCTCACTTTCCATATCTCACCAATATTTTTTTATATCTCTTCCCTTAAATTTGTGTGGATTCTATATGATGCTCATAGGTTTAAACCATCTCTTTCATATCTTAGATAATATCATGCTTGACATTATTCAACTTTACATCTACATCGAAGCATGTCGGAGTCTGAAACCACTTCCCATACAGATCATCATAAGGCACCATTTGCAAACAGGAATAGAAATTTCTGTCCTGTGAGAACTCAAATACAGGAAGGTTTTGAACCCATCCTTATTGTGAATGAATTGAACATGATATCAACAATGAATCTAGAGTTTTAATGGTTCTATTATGGTTAACATGTTTATGGGAGTGATAAATAGTCATGATGATCGCTTTAATATCCAATTTATACAAAATACATCTCTAAAATCTGTAAGAAAGCCTCATATCATCATCTAATATAATATTGAGTGGAACTCTATGCGGTCTTACCACATCACTTATACATATAAGGGTATGTTGGTCAAGAAATAAATAATCCTTGACTGAAATTAAATGCACTAACTATGTTCGGGGATCTACTATCACCCATATGTCATTATTACCCATAAGGGTCATGGGGAGTCAAATGATGAAATATATGGATATTTCTTTGAATTCACATAATAGTATGGAGAATGGATGCATCATAACCTTATATATCATTCATTTGGAATGTACTTGTTGTTATACCAATCATCTAGAGACCAAATCTGAAATAATCCTCTTCATTTTAGCAGTCATATGTTTTCCATGAAATATCAAAACATCATAGTGCTTCTTGTTTTAATATATAAGGACGATCTATGCACATCATTGATAAGATACTTCTCCATCTCTAGTTTTTATGGGACACATACACAGGTTACAAATATTTTAACTATATCTTTATAAAATTCAATCTCTATAATATTTTCTATATTTTTCTATAGTAACTCGTCATTATAATTCCCCTACATGATCCTATCGAAAAAAATAGATAAGAATTCATTTGATCAAGGTATGATTAAGATACTTTTATTATTCTTAGGTCCATCACCTATATGAAAATTAAGATTGTATCCCCTCATATTATCATCATGGATAGGGTTGTAGGATCCTTTCTAATCACAATATATTCCTAATTTTTTTTCCTTTCCAAGATAGTATTGGATAAAAAATTAATAACCCCCAATAATATCTAACATGCATTGATAGTGCATATATTGATACTTTTCATTGATTATAAACTCTAGGTTTTTATGATCCATATATATGTCACACTTCTACCTATAGATATAATGTTTCCAAACAATAAAGAGAAGATCATTGTAGCCAATTTTCTATCATATGTTTGATATTTATACTAAGGTACCATTAATATTTGAGGGAATATCCTATCCCCTTTTCATATTGCATGGGTATGCAACCCAATCTATTTTTGAATTCATCATTGTTGACTAAAAACCCTTCCCCACTGGTGGGTAATGTGAGCACATGGGTAGTGATTTTTTTCTTCATCAACTCTATAAATTTTTCTTCTCATTCATTGGTCCAGAGAAACATGACTCCCTTTCGTGGATATCTTGGTTAAAGGGATTGAAAATCATTATTATATAATCAATAATTGATTATTGACCCCAAAAAATTCCAGGTAAACATATTATTCCAAGCATAGATTTTTCTCTTGGCCATATGTCAATGTCCTTGGGTTTTAAAGGGTCAAAATATATACCATTGTTGGTTATCACTTTCCTCATGAGATCTACATTCTCCATCCAGAAATCTCATTTAGTATACATAGATAATAAAATTTTCTTTCAAAATTCCTTTCGTACAATATTAAAATGATCCTAATTTTCTTCATTTATATTTAAATATATAATAATATCATATAAAAACACTTTGAAAAAGTTTTCAAGGTAATACCTCAAGACTCTATTAATAATGTACATAAAAATTTATTGAGAATTAGTGAGCCTAAATGGATTCACTATTAACTAGAAGCACTCATACCTTATATGAAAACAGGTTTTGGTGATATACATCTTCATCACCATCACTTGATAATATCCTTACTTAAAATCCTCCATAGATAATTACTAGGATTCATTTCACAGATCGAACAAGTCATCAATATTTGGAAACATATATTTTTTATTTTTCACGATCCAGTTGAGCTCATGATAATCAATGCAGAGCTACATTAACCCCTCATAATTGGTCAATATGAGGACTAGTTCACCCCATAGTTTAGTAATTGGGCATATAAACCCTTTATCCAAATTTTCTTGTTGTTTCTGAATCTACTCCTCATGTTTAACTATGGTCATTAGATATGGAGTATTAGATATTGAAAAAAACTCTAAGTACAGGTCTGATTGAGAACTCAACATTAGGGATTTGTTGAATACCATCCAATTCCAAGGAAAAAACATCTGTATATTCTGTTATAATGGGAATTTCACCAAGGATGATATTTTCCTTTCTCTAAATCATTTTTTCTTGATAAACTATCTCAAATGAAAATATTATCCATGATTGAGATGATGATTTAAAGGTGATTTATCATCATCCTTAAACTTGTATTGAATCATAGGGAAATTTTGAATACGATGGGTGATTTACTTTTCTCATTAATATATGTTAGATCCATAAAATGACGTCCAATTCCTAAAAAAAATAACATCAAATCCTTCTAAATCTTGTATGAAAATGTTTTTTGGGAAATTACGCCCACATAATTTTATTGGGTAAGAGTTATATACTTGGGATAAATATATTACCCATTCCTTATTTTATCTAATAGCTCTAATATCATGTTTTTAGTAGTGTTTGAATTATTATAGTAAACATTATTGATATCAAGGAATGTGTAGAACCATAGTAACGTAGGACATTTTATGTTAATGAATTAATGATTAGCCTTATTTTTAGAATTTTATTCTAGTTTTAGCCATTTACTGTATCCAAAATAGACATAGAGATGATAATTTTCAAACTATTAATGAAATAGAATATAGACTATGAACATTGAAGGGATAAATCATAATTGACATATATTTTATATCATATGAATTTATAGGAAAAGAAATCCCGGGTCCAAGCAGAAGGCTTTGTCCCTCAAGTGTATAAATGAAAAATAAAGTGCACAATTGACACAACTGGGTACGGGTAGCACCCTTCATGTCTGAATCCACAATTGACGCACAAATAGGGAGCAACAAAAGACCACCATGAGCAGCGTTCTTCAATAGCCTTCTTGGAAAGCACATTAGCTACCATATTGACTTCCCTGTATGCAACGGTGATCTTAATAACCAGATTTTTGGATGATCTAATGAAATCAATCCATTGGGGTAGAAACCTCCAAGGAACCTTCCTTGAATTTTGACAAAAGGCCTCAACTTCAAGCATGGAGTCAGACTCAATCCAATGTTGCTTCCAACCAAACTGGTTTGCAAACCGCACTGCCTTTATGATAGCCCAATGCTCTGGTTTATAAGCACAACCAATTCTGATGAAGTGGTAAAAAGTGCCCTTTACAAAACCACTATAAGTACGGAAGACGCCACCACATCCCGAAGTCCCTAGAGAGCCTACTACCGCACCATCAACATTGACTTTGATCCAAGACGGGATAGGTGGAATCCATAGAATTGAATTCACCACCAAAGGTTTTTTGAACCTACTAGAGACACCAAGAGTGCGGAGAGTGATGAGGTAAGTAAAACAATTGTTCATCACACCTGTTTGAATGCCCCCGGCTATCCAAATAACAGAATGTATGGCAAGAATACTCTCATGTAGGGAGATTGACTTATTTCGGTACATAGTAGAGTTTCTGGCAGCCCATATAAAAGCCACAATGGCTGATGAAGCAGCAAGGAGAAGATTGTAGATTTTCTCACTATACCTTGATTTCGTGATGACATACATCATCTGAGAAAAGGTTCTATCCAAGGGAAATTGAAGACCAAAGACATCCTGCAGATACTTCCACAGACCATAAGCAATCTAGCATTTAATAAAAAGATGATGCACATTTTCAGAATCATGCATGCATATACCGTAGAACGAAGCAAGATGCGAACCATCTTTTTGAAGATGGCCATGCATGGGCAGCTGATTCCTCCAGATCCACCAAAAGAGCAGAAAATGCCTAGGAAGAATATAATGGCAGTTGTATCTCATGAGCCCTGAGGGGGGATCTAACCCCTGCCGGAATTTGTGATTGTAAAAGTCCTTTGCAGTAAGCATGCCAATCAAGTTAGGTTTCCAGATAATTGTATCTTAATCCATGTAACTGTAGAATTGAATCTTAGAAATGATATGGGAAGGTAAGATCCCATCCATCTCCGGCAGTCTGGTGTTGAGTTCATTAATGGACAGGTGTTGCAAGCCATGTAGAACCTGTATAGATTCATGCAGCGGACTCCTGAGCTAAGGGGTGATCCAACAATGCAAATTTGATTTCCTCGAGACAGCCCAACTAGATTGAGAGATGATGTCCTTATACGAGTATTTATCCATTGTCCAGACAGAGGAGAGCATGTACCTAGCATAACCATTGCACAGTTTCCTAGTAAAGCAATCTATGAGAAAGTCCAAATCACCATCTCTGTGTGTGAAAAGATTCCAAGTGAATTTGGCCAACAAGGCATCATTGAAGATCCTGAGATCGTTAATGCCTAGCCCACCCATTTCAAGTGGTTTTATGCACTCCATCAAGGAAAAAATGATCAATTTCCTTTCATTAATACAACCTGTCCATGAAAAGTTTCGGATCTTGGCTTGAAGGGATTTAATTAGGATAACTGCCCACTTATAGATGGAGAAGGTATGAGAAAACATTGAGGTGACAACATAATTGATAAGACATATCCTGCTTGCTTGTGAGAGGGTCTTTCCCTTCCATTTGGAAATCTCTTGAGTGATGTTAACATAGATTCTTTCAAGATGACAATGTTTAACCTTCCCCCAAAATATGAGAACACCATGATAGTTGAAAGGAAAGGATCCTTTTTTGACACAAAGGCATTTGACAATCTTGTTCTGTCTTGTAGTAGAGATCCCTTTTCCAAACAAAATAGATGATTTACTCCAACTAATGGCCTGTCTAGCAATAGCCTCATAATGAGTAAAGATTTTCCGGATAGAAGATATGGTCCGCATATTAGCCAGCCCAAAGAGGAGGATATCATCAGCATAAAGTAGATGTGAAGGCACAAATAAATCTATCCCATCTTTAATAAGGCTGTAGTAGCCAGCCAACATAACATTAGTAACAAGGTGGCTTAGGTAGTACTTAGAAAGTGCAAAAAAAATTCCAGAAAAAGGATCCCCCTGTCTGACCCCCCAGGAACACTAAAAGAATCCTTTTGGATCTCCATTAATCAAAACAGAAATTCTGGCACTATTCAAGATGGTGGAAATCATGGAAACAAATTTGTCTGAGAAACCATAGATGCTAAGAATATTGAACAGGAAATCCCACTTAATAGTATCAAAGGCTTTAGATATATCTAGTTTTAAGGCAAAGGACCCAAACATTGATGCCCTCCTCATGGCATTAACTCTTTCAGAGGCCGTGTATAAGCAGTTCAGAATACTTCATCCAATAACAAAACCAAATTGGTTAGGTGTAATCAAGTTGTCAATAATATTCCATAACTGGATAACAATGATTTCTTTAATAATCTGGGGTATAGTGTTCCTAATGGAAATTGGATTAAAATCACCTATCTCAATTGTAGATTTCTTTTTAGGAAGCAGGGAAATAAAATTGGAGTTGACTACATGAGGGATTAACCCCATCAGAAAGAATTCCATGACAGCTTTAGTGATTTATGCAGGAAAGATTTCCCAATAAAAGTTGAAGAATTTGTTGGTGAAACCATCTGGGCCAGAATCACTATCCAAATTGAGAGAAAAAGGGCATATATGAATTCATCCACAAGAGGTTGAGATGTCAGATCATTATTCTGTGAATCATTAACAAATTTCTCAATGCATGCAGCAAGCGGGGAAGCAGAGGGAACACCATTATCATTATAAAGAACTTTGAAGTGATCAACAAAATAATCAGAGATCTCTTTCTCATCAAAAATGGTATGACCATTGATACAGATCTGATTTGGTCCTTTATGAACTCTTTTCTCCCGTTGCATGCGATAAAAAAACATTGAATTTCTATCACTATCTTTAAGCCAGCGAACATTGAATTGATGTTTTTCTAGACTCTCCTTGAGTGCCAGGAGATCATCAAGCCTTTTATGAAACACAACCTCTTCACTGGTATGAATGTTCCCTTGTTGATTATTCTCCTAGAAAAACCTCAGCTGATATTCTACATCACTAATGTCATCATCAAGCCTTGATAAGGAGTTCCTACTCTATTATTTTAGGAGGATTTTGATCTTGTGAAGCTTGGTGGAAACCACAAAGTGAGGACTCCCATGAAAAGAAGTGTTACATCCATCAAGAATGACTTCCCTACATCCTTGAATTAAGAGCCAGGCAATATTAAATTTGAATGGTAGAGGAGTGGCCTTCATGATTTCCTCCCGAATATTGAAAATAAGTGGGTTATGATCAGAATTGAATTTCGGAAGAGAAAATCCTGAGATAATAGCTGGGGAGATGTTTTCATCGATTTGCATAAAGCACCTATCAATCTTAACAGCCTGCCTACCATTGACAGTAAACCTTCCCCAAGTAAATTTGGAGCCTACAATAGGGACTTTAGTGAGGTTACATTGGTCCACACAACATTGAAAATCATTTTCAGCAGCACGAGAGAAGTGAGGTCCAATATTTTCATCTGGACAAAGGATATCATTGAAGTCACCGGTTATGACCCAGTTGTGATCCATATTCTCACATAGAACAGAAAAATCATTCCAAAGATCTATTCTTATGATGTAGGAGCAAGAGGCATAGACAAAAGAGAAGGTAAAATAGATATCCTGCAGCTGGGTGCGGACCAAGATTAGCTGATTGCGAATCTCAAAAGAAGATATTTTCATAACATTGTGTCAGAAGTCCCATAAGGTTTCAGGAGAATCCACACCTCTGTTGTGAGAAATAAAGGAGTGTCGAAGGGAACAAAAATTGAAAACCTTCCATTTTTCAAAACTAATTAATGGTTCAGCAATGGCCACAAGCGAAGTCTTGTGGGAGGTGATAAAGTGTAAAATGGCTGCAACAGTGGGAGTGTTCCCAAGCCCCTAACAATTACAGAACAACATCTTCATTGATTAGATATATTTTTGCCTCTCAGGTGACGAAATCCTTGTGCATCCTTATAGGAGATCTCTTTGCACTTCCCTCCCTTCTTGGGGGCTCTTCCAGGGGGCTTCTTGGTGACTTGATCAGTTTTAGGCACCTGAGGAGAGGGAACCTCAGAGATTGTGTCAGTATCATGGCTCTCATCAACTTGATCCGCCCAGAGCATCCCGGATCGGGGTGAGAAGGTATTGTAAGCACAAATCCCCTCATTGTGGGAACTCACAATGATTTTGGTCTTTACAGCCTTCCCTTCAGGAATAAGAATGAACTCACCTGGAACCATGTCAACAGAGGAATCTAGGGCATTAAGCTGGGTAGATGATGGCTTCTTAGAGGCAGGTGAAGGGAGGAGATTTGATTACTCTAGGGAGGAACCAAGTGGATTGATCTCCGGAAATATCTTAGAAGGAGAACAGACAGAGGCATCCACCTTCGTCTGCTGAACAGGGAAAACATGTCCAACCTGCACCTGAATGGTATCCACAAGGGCAGGCGCAGGTGTATCATGCATCTTCCCAGCAACTGAAATATTAGGAATGTTTATTTCTGTAGCCTGCACTTCAATGGTATGATCATGCGTAGGTGTATCATGCATCTTTCTAGCAATTGCAGGACTAGGTGCATCAGGAGAAAGAGAGGGTATCACAGGGGCTAGGGAGGCGAGCTCAGATGCTGCAAGGGGGGAGCTGACAGGTTCATAGTCCCCTAGGGGAACCAGAACAGATCCAGTGTCCTTGGGATGCTCAAGAGAGATTGTTTCCTTTACACTATCAGGTGCTGAGCAACTAGACTCAGGGGGGTTGAGTTGCTAAGTAGGAGTTGAACCATTCTCCTCAGAGAGGGCTGGATCACCTGCAATGGTCATGAGTTTCTCAACAGAAACACTTTTTTCAGCATTGTCAGGAGCCAAGCCATTGACCTCATTAACCAGTTCCAAGATAGCTGGAGCACCAGTTCAGATGCTTTCATTTCCTTTCATTGAGAGAGATGAATCTTTATGGGTCACTTATTTCATTTTGGAAACTTTACATGAACTGTCTCCATGTCCATTTGCCTTGAAAATTCTACAGGTCTTCAGCCTCCTACATTCATTGATGGAATGCCCAAGGAATAAGCAGTTGCTACAGAACTTGGGTATCCTTTCATATTGAATTTCCAGCATGAGACTGTCATCCAATGTGTTTAACACCACTTCTTCGACCAGAGTGTTGGCCATGTCCACTTCAACAAGTACTCGAGCATAATTCACAAATCTTGGGTTATCTGTTTCCCTGTCAATTAAGATAGAAAAACCTAAAGAGGAAGCAATGTCCCACAGAATCCGGGGATGCCAATAGAACCAATTCAAGTTGCAGATGCGGATCCAATCTTGAGTGAAGGTATTGTTTACACTTGTTGGATCGAAATTGCGATCCTAGTCTTGAATCTGTAGTTGACCAGGCTTGAGGGAGAGTGAACCGAAGCTCCATGCACGTCACTTGTGTTCGTCCGATGTAAAAACAATGTGATAGAATCCTCGTCCCATGGATGTAATTTTCTAGTCCGAGAAACCCCAGATCTCAGCAATTCGCTTAACAAGATCTTCAAATCTCCATAATCGCTCTCCCTTGGGTATGACCAAATGAGCAATGATCAAGAATTTGCAGAGTTTAGTTCTCTCCTCAATCGCCTCCAAATTGGCAGCCACATGGTCCCTTTTTTCCTTTCTTAATAACACAACCAAGAGAGGGAATGCCAAAGTCAGAGAACGAGGTTGCAGCCGCAGATTTGACGACCTCTGCAAAAATCTTTTTCGACACATCCAATGAAGAATCTGCTGGTTGATCAGGCTTACCAACCCGTGGATTGAAAAATTGAAAGAGAAAATTATTCCCAAAAGGTTCAAACTCATGTTTTTTAAAGATTTTACTACCTCATTCGAGGGATTCAACGTGTGCACAGGTTCCACAGAATCGCCCGAGTCCCCAGCTTGAGCAGCCATCATCATATCTCTCATACTAAGGGTTTTCACTACGGTTCTCTAATCCTCTTATAGGTTTCAATATATGTTATCATTGATCTATTTTCTAACATAAAGTCATAATAATTTTATACTTTTTAATAATATTTCATAATTATATTGTGAATTTACCAAATAAATAATCTTCTGATTAAAACATGGTGTTTAGCATGACCCCTTTTGTATACTATGTGACAATTGATTAAAGCACAATGTTCCCTTTTTAGGGATATTACAAAACTATAGAATTTCTCTTTAGCAACATCCACTTTTAGAATCCAAAAAGGGAAGTATTTTATTGGAATCCACTTTATATATTCATTAACACAATTTATGTATGGTTTCCTATGTCTATAATTATCCGTAATTATCTCACTATATTTATCTAATCATAACCACAAAAAATAACAAGACACTGACCTCATACAAACTATGGAAACACATATCTCTAATACAACTTTATTCATGAATTATTACATAATGGTTCACCTAATAAAATATTAGGAGACCATGACGCCACGTGTATTTTGAAAATTTAGTACATACCATAATAACTTTAATATGGATATACCATCATTATTTAAAACTCATTTATCATGATCCTAAAAAACCATTTCAATTTTATAACTGCATGGGATGGGCTGGGTATGCATATAATAATGGGGTGACATAAAAAACCAAATAATGTAATAAAAAAATCATTACATGATTAATCAAATTAATGTTTTTCAATATGAATTTCAATGAGACAAAAAATGAGTGTTAATTAAATCCTTAATATAGAACCATGATATTAAATGATAACATAATGAAAACAAATGAATGTGGAAATAATATAAAATATTAAATCATAATAATTATTCAAGTATAAATTAAATGAAATCATAATATATTGGGATTATGATAACCTATCATGCACCATAAATTGGATCTCATGAGATAAAAACATTACCCACTACATTGGAGGTCTATATAATTTTGTTCCGACAGGTTTCATTCATAACATGTTTATGAATAGGTGTTCCATCGAGATCATACAATATAATGATTTATTTATTAAATTTTAATTCAATGATTATGAATTGTGGTTAAAATATATGGAATTACCCAAAAAAATAAATAACATATAAATATAATTAAATACACATGAGTGTATATTCGGGAGGGTATTCACTACCAAAATGTTTGACATTTAAAATCACAAAGTAATTTCTACAGAATCGAATTGGTACATAGTGATTCATAAAAGGGTTAAATGATAGTGAAATTGGACTATAATAAATTTACATTCATAATTATGTGTAAAATAATTTACCAACTTGAAAAATTGCGAAAAATATTATAATAAAGAGGGTTCCTGAATAAAGAGAAGAAAAAGAGGATCCCATAACTTGTGAGGGAACTGCTAAAAGCATGGGAGGAGCTTCTTAAGAGAATTTGGGCTCCCTAAGTTGGATATATAGAAGGTAGGGTATATTGAGTCCATTCTGTAATGGTTTTTTGGGAATATTAATTGGTGTTTTGTGGGTTTTTGTAGAGAATGATATGTTAATTATATATTGACTTCTAAACATAGGTTTTGAACTCTATACGAAGAATTGTTCCTAACCACAAACCATAATATGTTTTTTGAAAATAGTTTCATTCAAATAAGAGGTTATTTAGTTATAAATATATGATTCTATCTCATAGAGCTAATATTTTTGGTGTGGAATAAGTTTTTTATGTTTTATAATAATTTATTTTAACTCCATAAAATATAATATAGGTTTTAGAGGATTCATCAAGGGTATAAAAAATATGACAAATAAAAAAAAATATTTTCACTGTAACCATAACTTTTCTAATTCATAATCTATATGTTATTTATTACATTAGTTTTTGTAATTTATGATTTCTTAATGCATACTACAAAATTATACCACTTTTTACCTTTGTAAAAAATTAAATATCACCAAAAATTATGAAAAACCCACCATCTGTTAATTTTGATATTCAGATTTGGAAATTTATTTTTATTTTAAAAAATTAATTATATAAATATAAAAATCTAATTTTTTTAAATAATTATACCCAATTATTGAAAAATATTGATTTTTTACAATAATAATTTTCAAACCATTTTTTAAAAGTATACTTGACTCTAAAAATTATTGAATATTATATATTTAAATAAATATTATTTAATTAATATATTTAATTAAAATAAATTTAAATTAAAAAATTCATTAATTCATCAAAAGTTTGTCTTCATAAGAAATATATATTTCCCATTAATATGATTGGTGTTTCATCATTCAAAAATATAATTTTTACCTAACTAATTGTTTAATAATTCATAATGGAAAAATAAAAGGGTTAGTATTACCATTATTTTATTAATAATTATAAATATAATAATTCATACTATAAGGGCCTAGATATATAATCCATTATTATATCAAAACATTCCATTAAAGAATAGTGTGAAATACTGATATTTTCTTGGTGTTGTTTTGTGAACATGGATTGGGCTATAATCATGATGACCTTGAAATTATCTGATAAATGGTTTCTATTTAAATTTAGTTTTGGAATAATGGATTGGTCTTTGCACAGGAAAAATCAAAATGATTCTATCTATAATGACACATGATTTTCATACATTTATATTATATCATTTATACAGAAAAAATCATTAATTACACAAACACACACCCATAGATTATATTAGATTAGTGCGTTTGAAAACATGGAAGAATAAATAAATTATTCATAATAAATATACATATTATCCCACATATTTATTCATGTCTGGAACCTATTTTTATGAATCATACTTATACAAATTCTTCATATCTCATGGAAAATATACATATGAATAGGGTGAGGTCGGATGCTCTGTAAAGGTAGAATAAGTATATTTTTAATCATAAACATGAATACAGAGGGTATGATAATGTTCTCATAATATTATGAGATCATAAAATTCATAAAAAAGTTCATAAACAATATTCATGGATAAAATATAGGCACTTCATAAGGCATGAATCATAAGGTAATTGAAGAACATAATCTATGAAGTCATAACATAGACATAAGACATGAAATTGTGGCATACATATAAGACATAATATTTGGAAACATATATAAATAGTTAAAGGTTCACTCAGTTAAATAAAATATATTAAATCCAGAGCTTGAATAAATATATGGACATGTAAACTAGGTACACACATAAAATTATAGACATGAAAACTAGGTCCACACATTAAATTCTGAACATGAAATTCGGTTCACTCACAACAGATATAACCCATGAGTTATCCATATTTAACCAATACATTGTAAGGAGATATAGGTCCCACCCATGAAAAAATTAAATCATATATATATTTTCCAAAATATTATAAATCATTCATCATATTTGAAATCATTTAATGAAATGGTTTCCATAATCATTTTATCAAATCATATCTCATAAAAAAATTAATGGGATTCATAAACACCATTACATAAATACATAAATAATTTTGATAATGAATATGATTAAAAACCATTTATATTATACCATTTAAGGAATTATTTACACCCAAATATTTCATCATATAAGTAAAATAACTATGAAAGTTCTTTTTAAAACATTTCATGGGGAATATATCCTTTTCTATTTCAAAAACACTTTTTATTTCAAAAAACATTTAGAAAAAATGTTAATTGGAAAAAAACTATTAAAACATGTAAATAAATATTTGAAAACCATTTTAAAATTATTATAAATACATATCTTTGAAAATTATAAAAATAATATTCAAAAATATTTCTAAAAAATATTCAGAAAACAATGTTGTGAAGGAACACAAATTTCCAACCGAAGAGAGAATAACAATTCATGAAACATATAATATAAGTAAATGAATTATATTCATGATAAATCATGTACAATGTTTATTACATACACATATATAATGAATATCAGTTAATAACATAACATGTTTCATAAAGAAGGAAAATTGAGACAAAAAATACCTTACCGGTTTTGTAACACTTTAACTGTAAACCCCATGAATGAGAGATCGTTAAATGTATATGTTAATACTCATAAATTACAGTATAAGGATCATAGAATAAAATCATCTAAATAACATATACTACAAAAAATAAAAAAGTTGTGAATATTTCATAGGTCTCACAGAAATAAAAGTGACACTTTAAATCCAATTACCACTATATAATTAGGTGAATCTTATTCCCTATGAAAGTAAGAAAATTATATCAATATGAAAATATCATAGACTAATGGATAATATTCATAAAATAAAATCAAGGTATTTATATTCGCATAATATAAGATACCATTAATGTATAAAGATTATGTCCCACTGAAATAAAAGTGAGACAAATATCCCTTACCTTATGTCTTTATTGTCATTGTACTCAATAAAACCCCATATTCATTGGGAATCTCATTTTTATTCACACAAAAGGACTCCATTTGTTGAACTTATTCCATATAAATGCTTCATGGATTAGGGGAGGGAATTTATTTTGAGATGTTGATATATGCGGGTAGAACAAAATAGGTTTTGAAGTGTGAATAAAACAAAATTAGAGGTTCCCTTTTATAAGAGAGGGGACATGTACTCTTAGAAATATTCAAAATATTAAATTAATATAAATTATTATTATAATACAAAAAAATACTAACATATTAATTTTGTAAATAGGATGATATTGGGTAAAAACCCTTTATCCAATAAAATTATATATTTTTGACCATTTTTTATCCTTATCTTTTTAGCATTAACCCTTATTTATCCTTTTAAATTCTTACCATGATACCATCTAATTTATAATATGAGGGTCAATATAATAAAAATAAAATTAAAAAAGACCAATAAATGATTCTATGATGGAATTTTAAGATGTATAAAAATTAGTTATCTGATAATTATATTTTTATGATTTTGATATCATTAAATAAAATATTATGTATTTTAAAATATCAATAATGTAAATTTTGACATTATTCGTTATTTTACTTTTAGAAACAACAATATAACATGATATTATATGAAAAATTAACTCATCACTAATATTTCAATGTTATCCATAAAATTCTTTGATGACATTATTTATATCAAAATAAATTTATTTTTATATATTTAATATCATTTATTTGATTATTCAATAATTTTAACAATTATGACATCATTGTTGTGTCAAGATTTAGTGTAATTATTTTATCCATAAATATTATAAATAAACATCCATTATGTAAATTAGTATATTATATATCTTGATACTATTTATATTTGATAAAATTCATTATATAACCCCGTATTAATGATATTTCTCTTTATAAAAAAATGTATGACTAAATTGACTTTACTCTGAATAAAATATCATAAAGGCTATATTTTAATACAAAAGGCCATAAATGGTCTCATAACCGATCCTTTAATTCTTAGGGACAAAAAATAATCATTTAATAATGTTATTACAAGTGTTAGGGTAATTTTATAATATTTATAATATTATTTTCACCCTTAATTACTCAATTTACCTTTAACCATGGTAATGAAAATTACCATAATACTATACGTATTTCTTCCAAAAATAAAAGTTACCTATTGAAAAAAATTTAAATTTTATTTCCAAAAGTTGAATTTATTTTTCGAAATTCATAACACACCATTTTTATAAATAAATTAGAAATTAATCTTGTTTACGGAATGATAAAATTAGTTTTTAACGTACCAATATCCAAAAGATTGAAATATTTCTGTACAAAAATTCAATGAGAATTTTATTAAAATGAATTTAATTAGATTAACTGAAAAAATATTAATCTAATTATAGTTTAAAAAATTTTAAAAAAAATATAAAACAAACATTAAATCAGATGAAAAAGTTTATTTCAATTAAAATTCAGTGAATTTTCAATACTCATCATAAAATTAATCATATCTAAAATAAATACGAAAATCACAACCAATGTAAAATTTGATACTATAATTTGAAAGAATAAGTATAATTTTAAATTATTAATAATAAATTTTTCGATAAATAAATTTAAAATAATTTCACCCTCAACAGATGATGAAACATTAATTTTGGAAAAATAATTCTCTTATATTTATAATTGGATTTGTTCATATATTATGTCTTCAAAACACATAAGACGATCATTTTTTATTATATTTAATATTATATATGTCTATATATTATTATTATAATTACAAATTTTTGATTTTGTTATTTATTGGTATAAAAAATTGTTATGAAGATTTAAATAAATTATCAGAAACACATTTAAATTTATTTTTAAAATGTTTATAATTTAATTTATAATTAATTCTTAAAATAATTATGTTTAAACAATAATTTTATAACTTAGTTAATCATATTATTACCCTCTATTCTAATGTCTGAGTTATAATTTTTTATATAAAAAGGTATAACAATGAAATGATGTTTCATGGAAACTCAGTGTTTCATATAATGCACGATAACCTGATGATACATGTAACACAAGACATAAGAGAAATAAAATTATTTTAAAAAATATATCCCATAAAAATATCATTTTTTTCCTTATACCCCCCTTAAAAAGAATTTAACCCTAAAAATTAATTTGGGTTGTCAATGGTTTAATACCAGATATATTCATTCATAAAAACTCACAATGTCAAAATAAATAATAAATCTTTATTTTAAAAAGGGACAGTTGGAAACATAATGGTTACCTAATGTTACTCATACCTTGGTTTCAAAATAGTAGAACATAGGTGGCATGTGAAAACATAGACATATATGTGAAATCTAACTATCATTTTCTCATATAGATTGATAGAGAACATAGTTAGGAGATATTTAACAATCACAAACTCATAATTCCAGGATGATCTAAGGGACTATTTGATTGATCAGGAAATAGGGTACGAGGATAACATTTTTAGTTTCATGGTACATTATGCATCGGTGAAGAATTTTCTTGAGAAGGAATACATACTTTATTTCATTACATTGCATAAGAATATATCATCCTTTAATTTTTCCTTGATAAATTTCAACTTCATCTCTTACTCTATGAGATTAAGGTAGATTTGTCATTATGGAAGAACTAGAAGATGTTGAGTTCCATAGAATGGTAGTTTACACCATCTATCTTAACATCACAAAAAACAGTTAACACATTTTATCCATAAATCCTCATATATTGATATAATAATATAATTTATAAATCCTCGTTAAAATTATAACATAAAAAATCACATAAATGAATACCTTCATGATCATTCTAGAAGACTAAAATCCAAAACATTAGAAATAAGGTAACTAACATTCAAAAATCAATACTTCATTAATCTCCCAAAAAACATTATTTATCTCTTATTTTTTACTGACCAAACATGTTAACACCATTATCATGTATTCTCTTGAAATATGTTAATAAACTAAATTAACATAAAACCTTGGTGAAAACATGCATGTTTTTAAAAATTATCTCTTTTCTCATAGAATAAATCCAAAAATCCTATAAACTTCATCCATGATATGATAAATAACATTTTCATCTTATCATCCCTAAAGTCATCAATATTATCCCATTTATTTAATAACAATCATACATATCCTTATTTCACTATCTCAACATCAAGTAAATAATATGATTTATGCTTCCTATAATCATGTTTTTTATAAAAATATCACCATACCATGTCAATCACATTTTATGGCTAGAAGAACCAATCAACATAATCTCTTAAATAATATTGAAATAACTATAGTATACTTATACATAGATGGTTAATTATTCCATAATATCATAAGATAACTTCTAAAATAGTTTACATAAATCCAAATATATAAATACTTTAATCCTTTCACATCAATGATTGACCTAAAATAGATCCTTCGTTTTTATAGAAGAAATCCTTGGGTCATCGTATTGAGTTGGATAATTCCCATGTTACCCACACATAAAAAATTGAACTCCTCTAAAAATTTTCACTCTGTGACAATATTTTACCCAGAGATAACATATTTCAATCCATTTGAGATATTCCTCCAGGTTCTTATTAAAACATTATTGACTTGTAGGAAGCCCAATATTTTTTTCTCTATGTTCTTAAACACGTGAACATTCATAATAGTATATAATCATATTATTTTATGTGTTAGGAACATCAGTGTGGCTCGATATTTTAGTATTTTATAGTGATAGTTTATTAGAAATGACCACAATATCTTTCTATCCTGACATCAGCTAATTTGGTTTCTCATAGTCACTAAACATTCCATCAAATTCAATGCGAACATGATTTCTTCTGGTTCCATCCATCGACTAACCCAAAATTAATATTGTGAGATACACTAATCAAAGAGTTATAACCATATAATAAAAGGAAATTACCTATAATATTTCAATATATGACACCGTAGGATTAATACCATGTTTTTCATGAAGACTCTATGTTTGAAACCTACACATAGAATTATCCTAAGAAACATCCGTAGACATATCCATAGAAATATATCTAGGGTATTGCTAATTTTTTATAATAATAGAATAAAAATGGATGACTTAAAATTTACTCTAACAAAAACTATAAAGACCTATGATTTTCATATATGTATACAACATCATTTCTTCAAAACAACTCATTCATTTCAGAAATACATTCCCAAAGACCTTATTATATTAGTTCCATTGGAAATTTGGAAGCATAAAAAAACACTTTGTAATATATATAAATTTTCTCCCACTTATTTCATTAAATATAGACCATTTTTTAACATTTCATGCTTAAAATAATTATTAATTCCCTTGTTAAATGAATCATAAGAAATTGGTCACCTGATATCATCAGTAAGGGTGAAAAAAGGAGATATGTAAAAATAAACTTAACCATAAAGGGTGTGAGAATTTAATCATAACATTAGAATATCACACCCTGCATACCAATGATCATACACATGAATAATGTCATAAATATTGGTAGTTAATTAGATATGAATAAAAATGGGATCAAAGAACATAATCCCCAGGCTCATAAAATTGGAATAATAAATCAAATTTTTGCATACAGAAAACCTTGTAACATTTTGATCATGAATATATAGTATTAGGTTAACTCATTAAATTAAGTACATTATTTCAAGACCTTGCATAAATACAAGGGCATGAAAACTATGTCTATAGAAAAAATCATGTACATGAAAACTATGTCTATGCAGAGAATCATGAACATTAATTTAGGTTCACACATGACATATATACCTCATGAGTTATCCATATTTACCCAATGCATTGGAGGGAATATAGGTACCATCAATAATATAATGAAATCATATGTATATGTTTCAAATGATCAAAAATCATTCATCACATTAGAAACAATGAAAAGTAATGGTTTTCGTAAACATTTTTTCATAGCATATCTCATTGAAAATTAATGGGATTAATTAACACCATCACAAAATAAAATTATATTCAGAGAAGGAATATGAATGGTAAACTTGGATAATATACCTTTTTAGTTATGAGAAGCAATAAATGTGTCATCTTAGTTGAAAAATAATTTAGAATGATATTTTTAAAATATATGTTATGTGAAATAATTTTTCCTCTTTAAAAACACTTTTAATATCATAAAAAATTTACAAAACATTTTTAATTGAAGAAAAATATAAAAATTATAATGGAACCATTGAAATCCATTTCAAATTATATGAAATAATTTTCTGTAAAAATTCATAAAGATCATATTTAAATATTTTTAAAAAAATTTAGAAAACATTGTTTTGATGGAACACATATTTTTGACTGAAGAAAGAATAATATTACATGAAACATATAATATCATGAAAATAATGATATTCATGAAAAAAAATGTAAAAAGGTATGTATATACACATAATTTGTGAATATTGGATCATCACATAACTTGAGTCACAATGAAAAAAATTGAGACAAAAAGAACCTTACTGATCTAGTAAATTTTTTAACTGTAAACCCCTTTAAAGAATCCCTAATACAAAATAGGCATTAAACCTAGTTAAAAATAGAAATTATCAGTTCTAGATAAGTGATGACTATTGGAGAGAGATTAAAATACCTAGTATTTTATCATCACTAAGAAAAACGCTCATAAAGGGTAATGTTGTAGTGTACTGTAACATCAAACACTAGAACTAATGAATTGTGAGACAAAATCACATTGCATCAACAAAAACACCATATAATCATAAAAATTAATCATTAATATATGATTTAAATGGAATAATATTTAAAACATAATTAAAAGAAATATATATATATTTTAGATATTTTGAAAATTGGTTTACAGAACTACATAAGTACAAATTGTCACATAAATTAAAAAACATATTTATTTCATTTCCTTTTGATACAAACCCATACTAGAGAAAAAACATACCTATATAAGACTGAATTCAAATTTTAGTAAAAATATAAATAAATAAATTAATAGATATTGTAAATTTTATTCTAAACATTGAGTCATACATGGAACATTCTGTATTGGATTGAGTTATGGTTGATTCTTACATGCCACAACATTTATTATTCATCTTAAATAATTCCTTATATAAAAATTAACTAAATAATTATAAAATAAAAATGATAAAGAAATTAATTAAGTAATATATGATATAATAATGATAAAACAATTTATGTTTTTTTTCCTCAATTTTGGCTATGTAATGCACATTTTTAACTAAAGAAAAACTTATATTTTGATAAGACACACTTGGAGTCATTCTGGTAAGACCATAAATTGGATTTAGGTTTGGTTTATTTCCACATGTCTTAAATGACTTATGGATTATTTTCCAAAATTATCAAAATAATCCAGTTTTTTTTCTAGGTTATAAGTACGTAACATTTTTTTACTAAAATGCAATTTTAAATTTAAAACAATTCCTTTGAATCATACTAGTCACAATAGTTGTCAGTTTATCAAGATACTGAATCCTACACATAAATATGTTTTATGAATCATTTTCATAAATTATCAAGACAATATGAGAATTGTTTCTTAGTTTTCCATGACCGAAGCATTTTTAACTAAAATGTTGATTTTAAACTAATAACAGTCACATTGAGTCATACTTGGAACATCATGTATTCGATTGAGGTTTGGTTTATTATTACATGTTACAAATTAGGTATGTATTTGTTTTCTAAATTATAATAATAATATGAATGTGTTTGCTCATTTTTGAGTAGGTGATTTGTATTTTTTACTAAAATTTATATAACATTTAAATAAAAAGATGCACTTGGAGTCATACCAGTCATATCGTGCATTGAATTTAAGTGAGGATAATTCATACATATCTAAAATGGTATATGGATCTTTTACTTAATGTATCAAAATAATATGAATGTTTTTACATTTTTTGAGTACGTATCTTGTCATTTTTACTAAAATGGCATCTTAAACTATACACATGCACTCTGACTCGTAATAATAAAATATTGTATCGATTTGATGTGAGACTATATTCTACACATCCTAAATGAGTAATGAATTTATTTACAAAATTATTAGGAAATTACAAAGTATTTTTATAAGTTTTAACTAAGTAACACTTTTTGAACTAAAATGACAATTTTAAACTGATTATAGGCACATTGAGTCATATCAAGAAAAACATGTATTTGATTGAGTCACAACTAATACATAAACATCAAAATTTATATATATATTATTTAACTAAAGTATAAAAATAATAAAAATGTGTTTTATCAGTCATTAGTAGGTTATTTATCATTTTTACTAAAATTGAGGGATATTTTAAATAAAAAGATGCACATGGAGTCATATCAGTCACATTGTGCGCCAGATTGAGATGAGGCTAATTCATAAACATCCCATATTACATATGAATATTCATACTATAGAATTAGAAAAATACAAAAAGGTTTTTTCAATTTTGAGTATATTAGTTGTTTTTTTACTAAAATTACTGTCAATTATAAATAAATCGAAGCACTAAGAGTCATACCAGTCACAACATCTGTCATATTTAGGATCATATAATTCATACAAATCCCAAATGACTTATGTATAATTTAACTAATATATAGAAGTAATCCAAAAGTGTTTTCTCTATTTTGAGAATGTCACATGTTTTTTCACTAAAAGGTCATTTTAAACTGGAAACATTCATTTTGACTCATATAGATCACACCGTGTATCATTTGTATGTGATATAAATTCCTACATATCAAAAATACATATGAATCAATATATTAAAATATTATGAAAGTCCAAGCATGATTCTTATGTTTTAATGAGTGACACGTTTTGAACTAAATTATCGATTTTAAATAAATAATGGAAAAATTGAGTCATACTGAGCACATCGTGTTCTAGAATGTGGTTATTCTAATTCCTACAAGTCAAAAATAATGTATAGATCATTTAACTAACGTATCAAAACATTCATAGTTTGTTTTATCGAGTCTGGTAAGGTCAATTTTGATTTTTACTAAAATTTGATGTCAACTTTGAATAAAAAGACACACTTTGAGTCATATAGGTCACAATATGCATTATATTGTGGTCATACTGATTCATAAACATCCCAAATTAAATAAATATCATTTTAAGAATGTATAAAAATAATATGAATATGTTATCTAGATTTGTTGCATGTTAATATTCCTTTTAACTAAAATTAATGTCAATTTTAAATATAAAGAATCACTTGGAGTCATATCGATCACACCATACGTTAGATTAAGGTGTAGATTATTCTTAAATCCACAAAATGACCTTTTTATCATTATATGAATGAATTAATACTATATGAATGTGTTTTCTCTATTTTGAGTATGTAACTTTTCTTTTTTACTAAAATTCCATTTTAAATAGGAAACAAGAACTTTGAATCATATCGGTCACATCATGTGACTTTTTAATATGATACTTATTCATATACAACATAAATGTTTTAAGAATCAATTTCATAAACTATTATGAAAATATTACCATGTTTTCTCATTTTTAAAAGAGGGAAACTTTTTGAAGTAAAATAATTATTTTAAACTGATAATTGCACATTGAGTTAGAAAGGGCTCATCGTGTATCAGATTTAGTTGAGGATGATTCCTAAATTTTTTTATTATGGATCATTTTGATAATGTATCAAAACCATCAATTTTTTTCATAATTATTAGTATGTTAATTTTCTTTTTTAATAAAATTAACTTCAATTTTAAATCAATAGATTCACATTGAGTCATACCTATCACACCCTGAATCAGATTGAGGTGAAGATTTTTTACTACATGTCCATTAGTATCAATAAATTAATAACATCCATTATTACTCTAATTTACATTTAAATTCTTTTTCAAACATCCAAAAAATTATATTGAACTAATGTTATTAGTTCAAAAAACATTCTCACTATTTAAAACATTAAGAAAATAGGATTCTCATGTGCCCTCTACTGTTCTGACATTTAACAAAGATACTGGTTTTTCCGAAATAACATAGAATAAATATACAGTGTTGGATGTTCGACAAGAAATCTAATGTAAATGGAAATCATGGAATCATTGATAGAAAAAAAATTTATATAATTTGTGACTTATTGTGGATAATTGTAAGAAAAATATGATTTCCCAAAATATTTTTGAAAAAACTTAGAAAGTTTTATAATGAAATGATAATGAAAATTAAAATATGAATAGTAGATTAAATGATGAGAAAAATAATTAAATTAGTTGGAATTCACCTTTTCATGATGGTTTTATGTGTTATTAATTCATTTAATTTTTATCACCATCTCAGTTTCAAGTTCAAAGTACAATATCTCATGAGCATGTTTACCTTAAAAAAAATCCCAACACTAAAAAAATAATACACATATATACGAAAATAAATATTATATGAGTAATTATAAAAATAATAAACATAAATAATAATCAATACATTTAATATAGGAACAATGATTTTACTATGTAAACATTAATATCGCCATTGTGATTTAGTAGTTAAGGGAAAATAAAGGAAATTTAAAATTTCCGACTCTAAATTGGTTAAATGGTTTTGAAATAGTAGAGTTTTGTTGATTTTTTGATGGAAAAAGGCATTAATGATGGAAAACCCACCCCAAATAGAAAAAAAAATCCACCAGTATAAGAAAAAAAATTGTTATTTGAGTAATATTAAAAAAATAAACTAATCATAAATTTAAAAAAATATATTAATTATATGGACAATTATGTTACTATTAAAATATAAATATTATCTCTGTGATTGATAAGAGGATATATCATGAAGTAATGTGATAAAAGACAACACTTTAAGGATGAAATGGTCTCAATAGTGAATATGTATGTGGAACTTTTAGTATAGAAAGGCATCAAATATGGAAAAAAATATACTAAAATAAATGATCTATGTAATATATAATGAAGATTAAATCAACATTTCATTATAAAATTTTCTTGTAAAATAGAGATTTCATATTGTAATATTACCTTTACATCGTCCCAAATGGATTTCTTCGTTATAGTTTGTTCTTCTGAGGGATTGGCAACATCATCACACATAGAATAAATTTTCTACATGAGAAGTCAAATGTTAAATTTAGATTATGTTTATATAATATAGAAATTATAATATTATAAGAAAAAACATATTATATTAAAAAAACATATACCTTTTCATTTAACCAAATTTATTTTTTACTGGTTTTTGGGACCTAGTACCTCTCTAGATAATCCAAATCCCTTCTTTGTGGAATACTCTAACATAGAAGAGATTGTCTTCAACAAGATTGGAATGAACTGATTGTGATATTCCAATGAATGTGGTATCCTATGGGCAGATGATAATGTGTATTTGATATTCATCTGCATCATCTCATCTTCTGAACATTTATCATTTAATTTTGTTGTTTGACACACATCCTCCATTTATATTTGATATACACAAATCTTATACACTGAATATTATTCATTCATGGTATTTTTATTTCATAGAGTAGTACAAAAAAAAACTAAAAGAGATGGGGGATGCGTATCAAGCCAACAAAATGAAGTAATAACTGTTTTGGGAGTGGAAGATGATGATGATGAAAATTGTGTTGTATTGTGTCCCCAAGAAGGGATAATGTCACCCATTTGTGAGAATTAAAAAAATGGAACTAGTTATTAACTCTTGTCCTATTAAAGGTGAGATTTAGGGGAATACAAATTCTTTTATATGACTCAAGGGGTATTGGAAATGACCTGATATGATAATATTTTTTATATTTTACAAACAAAAATAAATCATTATTATTATATATGTCATAGTAATCATATTTACCAATGTATCATAAATATTCACCATAGTAACTAATTTTTAAACATAAAATCATATCTATACTCTTATATAAATTAAATTTCCTATTTCCAAATATTAAATCCAATTTATTAAATTCTAAATCTAAATATTTGATATTTATGTATTAAATAAAAATAATAATATATAGGATAAACTATTGTTTTAGAAATAATGAAATTTCTTTGTCAAAGGATTCTATTTATTTATTTATACATGGTAAATATAATATATATAATAAATTACTCACATTTATATAAGGGTTACATTTCTGTTTTGAAAATTTTAATGGACCCACTTACTATATGTATACCCAATGACTATATAAATCATTCACACAGATAATTACAACATTATCATTTTACATTCCTATATATTTCCCTTAATAATTATCTTAAAATTATTCATCCGATTTCATTATTTATTATTTAAAGTACCTATAATATTTATAACATCATTCATTGATTATATAGTTATACTTGATGACAATATTTTAATGTGAAATGATTAAAATGAATAATGAAAGAAGAATTTTTTTTATTAACATGTATATTTTTCCATTTATTGTTTCAATTACCTTGTCATTAACAGTTTTATTATAATTTATTTTTATAATAATTTTTATTACATTTTATGTTGTAAAGTTATACTATAATAAAATAAAACAATTTTTATTTATATAAGTATGTCATTTGAATAATGTTATTAAATTATGACATACCTGAAATATATAGAAGGAAAATTCATACTAAAATATGAGATTCTATATTCTCCATCTATGAAAAAACACCCTTGAAATTACATTACCCAATTAAGAACATATAAGAATAGGTTTATATCATTAAATCTCCTAGTTCCCATTACACTTCCTCATGGTTAGGATTTTTGATAAAAAATATTGGCATGTTGTGTGGTCATTCCTCAACATAAATTATATCAAATAACCATTATCTTCATTGATTATTCCTCATGAGAGATTTCATGCACTATTTTTAAAACCACTATATTCATAAGTAAAATTGGATGATGGATTTAAACAATTGAATGAACTCTATTGAAATATATTTGTATAATATATTTGTGTAATATGCTTGAATAATATAAATATGTATAATATATATTTTTGAATTGTATAATATATATATATATATATATATATTTTTGTAATATATATATATATATTTGTATAATACATATTTTTATTTTATATAGTTTCATTATAAAATATATATATGTGTTTTTTTAATATAAACATATGTATAAAATATATGTATAGTAAATAAGTTTATAATATTTAATACATATTTACTAACATATAAATATAATATTTATAAATATATTAAAAAAATTATTTTTTAATTTAATACATTTAAATTTGTGTAATATATTCGTATACAATATATTTTTTTATATAACCTTAGAATTTATTTATATAGTATATTTGCATAATATATTTGTATAATATATATTTCAATAATATATATTTTTATACTATATATTTTTATAATATATATTTGAACCATAAGAGAAATCTTACTTCATCCAGCTGAAAAACATAAATGATTTTCATCCATAAACATGGTATCTATCTTACTATTTCTATGTGCAATTAACATTCATATGAAATATAAACATTAACAATGGCTTTCCCCATAATTTGAAGATATTTATCACCGACTAAATGATAATTTCTGAAAAAACAAGATAAGTAATAATCTACACATCCCTTATTGGTTATAGAGTGGAATGATGTCCCATAATTAATAATCCATGATTTCAATGGATTTTTTACATTCAACAATACACAGTTACTTTCTTCATTGGTATTAGGGTGGGATGGTTGCATAGAATCGGTATGTAGTGAGGGTGCGGGAGTGCAAGGAATCATAGACATATATCCTTTCATGAAAACATCCCAAATATTTTTTTTACAATAAGGATATTCTAACGGTAACGAAATAATGAGGATAAAAACAAAAATAGATCGCACCAAACAATCAATCAACGAGTGAGGAGGTTAAACAGAAAATAAGATACCTTGGATTTAAGCTTTGAATCATCGATGAGAAATTAGGGATTTTTAAAACGTGAAAACGTTCTATCCTTGGATTCGTTGGACCCCTGAATCATTTGATACTTGGATTTTCTCTTTGAAATTATTTGTTCATTGGATTTGAGAATTGATTCGATATTCAATTCATTAAGGAGGAGCGCGATATAGGGTGGATTAGACAGAAATATTTGGTATAGTGAAAATATTGAAACAATAGAAGGATATTTAAATGTCATGATACTTTTATCAGCACATTCTGAAAACCACTGATAAAGATACCTTCTATCTGTGAAAAATTAATTAGGGATGATAAAGATAATGATTTATTACTTCTTAATTATTTATCACTGATAAAGGATTAAAAATTATAATTATAAATAACAATTTTAGTAAATTAAGTATATATATATACATTATAAATAGTAAATGAATTATTTATTTAAAAGAATTTATTATAATATTATAATAATTTATTAATAGTTAGATAAATACTTTTAAAAAAATAAAATTTATATCATTATATATTCTTAAAAAATAGTATATATATTAAAAAACTACAAATATATTAAATATATTAATTATTTAAATAATTATATTATGTTTTTATAATAATTTAAATTTATATATTACTATTTATTTATAAATATAAACATATAAATGTACAAAAATAGTAAATATACAATTATATGATTATTTATATATAAATATATTTTAACAAATTTATTTTTAATATTATCATTGAATATTTAATCTTAATTGCAACCATGTTAAAAAGGAGTGAAATTGAATAATTAAGAACGAGTAAACTTTAATGATATTGAAATAATTGATACATTTGATAAACTAAATATATATTATTAAAATTTGGTTATGTACTGAAATAAATATGAATAAATATTGATAATATTCAAACATAGTAAATCAATATATAAAAAATAATTAATAGAAATATATTAAATTCTCCAATTTATTTTTTGTGTATCTATGTTGTTTAAAAATATTTATTAATTATGTATATGTGAAATAAATATAACACATGTTAGATATATCATAAATTTTAATATCAAATGACATTCAATTATGTCCATTACATGATGCAATTAATCAGTATTTTTTATTCATATTAATTTTTATTTATAAACCATTATTCACTAAATATATAATTACTATTCCATGTAAATCATAAATATTTAATATTATATGAATTTTGTTTATATACATTCATATATATATATATATAATATTAATTATTATTATCAATAATTATTTAATTAATAAATTTTTAAATATTTTTCTCAATTTAATATTTTTTAATTATTATGTGATTAATTTAAATTTTACATATATATATATATAATAATATATTTATTTTTATTAATAATTTCTATATAGTGTAATAAATATATTAATTTTTATAAATATTTTTTAATAAAGAAAATATGTTTTTGTTAAACTAATTTTTATTTTATTTCTATTTAATTATTTCAATTTAATGAGATTGTTATCAGTACTAAAAATGAAGATAAAGGATCCCTTTATGGGAACTAAAAATAAATCTTTAATAAAGTGCATCCTTTATGAGTGATAAAAATAAAGCAATGATAAAGGGTTCCCTTTATCATCGCTTTTTTAGCGACGATAAAGGTCATCACTATTAAGGGTTTATTTTCATGAAATGATATATCAACAAATATGTATTTAAATATACATAAAATTAATGATAAGTTTCATAGAATATTTTCATTGTAATTATATACATGACACAAATGAAACTAGTGGTGAATATAAAATAAGTCTCATAGAAATAAATGTGGGAATAGAAATTCACTTACCACTTAATAATCAGATGAATCCTATGCCCCATGAAAGCATTAAAATTATATGGATTTGAAAATAATATATTATTTTAAATAATACCCATAAAATATATTCATGGGATGTATATACACTATATAGAATAATTAAGTATTGTATAAGGCATGTGTCCAACAAAAATAAAAGTGAAAAAAATCCCATACCTTATGTGTTGATAGTCATCGTACTCGTGAACACCTCATCTCGTTTTGGGTATCTCGTTTTGATTTACACAAAAGGACTCCTTTGGTTGGATTTAGTCGCAAGGTAAGCCTTCTAGAATAAACAGACAGATTTTGGGAGTATATATTGATAGATTTTGGATAAATCAAATATTTTCTCAATTGGGAATAAAAGTGAAGAATAAGTGTCATTTTATAAGAAATGGGCAGGGCACTATTGGAAATATTAAAAATATTAAATTAATATAAATTAATTTTATACTCTAAATGGAGAAAAAAATATTAATTTCTAATATTGGATGATTTTGGGTCGAAATATCATCATTAAATAAAAATTAGATAATTTTGACTATTTTTTAATCCTTATATATTGGGTTTAATTCATAATTATACATTTATATTATTACTCTAATATCATAAAATTTATAGTTTTAAGGCTATTACAATAACAATAAAATTCCAAAGGACCAATAAATGTAGTATTAAAGAAAATTTTAATAATTATCCAATTCTTGTATCTGAATATTTTATTTTTATGAATTTTATATCATTTACTAAAATATCATGTATTTTAATTTTCATCAATTTGAATTTTGAAACTATTAATTATTTGAATTGATAAAAATATCATAAAAACATGATATATTAAAAAACAATTTTCGGTCAAAATAATATGTCAAATTAATACATAAAATTACTGGATGATATTAATTAAATTATAATTATAATTATTTTAATATTTCTAATATCATTTTTTGATTTTTTTCATTAATAAAATGATCAATGCATCTTCATTATGCAACCATTTAGGTTAATTATATTTTCACTAAAAATTAAAAATAAATTATCATATTCTATAAAATAATTAATATTTCTAAATATTATATATAGTAGAATGTATCCCTTATATTAACCATTATTAAAAATATTTTTCTTGTTAAAAACAATTGTATGATACAACTAATTTCTCATTAAATATAATATTATAATGGTTCTATTATCATCAAAATGGCCATGAATATTCTCATTAAAAATAAATTAATTATTAGGGATAATAAATATTCAATAAATTAATTTATAAAAATATTTTGGTTAATTTTCTAAAATTTATATGATTATTTTTAACGTTAATTACTCGGTTTACCCTTTAATGTGGTAGTAAAAATTAACAAAGTTATTATTCATATTTTGTATATAAATAATAATGAAATATTTAATAAACATAAATCTTATGATTAAAATTATGGAATAAATTTTTTAAGATCTAAAATCATAGAATTTTTATGAAATAATTAGAAATTAATCCCATTGAGGAATCGAGAAAATGAGGTTTTAAGTTAAAAATGTCCAAAACATTGAAATGTTTCTATATCAAAATTCAATGTGAAATTTATTCCAATTACATTAATTGGAATAAATTATAATTTATTGAACTGATTATACTTGAAAACTGTTGTAAAATTTAATCTATCAATATAAATATATTAGATGAAAAATCAATTTTCAATTATAATACACATTTTTCACTTTTCATCAAAAAATGAATCATGTCCAAAACATACATCAAATTAATCCAAATTAATTTTTTATACTACAATTTCAAATAATTAATTTATTTTTTGAAAAATAATTTATAAATCTTTCAAAAATATATTTAAAAAAACTTCACCATCAAATGGTAGTGAAAGTTCTTTTTTTAAAAAAATACTTATTTTATATTTAAAAATAAAATTTTTTATCATGTATTGAGAAAAAATATGATTAATGTTTAATATTATTATATATATCATTATTATAATTCCAAAATATTTTTTTGTTTATTTATTGGTCAAAACACATTTCTGCATATTTAAATAAATTTTCCAAAAAACATTTACATTAATTTTAAAAATGGTATTAAATTTATTTATAATTAATTGGTCAAAGAATTAATTATAAACCATATTTTAATAATTCCGTTAATAATCTTCATAACCTCAATATGAATGGATATGTAATAATTATCAGATTTAATGAATTATAATAATACAATTATTTTTCATAAATGTTAAATGATGTATACAATGAAAGAGAAGACATTTTTCGTGTAATGAAATACATCAAAGAAATAAAATTAATTAAACTAATAATATGCAATAAAAATCATTGGGTGTTACACTATCTCCCTTGTAATATTTAATTAATGGGCTTTATAGGTATGATGATACTTATAGAGGCCATCAGTTACTCTCTCTAAGTTAAATTTATTAATCGTAACCCTATATGTATACTAATCATATGATAATTGTATAAAAACTATAATATAAAGAGATATCACTCTTAATTTTTTTAAAATTCTATTAGATAAAACATATAATGGTTCAAAGTAAAACAAATTAGTCCATGTGTTTTTAATAATTTCATTTAATGATTTAAAAAAGATATTTTTTATAAAAGATTCATTCATTACACTATAGGTACTGTTGAGGTTCTAAAATAGGTGATTAATATATATATATATATATATATATATTGTTATATATGTGGTTAAATAACATTCTTGGAATTATTGAATCATGGTGAGGGTTTTTACATATATATTTTTATTCTTGACATAGGACATGAATTCACCACTTTTTTATTTTTTTGGTGTATATATATTTTACATGGATTAATTTTATCATAATATTTAACTCAATCTATGATATTCAAAAATCCATCTAATGGCCTACAATTCATTGGTTTTAAATTTGAAGGATAACGAGCATGCAAGTGTTTAGTGTCTCATTTTTATTTCTTTTTGATGCATGCCATATTCACCACAATTTATCTTTACTGTGGGGTATATTTTTCATATGAATGTATTGTATCCTTATTTCTCTAAAATTCATATGGTTTTAAAATTAATTTTATTGTCCATCCATTGATATCATTTTTATTCAAAAGTTACAAAAGTGGTAAAATTCTTAAATTTCCCATTATTGAGGTATGTTTTCATATTGTTCACATATTCTTATTTTAGAGGGTGTTCCTACTTCTTAATAACTTTTATCTACATTAATATCGATTCATTGATGTGTTTTACAAGTCTTTTCATTAACTTTCTTTTATAATATTTGATTTCCTCACATATCAATGATATATGGGTTTTCCTTGACTCAACTTCTATTCTTGAATCGTAATGATTTCTCTTTAACAATGGTTCTAAAATATTGGCCTATTATATTATGTAATGATAGTATTGTGAATTCTCTTACTAAGGAAAAGGAAATTAGTAATTAAAATATTTTACCTTGATAAACTTATTTCTCTAAAAGTAAATCTTTATTAAGATTAATTCTTATAATATTAAATGAATGTTTCCCTTCCATGTCCACATTTAATATTTTATCCAATATTATCCTTTTTGGAATCCCAATTTTGTGTTTTCTCATGTGACATTCATAATTAAATTTTACTATTTTCAAAAGTTTTTTTATTACTCTTTTTACAATGTGGCATTTTAATAAAGGAACATTAAAAAATTAACTTTTTCCCTTCCATGATCTTTTGTTTTATCTTCCACTAAAAATTTCTTTAATGTAGTATTTATTTCATTTTCAAAGAACAATTGTTAAATATTATATTTTAAATGTATTATAAAAATATTTGATAATAAATTTTTTAATGTGACATAGAACATTATATTTATATGATAAAATTAGAAAAAACCTAAAATCAATTTTCCATTTTAACACATTCTTTTCCATTATTATTATTTATCTCAATGAAGCTTCCATTCCATATTGTAAAATTGGGTTTGAAATTTTTTTTATTCCTAATGAGTTTGAATTGAAAATGAAATATTGTTATATTTTTTAAAGGTAATAAATGGATTTTAAAAAGTTTTTTTATTTTTAATAAAGGATTTTAAAGGCTTGTAATTTTTAATAAATCATCATGAATTCTATGCCTTCTCAAAGAAATTTTTTGACAAAATATTTTTTTCATATAATTTTTTATCTAAAAACTCTTTTGGGTTATAATGGAATTATAAATAAAATATAAATCTCAATATATTTTATTGTAATGAAAACATTTTACAATTTTTTAACCATTTCAAAAGGGATATTTTTTATTTTTTTCCAAATTAAAATATATTATAATTTTAAAAGTGTTTATTACATATATGTCAACATACTTTGTATTTACATATGTTACAATTGTTAAATTTTCTAATGATACCATCTACTTTCATTTTCTAGATAGCTTTTGAAATGTTATATCTGTGTCTTTATAAAACCTGACTCACATCTATGGATTTTGTATGTGATTTTTGAATTATGAATGAATGATTTCAATTTACACACATATGCATGGATTATGAAATGAGATTTATTATATCACAATATAATGAATTGGATAAGGGGTTATATCTCATTAAAAAATATAGAGTTATCTTTATTGGATATCCGTGTAGATTAAATGGTTATCCTTCCAAGATATGATCCCAAATTAAATGGTGGAGATTGCCTTCTTGTATTATCTCACAAATTAGAGGGTGATCCTTCATAGATATGTTCAAAAAACTATAGGGTGTACCTTCCTCAAAATTCTAATTAAGTTAAGTATAGTATTTCTTGGATATACTCACAATATAATGATACCCAATAGTTATGTTTATTAAATAGTTCATTGTTATTCTATGTTTCAAGGGAATATTACATTCCCCTGAAAAAAGAGTATGATTATTCATCATAGCTCATTTTTATCATTACATCATTCCTCACTCTTTTTTGAGGGTATATTTTTGTTTTTTGAGATTAAATTTCTTTCTATCATGAATTATTGAAAAAAAAATTATTCCAAGATCTTATTAATAATTAATTTATCAACTAGTAATGTCTAATTTTAGGCTTATGATCTTACCCTTGATGAAATGTTGATGAATTTTCTCCATTTACTAAGTATTTGATCTAACCAAATTCATATGTTTCCATTTCCATGGTTATTATGATGATTATAAATTATGTTAAATATAGAAAGGAGTTAATTTTGGCTCTGTTAAGGATAATTGTTCCCAAGCCCAAAAAAATAAGTTTCTTATGTACCTAATGCTAAAATACACTAAACCATATGTTCATGGAATTTCATGTATATTGTGATAGGTATTTTTTCTTATAGAAATTATACAAAATAAAGATATGCTCATATCACATTGTATCAATGATAGTATTTAAAGAAAGTATTTTTGGATATGGATATGGGAGAATGAGTTAAGGGAACCTCAGTGACAGTCTGTAAACTCTCATCAATTGATTTATTATTATTCACACTAATCATTTCCTTCCTTCACATAACAACATTTCATTACAATGTGGACATTGACTAGAGGAGGGATGTGGATTTTCCACTAATAAATAATTTCCAACCCAACCCACTAGGTTTATTCCAATGCTAATAGTAAACCTAGTGTCTCAACTAAAGCATACCTCTAATGGTCTATGTGCTGCTAACCAGCACTATGTAGGGATATCACACAAATGAGTGATCACATCCGGTAAAAAATATATATCTGTAACACATAAAATGGAATGAAATACCATAATGATGAATATGTATAGGCACTTAATATTTATAGAATGTATGATTGATAAAAAAATACATGTAAATCCCATAATGTAGATAAAAGGGGAATAATACATCTGAAAATGCACTATATCACAAGGGACTAAGAATTTCATCATCACTACATGTACACCTATATCACACTATATCTTCAGAAAATAATACTATTAAAATTAATCCCTATTATAGTGAATTCATCGCTAAAAATTACTAGTCATCATCTCTAAACTAGCCATGGAAACTATATATTTATCTAGACATTCATTAAATATGAGCATCGATTGCACATACACTACTTGTGTGGGAACAAGGTGCATGTCAAGATTAGTGTTAAAACCCCATAAGGACTATCTATAAAAAGAATAATAATAAGAAATAGATCATATTTTTTTCTTTTACTATTGAGTTCTCAAGTGGAATAAACGGAAAAAAACAATCCAAATAATCGTAATTAGAAGATTTATCAAGAACACCAAGAATTCTTGATCATCTCAACACCAATCCTCAAATTTCATTATTTAAGAGAATACATGGGGGTTAAAAATACTGAATATTACAAAAAACCCGAAGGCAAAAACTATATGAAATATATCATCTCGGATAAAACCCCACAGAGGATGATGAATTTCAATTCATGAATAATATCACACTACTATTCAATTTATACTACCAAAACACTACTGAAAAAAATAAAGGGGTTCCTACTCATTAATGAATGTCACTCCCCAGTTGAGGGAGTTCCACCACCTCTAGCCCAACCACATAATACCATCAATCAGGTAATGGTTTGTCTTGATTAATGATCTTTTATAATCTCCCAAATAGTATAGTGGAGGATTGTATACAATAGGTAGATAGGGTGAATACCGACTTCAATGTCTGACATATCCAAGACATGTAAACCCATATGACCTCACCATATTTATAATGGAGGATACTGTACCCCAAGTAAAAGGAGTAATATCAACTCCCATATAGGATCTCATTCTACATTTGAGAACTTTAGAAATATGGAACACTAAATACATTAATATAGGACCCTCTCAATAATTATATGGGAGGAATATCGACTCAATCTTATCCATGTGTAGTAGACCCTATACCCCAATTGAATTGAAGTAATTTCAAACCCTATATTATGATATATAGAGAAATTCTCCATAAAATAAAAACATTTATAATGTGTTCAAATCCCAAGAACACTCTGATCATCATTCCCATCTCGAGTCAAAGGTTACATTTAGAAAAAATGATTCATATTCTCAATATATCTCACAACATTTGTGTGATGTCTAAGGTAATTCAACCATTTCATTCTATATGAAAACACACTCATTAAACACCATAAAAAATCACAAATATGACACCAAATTAGAAATAACAATGTGAAACATGGGCTAGAATTGTAGAAAACATGTGAAAAAGAGGTAAAAAACATGTATCCACTAACAAACTACCTTAACATGAACTATTTATCCATAAGGTTTGTGATTGGTCACTTAAAATGTGATTGTATTTTTATTCAATGGTGTGTAGTGAAATATGGGTATAAGGTAATGTACTTCCTATATCATCTATTCATGTCAGGTAGAGGTACATGAAATGTGAGTTAAGACACATGTTGTGTCGATCTAAACCGGCTCCTTGGTGTGTACTCCTTGAAGATACATCATGGGATTGATATAGTTACCTAGTGTATGGGAAATGATACATGTCATGGTACTCTTAACATTAACTAAAATCCTAATTTTCACTACACATAATTTACACAATGTGTGTTCCTTTATGATACCCATTCATTAGTCATAAATTTCATAAAAACTCAACTCTTTGCTGATAATCTCACCACTATTTCAAATTCCTCTATAAATCATTCTAAAATCACTAATGACTATATAAACTATAGTAATAACTTCATTGAAACTTTATTCTCATCTAGAACACATCAAATCCAAATGCCCACACTGATGACCATCATCACCACGTGCCTCCACTTAAAAAAAATCACCTCACATCATCCTCCATTTACAACCACATTCCATTGATAATAATTATTTCATACACCATGATATTTATTTTGTTTTTAAAAACCATAAAATGAATCCATTTTTTGTCTTGATTTAATCCGTACTAGAAATAATGAGTCATCCATCTGAAGTGTGACCATCAATGAAAAACCTGATGAATGTGAGAAATAAAATCCTAAAATCACAAAAATGGAAAATATCAATGGTATTTTCAAATTTATCTATCGATTATGGGTTATGGAACCAAAGTATTGTAGTATATGAATGAATGATCATTATCAAAAATTTACAATTGAATATTATTAAATCAATTAAATTGAGAGTTCCATGCATTAAAAGAGGAATCAGAGAACATATATTGGTCGCTCCTAAGAAAAAAAATGAGGGAAATAGAAAATAACAAATACATATTACCTACATTGATTGAGAATATGATGAACATTACATCCATTATCACCACCACAATATTTGATCATTGTCATTAATGCATATCTAATCCCGATCATCTAATATTTCATTACCATCCAGCTCCATATTCTTCTCTCTCTTACTCTCTATATATATGGATCATGTTGTTGAAAACTCATGACCCTATAAAGAACCTTTAATATGGTTTATAAAGGAATATTTATAGTGTTTATCCAATATTAGATCAATTAATAAATTAATAAATTTAAATAATTCAATAAAACCACAATGTTGTATACTCATTAATTCAAATAAGAATGAAATTAACACTACTCAGAAACACCTCTTCTATGAATCAAACAAATTCTTTTTTTCCATCCAATACCCTATTATTGAGATATATGATTTCAATCAATAAATAATGTGAAATGAATAAAAAATATCCAATTATTGACAATATTTTTGGGATGCACCGACATAATTACCATTCTATGGAAACTCAACATAATGTTAAACACTGTAATTGGGATTCGATAAAACCATTGGATAATTTCTCAAGGACTTTTATTAGGGTAAATTTACTGTTTTACATTTAGGGAGGTCCAGAGGCACTATAACTGAAAATATGATCATGTTTCAGATAGGTAGAATCCCAGGACACAATATCCTCCACACAATAAAACATTTCATCCTAAAAAAAGTGACTACCAATGATAAAACTGAGATAAACACACAAGTAAACCTAGTGTTGAAGCTCACTACTAATGCATTCACTTCATTACTATTAAAGGATCCAATAACTTAAAAAATATTGAAATTAAATTTAAATGAACAGAAATTAACCATTTTTATCATGATGACACATGATCAAAATTTTTTGATATAGAAAAATAAATATAGACTCACATCTGTTCTAAGGGATTCTTAACTTGAATCCACCCCTAAAACCAATTATTCAAATGGTCACCTCACCAAAATAGAAAAAACAAAACCATAGACCACTGACACCAATCATATAAGGTACCATGGAAAAGGTCATCACTGGTTGGAGAGATCCACTCCCCACCTTTTGGGATAATTAAATATGAACATTTTCAATGGAGAACAAATCTATAAAACTTACAGATGATGAACATCCCAAAATTATTCACTGAAACCGAATGGGTTGAAAAGAATAATGCTCCTTCATTCCCACATCATCTTCCTTGAAATCTTTCATCTACAGGGAATATGTACAAATGTTTCTAGTTCATGAATCATGGGTGATGTAGGAATTCTTCTTCACCCTCAACATCCATAGGGATCCACAGACTGCATTATGATCATTAGAAGGATTCACAGCCACTAATTAAGTTAAAATAGTATAATTATCATCTATACTTCTTGAAATCTACTGTCAAGAGTCATAGGCCCAATTTAAGCTTCACTCAACCACTAAAAGTCTCATCACTACCCATCAGGTATCCCAATCCACCATAATCTAAAAAAAATTGTAATAAATATTTAGATAAACCTTTTTTTTCAGTCTCAAAACCCATGATAACAACTAACAGGATCACTCAAAAACCACAACCTCCTACCGCACCACATAAAAAGAGGTTCTTTGGTAAGGTAAATCCAATAACGATTCATTGGAAAATCCTCTCTGAGATCCATTACATCATCCCAGGCTTTAGCTTCCAAGAGATAATAATTATATTACATTATTGGTACAAAACACAATATTCCTTATATTATTGAACAATTATGTATTCTAGGAAGGCCATATAAATACATATATTAAACATGGAAAATTTATGATGCAATATGAATATATTACAAGAACTTTTAAAACCCTTCAATAATAGCCCTAAAAATTGCACATACTCCTCCTAAAGGTTTCTTAGGGATGAAAAAATGTGATCATAGATACTCAATAAGGAGTAGTATAAAATTTAAGTTTAAATAACACAAAAATGGAATAAGTGATGTGGAAAGAATTAATGATCTATATTAACACATAATGAACTAAAACTAATGGAATGTTATATCCACTGTAATAAATTAAACTATGGATTTGAATAATAAATGAACTATTGCTGATGGAATTAATAATGTTGGATATAAAATTTTTTTTCAAGTCCGTGTGAGAATACACATTACATGAACCAAAAAACAACATATTTTTTATCATGAGACTTATAAATTATCCAAGGTGATATATAATGTAAAGATCCATAAGGCACTTGATTATGTATAATTAATTCATTATTGGAGTCATCAAAACCTTAGAATGTTTTCTCAAAGGAACCTTTTATTGAAAAAAACATTGGTATCTATATAATAAGAAATATGAATATCAAATACTATCCAATTCAATATAGAAAATTTCATTACAAGGAGAACCTACATTAATAAACATGGAAGCCTTAGGGTATCATCAATGTAATATGAAGTAAACATATCTAATAAATATAATGGTGCTGGTACATAGAATATTGTAGGTTATGTAAGGAAGATAATAATTAGATTTAATATATTTCAAGATTTGAGACCATTTAAATGGAAAAAAAATACTTCATAATGGTTCATTAAAATCATGAGAATATTCCAAATCACATCCCATGGGAGTTTCTCACTGTGTTTGTAGTCTTAGGCCACAAATCGGGAATCAGGGTGATGGTTGAGTCAGTTATAATCTAACCCATTTCAGGTTTATTAACCCTAGTTTCATTAATGACACAACCTTATCCACTTTATTGTATCCAGACATAGATTTATTATCTAGGAAATTAGATACACTTTTACTTTACCAAAAATTAGAATTATTTTTCCATCTTGGAAAAGGTAACTGCTGAATCCAAAGGATACATGAGAGGGATAAAAATATATGATTTTAAATTACTTAAATATTATGAGTGAAATGGGTAAAAGTATTCCATGTAAATGCATGCACCACATAAAAAATAGGTGTTGATTATAACCAAAGTCCCAATGAATGATAATTTTAATAGAAAACCCCACTTATGGATTCAATAGTAATTAAATCATAAAATATTGTATTTCATGGAATAAAAAAGAACTAAAATTCCATGAGTATATAAATTTCATTATTTAAAACCTCAAATAGAGAGTATGTGAATCCCTTAAATGAAATTAGGTGCATATTATAAATTTTGTCTCAATGAGAGGAATTTGAGACATAAACCCTTCACTTTTTGTCCGTAATTCCGTAAATGTTATTTAAAATCTTGAATCATAAAAACATATATATTATTAATTTAATTTATAATCATACTCATATCTATTATCATCTTTACTATTTATAAATAGTCATCCACTAAATGAATTATTTAGATTTTCCACATCAGTGTTTATATTTTTTATCATTTAGATATGTTTCAAAATAGGAATGTTCATATGAATTATTATTCCAAATTTTATTATTATTAGTTAAATAAATATACTTTTTATATTTATTTATAATTATTTATAATGATTCAAATCTAATTAATGAGTGTTTTAGACATTATCCTTGACGATGAAGTCAATAATAAACATGCTTTTGTGATTTTTAATGACTAAATGGCGATTCCTTAATTAATGAATTAGATATTGATATAATATCCAAAGGAACAAAAAATTTATATCATATTATTCTAGTAAATATTTTCTCATATTCATCCATGATTTAAATGCTGATTATTTTTCATGTAGGTGTTTATACCAACCCAAACATGAACCGACCATGATTAGTTGATTATTATGTGATGGTTAATTTTAATATCATTATAAAAGGGATATGATGATATTATATACTATTTATTAGTATGATATATCATAAATAAAATTAATTTGTATACTATTTAGTTAAAATTAAAACATTGTATAATTTTAATAAAATATTACCACTTTGGTAAGAATATTTTAAACAATTAGAATAATTATAATTGTTTTTTGGACATAAAATTAATTGGTTACTAAATTTTTCACTATTGATGCTTAATTAGATTTTAAAAATCTTATTTTTTTTTAATACTATCATTATTGCAAACCTTTTAAGTTATAAAAGAAATAATATGTTACATCATGGAGGTGGTAGTTTATAAAATGCACAAACACATATTTTGTTTTTTAATGAATGTGTTATGTTAATAAATAAATATATAGACCATGATATAGTAACTTTATATATATATATATATATATTATAATAATATAATAATATTATTTTTTATAAAATAAATTTTAATGAATATAAATAAGAAGAAAAATAAATAGTTGATAATAATCACGTCAACGACTTCATATTTCCTTACATGTCACCTTAAAATTTATGGTATTAGAAAATCTATGGGCGAATTGTGAATTATTTTCCAAGGATAAGGCTCTAGGTATAAAAAATTGTAGAGTTTAAAAGAGAAATTATAATTGTATGTGTTTATTGAAGTTCTAATGATGTCACTCTTTTATTAGTGAATGATATGTTAATTTTGGGAGTAACCCTTACATATTCATGAATGTATGGTTACTATTCATTGTCAAATGACATAATTATTAAAAACAAGTTTAGATGAAAATGTATTTGGGTAAAAACCCAAGTTATTTACTCCTTTTTTAGTCATCTTTGAGTGATTTAGGTGTTTTTATTTTAACCTTTTATTTTATACCGTAATTTACTATTACCTTGGTAATTAATTTCTAACCTTTACAAAAAAATTTAATGAAATGGATAAAGATATTATATTTAAACTAATTTTACACTTATAATTTTAAATTTTAATAACATTTAGCCAATGAATATTTCTAAATATATGTAAATTTAATTTTAAAATTTTGACACATAAGAACATAAAAATTGTTCTTTGAGAAGTAACATTTTTATGCATAATATATATATATATATATATATGATAAAATAATATTTGATTATTATTTTAATATAATAAATTGATTTATTATATGGAAAATAAATTATATGTTTCTCTCATGTAATGTTAAAACATAATATCCCATTAAAATACTGGGTTTGATGGAAAAAAATGATTTTATGTTAATATAATATTTTATTTAGTTCTAAAACTTTTTACCTTGGGTATTCAATTTTTAATTTATATTTTAAAATGATTAATTTTTTAACTTATATTCATATTTTATTTCTTAAATGGTTTCCCAGACTTCTATGTCAATCTTATATAATGGTAAAGTCATACAAACTACAAGCTTCATGAAAACTGTAATTTTTTACTAAAAAATGACCCTTGTAGAAAATGATATATATTTCACAATGAAATTATTTTGATTTGATAAATTTTAAAAAATATAATTATATATTCCCATTTCAAATTCTAAAATTTATCATTTAAATAATTCATTCTTTAAAGGATCTTTAAGGAGTTCATATTTGTATGAATTTATGATACTATATTTACCTAATATAGTATAGTCTCAGGTGTTACAATCTCCCCCATATATATTCATCCTAAAAAGGTTTTATATAGTATATATTTACCAAATATGGATACTCTATCCTTGTATCTTCTTTAGCCTCTTATTATTACTCTTCATGTTATTGATTTGTCTAAGGAAATTTTACAAAGTGTTGTCTGATTGCACAATACATTCTCTATCCCATGTCAATAATTTGGAGTGGTTCCTCATTATAATAATATTTAGGCTCCAAATATATTTTCTAATATGTGAGAACATGCTTTTCTGCAAAAAAATTGGCCCATAGTAATGAAACATTGATGTTTTTTTACTTTAGAAAGGTTTGGACACATAGACATTTAGAAATCTAGAACCCAAATTCATTTACTATTTCAAAATGCAAAATGTAACTTTGGCTTGACATCCCCATTGATGAAAATCATAAAATCCCTTCCATGTTGAAAAATTCTATAGTACATGATATTCCATGTCCTTCCATTGAATATCAGAATAACTATTGAGTCTTCAATCAGATGCTTCTTTATGTTACTGAATGGTTTGTAAATTAATAGTCTTATCATCCATAAGCTATAGGATAAATAACATTCATTATCCAACTTCATATAAATTGGATGAATTATGGAACCTATTTCGATAAATTTTTTCATATGGTTCCATATATATGCTCGAATGGAAAATATTATTTTTATGAAAATTACGACAACAGGTATATGTTGATACCATATACCTTCAAAGCCCATAAAACATGATCTCAATGTATATTATAACGTATGGATGGTAATTCTAGACTTCCAATCAGTCTGGGGAAGATATGTGATTCTTAAATGTATCTCAGAGTTGAAATTACTTTTAATGATATTTTAAAATTTCTATACGAACCATGGGATATGATTTGATACAAACAATAGAGGTTCCCCTTAATGAATTATGACGTCATTGATATAGATTTTGGAATGTTTATAAAGGGGTAGATATTATATTATTAAGAATAATTGAGTAGAATTTATAGGATGAATTATTATGAACCATATAATATTATTATTTAATTTTGTATTTGGATGTCTAGTGAAAAATACCACAATAACATTATCCAACATCTATATCGGTATAGGTAGAGGTCGCATGAATCTATTTTGAATTTGACTTCCATACATTTACAATAGCCATACTATGTATCTTGACACATAATCCAAAATCTCCCACTTCATAACATCCCACCTAAAATGTTCTCTTAAATCCTTATACAACTTTTTCCTACTAGTTTTTTAGATAAATTTGAGTTATATAATTCATATAGTAGTTCCCTCTTCAAATATTGTATGAACGGAACACATAACCTCTTTTCAAAATTCAATTATCCATACAATTGATTGAGATGGTATGTTACCCATAATTCAATAAATTAATATTCCCTTGTATGTCATCATAATCATTTTTCGACATACCTATACAATCTAGTAAGAATGGTATTACAATTTAATAAAAAATTAATAATGGTTCCCCTTACCTAGAAATCACCATATCTATATTTATAAGACTTTTATATCCAGGATCCTTATTAATGCATGTGAAGGTAATAGCTCCATGATACCTTCTATATAATCCATTATCCACCTTGTTTATAATCCTAGTGGGGAAGAGTGTGAAGATATTATAGTCCCTAAATAGTTCCTGTCATATTCATTACCTCATTTTGAGCTCATTATGGGATAATATATACTTAAAACTCTTTCTCCCATATATATCTATCAACATTTTAATAATAGTGGTAGTATCTCTATATTTTCAAGTAAAATATTACAACTACCAGCTCAAGGTTATGAGTTGGATAGTTATTTTCATGCATTTTTACATTACATGATGTATAAGAAATAACTATATCATATTGTATAATTACACAACCAAGTCATTTCTTCAACTAATAATAAATAATTAAATAACAGACCTAACCTAATGGTGGAGTTAATAATTCTTTTTTAATTATTCAAATATTAAAATCTTATTTTTTTTCATATATTCTCTTTCCCATGTGAATCTAACCCATTTATGTGATAATTGTTTAACAGGTTGGCCAATTAAGAAAAAATATTTAACAAAACCGTAATAGTAGCATACTATTCCCAGGAATATATTTATAATAGGTATGTTAGATGGTGTAAGAATTATTTTGAAAAACATTCACTTTGTTGGTTCAATAGATATCCCTTCAATAGATGAAATATTTCCAGTAAAAGGAACTTAATTGAGAGAAACATCACACTTACTATTCTTTAATATAATTCTTTTTTTCTAAGGATCTATAAAATTAATTATAGATGAATCTCATGGTATTAATATATAACAGATCGTATCAACATATAATAAATTAATAACACCAAAATGTTATCAACAAACTCCTTGAATTTTCTTTTCATAATATCCACTAAGATATAAGGTGAATTAGTCAATCCAAAAGACATTACCATAAACTCATAATGTTCATAATATTTCGAAATGATATCATAAATATGTCATCCTAATTTATCCATAAATAATGATTAAAAATGTGAATAAGGATGGATAGAAATTATTAGGATCTTTAATGTATATTAAATATGTCATCATTATGTGGTAAATGATAATTATTCCTTATAGTGATGGAATTTATCTCTCTGTAATAGTTTCATAATCGCATAAAGTGATCCTTATTTTTTTAACTAAAATAGGGACCCCCATTGTGAATCACCAAGGAATATACGTATCTTATTACTAAAAACATGTATCTGTTTATTTAAATCCTCCAATTCCATGATTGATATTATATGAGAAGTTTTATATATATTTCATGCATTAGGAATGATATTAATTGAGTACAAAACTTCAATCTCTTGTGGATGACGATGTAAATCTTATAAAAAATAGAAATTAAATTTTTTAACATCACTAAAACCTATATTCTTATGAATTTTTTTCTTATCCATATATTACAATTGATCATCTTTTTACGTAGAATATCATTATGTAGAGATAATGGGTGTGGATCTAAACATTATTTAGATGATTATGTTTCCTATGTCTTGATAAGATATTCCACATCACCGTTAAGAATTAAAATCCTTATCTCTTAGAAATAATTTTTTTTATTATGCATTGAAATACTATGTATACCAAGGATTATTTCAAAGTCAATAATAGGTTTTATTAACAAGTTATCTAATGGGATATTCCCCTGAATCATAATTTAAACTACCTTACATGACATTGTTTCTATAAGTTACCCACAAGGTGACTTAATTGATAACTCAATTCAATTATTATAGGAAAATATATTATATTTTTGGAAAACATTTAGATATAATGGAGTCATAAAATATAGAATCAAATAAAAAATTATATAACTTTGAGGTAATAATTAAACTAACCTCCACCACATCATCACAAACATTGACTTAATCTGTGGTAACTACATAAGATTGTCCGTTATCCGTTAGATATTTATTTGGATTTTTTTGGATATTTGGGGAATTTATTTTAATAATGTCCATCATACCTAAAATTAAGTCATTGAGAAGCAATATATTTTTAATTTATCTAGTATTGGAGATCATTATATACTTTTTCTCTATAATTGTATTAAATGATTTTTCCTTCCTTGTAATCCCATAGATGTTTATTCCATTATTTATCACATGATGTAAATCTTATTATTCCTTTCTTCCCATTAGTCTCATTGTTCTTCTAATTATTCCCAACTAACATATTCAACTCCTGATTTCCCTTGAATAGATAAATTCTTGAGAACTCATTTTCTTACATAATATATCTCGATAAAATATCATAATATGACTAAAAAATTGATAGATAAATTCTCTTTGAATGCTCAAATATAACACATTAATGAAATTATAAATATTTATTACTAATATATTTAAATTATAAATTGTTTGAAAAGATAACCTTGTAATGTTCTCTTTATATGCCAAAAAAAATTCATCCTCCATTTTTGTAATGAAATATATTTCCATTTAAACTCTTTTATCACAAGGAATGTATTTTTAATATAATAACTCCCTAAATATTCCCTATTCCATGCACTCAATCTCATATTAATATTTAGTAGTTTGAATTAGTGACAACCTTTGGTATTTATCTACAATTGTATGATATATTTCAATAATGAATTTTTCATTTTCCCTAATTACCAATGAGATAAAGATACTATCAGGGAAATTGATCCAACATTTAGATACCAATGGATTAATAGTTCCACTAAATGTTATTTGTTTTGTATAATGTGATACAACATAGCTATACCAAGTTGTGGATCAAAAAATATGTTCTTTGTGAGAAATTTTGTTTGTCTTAACCTGGGTTAACATCCCAAAAATGGTTGTGAATTGATTGGTTCTAACTCTATATTTGTGAGTTTTTAGGGGTAATATCTCCGAATTAACTAAGAATTTTGATATAGTTCCCATTCCTCCCTTTATTATCAATATTTATGTAATGTAACACATAAAATTATAGCATGATATTGTAAAACAAAATTACTACATTGTTATCTAGAGTTTTTTCTAGAATTAATGAGGTATTTGATAGTATTTTTGATATCTTAATTGGATTATCTAAATCAATTCACCAGGGTTTCGACTAATCCTCTATTTAATAATAACTATAAAATATCAAACTTGAGAAACCACGTAGAATATTGTAATATTATATTATTAGTAAAAATTACAAGAATTATTGAGGAATGGAATAGTTTATTAATCATGAAAGACTAAATGCATACATAAATTTCACTTGATTAACATAATATACAATATGAACATATTGAGAGAACATGAATAACACTTCCCTCATATTAATAAAAATTACACATAGTATTCCTCTAGGATTCATAAAAAAATAGTAAAATAAGGGTGATATAAAATTATTAGTTAGGTTGTGAAAAGAATATAATATTATATATTATAATCATAATATAAGTAATATGGATGTAATAACTGAATAATATTAATCTTAAATCAAATAAAACATATATAATTATATATCCATGTAAATAAATGAAATAATCGTTATCTATAATCATTGTTCTCAAATTGGTGGAATGTATACTGGTGGACATCAAAGACATACAATAATGGCCTTGTGGAAAACTTTTTACATTTCTTTAGGACTGTAGTAATGATATTATCTTTTAATGATAATAAAAAATCATCAAAACCAACCCTTTTTTGAATCATGAGTATATTTGATGCATCAAGGGGGTATATAATGTCGACCAACACCCTTCACATGCCTATTTCTAATTAATTGACCATAATAGTGATCAACACCATTGAGAAAATTCTCCAAGGGACATATTAGAAAAAAACCTGGATATCCATATAATGAGAGACAAAAATAGAAAATTCTTCCTCATTGAATAGAAAATTTGTTTGTCAAAAAGAATATCCCATAATAAACCTGGAATCTATGGGGTACTGTCAATGTAAAATGGATTAACCTTATCGAGGAAATATACTGGAAAGGGTGCATAAAAATTTCTAGGTTATATATGGAATATGTTCATTTGATTCAATAGATTCCATGATAAAGAGACTATAGAAATGTGAGAAACAATCCTTCATCATGGTTTTTTAAGATCATGTGAAAATTAAAAATCATATCCCATTAGTTGTCACTTGTTATGTGTGAAATATTAGGCCCACTGATCATGAATCAAGATGATGATTTATTCAATTCTAAACTAACCATTTTGGAGGTGATTTACCCTGAAATCAACATTTCCACATATGCATCCACTATCCAATATTCATACAGGCTTGTATTTTCCTATAAATTACACACACTTTTAATTTAACAAAACATAGTATGATTTTTACAACATGGAAAAAGTTAAATTTGAATAAAAAATATTAGATATGGATAAAAATATAGATATTTAAATCTATTAAATTGCATGACTAACATGTAAAAAATTATTCCATGGAATTTCATTCACCATACAAAAGAAAATAGGAGGTACTATAACTTGATTCCTAATGAAGGAAAATTGATATGCAAATCCACTAATTATAGATTAAATAGAATTTAAATCATAAACTATTAGAATATAGAGATTAATAATGATTTTAAAATGCACAAAATAATGTAATTTCATGATTTTACATCACAAAAAGTTTTTATGTACACCACATAATGAATTTTAGTTGTATAATATAAATTATGTTACAAGGAGAGGAATTTGAGATGGAAAATCCTTTACCACTTTTCACGGATTACATGAATATCCATTAACAACATTTATAATGAAAGTGACTATTTTATTCACATAATTTAGAACCTTTTTTGTATCTATTTTAATCAAAACCATTCATAAGTATTATTTCTCTAAATTAATTTTTTTGATTCTCTATATTAGTGTTTATAGTTTTCATCATTTGTATATGTTTCATAATAGGGGTCATAATAATCCTTATAATACCAATGGGTAATATTAATAAATCATTAATTTAAAATTTAAGGATTATTATTTATAATTTATGATGTTTGAGGTCCATTTATTTGTTGTTAAGACATTATCCATGAATATAAAGTCTATAATAAACACAATTTGAGGTTTTTTTATGAATGAAGGGTAGTTCATTAATTGATGACCTAGATATTGATATAATATATTAGCAACCAAAATTAATAATTACACAAACATTAATATCATATTATACCTATTAATATGTTCTCTTAGTCATCCATGACAAAAATGTATATTTTTGTTCTAGTACATGGTTAAATTGAACCAATCATGAACCAACCATGATTAGTGGAAGATTATGAGATATTTTAGTTGTAATGTCATTATAATATTAGTATAATAATAATAATATATATTTTTATTATTGTGATATATGATAATTATAATGAATTTTAATAATATTTAATGGATATTAAAAGATTACTCAATTTTAATAAAATATTGTCCTCTTAATGTAATTATTTTAGAGGATTAATCTAATGCTGATTGTTTATTAGACATGTAATTAATAGGATATTAAATTTCAAACATAAAAACCTTAATGATATCAAAAAAAAATATTTTCCCATTAATTTCATCATTATATCTAGAAGTGTAAGGCGGTGGAGGAAAATGAAACATGTTACATCGTGGATGCAGTTTTCTTCACAACACACAAACAATTTTTTTTCCTAATGGTTCGGGTATATGGATTAATAATGATAATAACATTATTATAGTAATATTAATGTATATAAATGATAATAATAGAATTATTTTAATGAGTATAGAAAAATATTTAATAATGATATTAAATAATATAACTAAGTACTTGATAATACTCAAGTTGGGGACTTGATTTTTTCTTGGATGTATTATTGAATTTGAAGGGATTTGGATAGTTATGATTTACTATAGTCATAGGTTCTATGGATAGGGTTATAGGGAGGTAAAATTTGTATAGTTTCAATGATAAATTCTAATGGGAGAAATGCCTTGAAATTGTGAAGATTTTACCCTTTTATTAGTGAAGGGGAGGGTAGTTTTAGGAGTAACCATTACATTTTCTATATTTTAATGTTAGTATTAATGTTTCAAAGGCCCTAAAATGAAAAAAATACGATACAAATTGTGGGTTGAAACTCAACTAAATCAATCTTTATGGAGACATATTAGGATTCATTAGCATTTTTATTTTAACTTTGGTAATTTTAAACGAATTTACTTTTTCCACGGTAATTAGTTTATTGAATTAATAATTTATTTTAATAAAATATTGAATCTCCTTTGAAAATATATGATTCAATGAATATAATAATAATAATAATAATAATAATAATATTAATGTAACATTTTAATTAGTTCTAAAAATGTTTTCCATATGTCTTATATGTTCAATGAATGCTATGAAATATATAATGTTATTAATTAATTTCATAGTTTATTAAATAAAATGTGTTCTAGACATATATTTCATTCTTTTAAAATTATAAAGTCATACAATATATAGGTTTTATAAAAAACATAACTTCCAAATAAAATATAACTTTTAAAAAATCTCATGAATTCAAATTATGATAATTTTAATATGGTGAATCAAAAAGTGGAATTAGATTGTTCTATTTCAAAATAAAAATTATATTTTTAATATAATGTTATTACTAAAGGCTATTTAAAGGGTACATTTATGAAATAGTACCATCTATAGTAGAGCGTAAGGTGTTTCTTTCATGTTTTTCTAGAGAAGTATCATCATTGGATATCTATTAAGAATAATTGAAAAAACCTCATAATAAAAATAAACTTTATCCATGGGATCTGGACACCACACACACAATCTATATGGAAACCATTTCAGTCCATATCTTGGGAAATACCAGTTATAAGGGGACATTAAGTCGACATAAAAACAAATTCTTCTCCATCCTCTTACTCAAGGATAGAGTGTGGGGTCTTCCTTGTTTCCTTAAGACAAAAAGAATCTCCCTCTCTATGATAAACCCAATAACCCATTAAACTAGCTTCTCAAGAAACCCTAATATATCCACACACATTTTCCCATAGAAACCGTCTCAATCACTACACCAATATTATACTACAATGATATTATCAACCAATTTGGTGTCAATATCCTTGAGGTGAATGAATTTCTATGAATCTGTATATCATACTAGGAGAGTTTACTACACAAATTACACTCTTTTTGTATGTCTTGTAAACTCAGTTGATTTCATAATAAGATATTCCACAATATAATAGAAAGAAAGATTCATCCCACCCATTTTAACACTGTTATAATTATCTCATCATTCTTCTATGTAACATTAGAATATCATCCACAGAATGTATATTAAAGAATAAATCCAACATTCAATAAAACATTAACATGTTTAACCCTTTAAAAGAATCAACACACTCTTCTAAACTTATAGAATGTGAATTCTCATATGTGAACATAGCTCAACCAGACTTTCTACTAATGTAGACAGGTACTCAATGTAAACTATTCATAAGTTGTCCTTTTTTCAACAATAGGTATATCACTTTCTATTGAAAAAGGAACAACCTATTCAACTTATGTTCCAGCACATCACAAAAAAATACAATCAATACTCGGAGTGGTGGGTACCATTTCACCTCTTTTCAAACAAGAACAATTTCTCAAATAAAACTATTTTTCCAATAAGGATAGACTCACTTCACACAATGGAGTGAGTGAAATATATCCACCATAAGAGGAAACTATATAGATAAATACGGTGTTTCTAGAGTTTCCATTATTTTTTTAATAGATGAACATATATTGGAGGATGATTATATCATTACAACATAGGCTATTATGATTGTCCATGAAGAACATAAATGAATTATATCCTAAATTGTTATGGTTGATTTCCAAACATGACCACCCATCACCCACATCATACCATTTCTCATACTATCAACACTAGATTTATAATTGGAAATAATTGATGGTGGTGTCCATGTGAGTGGATCAATTCATTATCCATTTTAGAATACTCTTGATCCATTGGTTGATCCACAAAAAATAATTCTCCATCAAAAAAACACCTCATAAGGAATCTTCATCTCATGTAGAGGTTTAATATTTTAATCCTACCTACCATTTGGGAGGACTATTTGTGACACCACTATCTATCATCAGGTAAAACATCATCATTTTCCAAAACTAGGGTACAACTACATGACATTATCAATAAAAATATTCTTAATTTAAGGATTTTGGAATTAGTAGTTCTTTCGGTATAGAGAAAAGAAACTAAAAAATAATCTATAGACTCCTCCCAATAAATGATATTTAACAATTTCACCATAAAAATAATCAGATAACACCTAAATATTTCTATAGTCATTTATTCATACATGGTAATTTTTATACCACCCTACAATGTGTTGTCCATCATCCAATATAAATAATTCTATAACAAAGCTCAAAATATATACATGGAAGATAGGACATGCTATAAGTTTACAAAAAAACAATAACCCCTAATGGATCTTGGAATGATGATTAAATAATGATATAAGAATAAACACATAATCAATAAAATTTTGAATCATATAGGAATTTATGTCTTATAATCTGACCAAAGCTCTTTCTTCCAATGATAAGGATAAACTTATAAAATCTCAAGGCCTCTACAATCGAATAAATGCAACATATACAGTCTATGCATGTACCTTAAATTTAAATCTGAACTACTGTCCTCTCCAATATAAATATCCAAAACAATAGCGAGAGGGAATGATATAGCACAGCAGATATCTAGGAAATAAAATCTCTCAATTGAGTCTCAAAAGACACTTCTACCATGTTAACTAACTATTGGTTAGATTAAAAATTGTAGGCATTGGATTTTCAAATCCAGGTATACACATAAAATATGGATATCAATTGGTAACAACCTTCATTAAATAGGATGAAGCCACAAGTATTAGAGTATATCTGCATGTGATGAGTTGTAAATGGAGTGAAAATTTATAAATGCATGTTAAATGATTCAAGAAAATACCATAAACACACCTTGTAATGACAAATCAATGATCTAGATCAACTATCACATTACCAAAGTTCTATTGAAATGATATTATGGTCTAAAAACTTGTACAAGTTTCCCTATTCTAATTATTTAACTATCCCCGCTAAAATTAATTCTATAATTTCTAAACTATTGATTACATTACTATTAACTCCAAACTGAGTCATAAGGATAAACCTGATTTGATACCACTATGTCATGATAAGATCTATTGGGGCCCTTCCGAAGCTGGTGGATAGTTGAGGGACCCACCCAAAGCCCACCTCTAATAGTTTAGGTGCTGGTTACTAGAAGTGAGTAGGAATATTTTTTAAAATGGTATGTCTTTTTCTATAAAAACCTATAGCAGATACACATATCCAATTCATAAAATGCAAAAAATAGTAGGATGATTATATATAATCAACTAAATGTTGTGTAATACAAGAATAATAATATAAGTATATCTACATACCATAATGTTAATATAGGAGAACTAGAACATCTTTAATGCCTATAAAACACAAGGTATTGATAAGATCCTTCTGGAATAAATGTCTACTGAATCATAGTCTATCTATAGAAGAAACTACCAACAATATGAATCCCCATTATCTAGAATGAATCAATAAACCTCTCTAGAAACAAACTTATAACAATAAATTATAGATTTCCATTTACATAGATCATATCCGAACATGCATGTTCACTATATAGATACATCACATGTGGGAACAAGTCCAATGTAGTGGTGAGTATAAACACGTCTAGTAGGATGCCTTTAAAACCACAATTGGATTATAACATACATAGTCAAATCGTAACTCTTAGGATTAAAGAGTGTCTTGGAGGATGAAAGGAAAAAAAATCTCAAATATTATCAATCAGTAGAAGTACTAATTGAAATGAAAATCCTTGCTCATGTTAGCTCCAAACCTAGACTTCCATAACATATACGCAGGAAGGGTGAATAAAAACTGATCAGTCCAATGAAAACGAATATATTGACCACTGCAACATCATATCTCTTAGGAAACCCCTATGTTTCCATGGAATTACATGTATCTATGAATACCTCAATCATTCTTACTACCACACCACTACCAAACACTATTAAGGGTATATTTTTCATAATATAAGTATTCTATATTGTGAAGGGAGTATCGACCCCTCTAGTCCAATCATGTCATACCATCTAATAAGAACCCATCTATTAGGAACCATCTTGGGAACCCTAGTAACTTGATAATGGATCTTGTCCTGCCATGGACTGAAGGGTGTTCCTGATTCCTACGTTCTAGCAAATGTCACTTAGAAACATAATAAATGAAAGTAGGAATGTTTTTTTTCCAAACATTCATGGATGAAAATACAAACAAGTCAGAATTCATATAAAAGTATCTCCATTGGGAGTGGTGTACCAAAAGTCAAATGGGTATAATCGACCTAAATTACTTCAAAAAAGTACAAGTAAACATGAAAAATTACCATGTCCCAAAATAATCCACTCAAAAACTCCATTGACCAATAACTAGAAACGCATCCAAGTGGTTCTTATCCCTACTCAAACCTCGAAGGAGATAATATAAAAAAACATGAAGGTACTTGAAAGGTGTGAGATGAAATACTTTTAGGGTCTCACCAAGGATTCTGTAAAATATTTAAACATTTATATAAACGTTCAATGATATTTTAATGTCAAACAAATAGGTTTTTCATTTCAAAATAACATTTCAAAAAATCAAGCTTTACATTTCAAATATTGGAAATCTGTTAAAAAATGGATTAAATAATCATTTTATATAAAATAGTTTAAATAAATTCACATGACATGTAAAATAGTTGTAATTTAGTTGCATACATTTATATCTTAAAAATAAACATGTGACAAACATGTTCATCTTCCAAGAGGTATGACATTTCCTGGTTATGGGATCCTAATACACTTATGTGATAAAAACTGTAATGCAAACAAATATCCCTCAAAAATAGAAATATAACTCTCATCTATGTCCTAATGAAAAATTATATTCACTAAAATAATGATTTTTAGTGTTGTAAAATTTCAAATTGGTTATAGGAAATTCCCTTCCTAGAATTTGTGTCTAAAAAATCACTAACTACCTAGTCTTGAATGCGATCCTCTACAAATGAATGATGGTGTTTATATTTTAAGAAACCATAAAATAAAAATAAACCCAATTATCCCATTTCCAATATTTATATATTCCACTTAAAACCCAAATGCAGTTTTAATCAAAAAATTCATTTTCATGAGATAAAACCCAAATGATTATATAAAAACAATTTAAAGACATTTTACACTGATAAGAATTTGAAATAAATTCACAATTAAATATCACAATTTGGTTTCCCTAATTAAATTAAAAAACTAAAATTGATCTAATTTCTATCAATTTTATAATGTATATTCAAAAACCTAAATCTCCCTAATTATCCATAAATTTCACAATCACATCCTAATTCAATGGAATTCTTGGTTTTCCAAATTTCATGATAAAATTAAATTTCCAAGAATCTCAATAAATTTGAATTGGGGTTTTAAATCAATTAATTGAAATAAATATCTTTTATAAGTGAATTTGAATTTAAAATAAATATTTTATTTGAAATCATTAAATATTTGTTTAATTAATATGGGGCATGCTGATGGAATCACATACTGTTGATCACTGGATCATAAAACTCCAAATTCTAATTGGTATTTTCCAATAAAGAATATGGACATCGGAATACAGGAGTCACACCTAGTTCCAATATCTAGAATTAAGGTTATTAGATATTCCAATCGACACATAAATCCACATAATCCAATATAGTAGAATATATATTGTGAGAGAATTATAAAGAGAAGAGGAAAATAACCACGAAATGAATTAAGGTATTATAAAAAGATTTAAACCACTTTTGGTAGTGTTCTAAGGGTCCATGAACTACTCTTGGGATCCTCCAAGAATGAGTTTTTTTTCATATGGGTCATATAGGTCTTTGGGATGTCTAAAAAGTTGGGTTTATGTATTTTAAAACCAAAATTCAGTTTAAAAAATCTCATACCAAATGTTAGCTGGGCATGGCTACACTTTTTGACCAAACCATGTGCTATAGTCATATACCCATTTTTAATGGGTAGAACAAATTATCCTATTATGGAACATGGAATGTAAACCATACAATGACTATGAAAAAATCTCACATCCTCAATTTTTATGGTTTTCTCCAGCAGGACACACATGTTGGGAAAAATATGCACCAACCGTGACCAACCAATAAATTTTCATCATTTTAAAAGTTTTCACTTGAAAAACCTTCAAACGAAACACAATAAAATCATGATTAAAAAATTAGTTTAAGAGTACATAAAAATTGTAACATGTTATTATACCTCCCCACCATAGAATGTTTTTGTCCCTAGAAATACTATTCAGAGGGTTCCATGCCAAAACGATGATGCCACATCTCTCCCATTAGTGAATCCCTCTACCACATATCAGGATTATTATAACTACACTTCCATGAAATGAAAAAAAATTATCAGCCTCCCATAATGTACCTTGTTTTTAGAGTCAACAATCCTTACTTGTCATTTCGTTGTGGATAAATCAGGTCCATACACAAGATCAGTACAGTTCAAAACATGTGATGGATTAAATATATATTTTCATAACTCAGATACATGGAACATGTTCTGTATCATTTCCAACATTGGTGGAATTACTAACTTTTGAGCTACTATTCCAACATTCCCAACAACCTTGAATGGTCCCAAAAATTGTAATAATAATTTCCCTTATCACCCAAGTCATCGATGGCCCAAACGGGGAGAAACATTCAGGAACACTTGTTCACTAACTAAGAATTATAAAGGGATGTGATAAGGATCAACCTAAGATATATACTAGTTATGTGTTGTAAAAATCCTCTAAAAAATCAATTTATTCGTTAATATCATCTCATGATCCATTCTTTTCCAACCAAGGAATTTTCACCAATTTCAGACCATCATAATGGAGATCTGTAAGGCGAACCATTCATGGCCTCAAAGGGAGTCATTTTGATCCTATATTGATAGCAATTGTTAGAAGAAAACATAACCAATCACAGTTGATAATCCCAAGTGACAACATAGTCAAGAACACAAGCATGGATCATATTATCAATAATATATGTATATCATTATTTTTGGACATCATATTGCAGATGAAATACCATAATAAAATAGACCTAATAACATAGTGCCCCTTGAATTACTCTCTAGAAGGTAGATATAATCTTTATATATCTATTTGAAACTATAGAAAGATGAACTCTATGAAAATGAAAAATATAATTTACATAGAAGTTTCTCGACCCCACAACATTCATTGTATCATGAATTGGTATAAAGCGATCCATTTTTGTTATTCGATTGATCATAATCCATATCACATTATTATTATTTTGAGTGCACAAAAACCCAACCAAAAATTTCATATATATATCATCCCACATCCATGTTTTCATAGATGTGGCTAATGAAAACATGAAGGTTTCTCGTTATCTCCCTTGAACTATTAGAAACTTTATTGATGAGAGATAAACTAATAAATTTCTTACCCCATCCATGGCCAGTAGAACTGTCACTACATGTCATAGAATATCATTGTGGTTACTAGGAGTATATCCCACTACAAATTATGGTAATACACCATCAAATATTTACATACCACTAAATAAAGAAACATCATTATTACAATATATTATAATTCCCTATTTGTAGAACGACCAAAAAATAATGACCTCCCATCATAATGAGCGAATCAAATTCTATGAAACTCTCCATCTAGATGTTGATCCTAAAAAATCACCTCAATAGGAGAGAATTCCAACTGAAATAGGACATGAAAACCTTGTCCTGTGATACCCAAACATCAAAATGAAACTATGAAATTAAGGCCATCATATTCCAATTGTTAGAAGATTCGTTTACTGCATAGGTAGAAATTTTACTGCACAAAGCATCTATGGTGACATTCCCTTTCCCCGGGGTATAGGAGATGCCAAAGTAAAAAGGCTTGAGGTATTCCTCCCAATAACTCTAATAAAAAATAAATGATTTTTGAGATTATATATAACTCAAGATCTTGAGTTATGAAAATTGGTAAATCCTTTCTTCCTAATTGTAATTCATCATACTACTAATATAATTCATCATAGAATCATCTTTTAGGACATGGGTTTGATAATTATTCTCATGTGTAATAAGATGATGATATCCATATGCAAAGACATGATTATCCTATATAAGGACACAACCCAAATATAAACCTTATGCATCCCAAAAGACCACATTTCCCTACCCAACCTTTATATGATTCAACACCAGTTCAATCATCAATATATGTTTTAGCTAAATAAAAGTAATTTGAAAATTTTCGTCCTAAGAAAACATTACCCCCTTTTGAGTAAGAGAAGTCTTCAGAGAATCCAATTTTTATAATTCCTTAACTAACCGGTGAAAATTACCAATGAAACCCAAGAATATTAGAATCATGAATATATTTCTCTTTGGATCCCATGAAATAAGGGCTTAACCTTATCAAGGTAATCTGAAACACCATTTTATGTCACCACATGTTACAATAACTTCACTTCCCAACTCTATAAATTACATTTTGAATGATTGGCATAAAGTTGGTGAATTCTCAATAATTCCAGAACTACTCATGGATAACACAAATGATCCTCCTTAGTCATAGTGTAAATAAGGGTGTAATCCTTATAGACTATGATGAAGGAATCAAGATACTCATGGAATATAATATTCATCAAATACATAAATACTACAAGAGCATTGGTTAGACGAAATGAAATAACAAGGTACTCATAATTTCCTTAACTTTACATATTGTAAGTTTTTTGAATGTCATATTCTTTAATCCAAGACTGAAGGTAGCCAGATCGAATATCGATCTTTGAGAACCACTTTTTCCATTTCAACTAATTAAAAAATCATTAATCTTGGACAATAAATACTTTTTCTGTATTGTAACTCAATTGATTTTTTGATAATAAACACAAAGGTTAAGTGAACCATCAGTATTGTAATAAAAGAGAATAGGCTTTGTCGAATGTTACATAATTAGGCATATAATTAAATTATCTAGTGATATTAAAATTGAGTCTAACAAATAAGTTGATAGAAACCTCCAACAATATTACCAATATAAGACTAGAGAAGTTAGAAGGAAACACATCAAGAAACTCAAAAACAATGAGATGTAGGTCACCCCTAAACTATTTTTTCTCTAGATCAAACCTATTTCCCATTCTCCCTAAATGATATGAAAACCCCCAATGGGTGTAGTAATGGAGAACTATTGAAGATAATAAAAAATCTAGGATTTATTAGAAATGATATAATCCATATTCAATATCATGTCAAGTGGTTTCATTTCATGAAACAAATAAATTCTAGAAAGATCAACATATGATAGAGAAAATAGAACGAGTGGAACTACGAAACCCCTGATACCACTTCATACCAAAGTGTGTTATGATTTCTATTACATAAGATAAAAACATTGCAGTAATATTATCAAATTATCGAAACATTTTTAAATAAAAAAGTTAGATGAACCAATAAAAAAAGTAGTCACTAACGATGAATATATATTTATAGTACCTATCATGGTTTGTATACCCGTATGTACTTCCTATGGAGACTATTACACTATCTAAGGAAGCTTCATTCCACATTCCTAATTATGTAACCACATCGACCCCAAAACATATGATTTATCTTCAATTTTGGAGTGATATTATGATCTTGTACCATTGTTGGAAGTGAAATATATATGGATGAACTTCTATCAGTGACCCGAGAATACATATGAGACACATATCATGGATGCCTCAGTGAAAGACCTCTTTTAATACTTGGGATTTCCACATTGTAAACTAATCAATGGACCTCTTTTAGGAACTGCAGGAGGTTTAGAATAACCCAGCCGTTGAAAACCACTATGTGAATCATCACTGTTACTCTTTCATTTGGACTATTTTTATCCACTAACTTGAAATAATGAATCCTCCATCGTCCCTAATATCCAAAACAACTCCATTTCGACCATCATCAGTCTATCCATCATATCAACATAAGAGGGAATCTTCAGTATGATCTCTTGAGATATAATATTGTATTTTTGTCCCCACTCAATCCTTAAAGCCTTCATATTCTCCTCCAATACTATCTCTGTTGGAATCTACACAATCTTAGAAAAATAGTTTTCATACTCGGTCAAGGAAATATTGACTTGCTCATGTTTGAAAAACTCCATAGCCTTGGCCTGCAACATTGAATCTAAAGAGAATGTGTAGGTGAATATCCTAAATGAGAGATGGTGTAAGTGAATATCCCAAAGAATGGATACTATGCATGATCACCTCAACCAGACTTTAGTCTACATGAGGATTGACTCATTTTCGTTCAATAGTATCTTCACCATATATATGATTCACACATATTCTCATAGGAATGATTCTTAAAAACATCAACAGACAAAAAAGAAGACATCAAATTAACACTGAAACTGAGAAAATAGGGAAATTAATCCCCACAAAAAGATAAATAATATTTGGATTTTCCCTATCCAAATGAAAAGTAGGGAAAACTATAACTAATTATCAGGAAGACTTTCCCAAACCACCGCTGGTGACTTCACAATATCTGATGTGACATCTATCATGAAACGTAATCGAAACTACCTACCAAGTCCTGATAAAAATACACAAATTCATACAAACATCAAGATAGAAGCTCAACCTAGAGTTCTGATACCACATTTCCATGAACCATCCCAAGTACCCCAATAACCCGATAATTGAGCTAGTCTTGACATGGCCTAATAGTCATTCCTAATTCCTAGAGATCGGCGACAAGTACCTGGTATAGAAAACATGAAATTGGGAATTATTTTTCTATAGGAATTACAGAAGTAAAGAAAATGTGAGTATTCATAAAAAAGATACACTATAAGGAGATGTTTAGCAGATGTGAAATTGGTATAATCAACCTAAAGAACTATAATAATGTACAAGAAAACATTAAATACTACCCATGTTACATTATAGACAACTCACCAAGTCTGTTGATAAATAGCTAGAACCACCTCCAAGTGATGATTTACCCTTTTTCAAACCTTGAATTAGATAATCAACAAACACCTGAAGGCATGGGTAGGGTATGTGCTAAAATACCATTATGGTCTCACCAAAAATTACATAATATATTAAAACATTTAATTAACTAATTAAATAAATTTCAATGTCAAATAAATAGTTTTGAAATTTAAAAATATTGTATAAAAAATAATATTATTATCATTTAAAAATATCGAAGAACATTACATAAATGGATTAAGAGAACATTTCATATAAAACGGTTTATATAAATTTAAAGTTCATTTAGAATAGTTTTAAAACCTTGGCATATATTTATATCACAAATATAGACATGAGAGAAACATGTTCATCTTCTAATTTGTATGATAGTTACAAGTTATGGTATCCTCACACAGTCATGTGATAATAACTTCAAGTTATATAAACATTATTTAACATTGAAATGTTATGACAGATTTTTTTGTTCTGAGGAATAACATGTGCTACTATAAATATGTATTAGTGTTTTAAAATGTCAATCTGAAGCTAGGTCATCTCCACCCTAGCATGTTTTGTCTAAATAACACAACAACTAAAAATGATTTAATATGCTCAAGTACAAATCAATGATGATAATTTTATATTATAAAACCATAATATTTAATAAAATCCCATTATACCATTTCAAAATTAAAAATTTTCCATTGAAAAATACAAATGATTTCATAATTGATACATGAATTTTCAAAGATAAAACCCAATGGTATCTATCAAAACCATTTAAACCCATTTCCCCAAAATATTAATTTGAACTAAATTAATAATTCAATTGAGGAATTAAATTTTCAAAATTCAGTTCAAAAAATTAATTGAAACAATTTCCATCAATTTCAAACCTAAAATTCTTCAATTTAAATCTCCACAGTTTCTTTATAAATTTCAAAATCCCAACCCAAATCAATGGAATTGGGGGTTTTCTCAATTTCTTGGAAAATTATTTTCCAAAAACACAAATTCAAAGAATTGGGTTCAAAAATCAATAAATTTATATAAATATCATTAAAAATAAAATTTTAATTCTAATCAAGAAATTTAGGGTAAAAACCAATTGTGCATCATGACAGAACCACCTACTGTAGATCACTGGATATTAATACTCCAAACCCTAATCGAGATTATCAAATGTAGAATAGAAAAAACAGTTACCAAGAATCACACCAAGATCCAAGATCTAAAATATTGTTTATTTTATCTACTAATCAGTACATAAATCCCCAAACCCATAGTTAGGATAAGAGAGATAGGAATATAATGATAGAGGGAAGAGGAATCTCAATAGGAGAGGATCAAAAATTATTTTTCATGCTTCGATCCAATTTCAAGAAGGATATAAGGTCCTATGAACTACTCTTTAGAGCCTCTCTAGAATAATAATTCACATATGGGTTGTATAACTCTTTCAAGAGTAAAATAATAGGTGTTAGGGAATTTTAATTCTAAAATATAGATTAAAAATTATCATATGTATGGTTATCTATGTAGGGTCACATGATTAGTCCAAACCATGCCCCCTCTCCATGCAACCATTTTAAATTAGATACACTATTTATCCTAAGATGTTTCATGGTTCATAAAACATCTGTGAGTCATGAAAAACCCCATTTACTTCATTTGAATGGTTTAGATAAAATGTAATCCAATCTTGCACAAACCTAAAATATTCAAAATTTCTAATGTTTTCACCCAAAACAACCCGAAATGAACCCAAATCAGTGAAATATTAAATGTGTGGGTTTGGTGTACCTGAAAACTAGTAACATGATCTTAGACCTTCTATCACTTTCAAATATCCCATATGACCAACCACGAATCACAACGTAGGATCCCAGACCTAATGTAGATAGTGGGTATACGGTCTCCATCATCTGACTTATACAAGACAAGAAAAGTATTGTAACCTCAATATATAGATCACAGAACATAAAATATCCTAGATAAATGGGGGGAATAAAAACATCAGTAAAGGACCCCATTCCATGATAAATATTTCTATACATGGGTAATGCTGACTCTGAAAGTAGAAAATTATGTGCACTACATATATGGGGGAATACTAACCCTATGTCATCAATAATTATAGTATCCTACACCCTGAATAAATGGTGGAATTACCAAACCCACTTGAAGATTGTTCATGACCTTAACCGTAAGAGAACTACACTTTAAGGGGTTATCATCCTTATAACATTGTGATAATCACATTTTACCCCATTCATAGGCCCTATAGATATGAATGGAATAATTTTCATTGAATATCTCATACTTTTTATTTGATATCAGTGGGTAGGCCACCACTGTGTTATAAGTTATTAAAAATTTAGTAAATAGTATATACAATCATGAATAGATTCATGAGAAATAATGTATTTGGTAATATAAGGGGACAAAAAAAATACATAGTGTGATCAAAAGAGGTGCACAATGAATAAAATCTCACCAAACCCTTCCCGATGTATTGTACCACCACAAGATATGTGAATATTATCATAAATTATGTGTGGGTTTGGATTACATACAATGTAGGGATTGATATTTACCTCGTTGTGTACTCTATAAATAGGATTACTAACCCATGTAGAGGTTCACAACATATGGGTTAATTCACATTGTGTGTTGATGAAAATAGTCTTCTATATGTGTACTCTATGAACACACTGATCTAGATGGATAAGTGTGAACATCATGTGGTTCATACTTCATAAAATGTGATAATTAACATAATTTAAACCCTATATTCAACCACTCTTGAGGTATAAAAAAGTGTTGTTACAAACTATAGATCATGTAGTTGATAGTTTCAGAATAAGGTTTCTCTATGAAAATATTTTCACCATTACTATAAATTTCACCCAAAATCATGAATAAATCAATGATGGCCACCTCAATTCAAGTATAAACCTCACTGTAATTTGATTTTAAACTACCAGTCATAGAATGAAAACACTCATGCCAAAGTCCATCATTTCCACACAACCCAACTTAAAGAAAAATCATTTTACGTTATATTATTGTCCTAATCCACCACCATATTCCATTAATATCTCATTTACCATGGTCTCTAGTGTTTTCATGAAAACATAAACATAAACCTGTGAGGTTTTTCATTGTTTGAGCTATATAGTAAATAGACGAACTGACAATTGAATTGTAACCCTCAATGAAGTATGAAAAGAACATGTTGAAGATATCTATAAAATCAAAAATGTGAATAATATAATTGGATATTGTGAAACCACCCATAAATCATGACTTTGGAAACTAATTTCATAGTTTATAAAAAATCATATTCATTATTTATAAATACCAATTAAAAATTATTAAATTGGGGAAATTTATTGTTCAATGATTCGATTGAGGATTTAGAGAACTATCATTGACCACACTCAATAAAATCCTGATGAATAGAGATAATAAAATATAAAAATTCCTCATCTTTAAGGAAAATCACAAGTTTATGAAATTAATTATCACTATTATAGGATTTTATCATCATTATTACTATATATTTGATCCTCATCCTTCAATATATCATCATCCTATAAGTTCCAACTTCATATACCTCCTCCCATATCTCAAGGGTTCCCATTTTTTAAAATGTATAACCCAAGTGAGACCACGTAATGGGTTTTATAATGTTATATTTATAGAATTTCTACACAATGAAAATAAATTAGTAAATCAATTAATTTTATTAATTTAATCAACCTAGTATGATGAATACCCAATAATTCATATGTGAATGAAACTAACAGTGATTATAAATAAAACGCATCATCTCTCACTCAAACATGACCAGTTTTTATAATTATGAGACGTTGTTTTAGAGATATAAGTAATCAACCTCAATAAATCATGTGAGGACTATAAATAATAAAATAATTTCAATGTTTTGTTTTTTAGGGTCCTTCATGCTCTCCTTTTCAAGCCAACTCAGAGTAAGATTAAACACCACTCCCTAAAATAAATAGAACCATAAAATATATTTTCTATGGTCATATGATAGATTAAACTTTCAATTTTAAATATTAATAGTACCCAAGAATTTAAAACAATTTTTTTTCTATTTATCTCTTATTTAAAAACTCGAGTCACAGAACATCAGGAAATTTTCAAAAATTTTGTAGGAGAGTACTTCAAGATGAATGACATTTCAGTTAGTATTATTATTGTCTTATTTTGTAAAGTGATTTTAATACAATATTAAGTATTACATTCAATTGTGAAAATTTAAATGAATCAATTTTAAATATTATAACTAGGATAAATCATTTTCACTATTTTCCTTTAAAATGTTATTAGTTATGAATAATTTTATTTCATGCATTATATTACATCTCACTATATTTTATTAAATTTTTCTTAATTTGTTTTCATCCATTCACTATGTATCATTAACTGTTATTCCTCTAAAAATATTTAAATACACAAAATAAAAAATATTCTAAAAATAAAAAACCCAAAAAAATAGAAGAACACTCTTATAAAAAATAAGCCTCCTTGTGATTCTAATCCCTAAGGTCAGCCGCATTAATACACCATTTATTATTTAAGGTATAATATAGTGTAAAAGGACCCTTTTAAAAGTTTTTTGTCACATCAACCATTATTCACAAACACACATTAGGTGGAGACTCTTCTATACCAAACATTCCAAAAATTATTTATCCCCCATTGATATGACAGTGACTGTACCATCTAGAGGATATGAACATGTTACTATTATTTTTATGTTTTTAATTTTGATAATACTACTTTCTAAAAGACATATAATGTTAATTAATTTATTAAAAAAATAAAAATAATAATAGAATGCATAATAAAGTCAACACTAACATATTTGGAGATTCATTAACATAAATGTAGTTATTCCATTAGTTACATTATGGTACCCATAGTAGATAATGTGAACCTTTATGGTAAATTTTTAGGAAACGTTTCTAATGAGGTGAAATCCCTCATCATTCATTATATAGATTATATGCATATTCCATTTCCTAGGAAGAATTGATTTTTTATTTACTAGATAAAGTTAATATATTGATTATGTATTAAAAATGAGAAAATTTATTACTATTAATTATTACATACAAATTATAATAAATTTAAAATAAATTATTTGAACATTTTATTACATTTATAAATTCTTCATTCCATTTTATAACATCATTCATTGAAGAAATTGGGATGAAAAGGAAATATATCAAGTGGTTATTATGTTATATATTTAATGAAACTTTTCAAACAGTGTCAAGTATGTATATGAAGATCCCCACAGGCATATAAAGGGACTCATGTAATATGTTTTTTGGACCTTTATATAATCGAATCAGGTGATAAACATCATTATCAATTAGTTTCTTTATGAATAGATTATACATGTTGCATGTTAAGTTTATTAGCTGTTAAATTATTATAATTTAATAATTTTTCTTAAAAAAATATTATTTATATAATTTTTTAGTAAATACATTTGAGGTGGACCGTAATTATATATATATATATATATATATTTGTTTTTATGTTCACAAAAAATAGAATGCAATTATGTGAATATTATGGTTTAAGATCTGAGAACAAAACATGTAATTTTCACATGATATTTTAACATATTTTTTAATGTACAAATAAAAAATTATCATTATATACATATGGAATAATAATATATAATCCATTCATTATAAGAATCAAAATATGAGAGGTATACTACTTACTTTTCTTAGTGAAGGGGTATAATTATTTTTTAGGGGGATTAGTTATGGATCATCCCCATCCTGTGTATTTTGTAGGTAGCAAATGTTGTTATCTTTATCATTATATTTAGTGGGGGGGTACTTCTACTACTAATATTGTATCAATAACTAAATTTCATATTTTTAATTATATAGCTCAAGATTACCTGTAATATTTTAAATCATATAATTCCCTACTGTTAGCTCTTGTGAATGTATTGACATCAATGTTTTAGAGAATAAAGTAAAGTATCACATAATAAAGTGAATCTTTTATAGGATCTTCTATATTGGTAACTTCCTTTAATTATATAAATTCCTTTTAAATCTATTTATTTAAATTCATTATAGATTCCTTTTATCAAAAATCATTCTTTTTTAGTTGACAAATTGATTGAAGGAAAAATTTATCTAAGCGAGGGTGATCTTAATTTGGAATTATTTTCCACGTTTATCACTAATTTTATTTGTTAGGGTGATATTATTAATATATTTTGTGTTTTTTTAGAATAAAATATTATTTCCATCAATTAAATGAATAATATGTAATTTTTATTATTAAATTGTTAGTTGTTTTGATTTTTTAATTTTTTCATAATCTTATTATAATAATTAGTTTATACATAATTTAAAATTCTATGTGATCCATTAAGACATAAATTTTTATATAAGTTGTTGTTAGGAATGAAATTTTCTTTAATAATGAAATATAAAATTCCATATGATTTAACATTGAAATAATTTGTTTTTTGGAGTTGATTATATTATTGATACAATAATGCCTAAAATAAGATGTCCTAGAAATATTATTTGATCATTGTATATTGTTTACTATTATTTTTTTCCTTTTTATATATTATTTGTATTTAAATAAAATTTAGAATAAAAATTCAATTAAAATATCATTTGGCCTTTAGTGATGATTGATCTTCACTGATCATCTAATGTGCACTTAATTATTTTGTGTGATGGTAGGAGAGGCTAGTAGAGTTAAGGTAGGTGAAAACAAACATTCATTTGAGGGTAGTAAAGGAAATGATGAGTTTTGGAGCTATTGATATACATTCCGCGTTGATAATGATGTATATTTGTCCAATACTATTGTGATTTCTGAATAATTATTATTTATACTATTTTACTCTTATAATTAAATGTATAGTTGTTTTATTATTGACGAACAATATTTATATCATTGAAATTATTTAGTATTTTTTTATTATTGTACTAAATTTTTAAAATTTTCATTTCTTTTAGAATAATATTTTCAGAATGGAATATATTATAAAAATAATGATTTTGTGAGAATAAAAATTAGATATTATTTGAATGAATACTATTTTAATAATTTTTTTTAAAATTTTGATGGTTTAATCATTACTAATTAAATAATTTTCTGTCCAATAATAACCACTGTAAATAATAATGAAACCCCAACTAATATAAATGTTTATTTCACTTACATCAAACCAGCACAAAAGAAGGATCCCATCCTATTTTAGCATTAACAAAGATATTCATACCTATTTAAAAAAACACAATGAATCAAATAGTGTTAGTCTAAACAACCACATATTAGAAAAAATTTAATGTTAAACCCCTTTACTAATTATATTGATATAAAGTACTACGAATTTATTTTTTTCATTTTTTCGAACTCTATAAAGTCAATAATTTTTTTATATATTGATTTGAAAAAGTATTATAACATTTTTATTGTGGGTCAATGATTTTTCAGAAATTTAAATTTAACCCACCCATGTATATCACTACATACCATGGATGGGGGGTATTTTAATAATTCAAAATCATTTTATTTGATAAAACTAATATGAAATATATATATATATATGTGTGTGTGTGTGTGTGTGTGGAATTATGATTTTCAAACACTAGGAACACTATTCATATGAAATGGGATTTGTTTCAATATATCTTGGACTTGGGAAGCTGATACCTATGTGTAATTCTGGTCTTCGATCCAGTTAACCATTGGGATATTATCAGACATTGGTATCACACTAGAGTAGCATATAATATTTTGAATAAAAAATAGGGGCAATGGTGGTCACCAATAATGTCAGATGGTAGTGGGTATATTACGAGTAGTGGTGGTTTGTATCCAACAATCACTGTTCTATAGTAGCCAAACAATGACTCTATATGGTGGGTAAATTCTACCCTACAACCAAGACATAAGGAGTGGTCGATAAGTGTAAGGAATTATTCGGAATATAGGAAGGGTTCATTATATTGTAGAACTTTATGCATCTATGTATCCCTTTGATCAAGTTTGTACCTGCCTTCCATTTATCTTCCAAGGATAATGTGCCTATAGGCCTTTGATCTTTGCAAGATTTCCCTCTCAGTGTAGTTAAAAATATGGAATGTGATAAATAAAAAATCCAAGTACATCATTCAAGGGAAAGTAATGTAAGGATAATTAATACATCTGGTAAAACCAGGAAATTTTTTGAAATAATTTTTTTTGAAAAAATTTATATTTTCTATATTTTTTTCATTTCCGGAATTAAAATATTTATCTTTAATTACATGAAGCATTTATTTTTTCCTGAAATATCAAAAGAATTTTTTTCTTAAGTTACACACAACACCATGTTTATCTTGTGTTACCCACAACACCATGATTTAAATAACCACAAAAGATAATAAATATTAATATTAAGAAAAGTGATCATTATTACATAGTCATTTAATTATAGTCTAAAATTATAATAGTTATAGTTTAAATGGTTTTATATAAACTAAACATACTGACACAAAGTTACATAATTTTTTAATAATGTCTTTATATGTTTTAAAAATACTATTTTCGTAAAAACTATTCTAATTATTTCATATTTTATTAACATTATTAAAATTATTCATTTAAATATTATGATTTTTTAAGGAAAACATCATTTATAAAATCATAATACCAAAATTATATTGTGGTTAATTTTTAATAATATTTTGGAAAGTTAACATTTTTATGATGAATAGTGAAAAATATTTAAATTTAATTAAACAATTCCCTTTTCATTTAAATTATTTACAATTAAAATTTTATATTAATTTATGTTTATTGTAAAATTAGTTAAATTATATATATATTAATCGAATTTATTTAATTAAAGTAATTTTTTTATTTAATTACGATTTAAAAAAATTATAAAAATTTGAACATTTTCTCATTAAAACCCCACTTTTTCATTGCGTCTCTGGTGTTAATTTTAAATTAAATGGTGTCATTATATGAATCTATTTTTTAAAAATAAACTATATATTTTTATTCAACATAATTTATATAATGTATTAATTTCATCATAATAATTCTCCATAATTGTTACTAAAAATAGTTTCAAATTAATTACAGTAATTAAGGTAAAAAATTTGGGTTTCCTGTTAATGTGATCGTACTAAAATTGAGTTTCCACAAACATTGGTTTTTTATTTAATATGTTTTAAATAAAATTTAAAATATTTTTTATAAATTATCTAATATGAAATATTTTATTTTTTTGATAAAGGAAAAAATACATGCATTATAAAACATGTTACCTTTGGGAAAATTTAAATTGTTAAAGAGGGTAAAACATAAAGGACATGGAATTTAATTTTTTAAACATTTTTTTTGTATTTGAGGTGTATCTCCAATTAATAATCCCTCCCATTTATTATTTATAAATATTCTATCATATGTGGTGATTTTAAACTCCCATTATATAATACTTTTCAGAATTTACATAAATACCACTCCTCCTTAATTATAAATGCCACCCTTTTTATCTTATCGAATCCATCAAACACGTCTGGATCGGACATGAACATCCAAGAAAACATCCATAATTCTCTCATGTAGTTATATCATAGTTATTTTTGAATTAATACAACCTAGTAAGGTTTTTGGTTTAATCCCATGCATATTACATAAATAAGAGGTAATGTTCTTCAAAGAGATATTTATTTTATTTCATCCTCCAACAAATTAAATTATTGTTAAACCATTAGGATATAACATCCTTAGTATAATCCATATAATGTGATGTTTTTATGCTAATTTAATGACATAAAATCATATATTATTCTATAAAATTTGTTATGAAATCATCATTCGTGTGTACAAAAGACTACCGCTCCATGAACTGATGTGATTCATCTTTAGGTCATGTGAAAAACATTTCAAAACATGGGATTAGCATAAAAATATCAGTAAGGGTTATAAAACAAAAAAATAAAACATTAGATCAACAATACATACATAACATAATCTTTTTAACATACCTCATGAAATCATAAGATTTATGAAATACACATAGAAATCATAATTCATAAAGGTAACTTCTGGACTCCATATCATACTTACACTATAGCTATCATTGATACATAGGGAGTAACATTTGGAATACCCATCACAGTATATTACCTAAATATCATAGGTGAAACATTCACATTTACCTCCATCACATTACCCAATGCATTTGAGAGCTATATCTGGCTCATCTTCCTGGGGTTTATCATGGAACCACCCATATACATAACAGTTCCCAAGAACAATAACATAGTCATAACACATAAAACAAACATAAAGGAAATATAACATTTCCAAATTTCAATTAAAATATATCATTTCAAGATATTCAAATAATAAATCCATTCCAAAAAACCATTTCCAATACCAAAATACATAAAAATAGTATATGGTATTTATTTTTCTTTTAAAAAAATATAGCTTATTATGGAAGCCAAAGATCAAATAATAATCACTGCAGCGGAAAAGTCATTGTCACCATTTACTTTAAAAGAAACATTCCTTGTTGTCATTTATTAATATGATTTTTAGAGAAAATATTCCTTTCAAATAAATGTAAAATTCAAAAAGTTTTATACACCATATAAAATAAGGTTCTATATAAAACAAACTATGCCTCAATGAAAGGAGATTGAGAAAAAGTTCCTTACCTCGTGTTCGACTTGACCCATTCATTATTTAATGTCCTGAATAATAAATTAAATAAATTTCAACTTGATTCAAAACCTTTTCAAGTTTATTATTCCTCTTATATCACTTATTACCATGTTATAAACATTACATAGTAATTTATGTTAATAATGGCCGTTTTGTCGATATTTTGTACTTGAGTCAAAAATGAACACCTTATAATTACAATTTGTTCATGTGGTAAGATATCCATTATCATAAGAATGAAATTAATGATTTATCATATATATCATATATATTAAGTGTATACAAGTATTTATAATTTTACATAATCATTTATATTTAAGAAATGAAATGCAATTTTCATGGAGAAAGTAAGTCGTACATACAAATGAACGCTACTTCCATGTCTATTTAATATATTAATGGAATTAAAACACAATAATAAATAGTTATATTATAATTATAGTATAATAAAAAAATATAATATTATTAAATCCATCCTTTATATGTACCACATAAGGAATTAATATGTCTTTTAATTTGAGGGGGTGGTAGTCCGCACTTCCTCTAACAAGATTATCGTATTTACCCACTATGGAAACCATAATGGTATGGTATAAATGAAAAATACAGATGTATAAAAGAAAACATAAACATAATATATATCATATATAAATACAGATCCGTCATAATGGCCACCATGAGAGGCGGTAGGTGAAAATTGTACAATCATCGTTTCGTGAGGGCGTTTGGTTGCCATCCACAGAAACATTTTGTTCTTCACCCATTAGATGGAACAGTGTGTAAGTGTAGTTCAAATACTTCTTATAAAAATATACTATTATATTTATGATATCGGTATTTTTACATAATAATGGAATAAAAAGAGTTTAGGGTTGGAGAATTAAAATAATGGAAAACAGTTTAAGAGAATTTGTTACATTTTTTTGGGTAACTTCATTTGGTTTAAACCAAAAGGACTTCTTGAAGTGTCTTTTGACTAAGTTAAGGATTCTAGGAGGAGTATAGGGATTTAGGGAGCTTAATTGCATAGAGCATGGATGAGACAATAGGCTTGAGAGGTGTGATGAATTGGCTAAAAGTGGTCTTTTTTATAAGGGAGAGGAGGGGCTATTTAGGAAAGTGTGAAAACAATATTTTATTATAAACTTATCTAAGGTTTAAAAAGGTCCAAAACACATTAATGTCTAATATATGATGACTCCTATTCAAAATAAAATCATCCAATCAGAAGTGTACATGTTTTGGATAATATTTTAATCATTTTAATCTCATTTATCTAAATGATTTATTAAGTAGGTAAACAATGCATAATTATTGTGTCATAAATAATTTAACTTATTATATGTATAAAAATTATAAAAAAATACCATGATATGGGAAATTTTTTTTATATTTCTATTTAATATTTATAGTCGAAAAGATAATTTATATAACCCCTTATAAAATTTATTTTACTAAAAAATATTTTCTTTTGTCATTGTTGTCTTTACTTTACATTAATTAATTTAAATTGTTTTTATCACTCCCAATTGGCTCAATGGGGTCCCAAAATCGACCCAAATATTCCCACGGTCATAAATGACTCAACCAAGAAGGTTCGGACAAGCGTTAAGGTAATTTTGAATTATTATAATATTTTTTTAACCTTGAATTACCCTAATTACCTTTAACCGCGGTAAATAAAAGTCAAAGGTTACTATTCCCCAAAAATTATTTTATTCTCATTAATAAAAATGTTACATATTAATAAAAACCATGTATTTTTTATTTTTGAGATTCAATTCACGGAATTGGTAAAATTTCATTTAAATGAAAAATCCATTTTTTTAACTACCACTTAGTGGATTCATTATTCTTCAAAATTGAAGTTTTTCAGAAAGATACCAAATATTCATCCTAAGACATATTTGATATTCCAAATTCAAAAATGATGCTATTTTTCAAAATTCAAAACATAGAAGTTGAATTCATTAATTTAAAATTAATTCGCATTGTTAAAACACATAACGTGTTTTTAAGAAACAATAACTATCAAAATATTGACACTGGATGATGTGCAATTTCAAAGTGAAATTCAATCCAATGACCACCATTGGATTAAATGGTAAAAATATATTCTAATTAAACATTAAAACTAATTATAAAGTTAATAAATCCATAAAAATAAATTATATTAAATTGAAATTTTGAATTAAAATACAATATTTTTCACTATTCATCAAAAATTAATTTTATTAGAAAAATATCAAAAAATTGCCCAAAATAAATTTTTATGTCCGTATTCTAAAGAATGATTTTATTTGGTCAAATAGAACATATAAAAGTGACTAAAACATTATTTAAATATGGTTCTCTATTAAAAGGCGATAAATCGACCTTTTAGTGAATATAAGAGTATTTATGCTTAAAATCGAATTCTTTTCTTATTTTAAGCCTCTAACTTTTATTGGATAAATGTTAAAACATTTATAATAATATTTTATTTAGTTCCATCCATTCTCGCCTATAAAAAGCCTTGTCGTCAACTACCATTTAAAATAATAATATTATATTATTAGTGTGCAATGTAAGATTTCAAAAAAACCCACAGTTACATATTGGGTACGCCATCGAACCTAGCATCCCCTTTAAAGTAATATTAATATTTAAGTCACAAATGATAATAAATATGAAAATTTCACTTTTCTCTTTTTATTTGGGATGTTAAATCCTTCACCCCTTTTGGGAATTTTGTCCTCAGAATTTTATTCATTTATCAAATAAATTGGGGTACATATCCCTCATAGAATTTTCAGATTCCCACGTTTCCCCTTCAACCATATGGGTTTTCCACAAAACCTTTACATGGTGAATTACCTTATTCCACAAAACTTTCTCTCGATGGTCATGAATCTGGATTGGTTGTTCCTCAAAAGAGATATTTTCTTCCAAATGAACTACCTCTATACATAAAACATGAGATGGATCTGGCATATACATTCTCATCATTGAAACATGTAAAATATTGTTTACATGGGAAAAAATGGAGGTAAATCCACTCTTTATGCAACCGATCCAACTTTCCCCAGTATTTCATAAGGTCCAATGAACCTCGGACATAGCTTTCCTTTCTTACCAAAAGGCATCACACTTTTCTATCGAGAAATTATGAGTAAAACATGATCACCTACCTCAAAATAAAGATCATTCCTCCGGTTGTCCGTATAACATTTCTACCTTCTTTGAGTTGTTCTTGTGTGCCTCTGAATCAACTGAACATTCTTTGCCATATTTTCTAACAATTCTGGACCAATCATCTTTCTTTAACCTACTTCATCCCAAAAAGCTGGAGTTTGACACCGCTTCCCATATAATGACTCAAACGGATCTATCTGTATAATTGAATGAAAACTGTTATTATAATAAAATTCAACCAATGAAAGATGTTGGTCCCAACATCCCTGTTAACCCATTGAGCAAGCACGTAACATATCCTCCATGGTCTTAATTGTTCGTTTTGACTGCCCATCTGATTGAGGATGAAATGATGTACTAAAATTTAATTCAGTACCCAACGACATTTGATGGCCTTTCCAAAAGATAGATGTAAACCTGGGGTCATGATCAGATAAAATGGAGAGGGGAAGACCATGAAACTTGACTATCACTTTAACATACAATCGAGAAAGACTATCTAGTGACATAGTATCTTGAATAGGAAGGAATTGACCATATTTAGTTAATAGATCAACAATCACCCAGATTGCATTATTACCCCAAGCTGTCTTCGGTAATCCCACAACAAAGTCCATGGATATATTTTCCAATTTCTACTCTGGAACCGGTAAACACTGATTAATCCATTTTGGTAGCTACTGCTCTGATTAAACATGATGACATGTCAAACACCTCATTGTAAAATAAGCAAGATCTCTTTTCATTCCATCCCACCAATATTACTCTCGAAGATCTCTGTATATCATAGTACATCCAGGATGAACTGAAAATAGAGAAATATGAGCTTCACATAACAACTTAATCTTCAAATGTGAATCACAATTCACAATTAATTTCTTCCCAAATATCAAAAAACAATCATTATCAACGTTAAAATCAGGAAACATACCCTTATGACCCTACTCTACCTTTTTCTGCAACTCACCATCTTCCTTCTGTGATTTCTTAATTCTATTTGATGGAGATGATCTCACTGACACCTAAAACAAAACATAATAATTCCCTACTCTAACAACTTATATGCCAAAGTTCATCATATCAAAAACCAAAGGATCTCATTCCAAACATATCATGTTTAATGAAGAATTACTTTTTTGACTCAAAACATCAGCCACTTTATTTTCTTTTCCCAGATGGTAAAGGATGGTGTAATCATAATATTTGATTAACTCCAACCATCTCTTATGTATCATGTTCAATTGTTTATGAGTGAATACATAGTTCAACCTTTTGTGATCAGTATATATTTCACACTTTACTATATACATATGATGCCACCTAATTTTTAAAGTGAAAACAACAACAGATAATTCCAAATCATGTGTAAGTTAATTTAACTCATTAGGTATCAACTGACATGATGCACAAGAAATTACATGATCATCCTTCATTAGGACACAACCAAGTCCTTTCAATGAAGCATCACTCTTGATAACAAACTCACCATTTCTGGATGGTAGTGTCAAAAATGGAGCATTCTCCAATCTTCTTTTCAACTCCTGAAAACAATCACCACATTCTTTTGAAAATATAAACATAAAAAAATTTCAAGTTAACTTAGTCATTGAACTAGATCATCGGGAAAAGTTTTCAACAATCCCTCGGTAATAACCTACCAAACCAAGAAAACTATGAATCTCTATTAAATTTTTGGGGCTTGGCCATTTTTTAACAAATTTCTTTTATCAGGATCAAGAGTTATACCATTTTTTGAAACAATGTGACCAAGGAATAAAATTTTATGTTACCAAAACTCACACTTTCTGAATTTCCCATAAAGTTTCTTTTATTTTAATGTTAGAAAGGGAACCCTTAAATGAATTTCATGTTCCTTTATACTATTCGAATAAAACAAATTATCATCAGTGAAGACAACAAAATAATTATCCAAGAACTCACGGAAAATTCTATTCATAAGATCCATGAATATAGCAGGTGCATCGGTTAAACCAAAATGCATAACTAAAAAATCATAATGGCCATATATAGTATAAAACATGGTCTTCAGAATGTCTAATTCTTTTACTTTCAACTAATGGTACCCCGACCACAAGTCAATCTTCGAAAAATATTGAGCTCCCTGGAGCTGATCAAAAAAATCATCGATATGAGGCAAAGGATAATTGTTCTTAATAGTAATGTTATTCAATGATCTATAAACAATGCAAAGTCTCATTAAACAATCATTATTTTTAACAAACAAGACAGTAGAACCCCATGGTGATGTGCTAGGTCAAATGAAACAATTATTTATTAACATCTGCAATTGCTTTTTTAACTCTAAAAGTTCAATTTGAGTCGTTCGATAAGGGGGTTTTGAAATTGGATTAGCATCAGGAACAATATCAACAGTAAATTCAACTTCCCGATTAGGTATAATACCAGGTAAATCATCAGGAAAAACATCAAGGTACTCATTTACAACTGGAACTTCATTAATCTGAATAGTTTCTTTGTTTTCAACAATATATGCAAGGTAAAATTCATTTCCATCTTTTACTAGTTTATCAACTTCATGATATGTTATCCAAATCAAGGGTTTATTTTTGTACACAAACTAAAAATCTTTCTGAAAAGAAACCACTTTAGCTCTGCAGTCAATATTATCATGGTAAAACGAAAGCCAATCAATGCCCAAAATAACATCAAACTCTACTAGAGGCAAAACAATAAGGTTTTCAGGTGGATTCATTCCACACACAAGGACATGAACGTTCTTATAGTTTTTTTTGTCTCAACATTTCCTCTAGGTGTTATTACCATAAAATTATTATTCATATCATGAGATTGAATTACCAATTTACTAGATAAATTCTCAGAAATGAAATAGTTTGTATAACTTAAATAAAACAACACATTGGCATAATTTTAATAAACAAACAGTGGACCTGATACTACATAATTTGATAGACCAACATCTGATGAAGTAGTTGCAAAGGATTTGAGCAACACTTTCTGCTTGTAGTCTGGCTACTTTCCCTCTGTTGACTTATTTGTTGGACACTCATTTTCATAACGACCCATTTCATTACAGTTAATTTTTTTTACTGATTGTAAATCAGATTTTGTCTTACCATTACCCATCTCTTTTTTAGTGAAATTATGTGCCTTATGTCCCATTTCAACACAACGGTAGCACTTACCAGAATTAAAAAGACATTCCCAAGCATGATTTTTACCAAAATTTTTACAAACTGTAAACATATGAATCTTACCATCAGACTTTTTTGAAGAGATCTTCCCTTTTGTCTACCACCTCAACTTCTAATTCTGTTTTTTGTTAATGAAGACCTGATCATCAAAAAAATAAATTTCCCCTTCTCCACATATCGAACAAGTTTTTCATAACATCTGAACTCACAAAAGCTAAATCCCTTCAATATTTTGACTTTAATCCCGAGAAAAAAATTGTTGATTTTACTATCATGATCTTGTATGAAATTCGGAGCATACCTTGCCAGTTGAGTGAATTTTTCTTCATAAGCAGCCACAGAGTCATCCTCTTGCCTCAATTCCAAGAATTGTTTTTCCATCCTAAGTCAAATCACCTTAGGTAAACATTTCTTCAGTAACATACCTTTGAATTCCTCCCAGTCAAGAGCATCAATCTCTTCACTATCCCTAATATTTCTCACCATCGACCACCACTGATCAACTTCACCTTAAAAATGCTAAACAAAGAGACTATCCTTTTGATGTTATGAGAACCCCAAAACATAAAAAATATTCTCTAGTGCTTTAATCCACACTTCTTCTAGAACAGGGTCAGATGATCCAATGAATGATGGGGGATGCTGCCTCATGAAATACTACACTACTGACATGTTCCTCTGTGGTTGGTATGGCTGATCTCATGCATGGATACCACCACCATTTATATCCTAATTCAACTATGACATCACTACAACAAACTTTTTTGTTCCGATTCCGACCATCTCAGGTTGCTGATTTAGAATTTTTTCTTCCTCATGATGTCATCCCAACTTAGTTTCCATGTTTCCTCTTCGGAAAACCATTCTGAACAGAAAAATATCTTAGGTTAAGAAACATGGTAATCTGTAAATGCTATATCATTTCAATATTGCCATAAATTAATTTATGGACAATAATATAACAATACCCTAACGTTTAATGTTTTCTAAACTGACCTCTGATAACAACTATAGGGACCCATCCTTAAAACATTACATAATCATGAATTTAACAAATAATTCACATTGAGGATCATTTTAGGTTTAGAGTTTTAGAGAACTAGACCATAACTATTACATTACATCTAAATAAGTACAAAGTATAAACTATTTCACATATTCAATTTTTTCATAAAATAAAAACTCTTAAAAAAGAGTCATATCTAGTTCCTTGTTTTAGACAACATGAATTTTATGTGATCCCATCCTTTACGCTATACATCTTTATGTCCTATGGAAAAAATTTCAAAAATTGGGATGAGCATAAAAAGCTCAGTAAGGGTTATAAAAAAATAAAGAAAACATTAGAGAGTCAATACATACATAATATATGCTCTTCAACATACCTCATGAAACCATCAAATTTATGAAATACACATTGAAATCATAAATCATAAAGGTAACTTGTGACATCCACATTATACTTACACTATAGCTATCACGTCTATATAAAGAGTTACATTTGGAAAAACCATTACAGTATATTATCTAAATCTATTAGGATAAAAATTCATGTTTACCTCTGTCACGTTACCCAATGAATTGGAGAGCTATCTTAGGCTCACCTGCCCAAGGATTATCATGGAACCACCCGTATACATAAAAATACCTAGATCCCTAACTTAGACATAACACATAAATAAGATAAAGGAAAGATAAATTTTCCATATTTCAATCACAATATATCATTTCAAGATATTTAAATAATAAATCCATTATAAAAAACCATTTTCAATACCAAAATATGTAAAAAGAGTATATGGTATTTATTTTCCTTTTAAAAAAATGGCTTGTTAAGGATGTCAAAAATCAAATAATACTCGCGGGGGCAGAAAGGTCATTGTCACCACTTACGTTAAAAGAATCATTACTTATTGTAATTTAGTAAAATGATTCGTAGATTAAAGATTCCTTTTCAATAAAAGTAAAAGTCAAAGGGTTTTATATGCCATATAAATGAAATTTGTTTATAAAACAAACTATGCCTCAATGAAAGGTGATTGAGATGAAGTCCCTTACCACATGTTCGACTTGACCCGTTTGTTCTTTAACGTCCTGAATAATAAACTAAAGTTAATTTATACGTGCTTAAAAACTTTTTTCATGTTTATTATTCCTCTTATATCACTTATTACCGTGATATAAACATTACATAGTCATTTATGTTAATAATGGTCATTTTGTCGATATTTTGTACATGATTCAAAAATGAGCACCTTATAATTACAAGTTGTTCATGTAGTAGGATACCCATTATCTTCAGAATGATATTAACAATTTAGATATTATTTATATCATATATATTTAGTGTATACATTTATTTGTAATAGTAAATAATCATTTAGAGGGAAGAAATGAAATGCACTGTTCTTGGAGATGGTAAGTCATACATACGCATGAACGCTACTTCCATTTCTATTTCATTTTTTAATGGAATTAAAACAGAATGATACACAGTTATATTATAATTCTAGTATAATATCATATACAATATTATTAACTCCATCCTTTATATGTACCACATAAGGCATTAACGAGTCATATCACTTTTAGGGGGTGGCAGTCCGCACATTCTCTAATAAGATTATCGTATTTACCAACTATAGAAACCATTTAGGTATGATTTAAATGAAAAATACAGAAGAATAAAGAAAAAATAAACATAATATATATCATATCTAAATACATTTCCATCATAATGGCCACCATGATACGCAGTTGGAGATAATTGAACATCCATTATTTCGTGAGGCATTTGGTTTCCATCCACAGAAACATTTTTTTCTTCTCCCATTAAGTGGAGATGTGTGTAAGAGTAGTTCAAATCATTCTTATAACAACATCTTAGTATATTGAGGATACTTGTGTGGTTACAAAATAAATTAATAAAAAGAGTTTATGGGTTGTAGAAGTAGAATAAATGAAAATAGTTTAAGAGAAATTGTTAACTTTGATTTTGGAAACTTCCATTGGTTTGAACCGAAAAAACTTCTTGAACTCTCTTCTTCCTAAAGTAAGGATTATATGAGGAGGAAAGGGATGTAGGGAGATTAATCGGGTAGAGTTTGGATGAGCCAAAATGCTTTAGAGGTGTGAAAATGTGGATAGAATTGGTCACTTTTTATAATGGAGAGGAGGGGCTCTTTAGGAAAGTGTGAAAACATTATTTTATTATAAACATATGTTCAGTTTAAAAAGGTCCAAAACAAATTAATGTCTAAGATAAGATGACTCATATTCGAAATAAAATAATCCAATCTTAATTGTACATGTTTTTTATAATATTTTAATAATTATAATCTTATTTATTTAAATGATTTATTAATGGGATAAACACTACATCATTATTGTGTCATAAATAATTTAAATTATTTTATGTCTAAAAATTATAAAAAAACTACCATGACATAGGAAATCTTTTTAACTTTCCAATGTATTTTTATAGTAGAGAGGATAATTTATATAACCCCTTCTAAAAATTAATTTACTAAATGATATTTTCTTTTATCATTTTTTCTTTACTTTAAGTTAAGTAATCTAATTTGTCATTATCACTCCCATGTGACTCAATTGGGTCCTAAAATCGACCTAAAGATGACCATGGTCGTAAACGGGTCAACCAATAAGGTTTTAACATTGTTATGGTAATTTTAATTATTATAATATTATTTTAACCTTGAATTGCCCTATTTACCTTTAATCGCGGTAAATAAAAGACAAATGTTATGATTCACCAAAAAAATATTTTCATCTAATTGAACCAAATTTTACTTATTAATAACAACCATGTATGTTGGATTTTTTAAAATCAATTTAATTAAGTGGTAAAATTTTATTTAAATGAAAAAGTCATTTTTTAACAACTATTTAGTGGTTTCTCCATTCATCAAAAATTGATGTTTTTCTGAAAGATACCAAAAATTCAGCCTAATCCATATTTGATATTCCAAAATAAAAAATGATGTCTATTTGTAAAAATTGTAAACATTTAAGTTTCATTAATTAATTTAAAATTAATTCACGTTGTTAAAACAAATAGCGTATTTTTAAGAAACAATAACTATCAAAATATTGACAGTGGTTTATGTCCAATTTCAAAGTGAAATTCAATCCAATGACCACCGTTGGATAAAATGGCAAAAATATATTCCAATTAAACTTTAAAACAAATTTAAAATTTAATATATCTATATAAATATATTATATTAAAAGGCTATTTTGAATTATAATACAATATTTTTCACTATTAATTAAAAAATGTATTTTATCAGAAAAATATCAAAAAATTACCCAAGGTAAATTTTGATGTCCCCATTCTAAAGAAGGATTATATTTGGTCAAATATAACATATAAATGTGTCCAAAACTATATTTAAATAGGGTTCTCTATTAAAAGGCGATAAATCAACCTTTTAGTAAATATTAGAGTATTTATGAATAAAATCTAATTCTTTTCTTATTTTAAGCCTTTAAATTTTATTGGATAAATGTAAAAACATATATAAAACATGTATAAAAATATTTTATTTAGTTTTATCCATTCCCTTCTATACATAGTCTAGTCTTCAATAAACATTTAAAATAATAATATTATATTATTAGTGTGCAATGTAATATTTAAAAGAAACCCGCGGTTGCGTATTGGGTTAACCATCGAACACATCATCCCCTTTAAAGTAAAATTAATATTTAATTCACAAATAATAATAAATATGAAAATTTAATTTTTCTCTATTTATTTTTGATGTTACAAAAACCATATCAACTTCCATCAAATTTGTTTTGAAATCATAGTTGGTATGTACAGTGGACTACAACCTCATGAACAAATGAAATTTGGTTTTCCATTACCACCTCTCAAGGATGTGTATGATAATGTAATTATTGTATATATATGATATTTATAACATTATTATAAATATTGAGTCATTATATCAAATATTAATTTATTTACATTCCATTCCATAGGGGATAAGACAACATCATTCATGTGTACGGAGGACTACTGCCTTACGAAGCGATGCGATTCTCATTCCACTAACGCTTAATTGACTGAAAATATCAAAAAAAAATTGATATACATGAAATAACACTGATATAAATTACTTATTTATCATTATAAAATGGAAATATATCATTTTTTATTCCCTATTCACTCACTGAAATATCATAATGCCATTCATTTATGTGTGGACTACAACCTTCACAAAGTGACGAGACTATATTTTCATCACCACACCACATGGATGATATGTATAAGTTTAACATATGGAATTTATGATATTATTATAATTATGGAAAGATAATATATTAATTACAACTTTACATGATGATCGCTAAAAAACAGAAATGTTTCTCATGTGTACGTAAAACGTTTTATCTGCATGATTGTAATTTATTTCATTTGTCAAAACCATCATTCATGATTTTTTATTATAAGTATAATTGATTAATGAATATGATAAAAATTTCATTATTATTATTATTATATATATATTGTATCCGTGATAAATGTAAAATGACTACAAATAAAAAGTCAAAACATATACACAAAAAGTTGATATTACATGAAGCATTAATTTAACAAGGAATTGTAAATATATGGGTTATAGAATGTGATATATAAATCATATTTAGTAATATATATAATTATTTTCATATAATTAGTGTGTAATAAATTTATTCTTATTATACATGGGGTTCAAAACTCAATGATGAAGTCGAATCTTAAGGTAAGCAATTTGTAATATCTCTTTTATTTTGTGATGAAATATTCCAATTCAGTACTTATTTCTATTAGTTTGTTTATATAATTAACCATTGACAAGTTAAATCATGAATATAATTATTTTAATTATATTTAAATATTAATATTATTTCATGATTTATCAGTTTATTCCATTCACAAGATTAAAAATTAGTAACGAATTTCAATATCATATTTTTACTTATGTGAGACACATACCATATTGACCATCTATTTATTTTATGTGGAGTATATACAGACTATGAATGTAGTTTATTATTATTAATCATAATATTATTGTGATTCACATATCCATATCTAGATTTCCCATTAGTGGGGTTTATAGTTAAAAAGCTACCAATGTGGCCAGTGATATTTCTCTCAATTTGTCTTCTTTGAGACATATGTTATATTATGCACATATATTACCATAAATGGTCTATATATATCGCATTTTATGAGTAATTTGATGATTTTATTTATAAAAATTATAATTTAATTTACATTTGGTGATTTTCCTTCATGATTGTTATGTTTCTATATTTTTTAAGTGGTAAATATTATATGTCACAATAAAACGTTTATCGAGATTGTTTAGGATTGTGTTTCCAATGATAAAATATTATGATAAATATGTCATGGAACTAAATAATTTTCTTATATTAAGGCTTTTAGAATATAAAAATTACATTTTCACACTCTTTTTTAGTTAAAATAATTTATTGGATGATTTTATTAAAATCCATATTTATCTTTCTCTCTGGTGGAAAATATTTTTTTCCAATACAATGTATCCTCAAATTGTTTTAAAAAATGTATTTTAATTCTTTTATGCTTGTTAAATGAAATTGTATCCCATGATTGAAATGTTAAATATTGATTTGATATAAATATTCGTGATTTTTTTTGAATCATGGCATATTTTCCATTTACTAAAAATTTGAAAGGAATCATTTTTTTGTTAATATGCATTACATAAATTATATATAATAATACCATGATTACACAATGATTTAAATAACCCCATTAATTTTTCAAATCTATTTTAAAATAAATTTTTTTTCTTAATATTGGGGAGTTTTACATTGATTTTAAACAATTTATTTCTTAATGTAAATGATTTTTTAAATGTTTTATGTTTTTTATTTTTTTTCATAGTGTAATGGATATTTTCATCTAAGGATGTTTAAATCATTTTATATCTTATTTTATATGTTTTTAAACATAATTTTAATTAAATAGATTTAAAAAATCATTTTTTTCAAATGTTATTTTTCAAATAATAGTTAACTCTCTCCGTAAAATTTACATACGATTTAAATTTCAAAATAATTTTTCAAACAATGTTACAGAATTTTATGTATCTTATTATTTATTGAGGATATGATCCAAGGAAGCCATTATTATTATATATATTAATGTTTTATCATGATAAGGTTTTTATGAAATCAATTTATCTTCCATGAGCTATACCATGAAAAGATTCTATCAAGCCCATTTCCTTTTTCATGAGTTATTATTTAGTGAGATGATGAAATAATTGTGAAACCAATGTTTTTTTCAACAGTTAATGATAGGATTAAATGTTTATTAAACAAATTTAATTTATAGTTAATGATATACTGAATGTTTTATGATCTTGTGGAACACATATGTATGATTTTAATTATTTGATGGATGGAACCTATATATATACCTCCAATGCATTGGGTAATGATATAAATATCTTGATATAAAAATTGTAAAAAGTAAATGTGATCAATCTTCTATGTGAAATAGGAATGTCCTTGTACACTTTTTGAAATAGGTTCTCCCTATACCACAATGGGAAACCATTGGTGAGTCATGATCCAAAATGTCGATTGTCTTGGTAGTTAACCTTGAAATATGAAATGGATTTTAATATTAATCATGGCACCACAACATTGTGAAATTATTTTAGACTTCATGATTGATTAATGATGATTTATCATGCATATAGGCCTTATTGTTAGAAATGATAATGTTTTATTCCATGGACCTTTTTATGACCTATGAAATGTTGATTATAAACATCATAAGTTATATTCATGATCACATACCCATTATGAATATCTTATGATTTCATATTATTATAGATTTATATTTCTAATATTTTCCCTTACGAATAATATAATCCCACCCTTTATTCTGATTCCTTCCAAAAGTTATTAGGACGATTTAGGTAGGGTATACCTAAGAGGATTTCTATGTGAGAATATCATTATGGGAGAAGTTGAAGATCATTCATGAATTAAGAATATTTTTTTTTTCAAGTATCCAAATGCACTAAAATATTATGATCCCCAATAATTTAATCCAATAATGTAATGAGTACACATCTAAAAATATGTAATATCCAAGTATGAGAATCCAGAGTCATTCTAATTCTTCCAATTAAAAATAGAGACAATCAATTAATTTACATTTCTATATTTTCTTAAAATTCATCTTTCATTATGTTTTAGATTTTTTTATTTCAAGTGATATTATAAACTTAAATTATTATTTATTAGATAAATATTAATTTAAATTTTCGTAACTCCTTTAAATATATATATAAAAAATTAATGACTTAAAATATATTGAATTAAATCAAAATATCTATAAAAAGTAAGTATTATGCCTACTCATATAGTTGGATTACTACAGCAATACATTTCTTTTCCTCCATTAAACATTAATTTTATCAAATATTTAATAAGGAGTAAGATAATAATTAACCATAATGATATACTTACTCAAAAAAATCCATCCATAATAATTATAAATCAATAATAAATAAATATTCATTATGATACACAAAATTTATCAATATTAATGTGATTTCCCACCCATTAAATAGTTGAAATGCATCATCAGTTAAATTTTTATCTCATGATATATAAAAATATTTCAATGATAATAATGGTAAATAATGTATTACAGATTATTGAAAAAATTAAACATGCATAAAAATTATCAATCTCATTTATCAATGATTGTTGTACTCTCATTCAAGATATTTTTAATATGTTATAAATCAATATATATATATATATATATATATATAAATGAAACAAAAAATATAATATTGGACTATGACATGATGTAATGATAGTAATCACTCCATGATATATGTACCATTGATAGTCCTTATATATTTCTTCCACTAAATTCCCTTTATCTCCACATTTTACTCAATCATCATGGTGAAAGAGTGTTAGTTTCATCATGATTCATATATCTAACTGTCTCCTATTCTAAATATCCAATAATAGTGTATCATCCTCCCAAGGTTTTTATATATTATTTTAACATTATGTATCATCCACAATCATATTTAACTGTGATATGGTTTAGGTTAAATCATGAAAAAGTGATGCACCACAACCTTACTCTTCCTTAATTATTGTGTAATAATCTGTTTTTTCGCACCAATATTTTCACCTCATAAAACTAAATAAATGTTGGTGTAATTAACATAAGAAAACAAAATATTTCATATAGTTTATATTCTTATAGTTAATAATACAAAATAATAATGGCATGATTGAATCTGGGGTTCCTTAATTATCTTCTACATTTCTAGTTTCATCTAATTTTTAACTAATCATGTCATGAATCATTTGTGTTGCAGTGTGGTTTTTCATTTAACATTATAACTTGTACTCAATCATTTACCAAGAATTACATGGTCTCTATTATACTGAAAATGTTCAATATAATAATTATTATGATATATTAATCTAAATTATAAATTAAACGTTAAAGAGAATGATTTGAAACATTTAGAGATATTAAATTCCTTAACACCCAAACGCTTTTCCCCCTAATAAATTCCCAACATGATGAAAAAAATATAATATAACAAGTGATAAATTCAATTATTTATAACAATTAAAAAAAAGATAAAATTAAGAATTAAAAGGCCAAAAAATAATGTCTAATGTCCTAATGGATTAATTAAAAGATAAACAATTGTTTTATATGGGAATTTAATTATTGAAAATATGGGGTTATTTTTCATATTAATCATTTTATTTGGACATCAATGTCTATGGATGAAGTAATGTATGGTTTTACATATGTTCACATGTTTTTGTGGTTTGTTGTACATTCATGTAATGATTAAAGGAAATGTTATCAAAATTATTCTATTATATATGTCAATGAGTACAGAGTAGTATATTATAAAGTAATTGATGAAGGTGAAGAAACTAAGGGTTTTTTAGGAATAACACTAGTTTCCCAATAGTGGGGTACTATGTACTGAATATACATTAAAAAGGTTTACTACTTTATTTTTATTGATATTAGTGATATGATTTATAAGGATCTATTAAAACTTATTAGACAAAATAGAAATTATTATGAATACCATACCTAGATATAGATTATTAGATAAATGAAATACATTAATTCTAGAAATAATGTAACAAAAAAATCAATATGTGTACATTTCACCACTGGGGCCACATTTTCATTGTCATCTATCTGTGGTGAAAATCACAAAATAGAACTGAAAAAATCCCCTCTCTATGTTGTATCCATGGGTTTCACCTAAATCACTCAACACATGAGTGAAATACACTATCCTTCATTGAATCACAGTGACATGATTTGTAGAGGAGTTAAGATAATAGAGATTTAAGTTATAGGGATTTCCAATTGAGAATATATGAGGCATACACACTACCAATGTATGATAATCCTATTTATATATTTCTCAAGTATGTTCACCTAGATGGATTTAGTAAAATTTTATTTTATGATTTAATGCTTGAATTTAATATAAATATAGGATAACTCATTCATTCCTTTCATGAATAAACTCACGAGTGTTTCATCATAATTAAATCTTTATTTATGATATCCAATGTGTTATAAATCAGGTGTTAATATATTTAGTACTCTATTTATTTAATTACATTGATGTAGTTCTAAATAAATCTTACCATAAAATTAACTGAATTATGATACAATTATGCAATATATTATGACTGAACAATCACTATATACAATATGCCTAAATCAGAAATTATGAATAAATGATTTGAAACATGAAACCATATTTTATGACCATATCATATGGAATAATCATATTGTATGGTAAGATATGGATAAAAAATGATTCCATGAATTATGATATCCCATATCACTAAATATATTATATTGAATTTTATCACATAACATATTCTTTAAGAAATGAAAACACATTAAAAATCCCTCATTCATTAAATCAAAAAATACATCATTTTATTTCACCTTATATTATATGGATAACATGAGAAACTATATTCAAATATATTTTTAATATAATCCAAAATAATTTTGTAATGATATCATCAACATCAAAATGTATTACACCATGTACAATAGCTTGTGAAAATCTATAAAAACTCTTTTGTATGAACACTAAAACACATTTAGAGGTTCTTTCTTAGATAAACTCAATCCACATTAAGTCGACCAAAATGTGTAACAAAAAGTTCCATTATATTATTGAATGAAATTTGAATCTCATGATCTATTAATAAAAGAATAGATTGGACACTAGTAATGAATCAATTATACTTAATATTTTAAAATATTTGAAAGAATCTATATCAAACACATGTATGTCTATACGTATTTACAACCAGTTTTATGACATTCTAGTATGTATTGTCATAACATTTTCTTTGTCCAAGTCACTCAGTTTCCATGGGACACAAATAATTTGATTACCATATGAAAAATATTATATTCTCAAATATTTAATTATATAATTACATGGTTAATGAAAATATCACATGTCATTATCCTTTATGGATTATCCCATGACTTGTACCATGTCTAAATCAATAACCACATACATATTCTATCTTGGTATGGTCGTAAACTCATCAATATTTCTCAATCAAAGGCCTAGATGTCATAATAGTCATATGAGAGGAATAATATGATATTTATTGAGCTCTAACAAATGTCATTATAAACAATATAACCAACCATACCTTTATTAGAAAACCCTCATTGTATTCATAAAAAGGTGTAATATTATTATGTTTCTCATGCTCGGTATGTCTTTAACAAAAATTAAACAGAACGCCAAATATGATCTATAGGCCACTGCTAGAAAAAATATACATTGTTTGAATTCCATGTGGTATACTTAGTGTGTTATACCATATATAAATAAACTTATCAATCCATACAAGATTATGTCATATCACATAAAATAATCTTACTCAATATAAACCCAATATATCATCATGTTCTATAATAATACATGATAAAAATTGGTTATGGATAAGTCAAATACATAAATTGAGAGGTCAATTATCATTATATTAAATGAAATGCATACAAATATATACATCTATGTGTCAAACGTGACTGATTGATAGTGATTATATTTACATTCATGTCATATATTTAATTTGTAAAAAATCTTTTAAGAATAATTAAAAACCCCAATATAAGAACATGTTGACCATATCATACATGATAGAATATGAGATCAGTCAAATGTTTACTATAAATTATGGGGTTTTTTAAAACTCATTGCATATATATTAAATTTCTATCACAACCAATGTGACCATCTAATAAAACTATACCACTAAGCATTTTAGTGAGTATCATATATAAAGAAAAAAAGCACGACTAATTGTGATATTCAGGAACAATACATCTAATGTGTATCTCCTTGAATATAATCATAATCTTTTACTCCACATCATCATAATATTATAATTCCATCTCAATATGTTAGCTTTGAAATATTCCAATGTTTAACATTATTATCCTCACAACCCTTTCCATCAAACATTTCTTGTAAATCCATTAGTAAATAATGTAAATCATTACATTATCACCTACCATCACATCAAAAAATATCTTAAGATAATTGGAAACTAACATTGTTAAGATATAATAAATAATTATTTAAAATAGATTTACCAAAATTCCACAAAAATATTTTAGTATATTGATTTAATAATCCCTTTAAACTTTTACAAATATAATTATTTACAAAATATTCTATTCAATTTTCATGACAACTAAGTGTAACCATTTATATTATTTATTACTATCATATATATTTTTATGATATGAAGTGTAAACAAATTATAATATAGATTAGTAAAAAGTATTATTTTATAAATATTCACTTTTCTATGTGAATACATACTCCCACTTGTCTCTTAGACATTATATTTATCTCTTATTACGGTTTTCGGATAAAAAATATTTTTTTATGCAAAAACTCTTTTTAAGTGTCGATATTTAACAATTAACTATTGTTTTCATTTCATATATAGTATTCCATGTGTTTGGAGAATTTTCAAATAAAAATAATAATTTTTCAAAATATTAAATTATGTTTGGGAAAAAATATTCCATCATATTATAAAAAAATATATATATATAAACACTTCTATCCATGAATCCTTTTCAAAAAATTGGTGTGGAATCCAATGAATAATAAACCCTTTGTATTAAATTATGCATCTAATTTTTTTCACAATATGAATTTTTTTAACAAAAAACATCTCTTATCTTATAATAGATATGAGAGAAATATACATATCCACTAATTAGATTCATCGATGCTTGAGAAATTCATTTATATTGAATTCATTGATGTAAAAACACTTTTGTTAATAACATGAATGAAAAATATATTCTCTAGAAAACATTCCATGTCATAACCTATCCCAGAGGAGTGCATTTCAAGACTACCCAATACCCACCTCAGATAGGCCCGTGGTTGGCAACTAGCATCGAGTAGGTATATCCCATAAATGGGAGGAATTTTCCTATGTACATGTACACACGAACACATATCCAAGCCCACTGTGTTGAAATGTAGAAACACTTTGTAAACAATGCATGCTTATTCTAAGATACCAACAATAGAGTATGAAAGTAAGAAAAATGGAAAGTTAAAAGGGCTAGATTACAAGCCCACAAAATGTAGATTCTTTAAAAGTGAATTCACATGTTCTTGAAACTAATCCATAGAAAACCCTACCTGAACGGTAGGTGTATGATAGTTTCCTGAAGCCATAGAAGCACATCTCATCTGCCTGATCACACAAAGCATCACCGTGTCTTGTTAAACCTATAACTCTATCAATGTTTCGATTGTCTTCAAAAGACACGACATGTCTAGGAAATGCTATTGTATGTGTGAGTAAAAAAATACTCAGTAGGATACCCATAAACCACAATGGAATTCCATTATGAAACACATGATATATAACACAAATAAATAATAAAAGTACACCACCGATAATACAAAAATTACACCATAAATAAAGACACAAAGTATAATCATCTCACAACGGTATATTTATAAAGCACAAAAATAAATTTAGTTTTCGTCCACATATTTCCTAGTTTACATGACACACAGAGTGTCAATGAAGCATGGAACATCAATGGCTCCTAGAGAATTGATGTTTCATATAGTTTCGATGGATCAAGGAGCATCAGTGCCGCGTAGAATTTCGATAGCATGTGAAATGTCAATGTGTGATGTGTCCCTCAAGTCATGTAGTCACCATGTCCTCACAATCTATAGTATTCTTCTCATAGAGTGCTTATACCTAGAGAACCTACCTCTCCAGACATTATCCATATGAAAAATTCCACAACATCATACATAGATTATCTTATAAGGAGTTTCTCATCTCAATGGTGCCAACATCACAAATAGTTAATTTAAAAGATGTACGGTTTGAATGTTAAGGCTGTTTTTGAAAAACCCCAAACCCCTGTCAGCCCGTATCTGACCCAACTCCACCCAGTCCGGTCTGATCCAACCCGAATAGGCATGGACCGTTAGGCTCATCCTATAGGGAAAGAAATATTGGTATATTTTCATTATTCCTACTAGCACTCTCCAACTGGGATACTATAGTGGACTGACCACACTGGTCCAGCCCACACTACGGGTCAGTTTACTCAGTCGGACACGACCTGCCTTCGCTGCACCACTTGGTCCAAGTAGTCCACCCAGACTATGTAGATCCACCATGTCACATGGTCCCCCAGGACTCACCTTACTATCCCATGAGTTTCTATTGTGGGTTCCTCCTACATGGCTTTGAGCCAAATCCCGGCATGCGACCACATCCTCTAGTAGAGGCACCCAGTCCCCACCCATGGCTTCTGTGGCCGCAGGTGATCGTTTTCCTCCACGACACCCACACACAGCCACCTCAGCATGCCAATGAGTACCACCATGCACCTACACAAGTGAACCTGATTTGACAAGTCACCCCTATTACTCTAGTGCTCCATTTCCTGAAACATATCTACATCTATGATCCTCAGGTCACGAACTTCACTACATTGGGGTTTCATTTCTCTTAATAGCATTATAGGGGACCAATAACATTCGTATCGTCCTAGAAAATTGTCTTATGACCATAAGGTTAAACTGGTGAAGAACTCCAAGAATAGAGATATTAATAACATATAGAATCCCCAATGAATGGATCTCGGCCTTGTTCGTGTTGATCTTGATCTATTCATGTTAGATGGTTTAATAAATAACAAGAACATATGATCACAAAGATCTATTTTTGGGTTTCTACAGGTTCATCTAATGAATATATTAAGGGAAAATAAATATCTATGATATCAAACACTCTACAAAATGGTTGGATAAATCATTAATGAATAACATTGGTCTGTTTCACCATTTATTCTTGATCCGCTGATGATAATACTCAATAGTTTTTCCTTTCACACCTCAGAAGAATTACATGGTTATGATAGCAACAGAAAATTCATGAAAAAGGACTCATTAAAGTGAAAAACTTTGTTGTGTCCAATAATTTTTTTTAAAATATTTTAAGGATCATTACATCCAAATTCTAACATTCAAAGTCATCCCACAGTAGCTGATGTTAGGCCATGTCTAAGGTAAATTCATTGATCTAAATGTAATGGTGGCCTCAAATTTCTGATTTGGGAACCTGTTTATATGTTATTATTATTTTAAAGAAAAAGATCCACACACTATATTAAATACGTAAAAATTTTAATCAAATGGTTTAGGCCACACTAGGGATTATAATCTCAATACTTCTCAATGTCTATTCTCAAAATTTTCCAAAATAATTTATTAAAATAAAACTAGGGAAAATCCAAGTCATTAATTATTCCTGACCATATGTATTTATGTCCCCAAAATCCAAAATAAGGGATTTTTAACAAAAAGGTTGGGGTAAAGAGCATGAATCTGCACCTCCTTCTACTAAGTAATATCATATAGGTTATCATGATAGCAACTGATGCATAACAAAGGAATATACCACCCAAAAAGCATACTCACTTACCCATCCACAATCTCTATTAGCAACTCCATATATGTCGCAACCTAATTAATGTATATCTCTCCCTAGTCGATGATGTGTGATGTATCATGCATGTACCTCCTCAACTACGAATCTTGGAAGACATTATCCCCCGGTGAAACTCTGGGGGTAGATTTAGGTGGTATACCACCTCAAAAACTCTACTAAAAATCTGAAATGGGTCCATGTATCTTGTAGATAACTTGCCACCACATCAAAATCTCTACAATCCATGTCATTTTGATACTCGAAGGAACAAATGGTCTACCTCTTTGAAATCCATGGGCCTGCATCTCTGGTCAATATAAGGCATTTTATAGCTCTATATAGTCTTCATACTCTCCTGAATGACCTTAACCTTCTGTGTGGTAGCTTTCACCAACTCTAGACCCATCAATGCTGCCTTTCTTGGGTCAGTCCAAGAATGTGGAGACCTACAGGGATGCCTGTGAAAGACCTTGAATTTCACCATAATAATGGAGGAGTGGTATCTGTTATTATCTGAAAACCATGTCAGGGGTAGGTGATCCTCCCAACTGAGTCCAAAATCTAGGGTGAAAGAACCAAACATATCCTCAAGAACCTAAATGGTCTTCTCCATCTGGTCGTCCCTCAAGGTATGAAACATCATAATCATGTACAAATGTGTTAAAAATGATTCATGCAATCCCTTTCACAACTAGTATGTGAAACGAGAATCATGATCTGAAATGATCTTCAATGGAATTATTTAAAGATAAACTATATCCTATATATAGAGACATCCCATGCCCTCTATTCAACTCTACTCCCAAATTGGTCGAAAGAAAGAAAACATGGTGATTTGTTCAATGCTCAACAAGATGGTATTATTACCCCCTAGAAGTTCAAGGAAACCCATCAGAATGTCTATAGATACCACATCCAACTTCCACTCTATCAGATCAATTTGTTGGGTCAAGAACGTGGGAACCTCATGCTCAGCATTCACTTACAGGGAAGTGAGGAATCTTTTATCAAAATCTACCACATAAATTTTCATCCCTACTGACAAGAACTGATTTCGAAGGTCCTGATACACATTTTTCACTCCTGGATGTGCCACCCAAGGGGAAGTATAGAACACCATAAAGACCTCCTCCCATAGTTTCACTTAAAACATTGGGTGTCCTCTGAAGAAAGAGACGTTCACCCCACCTTTAGAATATCCATTAGGGAGGATTCCCTAGGGAAATTTGAGTGCATAAGGTGTCCCAGTTAGTTCCTTTGGGCTATACCTCCCAAATTAATGTAATAGTGGAGGGGTGACAACCATAGACTAGAGGTATGCTACTCCATCTCCATATATAAAGGATATCTACAATGTGACCAACTACACTAATGCCACACCTATGAACTTTAAGTTGGACACCTTTATAAGAGTTTTTTCAACTACATTCCCCATCCTAGGAGTATAGAAAATCTCAACATCCTAATCCTAGTGGAACTATAGCCATCGCCTTCGTATAAAGATAAAATACTTCTAAGAGAAGACGCACATTAGACTTTTTTGGTCAGAGTAGATTAAAAATTTCTCACCCACAAGGTTGTAAGGCCACATCTTCAAGGAGAAGACTATCGCTAACAACCCAATATAAAGGGTCACATAGTTTTTCTCACGTCATCTCAATTTTTCTAAACTATAGTAAATCCCCACTTTCCCCTACATCAGTATCTAACCATGCCTGGTACCTGATGCATCACTGAACAACATGTACTCAACACGCTCCTCCAGTAATCTCATGATATGATTGATCTTCAATCTCTACCTCAGTTTCTAAAATCTCCCCTGGCATTTCTTCGTCCACACATAAGGATTCCCTTTTAACATAAAAGTTCTCAAGGATGCTTCTACTCTAGAAAGGATGGCCACAAAACTCTCATATTTGTAACACACCATGGTTTTACAGATAAATTTTCTATAGAATTCATTCAATACTGAGATTATGAGAATTTTTTTTTGATATTAATAGGATATAGTTATAACATAGCTGTTAGATATAATTTTTTCACTTCTGTGATTTTAATTAAAAAAACTGACATACATGATAGTGATGAGTAGTATATCTAGAGTCTTATTTGATCAACATACATTTTTGGTGAATAGTAACATACCCTTATGAATAGAAACATACCCTTATGAATTGAAACTCACCTTTATGAATAGAAAAGAATCCTTACAAATATTAACCTCACTCATGTTAGTATAAATAAAATTTGGCACCATATAAATGAGAGTGAATATTTTAAAAATTAATAATTAAGTGTTGGTATTTTGGGGGCTAATAAATATTTTATAACACTTAAAAATTAATAAATTAATAAAATAAATTTTCATATAATGTATTATAAAATAAATATTTTGTTGTCTTATGATTTTAGGATTATTTTATGTGAACTTAGATAAATTTTAAAAGTATTATAAAATCAAATTAAAAATTAAAATATTTATTTAAAATTTAAATAATGATTTTATTTAAAAATTATATTAATCTTACATATAATATAATATATATAAAATATAGTCCATTTGTAAATTAAACTCATAAAAAATGGTTGTTGTTTTTTTTGTATTTTTATGAAATACTTGAATTTTTTTGAATAGAGAAATTCTAAAATTTACGAAATATGCTATATAAATGACTTTTTGTAGCATGCTTCAGTAATTTCTGATGTAAATGGCCATTAGTTTGAACTGACATGGACTTATTACTTTTTTTAGACACAATAATCAATACCATTCATTATCATGATCCAAAATAATTAAATAATGATTAAAATTATGGTAAATACCTCATCTCCTCCACCATAAAATCCACCCATCACTCCCTTTTATCCTCACTCCTCTAAGCATTGAATCTATTCAAATTTCAACCAAAATAACCTCCCATTGTCCCTACTAACACATAGGATCCCATGATATATCTAGAAGAAAAAAACCACATCCCTTAAGGAGGTTCTCCAGGTGTTGTATTCAAGAGTTAAATCCATATATTCATTCATTTAATTTCATTTCAAGTTCCTTTCTTTTGTTATCCTCTACTCTCCACTTCTATATATATGATCTTGAAAACTCTTGTATAATCAATATATTGGAAATATATCATGTCAATTTAATAACCATATTTAATATTCTTACTCTCCCAAGCTCTCTTTTATTTTATAAATAAAATAATCTTTTGTGAGGTGCAAATTTATAACCTTGTGGGCGACAATGTTTCATTCTTTAATTTCTACCTTAGATATGGTCATGAAGAAAAAAAATATTGTTGAGAAAAATATTTTATAAGTATTATAACCTGTTTAACATTATTTAACCAGTAAATATACATAGTATTAATACATACGAAAAAACTATTTCACATTATTCAAAATACCATAGAATAATCTAAATGAGTCCAATTAATGTTTCACCTAACAAAGCATCCTTATACCATATTAAAAAATAAGAAATCTGACCATTTAAGATTATCAGTTTTCATTAGTATCATATAAATCCATGTCTAAATATTTATATCCCCTCCACAAGAACTCTATTAATTATGAACATGTGAACCTATTATGAAAATCAAGGAAAGGAATAATCCAGAATGACGAATTTCAATCAGTTAACTTGTCAGTATGGCAATAAATGACCTTAATATAAGTATGATAAACTGAATACATTTATAATAGGTTCAAAATTAATTTACTAATAATTATAATTTCATATTCTAAGATCTTAAGTTCAATAGGAGAACATATTCATACATAAGGTAATGGATTTGTACTAGAACCTCCATTTTTTTGGGTTACTCCATGTCTTTATAAACCCCAATTAAATTGTTATTTATTCTAATGTACTCATAAAAAAATGTTTGAATGATCTATATATTTGTACCAACACGAATTCTTCTTTATTTTATGGAGAGATAGACGTTTCAAAATGATCATTCAAAAATACCTCCCATAATACAAGCCCGATTCAAGGAAATTTCTCGAATTCTTACCAATTTCAACAGTATTCTATAATATTTATTTAGAAACCATAATCTTTCTAAAATAACTCATTTTAAAAAGATAAACATATATTATTTAAATTCTATTTTTATACAATGTTTTTTCCAAAAGAACTATTCTATAAAACGTAAATGAATATTTATCTCAAAAATTACTCAATGATATTATAAGAGTAGTTTTTTCTATTTCAACACTTTTGTTGAATCTTATATATAATTGATATAAATATATTATGATACCATCTACAATATTTTATTTAATGGATTATGATTAGTTTTACTACATCTGTGATATCTTGAAACAATTCACCATAAAACTCTGAATGGTTAGTCTTAATGTGTGGGGAAAGTTATTTACATTTCATATGTTAGTTTAAATACTAATTTATATATTGTTTAAGTTTTTCCCCATTCATATGAGGAATAAATTTTATTTTTTATGTGATGAGTGGGACCCTCTATATCCCCTCGATGCATCGGTAGTTCACATGAGACAAAATATACTTGGAATTGGAAAAGGCCTTGCCCATTTTCAAATATGCTTTTGTCTATGGCCTTATTCATTTTCAAATGTATTGGTCGAGGACTTAGTGGTATATTTTAGATTCTCCAAAATTATTCATTTTCCATAAAAACAAATAAGAAATTGATATTCCATGATGTTATTAGAGTAATATAATACCCATGATTATGCATTATTATGGAAATATTTATTTATCCCATATTCATGCCATAAAATTTTGAAGTTCAATTTTAAAGGAGTTGGTTTTTATTTATTCACCATGTATAGTATTTAGGTTTATGATATAATTTACTGTATTTCATAACCTTACTGGGCATCTGAGATAACCCCATTATTATGTTTTATTTCCCCATGATGTAAATAAGTAAATTATGAATGACTTGTAGGGATAAACAGGGAGTTGTAGATGTTTTCAAACAAATTTTCATATTGTATTTCATTTTAGGTTGTAATTTTGAACTTATTTATGACTATGGTTATACAATAATTATAAACTAATTCATTCCTTTGGGATACAAATTTATTTTAAATATTCCAATGTAATGAAATAAGGCACTGGATCTGGGAAACTGGGGATGATTCTTTAATGTTGGTATTAGAGGAAGTTTATCAGAAAACTTTGAAACTAAATTTTGAAAATGCATATTAGGGGAAAAACCCTAGGATAGTCTTTGAGGATAAAAATATGAGAACATCCTAAAATTTTGGTAAGAAATAGATTATGTGAAGCTTTCTAGAAAATAAATCCATGCTGGATACATTAAGTGGACAAGGTTCTAGTAGAGATGTACCTAGGAGTAACAAATCCAACAAGGAGTATCAAGATTAACCCATGGTATCCTTTTATATGAAAAAATGACTTACTGTGCACTAGTTTTTAAACTCCCTTGGGATATTATTTGGATATTTCAAATTTTCATTAAAAACCATTATGAAATATTAAAATTTAAAATTTTCCCCAATGAAACCATGTTTATGATTTTGAGAATTACTTTGAATATGATTTCAATTTATGATAATTATTTTTCAATGTTGATATTATAAATTATGATTCATAACCTAATCTAGTGTATTCTTATATTTAAAAATTTCTCCTAGATGAAGGAATAGAAATTCATGAACACTCGTATCCCATTTTGGGATCTCCCTCTAATGCAAGATAATGATATTTTTACTAGATCTATGACTGTTGTTTAGAAGCCTATAACTATACATGGAAAACGAACTCAGGTTATGAAAAACAACCTTACTCATATGTATCATCCTAATCTGCACCATAGAATATAAATTTGATTCCACATTATGCGAAAACAACCTTCATCATTCAATGGGACTACAAACCCATTCGTAGTGGAGTAGTCGATATGTTATTTAGAGAATATATTTCACAATTTGGTAGGTAACAAAAGTGAGAAGACTTTCATGGAAGTTTATCTTCTATCAATAGATGCAGATCAATGGTGGCTGTTAATTCTTAACAAAATGGATGAGTAGAAAAATAGAATAATTGGAATGGAGGGATTTTAGGGAAATTTTCCTAGAAAAATATTTTGTTCTTCAAAAATGACCGGATACAGAGAGGAAATTCTTGAGCCTCAGACAAATATAGGATGAAAATGTTTCAAAGTAAGATTCCAACATTACATGGTTTTAAAGGCATTATGTATACTATATAAGTAATCCATAATGAATTATTGTTCAATTGTTCGATTTGTTAAAATCATTCCTCCAAAGGGAACACATCTCCCAAAAATTCCTATCATTTGAAGACATTATGTCATGTGCTATCATGAAAAATAATTGAACTCCCTATGTCTTATGACTTGATGGGAAAACAAGAGAAGAAGATGGTGGTACAGGGATGAATGGATAAAGTGGATAAATAAATGTTTAATTTTCCAACATGTGATTCTTATGTAAGGATACACCCTTGTACCTACTTAAATTGAAAGGTAATGTGCTTCAAGAGTGTATAGAAAAGCCATCATGTTGTTGATTGAAAGGGTAAGAAGAAAGAAATCAATGTTCAATTCTATAATTGTAGGTAAATGTGGAACTATGAAAATAATTGTCAAAATAATAAAGGAAACTGGCCTCATAAATAGCCATGGATGCAAGGTGTAATGTCATAGACCCTACTGGTACATTACTTTGTCAATTTATCATGTTGGGACACCCTGGACCCATTAATGAGCTATGAGGGTGGCAGTTTCGGTGGCAGGGTGTCACCATAGTGTAACCCATTGGTGTAACCAACTGGTCTCACCGATCGGTGTGTCTCGGATTGGTGAGCCACAGGTCGGTGTGTCCACGATCGGTGATTCACCATTCGGGGTGTCCCCGATCGGGGACTCACCGATCAATTCCACAACCAATCTATACCATGGAGTTGTAAGGCATTTCGTTCCCCAATTTTTCATAATTGTTAATTTAATATTTAATTCCTTTTAAATGTTTTGTGTTTCTATTTATAAATACCATAAATTATGTTCTAGATCTCGAAGAATTGGGTGACCCTTGACGGACCAAAACTTTGTGTCGCTGTTACGCCTTTTCCTCTATTTAAATTAAATATTTTAACTCATATATGTTCTGGAAACCACTCCAATGAGAATTATTAAATAACAACAAATTTTATCACCAGTAACCATCTTAATTTGTGGTGAAACCATGATCCGCATTTAAATCCTTTCAAGATTTTAATCTTGTAACTCAGGGATCTCGCATTTTATCACACGAGGATTTTTTTTATTGGATGTTAAGTTTTCCTTTCCTTGGTGCATTTGGATCCCCCTTCTTGAGGCTTATGGTTCGCCTATCCTGTAGCCTTCCTTCTCACTTTTGGAGTCCTCATAGTTCCTCCACTATAAGTTGTGCGTCCCCAGTTCATGGAACGTGGATAAAAAATTTGATCATTGATCATAATGTTAGGATTTTTCCCTCATCTCACTTTTACTATGTATCATTTTGGGTTGGTATGATAATGTTTCATCAGGTCATGGATGAAACCCTACCATAACAAAGATAAATAAATGGTTTCTAACAAATGAAGGGGGTGTTTGATGATGTTGTTGTAAACTTATACCTTTTCTTATATGTTGTGAATTGTATGGACTAATGTCCACTGAAAATCATGTATATTGGTGGTCCTTTCATGTTCACTAAGGAACCTCTGTTTTCTAGATAATTTTGTGAATAGATGGATGTAAAATGAGAACTAGTTAACCATGTAAACTATGTTGATTAAATGGATTCCCAATGATTAAGAATCCTTCTTTGGTCACCCCAGTTAACCAAATGGAAAGACAGGACTACATGAAGGGTGTGTTTAAATCTAAAAACTCCCTTTCTCTGTTCTGATGATATGTGTAGTTGTTCTGCTTGATGCTTGTGGGGTGACGTGGATGGGGACGGGATTCCCTGTTGTGCAGTTGTATGTTTGTGGATCTGTGGCCTTGTGGGGCCATATGTTGGGGATTTTTTTGGTTCTAGTACATCGAGGGATGTCACATATCCATTTTAATTATGTGAAATTAAAATAAAACTGGGTGTGAATGCTTAAATTAATGCATGACTATTTTTCCTTCATCGAATTGTGGCTATGTTTGTTAGTTTTCCATTAGCAATGCAATATTTTTAAATAGAATCACTTTAGTATGATAACAATAATGGGTTACATTAGGTAACTTTTTCTAGTATTGATGTGTTCCTTAGTTGTGGGTGTTGTTCTTTTTATGAATTAATAGTAATGAGGGTGCCTGTGTATTGGATGATTTTGGAACCCCTATGTTGGGATGAGTGCTTGTTAACCTATATGTAAAATTTAGTTCATATGTTTCTTATTCATGTCCCACCCAAGTTGATCACTTTAGGGCCAACACCCCCATTTCCTAGGGGAGGGTGTTTTTTTACAACACCTCTATGAGTGGATGGTTTTTAGCTCCTTTCCGGATCCCTTTTTAGTGTATCACAAGACTCTTCAGGCAGGCTATAACAACTTGAGGTTTAATATAGAAAAAGATTATTTGGTCAGGGTATGTTGTGGTGGTTGGCCCAAGTGTGTGTGGGTAGGTTGTTTTCCAAGTTTCTTCCAGATGAGGCCCATGTGTCTTTGGGCATGGCTGATGTTGTTCAGACCTAGGTGTCTTCAGACATGGTAGTAGTTTTTTGGGACTAGGTGTGTGTAGGAATGGTTATGTGTGCTTGTGGTGGACCTAGTGTTTGTGGGCGTAGTTGTGGCTGTGGTGGCCCATAATGTTGTTATTGGTGTGGCATTGGGACTACGAGGAGAATAGAGGGGGTGGTATGATGCGTAGGATTTCATCAATAACCAGTGGTACAGTGGCATGGGGTACCGAAACATCGATGTGTTATTACTATTTCTTTACATGACATGTATTATTTGGAGAGTGTTCCTTTGTGAGTTTTGGGTGGGTAGTTTCCTTGATATGTTCTTTGGTTATCTACTTTTCTCACGGTGCATTAGAATGCCTCTCCAATTGTGAACAAGATATTTTGTTTTTCTATACTAGGTATACCTATATAATCAACTTACATATAAAAAAACTACTTTTAGGTTTCCATGAGGACATCAGGGACCATTCCAGACCCTACTAACTCGGGTTATGGGACCATTGACATTGGTGTTTATTTCTTCGGGTAAATCCCCATGGAGTTTTCTTGTACATTGTAGAACTTTGTTTGGAATATGCATATCGGAATTTATTTTTTGTTTTATGTTACTTCTCCTTTCAGTTTTGGATTTTTTTTGGATTTTAACCATCTTATCTCGTGATCCTACTAAATAAAAATGGTAATTACTTCCATATTATGTGTGATTATATACCCTTGGTTATAGTCTCCATTATGAGACATTTTGAATGTGGGACTCATGGGGTAATTATCTCTCTTTCAACATGAGGAAGGATGGGTCTGGTAGTCTATTTTCCCTTTCCTCATCTCAGTGAAGGCGTGTCATGATTGAATGGAATCAAAGGCTAATGGTTGAGTGATAGGATGGAGATCATGGTTAGGGAATGTGTGGATTGAATTGGATGGTTGGGAAACATTTTTAGGCAATCATGGTGCGTGAAATTGGCCAGAGAAGACAGTCTAGGACACTATAATTTAGGCCCCTATTATCCGATGAAAGGACTCTGGACCTACCAAATGACAAAGTGCGGATACACTGATTTCAAGGTAGAGACCCTAGGAAAGGTAAATGAATCAAAATAAATTATTTTATTATGATTTATCTATTTTTTGGTAATTTAAATAAAATAAATGTTTATGGAAAATTTAAATGATATATTCTACACTACTTGGGGTTAGACTTTCCTTTTATAACTTGCAGCTATAGAACATGGATGAAGAAAACGAGTAGTGAAAATGATCAAGGGCCAGGAGGTTGATTTGGATGATCAACAAAGGAATGATCGAGAGGAAGAGGATGACCGGTGGAAAAAGATGCTTCGTGCCTTTCAGTGGTAGAACTTCGGTAAGTACGAGGGCAGTGTCTCACACATGGAGTCCAAAAGCTGGATCAAAGAGTTCGTGATAGCTTTCAGCTTGATCCGGGCTCTGGATGAGTACTAGGTTCCATTGGTTGTCAGTTTGATTAGTGGAGAAACACATCAGTGGTGGATGCTATACCTCTAAGAGAGGATGGAGAGTGAAATTTTGTGGGCTGAATTCGAGAAAGTGTTCCAAGAGGAATTAATTTCTTCTACAATGAAGGATGAGAAGAAACATGAGCTACTCTCCCTTCAGCAGGTGATTATGTCAGTGAGGGAGATTAGGATCACGTTTAAGGATATCCTTCATTTTTATCGGGATCTTTTTTCGGATGACGATACTCGGGAGAGATGTTTAGAGAATGAACTCCGACCATCTCTTCAGTATGTTGTTACTCCCTTCACCCTACTTTCATACTTCGATGTCCAGAAGATGGATGAAGTGGTGGAGTGGATGCACACACTGAGAGGTCTGCAACAAGAGAGGAGGTAGTTAAACGCGTCAAAGGGTAAGGCCATCAGCAGTAGGCCTCCATTTTCAGGGCCATATAGGTTTCAGCTAGTTGGGAGTAGGCCCCAGTAGCTCCATTTTCAATCTTCTGGTCCTCTCCATTTCTTTACGGGCCCCAGATCGAGATGCTTCATATGTAGGAGTAATTGGAACCTTCATAATTAGTGCAAGAACCAGGTGCAGAACAGTGGGTGTGGGTAGGTTCAACACCCACATAAAAAGAAGTAGTTTCTAGCTAGGCACTTTAAGAAATAGTAGCAAGGATAGAAAGATCCCACTCTTCCACGAACAGACCTTGTGGGAGGAGGTCGACCATATGACTCTCCTCTGGGACCTCGACCAGGGAGTGGTTGGGGAGGTGGCCGACAGCTGAGGGGAATAAAAGCTGGGCATGTGCAATTGAACAACATAGAGTTAGTAGTTTCAGTAGGTCCAGATGAAATTTGAGGTACGATCATATTGTTTAGCACCCATGCATATGCCTTTTTTGATTCAAGAGCTTCATAATCCTTTGTTACGCCTAGTCTAGCCCAAGCCTTGGTTAAAGATGTAGATAGAATCTCCATTCTCCTGGTGCTAAGTACCCCAGGTAGGAGTTGTACCAGCATTTTTAATGTTTGTTGAAAATGCAGAATGATGTTGGGGCCACTTGAGTCTATTGGGAATCTCCTTATACAGAAAACGCAGCCATAAAATTTCATCCCTGGCATCGACTAGCTATTTTATGTGCACTCTATTATCTACTGCTTCTGGATAAGAGTCATGATCTCCAATTAGGATGGCTAGCTTGTGGATGTTGTTGGTGAATGGTGTTCTTAGGTTGGGAGAAGGCATTTGGATACTCTTCTTTCTATGTTTCCCAACCATTCAGCAGAATCATTGGATGTTGAGATGATGGATGTTTTGGGTGTTCTCAGAGTGTTTGTGGACATTTTTCTGGGGGAGGTTGTCACTCTACCCCTTGACATGATGTTGAGTTCACGATAGATTTACAATATGATGCACATCATAGTTTTATGTATCCTTACATGATCTCATCATTTATGTTAATGGAGTTGCATATTAATATTGAGGATATGATGAAGAATGGTTTTTTCCAACCCAGAGTGTTTCGATGTGGTGTTCTGGTCTTGTTTGCAAAGAAGGCAGATAGTGGTCTCATGCTCTGCATACACTACTAGAGACTAAATAAGGTAATGATCAAGAATGGTTACCCTCTCCATAGGATAGAAGATCTATTTGACTAGCTGAGGGGAGAAGTATGGTTTCTTAAGATCGATTTGCGGTCTGTGTATCCCTAGTTAATGGTGAATGAAAATAATATCCCAAATACTATTTTTATGTGCAGGTATAGGCATTTTGAGTTCGTAGTCATGTCGTTCAGTGTTACGAATGCTCCTACTATGATCATTGGGCTCATGAACTCTTTTTTTATGTGATTTTCTCAACAGATTCATCATTGTGTTCATCGATGACATATTGATATAATCAAGATCATATGAGGAACATTATATGCTCCTCAATATGGTCTTGGAGATCCTTCGACATCACGAGCTCTGTGAGAAGTTTTTCAAGTTCATGTTCTTTACATGGGGAGTACATTTTCTAGAAAACATGATTTCCTAGTACGGTGTAACAGTTGATCTGTCAAAGGTTTAAGTGGTTGTTTCATGGTAATGACCCAAGAATGTGATGAATGTTTGAAGATTCCAAGGTCTATGTGGCTATTATCGGAGGTCTGTGCCTGAATTCTCTCGAGTTGAACCTCTTTTTGCATCTTTGACCAGAAAGGACTGGGCCTTCGTGTGGAGTGAGCTGTGTCGAGAAGCTTTTAGCTATCTAAATGAAAGGTAGATTAGCACTCTAGTGCTCAGGTTTCCAGAAAAAGGGTTGTTGTTTATTTGTTTTGTGGTGCTTCTAGGATTGTCTTGGGGTCTGTGATGATGCAGTAGTGGGGGTGATCACTTATGGGTCTAGGAAATTACATCCCAATGAACGCAACTATGCCACCCATGACCGGGAGCTCATAGTAGTTGTGTTCAAACTAATTTTGTTATTACAGTACCTCATTGGGGAGCACATTGTGGTCTTCACGAATAATAAGAGCTTGAGGTATATCTTCTCTCAGCAAGATCTGAACTTGCAGAAGTAGAGGTGGATGGAGTTTCATCTAGAATATGACTTCGATATTTCCCGCAACTCAAGAAAGTGAAACTTGGTGGCTAATGCGTTGAGAATAAATTCATAGAAGGATGTGTTCTAGGAATTGGTAGATACTTGGAATGAAATTTATGAGTTGGTTTCCCTAAGCCTGGTTGCATGGGTCGATGATGGTAGAGTTTGTCTGTTTCAGATGACAGTACAATCCTCACTATTAATTCATGTGGAGGAGTCTCAGTGTGGGGACATAGAGGTTGAAATGGTGTGTGATCATGTTATCTAGGACAATGATTCTGAAGGATGGTCGATGATGGAAAAAACCAGATGATGTTTCAGGGAATGTTATTTGTCCCAGTGTCGATGCACAAGTGAGTTCTTGGTGAGTTATACAACTCACCCCTGGCGATTCACCCATGAGTTTACAAGATGTACTTGGTGGCCTGGGGTGAAGTAGGTAGTGTCCAGGTTTGTGGCAAGGTGCCTTGTGTGTCAGTAGGTGAAGACTGAACACCAATTTCCAAGAGCTTCTTTTCAGCCTTTATATGTCCCCATGTAGAAGTGGGATTACATATCAATTTATTTCATCACAGGACTACCCATGGTTCAAGGGGGCTACAATGTTGTATGGGTAGTGGTAGAACGACTGAAAAAATTAGCTCACTTTCTAAAGATCAAGGAGTGGAGTGAAGATGACTCCTTATAATAGAGATATGTGGACGAGTTAGTGTGGTTTAATGGAGTTTCGAGGTCCATAGTCTCGGATATTGATTCACAGTTTACCTCTTGAGTCTGGAGTGGATTGCAACATGCTTTTGGCATCCATCTAGGACTTAACACTACTTTCCACCCCCAAAAAGATGGGAAGAAAATGTAGGCCATCCAGACCATGGAGGATATGTTATGATCATTTTTTTGGACTTTGGGAGATTGTGGGTATGAAACATTCCTCTATTAGTGTTTTCCTACAAAAATATTTATCACTCTACCATTGGCTGGGATCTGTTCGAAGCCCTTTACGAGAGAATGCGTCTCTCACCCAAGTGATGGACAGAGGTTGCGGTAGCATGTGTTCTTATCCTAGAGGTGGTTTAGAGCACTAAAGAGAAATTTCATCTCGTATGAGAGAGGATGATGGTGGCTCAAGAGAAAAAGAAGTTGGATGACGATCATTGGATAAGGCTCTTGTATTTCAGGGTTGTGGACCATGTTTTCTTGAATGTCTCTCCTTGACGTGGGAAGCGATGGTTCGGAATGAGGAGAATGCTCTCTCTTAGGTTAATTGGGCCTTTCTATTTGTTGGGGTGAGTTGTTGAGGTGACATATTAGCTGTCATTGCCACCTCAGTTGGAAAGGATCCACAATTGTTTCCATGCCACCTAGTTTCATCGATATCTACATGACGATTCCCATGTCATTGGCTAGGGAGAGTTGGAAATATGGGATAACACTAAATTTGGGGAGTGGCCATTGAGTATCGAATATCGAATGGAGAAAGTGATTCAGGGATGAACCATCCCTTTGTTTCATGTGTTGTGGAGACACTGTGTACTTGGAAGCGAGAAGCTAAGATGCACACACAGTACCCAGATCTGTTTTTGAGTTTTGTTCTATTTTTTTCATACATGATTATATTGTAGTTATTTACCATGTTAACTATGAAATGTGTTGTTTTCCTTATTATCTGAAGGTGTTTTAAGAGTCCTTACTATCAGGAGGGGAGGACCTAATCCCTAATAAATATGAATTATGGTGGATGCGATTAATCCAATACGGGTGAGTCAATGCTGCCTAAAGTGAATAGTATCTTGACATGGAGGAAGGGACTCCCTAATCCATATGACTGGACTATGCGGAATTTTTATGTTTGTGTACGTGAGGGAGAAGATTTCGTAGGTTTCAAGGGGGTTTACTCCAAAGAGTTATCTTCAAGGTTGTTGTTCGGAACCCTCAATTTTTCTTCGAGTCTAGTTTCAATTCTTGAGGATGATAATGGGTTCAGAGGTATATGATGTAATTTCTCGGACCCTCATGATCCATTAATTTTTCAATTTATGGTGTTGGGGCTCCCTGGACACATTAGTGAGTCTTGAGTGTGGCAATGTCGATTGTAGGGTTTCACCGTGGTGTCACACATCGATGTCACCGATCGGTCTCACAGATCAGTGTGTCCCAGATCGGTGAGTCACTGATATGTGTGTCCCTGATCAGTGAGTCACCGATCGGTGTGTTCCCCATCAGTTACATGGGGTTATCAAGGTTTCTTTAACTAGTTTCATATAAAAGATACATTAAGTTTTAATGCCACTTTAATGTGGTTTGAGGATATTTTAAAATAACATAAATGATGTTCCAGATCTCCTAGAGTGGGGTGACCCTTCGAATGACCCAAACCATGTGTCGATGTTACATTTATTCCACTTTTTAAATGAAATCAATAAACTCAAAGGAGTTATGGACACCTATAAAATGAGAATTATTAAATAATAATTAATTCGATCATGTGTAACCATCCAACTACGTGGTGAAACCACAATCCACCTTTAATGTCATTCATTATTTTAATCCAATAACTCTGGGATCTTATCTTTAATCGCACAAGGATTATTTTTTCTTATTGGATGGTTTCTTCTTCTTTCCATGGTGATTTTGGAGTCCCAGTTTCCAAGGCTAGTGGTACGCCTATGCTGGAGCCTTCCTGGTCACTTTTGGAGTCCTCAGAGTTCCTCCCATGTAAGTCGCACATCCCCAGTTCTTGGCGCATTGAGAAAAACTTCGATTGTTGATAAACCAATTATGTTTTCTACTTTGTATATCTTTACTGCGTATCATCTGGGTTGGGTATGATGTTTTTTTCTCTGGGCTTGGATGATAAACAACCATAATGAATATAAATAAATGGTTTTCAAATAATAAAGGGGGAATTTTATGATGTTTTTTATGACTTTGACCTTTTTTATATGTTGTGAATTGCATAGTCTTATGTCCACTGAAAATCATGGTCATTGGTGGTCTTTTCTTGGGCACTAATGAACCTTTGTTTTCGAGACAATTCTATGATTGGATTGATATAACATGAAAACTAGTTAATCATGTAAACTGGTTTTATTAAATGGATTCCCAATGATTAAGAATCCTTATGTGGCATCCCCAGTTATCCTAACAAAAGAACAAAACTAAGGGAATGTGGTTTTTAAATTTGATAACACCCTTGCTCTGTTTTGGTGATATGTGTGGTTGTTCTTCTTGACTCTTATGGGGTGACATGGATGGGAATATGATCCTGTGTTGTGTAGTTTTTTTTGTTGATCTAAGGCCATGGGGGTCCCTATATTGGGGCTTGGTTTGGTTCCAGTACATTGAGGGATCTCATAGATCCTTTTTGTTTTTGTGACTTTACAAGAGAACCAGGCGGGCATGGTTAAATTGATGATTTAATATTTATCCTTGGGTTTTGAATATGTTTTTTAGTTTTGTGGTAGTGAAGAATTATTTTCCAATAGAATCAATTGAATATGATAACAATAACGGTTTACATGTTGAATTTGTTTTAGTAATTAGTTGTGACTTAGTTGTGGGTGTTGTGATTATTATGAATTAATAGTCTCGAGGTTGTTTGTGTATGGGATGATTTTGGAACCCCATGGTTATGATGAGTTCTTGTTTACCATTATGTATAATATATTTTTATGTTCCTTAATCACACCCAGCAGATTTGGACACTTCATGCCAAACACAACCATTTCATGGGGGATAGTATTTTTTCCAACACTACTGTCAGTGGATTGTTATTAGATCATTTCTTACTACATTTATCGAGTCTCTCGACACTATTTGGGAACGATGTTGTAAAGACCCATAAATTTCAAGTAAATTTTTTTTCTTAATTTCTGTGGTATTTCAAAAGAACACAGTTTCTGACGGCACCTGATTTCGAGGCCCGGTGTGCCCGGAATCATTTTCTGTAGTTTGGCTCGGGTATGTTCAGTGAACGAACGAGCGTGTTTTAATAACTTTTGAACCGGTTGTTGAAATCTAATTCCGGGGGCACCGATGGAATCACATCGCTGGTAATTTCATAGAAACGCGTCTTCCGGAGTTGCGTTTTCTCGGGTGTGGTTTTTATATTTTGGGAGTTAAGTGAAAAAAATAAAATAAAGTGGTGTGCCAACTTTATTTTATTTCACATAAAGCCACGTAAAATCCACTTGAAGCTTCATAAGCTGAGTTGAAGTGGATAGGGTGCAATTCAAAATATTCTACCCTTTTGGTAGGATATTTGTGAGGTGGGGCCCGCACGAGGCCATCGTTTATTCTCCTCTAAGTAACGCACCCGCGAAAGCTCCTCATTAATGAAAGTAAACTGGGGCATTTTCTAAAACTATTAAATGCTCCTATTAATTGGACTGTTAAGTCGTACCATTAATTCACCGAATTAATGATTCATTTCTTAATACATTTTCAAACTGTTGGCATATAATAAAATAAGGCCAACACACATTTTACTTGTGGTAGCTTGTTGAGAGGATTGACATAAACTCTAAGTTCTTCATCCTCCTTCACGAACAATGCGAAAAACGCGAAGAACGCGAAGAACGCCGGCATTCGACGAAAGGAGATGAAGAACGCCAAACCCTTGGAGATCGACGACGCGGCGCCGTGTTCTACGACGCCGACGATTCTCCTTCCACGACGCTTCTTCCGCGACGTTCTTCCCCGCAACAATCTCCGATCACAAACTACATGAGTTAGGAGATTTCAAATCTTTTAAATTTCCTTTTTGGATGTTATCTTTAACATGGATTTAATTCGTGAAAATTAAATCCATGTGTTTTCTTTAAACCTCGGAGATCGTCGACGCGATGCCCTTCCGTGACGATGCGACACCCTTCCGCGACGCGACGATCCTCTTCTTCTACGACGGTCAATTCCGAAAAGAACTCTTGTCCGACGACAGCTACGAGGTAGGGGTTTTTTTAGAACAATATTTATTCCCGTGGTTGTTTCTTCTAAAACAAAGAACCCGGATCAAGGTTCAATTTTTTAATTTTATAAAAATTGTGCCTTGTTTGTTCTTCATGTTTTGAACACTTTATTCCCGATTTTTATCACCTAATGCGGAGGGTGTGGGACAAACGAACATGGACTGACAACCCTCCGCAGTTCTTTGTTGATGCGCGGATTGGAGGGCGACGACAAACGGGGCCGCAAGTTAATTTTTAAGGCTTTGCAGTGATGTTCGAATCCCGGGACGAACATTGGCGAAGACCGCGCACAAAATGGACCACCGGAGCGCCTCCTGTGGTCCGTGGAAGTCTCCGCCGGTGCGTGGCATGCCGCCGGGAAGACCCGCCGCGGCTGAAGCCACGACGGCGCTGGCCGGTCCCACAGCTGCGCAGGACCGTGGAGGAAGGACGCGCCCTTGCCGCGTCCGTTTGCGAGAGGCGGCCCCCGACGCAGGGTCACAGTGTCATCAAGGGGGGTCGGCGCCCCTTTGCACTTGCTCGGCCATTATGTCCGAGCCGCCAAGTGGCCATGCCGGGCAGCACCGGCCGGCTCGTACCCGGTTCGGGCCGACCCATGGGGGGTTGGGCCAGGTTGGTGCGGGCCCAAAGCCCCATTCTCGGACCTTTTCGGTTTTTTGATCGTAACTTGAGTTACGGGCCTCCGAACGACGTGCCGTCAGCGGCGATGCGATCCATGGATCGAGGTGGTCGTTTCGGTGTACTACACTCATGGTTTCAGAATAGTTTGTGTTCGGCCGGGTTGGTTCGTACACGAAACCAACCGGGCCCTCGGAGCGGAAACACTCATATCTTGAGCTTCGGACGTCCGATTGACGTGCCATTGACTTTGTTGAATTCCTCTAAGTGAGACGGTTCTTTTGGCTTACTCCACCCGAGGTTTGGTTGTAGGTGGAGTACCGTCAGGTTGGTTTTGACTTAAAAACCAATCGGGCCCCTAGGACAAAAAAGCCAATAACTTCCAGACCGGGCATCAGATTGACGTGCCGTCTGTGACGCTGAGTTCCTATTGATGATACAGAACATTTGGATACATCAACTCTGGACTTTGTGTCAGTTGATGTATTAGCCTCTCGGCTCGTGGAGCGGACCCCCCCGAACGAGCTTGCTGTGTGCAGGAACCCTAGATCTGGCTGCGACTGTGACGACGATGACAATACAGAGATCCTCAGTGGATTCGACGGCAACGACTACAATACTCAGCGATCCTACATGTATCAGTGCTATAGATCCTGTGTGGGTCCGATCCTATGTGGGTCAGCGCTCAGCGGTCCTATGTGGGCCAGTGCCTACAGATCCTGTGTGGGTCTGATCCTGTGTGGGTCTTTACGGGGGTTAGTTACCTATCGATCTTTTGTGGGTCAGATCCTTTGTGGGTCATTATGGGGGTTAGTTACCTATCGATCCTTTGTGGGTCAGATCCTTTGTGGGTCATTGCTGGTGTTAGTTACCTATCGATCCTTTGTGGGTCATTGTGGGGGTTAGTACCTTTCGATCCTTTGTGGGTCCGACGACTTAGATAAATTAGTGGCTATATCTGATCATCTCTATTTTCATACGAAGAAGTATACCTGATCATCTCTATCATCTTTATCATCTCTAAGGGGGGGGGGGCTGATTTTAACATCCCCAAATGATAAAGGGTTAAATGACTAAATGATATGACTCATGTCAACAAGGTGCACCTTCCTTTTCGAGAGTCTGTCTGATTAAAACTCCATAGTTAAGCGTGCTTGGCCTGGAGTAGTAATCAGGATGGGTGACCTTCTGGATGTTTCTCAGGATGTGTGTGAGTAAGGACAAAGCACACTAGAAAGGACAAGTGTTGGCCTGTGGGGACTGTTATTAGTCAAATGACCCGTTCAGGCATGTGGGTGGACCCTAGGGTGGGCCCCACATGTCAGCAGGGGAAACTGGTGGTACCTGGTAGGCCAGGACCCGACGTATTTGTTAAGGCGGGGTGTCTGTGCTATCACCGAAACCCGGTTGTCACAATTGGTATCAGAGGAGTTCGGCTTTACCGCCGAACTTGGGACTTTGATCTTTTTCTATGTGAGGCAATAGTGTTTAGCATATTGGGTGTGGTTATCGGTCCAGGGAGTCCAGTGTTGGTGCGGCAGCCGACGTATCCCTACACCAGGACCCCGACTTCTGATTTCCGACTTAATGCATGAATCATTGATTGCATGTGTGTTTCAAGTTTTCGTTGTGATTACTTTGTGTCAGCTCACCAGGAATACTGTTCTGACCATGGCAGATCTGTTTCCTTTTTCAAGATGGCCCCACGATGGCAGCCAGGTAGGGTTCCGAGAGTTGAGAGTGACGACAGCCCACTGAGCATCGAGGCCTCGGTGCAGGGCACTTTGTCAGCAGAGGCAACGACGGTACCTTTCCCGCCGAGCCTTCGATGCTTCCAGCCCCAGCCGCTGACGATGCACGTCGCCTTAGTGCACTGCATGAGTTCCAGCGCAAGAGACCGCCCAGGTTCTGCGGGGAGACGGACCCCCAGGCAGCCGAGGACTTGCTGGAGGCATTGGTGCGTGTTTTTCGGTTCGTGAGGACACCAGTAGACCTCATGGTCATCCTCGCAGCGAGCCTACTGCACGCATCAGCGGGCCGATGGTGGAGATTGATGCTCCAGGTGCACAATGAGGCATCTCTTCTCTAGACAGACTTTGAGGGCCTCTTCTGCTCAGAGTTTTTCCCAACCACCCTCTGTAAGGTGCGCATCCAGGAGCTTCTTCAGCAGCGGAAGGGTATCATGACGATCGCCCATTACTCGGCGAGATTTACTGATCTCTCGCGCTAATCGACCGACATGGTACATGACCCATTCTTCTGGGCCCAAACCTTTGAGCAGGGATTGATACATGAAATCAGAGCATCACTGATCTCCCTCAGCATTCTGACTCAGGCAGGAGTACTGGAGCGAGCCCTTTTGATCGAGAGCTTCCTTTTTGAGCCTTTATCAGCAGCGAGACCTACCGCGGGGCGGCACGTAGTAGAGTCTTCTACGGAAGGTAGTCAACGGATGACTCAGGGGTCCAGGTAGACCAGACCCTCATGCAGACGACCTCAGGACAGTGGCTCAACAGTGTGGGTCACACAACATGGAGCCAGTCTTTCGAGAGGTAGGCAGTGCTACACATGTGGCGGGCAGGGCCACATGGCTCGTGACTGCCCGACCCACCGTGCCGAGGATCATCAGACAGTTGAGGGGCCAACCAGGCAGAGGCAGAGGGTTGACCATGGTGGTCCGTAGGGAGGAGGCAGACGAGGCAGAGAAGCTGGTCGAGCTGCAGGTGGTGGGAGACACTTTGAGGCTCTCCCACCCCCACCACCAGAAGGTCCACACCGACCACAGGGAGCTGGCGAGCAGATACAGGCAAAGCTCCAGGTAGCGGAGGCCTACGACCACGGCGTTCCCGAGATGATTCGAGGTACGATCTGTGTCTTTTCTACCCTTGCTGCAGTTCTTATAGACACAGGAGCGAGTCACTCTGTCATAGCCGCTACCCTTGTTCGGACCTCGGAGATTCCGACAGCGCCGTTGGCTCGATCCTTACGGCTAGAGACTCTTACGGGAGGAGACTCGATGATTACGCATTGGTGTTGGTAGTGTTAGCATACTCTAGGAGGCGAGAGCTTTGGCTGGGATCTTCTTGTAGCGGCGTCGAGGCCTTACGACGTCATCTTGGGTATGGATTGGTTATCTACTGTCCATGCTCATATCGACTGTATTAGGCGCAAGGTGCGATGTGTACGCACCGACGGGAGCAGGTTCACCTTCACCGGAGAGAAGAGAGCCTTCGCAGCATAGGATGGACTTCCGCAGAGGAGAGGAAAGCCCATCACTCACCAGTTGGTTTTCCTCATCCTAGGAGCAGTTGACGTGTGGAGTCCTAGTTTTCCTGCAGTGGTGGATCAATATGCGGACGTCTTTCCGGACGACGTTCCAGGGCTACCTCCTCGCAGAGAGGTAGACTTTTATATTGACATGTACCCCGAGACAACCCTGATATAGACTCCAGTGTATCGGATGGCCCCCTCTGAGCTTCGAGAGCTACGGGTACAATTGGAGGACTTGTAGGGCAAGGGATTCATCTGACCCAGTGTTTCACCCTGGGCTTCCCCGATATTGTTCGCCAAGAAGGCGTACGGGAGCTTGCAACTTTGTGTTGACTATCGTCGCCTGAACCAGGTGACGGTGAGGAACAAGTATCTGCTATAGAGGATTGATGACCTCTTCGATCAGCTCAAGGGGGCACGGTGGTTCTCGAAGATAGACCTCAGGTCAGGCTGTTATAAGCTCAGAGTTCGGGACGAGGACGTGCAGAAGACGACTTTCAGATGTCGGTATGGCCACTATGAGTTCTTGGTTATGCCATTTGGCGTAACCAATGCTCCAGTAGTTTTCATGGGCCTCATGAACATTATCTTTTAGCCATAACTTGATCGATTTGTCGTGGTCATCATCGATGACATTTTGATATACTCGACGACTAAGGAGGACCACGCATGCCACTTACGGGTTCTCCTAGACACACTCCGAGAGAACCAGCTTTATGGCAAGCTCTCAAAGTGTTATTTCTAGATACGTGAGGTCCACTTCTTGGGACATGTCATCTCTAAGGTGAGAGTTGCAGTGGATCCTTTGAAGATCGAGGCAGTGCTAGCTTGGGAGCCACCCAAGAGCGTGACGGAGGTGCGAAGTTTCTTGGGACTAGATGGATACTATCGGAGATTTGTGCCAAACTTCTCTAGAGTTGCGGCACCACTCTCAGCTTTTACGAAGAAGGGGAAACCATTTGTGTGGTCATAAAGATGTCAATAGAGCTTCCAAGAGCTGAGACAGAGATTGACCAGTGCACCTATCTTGAGGTTGACTGAGGAGGGAGTTGGGTACGTAGTCTACTGCGATGCATCAGGGACCGGACTCGGTTGTGTCCTGATGCATGAGCAGGCAGTGATCGCCTATGGATCATGTCAGCTGAGGCCGCATGAGCAGAACTACTCTACCCATGACCTAGAGTATGCAGTAGTGGTCTTCGCTCTGAATACATGGCGACACTATCTGATGGGTGAGCGCTTAACAGTCTTTTCTAACCATCAGAGTCTCAGGTACATCTTCTCTCAGAAGGACCTAAACCTGAGACAGTGGAGATGGCTCTAGTTCCTCTAGGACTATGACTTAGAGATAGTCTATACTCATGGGAAGGGGAATGTAGTAGCTGATGCTATTAGTAGGAGGACGGGCATTCAGCTACTCGAGGAGGCGACAGAGCAGCTAGCCCCTTTGCAGATATCCTTTGTGGAAAGGTATGGATCATCCTTCCTTCAGTCTCTCACAATCTCTTCTCCACTACTACAGTTGGTCAGAGAGGCACAGTATGGGGACGCTGACTCTGAGACGTGGAGTGTACAGATATCCTTAGGATAGGCACCTGATGGCTTCCCCTTTCGAGCAAATCCTTACATCCTTTTCATTGGACGTACCTTGGTACCAGTTGATTTACGGGAAGAAGTGCTGAGAGAGTTTCACACATCTCCCTTTGCAGTACATCTTGTACCGGTGAAGATGTACCAGGATCTCAGACGACAACACTTGTGTCCGGGCATAAAGAAGGTTGTGGCGGAGTTCATTTCTCGATGCCTCACCTGCCAGCAGGTGAAGGCAGAGAATCAGCTACCAGCTGGCTTGGTACAGACCTTGGAGGTCCCGAAGTGGAAGTGGGACGGGGTATCTATAGACTTCATGACTGGGCTCCCATGCACTTCCAGAGGTCACGACTCCATCTGGGTGATTTTCGACCGACTCACCAAGTTGGATCACTTCTTTCACATCAGAGAGCAGGGCATAGTGGAGAGCTTGGGACATCTCTACGTTCAAGAGATTGTGCAGCTTCACAGTGTGACATCATCTATAATCTCCAATCGAGATTCTCACTTTACTTCCCGGATTTTAAAGGGGTTGCAGGAGGCATTCGAGACGCAGCTACGTCTGAGCACCACCTTTCACCCTCAGACGGATGGTCATACGGAGAGGACAATTCAGACTCTCGAGGACATGCTCCGCACATGTGTCCTCGACTTTGGTCGCAGCTGGGAGGACCACCTACCCTTGGTGGAGTTTGCGTACAACAACAGCTACCACTCCACCATCGGGATGGCACTATATGAGGCGTTGTACGGCTGACCTTGTAGATATTTTTTGTGCTGGACATACCCTAGGGAGTCAGCACATATGGGACCAGAGATGTTCCGGGCCACAACAGAGAAGGTCCAGGTCATCCAGGAGGTGATGAGAACAGCTCAGAGCCGGCAGAAGTCTTATGCTGACAGGAGGCGGAGGCCACTAGAGTTCAAGGATGGCGACCACGTTTTCTTGCGTGTCTCACCTCGACGTGGATTATAGAGATTTGGTGGATGCGACAAGTTGTCTCCATGCTTCATCGGACCATTCCAGGTCCTCAGCAGGATTGGAAAGGTTGCTTATCACCTGGCTCTACCACCTCAGTTGCACCGGATGCACGACGTCTTCCACATATCCCAACTGAGGAGATACGTGCACGACCCGACGCACATCATTGACCATGGGGAGATAGACGTTGATGATGGGGTGACTTTTGTGGAGGTCCCGGTGGAGATCGATGATCAATTGGAGTGGGTCCTATGTGGACTGTCGATTCCTCTAGTGTGCATCAGATGGTAGCACGGGAGCCTCTAGGAGAGCACTTGGGAGCCAGAGGCTCAGATGCATGCCCAGTACCCACGTTTGTTTCCCTAGTTTTTGATATATCTTTACGGGGATGTAAAGCCCTGAGGTGAGAGTGATGTAAAGTCCTGTAAATTTCAAGGAAATGTTTTTCTTAATTTTCTTTCTAATTTTACAAGAACACAGTTTCTGACAGCACCTGATTCTGAGGCCCGGTGTGCCCGAAATCATTTTCCGAAGTTTGGCTCGGGTACGTTCAGTGAATGAACGAGCGGGTTTTTATAACTTTTGAACCAGTGCTCGGAATCAAATTCTAAGGGAACTGCTAGAATCACAGCGCCGGTAATTACTTAGAAACGCCTCTTCCAGAGTTGCGTTTTCTCGGGTGTGGTTTTTAAATTTTGGGAGTTAAGTGAAGAAAATAAAATAAAGTGGTGCGATAACTTTATTTTATTTCACTTAAAGCCACTTAAAATCCACTTGAAGCTGCATAAGCTGAGTTGAAGCGGATTGGGTGCAATTCAAAATATCCTACCCTCTTGGTAGGATATTTGTGAGGTGGGGCCCACACGAGCCCATCATTTCATTTCCTCTAAGTAACGCACCCGCGAAAGCTCCTCATTAATGAAAGTCAACTCGGGCGTTTTCTAAAACTCTTAAACGATCCTATTAGTTGGACTATTAAGTCGTATCATTAATTCACTGAATTAATGGTTCATTTCTTAACAGGTTTTAAAACTGTTGGAATATAATAAAATAAGGCCAACAGACGTTTTGCTTGTGGTAGCTTGTTGAGAGGATTGACCGAAACTCTATGTTCTTCATCCTCCTTCACGGAGAACGTGAAGAATGCGAAGAACGCAAAGAACGCGAAGAACGCGAAGAACGCCGGCCTTCGATGGAAGATGGCGAAGAACGCCGAACCCCCAGAGATCGACGACGCGACGCCGTGTTCGGCGATGCCGACGATTCTGCTTCCACGATGCTTCTTCCGCGACGTTCTTCCTCGCAACAATCTCCGATCACCAACTGCTTGAGGTAGGAGATTTCAAATCTTTTAAATTTACTTTGTGGATTTTATCTTTAACATGGATTTAATTCGTGAAAAGTAAATTCATGTGTTTTCATTAAACCTCAGAGATCATCGATGTGACGCCCTTCCACGATGACGCGACTCCCTTCCGCGACGCGGCGATCTTCTTCTTCCGCGACGGTCAATTCTGCGAAGTACTCTTGTCCGACGACAGCTACGAGGTAGGGGTTTTATTTGAGAAAAATATTTATTCCTGTGGTTGTTTCTTCTAAAACAAAGAACACGGATCAAGGTTCAAATTTTCAATTTTATAAAAATTGAGCCTTGTTTGTTCTTAATGTGTTTAACACATTATTCCTGATTGTTATCAATTAACGCGGAGGGTGTGGGCCAAACAAACACGGCCCGACAACCCTCCACAGTTCTTCGTTGATGAGAGGATTGGTGGGAAACGACAAACGGGGCTGCAAGTTAATTTTGAAGGATTTTCAGTGAAGTTAGTATCCCAGGAAGAACACTGGCGAAGACCGCGCGCAAAACGGACCACCGGAGCGCGTCCAGTGGTCCGCGGAAGTCTCAGACGGCGGCCGCAGGCGGCGGCCGGCAGCGACCGGCCGCCAGGACACGGCGGCGCCCGGCGCGCCACTGAGAAGACCCGCCGCGGCTGAAGCCGCGGTGGCTCTAGCCGGTCTTGCAGTCGTGTGGGACCGCAGAGGAAGGACGCGGTCCTACCGTGTCCATTTGCGAGAGGTGGCCCCCCACACGGGGCTGTGGTGTCATCAAGGGGGGCGGCGCCCCCTAGCACCAGCTCGGCCATTACGGCCGAGCTTCCAAGCGGCCGGGCCGGGCCATGCCAGTCGGGCCGGACCCGGACCCGGGTCGGGTCGACCTGGTTCGGGCCGACCCGGGGGGGTTGGGCCGGGCCGGTCCGGGCCCCGACCCCCGTTCTCAGACCTTTTCGGTCTTTTGCTCGTAACATGAGCTACTGGCCTCCGAACGATGCGCTGTCAGCGGCGATGCGATCCTCGTATTGAGATGGTCGTTTCGGTATACTACACTCAAGTTTTTGGAATACTTTGGGTTCGGCCGGGTTAATTCGTACACGAAACCAACCGGGCCCTCGGAGCGGAAACGCTCATATCATGAGCTTCAGACGTCCTATTGACATGTCGTTGACTTTGTTGAATTTCTATAAGAGTGGTGGATATTTTGGCTTACTCTGCCCGAGGTTTGGATGCAGGTGGAGTATGGTCGGGTTGGTTTTGACTTAAAAACCAACCGGGCCCCTAGGAGGAAATAGCCAATAACTTCCAGACTGGTCGTCTGATAGACGTGCCGTCTGTGACGCTGAGTTCCTATTGAAGATACAGAACATTATGATACATCAACTCCGTACATTGTGTAAGTTGATGTATCAGCCTCTCAGCTCGTGGAGCAGACCCTCCCGAACGAGCTTGCTGTGTGCGGGAACCCTAGAGATGGCTGCGACTGTAACGACGATGACTGTATGGAGATCCTCAGTGGATTTGACGGTGATGACTACAACACTAAGAGATACTACGTGGATCAGTGCTACAGATCCTATGTGGGTCCGATCCTGTGTGGGTCAGCGCTCAGCGGTCCTGTGTGGGCCAGCGCCTACAGATCCTGTGTGGGTCTGATCCTATGTGTGTCTTTGCGGAGGTTAGTTACCTATCGATCCTTTGTGGGTCAGATCCTTTGTGGGACATTACGGGGGTTAGTTACCTATCGATCCTTTGTGGGTCAGATCCTTTGTGAGTCATTGCGGGGGTTAGTTACCTATCGATCCTTTGTGGGTCAGATCCTTTGTGGGTCATTGCGGGGGTTAGTACCTATCGATCCTTTGTGGGTCTGACGGCTTAGATAAATCAGTGGCTATATCTGATCTTCTCTATCATCATACGAAGAAGTATACATGTGTGAGATAAATCCTGTTTTTCTTTCCTATGTGGATTGTGTTGTGCAATCTTGTGTGAATTTACGTTTTTCTCTCCTATGTGGACTGGGTTGTGTTTGGGCTCGGATGTTGGAGCCGAATGAGAATTGATGACTTAGGTATATGTATGGGCATATACCTAAGCAGTTTCGGATGTTACTTCGTGATTGTATCTTTCCTTTTTGGATTATCCTTTTTAGATTTTGGGAGACCTTCAGGGGTCTCGGGATCCCAGCTGTGTTGCTTATACTCACCCCTGCACAGGCTATGCCCGCACTACGTTGTGTTGGTTACAGACGATGGACAAAGCTGATCGTGGTTGAGGCTTGTAGAGCAAGATGGTACCTAGAGGTGGACCACTGGGCGGGACGTACTCGGAGCGGTCGGCTGGACCCGAGGAGCAGTGGAGGCTATCTTTACTCACCCTTCATGTGGGATTTCCAGTGGATAGCTTGACGTTGCGGATTTACTTTTCAGTTGTTGTTTTTCCTTTCTAGTTATACTTTACATTACGTTTGGGTTTGTATACTGGCCCACTTGATTTTCCACACTTATTGTTGTACTAGCTTTTACATAGTGTTTATTTCTTCTACTTTCTTGATTTTTGGTTTTTGTTTACATTACAAAGGCAATACCTTCCGTTTTTATCGGTAATTTACGCCTTGGTGCTAGTTGCCAGCCCCTGGGCTCTGGAATGCTGCTTGGGGTAGTCACGACACGGGCCCCGAGGACGGGTCGTGACAGCTGTGATCGCTTGAGGTCCATTATAGACCAAGATTTTTCAAGAAGGGTATGTTGTGTTGGTTTTCCCGAGTATGTGCAGACATGTTGTTTCCCATGTGTCTTCCGAATGAGGCCCATGTGTCTTTGGGTGTGGCAGTAGTTGTTTGAGCCAAGGTGCCTTCAAGAATGGTAGTAGTCATTCAGGCCCAAGGTTATGCGGGCGTGGTTACGTGTGGTTGTGGTGGAATAGGTGTTTGCGGGCGTAGATGTGGTTTTGGTGGCCCAAAAGGTTGTTCTTGGGGGGATAATGTGAATTCGGTGAGAATGGTGAGGAAGGTCTGAAGCGTATGATATCTTCAATAACTAGGGGGAAGTGGTGTGGGGTACCTAAACATCGATGTGTTACTTCCATTGCTTTACTTTATTAGAATTATTTTTGGAGTGTGCCTTGGTGAGGTTTGGGTGGATAGTTTCCTTTCCAGCTGCTTTGGTTGTCTGCTTTTCTCACAGGGAATTATAATGCCTCCACACTTGTGCATGAGAGAATTTGGTTTTACCTAGTAAGTATACCTGTATACTCACCCTAAGTATATAGAAACTTCTTTCATGTTTCTAGGAGGACTTCGGGGACCGTGTGGGGCCCTATTAGCTCGGATTCTGGGACTGTTGTTGTTATTTCGTTTTTTAAGGTACTTCCCTTTAGAGTTTTCTTGTACCTTGTAGAAATTTATTTGGAACATTCATATGGGAATGGATATTTTGTTTTACTTTACTTCTACCTTCAATTTTGGAGTTGTTTCTGTTTTTACTATCGTATCCCCATATCCTACTAAATAAAAAGGGTAGTGCCTTCCATGATATTTGTGATTCTATACCATTGGTGATAGTCTCCAATACGGGGCCTATCTTTTGGAAATGACTCATAGCCTTTATATGGTATAAAATATGTTCCTTGTCTCATTATTGAGGATGTAAAAGCCAGACCCAACACATGTACACATTTATGATGTTATAGAATTGGAACTTGACTTATCATACTGTGAGGAACTTATCAGGATTATAGACACTAAAAAAAATATTTCGATGAATTATATGACTTGACAGGTAAATTTACATTGTCAAAATCATAAATTTGAATAGGAAACATGGGATATTGAGGAACATATGATTAAGACCTACCCAAATCATTTTAGGAAGTAACATTTAGGTAATTTCAAGGAGGAAATTTTTTTTTGGGAGAAAATGTAACACCCCATGGTTTTACAAATAAATTAATTATAGAATGTATTCAACACTAAGTCTATGATAAAAACAATTATATATAAAGGATATAGTTATAACATGGACTTTAGATATAATTTTAACACTTCTATGGTTTTAATTCCAAAAAACTAACATACACATTTGCGATGAGAAAGATATTTAGAGTCTGATAGGACCAACCTAAATTTATTGTGAATATTGACTTACCATTATGAATAGTAACACAACCTTATGAATAGAAACATAAAATTATGAATAATAATGCACCCTTATGAATATTAACCTCACCCATCTATGTATATATAAAATTTAGGCACTATATAAATGAGAGTGAATATTTTAAAAAGTTATAATTATGTGTTGGTATTTTGGGAGTAAAAAATATTTAATAACAATTTTAAATTGATAAATTAATTAATTTCATTTTCAAAAAAAGTATTTCTAAATATATATTTTCTTTTTATGTTATTTGGATAATTTCATGTGACCTCAGTTAATTTTTGAAATTATTATAAAATCCGATTTAATTTTAAAATATGTATTTTTCAAGTAAATAACGATTTTATTAAAAAACATTCTCATATTTAGAAAATAGTTTTTGATAAATTTGAGATTGTTTTTAAATTATACTAATAAAAAAATGGTTAGGAATAATTTTTTGGTTTTTTCTAAAATACATGTAATATTGGTGAATAAAGAAATTCGATAGTTTACGAAATATGCTAAATAAATTAATTTATCCATCTTGTATGATTCATGGATGATGTAAATGGCCATTGGTTCTTACACATATGCACTTATTACTAGTTTTAGACACAAGAATCATGACTATTCATAGTATTGATCTAGAATAATAATATAATGATTAAAATAATGAGAAATAACTCCTCTCATTCTCTATAATAGACACCCATCACTCCCTATTATCCTCACTTATATAAGTCTTAAATCACCTCAATGTTCTACCAAAATACACTTCCCTAGTTTCTCCCCACGTCTTGGATCCCTTGGGATTTCTATATTTCCAAAATCCATTCCCTTAATGAGGTTTTCATGGACTTGTATTGAAGAGGTAAATCCATATCTTCTTTCATTTAATTTCTTTTCATGTTGCTTTCTTTTGTTATGCACTACTCACCTCCTCTGTACAAATGATATTTATAAAACTAATATCATCTATATACTGTAAATATATCATGTTAATTTAATATCCACTATCAATATTATTACTCTCTCTCTCTATCACTAATTTTATAAATGTGATCATCATCCATGAGGTTCCAATTTACAACCTTAGTGGATGATGTAGTATATTTCATCAATTTGTCCTTAGTTCTGGTCATGAACACATTTATATGATAGATAAAAACTATAATATACACATTATAACTTATTTAATGTTTTGTAACCATTATATATACATGAAATTAATACATAAAACAATACTAGTTTGCAATATATAAATACCGCCAAAATAATCTAAATGATTGTCATTAATGTTTGACCTAATAACTCTACCTCATACCATACAACCAAAAGAATTATATAAAAATTTATTCATATAATCTTTCATTAGTATCATATAAATCCAATTATAGATGATTTTATCCTCTCTACATGAACTCCATTAATTATGAAGAAGAAAACCAATTATGAAAATCAAGGAAACAACCACACCAAAATGATGGAATTCAATCATATAACGTTTCAATAAGGCTATAAATGAACATAAAAAAATAATGATAAACAATAAAAATTTATAATAATTTAGAATTAAATTTTTAAATAATTCCAATTTCTTTCTCCATTTCCATAAGTTCAAAGGAGAAACATATTGGGGCATAAGTTAAGGGTTTTCTTCCCAAACCTCCATTTTATTTCAGGTTAATATTTTTCTTTCTTAACCCAAATTCAATTCTTATATATTATTATTTACTAATCATAAATTCTGTGATAATGTTATATATATGTTTAAAAACTAGAATCTTTCTTTATTTTATGTAGAGATACATGATTTTAATGGATCTTTCCAAAATTCTTCCCGAAATACAAGCCCAATTCAAGGGAATATATCTAATTCTTGCTTATTTTCAAGGGCACTCTATAACATGTTTTTAGAAACCATTATTTTTTTGAAATCTATAATTTTATTATGATAAAACTATATTATTTAACTTTTGGATTTATTCAATGAATTTTTCAAAAGAACTGTCCTCTTTAAAGTAAAAGAGTATTTATCTCAAAAATTACTCAACAGTTTTATATGAGTAATTTTGTATATTTCAGAAATGTTGTTGAATATTATGTATAATTCAGACTAATATTTTATTATATATAGTACCATATTATATTGAATGGATTATGATAAGTCTGACTATGGATGTTCTATCTTGAAACCATTCACCATATTACATTGAACGGTTAGTGTTTATGTTTGTGGAAAGTTATTAAAATTTCTTATGTTAGTTTCAATATGAATGTATATAATATTTATGTTTATCCCCACTCATATATGTAATGAATTTTACATAGTAAGTGATCGGTTGGGACTGATATAGCCTATATATGAATCAGTAGGTTTCATGAGATAAAAAATATATGGACTTGGTCAAGGCCTTTCCCATTTTTAGATATGGTTTTGGTCGAGGTCTTAATCATTTTCAAATATCATTACCGAGGAATTGACTGTATATTATAGAATATCTGAGATTATTCATTTAATTAATTATGAAACATGTAATTAATATTTCCTTAGGCTATTCAACTATAATAATACCATTGATTATTCTTTATTAAATAATTATTTATGATGACCTTATTCCTTCAATATTAGATTCAAGTTCATTTGTAATGGAATGTGTTTTTTGTTATTCACCATGTATATGGATGATGTTTATGATATATTACACTATATTTATTACCATTACTGAGCTTCTAAGATCACCCCTTTCTAATTTTTTATTTTCCCAGGATGTGAAGAAGTAAATAATAAATTTCCTGCAGGGATAACCTAAGAGTTAAGGATGTTTTCAGAGGAAATCAATATTGTATGTCATTTGACGTTGTAATGATGAAAATATGTATGTATCTAATTTTAAAAACTACTAAACTAATTAATTCCATCAGGATACGACTTTCTTGAAATTTCCATAATGTAATGAAATAATGCACCATCTTTGAGAAACTGGTGTAAGGTCATTACAATAGTACCCATCAAACCCGAAGAAACTCCGCACCTTGGTAACACTCTTGGGTGGCTAACTAGGAAGCCCCACCTCGATATTTATTGGATCTACTTTAAATAAAACATGTGAAATGAAATATACTAGAAATTGGACCTCCTAAATCTTGAACTAACACTTAAATATCTTCCCATAAATCTAGTTACCTCACAGTGTGTCTAAGACCATCCTCAAGTGTATAGTGTACTCCTAATCGAACGATGAGTACACCAGGATTTCATCAATGAATACAATGATCAAACGGTCTACGTAAGGATAAAATATTATATTATTGAGTCCCATAAACACTACCATAGTGTCTATCATTAAAAAAAGGAATCAAAATATACACGTAGTGGCCATAACAACATCTAAATGATGTCTTCAGTACATCATCATCCCAAACATGAAGATGGAGATAGCCAGACCTGAGGTCAATCTTTGAGAACCACTTTTCTCATTTCTACTGACCAAAGTGGACATCAATCATTGGTATTGGATACTTGTTCTTCACAATCACTAGATTTGAGCCCCATAAGTCCAGACATAACCTCAAGCTCCCGTCTATCTTCTTGGAAAAAACATTAGGGATTCTTAGTGTAAAACACTCAGTCACACGAAACCATTCCTATTATAGTCTTCCAGTTGTACCCTTAACTTGTGAATCTCCATGGGAGCCATATGACACAGAGGTGTAGATATCGGTGATGTCCCGAGGTATAGGTCAATGATGAATTATACCTCCCTGTGGGGAGGTAATCTAGGTACTTTATTGAGAATGATGTATTCATACTATGCCACCACTGTACGAAACTGCAGACTCCTATCATGCACTACCCAGAGGGTCGGGCTATCCAAATGAGGTTTGATCGGCAATACCCTCCTATGTGTAATTCCTTCATTTTTTGAATGTGTTACCTTTTTTTGGAAAAGGAAAACTGGGTCCCATTACCTCAGACACACCACAATTTGTGCCTAAAACAATCAATCTATGCATGAAATCTAGATAACAAGTCCATATTGAGAATGACATCGTAAGGCCTCGAGGCCGCTACCAGGAGATCCCAACAAAAACACTCACCTCCAAGACGAATCTTAGACTATCAATACCCGTTTTTATCCTTCCAATCTCTCATGAAAGATTTTATAAGTGAAGGGATCAAATTAACGGTTCAATTAGAATATCTGAGTTGCAATCATGGGTCATTGAGAGAAAAAAGTGACCGTAACCTATGCCTATAAAAACTTTATCTAGTGTTTAAAAGGAATATGTAGTACCTATAAACATATCTGGAGAACCAAGGTTATAATCCTACATCACTCGAAGCTGGCCTCATCCATATCCACCAGCTCTCTAAACCCGTCGTGGACCACCTAGGTGTGGTGGTGGTAGTATGTTGAAGATCTGCATACTGAATTCTTATCTATCTACTCATTTTTGTCACCAATTGCATAGAATACCTCCCTAATCCTACCTTCTCCTCATCCTCAATGTCCCCTCGACCATCTACTGATCACCTGTATGGTGAGTCCGGCTATAACTAGATAGATGTCCCTGGCCACCCCACCTGTAACATAGCTTGTTCCTCAGGTGAACCCCTCTTCATAAGGATCCATTCACCAATGATCACAAGTTCTATGGTTTTCCTCTAGATTTCATAACCAACATGGGTTTTTACGTCTACTATACCGAACATACCACCAATGACTATACTGCCTAGTGCGTGATGGTAGCTCCCACAATTGGAATCTGATTCTCCATAAATCTCTCCACAAGTAGGGCCCACTCCAGTACCCCATAATGTATAGGGATTATAAGGGATATCATGGATGAAATAATACCCTAGAGTATCCCATATTTAAAGAAATGTTCCCTGAAGAATGGGTCAGACACCATATTTGTAGATTAGCGAGAATGATCTATAAATATCGCCAAGTACTTCGCTACTGTCTTACTGCCTTGCTATAAATGTAGGTTCTCCTATATGAGAACTAAGAAGGATGTTTCTAGAAAGAACTTCTCCCTAGTGAGATTCTAAATTTTTTTCTAAATATAGATTCATCTTGTCATGTTTCTAGATCACTATGCTCCAAAAATCGCCATATTGATCCATAAAGAATGATCACAGATTGAACTGCTATCCGGTCGGAATAAATCTTTACAAGGAAGAAGAAAAGTTTAACTACCTCCAGCCAATTCTATAAAAGGCATGAAACACACTCAGCCTACATGTATCCTCAACCAACAGTTCTGGTAATATCTAATGCTCTATGGGTGGTGGAATCACTGGTAAACCACATGGAGGTGAAATATCTGGTGCATGGAGTACCTGTGGAAGAATCCCCTATACTGACACCTCATAGGTAGAAATATTATCCTCATGATCACACAATGGAATCTATGTTGGTTGTCTATGTTTAGGATTCATGAAACAAATCATTATGTACAATAGTCAATAGAGTATTCCTAGTGAGCTGACATAATAAGTACATGAGTGAACACTCAAAATTCAATACAATGCATGTACCATTTATTCCCTACAAATCATGTTTTCATGTCTTGAGTCAAAAATTAGGTGTTAAGTGTCCGGGTGTATGGATACGTCAGACTCCAAACCAACACTCGAGTCCCTTTCCAGAAACCTGACGTCAAAACACTAAACACTGTTTCCAAAAACCACCCTCACAGACTCTCGTTCTTTAAGTACTACTAACCACCCCAAATACCACTCATTCATGACCCACCCCAGAGGGGCCCATGACATGACTACCCTAAGCCTTCCTCTGATAGGACATGGGCTGGAAACTGGAACTAACTAGGCATATCCCACAAATGGGCTGAATTTTCACAAGTACTTGTACACATCCACACATCTCTAATACAACTATACTAAAATGTAAAAAAAACTAATTTACAATGAATTCATACAATATGATAAAAAACACAATGTATTATTGTTGGAAAATTGGATATTAAATGGGGCCAGAATATAATCCCAGAAAAAGTAGTGTCTTCCAATGTGAATAGGACATTTGTCTGAAGCTGTATAAGCACACATCATCTTCCTGGTCACTCTAAGCATAACTTCTTCTTATTCCACCTATAACTCTATAAAAGCATCAATCATATGCAGAAGACATGACACATGTGGGAAATGATTGTGTAGGGGTGAGTAAAATGATACTCAGTAGGATACCCTGAAACCACAAAGGAAGACCACTAATAAACACACAAAGTAGACCACGCAAAAATATATAAAGTAAAAAATAATTAAATACATGTTTTATACCAAAAGAAACACATAAAGTATATTAAAATCGAATAGGTATAATTATAAATCTTTATGAAGAAGAATTTCAGTTTTAGTATACTTATCTCCCTATTTCCCTAACAAAAAAAATTTAAATGATGCACATATTGATGATGGTGAACGAAGTGCTAATGGGATGCGAAGCTTCACTAGTGCATGGAGAGTCGATAATGTAAAGATCATCAATGGTTCACAGAGCACTGATGGCGACTGAAGCAATGATAGTTCATGGAGTTTCGATGGTGCTTGGAGCATCAATGGTTCATGAGTCCTCCATGTCACTTAGTCACCATGTTATAGCCATCCCCATGATTTAGATCGCAGTGCAGTTGTACGGTATAACCTATTCATCAATTAATTATTCCATATGAAAAAAACATTCATAGAGTATCTCAAGTGGAGAATATCATGGAAAGGGTCCCAACACCACAAATAAATTGTCAAATAGATACACAGTTTGATATATATGGTCGTTTTGGAAAAAAGTCTGACCTGGGTCCAGCCCAAATCCGACCTGAACTAGCCCTGTCTGGTCCAGTATGGAAAAATCCGGCATGACCTATTGGGATACATGGTCTAGACTGCGGTGTTTTATAGATTCCTGACCAACCAATTCTGTCCCACACTACAAGCTAGTTTACTTTATTAGACACGCCCTTCTCTAGTTGTTCCCCCAGGTCCACGGGGTCTGCCCTTACCATTTAGCTCCCCCCAAGTCGCCCGATCCACCTTTGTCACACCTCTTTGGACAACATCGTGGTACCATGGGTTCCTCCGATATATATTTTCATTGTGTCCCATCACACCACCATAGGCATCCACTATACTCCACTACACAAGCATGAAGTTATCACCCCATGCCACTAGTTTTATCCATCTCAAGCCATCGAGCACCGCCATGCACCACTACTAGTGTTGGACGACAACATCCTTGGTTCCTCAAGACTCCCCCATTGTTATGGTGCTCTAGTTTTTGAAACAGATCCACATCTCTGGTCCTTCGGTCACGAAATTCACTACTATGGGCTTCGATCCATCTTACTAGCACTACGAGGGCATGATCTCTTTCTAAGGCTCCTAAAAGGTTGCACAGTGACAATGAGGGTCTAATTGAGAGGAACACCTAGAATGGGGATAAGAAAAACAAATGTAATGTTTTTATAATTGATTAAGTCCTTGTTATTTCCTACATATTTTGTTTATGTTTGAAGGATTAACAAAGAACAAGATAACAGAATAAAAGAGATCGGTCCCCATTTTTATACCTGACATCAATTTATCCATCCTACAATAATGGATGAAATGTGGACCAACATGATCATGGGTTGGTCTACATTCATCATTTCAATTCAATAAGTAAATCATATCACCAAGAGATCAAACACCCTACCACATGGTTATATCAGTCATTTATGAAGAGCAGCGGTTCATGTTGTCGATGATCCTCGATCTGCCAGCGTTTATCATTGAGAGAGTTTGTTTTCACACCTCAGAGGAATTCCAGGGATATGGTGACAACCCTGAATTCTAGAAAAAGGATTAATTAAAATGAAAAAATCATATGCACCCAATAAAATATTTTTTTTAAAATATTTTAATGATAGATGCGTCCAAATTCATACTTTGACAGTCGACCTGCACCTTTCAATTTTAGGCGTCTCATAAAGTAAAGTCGCTGCTCTGAATGAAATGGTGACCATGGATTTTTTCTATGGGAACCATTTTATTATTAATTCATTTTTTAAATAAAAACAACCCAAACAATTTATTAAAAACATAAAATCTTTCATCGAATTGTTTTGGGCACATCGGGCCCCAGATTCTAATGGCATCATAGCACCTGGTCTCAGAATTTTTCTAATTATTTTATAAAAATAAAAACAGATAAAATCTAAGTCATTAAATTATTTCTATTTTGAACTCATATATATTTATAAATCATGTAATTTATACATTAAGTAACACATATACATTAGAAAAAAGAAATTATATATGAAATATTAATAACAAATATATATATTACTTTGATTTTAAAACCCCCTTCAATTATAAAAGAGAGTTCCATCCTATGGGAAAATTACTATTTCCATTATTATTTCACCTTTGTGTTTCAATTACCTTGATTAGATACTTTTAGAAACATAATTTGACTTTATAACTATAAATCATTCATTGGGTTATACTATTACCAACTTATACAATCTGAACAACACATGAATCCAGAAATGATATGTCAATTTAATTCCTTAGAACCCTTAAGAATATATAATTATGTATTATTAAATTCATTTATCTTTTCAAAACATTTCTATAGAATAAAATAGTTTGATTTCCTTAAAAATAATAACTATTAAGGATACATGTTATCTAACTAAGTCATTTTCATACTTAATCATATTGAGAATCAATTGACATCCCAAATCTTATTAACTACATGAGATTAGATTCCTTATTATGTTTATAATCTAATTACTCTAAAATATCAATTGAATCATTTTATTCTCCTCGTATACTTTTTTATTTAATTTTTGAATAAGATAAAAACATGGATACATTGTAAGGTATTTCCCAAAAATAATGAATTTCCACTTACATAATAACTTTTCATTACATACCAGTCATAAGAGTTTCTGACATTAAGAATATCATTCCAAAGGATTAATATAAAAGTTATGTGGATAATTATTATTTTATATAAATATAATATAATATTTTATCATATTTTTTTAATGTTTTGAGAAAATTTTATAATGACTTTAATTAAATAGTTTCCAACTAAAACTATGTCATATTTTTTAATTCATCCACCCATTAGCATGCAGAGATCCATATCTCATCACAATATCCATTAGGTATCATGATAATAATCCATGAATATATCTGGTAAAAAACTATTTTAAATCATATCATATATAAATTTTGGATAACAAATAGGAAAATACATTATCCAAATCCATTAAATTGATAAAAACTGAACTATATTTCTTTGTTATCAGAATGGTTCAGGTTTTCGGGTTATTTCTAACCAAAAATAAAATTTCATGAACAATGAACCAAATAGTTTGGGTCACCTCATTACATGATTTCCTTAAACATAATAATATGTTAGAACCTAATTATCAATGTCACCTATAATTAATGAATGAGGAATTGAAAAATAAATCTTCTGAAGGAATCAATCACTTTCATAAAGGGTATTTAATCTCACCATATTATTTCATATTATTCCCATTATATATGGATGAATTTAATGATTTTATTGGAGCCTTATTACATATACTAAATTAATATGTTTTTACGATATTAATGTGTAACACTATACACAAACTATTTTTTTAACTCACCTAAATATTTTGTTGAACATATTTAAACTAATCCAAATACAACCCTTACAAAAGGTATATAAACATTTCATCTAAAGGTATATTATTATATGTGATTGATAATCTCCAAATAAGTATTCTTGGAGACAAAAGTAGTCAACACCCACCTAGAAAAATAAAGATGGCTCCAAACCTAATGTCCCTCCACCTAGGGATAATTTATTTAAGAGAGAATATAATTATTCATAATTCTGAAACTGAATATGTATAAACTATATTCCAAAACTAAACTGAATATAACATCTTTAATTACAAACTGAGGTGAAGGCATGTAAGGACATATGATTGTAGATCTATTAAAATACATAATATGTTCCATAACTTCTATTGAACACTAAAGAAACATAAAAACACATAATTTAATACAATTACAGTTTCAATAAATCTATAAAAAATGCTAAAATGGTTGACTTTTACAAACAATTGGGTAAAAAATTAATAATAAATTTTTATTACAATTTTTTTCAGTAAAATATATCTTTGAATTATTTTCTATTTTATTTTAAAAGAAAAATATAAAAAATTTAGAATATGATTTTTAAAAAATATATATCATTATTTAAATCATGATATAAAAATTTACAATGTTTTTATATTTGAGTTTTTTTGGAAAGTGATGATTTTCAATCAAAAAATAAAGTTTCTACAAAAATTATAATTTTTATGATTAGAAAATTAGGCAATATTATCATGTAAAATTTGAAAAACTTTTAATAAATAAAAAATATATATAATTATGAACTCTATTCATTTTAAAAAAATCATTTTAATTTATAATTTTAGGTCCAATATTATTAAAAACTAAATTAAAATAATACTTTTATAAAACAAAAAATTTCAGACTTTTCCACTATTTAAGTGTTTATATAGTGAAATTTGGTATTGTATTTCCTTGAAATTATCATAAATTTTCTTTATATAATTATTTAATTTATGTCACTAAAAATTGTAGCCCATATAATTATATTTTTTTAAAAAATTAAAATCTTTATAAATTTATTTATCTAAAACTAATATTTAGAGAAAGAAACGTGTTTTTTAGTTTAATTCCACACCATTAAAAAAAATTTATTCTAAATAATTTTCAAATTTATATAAAAAGCTAAAAATTAGGTAATGGATATAATATTTTTTGTTATTATTAATTTAATCAGTATAATTAAAAATTAATTACCCCGGTTAAAGTTAATATGGGTAAAAAGTTAAAAGTAGAAAATAAAAACAATAAATTAATATTTCCTTGAATAAAAAATAATTAATGAAATAATTTTAAACCATATAAATTTCCACATCCCATATTATTTTACTTTTGAGTCATTGAACATTGAATAGTGTCATGAAATTATTCATAAATGTTGAGTACTTCTAAATGTATCCATTTTATACTGTTATAAAATGGTAGCACATCCACCTTTAAATGTTGAAGTTCCCCAAAGATTTACTACATCAATATCTTGAATTTTAATTTCCCCATATCCATATCCTACAAACATAATCCCATATTCACTAATAATGAATATAATCCCTTCAATTTCAAGGGAACTTCCAAGGCAAGATCATGTATCTTGTGTAAGTATTATTTCCATCATATTTTATTCCTTTTAATCTTACTCATATAAATACCTTATAACCATAATAATATGATAAACTTGGTATAATTTTAATACATAGATATTTTAATATAAATGGAACAACCCTTATCATTCATTTACATCAACATTGAAAAATAATAGAACATCGTTAGGGTGTTGCATGGACTATTGCCTCTCTGATGTGATGTCATTTGTTTTCTTCATAACCTCCCATAATTTATGGTATTAATGGTAGTAATTATGAATAAATATTATTTATATCATGTAATTAGGTTTCATAAATATAAATTAAATATCCACATCCACTCCCAATAAACCATTAAGATACAAGAACACTAAATATGTATACGTGATCACTCCAACCTCCATATTGAAACATTTCTCATTTTTCATACAGATTATCACACAGTATCTAAAAATATTCATATATAGTTAATCATGAGAAATAAATAAATAATATAATTATATATATTTTAATTTTATATTATGTTAAAATAAACACCTCTTTAAATATACTCGTCAATCGAGTTAAAGTGTGTTCATGTTTGGGATTATTTAACTACGTACATGAACAATTAATTAAAATAACATTATGGATGATTATGAAAACATGACAAATAATTTTATTATAATATATTATGTAAATAATTTTTATTATATAGTTTTTTAAAAATTATATTATTCATTTAACCAATTATTAAGTTAACATTTTTATACACTTTGATTATCGAAATAAGCTGACACCAATTTATTTTTAACCGAATCAAAAGGAAGAACTAAATTATAAAAAATTTATATGATAATAAGTGGTATATTTAAAATTAATATAAAAGTATAATTTTCTTAATTACTTATCTAATAAACATAATTTAGTTATTCATGGAGTTATGTCTGTGTGCAAAATGATTCTTAAACAGGGGGATTTCATCTCAATTTCCCATCATTGTGACATAGTTTATATCAATACACAAATTTTTATTTAAGTGGTGTTTATACTGCCTAGAGGATATAAAATTTTAGGAATTGTATTTATTCATGGTATTATAAATTTGATTCAATTCCCTCTATTTTATAGAGATATTTGATTGATTTTTCCCAAGTTGTAAGGGTTTCATCTGAAACGTTAATTCCTATTTGATATACATTATTATATAAACATAATTAAATTTATGTGTTGTATATAATACCTATTTGAGATATCATATTTTAAAGATATGTGTATTGAGCATGAAAAAAATAATGAGGGTTTTGATCATTTTTAATTAGTGAATGAGACTGTTTTCAAATTGAGATTCAGAATGAGGTTCTGAGAATAGGGACCTTTAAAGGTGATGTTTTTGGACTTGGGTAAATGATTGAGATGTTTATTTAGAGGCTCAAGGAGTTTCAGAAGTTATGATCCCATGAAATCATGTTTTTGAAAGGCAGAATAGGGTGAACAGTTTTTCTGAATCCGTGCGGACCACTATAGTAAACCTTGTAAGATTTTTCAAAAGAGATAGTGGTGGTACGTATAGTTTATCAAACTATGCACGAAGCCCATATGGTGTGTGTTTGGAGGCATTATCCTTTTACTGTTCACCTCACGGTTTGAAAAACCTTGTGGTTCAAACCTTGCGGTTTTTTTCTAGTTTATGAAATTAAATTATTTAGAAATTAAAATAAAATAGAAATAAAACACTCATTATAATCCTTATACCCACATTCCCACGACACACCCTCTATGGTGCCCTATCCACTAAAAATGAACCACCAACCATCTCCCCTCTGCTATCTAGTATCACTCTAAATATTCTCTCATTTCATTTCTGATCCTTCAAAATATGGTTCTCTCTTCCTTCTCTTCTCTATTTCCAGCTATCTATCAGTCTAACTGTGGCCCCTCATGCTCTACCTATGACCCTAGGGTTAGGGGTGATATTTTTTTCATGTTCTTTTTAATCTATGGTGTTTTGTGTTTATCCTAGTTAATGTTCATGTGTATTTCAAAAATCGAAACTGAAAGGGAAGTTTTTCGACTCGATTTAGTTCACCAACAACAGTTTATGGTGTGTTTTTATAATGTTGTGTTTTTATGAACATCTGTTGTTACAGTTTTTGAGTGTTTTTACATCATATTATTTAATCGTTAGTGGGATGGAATGTGCCATGTGATTTTGGTTCGCTGTTGCCTTCTAAGGTGACATCTAAATCTGATGTTTGGTTTATCCTGTTTAATTTATCCTTTTTAAGTGTTTTTAAGGTTCCTTTTTTATTTAGACTATTTAGTGGCTCCTATATGTATAGTGCACACATACAAAATCCAATTTATATATACACCCCCTTGCACATGTTCCCTCTTGGATAAGGGGTTGTGTTCATTGGTTTAAATGGTATGAATATATTTATATATATGAATGTATGTTTATTTAAGGGTGTAGTGTTTTATATCGTTGTTTAAGGATTGAAGTGTCGATTCATCGGTCATATTTACATTTTGATGTAGAATCCATATTCTATTCCATTTTAATGAAAAATGACCATGTATTAGTTTTATTCACATGTATATTATTCTTAAAATAATTTTTTGATAAATTGAATGAATTTATTATTATGATAAATGATTTTATTGGTAAATAAAGTCATGGTTTTGTAATAATACCCTTCCAACATAGGTGCACTATCTGTAAAAATCATCACTAATAGTTTATTATTTTTTATCATGATTGACATAGTTGTTTAATTGTTCCCTATTTTTTAATGAATTGTGTAGATAAACGTAATTCTTGTTCATGTCCCCCTTTGGTTATTTCTAATTATAGTTTCCTTTGAAAAATGAATGAATTTCTATTCACCATAGCACCTCCTAAGCGCTTGTATGACACCCTACTTTGTAATTGACTATGGAACCTAGTTTCTTTTTAAGGGAATGGATTGTCCTTAAAATTGAATTTAACTTGTATCATGTTTAGTTTAATGAACCCTAGTAACCCAAATTGTGTTTATTCCCTCTAGGATTGGTGTTTCTAGATGGATCACATATAATGAATAGTTTCTATTGAAATTAAAAATAAATAATGTAATATTTAGGATGGTTTAGTTTATTCCTCTTCTTTATTCTTTATAAGTCACCATTTTTTAATTAACATGGTATAAAGGGATTTGGGAATGGATAATATCATGCATGAGAGGGATTTTCCTCATGCATTGAATTGAAAATGTGACCATGCCTTGAATGATGTTTAAATTAAAATAAAAAAAATATAGTGTTCTATTATAATGAAATGTATAATCATTATCGATGGGAGGAATTATTACCACATGCTAGTTATATAATAATTATATATGGGATGAATTCCTACACCTTTCTATCTATATAAACTTTTATGGATGGGAGTAATTCTTCCCCCATGTCAGCTATGTTGTTGTTATGGATGTGAGTCATTCTTACATTATTCCACATATATAACCATTTATGTAAGGGAGGAATTCTTACCCCATGAACCTATATAACTGTCTATTGATGAGATGTATTATTACCCCATGATATCTATATAATTTTTTATGGATAGGAGGCATTATTACCCCATGAATTATATCCATTTATAGATGGGAGGAATTCTTACCCCATTCCAGATATGTAGTTATCATGAATGGAAGGAATTCATACCCCTTACCTTCTATATAATATTTTGTGGGTGGAATGTATTATTACCCCCTGCTAGTTATGTTCCATATATCCGTGAATGGGTGGGAGTCATTCTTACCCCAAACATGTTTTTATACACACACAATCAAACACACACACACACACACACACATATATATATTATATAGTGAATTGTTCAGACTTAATCTGGATATGAACTAAAGTAGGTATCATCTTCAAGTGTACCTTATGAACTTGAACATGTGTTTATTTATTTATTCAATTCTATTGTTAATTCTATATAACTTCATACTATTTAGTTTAAATTTCACTTTCTGGGATGGGATTAACACCATATTGGATTCTATAATAGCATTTCATCTCACACCCTGCTTGGGAACCCTTGGTCCCCATGTAGACTATTTATTTTTAGGACCAAGGTTGATTGTTGTATGGTTGTAGTAGAAGTGTTAGGAGAAAATTACAGATCTAAGGCTCATGATTCATATGGAGATTGCTTTAAGGATTTTCACTTATTTTCATTTCAGGAGTCTTATAATTGTTTCCATTTTAGAAATCATGTTGTATGTTTACTGTTGAAATTTATGAATCATTATTTTTACATTCATGCATTATATACTAAAATTGGCCTCTTTTATTAAATTTAATATATTTTTCTTATGTGTACCTATTATCTATTTATTTACTTCTTCCACTATTGAATTATATTTTTATACTCTGATACTACTATGAAATCTCAAATAAGTGTTTATAATCTCCCAAATATCCCCTCTAGAGACCCTTTATAATATTCAATAGCCTCTGGTATACAGGGGGAAACACTTTGAGGTCATGTGAACCACCGGTCCGACAACTGGTTTAGTGGTAAGCCAGGTCCAGATGATAAAAAGTTGTATCAAAGGTAAAAAAAAATATTTTCATTGAGTTTTGGTTTCATATATAGGATACTAGGAATTTTTCGATGCGTACATAGTATCCATTATTGAGAGTGATCACCCCACATACAGGAAATGACCTAGTGGCCATGGTTTGGCTTGATGTCCATGATTTTTTGTATTAAAATTTGTTATTATTTCACCATTAGTTAATGGTGTACACTAAACTACATATTGATTTGTTAATTTAATGCATTCTCCAATGGCCTAGTATGACTCAGAAAAAGCTTTTCATGTATACTAATAGGAACATTGGAAATTTTCACACCATTAATAGTTTTATTCCATGTAGTTTCATTGTAGTTTTCCTACGAAGTTGATTGTGTGCTTTGAATGTTATGTCATGCTATTTGTTTCTTTAGTATTCCTTGATTATTCACATGCCATTCTTATTTATTATAGCATTTTTCTATGTTAATTCTTATGATGGAATGTTTTTAATTGTTTATATATTGGATGTGAATGATGTGGAGTCAATTTTTGATTATATGTTGTATGGGTACCTTATAATCGGAAATGGTAACTTGTATATTCAAACCATTTTGACTATAATATAAATAAAATTTAAGGATGTTGTTAAAATGTAAATGGTGTCAACTCTTAAAATATATGGTAAAATTGGATAGTAAATGGGAGTCAAAATCCATACTATAATGTGTATGGGTTCTTTCCAGGTTGGTAGGTGGACACCCATATCACCAAAACATGGTTTTTTAGCATATTATAATATTTTATTGTTTTGGTTTTGATTAATGGGAGAAAATTTTCAATCAATGAAGTGTACGGTCGCTTCATGAATTATTAAATTGAAACCCATATAAAATATAATGGTCTATTTAATTTTTCTCTAAACTCAAATATTTAACTGCTATGTGTGGAACCATACCCACGTTGGTTGGTTGAGGCTTGTTTCTTATGGGACAAAGTGGTTTTATTTTTACAAGATTTTATATATGATCAATGTATATTGGATTGTTTTCTTAAATACCCCAGGTCATATCAGTGTGACCATCATAGGTTACCATTTCTATATAAATGGTTTTATTATGATAAATTTCCAAATTAAAAAGGGATGTATGGAAAATTTTAATGTTTTAAAAAAGATGCTATTTGAGACATGCTTATTTGTCCTTGATGTATTAATTAAATCATTTAAATGGTTAGATATTAGTTGGGATTATACATATAGGGCTTGGAAATGGAACCTATAGCAGGGTCCTCTATTTAAAACCATTGTGTAAGGGTAGGTTGAGTCACTCTATTGAGTTTCCTTTGTAGAAGAACTGAGATCATTTTTTGTAGACATTGATTATTTAGTGATGTCATGGTGATCAGATTTTGAGCCTACTTACTAATTTTAGTGACCTGGTAATAGGGTCGACACATGTGTTTTTGTAAGGTATTTCCCATGGTTATTAACACCATTATAACATAAAATCATTTCTTGTACTGTGATCATTATGACGTTTGGTTCTTTTTTGGTGACACTTTCCCTTGTAGGACTTTTAGATCCCAATGACACCCTTTTTTTGATGGGTGGTCATTATTTCCATGACCATGTTATGGGGAAATGAATTGGGTAATGCAATTTTTAGTAGGTTATACATTCCTACGTCATGGCTAGCCAATTCATTGGTTATTTCAATATTTATTTTCCTTGGAAGTAGATGACATGGAATTTCATTATCAAAGTTAATGGACGTATGTGGAAATACAACTCTAGAGTAAGTCACGTTTGTTGTTGAAAATGGTCTCAGGTTATCTCCATGTATAGTGACCTGAGTGTTATAGAATCATTTTTTCCAATGTTTGGTATGATGTTTCTAAAGACAAATCCATTTTTACCCACCAATCTCATTGGTTTGGATTTCTTAAAATGATTCGACATTATGATCATGGATTAGAGGAGTGTCACATCAGTTTTAGTGGTTTCATGTACATAAATGTATGGGGAGCACCAATGTGGACCATTGAAATGTGATTTGTTCTGTTTGAAAGCCTTTGAGGCTTGCAGGTCTTGAATCATGTCGGTGCTTGCACGGCAGGACAATGTTATTCTTATTTTAGTGAATGAAACCCTTTTAAAGTATCAGCTGTTGTTGATGGAATTTGGTGGTAAGTTAAACGATCATGTAATTCCTTTACAAGTAATATAATGAGTGAATTTTAATGTGTGTGTGTGTTAGTAGGCGATGAAGAGTTTCTTCTTTGAAGTCGACTAGTTGTGGTTCGACAGTTCTTCTATCTAGTAGTCGGTTATGATTGACTGAGAGGCATTAAAATAAGTTTAATTCACTTGTTTTTAATGATGATCATGCCCTCTTTCTTTTCATCATATTTGATTCACTAAGAGATTGTTGAGCATACATCATTCTAAAGCATTAAAAGCTGTTGAGATTGTTTGGGTGGATCTCTTTTGGTGATTCATGTTCGATGCATGGTTTCTTTTGTGTCTTGTTTAGGATTATCACCAGGTGTGAGGTACATACATTATTGGATGTGTTCATGGTGGATGTGAGATTCCATGGGAGGAGGCATTACAGTTCTTCTTGTAAAACACTAGCCGACTAAGATGAGAGTATTCTTGTATGGTATGCATCACTATCTTGACTTGTCTACCTTTTCTCTAGATGCAATGGTCAGTGAAGGACCATCATGAGGCACATCATCAGGTAGAGGTGAGTGATGTTTTTGTTCCAAAGGGTTTTTTAAAAAATATGGATCAACATGGGAATTGAGGTTGATGGGGGAATATTTCATTTCATCATTTCAAAGACACACTAATATCATCGTCAAAAAACATATGGTCATGTTTTATATTGAATATTACATCGGTGCAGATTCTGTGAAATGGAATTGGACGTCTGAAATGTTAAATCCTAAGGTGGGATGTACCTTTCTCTAGATGATTAATGAGACGACGATGTGATCATTTTTCTAGATAAATGATCTCGATTAAGTTTTGTTTCAATTATTTAGTGGGAAATTGAGCATTGGATTAGGTTTTAATGGCGTAAGATCCCTATGTTTAATGGATTCTCGATGGTGTCTTTGACATTTCGAAATGAAACATGAACATTTAAAGGAAGATTTATGAGCCTTATAGTTTGGGTGTTGTCTATATTGTTCCTAAAGGATTCTTGGTGATGATAATTTAAATAGTGGGATGGTTGTAACGATCCATGTTTTGAATAGGATTAAAGTACAAATGTTTTTGAAATTTTTTAGTTACTATGTGGGAAATTTTTCAAACTGAGCCTTATAATGAGGTTTTGAGAGTTTGGAAATTTCATGGTGATGTTTGGGGACAAGGGTAAAGGCAGAAGAAGTTTCCCAGGTGGGTCGATGATTTTTGGGTGTTCCAGACTTAGGAAATAATGGTTTTGAAAGGGTACATAGGGCGCACTATTTTTCTAAAATATTAAGGCCCCTATAAGAAACAATTTATCCTTGTTCAAATTGGGTAGTGACAGTGTTCATGGGAAACCCACAGTTTTCCAAAATGTGTTCCTAGACCACACGGTGTGTGTTAGGAGGTACTAGCCTCACACTATTTTCCGCATTGTTTGTGAAAGGTTTAGAAAATTTTGCAGGTCAAACCATGCTATTTTTTGTACAAGAAGAAATGAAATTATTTAAAAATTTAAACAATATAAAAATAAAACACTCACCCTAACCCCTATCCCATCATACCCATGACACACCCACCCTACAACCCTAGCCGCACGCGATGAACCCACCTCTTGGTCCCCTTTGCTCACCGGTTTCTCATTAGATCTTCTTCAATTTATTTTATGATCCTTAATGGTATGGTTCTATCCTCATTATAATCTCAATTTACTACCAAATATTATTCTTCCTATCACCCCTCATGCTATTCTGAAAAACCTAGGATTATGATGGAGATTTTTTATCATTTTATTACGAAATTTGGGTGTGTAGTGCCTCTTCTGGGTCATGTTTATGGGTATTCCAGCAACGGATGCCAAATGAGAAGTGTTTTTCATTAGTTTGCTTCATCTATAATGTTTTAAGGTCAGTTTTTATTCTTTTTTGTTGATTCAAAACTCTTTTATTAGGGTCTTTTTAGAGATTTTGAGTTCTTATTAATTAATCTGTAGTGTGTTGGATTGTACCATGTGGTTTTAGGTTTTTTTCACCTTATGAGTCGAGTTTTAAATCCTATTTTAGGTTTTCCAATTCAATTTAGCATACTTTAAATGGTTTTAATGTTCTTGGTAAATCCATAAACTATTTGGTGGATCCTCGAGTTCTTGAACACACATACAAAGGTGTTTATATATATATATATATATTTATGTATACCCCATTGTAAATGTTCCATCCTAAAGATGGTATTGTGAACATGGGTTTAATGAATATATATATATATATATATATAATAATGTATGTGTGTATAAGGGTGAAGCGTTTTGTGCTGGAATTAAAGTCGTAAGTGCCGAGTGTACGGTTGGCTCTACTTTCTGTAGTAGGATCCCTATTTGATGCCCTTTAAATTAAAAATGTGTCTTGTTTACATTTATTCACTTATATATTATTTTTAAAGGAATTATGTGATAAATTTAATGAATGGATTATTATGTTAAATTATTTTCATGATAAATAAATTCTTGATTTGTTAATAAAGCCCCTAAAATGGCTGTACATTGTCTGTGAAAACTCACACGGATAGTTTGTTGTCATTTAGAATGCTTTGAATTGTTTCTTATGTTTTTTTGTAATTATTTATTCCATATCTATATAAATTCAATGACTATAAATGGCCCCCTTGGTTTATTTCCTATTAAAGTTACCTTTGAAAAATAAAAAAAATTACCATATCACTTCATTTGTGCATGTTTGATAGGATAAAGAAATAATGAATATAGATCCATGTTTTTCAAGGGGTCTGACATTCCCTTTAAATGCAATAGCCTTTTTCTCATGTTTTTTAATGAACCCAAGGATCCAAAATGGTTTTTGTCCCTCTAGGACTGGAACTTATATTATGGGCATGTGACTATTTTCCAAGGCACTTATCCTTTGGCTTGTGACTTGTAAATGGGATTTTAATGCTTTGGTAGTAGTAATGAGTCTATTTGAGTAATATTCCTCACATATAGTGAACAATTTCTCAAAAAAGTAATTAATAAAACTTAACATATTTAGGATGGTTTAATCCATGCCTCTTTTATATGATTTATATATCACCATGTGTCAATTGAAATGGTGTAAAATGAATTGGGAATTCTTAATAGCATGAATATGAGGGATTTTCCACATGAATTTAATTGAACACATGACTATTTCATGAATGATGTTTATATTTATATTCATAAGATGGAGTTATGTTATGTTTCACATTATAATAATTATGGACGAGATGTATTCTTACCCAATGTAAACTGTTTATTTTTTATGGATGAGATGTATTCTTACCCAATGTCAGCTATATAACAATTTATGGATATGAGACATTATTACCCCATGCCTGGTATATAATCATTTGGGATGGGATGCAATCTTACCCCATGCTATCTATATAACCATTTATGGATTAGAGGCATTCTTATCCCATGCCTGCTATATAATCATTTTTTGAAGGGAGTAATTCTTAACCCTTTCCATCTATATAATATTTTATGGATGGGATTCATTCTTACCCCATGACTTATAACCATTTTTGTATGTGAGTAATTCTAACCCCATCCTATTTAGTAATTATTTATGTATGTGAGTTATTTTTACCCCATTCCAGCTATATAATTGGTTATGGGTGGAAGGAATTCTTAACCAACAAAGTTATGATCTATATATCCATGTGTGGGTGGGAGGAATTCTTACACCATACCAGTCTAGATACATACATACATACATATATATATATAATTATATATTAACATGTTCAGACTTAATCTCTCCATGATTCAAAGTAGGTATCACCATCTTGTGTCACTTAGGAACCTGGGTGGGTGATTATTTATTTATTCAATTATGTTAATAATTCTATATACCTAAATACTGTTTAATTTATACACAACTTTTTGGGTTGGTCTTGACATTGAGGGGACCAACCTACTATGATTTCATATAAAAACTTAATTGAGTAGCCATGTAGCCCATGTGGACCTTATATTTGTAGGACTTAGGTTTACTGTTTTATGGTTGAACCTAATGAGTTAGGAGCGAAGGACTGATTTGAAGTTGATGATTCTCTTGGAGATCACCTTAGGGGTTTTTAGTTCTTTTATTTATTGAGTCATGTATTTTTTTATTTTGGAAATTATGTTTTATGTTTAATATTTTAAGTAATTTATCAGCACTTTTACATACATGCATTGAAAACTATTGTTGGACACTTTTATTAAAGTGAATATATTATTCTTTTTCTTCTCTTTTATCAAATTATTTACTATTTTCTCTTTTGAATTCTATTTTATGATTCAAATAATTTACTTGTATTATAGTCACTCTTCTCAAATTATTATATTTTAAGATTGATATATTATCACTATTTATGATGCTATGTTTTATTTTTACATTATTTCTTGGGAAATAATTCTTAACGCCAATGATTTATTCCTTGATGAATCTATGGTTTCATGAAAAATCACATTTTTAAATAATATTTCACATTCCCTATAATTCATTTTCATCAATATCCATGTTATATCTTCCAACAAACTCTTTACATTATATATTGGAAACATAATTTGTTTTTAACTACAATGTTTATTCTTATCCTAATAATCATTTTTAAAAAATTATTCATTATCCTTTTAATGATGTGGGGTTTCACTATGTTTATATCAAAATGATCAAATGGTTTTTCCAAAATTTCTGTCTAAAAAGTTTTACCAACCACTACAAATTTTCTATTGATAAATTGAATATCTTTTTCAAGGTTCATGTTTTATATTTTCTTAATAAAAATTAATGTTTTGGATTTTTTTAAAATAATTTTATTTGAAACATTATGTTTTATTTTTAATTTTTCATTTCTAAAGATTCTCTTTAAGATAAAAAACAGTCAAAGTATTTTCACACCCTTTTATTAAAAACATTATATCTTTTTATATTGTGAATTATAAATGATTATTTTTAAAGAAATATTTTTTTCAATGTATTTTAAATTCCCATTCTATGAAAATATGATTTATTTTAGAAGATCATTTACTTTCATTTATTTATATTAATATTCTCATAATTACTTTTTAACCTCCAAAAAATTGTTTTATAAAAGTGAATGATATATTAATGTTATTAAATGGTCTTATGAAATTTCTTTTGACATATATATACTATACAACATATATCTTTTATGTGTTTATGGTTTTATCAACATCTATGTGTTATTATGACATTGTTTCTTTTGGAATATGAGAGTTTTGATATGCTATAATTTCATTAGTTCATGTGTTGTGATTATTTTTTGGATCATGTTTTTAGTCTAAAATAAAAATATTAATGATGTTATTTTATAAAATATGAATTCTTTATGAAACCCATATTAATTTAATGTTTTATTTTTGAAAATAGAATGATTAAAATTTGTATTTTTAATAATTCCATTATATTTACATGGGTTAATTAGGATATTTTAGGATTGATTTATTTTATTGAACACATAAGTATAAATGATAATGGTTAGGGTCCTATATCAATTGATTTATGTTTATGTATCATGAGCATAAATGGATAAACAAGATGATTTATCCCAAGGCATAAGATACAATGAGGGATTTATCCCAATCCAATTTGGTACACATGATCATTTATCCCAATCCAAAGAGTATACAAGAGGATTTTTCTGAGGACTAAGGGTATATAGGAGGAATAATCCCCATGAAAAGGGTTATATTATAGTTTTTATCCCAATACCAGAGATACATAAGAGAATTATCCAAAGACCAAGAACATACATGGATTTTCATTTTTATAATTTTCTTATTCTTATGGTTTCCCCACAATTTCATGTTAATCATAAAATTTGGTTAAATTTGAGAGATACATTTTATATCCATGAAATGATATGATTTCATGATTAGGATTTATTATTTATGTGTTATAATCTTTTATGGCATGCTCTCATGGTAGAATTTTTTGATACATGATAAATATTTTATGTTTCCTTACTTTTTTATTTTTCATATTATATTATAGTAACATGTTTTTTTGACTATCATATTTTCTATTTTGATCTGATATTCTTATTTTTCTTATCCTCTTGTTCTCCTTAATTTTTATCACTTATTAATCTGTGATATGATTTTACATTATACAACATTTCAGCTCACCCACTTTTATGTTTCCAATCTCCAAGTAATAGAGATGGTTATTAAATTTGAGACATTTAGAAAAGGTTCTGTATGTGTAACATTATCGATAGATTTTTACACATGTTATATGAAATATGATGTTTGTGTAGATAATGTATGAGACAGTAAACCTGTTAGTCCTAAAGCTGCGAGACTGTATATGAGATGTACTAATGAAATCACTATAAAAATTTAATATTTATATAGGTTTAGCTTAGGTAACTATAGTTAGCATCAAAAAAATGTTTAGTTATTTATAGATATTAGTATAGTTAATTTTGGATAATTGTATATAAAAATTTATCAAAAATCCATAGAAAATGATAAATAGGTGTTCCTTGGTATTCAATTATATCATGAAATATTGGTAAATTCATTATTGGTTGGTTTTACATAATAATAAATACATATATACATACAGCAACTAGATGTAAAATTTAGAATAGATTTACCTTGGGGTAGTAACCCTAATGAGGGTGTGTAGGTTACCTACTAAACCTTTACATGGTGGATGATGAAGTGGCCTAACTAGAATAAAAGATTGACACTCTATAGGGATAGCCTTTATTTATTGAAATTATATTTATAAAAAATTAAAAAATATTTTTTATATTGATGAATTATTATATAGATTATTTCATAAACCAACCTAAAAATCATGATATAACTAAGAGTGAATTTGATTGAACAAAAATATAACATGAATTCTTCATGAATAACAAATTTTAATATTCAGTTTTTCTTAATTTTCATATGATGTAAATATTGATGAGTAATTATTAACCAATTCGGTTTTATGAATGGAATCATAAATGAGAAAAAGGTTAATAATTAATGTTATGGACAATATTGTAATGTGAAACCAAGTGGGATAGAAATGGGAATTTAAATCCATATGGTTATGCTCACTAAAATATATAAAGTTATGAATAATAAATTTAGTCTTTCAGAACATATAATCTCATAATAGATTAGAATGATGGAATTTAATAGATGATCAGGAATCAACGATGATGATTGGAAAATTATTGAACTTCATATATGTTAAAAAATTGGTAATAAAAACCTCCGAGAATATATCAAAGAAATAAGAAAGTGTTTCAAGTGTGGAAAGATTGGTCATAGAAATCCAGATTTAATAATTGATATTAAGATGATTATCATTGCTGTAGAGGTTATGAATTTTCAATTACTCGAATGTCTAGATTTTGAGCACTACAAAAAATGATTCCCTAACCAAACCGATAATGAGGATAACAGACATCAAGAACCTCCTAAACATTGGAGACAATGGAAATACTATATTATCCATTTTATTGAATGTATGTCATGAAATATATTGTTAAAAAGTACACTATCCCTCTAAATTATATTTCTTGATTTCCAATTGTAATATGGTTTTTGTCACATTATTAGGATGATGATTTTTCTCTAAGGTCATCAAATCAACATCATAATAATTCTATATTACAATATATTATTATTTTATCCTGTAATGATTTTATGGAAATATTATTCATGTGTATATTAATAAAACATCTTCTAGGGGGATTTAATGTAACATTAGGCATTACATTACTATCATTACATTGATTAATTAAAATTTGTTAGAATAATGAACACACAATTAATATTTCAAATAAATTATATGGTTATATATCATTACAAGTATTAATATGGGCCCTCTTGAAAAACTAATTCAACTAAAAGAGTTTTAATACCTAATCAATATGTATGATTATCTCAAATGGTTAAAAAGAAACTCAATATATGGATATTCCCCATAGGAAGAAATATATGTGTTTCATAATAAATATTGAATTACTATGGTCGATACCACTTTGGAAATTAACTCTTTATTCATTCAAATCATATGGATACAATAAAATAAATTTTTTATTAAGTTAAATGAAAATTGAGTGAAAGAAATTTAATTATGTGGGGATGGAATGACCTGAGATTGTGAATCATTCAAAAATACATAGTATGATCTATAAATCGTGTCACATGATACACTAAATGTAAAAATCAAAACCTAATAAGAGAAAAATATTAATAAATTTATAATAAATACTAATATAGTACACCAATAAATATTAAAAAAGAAAATAAATAATTTGAGTTAATATTGAAAATGTTTATTTTGAATACAATATATATTATTTTTATTATATGATTTCCTTTAAAAAATAAATTTAACAAAATTAGATTTTATATTTTATAAAAGAATTAATTGAATTTCTCCCATCATAGATTACTTATTATAAATTTTAATTTTTTATGAGAAAGATCATTATTTTCACGAAATTTGAGTATGGAAACATTTTTTTTAATTTCTCATTATATATAAATGTACTAGTATACTAAAATAACATTTAAGTAAAACAATATTTATGGAGAAAAAAAATTCATGTTAAAATATTCAATACCCTTATAAATCATGGTACTATATTTTTGAAAATTAAATTAAAAATTAATTTTAATAATGTTTTTGGGAATTTTACTCTAATTAAGTGTCTAGATGGTGAAATTTGGTTTTCAATTTCCTTTAAGGCCTCATGAAATATATTTTTAATTATAAATCAATTTTTTCATTAAATATGTATCCATTATAATTATAACTTATATATGAATTTAAATCTAAAAAATGTTATATTTCTAAAAATTGTTTTTACACGATTACGAAGGATTATTTTAAAAGTAACTTTTTTATACCTAAAAATTTTATATGTTAATTTATTTTTAATTTTAAATTATAAGGTTAAAATTATGTGAAACTATCATGTATTATTTTTTTTATGTAAGGATAATTACAATGTTTGATAATTAATTACCAAGGAAACTGTTAATTTTTTATAAAGGATAAAAGTAAAAAAAATACTTAAATAACTATTAACATATATAAAAATTAATTTCTGATAGGAAATTTGTAATTTTATTTTTACACACCCTTAATTTTTCCATTTTTTAGTAATTGAACCATGAATAGTGTCACACTATTATTGCAAAATGATGAGTATTTCAAAAAAATTTCTTTTATCCTGTTATAAAATTAAATCACATCTATCCTTAAAATATGAATATCACTATATATTTACTATATAAAAATATTCCCTTGTACAGTCCCTATAACTGTCTACCAAAAAGATAACCCACTAGTTACTCAGTGTTATCAAAATCTCTTCAATATCAAGTGAACTTCCATGGAAAGATCAAGTCTCCCGCATAAGCAATATTTCCTTCATAACTGCTTCTTCTTAATACTAATTAGAAAAATATCTTATAATAATTATATCCTCATAATTGAGTTTCATTATTATACTTATTTATATTCAGTGTAATGTAACAACCTTTTTTATCATTTTCCATCAATATGTAAAATGGAAAGAAGATCGATAATGTGTTCCACAGATTATCACCTCTATGTAGCGATATTATTTGTTTGTTTTCATTATCACCCTTCATGGGTGGTATTGTTAATTGTAATGATGAATAAATATGATATATATCATTATATTATAATGATTAAATTTCAATATAATATTAAACTTCACCCCACTCATGTCTTGAGAAATGATAATTCTAAACATGCATATATGAGGACTCTCACCGCCACGATGAAACATATTTTTCATCAAGATTATAAATAATTATCTAAAAATAATAAACTCTTATTCACCAAGACATGTAATTAAAAAAATATCATTATAATTATATTACAGTGACATTATTGTTAAATAAACTCCTATTAAACAATAATTTCATATCGAGTTAAAGCATGCTCGTGTTTGGATTGATTTAATTAAAGTCGTGAACAATGATTTAAAATAAAATTGTTCATGTATATGGAAATATAAAAACTAATTTTTAAAAATATTAATAAAATAATGATTATTATATGGTTATTGGTTTATTATATTATGTAACTTTTCTATTAAAGTGTCATTTTTATTTTATATGTTTACCAAAATAAGGAGATACAAATTAAAATTTCATGAAAATACAATAGAAACGATACAATAGAAATTTACAATTGATATTAATATATGCATATTAAATTAGATATATAATTATATGGTTCATTATATTGTTTCTAATAAACATAATACGGTTATTATTGATGTTAAGCACTTGCTCATAATGAATTTGAAACAAGTTAAAAGATTTCATCTCAATTTCCATTCCTTGTGACATTGTTCAAATTTATGGACCAATTAGTAGTTAACTAGAGTTTATAATAACTAACTGATATTAAAATTTCATAATGGTATTTAATCATGTAATTTTATATTTAATTCCATACAATAATTTTATGTGGTTTTCCTTGAATTTTTACCCAGGTCGTAGTGGTTTCGTCTAAAAGCACCCTTCTTATAGAAATTTTTTTCATACAAATAATTACAATTATGTGGTGTGTATAATAAATATTTTAGCTATTATATCATGAATTAACTTTTATTAATGATAAAATATGTTCAATTATAATATCACCCCATCACTAGGATTTTATAGAAATTTTAATTATATTGTATGAGTTTTTTTTAGAACAAAATATCTTTCTTGTGCCATAATCACTCCACTATGACTATTAAATTTGAATATTAATCTATTATAACCAATAATAATTTTATATTTTATATGAAAATTATTTTTTGTCAAATATTTTTTCAAATCAAATTATTATTCCTTTATGACATTATATTTTGATAAAAATGATTTTTTTAAATAATAATTAGATTTCCATTTAATGGGTTTTCATCAATAAAAATGTTTTTAAATCCCACAAATTCCCACCATTACCATGTAGAAATTCAAATTATTTCCATATAAATTTATCCTTTTTCATCAATACAATCATATTAAAATAGGATTCATCATACTTTTATCAAATATGATTTTCAATAAGGTTATTTCAAAATGATCGAACCTCTTTTCCATCAATTCCAAATAAAAAAAAATTATCATAGAGTCTACATTTTCATCTGAATATTCTTAATCTTTTTCTATGTCCCATTATGAAATAATATTTTTAAATTATTTTTTTCGATAAATTTTCTCTTCATTTATAGAAATCAATAAGTTTTTTTCTTGTTTTCGTTATTATACATTATTTTAAAATTAGATGTTTTAAAATTATTTTCACACAATTTTAATGAAAACGTATATGTACATCTACAAATTCCCTTATTAGTGAATCATTAAAAAGTTTCTTTTAAAATGTATTTTTAATTTTATTTATTCTGAAACCTTTAAGTATAATCAAGGTTCTTTTATTTCAAACTCATTATATTAATATTCTAAAATGTATTTTTTTTTATTTATAATTTTTTCAAAGTAGTTTTTACTTTAATGGTTTGAAATGGGGTTTTTATCATTTGTATTTTCGCAACTTTTTAAACTCTAAGGTTTATCATTTATTAAGTGATGTTTTTATCACCATTTATATGTCATTATGATATGATTTATATTTCAAAATGTGAGCTTTGATATCCTATGATTTCTACAGTTTATGATATTTGATTATTTTGTGGGATTAATTGTTTAGTTTTATAGGACTTAACTAATGATTTTAATTTATACCATTTGAATCTTTTATAAATCTAATTTTTTTTCTTGGGTTCTTTATGTATTGTAAATGATTTCCATTTGGATGTTTAAGAAGCCTATTTTTTTCTTTGGTTATTTATGATATGTTTTCGATTTAATTATTTTTTAGCACATGAATGTATGTATTATGATGGGTAGAGTCCTATATCACCCTATAATTCATTGGTTTATGTTTATGTTTTATAAGATCAATATTGTACACATGGAAATTTATTACAGACCAATCAAATCCAATGGGTTTCATAACAGGATTTATACCATGCTAAAGGGTACACAAGAGGATTTATCCAATGAAAAATGGTACACATGTCATTTTATCCCCAAGTCAAATGGGTACGTTGAACGTTTTATCCTAATACCGTGGGTACAAAGGAGGATTATCACAGACCCATGAAGGTAATTGGATTTTTTGTTATAATTTTCCAAATCTTATGTTCATATGTCATTTTCGTGTTATTCATAAAATTATATTAAAATTTCAATATGCATTTAATTTTTATAAAATATTATGTTTTCATGAATATTCCTTATTCATAAAGTATTCTACACTTTTATGACATGTTGATATGTTATGTGATTATTGAGATGTGATTGAGACATATCATTTCATTTATGTTTGTGTAATGATATTTTTTATGATATTATGTTACTCAAACCTGTTTTATGAATGTTATAGAATGTCTTTTGATATTTAATTATAAAATTTATTTCCTCCTCATATTGTACTGAATTTTTATGATCTATTGTACTACAATAAGATTTTCCCTTATAAAGAATTTGTGCTCACCCCTTTCTTATATTTCCAATCCACAAGTTACAAAGATTAGTATTTCATGTGAGACATAATAAAAAAAGAAATGGAGGAGCATAGTTATGGAGAAATTTTAACTTGTTTTGTAATTTAATATATTTATGTAACTAATCTACAAGACATTAATCATATCAGTCCTCGGTTGTATGAGTATTTATGAGAGGTACTAATAAAATTGTGGTATAAATGTATTTTTTTTATTTCAATCTATGTTCAATATAAGTTGTATAAAATATAAATCATATATATGAGTTCTAATTATGTAATTCATGGTTTGATAATTTATAATAAGATGTTTAGAAACATAAATAATAGCTGAAATTATTCAAATAAAAAACATTATATCCATGATTAATAAAAAAGGTAATGACATTAAAATAAATGAACATCTTCTTACTATTCATTATAAATTATTTCCATTTAAATATTTTTTATGTTTTGAATAAAAATTTAATATCCAACCTGTATTATATAGACTATTTACATAATCTAAATATCACAAACATAACATTATTTAATCATTGATCAAATCAATCATCAAAACATTATTTGATGAGGTTTAAATAATTTTCCAAAATAAGTATTAATTTCAATAATTAAACTTATTTAATTATATATTCATAATTTAATTTCAATAAATTATATATTTCATTATTTTTAAATTAATATACACTTTATAAATTACCATATAATATTACTTAATAAAAACATAATTTATATTTAAATTATATTTACACAAATTTTTAGAAATTAAAAGTAAATATATAAAACTAATATTTTTTTATTATCTATTAATAAATGTTTCATAAAAATTAATTGTAACATACCTACCTTATTCATTGGTTTGGTTTGAGGGGGAGATGTTACCCAGTGCCAAAGGCTGGCAATAACTGCCAAGGGCTTCCAGAATAACATTGGAATGATTTTCACTTATAATAAAATCTACCACCCAAACAAACTATAACCAACCACCAATATACGATGAATTTATTCAATTTAACCCAATTCATAAATTACCAAGAAACATCTATTCTACCAAACTAGATTCATAATAAATTCAAAGGACCAACACAACTAGTAAATAATAATTCGTGATCAAATTACCATGTGGAAGACAAAACAACAAGAACCTAAGAAATACATTACACAAATATACATCTCCACACCAAGTTCCATGAATAGAACACCGTAACACAACCAAAAATTCATGATGAACCACTAATAAGATGATATTCTATACCATTACCAGGGTCTCAAAATACGATATCTGCAAAAGATCCAATGTGCCAAAGAAGAGGGTGAGTAAAAATAATGAGTAGGTTGTACCCAAAATACTTCCATACACATAACTATAGGATATAACAATTAGAAAAATTATATAAAACAATTTATATAATGTCTTTAATATTATTTTCAATTCACAAACATCCAAATACATCCTTACCGATGTAAATTCAAACACATTCACACAATTTCAAAGAATGAAACTAAACATGCCTTTACCCTTTTCACATTGTAATTAACTATTCCAAAAAGCATTATCACAGCCATATCCCGACCATATAACCATTTTAAACAAACACACTCACTCAACCAAGTTCAGTGTCACCATATACAGTGGAACTTCACATCTTATCTCGTCCACTTTTTATAATGGCACTTCAGAGGCACTTCCCTTGGATGATGGTTCTTCACAGCCACTATCCGTCACTCCAAACCATGCTTAACCACATAATATATTAAATAATCCAATCGAATTTACTAAAACCTCAACAACCATAAAACCAACTATATCCACAAAGTATATCAATAATTCCCACAAAATCCCAAATCACCATAATAAATAACCCATTTATTGAAAACACCAAAAACAACATTCCATGCCAAAACAAAAATCAATAAAACAATTTTTTAAAGTCCATATTTCATAAGGCCTTTCTAATGTATCAACCAATCCATCAATTTTAAAATCAACATTTTAAAATAACACAATAATTCCCTTTTTCAACAATAACCAATTTTCCCCAAAATCCCAAAATAATCAAAAAAGGTGTTTTCACCAAACATCACACATCAAAATCATAATAAAGCTCATGGGAAAACATTTAATTATACATGTAAGAATTCATTTTCTATAAAAATAGAGATAAAAGTGAAGACGCCTACCATAGGGTTTTAGTGAAATCGACCTACCACACAACCACATACCAAATCTAGGTGAAATATCCCCAAAATCACCATATATATCATTACCTAACATAAAGAATCATAGCTATAATCATTTTAGGAAGCTAAAACACTAGATATACATGCAGATGATGTAGATATAGAAAACCAAGAGATAGATAACCAGATAAAATAGAACCAATATAACACTAAGAATGATTACTTACTAGAAAATAACTTCCTTTAAAGACCATTAAAACCCTTCAAAATGCCTCCAAGATAGGGAGAGGAGGTTCCCTAACCCTTTAGGAGAGGAAATTCTGAGTGAGAGTCGAGTGGGAGATGAAATGGGTTGTTTAATGTATATCCCTAGTGGGCCAGTTTTTTAAATCCCATTTTAATGCCGCACACGGTTAGATCACACGGTTAGAAAAACGGTGTGCTAACCATGTTCCTGATATTTCCTCAAGAGGGACCCTACATGGCGGCTTCAATGATTAGAAATACCTTGCAGATACTGTGTTAATCCCACTATATCCACATGATTGGGTTCATAATGATTTGGAATGGTCTCCCCTAACCATGATCAACTATGCACTCCTAGAAAAGCCTCTATAAACCCCCAAAACCCTTCCAGACTCTCTGAATCATTTCCAAAACATTTTATATAAATTAAGATATATAAAAAGTGTAACACACCTCATGTTGTGTGTACGAAATTCTCCCGACCATGGTATATTCTGTAATTAGAATATAGATATCCATTGCTTTGTCGAATGAGCTATGTACATTACTCGGTAATCTATTTATCTCGCTCCCAAGCCTCCCGCTGAATCTGACCATGTTTCCATAGAACTCAGATGAGACCAATTATTTTCTCATATAATACATTCTATTTACTATCCACAATCTTCATTGTAACTTTCACCAATGAAGAATCCAAATCTAGCTCACCATTTTCACAAAAAAACACATTGACATAATCATTCAAATATATTTTCAATTGAAACACCTGAAACACATTGTGCACCATACTAAACAATTGCGTAAAATCCAACTAATATTCCACTTCTTTAACACACTCATGTATCTCAAAAGGGCTAGTATAACATTGAGATAACATACCATGATTCCCAAAAATGATTATTTCCCAATATTAAAGAGATACTCAAGAAAAAATGATTACCCACCTAGAATGAATATTGAAAGCAATGACGATCCACATAATATTTCCGAAAAAACTAAGCTATCCATATTCTTTTAATGATCAACATAATCTTCTCTATTGTCTCCTGAACAAGGCTCTGTCTAACCAAATAATTCTATCATTTTTCCACCCAATATAGTGGAGGATGAAAAAAACACCCATACAATGCTTCAAACGAAGCCATGTGTATAGAGGCATGATAACTATCAATGAAGGAAAACTCCACTAATGGAAATTTATCCTCCCATGATCCTCAAATACCCATCACAAAGGCTCATAAAAATCATTTAACCTTTTAATCGTACTCTTAGGCTGCCCATCTGTATGGGGGTGATAAGATGTGACAATTCTCAACAGATTCCCAAGAGCCTATTGTATGGATTTCTATAAATGAGATGTGAACCTTAGATATATATCTGAATCAATACAAACTAGAGCACCATACATGTTTACTACCTCATGGATATAGATTTTGGATAGATCCTCCTCCATATTTGATTCAACAATATAGATGATATGATCCAACATTGTGAGATGATCGAATATAATCCATATGGCATTGTGCTTTCTAACCATTATTGGAATAACTATAACAAAATCAATCGCATATCTTCCCACTTACACATCGTGATAGGCAATAGATACAACATTCATTAAATATACTAATTCTGTTCCTTTACATATCGACAATTCAAACATCATGATAAAAAAATCAATTCTCTTTTACATACTAGACCACCAAAACAACACTTTCAATGACTTATAAATTTTTTAACTTCTGTGATGGAAAACCCATCTTAAATTATGGTAAGAACTAATAATATTTTCCTGAAAATCCACTAGTACAACCCAATGATTCTAAAAGGAAAAAATGTAATTCCCATTTTATTTCCAATAATAAATGGTCTCCCCACCATTGTGTTTTGACTGCATTTCCACACACTCTAAATAAGACATCTGCACCTCTCTAACAAATCCAACCATGTAATGAACAAGGGAAATTGGAATGAAGACCCCAACATCACCCCATTCTTCATATTAAAACCACATATTATCTATAACTAACATCAACATATACTGGTGTCATATATGTTTCACCACATGAGCATATGACATACTACATAATGAATCCACAACTGAATTTCCCTTACCCAGTGTGTACATAGTGTAAAAGTCAAACAAATAGAGATAGTCCATCCATATCCCATTCATCATGTTATAATAAATCTCTGATAAAATATGCTCCATTCATTAATGATTAGTATATAATTTGAATTTCTCATCAAAGTGATAGTGACACAACATTTTCAAAGAATGCACCGCAGTTGCCAATTCCAAATCATTTGTCGAGTAGTTCTTCTTATAAACCCTCATCTGTCTTGAGAAATACACAACAACATGATCTCATTCCATGATATCTCACCTTAATCTTAATCAAGATGCATCAAAATACACCATTTACCCCTTACATAGTTCAAGGAAATCTATGATTGTAACTGGAGACAGATGATCCTTAATCTCTTCAAATTATTTCTTACACTTAACATTCCATTGAAATGGAGAACTCTTTCTTGTAGATTTTTTCATCCGAAAATTTATTCATGATCGGTCATGAACAAAGAATCGATAATACCAAGTTAAACCAAGGAATCTCAAAATATACAAAAATTATTCGACACATTCCAAGAGATAACAACCATTATCTTCCCTAGATATACTCAATGAAATATATCATAAATCACATGGAAATGAAAACAGAACTCTTGTATCTAAAAATCACCGTTTGAAAATTTTTCATACAACTGAGGATCTCTCATGATTCCCAACACTAATACCAAGTGTTTTTCATGACCCATCCATGTCGTTGAGTACACCAGTATATCATCCGTGGAAACCACCAAAAATTAATCTATATATATCTAAAATATATAATTCATAAATCACATGAACTCTACTAGTTCATTCGTGATACCAATGGGCATAACCACAAACTCATATTGGCCATATCTACATCGGAATTCTATTTTGGGAACATCCTCTTCCTATACTAGAAAATTATGATATCCTGGTCGCAGGTCAATCTTGGTGATCCAAAAAGCTCCCCTAAACTAATCAAATAGGGAAACCAATGTGAATATTTGGGTATCATTAATTTATTATATCTGGATTTTTCATACGATAATCAACACACATGAAAAGTTTTCCATCAGAACTGTCTACCAAAAAACCTGGCACACCCCAAAGAAATGTAATAGGCTAGAAGAGCCCTTTATTTTATAGATCATCCAACTATACTATCAATTCGATCAATTATTTTGGATCCATTTAGTATGATCGAAGTGATATACGACCGGTCACTAGAAGGAGATCAATCCTAAACTCCACTTCTCTCATATGTGGAAAGCCTAATAATTCATTAGGAAAGAATTTAATAAAATAGGTAACTAGTACCAGGAAACTAATTTTTCATCCTCTTCCCTTGATTCCCAAGACAATACTAATACCTTATATGATATCATCATATCTTCTGGTGCCATGAAGCATGTTGCACCCACCTTTTAAGTCGTCTCCCCTCTAAAGAGACGATTGACTCCATCACCCATAGTAAATATCACCATTCACACATAATAGTCGATGTGGTCCTTAAAAATCATCAACTAATTGATACCAACAATTATATCATACAAATACATCTTTTATAGTGAGAATTACCACATCAACTCAACCTAATACACAACTATAAGACATGATCTACAGAAGACTACTCAAAACTCTATTTGACCCAGAGGTGTTTGTAGTTTAAAAAAAGAAGGCATCATTTCCACATAAAAACCCAAAAAATCAATATAATTTGAACAAATGAAAGAGTTATGATCACTCACAACAAATATCACTTGCATGAAGTTGTAATTCCGAATAATCGTACCACACATCGTGGATTGTCCTGAATGATCATCCACCATAATCTACTCGGCTCCAAACAATTTAATTCTTACCACACTCTTCACATTATTAACCTGCTGAAACATCCCCTGCTTAGGATTTGTTGTATTTATAGAATCACTATCACTAAATTGGCTCTAATGAATTGGATTAATCTACTGTCTTTGTCTAATCAAGTTATTGGACGTCTGCGACCCCAAATGAGTGTCACAAACACCTGACCTTAGAGAATTGCAGCAATAATGTTTAAGATGCCCCATCTCTATGAAGTTATGTTAGGCTCAATGTTGTTCCGTACAATCCCACTTAATATGGACTATATATCGACACTGAAAACATCAGACATATTCTGAGGTTTCAGAGGAAGATTCATCAATCATGTCATCATATTATGAGCAACTCTACTGATTCAATGATTTGTGCCTTTAGGGATGCAATAGTCCCCACCTATGGTGAATGTCGTAATCTTTTCATAAAAATAGTTTCATATTTAATCACTAACATGTTCTCCTTAATCATGTTTATAAATTATATTATGTAATGAATTCTGATTTTATTAGGGTAGAATTTTTTGTTAATAATTACTCGAAACCCTCCCATGCCATACCTTGGTTTGTTCCATGATGGACCGCAAACTCCCACCACTAACCTGAATTATACTCTACCATGTATGTTGATAACTAGACATTTAATTCTTTCTATGTTCCTAGGTAATCTAATATCTAATTTAACATTTTCAACAACTCTTCTTCCATTTACAACTTCGATCACCCTAAAAAAATCGGTGCATTTTACATCTAAAACCGAACCGAGTGAACCATATGCCTTAACTCATCACTTCTATTCCTACAATATATAGATTGAAATGAATTCCCTAATATTTTTACTAGCTTTTAGTTCACACAGGGCTCTTGTAAAACAACATTTACCACAGAATCCTTCGGTTGGACTCTACAACACATACATGGTTCCATTTATATTTTGAAAACACAACTACCATAACATTCACTACATCGAAATAAAAGGCTTACAATTTCAAAATTAATCACATTACATTGTCACAAAAATTATTTCCAAATTCCCATTTTACCATGTTAAATCCATATTTAAAAAATCCACCATGATTCTAAAATCAACCCATTTTCGAAATACCACAAGAATTCTCTCTTCAAAACCATATGTCTTAAAAAATTGAAATATTATTCAAAAATAAACATATTCATATCACATAATCTATCATTATACCCAATGAAATATGCATCCTAGTGTGATGTCATTCATTCCATTCATTCCAAGATAATCTCATTGGTTTTACACACAAAAAATGATATTAAGTTCCTCTATGTTTCTCCAATGAACTTATGTGACCATCCCTATGGTAAGTTGAAGTTTATCATTAAAATGTTAGTAATATAATATTATAATGAAATTTGCATTTTATGATAGTCCAACTCCTTACTACCATACCAACTAATGTGATAGACTATATATTAATTCCAACACCAAGACATAAATTTTATGAAAATACAAAACCAGAACAACATTACATTTATAATAAGGACCAAACAAATTGATAACACTTGTAACATCCCGCCACTCATCATTGGATTGATTTGAGGAAGTTTTGTTGCTTGGTATTAGGTGATTTTCCCTTTGATACCACATGTAACTTCCCACCCCTCCTCATTTTCCCGATTTGAGGTGGCGGTGTTACACGGATTTAGGTGATGTTCTCAAGGCACCAAAGGATGTAAATAAATGTTGACGGATTCCAAAAATATTTTTGAATGATTTAACCTCATAATAAAAGGTACTGAAAAAGATATCTATAACCAACCACTATTATATGAATCTTTTCAAAAATGCAATCCATTACATACATTACCAAGAAATATCAATATTAATAAACAAGTTTCACAATAATGTAAATGGAACAACACAACCAAACCACAATCATCCATGATCAGAGTACAATGTGTAAGAAAAAACTACAAAACCCAATGAATCCATGACACAAATCAAAAACTCCACACCAAGATCCATGTACCATAAACCATATCACTTCCCAAGATTCACAATGAACCACTATGGAAATGAGTTTTCATTCCATTAATGGTGTTTCAAAATACGATATATAAAAAAGAACAGAAGTTCCAAAATAGGGGGTGTGTAATAATACTCAGTATGTTATCCCAAGTGGATTCCCAAAAAATTCCACTTGGATAAAACTCTTATCACAATTATATGTATCAATTTTTATAATATCATTAAAATAATTTTCTATTCACATCAATCCAAACACATCCTTACCCAAGGAAATTCTCCCACATTCACATGATTCCACGGAAGGAAAACAAACATGTCATTACCCATTTCTCATTTTTAGAAATCATTATTACAATAATGGATTATGGAATATCCCTTCTATATACCTATTTTTCACACACACACACACATGAGCTCGGGCTCACTATTGATAGTGGATGTTCACATCTGATCCTATCCACTTTTTATATTGGTACTTCGCACTCACTTCCCTTTAATGGTGGTTCTTCACACCCACTATCCATCCCTACCTACCATGCTTAACCTATTCATCCAATAAACAAGACAATAACATTTTCCAAAACCAAAACATCATGAAAACCAACAAATCTGAACTAGTAATATCAACAATTCCCACAACATGAGAAACCATTTCAATAAATAACCCATATACTGAAAACACCCCTAAACCCCTTTCCATGACAAATTAAAATTCAATAAAACAATATTTTTATATAAACCCATCATTCATAGACACTTTCCCAAAAATAAACCAAGAAATAGATTTTAAAATCCACAATTTAAAATCGCACATCAAACAATAATTCACAACAATAACAACTTTTTCAACTAAATTTCTAAATTATCAGAAAATGTGTTTCCACCAAACATTGCACATCACAATAAAAATAAATTTCGAGAAAAAAATTTAATTTAAATTATAACACTTCCAGTTATATCCAAATTAATATGAGAGTGATGCCAACTACCTTAGGGTTTCAGTGAAATCAACTCACCGCCAAAAAACACACCAAATCCGAGTCAAATCTCCACAAAATCTACATAGATATCTTTTCCTCACAACAGCAAGCCCACATATTACAATTTTAGGCAATATAGGCCATATATTTACATTCTATGGATGTAGATATAGAAAATTTATAAATAGAGAGAGAACTATATCTAATTGAAACCAAGAAAACACCAAAACATGAGACTTATAGAGATGAATACCCTTCAATGCCTAAAGAAACCCCTTAGTAATTACACCAATATGGGTAGAAGAGGTTCCCTAACCATTTCGGATAGGAAATACCGATTCAGTATCGAGTGGGAGAGGAAATGGTGTGTTTAATTTTAATCCTGAGAGGGACCATAATTTTTAAATCCCATTTTAATATCATGCAGGTTTAGAAAACCAGTGTGCTAATCGTGCTGTTGATACTGCATCAGGAGGGTCCCTACATGGTTGGGGTTCTTAGTTACACAAGCTTTGTGCATACTGTCTGAAGTCCAGCGCCTCCACCTACACAGTTTCACAGTGATTCTTCATGGTTTCCCCTAAGCGTTCTCAAAACATTCTCCCCTAGAAAAGGCAGCAATCAAACTCGAAACCCATCCAAACAATCGCAAACATTACTAATCCATGTTATATAGAAAATCAGAAATAAAATAAGGATACATACCTAAAACTAGGGGTAGTACATTATTTATTTAATTATAAACTCTTAATAATTTATTGATGTATAAACTCTATAAATTTATAAATATCCCAATTTACATTTCATATCATTATTTGTAAAAAAATTATAAATAAATAGGTAAAATTAATAATTCAGTTTTAGTAACAATATTTCTTTCTACTTCATTCATATTTTATGATTTAATCATAATCTTAAAATAAAATACATGTTATATATTATGTTATATACTATGATATAGGCTATGATAGGGTCGTAAATTCATTTTATAGTAGTCATAAATTATGAATGATATCACAATCACAAAATAATATAATTTCAAATTTTTTATAGACATTGATATCTCTATACTAATTGAATGGTACATTTTTTAAAAAACATGGTATAATGCAACCGTAGACTATGAAATATTTTTATCATATGATAATATATGTATACATTAATGTGTTTTTATTTTATCATAGTTTATGATATCTATATATTGTATGTCATGATTCATTCTATTATAAAAAATATCATATCAAAGTTTATCATTGGAGTATGATGAAGAATATGATTATAATTTCTTTAGTTATCAACATTATTCCATGAATCTATGTACATTGTTTCCTCAAATACCACCATAAGAATTTTTAGGGATATAATAGAAATTATTAATGGTCTAAAATAAGATTTAGAATCTCGAACCAATATATCCATGCTTAGAAAAGTAAAATAAATGAATAATGGAAATGGATAAAAGATGAAAATAGTATGTGTACCATTCCCCATCATAGACATAGATTCTTCTTCTTCTATTATTGTTGAATATCACCAAGGGAAAATCAAAAGACTCCCCTCTTCATGATTTACCCGTCAATTGTTCCTAAATAACTCGTTTCATACGTGAGATCCTTTATTATTTATGGAATGCTAGTGACTTATTTTGTGGAGGAGGTAAAAAAAGAATAATTCAGGTGATATAGAGTTTTTAGTGATCATCGAACATGCATACACACTAACGTCATATAGAAATGGTATTTATTTAGACCTTATGGATTTTCTTTGAGCGGGAACACATTAACTCGTATATTATGATTTAATTTATGCATTACATATAACATTCAGACAACTCATTCAACTTGTTGAAGAATGAAGTCAATGAAATTTATCATTTATGAGAAAAACATTATGATAGAAAATGTGTAGGAAAACTAGGCATACAACTATTTAATAATCCATTCTAATAATTGAATCAATGAATTAGTATATGAAACATAACATATGTTTCAAGAACGAAAATACCATCATGTCATATAAAATCACTAGATAAATAGTGTAAATGACACAGTTCAATCATACATTATGATTTAAATAAGCAGTAGGATGAAACCATATTTCATTCCCGTATGATATGGCCAAATAATAAACTAGCCTTAGCTAGGGATGGATCATGCTTACACTATTTATGATATATGATATACTAAAATATGATATAGCTAATTATATGACATAAAAAGGAATTTGGAAATTCTAAATCTTTTAATTAATTAATTATTTACAAGGGATATTTTTATTATTAATATTTTATGTACCACTAAATGATTATAATATTTCTAAATTCCTGTTTAAAATAATATTATATTAAATCATGTATACATATAAATTATTTAGTGGGTGTTATTTTTGGTAATATTATTAAAATAATTGATAATATATATACCATGGCCATGTATCATTAAATGGTGGTGGATGATATCCTTCAGAAAATTCTATTTTTTCTGACATAGGTAGTGATGGCTGCAACGCCAATCCGTTTGAGTTTAGTGGGAGAGGGATATTTCATATCCTCTTATGGGTCACACCCTCACCCCTTCATAAATTTTTCCAACTCCAATTTTCTATGTCCCTTCCATGGAATCAACTCATTCCCTAATTTTACCTCACTTCATTCAAGATTTACCAACTCCCCTAACAACATTGGAGTTCACCAATGAATCTTATCTATTGAACCATAATATATTGACTGATTTTAGTCATTTTCAACCATATATTGATTTATATTTTATTTTGATGGTTTAAAGTATCACACATTTATAGGTGGGGTGGATTCTAACAACGTCATGATTCGATCCTCCATGGAAGAAGTTCTAGTTACAGCCTGGTCTAGGCCCTATGATCTTGTATCTGATCCCATTTATACCTTTATAGATGATCTTATGATTTTTATATGCATCATTAACCTTTTACCATGACTTTATGTGTAATTTTCCATGTACTACCTCTTCCTTTAAAAAATATATCAATTATCAACATTCTAGAGAACATGGTTGGTAAATATTTATGATCAAACAACATGATCAGTGCTTTATTTCAACCTTTTTTCCCTCATGTATTTGTTGAATTCAATTATTCAAAACATACAGTGAAATCTGTATGAATTGATTTAGTAAAATAATTAGAATAAAACAATCCAATACTCTTCGTGTCTTAGGTCATATTCTATTCCTCTTAAAATCATTAGAGAGAATGTCAATTAAAATTCCATTGTGTTCCCAAAATATAGAATGCAAAAAAACTTGGTTAATTGATCTGACCCTCATATAGATAGATTAGGTGGTGGCATTTATAATCACACCCACATGTTAGGGGTTTACATGTGAGTGGGTGCACATGTTTCCTCAAATTAAAATAATGGTTATGTGTATTATAGTTCTATGAATCAGATAGTATCTAACACCTTGAAAGGTTATAGAGATTTGTTTTCCCCAACTCCACACCAACATTGTTATAAAATGTTTCTAGTGTAGGATATCTGCCACCAATGTTATGCAGCAGCCATGGGATAGGTCCATTGTGGAGGGGATTTGTCGGAGTTGTGTCAAACTTGATACCTCCAAAAATGAATATTTAAGGAGGGCTTATAAGGGTTCCTTCATCATCAGATCTCAACCAAGAGATATCTTCCATCCAAGATAGCCATAAGAGATCCATATTTCATGAAGAAAGATAGGTGGGAAAGGGGTCTATTGTAATCATTTTTCATTTTGAAATAGATGTCATTATTTATACCTCCACTTATCTCTCTTATTATCCAGTGAACCACAACATGTGTTATCAAATGATGGTTCTTGTTAAATGGAGACTAATAGTGGAAATTTTCTAATGACTAGAGAATTAATGTTTCCTAAAATCTTAATTGGAAGGAAGATTATGAGAAATAATGGTGAGATGATTCAAATGGTCCGTACCACATAAAAAATAGAGCTAAAATGGACTTCTTGGACTCGGTCAATGTTTGGTCAATCCTTAGAGGCTACAGTTACTGATTAGCAAAGAACAAGGTACTTCTCCAGCATTAGAGAAATTTCTGGTCAGATTCTTGTAGATTCTCTAATGTTCCATGTCATCGCCACATCAGCGCCACATCATTTCCACGTCATCGGTTTATCTCTTCTATTAAATATATTTTGGTCATATCTTGATCAATATATGCCCGATTTTTATGATTCATAAGTAAACTCTAACATTTTCGACCATTCCAGACATAATAGAAAGACCTATACTTCAATATCATGTATATATTATTTTATTAATTAAAATTCTATGGAGGTCCCATCCACGAGAAGTGGTCGAGGTGTCATAAATGGATGCCAAAGCTAGAGATGGTCTATAAATGGTAGGAGACCGTCATACAAATGTTATCACTGTGGTATAGACTGACACATGAAGAAGAAATTCTGAAAGTTCCTACAAGAAGAGGGTCAAATTAGAAACCATCAGTGAATAAATGGAGACATTCAAATGATAGTCTCCGAAGAATTCAAAGTTTTCTCCAATGTTGAAGGAGAAACATGTTTTTATACATATATACAAGACATATAATGGGTGGTAGATATAATTTTACTACATCACTCCACATTGAGTGTATTTGTTGAAATATCAATCAGGTATCTTTTGTGAATTCAAGATGGGGAATAGCCATTCACTGGATATTTTTTCCATGGGTGATATTCACGTCATGAAAAAACTTGGCTACACAATCACCCTAAAGGATGTTCTATATCATCCATGATTTCAACATAATCTGTTATCAGGTATATCCCTTGATCGGAAAATCTATGAATACATATTCAACTAGGGAGTATGGAAGATGAAAAAATGTTTCATCGTCATTTACTAAGGACACAAATGTAGCACGTTTTAAAAAACTCAAGTAATGATATTGGCATACAACCTCAACATGGTGGAAGGTGGGATGTCATCCAATACGTGGAATAAGAGACTTGTTTACTTGAGTGGAAGAGGTTTATCTACCCTAAATAAGAACAAATAAATCAGTATTGACAAGGATGTCTCACTTGATCCTTGTAAATATTTCTTATTTTGGAATTAGCATAGATTCTCATTTGATATTACCCCATAAAGGATATTAGAGTAGTTATATCTGGTGTACTCTTATGTATATGAACCCATGGAGGTGGATTCATTTTGATATAATAAATATTTCTCATAGTTTATTGATGATGCATCTCAAAGATCATGGGTGTTATTATTGTGTAAGAAGGACGATATAATGGCGTACATCAAGATGTTTCACGCCATGATGGATCATGATACTAGATGAACGATAAAGTGTTTTCATTCAGACAATGAAGGATTGTACACATCTAGGTAATTTGTTGCCTCTGACATGAGAGGACAGTCTAACACAAACCAACAGAACATAGTTATACAATGGACGAACAGAACTATAATGGATAAGGACATAAGCATGATGAGTTTGGCTGAGCTATGTAATCCATTATGGGGGAAATCATTTCATGTTTTATTCTACCAAATAAACATATCACCATCTTTACCACTGAATTGTTTGAATTAATAGAAGAAATGGTTGGGAAAACATACCTCTTACTGTAAATTGTGAGTTTTTGGATGTTTGTCATTGTCACATGTGTCCATGGTGCTCATCCAAAATCAAAAAAAGAGATATAATCCATGCATCTTCATCAAATATTGAGAGGAAGAGTTTGGATACAATATTTGGTACCCAAAAGTGAAGAGGGTGATCATAAGAAGATATGATGTATTCTAAGAGAACCAAATGATCGAGGATATTCAAAATCCAATAGTGTCTCAAAGGGAATGTTTATATGAATCAAATCATCATCCAAAAACTGTACAATAAACACTTGTCAATAAAGTGTAGGAATTTCAAGAAGACACATAACATATAGACTATGAGGTGGAGGAGGAGGATATTCAGATGGGGAGACTCAATCCACTCCATAAGAAGTTAAAAAACCATTAGACGATCTAGATAATGTTATTCCACCCGAACATAATATTTTATAGGTTCAAAAATATTCATGAGGAAAGATTATATCAAAAATATATTCTCAGTCTAAGTAATGTTTGTTGAATAATGAGGGAGAGCTATAAGGACACTAGGAAGCAATGCATCATATTGAAAAAATCATGTTCATGCATGTAATAGAGGTTGAGATGGGGTATTTGAATAAGAACCAAACATATTATTTGGTTGAATTACCCAAAGGTAAAAAGTAACTAATGAAAAAATGGGTGTTAAGTCATAAGAAGAATGGAAACAAAAAGGAGGTAAGCGATAATTCTCAGATAATTTAAAAAAGAGATTCATTTATAAGAATGCAGTTGACATTTGGAGAACTTTTCACTCGTGGTAAATTTGGCTTCAATCCGAGACATTTTTATATTAGGAGGTAACATGGACATGGATCTTGAATAGGTGGATTTTATGAATAATTTTCTTCCAGGTTACCTCTCTGAGGATATATAATGGAATAAGCTGGAAGGTTTTAAAAATTATACCGAAGAAAACCTTGTATGAAAGTTGAAAAAGGGCCTGTAAAGACTAAAATAGGATCCCATGAAGTTGTAGATAATGTTTGACTCATTCATGGTGAGTCATGGCTATAAGAGGACAAAGGAAGACCATTATGTTTAAATAAATATTTTTCATGGATGTTAAAAAAAATTTATTCAACATTATATTGATGAAATGTTGATCATTGGTAATTATGTATCAAATATTATCCAGTAGACGAAGGACTTATACAAGTCTTTTGATATGATGGACTTGGGAGTCGATCAACAGATTTTGGGGATGCAGATCATTCATGACCAAAAGAGGATTTTGATATAAATATCTCAAGATAAGTATGTTTATCATGTTCTAAAACGTTTCAACATAGAAAAATACAAACCAGTGACCATTCCCTGTCTCACTCATTTAAATTTGAGAAAGAGTTCATTCACTTCGTACAAGGAATAAATCAAGGTGATGGAGATGATACCATATTCATTAGTAGTAGGAAGATTGATGTATGTTAGGGTGAGTATGATATGAGACATTTCCCATGGAGTGTCCATCATGATCTGATTTCATTCCAGTCCAAGGAAGTAGCCCTGGGATGCAGTTAAGTGGATTTTTAGGTATCGTTGAGGTACTACAAGCATTTTTTTACTATGGGGTTGTTAAACATCTTTTAGAGGGCTATAATGATGTAGATAGGGCCGGATATCTGGATAATAGGATGTCTACATCAGGATATATATATACATTTGTAGGATAAATAGTAACATTACAGTCAAGGATGTAGAATTGTACTACTTTATATATTATGGAAGAAGAATACATTTCCACTTCAAAAGATCGAAATGATCTGTTGTTGCTAAATTATTTTGTCTAGGAGATCAGATTAAACCAAACTGAGTATAATGTTCATTTATATTGTAAAATTAATTTGGAATTGAGAAGGGACTCTATGTACCATTCTCAGATGTAGCACATCAACATTCCCTACCATTGGATATGTGAAGTGATGGATCAACATGTACTACAACTTATGATGATCCACACAATGGAGAACTCAAAATATATGTTTATAAAGGTTATTTCTCAAGACAAGTTCGAAATCTGAAGGTTCTCTAGATGATTGTAGTTGGAGTGGGATAATTGAGGAGTATTTTTTCCAACTTCACACCATCATTATTGTCAAAGGTGGTAGGTGAACCAACTCCACCCACCATGGTAGGTGGAATCAATGGGGGAAGTCCATGGTGGTGGGGGATTAGTGGGAGTTGTGTCAAACATAACACCTCCCACCATGACTATTTATGGAGGCCTTGGATAGATTATATCATCATAAAATCATAGCCATGGGAGCTCTTATATCCATGGGAGCCTTGAGAGCTCCATGAATGAGGAAGAAAGGGAGGTGTGGGAGGGGTTCATTGAAAGAGTTGTTATTTATGAAATAAAAGGAATATTTTATCCTTGTATTCATCTCTTGTTGTGGTCTGTGGACCACAAAAACATTCTCCTAATAGAATGGGAAATAGTATTTCTCTAATGGAGTTTCTGTTCAAACTGATACAGTGGCTAGTCCAACTACTACAATTAATGACCTGGTTATTTGAAGCCAATCGTCTATGAGTCTTAGTGATAATATCAATATGAAATGTTCTCAGCCTTTGATATATAATATTTTTTCTTCACTACATTCAACTCTAGGATTTTTGAGACGCGTGTCAGCTTTGTATGGATCTAAAAGCATTCATGATATCTTCAAACACTCTAAACAAGGTATGTTATATGGATTTGAGACACAAAATCATTTTTAGTTTTTCAAGGAGTTATCCTAATTCAAAGATACTGATTGGTGGGAAACTATTAAGAATAAGTGGAGGAAAAAAAGGCTAGAATATAGGTTTTGATTATGGATAAGGGTTCAAATACTCATAAGTGAGGGAAAAAAGATTATTTCTCTAATGCGTATAATGGTTATCTGGATTTGTTTTAGTAAGTGTCAAAATATGAAGAATAAGTGTTATAGGAAGAATATTTTTCATATAGAATCAGGTGTGATAATAGGAAATGTGGATTTTGGAAATTAATCATTCAATACAGAATAAAAAACTAAGATATTTTGGTACTACTCAATCATTCAGGAAGTGATTAGGACTCCCATAGCTAGAAAAATATTATGTCCATAAGATACTAATGGATTTTTTTGTTTGGGGGACTGAGGAAGAATGAATTAAATAAAACATGCATAAAAACAAGTTCCATCTACCAAAATTGGATGCAAATGTGAGTGTGGGTATATTTATTTCAAAAATAGTCTTATAAAATGATAAAATCATGATATAAAAAAATCAAAAATGTTACTACGGAATAATGAAGAGTGGTGAGGAACATTCATCTAGATTTATTAGTAGAAAATTTGAGTAAAATAACGAATACAAGAGATACATTGTGCCTCAATTGTGAGCTTATTAGATGGTACCTAGAACAACTTTTCTTATTAATAGATTTCAGCCACCATATTTCATGGTGGATAAATATATAGATGGAGGAAGATTCTTAGAAGATATTTTAAATGAAAATAAGTGAAATAAGTCTCACCATAACATCATGAATCTTTATTGTATGTTCATATACCCATATAGTATAAATGTATAGATAATATTTTGTGTGATTTTCTGATATTTGGCCTAAATTATGATGTTGGTTGTGGGTTTCCCCTCAACCTTTTGAATGGGTTCTTCCAAAATAAAATAAAAAATATCTTTGAGTGGATAATATTATTTATAATATATAAAAAAAGTTATTATATTATGTAATTGAAGTAATTGTTTTCATTTTTATTATGAACCAAAAACCCTAATATATATATAAATGTGATTAAAATTTTATATTTTCAGAATATGTAAAATATGTGAATTATAATTGTTATTAGTAGATATGATGTAAAGATATTTTAATAAATTTTTTTGTTATTGTTATTGATATTTGATAGAGTCAATAAATATAATATGTTTTTTCAATATTCCACTCCTTTTCCCTTCTATTTATTTATTAATCATGTTTTAGGATGTTTTATAAATATTGTTTCATTTCATTAAATTGTATAAATATTTCATTAAATTTTATTAATTTTTTATATTATTTATTTATTTTATTTATGCAATATAATTAATTTCCAACTATTAATAATTAATTATTTTATTATATTAAAGGTGGAGAATTTTGATAATGTACGATATTCTGTAATATAACATGATGAATTCTATATGTTATAATTTTTATCAAAAATTTACCCATGTTCTTAAGTTGTAAGTTGATTCCATGAAGATGAAAGAGTTTAATGAAGTTTTGAATGTTTTCTATGTCATTAAATTCCCTTCACATGTAAAATAACTCTAGATTGCAGATAACTCATATATAAAAGTAATCTTAATAATTGATGAGAAATTTTGGTAAATGAATCCCATATGATAATGTTATATTCTAATGAGTCGGAGAAACATATTCATACAAAATATCCCTTCGTAGATAGTGTTGAGAAGTTTGGATGTAACATGATAATTTATAGTTGTTACACATAGTATAAATATTTAAAAATACTAGATATAAAGATGTTACTCTGAATAATTTGTAAAATATTTCTCCATTTTCACTATTGAATTATGAAATATGATTAATCAATGTTACATGAAGTGAAATTTTTTCAAACTAAATAATATTATGTATAAATTCATATGATTATTTTTGATCATGTGTTAATATAATTTTGATATTTAATTCTACAATTTGTTATTTTGATTATTTATACAAGTAAATTAATGATACATATTAGTCTATCTATGAGCCCCTAAAATAATTAATAGTGATTATAAGATAAAGAAAATACACCCTAGTTAATACATAAAATCCATATTGACACACCAAATTATATATAAGGGTCATACTAATTGAAAAATAAATATAAATATAGGTTTTGTGAGGTTAATATTTTAAAATATTTATTAAAATCTTCAAACATAAAGATCTCCTAGAAACCACATGAAGAATATAAATGTAGATGGGATTTGGAGAATCAATTTAAGTGTGAAAAGAAAATAATCAAGTAATACTGGAGGCCGAAGAGGGGAGAATAAATTTCATGTTATAGATTTATAAAAATCTTGATATCATAGGACTTATGTTCAAATTCAAGTAGTGAAAGATCTCTTTATGTTTGACTTAGAATAAAGTATTATAAAAAAAATTTACCAAAAAGAGAGTATGACTAATATTGGAGGGGGTAAAATTCATGGGTTTTTATTCTTGTTGTCTACTACCACCATATATATATATATTTTTTCTTTCATTTTACAATATATTTTCCACAATAGAAATGGGTGAAAAAATAATTGATGGTTTGGGAATATGTTGTATTACCTTTTTCAAATTTTTGACTATAATTTTTAATGAATATGCACTTTTATTATTATTGAATCGATGTATTTAGTATCAGGATAATATCATGAATGATATTTTTCTCAGCTTTTATTTACTATTAATTTTTTTCTTACTTGGTTAACTAAATTCATTATAAATCCATTAAATTTAAATTATATAATATTTAATATGAATCTATGATAGATGAGTATCATGATATTATTGAAATATGTGTATAAGGAATTTTATTATCTTTGAATTATCGAGGAACACCATAAATGAGGGGTTATTTTCCTGAATGGTTTTCATATAGTTTATTTCCAGTGCAATATTAGATATTTTACACAAAAATAAAAATATTGTTTATTATATGTTATTTAAATTGATTAAAACTCAAAATTTCTCTCAACCTAGATTAACTGAAAAATTAAATTAGGGACTCTTTCATTATTTAATTAATAAGAATAAGTATGAACAGTTTTTATGACATGATTATTGTATATATTGTAATGAAACCATTGAACCAATAAAATCTCATATATTTGATATAACACAAAATTTTATAAATACATTCAAGTTAAATAAATCTAAATTCACCAAAACCACTTCACCCTTTTAAATTATTGGGACAATATATTTTTACACCACTATCTATGGATAATCTATAATTTCCACTATACAATATAATATATTAATAACCTTATTTTTTAAAAGATTTTTTATTCCCACAACTATTTTGTAATCAAAAGTGAAACTATTTCTTGAGGTGATCTTTCCAAATTATTAATAATAAAATTCCATGACCCATTCTAATTTAGAAAAAACAATTCCCCCATAAGTTTACATATTTTGAAATATTTTCTTAGAAAACATAGGAAATTAAATATTTAATCTTATTTATATGATCTTTCCTTATATAAATTCAATTAAATTCTATTTGTTCATTTTGAATCCATATACAATGTAAAAGAACCTAGCCAGACTCCAAGTTATCATTACGTGACCCATTTTATTAATCAAAATAACATGATTTCAATGGACACCTTGTAAATTGAATTCAAACTAATAACTATTATGGTCCAATTTTGTAGATGCCTTCATATAATTATATGTGAATTACCTAATAATAAAATTAAATAATTTAACTTTTATGTTACACATAGAATTATTGATGTATAACATAGTAAAAAGTGAAATAGATATACATTATAATCTATTTTGAAGAAGATTCAAAGGAATAAATGAACAACCTAAAGTATATACTGGTAAATGATTTGGATAAACAATATATGATCATCCTCTTGATGTTATTCCACACTTACAGAATAATTCATATCATAAAGTAGACTTATTCCATAAAAATTGCATTAGCTGAATCATTGTATGAGTACTGGAATGGAATTTAGAATTTGTGTTCCATTTATCCCTACTATGAAATCGATGATCTCTATTTTATAGTAATATTCTTACCAAAACATCATGATATTGAATGAATCCGACTTGATGAATGATTCTGAGGAACACAGATTAACATGTATTTAGTTTTGGGTAATGGATTTATTTAGAAAATAACTTATAATTCATAACAATTTGGAACAACAGGTACTGGTACTAGATGATTTCATTACGTAAGATCATTTGAATCAACCCTTATAGAGTATGAACTTGAAAAAATCACCAATATTGTTAGGAAAATGGATATTAAATGGTCACATGAGATATAAAAACATGAATTGGGATGTCATAGATGTTCTACTTATATACAATATACTGATCAATATATTGATGTAAAAGGAACTAAAATTTGTGTTTGAAGAAAAATGAGAATATATACCCTTAGGGTGGTGAATTAGGGAATGAATATTATTTTCTAAATTCATCATACACCCTAGGATTTTGAGATCATTATTATAACAGTCACATTATTTTCACTAACATTTTTATGTTGATCTTATTGTTTCATAATTTATCTAATGACGATGAATTGAAATTAAATTATGAGAGGAAGCATAAATACAAAATGATTTTTACATTTTTCCCTCATTGGGCTACATACAATGACCATACAATGACAATGTGCTGATGTACAAAATCCACTAAGGATCACTACCAAAATGAGGTTTGGGATAGATCACTTATATATCCATGATAAATGCATTTACTTTATTTAGGGATAGCTCACAACTTCAAAAGGGTCACTCCATCAATCGATCCTTCTTGATCTCACTTCCACTGGAAAGGATCACACTTTTAATCTTCTTTTGTTCACTAATATTTGAACAATTCACCCATATTTTATTAACCTGGATATGCTTTATTGTTTGTAGATTCCCTATCGATGTTCGAAATTCATCGTTGTTTTGAATACCACATTATCACATATTTACTATATAATACCCTTTTAATAATTTATTGATGATCCCTACCTTTGTGAAGCTCACACAACCTTTGTGAAACTGATTAATTCATCGCATGTACAGACTACCTTTAAAAACCTAACATCATTCCCAAATATCAACTCCTTTTTGAAGCTCAACCAGCCTCCATGAAGAATCCTACATTCTCAGGGACACTTATCATTCATGAATGTCAAAATTTAATGTCATATTTTTATAGCTATTTTTAACTTCATTACTTTTATGATTCTTACAAATTTCAGCCATCATTTATATAATTTATGAACATACTTTCTTGATAATCATTCTTTAAAAAAATCAAAATTCACTAATAAACTTCATGAATTAAGATCCATTGTATTTTTAAGAATTTAACGTTTATTTGAAGGGTATAGAAAAATATTTATAGGTATTCCCTCTTGAATGAGAATATTCCATCCTAGTCATCATATTTTCAGAAGCAATCCAATATCAATCATGATGCACCCTATTTTTAGGATGTACTGGGGAAATTTCATGATCATGAATCTTCATGTAGTCATGGAGAATTTCCATAAAACCGTCATGAATTTCTGACTATCCACCTCTTTTAGTAATTATGATTTACTTCCAACCCTTCGAACATGTTTGATTCTCCACTTCTCGTTGTCATAGAGGTTTTCAATCAACCCTTTAGGAAATCACGATGATCATTCATAGTGATCAATTCCTTCAAGGAAATCTATTAGAGAAACCCATTGTTCAAGAAAATCATGAATTTTACATATTTTTATGAGGAATTTATAGAAATATATCTTTCTCAGTGATTGATTCATCCAAGAAATTCTAGACACTAAGAATTTGGGAAAAACTGGGAAACTACGCCACTATGTATAGGAAATTTTTTCTAATTATATAGGGAATCCATTCCTTGTTTATTGATATTTTTCAACATAAAACATAAAAAATATCTCTATAACTCGACAATTTACAAGGGAAAACAGCTTTTTCAAGAAACATACGCAAGAAAAAAAACTAAATTTTACCTTGATGGGATTTTTCACCAAATATTTGTGTAACAAAAAATTAACAAAGTAGATTTTACATACCAATCATGTATGTAGGGATAGTTCCTATGTCTAATATGTATTTTTGAATAAAAAAACAATCCAAAACCCTTTCAAAAACAATACCAACATCCTCCACCATCTCAAAAACCATACAAGTAACTATAAAACTAAATAACAATCCAATGAAAACCCTTTCAAAAAAATAAACCCATTTGGTAATCCGATAAGTAGTTCAAAAACAAAAGCTTATAACCCACCATTTTTAGAGTTTTATGATTTATGAAAATTGGTGAAGAAGTTATGGGATTGTATACGAATACTTATGGAAATAGTAAAAAAATTCTATGAAAAATTACTATCTCAACCATTTCTAAACCCATAAAGTTATGTGAGTATACTAACAAGAATAATTGAAAAAAAATAAATGAGTATTTAATGTAATGAGAAATTAATCTTAGATAGATGTGTTTCAGAATTTATCACACCATAAAATCCAATAAAAATATATTAAAGGATATATTATTTCCCTTGTAAAATTAGATCTAAATCCATTAATTATTCATTGTGTGGTCGTGGAACTTCCATAAATATCATGCGTTATTTTGTATTTATATTACTATATATGGGAGAGATCAAATCGAAAATATTTTTTTGTTCATAATTCTTGTAGATCAAATAAATTTCATTCCACAGTACTTTAATTTGTGTTAATTAGAGTAAATGATTTGGTCTTCAAAGATGATTTTTATGTGTAGAATATGGTGGAGGATAGCACAAAACCATAGCCACAAATCGTATTGTTTATACATTTCCTAAAAATAAATTATAAAACAATACAAATGTTATAAAGGAACTATAATTAAGCAGTTTAGTTAAATCTAATCTGACTTTAACTTTTTTTATATAATGAACCCATAAGAAGAGACTTTTATTTTACACACTCACACTATGATGAACAAAATCCCTATGAAACATTAGGTTTGATAAAATAATTTTTATTTCTTGTTTAGAATTTAATATTTATAATTCTATGAAAAATCATATTTATGTACACACTAGGATATTAAAAATAATCATAATACCTCTTAGTAATTTAAAATAGGGTGTATGTTTTCATAAAACTCCACAATACATGATTATAAATATCACATTTCACATTTCACTGGTGATTATGAACAAGGAAATCATATAATTGAAAAGGACAAAGGGAATCCTAGATCTCATTTACCATATTTTAATGTGAATTTGAAACAATATTACATTCCCTATAAATTTGATAGGTAATGACATTAAATTTTGATATATGTTCCATGTAATTATTCCCATTAGAAGAGATCTTCCAAGGTACATTTGTTATCTCCGTTTTTCTAGGATGACAAGAAAAATTGAATCACCATCAAGATGTGGATAATTCCACTTAATGGTCCATTCATGTCAGAATTTATAAATAACAACCGAAATTTTAGTCTTAAATATAATGTGTGATATAAAGAATTAATAAAATGTACCCATGCTAACGCCCCTATTGCTCTTGAATATTCTTATAAACCATTTGATCCCTAGGAACCAATGTACACCCCATAAAAATTATCTTTTATATTCAGTGGTATTTTTTTGACCCATCAAAAATATTTCAACTAAACTAGTTTCGGGGTAAAGCATAACACACTATGTAGAAAAAAAAATATGATCTTTATGAAAATTATTCATATCCCCCATATGAATTTTTTAATCCATATTATTTTCCCCAATTATGATAAATAGGACCCAAAATTCAGAAAAATATAATTATACAAAAATCACATTCTTATCCTTCTATATATTGAAAAATTGTGTATCAATTATAGAACGAAGTAGATTTTGAATATAAGGAAATCGTTTTTGTGATATAATGGACCCGATTAATTGGTGATTCTATTGATTAGTATCTAAATAATAGAGGTATAAATAAGTGAAAATATCATTATCTTCTTAGAAAAGTCACATTATAGAAAGAAGTGATAAAAATTATTGGCAATAATCATACAAAACATGAAGATAGAAGGGACAACCATATTTGAGATAATAAGTCAATCATCAGTTGGGAGTCTGTTATACAATATTTTAAAAAAATTAAACAAATAGGATGGATTAATTAATTTTTACTAAAAATATTATGATTATCTCAGAGTCATTTCATTCTTTCCATAATGGAATTCATTATAGGGTGTAGTATTTATCACCCCAATAAGAGAGGGAATCTTTTGACATTGGTCTATTCCTATGAAACTGTAATCACATATGTTTTTGTTAAGATGAGATGTGATACTCATATCAATCTACTCCATATTACTCAGCACATATCTAATAGTTATAATATGATAGATCATTAGGATACAAAATATTCATAATAAATTATGACTGCCAATTGGCGACCCAAAATTTCGAGCTAGAATTCTAAGAGTGAACCCTTCGATCTAATCTAAAATAGATTGGATGAAATCCTAGGTAGTAGCTAAATTGTGGTCCCAATAATGATTAGTTTCTCTTTACATGGATTTATATTTATTATCCCCTTAATAATATTGTCTTTCGTACAAGATCCATACAAACGGTTCCACAAAATGATGATATTAAGAGAAAAATTGAAATTAAACAATTTTTTAAACCTAATCCCCCATATTCATTGTGTTCAATCATTTTTTAAAATACATTATGGAAACCTTATTTACAAAAATTTATCCAATTAAGATGAAATTAGGAATTTACATTTCAATAATTCAATAAATATCTATATGGAATTTAAAAAGAAGAAATGTATAGAAAACATAGATGAGATAAATGATCTGACCAAAAAAATGAATCTATTATGAGAGGGTGACTTTCCATTCCATATATAAAGTATCTTAGTAATTTTGTGAGAAATATACTTTATATATGAAGACATAACCCTACCATGATTGTGGAATGCGTTTTTAAGTAATGGAAAAACATAAATTTTCAACTTATGAAATAAGTAAAATGATATTCCCTGTCAAACAATCTAAGGATGAGGTAAAATTTTAATTTTTCATGATTTTCAATATTTTTTCAATAATGGAAATGATTATGTTACATAATCTATAAAATAATCCAAGGAAAGAGAGGTATGTAAACCAAATTATATTTGATCATTAGTGCAGTCTCCAAATATGAAGTTAAAACATTCTCCTAATGATTTAAAATATGTGGTTTCAATCCAAGGATATATGTTCCTAGTTATCATTTCAATAAAATTTTATTCTAATTAATAACAATAGTTGATAGACCCATTGATAGAATATGTGGTGGAAATATGTTTAATATTAAGATACAAACTCGACTATGTTTTAAATCATCAAGAATATAATTTTTCATTAAGATGTTTCAAATCAAGTCATGAATCCCCAAATATGACTCAAACATACTATGATCTATGTAGATAATAATGAGATAGAATATTTTTTATAACAAGTTATTATCTACACCATTTTTTTATACAAATGTTCTAGAAACATTCAAACAGTTCCTAAGAAAACTAGATTTACCATAGTAATGAATGGTAAGAAAATAATCCATATTAGAGTCTAAAATCGTTGAAGATTTTTTATAGATTATATGTAACTAAATTATATCACTATAAAATATCATTTTCCCACTCACTCTTTTTGATAAAATACTATAATGACTATCATGAAAATTTTATTACTATTTTCTTGATTTATTTTCAAGGTACATTCAGATACGAATTGAATTTCACGACGAAAAAAGAAAACATTCATTTTTTGGATATTTTCATACAATATAATGAAATTTTTATTGTACAATACATCTAGAAAATTTCAAAGATACATGGTCAGTATTTTCAGTGAACATATTGAGGACTTTATGGAATTTTTTCTATTTGTATTCATTTTTATTTTTAATTATTTTGAGAAATTTTTAAAAAATTATTAAAATATTTTTGAAAACCTATATCAAATTTTTAATTTATTTTTGAAAAGTTTAATTTTATTTTTGAATGATGCATAGTAAGGTGACATGTAATTTCAAAAAATATTCTATGTTTTACAAGTATAAAAATGTTTTTATCATTCATTAAATTTCCCAAATTGTATAAAAATGTTACATATTTTTATTAACATAATAGGTTTTCTAGAACATTGATAATATGTTTTAGTAAGACTTCGTTTCCAAATTCCAGATTACTTTTAAAGAATTATGAGTTTACTTTTGATAATTATTATAATAAAACTTTCATTAGTTAAATTATAAAATAAAATCACCTCTAGTCATGAAACCCACCAATTGGTATAAACCATTTGAGATATTATGTCATGATTAAATCATATCCATTAGAGTAGTTTTATTTCAAATAATTGAAGTAATAAAGAATGTTATTTCTTAAGATTCAACAAAAGTAGATGTAGCCAAATACCTCTATATAACCACTAGAAAAAAACATTTCGTGGGTTTTTAATTTTTTAAATTTTAGATCATATCTTCTTTGTATGAAGTTATTTATTTTCTCTGATCATTCATCATGTAGGTACCCAATTGAGAACAAAGAATCAAATATTAAGTTAATGTGGAATGTATTTCCACTATAAGTGATTAATTATGAGATTAAGGATTATAAAAGATCCAAGAATCAAGTGTAAAACCACTTGATTATGCTACCCCACACAATAAAGGGTGAAATTCTAGACAAGGGGATATTAAATGAATATATTCTAGGTAAACACTATATTTTATAGAAGGATATGTACCATGTTATATTAATATGGTAATTTTTTGGTATCCAATCAAGGTATAGTTAACCTAAACTAATAAAATACCAATAAAATAAAATTTCAATTAAGGATTAGTCTTTGGGATGAACCAAACATTTATAAAATTTATAATACAAAAATTACATAGTTATTTTCTTTTAAAACTGAGGTACAATCTGTCATTGAATTTTATCTTGTATTATCTCTTGGAGGAATAATTGAAACTCATTGAACTACCTGTATCATATTGGAATCATAAATATAATGGACCAACATATATAATTATGCCAGTGAATTTTGTAAAAAATTTGAGAAGTGTCAATTGATGGTAATTATCTCTAAAAGAAAATAAATTCCATAAAACTACTAATATTTAGTTAAATATTTGTATAATGGGGTATATATTTCTTGGGACCATTTCTCATATAGTTTGAAAATTCTTTCAGATTTTTTATTAAATATATTTCTTCAAAACGAGTAGAAGATAACACTACAAATATTGATGAATATACTATTTTGTTGCTTAATTCAAGACTAAAACCTTTTTTAGATTTGGAATTCCAAGAGTTATCATCAATTTCCAAGGACACGTCTTTTTCAATACAACAATGGAAGGTTCATTATTGATTTATGATGTGTATCATATGACTTAAATCTATTTTCACCCACAAACCAATAGTCATGTAAATGTTTTTAGTATTGAAATTAATGGGATTATGGAAAATACCATCAATCCAAATAAGAAGGAATATATTCAAATGTTAGAAGAATAATTTTGCTCTAATAAGATAATATAAAAAATTAATGGGAATGAACCCATACCTACTGATCTATGTGAAAAAATTTAAACTACGAATGTAATTGGATAACAAGGTTTGTTGGGAAGTAAGTATGATTTATATAGATATGGGAACTGACAGAAAAGAAATAATGAAGCTGATTAATGAGTTTTATGAAATGAAGGAGGCAATTTATAATTCAATAATTCACAAAGAAATGATAGTAGTGTATCCTGAAAAGGTATTTCAGAAATTATACATTCATCAAATTTGAATTAGTGCTTATTTGAAAATTAATTTAGAATGTAATTCCATGTAAACATCATTCTATATGGGAAGGTACATTTTATATAACTCATGAGTATAATTTAGGGGTTATTAAATTAAAAACGTATAGACAAATGATTTAATTAAAAATGGAATAGGCTGAATAAGTATCACGAGAATGTGTTAGGGTCGTCATTGTAACCATTTTATCAATCAAATCCCTACTTTATAAATTTCTTTAAAAATTTAAATTAATGAAATTTTATTAAATATTCCCAAACTACTTTTTTTAATTCTTTAAGGAAACTAAATAATCCATGTTTTAGTAAAATAAATCTTTATAGGTTTTTCAATTAAAATTTTTTCTTCTCATTTTTCTATTGTTCTTTTTAATTTTTGTTTTGTTTTTTAAAAACATGTGGACCTAAAATTAAATATCATTGGAAATTTATAACCTATTCATATTCTTATAAAATAACTTGATCTAGGGAAATAATCATAAAGGGATGATACAATTATTTATATTCAAATCTCTATCTTGGAAATTAATGAAATTACCACTCATTTATTAACTATATGCCATGATATAGTATAAGAAGTTAAAATGAATTACGTAATGGGATTATAATTTATTTTTTTACATTTTCAATGAAATTAAACCTTTCCCAAGTTAAATAATTAAATTTTGAATAACATAAATATATTGAGTACTATAGTAAAAACCTTAGAGAATTTATGACCTTGTTTTGAAAATTATTGAATCATTATTTTGAATGAACAACTATTTTTATAGTAAATTTTTTTTCCAACCATGATATGAATATTAAGAACACCTAGTATCCATGAACGATCTGATTATAAATCAATATTAGATTCTCAATCTTCAAAAATTCATAACTCAAGAAGTTAATGCAAGATTTTATTTTAACTCTATTGTGGGGGAGACTATTTGTGAGAAGATATTGAAAAGGTGATAATTGTTAGTATGAGTCTTTTTGGGAGTAGAATTGAGGATATTATTTTTGTAAGTGTATATGTAGAGGACTATATAGTATGGTAAATATGGGGGATACTTTAATCTAGGGTAAGGATGTTTACAGAATTTTCTTTTCATGATATATTATTCTCTTCCTTTAAAATTAACAAATGAGAATAAATAAAAAAATAAAAAAAATATAATGAAGGAAATATACATATGAAATTTTTATTAATAATGTTGTAATAAATGTGTTAACATTAAATTAAAAATCAATGGTTTTTGGAGTTGATTCCTAACAAGGGTGAGTGATTGGGGATTCCATTATTGGGTGTACACTAGATATTAATCATTTTATTACATATTAGATTGAAAAATCTAAATTGTGATTCTAATCATTTAACAAAATATCATACCAAAACGTATCCACATAATAACTATGACATGTGATGATGAAAAACAAATTTTCATGACTAATTGTGCAGAGAGTTATAAATTCATCAAGCCAATTGTGACACTTGTATGTGTTTGGAATGTGTAATTTTTTTCGTAAATTTCCTAATTTCAATGATGATTGTAATATTTATTATGATTTGAGTATAAATGATTATGCGAGGGGATAATTATTTTAAATGAAATTATTATATATTATGGATAAAATAAAAATAAAAAAATTAGGGGTCATTGTGATTTTGAATGACATAGTTTTCAAAAAAGAATCTCACATTGTTTAGTTTATTATGTTTTAACTATGTAATAATTGTTACATTCACTTGTCTACAAGTCGAAGGATTCCATGTGGGAAAATTTATAGAGGGGAAAAAGTTAAATATATTTTTCAATATTTCATTCATGTTTAACACATATTTATTTATTAATTTTCATTTAGGTTGTTTTTGGATTAATATTTCATTTAATTAGATTTTATAAATATATAATTAAATAGATGAAAGATCTAAATTAAATGATTTATATGATTTTTTTGATATAATAAATATCAAAATATTGAAATTTCATTAATAATTTATTTTTAAAGTGAAAGAGTTGTTAAAATAAAGATATTCATGAACATAATAAGAGGATGTAAAAAATTTATTTTTTGAGAACCCAAAAGTTATTAATGTTCATGATCCATAAGATGATATCCTAAGGGAGTTTGAGATGTTCAATGTTAGAGAATGGATGGTACACTGGGGTTCCAAAATATTAATTCTAATTATTTTTTAGTAGTGAGGGTTGAATCAATAATATGAATGACTGTATATAAGTGTTTAAATTTTTTGACAGCATAAAGTACCCTCTATATGTAAAATAAACTCTTGAATGATATGGAATCATATGAAAATTCAAATTATGAAGTATATAGGTTTATAGGATAAGGAATCTGGTATGTAAATGTAATATTCTGATATATATGCCTCATACTATCAAATGTATGAGTCCTCTTGATGTAGTGTTGAGATTTCAAAAAGAAATGAGATTATTATTGAAAGCCCCATATTATAGAATTTTTTAAAGGACTAGATATATAAATTTTACCTAGACGAATGGTTAAAATTCCATTCCTTTTATTTTTAAGAGGTCTTGTAGATGATTAATGTAATTTATATGATGTGTCAAATTTTCAAGGTAAATAATCTTATATATGAATACACGATATTCATTTTGATAATGTGTAAAAGTAATTTTGATTCAACATTCATTATTTTGGTAGAGTTTATAGATGTGTAAAAGTAAACACATGATATATAAAAGTATTTATAATATCCCATGGAATACATAATTGTAATTTAAATATACCTAAATGTCACCTTGACATATATTTAATGGTTTTGTCGATACCCTCTATGATATGTAATGTCCATACCACTAAAAAATACATGATGATAGTTCAACTAGGAAAAAGTATTTAAAGAAATATTAAATTATCCATGGATGTGAAAATCATCTTGATTCCATGTGTAACATGTATATGAATAGGGTAGTCAGATAAGGTATTTGAATAAGAAAATATTGTGGCTTTCAAGTCTGACTACTGATTGAATAAGGGATGATTGAAATCATATAATATAGTTTTTGGAAGATTTATATATGAAGAAGTATATATGAATTAAAAGAGGTTAAAATATAAGTATCGTTGACTGTGAATGATGCATTATTAAAATAATATATTAAAATAAAGGAATATCAATATGATATGGGGAATAATGTTTTGTGTTTTTAATCTTACATTATGAAGATTATATAATTTATGGTTTCTTCATTTTGACTATAAATTATGTCTTTAATGGAGGGTTAAAAATAAATTTCTAATTACAGTTGGAGATGGAGATTGTTTTTTAAATTTTATCTTTACTCCTTCAACATATAAAATCATTTAATGTTTATCATTGTCTGTATTTAGTAGTATGGTATTATTTTGAATGAGATTACACTCACCTTGTTATTATTTTTCGTTGTTTGTTGATTTGTTGATAATTTTCATTCTAACTTTATATCGGTAAGCCTGTATAAATTGTAAAATTCAAGGATTTGTGGTGACTATCTTGATACTATTGATATGTGTGTTGAAGGGAATGAAATTTCATTGAATAAATTGAAATCACTAAATCAACATATAGATTTTCAAGAGTGGGTTTGAGATAGATTATTTTCCATGTATCATATAATAGAATTATATATATTAATCAAACCCTTGAACCAATCACCTATCATTAAAATTATTAAAATCTACTTGGTAAACTGCTTTAATGTTCTATAGATCTAAATTCACCAAAAGAACCACCTTAATAAATAATATTAGTAAATGAATTTCACAACCCTCTCTAGAGATAATTAGTTTTTCCCACTTTAGTATAAATATATATCGTAATTATATTATAATAATTTTTTAAAATACCATTAAATAAGTTTCAAAATTAACTTGTTAAGAAAAGTGTAAGAAGAACGGGAGGGAGATTGGGTAAGCGATTCTCTCAGTCTCCCCGCCACTTGTTCTCCCTGATTTAAAATATCTTGGATTTATATAAGTAGTAAAATACTCTAAAAAAGTATACTTCATTCAACCACATTTTATTTTCACATTATTAAATTAGGGATTTGGGAATTATTTTTCTATCATCATACAAAAATCAGGATATGGATTAGAGATTACACCATAGTTGTCTTAGTTAAACCCAATAACGTATATATCACTGTATTAATAAATATCTTGTTGATTATTTTTATATTTTTAAGAATTCCCAATTTAATCATATGAGTTATTTAAAATTTTTCATTTCATATATTTTAGAATGAAATTAGATGTTTTTTGAATCGTATATATTAGAAATTTTGTATTTGGGATATAAATAAGGCTATAAAGAGTCAATAAAAACACTTTGTTTATGGTCTCAGTGATGAAAAATATTTTTTATGATCTTCTCCCTATTTCTTCTATTTTTCTTCTAATTTTTATATTATTTATATTTATGGATTTTAATTATTCTAGTATTTCAATGTTATTTTTATATATCTACTGGTTTTCAAGGAGGAATATAATTAGTTTTTGTATTTCCAATGTTTTTAACTAAATTAATTCATATCTGATTAGTAATTATTTTGGTGTTATTAAATTATATGTGGTTATAGGATAACTATCGTGTCTATATGAGATCACTAATGGTTTAACAGTTATGTTGTATCAATACTCAAGGGGATTTTATTATCTCTTCTTTAGACATTATTTCAATTATTTTAATGAATTAATAATCATGTATAAATATATATTTTGAGAATTGTGAATTCATTATTTTAAAATGATACATTTATATATCAAGATGAAGATGTTAAAAATGGATTTATTATATAACCATTGACCTGTTTTGACTCATTCAGGATTCCTTGAAAATCATTTCCATTTATTTCAATGTTTAAAATTAATAGCAATGTTACAAATATTTACTATTTTTTATATTCATTTATTTTTATAAATTATCATGTTTAAAATACAACAATTAATTTTTTTGAATTATCAATTATTCATGAATAACTGATTGATGGTATATGTTACTATTCTTTCCATAAAAATTGTTATTCAAGAATAAATTTTTATTATAAGCATAATATTCTAGGAATTTGAGTTATAATAATATGATCATTATTTAAAAATTTAATTTAATAATTTTTAAAATAATTTAAGTTAACATTGGGTTTAATACACATTAAGACATGATGATGTAATAGTGTAATTTTATGCTTGATAAATTAAAAATGATGAAATTAGTTTATATATTTTATTGAAATATTTTAAAATTTTCCACTCATATTTTGTAGCATTATAACATTATGTATCATGAAATATAATTATAAACTATATTTAAAACCTATAAACATCAATTATATTCTTTCCCTATTTTTTAGAAATGATTTTTTAAACCAAGACACCAAAATAAATAAATTAGTCTATGTTAAACCACTACCTATTTAAAAAACATTCATGTAAATATTATATTTACATACATTTTTAAAGTAAACATAATTTATTTATTTAATCTAGTAAGTGAATAATGCATATAAATGTTTATAGAAACATGAAATCTATTTTTTAAATGGATTCCATATCATAATAATATGTTTTTAAAATAGAAATAACATTTAAGAAAATATATTACTTGTTAATTTGTATATTAAATTAAACCATAAAATATAGGTGGGTGGAAGGGTGTTATTTTCAACTCTAACACATATGATTTTCAAAAAAATTTACAGGTGATGGTGAAACTTTCTCCCATGTAACATGCATGGGAGGTGGTCAAAGAATAAAAAACCTGTGTGTCTGAGGACATAGGTAATAATAGTAGTACAAAGGTGAAAATTTTCATGATGGTTGTTGGAGTCACTAGCACATGTGATAGAGAATGGAACGCATAATGTCACAGTTCCCTAGGTAATTCATAAACAATATGGGATTACCTATAATTTTATAACTAAAAGAGAGAGTGTGTGTGTGCGTGTGTGTTTTTATATCATGTGGTATAAAACAATCAAACACACAGGTTTCAACTAAATATTAAATATTATGTCACCGGTACTCTATCTCAGATTCTAGGTTGGGCCTTACATAGGTAACTCAAGTATGGAACCTACAAGTTTTTGGAGTTATTTATAGTAACCTAGTCTTTACCAACTAGTTTTTATTCATTACATGATTCCATTTCATGACATATTACTAAAAAAATGGGTTTTTGTATTGTCATAAATTAGTAGACATGTTCATGTATACACTTTTTTATTCACTATTATTTTGAGATTCTATTATTTTATCACTTCAATGTATTTTTACTCTCACTATGAATGGAAACCTTGGTGGTTATATAGCTCCATATAGTTAGTTTTAGGTATGAATAAGACTTATTTAGATATTAAATTAACTGTCGATTACCAATCTGCGAGTATGATTTGGTATATTGAGTCTCCAGGAGTCGATGGAGGATTAGACGCCATGTTTTGTGGGGTTGGTATCAACATATCTATTATTTTATTTAGTAATGTTTAATCTATAATGTTGAATATGATTTGATTATAATTATTATATCATGATTTTTTTTAATTCATATATAAATAAATTTTTTATTCTATGATATGGTTATCTCAATATTCTAGGTTTTTATAATTTAAATTTTTTACTTACATATAAGTCATTCCAAACATTTAGGTAATCAATACAAAAATTATATTTCTATCCATAATTGGTAAATTATTTTGTAATGTTAAATTGTGAGACATGATTCCCTTCAACAACCCCTTAGGATCAGGTAATTCCCCTGGGGTAATGGAATCTTGTCTTGGTAAGTAATCAATTATCCAGGTTAGATTTATTACAAGTGTTATCTAAGAATTGTTTTATATTCTTTCAAGATCATCGAGAAAGGGGATAGGAATGTTGAAACTTTAATTATGACCCATTAAATACTTGATCAACCTATTTATGGGGGAATATAATGTTACCATGGGATGTTTCCTTGTTCTATCATATAACCATAGTAATTGAGTGAGTCATTATTTATTTATCTCAATTATGTAATAGTGGGAAATATGGAAGCAATATAGGGATATTTCATGATCTAGATTCCTTGTTTTTTTATTACATAATTTGGTATACTACCACATTAGGATATATATGTATTATTCCATATATAATGAATATATGCAATTGAATATCATTAATTAAATTCTAACAAATAAAGTGATTATTGTTTTTATAAATACGGTGTCAGGTTTTATCTAATTAAAATAAGTCAATCATATATATGTATTTTTAATGAGTGCATATTATTTTTAAATAACTTATCTTCAAGATATTATGTAATTTGAATATTTAATAATGTTATTTTTTTCTATTATTAATGTTTCATTTGAACTATTTTTAAATCTATTTTTCTGGAATATGATATTATTTGTTCATTTTCTATGTATACATGATATTAGTGTTATATAAAATAAGTACTTATTTAAATGATTTTAATAATTTTAATGGTAATGAAAAATTTTTATCTTTAGTTAGGTGAAGTTTGAAAAGTTTTTTTTAACAAAAATGACTTATAAAATGAGTTGATTTTATAAAATTCAGTTTCTTTGCAAAATTATTTTCTATTAAATTATCAAAAGTGAATTTAGTTCTGAAAAAACTATTTTTACCAGTACTATTTTTGTTAAATTTTAATTCATTGTGAATTTTTTTTAAGAAATACGTTAAAAAATATTTTTTGGGGAGTACCCCAAGAATAAATTTGATCAGATTTAGGTATTCTCTAAATGATAGATATATTATTGAATATTTTTTGGGTTACAATAATTTGTAAAATAGTTATTTGAATGGTTTTGGGAGCCACATAATGTAATATGTATATATTGGGATGTTTTTTCATTTCAAAAATGGCATATCATTAGAAGATAAGACATCATAAGTTAACATCGGTATTATTAGAGCAATAATTGTTTGAAAATTCATAATAAAAATCAGAATAATATAATTTTTATAAATATATAAGGCGCGTGTAGACTGGTATTAGGGGTTTGGGAATCGTGTATCATTTGGGATGACTTAGCTGGTGAAATCCATAGTTGAATAACGAAGTAAATAGATGGTTGGCAACAAATTTCAATAGCTGGTGAATCATTTTTGACTGATAATGAACATCTATAAAAGGAGGTGGGACTATATGCAATGGTGGATTGTACGAAACTACAAAAAATGTTTAATAATGGATTAATAGCTATAGTGTTTTCAATTCTTGTAATTATAGAAATACAAAGTGTTTTTAATTATCTACTATGGATATAAGATAATTTTCTAAACCACATCAATATTGAATTTCTAAATAATTTTCTAGTTGATTTATTTTTAACATGTGTTACATTGTGTTTGATTAATATTTGAATGGTTGATGAGGGATAAAACAGTTTTCCAAATTATGGTTAATAAATAAATAAGGGAATAAACAGTAGTTGGTATTCTGATGAATTGTGAAATACTAGTGGATATGAATTCTTGGTGAACCCAAGGGTCAACCATCCAATAAATCTATCTATTATTCTGGAGCCTTCTTCTCTACAAGTTGTATCATAGGTAGTCAGTTTGGATAAAATAAGAAACCCAGGTAAATTTATCACCTACCACATAATCATATTGATTTTTAGTTGGTCATATTATCATCAAGAGATATGACAACAGAAGATATAAAGGATTATATTAGTTGGTTCAATGAAACATACAATGGTTTTTAGATGATAAAATAAGGGAGTATATCATCCATATGGATTTGAAACATCCATTGGGTGTAAAACCTAAAAATATTGAGAATGGTTAATTTGAAAACATGGATAGAAAATATCTTGGTTTATTGAGGGTGCCGATAAAGATTTGATTTGAGTACATTTTTCTCACATCAATGGTGGATATTTATTAGAGTTATTAATATGAATTTTTTATTTTTTATAAAGATTTTAAATATTCTATAAATTTATGTGAAATGTCATTTCTCTGAATATATTGTAAAAATAAATGTTTTTTGTGACTTAATATATCGTTTTTTCTTGATTTTAATTTCAAATTATTTAAAACAAAATATTTGAATTTTTTATGCTTATTGAATTTAATTATTTTGGATATATTAAAAGTGTTTTAGATGTTTTAATTTCTTCTTTTTGAAGGGGTATGTTGTCCTAATTTAATATTTTTATGGATTTTTTTATTCAAAATCCATTATAATTTCAAATTTTATGTTTTTAATTCGAATTATTTCACTATTCTATGATTTTCCCCCAATATAAAATTAGTTGAGTATCCTTTAATTTAGAATGATGTTATTTATTTTGTTATTCGAATTAATATATTTTTTAAAATATAGTCTATTTATTTTCGAGAAGCCCTCATAAAATAATGTGTTTATGATTTCAACAGATCCATTGGGTCAAATGACAACATGGAGAGATTCTTTGGTAGTGTGATCACCACATATAATATTTCAAACAATCATTCCCACATCTGAAAAAACATGTATTGAAAATTATGAATGGATTTAAATAACCACATGAAGGGATATACTCACCCTTAGTTTCACTCAATATGTGATAAAATTCAATATCCTCAATTGATAATGAGAAAACTAGAACCTAATGAATAAAAAAAGTGAATGTATGTGATGTTTTTTATTTAAAAAACATGAGGATTTATAGTTGATTGATCAACATGTGTGATCGATCCTCCAAAATCCCACACTCCATCCAATATACTATGAGAAATAGGATCAACTACATCTCTGTGGATTATGACCTATCGGAATTATAAGGATGTACAATAAAATGAATAATCAATACCCGATGTATCGAAAAGAAGTTCATGTTTCACTAATGGAGATTATTCCAAATCTATGTTTGATAAAAAAATGACAACAGGGATAGGAAATTAATATGATTTCTGAAATAATATTTCATGATTGGGAATCTACTAAATTCCTACATGATTCAAGATTTGTGGTTTAAGAGTGATTAGATATGATTAGGAATAATTTTAAGGAGAATAAGGGAAATTACAAATGAAGGGAGTAGATTAAAAATAGATATTGGTGATCTAAGAGTTATACTAGTAGAGGAACATGTACAAACTATTGGTAGTTTTATTACATATTTTAAATAATATATTGTATTCTGGATCATTATTTTTTATTCAAATATATTTTGATGAAAAATTTGAGATTCAGTTCTCTATGATTCTATTAATTATAATGCATGGAACTAACTAAATTTGGAGTTTCAAATAAAACCTCAAATATGCATTGGTTTACTGAATATGGATGTTCGGGATGGGGTGGAGGGCGATTTTATTTCACATTGTTAACACTAGAAGGAGATATTATTTTATTGGGGGTGGTGGTTTGGAAAACACCTAAAGATTATTGTTTAGAATGATAAAATAATAGGGCAAGGCCAATACTGAAAGAAATATGAAATTCATGGGTTTTATTGATTGAATAAAATTATAAAGTAATATTAATTATTAGAGTTAAGGTAATGGATGATACTATGTAGGTTAAAGCTAATTGGGATTCTTCTAAAATCTATGTTATTTATGGATATTTTATTAAGATTTACTAAATTCATTCAATGTCATTCCATAATTTTTTAGGTGTTTTCATTATATTATGTATGGTCCTCAAGCTCAATTTTTTGTGGCCTATAGAAGAGGGATGTATGAATGTGATATACTTGAAAAAAAGAACTCAATTAACTATAACATTTATTAATAATATTTAATATGAACCATGGGATCTTTATTCGAGGCTATGGTTATGTTCTAGTTGTGCTTTCCGAGTACCATATAAAATAAATGACAGCTGATTCTAAGGGAAATTTATATGGCATGTGTAACTGATGTGGTATTAAGGTTTCATCTTTGATCGGTTGATATAGAATATGTGACCATCTAATTACTTAATTTAATTAGAATAATATATTGGAGCTTCCCTTTTTTTGTGGTTTAAAGTTTTATCAATAATGGGCAATTTAATTTGTTGAGGAGGACCAATTCATATAATAGAAGTAGTTGGGATTACTGGATGATATGAGTGATGAAAAGGTAGTTTGATGACTACACTGTGTAGCCCATATGAGGGTAATCTATGCAGTCCCTAATCTATGTAATTCCCAAAAAATTTATATGAACACGTATATTCCCTAGAATATTATATTAAAAAGTAAAGGCAATTGGTAGCTAATCTCAGAACTAAGAAAATTCAATCGACAATTCTAATGATTTCTCAAGAACAATAAATAATTTTTGGAAAAAATGATCAGGGGGAGGGGGCCCATGTGTAGTGAGTGAATATTGTTGAGGGATAATCACATGATTCATACCATAGATAGGATTTATACTAATAACGATTCCATGCGGTGAAAATTAAAATGAAAAATGTAATGATACTGGTGAGATAAATATGATACTAAAAATGGAAAATTATTTAAGGAAGAATATTACATATGTATAGGGGATATTCAAGGTATATTTATTATAGAGGAGGATCAATCATCAACCTATGACCAACAAAAAATCATCCACTATTTCTTATCCCACGATTCATTATCGATGTATTGATAATCACCTGTGTGGGAGCACACAACTTAAAGGAGCTAGACCTGAGGATGACGCTTACATGGTATAGAAGAGTAGTGTAGATCACTGTAAGAAGAAGTGGTATATATAATAGAGAATCTTCTTCATCTATTATATTGTTTTCTTTATTATATAATGATATATTTTTAAAAAATATAATTTTCAATTATCCATCTGTTATGAGAAGGTATGTTATTTAAGGGGTTGGATTAGATTTATTGAACATTATTTATTTCTACTTGTTGTAGTATGGGTTTAACCAAGTTGTTATATTATTTTTATGTTTGATAACTCAATTTCTCTTCATTTTGATCATCTTCTCCCTCAAACCCATGTACCTACTGAAGAAAGGTAGAGTATATTTTCACTTAGTGATGAAAACTGAGGTACTTTTTGTAATAACTTAGGGTAATCTCTTCTCCATGACGTAAAATTATCATATTGTTTTTGGGTAAAAATAACATCAATAAATTATGATCTGTGATTATTTTAATTAATCAAATTAAAGTTAAGAATTTAATTTTTCTTGTCAATTATTCAGTACATCTTTTGTCAATTCCATGAAAGGGTGGTAGAATTTCTATAATTTCTATCTGATCTAGATCTCCAAAATCTATCATGTGTTAAATCTCCCCCCTTTTTATTATTTACCTATGTCCCTAAATATTACAATATCACTCTACATTGACTTCATAAAATCACATCCCACTATGTTTGTTTTCTATTTGAGTAGTTTTTTTGTTTTTATTTTTTTCTTGGCCACATAAACTATACCCTTCCATATGGTTCATCCTATATTACCAAAATACTAGTTTTATTTAAAATTTATAAATCATTATTTTGAACATAGGATAGCTAATGATGATCCACATTTTACACTTTTCAACATATCATTTGATTAATTCAATGATTTTATAATGGATAATTAATTTTATAATTGATATTTTTAAAGGATTGAAAAAATTCATTGAAAATTTCTATTAATTGAGTTTTATTATTTAAATTACAATTTTGGGTACATAACTATTCTCAGCTAATGATACTAAAATTTATATAAAGATATTATTAAAAAAATTACTAATTGAACAAAAATATACAGTAGTTGGGAAGTTTTCAACATGAATTTCCAAAAAATTAGAATAACTGCTAAATTTTTATGACATGATCTATCATCCAGATCACCTAAAAATTTTCAATTTACAAGGAGTACAATGATCATGAATTCCTTAAAGAAGAATTTGTAGTCGTGGGATATTGATTCAACTATTCCTTTCTGGTATCTACTATCTAAGGCATGTTGTTGAATATTATTGTGAAGTTCCAACCAATGAATATTTTAGTAAAGCATCTTCAACCTCTATTATCCCCATTTAAAATGAGTTGCAACATTGGTTTCATTGAGGACAACACTTAAATGAGCAACAATGTGAACCGAGTCAATGAAGAGCCCACATCTCATGATGGTAGTTTATGTTTCTCCTCCCATATTAATTGTAATCCAATGATGAAGGATGTTGGTTTTTTTAAAAAATAATGATCATGGATGGACTTTTTATCAGGAATCTGTGAAGCAGACCTAACTAATAAGTAGTCATTCTTAGGATTTTATTCCTCTACTATGTTCCATTTCAAATTTAGTGGATGAATTAGAGATTAATGGCCAAATTGATTACATGGATAAGTATACTATTTCATGAATCAAATACATTTGTCTAAATTACTAAATCAACAAAGGCTATATTTATATTTCGCTATATGAACCTCAATCTCTTTAGTTGACATAGGTCTATATTGCCCCAATATACAATGTAACATAATTCGACTACATAAAAAATTACTTCATTTAAGAATGATCTATGTAAATAGAAATGACCACATGAAGGGAAACTTCTATGTGGAGATTTTTCTACGTAAAAAATAGCTACATGGACCATTTATAAATTTCATTATGAATTGCCAATATAATGGGAAATGACTACATGATGAAATGTCTATGTTAGACCAATAATATATGTGGAAAATGACTATGTGGGGTATCAGGTATGTTGGTGAAAACAGATACATAAATAAAATAAACTGTATTGATCCAAATAGTTATGTAGAAAAAATGACCACATCATTCATTTATATGAACACCCTTTTTAATGTCTAGATGAAACTCGTAACTTATGAACATGTGTGAGGTGGCTTGTGGAAGTTTCACGGAGGCTTGTAAGAGACATTCAATGATTATCTTGAGGAATTTACTGTTAGAAACCAAGAATATGAATAGAATATATATTAGGTATGGGATAGAATAAAAACATTGACTAACAAATGATGGACATGAAAGAGGTATCTTGAGAAAATGGAAGAGTGAACTGAATTCAATAGGGAGCGGGGAGACTAAGCATCAAAGATAAGTGGTTATTTTGAATCCCTTATGTGGTCATTATTTTTATTTTTAGTCTATTTCTCATACACTATTTGTAAAAACTTTATTTCATATAATGATTGAATTTGTTGGCATGGTTGGATATGTTCATCATTGGTGGGAGATGAGGTTGAGTTGTTATGAATTTTTAAGACACTCAAGTGTTATGGATTGTAGGAGTTATCCCATTTCTCACAGTTCAATTTATTTATGACCTCTGACTACTATTATTCAATGAATGATATTTTGTTTGTTGGTATCATTAATAACTATTTATTTGGAAGTGAAACTAAGAAGTGGATAGACTAAAAAAGTTTATTCTTATGGGGTTCCACAATGAGTGCATAATAAGTCTTTGGTTGAGAAATTAAAGGCTATTTTCAACTAAAAACTATCCACTTGGTAGAGTTGTCAAATTACTTCTCTTGGTAATGTGGTGACTATCCCTAGAAGAGATGAAAATAATATAAAAATAAATACATACCAAAATGTGATTTATAGATAACCAATTTCCACTACACTAGTATATAATGTTTTTTTTACTTACTTTTTCTTCTATATATTCCTCTGACATTGGACTTCTTTCTATTCTCAATATTTATTCCATTAGTTTTACCACCCTCATTGCACACAGTAGTCTATTGTCTTTTCACTTATTTATTTTTGTTCTGGTGGCACAACATTCCTTCTATTACGTTAGATATCTACATTTCTAGATACTAATAGTATGTTTGTGTTGTAAATAATTAATTTTCCCAAAGTATAATGTCCCTTGTGTAAATATCCAATGACCAAATGATGAAACTTCCGGTGATGTTTAAAATGAATGTGCCTTTCATCATCCAGCATAGGAATCCCATAACTACATTTATGGGATCCATGGGGGAGATGAATGAGAAAAAAAGCCTTGAAAAAAGTGTTCCTAATGAGTGGTTTTTTTATCTTGAGATTGCCAGATAGATGGTTAATGGTAAATCATGTGAAAGATTTCAACATTAGGATAATTCATCTAGAATAACATAAACTGAAATTCACAAATGATGTGTGGGATATATTAAAACATTTATGTTCACTAGAATAACAAGATGGAATGGTCAAAATGATATGTAAATATAAAAAATGAATAATATTATGTTTATATATGTAAAAAATATGATACTAAATGTGTATCCTAGGAGAATCTATGTCTAAGTACATTTTAATAGTGTATTGAATACTATCATAAGGGGACACTCACCTCCCATTAGAATCGTTGATAACCAAAATAAATTTCCATATGGAATAGTAGTGGATATTTGACTACCCCAGAACATACCCATTTGAATTCAGGTAATTGAGTATAAATTCATTGGAAGTATAGAATTCACAAGGGATACATTGGAAGGAAGACTTACATAATTTACAAACACATTAATTCAAAATATAATAGTAGTTATTTATTCATCACTATTCATAATCTATTGGATGGTCTGGTGGTTGAATTTGGTGCATTTTTATAATCAATGACATTTACTTGATGCATCAATATATATGTATCTGGAATATTTTGGAAGTTATATCTGGAAGATGATGAATCATTGGAATTGGTTGTAAAGGGATACACAAATCTCTGGATGGTGAATGAGAGTATTATTCAATTAAAATGATTGATACATAGAACATGTCTCTAGAGTAATATCATTTACATATGATGATTATATAATGAAGGCTTCAGTAGTATATTAAAAAATTGAGTCTAAAAATATACACAAGGATCCATAGTTTTTGTGTGACGGGTAATGTAAAATACCATTTATCTGACCTAATGTTCATATGTGAGTGAAATGTCTAGAATCTCATCATATAAAAATTCAAAGGCCTCGAATTATAGAATCGATCACCTTAGTGAGAAAAATTATAATGTTCTATAAATGAGAGGTATTATAAATCTCAATAATACAAACATTGGATGTTTTAAGAGAAATTTAGTATGATAGTAAAAGATAGTTTCATTCAACATTAATTGCTGAAATCCCATAACCCAAAAGATAGAACTAATCCACATGGATATCTGGGGAAATTTCGGTGTTCAATATCACAGTGGTCATTAATAAATTTTTACTAATTGATGATTCCATAAGAGGTTATGATTTTATTTTTATAGAAATAAATCATATATTCTTATTCTATTTTCATTGGAAATCGATGGTGGATCATAAAGTGGATGTAAATTCAAGTTCCATAGATATGATAATATTGGTGAATATAATAGTAGAAACCTCATGAAAATTTTTTAGAAGAAGGGGATAAATATTGAGATAAAAATATCTAGAACTAATAATTATAATGGAATGGTAAAGAGGATTGACTATACATTGAAATAGAATGTAAGATTCATGTGTTTCCACTTCTATATTCCCTACGCCATCAAGGTAGAAGAAATTGACACATAAGAATACGTGGTCAATATAAGTCCATATACTATAGTGGGACGACATATTTACAAATATCTTTGATATGATAAGAAATCTGATGATTCATACATCCAAAGATTTTCATTAATTTTATATCCTATTTTTGATGCAAATGATTGAGATGTGCTTGAGTGAAAAAACTAATTTATCATTGGATATATAAATGAAGAGTTTGGTTACTGACAATGGAGTGATTATTAAAATAATAGAATCAAAATTTGAGATAAAATATTCAATGAGAAGATCCAATTGAAAGATAAAAACATAGTTGAATTAGAAATTGTTGGAAAGTGAATAAATAAGGAATTTAAATTTTTTCTAGATGAAAGTATCAAAATTTATTAAATACTAGTAAAACTAGATATCAAAATTAAGGGACTAAAATCTTTTCCAATGGAAGGATTCTTAGAATGGTCTAATACATCATAATACTTTGGGAATGATCTAATAGAATAGGTTTCAACAATAGGTGAACTATATTTTCAAAAAACAAAATAAGGATGTTATAATGAATGGATAAACATATAGGAGAAGATATTCATGATTTAGATGATAATTCCAATGGTACAAGGTTTTCATAAACTTCTAAATTTAAAATAGTTTTGGGGGAACCTAAATATTTCTAATATGATATAAATCAGATTGAAATTATGTATTTAGATTCATCCATAAAAGAAGTAATTGGTTCCCTAGCATTCAATGATACATAGGATATGAATAAAATACCAAAGGAAAACATGTAATGGAGAAAAATGGTTCTACTATTTGAAAAAAAAAACATTGAAAAAAATCTTGGACATATTTGGTGGTGAATTGATTCCAAAAGTATGAAGGAAATAGTTTCTCATAAATTTTTTCATCAGTATTTAATCATATTTCCATTTAATCAATACTGAGATATATTGTTTTTATGGTTTTCTTATATAGATGATAGATGAAAATTTTTCTTTTATTCATTGTTACATATTTGAGGTGATATTTATAATGTATAACGATTTATTTTATGTTTATTGGAAGGAATTACTTTTTTTTAATGTGATGTGAAGAATCCATAGATTAAAAACAAATGTCAACTGTGTAATTAGATGTTTGATTTTTTTAGAAGTGAATAAGGTTTAATATGGGGTTAACCCCAATCAGTACAATTATAATAAGTTTGTCCAATGAATTTAATTTTATTATAATATTACTAAAAATTGATGTAATTAAGTTGGAGGGTTGTGAAATTAAATGAAATATGGATATGAAGAGTGATTTTTTATATGTTTTTAATTGAAAAAATTTAACCATGATAGGAAAATATTGTTGGATCGAATAGTTGATATAAAAGTCTATTAGATGGAACAATACAAGAGGGGGGGTGAATTGTAGGTTTAAAAACCTTTGAGATTTAGTAACAAAGAGATTAGTTTAAATGAACTTAAACTAATACAAATACAAACACCCACAATTGTATTGAATGTAAAAGGTATGATGTATTGTAATACTATTGTAAAGCAAAACAATTGTGTTCAAGGTGAACACAATAATCAGAGTAATACAAATATGAATGATTCTACCTTAAAGCGTATAGAACCAATCAATACAATATGTAATGGAATGATTGTAATTGAAACAATTACAATTGAATATGTAAGGAAGAAAGGAAACAATACAAATCCCTTTCTAATACAACAGCGGAAATGTAAAAGTAATACAATTCTTTTAACCCAAAGAGAAGGGTTATCCTTTCACCTAGGATAAAAGGTCTGTCTCACCAACACCTTGGTGAGCCCTCGATACGATGATCGGCACGTCTGTCTGCCTATCCTCGGCAGCCCTCGATACGATGATCGGCTCGTCTGTCTGCCTATCCCCAGCAGCCCTCGATACGATGATCGGCTCGTCTGTCTGCCTATCCCCGGCAACCCTCGATACGATGATCGGCTCGTCTGTCTGCCTATCCCCGGCAGCCCTCGATTTTGCAGGTAATCGGCACCTCTGTCTTTTAATTACTTGAAAGCCCTCGATACGATGATCGGACGCACAAGTCTGATGAGAGAAGTCACAGTATCTCTCTCTAGAATCTTCGTAGTTCACAGAGTCTCTTTCGTTCTCTTCGTTCATCAGTGTCTTCTCAGCTTCAAATGACCTCCTATTTATAGGCCTCGGGTTCCAACGGTCATATTGCCTCCAACGGTCATATTGAAACAGAAAGTATGACATCGTTTTGATTAGTATATAACTAACTCAACGACATCGTTTTGTTAGGATAAGAGATATATAGAAATGTAAAACATGAGTACGATTCATATGCAGAGAGAGTTTTTGACAAAGTACCAAAACAAATAATGATCATCTGAATAGAAAAGTCAGTACGATACGATTGACAGAGTCAGTACGATACGATTGACAGAGTCAGTACGATACGTTTGACAGAGTCAGTACGATACGTTTTGGTCGGTACGATCAACATCGTACGATACGATAAACATGATAAAAGACAATTTGTTATTTACAAACATATGATAGAATACATTTGAGATTTCCAAAACATGACATAGAATATATTTGTGACTTCCAAAACATGACATAGAATATATTTGTGATTTCCAAAACATGATGTAAAAGCCAAAAGAAGACTTTTGACTTAACAATCTCCCCCTTTTTGGAAAGCACAAACACACAAAGTAAATGAATCAAGAAATACTTATCTCCCCCTGAGTTATTGAAAACTCTTCTGAATAAGAAATCGAATACAACTAACTCCCCCTTAGGTATTGACTTTCCTAAGGATTGTATTCATAGATTTTCCTTAAGAGCATTGTAATGCATTCTCCCCCTCTGTAAAACAATCATTGCTTTATAAATATTCTCCCCCTTTGTGATTTACAAAAAGAAAGGAGGAATCTCGAATTGTCTGGAAGAGTTAGTGAAGTAATACAAGACAATGGATAAAAGAGAGGATTATAAGAGTTATTACAAAACAAACAAGTTCCAAAAGAAACAAATACAACAATCATTTGTTTTCTCTTTCGTTCTCTTTCTTTATAAGCTCATGAAGCACACCTTTCATCTTCTTGATCTCCTTCTTGTCTTCAGAAATTGATTCACCCTGAGTTTTGAGAAGCTCCTGTTGATCCGCAAAAATATGATCTTGATTTCTGATGGTCTCCTCCTGTACTCTGATTACTTCTTCAAGGGTATCAATTCTGTTTTGCAGAGTCTTGTTATCCTTGGACAACTCGGAATTTTGATTCTTCAGTAAAACCATTTCATCTTTGAAAGATGAAACCTTCGAGAATTCAGATTGGAAAACATTCATCCTCTCTTGCAAATCTTTCACTGAAGGAACATCAGCTCTTTGAGAAGATAAAAGGTTCAGCCTTTCAACTGTTTCTTTATCAAGCTTGTTGAAAGCAATTGCAAGCTCATTTGATAACCTTCTTATATCTTCAATAGCAATCTCATGGTCATTGATTGAGCTCTCTGTTTTGTACGACCACTTAGTCATCTTATTACATGCCTTCTTATGAGCAACTGAGCTTTCTGAAAGAACTTTTAAATCGGCTTCTACAGACAAAACTTTCTTCCTCAATTCTTTCACAGAACCAAACTTCATTCTCTGATTTTCAGTAATAAAATCAATCTTCCCTTCCAGCCTCGGGAAATAAGGAATAGTTTTCTCCATTCTTCTCAAAACATGAACAATGTAATCACTCTTCTTGAGAGAGATTGTATGCTCTGAATCGGTATCATCATCGTACGATGCTAGTTCATACGATCTGCTTGAATCAATAACAGGCTGTTTCCCTTTCGCTTTTTCTTTCTGTTTTCTTTCATCTTCCACTCTGTCACTAATGACAACTACTTTATCAGATTGAGAAGATTGAGCATCTTGCTTTTCTCGAGATGACATCCTGTCCGGAGATTTTTCCTGATCGGCATGAGGTGTTTGTTGAACACCTTCGCTCAGCTTTTGAAGCGATTCCTCTCTACTTTTCTTTGAACTTTGAAGAAATTCTAACAGAAACTCTCCTTCTTCTACTTCCACTTCTTCTATCACTTGTTTTCCTTTTTCTTTCTCAGGCAGACTCTGTACGATGGGCTCTTGATGCACTTCCACAGTTAGTTGAGCACTAGCGTCTTCAACTGCTTTCAAGACTTTAGAGATATCAATGTCCTGAGCCTTTCTTTTCAAAAGAGTCTTCTTTTTCTTTTCAGCTTGAAGGGTTTCTTCTACCCTTATTCTTTCTGCAAAGGCCTCAGCAGGGTCAAGACCAAACTTCGGATCACCCTCTTTTCTCTGTTCCTTGTCCTTTCTCCATTTGGCTACAACTTCCTTACTGTACCTCGGCTTCTTCTTCGGCTTTGAACTAGTCTGCGGATCAGACTTTCGAGTAACACCGGCGGATTGATTGTCTTTGGCTGGCATAGGTGCCGATTGATTTTCAGGCAATTCAGCTTCTACATCTCTGACAAAAAGTTTTGAATTTGAATCAAAACAAACATTCAGCTTTTTCATCGTACTCTTATTAATCAAAGACGGCGACAAATCCATAGGCTTTCCTTTCAAAGGAATGTTACAAAACTTCATACTTTCAAGAATGAATTTCGTAAGGATGGCTGGATACATTATTATTTGGGATTTAATCCCTCCTTTCTTGACATTCTTGATGGTTTCAAAAATATATCCCATGAGATTCACTTTCCTCATATTCACAAGATAATCGAGCATAAAGACATCAGAAACTTTAAGAGTTTCTCTATCCCCTTTCCTTGGGACAAGAAAACCTTTCATCCATAAAGTGACAAACCGATTGTCCGGTGAAAGATGATAAACTTTCCTCTTTCCCTCATTAACAACAAACAAAGATTTTTCAGCACTTTCTCTATTGAACATACCAACTTCCTCTGGTAGTTTGTGAGATGGACAGAATGAATCCCCTTCTATAGAAACATTCAGAAAGTGTGACGCTTGTTTCACAGACATGGATAATTTTCGATCGTACACAGCGAAGTTTATAGTCATATCTTTGTCGAAAGACACGGTTTTGTAAAATTGACAAACTTCATCAAAAAGAACTGGATCTTGAGTATCAGGCTTTTCCACACAGAGATGTTCCCATCCTTGAAACAAAATAATCCTCTTGATTGTAGAATCGTACGTGTCGAAAAAGTCTCGGGATACTAACCTTTCTCTGTGAAAGTCTTTCTCTGTAAAGGTCTTTGAAGACATTTCAGCGGGAGTGTTGGCAGAGGATTGAGACATAAAGATGATGCCGATTGAGAAGATCGTACGATTGTTTATAGCTGGGGGAGCCGAGCTTCGCCTCAATTCCTGGACAATCAATGTGGGTTTGGGGAGGGGAGGGGGTATTTATAGGCAAAAAAGAGATGACCGTTGAACTTCTACGGTCGAGATTATATAATACCAGATCAATGGTTAGGATTAAAACAAAGAAAGAAAATAAAATAAAAATTGAAAAAGATACCTGTCGGAGAACAAAAGGTGATTGCTGGTTTTGGTATGAATCAAAAGTAAACGCAATCGTAAGAAGAAAAAAAACATGATGCCGATGGAAAAAAAAGTCATTACTATGGTCGGACCGTACGATGGAAAATAGTTGTTACCATTAACCGACAGTACGATGGAAAACAATCTCAATACTATCATTGGTCGATAAAAAAATATTGAATGATACGATGGAAAAGAATTTGAATACTATCATCGGTCGATTCAAAAACTATTGAATGGTACGATGGAAAAGAATTTGAATACCATCATCGGTCGATTCAAAAACTATTGAATGGTACGATGGAAAAGAATTTCAATACCATCATCGGTCGATTCAAAAACTATTGAATGGTACGATGGAAAAGAATTTCAATACCATCATCGGTCGATTCAAAAATTATTTAATGGTACGATGGAAAAGAATTTCAATACCATCATCGGTCGATTCAAAAATTATTGAATGGTACGATGGAAAAGAATTTCAATACGATAAACAGAAAAATTGAAAAGGTCAATACGATAAACAGAAAAAAGAAACATATAAAATAGAGTAAATATTTAAAGATCAGAAACATAGACATAAAGAAATGTCCTCCCCCTTTCTACGAGGAGTTTCTTACTATTAGGAGAGATGTAAAACAGAAAGTAGATATGAATGATTATTTTATTGTAATCATTCCTAGCTTCTGTTTTATAAATTCAAATCTATCGGAAGGTAAAGGTTTTGTAAAAATATCAGCAAGTTGTTCTTGCGTTCCGTAGAATTGTAAAACAATATCTCCTTTTTGTGTGTGATCCCTAAGAAAGTGATGCCTAACATCTATGTGTTTTGCACGAGAGTGATGTGCTGGGTTTTTACTAAGAGCTATGGCACTTGTATTATCACACAGAATTTGAGTTTTGGAGAAACTCAAACCATAATCAGTGAGTGTGTGCTGCATCCACAATACTTGAGCACAGCAACTTCCAGCTGCTACATATTCAGCTTCAGCAGTGGAGAGTGCTACTGAGTGTTGTTTCTTGCAAGACCAAGAAACCAAAGAATCTCTTAAGAAATGACAAGTTCCAGATGTACTTTTTCTATCCATTCTACAACCACCAAAGTCAGCATCTGAAAAACTTTTTAAAACAAAATCATTTCCAGAAGAGTAGTAAAGTCCTAAATCCATAGTGTCTTTTAAATACTGAAAGATTCTCTTTACGGATTTTAAGTGAGACTCTTTTGGATTAGATTGATATCTTGCACATAAGCATACAGAAAACATCAAGTCGGGTCGACTAGCTGTCAAGTATAGCAAACTCCCTATCATACCTCTAAAAATTGTTTGATCTACTGGTTTCCCAGTTTCATCAAGATCAAGAGTATTTGAGGTACCAATTGGGGTGCTAATACTTTTAGTTTTGTCAAATCCATACTTTTTGAGTAAGTCTTTAATATACTTATGTTGAGATATATAAGTTCCTTCTGGTTTTTGAGATATTTGAAAACCTAGAAAGAATGTTAACTCACCCATCATACTCATTTCAAACTCAGATTTCATTAAATTTGCAAAAGAATCGGTTAAAGATTTCTGAGTTGATCCAAATATGATGTCATCAACATAGATTTGGACAACCAAAACATTTTTGTTTTCCATTTTGATAAAAAGAGTTGGATCAGCTGTACCTTTTCTATAATTGTTTTGTAAAAGAAATCCTGTAAGTCTATCATACCATGCTCTAGGGGCTTGTTTAAGACCATATAGAGCCTTGGTAAGTTTAAAGACATGATCAGGATGTTTTGGGTCTTGAAAACCAGGAGGTTGTTCGACAAAAACTTCTTCTTGAACAAAAACATTTAAAAAAGCACATTTGACATCCATTTGAAATAGTTTGAAATTGAAATATGCTGCGAAGGCTAATAGAATGCGAATAGATTCATGTCTAGCTACAGGAGCATATGTTTCTTCATAGTCTATTCCCTCTTGTTGATTATAGCCTTTAGCAACAAGTCTTGCTTTATTTCTTACAATGATTCCATTTTCATCACACTTATTTCTGAAAACCCATTTTACACCAATTACAGTTGTTTCTTTAGGTCTTTCAACTAAAGTCCAGACTTGATTCCTTTCAAATTCATTTAGTTCATCCTGCATTGCTTTGATCCAATCATCATCACCTAAGGCCTCACTTGGACTTTTAGGTTCAAATTGGGAAAGAAAAGCAAGATGTTCTATTTCATTTCTTAAGGAATTTCTGGTCCTTACAGGTTGATTTATATCACCAATGATATTATCACTGGGATGATTCCTAAGAAACAATTGATTTGGGTTTTGTAAAACCTGTTCATCAACATATGGTAGAAAATCTTCTGTGGTAAATGTTTCAGGAACACTTTCTTGAACATTTTCCTTATCAGAATGTTCTTCTAATATAGGTTGATAAACATTTTTGGAAAACACATCCGAGGATGTAGGATTGGGTTGGTTGAAAACAAAAGGGTTAGTTTCATCAAATTTTACATGTACTGTTTCTTCAACAGTACAAGTGTTTTTATTGAAAACTCTATAAGCCTTAGAGGTTGTGGAATAGCCTAGAAAGATTCCTTCATCAGATTTTGGTGAAAATTTGTGTAAATTATCTTTTGTATTCAGAATGAATACTTTGCATCCAAAAACTTTGAAGTAAGAAACTTTAGGTTTTCGGCCAGTCCATAACTCGTAAGGAGTTTTATTAAGAAATGGTCTAGTTAAAACACGATTTATAGTATAACAGGCAGTACTTACAACTTCAGCCCAAAAGTGCTTAGCAATTGAGTATTCACTCAACATGGTTCGAGTCATTTCCTGAAGAATACGATTTCTTCTTTCAACAACACCATTTTGCTGAGGAGTTCTTGGTGCTGAGAAATTGTGAGTAATACCTTTCTTACTACAAAAAGTTTCAAAATCTGAGTTTTGAAATTCACCACCATGATCACTATGAATAGTTGTTAATGGTAGGTTTTTCTCATTTTTAACTTGGGCTCTAAAAGTTTTGAAATACGAAAAGGCTTCAGATTTCTTTGTGAGAAAGTAGACCCATGTAAATCTAGTAAAGTCATCAACTAAAACAAATACATAGTATTTGCCTCCAATGATTCCAGATTGTGAAGGACCAAACAGATCCATATGCACAAGCTGTAATGCATTAGAAGTTGAAACTTCATTAATTGGTTTAAAGCTAGTTTTATGTTGCTTGCCAAATTGACAAGGATCACAGACTTTTGAAGAATCATAACTAAGATCTGGTAGCCCTTTTACAAGTCCTCTCTTTGAGAGTTTTCTTAGGTTTCTCAAATTACAGTGTCCTAATCTCCTATGCCATAGCCACGATTGGTCTTCTATTACACTTAAACAAGGTAAGTTCGGGTTCCTAAGGTCTTCTAAGTTAATAGTGTAAACATTCTCTTGCCTATGGGCAGATAAAATGAATTCATCCTTGGAATTGTGAACTAGACACTTATCATTTCTAAAATTCACAAGGTAACCTTCATCACATAATTGACTTATGCTGATGAGATTGTGCCTAAGACCTTTAACAAACAAAACATTTGAAATAAGAACTTTTCCAAGAAAAACGATATTACCTATACCAACAATCTTTCCTTGAGCATTATCTCCGAAGGTAACTTTTCCACCTTTTGTTTTGATAACCTTTTCAAAGAAATCTTTGTTTCCAGTCATATGACGAGAACAACCACTATCCATGTACCAAATGTTCTTATTGATACACTTCTCGTTTTCCTGAAAAAGAAACAATTAGATTTTTGGAATCCAAACTTGTTTGGATCCAGAAGGATTAGATAAAAGAATTTTTGGAATCCACATTTGTTTTGCAAAATGAGCTTTATGAAATCCTAAGGATTGAGTTTTGTTAAGAGAACAATCTCTTCTCCAATGTCCACCACATTGAAACTTGGAATAGAAAATGGTTTTTTGAGGAACAAAATAGTTATTACTAAAAACAGGTTTGGAATAAGTATAACCAAGACCAGAACGATTTCTCAATGGTCTAATTTGAGAATACATCCTATCAAAGTTTTCTTTTCCATGAGTAAAATTTGACAAGCACTTTTTCAAGGATAAAATCTCTGACTTTAGTTTTAAAACCAAATTCTTGTTTTCTAAAACATTTGAATTAGAACTAGAGTTAGACTCTAAAAAGTTTTTCTTTGAAATAGCAGTTTCAAGATCCTTAGAAAGTTTATCTTTTTCAGATTTGACTTTCTCAAGGGTTTTCAAAATACTTTCAAAATCAGAAGTTTTCCCATCAAGATCTTTAGAAAGATCTGATACTTCTTTAGTCAAAATAGAAATTCTAGAATTTGCTTTTTCAAATCTCTTTTTGAGTTTAGAATTTTCATTTTCAAGTAACTTAGCAAATCTAGAGACTTCTTCAAAAGAAGGTAAAGTATCATCTTCTGATGATGAGGGTTCATCATTTGAAGATTCATAATATTTATTATCAACATAATTTGCATTTAAAGAGACATTTGTAATAGCTTCAGCATTGTGTACCTTAGCCATGAGACAATGATCTTCAATTGGTAGTCTGGCTAGAAGTCCAATATTCCTTTGTCCTGACATCTCATATTCTGAAGAATCATCTGAGGAATCACTACCACTTGCACTCCATGTATCATTTGCTTTCAAGACTTTCTTTGTCTTATAAAACCTTTTCTTGTTTCTTTCAGAGTGTTTCTCTTTTCTATCTTTCCTCTTCAGTAAAGGACAATCAGGCCTTATATGTCCTGCTTTCTTGCATTCATAACAAGTTACCTCTGAATCTTTCCTATCTTTCCTGTCTTTCTTTTTGAATCTATATTGAAAATCTTTCTTTCCCACAATCTTGTTCATCCTCCGAGCAAGATTAGCTAACTCATTATCTGAAAGATTACAATCACTTGAATCAGATATAACAACTTTCTTAGATTTAGACCTTGTAACCCTTTCAGGTGTTTTAGCTTTAGATGCAAAAGCTACACTTCCATTCCCATTCTTCTTCTTATTGAAATCAGCATCTCTTTTCATTCTTGTCTCGTGCTGTAGAAGAGTTCCAAAGAGTTCATCAAGAGTAATCTGGGAAACTTTTCTATTTTCATCAATAGCTGTTCTTTTTGACTCCCATTCATTTGGCATAATATCTATAATCTTATCAACAAGAGCTTCATCATCAAGACCTTTTTCTCCCATAGATTGTAAGCTGTTGAAAATTGTCATAAACCTTTGTTGCACTTTGCATACTGGCTCTCCATAAGGAAAAACAAATCCATGATACTCTGCTCGAAGCATTGCTCTCCTTATTTCTATAACCTTGGATGTACCAAAATGAGTGACTTCTAATTTCTTCCAAATACAGTTAGCTGCTTCACATGAAGATATCTGACTATATATATTCCTGGTCATAGAGCATAATAAAGTATTGCGTACCTTGTAATTCAGTTGATATTCTTGCTTCTCTTGGTTGGTAAAAGTACTGACTTCTTTGTCAGGAATTTTGTAACCCCCAGTAAGCATAATAAAATTGTCTACACCAGTATTGATGACGAAAGTCTTCATACGATCTCTCCAATACTCATAATCATTCCCATCAAAGATTGGTGGTCTAGAAGGATTCGGATTATCTATTGATCCGATATTCATTCCTGCCATCTAATATAACAAAAACAACTTTTCCACTCCACACGTTAGTGTAGTAAGTATTTAAGAAAGTAAAAAGAAATAAAGCTAGTAATACAAATAAGTGGAAAACCTCCTCTGATACCAATTGTTGGATCGAATAGTTGATATAAAAGTCTATTAGATGGAACAATACAAGAGGGGGGTGAATTGTAGGTTTAAAAACCTTTGAGATTTAGTAACAAAGAGATTAGTTTAAATGAACTTAAACTAATACAAATACAAACACCCACAATTGTATTGAATGTAAAAGGTATGATGTATTGTAATACTATTGTAAAGCAAAACAATTGTATTCAAGGTGAACACAATAATCAGAGTAATACAAATATGAATGATTCTACCTTAAAGCGTATAGAACCAATCAATACAATATGTAATGGAATGATTGTAATTGAAACAATTACAATTGAATATGTAAGGAAGAAAGGAAACAATACAAATCCCTTTCTAATACAACAGCGGAAATGTAAAAGTAATACAATTCTTTTAACCCAAAGAGAAGGGTTATCCTTTCACCTAGGATAAAAGGTCTGTCTCACCAACACCTTGGTGAGCCCTAGATACGATGATCGGCACGTCTGTCTGCCTATCCTCGGCAGCCCTCGATACGATGATCGGCTCGTCTGTCTGCCTATCCCCGGCAGCCCTCGATACGATGATCGGCTCGTCTGTCTGCCTATCCCCGGGAGCCCTCGATACGATGATCGGCTCGTCTGTCTCCATATCCCCGGCAGCCCTCGATTTTGCAGGTAATCGGCACCTCTATCTTTCAATTACTTGAAAGCCCTCGATACGATGATCGGACGCACAAGGCTGATGAGAGAAGTCACAGTATCTCTCTCTAGAATCTTCGTAGTTCACAGAGTCTCTTTCATTCTCTTCATTCATCAGTGTCTTCTCAGCTTCAAATGACCTCCTATTTATAGGCCTCGGGTTCCAACGGTCATATTTCCTCCAACGGTCATATTGAAACAGAAAGTACGACATCGTTTTGATTAGTATATAACTAACTCAACGACATCGTTTTGTTAGGATAAGAGATATATAGAAATGTAAAACATGAGTACGATTCATATGCAGAGAGAGTTTTTGACAGAGTACCAAAACAAATAATGATCATCTGAATAGCAAAGTCAGTACGATACGATTGACAGAGTCAGTACGATACGATTGACAGAGTCAGTACGATACGTTTGACAGAGTCAGTACGATACGTTTTGGTCGGTACGATCAACATCGTACAATATGATAAACATGATAAAAGACAATTTGTTATTTACAAACATATGATAGAATACATTTGAGATTTCCAAAACATGATATAGAATATATTTGTGATTTCCAAAACATGACATAGAATATATTTGTGATTTCCAAAACATGATGTAAAAGCCAAAAGAAGACTTTTGACTTAACAAATATTTCTAATGAGGATAGAGGGAGATCAATTACCCGGTACTCTTGTGTTATCAAATATGGAGTATATGTGAATGACTATTGACAAATTCATGATCATCATATGTTTATTTATAAGAACTCCTTTTGTTATAATATTCATGTTATTCAAGTTAATGGTACCTAAAATAGAATATTATCTTTGGTATATGGATAAATATCATATGCTTAAGCTATTAGATGCTTGATGTATGAAGTGATATGAACATTGCTATATATTTCCCTTTCATTGAGATTAGTGATTCTGTTCTTGTACAACCCTTTTAATTTGAATTTGGATGATATGAAGTGGATAATTTGATACATGAAGTGATCAATGGAAAAATATTCTTTAAATAAGATGACCCTATACCATATTTTTTATCTAATTTTTTTAGTGACATCGACACTCACAAAACCACAATGATTTTTTGGATTAAATATTTCAGAATGGTGATCCAGTAGATGTCATGGATATACCAGGTGGTATTTTTTTAGAATATAATTAGAGTTTGTAGTTGTTAAAGAATCCAAAAAAATAGTTTCCTTGGATAATGGGATTTTTTGAAGGAGTTGGGTAAATAATCAATAGGATGAATTTTATTTTGTGATAGTTAGAGTGCTATCAACCTTTATAAGAATCTGGTATTTCATACAAGAATTGAATACATTGACCTAGAATTCGATTTTATTTAGAATAAATTGTTGGAAACCGTGTTATACCTAAAAAGGATCTTTGAGAATAAAAAAAGCTGACATGTTCATCATGGTGTTAGCCCATAATATACTGAGGTAACATTTTTCCCGAGTGATACTTGGTGGAATGAGATGATGATAGAGAATACTACATGTATTCGGAAGGAATTATATTCTCCCAAAGAGTTATAGGACACTGAAATTGTTCCTTGAATTAATATTCATAAGAGATATTTTTTATATAGTGAAGAATATCCAACTCACCATAAGTTCACTTACTAGAAGTTCCAATACTAGTAGTTCACTTCATTCCTGTTAGAGAAAAAAAAATAGAACATTAAATATATGTGTAAGAGAATCAATTTTCGCTAAACATCATATATATATATGATTATAGTAGTCTATTTTCATATTTAATAGTGTACCACCTATGAATATAGAATCATTTAAAGCCTAAATTTAATAATTAATTCAAAATAAGTATTAAAAAATGTAAGATCGTAGTGAAATATAATTGATCAGAAATAAATCCATATAAAATGATTTGCGACCATCTGTGGAGTCACATTGTACTAAAATATATAAAATGTGTAACATTGTATTCTTAACTACAATGGTTGTAATTATTGAAATTATAGTAATAAGAAGTGTATGTATTGTTCTCTCAATGATGATGCATAATTTTAAAAAGGCCCTAAATATTTATTTTCCATTTAGCTTTCTAATTTATATACATTTTTATATTTAATTATTGTATGTGTGTGTGTGATTTTTTATTAAATGGGTGATTAGTGTTCAAAAATTATTTATATGTCTGGTGCTTCATTATTTAAGGGAATAATTGTTTTTAGGTTTTCATTCATAGTTTAAACTAATAATGGATTCATGTTTTTGGTGAACTCTATCTTCAACCATCTGGTGTTTATATTTATTATTAATGCACCTTTCTCAAAAAATGTTGTATCAATCATACTTAGTTTTTATACAATTGAAAATTTAGGGAACATTATTACTTACCTCAGAGTCGTATTGATTTTAAATTGGTCATACTTTCATAAGGGGATACATAATTTAATATTTAGTTCAGTTAGTATAGGGGAACTAATATTGAATTTTAAAACATATAGATAGATTAATATCGAATGAAAAATGTATCTAAAACAACCATTGCGTGAGAATCCTGACAATATGTAGAATTGAAAATGATAATATATGGATAAAAATGATCTTGGTTTAATGAGGTTGATGTTTCCATGATGTTTTTCCTTCAAAATCAAGGATAATAAGACAAAATCTACACTTATGGTGGCCTTAATGGAGATATATGAAATAGAAATAAATATAGAAAATTGTCCAGGATGATGTTCTTATTTATCATGATGATATTATAAGGGTGTTCCTTGGTAGATCATGTGAATTATATAAACATGATTAGAGGTAAACATAAATCTCTGATTGTGAATTTTATAGTTGATGTGTTTTTATAATGATAATTTCTATATTTAAAGAATATTATGATGGAATGATAATATTGGTAATAAATAACAATTTAAGGAATGATATAGTGTTTGATGTTGTCTATAATTTGATATTAAATGGGTTGTACAATAAAAGACATGTCTAAATACCTTCCAATAGTGTTTTGAATACAAATAGAAGGGGTCACACACCTTATTATAAGAGTCTTCATCAAATGGATAATAATTAAATAGAGAATATATATGGAATGTTGAGTGGTCTAAATCTTACATATAAAATTGTTTTAAATAAGGAAATCAATATAGGAATAGATGAAGTCACAAGGGATACATTATAATGACAACTTCAAGAAGTAAAAAATCTATTAACATAACTGATAATGATATAGTTTACTATTCACTTATACTAATCTAATGGATTCATTGATTTTATACTGTGGTTAATTATTTGACTTAATTAATGTTCAAAGATTCTGGACAAAGTCATGTATCTGTATGATTTGGGAATATTTTTATGTAATATGATGAAGCTTCAGATGAGTTTATAAAGAGATATGTAAAATAGTAAATGTAATAGAGGAGTATTTCAAAACTTTTTATTCTGATGCACATTCCATGTATCAATATAAATCTTATATTAGAATGAAAGTCATATGATGATGATCTTGGATGTAAATTAAACAATGTAGTCTAAAAATTGACTAAAATATCTATAGTTGTGGTGTGAGGTGTAAATAATAGGACCCTATATATGGAAAGCTATTTACATGGGAGTGAAATTTTTGGTGTCTCATCTTATGAATATTTAGAGGTCTGGAATTACAAATTTCATCAACTTAGTGAGAATAACATTACTGTTATGACATAAAATGGTATTCTCAGGCTCAATCACACAATTATTGGTAGTTGTGATAGACTTTTTAGGCTAAAAAGTCATTCTATTCAACATGAATGTCTAGAATCCAAGATCATGAAATCTAGAGCTAGTTCATATAAGTGTCTAGGGACCATAACTAGTCCAATATCATGGATGATCATTATACATTGAAACATTAATTTATTATTCCATGGGGATGATTAGAGTTTATTTTATTAAAAATAAATTTTATGTTTTTGATATATTATTTCAGTGTACATCCATAGTGGTGTAGGAATGTGATTGGAAGATGAATTGCCTCAAATCGTATTTTGGTGGTGAATACAATCATGAAAACATTATAACTTATTAAAAAATAGTGGCATATGATTGAGAGAACAATAGTTAGAATTACATAACATAATATTGAGGTAGTGATGATGAAAAATCTTTTATAGAGAAGGCTAGATTCATTCATGTACACTCTTTTATGCCCAAATCCATCTAGGTAGAATAAATAATAAAAATAATATACTTTCTCTATAGAAGTTCTGTCTATATAGTGGAATAAATTTTACAAGTATATTCCAACCTCAAAATGTCTACTTATATATATTGAGATCTTATTAATGTAAAATATATAGATAAGATGGAGGAAAAATATAATTATTGTTTTCTTATAGGAGAAAGATATGAAGAGTATGGTTACCAATTGTTGAGTGATGATCAATCTAAGATCATTAAAATTAGAGATTTAATATCTTTTGATAATATAATATTAATTTTTCTGAACATGGATTATTCAAATGATTAGGTATAGATGTTAACTACTAAATTAATGGTTGGTGTATATAAGAAAACTGAAAATTCAAAATTAATAGTGACCCCAAACATCAGTACAAATCTAAAAAAAATCAACCAATGGAAGGTGATCCATAATCACTGAGAATTTCATAATCCCAATGGAATAATCTATTAGCAGAGGAATCGAGTGTAGGATAACAAAAAATGCTAGAACCATAAAATAAAGTTCTAGATAAATGAAGAAATAACTCTAAAAATATATTATAGGGTCAGATAACCAGTATAGTGGTATGAGGTTGATATAAATTTCATACTTAAAATAAAATATGGGAAACCTAAATGTATAGAGGAGGAATAAACACCTAGTGACATGATGTAGGGGGATTATACCATAGAGGGAATAAATAAATTCCTTAGTTATCAATGGATCTTTAGAGATGACTGATCATCCAAAAGAGAAACATTGAATGGTGAAAAATGGTTCAAAATTTTGAAATAATAAGATTAAAAATGTTGTAGTTATAAATAAGATATAGAAATTCAATTATTGTAATATAATGATTGAATCAATTTATCTAAAATATATTCACATGTATTTAATCAATATACCATTTGAATTCCACAAATCATTTTTTTATATGATAGTTTACACCTACAGTAGTTGTATGAGTCGACAATCATTATTAACTTTGATTTGGAGAAGTGTATTTACATTATATATCACAAAGGATTAAATACCATTGGAACGAGTCCCTTGTTTGAAAACGTTAGTGAATTATCTACGGATTAAAATACACATTATGGAAGTGGAAACATATGTTTTATGCTTTCATGAATAATGATTTATTCACAAGGATAAACTATAGACATTATAATTAACATAAGATGTTGAATCATAAGGATTATGTTATAGTATTACACATTATGAAATACATGTTATTCAAGGGTCTTGAGATTCAACATATTCAAAAAATGAATACTTTGTATCCCAGGATATTTGAAATGAAATATCTTATCCAAGAGATGAAAATATTAGGGATGTGGATATAGAGGGATATGAAATACAATAATCTGGTGTTATCCTAAAAGTATTACATATGGAATATCATTAATAGAATCATAGTGAATTGTTATAATTCATTCAAAAAAACAACTTTATAGACATATAAAATTATCTAATGAAAAAGTATATTAAATTAAATAGGTAGTTCAATACATGTGAAAAATACCACATTCCTCAGATATTATAATCAAAATGTATGAGATAGTATGTATGCAATTATATGTTGAATTTATTGGGGAACTAGTGATTAGGTTCCTTTTTACCCTGGGATGGATAATTGTGATGTTGGAATGTAGATCATCTGATACATTAAGGAGCCAGTAGAAATGGATTTTTTTTTGGGGAAATTGAAACACTATAAGGTACTGTTCATGTGGATTTCACTAGTAACTATAGAAAACATAAATGAAAAACAGGTTTGGTGTTTATAATTTGAGGATGATAATCTATATGTCATGGAAACACTCAAAGGTGACTCCATATATAATATAAGTAGATCATGTATTATAAAAAATATCTAAAAAGACGTTTGGATAGTTAAAATTATTTCAAAATCATCTAGTTTAAGAATCAAATAGAGAAATGATTTTTTATAGGAAGAGTTCAATCTAAATATCCAATAATATAAAAGTTAATATGAGAATGAATCACATTTATTTAAATTGCTTATAATAAAAAATATTTAAATGGGAATGGTGTTAGTGTTATAGAATCTCATGTGGAAGGAAAATCTAATATACATGTTCCAGAAGGTGTTAGTCTATGATAGTATAAGGTATAATTTTTCCTTAGCGGGACTCAAATAATGATGAAGAGGAAGGATAGAAAAATATGATTGGGAATGGAAGGTTAGTTTTTGCATCATTTTATAGTATTAATAAGTGTTTCATTAAGGAAATATGTAAGTGAGAGATTTGTGAAATTGGAAACTATCTTAGAGACCCAAAAATTTGTCTCGTCAAAAGATTAGAATCCATGATTTTTATAGGTATTTTCAATGATGTTATAATAAAAACCTAAAAAATAAAGGTCCAACTACTATAACATTGATAAAAATCCGATAGATATTCAGAATGGTCTTTGGGCATGATGAAAAATGCACCACTTTAGACCATTAAGTCGATGAATGAATAAGTTGAATGAAGATGTCAATGGATGGATGAACCCAAATTTCACATGATATTGAAACCTAGTTTTATGATAAGGAAACTCAATTAAATGAGGTGGGAAAAACTATTAATATGGATTATAATAATCTAAAAAAGTTTTACCAATGAAATTTGGGATTTTGTTGTGGTAATTCTTATAAATCTGGGGATATTAAATGTTTTCAGTGTTCTGTCATCAAAATAGGATGAATTTATGAATCATGTAAATCATGTAAATCTGTTTATCTATGTTTATCTTCCTTCATAAATTGAGTTTTTGAGAGAGTCTGTGTGAATAATTTTTTAATGGATGATTAGGGGACAATATGTCATTCTATTTATCGTGTATCAAGGCATAATGAAAGATTTGATAGTTGGTTTTCTATTAAACTATGAATTACTATAGGATATGGAGATTTGATGAAATTAAGGTTTATCCATATAGTGATTGAATTAGTTATTCTGTTTCCTTTTTCAAAAAAATTACTTTGGTAATTTCTTGAAGATACTTATTGGAATGATTGTTGTAAATTGATGTTTATGTAATGTAGTGAGCATTTGTTTGAGAGGATTGATTGCATTTTTTGAGAAGAAATGTTCTATGGTTTGGAGATGACAATAACAATAAATTGAATTCATGTTTCGTAGGCCTTAACGACCACTTTTATGAAATTAAAAACTATCTACAAGGATCAAATAGTATAAAATAAAATCCAATTTTTTACATGATTTAATTTGATAGGTTGTGGATCCCAAGAAAACAAAAAATCCAAAAGTATAGATTTTTTAAAATTAAAAAATTAATTTTCAACACTTATTGGATCATATATTATATCAAAGAACCATAACTAGGATTTTATGAATATTTAAAAACTAAAAGCATGTACTTTTTACTATGGCTACTTTGAATTCATGATTTTAAAATTATGTATTTGTATTGACTCTCAAAAAACCACACATGGCATGTTTACACAATCCGATGAAACCATGATTTAAACACTGATCCACAAATTTCATTTAAGAAACACACTACAAACACCCAACATATGGTCAATTTACCCATCCTACCCTAAAACCATAAATCCTAACTTCAAAAATAAATATGAATCCATAAATGGTGATTTTAAATTTATTAAACTCAAGCTAATTTAATTTACGAAATATAACCCCCTTAAATAACACATCCATATAAAATCCTAATTAAAAAAAAACAACTCACATGTGAAGATTCAAAACACACATCCCATACCCATCAAATAAAATTCTTACAACCCCTTATATACTAAAGAAACATTCATTAAGCCTCGATTAACATAATAAAATCTAAATGACCATCAAATAAATCATATATTAATAAAAAAACATAATTTCATCTTATAACAAACTATCTCAAAAACATATTAAATACCAAAAAAACTATTGAAATTATGATCAAATTTTCCTAACATCCCAAATACCATATTGAAAAAATGGCCTGAACCCAATTATACAATTCCACATAGACTAAAACCATTTGAAATGTAAAATATATGAGGCCATAAAGTTATTTTTAAAACCATTAAAAACATATCCTAAATCACGAAACTACAAATTAATCTTGAAACAAATCAAATTCAACAAAATAGGGGATCCTAAATAACATACATTGTATATACCATTATATGCCACACCATATATTGGATAAATAATATAAATAAACCATAAACAAACATTGCAACACAATCAATGTAAAAATAACTTTAATCCACAAAAATATAACGAGTGATAAAAATGATAAATCATGTAAATGATGTTTTATTAGATAAAAACCATTGTATTTAATATAATTTAAAATTTCAAAAATACAACTGATTTTTGTTAAATCCAAATATTCTAAACATTAAAATATTTCAAATTTATTTATTTAAAAAGGACTCCATAACTATCATAAAAAGTATTTTTGAATATTTTTGTTTGATTTTTATTATCTTACGAATGGATTTAAAAATGGAATAAATCCAAAAAAATATTAAATATAAAATAAATGATTTTAACTAACAATAAAAATACATTATCCAAATACATATATGTAGTATTTCAATAAAAAAATCAAAACCAACATTAATGTATTTTATTTAACACAATATAATAAATAAAATACTCATAACTCTAAAATAGATGTATTATTTTTAAAAAATTATTCATTATTTACCAATTTAAACTAGTATAACTTATTAATTAAAATATTTACCAACCATTAGAAAAAATCACTAAAATCTATAGAAATCAATTTCTAAAAAAATATTTATTAAAAAACTTTTATCCCTTACATCCCATAATGACATTTTTCATCAACCAGGCTAGGTCGCCATCAGACATGACGCCCGACCCGGTACGCGACATGGCCCAAAGGGCATTCCTGATCACCAAGGGCTAGAACAAGTGCCTAGATATGAAAACAAACACATGAGAATGATTTACCCAAAATAATAAACACAAAACAACTGATATGATACATAAATTAAAACCATAAAAATAATTACAAAAATGGCCCTAAAATAAAATGAAATTTAATGTTCTATAACAGGAAATAACATCCAGAAAATAACAACAACAAAATAAACTATATTTCTAACTCAAACCTCTATGAAACAAGAAAGGTGTGACATCCACAAGCCAGAAACACAAAACTACATGAGAAGACCATCAACAACCTGAACAACAATCGTTGAGTACAATCCCTCAACCTGTGAAACACAAAAAAAAAAGCATACATACACCCAAAGGTGTATGTTGGGTGTGATATATGAGCCCCGTAGGATACCACTGGGAGAATATTCCATGCGTAACCATTTAAACGAAAAATTCATTTTCCAGTAAAATAGATAAAAGGTAAATAAATGCTGAAATATTATTTTATGAAAACAATTTTTAATTAAAGGTTAATTAAATGATAAAAAATTTTAATATAAAAACTAAAAATAAAAAGAATTAAATACTTGAACACTTTTAATGAAAATAGGATTAAAAAAATCTGTTTCATATTAAAAAATTAAATTAAAACTCACAGACACAAAGACTTTTTAAAATAACCAAAGTGTCACACCGATGAGTGTGAAGTAACCAATGAGAACTAATATGGGAGAGGCCTCATGGGTGTTAGCTAGCTTGGGTCCCTAGATATTCATGTCTCGGTGAAGCGTGGCATTGAAACCACGACCCTCAGAAAATGTGGCTTAGAAACCAAAATCCTCATAAAACGTGGCTTAGAAACTACGAACCTCAGTCATTCATATGTTTAGTTAGTATCGCAATCGTCAGTCCTGCCGGTGAAACCAGGTCGAGTCAGCTCGAGAATACCCTCCCATTAGTCCTAGTTCAGCTTCCACGCTTCCTAGGATTCCTTCTTTGTGTTCAAATAAATTTTAATATTATAATAGGTTCACATCACATAAACAATCCACGCAAAACACCATGCGTGAGAAGATAACATTTACACCATCAATTATAATTTGAAAAATTCAAGATCTTATCAAATGTCCAATATATGCATAATATAAAAACAGGGTACTTACACACACCAGACCATCATTTGCATACCTAAATACCATTTTGAAATATTACACACACACAAACCTTATCTAAAAAAGTTCCACACCATTGATATAATTTAGTAAAACCTTTGAAAAATTTCATATAACAATCCTGAAGGGTATCACTAGTCTTGACACATGAAAACACACTCAAAATTCCCATTTTGAATTAAATGTACACACAAAATTCTTTTAGGACTTAATCTGCATCACTTAAACATTGATCTAAACCAGCATCATAGTTTTTTAAAAACACGTTTTATAATCAAGAAAACCACCAAGATAATTTATTTTGCGATTTTCAAGAATGTAGAATAAAATTAAAGGCAAGACCTTCTTCAAAACGTTTTTCAATACAAACACCTTTTTAATAATACATCAAAACATAATTACACCGTCCACACATCCTAACCCACAGAATGCATAGATTTAAAATCACTGATAAATAGTCCAAAGAAGTTTATCCCAATAAAATTCATCAATGTCCCTTAAACATTAATCATACTAATTAAATGCATAAAAAACACAGTCAAAAACACTTTCGCAAGAAGTAAACTACTTAAAAATGTTGATGAATTAATTAAATTAACAAACTAATCCAAAATAAAATTTATAAAACAATTTTCATAATATGTCGCATGAATAATAATACAAAAAATGTAATAAAAATCCCTCTATATGACAATGCATATTGATGATAAACAATAACACAATCTGCAGTGTTTTTATAATTCAAATAAACAATTTAGCATGGTTGTTCATAGAAAACACACATCTATCATTTAAATGAATCAACATCAATTAAATACTATATTCTCATTAAAAAACTAATGAATAAATATGCTATATTATTTTAAGATGAAAATTAATTCATCAACAATGGTCTACCAAAGAACCACCTACCTCAAAGTATAAATTCAAAAATCTTGTGTGAATAGTCAACCGCACCTAAGACTCACCACAAGTGAACTAAGTTTGACCATAATACAAAAAACCGAGTCAAAAGAGGATTCAATATTGCACCCTAAAAACATTATACTCACTAAAAAAGGAACAAATACTTAATTAAATGGAATGATTCACTTATCAAGAGGGGGTTTCTCACACGGAAGGAGGGTAAAGTGCTGGAGGTGTCGATGGGGATTTCACCGGCTATAAATGGAAGGTCGCGGGTCACGGGTGGTCCGGTGGTTGGTCAGTCCAAGTGGTGTTCTCTTGAGGGTAATCAGTGGTTCCATCGTTTGGGGTCGATGCTATTGGAGGCGACGAGGGTGGTCGGTCAGACGGTATGGTGGCTGAGCCGATAGACAGTGTAGATGAGGCTCGTCGGGAGTTGCGGGGTGCGGCTGGTCTGGCAGATGGTGCGCTGGGCTATAGAGGAGAAGGGGCGCAGTGTGATCGCTAGATGGGAGGACCGTTGGGAAAGGGGTGGGGAGTGTGGTGTTAGTAGGGGTGTACTTGGGTTTCACACAGAAGCCAAGGGATGGGGGATCTGATGGGAATAAGGGAGGTAAGGGAGAGGGAAAAAATAATAAAGAAAAGGGAAATAAAATAAAAAAATAAATAGATGGATAAAACACAAAAACAGGGGGAAAACCATACTAATATTAATAATAATAACAAACTTAAACAAGATTAATAATAATAAATAAATTAAATTAATTATCATCACTAATAATAATAATACTCAATAAAAATTAATAATATCCTCAAATAATAATAATATTATTATTATTATCATTAAAACAAAAATCATTATATTTTATCACACTTTTTTTAACACTCGTTTAATTTTATTTATACATTAATAATTCCATTTATTTAATTAGCCTCGTATCAGGCAGGCATGTGGGGAACGGGGTGAGGCTGCACGGTATCCCATGCGAGGTTGCATGGCTTCGACAGTAGCGTACTGAACACTATCACGACCAAAATGTTCATTTATCAGTGAAAAAGTGAAAAACCTTGTCAGGATCGAACCACATTACATATAAAAAGAAAAATAATAATTATAATAAGGTAAAATTATAAGATAAAAAAAATAGAAACATGATGCAACACAAAGTCCGGGTGAGAAAATTCTCCTCATCGTAGAGATTTCCGTCCCTAAAAATCCACAACTAAGGTTGAGATTCAAATAAGAAACATTTACCCCACCACGGTTCAAAAGGGATCCCCACAATCAACAAGAGAAAAGAGGAAAAATAATCGTTCTCAGATAAATATACTCAAAGAAATCGTCATGAAATGTTTAAAATGAATTTCAGATATTTGTCGCCTACCCCAAAGAGATAGAACCCCTCCAATTGACTTAACAAGGAAATGAACTTTCACATGAATATAAACCAACTTCACGAGCCGAAATATCTCAATCACTATTAAACAAAAACCACACCATTTATCTAGAATGAACAAACCTGGTCAAACCACATCCAAGGAACACTCTTATTACTTATCACCAAGCAATCTTTAGAAATAGAATCAAAAGGCCAACTAGGTAAAGCATGAAGGGTCTCCCCATCTTTTAAAACTTATTGACACTGAGACGATATAGGAAAACAAACTTGTGGAGGACCAGGTGGACTTCGCAAAATTTTTAATAAGGGAAAACACTAATTCCTTCCCGAGGCAATTGTGTGAGACCCATCGTGGGTCTCCACACCATTAGAACTGATAGAGGATACAAAACATTGAAAATTTTCCAACAGTGACCAAACAGCCCACCCCACGGGGTGGGGAGGGAGGGGCCCAACTACTGGGGCATCAAAACCACAACCACAAATATAAAAACATCTCCACATCCCTGTATGAGTACTATTCAACCTTGTGGCTGATTTACCCAATAGACACCATCAAAACCACTAAGAGCAATTACATTCAATGAGATGCCACCCCCAGGACATTAAGGTAATGAGATGATCACACCTTCTCATATCCACAAGAAACCCCACACACCCAAATGGGTCATTTGGAATGGAACCATAGGAAAAAATTTAATCCTCTCTCACCTTCAAGACAGCCAATAGTAATGGTTCTAGGGTTGCATACAATCTCTATTTTCTTGATCACATGGCATCTTTACTCAGAGGCCTATTTCTGGAGCACTAATGTTTGAAGCATCACCTATGTCGCAGTCATGCAATGAAGACTTTCGAATGGAGATCCTTCTTTTTAGTGCCACACGCAACCAGACTACAATAGAGACAACACCAACAAACACAACATACCCCAGCATCCAAATACTCCCTTACGGCACATCTTCTAAGATTGATGTTTAGAAGATACACATGAATCATATCTTCACCTTCACCAAAAACATCAAAAGGAAAGACACGCGACAAACAATCCCCTTTGAACATAAAAATTTAGAACTCCCTAAGAGGAGGACACACCCCTCTGAAAACAGTAATAACCAAAAGATTCTGCAAAATATGTCCTTACTCCCCAAAGAGGACTCACATTGTGAGGCATCACCAAACCTGACCCTTGTGGCCGATTGAAGCACTACACTCTTTTAAATATATCGGTCAGCACAAATAATTATGAACCACCTTCAACCTTCACCATTGGAATCCTTTTTCAATTTCTAGGGAAAACTTCATATGCAACAGGGTCAAACATCATACCCGACGACTCAGACAACTCAAAGAGATAGAAACTACCATCAACTCCCCTCGCATCTATCATCCTTCTATGAGAGGATCCTCTTAAACTAAAAGCATTATCACCCAAAAAGATAGAATCCTTTCTTAAATCAATTGGAGGGTCATCCAATGGAGAATTACCTATGGACGCACCTCAATCACATTCTAATGCTTTATGGGGGAGACCAAAAATCAATAAAGAAAACCATTAACCAAATAAATTTGGTCCAATGGTCGATACATACTGCAAGAGAACACTAAAATTGAAGAGGAATCCACTATAGGGGCTTCCCGAAGAACGTTTCGAAAGAAACCACTAACCAAACACATCAACACCATCATACAAATAAAAATTTAAAATCAGTACACAAATCATTCAAAAAGGATTCTCAGATCAAAACTCTTCACATTCAACACATCCCAAAACATAGGTAAATATAACATAATCAACAATTATTAAAACACCAATTTTTTTTCTTGAACAAACTTTTTGAAAATTAAAAAATCAGCTCGGTTTCACAAACACCAATGGTATCTCGTGGCTTCACACATTCATGTTACCATGCCACACCAACACCCACCTCATGTCTATCCAGAAACTCGTCCTATTGTACAATTAAATATTTATCTTTTCATATACACTCATACACATGGTTGTCCATGAGAACAACATGAATCAAAACCAAGCCATTATATTTTTCAAAACAAAACATTCAACCCACAATTTTAAAACCTTACACGTCATTTTTTTAAGTGATTCCTTTAGAATAATTTTTCACGGCCAAATAATTTTGACTAAAAGTATATATTTACATGAATGAAAAACAAAGAGACGAGGAACGACGCAAGAGGAGACTGGTGTCGGCGAGTGACAGAGACATATGGTTGGAAGTCATACGCCAATCACACCACCACCACAGAGAGTATTCCAAGACAGCGTCCCTAGATCCACATGGCTTGTCAGACCCTGTGAGCTCACTGGGACCACTAACTTGACTCCCTTTTCATTTCACTTAGAAAAGATTAACTGAAAGGTCTAATGACTTAGATAGATCTCATCAATCCTTGGTAACTCGTGTCCCACCATGAGGTGTACAGGATAAAAACTGTACTCGTAGCCAGGACATCGAGTCCCAACAACCTTAACTCTAATCTACCTCGACTCAATCCCAAAAGAACCCGTCCTAGGAGAGAAAACCCCTCTGATACCATTTTTTCATGAACAAGGATGGGTCATTATCCGACTCGGTGCCCGATGTGGTATGCGGAATGGCCCAAAGGGCATTCCCAATCCCCATAGGCTGGCACAAGTTCCCGGATATCAAACCTAACACATGGGAATGATTTACTAGACAAAATAAACACAAAACAACTAATAAGATAAATAAACTACAAATTAAAATAGAAAACCAAACATTTCCTTAATCTAAAATCAAATTTAAAGGTATACAACTTGAAACGACATCCTGAATGTAATGACAATGAAAGAAACTAGAAATCTACCCCAAATTTCTAAGAAAAAATAGAGGTGTGAGATCGACAAGCCACAAACACCAACCTTCATGAGAAGACCATCAACATCTTGAACCACCATCGTTGAGCACGATTTCTCAACCTGTGAAACACAATAAAAAACATACATACACAAAAAGGTGTTTGTAGGGTGTGATCCAGGATCCCAGTAGGATGCCAAATAGAGAATATTCCATGCATAACCATTTAAATTGAGAATGAATTTTCTAGTAAAATAGATAAAAGGGAAAAAATGATTAAACCATATTTGATGAATACAATTTTTCATGACATGTGCTTTAAATAAAGATAAATTTAAAGATAACAACTAAAATTACAAATAATTAAATACATGAAAACATTTAAAGAAAAAATGATTACAGAAAGTTGTTTCAAATAAAAAAAATTAAATTAAAAAAACACAAACAAACACATACATATTAAAATAACCAATGTGTCACACCGATGAATGTAAAGTACCCAATGAGCACTAATATGAGAGAGGCATCGATCATGTTAGGTAGCTTGGGTCCATATATCTTCATGTCTCAGTGAAGTGTTTCTTAGAAACCACGACTCTTAATAAATTTGTCATTGAATCCACGGTCCTACGAAAACGTGGCATTGAAACCGGGTCCCTTAGTCATTCATATGTCTAGTTAGTGTTGAAATCTTCAGTCCTACCAGTGAAACCGGGTCGAGTCACCTCTACAACAGTAGACCACTAGTCCTTGTTCACCTTTCTAGCCACCCAGGCTTCCCACATTGTTCTCAAAAAAATTTCAAGATCATTATAGGTTCACATCACATAAAAAATACAAGCAAAACACAACACATGACATGATACCATTTAAACAATCAATTATACTTTTAAAAATCAAGATCATGTCAAATTTCAGATTTATGAATGAAATCCAAACATAGTACATATACATATTGAACCATCATTTCCACTCTAAAATGCCATTTTGAAATATTATGCACACCCAAACGTTATCATAAAAAGATTCTCACCATTGATATAATTGGGTAAACCCTTTGAAAATTTTCATACGATAATCTAAAAGAGTATCACTAGGCTTGACACATGAAAAAACTATCAAAATCGCTATTTTGAATTAAATGCATACCCAAAATACTATTAGGACATAATCTGCATCTATTATATGTTGAACTAAACCAGTAACACGGTTTTATAAAAACAATTTTAATAATCAGAAAAACCACGATGATAATTTATTATGCGATTTCCAAGCATGATGAAAAAATTTTAATTCAAAAGCTTCCCCAAAATAATTTTCAAGACAAACACCTTTTTAATAATATGTAAAAACATAATTGCACCATCAACATTTCCTAACACACACAATGCACAGTTTTCAAAACACAGATAAATAGTCTAAAGCATTTTTTCACAATAAAATTCATCAAAATCACATAAACATAAATATAATCAATTAAATTCACATCAAAACTCAGTCAAAAGCACTTTCACAACATTTAACATACTTAAAAATTGTGCTATAATAAATAATTTATCATAATAATCCACCATAAAATTTATAATAAAAATTTCAGAATATGTCACATGAATCAAAATACAAAATAAATGAAACAAAAAATCAGTCTATGATTCAACACATATTGATTCTAAACCAAAAAAACAATCTTTATTGTTTTTAAAATGAAAATAATCAATTCTGCATGGTTGTTCACAGAACACATACATGTATCACGTAAACGTATAAATTTCAATGAAAAACTAGATTTACAATAAACAAACTAATGAATAAATACGATAAATTATTTTGTGAAGAAAATAAATTCATCAACAATGGTCAAGCGCAGAACTACCTAACACGAAGTATAAAATCCCAAATATTGTTTGAAACCTTGATCACACCTAATACTCAACCTCATCGAACTAAAATGGATCCTAAAACAAACCGCTGATTTAAAAGAGGATTCAATATTGCACCCTAACCAAACTTTATACGCGCTAAGAAAAGGAAAAAATACTCAAAGCAAATGAAGGAGGAACTAATCAAGATGGGGTTGCTCATGCGGAAGGGGGGAAAAGCACCGAAGGTGACACCCAATGATTTAGCCGAACATGATAGAATGGTCGCGGGTGGTGGGAGGTCCGGTGGTTGGTCAGTCTGGGTGTTGTTCGCCGGAAGTGAAGCTGGGGCGCCAGTGGTTGGTGTCGATGCCGGTGGAGGTTGGAATTGAGGTCAACTAGATGGTAGGGTGGCGGGTCTGGAGGACGATGTGGACAAGGAAGGTCGAGAGTTATGGGGTGTGGTTGGTCTGTTGAACGTTGCACAGGGGTACAAAGGAGAAATAGTGTAGTGCAATCGCCGGACGGGAGGACCGCTGGGCAGGGGGTGGCGATAGTAGGGGTGTGCTAGGGTTTTGCGTATAATCCAAGGGAGGGGATGAAATTCGATAGGAATAGGGGATGCAAAAGAGGTGGAATATAATAATGAAATTGGAAATAAAACAAAATAAAAAGAAATAGATGGAAAAAATCCCAAAAGAGGGGAAAACATACTAATAATAATAATAATAAACTAATAGAAGAGTAATAATAATAAATAAAATAGAATAATTTTCATCACAAATAATAATAATAATAATCAATAAAAATTAATAATAACCTCAAATAATAACAATATTATTACTATTATCATTAAAAAATCATTATATTTTATCACACTTTTTCTATGTTTTTTTATTTTACAACTCATTTAATTTTATTTATATATTATTAATTAATTTTTTTTAATTATTTTCAAATCAGGTACGCATGTGGGAAACTGAGTGAGGCTGCACGGTGACCCAGGTGAGGCCGTGTGACTTCGACAGCGACACAATGAACACTGTCAAGGCCAAAATGCTCATTTATCTGCGCAAAATCGCAAAAACCTAGTCAGGCTCGACCTGCATTTCATATAAAAAGAATAATAATAATTATAAGTATATAAAATTATAATATTAAAATAATAATTCGAAACATGATGCAGATAGAATTCCGGGTGTGATAACATTAAATTGTATCAGAAAGAGTGTTTACAAAAACTCTTAACTCAAACCATTCATTTTACATTATCTAATATCTGACATATTAATTATATATATATTTATAAAATAAAACCTTTTTAAATAAAACATAAAATTTATATTTTTTTATCATAATTGAAAATTTCAAATACCTTCCAAAAACTACTATATTTATAAAAAATGTATATTTAATAAGGATAAATGACAATAATAATTTTAAATAAATTTAATGCTCATACATAATTTATATAAGTGCATATTAATTCAATTTAAAATGATACCACATAAGTATAGAATACCAATTTTCCTCTGAAATCCCATTATTGAACCTTTTTAACAAACTAATTAAAATAATGACACTTTAAAATTTAATTTTTTAAAAATTATATTTTATTCCCTAAAATCCTAGAAAAAAACAAAACCTAAAATAAGAAATTTTACCATTCTAAAATAACAATATTAATTAAATAATACATTAAAGTTATTTAGTTCATTGATCATTTATAAGAAACCCAAATTTTTTATTATTTTGAAAATAAAATCATCATAGTCAACAAATAAAGGCTTCACAATGTTGATACATAACAAATTTCACAATTCATATAAATTGAATCATAAACCCATGTTTAATTATGTTCCCATTATGAAAATGTATTAAATATATGTTATGATTTTATTTAATGTCTATTAATATCATGAAAGACCCATCCTTGTTCAGACTATCCTAATAAAAATCCAAAATAACCACAATAATAAAAACCATCACAACATTTCAAAACAAACAAAAAAGAGAGACCATAAGGGACATAGAAAAATGAATATTGAGAAATAAACATTATAATATATATAACCATATAGAATGATCCTTATATAACTTTATGGTGTATTGGACATTTTATTTTCATATTTTTCAAATCATGGGCTAAGACAAACCACTATGGGAAAAAATAATTTAAAATTGAACCTTTGATTGGTACAAGACTATACTATGACTCGAAAATCCACTAGTAAAGAGTGTGGCTTTATTAATGCTATTTACTATATATTTCTAGCGAATCTCAAGGCCAAAAAATACTATCTCATTTCATATCAATAAAAAATCATCCAAAAAGATTTCTAATTTTTTTTACAAACTCTCTCATGTTTTCCCCAAACATGATCCATCTAACATATTACCTCAGGCACATTCTCTATGATTTCTAAATGATATCTACATGTGAAGAGGGATAAAATTAACTCATTTGGCAGTTTTCATTGAAATCAATAAATTTAATCCTTATATACAATTTAAATAAAATAGTAACAAATTATGAATGCATGATAATTTCAAATTTCATACAATAGAAATTCTAATATCTAATATAATGTTGTACAATATAAAAATAAATGAAAATAATATGTATGTTCAAAATGGATGATGAAATTCATGGAATTCCCTAAAAAAAGTTCTAATATCTATATGAGATATTTTTCTTATCAATATATGAATCCATGAAAATGAATATCAATTTTAACATAAATTAAAAATAAGAAATATATATAAATAAATATATATATATATATATATATATATTTGTGTTTGAATTTAAAAATAAACTCATTGGGTGAGTATAAACATACTTGGTTGGATTTAACCATTGTGTTCTATAATAATTCAAAATGTTGTTAAATCAATCATGCTATTTTGAGATAACAATAAACTTTCTCATCATTTATAAAAACAAAATTCATAAAAAAATGGACTATAAATCGTTTATTTAAGAATACAAGTAAAAATATACTAGTGAACCAAAAATATATAAGCACATAAATGAAATTAATAATTAAAATTATATAAAAGTATCATGGGTATATACATATGGCACTATAACATGGAAACCTAGGACCCTCATAATAAGACTATTATATATCCATATCCAACTATTTATATACTCCACTATGAATAGTATAATAATACACTAAATTGAATCCCATATCGAGGCATTTTAGAGTACGATCCATTAGGGAGACTAGGCTCATAAATAGGAATGATACACATCATAGGATCCCATCTAGTATTGACTATATCCAATTATGTTATTCATATTCAAATGATTCATGGTAATTCCTAAAAATTATATAAAACATCCTTCATTAATAGTTTCCTAGTCATCATTGAAAAATAATCATGTATGAATATCTCATAAGATTAGGGGAACTTGTGACTTGTAATGAAAGTATGTTAATATGTAAATTTAAAAAAAACACCCCTTTCACATAAAATCAATTCATTTCAACATTTAGAGAGTTATTTGTAAATTATAACACATTATATCATAAAAACACTTTTAATTAATTCATTATGAAAAAATGTAAGTATTATCACAATAACCATATATAATTGATATATACAACCACATTATTTATATATTTTATGAAAACTCAATCCATTTTAAGATTGGAAAATATAAAAATGATCAAAATATTATCATATAAGTATCATTTCAATCATATATTATAATTAATTTAGTTAATACCGAATTTATAAAAAACAAAAGGATCATCACTTTATAGAAGTAGTACGTAACCACCCACCATTTGATAATAATGAAAACAATTTATCAATAAAATTAATGTCATTGAAATCATTAGAGAAACATACCAATCAATAAGTAATCAGCACTATGTTTTCTTCAAAAGGAAATGAAAATTTATTATTCCCTTAGAATATAAATTCTCATCATATAGTGATATGACATTGAAAGGTTGATAAAAGGTTGTGTATGAACCATCATGTAATTATTTATTCACCACAACCCAAATCCCTATTTACATTTAAATAAAAAAGACATAAAAATACTTAATTGAAAGGAATAGTGAGAAATTATTATCAACAAGTGATGAAATGTTATAACCGCTGCCAATGGTGTGTAATAATATCATAGAATCCTCTTCTGGATTCCGTTGGTAAATCCATTCCATAATGTGGGTTTTTTATTTTATGGTGAAACACCATAATGTATTTCCTAAACAAATTTTTTATGAAATATGATACAGATAATAAACATGGAAAAATAAGTGTATGAATGAAACATTGAAAACCATTCTTATAGATTTGGATTTACTTGGAGAATGAAGATGAATGGGATTTTTAAGGAGAGGATGAGATAGAAACCTTCCCCTCATGCATGTTAACCCCAAGGGGAAGGATAAAATGGATTTAGTCCCTTTTTAAATAAAAAAACTAGAATAGAAAAAATTACAAAATACGACAGCAACACCATTAAAATTTTTCATCACTTTCCGCAGATTATAAAATTTTAATTGTTATATTAACTTACACATTATTATTTTTAAAGGATTACATTTCAATTAAAATTATATTTTAAAATAAATCCAAAACCCTATTTTAATAACATATAAATTAACACACCATTTAGAGTAAACCAAAAATAATCCTTAAAAAACTTTTATGGTACTATATTCCTAAAAAATACAACAAATTAATCTGTATTAAATGTAATAAATTTTTCACATTTTTATTATAATTACAAATGTTTTTTAATTAATTCATTTTAAATGTGTATTTTACATTATAAATAACCATTTTGGTAAATTATAATTTACCAATATTACTATCAATGTGTTATGAGTGTTGTGTTGTACACCATAGGGTTTAATGTCGTCTGTATATAGTAAAATAAGGATAATTTATAACTCATTCAATGAATTGGGATACATGTTATCAATTTTTTCCCATATTGGGGAATCTTTTTGGTGTTTATGTTTACGATTCTCAACTAATATAACTATATTCAATGATAATTAACATGTAACCACTAAAATTCCATATAGTAATCCAAATATAGGAATAATTTGAATATACCCACCTTTTTATGGAAATTAATATATTTTTATTGTATTATGATTTATCACACATAGGGTATTTATAAATATATTCTTACTCCTTTGGTCATAAAAATTTTTCATTATAGAAAGATTTTATTTTTTCAGAAATTGTAACCATGAGAAATTTGTTTTTTCAAAATTTTATGTTAGAAATGGAAGCTCGCAGTTATTCAATATCTTATCATTTAAATTACATAAAAGATATGTGAAACTAAATTAACTCCATACATTACATTCATTTTGGTTATATAGATTTATTATTTGGGATAGTTTTTTATATTTCATTCAAAAATTGTGAAATGACATATTTTCACATTTCATAAATCTAATTTTTTTTAAAATAATTATATTATTTTTTTCAACGACTATTATCATTTCTACATATAATTATACATCAACCCATATAATTTTTTTGATAATATATAATCTGTTGAATGAATTTTGATTCCTAATAATAAATACATTTATTTATTTATCCATGTTTATTATATCATTTATAACTTCTATCAAAATGATAAAAGATCAATTAATGTTAAAGTTTATCTATACGAAATATTTTGGAAAAGAAACAATGTAGGGACATATATGTAATTTCCTAAGGGTCATTTTCATGGTCTATTAAAAATTTGATGATGACTTTGACACCATCATAATACTCCATCGTAATATGATTATCATAAATCCATTTTTCATTCATATTCACCATATTTGAATCAAATAAGTGAAAAAAATAATCCTAAAATAAAATTATATCCATAATTAGTTATTAAAAATATTTTAAAAGTATATAAAAATAATATCAAAAAAACACACAAACAAATATCTGTATTTGTGGGTTTTAAACTTTTATATATACCAAAATGTGGTTATTTTCATAGATTTCTTTGTGTGTGTCCATGTGTTGTCTATGTATATATATTTTTTATATAATATTTTTTAATATATGTATATTATTATATTTTTCATGGTACTATATATATATATAAACAATTGAAAACATAATGTATACATGTCTGTATAAATTTTAATATATATGTGTGTGTGTGTTTATATATATGTGTCTGTTTTGATATATAAATATATATATATAAACAAATAAAATTTATATGAAAATATATATATTAATATTTATATGTATGTGTGTATTAAATATAACATTAACACACATATATATATATATATACAAAATCAAATAAAGAAATCGTATGTATATATGTATGTGCATATATGTGTGTGTGTGTAACTGCACATACAAATTACAAAATTTTATGTATATATAAAAATATAAATAATCATTTACATAAAAAACAATACACCTTTATCATAAATAATGAATTATGGTTGGATTAGTAATGATTTTAGAATTATATTTTAAATATAAAAAATATGGAAACAAAAACTATTAGAATGTAGTTCAGTGAGTTGAGAGGGGGGAGAAGGAAGAGGAAATGTATTAGGTTATAATATTAAGGTATTTATTATAACTATATGTTAAAAAATTGAGAAATTACATCATTTTTATCTTTAATAATGTTCAAGAAAATACCTAACCTTTTTAAAGAGGATTATTTTATGAAGTTACATATCATCAATGTGAAATTTACCCAATCATAACAATATATAGTATTCATTAAAAACTATTGAAAATAAACAAGAGATAATAAAAATGGATAAGAAGTTAAATATTAAAATATTTATTACATAGGATCTGAGATTTGTTTGTGAAAAAAAATTATTTATTAAGACATCTAAAGTGTCGATGTTTTCAACATTGTTAAAAATATGTTTCTTTTATTGGCGCAGATAGTGGAGGGGTGTGTTTTCATTACAAATTTATGCGTTATAACAAGTACCCATGGACCAGCATAGGGGCACCATGTGCCTCCAAAAAATTCCACTTCCCCCATAGTGTAAATTTTGAATCAGGTCGAGTGAGAAAAAATTCAATCCCCTTGACGAATACATTGTTATGATGTACTATTACCACTGTTCTGTTGGATTTTCATGTTACGTATTGATATATTTATAATTCAATCTAAATTTTTTTATGTGTGTATGTGGGTATATATATAAAACTAATGAATATATTTATATTTATTTTCGTATACGAGTATGAATTTATTTAAATACATAAACCAATATATATATACTTATATATAGTTATATTGTAAAATATATTATTATGATGTATTTGAATACCTTAGTAAAATATTTTATTTGAATATATAACTTTTATAATGTATTTAAAATCATTATAAAATATGCTCACATCTTAATAACAATTTAATAATATTTTTTTCATAACTAAACTAAAAAAAATTATTTTTTATTCTGATAATATATATACATATATATATATGAATATAAGATGTAACTATATTTTAAATATATTTAAATATATATTTACATATACATAAAATTTACATATTTTATTATATAGATATATAATTATAAATATATATATATAAACACATCGAAATTTATAATTATTAGTATATATATATATATTGAAAATTATAAAATATGTAAATAAATATATAATTTTATATATGATGTTTTTTCATAAATTTATTTATTTATTTATATAAATATTATTTAAGTATTTTTTAATATACATATGTAATTATAATTATATAGATAGAATTAAAATAATGTAAAAAATGTTAATATATATATATATAATTTTTCTAAATATAATATAATACATATATAATATAAATTACATTTTAGTATATACACACACACACACATACATATGTTTATTTAAAAAATATCATATATTATTGGTGATAAAAACGGCTATTAAATGTCTTTTTTTAGTGGTTAGAAAAAATTTACATTGAAGAGGCCCCTTTATCAGTGGTTTAGAAAAGCTATCATTATAGTTAACAAAATTTTTTCCAATAATTTGTAGAATAAATTTATTAAAATTTCACTAAATAATGGAAAATATTATCTATGGGAATTCATAATGTTTCAATATGTTCACACATTTGAATTAAAAAAATTAATTTAATATGTTAAAATTCATTGTTATATCATTTGGTTCATGAGTTGTATTTTTAATCATGCTTCAATGTGTTGTTATTTTACATGAATTTACTATTTATAAAAACAAACCATTTTTTGGAATATAATATTTACATGATTGGTGGTCATTAATACAAAATCAAAAATATATATTATTCTTTTTTCCTTTTTCTAGGGATATTGTTGACCATAATTGAAATAATTTTGTTGGAAAATTTTATCTTTTTATTTGAAGAATTGGTATGACAACCACAAGTATGTGTTTATCCTTATAACACCATAGTCTAATAACTAGGTCCAAACCAATGTGCTATATGACCTCATGCATACCTCCCCATAGGCAAAAGGCTTCTGACTAGATGTGAGAGTATATGTATGTTAGTGGGGAGTCTATGCCAATAGTATCATGTAATTACTCAAATAATAAATAATAAATGTAATAAATAAATAGAGTGATATGTGTCAAATAAAATATATCATATATTTCATACTATAAATAATCAAACAAACTCCCATGGTGGTAAACCAGACAAGAGTATATGTATTATAGATTAATAAATAATTAAATTATGGATTCCCCATGAGTGTTTCATTATCCACCAATATCTCCATGATCTATTGCTTTGACATTATCCCTATTCCCCTTTATCTTACTCATATCCCTATACATGAATTCTTCATGCGCATCAAGATAGTTGTCCAGTATTGGAGTAATAAAGACCAACCTGACCGGACCAATGTTTTTTAACTCACATGATTATGTAAATAAATTCTTTCCATAGAAAAACATTACATGAAAAAGTAACACAACAATCCAAAAATGAGAAACCATGTCACCACCAAGACATTAAATGTTTCAACCACACATGATTCACCTCCATTAAAGCTATAATCTAAAGATATCATTGGTCATCAAGAACTATCCATGAGGCTAGTAAAAATCCAGATCAATATCATTTGTGCATAGTACTTGAAATCTATTAGGCATCAGGTGGGTATTGTTCTCATCGTCCACTAGGAATAAAGTTATTATGCAATTAAACATCTATTATACATCACTTAACATTCTTCTTAGCATTTTATAGGCATCAGCTGTATCACACGATATCTATTTGAAATCATTGTACCAATACCATATTCATCAGTGTAATGTCACCATCTTCTCTTGTCATTCACACTACCCATTGAGATGATAAACATGTTACAATGATCCACATTCTCTAGGAACTAATAATAAAACCTTCAGATAAATAGGTAATAGGGTATACTAATCACTAAATCACAAAAAATAATCATGAGTAAATGATGATACATATAGTAAATGTGATGAACATAAAACAAAAATAAGAATTCTATGAATTTATTCTTTGAATAAATAATCGTATAAGGATCTCACATTCTTCACACACACCCACATGAGATTATAATCATGAAAGACTAACATTTATTCCTAAAAATGAATTAAATCATGGAAACAAGTGAGAAAAAGAGTCCAAAAATGGAAGTAACATACTACCTCAAGAATTCTTATGTGAAATTCATAGTATATCATAGAATCATTACTCAAAACACATCTACATATTCATCAACTAGAAATGATCACCAAGTATTATTAAAACTCATTTAATTATTATTTTTCAAAATAATTAAAACACCACATGAGATAATAGATTCTATCTACAATATAATTTCAAAATTACCTATCAACATTTTGACATGAGGTGACATTTTCTCCTTTGTAAAAATAGTATTTTACAGAAAATAATAATTTTCTCTCACTTGAATAATCCTAAATATATTTGATATAATAATCCTTTTAACACATTGATAATTTCCTTGATATTTTCATTTAATAATTCATAATCCTTATTTTTTTTATTCTTAGGATAAACTAGATTTAAATTTTTCAAAAAGAATAATACATAGAAAAATATTCCATTCATAAATTTTTTTCTCATGAATAGAGGAGATGGAGAGTTTTGTCAATCTTGGGAAATAAAAAATTAAACATTTTTCTATCAAGTAGTCCTTCAAATTTATGATTTTTTGGGTTTTATGGACACCATAATAAAAATAAAGGATTCAAAACCAATGATACTAAGGTTTCAACATTTTGGAAGTAGGATAGCCATTTGGAAGCCATCAATATTTAAAAAAAATTTAATTTAAAATTTAATTTATATTTAAAACATATCATGAATGTGGAGTGTTTAATTTCACTTGCATAATTAATTTTAAACATAAAAGAGTAAAATAATATTTTTCCATAATTTTATGGCTTAAAATATATAAAAACCATGTTAAAGGGTAAAGCTAGGAGTGAAGAATGTAAAATAGAAAAAAAAATTACTAAAAAGGGTTCTATATAAGGGAAACATGGTTTTACCTCTACAATGCTCCAAGACACAACATGATGGTTTGTATTTACCCTTATGAACCCGGTTTAATGTAACGACCCAAAATCTTACAAATAAAATTCCCATTGTGACTAAATTAAATTCACATTTATTATTATAGAAAAAATTTGAACTTATATGCTTTTATTGTATCCTATACAATTTAAAAGACTTTTAAAAATCATTACAATTTATAATATATCCATTGAAGTTTTATCATATGGTTAATATAACTATAGGTTTTTGAAAAATCCAATTGACACATAATAAAATAAGTAATGGGCTCAACCAGAAGGCTACTGCCATATGATGAAAATTTATTGAATATTCAAAGGGGAATAAAATTACTAGTATTTTAACTTCACTAATCCGAAGAAAATAGCCAATAACTAAATAAATTTTAAAACCTATATGGGAGAAGTTAAAGCTCATCAATATCATGACACAAACTCTTTATGTTGAACCACCCAATGAAAATATCACAACCATACACCTTAACCTTTAAGAGTTTTATTATTCAATAAATGGATATGTATCATGTTCCAAATAATATTAATGTGTATATTTTTCATTCAATATAATTATAGTTATATTTACATCTAATTTTTTTCTTTTTGAAATGGTTTTTTATTTTGATATAACAAAAAAGACATATTATTTTTTTAATATTATATTTAAATTAATACATTATATATTTATGAATTCATGTATTTTAAGAACAAATTATTTTTTATAAAATGATACAATATAATAATTTTTATTATGTAAATATGATAATATAATTTTCAAGAAGTCAACAATTATTAAATAAAAGGGTTCAAAAATTATATTTGTCCAAAAAAATATCATTTCTCAAAAATGTATATTATTTCTTTAAATGTAAAAATTCAAATATTTATAATTTATTTTTTAAAAAAAATATTTATTTTGGAATAATCATATTGAAATTTTTCACCATCAAGTTATTCAAAATTTTATGAAATATTCAAATTTTGTGTAAAATTTATACATGTTGTAAGTACACATTGTGTATTATAACATAATAATGATCGAAAAGTGAAGATATAAATTCTATATATGGTATTTTGGACCAAATAAAATTTTTAAATTTAATGTAATTTGATTTTGGGGTTATTTGGTTAATTTTATAAATCCTTTATGAATCCTCCAAAACCAATATATAATTTTATTGTATTAAAATAAATTATTAATAAAAATAACTCATTTTGAAATCCATAAAGGTAAATTTTATTAATATGTGATCGTTTACTTATAATATGTCGAATAAAAATTATCTTTGTTAGAATATGTGGGGAAAAACAATTGGAAGAATTTTGGTTTTGAATATGTTATTATATAGATTCTAAATCATTTTTCTGAGAAATATTAGTGAACTATAATGTCACATAAATATATTACTTTAAATTTATTTTTAATCTAATTTCCATTGTTTCGTTGTTTTGGGGGTTTCCTATGCATTTTTTGAGAAATGGGTGAGTTTTCATGATTTGGGGCAAACCATAAGCCTAATTCCATATTTCAAAATAAATTTTGATTCCTTTATAAGTCCTTCGTTTTTCTACATTGTTCATCTATTCCCATTCTTACATGGAATACCCTAAGCTATTAACACCACCAAATTAACATGGACCATTTATAAATCTATAATCATGGTGGATTTGAGTTCTTATTAATTGTATTGGGCCTTCCTGAAAGCCCATTTCCGGCATTAAAAATATTGTTTAATTCCTTAATAAATCATTCATTTTTTACTTTTTTTGGTTATTCCAACTCTCACCCGATTCCATGTACATAATGCGGGCCCCCATTATCTCCTACCCAAATTTGGAGATCAATAGAATCTAGAAATTAGGAGAGAATACTTTGGATTTCACAAATCACCCATATTAGAAGAGGTAAATTGATCATTTCATAAATCCTTTTATTTTTAATCTAATCCAACCAATCTATTTCTAGATTATCTCTTCATCCTTGTTCGAACCTCCCATAAATTTTTTTAGCTGTTTGAAAATTCAGATACCGATAGATTTTGGGCTGTTTTGTTAAAAATTGTTTTGGGTATGTTTTTCTCTCTTCAATTCATTCTTCAATTTAGGGTTTCCTCCATATTTCATAAAATTCTAGAGTTCCAATAAGTTAGGGTTCATACCTTGGAGTTTATTCAGTGTATTGATGGTTAAATATTATAGTTTAGGGTTTGTTTTCACTTCATTGTTGTGAGGCAGAGGTTCTACTGAGGTTTCACACCAAAATTCAAGGGATTTGACTCAAAAGGTAAGTGATACCATGTATAACCATTTTATAATGAGTTATAATTCTTGGTTTTTTAATTTAGTATGCTTCAATTCTGTTGTGTGTGGTGTGAAACATATTTTTGATAGATTTGGTTATGTGTTAAATTTTATAGTTTCATTTTTTCTTGGAAGTTGGTGCTTTTCATGCGTGGCTGTGGTGGAAATGTTTGGGGGTATTTTATAACATATTAAAGAGATTTATTAGTTTTTAAAGGGGCTTAAAATTATGTTTTGTTAATTGATTAATGGAATGTGTTCCTTGTAAAGGGTTTTTTGAATGGGTTTAATGTGTGAAACCTAGTTGTACTTCTTGAACGTTATTTGGGAAAACATGTGTTTTTTCATGTGTACCATTTGTGGTATTGTTTGAGGTATTTTTTTAACACATTGGGGTGGTTTAATAAATTTTTTAAGGGATGAAAATTCTATTTTGGAATGTTATTGGTATGTTTTTGGTTTTTAATGATGGTTTTGAAATGGGTTTCTTATGCAAACCATGGGTATACCTCTTGGGTTTGTTTTATGAAAATTGAAAATGATTTTATAAGTTACACAAAGTTTGAAATGGTTTATTATATAAGTTTTTGGTGATAGTATGTTCTTAAAATGAGTTTCTGAAACATAAAGTGGTCAGTTATGTTTTCAAACTTTTTGGCCATGTTTTGTAATTTGTCGAGGTGATTTTTTAAATTGTGACGTGGGTTTGAAATATGTTTCTAGTCTGTTTTGTGTTAGTGTGGTCTGGAAAATAAACTTTTTTTATGAAAAGGGTATTATTTATCATTTGAGTGGGCTATTATGTGATGTTTAGCATCTTGGGAAATATTTTATAAAATTGATAATGGATTTCTTGAATTGTGAAAGATTTGAAAAAAGTGTTGTGGCCTATTTTTGGTGTGAGTATTATTTCTAAATGCATTGGAATGAAAAAGTTGATTTTTATACATCTGTGATGCACATGTGATATTTTTGTTGAACTTGTGAAGTGGAAATGACATTTGAATGTAAAAAATATATTTCTTAACTTTTTAAACATATTTGAGCGCAAGGGAAACCCGAGTATCTTGGTGGGTGGACATGTACTTGTATGCTAGTGAATCTGTGGGGTTTGGACTCAATTTCACATAGTAAGATTGATGCATCCAAACTATCTAAAGAATGATGATGATGATTGGGGATCATTAGGTTATCTTTATGTTCCCTAATATTTGCTCATGCATGAGAATGAATATTTTGATGATTACTCTCACCGAGATACGAGGTACCTGGGACCCACAACGAGCTAGAGCCTAGGGGTTATTTATTATTTATTATGCTCATTAGTTACATTGTGGCTACCATTGTTATATGTATGGTTTTGTGTAAAATCTAGTAGTGTTGACATTATCTTTAAAAGTGTTTCTTCTTAATGATAGCCCACTTGTAAAATGTTTTAATTTTTTAAGTTGCAACTTTTAGAAAGTGTAACTAGCATTTCCTGTTTATGAAAACATGAAATCTTTTCGACATTAAATGTTTTTCACATGGAATCTCTTTGTGGTGTAATCCTACTAGGCATTGGATCCCACACTACATACACCCTTGGGTGTAATTAGACTTGGTAATTTTTTTATCACGGGTTGGGTACAGTTTTTATTGCCAGTGGTTCTGGTTTCTAGCAGGTCCCTAGTGGTGAAGTCTTGTGGAGATAGCTTGAGGGATGTACCCCTTTCCATGATGATTTAGGTGAAGCTTAATTTTGTTTTTGTACCTTTTTTATTTTCTTGGTAAGTTATTTTTAAATATCTTATTCAGTTATAAATTTTTGTAAAATATCTTTTGGTTCAAAAATTCTTGATTTATTTTATTAGATTCATTTGTTGTTTAATGTTTATAAACTTGGGTAAATCGTTCCCAATTATCATTTTATGATACATGGGAAATTATTCCAACCCGTGGGGATCAGGAACACTCTTCGGGACTTGTCACAGGCTGGGTTTTGTGATGGTTTTGGTGGTGACTAGATTCGGTTCGTGAAAAAATTGTATCAATTGTGGTTCATGTTAACTCTTTGGGTTGTGTTATATGGGGAAAATTCGGGATAGTATAGAGTTAGGATTGTCAGGACCTGGTATTTTGGTTATGGGTCATGTTCCTAATACCCACACCTCATGAAGGGATTCAATTCACTAGGGGAATTCTCTACTTATCTAATTCCTTTGGTTTTCTTCACTTGATGATGATTAGGGGAAATGAAAAGAGAGTTGGGATAATGGTCTGAGTGAGCACACAAGGCCTGGAAATACATGTGGATCCAGGGATATTACCTATAACACTCTCTTTTGAGGTGATTTGATTGGAATATGGATGCCATCAATATGTCCAAGTCACCCACTAAAACTAGTTTCCTCTGTCATTGTCTTCTGTTCTTTATTTTTGATATCGCATAACATTGGTTTTAATGTGACTTGGTTTTAAGAAGTTTAATTTTTTTAAATAATTTTTAAATAAAGATGGAATTGTTAGATTTATTAAATGGAGGAACTAAATTTTTAGAATTTTTTTGAAATGGAAAATGGTGTGCTTACAACTCTTTTGAAATAAGAAACTATACTAAAGTAGTTATTGGAGAAGTTATTCCAATAGAGTTTTCAAAACTATCAAAGGGTTTTAAAAGGGATGAGAGATTATAAAATTGATGTGAATGAAATGAAATAGAGTTCTTATGTAAATGGTTTTGTCTTTTGAACGGTTTAGTAATATGTGAATTGGGATTTTGATCTCCTTGTTAGCGGTTTTGAGAAAAAAGGATGTCTTGGTTGACAATTTTGGTTTTGAAAGGTGGAAGGAACTTTTGTATTATCTACTGGTATTTCTCTGATAGGAAACATGCATGAGGTTATAAGGGATGGTGGATGGTTTATGTCATGACTGTATGAGTACCGAGATTGATATGAGGAGGTTTCCTAGTGTGGCACAAAAACATGCATGTATGAGGCCCATGGTGTACCATTGGTGGATATGCTTACCACTAAACCATTTGTTTTCAGAAAAATGTTTTTAATGAAAAACATGATGTCTTGATGATTTTTTTGGGATGGTGTATATTATGTGTTTTTTTGAATGTTGATGTTTTTAGATTTTTTAGCCTAATAACCCCTTCTATTCGAAATCTGTTTTGGGTTTCTGTTTGGTCGGTATGCTGGGTAGAAGGACATATTAGTAGTCTCTTCCAAGAAATGTTTCAATACACTGTTACAGTGGATCCATTCAAGTGTTTGGATATGGTTTGTGGAATGTATTTGACCAACGGAACATCTTTTTTGGGTCCTTAGGTTCTCTTATTGGATAAGGTACTCCCCATTAAGGGTTAGTCCATCACCGATGTGCAACCCAAATTATTTGTTATTGGAAAATCCTATAGATTATCAATATAAGAAATTGTTTTTTTCAAGATCTGTAGATTGAGTCCACACCATTGCCTTTCATTTTTTTTCTAATCATTTTATAGCATAGGATTTGTCGTGGATGGTTGAAAGATTCCTTAGTTTCTTAAGATTCTTGGTTCATTGAAGTTGAATGCATTCTAGGGTTGTTAGTGTGGATGAGTGCATGGATGGTTTCTAAGAGAGCCTCTGGGTCCTTCGTAGTCTCTTCGACGCATGAGTTCACATTCAACTAATAGTGTGGGAAATATGGTCATGATTGACTATAATGGCCACTTTCTGGAATTCTATGATTTATGGGGATGTTGTAAATGGTCCCCCTAAATGAATTTTTTCTATCACTCACATTGGTCATGTTTAGTGACATGTTGTGATGTCCCATGCCCATTTTATTGTATATGTGACGTTGTAAAATATTTTTTTAGTCTTTATTTGGTTATAATTATGTCCCATTTTGGGATATCTTGACATCCTTTGTTTGGAGGACGGTGTTTCTATATATCCTTTCAACTTTCTGTTTCTCATCCGAGGAAAAAAGGGTTGATGTGTGTGCATCTTTGAATCACTATCATTAGTGAAATGTCGGGTTAGGCTAAAGTGAGTTTTGGATTGTGTGTTGTCTTGGTAAACCCATCCAGGTTCATTGTGATGTTTTTTGTATCACTAGAAGAAGGTGTTTTGTTTAGGGGTATCCAAAAACGAACTATGAGACTGAAAATGCTTCAATCTTTTGATCTCCAGACATTGGTCCTCGAGAGAAGATGGCGCGTAGTCAGGGGAAATCCCAGGGCCATTTAAAACCTTGTACAAATTATTATCCTTAGTATGAAGGATGGGAATAATTTAAACCTCTGGTTTATTCATTGTTGAGAACATAGTTTGTGCACGATTAGTAGTGGTCATGTGCTAGGAATCCATGAGGAAAGAATGATCCCCATGGTTAGTGCACGATTTCCCAAACCCTACAGACTAATTGTGAGATCGACCTAGCTTTTTAAATTTTGGGGACTTTCTGTGCCTTCCCATGCTAGTTGTTAATATGGTATGTTATTTTGGGGGGGATACCCAATATGAGTCTCATGTGTGTTATTTTGGAAATTTATAATGGGAGTCTACTCCCTTGTACCAGGAGTCCATTCAGGCCTCCCCCTGTTAGTGTCCCGATTCTATTTCTTGAAATTTTGAGTTATCTCTTATGGTGGGGAGGCCATTTGTGTCTCCCCATACTAGTAACTTATATTAGTCCCTGGTCATGGATTAGCAGTAGGTAGTCCTATTCGGAGCTATCTATCTACCAACACATTCCTTGGGTAAAAGTTGGGAGTGGAGAACACCTAATGGTATGGTTAATACAAGTTATGTGTAACCTTGTTCGTTGTTGATGTTCGATTGGGTAAAATGCCAGAATCCTACTTGGATAGTGTTTGACGAGTTTTCTTTTGGGATAAAATATTAATATACATTATTGTTTCATTAATATTGTGTATGTTTGTTTTTTGAGATCATTCCCTCCTTAATATATCACTCGAGGTGTTTTGGCCTTTAGGGTTGAACCCTGGCAAGGGAGTGCCTCCTAGTTTCACATTTGGGTTTGGTTGTTGTTTTGGCCTTACTGTGGCTTTCTGTGGTGAAAATAATTAATTGTGTAGAGAATTTTCAGATAAATACATTACATTAAAGGTGTATTTAATTTAATTTCCATTAATTATTTATTGTGGGGTTTCTTATTTATTTTTTGAGAAATTGGTGTGTTTTCATGATTTGGGCCAAACCCTGAGCCCAATTCCAGATCTAAAAATAAATTTTTATACCTTTATAACTCCTTCAATTTTCAACATTTTTTATCTATTACAATTTCTATATGGAATCCCCTCACCTATGAACACCAAAAAATTAATTTGGACCATTTAGAAATCTATAATCATGGTGCATTTGAGTTTTTATTTAAGTAATTGGGCCTTCCTGAAACCCCATTTCCTACATTAAAAATATTTTTTTTAATTTTTTAATAATTCATTAATTTTTTATGTTTTTTAGTGATTCTAACTGTCACCCTAGACCAATTACCTAATGTGAACCCCATTCTCTCCTCCATAAATTCTTTCATTCTCCTAGGGGGTTCCTCCATATTTCTTAAATTTATAGACTTTCTAGAAGTTAGGCTTCATACCTATGGGTTGATTTGGGGTATTTTTAGTAAAATATTATTGTTTAGGGTTTATTTTCACTTCCTTGTGGTGTGGCGGTGGTGCATTTGATTTTTCACACCAATATACAAGGGCTTTGACTCAAAAGGTAGGTGATTCCATGAATAACCATTTAATGATGAGTTATCATTCTTGTTTTATTAATTTATTATGTTTTGAATCTATTTTATATGGTGAAAAAACTAGTTTTGATGGATTTGGTTAAGTGTTGAATTTTGTAGTTTAATTTTTTCTTGGAATTGTGTGCTTTTCATGCGTGGCTCTTAGAGAAATGTTTGTGTGTATTTTATTACATATGAATGGGATTTATTAGTGTGGAAATGGGATGAAAATTCGTTTTTTCAGTTCCTTAATGTCATGTTGGAATTTTAAGGGGGTTTTGAATGGGTTTAATGTGTGAAACCATGGTGTAATTCCTGAATGTGATTTGTGAAAACATGTGATTTTTTCATGTGTACCTTTTTTGGGATTAATTGATGTATTTTTATAACACTTGGGGGTGGTTTAATAAATGTTTTTAGGGATGATTTTTTTTGTATTTTTATTGGTATGGTTATGGTCAAGAATGAGGGTTTTGAAATGGGTTTTGCATACAAAACATGGTTATAAATCTTGGGATGGTTTTATGAAAATTGAAAATAATTTAATGAGAAACACAAAGTGTGAAATGGTTTCTTATGTATTTTTTGGGTGATAGTATGTTCTTAAAATGTGTTTTTGAAACATAATGTGGTCAGTGATATTTTCAAACATTTTGGTAATGTTTTTTAATTTGTCGTGGTGATTTATGAAATTATGATGTGGGTAAAAAACATGTTTTGGGCTGTTTTGTGTGAGTGTGATGTGAAAAATGTACTTTGATTCTGAAATGGGTATTATGTAACATGTCTGTGGGTTGTTATCTGACGTTTATCATCATGGGAAAGATTTTATAAAATTGTTAACAGATTATTTGAATTGTGAAAGATGTGAAAAATGTGTTGTGGTCTATTTTTGGTGTGGGTGTGATTTCAAAATGCATATGAATGAAAAAGAAGTTTTTTAGACTTGTATGGTGTATATATAATTTTTTTTTCAACTTGCGATGTGGAAATGATATTTGAATGTGAAAAGTATATTTATTAACTTGTTGAACTTGTTTGCGCACAAGGGAAAACCTGGGTATCTGGGTGGGTGGATGTGTACTAGTATACTAGAGAATCTATGGGGTTTGGCCTCAGTTTCACAGACCAATATTGACACATAAAACACTAACTAAACTATTATGATGAAGATTGGTGACCACTAGGTTATGGATATGTTCCATACTAGTTTCTCGTGTATGAGAATAGATATTGTGATGATTACTCTCACTGAGATATGAGGAACCCGGGACCCACAACGAGCTAGTACCTAGGGGTTATTTGCTATTTATTATGCTCATTAGTTACATTGTGCTTTCCATCGTCATATGGTATGGTTAGGAATAAATACATTAGTGTTGAAATTAAAGTGTTGATTCATAATGACAACCCACATGAAAAATGTTTTGATTTTTTATGTTTCATCTTTTAGAAGTTGGAAATAGAATTTATTGTTCATGAAAACATGAAAGAATTTCAACTTTTAATGTTTATCACATGGAATATCTTAGTGTTTTTATTCTACTAGGTATTGGATCACACCCTAATTACACCCTTGGGTGTAAGTAGTCTTGGTTATTTTTGTAGTCGTGGGTCGGGTACAATTTTTATTGCCAGTGGTTTGGGATTCTAGCAAGTCCTTGGTGGTGAAATCTTGTGGAGATGGCATGAGGGAGGTTCCCCTTTCCATGAGGGTTCTTGGGCTGTTTCCTTATGGTTTTTTACCTTTTTATAGACTTTGGTGGTTTATTAACTATGTAATTGAGTTCTAAATTTTTTTAAAAGATTTTTTGTTTTGAAAAATCGATATTCGTTTTATGGGATTCGTTTTTTGTTTTATGTTTATAAACTTGGGTAAATCATTCCCAAGTATCTTTTTATGATACAAAGGAACTTTTTTCAACCCATGGGGATCGAGAACGCCCTTCGAGACTTGTCACATAAAGGGTTTGACACCATTTTTTTTGGCAATAATATTTGGTTTCTGACATATCCTCTATTTTCCTATATAAACCTACTTACAAACCCCTACACTTCAATAAAAAATCATATAGTACTTCCTAACTCTTTCCTCCCCTCTCAAGATTCCTCCCATGGTTCTATAAATTTCTTAAGAAACTTATTTAATGTATTTGGAGTCACCCACATGGTAAGGGATTCACTCTTTTTCATTTTTATTCAATAACAACATTTTGGAAATTCACATTGTGTCCCAATGCGATATGATCTTACACACCCCCCTTTACATCAATTTTTCTATATAGGCGATGATTGCCTCCTTTAACTCCTATCAGTCCATCAAGTGATACATTATATACCATGGGTACATTACCAAAAATTCAGATTGATTTTCCATGCCATACTTTTATTCCACAAAACTCATTATTTAACTATAAATTCCAAAATTTTAATGATGGATTAAGTCCATACATACCACTCATATATTTATTTTTTTAATTCTATATTATTATAGAACCCTTTATCTCTAATTTAACCATTATATAAATCATCATATAATCCCATAATAATATCGAAATGTTATAGTGATTTTCCATGCCAAACATTTTAAGGTGTATACATATACACATTACATATAAAGTGGATTCACCTAGTTGTTTGTATAAATATTTAATAAAAACATCCATGTTTGTAATCCCCCATCATTAATTGTGGTATTAAATTATATGAAATATGTTCTTATTTAATATGATCTATTTTGAAATCTTATTCCTGTATAAGATATTATTATATTGGGTGCGGCTAAATTTTGATCCAATGTATTGGCTAATATTTTAGTCTCACGAGTACACATGTATAGTAAATGAGAGTTTATCCTAAGAAAATTATGCTATTATTTCATTGTGGTTGGCCATAACTTATTTTAATTTTTCATGTTTATTATTGTTTCATCTTTTCCATGTTTTCTTTATGTTATCATGCCACACAATGCCTCATTTTTCATGTCTGTTTTTGTGACAGGATATATGTCATATATAAATGCCTATTTTATTAAATGTAACACATTCTTCATGTTATGATTTTTTATTTCATTTTATAGATTTGTAGCTAAACCAATTCTTATGTATTTCAACTGGTTATCCCATTCGGTTTTAAGAATACATGAAATATTTTAGCATGTTAAGTATGAATTCAATAATTCTTATGTACCCCTATTTTATGTTGTAATGTATTGTACGTAACTACTCAAAGACACCAGAATGAAAAATCTTATGGGTAGTATTATTATTTTTACTATGTAATTAATCATGATTTAATATTTAATAAATACAAGGGTTTTCATAGTTTCTATCATAGGAAATGTTTAATTATTTTTTGGATTAGGATTAGATAATTCTATCAACAACCATAGGGAAAATACTATACAAAAGTAGAAATCAATTTTTTAGGAAATTATCTCATTATTTGTTTCTATGAAAATGAAACACAATATAGATACTAGAAGTGGATGTCGAACTTGTATAAATGTACCCAGTGGTAACACCCAATAACATGATGATGAGCTATAATCGATTGGGTAAATGTAAATGAAAATGGGACTTTATGAACAATTGTTTTTCAAAACTCAAGGGATATTCATTGGTAAATTTAAAATATTTTTATGAGACATTATTATTTGAAGAATTCATAAGATTTTTTGTTATAAAAATGATCATAAATAATATATATTGGGGATTATAAATTCATAAGATAAGGAAATTCATATCATTTATAAATCATCCCACTAATGGTTTTGGATCCACATTTTTGTGTTAAATTCCGTAAATGTAATCATCCATATTTTTCAATTTAATCTTTTGAATTACTGGGAATAAGACTAACTAAGTAAACCACATATATAAAAGGAAATATTATGAATTCCAAAAATAGATAATAAAAATTGGAAAGAGTATGAAATTTTTTCATATCATGGATTTGACGAATTAATATTGAATTTGTTTTAGAAAATTAATGTTGAATTTTGATTTTGAGAAATATATGATTTAAATATTGATTTTTGGTTATATAGGTTATTTTTGGAAACACTTACCATATCATGGAGGTTATTATATTAGGGTTTATTAATTTTTAGTATGATTCCTTAGGAGTGATTGATGTTTTTAGAGATAAATGTTAAATTAATCTTGGATGAATATGTTATAAAATAATTATAATCATTGGGATTAAATATTACTCTAATATAATTTTAATATTTTTATTTTATTTATTTATTAAATAATCTATATCAATATTTGTGTGTTATTAATGGTGATTTTGTTTTTAATGTAATATATACTAATTTAGGGAATTAACTTTTTATTATCGTTTGGTTTTTTGTTAATGTCTATAGATAGAAGGAATATATTATTATCATTTTGTGGATATTGTTATATATTTGAAGTTATTTTTTGTTATTAATATATGAAGACTCATCTTGGATATTCATTTGATAGTGTTTGAAATTATGTGTAAATTTATAAAATAAAAATTACAGAGGAAAATTGAATTATGAGATAAAAATATAGCAAGTAAATATATTTTTTGGTGTTTTCTAAATGGTCATGAAATAATCCCTAAACATTAGTCAATTGATCCTTAAATGAAAATTTTATCCTATAACTTTAATTTTTGATGAGTTTATGGCCTTTTACACACCCCTTTTGTTTATGGTTTTCTGGTCATTAACATTCTTATAATCATTTTAATTTTTGTGATCAATGACCTCTATGACTCTCCAAAATTGCATGGGAATTATTATGTTATCACACTTCTATATTTTCACTTCCCAATAATTATATCATTCTTTTAAATCTAGTTATTTTTATAGATAAAATATTTAATTCCCATTCCCTCTTACAAAGAGGGTGTTTTATTTTCATTTTGTATGATATGGGATTTAAAGAAAGGTATTTTCATCTTGAAACCCTATTATTAATAGGATATTGTCAAAAAATGAAAGGAAAATTTTCTTAAGGGTTTAAGTGGGATAATGTAAGTATAATTTATTTTTTAATATAGAAACTATGTGTGATAGTTTATACGACACACATCACAGACCAAAAACAAACAAACAAATACTATTTTTTATATAAGATCATTATAACCTTGTTGTTAAATTTGAAGGTATGAAAAGGATTAATTAAACAATTAAATATATATAAATATCAAACTAAATATATATGTATTAATTTAATATTAGGAAATAAAAACTCAATTGTTAATGAATACATTTTATTCAAGAAAAATATATATTTTTATATAAATTTAATTTTAGTAAATTTTGTGATGAAATATTACAATTAATTTTTTAACTTATAGAAATGTTATTTTTTAAAATTAAGCAAATTTCTTAAAATTATTATATTAATATAAACATAGGGTAAAATTTTGAGATTATCTTAAATGAATCATTTTTAGTGAAAATTGAAAATTTTTAATTTTTCAAAGAATGTTATCTCAGTAAATCAGATAATTTTATTTAAAAGTACCATTATCTGTTTTAATTTTATATTAATATTTCATTTGATTTTTTATAATAATATTATTAATTTTTTTAATTAGTAATTTTCCAAATTTTTGTAAAATTGTATTTTTATGCTTCAAAATGATGTTTTAAAAAAAATATTTAACTACATAATGTTTAACTATTTTATTTTACTAAAAAACCCTAATAATGGAATATTTAAATTAAATTTCTGTATACAATATCTATTTATTAATATTCATATAATGATTTAGAGTCATAGAGATAATATATGATCATCCATTGCCTGAAAAATGATTTAAAAAAACTATTTTCATCATGTTTTTTTATTATTAAATTAAATTTTACTACTTATTTATTTTTAATCATGGAATAAGTTTTTCATATTTGGGAGCAGGGGTTCTCAATTTGGTAAGTATAACCCTTTTACTTTTATGCATTATGCATATTAATTTTTGTAAAATTTATCACATCAATAAAGGGTAAATCAGGTTAATCTCTATTAAATATAAATGATAAGGTCATCATTTTTTCATCTTATTTTTTATATCATGATTATAAATTTACCCATATAACCTTAGGCATTAATTTTAATTGAATAAGAGACAATTATACTAGAAAATTAAATGTATAATATTAAAATAAAAGAAAAATAAAAAATTTTATTCCCTTTTAAATTTATATTATGTGTCCATATAGTGAAAAATTAAGATATGAAAAAAATATAAATTATTATTTTCATAATAATAAATTTATTTGATGTAATTGAAGAAGTTGACCACTACTCCAATTTCATACCCATTTTCTACCATATGTTCAAATCCTTTCATTTATTACTACCATAGGTGACACACAAGAATATCACATTTAGTACATTTCCAACAGTTCCTAACTACACTATGGGATCACATAATTTATCCCCAAGGAATCTACACACAAATGAAGGAATATCGCTCCTTGAAATAATCATGATATCATCCACTCACATTAATCAATGTTAGTATATATATATGCTAAAAAATATATCAGTTTGCCCAATTCAACAAATTAATTCCAATTACATCCCAATAACATGCAATAACATAAAATAAAGAATAAAAATCTCTCCTAGACAGACAAAATTTAAATACAATTAATAAAATTTACAAACTAATACACAACATATTAGTATGTATATATATGGAAAGTGATCCTTAATGACTAATAATAATGCATGAATGTACAAAAAATCACATAAAATTTAAAAAACATATCATATATGGTAACATAGAGGTATGGTACCCATGTAATATCCATGAAGAATAAAACACCCCTACCCATGTTTGACAAAAGAAAATCATTTATACCATGTCCTGGTTTAGTCCGAACTGAAAATTAGAATGCAGCTATGATAAATTTTATTAACACCCGAACCCAAACCACTATGTAAAATCCAAAGTGTCACATGAACTCTTGAGTTACTCTCCACATAGAAGAAGATTATAAATAGAATAGAGGTTAAACATTGGTAACATCCTAATATTTTAGAAAAATAAAACAATGTTTGATAGAGTATACACCACAGAACATTGAGCCTAAACAAACCATGAAGTATTATTATTTTTATATGATCATTATAACATAGTTGTTAAATCGATGGGTAGAAATAATATGACATAATTTAATTAATATATATAATTCTCTAACTAAATATATAGGTATTAATGAGTTATAAATAAATAATAACAAATTTTTTTGTGAAGACATTTTATTCTTAAAAAAATATGTTTTCTTCAAAAAAGTATATTATTTCTTTTTGTATGAAAATAATAAAATTAATTTCTACAACCCCAAGAAATTTTATTTTATAAAATTATCATATATTATTTTTGAATTTATCATATAATAATTAACATGGGGATTAATTTTTTTATTTTTATGAAATTTATTGTTTATTTCAAATACTAAGATTTCTGATTTTTCAAATACATTATTAAATTTACATTAAATAATATAATTTATATAAGGTATTATATTTTGTATTTTTTTTAATGTGACTTATGAATCATTTATTAATAATAATATAAAGAATTTAATTTGAATTTTCAATTTTTTATGATTTTGGTATAAGTTTATTTTTATACATAAAAACTGAGTTTTCTGAATACTATTTTCAAAAGAATAAATTTTATCAATATAAATTAATTAAAATAAACCCAAATAATGAAATATTTAAATAATATATCTATTATATATATTTATGTTTATTAATTTAGGTAATTATCTCTAGATATATAGTTAATATAAAATCATCTATTACATGAAAAATTAATTTATTTCTTCAAAAAAACTTGTTTTTTCATTTTTGATTTAATCGTGTATTTAATTTTCCACTTATGTGTTTTCAATCATATAAAAATAAATTCCATGTTATTAATATATCCAAATTTGTTTGTAATTCCCTTTTATTTTTAAGAATTATGAATAATAGTCAGAGTAAATTTGATCACCTCAATAAAGGGAACATCAAATAAAACTATTTTAAAACTAAATGATAAGGTTATAAAGATTTCATATTAGTTGTTATTGAAAGAAATTATTTATAAACTTATCACCAAAGTCTCAAAATGTAATTATTTAATGGAAACATGTCCTAGAAAATGACCTATATAATATTTAAAGTAAAAAAAATACAAAATTTCACTATCTTACATTTAAATAACTATTCTGTCTCTAGATGGGAAAAAATTCATTTATACTTGAATATAAATATATGTTTTTGGAATAATAATGTTATTTTCAGTGATGAAATTTATTTATTATTTTTCGTAATTATACAATTAACATAAATTAATATGCAATGCCAATAAATTATTTTGTTAATTAATAGGAAAATTTAATAATTGATTTTAAAAATAATAAATTTAATACAGTATGAATGATTTATAGTTTTCCATGAAATTAAAATATTTATATGAAATATTGTTATTTTTTAAATGAATATATTCTAAATTTAATTTTTTTCTTTATTTATATTAAGTTGAATTAAATGAGTAGTTTCATAGTTTACATTAGTGATATTTAATGAAAATAATATTTTATTAAATTATTTAGAAATCAAATTTTTATAGTGGACAATGCAGATTATATATGGTTTATATTTTCATCCATTATATATATATATATATATATTAATTTTTTATGTTATAAGTAAAATTATATCCCTTTATGTATGAAAACAAACTTAATATCGTTAATGTTAAAATAGGATAACAAAAGGGGTAAATCCAAAAGATAAGGTTTAAAAAACTACATACACCTATAAAAAGATCACTTTATGATTTTATTTATAACCCATAATACCTTATATTTTAATCCGTTGAAATTTATAATTATTTTTCAACATAATTACATTAATATATTTTAATATTTTAGGAAATATCACGAGTGCCCCTCCCCTTAATTCTAAAAGTAAAACACTACATTATCTTCTTCAAATGATGTGGACCGAAAATTTTCAAACATACACATTCAAACCCTCTATCAACATACACAGGCACAATATGGTTATTTCATTCTTCCTAATCGACTAACCCTTGGATCCTTATGTGTTATCTAATAGAGTACTTTCAATGAAGAGGTAATCTCATTGACCGATAAATTTATTTTTTTAATTCATATTTAACACCTATAAATATTTTTTATTTGTCATAAAATAATAAATTAATTACTATATGTGTATTTTAAATTTATTATGACACTAAATAACAATTAAACACTAACTTTCCCATCAAATGGGAAGTTAAAGTATTGCTCATGTGTACATATGACTTGTTGTTTACATGTATCGGTACAATTCACATTCTACCACATTATTTTATTGATAGTTTTTATGATGGTATTAATGTTTATATATGAAACTTATGACATAATTATAATATAAAATCTACGTTATTACCTTCCATTACATTGGAAAATTATAATGTATGTTGTACATAAATGTGGACTATCACCTTTACAAAGCGATATGAATTTTTTGACATTTGATTTAAACGAATGGTAATAATGATATCTATAATTATGATCAAAGATTTAAATGATAAAATATTTATTATATTATGGTAAAAAAAAATTTCCCTCCTTTTTCACATATGTTCAAAAATGATAACAATGATCAACTATATGTATGACCTACCATCACTATGAATGGTGTCATTCATTTTTTAAATATATAACCTTTATGGATGACTATAAATATGTATATATGGAATATATAGTATAATTATATCATTAATAATATTCTTGAGACTGTTTATCCATGATAAATGTACAATGATCAATAATACCATACGAATTCATATATGAAAAATGAAGTTGTTATCACACGAAACAATGTTTTTAAAAAATAATTTATTTTAAATTGGTGATAAAATTGATATAAGTAATCATATATGGTATGGTATATATTATTATTTCACTATAATATTTTAATGAACAATATTTATTTATTATATATGATTCTTTGAATATGTATGAAGGACGACATGCCTTATGTAATGGATTTTCATTTGAATTTCATTTCTATGAGAAACATGTCATATTCACCCCTTGATTATTAATTTGGAACATATAATGAACATGAATTTAGTTTATGATTATTATTATAAAATTTATTTTAATTTAAATATATATCTATGGTTATTATTTTCATGATCTTTATGACTCAAATGTTACCAAAGATTAAATATCTTTATGTTACAATCTAATTATTTATCGGGATTGTTTATTATTATTTTTCAAATTATTTAATTTTATGTTATACCTCTCATGATATTCATGAATTTTTATCTCATATATTTACTTATTTCGAATGCATGTCTTCCTTTCATTATCCTCACATTTAGTACTCATGAGACCCAATGAATTGTTTTAAAGAAAACTAACTATAAGTATCTCTTCTGTCATAAAACCTATTTCTGACATATATATGTTTTATAAAAATGTATTAATGATTATTTTTAAAATTAATGTATTATTTTTATGTCAAATTTACCCATGATTTGATTTGATAAATTTTTTAAGTGAATTTTATAATCATCTTCTGAATGTGGTAATTTTTGAAAATTTCACATAAATGTTAGGGAAATACTTTCAAATAACTTATACGCCATGAAGATAATATACCGCAATCCTAAAAACTGAATAATGTAAATATTTCCTTTTAACTTACCACAAAAATTTTAATAGATAATTATTTAAACAATAATTTATTAATTTTTTGTTTTTTATAGTTATTTTCAATGTGGAATGGGTTTTTTCTTCATGAATTTTTTAATTATAATTTAATGGTGTATATATTTATAAATGACATAGACCCTTGATAGGGATATGATGAAATGATAACATCCTTATTTTTATTTCTATTCATTATGATTAGGTTAAAATGTTTTTTTTTGAAAACTATTAATTTTCCATGGGATAAGATATGATTAATTGATGAAATTATTATGAAACTCATTTCTCTTGCATGGGTTATTCAAGGATAAAATTATTATGAAATCTATTAAATTTTCATGTGTTATGATATAAAAAATATTTTATGATCTTTTGGAATACATATTTCTGATTTTAATTATTTGATGGGTGGGTTTATAATTATAACTCACTCTAATTTATTTGGTAAACATTGACAGGTCTTTAGATAAATAGGATTCAATTGAGGAGTGAATCCAATTCTGTGATGCACTTTATCCATTACGATAGTCATTGGATTGAAATGTGACTACAATAATTTTTTGGAGTTGGAAATATCCACTATGATAGCCTTAAAAGTGGGGCATATTTATTTTGGAAATTTATTTCAATAAATATGTGTATTCAAAAAATTATTTATTATACCAATGTTATACTCTCATTTTTCAGGTTATTTGATTCTTTTATGATTTATGTCTTATGAACTACCAATATTTTTTGAGGGATCATTATCATGATATGAGACATGTAAGTCATGGTCTTTAAATGGTAAGGTCATGTTCTCATACCATTATTCTCATTTTATACCTAAGGGATCATTGATATCTCCGTTATTTACCCTTATTTAGTGTTAGAGATAACCCCTCTTATGTTTCATTTCTCTATGTAATAAAGAACAATTTTAATTCTAAAATGACTATATAGGGTTCTAGTTATGTAAAACATAATGAGATACTCTTATAAACATGTTACTTATGTGTCCACATTTCTAATGATACTATACCGATATCATTATGGCCATGATCATAGTTTTTTTAATGATTATTCATCAATAAAGATGTCAAATTTGTGTATAAAACATATAGATCAATAAATTTGTTATCAAAGAAAGTTTTAGATAAAATTTTTGAACTAGGAAGAGGAAACATTACAGAGAACATAAAAAATAATTATATATATAGGATAATTTCCTATGGTGTGGAAAATAATGGGGTGTGGGTTTCCTAGAAAAATATTCATTCAGGGATACTTAGAGTGGGAATGGTTTTTGGAATAAATGGTCTTTGTGGTAATAACACCAAAAAGATTTTTTTGAGTACACTGTGTCCATCATTATGGTGCACGAAGAGTACTACTTTAATAGAAACCTATTTTGACACTCCTTGTGTTTATACTTAGGATAATTCTTAATTTCATTATAAATAATTATAAATTATCAGAAAAGATAATGATCATTATTTTCCTAGGGTGTATTAGATTCAAAATAATGTTTCATAATTAAGATTCCCTACATTTGATTTTTCATATTACTAATTATTGTTTAATAAACTGTGATTATTGTTTTTAGTTAGTGGATGAAACTACGAAAAATGATATAAGCATTTGATGTGATAGAAAATTTTATGATTCTGAGAGAACAAATGGGATGATGACTAATGAGAAAGATAATGTTATAGTGACTAATTATTTATTCCAATACATGATATGAAACCTATATAATTTTAAAATTTTAGGATCACCATAAAATAGATGGATGGAGTCTACTAAGATATTGGTTGGTGGAAAACATGATGGAATGAATGTTATATTTTTTTATGTCATAAATGAGCAAGGATACCCCTTGGAAAAGGCCTAAAAAGAATAAAAAATCATTTATATATGGAAAATAAGTGAATTAATAAATGAATTACCCTTGAAAATTTGGACATTAATGGAAGGAAATAAATTTCATCATATATCTCCATTTATAGTTCATTGTATTAAATTTGGGGAACTAAGGAACTATTAGAGTCATTTCCCTCTTTTAATGGTCAACTCCATATCTATGTAAGGATATATGATATACATGTATTTAATGTTATTGAGATGAAGTATTTATGTATTGGGATGAAAGAATTATATTGTAGAATTATTTTTCTTAATTTTAATTTTGTTTAATATATGTATTAATTTATGATTAACTTACCAATTATTGATACCGTGGGTTTATGATTTTATGGTTTAGTATTCAACAACATAACATTTGAGTGGTATTTCATCCTTCCAACACCCAACTAGACAGGGGAATTGGTACATACAAATAATGTATTTCATCAACCAGAACTTGTGTAGTTAATGGTTTATTAACATTAACAACCTCAATTAATAGTGATATATTAAATGGGATCTCAAGAGTACCTAGACAGATCAATACATATGGTTCTAGATACTTTGTGGTTCTATGATATTATAGTGAACATCTATTTGACTTCATGGAACATGAAGAATATAATCCGATCACTTTTGATTCAAGTGATGGTGGGTGAATGAATATAATAAGATGAATCCATAAAGAAGCACTTTGAATCTTAATATGAGTAATGAGTTTGAAGGTTTGGATGTTACAGTTTTGGACCAGGTTGATAAGGAGAGTGTGGATGATGATACTGAATGGTGGAATCCCTTTTCCCATGATGGTAGGGTTAGTAGGACGGTTCTATGACCGAGGGAGATCTATAAAATAGTAAAATAGATCTGGACACCCAGTGATATTCAATATGTGAGAAAGAACGTAACATAATATTTTATAATGGTATCAATTTTATGAATGGTAAGCACAAAAAAGGTTTTTCTTTAAATTTTATAGTTATATTAATGAAAAAACCTATGAAAAATAAATATTAGTCAAACCTTTTGAATCCCATTGTCAGCAGATCATCTTCAAACTAATGAAAATTGAGGAAAGGAATGACCAGATCCAATGGTGGTTCATGATAGTATAATACCCATGGTTCCAACAACACCTCATATTGGTGAGGATGAGGTAGATAGTGATAAGTCCACGGAGTCTAAAATTGAATGGTTAGAAGATACAAATCTATTGTTTGAACATGAGGAATATGATAATGTGTAGAAGGGAGAAAGGAAAGAGGATTCTTACATGAAGATTCTCTTACATTCAAAGTTTTTGATTTCAAATTTATAATTTGATATAAATATTTCATACTCGGATACAGATAGAATATATAATAGATCAATTTGATATGATTTTAATGATGAAAAAGTTGAATGGATAAAAAAATATAATGACATATTATCTATTGGAATCAATGGGGGTGGAAAATAAATCTGGATGAATATATTTAGATATGTGATAGGTTTTCCTACCACTTCAAGGATATCGTCAATGATTATATAGATGTGAAGGTAAAATCTATCACATAAATCTTTTATAGGGTGATTTATTCAAAAAAATTAAACATTTTGTGGTATATATTGGTAATTCCCATATGTAGTTGGAAACACGGTTCTGCATGTACATTTTGCCAGGCTATCAATTTTCTAAAAAAATTTATTAGAAATCTAATTATTAAATTCCTAGGTAAGGAATCTATATTCTTTAGTCTCAATATAATTTAATGTTTTAGAAGAATATTATTTACCTATTATTAATGTTTTTGATAATCTGTTAGGATTATATGTTATTTGATGTATAAAATTATTTTTAAGGATTATCATAATATTTATTTGGAAATTATAAGAATTTTATTATTATAGTTTTAGTGAGAAGGATAACTAGTGACATCGAACAAGTTCGCAGGGGTTAAACCCACAAGTAAAGGGTAGTAAGGCAGAACTACCTACCATTGGCATCTGTGATGTCTTGGTTAGTATGAAATTTACGTTAAAGTTATTGTGATAGATAAATATTAATTTGTTTAAAATATTATTTATCATAGAGATAACTATGAGATTGCAAATTTATTTCTTGATTAATGGTACTTGAGAATTCATTAACTTTTTTGGGAACCGTGTAATTTTAAGGTAAATGAAATATTATGGGAATTTTCGTTGACGAATTAATGTTGAATTTTCATTTTAAGAAATATATTATTTCAATATTTATTTTTTTATGATTTAGGTTAGTTAAGGAAAATCTTATCATATCATGGAGATTATTAAATTAGTGTTAATGAATTTTTAGTATGATTCATTAAGAATGATTGATGTTATTTTGAGATAAATTTTAAATTAATCTTAGAGGAATATGTTATAAAATAATTATTTTCATTGTGTTTAAATTATATTCATATATATTTTAAATAATTTATTTTTTAATTCTTTATTAAATAATATATATCAATATTTGTGTGTTATTATTGATTATTTGGTTATTAATGGAATATTTACTCATTTAGGGAATTTACTTTTGATGATCGTTTTGTTTTTTGTTAATGTCTATAGTTAGGAGGAATATATTATTATCCATTTTTGGATTATGTTATCTATTAGAAGTTATTTTTTGTTCATCATATACGCAAAATCATATTGGATATTCATTTGATAGTGTCTGAAATGTAATTTAAATATATAAAATCACATGCAAATAAGAAAATTGGATTATGAGATAAGAATATATAAAGTAAGTATATTTTATGGTATTCTCGATATGGTCATGAAATAATCCATAAACATTAGTCAATTGATCCTTAAATGAATATTTTATTCTATAACATTAATTTCGGTTGAGTTGATGGCCTTTTTCACACCCCTTTTGTTTATGGTTTTCTGGTCGTTAACATTCTTTTTGTAAGATATGGGATTTCATGAATGGTATATTTATATTAAAACCCTTTGATTACTAGGATATATTCAAAAAATTAAATGAAATAATTATTAAGGGTTTGTGTGGGATAATTTAAATACCATTTATTTTTAATATAAAAACTATGTTCGATAGTTTATACGACACACATCATAGACCCAAAACAAATAAATAAATACTATGTTTTAAATAAGATCAGTATAAACTAGATGTTAAATTTGATGGTATGAAAAGGATTAATTAAACTATGAAATATATATATATATATAACTATATATATATATATATATATATATAATCATTGGAAATAATAACTCAATTGTTAATGAATACATTTTATTCAACAGAAATATATATTATTATATAAATTTAATTTTAGTAAATTTTGTGATGAAATATTATAATTAAAATATTTTAACTTATAGATATGTTATTTTATAAAATAAAAAAAATTATTGAAATTATTATATCAATAAAAACATAGAGTAAAATTTTGACATTTTCTAAAATGAATGATTTTTTAGTGAATAGTGAATTTTTATTATTATTAAAATAATGTTACTTAAGTAAATTATATAATTAAATTTAAAAGTATCATTATAATTTTTAGTTTTTTATTAATGTTTAATATGATTTATTATAATAATATTATTAATTCTTTTTTAATTAGTAATTTTCCTAATTTTTGTAAAATTTTAATTTTATGCTTCAAAATGATGTTTTTATAACTATTTTTAACTACGTAATGTTTTAATATTTTATTTTTCTAAAAACCCCTAATAATGGAATATTTAAATTAAATTTATGTATTAAATATCTATTTATTGATATTCATTTATTCATTTCGAGTCATAGACATAATATATGATGATCTATTACATGAAAATTGAACTAAAAAAAACTATTTTCATCATGTGTTTTTATTATGAAATTAAATTCTACGACTTATTTATTTTTAATATTGTAATAAGGTTTTCAAATTTGGTATTAGGGATTTTAAATTTGGTAAGTAGAACACTTTTATTTTTAGGTTTTATGTATAGTAACTATGGTAAAATTTATCAAATCAATAAAGGGTATATAAGGCTAAACATTGTTAAATATAACTGATAACATCATCATTTTTTCATCATAATATTCATTTCATGATTATAAATATTCCCATATTTCCTTAGGCTTTAAATTTAATTGAATAATTGGATATTATACTTGAAAATGTTATATATAATATTAAAATAAAATAAAAATAAAAATTTCATTCTCTTTTAAATTTCTATTATGTGTCCATATATGGAGAAACAAGATATGAAAAAAAACATAAATTATTATTTTCATAAAAATAAATTTATATTCAAAACACAACTTTTAATAGTAATTATATAATTAAACTATACTCTTGAGAAACACTAATGTAGTATTTCATCAATTAATTGAAAAATAGTATAAAAAATCATAAAATATTAAAATTCATATTACATCATATGACCTATGTGACACACATATTCATGTAAAAGATATTATTATAGTGGGTGCGGCTATATTTTTATCCAATGTACTGGATACTATTTTACTCTCATGAGAACCCATGTATGGGGAATGTGAGTTTATCCTAAGAAAATCATGTTATTATGTCTTTATGGTTGGCTATATCTTATTTTAATTTTTCATGTTTATTTTTATTTCATCTTTTCCATGTTTCCTTTATGTTATCATGCAACACAATTCCTCATTGATCATGTCTATGATTGTCACACGATATATGTCATATATAAATGTCTATTTTCTAAAATGTAACACAGCATTCGTGTTATGATTTTTTAATTCCTCATATAGATTTTAATCTAAACGCTTTCTTATGTATGTAAAAAGGTTATCCCATTCGGTTTTAAGATTTTTTTAGAATCATTAGAATGGTAGGGATGTATTCAATAATTCATATGTACCCCTATTTTATGATTCAATGTAATGTACATAGTTACCCAAAGACACTAGAATGAACAATCTTTTAAGTCATACTATTTTTATTATTATGTAAATAATCCTGATTTAATATTTAATAAACACAATGGTTTTCATAGATTCCATCATAGGAAATGTTTAATTAATTTTCGGATTAGGATTAGATAATTCTATCAAAATCTATAGGGAAAAGACTAAACATAAGTAGAAATAAATTAGTTTTGAATGTTATAGAGTTATAGTTTTATATGAAAATGAAACCCAATATAGATACAAAAAGTGGATGTTGAACTGGCATAAATGTACCTTGGGGTAACACCCAAAAATACCATGATGAGCTATAATCGATTGGGAAAATCTAAATGAAAATGGGACTTGATGAACAATTTTTTTCAACTCTCAAGGGTTATTATTTGGTAAATTTAAAATCTTGTTATGAACCATTATTATTGGAAAAAATCATAATATATTATGTTATAAAAAATATCGTAAGTAACATAGATCACGGCTTATAAATTCATATGTTAAGGAAATGAAAATCATTTATAAATATTCCCAATAATGGTATTAGATCAACATTTGTGTGTTAAATTTCATAAATTAAATCATACCTAATTTTCCATTTAATCATTCCAATTACTAGAAAAAGGAGGAACTAATTAAATAAAAAATATAAAGGGAAATATTATGAATTCTGAAAATAGACGAACAACTCAATGGGAGAAGTAATTGATAACATTGTGAAACTACTATCTTTTTATACTTAGATTATGAATAGAATCCTTTATTAAGTAAACCCCCCCCCCCAAGAAAGATAAAGCTGAAATTGAGACATTTCGGTAACAAAGGTATTTAACATTTAATGGATAATATGATCCCTCAATCACAAAAGCATGGATCCATTGCAAATATTTTCTTTATCCTATAATGGTCTGATAAAGAGAAGTTTGTACTGGGTTTTTATTGTTTGGGAGTATAATATGATCAATTATTAATGTTTATCTAGATTAAGAACCCTCAAGAAGATATTAAATTAATGGGATGAATGTAATTTTACAAAAACAAATGAAAATTTTTTCCTCACACTCTACTAGTTAAAATGGAATGGGATTTACATTCACTCAAGAAGAATGATGATTAATCCATTGGGGTGTATGAGGAGAACGTCACATGACCCGCACGATACCCCTCTAGATCTAACATTATACATAAATAAAATATATACCACATCATTTTCAGGAAAAAAACTACTACATGAAAATCCCTAGTGATTTGGGAATGTAAAAACTATGAGGAAACATTATTTTGTTCCCTCAAATTTGAAATGAGGAATTGAAATTCTTAGGGATCTCATAGGGATAATAATAAAAAGTAATAGTTTAATTCTATTGGATTGATAGAGAAATATAATTTTTGTAATGCATTTAGAAATCAGACTTGTCAAAAGTATGAGAAGGACCACCACATAAATTTCGTCAAAGGGAGGAGTAAAAGAATTAGTGTGGAATTGAAGGTTACATAGAACATTATTTCTGATAGGAGAAACCCATAAATGTAACAGAAGAGGGGAATTATCCAACCAACCCCCGACCTATTATTAAAATTTTCAACTGAATGTAATAATTAAACTATTCAAAACACATCATTATGAAATGTGTTGGTATTAACAATCAAATCCAATAACCTCTATGGATTAAAGGGCATGTATATTCCACCAAAACTAGTGAGGTGGATCACAATAATGATGTGGTGATAGGTACACTTGTTATCCATTCAAGAATAATGAATTTAATTTTTTATTTTAGTTTTATTCATTCCTTCACAACACAAAGGTTTAGTAGAACTATTCACCACCACAAAAAATAAAGGATGTAGATCTATTAGTGATTAAGTAAAATGGAGAAATTATTGAATCCCAAGTATATTCCTTATCCCTTGTCAAAAATTTTTGGCTAAACATCTAATTAAGCCTTTTGATACTCCATTTTTTGGAAGATGGTGAAAATATATGTATGTATTGTATTTTCTTATATAGGGATAACATAATTTTTATGAATGATGTAAATCCACCCATTTATCATGAATCATCCTCTAGATAGTGTAAAAGTTCAAGGAGGAGAATGAATCTCCATTATCCCCAACATATCTAGAAGGATTTTTATATATCTGTGATCAAGAAATATATATCATAGATGTTTAAGTATAAGGAAAATATCAGCATTGAAGACATGCACATTGTGAGTGAATATGATAATGTGTTTCAGAATTAATTTATCGGCCTTCCTCCAAGATGATATTTTTATTTTTCAATTGATCGTATATATATAAATTTTATAATATCCAAGGATCCATATATAATAAATGTTTTGAGAATTGAGGAGTAAAAGAAGAAACATAGGGAGAATATAGATAAAGGGTTCATACACCCATGTTCTTCATCATGGGGTGAAACAATCCTCATAAACATGAAAAAATGGGTCAATGCACCTTTTCATTGATTATCAGATACTCATCAAGATAAAAATAAATAAAAAGTATCATTTTCCATGGACCGATGAGTTTATCTATCAACTATGGGGTTCTGTATAATCCTCCATAATGAATCTTTGATTGGGCTATTATCATGTCTGTCTACAGAAGTATGATATCCCTGTGACTTTTTTCTATAAAAGGTATGGGAACAATGAATTCATAGAAATTCTATTAAATCTCAATAATTCTCTTGGAATATTCAATGGATTGATAAATACAGACTTTAGAAAATTGCATGAAGTATTATTGGCCATCATTATATATGATATTACAATATAATCCAAAACAAAGGAGGAACATGAGTATAATCTGATCATTTTACAAAATAACTTATGAAAGGATAATAATTATGTAATTAATAGAAAATATATGTTTTGTTTAAATTATGTCTCATTCAGAGGGAATGATATCACTAGAAAAAGACCATCATTAGACCCTTAAAAAAGTGATGTAATAGAAGGACATCCAAGAACAGATAATTTGAGTGGAATATGTAGTTTCCATGGATTATTTGTGTATTATCAATGATTTGTAATTATTTTTTGGAATTTCAAACAATCTAGCCCTGATAAAATCGAAGGAAATCATGTTTTTTTGGGATAAATAATATGATCCGAGATTCAAGAATTTGAAAAATCGGATTATCAATACACCTATAATTATGATACCCACGTGTGTGGAATGTTTTTTAGTATACATCGATGATTTTCAGAATGTAATGGGTTTTTATTAATGAATAATGAAAAGTGATAGCCTATGCCTCAAGGAAATTGAATGATTTTGAACAAAATTACTCAACACATGATCTTGACTTGATTGAAATAATCATCACATTGAAAATCTGGTAGAAATATCTATTTTTGTGGAGTGTGAAATATATACGGATTACAGGACACTCAAATATATATTCACAATGAAATAGATGAATATGTTTTATCAAATATGGTTAGATCTGATTATGGAAAATGAATTCTCAGTCTAATACCCTCATAAGAATGAAAACAAAATGGTTTATGCTCTTAGTAAAAAAGAGACAACAATTTTATCATGAATTATAATTGAGAAAGATATGATCTCCTTATAAATTATTTGAATAGCCCTGAGAATCATAAATGAATGAATATCATTAATCTTTTCCAAATTATTTACCATGTAACCCATCTAGGAAAGATAAAGGATAATCATAGAGATTATGTGGAAATTCATAATAAGGTTGAAGCTATAAAAACGGGAAATCATCAATGTTAAAAATTATTTAAAGAATCATTATATTTTTTACACGAACTAGTGTACCATGAAATCCTTTGTTAATGAAGGAGTTGGTTGATGATGCACATATGTCAACCTTCCCCATCTATCTATAGAGAAAACAAGATGAATCAAGATATCTAATAGCTCTTTTGGTGGGAATATATGATGATTTAAATCATCAAATTTACGTCAAGGTGTCTCATAAGTTAAAAATCGAAGGATGAAAGGAAAAAATCCAAGGGGTTGATGAAACATTTTCCCATACCAACATGTAAAAGGGAATACAAAAACATGGACTTTTCCACTGGTCTTCTAAATAAATAAATAGGAAATAATGATATTTTGGTTATGGTGGATCATCTTCAACGAATTCCCAATGAATTATAATACAAGGGGAAAATTTAGTCGATCAACATTCAGTGTTATAAATTAGAGAAGTGGTGAGGCTACATGGAACACCACTATCAATTTTATTTGATCTAGATCAATGATTTACATACAATTTCTAGGAGAGTCTCCAAAATGATGTAAATACTTAGTTTAACATAATAATGGATTATCACCATCAAATCGAAGGAAAATATAGAAAAACTATCCAAAAAATCAAGGATTGTTTAGTTAATTCTCGATGGATATGAAAGGAGGATGAGATCAACATGTTGCATTGGATGAGTTCTTATAAAATAAAGTCTTCAAATATGGAATCCAAATTGATACCTATGAATCAATTTTTTAGAAGAGGAGTAGAAATACGACATGTTGGGTTGATGTTGGTGACCGAAAAACTATGCATCCAGAGATGGTCAAGGAAATGGTGGAAAATGTAAAATTTATACACCAGGAATCATGGATACTTATCATCACCAGAAGATCCATAATAAAAATATCCAATGAGAACAATATATTTAGGATGGAGAATATGTATTATTAAACCTATATACATGTAACAATTTCATTGGATTTAGGGAGAAGGTAAAGCATAGTCAATGGAACATCAGTCCCTTGGAGATCCATTATCATATCAGAGTAGTGTCATATAGACTAAAACTCCCACCTAACCTATATAACATACCTCTTGTGTTCTATGTATCCCCCTCGAGGATTTACATAACTGAAACATTAATTGTTTTAAATAATAATAGGGTACCATTGAATAATGTTCTTACATATTAACATCAACCAATGATGATCCTATATCATATTGAAAATTTTATACTATAATTTCCCCCGATATGCCACTCTATCATGTGACTAAACCACGTTAGTTATGAGATCTCAAACATGCCTCCCTGTATGCCGTAGGCTGCTAAGAAGAAGAGGGGTGAGATAATTATAGTGGAGATTATATAATCTAATGTTGTGGAGTTGAAACATTTCAGAATAATCCGATAATAAATAAATATTTCTATAGCAAGAATAATGAAAAAATATAAAAAATATGTAGTGACAATAATTAATGACCACCAAATAACCCAACAAAAATAATATAATAATGTAATGTTATGATGGAATTAATATAAATTAAATTCTAGAAGTAATAAAAAATAACAGTCTCAATAAGTACTCATAAGTGATTGGTCCTTAACTACATGTTGGTCAGATATCCAAACACCGACCCATCCAGAAAACCACCGTCAACAACAAGGCCACTTGAACATTCAAATCATGAGTCCATTTAATATTCTCAGGAAAAAAATGACTACTTGAGTAGGATTTGAGTATAACTATTCATGGTGACACAACCATGTCTATACACAACCACTCTGATAATAAGTGCATTAAATAATGCAATAAATGGGTTTATAAATCTATAAAATAAATAAATAAATACCATAAAAACCTACTACTGCACCAAGATGATATAAATATGAGAATGACTCAAAACCACGCTAAACATATCCATATTAACATGGAAAATGTGACCTTCCTCAGTTCCATGATTGAATTTCTCCTAGAATTTTTCACCATCATGAAAAACACAACCTTATATCAATGTATAAATCAAAAAAATCTGTGTCAAAATTTTTACAGAATCATGTCAACATTCAATCAGGGATGATCCTAGAATATGATAATTTCAGTATTAATATGGTACAAGATAGGTATTTAATCATTTCAGCATGTGTCTTTAGGAATAGCCTGCTATATAATCATTTCATCATATCTTAATGTATAGCCTCAAATATAATAATTTCATCATGTCTCTAGCAATACCCCAGTATATAATAATTTTAGTTTGTAAACTGGTCCAACTCCCTATATAATAAATAGATCATTTATTCTAGGATAACAACCTATATATGCATTATTACGTGTTAAAAATTCCAACCCCTATTCAATAATTACAACCTATAAATTAACACATGTCATAGAAATACAGATATCACAATATCCCATTATAAGTAACAATTGTTAATTATGTAAATTACTATTTATCTTTCAATTACACATTTCATTTATCATTTCACCATAAGCCGAAAAAATGTTAGTCACTTCAGTAACTAGGACATTATAAGGTTAATCTTTTTCAATAATTAACACAAATACCATGTCATGTTAGACGCAGATTATTCTATTAATGAATTCTTTTCTAAACAATGATTTTATTCATATAACAATATCCACAAGACATGTCATTATCTAATTGAATCCAAATGTATTCCAAGAATAATTCAATTCAACATTTAATTAAATTAGGTGAGCATATAATGGATCATTTTCAATATTGAACATAATTGACAATTATCAAACCATAAGGTAATGTTTTCGACCCCCTATATTCAATTGCCAATCAAAAAATTCATCCAACATGATATTCCAATAATAATAGGGTAACATTTGATCATAAGAGGGATCCAAACACATTTTCCAGGAATATTGAATGAAATAATGAAAATGTTCAGGACTATTTCACTACAATGGTCGGATATCAAAATGATATGAGGTTAAAATGAAGAAAAACCACTTACCATGGACCAGTGGTGTGATCTAGACCTCCATAATATCTAGAGGCTCTCTAGAATCACTTGGAAGCTACACTAGGGTCGATAAGTGGAAGACTTATGGGAGGTGAAAAAAACCTATCACGTTACACTATTTAAAATAATGGGATGGGAAATTACATAAAATATATCTCTTTTACCAGTTGTGTACTTATTTTTAGTGGGATACACCAAAACATCCATCACCTTAGGTTAATATTTAATTATATTGAGAATTGCATGACTTATATTTCTTACACAATATGTAACTAGTTCATTAATTATATTTTCTTGATGAAATGTGTTGGTATATTTTATAAAGTGGGTAATACCTTTACACCACCATTAATTATCATGAGAGATGTTCCACCCACCCCCTTTTTATTTCATATGGTTACGAACACCCCAAAAACCATCCAAATATTGGAAAACCAGTTGTAATCCCATTTTCACATTTACACATGTAATCCATTCATTCAAAAAACCATATATACTTGAACATTGGGTAATTTTACCCTATAAAGTCTCTCCATATTCGAACAAGACTTGGTAACCAAGGCTCAAATGAAAAACTCAAAAAGATGTGTACATATAAAATGTGGAGATCTTAAAACCCCCCCAAAATATAATAGCTCGTACCCATGATTCTCCAAGCCTCACTAGGGGGACTAAGAGAACTAATAGGGCCACTGTGCTCACATATCAGACTCCTACTTTCAAGTACCCTTCTAAACTCGCCCTTTCTTCCATTGCAATTCAATTGATGTAATCCCCGTACCTCAATGATAATTCTCACTATTGTCCACAATTAGTATTGAATGCTCCTCAAAGGCTGCATCATCTCTAAGAACAATGGATGCAACATATATTACATGGGAAGGGATCAAATAATATATCTGATGTTGTGACACATGAAACACATCCTTCATGGAACTGTAACACTATGGAGGGGATAATCGGTACACCAATGGGATGAACCTCTCAACTATCTAAAATAGACCAACATTATGTGGTCCCACATTTCTCAGTTTCTAGATATAGTGTTTCCAAACCTTAGTTACACATTAAATAAATCATGATAACTAACCTATAATTCTAGATGTTGACTTATATGGTTAGTGTAGGATTTATTTCATCTATGTATAGTCACCAACCACATTCGGATGAACTAAAACTGTTCAGACATGTCCTGCAAAACAATATTTCAAAAATTCACTGAATCACCTACCAAGATCCAACAAATATGTGAATGGAATTAAATTACAAGAAAAATTAAAATGGTGACATTAGGATTGATTTCTATATGCTGTTATTATATGAAAACAACATGAGTTCAACATTTTTCTTCCATGAACCACCTAAATAAAAAACACATGCACATAACATATCCTCAAAAACCCTAATAGTCTTATCCAATTGACCATTATTTTGAGGAAAATAGGCCACACTGATAATAGCCTATGACGTAGAACCTTTTGAAGACCCTTCCCAAAATGTGATGCAAAACAAGTATCCTAATAAGAAATGATAATCTTTATACCAGTTTGAAATTAAATTACCACAGACATGTAAACACTATTTATATCATCAGATGTGAAGGTATCCCTAATAGTAATGATGTGGGATCTTTCGTAAGTGGATCCATGATCACCCATACTATAACATTCATACGGGTTTTCTTGGGTAATCATGTCAGATAATCCATGGTTATTTCATCCAATTTCCACTCATGAATGGGAATAGGATGAAAAATCCCAACTGGCCTACGATTCATGGATTTCACCTCTTGAAAATTAAGATATCTCTCCAAATGGCATACTAGATCCATATTCATTCTTAGAGACCAATATTTTTTATTATGATCATGATACATATTTTTGAAAATAAGATGTACCGCCCATCCAGATGCCTGAAAGTCTCTCACTAGCTCCTCATGCAAGCCCGTAAGACTGCATACTCAGCCACATAAAGGATAAAAATTTCGAATACCTTGAGACTATATTGATGGTGTATCCCTGAAATATAATATGTCTCTCATAACTAATAATTTTGAATCAGATCACTTCTGGATATTTATCTTATCCAAATTCAGTATTAGAAAATATTTTGATGTCAGGGGTACTTGTCCCAAAGACGCCTAAACATCAATATGCATGATTTCAAAGAGGTACATCACTTTCCACTCATTGTAATACACCGATACTGAATATTAATATGATTTTCATATTAATTGATCAGCAACAACATTTACCATTCCTTTTGTACAAGAAAACTCGATGATGAAAGATTGTTGATACTAGACCCACCTCCCCTACCGAAGGTTCTAGTACTAATGAGAATAGTTGTACCTCATTCACTTTTGTTCAATTTATTACAAAAACCACTCAAAAAATTATAATATCTACAAAATATCAAGGCATGTATCACTATTTGAAACATTAAATCATGAGTATGATAATTCCTATCCTGAAGCCACATTCTTCTAGATCCATAAGAAACCACTTGATCATCCTGCATATGAAATGATTAAATTCTAACTCCAAATGAATCATAGTACACAATATATGATCTACCTGGCATATGTAAAGAGAGGATATTATCAGAGTTCATCATTAATTTCACATATATTCAATTTGTCCTTCAAGAATGTGATGATACAAACTTCACCCCTTTCTTGGTTATCCCAAAAATTTTGTTCTACCTAAATGAAAAATTCCTAGAAAAGGCACTGATAATAATTAAAAAAACCTAAAAATATTTTAATCTAGAATACATTAATAAGATAATCCCTATTTACCAAAGCTTGAAGATTCTCTTGGCCCACATACACTACATCATCTAAGATAACATGGACCAAGAAGATCAATTTATCAATCCAGAAATTGTTTTACTTTATCTTGATATAAAGTTGATTCTCTACCAATTTACAAAGGATGATGTCAATACGTTGGGAATTATCGTCTTATGACTAGGGATAAAATAAAATATCACCCAATAAAAGACCAGGAAATGGTCTATAGAAAGGGTGAAAGATCGTATTTATCAAGGCCATGAATATAACAGGTGTATTGGTCAAACCAAATGGACTCACTACCAACTCATACTAGCCATAACAACCCCTAATATCATTCTAACGTATGTATGATGTTCTCACCCTCAACTGGTGGTATCCATATCTCACAGTAATCTTAGAGAAGATTTTATCAACTCTCAAATAATTGAAGAGATCATTGATGCATGAAAGAGGATACTGATTCTTGAAAGTTATCTTGTTCAATCTATAATTATACACACATAAGTGTAAAGTAAAATTGACCATCTTGGTGATTGGAAATAGTGAAACCCATAGAGATATATTAGGATATATTAATCCTTAAAATTCTTGAACATCCAACATAATATTCATCTCCCAATTAATTATTGGTTCTACTATATTAGGAGGAATAGAGACTTTATCAGCTCTAGGAATCAACATGATTGTAAAATTTATCTCTCGCTCAGGAAATAAGCCACATAACTCATCAATAAAACATCCCTAAAATGTTATAACACTATATGAAAATAATCCTACAAAATTACACAATAATCTAAAGAAAGACTGGCTATCTGAGTATTGATACAATCAAATATGCACTGAAGAAGTACTGCATGACTATCATATTGATCCGACTCACCCCTGTGTTAATAGATATTTCCTTCTTGAGATAAAAAGGTAAATCTCTTCCTGTAATAGTTGATATGATCGTATTTCTGTACAAACCAATAACTAAAAATAATCAAAATTTAATCTTTTAATTTTAGAACAAACAATTTACATAGGAAGTGATAGTCAACAATCTCTAGAGAAAAACCCTTAAAACATTTTATACACTCTTACCACATTCCAAACTATATATCAATGGATATAAATACATCCATTCAATCCATATAAAAGACCCAGCCATTAAAAATAGGGTAAAAAATTTATTTTGATGCTCCAGTATAAAAAAACAATAGCACGTGATAAAATATTTTTACCCTTGTTAGTATACTATTCTACATCCATAATTGATGGAGTAGTATTATAATGTCCATTTGACAAACCCAACTTCCCTAGGATCCATTATGACTCCCTGATGTTATTCCCTCTCCATGGAACTTCTTTTCCTATACTAGGATACCACATCCCCTTACTTGACTATAATTTCTTGTGGAACTCCAGATACCTAACTGGTGAGTATTTTTACAGTCTGTCCCAAGTGATGGTACAATTCACGATACCCTGACAATTATATACTGCAATATACCCATAAAAATCCAATGTAGGAAAAGCATCCTAAAATATGCATGAGAAATAAAATTTAGGGGTATAGACACTAATAAATCTTTGGGACCATTATCCCACACTTATAACAATACAACAAGATCAGATCTTGATATGGCTACCCACTACCTAATTCCAATGACTACTGATACCTTGGATAAAACAATCATAGTTTCCTATATTTCCACTAGATGAATATTTCATTGTTTCCCTACTGAAACTTCTCGTCCGCCGCTAAGGGCATCTCTCATACTCCATTCCATGATGAGTGCCTGATTCATCACATCAATAAAAAATCTAATATGGAACATGTTCACCTACAACCTAATAACATAGTGAATACCATCCTAAAAATTTACCCCTATGGATATATCACCATCATACAATGATGGTGGAAATAACTACATGTCGTTGAAAATTTCATTGTCTTCCAGTACTAACATTCCCTCTTACATCAGGTCCGTGAACTCATGAATCGTCTCATCCATCAATGTATCATGATTGAAATGGATTGAAAAATTCATCTCAATATCCATCCAAGATAAGTCTTCATGCTACCCTTCCTTCTCTAGAATATACGACCATCCTTTGGAGGGTCCATGAATCATATATTTAGTGAGCATCACCGTAAAATATTTGGAAGTCTTCTAATGATAAAATATCATTTTGATAGACACGATCAAGAACTCGGCTTCATGGTGACCTCCCTTCCCATTATACATAGGGAGAGGTTACACCTTAAACTCTTTCATCAGCTCAGACATCTAATGCTTATTGAACATATTCTATCTTTTGATGGATTACATGTTCCTCAGGACAGTGTTACAATGCTTAAAATCCATCTAATTATATGGGAATATGGTAGGATTCAGTTCAGTTACATTTTTTTCATCTTGACTTCCACACTCTTGACTCTCAATAAGAATATGATGAGGGGATATTTTCACTAAAAGACAAACAAATCCAATTAAAAATTGCAAATAAAAACAAATTCAACTTTACCATGTGACAAAAACAGAAACCTACTAACATATGTTCTCACTAAACAAGTTATACAAGTTTTTTATCATGAAATATCAGTTCATTTCATTTTATTTCTCATAAAAAATTGGTAATCTTATACAATAGTCAAAACATGAATTTTTATATCACATGAAATAAAATAGACCTATCATGAACAATGAATGTCAATATATATCCCAATGTTCATACTATGATTCATTCATACTCATCCCACACCATGCTAGATGATGAGTATTAATCTCAATAATTAATCACATCATTAAAAAATAACATCACACCACATGTGAATCAACCTAGGTGAAATAACATCATTTGTAGTATGATAACATTATAACAAAAAACCTACCATTGGGAACTTGTATTTTCCCCTATACACGGTCCAGCTACCCACATTAACATTCCCATTAAAAATTATTGAAAAATCCTAGTATAATTTTTATATTTCCAAAATTTTAATGAAATAGAAATGAAATTTGTTCCTTTGATACCACTTTGTAACATCCCCTAACTTGAAACACTCTCCCAAGGCCAAAAAAATTGTTTATGACACCTCAAATGCATATCCCCGTATTCTCATGGTTGAAGACTAACATCGTGGATGACATATGTATAGTTGGGAGCCTATAAGAAATATTTACCATGGAACACCACATAATAATAATCCAATAATAATAAATGAAAAATTTAATGTCATGATAAAAAGTAACTACATGTCATATTAGAAGTAATAGAATTCAAACGACTAAGAAACTAAATAACAAATCAAATTTACCAGGCCACAAACCCCAAGTAAGCCCCATCTCTAAATTCCAACCAATCCAGAAAACCACATTTAATAATGAGGTCCCTCTCCTTTGTTTAATCCTACATCCATGTAATCTGATCAGGTACCAAATAACGGCTTCAGTAGGATGTGAGTATAACATAGTATGTCAACACCACCGTGTTTAAATTAAACATGTTTAATAATAAGTGAGTGAAATAATTTCATAAATATGTTTACTAATTAATCCAATGAGAGAACCGATACTACTACTACCTACGTCGACACTACGATAGAATATCTCAGAGCATGTCTTACAACCAATCTATCTAAATCCAAATAAACATGGTAAACCATAAACTACTCTGGTTCCATGCCAGAATGACTTTGAGTATGTTTCACCACCATACCAACCACAACCTTATAACCAATATGCAAATGAAATTTTTTTGTATAAACTCGCTCTATAAGCATTTCGGCATTTGATAAAGTTCGAGCCTGATATGTGATTATTTAAGCATTATTGGGGAAAAGATCTGTATATAATCATTTCAACACATGTCCCAAGGAAAATATCTCTATATATGATTTTATTAACGTCTCATAGAATATTTCAATATAATCATTAAATAATATAAACTGGGACAACCCCCTTTAAAGGCATTATACCAAGTAAACTAGGACAACACCCTATATAAGTATTACATAATATAAATGAAAACCCAATTCATTGAAAAAGGGATTGCATAGAATGAAATCATAAAGATAAGTCCTTAATTATAAAATTTACCATTTATCATTCAATCACACAATTCATATATCAGTTTTTCAAAAAGCTTAATATGTCAGTCAATTCAATAATTAGGCCAGTCCCAGGTGAGTCTATATCACGAAATCACCGAAATCCCATGTTATTAAAAACACAAATTAATCAAATAATAAATTAATTTATAAACAATGGGTGTATTCCTAGATAGAATTCATAATCTAGGTCAATAACCAATTAGATCCAAAGGTATTACAAGAAAAATTCAACTCATCATTTATTTAAGTGAGGATCATTTATGTTGGCATGGTTATAATATTGAACATGCATGAAAATTATCAAACAATATGGATAATGATTAGAACCCCTACCACTAACTGTTGATCAACCAATGCTTTTAATAGGATTGTTCCACAAGAACAAGGGTACATATGATCAGAAGAATGATCCTAGATCATAACAGGTCCTGATCAAAACCAACAATGACCATTGTCATGAATATAATTACATAACGGATGGTGGTCAAATGGAGAGGTGGAAAAACTAAATCCAAACCACTTACTGGGAATCAGATATGAGGTATGGATGTCTGTGTTGAACTGAAGAACACAAAAATTGATAGGAGGATGCCCTATATTTGAGAAGAGGATGATGCATTGAAGGTGAAAGTAAAATTATCCATAAAACACTTTTTTAAACTGCATGTTGTGAAATTACATGACATGTAACTAATTTACATGTAATGTATTTGTTTTTAGAGGGATACACCGAAAAACTCATCACCTTGAGTTAATATTAATTTATCCAAAACATTACATGATGTATACATAATATAAGGTATGTAACTATTTCATGCCCTATATTTTTTTCACGATATGTGTTTGGAAGAGTTTACACATATTGTAATACCTTTATATAGTGTGTAATTATCATGTAGAGAAATTTCATACCCCTTTTTCTTACATAAGGACCTAACCAACCCTAAATCCTATCAATGAATGGAAACCCCCTCATAAATCCATTTAACACATTTATACTTAGAATCCATTAACTCAAAAAAAACGTATATCACTGAGATTTAGGTAATTTTCCATAAAAAATTGCGTTCATCTTCAAAAAAGACCCAAACACCAGGTATCCAATGAAAAACTCAATGATGGAAGTAATTGAAAATAGTTGGGATCTTATATCGATTAAATAAGACAATTCACCCTGCCATTGTGATATGGAGAAACCATAAGACTATTGAAGTGATGTGGGAACCATAGGAGGTGTTGAAAGAAAATCATCCTCATTAATTGAAGCGTATTAAAGGAACATTTGGATGATAAATTTTCTAAAGGGGTGAAGATGGTAATTGACCAAACATAAATAAATAAAATTCACTATTTGATTGAATTAAATACCCAATTATGATTATTGAAAAAACATGCACTTATTTAGTTTTATATATCTTATAATATATAAAGAAAAATTAAACATCATAATGTTTTATAATATTGTATTTGAACAACAAAAATTTTTAGTATAAATAAATTGTTTTGATAAATCTAATTGACACACACCAAAGATGAAATGTCCTCAACCAATAGAATCATACCCTATGAATTCCATTTATCAGAACATCCTAGGGAGATATAATCAATGATATTTTACTTTGACCAAGCCCAGTTTATATCCAACAACCCAATCAAGAGTTAAATCATTTTTTTGGGAATTTGATGCTCTTCAAGATCATGACTGAAACTACATACACCAAACAACCCAATTAATATATCAACATTTAACACCATAACCTTATGGTGTTTATATGTATAATAAATTTATTTGAATCAAGATCCTAATAGTATGAATATTAATATTTTATATTAAATAGAATAATGGTTATATTTACTTATTAATTTTTTTTATATATGATTTTTATTTTTATACGATGAAAAAAATATATTTTTGTGTATTATAGAACATAAATAATGAAATTATTTTTTATAAATTCAAGAAATTTAAAAATAAATTAGGTTTTAAGGAAAAAATACAATTAATTTTTTTATAAATTATAAATTATTATATAATTTTTTGATGGAAACTATTTTTTATAGGGGCAGAAAAACTATTACTATAAAAAATCAACATTTATCAATAAATATTTATTCTGGTTTTGAAAAGTAAAAAATAGAATATTAATAATAATATTTTGATAAAATAATGTTTTTTAGATTCATTACATTGAAATTATAATGCGTGAAATTTTCATAATTTTCTAATATAGTCTGATTTCAAGGAAAAAATTATATGTAATATAAATATAATGCTTGTATTATTACATAATAATGACCAAAATGAGATGTAAAAATTTTATAAAATTTATCCATTACCAAATATTTGTTTCCTCATCAATATTACATGTTTTTATTTTATTTGATTAATTTTATAATGTCTATATGAATCCTCAAAAATCTATATTATATATGATGTTTCAAAAATAAATTATATATAAACATGGCTCACTTCTCCATATCGAAGGGTATTTTTTTATTAGTTTCTTCCCACTTCCATATAAAATAATGAAAACAACTCCTATTTTTTAGAAACCATGGGAAAAAACCATGGTATTGTTTTCAGTTGGGTTATATTATTATATAGAGTCCCAAAACTATGTATTGGAAAATAATACATAACTATCCAATCTATGCCAATATAATCCCCCACAATATCTCATTCCTCTTCACTCATAAACCCCAGACCTTATTATTTAATTTCCCATCCCTCTCTAGATTCCTCAAATGGTTCTCCCATGCTCCAAAAATATCTTCCCTAATATTTCAAATCACCCTACCTAGTTAAGGGATCCTCACTTTCTTTTATTTATTTATTCATCTTATTTGTGTGATGAAAATTTTATTCAAATTCATATCGATGATATATGATCTTTTATATAACTATTACTTATATTAATATTTAAAATTGATTAGTGACCACTTTCACTCTCATTAATCCCTCACATGACTCTCTATGCACCAATGTTACACAGTCAAAATTTCCTTATGATGTTATGAAAATATATTATAGAAAACTCCTTTTATTATGCCTATTAATTCAAAAAAATTAATATTGAATAATTCCATCCAATATCCCTCATACTTTAATTTTGAATTCTGAGTGATGATAGATCATTGTCTCTCACATATAACCATTTTAAGAATCATTTGCTACTATCATTGTGTTGCTAAAATTTCTTTATGATTTTCCATGATTGAAATTTGTGATGTGTATACTAATACACATTTTGACTCAAGTGTATTTGTCTATTTATTACTCAACTTCATTGATTGGGGACTTCAATTTATATTACCCACCATCCATAATATCTGTATTAGATGTGAGGAAATATGTTCTTATGTGATATTATCTATGTTGAAAACGTATTAATATACACGATATTCATAGGAATGGTGTGTCAAAATATCACTGCAATGAATTGGGAATGTTTTATTCTCATGAGACACAATTTATGGTTCATGGTAGGTTATCCTAAGAAAACCATATTATCATGTCTTGGAATTTTTCTTGACTTGTACATATGATGTTATGTTTAATGTTTCTCCACTTTTCCATGTTTCTATTAAGTTATCATGTTATGTAATGCCTAATTGTTCTTGTTTATGACTTCAGCACCTTTTATGTCACATTTAAATTCCTATTTTATATAATGTTAAAATTTCATCATTTTATGTATTATTTATTCCATTACTGTGCTTTTTAGATCATCCCTTACTTATCTAGGTCTCGTTTCCATCCCATGAATTTTTATTAATAATGGAAAAATTTGAGAAAGTTAATGAATTTTTCAATAATTCTAATGTACCAACTGTAATATGTTGTCATGTGATGTACATAATTATCCAAAGGAACAAGACGTCTAGATCATCAAGCCTTTATTTTGTGTATTTTATGTAATTAATCATGATATGATTTCTAATAATGTAAACAGTTTTTATATGTAAACTTTTGTTTACACTTAAGTAACACATAAAATTTAGGTGTTACCCTTACATGGAATAGGAACTACCCCAACACAAATGTTGTATAACCTTACTTGTACTTTAGTCAATAAAATTTATCATTATGCTGTGAGAAAAATACAATTAAGTATCACCTGTTTACCCTTAAATTTATCCTTGGTACCCTTTCTTGACTTCATGATTAACCTTACATCGTGTATAAGAATCCCAGATTACCCTCACATAGTACGTATGTTCCCTTACACAGCCATTAGAAAAATTGGTTTACCCATATGATTTGTATATAAATTACCCTAAAAATTACACAACAACTAAAAAACCCTTACATAACTCAAATAAATAATGATTTACCCCTAAAAAGCTCCCAAAAATGTCCTTGAATAAGTTTATATGCCTTATTTTCATTCATATAGTCCCCATGAATTATACAAAGGAAAATAAATTGTTTTATTTTTTTAGTTTTTACATTAAAATGACTTATATAATAGGTTTTATAGCATTTAAAAACTATTTATGTTATAATTATCCACTTCTAATGTCTTTTTATCCTCAATAAGTGAATTTAGGTGTTTTCTTGATAAAATCAATCCCTCGAGCTCAAAAATCTGACTCACACTCTCAAATATCCTCCTGGATCTATCCATGCTTCCACAGGATCTATAAAAGTGGTCCCTTATTTCAGAAAATCAATTTCATACTCTGGACAATTTTATGTTCAGGGTGCTCCTCAAATAATAAATCATCATCCATGTCATCATCCTCAATGTTGACGATATGCATTGGTTTGGGTGTGTAACATTGGATTAGACACATGAAACACATCGTACATACCTCAGTAATGTGAAGGAATTTCTAGATGGTATTCCACTATCGCAATCCACTCAATGATCATGAAGGGTCTAATATGACATGTGACTAGCTTTCTATGCTTCATCATACATCAGGGGCCTAATCATGGAGTCACATTCATGAATTCCTGATAACCCCCATCAAACTCTAAATATTTGATCTTATGGTATACATACGATATCATCCTCTTTGGAGTAGTGATCAAACTCTTATGCATCTATTTCAACCTCTTAGTGGTATCGTAAACCAAGCTACCCCCATTAAAACTACCTCACCATCCTCTTTCCAACAGAGTAGTGAGAGATATGGCCTCCCATAACAATCCATAAAATGTTCCATCTGAATCGATTCTTGTTATGTGTTTTTGGATGTGAACTCAACCAATGAAAAGTGATTATCATAAAATCCAGAAATCATTAGAAAAATAGCTTAGTGTATATACTATTATATGGTAATCATTCAATCCAACTACATATAATTCAGAGGGTTGTACACTATTATCAATCTTAGATAAGTCCCTTGGGAATTATGAAATGCCTTACAAAATTACGATGTAATTCATTACATGCATTCAGCTAAAAATATCATCAGAGCTCCATTAATTTTTATACAGTCTCAGAGACATATAGATTTCCTAACTCAACCACTGATTGAGTCTCTTGGATTATTAAAAATTTAGGAACCTTCATCCAATAATAAAAAATCACCAAAATAGTTTGGTAACTCCTCAAGGTCCTAGGATAGTCTATAAAATAATCTAACATGATTTCATTCCAATTACACATGGGCACTAAATGATGCTAGAGTAGACTACTGGTATATTGGTGATCAACCATTACCATCTATTTGGTAAGGCATTGGGATAAATTCCCAACAATTTCCATCATCATCTATTTCCATAATAACTATCACCTGATTTCCTTATACAAACTTATCTCACAAGGATATACCACCAATATAGAGGTATGTAAGCACCACACTAAATCATATGTTATAGAATAAATGAAAATTACTCCCACATTCACAATGATAATATCACCATCATCCAATATCCACAATAGTATTGGGTCACCTTCAGCTAGTTCTTACTTCAATGAAAACTATGTGTCAGTTCTCTACCCAACAATTACCTCATACATTGGAGAATATGTGACCCCCCAATATATCAAATTTCATTTATCCTTGATCCAAAGAATAATCCATCCTCAAATTATCCAATAATTTAATTAGGTTCCAATTCTTCATTGAAGGACACTCATAAAACAAATACTTAACCTCTTTCTTACATGTAAGAGAATCTACAACAATGTTATATTCCTATTTGTATAAGATATCATGAAGTAAAATTCAAAAATATAACATACAAAATAACTCCGCCTCACATTCAGGTCCAAAAAAGTGATGATGTAATGAAATTTATTATGGTTATTATAGAATGAAAACCTCTCACTTAAGAGAAGGCTTCACCAAAAAATCAATGAATGGACACAAATTCCATATATAGATCATGAGTGGGATAGTTAGGCTCACGATGTCATAGTTTTCATGACCCATAATTGACTACCTTCTAACATTACATTAGAATTATTCAAAAAAAACTATTTATTTATTAAAGTATACAATATGTGGATCAAAAAGTATATTATGGTTATGTAGTTGACATGATGTTCAGCTCAAGAAACACTTTTTTACACTAGTACATCTACTATGACATCACTTCCTTCACTGTTTAAGAAATCATAGGAGTTTATAATCATTAAAAACTCAGTGTAAAATTTTTGTAATATCATTCTAATCCTAGGAATATTATAATCATAAACACATTCCATAGACATGTCTAGAATATCACTACCTCCACTTTCTCAAGGTTAATAGATACAATAGTATTAAAGGCCATATTACCTAATAATATCTCATCAAGAATAAATAAGAGACACATTGAAATCATGGAATAAAGATGATGTTATCAAATAATACTCATGACTATCTCATGATTTTCAAAGTAATACTTTGGTGTCGATGAGTATATGAGGATTTCATTAACAAACACCATGGTGAACAAGACCTGGTAGGTTGTGAGATCTTCTTCATGACATCTACGAACACTATCGATGAGTTTTTTCAATCTGAATGACATCACTTTGTAAATGTACATAAAATACCTACTCTAAAACCCAATCTTAAGTATTTCCTCATTTCAAACCCACAACTCGTGGTAACATAGTCAAAGATCAATCTTACAAAAGAACTGATCTCCCCGTAAATGATAAAAAAATTCATAGATCATGAGAAATGAATATATATTCCTCACTGTAACTTCATTCAACTTATATTAATCAATGTAGTGTCAAATAATACTTTCTTCATGATAGAGAACAACACAAGTTATCTCGATGATGATTTACTCATAATAATAATGTATTTGTACTACAATTCATCATGATTCACCTTAATATCCATTAGCTCATCTTGAAACATATGTTAAGGGGGTATCATAATCTTTGTTCACAATGTAGACAATAAATCTCAAAGTAAACACTTCTATTAGGATTAATTCCTATTAAGTCATCTAGAAATATTTCTTGATAAAGACCCATGACAAGATAAAAAGTCATGGGGCATGACACTGATCATGTTCAATTATCCAATCCCATCATATGCACCATGATACTCATGAGCTAACTCATGTCTCGACCAACTCTACCCACTACTATCACCTTATCTTTGGTCATTCAAAATTTATATCCCTTCATCAATGTTAATTAAACACAAATTTGATTCTAATAAATGTAATATGTTAATCTTTTCAACAAGTCCATAAATAAATTCTTATTAAATATCATCATCTATATAATCATGAGGTCTGATATATGTCAATAACCAAAAATGGCTACAGGAATCTCTTTTCAGCACTTAAGAAGACGCAATATTATTCCTAGTGGTGCATCAAGGGAATGTAACTAAGAGTATAAATTGAATTTTAATTCAAGACCAATAAAGAATATTAAAGATATGATGTAATTGGAAATACTATTATCAAAAAATACAATAGATAAACTAAACGTTATCCTGAAAATACCTCATATAGTATATGGTACCTCACCACCATCTATTGAAGTCTAATCAACTATATAGGCATAACTTTCCTTATATCTATGACCTTATCCATAAGTTAAGTGACTCTCTGGAGACATTGTTATGTGTTTCTGCTTTTGAGGACCCTTATAGGATCCATTTTTCTTTGAACTTATTCTCCGCTGCCCCTATGGGATAATAACCACAATGATGTGGAGGAAAAATACTGAAGATTAGCCTTGTTAATGAAAAAATGATACTAGATATGAGGTTTTGTGTATACTCTGTCATAATAGTGAATATTTCCAATATTGAAACATGCTGGTACTAGTCTTGAAGGAACTGAAGAATTTGATCCCTACTCCAATTTCATACCTCTTTCCTACTGTATGTTCTAAGCCTTTCATTTCGTACTACCAGAGGTGACACTCATGAATGTCACATTTAGAACATTTCCAACAGTTCCTATATACTCTTTGGGATCACATAATGTATTCCCAAGGACTCTACACACAAACAAAGGAATATCACTCCTAGAAATAATCATGATATCATCCCTTCACATTAATCACAGTTAGTATATATATTTTCTAAAAAATATATCAGAAAGCCCAATTCAACCAATTATTTCCAACTACATCCCAAAAACATGGAATAGCATAAAACTAAGAATAATATTCTATCCTGGCCAGACATATAATTTCCATACAATTAATAAAATATATGAACTAATACACAACATACAACCTATATATATATGGAATGTGAACCTACATGACTTGTAATGATGCCTGAATGTACCAAAAAGATCACATAAAAATTTAAAAAACATATCATATATAGTAACATAGAGGTATGGTACACATGTACTAGCCATGAAAAATAAAACACACATACCCAAGTTTAAAAAAAGAAACTCATTTATACCACGTCTTGGTTTAGTCTAAACATAAAATTAGAAATCTCTTATGATAAATTTTATTTACACTCGAACCCTAACCACTATGTACAAACCAAAGTGACACATGGCCAATTGAGTGAATCTATACATAGAAGTGTATTCAAAATATAATAGTGTTTTAACATTGGTAACTTCTAAATATTTTATAAAAATAAAATATTGTTCGATAGAGTATACACCACGAAACACTTAGCCTAAACGAACCATGAAATATTATTATTTTTATATGATCATTATAAAATAGTTGCTAAATATGTGGGTATGAATAATATTACTTAATTTAATAAGTATTTATAATTATCCAACTAAATATATAGGTTTTAATGAGTTATAAATAAATAATAAAACAATTTTCAATGAAGAAATTTTATTCTTCACAAAATAGTTTTTATTCAAAATGTATTTTATTTCTTTGTGTAATAAATTATTATAATTAATTTCTAGAGCCCAAAGAAATTTTACTTTACAAAATTAACATATAATATTTTTGAATTTATCATATAAAAACTAACTTAGGATGAAATTTTTTATTTGAAATTTTTAGTTTTTATTGAATACTAAGATTTCAGATTTTTCAAATAGAGTCATTTATTCCCATTAAATAAAATAATTTAATTGAGGAATTTAATTTTGGATTTTTTTAAGGTTACATATGAATCATTTTTTTAATAATAATATAAATAATTTAATATTAATTATCAATTTTTATGATTTTGGCATAATTTTTTTATACATGAAAATAAAGTTTTTTGTAAACTATTTTCAAAAGCATAAGGTTTATCAATATAAATTAATTAAAATAAAACAACATAATGAAATATTTAAATAATATATATATTATATTAATTTATTTATTTTAATTATGATAATTATCTCTAGACATATAGTTTGTATAATGTTATTTATTACATGAAATATGAATTTTGTTTCTTCAAAAAAACATATTTTTTCATTTTTCAGATTGAATTATATATTTAATTTTCTACTTATTTGATTTAAATAATAGAAAAAGAAATTCCATGTTATTAATATATCTAAATTTGGTATGTAAATCCATTTTATTTTTAGGCATTGTGAATAATAGTTAGGGTAAAAATGATCCCCTCAATAAAGGGAAAATCGGGTAAAAATCTCATAATACTAAATGATAAGGTTATAATGAATTCATATTAGTTGTTATTGGAAGAATGTAATTATAAACTTATTACCATAGTCTGAAAATGTAATTACATTAGGGAAACATGTAATAGAAAATGACCTATATAATATTTAAAGCAAAAGAAAATACAAATGTTCACTCTCATACTTTTAAATAACTATTCTTTGTCGAGATGGGAAAAAAGACATTTACAAATGAATATAAATATATCTTTTGGTAATAATGATGTTATTTTCATGGATGAAATTTATTTATTTTTTTATTAATTATATAATTACCATAAATTCATATACAATGCCAATGAAGTATTTTTTTAATTAATAGAAAAATAAAATAATTGAATGTAAAAATAAAATAATTAATACAGTATGAATGATTTATAGTGTTCCATGAATTTTATATATCAATATGAAATGTTAATGTTTTAAATTAATATATTCTAAATTATATTTTTTCTTTATTTATTATAATTAAAATTAAATGAATTGTTTCAATGTTTATATTAATGATATTTAATGAAAATTTAATTTTATTAAATTATACAGAAATAAATTTTTTTATAGAGGACAATGTGGATTATATATGGTTTAAATTATCATCCCTTTTCTATTTATTGAATAATTTTTTATGTTATAAGTAAATTTATATCCCTTTATGTATGAAAACAATGTTATTGTGGTTAATGTTGAAATAGGATAGCAAAAGGTGTAAATCCAAAATTTGAGGTTTATAAAACCACATAAACCTATAAAAAGTTCACTTGATGATGTTATTTATAACCCATAATAGCTTATATTTTAATCCGTGAAAATTTTAAAAAAATCAACATAATTACATTGATATATTTTAATCTTTTAGGAAATATCATGAGTTCCCCTCCCATAAATTCTAAAAGTAAAACAGTACATTATTTTCTTCAAACAACATTGACCCACAAATCTCAAACATACACATCCAAACCCACTATCAATATACATTGACACATTATTGTTGTTTGATTCTTCCTAATCGACTAACCCTTGGATAATTAAGTAGTTATATAATGGGGTTTATTCAAAGAAGATGTAATATCATTAACCGATCAATTTAATTTTTAATTCCTATTTACAACCTATAATTATTTGTTATTTATCATAAAATAGTAAATTAATTACCATATGTATATTTAAATATTATTATGTCTCTAAATAGAGATTAATCACTAACTTTCCCATCAAATGGGAAGTGAAAGTATCGCTTGTGTGTATGTATGTCTTGTTGTCTACACGTATTGGTATAGTTCACATTATACCACATTATATTATGGATAGTTTTTATGATGGGATTAATGTTTATATATGAAAATTATGACAAAATTATAATATAAAATCTACTTTATTACCTTCAAATCCATTGGAAAATTATAATGTCGCTTGTACATAAGTGTGGACTATCACCTCTACAAAGCGATATGATTTTGTTTCACATTAGATTTATGCGGATGGTAATAATGATAGATATAATTAAGATATAAGATATACATGATAAGGTAATTATTATATTAATGTAAATTAATATTTACCCTCATTTTTTAAATTCATTCAAAAATGAAAACAACATTAAACTATACGTACGACCTACCATCTCCATGGATGGTGTAATTCATTTTTTATATCTCTAACCTTTATAGATGAATATAAATATGTATATATAGAATATATATGATTAATATATCATGAATAATATTCTTCAGACTGTATAACCATGATAAATGTACAATGATCAAAACTACAAAATGAAAGCACATATGAAAAATGTAATATTTACCACCAAGAACAATGTTTTTAATTTTTTTATTATATTGGTGATAAAATGGATATAATTAATCATATATGGTATGGTATATATGATTATTGTTTTATAATATTTTATTGATAAGAGTATTTATTTATTATATATGAGTTTTTGAATATGTATACAAGATGTAATGCCTTACATAAGGGATTTTCATTTCAATTTCCTTTCTATTAGAAACGTATCATATTATCCAATTAATTTTTAATTTGGTGCATATAATTAACATGAATTTATTTTATGATTATTATTTTTAAACTTATTTGTATTTAAATCTCTTTCTATGGTTATTATATTAATGATATTTATGGATAAAATGTTACAAATGTTGAAAGAGCATTATGTTACTATCTAATTATTAATTGGGATTGTTAATTATTAAATTTAAAATTATTTAATGTTATGTTATACCTCTCTTGAGATTCATGAATTTCTATATCATATAGTTACCTATTTAGAATGTATGTCTTCCCTTTATTATCCTCACATTTAGTACTCATAATACCGAAATAATTTTACTAATGATAACTAATTATACATATCTATTCAGTCAAAAAATCTTTTTTTGACATATATATGTTTAAGAAAAATGTATTGATGAAAATTTTTAATATTATTTTACTACTTTTTAATTCAATTTTACCAATGAAATAATGTTTTAAAATTTTTAATAAAAGAATTATATAATCATCTTCTGAATGAGGTAATTTTTTTAAATTTCACATAAATGTTAAGGAATTATTTTCCTCTAACTTATACAATATGAAGATAATTTACCACAATCTTGAACACATAATAATTTAAATATTACCTTATAAGTTACCAATAATTTATAATAGAAAAATATTAAAACAATAATTTTTAGTTTTTAGTTTTTTAATTGTTATTTTCAAAGTGGAATGGGTTTTTCCTCAAGAATTTTTTTTATTATATTGTAATGGTATATATATTTATAAATTACCTAGACCCTTGATAGGGATATGATGAAATAATAATGTCTTTATTTTTTATTTGTATTCGTTATGATTATGTTGAATTTTTTTTATGAAACCCATTCCTTTTCCTTGGGCTAGACTACGATTAAGTGATGAAATTATTGTGAAACTCATTTATCTTGCAAGGGTTATTACAGGATAAAATTATTATGAAACCCATTTCCCTTTCATGGTTTATGTTTTAATAAATATTTTACGATCTTTTGGAATACATATTTATGATTTTAATACATGATGGGTGGGTTCAAAATTATAATTCACTCCAATTTATTACTTTAACATTAAAAATACTTTAGATAAATATAACATTATTGGGGAGTGAAACCAATTATATGGGGCACTTTATCCACTGCGATAATATTTGGAGTGAAATGTGACTACAATTATTGGGGGGGGGGGGTAAGACATATCCACTATGATAGCCTTAGAAGTGGGATATATTTATTATGAAAATTTATTTCAATGAACATGGGTATTACACAAAAAATATATATTATACTAATGTTATACTCTCATTGTTAGGGAGATTTGATTCCTTTATTATTTATGTCTTATAAACTACCAAATTTTTTTTCAGTGATCAAGATCATGATATGTGATATGCTAGGTATGGTTTTGAAATATTAAGATCATGTTCTCATACCCTTATTCTCTTTTTATACCTAAGGGATCATTAAAATTTCAATTTTTTACCCTTCATCAGTGTTAGAGATGACCCTTTCTTATGATTCATTTCCCTTTGTAATAATGAATGATTTTAATTCTATTATGAACACGGAGGGTTCTAGTTATATAAAACATGATGAGATACTCTTATAAAAATGTTAAATATGTGTCCACATTTCTAAAGATACTATACCTATATGATTATGTCCTGGATCATAATGTTTTTTAATTATTATTCATCAATAAAGATGTAATATATGTGTATAAAATATTTCGGTTAATAAATTTGGTATCAGAGAAAGGTTTAGATAACATTTTTGATCTCGGATGTGGAAACCTTAGTGAGAAACCATATAATAATTATATGTATAGGTGAGTTTTCTATGGTGTGGAAAATAATGGAGTGTGGGTTTCCAAGAAAAATATTCTTGCATGGATAAAAAAAGTGGGAATGGTTTTGGAATAAATGTTCGTTGGGGTAATAACCCCAAAACAAGTTTTTTGAGTACATTGTTTCCATAATTCGGGTGCACGATGAGTATTACCTTAATAAAAACGTATTTTGACACTTATTATGTTTATATATAGGAGAATTCTTATTTTCATTATAAATAATTATAATTGATTTGAATACATAATGAGCATTATTTACTTAGGGTGTAATAGATTCAAAATAATGCTTCATAATTAAGAATCCCTACATTTCAGTCTTCATTTATATGATTATTGTAGAATAAACTATGATTATTGTTTTTAGTCAGTGGATGAAACTAGGAGGAATGATATTATCATTTTATGGGATAGAAAATGCGATGAGTCTGAGAGAACAAATGGGATGATGGCTAATGTTAACGATACTATGACAATGACTAATTAGTTATCCCAATACATGATATACAACCTATAACTTTTCTAAATTTTAGGATCACTATATTAGAGAAGTATGGATTATTCTAAGAGATCAGGTGGTATAATACATGGTGTAATGAAGATTATATTTTCTTCATGTCATAAATGAGAAAGGATACACCTAAGAGATGCCACAAACAAATAGAAAAATATTGTATGTATGGAAAAGAAGTGAATAAATAAATGAATTTAAAAGGAAAATTTTGGACATTAATGGAATGAAATAAAAATCATCCTATAACTCCATTTATAGTTCATTGTATAAAATTTGGGGAATATAGGAATAAATAGAGTGAATTCCCACTTTTAATTTCTAAATCCATATCAATGTAAGGATATATTTTATACATGTAATTAATTTTATTGAGATGAAGTATCTATTTATTGTAATGAAAAATTTATATTGTAGAATTTTTTTTACTAATTTTATTTTTGATGTATTTATGTATTAGATTATGATTAAAATAAAAATTATTTATAACGTGTGTTTAAGTGTTTAAGAGTTCAAATTAAACAACATAACATTTGAGTGGGATTTCATCCTTCAAAAACCAAACTAGACTGGGGAGTTGGTACATACACAGGATGTATTTCTTTGACCGGAAACTTTCGTTGTTAATGTTTAATTAACATGAACACCCTAAATTAATTGTGATATATTTAATGGGATCTCAAGAGTAATGAGTCCGATCAGTACATATGGTTCTAGAATCCTTGTTGTTGTATAATTGAAAATGAACATCCATTAAACATCGTGTAACATGAAAAATATAATATGGTCACTTTTGATTCAAGTGAAGGTGGGTGAATGAAGGTAATGATATTAATTATTAATGAATCACTTTGAATCTTAATATTATTAATGGGTTTGATGGTTTGGATGTCACAGTTTTGGACCATGTTGATTAGGAGAATGTGGATGAAGATACTGAATGGTGGAATCCCTTTTCACATGATGGTAGAGGAAGTAGGCTAGGTCTATGATCTACAGTGATCTCTATCATAGTGACATAGATATGAACACCAATCATATTCAAAGCGCGAGAAAGAACATAACATAATAATTGATATTGGGTTCAAATTTATGAAGGGTAAGCACATAAATGTTTTTTCATGGAATTTTATATTAATATTAATTAAAAAACATAATAAAACTAATGATTACTCAAACCTTTTGAAGCCCATTGTCAGCAGATCAGCTTTAAACTAATGAAAATTGATGAAAATGAAAACCATATCCAATGTTGGTGCATGAAAGTGTAATACCAAGGGTTACAACAACACCTCATATTGATGAGGTATAGTAATATAGTGATAAGTCCAAGGAGAATAAAATTGAACGGTTAAAATATACAAATCTATTTCTTGAACAGGAGGCATCTGATGGAGTGCCGAAGGGAGAAAGGAAGAAGGATTTTTCCATGATGATTATCCTACATCCAAAGTTTTTTATTTTAAATTAATAATTTGGTATCAATATTTGAATGGAAGACATAGATAGAATATACAATAGATCGATTTGAGTTAATCTTGATGATGAAAAAATTGAATGGATAAATAAATATAATGAGATATTATCTCATGGAATCAATGGGTGGTGGGAAATAAATCTGGATGAATATATTTAGATATGGGATAGGTCGGCCTACAACTTCAAATATATCATCAACAATTATCCATACGTGAAGGTAAACTCTATCACATAAATCTTTTATAGGGTGATTAATTAAATAAATTAGACATTTTATGGAATATATTGGTAATTTATAATGTAGTTGGAAACATGGTTCTGCATGTAATTTTTTCAGGCAATTAATTTCCTAAAAAATGTTTTTAGATATCCAATTATTAAATTTCTAGGTTAGGTGTATATATCCTTTAGTCTCAACATGAAGTAATGTTTTAGAAGAATTTTATTAACATATGTTTAATTTTTTAGATAACCTGTCAGGATTATAGGTTATTTGATGGATAAAATTATTTTTAAGGATGTTCATAATATTTTTTAGACATTATAAGAATTATATTAATATAGTTTTAGTGAGAAGGATATATCGTGACATTGAATGAGTTTGACGGTGTTAAGACCACAACTAAAGGGAAGTAAGGCAGAACCACCTACCATTGGCGTCTATGATGTCTTGGTTAGTATGAAATTAAATTTAAAATTATTATGATAGATAAAGATTAATTTTTATTGATAATTTTATTTATCATAGAGATAACTAGGAGATTGAAAATTGATTTTTTGATTAGTTGTACTTGATAATAAATTCACTTTTTTGGGAACCATATTATTTTAAGGTAAATAAAACATTTTGGGATTTTATTTGAAGAATTAATACTATATTTTAACTTTGAGACATATATGATTTTAATATTGATTATTTTTTGATTTAGGTGATTTATGTAAACTCTTATCATATCATGGAGATTAATAGATTAGGGTATATGAATTTTTAGAATGATTCATTAAGAGTGATTGGTGTTATTTGTAGATAAATGATAAATTATTCTTGGAGGAATATGTTATAAACTAATTATAATCATTGGGGTTAAATATTACTCTAATATATTATTAATAATTTTATTTGTAATTATTTACTAAATAATCTATATCAATCATTGTGTGTTATTATTGATTATTTGGTCAACAATGTTATATATACTATTTTGGGGAATGAACTTTTGATTATCATTTTGTTTTTGTTAATGTCTATAGATAGGAGTAATATATTATTATCCTTCATTAAATTATGTTATCTATTAGAAATTATTTTTTGTTCTTCATATATGAAAACTCATATTAGATATTCATTTAATAGTGTTTGAAATGAAGTATATATTTATAAAATCACAAGCAAAGAAGAAAATTGGATTATGATATATAAAGATAACAAGTAAGTATATTTTTCGATGTTCTATATACGGTCATGAAATAATCAATAAACATTAGGGAATTGATATTTAAATGAAAATTTTATCCTATAGTTATAATTTCTAATGAGTTGATGGCCTTTTTCACACCCCTTTATTTTATGGTTTTTTGGTTGTTAACATTCTTATAATAACTTGATTCATTGTGATCAAGGACCTATATCACTCTCCATAATTGCATAGGAATTATTATGTTATTTCACTTCTATATTTTCACTTCCCAGTAATTATTTCATACTTTTAAACCTAGTTATTTTTATAGATAAAATCTGTACTTCCATTTCCCACTAATAAAGTGGATGTTTTATTTTCCTTTTTTACGATATGGGATTTCAAGAAAGGTATTTTCATATTGAAACCTCTTAATTACTATGATATTGATAAAAATTAATGGGAAAATTTATTAAGGGTTGGTGTGGGATAATTTAAATATCATTTATTTTTTAATATAAAAACTATGTTTGATATTTTATAAGACACACATCATAGACCCAAAATAAACAAATAAATACTATTTTTAAATAAGATCATTATATCCTAGTAGTTAAATTTTATGGTATAAAAATGATTAATTAATCTATGAAATACATATAAATATACATCCCAATATATATATATATCCAGATATAATCTTAGGAAATAATAACTCAATTGTTAATGAATACATTTTTTTCAAGAGAAATATACATTTTTGTATAAAATTAATTTTAGTAAATTTTGTGTAGAAATATTATAATTTTTTTAAAATTATAGAAATAATATTTTATAAAATTAAACAAATTTGAAGAAATTATTATATCAATATGAACTTAGGGTAAAATATTGATATTATCTAAATTGATTGAATTTTCAGTGAATAGTGAATTTTTTTGATTTTTCAAATAATGTTATTTCAGTAAATTAGACAATTTAACGTAAAAGTACAATTATATATTTTAATTTTTTATAAATGTTACATATTATTTTATATAATAATAATATTAATTATTTTTTTAGTTGGTAATTTTCTTGATTTTTTAAACTTTTATTTTTATGCTTCAAAACGATGTTTTTAAAACTATTTTAACTATGTAATGTTTAACAATTTTATTTTACTAAAAACCCTAATAATTTAATATTTAAATTAAATTTATGTATTAAATATCTATTTATTGATATTCGTATAATGATTTTGAGTCATAGAGTTAATATATGATCATCTATTGCATGAAAATTGAACTTTTTTTAAAATACTATTTTCATCATGTTTTTTATTATTAAATTAAATTCTACGACCTATTTATTTTTATTATTGGAATAAGGTTTTCATATTTCAGAGTAGGGATTATTAATTTTTAAGTAGAACACTTTTATATTTAGCAATTATTGATAGTAAATGTGGTAAAATTTATCACATCAACAAAGGGTAAATCAGGTTAAACTCTGTTAAATATAAATAACAAGGTCAACATTTTTTCATCTTATTTTTTATTTCATGATTATTAATTTACACGTATTACCGTAGGATTTAAATTTAATTGAATAAAGGACACATATACTTCAACATGACTTTTATAATATTAAAATAAAATAACAATAAAAATGACATTCTCTTTTCAATTTCTTTTATGTGTCCATATAGGAAAAAACAAGATATGAAAAAAATATAAATTATTATTTTCATAATAATAAATTTATATTTAGGACACAAGTTTTAGTAGTTATTATATAATTAAGATATATTCCTATTTAGCACTGATGTAGTATTTCATCAATTAATTGAAAAATCATATAAAACATCATAAAATATTAAAATTCATATTATTTGAATCAGTTTTTATTTAACATGAATTTATAAATTAATATGGAGTATTATTATTTGTTAAAGTATTAAATTCTCATTTAAACCTTCATTTTGGGTCTTTTCTGTCAAATTTAATTAATAATATCCAAATTGAGATTAATGATATTTTATGAAAACAAAATAGTATTATATTATTTAAAAATTATTATTATCTTGAAATAGGTAATGTTAGATAATATATGTTCAAATATTTCATTAATTGTACATTTATGAACAACTTTTTACCTTATAATTAAAATTTTAACCCTTTAAGAGTGATATAGTGCCTATCGTGAGTAATGATAAAATATGTCAACTAAGGGGTTAAAACAAAATATTACATTTATAAAACAACATAAATCGTTTCAAATTTTATAGGACTATTAAATATCAACCCTATATTACATTATATTCTATTTTATAGACATTTGGAAGAGTTATTTTGTATAATTAAATTATTATATTTTAATCATTTCAAAAATCCCAATAGTGGCCTTCACTTATTTAAAAAAGGGAACCCTATATTTCCTTTATTCAAAACACATTGAGTCATATAGCTTGAATTTACCCTAAAAAATATATTCAGTAATTCCTTATTCAAATTCTATAGTTTTTTTCATTCCTAAAGGAACAAAACTAGGATCCTTATGAAGAGATCTATATGAGTTATTTCAAAGAATAGTTAATCACTTTATCCATTCAATTTATTTTATTACTACTGATTTAAATCTTATAAATCAATGGTTTTTATTATACAATAAAAAAATAAGTATACTAAATATATTGAAATTTTATTACAATTACAAAATAACCATTATCCACCCTAATTCCCTTCAAATGAAAAGTTAATGTATCTGTAATACATACATATAACTTATCATCCGCACATAGAGATACATGTAATTTTACATAATATTTTTTCATAGGTGGTTAGTATTGTAACGTTCAGACATAGGATCCACAGACTAGTTCCATGAGATGGGTTTACACATCTTTGATGGTGTGCCTTTCCATACTCCAGAGGCTTCTAACTAGCAAGAAGAGTATAATATCGATCATGGGGAGACTATAAACTATTTATCTGAGTAATACATTAGATGAAATTAATAAACAATAACCAAATGATAAAGACAATAACAAAAAAAATAGATCCAAGTTATTACCAAAATAGGAAATATAATACACAAACTAAATAGTAGATATGTCATGAAAATATGTGTCATTTTTCAATATGAAATCTCCAAAAACAATTAAGACAAAGAAAAACCCCAAACTGTTCATGACACCATGTTTGGTTCCCTCATAAATGATTCATCCCATATCATCCATATAATATATTAAACTAACCCTTAAAATTTCCCCCAAACATGAAATATATTCACATACCAATTAGGTATCCCAACTAGGGTGTGAGTCCTACTATGTAGGTCACCACTAATGACATCTGAAATAAAATGTAGTCAATAACAGTGTCTGTAGTTGTTTAAAGTATAACTAAAATTAATAAAGTTATCATTTTACATTTATTCAATTACTGTTTATTTAAGAATATAAAACCCTAGGTTCTTAGGGACACTCTTACTTCGATACCTACATTGGCTCATTATGGAGTTTGAACCATATCACATAATCAATACACAATTCATTATGACACATGTGTATCAATTTCCATTTCTACTCAATTATTTTCCATGACCAATTGGATGCAATGTCCAATTCAAATCTCATAATTATAGAATTATGTATCTAGCACCCCATAGGTATTTGGAGTATCAGTCTCTATCCCACACCCTCTGGATATTTGGATCATTATTCTTTATACCACACCCAAGGGAATTTGGAACATTAGTCTCTATCCCATGAAATAATATTGTAATGTGTTCACTTTTCCCTATATGTGTATTTGGAGTATCTTCATGTGTCTCACACTCCTATATCTATAAATATAATACAGTTATTTGAAGCATTATTTTATGTCCTAGAATTGTATATCAATTAATCACATATATGACATGTATCAAAATAACGTATATATCAAATTATTATATAACTCAAGTTTAATCAACATTAATCCTCTTATCACGTTTCACCATCAGAGTCTTCCATTAATTAATTAATAATTATATTAATCCAACTCCATAAATTCCATAATCACAATAATTTCAATTAATTAATTCATCATTTAATTATTTCAAAGCAATCAATTCAACAATAATGAAGTGGATTTTATTATTTAAATAAATAATTAATCCAAATCAATCATTTAAACAATAACGTCATCTATTTAATTAATTCAACAATTAATTAACACAAATCAATCAATTCCACAATCATGACATCTAATTAATTAATTAATATAAATAAATCAATTATACAGTCATGAAATCTCATTAATTAATTTAACAATTAATTATTCATAATCAACCAAATTCATAATCATGACATTTCATTAATAAATTTATTAAATGATTTATTTAAATTATTCAATTCGAAAATCATCAAATATCATAAATTCATTACAGAATCGATTAATGTAAATCAATCAACTTCGTAATAATGGAATCTCATTTATTAATTCAAAAATTAATTAATCCAAATCAATCTGTTCAACACTCCAGACATCTCATTAATTAATTTAACATTTAATTATTCCCAATCAACTAGTCCCACAATAATAACATCTCATTGATTAATATAAAAAATTAATTAATTCAAATTAATTAATTTCACAATCAATGCATCTAATTAATCCAAATAAATAAATTCCACAATCAGGACATCTAATTAATTAAAATATCAATTATTTCATCCCAATCCTGAGATTCAACAATCAAAAAAGATAATTAATTAATTAAAAAATTATTTAGTTTTAATTATTTAATTTCACAATCATGACGTATCATAAATTAATTCTAGAATTTTTTAGTTTAAATAAAGTATCTCTACAACCATGACATCTAATTAACTAATTTAAAAATAAATTAAACCCAATAAAAAAATTCATGCAATCATAGCATCTCATTACTTAAATTAATAATTACTTAATAAAAAAATCAATTCCAAAATCATGACATCTCATTAATTAATTCAACAATTAATTAATCTATATCCAAAAATTTCTTAATAACAACAATCTGTTAAATAATTCACCAATTAATTAATCCAATACCAGTATTTCAAAAAACAATTAATTAATTAATCAAATTCCACAATCATTACAAATAATTAAATAATTAAACCATTAATTTATAAAATTCCATAATCACACTAGTCTATTAGTAAATTCAGAAATTAATTCATCCAAGAACATAATCACATTATTCATTTTTTATTTAAAAAATAATGAATTCAATTTTACATTTACATGAATCCATTAATAATTTTAAAAATTAATTATGACATCTCCATAGTCAAAAAAAACTATTAGTTAATTGAACAAATAATTAGTCTAATTCCACAGTCATAACAGTCTATTAGTTAATTGTACAATTAATTAATTAAGTTACAAAATCAGAATAATCTATTAATTAATTAAATAATTAATTAATCCAATTCCACAATCATAACAATCTATTAATTAATTCAATAATTAACTAATTCAATTCTACAACAACAATAATATAAAAATTAATTCAACATTTAATTATTCCAATTCCCCAATCGCAATTATCTATTAATTAAGTCAATAATAAAATATTCAAATTCCAAAATAAAATTAGATATAAAATCATTTAATGATATATTATTCTAATTATATAATATTAATCATCAAAAAAATTATTATAAGTTAATTAAAAAATTAATTAATTCAATTCCACAATCCCAATATCCAATTAAATCCCATTCTTCAATAAATTATTTAATGGGTTCAATTTATTAGATTCCTGATTAAATTTTAAAACATGCTAATTGAAATCTATAACATATAAAAAATTTGGAATCAGGACTATGGGAATTGAATTTAGAAAACCTACCTCAACTATGATGAACTCAAGGACTAGGTGTTAGTCCAACAATATTATGTGGTACTGAAAGAGATACATTATTAATCATCATATTTGGGAAACAACCATGGTATTTGAATTTAATTAAATTAGGATATAAATTTTCAACATCATGATATTTAAATAATGGATTATCATCCTTTAGTTAATACAATTCAATCAACATGGATGTTTTGTTATTCTGATAATAATCTATTGAGAAATTAAATAAATAAGTAACTTATGTTTTATAAAATTTGTTAAACATTCGCCATCGCTTATGAAAAAAATTGATACACACTATCCTCATAACAATATGAATCCACATCCACTGAAAACGTATCAATCTAATCAATACAAGAAAATATATTTTTGATTGATGTATCAACACATTAATAAAAATGAAAATAAAATGAAAGAGAGATCGGAACAGGAGAGTGGGGGTGAGGGATTTTTTAGTTCCCTCCATCATGATTTCCACACACACACACATATATATATATATATAGACACACCGAGGTTTATATATTATTATATTTATTTAAACCTACAAATATATATATATATATATTCACAATTGTATATGTATATATTTATCATATACATATGTGTACACATATTTTTTCCCACATTGATAATAATTATAATAAATATTATTATTATTATTTAGTAAATAACTTAATTCCCACTATTAGAATTACAAAAATTTTAATAAAAATATTATTAATTACACGTTCTTATTTATTCAACATAATTAATACAATTTCCATAATAATTTGAACAATCACTAACAACATACTCATGAATTTATATAACACAAATACTAATAATATTATTAATGTTGACCACCCATAATGTATTCAACCTCCAAAATAATATCTTTTTATTAATTTAATAAAAACAAATATTTAATAAATATATTCAAGATAAAATTTTCCATCTTTTAAAAATATACTATTCAAAAAATTGAAAACTAACAACATGGGGTATTAAAATATCCCCAGCATAATGATTATAAACCTGAAGAGTCCATATAGATTATGAAGCCACTATTCGCCACTATAGGTGTTTCTATATTTAAATATATAAATATACATTAGATATACATAAATTTCAAATGATCCTAATCATGGAAAAAATATAATATTCTCCAAATTATCATCATCTACTTATTTTAAATACATCAAAAACTAAAAACACCATTCACTAGTTACATGTTCATTTTAAAATTCGTAGTTGTAATATAATTTTCTATAATTCCTTAAATATTTTAATATCATCCAAATATGTCATAATAAGTCATTTCCACCTCTTTCCACTACACGGTAAAAACCAAGGCACTATCACCTTCATCAATCAGCATACATCTATGTTATGGTTAACAAGGGTAAACACATTCTCATAACTCATGTTTCCTAAGAAACCAATTTATTGACATCTTAAATCAATTTAGAATTCACTATTTTATAATGGGAAAAATTTTCATTCAATTTATAAAAAAAATATCCATTCAATTTTAACAACATACATAGACCTGATTTTCTCTTGTTTTTCTAAAATAATGGATGTTTTATAATAATCTTATGTTCTTATAATGATTCATGCTTAATAAAATATTGTTCTATTATAGTCAATGATTTAAATCTAATAATATTTTTAGAAACTATAATCTCATCACAAAACTATTTCATCACCAAACATGAAATAACATCAAACTGTAACACAAAATACAAATAACAAAAATCCTATCATGGATACTTGGGTTCTCCCCCATACATAGGATATATACTCTCATGAAAAATATCATAACAAGGACTAACTCTTTCAAATCTCCGTTCTACCATTTCTAAATAAAATTTCATAATATAAATAAAATGAAAATTGGGATCTAATACAACATTGTAATGTCCTGACATGGGTTTCACACATCGGTTCCCCAAGATGGTTCTCTACATGACCACATGCACGCCTCCCCATATTCAATATTATACAGAGTAGCAGTGAGAGTCTCAAATCAATCATGGGGATACATACCCTCTTTATTAGATTAATACAATAATAGAAATAACTAATTGAAACAAAATTATGTAACCAATATCCAAACCAACACAAAATCACATGATGACCAAAACATGAAATACAATATCTTAACTAAACAGTAAATATGTCATACCAATACATGTATTGATTCAAAATGGAAAACCCAAAATAAATAAACACACTGACAACTCCCAATTTATTAAGTGTTTTAAAATGGGGTATTCAGATGATATTGGAAAACACATAATTCCTATGAATTGCGGCGTGTTTATGGAAATTTATGAAATTTAAATGGATTGATTTAAATTGTGTAATGGGTTTGAAGAAATTTTTCTGAATCCACTAATTCCATTGAATTTGGGGTCTCTTGTGATATTGATGGAATTTTTTTGAAATTAAATATTTTAATTAAATTTTAAAAGTATATTTTAAATTGATTTCAAATCCCTATTTGAGAAAAATTGATTAAAATTGATTTTATAGAATCTTTAGGGTTTTATCATGGAAAATGAATGTTTTTTATTAAATAATCATCAAGATTTTTAAATAGAAAAATGGAATTTTTTAAATGGGAGAATGAGATTTAATTTAATTTTAAGGTTTCCTAAAATAAATGTCCCATAAATTAATTGTATTAGAGAACATGAAATCCATTATTAGTTAGTGAGTTATTAGACAGAACACATAGATTTTAAACGTTCCAAAACATAAATACAGAATTTCACATCCCTTAGGTGATTTTTATAGTTCCTCTTTTACCTGTGCTTAATGGGATGTATGTACATATTTCCGTGTTACATTGAGTGTGTGGAGTCCCTTAGAATGTAACTACAATACCATTAATAATATTATTTCATTGATCAATTGTTTTTATATAAGATACAAATGAATTCCAATGTTGTGAAATATTTTAAATGCCTTCTGATTTATATATATTATCTTAAATAAAAGGTTTTATTTAATCAGTTTTTTAATGGTTCAATTTCATTAAATTATTTCCATCACCTAAAATGTATTTCCATCATTTTAAATTTTGAGCATTATTTTTAGAATATATTCTTGAATTGTCAAAACTTTTTATTTGAAAATTCAGTGTACATTATTTGGTTAATTAACAGGTTTGAATCTGTTCTGGAATCCTTGGTGATACCCTAAAATATTTTTAGATCACACCATACTTGTTCCTTCAGGTTTTTGTAAATTATCTCCATCCAAGTGTGAATAGGGTAATAAACCACATGGACGTTGTTCTTGATTTTGATTTGTAGACTTGGGAGTTGCATCCATTAGGACTTGGTTAGTTTTTCTTGTTGTTCATGGGTTCTTTTATATTGTAATATGGTTTTTTATACCTTTATATGATATGGTACACATCTCCCAGTGGATTTTATTTTGTATTCATATAGTCTTGTTATCAATCTTCTGTGTTTTTATAGAAAAGTCATTCCAGATTTATTTTTTTATGTTTCTAGGTGCTAGTATACAATCCATGGTGATTGAGAAAACCCTTCGGTACATGTTAGGTATGACACTATTATTGGGTTACTAGGGTACCAAGTATACATCATGACAATGTGGTGCCAAATAAAGGTTGTAAATTGTTTTTAAGTAATTATGTATTTGTGTTTTCATGATGGGAATTATGAGTTATTTTTTATTGAGTTCATTTCCATTTCTCACCATAATGAACCATACATAACCATGGGTGGGAATGGAATGATGTCTTAAGGATTGACTATTGTATTTTCTATAATTATTATTTTGGTCGATCAAAATCCAAATCTTGTTTGTCTATATCATTTAATTAATATCCCTTATTTCTCTATCTAACTATTAATATGATGTTTTATTTGTTGTCTATTGATGTTTTGAAACATCATACCTCCAAGAATATGTGTGAATCGTATCTAGAAGGATTATTCTGCCAAACTATAGATAGTGAATTCTATTGTGGATGTGAACTAGGTAGAGGTAATCGTGTATACTATCCAAGATCTCGAACATGAACCACCACCAGTTCCCTATTAAGGATCATGTTTCAAATCCATATGAAATCAATCTCCTGATTTTTTCTCACGAGTTCTTTTTCAAGAATCCAACACTGTTAAAATTATAAAATTTTGTTTAAAATGATGATGAATGGTTGAGCATGATGGAATGTTTTTGGGTTTTTTAATACTTCTAATGAGATTGAGGTGAATTTTTCTACCTTCATGGTGTAATGACCAAGAAAATAATAGTGGGACACTGTAGTGGCAGCATTGAAGAATGAAATACTATAGTGGAATGTCATCAAATATCTTTTCACTGACCTATTCTATTTAGATTATATGTTTTTAAACAAGGATATAATGGTATCTATACATGAGTAGGGTAACATGTCCATAAAAGAGTATGAAAACAATTTTACTGGTCATAAGAATTTCTCACCAGATATAGTATCAAATGAGAAGTTTAATGCTCAATGGGTCATGTTATGAATTTGATAGGATATTTGTTCTCCTGTTTTTTTGAAACTAAATTCATTTGTGGATGTGATGGATAGAGTGTTGTTGGTTGAAATAGATATGGAGGACAAGTTAGGTTTATCGGGAGTTTCGTTCTCTCCCAGTGGCAGCATGTAGTTCTTTAAAGACGCGAGGATGCGTGATGATTTGGGTGGTGGTTCATTACAACCTGGAATTCAAAGAGGGTTTTAACTGAGAAACCCAAGAATTGTGACTCCCTACATACATTTTGGACACTTATAGAAATTATTCAATGTCAATACGACTTTGCGTAGTGGCAATGGATCATCAGCCCCATCTAAAATATCGGGGAAATAAAATTCTATAATGATAAAAGGGTTCCATCAATAGGGATCTAGAATTAATCTTCCTCACACAACGTCAGGGTCTCCTTAGGAAGCAGGTAGGGGTCCAGTGACTGTGAGAGGTACCATCACAATAGATTTATTATTAGTGACTACTTTATTTGATGCTGGTGAATACAATTATTTTATTTCAACCCGTATTGTGAATATGTAAATTCATCCCAACGATATTTTTTTTAATGGATATTTCTACACCCCTTGGTCTGAATAAAGTAATGAGTCTATTTATTCTCCCTTGTGTTTTATCCCTCTCAGATGTCGATCTTTCATGGAGATTTACAGTTCTCAACATAAAATATATTGGCATTATATTTCGGATGGATTGGATCATTACCAATAACGATCAGATTGATTGGTATCTTTGATGGGTCTCTTTTACTACACCTAGTGGTGTGTTTCACGACATTCAAGTAGAATGAGTCCCTTAGTCGAGTAGTGATGGATCTTTTTATCTAGTGTTGGGGAATGTGATATATGTGTTCACAATTGATCTCGAGTGGGAATCTTTGATCTGTTCTCTCCCTCCAGTGTTTATCGATTTCTTTAATGTGTTTCTTTTATAAATAATTTGGTTTTTCTAATAGTAACATGGGTAGATTTTTCTATTAATTTAGTTCCTAGTAGTCGACCAGTTTCAACTCCCTCTTACCACATGTCACTAACTAAACTGAAGGACTTTAATACTCGGTTGAATGATCTTTGTGAGAACGGATTTATATTACAGAGTGTTTCACTTTGTGTGGATCGTGTTCTCTTATATAATATAGATGATGGATTACTATTAAATTGCGCTGATTATAAAAAACTCATTATATTTATGATAAAGAAAAAGTATTTTGTCTAGCATATTGATTATCTGTTTGATTAGTTGAATGTGATGAAGTTGTTCTTAAAGATTGTCCATCGTACCGGCTAACTCCAGTTAAGGATAAAAGAATCTGACATTCATAAAAATAACTTTCAAAGAAGGTATGGCCATTATGTGTATCGTGTCGTTACTTTTGATCTAAAAAATTATTCTTCTGTCTTTATGAATTTAATGAGAAATCTATTCCATGACTACCTTGATACCATTGTTGTCATATTTGGGGATGAATTACTTGTTTACCCTAATCCCAAAGAGGATCATGTGAATCATTTGAGAATAGTTCTAATTTTTTTGATAAATCAGTGACATTATTCCATTCATTCAAAATATTATTTATGGATTTAAGAAGTCGTGTTCTTAGGAAACTTTGTGTCAGAACATGGTATTTAATTTGAACCTGAGAAAGTTAAAGCTGTTATGACAAGGGAGAAACCATGTAATGTCTTCAATATTCAAATATTTTTGGTATTAGTTGGTTATTAAAACTATTACATGATGGAATTATCAATGTTATCTTAATCAAGGATAATTCTAGCTTAGAAGGGAGTAAATATTCCTTGTGATGTGAAATTTTAGAATTATATTATTGCACTGAAACATGTTTTGACTACTGTTCCAATGTTGACTCTTAGAGAGGTTGGGTAGGGAAATGTTCTCCTCTATGATAAATCGGTTTCAGGAGTGGGAAGTGTTCTTTTGAAAGGTGATCATTTAATTTATTATGTATATCATAATCCTAGGAAACACGAGATGAATTATCCAACCTATGACCTCAATCATTATGTTGTGATGAACATGCTTAAATGTGGGAGGCATTCCCTTTTTGGAGAATGTTTTAATTTATATTCTAAGAATAATATTTTGAGTAATGTCATATCTCAAAATTATTGTAATCTCTAATAGAGGAGTCGGTTTGAATCCCTTTTGTATGTTGATATCGACATCACATCTCCCCTTGGTAATGTGAATGTCATTGAAGATGATTTGAGTAGGAAACATTCGACATTGGGGGTGAAAGAATTTTATGATGATTATAATTTTATGGATCTGTTTGCACATTAGAATATTGGATTATACTAATCTGGGATGTGGTTTCCTTTAACAGTGTTCATTTGATATATTCTCTTCTCAAGATGATTCTTTAGGATCAAAATCTTAACAATGAGGACTGTTGCTATAGAGACTCTCTTTATGGTTGGGAGACCATAACTAACAAGTGAATCTCCATCGAGAGAATTATATGTCATTAGAATTTCATTGTAGTACTATTTTTGGTAGGGAAGGCTATTAAAGAGGATTTCCATAGTTCTCAATCAGGTGTGCAACCAAGAACCATGATGATATTTTGTGACATATAGCAGCAATTATCATGTATTGGTATTATATGGGGCATTACTGGGTTTGTAACTCATTTATATACGTACCAACAGGTTATGGTCAAGCACCTTAAACATTTGGGTTTTATATATAAACTTTTTGTCCTTATATGGAAGTGGGATGAGATTACTATTGATTTTTTAGTTGGGTTTTAGCATACCTAGAGGAAGAATAATTCAGTATGGTTCACGATCGTTAGGCTAACCAAGTCGTCTTACATTATATTTATTCTCGATACAACCAAATTTGAGGAGTTGAGAAATATATATGTTAATTATACTATTTATTTTTATGGATTTCAATATTCTTTATTCCTTGATAGGAATCCTCAGTTCACTTATTGTTTTTGAAGAGGCCTTCAGGATGCACTAGGATCTCATATCTATTTGACCACGAAATACGATCCATGGTTAGATGTCCATATAGAATGATTTGTACCGATTCTTTAGGATATGCATCATTATTGTGTTCTTTAATTTTTTGGATCTTGGGATGATCACATGAAGCATGTAGGGTTTTCTAATAAAAATATTTATGATTCTACGATCATAATGACTCCTTTTATGGCCTTGTATGGTAATCATTGTAAATCACAGTTGTGTTGGTTAGAGACTGTTGAATGTTCCTCTGTCAACAGAATATTATTCAAATAGATGATATAAAAGTTTAATTTTATTTATCATTGAATGATTATGGAATAGATTTGGTACAACTCCTTTGCTGATTTTCACCACATACCAATTGAGTTTTCAGTTGGTGCCCATGTGTTCTAGAAAGATTCACATCAATTAAGTCATTAATGGATTGGGAGGAAAGTGAAAAATTCTCTTCATTTTGTGCTACTATTATAAGTCTTATAGTATATGGGGAAATATTCACAGCCTTTATCATATCCACTGCAGATGATGTCGTTACATAATGTGTTCAATGAATTTCAGCTGAGAATGTATCTATCTAATCCATCTCATGTTCTCAGATAGAGTGATTTTGAGATTGAACCTGATTTATCTATGACTGAATGGATAGATAGGATAGTTTATTGTAAAACAAAGGTACGTAATGGGATTATGATACCTTTGGTTCGAGTTCTATGGAATAAAATTTCTGAAAGTTATTAGAATTGGGAGAGGGTTGGACTGATGAGAGAGTATTGGACTAATCTTTTTAGCATGGAATCTTATATTATAATTTTTGGGGATAGAAAGATTTTATGGTGGGGAGGTTGTCAGAACCTATTTGTATTTTTAGGTATCTATAATCCAATATATTAATGAAGATTTGTTTGGGTTTTCATTGGGGTTGTTTTGGGTTGAACATTTCATTTTTTTAATTATATTCTAGTACATGGTTGTTGAACAATTTTCCCAATCCATACGCCAACTTAATCCATACCATGAAAACCCTATAATTTTGGTTTTGTATGGTTGGAAGATGGTTTTCATATCATTTTCCAAATTAGTAAAATCCATGAAACCTATTTAAAGGGGTTCATGACTAGGCTACCCTGTTTGGTCTAACCATGTGGGTCTGCCCATGAAACTATGTATGACTTTTAATTAATATAAGAACCCAACATAAAAATCTGGAACCCCCCCTAAAATTAATATATGATTTGGATGGATCTGGTATAAACTCATGGGATTTATTCTCCCTCAAGAGATCCCAAAAAGAAATTATTGACCCCTCAGATCCCTCTGAGAAACAATTTGATGCTTGAATAATTCCTTTTTATCTTTTACCTATTAGTTTCCTCACTCGGATCTCTTTCTACCACGATCTATCTTCTCCTTTACAGAGTTTCATGGATACATGTGTTGCGTTTTGGACATGATAAGATATATTTTGGGATCATAAACCTAGGTTAGATCCTTGTTTCTTGGATTCATTGATCATCATTATTTCTTGATGAATCCCGATTAGTGTTTGGAGATTCGAGATCTGTTGATTTAGAGGTATGTTATTATATCATGATACCCACTTTATAAAAACCATAAATTGTTGAATTTAATTTTAATTGTTTTAAATAAATATAATTTCTTGATTTTAATGAAATGGCTTTCAATTTGTTTTTTGGAAAACCCCAATTCCAATGAAATGGGTTTTTTAAATAGGTTTTTTCATGATATTGAGAAAAACATAAATTCCATTAATTTTGGGTGATTTTATGGAAATTGATCAAATATAAATTTTTTTATTTATATTACTAAATATTTTTTTGGATATTTTTTGGAAGACCCAAATTACATTAAATTATGGTTTGTTTTGAAATTGATGGAGTGTTTAAGAAAATAAATTGTTGAATTTAATTGTGAATGTTGATTGTGAATTGAATTCAAATCCCATTTTTTGAAAACTGGATTCAAAAGGCTTTGATAATAACCTAAGGGTTTTATATTAAAAAAATGAATGTTTTATTATTAAACCCCCATTTTGGTTTATAAATTGAAAATTAAGATTTTTTAGTGGGATAAATGGAATTACTTTTATTTTATGGTATTTTAAAATAAATTATCCATCGATGAATTATATTTGAGAAAATGAAAGGTATACATAGTTAGTGACTTATTGGAAAACTGTAAAGGATTTAAAAAATTCCAAAAAATAAATTCAAGACATCACATCATTTAAGAAATTGTGTTGAGTACTCTTTGACATGAGATCAATGGTATATATGTGCATATTGTAGTGTCACCTTGAGTGTGTAGAGTACCTTATAATGGAACTATCAAACCATTATGAAAATGACCATGATTCTCCCTTATTGATATACGAGAAATAAATCAATGTCAATATTGTTAACTATTATAAAATTATTTTTGATTTATATAACCTATTTTATATAAAAGTTTTTATTTAATCCGTTTGTGAAAAGAGCTATATGTTTATTTTATTTTCATCACTTGAAATGTATTTCCATCATTGGAAATGTAAATCATGATTTATTTAAATATTATATTGAGATGAAAAAACTTTTATTTTGGAAATACAAAGTATTTTATTTGGTTAATTTAAATGTTGGAATATGTTTGGGAAACCTTGCTGATACCATAGTCAAATTTGTAGCTCACACCCTACTTCTTCCATTCGGTGTTTATAGATCTTCTCCTTCAAACATTTAGTACGGTTAAATAACCACATGGATGTGGTTCTAGATATTGATCCATGGACTTGGAGAGTTCCATCCACTGGGAACTGGGCAATTTTTCATCTTATTTTTCTAGTTTATTAATATAGTACATTTTCTTGTTTATTCCTCTTTGACTTATAGTACACATCTTTCAGTGGAGATTTATTGGTATGTATATTTTATTATTAACTTTTTTCCATGACTTTTTTTTGGAAAATTAATTCCAAATTAATTTTTTATGATTCCTTTTTGTTGTCACCAACACCTGGTGATTTAGAACTCCCTTCGTGTCATGTCACGACTTGCTCAGTTATTAGGTTACTAGAGTACCAAGGCTGTTTTGTGACACATACGACCTACATTCTCAACAAACGCTACATTTCATTTTTTTTATCTTATTTAATGGATTAATATAAATATGAATAAAAAAATATGTTTAAAATTTATATCATTATTTAAATTATGGACATGATTTAACAATGTTCAAAGTATAAGGAATAAAAACTATCAACCCAAAAAATACATGAACATTGAAGCAGTTATCAGGAAGAATGGTGTTTTAAATAATGAATTGTTAATATACTAGCGATAAAAGGTTTATAAGATATCTTATATGGTATGATACATATGACTATGATTATGTAATATATTTATCATAATTATATATTAATTATGTAGCACACCAAAATTTTTATGGTACGCCTCTTTATTATAGCTTATATTGCATGAAGTAGAGAGCTTAATCAAACAATTAAATATTATAATTTAAATGTAACCATTTTTAACTAGCCTTCATATTAGTGGTTATGAATAATATTTATTAAATTATCAAATTATATTATTTATAAAATTATAATATGAATTCATTGATTATCAATTAATTAGAAATTAAAATATACACCATTTGTATATAAAGTAAATAATTTTATTTATAATTAATAAATAATATATTTGAAATAAATTTTTCATATATTCAATTAAATAATTTTGACCTTCATCCAATAGATTTTATAAGTATAAAATAAGAAAAACCCCAATTTTATGCATCAAAACCTATATTATTATAGTGGTAATTTCACAGCATTTTAATGGGGAACCTATCTTGAATCCAATATTTTCAATTTATTATATTATATTGTTAAAAATTAACTACTTATTTCAAATATTAGTATAAAAATGTAGGTTAATTTATTTATTTGGTATTGTTCTGATAAGTTTCATGTTATGATGAATAGTGAAAAATTCTAATTTTTTAACTGAAAATAACTTTTTTAATCAAAATAATTTATAGTGTGAAATTATATTTTTGATAGGTTATAATGTCTAAATTGATTATTTGTTATATTTTATAAAAATTTAATGCATTGGTAGAAATTTTAAATTAAATTTAGTTATAAAAACGTATAAATATTTTTCATGTATGATCATTAATAATTTATTTCCTCACCCCTTCAACAAGATAAATTTGAAATTAATTACTCCAAATTCTTTGTTTTGATTTTTCAAAAATGATTTCTGTATTTCTAATCAGTGGTTAAAAATATATCACTTGTGTACTAATGAATCCCCCATGAGTCTTGGCTACACCTACTTCAGGTCCTTGCTGAATGTAATTTCATGATATCAAGAGTAATTTAGAAATATCCAAAAGGTTAGTTATCATGTTTCTAAACATCATGTGTATGTACTACTAGACATATACTAGGTATTAAGTGATACATGTTCTCAGTATCCAATATTTATTGAGTGATTGTGCTACATGGTGGCCAATGGGAATTAAGTAACATGATCAATGGAATCCACTATATATCTATTGTATCACCTTACAAACATATTAAATCACTTTATACCTTCCCTATAATTAGTTTCAATGTATCCATTATCAAAAATAATGCATAGCCCTCTATCTGTGTGATAAATATGTCATGATGTTCCCCCTACTTTAGGCACTAACAATAATAAATCTAACGGACCACATAACTTGATAGAACAAAGAAAAAGGAAAATAATAACAAAAGTAGATGGATTAGAAACATATAATACATGTTTTCACCCTAAAATTTTAAAATGCTTTAAATGAATGCACTCTCGTAGAAATGATTAAAAAATGGTTCTCATTGGATATGGACACACCAATATGCGATTAGAATCATCCATGGCTATAAATTATGAAAATAAAAGAATTTTATCATTGAAATGTTTTAAAAAATATCCATAAATATTTAAAAAAACTTTCTACCCCATGGGTATTGATATCAACATCATGTTTTATAATGGAATCATCAGATTAATGACATCCATGTGCCCATCAGCTCAAACCACTCAACAGGGATTCCTTGAACCAATTAAACTATTTTATTTCAAAAATAAATATAACACAAGATGAGATAATATATTATATATCTAAGATAATCTCAACACTAAAAATTTATGATATGAATTCTGATAACCATTCTTCTTTAAATAAAATCATATTTTACATAAGCTAATAATTTTTTATCCCTATAGTAATCCAAGATATATGTGACATGATAATATTTATATCTGCACGAATATTTATAGATTATTCTAATTTATGAATTATTTATAAATAATTTATTGAAATAAAGAAATAATTAGATTTATAATTTTCAAAAAATGGATACCTAGAAAAAATATCAATATTTGAAAACCTCATCTCAAGAATATTGGAGGGGGATAGTTTTTCCACACCCTAGAAATAAAAAATAAATATCGTTTGATCATTGTGAACTTCAAAATTACTTTTTTAAGGGTTTTATTGACTTCCCAAATATATTAAGTGATTGAAAACTAAATATATTAATTACAAGATATTTTAGAAGAAGGATATCCATTTAATAATATACAACATTAAGAAAAACAAAATATTTTCATCCTTTAATTTTTATTTAAATTAGGATATGATTTCATAGTGTTTAATTTCAACCATAGAATGTGATTTAAAACTAAAAAATTCAGTTAATTTATTTAGATTATTTTAATGATCCAAATTAATAAAAAAACAATTGATATGGTTGATCATTGGAAGAAGAAATTATCATATGTAAAAATAAACATGTTTTCTAAAAACGGTGTACGATTCTATTTACAATATTGTATCATTATGTGTCAACTGGACATCACATGAAGATAAATAATTATCCTTAAAAACCCTATGTAAACTATATGTGACCGTCATATAACACATAGTACATAGTTTTAACCCATATGTGATGTATCAAATACAATAATTCATCTCATTTTTACCATTAAATGTCCGATCGGAAATTTCTGTTTCCCTTACATAGTGAGATAAATAAATTTATTCAATACATGTTTACCCATACATAGCACCAATGTGCATAATGGAAACCACAATTTTACTCTTATTAAATGTATTGTAAATCTATAACACCTTTATATATTCCCTAGGAACCCTTACAAAACTTTTAGAAAAACATGGACCCCCTTCCCCAACATATAGAAATTCGCCTTACTCTTTCACAGTAACTGACGTACCCTTAAGCCACTCATATAAATATGTAATTCCCATTAAAAATGTCCCAAAAACATACATTAATAATTTTAGAGGAATATTTACATTTACGTAAGACTTAAACCATACATAATGTTAAAAATAATGTTGATTTTTGTAATTTTCCACAAAAATATATTTTAAATAAAAATAAATATTTTTAAAACATTTAAAAAAGGAGGATGCAACTTGCCTTAACAAATAACATGTTAATTATTAATATTGTTTTATGTATTTTATTTTCGTGTGAAAATATAGTGAATAAACAAATGTTATTACAGATTTCTTATTCCATATTTAGATAATTATAGAAAAAAATCAGAGGTTTGACATTTTATAATATTGTGTGAAAACAATTATCACTCATCAAATCACCACGGAAATTTCAACATTTATAATCCATGATAATAATTTTTTTTCAATTGAATAGGGAGTGGGAAGATCAATCTTGATAATTGTTTTTCATAGAAAATAAATATAAACCTAAAAACTAACAATTTTGGAAAATTAAAGCCTATATTGACCACATTTTTGAGATTCAATATTGAAATATTGAATGTGGATAGTAAAATAAATAATTAATAGAAAATTAATGAAAAAACACATTACATAAATATAATTTAATTAAAGATACAAAATATGAAGATAAAGTACAAATACAAATTATTTCATTTCATTATACTACTACAGATACCATCTGTATCAATTCTAGAAATGGCCTTTATTAGGACAAAAAAGAATTAATTTTTAATAAAAAATAATAAAAAATTTATTTTTTTAGAAAGAAAAAATTAGTGGAATAGTTTACCTTAATCACAAAAAATTACATTATAAATTTATACCTTTAACAATTCTTTTTTTTTCACTAATAAATGAAAAACTATAGTTGTGTGCTACTGAAATCTTCATAACAATGTAGAAAAAATATATATATTACTATAGATGAAATTTTCCTAAAAATAAATTAATAAACACCATTTAATTCATATAAACAATTTCAAAATTGGTATATACAAAACAATTGGTATGTAAAAATTAACACAAACATCAAAAAATTAAAAAACATTATTGATCTGTTATCATTGGTCCCCATAACAAAAGTGAAATAACATGCTAATAGTTTCAAAAAAACCATTACTTATTGAATAAATGAGTGTAACTATGTAAATAAAATTAAATTAATGTGTTAGTAATACTATAAATAAATTAATTTTAAAAAATATTACATAAGGATTTAATAAAACTTCAATTTTAAATTGAAATCACACATTGTAAGTCATACCAGGAACACCATGTGTCAAATTAACATACAGTTAATTCCTACATGTCAAAAATGACATATAGATCATTTTCCAAAATTATCAAAATAATATAAGTACATTTTATTGGTATTGAGTATTTCACATATAGTTTGATCTAAAATATCAATTTTAAACACACACACTTATTCATACAAACCACATAGTGTGTCTTACAGATATGTTTTCAATTAATAAATTTAAACAAATTAATTTTGAATATTTTACTAATATATAATGTAAATAGGACATTGTTTTCTTGGTTTTTAGTGAGTGACACATATTTTTTACTAAAAATATAATATCAAACAGAAAACAAAAATTTGACTTATACTGGTCACAACATGATACCTTTTCATGTCATAATGATTTTTATGTTAGAAATTATTTATGGATCATTATCCTAAATTAAAAGGCCATACATTTTTTTATGATTATTTAATGAGTAGAACATTTTTTACATGAAATATAACTTTTAAAATGAGATCTTGAATTTTGAGTAAATCCATTCATACCATGTATTAGATTTATTTTACACTAATATCAACATATCCCTAATCTCATATATATTATTGTTTTAAAATATCTAAATAATATAAATGGGTTTTCCTAGTTTTCAGAGTCGCATGCATATTCTGAACTTGAATAGAAATTTGAAATAAAAACATGCACTTTGAGTCATGTTAGCCACACAGTGTGTCCTATTGATGTGATATTTATTAACACACGTCAAAAATGATTTATGGATATTATTTATAAAATATAATGACAATATGAGTGTGTTTTAATTGTTTTCACTGATAGATACATGTTTTTAACTAGAAATCCATTTTTAAATTAAAATCGTTCTATTTGAGTCACACCAGTAACACTGTGTATCAAGTTTTTTAGGATCATTTATACTAAAAACAATTATTAAGGATCATTTTTTGAAAATATATATGTTATTGAAATTTTTTTTCATAGTTTTAAATGATTAAAATGTACTTGTACTAAAAGGACATTTTAAACTAAAAACACATTATTTGAGTCGAATGTGAAATAATTTGTCTCATATTACTGTGAAACTAATTGATAAACATCATAAATTAATTATGGATCTTTTTTATAGGGTATAAAAATAATCTAAATGTGTTTTATTGTTTTTCAAATAGTGACTCATGTTATTAACTAAAATACATTTAATATAAAAACACATAAATCGATCTATAATAGTCTCATCATGATTGAGATTTATATGTGTATAATTTCATTAAAAAATAAATTATATATCATTTTTATATTGTGTAATGAAAATATTATTTACTTATCATAGTTTTGAGTATTTTATGTATCTTTTGAACTAAAATTTCAAATTTAAATCCGAAAAATGAAATTTGAGTCATACAGGTCATACCATCATCAGTTTTTATGGTACCTAATTCTAACAAATCACTAATGAATTATATGAAATATTACTATATAACCTAATCTTTTTTGATTGTTTTATAAATTTTGAGTATGTGATGTGGGTTTTGAACTAAATAATGATTTTAAATAAAAGCACACTCATTTTGTCATATTGGACACACCATGTGTGATATTGATGTAAAACATATTCCTATACATAAAAAAATATTTATGAATTTTTTTTCACAAATTATCAAGAAAATATGAATAAATTATCATGGTTTTTTAGTTAGTAATAAAAAATCTAAAATAAAATGAATCTGTTAAAATGAAAACATGAAATTTGATTCATTATTAATACTCTAACTATAATATTCATGTGTTTATGACTAATATGCCTTATAAAGGGATTACTGATAATTTTTCATAAGTATCCATACATTTCATAAATTTATTTATCAGTTTATATTAAGTTAATTTATTTCACAAAATTATATAAATTTTAATAAATACATTTAGGTTTTATCATTAAATCCACACTTTGTGTTATATTGATGTTTATATGTTGTTTGTACAGCAAAAATTACTTTTGGATCATATTACTATATTATCATTACAACACTAGTCTGTTTGATTAGTTTTAAAAAAATATATGTGTATTTTCAACAAAAATGTAACTTTTAAAATGAAAATATTCACTTTGAGTCATTCTAGAAACAATTGTCATCAAATTTATGTGAGGTTGATTTATAAATGTCAAAACATGATTTAAATATAATATTTCTAAATTCTTCTAAAAATATTATTTTATTTTAATCGTTTTCAGTACGTACCAAATGTTTTGAATAAAAATTATGATTTTAAATCAAAACATGAACTTTTGATCATAATGTACATAGAATGTATCATATTGATATGTAGTTGTTTTTCAGATATCAAAAATGACTTATACATTTATTTCCTAATGTATGAAGAAAATTTGATAATTTTTTCTTTGTTTTGATAATTTGACACAATTTAGAAACTAAATAGTCAATTTTAAATTGAAATTGTACACATTGTTTTATAATGTGAATATCATGGGTTGAATTACTATGTTGTAAATTCCTACATGTAAAAAAATACTTACTGATATTTTTCAAAAAAAATATGAGTTTTTTTTCTTTATTTTTAGCAAGTGACATGAATTTATAACGAAGATGTCCTTTTAAAATGAAATCATGAATATTGAGCCATATTAGGTACACTGTGTGCCTGTTTGATATTTAGTTTTTTCTAAAATATAAAAAATAATTTGTGGATCATTTCAATAAATGTTATTGTTAATATGAGTGTGTATTCTGGGTTCATAGTTAGTGACACATGTTTTATAATATAATTTTACTTTTAAACTCAAAACATGTTGTTTGAGTCATACCATTCACACCATGTGTGAGATTTAAATGTTGTTGTGTACTATATTTTACACGTTATTAATGGATAATCTTCCTAAAGATTCAATAAAATTTGACTATTTTTTGTTTTTAATGACAAAATGTTTTTAAATAAAATTCCCATTTTAAATACAAAAACACACAGTTTCTATCATACTGACCACAAATATTTCAAATTGATATGAAAATGATTCATACACATAAAATGAATTATGCATAATTTTACTAATGAAAAAAATAAAATAGTAGTTTGTTGAAATATTTCTAGTTAGTTTCACATGTTTTGACCTAAAATGTCACATTTATATAAAATCATGATGTTTAAATCATACAACCATAATTTCTCTCATATTGATGTGAGGATGATTTCACTACATCACAAATGAAATAATGATAATTTTCTTAAAATATCAAGATCATATGAGTGTCTTTTCTCTTTTTCTAGTAATTTATGATTGTTTTGAACTAATATATTTCTTTTAATATGAAAACATGCACATTATGTCAAACCAGGTACACCATATGTCAAATTAACATTCTAATGATTCAAACCCTTCAAGAATATCTTATTTATCATTTCCCTAATGTATGAATATAATATAAGTGTGTTTGATTATTTTTCAGTGTGTTACACAATTTGTTTATAAAAAATTTATTTTTAGAATGAAAACACATAAGTAAACTCATCTATAAATAAAGAAGATACATTGTTTAAAAAAATAAAACAATGAAAACGTTTCACTATGAAGAGAAAATATAATATGTAAGTGGATCTCCCTTGTACATGAATTGGTCATGTATTTATTTTTAGCTATGATTTTGGAGCTCTTTATAGAGAAAAAAATGATTGTAGAAGATTAAACTCTTGAAAAGTTGACCTCTCTATGATAATAATAAACACAACAAAATAAGTATAGACAAAAATAATAATAAAAATAACTAAAAAAGAGGAATCAAATTGATGATGATATTAACTAAATAAATAGTAGGTAATTAGATCACCAAGATGTTAATATATAGTTTAAAACCATGTATTCATCCCACATATATATTAAAAAAACTACCTCAATTTTGAATAAATGGAAAATCAGTCATCCAGTTAGTTCGAGAAAAAAATATAAATAAAAAATTATTAATAAATATTTAAAAATAAATTCTAAATATAATCAAAAATACATCTTTGTTGATGATGGTATTCAAATTTAATAAAATACCTTTCTAAAATATTCAAATTTAATATCAATTATTATTTACATCAGTTTATTTTTGGCACTAAATTTTTCGTATAGGAAATAATTTTTTAAAATATGTTTTCATAATGAGATATTATTATATATTCCCAATAAATTATATAGTTGTAGAATCCAATAGATTATCATACACTGGGACTGTATTCATACCATGATTTTGGTGATATTTATAAACATCCTTATCATGAAAACATTTTCATTAAACCATAAAATAAAATCAATAACATAGAGATAAGTTGTAAAATTTTATTGTAGTGTATTTTAAATCGATAAATTTCAACATGTATGGGTGATTTATTTGAAATCAATGCACTAAATCCAAAATATAAATCAACTTATTATATAAATTAATTTAAATGATAAACCAATGATCACTAAAAAATGATCAAGTAATGATATAAATGAAAAAAATTAAGATTATTAGTTATAGTGTTTACGCATTCCTTTTGGGTTTTAAGATGAGTTTTTGATATGTGTGTTTTTTTAAACATTGTGGCCATTTGGTATAATATTTTAAGATATTCATCTCATTCTAATGAAAATATTGTGTAAAAGTGATGTGAGGACTAATCTGTCTATTTTTATTGTTTTCATTGGGTTTTCGCTTTACATAAAACTCATTTATACACCTAAATGAATATGGATAGTATATATTTGAAATTAATATATTAATAATTCTATTGGATAAATTGATTCTGAAAAATGAAACTCATGTGTTTATTTAATGTTGGGACTCCAAAACATACATTCTTGAGTATATCATTAACTTTATTAAGAAAACGATAGTCTGTAATGGCCTCTCTATACATTTGATCTTCAAAATCATAGATGGTTTTATTACCATCATTGAACATTTTATTCGTATTACCTTTTTATATTAGTGAATTAGTTAGTTTAAATGGTATGGTAAAGGTACTCTCCGAATGCATTTTCAATTGATTAGTTTATGCATTAGAATTTTTCATTTTCCAATCCATTTTCCAACCTTTTCTCTATATATAATAAAATTACATGTTACAAGACTTTTCTTATTAATTTTTAATGTTTTTTCATTAAAAAATAAATTGTAAATTTAAAACAACATTATAGACATGGATTATAAGAAGATCAATTGACCATGATATGAATGATTCAATATAACGTTCAACCATGTGAACATAAAGGTCATTATGGTGAATATATATGTTGAATCTTAGCACATGATCTATGTGAACCCATAATCTGACAAAATCATTTAATTGTTTTTTGTTGTGAAAAATATCTTGTTTGATATTTTAAAATATACACCTTTAAACAAAGATATGTGTGGGTGATGAGAGATACATATATATCACAAAAAATCTTATATTCTTGAATAATTTTACATGAATGGTATTTGTATCTACCTGATTCACAATTTTCTAAAACAATTATGAAAAATGTATTACCTTCGGTACAAAAGACCTTAGGTGGGAATGACTTTACTGAAAACATGGGTGTAGGATAGATATCCATGTATATGTTGTTTTTATGTTGTTTAATTTACTTCATTCCTTCCCATGAAATTATCAAACAATTGAGACATTAAATTATGTTTTAATTTTAGAATATTTTTGTGTTCCAGTATCTTATCTACTTTGTAATCTTTAATTCCTTTGGAATTTCTTTTCTCAAAATATATTTCAGGTGAAAATAAAAATCTTATACCATAGACATGACAATATTGTTCTAAACGATTCAAGGACACTAAAAGTAATCATTCATTGGGAATAATAGATGATGATGATTATGTCTAAATTAAGTAAACATTATAGGAAAATAGGTTTTCATTGTTATTTAATACTGATCTAAAGGAAAGAAAAATTATTAAGTCATTGATACTCTTGAATATTATAAGATATATATATTTTCATCTACTCATATTTCCAAATTATTCACATCATCCTCCTTGCAAATAAGATGATTGGGTATGGAATTATATTTGGATTCATTAATATTAACATAAATAAATGAACACAATCATGTTGTTGTTTTATTCCACTAAGATTTATTACTGTCGAAGGTGGTCTCCATAGTGATCTCAAGGGAGGGGTGAATTAAGAAGGCAATAAAAATTTATATTAGAGAAATTTATATTTAAATAAACAAAATTATAAAAACAAAATAGTCTACTAATTAAATAGGTATATATAATTTTGGGCATTTAAATTATTCCTCATATTCTCAGTCACAAACTAGCTAAAATGATATTTAAAATACATTATATTTTGATATAGATATACTCACACCCAAAAAAATATATATATATATTTTTTATAAAGATAAATATCTGAGTATTAGTTTATAAATTCTTTATAAAACATAGAAAAAAAATATTTGACCAATAAAACTATACGTGTAACAGAGTTTTAAAATAAATTAATGTGAAAATTTTAAAACAAGAAAAATAATTTAAAACAATTGTTTGAGACCTAATGGGAAACCTATCCCTATCACCCGGATAAAAAATACACTACACATCATATTAATTAATATTTATTGAAAAAAAATCAACAACTCACAAATAGTCCATGATTATTCTAACCTCTTCCACAATTATACTTGGTAGGGAAAATATACAAAGGGAAATAATATTTTTTTATGTCACATTATGGTACATGAGATGTGATAAATGTTTTAAATAATATTGTATGAACAACTCAAAATACATGTAGAACTAAGATATAATGGTTACATGGGTGGTTTTTAATATTCTTAATATCTAATCATTTTTATATTGTCAATTTTCATTAAGCATTCACCTGAAAAAAGAAGAAATGAATAGAAAATATTTATCTTAATTTTAGAGATAAATTCGAAAAAAATATTTTTTTTATTATAATATTATATCCTCATATTGTTAATATTCTCTGTGTTTCTATTCCAATTTATTTTACATGTCATGAACCCTATTAATTTATAATTTTTTTTGGTCCAAAATAGTTGTTGATGAAAAATCATTCTTATGTTTTCATATTGGAAAATTTGATATTCAAGACATAAAGACTATAAATTTATTTTAATTACTAAAAATATTTCCAATGGAATATAATATTATTATATTTTTAGAAAGACCAAAATAATCTACTCCATGGAATGGGAGAATATATGTCATAGATGATGTCTCCAAAGGTATATAAAATTCATCAACATCATGTTTTATCAACCTCATGGTTGACCTACTTTTCATCTTATTGTTGAAATAGCATATATTCCATCTCAACACATTGTGAAATTTGTGTCTCATGGAAAAAAATATATTTCTCCACATGGTCACACATTATTCGTGGTTGTAGGTACCCTTTTTCACATTTTAGTAGGCCTTTTCGAATTCTTATCTTTCCTAAATGAGTGAAAAAACTGAAACATAGATGAATTATAATAGAGAAATTTTTCGTTCTCATGGATACACAATCAAATTCTTAGATTCATTCATTTATAATTGTTTCCTTCATATTGTAACAATACATATAAAAATTATGGAAAGACACATGGTATCAAATTTCTTCATACTGTCATAGTACAAGGTATGGATATACGACTTTTCAAAACATATGTTTGACACAAAATATTTAAAAAAATATTCATGAATTAAAAATTCTCATACAGTTATGAGAAATATATTTTTCTACCATAAAAATAAAAAATGATTATAAATAAGATACAAATGATATTGGATCATTAAAATAATGAGTTTGTAGATTAAACCAACAATATCATTCTTTTAGTTAATAAAAAATAATTGATAAAATATTAATTAAAAGTAAACATATAATATCAAAATTATAAAATAAAACAAATAATTGTGTTAGGTATTCCTCAAATTTTAAAAAAAGATACTAAAGGCCTATTTAATCCATCTTCACCTTTTTGGAAAAAAATATCTGATAATGATATTAAATTTATAGTGAATAAGGTAAAAATATTATATAAATAATTAAATCATCCATATATGATAAAAATGTCATTCAATGATAAAAAGGGAAATAAAAATGTACAAAAATATATAGTTTGGAACTCTTGAGTCTAATATGAATATATGTTATATCAATTAGCCTAGGGGTATTATAGTATACTAGATCCCTATATTCAATGGTTGAAGGTTAATAAGAATATTCATATGTAGGATGCCAAGAAACAATACCAGAATAAATTGGTTTAATCCTACTAACTACCTTAATTGGGATACAGAAAAAAAATATAGATGTTAGAGCTGAAATTGTCGACACTAAGACTAAATAATTAATTTTTGTGGCTTAAGAGGTTGGTACGGTTCCATTCGAAAGGTAATTAATTGTATTTTAGGTTTTTTATATATATGTTTACATGTAGTATTTGAACATATTGATAATCCATCATCCATGATCAATTATCTAATTGAAATGTTTATTCTCTTCTTTAACATTGTCAGCAAAGGCTCCACAACATTTAATTTTTATAAATTCCCTTTGAATGATCTTATGAATAGAGGTGTCCTAATATTCATAAAAATATGTTAAATGTTATAAAAACGATCATCCTTTTTGATGATTTTAGAGAAATATTTTTAGATTAAATTTGAAAATTACTCATTTGAGATGATTACATTCATAAATTAGTTCTTTAAATAGATTGTAAATCTGTTCTCCATGAGCCTTTATATTTTTATGATCTAATTCAGAAGAATTTTGGTATTACCCATCATATTGTTCAATTCCTCTTTCAGTATTTTCTAGATTTGATAATGATAAATACATAGATGATTAGAAGGTACAAGATTATTAGAAATTAGAGTAAGAGAATAATGAGAAGTGGTGGTAGATTCTTTAAATTCAGGAGAACCTCACAGACCAAATATGATGATATACTTTCAGTCACGTCTATCCTCATGTTTGAGAAGACTATGTGATCCATTACAATATTTTAAACTATCTATTCATTCAAATATTTTATGTTTCTAATACTAAAGACATATGTTTTATGTGTGCATCAATAAGGCATACAATCAAATATATTTCTTTATATTCATCAAACTAATCCTTTGGAATATATTTTTGAGGTAAAAAATATATATCTGAAATCAAATCATCCTTAAATTAATCTAAATAAACATTGACTATGTAGGATGAGTGAGGAGAATGAGTAGACATTTCTATGTTGTGAGGTTAACATCTATCAAAAAACAATTATCTATCAATTTCCATTTCTTCAGTATAAAAAGATGGAAGATAACCTTCTCCTAACTTAAGAATGTAACTCAATTCTCCTCTAAAATATAGAATAACCAATTCATTTCATGGAAAAGAAAAGTTATCAATTTAATAAAAACATTTCATAATTTTAATTTTATAAATATATTCTCCCTCTTATTCCGTAGGATAATTCAGAAAACATAGGATGAAATTCCATGCATCATAAGGTAGACATCCCCCATTCTGTCCATCATCTGACTAAGAGTTTGAGTAATTAATTCCGAGTATAGATGTATCTAGTGATATCACCAATTAGAATAATATTTCGTTCTAATTATCTTATATGGGCTTCCAATATCCCCATTACCAATATTTTCATCATTATTATTACCTCTAGACACTTATTCAATAATAAGATAGTGTTCCCCCTCTTGTGATTGTTTATTTCCATGGGTTGAGGATTTATACCAATCTTAGGGCTCCAAATGGACATAACATCATCATTTGGGGAATGTAATTAAAATTTTTATAAATCATGTTCTTCAAAAAAAGAAATTTATTCTATATCTGAGGAACAATCCTTTATTTCTTCAAGAATATTATCCCTAAAATCCCATTCATCCGATAGAAAATTTAGAGATTTTACCAATACATTTAATAAAATCTTATGAACCACATGATTTGAGATACAATATTCCAAATCGTAAAATTTATATGTTGTTATATACACTACATATATATATGATGTATTTTATACTGATTCCTATTCTAAGGGATCCTTAGCAATCTCATCAGCCTCTAAACAAGGGCCTACTATACCTTTATGTATAAAAATAGTTTCAAATAGGATTTAGAGCATTATATATTCTAACATTTTGTACCACCCATAATTATCATCAGGGTGACTATTTTACCTTCATCCTATTACATGTGGGATCACATAGGAAAATTCTTTTAGAAGAACTAGGGCCTCCAAAATTATTAATAAAAAAACATTATACAATAAATAAAGAATATATAAGAATATAATATAGTAATGAATTGAATTTTGAATAAGTATTACAAAACACTACCATATGGAACATCATGTGGATTTTAAAAATTATCCTTTATACTATTATCTAATTTGATTAGAAAAAAATAAATATTGATTTCTCGTTACTCCCATTCACCACTATACCGACTCAATCTTTCTTCTTTCCTAATATAAACAGGACATATATGTAAATTTAATTAACAGACCATGGGTATTCATGTGGATTTTTTTAATTTAAACAACCCAATCAATAATTGATCTAAAATAACCTTTAGGTGTGTTTAATTCTAGATAGAAACCATTCTGTATCAATTTACATTTAAGGGACTATTTATCATGAATGTAAATGATGGCTATGTATTACGATTTTATTAAATGGTTTCATTCCTTCTTAATACTTCGGATTATTTCATTGTAGTGATGAATTAGTGAAGGGGAAAATATTGGGTCACTTCATACTATAAACTTCGTCAAAGCCTTAAATGTTTGGAATCATAGGGTTGTTCTATAATGAATAAAATGGTTTTTAAATTGGATGCATTAGGGATTAAGGGTTTGAAGGTTCATATTCTGGATCATATTATAGTTAGTAATTTTTCTAAAATTATATTGGGTAAAATAATATAATAAATTAATGATTCACTTAAAAATATATTAAATGAAATGGAATTTAAAAATTGACATAGAATAAGAATTGTAATTGTTAATCATTTTTAATGGAATTCCACAGATTCATGTTTATTAATACAATGTCAATGGATCCACATTCCTTAGATTTATACTTCCTAGATTCACCAGTAACATAAATAATTTCTATGGTCTCAAAATGAATTTTCATATCCAAACATTACACGAATGAAACAAAAAAAATTATAGGTGAATTTTGTTGAGATCTAACCCCTTATATATATGTTTAGGTTCACCATTTAAAAATCTAATAAAACTTGTTTTCATTAAATTTATTTTGAAAATGTGCACAACTTAAATAAAAGGAACATGCATGCACAATTTGTCAAATGAAATTACAATAAATTATTTAAATATAAAAAAATATATAAATCTTTTTATCAAAGAATCATGAAATTTAATCATTCCAATATAACGTCTCATATAATTAATCCTATAAAAATTCAAAGTCATTGTAAAGATATAAGAAATTTTTTTGTTCCTATTAATTCACAAATGATGTAAACCATTTCATAATAATCTCTCACAACATGATTTTATATATCAATGTGATAAGAACATCATTGAGAAATAATATTCTTATAAATATTTATATCACTTTTGTTATCATAGTTTATAGGTACTCGTAAAAATTGATATTAATAAACTAGGAAGGTGTACTTATACTATAACATTCATGTATAGTAACTTATTAAAGGGATATATATAGCTTATACTAGGGATAATGAATTTTATATTCATTTCAATACACTATGAAACTAGTGAATTTACCCAAATGTGACTTATTCAAAATTAGATTTATCTAAAAAAAATTCATATACTAAAATCATCATCAACCTAAGTAATTAAATGAAAATAATGTCCTCTAGATTAGAATAGTCTAATTTTGGTATTACATTTGAGTATATTGAATATTATATTAAGAAAAATCATATGAGATTCCATGGGTCTTTTAGGGAAATTTTCGCACATACAAACACTATACAGGATATTGGGATGGATAACCGGATTTTATAATAAGAAACCAATCATAGCTCTATAAATGGCTTGGTCATCAAGTTTTCTTGTTACATGATGATATAGTTTATAGTTGGTACTCCTTAAAGTATCTATTTCACTTGTTATATACATACAAAAATATTTTAAAATATCCTCATTGTATTTTAATTGTTTAATATAATTCCATATTTATTTTGAATGACATTAAACAATGAAATATTCTTATTTCACCATGAAAATTTAATTAAATTTATTTGCCTTAATTTATAAAATCCATCCCGAAAAAAATATTTCAATGAACCTAAAATAATATCATAAACATTTATTTGGGAAAAAATTATTTACCATTCATTTGATAAATATGAATGATCAAAAACACCATTTATAAAACCATATGAAATAAAAAACATTGTTTATCCCCTCATAAAAACATTGGAGCACTTATTATAATCTATAATGTGTTTTTTTCAATATAAACATATGATTTAAAAAAATTTGTATTTACAAAAAATTAAGCTTATTTAAATTAAAAATACTCGATAATATGAAAATTTATAAAAGAACCCTTAGAATCAAATTGATATAGTGTTTAATTCAATTTCCGCATAATCCAACAATATTCTAATGGATTTAGGTCAAGATATTGGTGGAATTGATTCCACATTCTCAATGCCTTATTATTTACTATTACAATATGTAAACATTTTATCTTTGTTTACAATAAATTTCCAAATTCAACATCCTTTTCTTATATACCCATTTAGTGCCTATAGTAATGTTGTTTTTTGTTACACCAATTAGATCCATTATTTTTTCCTTTAAAACTAACTTAATTCATCCTAAATATCCACTATCCAATTTTCATCATTTATTCCTTTATTAATGTTTCTTGGTTCAGGATATTAAAAGAAGAAATGATATTCGAACTTGATTCTATGTGAATCTAAAAAATGAATCACTTTGTATAAGTCTCTTTAAGTATCATCTAATTAATGATAACTATGTGTTATAATTGTTCAATGAAGAGAGGTATATTATTTTTCTAGGTCTTCATCATGGTGAGATTGGTCTAAGTGATCTTTACCGAGATATATTTTAGGTAAAAATATTGTATCATTGTTGGTTTTGGAGGTGTTATTAATATTAATATTTTTCATATAATCCTATAGGTTACCAAAAGATTTTTTTAGATCAAGTGAATATATGAAATGTGGCATATATTGATTCTAACAATAAAGTTTTTATTTTATTTAAAATATTATAATATTTACTAAATGAAGAAAAATCATGGAAAAATCCAACGTATCTAATTGATGCAATTTTTTCCAGGTTATCCTTTGTATTTAGAATGTTTAAATTTCCATAAAAACATTAAATTTATTTACCTTAGGTTTATATTCCTTACCATAATTCATATAGTGTTTTCATTAAAAGGGTTATAACAAAATATTTTCTAAATATATGAAAACGTTAATTAAAAGCATGATCAATAACATTAAATGGTATGTCATGCTCACTATGATTGTTCGGATCTATTTTTTACAGTGTGCAATTTATTTTTTCTACAACTCCATATTTTGTATTGTCCTATGCGTAGAGAAATTTTTATTATAGACATGTAGTGAACAATAGAATTTCAAATCTTTATTTTCAAACTGATGGGCATGAACACTTATAACACAATAAATGGTTGGAAAACTAATTTTCTCTATAGATTTATAATAATATGTGAAATAGCTATAAGACTCCATTTTATGATCCATGAAATATAACCATGTAAATAAAAAATAATAATCAACATTTAAAAAAACCTATTGTTTTATGAGTAATCATTAAACACTATATGTTCGAAACAGGTCCATGTGATCCAGTTCTAGTGGGTGATAGGTTTATCATATTTCATTAAATTGAATGAAATTTTATGTTTTTTAAATTTTTAAAGGGATTGGAAAATTTTTCTTTTGGGAAATCTAGTTTAGGTAGACTCTCAAAAAATATCTTTTCACTATCCTTCCAATTTATTATAAATTGAAGTGGCCTATTATTTTTTCCAAAATAAAATATAATGAAGAACTTCATTAAAAATGATTCATTTTTTAGAAAATAAATAATTTAAATCAATCGCATAAACATTTTCATTCCATAATGGAGTATATACTAAACTAAACTATAAATCATAAAAATTACATGCATTTTTCATAAATAATACATGAATAACGTCTTCAAACTATTTATATATACTTACTAAAAAAATTAGGCCATTGAAAAAAATAGAAATTAAATATGTCTCACAATTAAAAACATGAAATGCAATAAATAATTTTGAAATTATATTTTTTTCTAATGGTTATGTGGACAATAACTACTCTGATCAAACATTGTATTCTTGATACATCCACAATCATATGTTTGAACAACCATTGTCCAGATACTCGAAAATATTTATAATAACATTTCATGATGTTTTCCTAAAATCAATTAAATATCAAATGATTTAGTTACCCAGATATGTTTAGGTATATAATTTTCAAAAATTAAAGATTTTGGGATCCGTATATATTTGATATTTTTGAGCCTAGTTTTCGGTAATTATTTGAAATAATTATAAAAATATTTTTTCTATCAAATTAAAAGTGAACCAACTTTATATATTCCATTCAAAAAATTTACAATAGGTTTATTGATAGTATTTGAACAGTGAATAAAATATTTTTTATATATTTTATTTTAATATCTATGATGATAAACAAAAGCATATTTTAGTTTAGGTACAATGTGATTTCCCAAAACATTATTTAATTTTACAGTTATTAAAAAAACATAAAATGTCATTCTGTAGTTTCTTATAAAATAATATCATATAATTATTTACCTTGAGGATAATTTTAACATTTTCATTTTTAATAATAATATTAGATTTCAAAATAACTGGTAATGCATGATATTTAATAAAATTATTATATATATCTTTTAGGTCATTAATTGTTTCTTCGTTCATATTTATGTATTTAAATAAATCCTTAATAGATATATTTTATTTATTGCTATTTTAATTTTCTAAAGAAGAAATAAAATTTCTCCTAACAAGTGTAATTTCCATAAATAATAAATTTTCTTTCTTTTGATAGTCAAACCTAGATAAATTTGAATTACTCTAACTATCCTTAAAAAATATTCATGTATCCTTCATGTATATATTGTGTTTTTTCCTCAATACTTATGTTTATTCTTGTTATTTATTTATGGAAAATGATATTTGTGTTTTCCTTATCGTTTACACTCATAATAGGTAACATCACTGAAGTTATCATCCTTATTCAACATTAATTTATTATAATATTATTATTTGAAATTTATTATCTTGAACAATTTCTACTTTTGAAGAATTTCATGAATCTTCTAGCCATGTGAGTCAAATCACCATTACTACCAATGAAACTTTTACTTCCACTAGTACTATATTCTTTGAGTTTCTATTTATATTTTCGTTGAGATTCGTTTAATGTAATTGATTTTTGGGGATTAGGATCATTGTAATTCACTTTAATCTCATATTCTTGCATCTTTTTTTCTCTAATAAACTTCTTTATTGGAAGCTTTCTAATATTAATTGATTCCCGAATGGGTATAGTAATCCTTCACCGTTTATCAGGTCATCATATTCAAATCCACAACACTTGTTACATTTCATAATTATACTTTTTTATTGCATGCATAATTTATTTAGTTACATTAAGAATGTCATAAATATATAAAATAGATGCATTATAATTTATAATTACAGAATAATAAATAATATAATATTTCATTAATTTCTTTTTTTAAAAGTATATATTCATTTATTAAAAACAAATAAGGTATCTCAAATTTCATGAGCTATTCCACATACATATATTTTATTAAATTAAACTTCTCCTACTTGATAATATAATGAATTTGTTTCTTTTCAATTACATTCAAAATTTTCTTTATTATAATCACTCTAGTCCCATCAGAGAGCCTCATGTTTTTCATAAATGTACTAAATAGAATTGGAAGTGTTGACAGCTATACTTTCAAGATGTAATTTCATTTTAATATTCAACATACAATAATTATTTTCATTAAAATATTGAGGAGTGTTTTTATAAATTACCTAAAATCTTATATTATTTATAAAAATCTTAATTTTTTATAAAATAATCATTTATATCATTGTTCAAAACATGATCAATGTAAAATGTGGATAAAAAAAAAATGAAATAACTTTATCTAATACAAAATGTTGAACCCTGTAGACTACTCGTGAGGGGGGGAAATTGATTATCCAAAAAATCATTTAAAAACCATTTTAAATTAGAATCACTGAATTTCTAAAATATCCCAATTATCTAATAAAGTATATATATGTAATTGTGTGCTTCTGTAATGATTCTTAAGAGATCAATCAAAACCCAATTAAAATTTATTTTTAAAATAATATAATATTTGATGTTGATCTACTCATGAATATATATATATATCACATTAAAAATATTATGTTCATATTATTAGTTTATCAATTGATTTCAGACATATATAAAAATATGTTTGAGACATAAAATTTCATGTATGAAATATTTTTAAAATAGAGTAATATAAAACATAGGAAACATGAGGAATATTTAAAAATAAGCATTTTAGTCCCATGCTACATCCATGTCCTCCCCACTTGATAGAAAATTCATTTCCAATATTTTTTTACTATTTCTAGATAAACTAATCCAGAACATGGATCCATTAAAAAACATTTAAATGTGTTGAGCATGGTGGAGAATAGGTTTTCAATAAGATGTCAATAAGGTGTCATTTTCCAACATGTATGGTGAAGTGGTGGTGATGATGATTGAAGAGGAACGTTGTTCCAAACCGAATTCCACTGATATTTGGAGAATCATTATTTCACATTGGATTTAATTCTTGATCATTATCCACAAATTCAGACGATTGTAGAACTGATCTTATGTTCCAAATATTGTGTCAAAAATGAAACATTGTTACAAAATTTGAAGAACCCATTCAATAACTTTTGGTATAATGAAATTTTTATGTTCATCTGATGGATTCTAATTAGATGAAGGTTTTGAACTAAAATAGATGATTTTTTGTGCTGATCCTCAAAGAAGAAGACATGTGTTTAAAAGAGATCACATCACTCACAACAATGATTCCATGCATTGTGATTTAATGCCTAAGGTGAAGAAGATTTCCATGAATCATATATTATTGAATCATAGGTGGAATATTGAAGATAATGGATTTTTTATTCCAAAAATAAAATTAGGATTATGTTTAAAGATGAAAAATGAGAAAGGAAGAATGCATGGACTTAGAAAGTAATCTACTAAGTTCATTTCCGATGAATGGGAATTATAGGAAGGTGACCATGCACTCTGGTACACTTAGTTTTTAAACAAGTAGGACCTACATTAAAAAATATAGTCCAACCAAGAGGGCCAATTGATTTCTATTACCACAGGCATATGCGGGAAATGATGGTCAAACACGGTCGAGGGAAGTCCTCAATGCCAACTCTACATTTGGTAGTATCTCAGGTCGTGTATAAGCACGCAAAAGCATGCATAGTGATCAAACTGAGAAGAAAGGATGCATAGTGGGTGCCAGTAGTGTGCCTTAGGAGGTAAGAGTGGGCACAAAAGCATGCCTGCAGAACACAAGTATGGGGAAACCCTATGAGAGGGGTGAGGAGAATTCTGAGCTCAGGCTAGATCACTCAGCCTTATAAGAATGTGCCCCCAATAACTTTTTTTTGATGTGGGATGACCTAAAATTATTAGGAAGCGATCTCAGCTCTTTGATGAATCCTAGACCCGCTCTCTTCTATCCGATCAATCACAAGATCGACCACACATATCCAGGACACCAATTGGATCTCTGTGGTTTGGGATTAGAATAGGGCCATCTAACCTCCTCCACTAAGGTCATCTTCAACCTCAGGACACCTGCATGCACCTACGAACCAGTAAGTGAGCCGAAAAATTATCTCACCACTCTTGGCATCATTTGATCCCTTTCAAGCCCACAATTATTCTTAATATATAACGAACACGTGCATGAAATTTCATTTCCATGCATGCATCAAAAGAGATGAACACAAATGTTTCCAAATAAAATAATTTTTTCAGTCCATGTTTCGATCCTTGACATGTTTGGAAGATGATTTTCATACGTTTGAAAATGTATGCATGTGAGGATAGCACCGAAAAAATATGTATTTTACATTGAATAGAATGAACTCAAGACTTGTGGCCATATATTGATCCACGTTTAAAAATATTCAAAGCAAAGATCTCCGACTTTAAAATAATTGAACCCCATGGATCTGAACACGAATTATCTCCTTTAAAGGGATGGGCATCGAGTCAAAATGGGCGATGCCTTCTCTTATGAAGGAGTTCATGTTTCTCTGAAGAAATAGAGCTGAAGAAAACCTCTCTGGCTCACAAAAGGACGAGATTACACACAACGTTTCTACATAAAGGATAAGAAGACCCTGTATCCCATTGATAATTACACACTCTCTAAGGCTCTTTCCAAGAAGAAGTCCCAAGCACCCCTTAAATGAAGAATAACCACACACCACTCATGAAGCACTTGGTTCGTGAAAGATGGAAAACACTATGTTCGAAGGAATGCCAGGAACACGTGACCAGTTTTAATAAACCATTGTTGTACATTGTGCATGTATTCCTGTAGGTAAACAACATGTACTTGCATGTTTCAGATACCCTATAAAGGTAAAAGAGCTATGAACCTCTTTGGTTTCAAGAAGAGAAGGGTAGTTCATAAAGGGATACTGTACACATACACTTCTCTTAGAGAATAAGTAAACCCCACACACAACCTTTATTAAAGCCATTTGTGTTGTGAATACAGAATAATGAAGAAGGTCGTGGATTATTCACATGCATACATTTTCTTGAGTTGAAACCACTTTCATGAAAAAAGAATATAGTGCATGTGCACATGTGAAGAAAAAATGGGAAGTAAGAAGGAATAACACACACAAATTAATTCACCAATTTGGGTTTGAATAAACCCACACTTATTTTTAACCTAAAATAGGTAATAAGTGTGTGTGTGCAAAGAACCAAAGAATGTAAATTGTGTGTGATATTATTTGAGGAAAAGAAAGAAATTAGTCTGTGTGCTCAAAAGGATATACCCAGTGGGGTTTTCACACATGAAATAGAGATAAAAGAGAGTGTTCATGCATGCATGCACATGAACATGTGAAGACACATAAAAAAGAATCAATTAGTATAGATATTAAAAGGGATCTCCAATTCACCCACTACCCCTCTCAGTGAATCATAGTAATCCGAGAACCTCAACACACAATATTTACCATCTTATATACAGCCCATTCCATAGTAATACATGGAAGGGAAAATGTGAAATGTGAAACAATAAGTATTTCAATATTTCACATTACGATAAAGGATATGAGATATGTTTAATAAGAAAAAATATTACAAAAACCATAAATGTATGAAAAAATAGAGGGAATCATTATGTTTGGGGATTCTGATGTTGATTAATCTATAATCAACATCAGATGATCAATTTTCAGGTAACATATCCTTGATAAAATATGAAAGGTTTAGTGAATATTTTTCATGATTTTAGATATAAATCTAAAAAACATATAGTTATATAGTAGAGTTTTTCCTTTCATGGTCAGAAATTATAGTGATAAGTTCCACTTTTCACATTTTTCATTCTCTATTAATTTATATAATTCTATAGTAAAAAATACTTAATTAGGAATAACAATTCTTGAATAATCATACTGATCAATGTGATCTCGAATTAATAAATGACCAAATATTAATTCAATTATTAAAAATATATCATTTTTAATGTAATATTATTATATTCTCATATAACCATATACCCACTAGGATTCAGAAAGATAGAATATATCCCATTATTTCTGTATTGAAAGGCATATATGATTCATACAAGTAATGATTTCTATTCTTCATGGTCAAAAATAATTTCATCTTATGATCACAACATACTATTCCTATTCACAAAACTTTGTAGAATATTATTTTCATTCATGGAAAATATTTTTCTTACGGTCTCACTTTATTTTCATGGTCACATGGATTATTGATTAAATTATAGATAGACTCTATGAATATTTAGCAATACTAAATGGATGCATGAACATAGAACTATATTAATTATCATGGTCACATCTTCCATTTTAATGGATGTGTAGGAATGATAACAGATTATTTTTTGTGGTAATAGTTTCTATTATGTAGTCAGAATATTTAGTGAAATTATAGTTGGTCACATAGTCACACATTACTTATTCGGGTCATAATAGACGGCACAAATGTAAGAGTTTGAAAAAATATTCTCATAGTACATTGGAATGCATATCATGAATTCATGACATTTAGTTGTTAGTATTTTTTCCAAAGATATATTTTTCTACCAAAAACCAAAATTGATTAGAAATATGATACATATGATTTTGGATGATTGAAACATAAAATTTCTCTGTTAATCTAACTATATATTTAAAATACATAACATTTTGTAAAGTTTAGGGTACCCCATCATTAATTTATATTAGAGGTATGTTGATTTTGATATATGTTGCTTATTTTAAACACTCAGTTACTATTTCACATATTAATCATTTTCAATCGATGATATTATTGAATATATTTTCTAGTAAATTATTACAAATCACAATACACCTGAAATGATTCCTCCTCAGGATGACTGTAACGACCCATGCTTGACGTACATCGACATTACATTACTTTTGAAGAATACTTATTCATGACACAAAAATATTCCCAAAGACCACATTATTTTATTGTATTTGGAAACATGGAACATAATCTTCCAAATTTGTGAATGATCCTCAATATCTCCTATAATGATTTCCCCCTTTTATCTTCCTACTTGAAACTATTCTTAATATCCCAGGGAAAAGAAAACATAAAAAGGGTGATCTCAGATGATAATTATTGGTTTAAATTGAGACCATATAACAAACCATAAATATAAGAATTTAAAAACATGAACATAAACTTTAACTATCAAAAGAAGGAGACATGAAATAAATTAGGGCATTTCATAAGGCATAGATCATAATGGATCATTAATCACAATAAAATATCATTTGCATTAAACATGGAATTTTGGAAAAAAATAATCAAATAATATGATTTCCATAGTATCCAAGGCATTGCTTCCAAGACCATTATAGTTGACAAAATCTATTACTGAATCGGGTTTTCATGTCGTTACAACCATGCATTACAGAACTACACTTACTTGTCGTTCCAGCCCTGTATTATAGAACCATATTTACATGTCATTCTAGTAATGTGTATCTCATGAAATATAAATCATTACCCAATGAATTTGGGAGAGCTATAGGTCCCAACCATCTCATAATGAAATCATCCTAACATGTTCCATGAATACACAAATCATTTATCATAGCACAACCGATGCAATAAATTGGGATTCTGAATCATCATTCAATCATAACATAATCCATATAAAATAAATGTATATCATAAAAACAATTACATCATAAAAAAATAAAATAAAATATATAATAGGGATATAAACATTACCTTATTTCATCTTAGATGGAAATTTTTTTTGATGAAACACTTGAACATAATTCTTGAGTAAAATAACATTTTATAAGAAAAATGGTTTTATTTTCACAAATTATTGTGCATTTTTGAACGAATAGAATTTAGTTGAAAATAAACGTGAACTAGTGTTGAATAATCTTCATGAAAATAAGGAATCCTGAAACCTTAAAAAATTCATTGATGTCATATAATTTAAAAAACATTCACCTCATACTTGTGCTGGAGAAGTCAAAAAAATACCATGTATGGTAAATAAAATAAATATTCCTTACACACTATGCAATAAAAGTAAAAAATGTGTAAAAAAGACTTTAGAAATACACAAAAATAATTGAAAATATTTTATAAAAACATTTTTATAAAACATGGTCATGTTGGATAAATATATCCATAGTAAATACTCACATATAAAAAATCATTGATAAAAATGAGATTCCAAATTATCCCTTACATTATGTCTGATTTCATCTCTTTGTTTCTAAATATCATGTATTATGTGTTTCAAATTATTATTATATTGTAGCATGACCATAAATATAATTATGATATCATATATTATTCACATGTTACTTTATATTACCTATTCATTTATCAATTCCATGTTAATGAAATGTTTTGGGTAATAATCGTTTTATTTATCATACGTGTCTTGACATGTTATTGTTGATATAATTACATAGATAGTTATTTAAAAACCTAAAAAATAAAAAATAGGATTTATATATAATATATATTAACTGTATAAATATATAAATATATATATTAGATAGATAAATTAAATGGAATACTCCTTTCATGGAGACGGTAGGTCGTACGTACGTAGTAACATTGTTTCCATATTCATTTTAAATTGAATTGAAGAATGTAAATGAAATATATATATATATATATAATGTGGAATTATTATGTCATATATTTCATGCTAATTTATTATATAGAATTTATAATCATTCTTGAATGGTAATCATTGAAAATGAATCACATTGTGTCGTGGTGATGGTAGGTTGTACGTATGCACGAGTGACTATATCATTCTGTTAATGGTTAAATGGTTTTGAATTGTGTTTTATATTAATTGTAAATAATAAATATTCTGTAATATTTATTATTTACACACAGTATACTCATCATTATACCTATTCAAATTAATTATTGTTGAATAAAAAATTACACAATGGCGTGGAGACAGTAATCAGTATGTACGCAGACATGGTTATATTGTTATTTGTAGGATGGATTAAAAGAGGTATAAGGTTGTATCATATTTATAATAAAATATAATAATTTATAATATACTTTATTTATTACTTTGGTATGGAATAAACATAAGTAGTGGAAGTGGAGGAAGAAAAGAATTATGAAAGAGTTGATAAAACTATTACCTCGTTTTCAAGTATCTTCTTTTGATTTACACAAAAGGTATCCCTATGATGGATTTCATGGAAAAGTGTGGAATCTAGGTGGAATGGATGGATTTTTAGAGTTTAATTTATTTTATTTTTAACCATACAATGTGCTTTAAAGGTGTATATAAGTGGGTAGTGGTGGCGGCCTTTTTTCTAGGGAGGAGGGGAACTTTTGGAATGTGTTGAAATATTAATTTATCATTAATTGATTTTCAGTTTCTATTGTTTCAAAACCAATTTATTTAGAATAGAATATTATATTGGGGTGAATTAATATCAACCAATAAATTTAGAAATCTTTTTATATTATATTAAACAATATAATTTTTATTTATCCTTATTTAATGTATTTAATTTTATTTGTTATAAGAATATTCTAAATATAAAATAGTTATAAATATTTCTTATTTTCTAAAAATTTTACATAATTGGATACTTTTTGAAATTTTATTCTATACAATTTTAAGTTTTTAATTTTAAAATATTTTTGATATTTTTAAATAATTAAATAATATGTTGTTTTTATAAAATATCAATAGTGTCAATTTTTACACTATTCATTTATTTGACATTAAATATAATTAAAATAAGAAAAATAAGAAAAAATATATTTAATACAATTATATATTTTCATATTCACCTATAAAATTAGTGAATCACATTAATTAGTTCATATGATATTTATTTTAATATTTTTAAAACCATATATTTCAACATCCTATCAATAAAATAATTTCCACATCACTATTGTGTCATTATTAATGGTAATTATTTAAACCCTAAAATTTATTAATAAATTATAATGATGTATATAATTTCCTTATATTTATTGAGACTATTAAATTTCACTATTTTATCAATTTTATCACTATATTCAAATTATTATACCTATATGATATAAGAGAGTTACATGTTATGACTTTATTTTATTTAAATTATAATTACACCATATTCTGGGAATGAAGTTTATTAAATGAATCTATTTTGACCTTTATTTGATATTGGTCTATTTAAATTCATCCAATATGAATTTGGTAGGTTTTAGGTAAATTTTATTATCTTTATCATATTGTTTGTTACCCAAATTTAGCTGATTAATCATTAAATATGGTGAATAAAAATTACCATAGTTACTATTAATAATATCAAATAAATTACCTATTAATCTAAATTGGACCCACTGATAACAAATATGGAATCCATTTTTTAAAATTAAAAACACATATTATTCATTAATTAATTTAAAATTAATTCTCGTTGTCAAAACCAGAAAGAGGGTTATTAATAAGTAAAAACTATCAAAATACTAACATGTATTTATGTCTAATTTAAATTTAAAATCACTTCCAAAAAACATTGAAATAAATGATAAGAATATAATCCAATTACACAGTGAACCCAATTAGAAATATAATATAACTATATAAATAAATTAAATGAAAATATAGTTTTGACCTAAAATGAATTATTTTTTACAATTCATTAAAATATGAATTTTATCCAAAATATACAAAAAATTCAACCAATGTAATTTTTTTCTCGATTTCCAATATGGAATTTAGTTTTTCAACTATATTATATAAAAGTGTTAAAAACTATATTTAAAGTTGGTGCATCCTCAAAAGACGGAATAACTGAATTTTTTTAAAGTACTTATTTTATCCGAAAAGTTGAATTTGATCTTATATCATGTTTATAAAATACTTAAAATGATTATTAATGTCATAAAAATTTTAAATTTTGGTTTATACTATTCATAAAATCTAGTTTATATCCCATTAAATAATAATATTTTAATAATATATCGTTCTTTAGTGAGACTCGATATTGCATACAACAGAAACTATTGAGGAAGGTCCCTCTTACTTGTAATGAAAGCCATGTTAGTGTCAGGTTTAGTGAAATATTCCTTAGGTGTTTCATATAACATAATCCAAACATAGTTCTTTTATAAATTGTATAAAATCTATACATAGTGTTGCGGGAAATAAATTCTATAAAAAGAACATTAGATTGTGAGTAACACAAGCCAAGAATAGTGTTTCATATTCTGAATGCTAATACAGTGTTGCATATAACGCAAGATAATCTTGATTTAGCATACAACACAAGAAATCAAATAAATTAAAAATAATGGATCTTATAAAATCTCGGGGTGTTACATTATACCCCCTTAAAATGAATTTCTACCTCAAAATTCATCGAGGTTAGAAATGGTTTACTAAATCAAAGTTTCATCCATATACACACACATATTAAAAAAGGAATAATAAAACATCATTTCAAAAAACAATGTGAGAAACATAATAGTTACCCAAATTAACTCATCAATGGGTTTCAACATATGAGAACATAGTTTGAAGTTAACAAATGGATATAAAATAGAAATATAACCCTCATGTTCTTATGGATAATGATAGATAATAAGACTTGGAGATAGTTAACTACATGAAAGTCATAAATCTGTGATGATTTAATGGACTATTTAATTCATTAGATAAGAAGGTACTAGAATTACATTTATTGTCTTCAAGATCCTATTCCTAATGATGTATAATTTTGCCTGAGAATATATAAATACTCAATTTTGGTACAATCTCACCATTTTTTAGGACTTGAACAATGTACACTCCATCTCTTTTCTAAAAAAAGGAATTTGAATTTTTCATTTTAGAAGTCTTAGCAGATCATGCGATAGAATGATAGGTCATTCAATCTGTCTCAAATAAAATGTTATCATAGGTAATCAAAAATGAATAAATCCACCTTTTGTGAGATAATACATTAATATAACAAACAACAATCAGAATATAACTCATATTATCCATAAATGGATTACAATCCTTCCCAAAACTGAAAATATATAACATTAGAAATAGGTGAACTAAATCCACTTAACATTTGTCTCCAATATCTCATTTAGATGTTCTTGGTTTTCAAATTCCAAACATGTGAATACCATAATCATGTACTCTTATAAACCTTTATAATAACATGAATTACCATAGAACCATAGTAGAAACCTAAATTTTTTCAAAATTATTTCTTTACACACACCAAAAATACAAAAAATTATATATACTTAATAAATGAAATAACTCTGTACATATATCATCATGAGCTCATTAATTATATCAAACATCTCTTTATGTCTTTATCCCTTAGTTATGTGAATATAATGTTCATTACAAATATATTTCAATAACTTTTCATGGTTACTAGAACTATATAATTATGGAAAACTACAATGGACCAATATATATTTTAAGGACCCAGCCTTAGACATGTCATACAAGAGGACCTTATTCCAGTCTAGGATCTGGAAATAGATACATGATTACAAAGAAATATCAGAGTTACTGTAAGAAACTAAACAAAATGAATGTTTGTCTCCACTTCCGCGTGCTACAACAACGAATATGATATTTGGAAACCTGAGAAAAACATTTCAAAAAACATGGGGTGATCTCAAAAGATGCTCAGTAAGGGGTTTTATAAAAAAACCATCGATAAATATTCTTTAAAAAACGGAATATAAACAATTTAGAATAGATTTTTTTTTAAATTCAGTTTGAAATTAATTACGGCATCAAAATTATAGTTCAATTTTTAGAAGATACTTATGTTTAAAATTGTTCAAATATACTTCAGTGTTTTTTCTGAAAACATTATACAAGCTTCTGAAAATAAAATAACTAATTCTGAGACAGCTCGACTAATTACTGGCCATTATGGGTCCAATCCCAATCCCTTCTTGTCTACCAAAATCGAGAGTCTGGTTTTCTGAAATCATTTTTAATCTTACATTAAATACGTATACATTTTCACTAGGTTTTCATATATTAAAACACATAAAAAATGTTTGATAAATGAGTAATACATGTGTATAAATTTATATATATATATATATATATATATACTTTTATAAAATATCATCTGCTTTTTCTGAAGTAGTCAATTTACACATCGACTTATCTCTACATGATTTGTCATACATACTTTTTCCTTTAGCTATTTAATCATTTTATAAATAATAATAACAAATTATTCATGCATATATATATATATGGAGAACATAAAATAAGCAAAACTATTATCCAAACACAATTAGTGATACTGATGCGCAAGACATGTCATTAATAAAAAAATATGCATTACGTATATGACATTTATGAGTTAATTTTACAATTCAATGAGTGTCGATGACGAACATAAAATCACGGTCGTGTATCTATGTATATGCGACGCTCATTATGTCGATAAAACATGATGATATTTAATGTGTTTTTTCCTTTTCAGAAACATGATGATAAGATGAAATAAACTTGCAAAGATAATAATCGTCATTTTATCCATATATACACATATATATACATGTATAACCATTTAAAATATCCTAATTTTAAAAATAAGCATAAAATCATAATAATATTTCACTTTAAAATTCCGTAGAATAAAAGAAAACCAAAACCAACAAATATAATTAATATTTGGGTTGGTTTTGAAGTACACATATAAATATTTGTACATATAAATCTGTATATACCAAGGTATATAAGATTATATTCTTCATAATTAAATCATAAGCACTTTTTGAAATATTTTTAAAGAAGGATTGAAAGCTATGTATCTAAAACTGCATATTCAGAATTATGTAATAATGGTTTTCAAAATAGAGATAATTGAAAATATACCCTTACGCAAACCCAAAAATAGGGATTATAACATGAAATAAAATTAATAAATTTCACTTAAGCAGACTCAATTAAAACAGATAATAATTCATTAAAAATTCAAATATGAAAACTAAATATATAAACTCCCAGACTTGATTTAGATCGAAAGAGGAGTTGTGGGTATCTAGAGACCAATAGAGGGATTGGCAGAGTGAGTTTTGGGTCTTGTAACCATGGGGGATGGTTATCCGGAGTCTCACTTATATAAATAAAATTTTCCTGACACTTAGCTTCCAAGAGAAGCTGGGTATTATATATATATATTTTAATAAAACAAGTACCCATAAAGAAAAATATTCTCTTTTTTTAATATTAATTCACTTAATTACAGGTTTGAGTCCCGAGCCAACATGATCCCTTATTTATTTATTTATATTAGGCACTGAAAAAAGACTTGTCTTCTATTTCGTGCATCAATTAGTGTGTGCATGGACACAAATTGTTATTTCTTCTTCTCATTTTAAAATATTTTTTTATTCACTTTTTAATGGAAAAAACCACGTCAAGTACATTGATTACTTTCCACCCTTTTTTCATTCATTGGATATTTGGAGTCACTACTAATCATTATGAATTTGTGTGCTTTCCATTCATAGAACAAAATCTCAATCATTTAAATTTCTTTTTTTATCTCTCCATTATAATACTATAACATATAATGGTTTTAAAATATAAACGATAATCTATATTTAGGAACATATAATTCTAATACAAATATATATAAAGCATATCACGTCACATTATTTTATTAAATCACATTATATATATTATTATTTAAACATATCACTATATATATATATATAATTATATATATATATACACGTAATTATATAATTTTTTTTAAAAACCCACATTTTTTTATATACCAAATAATTATATATATTTAAAAAATATAAAATCATAATTGAAAACATAAAAGGTGCGTTTTTTAATAATAATATATTTATTTATTCAATTTTTTAATACCTCAAAGCGGTTAAACTATTAATAAATTATATAATTATATATATTCACCATTTTAGCATTTTTTATATAAATATATATATAATTGGTTTTATTAAAATAAATATTTCAAAACACAGATTATATATATATACAGAAAATTTTTTAGCATTATATATATATATATAATTTGTTATATTAAAATAATTATTTCAAATTACACATTTTTTATTTAAAACATATATATTATTTGTTTTTTATTTTAAAATATAACTATTATACGTATTTTTAATCTATAAATTTTATAAAAGTATATCATACTATATCTCATATATTTATAAAATATATTATCTTAAATAATAAAAATAATAATTTTAAATGACATGTATAATAAAATTATATTTATATAATAATATTTGTTATATTAATAAATAATTCAAAACTAATATTTTGATTTATATCATTATCAACCTAATTAGAATAAGTCTATATTTTAATAAAACAATTACATATATAAATAAACTACATTGCTAAATATATTTTTATATGTAAATATATAACATAAACCTACATATATATACACATAGAATTTCAAAATTAATAATGATAATATTATTAGATTATCAACATTATTCATTTATTTATTTTAGTTTAAAGAGAAAAAATGATCTTAACAAATTCATTGCATGTTAGTAAATCTTTTTTGAACACTTAATTTTTATTAATTTTGTTTTAAACTTTTATCTATGTAAATATATATATACATGACAAAGATTAATTCAAAACATTTTTTAAAATAAAACATCATTCTTGATTATTTCATTTATTAGAACAACCTATTTTAAAATAAATTTGACGTCGTCGCGTATTAAAAACACGATATTTTTTATAAATAAAAGTATTCAAAAAATTTCATTTTGAATATACATTGTTTTTATAAAATTATTCACTTAAATTATAATTTATTTATAGTTATTCATTTTACTAAGACTCAGGGCGTTACAATATCCCCCCTTAACAGAATTGCGTCCTCGCAATTCGATCGTCGGAATAAAACTAATTCTGAATATCTGTCTTCAGAATTTAGAAAACTAAGTCTTCTAGATTCCTAGACGCTAACGTTAAACCACAACATCTATTTCCAAATTTGTCTAGACCGTTCCTCTGATACCAAGTGTAAAGACCTAGCCTTCGTCATTTCATACAAGAGGAACTTCTTCCGGACTAGGTTCTAGAAATAAATACATGATTACAACGAAAATATCAGAGTTACAACAAGAAACTAAACATAATGAAAGACCATCTCTGTTTCCGTGTGCTATAACAACGATGAAGATATCTGGAAACCTGTGACAAACATTTAAAAAACAAGGGTTGAGCAGAAAAGATGCTCTGTAAGGTGTTCTAAAAAATTCCTTCAATAAATATTCATTGAAAAAATGGTAGATAAACATTTAGGAATACCATTTTTTTAAAATACCATTTGAAATTAATTACGACATCAAAATAGTAGTTCAATTCTTAGAGGAAACTTACGTTTAAAATTTCTCAAATATACACCAGTGTTTTTCTAAAAACATTATGCATTATTCTGAAAACAAAATAACTAATTCTGAGACTGCTTGACTAATTACATCCCAAGATGGGTCCACACCAAATCAATTCTTGTTTACCATAATCGAGAGTCGGGTTTTCTGAAAACATTTTTAAGCTTGCGTTAAAAACTTATAAATTTGTACTGGATTTTCATATATTAAAGCTCATAAACAATGTTTGATACATGAGTAATACATGTGTACAAATTTATATATATATATACTCTTATATATATATATATATATACTTTTATAAAATTTCATTTGCTTGTTCTAAATTAGTTGATTTCCACATCGACTTATCTTTGCATGATTTGTCTTACATACTTTTTCCTTTAGCGACTTAATCATTTTAGAAATAATAATTACAAAATAACCCTAAATATATATATATATATAGAACATAAAATATGCACAACTATTATCCAAACACAACTAGTGATGCTGATGCGCACGACATGTCATTAATAATTAAAATGTCCATTACCTATATGGCATTTATGAGTTAATTTTACAATTCAATGAGTGTCGACAACGAACATAAAATCATGGCCATGTATCTATATAGATGCAATGCTCATAATGTCTATAAAACATGTTTATATTTAATGTGTATTATTCTTTTTATAAACATGACGATAAGCTGAAATAAATTTTCGAAAATAATAATCGTCATTTTATCCTTATACATATATATATACACATATATATACATGTATAACCATTTAAAATATCATAATTTGAATAATAAGAATAAAATCATAGTAATATTTTCACCTTAAAATTCTGAAAAATAAAAGAAAACCAAAACCAACAAATATAAATAATATTTGGTTTGTTTTGAAGTACACATATAAATATTTATATATATAAATCTGTATATACCAAGGTATATAAGATTATATTCTTCATAATCAAATAATAACCACTCTTTTAACTATTTTAATAGAAGGATTGAAATCTATGTATATAAAACTAAATATTCAAAATTATGTAATAATGTTTTTCAAAATAGAGATAATTGAAAATATACCTTTACGCAAACTCGAAAATAGCGATTATAAATTGAAATAAAATTAATAAATTTCACTTATGCAGACTCAATTAAAATAGATAATAATTCATTAATAATAGAAATATAAAAACTAAATATATAAACTCCCTTACTTGATTTAGATTGAAAGAGGAGTTGCGGGTTTCTAGAGACCAATAGAGGGCTTGGCAGAGTGAGGTTTGGGTCTTGTAAACACGGGGGGTGGTTATCCAGAGTCTCACTTATGTAAATAAAATTTTCATGACACTTAGCTTCTAAGAGAAGATGGGTATTATATATATATACTTTTTAATCAGACTATTACCCATAAGGAAAAAGGTTCTATTTTTTTAATATTAATTCACTCAATTATAGGTCTGAGTCACGAGCCAACATGATCCCTTATTTATAAAATTTTTTAGGAGCTGAAAAATGACTTGACTTCTAGTTCGTGCATCAATTAGTGTGTGCAAGGACACAAATTGTTATTTCTTCTTTTAATTTTAAAATATTTATTTATTCAATTTTTAATGCACAAAACCACATCATGCACATGAGTACTTTCCGGCTTTTTTTTTCTTTCATTGGATATTTTGAGTCACCACTAATCATTATGATTTTGTGTGTTTTCAATGCATAGACCAAAATCTCAATCATTTCAATTTCAATTTTTATCTCTCAATTATAATACAATAAAATTTAATGGTTTTAAAATATAAATGATATTCTATATTTAGGAACATATAATTATAAAAAAAATATATATAAAGCATATCACGTCACATTTTTTTATTCAATCACATTATATATTTTATTATTTAAACATATCACTATATATATAATTATATATATATACCTGTAATATAAGGCCCCAACCATAAACCATACTTATTATTGAATTAAATGAATAATTCACATTGAGGATCTCTTCAGGTTTAGAGTTTTAGAGAATTAGGTCATAACTATTACATCTCAAAAGATTACAAAGTAGACACTTCTACTAAATTTCCATAAAATAAAAAATCTTTAAATGAAACATGTCTACTTCAATGTTTTAGATAGCATGACTTTCCCTTGATCCCATCCTTGACCCTATTCCACCTTATGTCCTGTGAAAAACATTTCAAAAAAAAAAACTTGGGGTGAGCATAAAAAGCTCAGCAAGGGATACACAAAGAATGAAAACTGTTAGTTTTTCAAAGCAACAAGTAAACCATGTATACTTTATCAAAGTAATACCTTTAACCTTTCAGAAGTAGTTAAAACTCTTCACTGAATAAAATATCATTACTTACCCTTTTGTAACCAAAATATTACCATAAAACCCATATAAAATATATATAACATATAAATGTAACATGGGACATAAACATACTTAAATGGAATAACCATACGATCGACATCCACACATACTTAATGGAATAGCCATACGAACGACTTCCATACCCAATGCATTGGAGGTTATAATGTAACCACACGTCCTGGTATTCACGGCACCACCCATCATATGGTTTATCACGTAACCACCCGTAAAATGTCCAAGTACCATCATTACACATAAAATATTGAAAATATAATCATTTCAATAACAAAATTTCATTTGCAATCACAATAAGTAATTCCCAGATATAGAATTAAGCAAACCATTTTAAAAAACCATTTAAAAGAGATTTTTGAATCAAAGTGTCCCATACCACTTTGAATATTTTATTGGAATTATAATTTTAAACCATTAATGTCCATATAAATAAATAATGAAAACCACTTTGAAAACATGGACATTAAAGATAAGAGTTTAGAATAATAAATCTTTAAAACATTTAAAACGATATTTTTGTTAAAGAGTTTTTAACAAAATGAGAGACTCTTGAATACAAATAATTACGGAATAACATTTAATTGGAACTTTATAATATCATGAGAATAAGCGGATTCATGGTATAATATGTCAAAGGACAGTATACACATCATATAAGAGTTAATTGGTGCATAACAACAATTAAGTCTCAGTGGAAATGTAAATTGAGATGAAATCCATTATAAAGATGGTATCCTTAAATTAAGGATAAATCAATCAAATAATTATGTGTGGAAAATATAAATACACCTAATATAAGTGGATATTAAGTGTGAAACAATCAGAGTAAATTCACACATATTCATAGGATGACATTTTCAAGAAGTGCAAGTTGAACCCAAAGAAATCGAAATTGGGTTAAGACGTTCATTCGTAAAAATTCGACTGCCTAACAGCATCACTTCAAAATTCAGAAAATTAGGCGATGAGAGAGTGAATGGTATCTCATCACATGGACATAAAATTTACATCAATAAGGATATAGATGAACATATCCCATCATAATAAGATATAAATTAAAAGACATAACAAAAGAAGTCTTTTAAAAAGAGGAGGGTGAAAGGTCCTCGTACCGAGTTGGGTAACTTTTGAAAAGTACACCCCAGGAAAGAAGGGTCATACAGTAAAGATATAAATACCCATAAATGAAATTATACTACACAAATTGTATAATAATGGGCAGTGCATACACCACTCAAAAGAAATAGTGGCAAATGTAGCATAAATGTCACGAGAATAAATGTGAGATGAAAAATCCCTTACGAAAACTCGGTAGCCTAACGGTGCCACTTAAAACATCCAAAAATGGATTTACGAGATCAAATAGGGCCTCACATCATATTAACATAAAAAGTACAGTAGGATTAATATAAAATAACATCCCAATCATAAGAAATATGAGCTTAAAAGTAATGACATAAAAGAGTGTAGTTAAAAAGAAAGAGGGGTAGGATCCCTTACCTCGGGTCCGACATGACTTGATTGTTCTTTAACGTCCTGAATAATAAACTTGAGTTAAGTTCTATTTCCATAATAACCTTTTTCAAGTTCATTATTACTTTTATATCACTTATTTCAATTTTACAAAAATTATGTAATCATTTAAGTTAATAATGTTTTTTTTTCAATATTTGGTTCTTAAGTCGAACGTGAACTTCTTACAATTACATGTTGTTCGTGTGGTCAAAGGTTCATTATATCCAGAATGATATTCATGATTTGGATATCATATATATCATATATAACCAGAATATACTTTTATTTATAATATTACATAATCATTTAGTGGTAAGAAATGAAATGCACCGTTCATGGAGACGGTAAGTCGTATGTACGCATGAACGCTACTTTCATTTCTTTGTCATATTAATGGAATTAAAACTAAATGAGAAGTATGTTTATTTTAATTCCAGAATTATATTAATCATTTATATTTAACATACATTATATATATCTATTATAAATATGTACTTATAAAAGTACATTACATTTGAGGATAAGAAATGGAATGCACCGTTCATGGAGACGGTAAGCCATACGTACGCTTGAACACTACTTTCATTTCTATCTCATACATTAATGGAAAGAAATAATAATTATATAAAGTTATATTGTAATTCTAGTATAACATCATATATAATAACTTTAAATCCATCCTTTATACGTCCCACATATGGAATTAACGAATCACATCACTTTGAGGGGGCGGCACTTCGTACTTCCTAAAATGAAATTATTGTGTTGACCAACTATGGAGACCATAATGGTATGCCACAAAAGAAAAATAAAGAAGCTTAAGTACAACATTAACATATTGTATATCATATATACATATATAGTGACATCTTAATGGCCACCTTTGAAGGTTTTATATGAGTGTTGAACAATCATCGTTTCGTGAGGCAGAAATTCGCCGTCCACAGAAACAGTATGTACTTTAACAATTAGATGTAGGTGTGTGTAAGTGTAGCTCAAACCCTTTTTATAACAACATACTAGTATATTAAATATACAGGAGTTATTAAAAAATAAATGAATAAAAATAATTTAGGGGGTTGGAGAGGCAAAATAAAACAAAAGGACTCAAGTGAAGACATTACCTTAAAATCGGGTAACTCCCTTTGGTTTGAGTTCAAAGGCTTCCTTTGGAAGACTTCTGCCAAAGTGTGGCTTCAAAGAGTTAGAGAGGGATGTGTAGATACATAATGGGAAGGGTTTGACCAATCCAAAGGCTTTGGAAGTGTGGGTAAAGAGGTAGAGGTGGGGCCTTTTATAAGAGGAGAGGAGGGGAACTCTTGGAATGTAAAGAAATGTTACTTTATTTTAGAGTGAGTTTCGGATTTTAATGGTCCCACATTGATGTGTTTTGAGGATAAGATGATATGGTTTCTAAATACACCAATCAAATAGGTTTTTGACATGTTTCGGTCTTATATTTTACATTATATTTCCATTTTATTTAAATCCTTTATTAATGAGGTAATCGCTGCATCATCATGATGTCATAAATAATTTAATATATTTAATGTCTAAAAATTATGAAACATATTTCATGATGTAGTAAATGTTTTTAGATTTCCAATGACTATTTATAATCAAACATCTTACATGTATAACCCAATGTAAATTTTTTTTAGTAAAACAACTCATGTTTGATTCATTTTTAATTTTACATTAAATAAAAAGTTATTTATGTCAATTCCCAACCAAAGTGGCTCCATGGGGTCCCCAAGTTGACCCATGGATTTTTTTGATCGGCCATGACACATCCAATAAGGTTAGGACATGTGTAAAGCTCATCTCATATTATTAGAACATTATTTGTACCATAGACTACACTAATTACCTCTAATCGCGATTAAAAACTTAATAAGTTACTATTCAACAAAAAATTATTTTAATCCCATTGAACCACATTTTACTTATAAATGAAAAACATGTATGTCCAATTTTTGAAATTCAAAACACAGAGGTGGAAAAGTTTCATTTAAATGAAAAATCAGTTTCTTTAACTACCACTTAGTGTTTTCACTATTCATCAAAAATTGATGTTTTCCAGAAAAATACGAAAAATTCACCCTAAGCTATATTTGATATTACAATTTCAAAAATGAATTATATTTTACAAAATTCAAAACATATAAGTTTCATTAATTAATTTAATAATTAATTCCCGTTGTCATAACAAATAGCGTGTTTTTGAGAAACAATAAGTATCAAAAGATTGACTCTAGATTAAGTCAAATTTCAAGATGAAATTAATTCCAACGACCAATATTGGATTAGATGGTAAAAATATATTCTAATTGAACTTTAAAACCAATTCAAAAGATAATATAATCATATAAATAAATTAGATTAAAATAGGTTTTGAATTAAAATATAACATTTTTCCCTATTCATTAAAAATTTAACTTTTTCGGAAAAATACCAACAATTTACACAAAGTAAATTTTGATGTCCCGATTCCAAAGAAGAAATTTATTTAGTCAAATATAACACATAAAATTGTCAAAAGGTGGATTTAAAAGAGGTTTTCCATCAAAAGGTAGTTAATCGGCCTTCTAAAGCGTATTAGAATATTTACGCTTAAAATTGAATTCATTCACATTTTTTAATCCTCTAACATTTATTGTAAAAAGTAAAAAATATTTGAAAAACATATATAATAATTTTGTAGTTATTTCTGTTCATTCCCTCCACTACAACATCTAGGCGTAAACTACCATTTAAAATAATATTATTTTATTATTATAGTGCAACGTAAGATTTCAATGGAACCTGTTGTTGCGTATTGGGTAAGCCATCAAGCATAGTGTTCCCTAAAAAATTAATATTAAAATTTTATTCACAAATAAGGATAAATATAAAAATTTCATATTCTTTATTTACCTGGGGTGTTACATCCTTCCCCCTTTTGGGAATTGCGTCCTCGCAATTTCAAAATTTGGATTGAAAACTCCATTGAAAGTCCCACATCAGAAAAGGAGTAAATTAAAATATCACTTTAAAAGAAAGAATGGGAAGTACAAAGGTCACCCGAGTTAACCCATACTAGGATTCCATGTATGAAAATATGGACATGGAGGAAAAAACAAAGGTTCATGTTCTGATGGAGAGTGATAGTAAACATTTCTAGGAGAAAGTTAACCATATGAAAATCACAAACTTGTGATTGGTTAAACGGTATTCGATTCTCCAGTAGGAAAAGTTAACATACAACATTTTTGATTTAAGTTAATTTTTATTGAGGAATTTATTTTTGAGCTTAACTAAATCATAATGAAATATACTTACCTGTCATGTAGACTTTCAACTTTTAATAGATTCCTTAATCAAAGTCATATTTTCTCCAAAAGACGAGTATTTAGGAAGACTTGTTCGCATTAAGAGTACTATAATCAACTTCATAAGAATCACCTAATATAAAAAAGAGAACTATATACTTCCAATGTCTTTAGACTTTAACCAAAAACAAAACCAAAAAGGTTAGTACAAGATTAGATAATCCAGAAAAGGATAACCCTTTATAAAAAGAAAATCTATTTTTAATCTCCAAAATTTGTCCAACAAATCCCAAAGTTCAACGAAGACCATAAGTAAACCAAACTAAGATTGTAACCCAAATATTTGAAGGATTTAATCACTTAGTCTTCCAAGTTAAATCGTATCATTTATCTCCAAATAACATCAGTTTCTCTTAAAGTCTCGTATTGAAAAGTAATTAACCTAATCACATATCCTCCATGATAGGTTAATAATTTCTATAGATAACCCAAAATCAACATACTCTTAATTCATAAAATCATATAACTAAAAATAAGTAGTAAAACTAACCATGGGCTTCACGTAGTCCCGTGGTAGGCGATAAATACCAGTTGCACTTTGGTTGTGGGTTCGATTCCCACAGCTTTGTCTGAAATGACGGGTTGTCACACGGTCTATGTTGTGTCCTTTTTCCAAAACTATATAATTATTAAAACATTCCCCAAAACGTGATAAAATCTCCTAAAATAATCATATCATATTTTAACCACAAGTTTATCTCATGACTTTCACTTTCCATCATAACATATAGTAACCCATAATTACCTCAAAAGTAAGGATCATATAAACCCAAATGGTTCTTTATAACTATGTCCACAAAAGAACATATAACTATTCCTCGAATAAAATGTTCATATATCAAACATCAGGGTTACACATACTATGAAAAGTCTTCTAATATAACCCCATCATCAAAAGAGTCTAAATAATCTTAATAATTTCACCATAACTCTTGATGCCTTTATATGTTGACTTCATACTCATTCAACATTATTCATGATCCATTAACCATTCCATTCCAACTTATTCTGAAATAATTCTTTCCTACAAACAAAATCATGAATCACATCCTATGATTCCAAATGAGGAAAACAAAAGTTATGAAATAATCCATACCTTTGACTGGTCATTGTCAGTTTCTTCATCCTCAATCGGAATGGCATTAGGTATTGGTAAATGAATATTTGTACGATCTTGGCGATACCATTCCCGAAACTTCTTTATAGGACATGTGTTTGCATAATGACCATGCACACAACATTTAATACATTCAATTGATCCCTCAGAAATAACTTCTTTCCCTTTCCTCGAGTCAACTAGATGCTTCCTTTTTCCATGGAAGGTTCTTGCTTTATGACCTTCATTTCCACATCTATAGCATATTTCTGTCCCATTGAAACATTTTCCTAGGTGTTTCATTCCACATCTTTGATACATAGGTTTTTGAACACACTTAACTTTATGATTATTACCTATAGTTCCGTAGGGATTTATTTCTCGCATATATGATGCCTTATAGAAATCACCAAGGTTTAGGTGGTCAATCATGACTCCAAATAGTTGGTTGAGGATAGACAGAAGAGTTTTCATTGCAGCCCCCATATCATTCAGTTGCTTGCTCAGAAAACTGTCATAGTTTCCTTCACATCCACTATTACTTTGGTGCCTGCTAGATCCAACCATTTACTAATACCAAAATCGGTCAGTGTGATTATATCAAAAAAACCATCATGTACTAATGAGGATGATATACTTACTCATTCACTTTATCTAAAAACTATGACTCTTTCTGAAATCCTAACCATTTTGGTAATGTCACTTATGCTTAAAGAATACCCTAACCTCTAATGTTATCTAAACTGACCACTGATACAAACTATAAGGCCCCAGCCTTAAACCATACTTATTATCAAATTAAATGAATAATTCACATTGAGGATCTTTTCAGGTTTCACTACTGTAAATGGAGGATATACCAACAGTTCTGAACTGTTGGTATAGGCTTGAAAACCATTGGTATATTCTATACCAACGGTTGTCCAAACCGTAGGGAAGGAAGGCGTGAGGAAAGATCTATACCAACGTTTTGAACTAAACTATTGGTATAGCACACTCTATGTCTTTATTTGACAACGGTTCTTGTTGAACCGTTGGTATAGGTTTACCCAATGGTTTAAAACCATTGGGAATTCAATGATTTTGATATTATACCAACGGTTTACAACCGTTGGTATAGTTTTTTTCCCAACGGTTTCAATGAAACCGTTGGAATATGTTCAATAAAAAATACTATACCAATGGTTACAAACCGTTGCTATAATTCTTTCTCAAAGTATACCAACGGTTGTAAACCGTTGGTATTGTGTATTTCTAGAATTGTTGCACAGCAGCCCCTCCTGTGCATACACCTGCATACAAAACAACACTTAAAACAGTGAAAACATAAAACAAAAAAAAGACCACCTCTTTGATTAGAGACATGGTGAATAATTCCCCATTTGAATCTTCATATGACAACAATCATCCAGTATAGTTGAATAAGAGTTTCAATAACTCAAATATTATTTACACCCATTTCAATATTCATATGACAAACACTTTTCTAATATATGGTGAAAATGTATTTTCATAGGAGTCTCATCACTTGTGACTCCATAAGTGCCACACCAGGCCTTAGATTGAGACGTGGTTTACTGGTACATGTCACATATGATCCATGAATCATTTTCCTAATGTTTCAACACAATCAGAATCTGTTTCATGGGTTTGGCGTATGTACGTAAAATATTGTCCATTGTGAACAAAAGAGAGGCATATTGGGTGGTCTCGGCCCCACGGTGACACCAATTGAGGCAGGGATGACTCGTACACATCACATATGACCCATGGATCGTTTTCCTAAAGTTTCAATAGAATCCGATGGTGTTTGGTTCGTTTCCCGTATGTCAGTTGTCGATATCACTTACAAATTAGTCCATTTTAACAAAAGAGAGACAGTATGAGTGGTCCCGGCCACACCGCAGCTTGGATTTAAGCGGAGTTGACTCTTACACATCAAATACGACCCATGGATCGTTTTCCTAATGTTTCAATAGAATCCAAAGGCGTTTAGTTGGTTTTGCATATGTCAGTTGTTGTTTTCACTTAAAATTAAGTCCATTTTAAACAAGAGAGACACTTTGAGTGGTGAAGGCCACATCGAGCCTCTTATTGAGGCAGGTTTTACTCGTACACCGTCAAAAATTAACTATGGATCATTTTACTAATGTTTCAACACAATCAGAATCTGTTTGATCGGTTTGGCGAATGTACATAAAATATTGTCCATTTTTAACATAAGAGGGACAATTTGGGTGGTGTCGGCCACACCGCGCCTCGTATTGAGGCGGGATTGACTGGTACACATCACATATGACCCATGGATCGTTTTCCTAAAGTGCAAATATAATCCAAAGGCGTTTGGTTGATTTTCCGTATAACAGTTGTTGATTTCATTTACAATTTAGACCATTTTCATCAAAAGAGAGACTGTTTGAGCGGTCCTAGCCACACTGCGGATCGTATTGAGGCGTAGTTGACTCTTACATGTCACATATGACCCATGGATCGTTTTCCTAATGTTTCAATAGAATCTGAAGGTGTTTGGTCAGTTTGGCTTATGTCAGTTGTTGTTTTCACTAAAAATTAAGTTCATCTTAAACAAAAGAGATGCACTTTGAGTGGTGTCGGCCACACCGGGCCTCGAATTGAGGCATGATTGACTCGTACACATCACATATATGCCATGGATCATTTTCCTAAAGTTTAAACATAATCAGAATCTGTTTGATCGGGTTGGCATATGTACATAAAATATTGTCCATTTTGAACAAAAGAGAGGCAGTTTGGGTGGTCTCGGCCACACGGTGCCTTGGATTGAGGCGGGGTTGACTCGTAGACATCATATATGTCCCATGGATCGTTTTCCTAAGGTGTCAACAGAATCCGAAGGCGTTTGGTAGGTTTCTCGTATGTCATTTGTTGATATCACTTACAATTTAGTCCATTTTGAACAAAAGAGAGACAATTTTAGTGGTCCTGGCCACACCATGGCTCAGATTGAGATGGGGATGACTCGTACACATCAAATATGACCCATGGATCGTTTTAATAATGTTTCAAAAGAATCTGAAGGCGTTTGGTTGGTTTGGAGTATGTCAGTTTTTGTTTTTACTTAAAATTAAGTCCATTTTAAACAAAACAGAGGCACATTGAGTGGTGTCGGCCACACCAGGCCTCCAATTGAGGAGGGGTTGACTCGTACACAGACATATGACTCATGGATCGTTTATATAAAGTTTTTATAGAATCCGTAGGCGTTTGGTCAGTTTTCCATATGTTAGTTGTTGTTTTCACTTAAAATTAAGTACATTTAAAAAAAAGAGGCACTTTGAGTGGTGTCAGCCACACTGGGCCTCGTATTGAGGCGGAGTAAACTCGTACACAACACATATGAGCCAAGGATCATTTTCCTAGAGTTTCACCACAATCCGAATATTTTTGATCAGTTTGGCCTATGTACATAAAATATTGTCCATTTGGAACAAAAGAGAGGCAGTTTGGGTGGTCCCGGCCCCACGGTGCCTTAGATTGTGGTGCAGTTGACTTGTACACATCAAATATGACCCATGTATTATTTTACTATTGTTTCAATAGAATCTGTAGGTGTTTGGTCGGTTTCTCGTATGTCAGTTGTTGATTTCACTTACAATTTAGTCCATTTTGAACAAAAGAGGGATAGTTTGAGTGGTCCTGGTCACACCGCAACTCGGATTGAGACAGGGTTGACTCGTACACATCACATATGACCCATGGATCGTTATCCTAATGTTTCAATATAATCATAAGTCGTTTGGTTGGTTTGGCATATGTCAGTTGTTGTTTTCATTTACAATTTAGTCCATTTTCAACAAAAGAGAGACAATTTTAGTGGTCCCGGCCACACCATAGCTAGGATTGAGGAAAAGATGACTCTAACACATCAAATCTGACCCATGTAACATTTTCCTAAAATTTCAATAGAATATGAAGGCGTTTGGTTGGTTTGACGTATGTCAGTTGTTGTTTTCACTTAAAATTATGTCCATTTTAGAGAAAAGAGAGCCACTTTGAGTGGTGTCGGCCACACCGGGCCTCAGATTGAGGCGGGGCTGACTCGTACACGTCACATATGAAAAATTTATCATTTTACTAAAGTTTCAACACAATCAAAATCCGTTTGATCGGTTTGGCATATGTACGTAAAATATTGTCCATTTTGAACAAAAGAGAGGAATTTTGGGTGGTCCCATCCACACGGAGCCTCGGAATGAGGTGGAGTTGACTCATACACATAACATATGACCAATGAATCGCTGTCCTAACGTTTCAACAGAATCTGAAGGCATTTGGATGGTTTCTCTTATGTTAGTTGTTGATTTCACTTATAATATAGTCCATTTTGAACAAAAGAGAGATAATTTGAGTGGTCCCAGCCACACCGCGACTCAGATTGAGACAGGGTTGACTCGTACAAGTCACATTCGACTCATGGATCGTTTTCCTTAAGTTTCAATATAATTCGAATGTGTTTGGTCGGTTTGGCGTGTGTCAGTTGTTGTTTTCACTTAAAATTAAGTCCTTTTTTAACAAAACAGAGGCACTTTTAGTAGTGTCGGCCACACCCGGCCTCGGATTGAGGCAGGGTTGACTCTTACACATCACATATGAGTCATGGATTGTTGTTTGAAAGTATCAACACAATTAGAGTCCGTTTGATCGGTTTGACGTATGTACATAAAATATTGTCCATTTTAAACATAAGAGAGATAGTTTGGGTGGTTTCGGCCACACCATGCATCTGATTGAGGTGGGATTGACTCTTACACATCACATATGACCCATGGATGGTTGTGCTAATGTTTCAATATATTTGGAATGCATTTGGTCAGTTTCCTGTATGACAGTTGTTGTTTTCACTTATAATTTAGTCCATTTTCATCAAAAGACTGGCAATTTGGGTGTTCCCGGCCCCACAGTGCCTCGGATTGAGGTGGGATTGAATCATACACATCACATATAACCCGTGGATCGTTTTCCTAATGTTTCAATAGAATTCGTAGGTGTTTGGTATGTTTTCTGTATGACAGTTGTTGTTTTCACTTAAAATTAAGTACATTAAAAAAAAGAGGCACTTTGAGTGGTGTCGACCACACCAGGCCTCGTATTGAGGCAGGGTTAACTCGTACACATCACATTTGACTCATGGATTGTTTTCCTTATGTGTCAATATAATCCAAATGCATTTGGTCAGTTTTTTGTATGTCAGTTGTTGATTTCAATTAAATTTAAGTCCATTTTTAACAAAATAGAGGCACTTTGAGTGGTTTTGGCCACACCAGCTCCCGAATTGTGGCAGGGTTGACTTGTACACATCCCATATGAGTCATGGATCGTTGTGAAAAAGTATCAACACAATCAGAATCCGTTTGATCTGTTTGGCGTATGTACGTAAAATATTGTCCATTTTAAACAAAAGAGGGACAATTTGGGTGGTTTTGGCCACACCGTGCCTTGGATTGAGGCGAGGGTGACTGGTACACGTCACATATTACCCATGAATCATTTTCCTAAAGTTTAAACAGATTTAAAATGCATTTGGTTGGTTTTCCGTATGTCTGTTGTTATTTTCACTTAAAACTAAAGTCATTTTGAACAAAAAAGATACATTTTTAATGGTACTGTCAACACCACGCCTTGGATTGAGGCGGGGTTGACTCATACATGTCACATATGACCCATGGATCATTTTTCTATAGTATCAATAGAATCTGAATGCGTTTGGTCGGTTTACCGTATGTTAGTTGTTGATTTCACTTAAAATTAAGTCCATTTTTAACAAAATAGAGGCATTTTGAGTGGTGTCAGCCACACTGAGCCTTGTATTAAGGCGTAGATGACACATACACGTCACATTTGACTCATGGATCGTTTTCCTTAAGATTCATCAGAATATGAATGCGTTTGGTCGGTTTTTCTTATGTTAGTTGATGATTTCACTTAAAATTAAGCCCATTTTTAACAAAACAGAGGCACTTTGAGTGGTATCGGCCACACCATGCCTCGAATTGAGGCGAGGATGACTCGTACACGTCACATATGAGCCATGGAGCATTTTTGGAAAGTATCAACAAAATAAAAAGATGTTTTTTTGAATTGGTGTATGTACGTAAAATATTGTCCATTATAACAAAATACATACACTTGGAGTGATACTGGCCACACCGTGCGTCATATTGCGACGGAGTTGACTTTTACATGTCACATATGACACATGAATCGTTTTCCTAATGTTTTAGCACAATCCGAAGGCGTTTCGTCGGTTTCCCATATGTCAGTTGTTGATTTCAGTTAAAAACAAGTCAATTTTGAACAAAAGAGATGCAGTTTGAGTGATCCTGGACACACCGTGCCTTTTATTGAGGCGAGGTTGACTTATACACGTCAAATTTGACCCATGGATTGTTTCCCTTAAGTTTCAACAGAATCCGAATGCGTTTGGTCAGAGGGGAAGGGTCTAGTCGGGTATGTGGAGATGCTCATCTACCTCTGGTACAAACCTCCATCGTATCATCGGCCTAAGAACTGAAAGAATGGAATAATGAAAAGTGCACATACATATGTACCTATAAAAAATACACATAGACAGCACATAGCCGCATCATGTCATAAAAAATAACACCAAGGATCAGACAAAATAGAAGCAGTCATGCAGAGTAATGACAAGGGCATATACAGATCAGAAGCAGCTAAAAAATTGTTGCATACATGCCATGTTTATTTCATAAAACAGAGTAAAAAAATCAAAATGATGAAAATCTTAAATATGGGTTGCCTCCCAAGAAGCGCTACGTTTTACGTCTTCAGGCAGATGGATGGACACTGGTCAATTGTCTTTGTCCATCTGCTCAGAACTCCTCTGCCTCTTACAAGAACTAGTGGTCGTGTCATCAAGCTCACATGGACGCTTAGTGGGACTGATCACTTCAGGAGCATAGCGGGTGTGAATCGGGTGTGGAATTAAGAGAATCTGGCGCTCGTCATCAGCCAGACTCTGAGTGGGATTGATCACTTCAGGAGCGTAGCGGGCGTGAATCTGGTGTCGAAGTAAGAGAATTTGGTGCTCTTCATCAGTTAGATGTTGAGTCACCTGTCATGCGAGGTCAGATGGAGACGGGACGTGCGCATTGATGATCATGGAAGAGGCAGACAACCTAGACATTGTTGGTTACACTGCATCCACAAATAGATTCATTTTTATATATTAGAACCTTTATAATTGTTTGTCCAATTTTTACAAACAATTAATTTGTGAAAATTGTGAAAAATAACTTATCGGATATAAAAAAATGGATTTACTCATGGACATGATGCATAATATCTCAAATATTCCTCACTGGATCCCAATTTGAAATTTTAATCCATTATCAAATGACTTATATCAATTTATTTTTATTTAGATCTTTAAGGTTGAACGCTTTTTGTAAAATCTAGCCAAGGGAGGATAGACTAGTGACTTGGAATACAATTGGATGTTATGTGGTGAAAACCACATTATAAGCATTGTTTAGTATATTATTGAGGTGGGTTGAGGATAAATCTTTCTTTTTAGAGAAAATCCATCATGTCCAAGTTTGGTGGTCAATGTTTTCAAGTGTGGGGGGGTATTTGGTGATTTAGGAGGGGGGTGTGGGGGATGTCCAAGGTCTAGGAGGAGGGGTGGGGGCTGTCCAGGGTCTAGGAAAGGGGGCAGGGGGCTGTCCAGGGTCATGGAGAAGGGGAGAAGGGGCTGTCCATGGTCAAGGAAGGAGAGGGGGTTGTCCAGGGTCCATCGAGGAGGGGGGCTATCCAGGGTCCAGGGTGGAGGGTGGGGGGCTTCCTAGGGTCCAGGAAGGAGGGGGACTATACAAGGTCCTGGGAGGAGGGTAGAGGGGGGTTGTCCAGGGTCCAGGAGAGGGATTTCCAAGTTTTAGGAAAGAGGGGGGCCAGGATGTCCATGTTCTAGGAGGGGGGACTGTCCAGGGTACAAGAGGGGGGGTGTCCAGGGTCCATGAGGAGTGGGGGCTCTATTAAATGGAGGAAATCCCAATATAATTCATTGAAAATTAACTAATCTAATTCCAAAAAAAACATCACAATTCCAATCCATCAGCCAAACAACATCCAATTCTTCCTCAATATCACTAACCTTCTATGCCATAAACAACACAACCAAGTTTATACCAAATTAAAACAGAAAAAAAAATAATAGATGGAAAACATTAAAAATAAGGTAATACTTACATATTTAGAGTGTAGAACTATAAAATTGTTTGATTTAATATGGATCTATGAGTGGAACGAGTTTCTGAGTCCTTGTATAGAGAGATCCGAGACATTTAGGTCAAATCAAAATAGAAAATAAAAAAATAGATGAAGAACATTAGAACTTACAGATTTGAAGTGTAGAACAGAATAATTGTTTGATTGAAGGGGATAGATGGTGTTTCAGAGACTGGGTAATGAGAGTGTGTCGAGAGAGCTTCAATTTAGGGCTGCAGTCGAGCGGAGGGGGACTGCAGTCGAGCAGAGGGGGACTTCAATCGATCGAAGGGGCTACTGGATTTAGGGGAAAACTTTCCCTATAGTTTTTAAAAACCGTTGGGAATGTATGTTTACCTAAGGCCTATACCAACGGTTTACACAAACTGTTGGTATAGATTCCAACATATACCAATGGTTAGTGTATAAACATTGGTAAAAGTCCCATAATGGAGCCATATACCAACGGTTTTATAAACCGTTGGTAAAAATATTCATAAAAGCATCTATGCCAATAGTTTTCTTAAAACCGTTGGTATACATAATCATTCCCAATGGTTTGATAAACTGTTGGGATATAAGAGTTGGTAAAAATGGGATTTCCAGTAGTGTTTAGAGTTTTAGAGAAATAGGTCATAACTATTACATCTCAAAAGATTACAAAGTAGAAACTTCTACACTGTTTCCATAAAATAAATCTCTTTAAAAGAAACATGTCTAGTTCCATGTTTTAGATAGAATGACTTTCCCTTGATCCCATATTTTACCCTATTCCACATTAAGTCCTGTGAAAAACATTTCAAAAAAAACATGGGGTGAGCAGAAAAAGCTCAGAAAGGGATTCACAAGGAATTAAAACTGTAAGTTTTTCAAAGCAACAAGTAAACCCTGTATACTTTATCAAAGTAATACTATTCACCTTTATAAAGTAGTAAAATCTCTTCACTGAATAAAATATCATTACTTATTCTTTTGTAACCAAAAGATTACCATAAAACCCATATAAAGAACACATAACATATAAAGGTAACTTGGTACATAAACATACTTAAATAGAATAACCATACGATTGACTTCCACATATACTTAATGGAATAGCCGTACGACCGACTTCCATACCCAATGCATTAGAGGTTATAACGTAACCACCCGTCCTGGTATTCACGACACAACCCGTCATATGGTTTATCATGTAACCACCCGTAAAATGTCCAAGTACCATCATTACACATAAAATATTGAAAATATAATCATTTCAATAACAACATTTCATTTGAAATCACAATAATTAATTCCAAGATATTGAATTAGGCAATCCATTTTCAAAAACCATTTAAAAGAGATTTTTGAATAAAAGTGTCCCATACCAGTTTGAATATTTTATTGGAATTATAATTTTAAAACATTAATGTCTATATAAATAAATACGGAAAACCACTTTGAAAACCTGGACATTAATGATAAGTGTTTAGAATAATAAATCTCTAAAACATTTAAAATGATATTTTTGTTAAAGAGTTTTTAACAAAATGAGAGACTCTTGAATACAAATAATTACGGAATAACATTTAATCAGAACTTTATAATATCATGAGAATAATGGGATTCATGATATAATATGTCAATGGATAGTATACAGACCATATATGAGTGAATTGATGAATTACAACAATGAAGTCTCAATGGAAATGTAAATTGAGATGAAATCCATTATAAAGATGGTGTCCTTATATTAAGGATAAATCTATCAAATAATTATGTGTGAGAAATATAAAGACACCCAATATAAGTGGATATTAACTGTTAAACAATCTGAGGTCATTCACACATATTAATAGGATGTCATTTTCAAGAAGTACAAGTTGAACCCAAAGAAATCGAAATTGGGTTAAGACATTCATTCGTAAAAATTCGACAGCCTAACGACGTCACTTCAAAATTCAGAAAATTAGGCGATGATAGAGTGAATGGTATCTAATCACATGGAAATAAACTTTACATAAATAAGGATATATAAGAACATATCCCAACATAATAAGATGTAAATTAAAAGACATAACAAAAGAAGTCTTTTAAAAGGAGGAGGGTGAAAGGTCCCCTTACCGAGTTGGGTAACTTTCGAAAAGTACACCCCAAGGATGAAGGGTCACTCAATGAAAGTGTAAATACCGATTAATGAAATTATACTACACATATTGTATAATAATGGGCAGTACATACACCACTCAAGATAAATACTGGAAAATGTAGCATAAATGTCACGAGAATAAATGTGAGATGAAAAATCCCTTACGAAAACTCGGCAGCCTAACGGCGCCACTTAAAGCTTCCAAAAATGGGTTTATGATATCAAATAGGCTCTCTCATTATATGAATATAAAAATTATAGTAGGAGTAATATAAAAGAACATCCCAATCATATGAAAGATGAGCTTAAAAGGAATGGCATAAAAGAGTGTACTTAAAAAGAAAGAGGGGTAGGATCCCTTACCTCGGGTCCGACTTGACTCGATCATTCTTTAACGTCATGAATAATAAACATGAGTTAATTTATATTTGATTAAGAACCTTTTTCAAGTTCATTATTCCATTTATATCACTTATTTCTATTTTATAAACATTATGTAATCATTTATGTTAATAATGTTTGTCTTGTCGATATTTGGTTCTTAAGTTGAAAGTGAACTTCTTATAATTACATGTTGCTCGTGTGGTCAAAGGTTCATTATATCTAGAATGATATTCATGATTTGGATATCATATATATCATATATATCCAACATATACATGTATTTATAATATTACATAATCATTTAGAGGTAAGAAATGAAATGCACCGTTCATCGAGACGGTAAGCCGAACGTACGCATGAACGCTACTTTCATTTCGTTGTCATATTAATGGAATTAAAACCAAATGAGAGGTATGTATATTTTAATTCCAGAATTATATTCACCATTTATATGTAACATACATTATATATGTCCATTATAGATATGTACTTATAATAGTACATTACATTTGGGGATAAGAAATGAAATGCACCGTTCATGGAGACGGTAAGTCGTACGTACGCATGAACACTTCTTTTATTTATATCTCATACATTAATGGAAATAAATAATTATTATATAGAGATATATTATAATTCCAGTATAAAATCATATATAATAACTTTAAATCCATCCTTTATACGTCCCACATATGGCATTAACGAATCACATCACTTTGAGGGGGCGGTAGTCCGCACTTCCTAAAATGAAATTATCATGTTTACCCACAATGGAGACCATAAAGGTATGCCACAAAAGAAAAATACAGAAGCATAAGTAAAACATAAAAATATTATATATCATATATAAATATACTGACATCTTAATGGACACCTTTGAAGGTGTTATATGAGTGTTGAACCATCATCATTTTGTGAGGCATAAATTCACCATCCACGGAAACAGTATGTTCATTAACCATTAGATGTAGGTTTGTGTAAGTGTAGCTAGAATCCTTCATATAACAACATACTAGTATATTTAAGATACTGGATTTGTTACAAAATAAATGAATAAAAAGAGTTTAGGGGGGTTGTAGAGGCAAAATAAAACAAAATGACTCAAGTGAAGACATTACCTTAAAATCTGGTAACTCCCTTTGGTTTGAGTTCAAAGGATTTCTTGGGAAACCTTCTGCCCAAAGTGAGGCTTCAAGAAGTTATAGAGGAATTTGGAGATAAAAAATGGGTAGGGGTTGGCTAAGCCAAAGGCTTTGGAAGTGTGGGTAAAGAGGTACAGGTGGGGGCCTTTTATAAGAGGAGAGGAGGGGTACTCTTGGAAAGTAAAGAAATGTTACTTTATTTTAGAATGAGTTTCGGATTTTAATGGTCCCATATTAATGTGTTTCGAGGATAAGGTGATAATGGTTCTAAATCCACCCATACAATAGGTTTTGGACATGTTTAGGTCATAGATTTTACATTATCTTTCCATTTTATTAAAATCCTTTATTAATGAGGTAATCGCTGCATCATCATGATGCCATAAATAATTTAATATATTTAATGTCTAAAAATTATAAAAAAAATATCATGATGTATGAAATATCTTTAGATTTCCAATGACTATTTATAGTCAATAATCTGACTTGTATAACCCCATGTAAAAATTGATTTAGTAAAACAACTCATGTTTGTGTCATTTTTTATTTTACATTAAATAAAAAGTTATTTATGTCATTTCCCAACCAAAGTGGCTCCATGGGGTCCCCAAGTTGACCCATGGATTGTTATGGTCGGACATGACACATCCAATAAGAGTAGGACATGTTTCAAGCTCATCTCATATTATTAAAACATTGTTTTTACCTCAAACTACACTAATTACCTCTAATCGCGATTAAAAACTTAATAAGTTACTATTCACCAAAAAATTATTTTAATCCCATTGAACCACATTTTACTTTTTAATGAAAACCATGTATGTCGGATTTTTGAAATTAAATACACAGAGGTGGGAAGGTATCATTTAAACGAAAAATCAGTTTCTTTAACTACCACTTAGTGGTTTCACTATTCATCAAAAATTGAAGTTTTCCAGAAAAATACCAAAAATTCACCCTAAGCTATATTTGATATTATGAATTCAAAAATGAATTCAACTTTAATAAATTCAAAACATATAAGTTGAATTAATTAATCTAATAATTAATTTCTGCTGTCAAAACAAATAGCTTGTTTTTAAGAAACAATAAGTATCAAAAGATTGACTCTAGTTTAAGTCCAATTTCAAGATGAAATTAATTCCAATGACCACTATTGGATTAGATGGTAAAAATATATTATAATTTAACTTTAAAACCAATTAATAAGATAATCTAATCATATAAATAAATTATATTAAAAAGAGGTTTTGAATTAAAATACAACATTTTTCACTATTCATTAAAAATTGAACTTTTTCGGAAAAATACAAAAAATTTACACAAAGTAAATTTTGATGTCCCGATTCTAAAGAATAATTTTATTTAGTCAAATATAACACAGAAAATTTTCAAAAAGTGGATTTGAAAGAGGTTCTTCATCAAAAGGCGGTTAATCGACCTTCTAAAGAGTATTAGAATGTTAACACTTAAAATTGAATTCATTCACATTTTTTAATCCTCTAACATTTATTGTAAAAACTAAAAAATATTTCACAAACATATATAATCATTTTTTAGTTAGTTCTGTTCATTCCCTCCATTACAACGGCTAGGCGTTAACTACCATTTAAAATAATATTATTTTATTATTATAGTGCAATGTAAGATTTCAAAGGAACCCGTTGTTGCATATTGGGTAAGCCATCAAGCATAGCGTTCCCTTTAAATTAATATTAACATTTTATTCAAAAATAAGGATAAATATAAAAATATCATATTCGTCATTTACCTTGGGTGTTACACGTAATTATATATATTTTTTTAAAAAAACCACATTTTTCTATATTCCAAATAATTATATATATTTATAAAATATAAAATCTTCAATGAAAGCATAAAAGGTGCGTTTTTTAATAATAATATATTTATTTATTCAATTTTTTAATACATCAAAACATTTAAACTATTAAAAAATTATATAATTATATATATTCACCATTTTAACTTTTTTTATATAAATATATATATATATATATTTAATTTTATTTATTAAAATAAATATTTCAAAACACACATTATATATATATACAAACAATATTAGAGTTTTTTATAAATATAAATATATATATAATTTGTTTTATTAAAATAAATACTTCAAATTACATATTTTTTATTTAAAACATATATTTTATGCTTTTTTTATTTTATAATATAACTATTATATGTATTTTTAATCTATAAATTTTATAAAATTAGATCATACTATATCTTATATATTTATAAAATCTATTATCTTAAATAATAATAATAATAATTTTAAATGACATTTATGTTAAAATTATAATTTTTTAATAATATTAGTTTTATTAATAAATAATTCAAAACTAATATTTTTATTTATATCATTATCAACCTAATTAGAATAAGTCTATATTTTAATAAAACAATTACATATATAATGAAAATACATTGCTAAATATATTTGTATATGTACATATGTTACATACACCGACATATATATACATAAAATTTCAAAATTATTAATTAAAATATTATTATATTATCAACATTATACAATTATTTATGTCAGTTTAAAATGAAATAATGATCTTAACAAATTCATTGCATGTTAGTAAATATTTTTTGAATACTTAATTTTTATTAATCTTGTTTGAAGATTTAATCTATGTATATATATATGACAAAGATTAATTCAAAATATTTTTAAAATAAAACATCATTCTTAATTATTTCATTTATTAGAGAAATATTTTTTAAAATATATTTGACGTCGTCGCATATTAAAAACATGACATTTTTTTATAAATAAATGTGTTCGCAAATTTTTCATTTTGAAAATACATTGTTTTTATAACATTATTCACATAAATTATTATTTATTTATAATTATACGTTTTACTAAGACTCGGGGCGTTACATATATATTTCAATATTTCATAATACTAAAAATGATATTCCACAACACTATTTTTGAATCCCATTACATAAACACATAATCATTTCACCGCATTATTTTCATACTCAACATCACAAATATTGATCTTATATTATCTTCCCTTTTCTTTTTCCTTAAGAGGATTCTGACATCGATCATCAACATTATCCCTTGGATTTGGGCATTGGTTAGAATAATGTCACATCTCCTTACACTTTTAGAATTGAAGAGTCGGTGGTGAGTTCTTTATATTATTTTCTCTATTCACATCATTATCAACTTTTTTCCGATTAAATCGGAACTCAGCTGCTCGATGAACTTATTTTCCTCACTTAAAAAATATTTTAATCCCTTTAAGATAATCATAACTATGCTTTATTACACACATTAAGCCAAAGGAAACATTCATCTTCAGTTAACCATTGTTTTGAGAATTTTCCTTGAACTCCATCTTTTGTTTCTTGTCAAATCCATGGTATGGATATGTAATACCGACTTCCAGTTCTCCATTAACAGTGAAACACACAATCGATTCATAACTAGAAAATAATCTTATATCTCATTCCATTAAAAGACATGGTTTTAATTCACTAAATAATTGATCAAATTTGCATTCAGGTTGGATGATAAATCCAGATGCATACCTTTCATGTCTTGTAAAATTATCCTTGTATGTACAAACAGATTAAACATTATTTTTCTTTAGCTCAATGAACTACTTTTACAACATTGTTCAAAGAGTATTAGGTAAGTAATAATTGAAAAACATGTTCTTAAACTCTTCCCATTCCTTGTATTCAATTTCATTTTGTTTCCTTGTATTCTTAATTAGAGTTCACCAATGGTCTGCTTCACCTTCTAAATGATAAATAGCCAAAATTACTTTTTCACGTTCTGAATATGGATGGATTGAAAATATCTTTTCAATGGTATTAATCCATTATTCAGAAAAAAGTGGATGGAAGGTACCCAGAAAGAAGGTGGATGTTGCCTCATGAAGGAATCAACCAAATGATGTTCTATTATCTGATCATTTTTTAGTCCATATTTATTCATAGCTTGTGTATTTATTGCAATAATATTTTTCATTCCATCGCCCATAACAATTTTTTGATCCGGAGGACAATAATTTCATGGCTAAGTGAATTGACCTTTAACACTGTTCCCTCAAGTTAAATCCATTCTCTAAAACACCAAATGAATTGGTTGAGAGGGAAAATCATACTAGGAAAACAACATAATCAAGGAAGATAAATTTCAATATCTATTATCTTAGTATTAATACTATTTTATTCATTGTCATTACCATAATTCTAGGACTATTAGTTATCGTTATACTTACCCTCATGAAGATCCCTCGACAAACCTTATAAATATCTCTAAGGACACCACTATAGTTTTTCCATTATAGATTCATACGTTAGCTATATCATCACTCTAATACTAACTGTAACGGCCCATACATTACATGTAGATATTACATCAACATTTTAGAATAATAAAGACCATGCTAGGACCGTATAAGTTTATTGTCTTGAGAAAATGATAAACATAAATAACTGGTTCATTAAACATTTCCATTGTCTCATGCTTATTTCTTCAAAGCTAGATTGCAACCTATATTTATACATACTCATAATGAAATCCTTATACACACATTAGAAATATATCTAGGGATATCACAAAAGTTTGCAAATCCATGTTTCCAAAGGTTAACTATGCCTTAACTCTGATACCAACTGTAATGACAGAAGCTTGATGTACCTGAACATTACATTAATTTTGAGGAATACATATAAAAGACACAAAAATATTCCCAAAGACCATATTATTTTAGTTTCTTTGGAAACATGGAATATAATCTTCAAACTTGGTGAAAGATACTCAATATCTCACACAAAGATCTTCCCCTTTTTTTCCTACCTAACACCTTTGATTATATAATATGGAAAATAAATCATAAAAAGGGTGAGATAAAATGATCAATGATGGTAAAAATTGCGAAAATATAAAAAACCACAAACATATTAATATAAAGACATGACCATACAGTTTAACTATCAAAATCATGCATCTGAAAATTAATATTGGGATTTTTACGGCAAATATCATAATGGAATATTAACCATGATAAAATAGAATTGGCATAAAACATAGAATTTTAAGAAAATAAGCACATAATATGATTTAAATAGTATCCAATGCATTTATTACAAGAACATCATAGTGGAAAAATTCCATTACTGAACCAGTTTTACTTGTCGTTCTAGCCATCTATTACTGAACCAGATTTACTTGTTGTTCCAGCCCTGTATTACTGAACCAGATTAATTTCTCATCACATTCATGTCTATCAGATGGGAAATAATTCTTTACCCAATGCATTGGAGTGAGGTATAGGTCCCACCCATCTCATAATTAAATCAGTCTTGCATGTACCACAAAAACATAAATCAATCATCATACCATAACTCATGAAATAAAATGGGATTGTTAAACGTCATTCCATAATCAAATAATCCATATAAAATAAATTAACTTTATAAAAATATTTACATCATAAATACAATTAAATAAATGTAATAATGGGTAAATAAACATAAACCATGGTAATCTTAGATGTAATTTCATTTTGATAAAAAACATGATCTTATTTCTTGATGAAAATATCTTTTTTCTTCTAAAATGTATTCTTTTTTGAAATTTCCACGCAATTTTAAACGAATATAATTTAGTTGAAAATAATATTATAAGAGTTTATATGATTCATCATGAATATAATGTGTCATGAAACTGTAAAAAATCCATTCATTCAGTATATGTTAAAAAAATTCTTCTCGAATATCTTCCAAACAATTCAAAAAATACCACATATGATAAATAAAATAATGAATCCTTACAAACCATGTAGTAAAAGAAAAAAATGGATAAAAATGATATTAAACAAAAAATTAATAATATTAAATGTTTTATGAAGACATTTTTAGAAGACATGGACATGCAGGATAAATATATCCCTAGTAAATTCATACAAACAAACAATCTTGGATAAAAATTAGATTTCAAAATTATCCCTTACCTTAAGTCTGATTTCTTACATTTGTGTATAAAACTACAATATAGTTTGTTTAAGCATATTATGAACTTGTAAATGAACCATAATAATATTTACTATATCATATATTATTCACTTATGACTTTTTATTACCCGTTCATTTATCAATTCTGTGTTAGAGCAACATTTTGGGTTAGCATTGTTTTATTTATCGTACGTGTTTTGACTTTTTATTATTGATATAATTACATAGATTTATATTTAATTACATAGATAATTAAAAACATTATCTATATATCATATATATTTAGTATAAAATATATATATAATAGATAGATAATTGAAATGGAATACATTGTTCATGGAGATGGTAGATCATACCTATGCATGAATGTCGTTTCTGTATCCTTATTGAATTGGATGGAAGAAAGTAAATGAAATATATATATATATATATATAAAAATATATTATCATTATTATTTCAGATATTTTAAAATAATTTATTATATATAATATATAACCATTCTATAAGGGTTAATGTGGAGAATAAATCTCATCGTGTTGTGGAGATGATAGGTCGTACGTACGCACGACAGATGATATCATTCACTTAAAGGTTAAATGGTATGGAATTGGATGGAATATTAATTATAAAAAATAATTATCACATTATATTTATTATTTACCCTCATTATAATGATCATTATACCCATCCAAATTATGTATTGTTGAATGACAAATTACACCAAAACATCGAGATGGTAAGTCGTACGTACACAAGCATGGTGACATTGTTATACGTAGGATGGATAAAAAGAGGTATAAGGTTCAATCATAATTATAATAAATCTCATAAATTATAATATATTGTATTAAATACTTTATTATGTAAAAAACATAATAAGATGAAGTATATGAATATAATAAGTTTGAAAAGGTGATAAAACAATTACCTCTCTTTCATATAACTTCTTTTTATTTGCACAAAAGGTCACCCTAGGATGGCTATATGCCAAAATTTTTAGATTCTATGAAAAATATATTGATTTTTGTAGATTAATTGAGTAGATTGTTGATGATCCCAAGGGAATTAGTGGTGTGATTAATTGGGTAGAAGTGGTGGCCTTCATAATTGAGAGGAGGGGAACTTAAGGAAGGTCTGGAAATACTAATTTATTATAAATTGATATTCTATTTATAATGATACAAAAATCATTTATATTAAATATAATATGATTATTGGTCAAATTAATTTCGAAAAATAAAATTTAGAAAGGTTGTGAATTTATTTTAAACAGTATCATTTTGATTTATCTATATTTAATCTATTTCATTTTATTTGTGGTAATAATATTGTAAATATTAAATGGTTATATATATTTTCTTATGTTTTGTAAATTTTACATAATTGTATACATTATGGAATTTTAGACCATATAATTCTCACTCTGTAATTTAAAAAAAAAAATTCTGATTTTTATATAATTTAATAATATGATATTTTTATAAAATATCTATAGTATCAATTTTGACACTATTTATTTACTTTACTATAAATATAATCCACACAAAATATAAATTCAAATAAAAATATTCGATACACTTATAATATTTAATAGTCAGCCTTAAAATTATTTTATAACATTAATAAGTTCATATGATATTTATTTTAATTTTATTAAAACCAATTATTTGAGACTTCTATCAATTAAATAATTTCTACGTCACTGTTGTGTCATCATTAATGGTAATTATTTAATCACTAAATATTATAAATAAATTCACATGATGTACATAATGGCATTTTATTTATAGATACAATTTATGTTCAATGTTTTATCAATTTTATCAGTATATTAAAATTAATATACTTCTAAAATATAGGAGAGTGACATGTTGTGAATTTCTTCTGTTTTAATTATAATTACTTCAATTTCATTGAAATAATTTTATTAAACAAATAAATTAAACTCATACGTGATATTGGTCAACATATATTCTTCCCATAGAATTTTGGTAGTAGTTATTTTAATTTTATTATCTTTATCATAATGTTTTTACCCTAATTTACATGATTTACCTTTAACTGTGATAAATTAAAATTAATGTAGTTACAATCCATAATATAAAAAAAATTAACTTGTTAACACAATATGAGCCCCATGATTAAAAATATTGAATAAAGTTTTTAAATTTCAAATCATATTCATTGAATTAGTTAATTTAAAAATTAATTGTCGTTGTCAAAACCAGAAAGCGGGTTTTTAAGAAGAAAAAACTATCAAAAGATTGACATGTGTTTATGTCCAATTTAATTGTGAAACTACATCCAATGAACACCATTTAATTAAATTATAAAAATATATTCCAGTAAAACATTAAAACAAATTAAAAAGATAATAAAAATTTATAAATAAACTAAATGAAAATGCAGTTTTGAATTAAAATGCAATATTTTTCACTATTCATTAAAATATGAATTTTATCAGAAAAATACCAAAAATTAAATCGGATATAAATTTGAAGACACATGTTTAATTAATCTATAACTTTTCATAGTAAAATATAAAATTAGTGGAGCACATTAATTAGTTCATATGATATTTATTTTAATATCATTAAAACCATTTATTTGATATTTCTATCAATAAAAAAATTTCAACATCATTATTGTTCCACCATTAATAGTAATTATTTAATATATCAAACATCAAAATAAATTTAAATGATGTATATAACATCATTATATTTCTGGAGACTATTTATGTTCATTATTTTATCAATTTTATCGCTATATTAAAATTTTTATACCTATAAGATATTATAGAGTGACATGTTGTAAAATTATTTGTTGTTAATGATAATTACATCACTTTCATGGAAAAAAGATTATTAAATGGATAATTTTATACCCTTAGATGATTTTGGTCAACTTCAATTCACTCGATGGGATTTTGGTAGGTTATAGTGTAATTTTATTATCTTTATCATATATATATTTTTTAAAATTCTCTTTATCATCTTTTTTTAAATGAATTTACTCGATTTAAACTTAACTATAGTGAATAAAAATTATCATAGTTACAATTTATAATATCAAAAATAGAAACCTATTAAAATAATTTTTATTCACTGATTCCAAATATTGAATCCATTTTTTAAAATTAAAAAAATATGATTCATTAATTAATTTAAATTTATTTCCTCTTATAAAAATTAGAAAGTGGGTTTTAAAGATGTAAAACCTATAAAAATATTTACATGAATTTATGTCCAATTTAAATGTAAATTTACATCCAATTAACACCATTATATTAAATGATAAAAATATAATCCAATTGAAATTTACAAAAATCAAAAAATATAATCTAACTATATAAATAAATTAAATGAAATGACAGTTTTGAATTAAAATGCAGTATTTTTTACAATTCATTTGAATTTGAATTTTATTAGAAAAATACAAAAAATTAATCCAAAGTAAATTTTGGTTCCCAATTACAATTATGGAATATATTTTTCAAATATAATATTTAAATGTGATAAAAAATATATATTTAAAATTAGTGCATCATCAAAAAATGGAAAAACATTATTTTTTTGGAAAATACTTCATTTATCCAAAAAATTGAATTTATTATTAAATCATGTTTAGAAAATAAAAAGGTATAGTGTTAATGTTTAATAAAAATTATAATGTGGTTAATAATATTCATAAAAGTTAGTTTATATCCCAAAAAATAATTACATTTTAATATTATATCATTCTGTAGTGAAACTCGGAATTGCGTACAATGCAAGCTATCGAGGTAGGATGTTCTTACGTGTAATTGATACCATGTAAGTGTTACATTTATTGAAATATTAAAATTTTCTTACTTATAACATAATCTAAACATATATAATTTAAAAATTGAAAAAAATCTATACACATTGTTTCATGAAATTAATTCTATGAAAAGAACCAGAAATTTTGAGTAACACTACAATGAATAGTGTTGTGTATACTACAAACTAATATGTTGTCATTAATAATGAAAGATAATATTGGTTTAGTTTACAACACAAGGCATCAAATAAATTAAAAAAATATATCTTTTAAAATCATGGGTTGTTAGATTCTACCCCACTAAAAAGGAATTTCAACCTCAAAATTCATCAGGGTAATAAATTGTTTAGTAATTGAAATTTTATTTTATAGAAACCCATATCGTAAAATGAAATTCTAAAACATCATTTTAAAAGGGAGATTTATAAACATAAAGGTTACCAAAATAAACTCATCACTTATTTTCCACAATGATAACATAGGTGGGAAGTTAATACATGGATACCGAAGAGAAATCTAACCATCATGTTCTGATGGATTGTGATAGGGAATAAGGTTATATGTATTTTAACTACCAAAATTCCATAAATCTATGACTAATTAAGGGACTATCAAATTAATTGGATAATAAGGTACTGGGATTACATTTTTCGTTTTTGAGGTCCTTTTCCTATAGTTGTAGAATTTTTCCTGAGAATAAATACTTACTCGATTTTGGTACAATATCACCATTTTTTTGTTCCTTGAACAATTTCCACGTCATCTATTATTTATTAAAATTTAGTTGATTATTACATTCTTTAAGTATTAGTAGATCATGTGATATAATAATAGTTCATTCCAACTATCTCAACAAAAATGTTAGTATATGTAATCAAATTTGAATAAGGCGAACTATAGTGAGATAAAACATTAATCTAACAATCTTCAATTGAAATATAACTTATATTATCATTAAATGGATTACAATCCTTTTGAAAACTAAAAATATTAAACATTAGATATAGGTGCACTAAATTGTCTTAACATTTGACTCAAATATCTCATATGGAATTTTGGTTGTCAGATTCCTAACATGTGAATACCTTAATCACATATTCTCTTGAACCATGATAATAAAAGGAATTACCATAGAACCATAGTAAAAAAATTAATTCTTTCAAAATTTAGTTTTTCCACGGACAAAAAATACCTAAAATTCAACATACTCATACCACGTTATCACGTTGCCTTTATATAAGTCCTAAGCTCATTAATAATATCAAACATCTCTCTATCTCTTTATCCCTTCATAATGCACATATCATGTTCTTTACAAATATATTTCAATCACTTTTCATGGTTACTAGTAGCATATAATAATGGAAAACCACAATGGACAAATACATAGATATTATAGTATTCTATAATATTATATATGAGATTCCACAACACTATTTTGTAATATGATTACTTAAACACTTGATAATTCTACCACTTCATTTTCATACTCAACATCACCAATAGTGATCATATGTGATAATCCTTTGTCTCTTTCCTTAAGAGGTTACTGACATAGATCATGATCAGTAACCATTAGAATTTGGCATTGGTTTGCATAATTTCCTATTTCCATAAACATGTTGAATTGAAGTGTGGGTGGTGAGTTATCAATAGTGTTTTCACTATTAATATCATCAGAAACCTTTTTCCCATTAATTAGGCACTCAACTACTCGATGACCTTCTTTTCCAAACATAAAAAATTTTCCAGTCCCTTTATGATAATCCCTACCATGATTCTTTCCACACTTTGAGCATAATAAAATATTCCTCATCTTTTCACCGTTATTTAAATATTTTACCATGAACTCCAGCTTTATTTTCTTGTAAAAACCATGATATGGATATGTAATACCAACTTCCAGATCTTTCTTGAGAGTGAAACTCAAAATCTCTTCATAGCTATAAAAGTATATTATAGCCAATTCCCTTCAATGAATTGGATTAAATACATTGGAGAATTGATTAACATTACTTTTAGGTTGGATGATAATTCCAAAATAATACCTTCGATGTATTGTGAAATTCTACTTGTGTGTACCAACAATTAACCATTCTTAGGAATGAAATCTAATAACTACATTTCGATCTTTTTTCCAAGAGTGCGAGAGAAATAATTACTGTAAAACAATTTATTAAACTCATACAATTCCTGGTATTCAATTTCATCTTGTTGACTTGTATTCTTAATTAGAGTCCACCACTAGTCTAGTTAACCTTCTAAATGATAAACAAAAAAAGTTAATTTTTCATGTTCTGAATACGGAAGGATGGAAAATATATTTTCAATGAAACATTTCCATTTTTTTAGAAAAAAGTGGATCAGTAGACCCACTGAATGAAGGTGGATGATACCTCATGAAGGACTCAACAGAATGTTGTTCCCTTCTCGGATCATTTTGAATTCCACAATGATTTATAGCTTTTGTAAGTATAGTAATACAATGTTTCATTCTTTCTCCCAAATCATTTGTTTGATTAATTGTACAATCATTTCATGCCCAATTGCGCTAATCATTATCATGGTTACTTTATGTTAAATCAGTTGTCTGAAACCCAAAAAGAAAAGTGTGAGAGAAAAAAATCATACTTTGAATAAAATATAATAAATGAGGAGTACTTTTAATCTCTGAAATCTTAGGTTTAAAACTAGTTTATTCATGAAGGTAACCATAATTCTAGAACAGTAAACTATAGTTAGAATTACCCTTAGTGATATACCTAGACAATACATAGAAATATCTCTAGGGATATCACTAAAGTTATCACATCCTAGTATCCAAAGGATAACTAAACCTTCACTATGATACCAATAGTAATTACCGAAGATTGGTGTACATTGAAATTAACTTAATTATGAGGAATAATTATACAACACAAAAATAGATTCCCATATACCATATTAGTTTAGTGCCATTGGAAACATGGATCAAAATCATAAAACATTGTTAAAGATACTCAACATATCACAAAATGTTCTTCCCCTTTTTTACCTACAATAAACCCTTCTTTATATCCTCAAGAAAAGAAAACACAAAAAGGGTGTGATCAAATGCTCAATAAGGGTAAACATTGATAACACATTACAAACCATAAACACAATAATGTAAAAACATGATCATAATATTTAATTATCAATATCACGAGTCATGAAATCAGTCTTTTTAGATAATAAGGAATAGATCATATAGGAACATTAACCATAATAAAATATAATTAGTATAAAACATGGAATTGGGTAAACAATAGGCACATAAAATGATTTCCATAGTATCCAAGACATTACTACTGAGACCATCATTTTGGACAAAGTTCATTACTGAACTAGGTTTACTTTCTGTTCCATCCATCCATTGCTGAAATAGATTTTCTTATCATTATATCCCAATATTACTGAACTCTATTTACTTATATTATTACTCATTTATATCTTAGAAGATATAAATATTTACCCAATTCCTTTGAGAGATATATAGGTCCCACATATTTTATAATGAAATCATTCTTACATTTTCCACAAAAACATAAATCATTGATCATATCATAACCCATGAAATAAAATGGGGTTCTTAAACATCATTCCATCATATGATAATCCATATAAAATAAATAGATTTCATAAAAAAAATTACATCATAATCAAAATCAAATCAAAGTAATAATAATGACATAAACATAACCCTTTTTCATCCAATATGGAATGTAATTTTTATAAAACAATTGAACTTAATTCTTTATGAAAATATCCTTTCATTTTCATTTCCCAAATTACAGTGTGATTTTAAAAGAATATAATTTAGTTGAAAATAATGGATAAATAGTGTATAATATGCTTCATGAAAATATATTTTCATGAAGCCATAAAAATTATATTCATGCTATATATGTTAAAAAACATTCTCCTCATACTTTTTCCAAAAAATGTCAAAAAAAATACCACGTATGATAAATAAAAGAATGATTCCTTACATACCATGTATTAAAAGTAGAAATGGGTAAATATGAAATTAAAAATACATAGAAGAATATTAATTGTTTTATTAAAACATTTTTAGAATTCAAGTACACGGTGGATAAATATATCCCCAGAAAATACTTATATATAAACAATCTCGTATAATGATTTGATTGCAAAATTATCATTTACCTTGTGTTTGATTTCTTATATATGTGTCTGAAACTCTTATATAGTGTGTATAAAGAGATCATTAACTTATAAAAGAACCATATTAATATTTGTGATATCATATATTATTCACATATGTCTTTTTTGACCATTCATTTTTCAATTACATGTTAAAGCAACATTTTGTTTAATAACTGTTTTATTTATTGTCCATGTTTGGAAGTTTTATTCTTGATATAATTATATATATTGATATTTACCTACTTATAGAATGTAAAAAATGGTTTATATATCATATATATTAAGTATATAAATATATATAATAGATATATACATGTAATGAAATACACCGTTCAGGGAGACGGTAGGTTATACGTATGAATGAAAGTGGTTTATGTATCTTATTGAGCTGAATAGAAGCAGGTAAATGTAATATATATATTTAAATTAAAAATTTCTCATTACTATGTCATATATTTCATGATTATTTATTATATATACCTTATAATCATTCTTGAATGGTTAACGTGGAGAATAAATCTCATCGTGTCGTGGAGACGATATGTCGTACGTGCACACAAGCGACGATATCATTTACTTAATTGTTAAATGGTATGGAATTGGATGGTATATTAATTAGACAAAGTTATTGTCATATTATATTCATTATTTTTACCCATTATACTCATCATTATACCCATCCAAATTATGTATTTTTTAATAACAAATTACACCACGACATGGAGACAGTATGTCATACGTACATACGAATGGTGATATTGTTATTAGTTGGATAGATAAAAAGAGGTATAAGGTTTTACCATAATTAAAATAACAACTCATAATGTATATAATATTTTATTTATTATTTTATTGTTGAAAAAACATAATAAGGGGATGTATAAGAAGAAAATCATTCTGAAAGAGGTAATAAAACAGTTTCCTCTTTTTCAAGTCTCTCATTTATATTTTCACAAAAGGTCTCCATGTGATGGATTTGTTCCAAAAGTGTGGCCTCTATGAGGAATTGATGTATTTTTCAGTTATTATTTGAGAATAGTTTGGATGGTCCAAAGGTCATGAATGGTGTGAGTAAGTCGGTGGAGGTGGTGGCCTTTTATAAGAGGTAGGAGGGAAACTTTAGGAATGTCTTAATATATTAATATATTATAAATTGATTTCTGGATTATAATGGTACCAAACTAATATATTTTAAATATAAGATGAGTATGGGTAGATTTACTTTCATCCAATATAATTATGTGTTTTTGGATTTTATCTTAAAACAATCATTTTTATTAATCCTTATTTAATTTATTCACTTTTATTTTTGGTAATAATATTCTATATATTAAATGGTTATATATATATATATATTTGTTTTTTAAATTTTACAAAATCATATACATTATTTAATTTTGTACAATATATTTTTCACATTGTAATTTTTTTTTAAAAAAATTGATATTGAAATAATTTATTGATATTTTATTTTTATAAAATATCAATAGTGTCAATTTTGACATGATTTGTTAATCTGAATCTAAATAAAATTAATATAGAAGATAAATTCAGACCATAATATTTAATACACTTAATAAAGGTCATATTCACCTTAAAAATTCTTGGATAACATTATTTCGTTCATATGATATTTATTTTAATATTTTTAAACCATTTATTTGATATTTCTATCAATAAAATAATTTCTACATCACTATTGTGTCATTATTAATTGTAATTATTTAGTCTCTATATTTTTAAATAAATTTTCATGACGTATATTATTTCATTATATTTTTGGATAATATTTATGTTCAATTTTCTCTCAAGTTTATCAATATATTAAAATTATTTTACTTATAAAATATACGAGAGTTAAATGTTGTCACTTTCAATTATTTTAATTATAATTACATAACTTTCATGGAAAAAAAGATTATTAGATGAATCAATTACTACTCTTAGGTGATATTTTTATACTTCAATTCATCAAATATTTCTTTAGGATTTAGGGTAATTTTTTTATCATTATAATATTTTTTGTAACCTTAATTTACTTGATTTACCATTAACTATTATAAGACAAATTATCATAGTTTCTATTAATAATATAAAAAAGTAACATATTATCATAATTTGGGCCCAATGATTCCAAATATGTAATCCATTTCTTAAAATTCAATACACATATGTTTGTTTAATTAATTTAAAATAAATTGTTGTTGTCAAATCTAGAAAGTCGTTTTTTAAGAAGTAAAAACTATAAAAAGATTGACATGCATTTATGTCTAATTTAAATGTTAAATTATTTCCAAGTACCACAATTGGATTAAATAATACATGAATATAATCCAACTAAACATTTGAAACCAATTAAAAATATTATATAACTATATAAATAAATTAGATATAAATGTAGTTTTGAATTAAAATGTAGTATGTTTCACTATTTTTTAAAATATTAATTTTATTAGAAAACAAATCAACCAAAATATGTTTTGATGTCCCAATTCTAATTAAGGAAATTATTTTTTAAAATATAATGCATAAAATTTTTTAAAATGAGATTTAAAATTTGTGTGTGATCAAAAGAAGGAAAAACTGCATTTTTTTGAAAAATACTTCTATGATCTGAAAAATTTTAATTGTTCTTATATAATGTTACGAAATTACATTACATAAATTTTAATGTGACATATAATTAAAAATTTTGTTAATAATATTCATAAAAAATAGTTTATATCCCATTAAATAAAAATATTTTAATAATATATTGTTCATTAGTGAAACTCGTTTTTGCATTCAACGCAAGCTATCATGGAAGGTCTCTCTTGCGTGTAATGTAAGACAAGTCAGTGTTATGTATAGTGAAATATTCCTTTTGTGTTGGATATAACATAATCCAAACATACTTATTTTATACAGTGAAAAAAATATATAGTCAATGTTTGGTGAAATTATTTATATCAAAAGAACATGAAATTGCGTGTAACACAAGACAAAAATGTTGTTTTGTATACAAAAACTAATATGGTGTTGCGTATAGAGCAAGATAATATTAGTATAGTTTAAAAATTAAGAAATCAAATAAATTAAAAAGAACTTATCTTATAAAATCTCAGTGATGTTACAATGACCAAAAAATGAATTAAATGTTTTTTGGAATGTCGTGTGTTCATATATCTATGGTTGGTGTGAGATTAAATTTCTTTTCAATATATCTATAATGATGCATAATAAGAACTCTATAAATGGTTATATGTACCATTCTATCAAACTCTGATTCGAATATCATTTAAAAATAAATCTGATGTAAATACATTCTGTAAAGGATATTAAAGATTATATCAATGGGTGATTATTTTTTTAGTAAAATTAAAAATATATAACATAATGCTACCCTAATATATTTCCATGTTAGTTCCCTTATAATAAGAAAAAAACTATTACAATTATCTATATTAATCGACACCTATAGTTGTTTGGTGACCCCAATTTCTCTAATCAAAATGGGCTTGTTTTGGTAAATAAGTAGAATGTGTTCATTCCATCCAACCTTGATTATTCATCCCTTAATTATCAAAATAATAATTTTTATTTAGAATAATAGTATATTATACTCTTATTTATTATAAGAAAATGAAATTTCACCTACTACCATTTCCTCAATTTCAATATTTTAAATATATTATTTATTGGGATTTGAATCCCCAAAATGTGGAGAAACATATTGTTCCTCTGGATCTAGAGAATCAACATGTTGAGAAACCATTATTTGTAGATGTGGGGAAATATTTAATTTAGTTTATCTAAATGAAATATTGAACACATTATACTATGAGGTAATATAATTTATATTAAAAACATTTACTAAATTATTAAACTATATTATTATTATTTAACAGATTAATAGATTTTACCCATCTATCAAGTATCTATATCCCCCCATTATGGTATACTCTAACATACAATACCCCACCGATGTTGGGACTACTGTGAAATGATTATAGCAACCCAGGGAAAATTTTATCTTTTATCTAATTAACATCTTACACTATAGTGTATTTTTTCAATAAATTAAATTTTCCGCTTTTTGTCTGTATGATTCATGAAATAAAATAATTGTACATCCTATGATTTCTTTCTGAATAGTTCATCCTCAAACACCTATAATTTGAATGAAATTTCCATGAATCCTAAAATGGTTCATCCTCTAAAATGTTATGTAGGAAATAAATCTATGAATGAGTCCACACAATAATTATAATTTTAAAAATATCAAATTCATAAATTCATTCACCCCAAATTCACCCTCACTAATGAGATTTTTGTTGGTTAACTCCCTCTACATCATAGAGTTATTCGGTATAGAATTCAATAGATTCCTCATAAATATATCAAATTTCAAAACAACCTTCAAGATGAATTTTATTTTTGAAAAAAACATTAAAAACATTAATATAATATACAATGTGGTAAGTCCATTTATAATGAATACGACTATATATAGATGCTTCTAACTATGTGAACCATCAAGTGAACCATGGTATCATGAATAATGATTGGAAGAGAACTCTAATTCATAAAATTCTAGGACAATTTTATTTTCTAGAGTTGTAAAAAATTATAGGTCCATAACATTACTAAAAATTGATTTAAAAAACAAATAAAAATGGGTCAATTTAAGACATGAATTTTAGGAAAATAAAATTCAATGATACATGAATTAAATATTAAATAATAACATGACTAACATAAGATTATAATAATTTAATTTTTTATTATTCTTAGAAATGATATTCATGATGTTTGATAATTACCCCTCTAGAACCCTTTAAACAATCAATAAGATGAAAAATTAATATATCACTTTCCTAAAAATATATTAAGAATATGGAGGATGTAATGTCCATATTTAACCATTCATTAATTCTATTTTTTCTCATATAACCATGTTAATCATCTCCATCTTAGTATTAATGAAATAATTTGTTTTTTTTGGTTAATTTAGTAATGATTGAAAGATAATATCAAATACATTTTTCCACTTGAATGAAATTAATAATTGTTTAACATAAAAACAATTTTAGAACTGTAATTCAATAAACTGATCCCTTTTTCGAAAAGTTTTTAAGAATTTTTTGTAATTAAGGTTCACCAAAATCTATGGCCATATTCTTTTCATTCTCAAATTTTTTATCACCTATTAGTTGTGATTGATTTTTTACTTCGTTTGGATTCCCATAAATAAAATTTGATGATTATTAATTGTGTAATAGTTGTAGAAACTTGTGATCTCCTAAAAACACATTCTTTGAGGAATGATTAAACCTAACGTAGTTTGTACCTTGTTCAAATATGAGATACCCTGGTGTTATATTAATTATATATCCTAAAAATATTACATGAGCATGATTTTAATGTATCATCTCATACAATATAGATCTCAACATCAAATATTCATTTCTATAAGTATCATACAGTGTAAAACATGAATGCCACATTAATTTATAATATTTTATCAATTGATTTAAATAAAAATTAATATAATTTAAAAGATGTTTCTTTATGTATATTATACTAGAAAATGTAATATATTTACCCTTAATGTATATCTAATGCGTAAAATTATAATTTACCAGCATAACTTTCCATGTTTCATAAGTGAAACTTTGTATACATAAAGGATTCACTCTATCTGTAGATATTATAAGACCCATTATTCGAAAATTATTTCCAAATCCATGATACTTAGGATCAATTATATTCCACTAAGGTGAGTCTGATAGCTGACAATGATTCCCATATTTTTTTGTTATATCTTTTTTCAACATTAATTGGGAGATACCACTTTTTCATGGGGTGTTTTTCCTATTTAGTTGTTATTTAGATTGTAATGCGGACCCTAGTAATGGTATTTATGAATATTAATTGATTGTACAAATAATATTTTAGGTTTTCTTTTGTAGAATTTTTATGTTGTAATCTATAGATTTATAGAGTAAACAATCTTCATACCATATGTTTTATTTCATGAACCACATAATCCCAGCAAACCACTAATGGTTAAAAAGTACACCATAAATGTCTATCGTTCAGTGTATTTTTTGAATTTATGATGTACATCCTTCTATAAGGCTTATTAAATTATATATATATATATGGAATAAGTTTACAATTTAAGAAGTAAATCCCCTAGGATTAAGAATGTAAGGGTGAATTTAATTTTCCCCCTCAACCCATTTTACCCTAACTTCTAATCATTAATCTTTAATAAAACATGTGTGTAATGTTTGGATTATCTACTACATAAATGATATTTATTTGGATATTTATTGTTCTATGTCTAATTTACTCATCATTCATCTCATTGGATCAATCTCTGTGTGATCATAAACCCATCCCATAATTTTTCTTTTTTTGTCACTATATATAATGATAAATCCATATAAGTTAATATGCAATTTTAGGTAATTAATCTCATTTGAAAATTTCTCTCATTCGATCAAGAATCTTTAGCTAATACCAAATAAGGATTCATCAACCATGCTAAGGTTGGTGTACTATTTCATTTTCACTAAAATTCTCAACATTTTAATTATCCATCACTACGTCGTACACCATAACTTCCGTGAAACACATCCAAAATTTCAAGCTAAATATATAAATGGATATCATATTTTTTAGGTTATTCCTGGTGAATTTTTTTATCATTATAGGATTCTTACATTAATGTGAACCCACAATTTAGGTGACTCACATTTAAACAAACTTAAACCTTATTACAAGAATTTTAATCAAACATCCACCTAAGGTGTATCCCTTTCACTTTTTTGGGATGATATAATTAATATAATGAAACATAATTTCAAATAAGAATAATTGGGAATTTATGGTCCATATCCCTAGACCATTGACCTTACATCCATCCATCCAACATTAAAAATTGTATTCATGAGAAGGGAGAGAGATACAGGATCATGGAGGACGGAAATAATGTAGCCCAAGGGCATCGCCCCGTACAAGGTTCACCCCCTCCGGTTTCATACTAGACACATTGGTATGACACGTCACCCACATACCAGGAACCGCAATAGAAGCCAAATAAGGGGTTCAAATATATAATTACTTATAAAAGAACATCCTAATATTTATTTAAAATGAATTACAGATGGAATTATATTACGTTATGGGAGACACATGGATCCACATATGTAATTCCATGGATAAGATCACTAGATAAGAGGGATTATATTATGCCATGAGTGAAACTTGTAATCCCTATTTGGAATTCCAAGGATGGGATTTGAATTTTTTAAATAACATTATTCCTCAAAGGAAACATGGGTCCCAGACATGGGTAGCTATGGATGGGCTCAAGAGGTAGTGTAATTATACCATTCCTTAGTGATATATGGATTTATATTAAGGAATTCTGTATAAGGGACTGTAGGGTGATGGGTTATAGTAAACCTTGAGAAATAATATGATTTTCTATATATAATTCTAGGGACATGTGTAGGATAAAATCAAAATTACTTTAACAAAACATCTTTCAATTCAAATAACATACTTGTTTTCAGTTAATACATTACATACAAGATGACACTGTCTATTTCCTTTATTCACTAATAAATTCAATGGTACTTACTCATTCCTTTTGAGAGTATGACCATATTGGGATATTAAGGCTATGAGCCTGGGTCTGAATCCTATAATATTTATGAATAATAATTAATATATTTTTTGAGATATTTTGGCATAGGCCAAAGTAGGTAGTATATCATGGTTGTTACATGAGAATCCTAGACTGATATGGGTTATTTATTTAATGATTTATTCATAATACCAACACATGAATCATTGTCTTTTAATATATAAGATATTTATTAATACAATTGGTGGTTTCCTACTAATTTTATCTCATACCCTATTTCAATATAATGATTTGTACCTGAAGAGACATAATAGGTGTATGTAGGTATAAGGGGAAGCATCCATCTATGTATGCCTGATTTAATATACTGGGTTGAAGTGCATTAGTATACATGTGGGCCTATGATTGAAACTATAATGGAGATTGACCTTGGATCTATTGTTAATTTTTGTATAATCTATTGTATATGCATTATATTATGTTTCCTTGAATTCAAATTTTTTATATCATAAATAGTTGAAATAATTTTTTATATGAAACCAGATATGGATATATAAATATTTATTATGTTTTTACATTGGTTATTATTATTAAGGATGTCATTATTCGGATGATTTTTGATATTTCTCCAAACATTTTATTGTGTTATCATCATTTTATGAAAAATTATTCAAGAGGGTATTGTTCCCACCATACCATCATTGACAAACATTTTTATTCATTACCCTTTAGAATGTGTGGAGGTGTTCTTGTGGCTGTGTGGCCAACATGGATTTGTAACATATGAGTGAACCATGTCTGGGATATTACAATGTGGTATCAAAGTATATTTTTATCTTTTCTTAATGCGTTGCTTTGCTGACATGTGACTAAAAATCTCAAAATTTTGTAATTAGAATGTACATGTGTGTTTTAACCCACATTTAAAGAAAAAGGAAAAATTTCATGGATGTGACTTTTTGTTTTATATTTTTTCTATTATGGTTCTATTTTTTCACTATGGGGTAATGCAAATGGTATGTGTTGTTTTTATTAGGGATTATCTTCTCCCCTTTCATGGTATGGATTGCAGGTATTGATGCATAATTATAGGAAAATGAGGATTCACATATCATGTACATTCTGTTAAATATTTATTTCACTGCCTACATTTCATGTAGTGTATCATATGTTACTTTATTGATATATTTCTAAATGATATAACATTTATTGTAGCCAATGAAATAATTGGTTACACAACGTGGTAACATAATCCTAAATGGCATTTTTAGATATATATCGATAATTTAACCTTAAATGATCAATTATCAACTATTTGATCCATCAACAATTTCTTTCATCGGTTGGATAATTAGTTGATTTTGATTACATGAATAAAAAGTAATAATTAAAAATATTGATCTTCAATAAATTTGGATTTGAGATTCATCTAATCAAATCATTATTTTAATATTGATATTTCCTAATACTATAAGTAAGGCTTTGGTTGTAATTACATGATTCACCAATTTCTATTTATAAAGATAATTCTTTTTTATATTTTGAATGTGGAATCATCTAATTTGTCCATGATATATATATATATATATGAAAAATACTATGGAATTATTAATTTTAAAACATAATTAAATGTTTTTAGTTAAGACTCCAAATAATGGGGTCTCTATTATAATATATGATTCCATGACCCTAACATGTCCTTGGTAGTGTGTAGTAGAGAGTGTATATTATCATTCTTATGATCATTTAAAATTACATAGACATACCTTTTGGAATAGGTAGTTTTTTGTTGACACTTATAAAGAAAGGGTATGTACTTTACATATTTCTATATCTGTGATATTTTTATTACCCAATTCTATTATAAGGAATGTATTTTAGAATTTTAGAAATATTCCTCCACTATGGACTCAGGTTGAGCACAATTTAGTTAGTGATAACCATTTCTTGTAAGTTATGGTCCTTATGCCACAAGTATAACACCATGTAGTTCCACATAACGAACATATGCTTATTCTTGAAATGGTTTCTTATGTTCAGTTTCAACAGGGAGTCCTAGGAGTTGTGAAATATATTAAAGTATTCTCACAACATAAACATACTATGTACATTCATACATGAGAATTTCAACAGAAACTCCCACATACTATATTGCGAGGTGGTGGTCCTCAGTTTGACTAGTTATGTATAGAGGGCATGTTACCAATCATCATACATTTAGATATTCCTATAGAGAAGATGGTTATACTCAATACCTATATGTTCTGTGATTCTGGTATGTCCTTTTGGGATGTTAATACCCAGGATGTTTCTCCTCCATATGTGGTCCAATGAAATATCCATATTCCCTTGTATGAACACTTCTTCTAATAGATGGTGAGAGAATACCACACTATAGAGTTTATGAATTCATATCTAGGTGGTATGTTCGAATAGACTATTCATGTCTATTTACCAATATGCAATTCATTGTATCAACCCATTATAGTTATGATTTAGAGAAAACAAGAGGATTTAATGATGTGTTTGTGTATTCCATATGATCCCTAGTGAGTGTTTTTTTGTTTTATTACTATTTATGAAATAGTGAACTAGACCCTTATAATATAATGGAATTTATCTGATGATAATGTTTTGGGATAGGGTGTTTCAACATTGAGACATGGATGTTATTATTATAATGGTGTGGATCTTTTATTTGATTTAGATTGCAGATATAGAGATAATCATAAAACCCAAAATAATGGTTATGTGTCTTATCATTAGTTTTGTAGATTAGGACCTAGGAAGTCATGTGTTCCTTTGACATGATTGCATGTTTATATTGTTGGAAAATGGGATATATTTAGTGTATTTTATAAACTTTGCATCTAGTTCCTAAAGAATGATGATCTATAATAGCACTACATTCAGGTGCAAGATCAGCTGCTCCACAACAAGCAAGAATCTGGATTACAACAGCATGATCAGGCTATGGAGGAGGACATAAATATGGATGCTAGTATTATAATATGCAGTTCCAAAAAGGTGGGATGTATTAGTTTAGTTAGGCTATACCTTATGGTCATGGATCTAGAAATCTACATTATGTAGAACCTATACTAGTGGAGTCATGCATTGAGAAATCTATGGTTCGAGGTATGATTGTAGTTGCATCCACTCTTAATATTTCCTTATTTTATAAATTTACCTCATTTTTATTTTTATCTGTGAATATTATTGAAATAATTGGGTTATAAATAAAGTAACGTTTTGGTGTCATGGCCCTAGATACTACATTGGGAGTGTGATCTAAAAATGTATGAAAATGTAGGGATTTACCGCTTGAATTCCAATGCAAGAAGTCCCCCTTGATATAAGTGTCTATCGCTTCATTTGGAACAACCTTTTTAATGAAATGATTGGTTTTTATATAATTATTGAGATAGATATGTTTTTTCCCACCAATACCATGTCCATTTTTATCATCAGTGGGTGTCATTTTCATCACCAAAGGGTGATAGTTATATTCAAAATGGTGAGTGGTATGTCTTGATAGGTCAAGCTAGACCATATAACTGTGGGTTGGGTAGAGTGTCTACCTACATTCAAATCATTTTTCAATATGAACCTGGAATAGATTTGGAAAACATCCCTACTATAGTGGATATTTTCTATGACGTATTCCATAAATAATTTTCACAACTACCACCCATGGGAGAGCTAGAGTTTACTATTGAGATAGTGTTAGAAAGATCACTAGTGTACATAACTTCTTATAGCATGAAACCTAATGATATTTATGAGATCAATAGACACCTTTAGGAATTTGAATCAAAATGTTTTATCGAGATCATTATATATCATGAGTGTTCACATATCCTTTTCTCAAAGAAGGTGGAAAATAAACTCAGACATATCATGGGTAATCAAAAATTGAACTGCATTACAGTTAAGAACTTGTATCCCCTATATCATATTGATAATCTCCATGACTACCTCATATGAGTGAGGGTCTTCTCAAAATATTATTTGAGGATGGTATATCATCAGGCATGTGTTAGACTATCTGATATGTCAGGTACAACTATCCATAGTATATTTGGATTAAATGTGTATTTTATTTATTCCATTTGATCTAAAAAATCATATACTAGTTTTTAAGGCTATGATGAACTAGGATTAGACCTATAAATGTACTATTTTTCAGTATTAATCGATGATATCGTGGTGTATTTTCACTCTCAATATGGCCATTAAAACATCTTGAGACTATTCTAAATACAATGGCAGAGAATAGTCTATATTCAAAGAAAAAAAATGTAATTATTGACTGATAAATTCTACATAATGGGTCACATAATCTTAGAGGAAAGATAATATTTTTACTTAGGGAATTTGATAGGTATGGTTTATTAGGAGAATCCCAAGACCATTTTTTATATATTTAGTACTAGCTGGCTATTATATACACATAATTCTGGAATTTTTGTGCCAAAAAGAACCTATTATGAGCATGAATAAAAAGGAAATCACAATTTTATGATTTTAAGAATGTGAGAAATCATAATAGGAGTTTATATAAAGGATTAAATCATCACTGATATTTATTCATCCCTAACTGAGGTGAAGCTATATTATTTATTGAAATTCTTTAGGAATAGTTTTTGGAACAGTTATGATCATGGGAGAGAGGGTTATTGAATATCATTCGAATTAGTTGATACCCCATTAGAAAAATTATTGGACACATGATCTTGATCTAATAGTTGTGTTCCATGCATTGTGTGGGTGGTTTATTTATTTGATGGGAGAGAGGATCATTGTACGCATAGATGATAGGAGAATAAAATGAATATTTTTCTACATTTACTTGAACCTTAGACAAAAAATATGGGTTGCATACAGAAAAACATTCATCATTGATATTGATTATATTATTTTAATGAGAAATGTAGTTCTTGAAACTCTGAGCCAAAAGGCATAGACTCTAGTGATATAGGAGGCCAGTGGGGAGTGGAATTTGACGGCCTTGTATTATAAGATGAACATTGAGGTGATGGAACATTATTGGAATCATCTACATTCATCATTATCAATTATTTCGTTTCTTTTGGACAAGGTAAATATGAAACAAAATTTTCAACCCAAGGACATAGTTCTATGGGAGATAATTTCTTTCGATGAATAGCCTCTTATTTGGGTGATTGATGGGAATGAGATATTTAACATCCAAGCATGCATCTTGGGTTCTTACAAATGTGTGAGAAGAATTATAGAAAGAATATAATACCTCATCATTTTAAGTAACTCTCATTATGACCATGATGTACAGTGATATGTGTCACCAATATAACTGGTCAGGGATAAAAATAAGAATATTTGGTTTTTTATTTGGTGTTTAACATATTAGTAGGTGAAGGGAGAAAACTACTAACCAATGATGATTTTATAGCCATTTCTAATTCCATAATTAATATGGGGTTACATTACCTTGGATATTTTGACATGATTATCGTGGTTTTTAATTTGAAGTGATGAAATTTGGGTGACCATTGATAGTTTAAAAAAGGGTTCCCATTTCATACATATTAGAGAGACCTTTTTAGTGGAAGATCCTGGAAGGATATTTTTTATAAACATCATCTTCCTTCATGGGGATTCCTGTAATATTTTATTACGAATGGATACCTGTTTTTGGGTTGTTATTCTTATAGATTTTTAATAAGTCAACTAGTTTATATTTTCTTTTGAGTAGAGCCAATCACCCTTAGACCGATGGTCAGTCCGACCACACAATACGAGTGTTGGAGGACATTCTCCAATCATGAATCCTAGATTTTTTAGGTTCTTGGGGGAGACACCTATAGCTCATTAAATTTGATTATAATAAACTATTGCTAGAAACAATATAAATTCCTCCTTATGTGGAACTATATTTTAGTCCATTCCATTCACCCTATTGTGGTTAGCTGTAAGAGAGTCATAATTATAAGGACCCCATCTCATTCGAGATACCTCAAAGAAGGTAAAAATCAGATGGAATCATTTGTAAATAGATCAGACTACGCAGAAGTATCATTTTGATCATTATTGACAACCTTTAATGTTTATGGTCTGGGATCTAGATTTCTTACCTATTTTCCTGGAAGGGGTAATTAATGGATTTATAGGTAGGGTAAGGTATCACTATATTTTTTCAGACCATTCACGATCTTGGTTAGGGTTGGATCAGTTTCTTATATAAAAACACTTCATCCAGGAAACTAGTGTATGCACGACATCATCTATATATCTCAACTACACTATTATCATTATGACCCTTATAATTCTTGTATTTATGATAGAATTTATTTGTAGGTAGATACCTATTTAAAATAATATTTGGTTTGTATCATTGACCAAAGAACAATGCCTCTATGTGTTAGGAAATTTCCTCATTCTTAGGTGATATTGTAGAAAAACAATGTAAGGGATGAGACCTGTGAGAGAGAGAGGATGATATGTATGCTCAGTGAATGGGGTTATTCATAGAAAATATTTTACCTCCCCCAAAAATGAAACTCAAGGATGATTTGTTTTAAGGAGGAGAGGTTTTAAGAAACCACGATTTTCTATGGGTAATTTTCCACTTTATTTAGGCCTTAAATGTTCATTTTAACCATATTAATTATTTTTATGCTCTTTAATGGTTCAACCAAATATTTTTCATTTTTTTGATACTTATTTTTTACACCGTAAACTATGGATTTATGGAATAAACAATCCTAATACTATAACTATTATTCATAAGACCCTGAAAGCCAAGAGAACCCCATAATGGGAAAAATTACACCATAAACGTATATTTTATGGTGTAAATGTGGTTTTGCAGCTTGAGTATTTTAAAAAGTCTCCTTAATTGGAGATTTATGGAATAAGTTTCCAAATTATTCTAGGAATCCATTAATCCCTTGAAAATAAGGGGGAAGTTAGTTTCACCCATAAATTCCATTAATCTAAACTCCTTGTCTTCTTACCTCATAAAGTATTTTTACAAAAAGGGCTCATATTCTAATTAACTTTGGTTAATTTGGATATAACAATTTCAACATATTGTTTACTCTCCATTAATCTGATTGTATTTTTTATGTTATGAACTCATGTTCCACACAAAGGTGACTCGAGCGTGGTTGGGAACATTTTCTCAAACACATCTCCCAGAATGCTAGAGGCTTTCGACTAAAAGTGAGGTCATTGGGTGTGTATGTGTTAATAATATGACCTCATTACAATATTGGATAGTAAAATATAAATATAATAACAGGTAATTAGAAGAATAAATATATGTAAACCGGTTGAACAATAGAAGAATATAGAAATAATCACATGACATTTATCCCATCATAGAGTAAATAAACATAAATAGTAATCAACTGAATAAATAGATAATAAAAATAAAAAGATTAGGATAATGTATTTAACTTATTAATGAATAAGTAATCTAGGTTAAAATGGTAGAATTCAATAAATTATATACACAAAATAAAAAATAATCAAAAAACAATCCATGCATCCTGAGATTCAGCTCGTTCATCTGCTACTAAGCACCATCGTAACTATGAAATAAATAAATGTTTCCAATGTAGTAATCTTACCCTTATCGACACTGAAATACATGTAATATGGCTAGGTAAAAATGGCATCCAATATAGTGTGTGAGATAAATAATAGTATTCCACCACCAATGGAATCTATAATATTCAGTCAGTATAATATAAACTGAAATAGTGTTAATGTAGGAATATATAAAAGTAATGCAGAACATTAATGTAAATATCAAGTACCTATTTTATCCTCATATGGTGTCCGAAAATGTAATCATTTCATTTATTAATTATTTTTCAGTTTATATAGTAATTCATGTTGGTAATAAACAAAAAAGACATCAATTAATGATTATAATTATAATGGATCCATGATATAACAAGGAATCCTATGATGATGAAAAAAATAAAGTTGATCAAAGGTAACGACCAACGAATCCATTACCACAGGGGTCAAGCAAACTCATTAATATAGTAATTCATGTAGATAGGGGTAAAATTGTTTTACAAGGGGAATAACCCATCATATTCTACAATAATGTAATTATAACCGAGTCTAACAAAACCATTTATCATAAAATGAGATGAGAAATAACTAGGTCCAATTGGTGTAACCATGGTTCAAAAATTACATAAAAATAACTATAGATCAATGGAGTTAGTAAAAGTAATCCTATAATGAAAATGGAGGGATCTTACAGTGTCATAAATGGTGTCCAAAAGTATACCATGATCGGGTTCAACAGTTGTGATCACCATTGGAAACCATAAACCTCAATCAAAATTGTGTCCTTGAGTTCTCAAGGAATTACCTCAAGAATCCAAGGAAATCTCAAGTCTAAACACTCCTATGTTATTGAAAAGGTTGATATTAAACTTTCACCTCATACATGATTCATTTAATTAACTAGAACTTGTAATAGTCATGCTATTTAATAAAACATTTTCATCAAGCTATTTCCATTCATTAGTGTAACAAGAGAAAAATAAGAATAAAACCTTTTAGATGTTAAGTTCCATTATCAATTCATTAAGTTAACTCTGATTCCTTCCACTAAATATTTCATGGTGTTATAAGGATGTGAATCCAAGCTATATAATTATATTAATCCTCGCCAAGTATTATTCCTAGTATACATTCCATTAATATTTCTGATTTGTAAATTATATTGAATCAATTACCTTATAAGGTTCAGGTGATATTATCATATAAAAGTCAAAACATTACCATCCATAAATAATTTTATTAAGGAGGTATTACCATAAATTTAGTCAATCCATTACACACCCTAAATTCTGCACAAACAGACATAACTAACCACTAATGTAATAAGTATGGAAACACCCTATGTGGGGTGGTTGACGTTGGGTTCATAACATAAAATGATGGATAAAGTATATAAAAAGTGTCATAGAATAATGTTCTAATGACTTTAATAATGGAACTTGAATTTAATAGGCCATTCTTGATGAAATTGTCTCTTACAGAACTATGACAGTTTATAAAATAGTGAATTTTGAGGGTTGAGTCATAAAAAACATACCATAAGCTTGTAAAACTATCCTTCTCTAGTATCCTCTTTTATTATGACCAGGATCAAAATAGATTTTATGAATGGATTAGCATTCTTAAAATGGGTCCTATGAGCCCACACCTCGATAACTCTATCAAGAGGAAGAAAAACAGAGAATTCCAAAAAATTGATTCAGTAATTACTTATGGACATCAAATGTGAGTAACATGGATCAAATAGATAATCAAATCAGAGGAGATATCTAGTATCATAGGATAATTCTCTTGAGGGAGCTCTCAAAAAGAATTAGGATCCCATTCTCTCTACTGGATGAAATATAACAGCGTCATGTGAGTTTAAAAAAATTAAATTAAAAAAATTAAATTTCACAATAAAATATTTGGTTCGTATGGTTGTGATTAATGCTTAGAAAAATTCTGTAGAAACCATCTGTCTGCCACTACATGACGAGGGACCCCACACTGTTTTATGTGAATGGTTTCACTAACCATACACAATCCTTGTTCATCCCCAAAAAAACATCAAGTACCCACATACGTTCTTGCACCTTTGGACACCCAGTTTCCTCAAAATGTATGTCCTCTTAATTACCCCTATCTAGCCCTCACATAGTTATGGAAAACATGTGAAATGGATCACACACATTCTACTACCCATGTGTACCAGTTGTTTTCTCCACCCTCTGGGGTTCTAACCTCCAAACAAACCCCAAACACCCCTGATACAACTATGAATTAATTAAGAATCCATATTTTGTTTGAAATAAATAATTAGACCAACTTTGAAAGGTTCCTTACCAAATCTAAAATAATTTTTCTTACAGTCTTCTCCCCTTAAATGAATGTGTCCCCTAGTTTACCTTCCATTGGAGGAGAATCACTGTCTGGGAACAACTCTGGTCATTGAGCATGTGTGGTAGCCTCCTATTCCCAAGTCCCTTCTTATACCTAATCCATTCTTCCATATCAACCATACTAATGGGATAGACCATCTTCGTAGAGGCTTCATGATCTAATCAATGATGTGTATAAGATACTCCTCAAACAAAGAATCAACATATAACTCAACCTCCCCTGTATAACAAGTGTGAGACGGGCCATTATTATAATAGAAAACCAGTGATATGTGGAAGACACCATTTATTGAATAATACCTATAAAGTAAACGAAACCAATAAGATATCGGCTCAAGTACCTATATGATATAAAAAGGCCTAAAAAATAGAGGTGATATCTTCCCTTTCCCCTGTATTAGTTTATACCCAATCATGGGAGATACCTAAAGTAAAACATGATCCCCGACCCAGAAATATCAAGGTTTTAAATGATGATCGGAATAATATTTATGTGTAGACTAAGATAAAGATATACACTTCATGACAACATAAACCTACTCTGAAGTCTCTTACAAGAAAAAAGGACCTAGTTGCACTATATATCCTACTGTTAACCAGCATAAGGGTGAATTAACTGACCTACCATGTAATCCCTCAAAAGGATCCGTATGAAATATTTCCAAAAAATATATTATTATAAGTGAACTCAAAATGAGGGATATGATTCTCTTATGAACCATCATAATCAATGATTCATGCACGAATCATTTCCTCTAAACCTTTTATCATCTATTATGACTGGCCATCTGTTTGAGGTTGAAATATTGTGCTGAGAAGAACTTTTATACCCATATATTTTTGCAACCACATTCATTTCATCGATTTTAAATTAGAATACCAATCTAAAAAGATATTAAAAGGGGTCCCATGTAGTCGTATAATCTCACATAAATAAAATATCCCCATGTCACCACCAGAGGTAGGCTCCCAAAATATGATGGAAGTGGGATAGATTCTTCAGTTGGTCAATGACTTCCCTAAATGTGTCTCCACCTTGAGAAAACCTTGGTAATACCACTAAAAAACATTGAAACATACCCCCTTTCCTATTTTGAGACAATAAGGGTCTATAACAAGACTCCAGATCAACATTTCTCCACAGTCACCTACTGATAGATAGAAAACCATGTGACAAATCCTTTTATCTATCTTTTCATCCCAAGACACCAATACAAGAATTGAATATAACAATATATCTTGGATATTCCGGGATAAACTACCCACTAAGAAGCATGGGACTCAAAAATTAGTTTCTATATCATATCTATAGGAACCCATACACATGGATGAATATTTAGGAAATTGTATCTATCCATAGACCAATCCAGAGGTAGGTCTCCACCAACAATACACTCCCGAAGAACTAATCCTTTAGGATATAAAATTTTCCTCCACTTTAAGGTCTTGAGGTGTGATGTGGTAAATATCAAGGATGGGCGATTAGAATGATTGTGGCTATAATTAAAATCTATATGAAACTCCAAAAATAAGTCCATAAATTTCCATTTATCACTATCATCCTATATTAACTGTTCTTTTTATTTCTAACTTTGGTCATCAACTACTTCATTCCCCTATCCATGAATATATGAATGATCAAAATCGAAGTATTAAAGTTATTTAACACATATATAATGTCTAATATTATTTAGAAATTGTGAAATGATATATTTGTAGCTCTTTTTGTCAGTATACACCAAAAAGTAATCACCCATTAGATAATTTCGACATCAATTTAAGGCATGGAAAACTGCTCCATGATCGAGGTCATGTAACAGGTAATTTCACTTATGAAGCCTGAAATTCCATTATATGTGTGAAACAAAATCTATATTCATAAATCATTACTAGACCTATATTAATGATAGATGCTTCTCATAACTCTGTATAGCCTCTTCTAGGCTCTGGAAGTTGAAAAACTGGTGTCGATACAATCTTTCCTTTCAACTCATGAAAGGATTTATTACACTCTTCTGACCATAAGAAATTTTCACCATTCATTATAAGACTATTAAGATGTGATTAAAGAAATGATAATTAATTTATGAAATGAATGTAATGTTCATCCTTCCCCAAGAATCTCCATATATCAAACACGTTCTTGGGATTCTCCTATGAGACCACATCAATATCCTTCACTTGGTTAAAAGATACTCATGATTCCAAGATAATATGGCCCAATAAGTAAATATTATTGACCCATATGTGGAACATAGAAATTTTTTTATAAATTTTATTGTCTCTCAATGTATTCAAAATTATATCAATATTTCCATCATAGTCACTATAAGTATGAGAATACACCAATATGTCATCCAATAATATTATCAAAAAGGAATCCATATACGGGTGGATAACACTATTAATCATATCCATGAATATGGTATGAATGTTCATTAGACCGAATGGAATAAAAATATACTCATACAAAGCATTCCTACTATACAATGTTGTGTGAGGTATGAAAGAAGGTTTGACTCACACATTTCGATATCCTGATCTCAGGTCGATATTCAAGAATATGCTATCTCTTCAATGCTGGTAAAAGTAATCATACATATGAGGAAGTGGACACTGATTTGTAACTATAATATGGTTCAAAAAATTTAATCCATGAAATATGAAGGGTCTCATATTCCTTATTGGTGAAAAGTATTGGTAATCCATAATAGGAAGTTATCTACCATATAAATCCAGTGACCTCTAGATCCTTAAATTTTTTCTCTATCTTCTGAAGCTCACTAGGTGAAATCGAACATGGTGGAATGGAAATAGATGCTTCTACTAGAAAAATTTCAATCATAAACTATAAGTCTCTCCAAGATGTAGTTGAGAAAAAATAATTGGTGAAAACAACTTTCAGATTATCAACTACTAAGTGGAATTCATCTTGATGGAAGCCATGATCCTCGATAAAGAGACTATTAGTTTGAGTTATGAATCAAACTATTACATAATTCCTAGGTCAATCTCAACTAGCTTATATATCCCAGTCAACCATTTTTAGATAATAACTACCCTTTGGTGATGTAAACGACACCATGAGAAGATAACAATCCACATAATCATGATTAGGAACCAGTTAATCCACCATGATCATGACATCAATGTCCATTATATAGAGGAATAATAGGTCCCATAATAAGGTACAATGACATAAAAAAAGTGGAAGACCTTTCATTTTAATATTCTCTTAGACTTTACAACCAATAGTTTATGGAAATAAAAAATAATTGAAAAAAATTATAATTTGGGAAACACAGAATTATCCCTGAAAATGGATTAGCTATGCCATATCACCGCTTATAAACAAGTTTCAAATAATTCCTAATATCTTTTATATTTTCTAAAAATATTAAATAAATAAATGAACAAGCTTTGATAATACTTTGTGAAATCTCAACGTAAGGTACCATCAATGGTTCTCCAAGCCCAATTGGCCACATGGCCTCAAGTGCATATCCATGAATGCCAATGTCTAGTGACTGGCTGTGAGGGACTAGGGTGTGTATGTCAGAAGACTATACCCTCATTAACAAAGTTGATAATATAAGATAAATATAATAACATGAAAATAGAAACAAAAAAATAGATGTAAATGAAAAAAGAAGTTAAAAATATAAAATAGAAAACTAGCATGACATAGTGGAAACATAGAGAAATAATAAACAACTGATGAAACTGGTAATATGAATCATATTTTGATATAATTTATTTATTATATTTATAGATCAGGAAAACATGTTAAATTTTTATCATGAAATACATTTTATATAACAGAAGTGAAAATATGCCAAAAAACAAGGAATCCCAGGCTCTAGCTTGGTCATATGCTAAAAAGATGCATTCTATACATGAAACATATATCCGGTGTACAATGTCGGATTATTACACTTATCAACACCTCTATACATGTAATCCTACCATGTACCCTTGGAAGACCATATCTGGTGTGAGATAAATCTTAATAGGCCACCACCAATGTTGTCTATAATATCCAATCTGTGTATGGAGTTGTTGAGAAGGGAAAGAATATTACTTTGGGCACCAAATATTTCCTTCAAGGTTAATATGGAGAACTTCCATGAATATATAAAATATTTTATAGGCATGCATATATAAATGTAATGTAGTATCATAATGTAAATACATTGTAACATATTTATAATTTTTTATTTTCTAAATAAGTAAACATTTAATTTATTAATTTTGGTCCAGATAATATAGTACGTGATGTGAGGCATTACCGAACCTGACATCATTCCATGATAATAATAATTAACGATACAATATATAAAAATGAACCCAATGATGATAATTATAGTAAATATGATCCAAGGTAATGAAAAAGGAATCCATGACCATAGGGGTTGATAAACCATAGTAATAACATGTATCATATCTATAGGGGTGAGAGTGTATTCCAAGGGTTATCACCCAAGGAATTCCAATGTAATGTAATTTCAATATAGTCCAAGGAATTTGTACAAGGTAAAATATATATTCATTAACATGGAAAAATGGGTGTAACATGATGACACATCTCTATAGAAAATATGTTGGTTCCATAGAGTGTATCCATAGTATCCTATAATTGTAATGGAGGGATCATATGGTTTCTTACCCGGTATCCATAAGTAATAAACAATCCTATTCAATGGTGGTTTTCACCATTGGAAACTAGGATACATGAATTAAAATGGTGTCCATGAGTACTCAAGGAATTCAATCAATAACATAAGGCTAGCTTGATTCATATCACTCATATAATCAACAATATGTCTCTATGTAATAGAAACCTTATATTTGATTAATTTAATTAATTAGTCATGTAATATTCATTCCATTTAACAAAAACTCTTTTTAAAGACATTGAATTTCATTAGTGTGATAAGGAATGACTAGGAATGAAACACATTAGTTCTTAAATTGATTAATCAATTCTTTTGGTTGACTCCATTGTCATTCAGTAAGCATGGAATGGTGTGCTATAGACGTGAAATAAAGAAATTATACTATGTTATTTTAAAAAAAATCATATACATAGTATTCTTTCAATACATATTAACATTGTTTTATTATATATAAATTCTTACATTAAAAGGGTAAAGTGACATTCTAATATTTAAGTATAACAATTACCATCCAAAAATAATTTAATCAAGTAAGGGATTACCATTAATATGATCAATCCATTTCACACTCGAACTGTGGAATAAACAATAATAATTACTAATAAAGGCATAAGTTTGGAAATACCCTAGATCAGGTGGTCAATGATAGGGTCATATTCAACAATGATGGATAATATATATAATTTTTTTTCTTATAAAAATATTATAATGCCCATTCTAAAGGCGCGAAAACGTCATAGGCCATGACTGATGAAATCGAAATGTGGAGAACAAAGAAATTTTATAAAATGGTGAAAATTGGGGGATAATTCAAAGACCGCCTACCATAATCTCATAAGACTCTCCTATTACCATATTTGATATTATTTTGGCTTGAATCAAAAGAGTTTTGAATCATGAATTATCAACTTGATAATATGGAATATGATCATGCACCTTGATAAATATGTCGAGTTAAATAAAAAAAATGGTAATAAAAATTAATTGAGTACTTCTCGATGCACATCCAACCTGAAAACAGAGGATCATATCCATCATCAGAGAAGATTAGATATAAATAAGAATAGTGTACTTTAACGGATGGCGATCTCAACAAGATGTAGGAGCCCACTTTTTTCCTCTTGAGAAGAATTAGTGGTTGGAGTGTGTTTAAATGAATTTAAGGGAAAAATTTTAATTTCACCCAAAAAAAATTTGGTCGCATTGTGAGGATGCACAGATTCCCTAACCGTGTACCAACTATGTTCATTCCAGTACATAAAGAGGGAGAACAAACCATTTCATGAAAATATTTGGAATAGCCATGTGCAATCTATGCACATGGATCTACTAGAAATTATATGTACCAACTCATGGGAGTGCTCCCCAGGATGTATAGTTTCCTCATATTGTATGGCCTCCTATTACTCATTTTCCATCCCTCACATGGTTAGGGAATGCTTTCTATCTGGATGGAATGGTTTCTACTAACAATGTGATAGATCCCTTTTCTCCACCAACCAGGGTTTTGATATCAAATAAAGATGTGGGAACCTCCGAAACAATAGTGAACTCATTTGGAATCAATATATTTTACTAAATTAAAATTAAACAAAATTTAATAGGATTATTACTTGATTGAAAAACTAAGTTCTTACGGTATCAATCTTACTATTGTCTTCCATAATATTCCATCATTTCTATGTTTATATTTCTATATGAAATAATTAATCTGTGTGAAATAATATTTCTTATTCTATCTAATTTATCACATTAACCAATTTATCCTCTTTGAGCCTGATTCTAAATATGTTACTAGAAAAGAGTTATCCACCATGTTAAGGTAGGTTGTATACTTATTTTCCCATAAAATTATTTCTATTTTTTTTATAATCCATCATGTTGTGCATTTTAACTTCTAGGGGATGCTTCCAAAATGATAAACAAATTAAGTTAATAGATATAACCTTTTTTAGGGTAGTCTTAGTGACCTAAATTCATTATCAAATAATTACTACAACAATGAGACCCCCATGGTGTATTAATTTTAATGGCCCTCAAACCTTTTCATTAAAATGTAATCGATCCCCCACCTAATGTATTCTTATTTCCCATTATTTTTGGTATGTTTAAATTAATAGAATGAAATATAAATTTGATTTATTAAAATATAGTATAGATATTAGTTTTCCCTTGGACATTTAAAATTCATTATTATTTAATTGTTCATATGTTTTTTCTTATAAATAGAATAGACACATTTAATTTTTTTAAATATTTAAATGTATATATTTAATGTTATCCATGACCATCTAAAAAGTTATTTTGATGGAAATATATGTTTTTTAAACAAGAATTTTTTAGACCTTATCATTGTGAAATTTAATTAAAATGAATTATATATAGAATTATATTTCACCGTGGTCAACACATATATCTCTTTATGGAATGCCTTGGATGGGTTCACCTAGAGAGAAGACTTATATTATTCCCTAAAAACACTTGGTTTCCCAATGTGAAATTCTAAGAAATGGATCACAGAGAAGTTCATTAATTCATTCCTTAAGTGTCACTTTGTTCCCATATGCGGATATCTAAGGACAAGATTAGGCTTCTTTGCCCTTATACCATGCCTCAATGATAAATGTATTCCTATGAAGAATACAATGGATGTGATAGTAGGGTGATGATTATATTATACCTATTGAGATACATGATATACCTATATAGAATACTAATTATATACCTATGATGAAAAATAACTAAATTTAATGATGTGTCTTCCATGTCAAAGAACATTCATTGATTTAATAAATACATTATAAACATGATGACCATGTCAATTTCCTTTTTTCAGTTTTAAATTTCATGGGACTTATTAATAACATTTTAATATATGAAAAAATATTGATTCTAAGGATATAATCCTAGGTCTCAATAATATAATATTAAAAAATAATATTTAAAAATTCATAATAAAATTTTTACATAGGCTAATGTTGTTAGTATCAAACTGGCCGTCCTTGTGGAACCCAAACTGATATTGGTTGTTTATTTATCGATTTATTCATTATACATGAAAACTTATTATTGTAAATTAATACACTATGTAGTGTCAAACACATTTAGTGGTGGGATGATATGTTTATTTCACACCTTTTTTGGGCTGCCTTTTAGTACCCGGATAGACCTCATGGGAACTGGTAGAGATTAGGGGATGCGTTAATATATAGATGCTTGATATTGAAAAAGGGAATGGTGTATGTATGAATGGGACTACGATTATTATTGTGACTCTATTAGAGATAGATTTTGGGTCCTTAATTCATTTTTTATTTCATGTGGTATATGACAAGTTATGTTTTTCTTTGTATTCCCATTTTATACACCATAAAACACAATGTACTTTTTCAATGATACTAAATATGGATTATATATTTTTTAGGATTAATTTCTACTACTTATTAATATTTTGGATGATATCATTCTACTATTGAATAATCTTACTAAATCGGGTTTATTTTGTTATCACCACATTCTTACACTCTAATCACGAAGTTACAGTCTCCCCACCATACCATCATAGAACCTTGTTCTTAGTTATAATAAATTGGTGTATATGGAGGATCACATGATGTCATATGTCCAATTGGGTTTGGTTACATATGGTTAAACCATTTTTGGGATGTTACATCAATTTCCCTGTAGTTACCCCACATATGAATAGGATCCCTATACATAGAATGTTTGAAATGTACCACACAACTTTTGAAGGACATGATTCATATTTCTTGCACTGATACACACAAAACTTTGTGAAATTGTTTTATTGATTTGTGGTCCCTATGAATCAATATACAATTATTTATACCTTAATATATTGTTTCATGAGAAAACTCCCATAGAACATTGCATTCATTTAATGTAATATGTTTGGAATGTATGATTATTATATTCTAGTATCATATATATTAAGAGGAAATTTAGATTAATAAATGTTGTTTCATTCTATATGTTTCCATATTTTATATTATATAGCTTCAGTTCTATGGAAAATGATGAATATTTAGTAGAACCATTATATGATGGTTTTTTTCATAGTTCATTAACTTATTGAATAGATTTAGACCATCATAATTTTCCTCATCAACACCCATATTTATTTCCATAATATGATCATTATGATCATTTACACATGTAATCATATTCTTGATTTGATCAACATCGCCCTTCATGCCTGTCATCATATCAATTGATCAATGAAACATAGCATTTTTCTAGTCATTAGATACATGAAGGTGTTTCTAATGTTTATTCCAACATTTATAACATCGATCTATTTTGTGACTAGTATATTGTTCTTAAAAATCATATGGACTAATTAGTATAGAATGAAAATAATTTGAAAATGGGAAATGGATATTTTAAGGGTCATATGAATGATATTTTTCAAACATGATGAACTCTATTACCATGGTGTCATAATTCTTTCATATGATTGGTATCTATCAATTTTTCTTTCATATCAACCTTATTTGATTCTGTATTATACATATTTGAAGATAAATAAATACATGAAGGTGTGGGTTTAGATTCCTAATAGGATATTATTTATATATACAAATATGTAATCACATGATTTTATATAAATTTTAATAATTTAATAATCTTTAAAAACATAAAATTCAATGAATTTTATGAATTTAAAGTATTATAATCCTAATTTTTTAATCAAAATGTGTCATATATCATAAATAAGTATTTTTATTGAAATGTTTTCATTATAGTAGATAATAATGTAAACATTTAAAATTTTGATCACCATTATATCATGTAATTTTAAAATGATTGGGTTATGATAAAATAAAACACCCCCTTAAATAATTGGAAAACTATTTACTTAGGAACCTGTTATTCAATTTAGTTCAAAAAAATTAAGAAGTTTTCCATTATTATTTTTTACATATTTATTCAATATTTTAGAACATTTAGAAGATTCGATATTTTTTTCATTTGATGTACATATTTATATATACTAAAATCATATGTAATGGTACCAATGTCCCTAAAAAACTACTTCATTGTGTACTTATTGATCCGCAAACACAGGTTTGTTGGATGGTTAATAAATCACTATATATATTTTACTAATTTAAAATTAAATATAATCAGTTTTCCCAATTTAAAATAAAAGAATATATAAATATATTTTTAATGGAATAATTATAAACATTTATCTTTATGGGGCATTGAACATTTTTTTATTTCAATATTATTGTTGAAAATGATAATAGTGGTATTTTACTATTAACATTAACCATATTATTTCATACGTTATAGGAATATTTTAATGTAGATGATATATAAGACATTACAATAAAGTATCCAACCATATTAATTATCATTTATGAAAATTGAATCTCTTTTATTACGCCTTATAAAAACCTTTATTATTGAAAAAAGAAACAAAATGAATATTCCTTATGTTAGGAACATAATATCAGTTTTATAATTCTATAATAAATCCACTATGAAAATGTTGATGGTGGGTTTCTAGGGTTAAAAACAGCCCTTACGTTGTTTCCCACATGAAGATAATAATTTACTATAAAAAATTACAATTTTCATCTCATTTAATACACATCAACATAATTGTATGATACACATATGATATATAGAATACATGAAATCTAATTGAAATGATTATTATATATAACATATAAACCTTAATTACCACCTTTTATGGTATCTCGTTAATTAATTCAATCATATTTATTGTGCCAAAGTGTTTTTTGTTGTATTTGTTCTGAATATTTCAATATGTGTTTGATAAAAATGTTCCCTATGAAATTTACTTAAGGATGTTAATTAATAATGTTAATTAAGAAAGTTGTAAAAAAAATTACTTATGGAATATAATAAGTTTTCATAAATAATTCAAAAGATGCTATGTTATTCCCCAAGTTCAAAATATTATAAAGTATTTCATGATACATGATGAATTTTTTGGTTTAATATTTCTTAGACACAAAGCTCCGGGAAAATATTATCGCACAAACAATTATGTATGTAATATAATAAAAATAGTTAATCATATAGAGATGTTTCTAAAGGGGTGAAATGTAAATCCTTGTTACCAGAGACACATTACCCAAAAAAGATCATCAAACACAAATTACAAGTCTTGTGAATGTGGGAAGAGATGAAGTGGTATAAATTCCATGAATAATTATGTTCATTAATGTTACTGAGTGTTGTAAAATGTTAGATATGTCCATGATCACTTAGAAATACAAAATTCAACCTAGAGTTATCAGACATATTGTTTGTAAGGGGGTTGAATGTTTTTATTGGATATAAAAAAACATTATCATACCATCCATGATGGAGATGTTCTTATCAAAAGGATATGTGATTTACAATGTTTTAGTTTCCTAATCTATGATTTTTTACATATTATCGAACAAACATACCATTTTTTTAAAATAATGAAAAATTGTAACACCAATGGTTTTCATAAATTAATTTTTATTGACACAAATATATTTAATTTATATATTATGATACAAGAATAACCATGTAAATCAAAACATACATAGAAAAACAAGTTAATATTTCACTATATGCAATATTGGTTTGTCTTCCATTACAAACAATACAAGTTTTATCAAAACCATTATATTTTATGAATAATTTTTTGAATGTGATTATTATAAACTCATTATTAATCATATCCACTTGAATACTAATAATTTTTAATATCATTTATAACGGTTTCATATAAATATAACACATTAAAAAATATATAATTTTTCAATAATGTCTTTATATTTTTTGAAAATACCATTTTCTCAAAAATTATTATTTTTATTCAATTTTGTAAACACTAATAAAATTAATTTTTCAGAATTTGATGAAAATAATTTTAAAAAATAAACACACAATTCTAAATTCCTTTTTTGGAAAACATATTAGGATGAATTTTAGGTATTTTTCTAAATTGTTTCATTTTGTGACGAATAGTGAAACATTCAAAACATTAATTTAAAACGGCCAGTTCTAAAAAATTATTTATAATGATAAATTATATAATTATATTTTGTTAAAGTATTAATATTTTAGTTTTATATAAATTATTAAACTTTAGTTCATTATAATCAATTTCATAATGAGTTTTTATATAAAAAATTTCCCCCTTTTATACTTTTCCGCTTTAAAAACACTCTTTCTCATCATGTGTACACCAATAATTTTAAATTATCATTTTCTAACATGGAGATTTTATTTGGATAAATTTAATCCATATTTGGAATCATATATCTTTTATAATTTCCTTTAGTTAAAATTTTATTTTAACCAAAATGAATATTGAGTGCAGTAAATATTTATTATCATGGTTAAGGTAAAAATGGGTTTAATAGGGGATTAAACTATAAAGATACTGATAAAATGACCTATATATTTGTATAAAAAAATTTATGGACACATTTCGACCATTAATACTCTTAGGTTTTATAGTTTCATAATTATGAAACTTACGAAAAATTAATGAAAATTAATCTCTAATTTCTTTTCAAAAATACTAGGTATGTCCTCTCCCCCACTTATAAAATAATATCACCTCTCCTATCTTGTGAACAAAAACAAACCAATTATTTCTAACATTACATAAAAAATCACTTCAAAATTCCCACTCTCTAATCCTAAAATCCTTACAGTTGACATAAATACATCCTAGGATGCCTTTATTGAAAACCTATATTTAATACCAAAAGAAAATGTATTGTTCTTCAATGAGAATCTATATATTATTTCATTCTAAACATCTTTTAATTAATTTTAAAACATTATGATATAAAAACCATATTATAATTCATATATTGGATTTTTTATACTAATTTAATAACTTAAATCCTTCTCTACTTCCATCAAATTGGTTACAATATTATCGTTCGTGTGTATAGTCGACTACCACACCCCAAATCAATGTAATTAATTTTTCCATTACAACCTCTAATGGTTGGAAATAAAGATAGATTTATTTTTCATATATTATATTTATTATATTATTTATTCTTATATAATTATTATTCCACACATAAAATTATATTTTACATTTGGTGGTAATATGATAACGTTGATCCTGTGTACAGTGGACTATAGCCTCGCAAAGCGATGTTATTCATTTATACTTTAAATGGAAGATGATAAGGGTAAAGTAAAATATTATATATGATATAAAATAATTAATAATAATATTAATGACATATTTATCATTATTAAATATAATAAATATCATTTTATTTACTACTTCCTCACTCAATGAAATATGATAGCACAACTCGTGTACATTAGGACTACTACCGTCTACAAGTGATGTGTCTCTCTTTTAATTTCCAAAACACATGTATGGTATGTATAAATAAATTTAAATAAATAATTTTTAATATTATGATAATTTTGTAAGGATAATAGATTAATTATATCCTTTATTTCATGATTATTAAAAATTGTAAATGTTACTCATGTATACATATGGCATACAGTTTCAATGATTGTAACAAACTTCATATCTCCAAAAGCATATTTCATGTTAAATATAAAATTTATATTTCATGTATAAATATGATAATTATTTTATGATTATTACATTGGATGTGATGGAACCATGATCAATGTAAGATGAATGAGAATAAAAATTAAACAATTTAAGAAAGACAAAGAGGTTATTGCCCAAAAATGAATTTTATGTAGAGTTTGTAATAAATGGGTAATAAAAGGACATAAGAAAATAATATATGGTTTGATATATATTATTATTGTTCTATAATAAATTTAAATTAAACAAATATTAATTAATATTTATTTGCTAATGAGTGTGATGGAATTCAAGACTTTTAGTGAGGGGGTTTCGAGTCTAACTATTATTTCAGTGAGACTTATTCCATATTCAGCAGTCGTTTATTTTTGAGGTTTATATACTACTCGGTGGAATTATATACAATTATTATACCTCATTGAATAATAATTGGTGTTTATATTTATATTATACTTTCATAGGGCTTAAAATTCAAATGTTACTCAAGTAGTACGTGTTTTTTTGTCTCAATTCACTTTACATGAGACGTATGTTAGGTTATGAACCAATGTTCTTTCATGAGGTGTATATACTGAGTCCTTGACATGTAATATCATGAAATAATTATTCCTTTATATATTTTGAGTTTAATTTTATGTTATTATTTCATGTTAATTTTTATTTATTGTTACCAATGTTTTATAGTTTTTATGTTACAATCTCATCATTTATAAAGATTATTTATATTTAACTCTATAACACTGATAACATATGAAATAAATCTAAATAGTTATCATGAATTTTATTTTACGAATTTTATTCAATATATCTTCAAGTGATGGTACCATTTTTCACTTTTTTAGAATTAATAGGAATATGTTCTTAAGAAAATACATCTTTACTACTCTCTTGAGTCATACATTTGTTTTCTTCCAAACCGTGTTTTCTAAAAATTTTATCAAAATTTTTATTACTATAATATGGTTTTTAAAATTCATTATTACACATTTGATACATTTAAAAAAAAATTTGAATGTAATATTAATTTTTACAAAACAATTCCAATTTAGATTTAACCGAAAATGTGAAATTAATCATTACATGTAACATGCATGAAATTAAATATATTTCCTATTGACATAAACACACAACTGTTTCATAATTATATTACAATATTTAAAATTTTAAAATTACAGTATTTCTTTAATATTTCGGTTAATATATATTTAAATTAAATTATTTCAATGTGAAAATTATTTTTAATGTGTTTTAGGTTTAAAATAGTGTATTCATAAAAAATGATATTTTTCACAAGAAATGTTTTTAATGAATTTGAAAATATTCCATTATATTTATTCATTTTTATTTTTAATTTAATTATATTTATAATTTTTTATGTTTAGAAAAACTATTTTTCAATGAATATATATTTTACCCAAAAAATGTCACATGTAGTCTTTAAAATTATGTTTAATGCTAGATGAAATTATTTGAGGCTATATATGCTTTTATAGTGATATGATCTATGGATAACATTATTATTAATTCCTAAAATGTTTAATTTTTATGATCATATTATATTTATGAAACCCATTTCTCTTCCTAGATTTATACAATAATAAATTTCTTATAAACCCACTACTTTTTTATGGGTTGTGCTTTGATGAAATGATGTAATTATTATTAAAAATGATTATATCCACCAGTTATATTATGACAATATTTTTATGAAACCCATTTCATTTCATTGTTAATAATATAATGAATTTATTATTTTTTCTGGAACACACATGTATTCTTTTTATTATGTGATGGTGATTACAATATAACCAAGAATGGTAACATTATAGATAAATATGGGTGGGACCTATATCTCCCTCTAATGAATTGGGTGATGATTTATATCTCATGAGATATATAGTACTAGAATGGTGAGTTATTTTGGATCAAATAGAAACTTTGTATTCTTTTATGGTCTTGGGAGTGAACCTTGAAAACTATTAAATTATGTGTGGACCTATATTTTATGTCCATAATGTTATGTGTGAAGCAGAATAAATGATAAAAATGTTATGCATGAACCTGATTATATGTTTAAAATGTTATGTTTATACCTTCTTCAATTCATATAATTTAATGTGTTTAACTAGTTGAATATACATATGTTTATGTGAGGGAATAATTTCATGTCATCAACATAATGAGTTAATTGGATTAGTTTTATTAATGTTCACAATTTCATTAGATGATTTTTTAACACAAATCTATTTTTTATGCAAATTTTATGCTCTCATGTTTCATGTTATTTTATTCCCCTATGATTCTTCTGTTTTGAACTTCAATTATTTATTCTATGACTCATGTTTATATTATATGAAAGGTTATGTATGAACATTCTATGGTATGATCAATATAACATAAACTTAATCTCATATTATTATATCATATGAATAAATATGATTTTCTTTTATGTGTACAAATATTGAGCGTCTAAGATCTCCCATTTTTTGTTTAATATTCAAAATTCATGAAGAAAGGTTTTATTTAGGGGATGTATATGAAAATTAATAAATGGAAATATCATTGTGTGAAACATTAATGGTCCTTCACCATATTTTAATATTCTGATATAAGTTTCCAATAGAAGGAAACTATTACAATTCCGATGAATGTGTCATTATAATTTAATGATAATTCATCTAAAAAGATGTAATGTCCATGTATGAAAATATTTGGTAAACAATAGTTTTTGTTGTAGGAATGAAATAGCCAACCATTAGAATCTAGTATGAGAAAATATTACTAATATCCCTCAGGATTTTTCTACAGATATATGTAGGGATATATATATGGATAAGTCTATGAATGAGTCAATGTATAAGAAAATTTCCTCAAATTTTGGTAAAGGATAGAATAATTTGTTTCAAAGAAATACATACATGTATGGATATTAATAATGGATGTGGATTTGGAATATATTTACCTTGGGGTAACATCTTCAAAAACATCATATTGATCTTGACTCGATTGAGAACTAGTACATGTCAGAGGTCATTTATTCACACCTGGTTTGACACTCCTAGGGGATATGATTTTTATATTAAAAAAATCATTATGAACCATCATGATTGATTAAATAAATTATTCCTATGAATAACATATGATAAAACTACGTTGTCTTAGATTAAACATTAGTTGTCATTATTTAGAAAACCTACTGATTTTTTATATTATGTGATTTTATATTGTGATTTTAATTTTTTAAGCTATTATTTCTGGTTTTTTCAATGGATAGAACCAGGAGAAACTTGACTAACATTGAATGTGATTACTGTTTTTATGATTAGTAGCCAAATGGTATGATGGATGGAGTAAAGGATAATGTGATTTTTCTTAATCAATTTACACATAACATGATTTAAAACATATACCATTATCAACATTCTGATTCACCAAATAGTCGAAGAAAATTGTCCAATGAGAGTTCAGGTGATGGTTACCATTAAGGAAAAAAGATTCAGTTTATTATATTTCAATATTTTTGAAAGCAATAACCATGTGAATGTATCATAAGAATGAGAAAAAGTATTTATTATATAAAATAAGTACATAATGTAAGTAACTATATAGTGAAAATGAAAATATTAGTTAAAAAATCATGGTAATATTTCTCTCCCTATGATATAATCAACAATTCAATGCATTAAGTATAGAAATTATAGGAACTATGAAAATAAATTTGATAAGGGAAAATCTCATGAAGAAAATTAGAATGGTTTTACGAGTAATGGTTATATTTATGATGACGAAGATACTAAATAATAAAAATGAAGTGAAAGGGGTATTAAAGAATAAGATGATGAGGCATAGTTAATTCCTTGAGAAGGAAAATGGGGAGGATGAAGTATTTATGTATTAGAACTCTATGTTTTTTATTCTTGAAATATATAAGTATTGGTTATTATATGTTTTTCATTAAGGGTTCGAATGCATATGATGAATGATCTTTATGGAATGAGAGAATTATTCAAAATGAAGGTGGAATTTTTATAACGGAAGGTAACCCTGAATATGTTTGTGATGTTTAGAAAATACTGATTAGTTTGTATAAGGAAACTATTTATATGGATGATGAAAATTAGAAAGTATTCATGTCCTCAAAATGGTAATGTATTTTTTTTAAAAAAGATATCTATATTATAATAGATATTGTTTATAACATTATTGGGTTTTTAGAAAATATTTAAAAATAAGTGGTTTTATTTAAAGAATGAGGAACCATGTATGCATTCAATACAGTTTTATAATGATTCACTTTATTTCCATTTTTTAAGATAATTCATTAAGAATGTATTCAAATGTTTTAAATGTGATAATAAAGAGACATGTAATGGTGTGTGGGGGATTAATGATATGATGATTTTGTAAATTTATTGAACATATTTATAGATATTTTGATTTTAATCTGTTGGAATGTTCAAAAGGATAACCATTTATGAAATTGTTTATGTTGAACTTTGTATTAGTTTTTATAGATTAATGTATTATTTCACCATAGTAATATTTATGAATTACTTCTTCTAAAATTTTGGTTGTGATGATAACTAAAGACTAATGGGATGACCTATCATTCTATTAATGGACCTAAATATCCATTAGTTCTTTAGGGATAAAAAATTGAACACAATTTCTTAGTGTAATATATGATGAATAAATTGATCAGGGAACATCCCAAGGGTGAGATTGTTCTTAATAAATGGAATTAAATCGTGTAATTATATCTTCTTGTAAAAATTAGTCAACATTATGGGAAGGATTTTAGATAACACGCTATCATGTTATCATCATTATTTATGATATCAAATAAACATTTTATTCCTCTACTTTATGGTTTTTTGGTTGTTATCATTCCATAGATAACCCAAATTCTTGTCATCTATTATCTCTGTCAATATCAATAATTATTTTCACTTTAATTCTAGGTCCAAAACATCACTTTACATCTATGTTTTCTTATGTGTAATCCTAGTTATGAGTTACATTAGGTAACCTTAATGTTTCTTAATTTTCCATATTAAGGGTTTTTTATTAATCACTCTTACTATGTGTGTTTCTATGCATAAATTTTTAAATTTTAAACCTTTAATGATTGAGATGAATTTGGAGAGTGAAAATGATTTTAAGGGGTGTATAATATAACATCAAAAGTAATTTTGAATTATTTTTTTTCAAATAAATTATCTATATTTTATCATTTTTTTATGCAACTCCATTTCAATATAGTTTTACATGAAAAATTATGTTACTTGATCACTACATGAAACACTGGGTTATCTTTTGTTACACATGATAATGAGTTTTAAGAAACCACGATATATTGTAAATATTATTTAAAAAATAATTTTATAATGAAGCCATTAAGCTATGTGATATGAGTAGTAATACATAATTATTAAATATTATGTATAATGTTTTTATATATGTAAAACACATTGATATTAAAATACCTAATTTTTCAATAATTTTTTTATGTGTTTTAAAAATAATATTTTCTTAAAAACTAATTTCTTTATTAAAATTTTTAATCATTAATAAAATTGAACATTCAAACTAATAATAAATTAGTTTGGTAAAAGGAAAATAATATTTTAGATAATAATTTCATAATTATCTTATCTTGATTTTATGGGATTTTTCTGAATCTTAATTTGTAGATAAATTCTTAAAATACAAACACCTTTTTGAAAACTGAATTTCTTTTAAATTGTTTAAAATGTAAAAAGATATAATAAATTGATTTTAAATTGGAATTAGTTCAATTATATATCAATAAATCAAATTTAGGTAATTTTAATCAATTTTATAAAGAAATATGATGTAAAAACATTTCAAACATTTTAATTTTTTTCCTTTAAAACCATGCTTTCTCATTATGTTGGGGGAGCTAACTTTAAAATAAAAATATTACATTTCTATGAATAGAATAAGAAATAATGGATTAAATATATATAACAATAATGATTTTAAATTTCTAATAAATTAAAATTAATTTTTCCCCAATTTTAATAGTGAATACTGAAAAATTTATTTAAAGTGGTTAATGTAAAAATAAGATTACAATGGTGTTAAAATAAAATGATTAGGATAAAAATGACATTCAAAATTTTATAAAAACTATTTAAATTCTATCTTTTTTCCACTAAAACAATAAGATTATATAATTACCTATTAGTTATAGTTTTAACATATTAAAAACAAGGGATCATTTGTTTGTTTTCAAAAGATACCATGTTTTCCATCTCCCCCACTTATAAGTGGCCACCCCCTCCCCTCTATGTTTTCACACCTTCAAATATATTGGGATAATAAAATACTGACCCAAATATCCTCAAAACCCCCTATTTTCATCATGGAATCCTTATTTTGACAAAAATACAATTATGGATGGATTTATTGAAAAGATGAGAATACCTAAGGAACAAGTATTGATATTCAACAAGAATATTTATATTATTTCTTTATCCACCACCTTAAATTATATTTAACCTATATATGATAAAAAAATTATATTAAATTTACTATGAATTTTTTAAAATATTTTTAGGGACTAAAACATTCTTCATATCCATGAAATGGGTCACAAAATCATTATTCGTGTGTACAATGGATTATCACCTCCTGAACCGATGTCATTCATTTTTTCCATTACCTCCTATAACGATTGGATATAATGATGTATTTAGTATTTATATATTTTATTTGTTATATTATTATTATTTAATATTTATTACACACATAGATTTTCCCTTTTCATTTTGTGGGAAAACATACTATTTCTTTTGTGTAAGGCAGAAGACCACCTTGCGAAGCAATGTGATTTGGTCATGATTTACATTGAGGGTTATAAGTGTAATGTTATTGATTATATATGTTATAATTTATAAAAATGTAATATCAATTAAATATTTATCATTCATAAAAGGTTAAAAGTAACATTTTCTATTTTATCTTTTCATTCAACGGATGGTGGTAACGCCACTCATGTATGTGTAGACTACCACCTTCTCAAAGTGATGTGACACTTTTTTCATCACTACACAAAATATATGATATATATAAATATATTTAATGAAATTATGTTTTTTGATAATATTTTAATTTTTTAAATATATGGTATTTCTTGCCTCTTTTCCATAATCATCATTATAATAAAATTTAAACAATACTCATGTGTACATGTTGCCTCCGATATTCATGATCATAACGTACTTAAACTCCCAAAACCACCATTCAGGATTGGTATAAAAAGTATTTTTGATCTATAAATATGATAATTATTTCATTTTTTATTATAAAAGTGATTTAACCATGATCAAAGTATGAGGACCAAAAATACAAAATCAAACCCTATATGAAAAAAAAAGTAGTTATTACCTGAAACATGACATTAATAAAGAATTAGTATTACACGGTTAATTAGAAGACATAATTAAAAAAATATTTCTTATGATATATATTATTATGGTTACGTAATAAATTTACAGTAAATATATATTTATTATATACAATGATTGGATGAGTACGAAAAAAGTCAATACTTACTATAAAAGGATTTCCAGTCTCAGATTTATCTTTGAGAGACTTATTACGCAGTCACCACGAATTTACTCTAAGGGGTGTATATAATAACCTAAGAAATGAAATATCCTTAATCTAATAAATTTAATAAAAAATTATGTTGATATTTCTCTTATTATTGCATATGTCATAATATTTAATAGTTACTCAAGGATTAAGGGATTTCTGTCTCAATTTTCTTTAATTGAGTCATACATTATGTTATGCACCCATATTATTTCCAGAGGTTTATGTATTGGCACATTGACATGATGAATTTATTAATCCTCATAATATTTTTAGTATTATGTTTATTATTCATTGATGGGTCTTATGATTCAATTTTACAAAAGTGATAAAGGTTTTATATTACAACAACATCGTTTATTGGGATTGTTTATGATTATGTCTCCATCATTGAATCCAAATGACCTACCTCTCAATAATTCTCATGAATTTTATTATCCAATGGTTATTATTCATATCATCACATTAAGGAACCATTTTTCCACTCTATGATACTAAAAATAATTAATAAAATGTTATTAATAATATTTGACATTATTTGTATCATCGGTCGAAAATATGTTTTCTTCCAAAACAATATATTAATAAAAATATTAAAAAATAGTTTATTAAGCTCTTAAGAATTTTTAAAACAAATTTCTACCCATTTTATAATTTTTATGAATGGTTTTGGATTGAATATTTATGTCATTTTCCAATCAATTCCCTATTATTATTTTACTAAATAAGTGATAATGATCATTGTTTTTAAGAAAAACTATATTTCCAACAATCACCATCACTCAATGATTTCAATATTAAATTAAAAAATTTCATATTTTTTATATAAAAATATTTCCTTTATATTTTCAAATATTATTATTTTAAATATATTATTTCAATGTGAGAAGGATTTTGAAAGGAGATTATATTTTAAAATTAAATTTTCAAAGAGGAAAAGACATTTTCTATAATAAATGTTTTAAATTATTTTTACAGCGTTACTTTTTTATATTTGGAATGTTATTTTCAATGAAATGGATTTTCAAAATGATTTCTATTTTATATATTTTTATTTCCAAATAAAATCTATTTTCCAAAATAAATGTTGCAAATAGTCATTCAAATTTATATTCCATTTAATATTTCATTATTTGATGATAATTATGATTTACTATGGATATGATTCAATGATACGATTCTTATTCATTCACTGAATGGTTTAACCTTATAGTGAAATGATGTTTATAAAACCTTGTTCTATTCTATAGGTTATAGCATGACAAAATTATTTTAAAACTCACAACATTTCCATGTGTTATGATTTGATGAAATTTAGATATGATTATGAATCTTGTTTATTCTCCACAAGGTTTGGTTATGATTAAATTTTTACTAGACCATTTATTTTAATGGGTTCTAATATGATGAATGTTTTATGACCTTATGGAACACATATGCCCGATTTTCATTATTTCACATTGGTTATGTTAAAATCAAGCATGGGGGTAATGTTATAACAAAATATACGTGGGAGCTATATCTCATTCTAATAAATTGGATAAATATATTTATATCATGAGATATATATGACTAGAATATAGAGTGAATCCAGTTTGGTAATGGATTATGTCGGTTATGATTGTTTTAGGATTCAACCTTGACTATTATGATGTTATATGTTGACGTCTATTTCATTTCCATAATGTTTTGTGTTAATCTACTTATATGTTCACTATTTTATGTGATATCCCTGTTACATGGTCCATATATTATTAATGGTCATATATTTGTTGTCCATAATGTTATTCATATAACTTTTTGTATGTCAATATGTTTATACAATGGTAGAATTTCTTTTTCTTAACATAATGAGTGAATTTGTTCCTATTTATACATGTTCACAACTTTATAAGATTATTTTATGGAACAAATCTATGTTTTATGCTAATTTTATTATATCAAATATCATGTCTATTTATTCTGTTACGATTCATGTCTTATGAGAATCATTTTATTATTCCATGATTCAAATTTATGATATATGAATGGTTTGTATGAAATTAATAATTTATGTTCTCTAGAATATAACTTTATGATTATCATATTATTCCATTTGATAATAGATTTATATCTATCATGTTTACCAGTAATGTTCATCTGAGATCACCCTTTTTTATGTTTCATTTACACAGGTTATGTAGAATGATTGTATATAGGGTATGTTTGTGATGAGTACTAAATGGGAAGATCTTTGTGGAGATAATTTAATGTCATTCATCAAGTTAGACTATTTAATTCCCGGTTTCAATGGAAATAAACATTATGATCCTCATGTGTGTATTTGTGTAATGATATGAATTCTCATCTGTAATGAAGTAATATCCTTGTATAATAATCTATGGTCTCTATAAAAATTCGGAGATGTATTTAAGGGAAATATGAGTTGAGCACTAGTTGGAGATGTCAATTATATTTTAAAGGTTTATGTTATATTAGAAATAAATTATAAAGATACAATAGATAAATATTCACCAATTATTTCAGATAGATAATTTTATTGATGCTCCATGAATATACGAGTGTCGAATGATTGAAAAAATTTAGAAAAGAACCAGGTGAAAACACCGAATGGTGATGTGATATGTCATTGGACACACAGATGCTAAAATTAGCAGATAAAGGTTTTCTAATAAAGGGAACCTAGATGAAAGTCCATCAGATTATGGACAGTTGCGAGATTCATGAGACTGACAATGTTTAGGGTGTAACAGCATACAGAGATGTCCCAATGAAGGTAATAGATATAAATACACAAGGAAAATAAGTGTTGAGGTTTTTTACATAAACTCTGTAAAGTCCATAACAATGTTGATGTTGAAGCTGGTCATTTAATTTTACATATCATTATAATTTAATGCGAGTTGTAATAAGTTATTTAATGTCTAGTTTAACGAATCTTGATTCAATGTTGGGGATTCTGAGTAATCAAGAATCTTCATTTTTATTTGAGAAGACTCTAAAATCTATGAGAATTTTCTAACAAGTCTCATTTGTACATGAATGAAAAATGGGTTCCTGCCTTTATTATATTTGGTTAACCTATGTAAAAGAGTTAGAATGTACAATTATAGTAAAAATTGTTGACCAATATGAAAAGGATGACGTGTTGATGTTTTTATGATAGCCGGAGTTTCTATATATGTTAGCATTCATGTTGAAGAAGATATACTAGAATGAGGTCTAGTTGAAAAAGACGAATCATAGTGAGTATGAAACTATTATATTAATTAGTTTTATTAGAGTGCATCTAATGGACGAGCTAGGATCAGAGATCTAGTGTATGAAGACCCAACTGACGATGAACCACTGGATAGTGGAATATCAAACAGTCTCATAGGAAAAAGTTTCTCAACATATCCCATGAAACCATAGTGTACTGACGAGCATTTCATAAATATATAATGTATGGATCCATCAATTAGAGAAAAACTATATAGAGTCTTAATAAAAAAATATTCTACGTGTTTTTTTATTTGAAGTTATATTAATGTTTTGATGGAGTATATCTAGGTGATATAAAAATCTAGAAGAATTTTCAAGGACTCTAGTCTCTTAGGTTTTTTTGAAGATATTGATGTTTGTATACTTGAGAAGGTTATCCAAATTTCCGGTAGGTGAAGATAATATCATCCAAAGGTGGAGTAGAAAAAAATAGAGAATGCTATTTGTTTGTGGTATATCATGTTATTGAAAAGGATTATTGGCTATGGTGTATAACAAGATGTGAATAAATATGATACAATAAGGATAGTTATGGGTATAAAAAATAGTGGAATAAGAGTTGATTGATGAGGTGTAGAACCAAGTATAGCTGGAGGAATGATTAATGGGTTGTAGAACCTCTTTCTACCATTACATTTGTAGTCACGTGATGATATTATAAGAATCTATGTCTCATGGAATAAAAAACATTGAAATGAGTATATCATTATACCAAAACATGTAAATACCATTTCATGGTCTCTCTTTATATTTATTGCATATGAAAGGTGAGGTTTAGATTAATATTTGATTGGATCCTAACTCCAACAATTTTTCAATTTTTAAGAAAGACTCTTGATGATGTTAATAAAGTTTTTCAATTAAATAAAATTTAATCACTGATTACCACTCCCGCATTGATCCTACATTAATCCAAGGAAACCTCAATATTGAATGCCATTGAGTTTTTTATTGACTTTGAATTTATAATACATAGAGTCCAATATAAGAAATATTATATCAAAGGCAAAAATAATTACAATTTGGATACATCTAGTGAATTTTTCCAACATTCAATGAATATAAATAAATATTTATTTTTATGAAAATAAGTCAAATTAAAGGAAATCTAAAAAATTTACAAAATAGGAAGAACCAAATATTGTGAAATTGAGGGGATAAACATCAATCATAATGGACGAACTTATGGGAAGAAATAAAAATCAAGAAAAAGATTCCAATAAACCTAATGATAAGACCCCAATGAGAAGAATGAATGAAATCATGAAAAGGATGAATGCTAGTTAAAACGATTATGGAATAACATACATTCAATTTATGGTTTGATTTAGTCGAATGATTTGAAGTAGACGACTATAGAATTCAGCTTACACCTGATCATGAATGATGAAAATAAGGGCAATATCATATATGGTTATTTTAAAATAGAGTAATGATATTTATTAGTAATTTTAATAAACAATGATAAAATACACATATATCCACACTAAAAATAAAGCATCGATAAATGCGTATATTATATGTTATTTTCGCTAGCAATGATAAATTATTCGTTTATTAGAACTTCATATAATGAAAATAAATACTAGTAGAAAATGAATATAAATTTCCAAATTTAGAAATTACAATAAATTACTAATTATAGAAAATTTAATATTAAATATTATTTTATAAAAAAAATTAATTACAAAACTATTAATAGTAATAAAACAATATTGTATATATTAAATGTATTAATAAATGTTACGACATTATGATAAATGTATTAATATTATGGTAATTGAATAAATAATATTAATAATGTAAGTCACAAAAATATTAAAAATTAATAAATTATATATATTGAAAAAATTAGATGAATAAATATTAAGATAAAATGAATAAATACTGAAAATTCATTTAAATTAAAATGATTAAAAATTAATTTATAATTAATGTATAATAAATAATAAATTTATAATGATTTACATAAAAAAATAGTATAATATAAATTAAAAAATTTTAATTATGTAGATTATGAACATTTTAATAATGTCAAATAATAATAATTAAATAAGTATAAAAATATTAAAAAAGAAAAAATTACGAAAATATTAAACGAATAAATATTAAAAAGGAATAAATTATAGTTATATTAAAATTCTATAATTATTAAAACCAAATATATAATGATAAATTAATAATTATTAAAATTAAATATAATTTAATAATTAAAAATTAATAAATTTTATGAAATTTAAAAAATAAATGAATAATTTTATTTTTAGAAATTAATAAAATACTTAGAAATGAATAAGCATTACATTAAAAAGGAATGATAATTAATAATTAAATTTAAAAACATGAGATTTATAAAGAAGTGTTGATTGTTAATTAAAAAATAATTATTGTATGATGATTAAAATAAAAATAGGTTAAAATAAAAAACAATTAATAATAATTATATACATTACATTCATATTAAAGGAGATGAATGTTTATATTGACAAATATTTTAATAACTATCAAATTCAATATATTAAAAAATATATTAAATGAATAAATATTATAAATAAATAAGTATTAGAAAATATAAAAAATGAGGAATTATTAAACAAGAATGGATAATATTAAATGAATAAGTAGGCATATACATTACATACATACACATACACAAATACATATGCTTAGACATAAACGTACACGTCCATACACCTACACATACACATACACATACACATACACATACAGCCACATACATATACACATAGACAAACACATACACACGTGCATACATATACACTTACACATACACATACTCATAAACATACACATACATAGTCACATACACATACCCATACCCATACAAATACACAAACACATACACAAAAACCTAAACACACACTCTCGTACTCATACTCATACACATACAATAAATACTAATTATATTCATTACATTCATATTAAAGGAGATGAATATTTATATTAATAAATATTTAAATAAATATCAAAATTCAATATATTAAAAAAAATATTACATGAATAAAAATTATAAATAAATAAGTATTAGAAAATATTAAAAATGATGAATTATTAAAAATGAATGGATAATTTTAAATGAATAAGTAGGCATATACATTACATACATACACATACACAAATACATATGCTTATACATAAACATACATGTCCATACACATACACATACACATACACATACACATACACATACACATACACATACACATACACATACACAGACACATATACAAACACATACACATACACATACACATACACATACACATACACATACACATACACATACACAGACACATACACATACACAGACACATACACAGACACATACACAGACACACACACATACACATACACATACACATACACATACACATACACATACACATACACATACACACACACACACACATACACATACACATACACATACACATACTCTTACACACACACATACACATACACATACACAAACACATACACATACACATACACATACACATACACATACACATACACATACACATACACATACACATACACATACACATACACATACACATACACATACACAGACACATACACATACACATACACATACACATACACATACACATAGAAATACACATACACATACACATACACATACACATATACATCCACATACACATACACATGGACAAACACATACACACGCACATATAAATACAATTACACATACACATACTCATAAACATACACATACACAGTCACATACACATACCCATACACATACACACACATAGACACATAAATAGACACACACATACTCATACTCATACACATACACATACACATACACATAAATATAAAAATACACATAAATACACATACACACATGAACACACATGTATTCACATACACACAGATACAGTTACATATATATATATACGCTTTCATACACATACATATGTTTACATAAACATACTATATACAAATAAATATACATATTCAGATTAACATGTACATTCATATACATAAAAACACATGCATACACATACACACACAAATATGCCAATATATAAACACATACATGCACATATATCCACTTACATACATATACACATACATATACACATATACATACACATTAATACATACACATATAAATGTCCATTCATATGAACACATACATTTACACACGTACACATAAACATAAATATACACAACAATACATCTATATAAAAATCCACACACACAACCCATATATACACGTACACTAACAATGCATATATATATATATATATAAACTCATACACACACACAAATACAATCATACACATACATTAAAATACAAACACACACATACAAATACATAACAATATTTATATTTATAAGTGGAATTATTTAATATGAATATAACTTTATAAATTCAAATATCAATTATATTTAAATAAATAAATATTAAATTATCTATTTATATAATTTATTACCCCCATGGGAAGGAGGTGAATGGAAGTGGTGTAGGTGTCCAAGCCTGAGGTTTCGGGTTTGAGTCACATTATATTAATGCCAATTATTTATCTGGATGTTTCTCTAATTTCCTCGTATACCCTATAGGAGAAACTAGATAACCCCATAGGACCCCACGATGTTGGTGGATAGTTGGGGAACATGAACCACCTGGAACAATGGATGAACCCATGAGAAGCGATGGTTTCCTTGGGTTAAAATCACAGCCATACTACCGCATTTTCACCACCGGGGACGGGAGGGAAGTGGTTGCGGTGTAGGAGATGAAGCCTATGGTTCTAGGTTTTATTCCTCTTAGCACCATGCCTAAGGATTAAATGGATGTTTTTTCAATTTCCTTGTACACCATGTAAGGTTAACTGGCCGACCCCCCATGACCCACTAATGTAAGGGGATAACAAAGATATGTGAACTACTTGGATCGAGGGATCCACCAATTGGAAGTAAAGGTTTCCAAAGCTTCAAATGGCAGCTTTGAAGCCACATTTTTCCCCATGGGGTGGCCTAGTGGTTAGGGTTGAGGGATTTGGCCATCATGTTTTGTGTCCGACTCCCAATGGTTGCAGGTTTGTCAAAATATAATTTCATTCTGTGTGATATAATGCCTCTAAAGTGCTGGCTAGCCTAGGGAGGCCTATTTTACCTAGTCAGGCTATGCATAGCATTCAATACCTAGGGCCTGGTACACCCACAATGGAATGGGATATGCTTGGAAGATTAGTAAATGTGTAATTCAGCTAGGGTTTTTTGTATGCAATATTAAATTAAATACAACAAAATTATTTATATATAAATTTTGTAAATATTTTATATAAATATTTATTTTTGTATTAATGTAAATTAGAATATATATATATATATAAATAAATATGAAAAAAATATTGACAATATATTCTTTCTATTTTTATATAATTATATAATCATTTTTTATACTATGATTACATATATATATACTTATTATTATATATATATATATATATATATTATTTACGGTGCCCTATATTAGTGTTTTTAATCATATTTAATGTGTGTATTTTACCACTGATAAAAAAATCACTGATAAATAGTAATATTCAATCATTTTTTAGTGATGATAGAGGTAACAGTTATTTTTACTTTTAGTTGGTCGATATAAAAGTACCTTATTATCAATTTCTTTAGTGTTGATAATGGTCAGTGCATAAAAAATTAGAATCTATGGTAGTGTTACAATATTATCTCATATTGTAATAGTTGGAATGCATTTTGTTATAAATTAAATTGTTTTATTTATTGAATAGTTTTAGTTTTATTTTATTATAAAATATTTTGGTAGCTCGGTGCGTATTATTTTATCAATATTTATGCTTCCAAAGGGAGTATATTTTTGAATTTTATCTTGGTACAGTTATAGTCTCATGCATTTGATCATTTTCGATATTCACTTTTAAACATCCATCAATATGTTATCTCAACATGGAATAAATATGATCCTTCATCATTTCATTGTGGGTGATGTTAGCCCTTGATTGTAATGATTCAATGGTTATAGGGTTGTGTTTTCCTATATTATTATCTATTTAGTGTTTACCCAATATCCATGTTACTATCATGACATCCACTCTATGATTTCCTCATGCCCTGGGGTTGTTTTGTACATTTTTACATGATTGAGTCTTTATCGAAGTTGCCTTTGTGTACATGCCTTCATTATTATTGTGCCTCATGACACCCAGTTTATTCTGAAAAATTATATGACATGACACATTATAAGGAAATTAATTTTCTATGGTGTTTGATTAAAGTTTTGTGGAAATTATTTTGACATATATGGTTCTAATTTTTATATTATGGAATCAGTAAGAGGAAAAGGAGAGATGGTAGAATTCTTCAAGCTCGATAGTTCAATGGTGTATAACCACTTTCAGTGATCCTTTATAGTGGAGAGCTTTATCATTTTTGAAATAGGTGGAGAATGCAGATGACATGTTGGGGTTTCCTTTGATATCTATAGATTCAATAATGTTACATAGGTGTATATTACTCGATTCTTGATGATATAAACCCCCTCATGCATTCCATTTTGATTCACATGTAATGTCTTTGTAAATTATTTTTAAGACTCTTATTATTTATATGTTGTCTTCATCCATATTTTATACGAGTAGATTCCATATCATTAGTTTCAAATCAACATTATTCAGTGATCTATAAGAAATTGATCATTGGATATTTTCTCTACTCCCACAAATGTAATTTTTTATTTTTAACATGTCTACAAATTATCATTCATAATAAAGATCTATGAAGTAACAATATTTTCATTCATGGAGTACCAATGAATCTAAATAAATTAAAACTCTTGTGTTATATTAATTTATTTTCATGTTTCATGATATTAAATTCTTATTTCCATTCCTTATATTTGTTTCCATCTTATATATTATTACTTTGAGTTCATCTCTTAATGTTTTATTATAATGAATAAATGATTTTATTAAAATAAATTTTAAAACCTAAATATAGTGTTATATCATGTTTTAATATATATACTACTATAAAAAGGACCATTAGTTATTTAATAAATTATTTTATAGTAAATAAAATTTATTATTTTTCCTTTACCTTTTCAATTTTTTTTACAAAAGTGACCTTTAAATTTGTATATTTATATTATCATTAAAAATGTTCTCAGAAATATCTATTCCATGTGAAAAAATCATTAAGAGTTATGATCATTATTTGGTAGATAGATTATAATTTATATTTTAAAATGTTTTTCAAAGTAAAATTAGATAATAATGATTTTAAAATATAAATTTGGGTATTTTCTGGTATTGTTCAATGTGATTTACCCAATGATATTAAAAGGGTATTTTACATATATGAAAACATCTTTAATGATTATAATTTTAAAATGGGGATCTGTTCATACACTACCTCCAAATTAATTCTATGTATGGATTATGAAATATTATAGGGAAGTTATCATGAAACCAATATCATTTTCATTGTTTAAATAAGTGATTTAAAAATAGGAATGTTTTCATGTTATCGTGGAGTACCTACGAATTAATATTATTATGTGATAGGTTTGATTTCTTATAATCCTATAATATATTTGAAATGTTCATATCTCATGTGTTCAGAATTGTACAAGTGTGGTAATCCCAATACCAATGGTAGATATGTTGTATTCCCAAGGCCATGTGTACATGGAAATATTATCCCAAACCCAAGCGTATAAGAGAGGATTACCTCCAGAACAGGGGTATATGAGTGGGTATCCCAATACCAAATATAAGAGAGAGTATTATACCATGACCAAGGGTACATAGGATAATTATCACTTTCCCAAGGGTATAGATGAAAATTATCCCAATCTCAAGGGAACGTCGAGGGATTATCCGAAGTCTAAGGGTACACAACTGAAATATCCCTATCCCATGAGGGTAAATGGGTTACAATATCATTCCAAGAGGGTTCATGTGTTATTATCTAAATATAAATATGTTTTCATTGTTATGTATCCATTCCTTCCCCAGTAGGTTATTATTTCATATTATATCTCTTGTGTCACACTTCTATGTTATATACTAATATTATCCTATTATGGATCATGAGTAAATTCTTATGGTTTTTTTCACTCTTATAACAAGGTATAAGTTTGATTATTTGAGACTACATGTTATTTTATTTTCCCTTGATGAAAAATATTATTATTTCATATTCATTATTTGAAGATATTTCTCCCACACACATGTTTTATCACAAGCTTGTTATATGTTCCATGATTAATGTTTTTTGAGATTTTCCCATACTATGAATTTGATTTCAGCCAATTCTTATGTTTCTATTCCATAGTTTATGAAGATTAATATAACTTTTAAGAACTATATACTGGAGGAAAATGTGGTTATATTATGGAAAAATATTCATAAGCATTGTAAAATAAGTAGATTATGTAGCCAATACTCAAATAAAATAAACCTAATGTTCTTGGGATTGTGTGAATATATGTGAGGTAAAAAGTTTAACTTATAGAAATTATGTAAAAAGATATGTATAGAATGTTTCTTAAATTTTTTTATGAAATACAGTTTGTAAATAGTGTGTTTTTAGATCTAGACTAGGGAATCTTTTTCCTGATGGCCCTGAGGAAGTTTTTTATCTATTTGTAAGAGAGTTCACATGATAAAATCATTGTAGGGCTTCAATGGATTGTCTCTAGAATTCCATATTCATAAATAATTAAAATATCTATGCTATGGTTAGATAATGACATTAATGAATATTTATAGAAATAGGGTTAGCGAATAAATAATTACACATATGAAGTTATTATTTTAATAATACCTGCTGAAACCAACATCTAAATATTAAAAATATTATTATTATTTTCCATTCACACACTATAATTATAAATAAATAAATTGTATTTTATTTTATAATAATTTTATATTTATTCAAATAACATTTAATATGTAATTTACATCATACTGTACAACAAATTTTTAAAATACTCCTTAATATATATTGAACCTTGAATAATGAATTTTTATTCAAATAAATTAATATAACTACATTATTCCCTAATAAATATATAAATAAAAAATTCAATAAAATAGAGAATGAATATTTATTAAATATTAAACACATATTTATATTCAGTCGAATAACTATAGACTAAATATTTTTGATCTGATATATATGAAAAATTATTGAACTATATATAAGAACAAAATTTATCTAACATGCTAAATATATATATAATTTGAATTAGGATCATAATAGACTTATTTTGTGACCATATAGTCTTAATTCTCATTGGAATTATGTATTACTACCTGTATTCCAATGTTATAATCCTGATACATGTTATGACACTCATTTGGAATGACATTAAATGATATAATGATTATAAAAACCTTTGATTGGACACTAGAAAATATGATCCCCTTACCTCAATATCTCTAATCAAGTAGTTTTCATTCTGGTTTCATCAACATATTTTCTCAAATAATATTTCTTTGAATTTATAAAATTAAACTATTAAATATGATTTCATATTCATGGGACTAATTGGGTTCCTTCATTCCGATAAAATATATTGAGATATAAACTTATATTAAAATAAAAGAAGTTGTAAATCTTTATCCATGTTATTAATTAATTTAATATCAATAATGATGCATCCAACATACTGAAAATCACAATTAATATTTGAAATTATAGTTTATAGAAATTAATAAAAAGTGTGTGACTCATGTTTTGAGATAATAAGATCTTAATATCTTATGATCGTTACACACATTCATATATGGGAACATCTAATGACACATTGAAATGTGGATTTCATAATAATATGATATGTTACCATAATATTCATTTCATATTGATTACCAAGGTCAGACTTCATAATATGAAGTGTCAATATATTATTACCCCCTACAACTAATAGTATATATCATTTTTTCAATTTGATGATATCATTCAACCATAGAATAAATATTTAAGAGTATCATCATAATACTTAAGTATTCTCATCATAGTATGGAACAATTATGATATTTTAGTGATATATGTATCCTTAGTATATTATCACATATAATTTTATGCAAGACAACTACCATGACATAATAAGTACATTATTAATATTAAATAATCATGAATATTGGACCTCATAAAGCACATATTTCTTGTTTATAAGGTGCTAAATCCCATACTAACAACATAAAAATTCGACTTTTAATTTTATTAGGATGATAGAAAACAAATTATTAATGTTTTGAAACTCTAAACCTGTCTAATTTGATCATAACTATGGGAATGAACCTAGATTAAAATTAAATTAATTGAAACCCTTATTTAAATAATTTCTGATATTTATGAGTTGAAGACGCATCAATCTAAATTGTGTTCTACATGAACTAACCAAAAAAACTATTTGAATGTCTTTATAGTCCTTAAAAAATGTATATGAGTGGGTAAATACCAATAAAATGAAATATATTTTCAATAAAATCAAAAAATATGTTAAATTGCCTTATATTGATTTAAATTCAGAGTAAAACTATATTTGAATTTTATATGACATGTATCAGTAGAAAAATTTCCAATTAGATATATGACATGCTTGGATGGTATGAATAAGTAGTTTTAAGGACATTATAGGCTTTGAAAACACATGTCACAATATAAAAACCATGAAATTGACTTCAAATTTCTATAAAACAATAGGGAAAATCATATATTTATTTTTAATGTTTAATAAATAAAACTGTTTCAATATGATTTTTAATTTTTTCAGGAAGATATAACCTATGTTTTAGTGGTTTATAACATAGAAACATGAGTCTAATTGTAAAAACAAAGAAAATGACCTCATTTTGAAGTGAAATCATAGAAAATATATCCTAGATATATTTTTTATGTTGTAGAGAAAAAATGATAAGGTCCCTTCCTTAAAACATTACATGATATTGATTTTTTTAAAAGAATTCATTTTATTACATTCCCGATGTCCTTTTAATTTCAATGGTTTATAAAATTCGATAATAAAAATAAAAAACCCCACATTTTATTATGTGTACACTACCACTTAGTAACAATTTTTACAACCATATAAAAATTTAAATATGAAACACGTTTTCATTTCATGAGAAATAATAATGACTTCCATCATGATTTCATAATTGTTACTACTCTTCCATAAACCCCGTGAAAAATTGAAAATATGGGATGAGAACAAACATAATAGTATGGGATATGAGAGATAGAAATATGTTATTCAATTTTGAAACATGGGAAGTAATAAATGTTTTACTTTTTTTCACCTATATCTTTGAGTGTATATGGTAAATAATATAAATATTTAAAAAAAATTCTAAAAATAAATCCTTTATATATTATTAGAAGAAAATCAAAACCCTTATATGAATTCTATATATTAATATTATAAACCCATGTTAAATCGTTTTACAAATAATTGCATCCCAAATCTATAGTATAAAACTACATGGGTAACTACCTCTCTCTTTCCATTGATGATAGGGAACATTACCCAATTAATTTAAATTCTATATAGGGCTCACCCATCATATATTATGTATTGGGATCACTAGTATTATAATTTATATCAATCTCCACCATTATCATATAATATTCTAAAGTACTATATCAAGAAAAAATCATTTTAGTATATAATTTTTCATCATCAATACCATGGAAAACTCGTTGGAACCATAAGTAAAACACCTTAAGTTATATCATAAATATTAGAAATTCATTTATTGTCCCTACGTTTTTAAAATTTCTTTTTAAAAATTCTGAAATTAGTGAGAAAATTATTTTCGTTAAAAATAAACATGTGTATTTCAGAAGAACATTTATAATGAATAATGACTATGATAGTGGAAAAAATCAATCAAAATGTAAACATTAAAAAATATTCCTTTTATCTTCATTTAAAATAAGTCATTATTGACCCATATGAAAAATACTGAAAAGGATCCTCTATAAAACATTTTGATTAAATTGAAATATTGTTAAATATGAAATTTACCAATATTTAAATAATAAATAATAAAATTAATGAAATATTTAGAAGAACATAGATAATTATGAGAAAGTGTAACACCCTGCCCCTACCTCATATTCTTGAGGAGGTGGTGAGGGTTACTTTTCCGTATGCAATGTTCCCAAGGCAACAATGGCTGGAAAAAATGCCGAGGGATCCGAGAATAATTAGGGAATGATTTGACCTTAAGACAGAACCAACCAAATAAAACAAAAATATATGATTCTTGTCAACAAGACCAAACTCATACATTACCAAAGACAACCAGATAATCCATAATGATCTCAGATGCCAACAAAACCCAATACAACATCCGAGTACAATGAGGAAGACTCAACAGGAAACACAATGATCTATGACTCCACCATAGCTCCCCAACATGCTCCAAGCTCCAAGCTTTACCAAGACATCACAACGCACCACTAAAGGAGGTTGATGCCTTACCCTTACCCACATCATGGTACAAGACATCTGCATTGACACCATAGTGCCAAAGCAGGGGGGTGAGTACTAAAACTCAGTAAGATTTCCCCAAATGGATTCCCTATACACGCCACTAAGATAAATCCATTAGCACATTAATATAAAACAATTTATATAAAATAATCAAAAGTAAAACCATTTAAATAAGACAAACATGCCCTTACCAATCCATCACACCCAAACCAAGAAACCAAGGGAAAACCAAACAGACATTCCATGTTCCATTTCATCATTTACACACTAACACCACCATTTCCACTTGGAATGCAATTCACAACAAAACAACCATAAAGGTGGATATTTCGTCCAACCTGTTTCTTTCATTCACAATTAGTGGCTCTTCCCGTCCACTTATCTTTAGATGGTTGCCCTTCCATCCACTATCCACCCCCTTTTTATAGTGGTACTTCTCACCACTTCCACACAACATTCCAAACAAGCCAAACAAAGCACAAACCCACCATGGTCATAACATCAAGTTATGAACCAATTTTCATTGCAAATCAATCCACTTCAATATATCACCCATTTATTGAAAATAATATTCCTTTCCAAAACCCCATTTCAATAAAACAACAACTTCTTATTGAAATTTTTTTTTATAACCCATTTCCTTGACCCTAATCCCTGCAACAAATTTTGAAATCTCCATTTTAAAATTCAACAACAAGAACATACAACCATAAAACCCCTTTTTCCTCAAAAACCCGCAAATGGATTTCCAACCAACATTCACATGAAAACAAAATTAATTTAAAGCACAACAAATTAATTGTAACCAAAATCATTAGCTCTAACCCAGTGAAGTTGATAGGGAAGAAACCTACCTTTAGGGTTCCGACGAACTCGACCCACAACCAACCGCACCTCAAATATGGTGAACGCACCACCAAAACCTCTCAATATCCCCTTACATGACATCCAAAAGCCTTAAAATAATCATAGAAGTTTCCAAAACCATATATCAACAAAAAACTTGTTTATATCTAGAAAACCAAGAAAGGGAGAGGAGTAGAACTAGATATAAACCAAAAGAAACCATTAGAGAAGACTTACCTGGGAGAAACCACATTCGAATCACATAGAAACATATTCAAAACCCTTCCTAAATGAGTGGGAACAAACCTACATCCCATTAGAACTAAAGAACCCGAGTGTTCCATGAGTGGGAGTATGTTTGGAGAGAAATGAGGAATGTATGAGGGAGCTCGGAACATAAATCCTATTTTTTATGTGGCCGCACGGTTAGCCCGCAAGGTTTGGCTAATCATGCAATAACTGTGTGCATGCTACTTCATTGAGATCAAGGGTCTTGATGGTTTGGAAAACCGTGCATAGGTCATGCAAAGCCTACTATCTCCCTTGCACGGTTTCCTAGAGAGTCCACACGGTTTCCACTAACCGTGCTCAAACTGTGTACCCCTTTAAAAGCCTCCAAAGTCATCCAAAATAATTCCAAACTCTCCCAAACTCTTTCTAAGTCATCCCATGCAATTTAAAAACATCAAAATGAATAAAAAAGGCCACAAATCTCAAACTCGGTGTATTATATTCTCCCCACCATTGGAATTTCTGTCCTCGGAAAATAGTGAACCCTCCCTTTACCGAAAGAGCTCGGGCCACTACTCGATCATATCTTTCTCCTCCTCCCAAGTCTCTTCTTGAATCTGAACATGTTTGCCAAAAAAACCGAATGAAACTGATGTTATAACCATGAAAGTCATTCTCTTGGCTATCCATTACCTGCATTGAAACATGCACCAACGAAGCATCATGTTCTAGCTCAACATGATCCCATCGAATCACATGGTCACGATTCTAATGAAACTTTTTCAAATGCAACACATGAAACACATTGTGCACCGCACTAAACCATGGTGGAAAAGACAAATGATAAGACACCTCCCAAACCCGCTCATGAATCTCAAAAGGCACAATATACCTCGGAGATAACTTTCCCTACTTCTCAAACCGACGATGTCCCAACCTAGGAGAGATCCTCAAGAACACATGATCACTCACCTCAAACGACAACGGCCATCGATGATGATCTGCATATGATTTACAACGACCTTGAGCCATCTCCATTCTCTTTCTGATCAACTTGATCTTCTCCATAGTCTCCCGAACATGGCTTGGTCCAACTATCGAGGACTCGCCCGTTTCTACCCAACATAGTGGAGAACGACACGACCGCCCATTCAACGCTTCAAACGGAGCAATCTATATGGATGCTTAATAACTGTTATTGTACGAGAACTCAACCAATGAAAAGTGCTCCTCCCACGAGCCACCAAAATACAAAACACAAGATCGCAACATATCCTCCAATGTTTGTATCATCCTCTCGGATAGACCATCCATCTGTAGGTGATACATTGTACTCATAGTCAATTGTTTCCCAAGGGCATGCTTTAAGGATTTACAGAACTGAGATGTAAGCCTCAGATCTATATCTGATACAATCGACACTGAAATAACATGCCATTTTACCACCTCTCAGATATAGATTTTGGACAGATCCTTGACAGTTGAGATTCATGAATTGTAATGAAATAGGCTGACTTCGTTAGCTGATCTACTACCGCCCAAATGGTATCGTGCTTTCTGAATATTAATGGGAGACCGGTGACAAAATCCATCGCTCTATGCTCCCAAAACCAAATAGGGATTGTTAAAGACTGCAACATTCTTGCTGTCCTCTGATGCTCTGCCTTGACCTTCTGACAAGTCAAGCATCTTGAAATAATCTCAGCCACTATTCTTTTCATACAAGCCCCAAGAACTGCGCTTTCAACGCTTTATACATTTTCTGAATTCAAGGATGAACAACCCACCTGGAATGATTATATCCCTTACAATATCTTTCTGAAAAGAAAACGGTACCACCATCCGATTCCGAAAACACAAATCTGAATCTTCATTTAGTTGCCAACCCTCAATGGTCTCCCCACCATTAAGTCTAGTCCCCATGGTCACACACTCATAATCTGATATATGTGCCTCTCTAACTAGGACAACCATGTCAGGAATCAACAAAACAGGAAAGTAGACCACTCTGTCACCCTGGTCCTCACATTCCAACTGCAACTTTTCTGATGCATGTTTCACCACCTGAGCATATGATTTTCTACTTAAGGCATCTGCCACTGAATTTCCCATACCTGGTGTGTATTGCAAGTCAAAATCAAAAATCTAGAGATATTACATCCACCTAATTTTCTTCATGTTCAAATACCTTTGTGAGAAAATATGCTTCATGCTCTTATGATCTGTATATACCGTGAATTTCTCACCGAAGAGATAATGACTCCATACATTCAAAGCCTGGACCATTGCTCCTAACTCTAAATCATGAATTTGGTAATTATTCTCATGCACTCTCAACTGTCGTGAGCCATATGAAACCACTTGATTTATTTGCATGAGAACGCACCCCAACCCTGATCCTGATGTATCGCAATACACCATGTACCCTTTTCATGGTTCTGGATAAACCAAGATTGGTGCTAATGTAAGACGACCCTTTAGCTCTTAGAAACACTGCTGAAACTATTCATTCCACTGGAATAGAACTTTATTCCTTTTTAAAGATGTAATTTGTGAAGCCATAGTTGAAAAATCACGAAACAAACGTCGATAATACCCAGCGAGACCAAGGAAACTTCTTATCTCAAACACATTATTTTGCGGTTGCCACAAAATAACATCCTCTATATTTTCTTGAACCACTGAAACACCCCTTTCATAAATCACATGGCCAATAAAGAAATCATCATGTATCCAAAAGTCTCACTTTGACAATTTGGAATACAAGTGATGATCCCTCAAGATCCATAGCACTATCACAAAGTGCTTCTCATGCTCCACCCATGTCATTGAATACACCATAATATCAATCAAAAACACCACCAAAAATGAATCTAGATATCTCTGAAATAACCTGTTCATCAATTCCATAAACATTGCTGGTGCATTCATTATACCAAAGGTAAAAACAACATATTCATAATGGCCATATCTACTTAAGAAAGATGTTTTAGGAATATAGTCTTTCCTCACCCTCAATTAATGATATGCAGACCTCAGGCCAATCTTATAGAACCACTGGGCTCCCCTCAACTGGTCGAACAAATCATCAATTCATGGAAGTGGATATCTATTATTTATCGTAACTTGGTTATGTATATGATAATCAATACATAGACTCAAAGTTCTATCTGCCTTTTTTACAAATAACACCGACACTTCCCACAAGGACATTCTAGGATGGATAAACCCATTGTTTTCTAACTCATCCAACTGGACATTCAATTCCCGCAAATCATCTGGTGCCATCTGATAATACAGAAGTGATATAGGACCGGTCCTCGGAAGGAGATCAATTGTAAACTCGACTTCACTAATGGGAGGTAACCCAGTGAATTCATTAGGAAAAACATCCATGAAAGGATCTATAACTACTAGAAGAACACTCTGATCAACACCCTTCACCGATTCCAATGACAATACCTCCAACAGATATGATAACGTATCCAGTACTGGTGCCAAAGAACCCGTTGATCCCAGCCCTTTATGCCTCTCTCCTCTAAAGAGATTTCTAACACCATCGTGTGTCATAAAAGTCACTGTTCGCAGATCACAATCAATGAGGGCCTTAAATGCCACTAGACAATCCATTCCCAGGATTACAACATACCCAACCATCTCATGCACTGAGAAATCCCACCTTAGTTCAACCTCGCCCACAATGATACAACATGCTCTACACAAGAAGGCTTGACACTCTCTTTGACCCAGAGGAGTTTGAATTTTCAAAACAGAGGGAATCATTTCTAACCATAAACCCAGCAAATCAACCATATGTACATCAATAGAAGAGTGTGAAACATCCGTATTAAAAAACATTTGCATCAAGGTAGAATTTAAAAGAATACTACCTCGCATAGTGGATAGTCTCGACTGATCATCCACCACAACCTGTTCAGCTCCAAACACATTTTTTCTTTCCACGCTCTACTATTTATTGCTCTTTTGAGGCGTTGTGGTATTCCAATAATTACCATGACCCAATTTACTCTGCTGTAGAGGGGTATACTATTGCCCCCGTCCTGTCAAATCATGCAACCTCTGCGATCCCTGAGGAGTATCACTCGCATCCGACCTTGGAGCATTCTGACAATAATGATGCAGATGCCACATTTCATACAATTATGACCCTCTCGAGGTTCTGTCGTATAATCCATCTTGATGTGGATCATCGAACCACACTGAAATCATCCGGGTTTTCTCTGGGAATTCAGAGGAAAATTCACCGATCCTATAATCAGATTATGTGCCATACTCCCGCCCTATGAGTAATTTTCCCTCCTACTCTTGAACCGAGTGTTAGCATTCCCACTATTACCAATGGGTACTACCATGCTTCTTCCACCTGAAGCACCCAACAGATCTCACTCAACCACCGAGGCTCTATTCACCACCTCGGTGTAATCATCTATACAGAGCACTGCTATCTTTGAATGGATTTATTGCCTTAACCATGCCTCAATGATTATTTCCTTAAAAGAGGTACTACCCGACATCTCGGGTGCAAACCACACTAAGTTCATAAACATAGCTGTATACTCCGTCACAGACATAAGCTCTTGCTTAAAACTGAAGAAATAAATTGTACGCTGAATTCTAAACATATGTGGGTAGAATTGTTTGTTAAACAAATCCACAATGCCTTCCCACATCACACCTTGGTCCAACCCCACATGGACTACCAACTCCCACCAATGAAGGGAATGATCTTCCAACATATACATTGAATACTTCACATTCCTCTCTACCAGTGTTCCCAAGAACTCAATGATCTTTTTCATTCTATTCAGCCATACTTCTTCCCTTTCTGGCTCTAAATCACCCCTGAAGATTGGTGGATTCATCTTTTGAATCTTAAATGCATGATCCAAATGCCTTGGTTCATTCACTTTATTTCTTCATCGCACAGCTTGGAATGATTGATCTATGCTTTTCACTAACTACTGGTTCACCTGAGGCTCAGGTGCAACCACATTCTCATCAGCCACTTCTGGTTGGTCTCTACGACACCTACCCTGTGACTTTTCAATCAACAGAAAACAAGAAACCACAAGCCTCACTTGTTTAGACATCAATAATTACCATTTAAAATCATAATACACAAAACTATCACAACAAGGATTTCCACAAGTTCAAATTTCCCATGTTTGACCTTTTTTTTGAAAACCAAACAATTTTCAAAATACCACCAGTTTCCATGTTTCAAATACTTCCGTTTTGAAACACAATTCTGATTTTTCAAAATCCACACATTAATATCATACCATAAATCATTATACCCAAATGACATATGCATCCTAGAGGGAATTCATTTCTACCATGCATGCCATTATCTCCTCATTGGGTACACCCATGACAATGAGATATCCAATGCCTATAAGTGTCTCCAAAACACTTATGTACCAAACTCCCTAGTAACTTGAATTTAAGATTAAATGGGTTAGCCATGTCTTTTTATGATATACATTCGAAGTTCCAAAATTCCTACTCCTTGATACCATCCCGACTCAAGGAATATAACACAAAAAATGCCAAATCCAGAACCAATGATCAACACCAATGATCGAACGAATGCTCTCACGTGAAATCCAAGGACCGAAAAAACTGATACCACATGTAACACCCAACCCCTACCTCATTCTCTTAAAGATGAGGTGAGGGTTACTTGGCCTTAAGCGATGTTCTCAAGGTGCCCAAGGCTGTAAATTAATGTCTAGGGCTCCGAGAACAATTCGGGAATGATTTTTCCTTAAGACAGAACAACCCAAACAAACCACAACTATATGATGCATGTAAACAAGACCAAACTCAGACATTACCAAAGAAAACCAGATAATACATAACGATCTCACATTCCAACACAAACCAATGCAATGTCAGAGTACAATACGGAAGAATCAACAAGAAACACCACGAGCCATGACTCCACCATAACTGCGCACCGATCTCCAAGCTCCAAGATCCACCAAGACATCACAATGCACTGTTAAAGGATTTTGATGCCTTACCCTTGCCCACATCATGATACATGACAAATGCAAAGACACCACAGTGCCAAATCTGGGGGTGATTACTAAAACTCAGTAGGATTACCACAAATGACTTCCCTACACATGCCACTAGGATAAAATTGTTGGCACATTTATAAAAAATCAATTTATATAAAATAATCACAAGTAAAACCATTTCCGTAAGAAAAACATGCCCTTACCAAGACATGACACCCAAACCATGAAACCAAGGGAATGCCAAAAAAATATGCCACGAGCCATTTCAACATTTACACAATAGCACCACCATTTTCACTTGAAAAGAAATGCACTCCATAAAAACCATAACGGTGGAGCTTCCGTCCAACCTGTTTCATTCATTCACAATTAGTGCCTCTTCCCATCCACATATTCTTAGATGGTGACCCTTACATCCACTATCCATCCCCTTTTTGTAGTGGTACTTCAAGCCACATCCAAACAAAATTAAAAAAAATCCAAACCAAAGACATAACCCACCATGTTCATAACATAAAGCATTCAACCAATTTCCATTTTATATCAATTCACTTTAATAAATTACCCATTTATTAAATATCATTTTGCATTCCAAAACCCCATTTCAATAAAAACAACCCCATCTTATTGAAAATTATTTTCATAACCCATTTCCTTGACCCCAAGCCAAGAAAAAAAATTAAAATCATCATTTTATAATTTAACAACAAGGACATACAAGCATAAAACCCATGTTCCCTTGAAAAATCCCAAATGGATTTCTGAACAACATTCACATAAAAACACAATTTATTTAAATAAAAAAAAATTAATTATAAAAAAAATCATTATCTCTAACATAGTGGAGTCGAGAGAAAATCCACATAAATTTAGGGTTCCGGGGAACTCAACCAACAACCAACCACACCTCAAATCCGGTGAATGCACCACCGAAACCTCCCTAAATCCCTTTCCCTAACATCCACAAGCCATAAAATTACCATCCAAGGAAACCACAACCCTAGATCTACACACAACAACTGTAGGTCTAGAAAAACATGAAAGGGAGGGGCATAGAATTAGAGAGAAACCAAAAGAAACCATGAGAGATGACTTACCCGGGAGACACCACCTTTGAATAACCTTGAAACCTCTACAAAACCCTTCCAAAAAGAGTGGGGAAGCACCTCCACCACCTAAGAACCAATGAACCCAAGTGATCAACGAGTGGTAGGATGTTTCCAATGAAATAAGGCATGTCCAAGGGAGCCTGGAACATAAACCCTTTTTTATGTGGCCACATGGTTGGCCCGTACGGTTTGGAAAATCGTGCACTAACCATGCGCATGCTACTGCCTTGAGAGAAAGGGTCCACATGGTTTCCACGCATAGTTTGGTAAACTGTTCATAGGCCGTGCAAATCCTACTATCTCCCTTGCACGGTTTCTTGGAGAGTCTACATGGTTTCCACTAACCGTGCTCAAACCATGCACCCCTTTCAAAGCCACCAAACTCCTCAAAAACCATTACAACCTCTCCCAACCTCATCCCAACTCATACCATGAACTTTAAACACATCAAAATGCATAAAAAAGGCCACATACCTCATACCGGGGGTACTAAAAAAAGAGTTAACAAAATTAACCATCATTTTAAAAGAACATACCTTACCTTATGTCTAATCATACTTCATTTTTTGTTTACAATTGAAATATAAAATATATATTTATATATATTATTTTATTACTAGATTAAAATCATATTTATAATTTAAATAATAATAATTATTACTTATATTTAATTTATTTCCATTTTATATTTTTTAAGTATAATTTTTAAATTTATGTCGAATGTTCTGGGGTCGTTCTGCTTATAAAATCAAAACAAAAATGGTGTGGTGACCTTAGTCAATGGAATTATGCATCAATTATCTCAATAATTATAAAAAATTTTATTAATCATATTTATAAATAGTATAAAATTTTAAAACCAACCATGTAAGGATGTCTTCAAATATGGTACACATCATTTATTAGAGGTTGTAGTTTGTACGTACAAATGAACATCATTTTTATTTTTATAATGGGTTGAAATGAAATAAAGTATATGATATTTTAATTTTATATAATAATAAACAAGTTAAAAATGTCACATTTAGTCATGATATACATTATTATTACCAAAATCATAATTTGAAAATGATAAATGAATCAAATTACATTGTGGAGGTGGAATTCCACACATATGCATGAAGTACATTATCATTTTTAATTGGAAAAATGAAAGGAAAATATATAATATAACTTACTAATAAAATCATATTTATGTTTAGAATATAATATATTAATATTTTTACTTAATTTAAACTTTCCATAGAATTCATTGATGAATAACGAAACACCTTACTTCCTAGAGGTCGTAGTCCACATATATGCAAAATCGATGTATCCATTTTCTATAATATATAAAATGAAATGAAAAATAGTTATACCATAACATAAGAAAATTATTATATGATAAATACGTAGGTTATTATTTCAAACTGTTAAATAGTGTTTTGAAGGTTGTAAGAATTTTTTAAAAAAATACTCATTTAAGTGTTCTATCTCTTTGCTAGAAAACATCCATAGATTTTTACCTAAAACAATTTAAGATGAAATTTTGATCAAAATAGAACATATCAAAAATCAATATGTAATTTTGGATGGGATTTGGGATTGGATTTGATGAGATAATATTCACGTGAAGTGTGAATAAGAGGAGTGGGGGATTCCTTTTATATGTAATATTGATTATACTCTTGGAATTTTAATATATATTTATTTATTTGAATGTATTACATGAAAAAATTACTCAAAAATTGATTTTTTTTAATGTGGAGATGATATAGTTTGTATAAATGACTATAAAATAGGTTTTAAAATTTTTTATATCATATTACACATTTTTAATTTAATTTTAACATTTTTTATCTTTTTTACTTAGAAGTTGTCTATTTTTACTAATGCTACTATTCATAATAACAAAATAATATTATTAAAATCATAAAAAATTTAGAAATTAAGATTTTGAATATAAATTAAATATTACGAAATTAAATTTTTTAAAGTGGATGAATAAACTTCTAAAATATTCTCAAAAAATGTGAGGAAAAATGGTTTTCCAGAGTAATTTATTTTTCAGTGTAGACAAGTTTTTAAACCAAAATAAAATATACTATTGATTCTAATGAAAATGAATTAATATATTTAAAAAATTAACTAATGAATGTTTCTATTACTGAAAAAATGATATTACTTTTTAAATAATGCATGAAGAAAAATAATTTTCTTAGATATGATTATTTTCAATAATTCATCCCAAAAAAATACATTTTTTTGAAAATTGTAAGAAATTTACAATATGATAAATTTAATTTGATGATATGAAAAAATGATATCCATTTTTAAAAATTATGATTAAAAAATATAAAAATTATGACATTAAATTATACTATATAACAGATAAAAATAAATTTAGTATAAACAAATATATTTTCTTTTTGATTGAAAAATATCATAATATTCTTATAAATAATATACTTATATATAATAAAAATCATAAATATTAAAAAGGCTTGAGATTAATTAACTAATAAGAATACATAGGCTTTTATAATATTTCATACATTTTATAAATTTCATCCTCATAATTTTATTCATTACATAATAAAGTGTTAATCTTTTTCCAACATATTATTTTCTTATTTCCATACCACTCCTTCAACCATATCGGTTTTCCAAAAACACATGAATTTATAAATATTTTTATAATTAAATTCATTCAATAACACATGGTCACTATTATTGAGAATATTATCTAGTTATTCCACATATGAAATACTCACTTCCAACTATACTACCATAGGGATCAAAACATGTTATTCATCTATAGCATATTTCTTTAATAATGAAACATGACACACATCATGTACCTAGTAAATAGTTAGAAGAAATTATAATTGATATGTAACTGATATTTTTTAAAAAAAAAATTACATCCTAATGAACTAGAAAATGAAATTGTTCTATCTACTAAAACACATAACATTTTACCATGAAGATACTTTAAGTAAAACATAACTACCTACCATTAATAAAAAATATTTCCACTAATTATCTACATAAATATTTTTTACTCTGATCATTCATCATTTTACACTAAATCATAATGAACTTTTCAGCCATATCTTACAACAAATATGTTCCCCGCAAATTCTTTTGACTTACTTTATTCCATTAAGCTATAGTCTAAAATTTATTTAAATATTATAACATAAAAGGTTTTATATATATACAATAATGAAAATAGTTATTAGAAGAAAAATAAACTAAATAAATATTTTGTTTCCAAATTCCCTAATAATCAATTGAATAATGTAAAATCATGTCTTCAAAAGTATTAATCATTCACATTGACTACCCTTTATATTGAAGATAAAATGGATTATTGCCATTTAATTTTGAACATAATGACTTCTAAAATAATTTCAAAAAAAATTTAAACCATGGATCACTGTATTATATAATAGAGAAAATAACTCCATATAACATAACTATATCCTTGAGATATAGTTATAATATCCAACCTAAAGACATGATATCTAAAAAAGGTTTCAAATAAGTATATTTAGTCAATATATCAATAAAAGCCCAAATTTAATTATTATACAAAAATATATTTTAAAATCCCACCATGAAATATATAAATAATTTTTCCCATTTTTACTTATGCGCTATAAATGGATTAATCATCCCTTTAGGTAATTTTCATTCATCTTTAACCTATTTCCAATTAAAATATTTCATGGTAAAATTTTCAAAATATATCTTTATTCTATCTCATCAGTAATACTCCTGATGGTTTTTGTACATAATAATACTACCACGATGAACAAAAAAGGGAAAAAAGTGAGACTCACTAAAAAATTATTTTTTTATTGGGAGATAGATGCCACATATATCCATTTCTAAATAAAAAACATTATTTTTCATTTTTTTAATTTCATAAACATAACATTCTATAACAGTTCCAATACTTCTTACAAATTATATTATTCCTTATGAGATTTCATAATTATACATGATAATGATGATTGCACTGATTGTTGAAAAAAAAAAGATGAAATTTTTATATGCACAATTTCTTAACAAAAATTAAAAAAAATCACCTATAAAATGGTCATGTTGATGAATAATAATTGTTAATGATGTATATTATATTCAAATAAAATCATCTACAATATTATTTTCATTTTTTAGATGGTAATGAATATTGAAATAATAATTATTTATTACATCAATCACTCAAATTTTCCTCATGTTCAACTGTTATTTTCATAATATTTACTTTAATGTTTTTTATAATTATTCTTTTAAAATTTGACTTTATATAAATGGTGTTTCTATATTTTCAAATAAAAATACACAACATCTAGGTCCAGATCTAGTGAATTATAATTTAACTCATATGGTTTAAAATTACTTGAATCATATAAAATTACCTAATCACTACTCATTAAAATAAAACCATATCTATAAAAATAATAATATTTTTAGTATACAAATTCCCTATTTCTAGAGAGAAAGGGAAAAATTACATTATTCACCAATCAAATTTTCATAGCTCAGAAACATTCATCGCATCCATTCAACCAAACTAATCAATAAATTTTCAATTTATCTTAGTTATTGGGATATATAACTGTGAAATTTTTTTCAAACCCAATGTTAATAACCCACTAATCAATGAAAAATATGAATATCTATGAAAATTTCTATTCATCGAACACATCAATTTTATTATTTTTAAAATATATTCCATATTTATATATAATAGTATCACAAAATAAAATCAGACGAAAATTATTTTCACATTTACTAAATTTTATATATAACATTATTAAATTGAAGGTTTTAAAAACAATAGATAGGTTTCATTCAAGACATTCATGATTTTTAAAAGATATAAAAAATTTATCAATACACTAAACCCCAAATTTATTCGAATTAATGTTTAAAAATATATTCATAAGATTGATGAATGTATATAAAACATTAGATAATGGGAAGAAAATAACCACACACTCATAATAGCCATATATAATCTGAAACACCATCATTAGAATAATTTCAACCTCAACATTCGTCTCACAATATTCTGGACATGGATCAATCAGAAAAAAGTATTGTTCTCCTTGAAGATGATCAAAACAATCATCGATTATTAGTAAATGATACATTTTTAAATAGATACAATATTCATGGATATGTAATCAATGGAAAGATTAATTTAATAATATTATATTTTTAAAAAATAAAATAGTATAACCCCATGGTGATGTGCTAATATGAATGAAAAATTATCAATAAATTCCTCAAACTCGTTTATCAATTCTAAAAGTTCCACTTGATCTTTTTTATGAGGGGTTTATGAAATTTCATTTTCATAAGTCACTCTGTCAACAGTAAACAATACCTCCCAATTGGAATAAAACAAGGAAAATAATCTAGCAATAAAGCCATATATTCACTCACTAAAATCACATCTATAAATTGAACAGTTTTTTTATTCATTGAAATATGATATATGTGACACTATATTCCACCATTAATCAATTTCTCAGCTTCATGATATGTTATGAATGGTGTGAAATCATTGAATACAAATTTACTTGATCTAAAATCTATCATATCACTTTGAACTAAAATAAAATCCATACCTAAAATAATAGTAAACTCTACTATGGGTAGATCAAAAAGATTTTTCAGATAAATTTTACCACTGATAATAATAAAAATTCTCTTATAAATATTGGGTTTATTAATACCTCATCTAATAGTTTTCACTAAAAGTTATATCTTCTATACAGAAGGTGGTATTCTCATTTTATATAAAAATTTATTTGAAATGATGTAATGAAATGATACTGAGTCAACCAAGGCATCAACAAATATTAATAAACATGTTTCATACCTTCCTCCACAACATTAGATGATCCAACAAAAATTTTAGTTTTAGAAAATTATTTTACCACTTCCATTATTTTCTTTGGATCTTGATGATTTCCACCCTGAGTATCTAACTTAAGTCACAAATTGGAATAATTCTCCAAATAGCTGAAATTAACACAACTCAAAATTTTATGACATTCATGTACCCCATTGAATGATTCACCCTGAATGTTTTCTTTTCACCCAAATACCATATAGCCAAACATACCACACTAGTAACAATTTCTATATTTAATAAAAATTACCTAAAATAATTTTTATGAAAATTATAACTTCTTGGTGACTATGTATAGATTTCTCTATTCAATATTTATCTAATACAATACAACTTAACTATTTCTTACTATTGATTTTACAGGGATCGAAATTATTAAAATGATTAATATCAACATTCTTTTCATAATGAAAAACATTATCATAATGTTTTAATTCAAATGATCCAATTTCCATGATAAATTGGTGTAAATCCAAGTTAGAATCTATTAATTATAGTATAATGATCTTGAATAAAAGTTAGATTGAACCTATATAATCTTATAAAATTTTATTCGTATTCCACTATATAATCCAATAATTTTGTATCAAAAACAATAATTTGTCATCATTGTGAGTTGAATAAAATTTTGGAAATATTTCTCAAATTAATTATTCATAGATGTATCCCATTACATAGAATAACAATATTATCTCCCTCTAGTATTCTTAATCTAGGACTACCAACAACCTTCTACACCATTAAAATGGCAAATATAATCAGTTACCTTTTGATGATCTAAACATCCCATGACATTGAATATATCTTCTAGCCCTATATTATATCCTTCTCCTACCACTAGATATGAGGTTCTAATGAATGATGATGAGAATTTTTTCATAAAATTCCCTATAATTAACATGTTCTATTATAATAAATTACATTTTTCTTTTTTTAATACTGCTTCCATTTATATCATTCATTAACTAATCCATTATTAAAAAACACTACAATGTTCTAATTCTATCTATTCGATATTATTGATTTTGGAAGGATATATTTCTCTTTAAACCTTCATATTTCATGTTTCACGATTCCTGTATGGAAAAACATTATCAATAGTCAAATATTCTATAAAGAAACATGTTATTCTTAATATTCTATATCAGATAATCTTAAGCAAAAGTATAATGTCCCAAGGGAATTGTATGAATATTATCCTAATCTATAATATTATCTGAACCATCTATCTATTACCAATTTTAATGACCATACAACAAAACATTAAATTATATCGAGTTTTGAGATATGAATTCACTTCATTGTAATCCTAAATACCATTTTGGTTGGTTGTTTTAAATAATTACATCATAATAATAACATAACCAACCCACATATTACAATATAGAATCATTCTCCCAGTATCCATTTATCACAAAGTATAAATCTTTTAAAAAGAAATACATTTTATTTTCATGAGTGTTCTTCATAACTTTTACATGGATTTCTTCTTTTTTCTTACTCATCCATAGACACTATGAAAAACATTTGAAATTATATGATAGAAAAAAAATTAAATATGGGATATAAAATAATGAAATTATTTAGTCTATTGAAAACCATTAAAACCCATAAATTGAATACATTTCTCACAATATTCCTTGATAATGTAAAATAATCACCTCCACATGTGGAAAACACATTTTTCTCAAATAGTGCCTCTAAAACTGATAACAAGAAAATTGAATGCCTTTTAGAATTTTTAGATCTTTATATTCATAACATTTTTTCATACATGATATAAATAACTAGATATGTATCAATTCTATAAGAAAAACATCCCATGTTAAATCTGTTAATGCCACATTTTATGATGAGGTACATTACCGATTGAATTAGAGAGGTATATTATACCGACCCATCATATATTCCATATCATGATAAAAAAATTTATAAGTTTTATCAAGATCACCCATCATCATCTATATATATTAATTTTTATTTCATGAACAAAAAATTTTAATCAGTTAAGTTTTTATAAATTCATTTAAAAACTCATTTGAAACCTTATGTTAAACACTTTCAGTAATACAATTATGATAGTAAAAAAGGTTTATTTCAATTTTTTTTGAATAAAAATTCCAAAAATATTTTGGAAAATATTTTCATTAAAAATTACCATGAAAAAATGTAAATTAATTTTTTTGACAAATCATTTTTATGATGATTGGGAAAATGAGTGAATCTGTATGAGCTAAAAAATGTTATTCTTATAGTTTTGTAAAAATGACAAAATTGAACGAGAAGGAAAATATAAAAAATTAACTTTAAAACATTTTGATGAAATTAAATCATAGAAAAAATATAACATTAACAATATTTTAATAATAAAAAAGAACATTATTTAAAAATTTAAATTAACATATATGTTGATGAGAAAGTTCTTAAAATATTCTAATCCTCATTTTTAATGAAAAATATATACCATAAGTCATGTCATGCTTCATATTATCTATAAATCTAGAAAATTCAGTAATTTTTAAACATTATAAAAAAAATCTTGTTAATTTCGTTCATAATATTCTTTATTATTCCATTTATTACCATGTTTAATTTTGTTTATGATATGGTTTAGATCATAATATATTTTGGGGGATCATTTTATTTATAACATCAACACAAAATAAGTGTATTATACATCTCCAAAGAGGATGTGTTTCTATTATATCTAGACTCTTATAAAATTTATATTTATTATATTTTTTACATTATATACACTTTAAAACTAACCATCTATGGTGTTAATAATAAATTAAACACATCATTTCATGGATATGGTAGTCTATACATATTCTTGAATGAAATTATAATTTTTATAATGTGCGTAATTCAAATATAGATATTATTTTATTTTTTTATAATCATAAATATTTTATAAATTTTATATTGATTTATTAGTTTCATCCATATAATAATAATTAAAATGTAAAATTGATAAATGAATCACATCACTTTAGAGAGGTGGTATTCAACACGTATGCACCGACAATGTTATTATTTTTCAATGAATATAAATCTATCAAGAATTGATAATATCATATCTTTATAAAATTATAATTAAAATATTAACATAATATATATTCCTTGGTTCTATCATTTTATCCTAAAACATTATATGATTATAAAAAACTAAACATAACACTTTGTGAAGGTTTTAGTCCACATGTATGCACAAGAATTGTGTCTATTTACCATAATATGGAAAAAGAGATGAAAATTATTGATAACATAAAAATATAAAAATTTTAGTATATATGGTATACATATTTTTTTATCACAACGGTTTGTAGATGTTTTAACAATGTTAAATATGAAACAAAAAAACAAAATATTAATTACTATTAATATTTTTTAGACAAACTCTTTATTTTTATAATTAAAACAATCATTGGAAGGTATTATGATCAAAAATAGAACTCTAAGACTTTTGGAGTGATGCTAATAAGAGATTTGGATATGGATTGGATGATAAAGAATTCTCTATAATTATAGATAAGAGTGAATATGGGATTTCCTTTTATAAGTAAGGTATACAACACAATTATATGTCTTAAAAAGATTCATATATATTAATGTATTACTCAAGAAAAATGATTAAAAAATGAATCATATCCAAATAATATATGATGTAGGGTTTACAATGTACATATAAGTGGATCTAGACTTTTTTTAGGTAATTTTAATCCTTATCACTTTAGTTTTATTTATTTTATCCCATTTTAACTCTTATAATGTCAGATCACATTTTAGATATGTTAGTATTCATAATCAAAAAAAATTGAAGTGGAATAATTAAAAAAAATTAAATTTTTATTCAAATTACTTCTTCAATTTTATCAAAATCAATTTCTAAAACTATAATAAATTAATTTTAAAATGAATCCACAAAACATGATGAAAAAAAAATTTCAGAAATTTTATTTTGAAGTAAAAAAATTATTTTCATACCAAAACAATGTTTAATTTTTATTCCACTAAAATTTATTGGATTATTTTTTATTAGAAATGACTAATTATGTTTTAAAACTTATATAAAATAGAATTTATATTTTAAAATAACTGAAAGGAAAGTCAACTTATTTAAAAATTGATATTTTCTAATATTCACTCAAAACATAATCTTTTCCAAAAAACACCAGGAAATTAATATATCTGTATTTTTTATTTTTTATATATACAATTATATTGTATATTCAATTTTAAATTAAAAAATTTGAAAATTATGATTTTAATTAAATCTATATAACATATGTAGTAAAATATAATTAGACTCAAACTATTTTCTTTTTATATAGTAAAAGAAGATATTATTGTTATAATGAATGTAAATATATAAAATATATTTTTTAATATTAATAATGAAAAAAAATTACTATTAAAATTATATGGGTTGTAAAAAAATTAATCCTACATGAAATGTAATTGGACTAACTGGATAAACATTTTTTAATTATTTGGGAGTTTTAAAATTGAGATTTGGGGAGTATAATTTAAGAACCCAGTTTTTGGCTATAAAGGACTTTGGAATATTTTTTATATTATTCTAGAGCAGCGCCTTCAGACAGCCTGCGATTCCGAGCCCTAGTGTGGCTGGAAAGAAATTTTCAGTGTGTTCACACTGGGAACGCCAAATAAATGGGATAACTCCTAAACGGTGATTCGGATCCGAAGTCTGAGTGTACAGATGGGTCCAGAATTGGGTGTTTACCTTAGGAATGATGTAAAACATGTTGGCGCGGGAAGTTTGGACCCCTCGCATGCTATCAGAGCGTGGAAGAGATAAATTAAATAATTAATTTATTCGTTTAACGGCTTTACTCAGGTATCACTAAAAAGGTTGATCGTATTGGAAAACCGAGGGCACTGTTGAGTTCGGAGCATGTCGTTTACCCTCGGAGGCGTGTAACTTTCGCGGGCGCGAGCCTTCTCTGAGAAATGCCGCCATGGGTGTTTTTGTAATTTAGCAGTTTTAGACGTTAAATTTTATAACATTCTAATGGAGGCACAGATTAAAAATCTGAGACCACCATTGTGCTCGAGAGGTGGTGTTTACTCTCGGGGAGGCATAACCTCGACCCTTTCTAGCAATTTGGACGCGGGTTAATTTGGAGGTTTTATATTAATTAAAATTTTAATAATTTTTCCTTATTTAAACACCCCTTCCCCTTCATCCCCTCTGTAATCCCCTGGCAGAAACCCATCCTCTCCTCTTCCCCCCACCTCCTCCTCCTCCAATAAAGATAGGAGTGGCAGCGGCAAGGCGCGGAACGTGAGGCGATGTTCCGGGATACGCACTCACAGGAAAGAGTTTACGTTTTTCATTTTTATTTATATACCCTTCTTAAAGCTCAATTTATGCATCAAATTACATCCCAATAGTCGAGAAGAGCCCAAAAATCTGTATTACTAGTTCTGAGATTCCAAACGCGTGTTTCCGATTGAAAATCCGATTCCCGACATGTTCGCAAACATCCGGCGATGTTCGCGGGTTTTTGGAGGTCGATTGGGGGTTCCGGTGGGTTTCTGGAACTCCGGGGTGGTGGCAGGTGTCGGTGGGGCACGCTAGAGTGCCGGCGGCGTGAGGCTGAGCAGAGGAGGCCGGGGCGTCGGCAGCGGGCTGAGGTGGAGCGGCGGGCCTTCAGCGGAGGAGGCGGACCGAGCAGCGATAGCGCCAGATGGGGGCGCGGAGCGGGAGGACCAGCCGGCTGTGTCGGCCGGTTGACGCGGCAGCCGGGGTTGTTAAGAGTGACCCCGCTCGGGAGACTGAGACATTCTAGTGGCAGGTCTCCACATGGAAAGCTGCCGACCGGCCAGCGTCGTTGGTTGGAATCCTTAAAAAAATTTGGTTTATAATAATAATAATAATATTCTTATTCTTATTATTATGGAAATGATTTGTAAATCATAAAGCATCCGTACGGTGCCCAATTTGGACACCGTCTATGGAAACACGTCTGTTAAATTAAGACAAATATTTTTAGATGGTCTAAGAAATTATTAATTCCCAAGACAAGGGTCTCAGAGGCGCTACGCGTCTTTAAGTGGTTTGACGTTTTTTTTTTTGGGATCTTGTTTTGGACGGCGCGGACACATCCGAAGCCCGTTTTGAGCGCCATCAGTGGAATTATTACCCTGGCGTCGAGCTGGAGTTTTCTATTGTGGTTTCAAGCATTGAAGCTAGAGTTGAGACGTGGTCCCATGCCCCATCTTTTGAGTTGTACACAGCTTTTTATAACTTTTTAATCGGATGTTCGTTCAGGGCTTGCGTCAAGTCAATGCTGGGTGTTTTTCCGAGGGCATTGCAATGGTGCAATCCCCCCTCTCTAACTCCACATGCTCGTGCGGGTCTCATGAGGACCGTTTCGGGAGTTGACGGTGATTTCCAGCTTTATCAAAGGGTGTCTATTTTGGACAAGTTATTAGTCAAACTTGTGAACTTTTTCAGGCGGATCGAAACAATGTGACTCGTTCATTGTGTTTTGGGACCGAGATGTGGGTCCCATGAAGCACCGCTCATGTATTGTGCACCAGAATGAATCTTTCTCTTCAGATATCCATTACACTCAAGTGATTAGTCTTTTTGATGTGTTTTCTCGAGGGGATCGCAATGGTGCGATGCACCCGACTGTTTTCGGGGATGAGGATCGGGAACACGGGATGTCGTTCGGGCATAAGGAGGTGTTGGTAAATTTTCTATTGGATATCTGTTTGAGGCGAGTAAGAATTCTATCTCGCATGTTTTTCAATGAGTATTACAATGGTGCGATCCGTTTGGATGTATGGAGACTCCTTTGATATCTCATTTAAATGTGGAAGCATGAAAGGTGTACTGGTGGAGGTTCTTCCAACGGTGTTTGTAGAGAACCCTTGGCGTGTGATCGCGTTCACTCTTGGGAGAGTGAGGTAGGTGTTTAAAGAGATGTGGTTGGCTGTACCTCATCCATTGAGGTGGTAGGTTGGAGTTGTTACGTTCCTCCTTCACGTCGACATTGGGTGTCGTGTGCACGATAGCCTTTGGGATGTAATGTGGTATTCTCTGGGAGTATACGGAAACACTTGGAGGTATTTGTGGTTTTTTGTACCTAATAACATTTTTGCGTTCAGTTGGGGTGGACTTGGGGCCACACGTCGTGTGGGACCCATGTGCGTGATGTGTTCTGCTTTGCATACATTTGACATCTCGCGACGTAGAGGGTCCCTTTGTTCTCGTTTTTTGACTAGTAGGGTTGATTTTTCTCCTGGTGATGTTCTCATTTGTTGACCGGCAGGGTTGAGTTTTCCCCGGGTTCTGTTCTCGTTTGGCCGACAGAGATTGTTTCGTACCTATGTTTTTTCACCTCTGAGGGTTTCAGTACCGTTCCCCTTTCATCGGACTACGACACCATTTTCGACTACGTGTTCTCATATATCATGGATTTTTTCCCACTTTCGGGGGTAGTGGTCTCGTTCCGCTTCTACAGTGACTCATCGAATTATAGCATGATCACCCTGAGAGGCCGTGGAGTTTCTCCCATCCCTTTTTGTTCCCTGGTAGAGTTCTTGTGGATTCGGTGTGACCAACACATTACACGGGCACTGATCTTATACCCAGGATGTTGTTTCCAGTAAGGCTGAGGTTGTTTCCAGCAGGGCTGAGGTTGTTTCCCACACGTCTTAGGTTGTTACCTGTAGGGCTGAGGTGGTTTCGTGCAGGGATCGCCAGTTGTACCATCTAGTAGGTATGGTCAGTGGGTTACCACCTAGCAGGGAAGGCAAGTCCAGCAGTGTTCACTGAGGAGTACCATCCTACCGGGATTGTAACACCCCAGGTAAATAAAGAATATGACATTTCATATTTATCCATATTTGTGAATAAAATATTTAATTAACTTTAAAGGGGACGCTATGCTCGATGGCGTACCCAACACGCAACAACGAGTTTCTTGGGAATCTTACGTTGCACTCTAATAATAAAATAATATTATTTTAAATGGTAGTTAACATGTAGCCGTTGTAATGGCGGGAATGGATAGAAATAACTAAAATATGATTATATATGTTTTTAAATGTTTTTACATTTATCCAATAAAAGATAATGTCTTAAAATACGGAAAGAATTCAATTTTAGGCGTATATGCCCTAGTTTTCACTAAAGGTTCACTTATCACCTTTTAATGGTGAACCGTCATTAAATATAGTTTTGATCACTCTTATACATTCTTTTAGACCAAATAAAACTCTTATTAAGAATCGGGACATCAAAATTTACTTTGTGTAAATTTTTGGTATCTTTCCGATAAAGTTCATTTTTTAATGAATAGTGTAAAATGTTGAATTTTAATTCAAAATCACTTTTTAATCTAATTTATTTATATGATTAGATTATATTTTGAATTGGTTTTAAAGTTAAATTAGAAAATATTTTTACCATTAAATCCAATAGTGTTCGTTGGAATCAATTTCACTTTGAAATCAGACTTAAACTAGTGTCAATCTTTTGATACTTATTGTTTCATAAAACACGCTATTTGACATGACAGCGGGAATTAATTATTAAATTAATTAATGTGACTTATATGTTTTGAATTTTGTAAAATGGACTTCATTTTTGAATTCAGAATATCAAATATAGCTTAGGGTGAATTTTTGGGATTTTTCTGAAAAACTTCAATTTTTGATGAATAGTGAAACCACTAAGTGGTACTTATAAAACTGATTTTCCGTTTAAATTAAATTTTGCCATCATTGTGTTTTGATTTTCAAAAATCCGACATGCATGGTTGTCATTAAGAAGTAAAATGTGGTTCAATGAGATTAAAATATTTTTTTGGTGAATAGTAACTTATTAAGTTTTTAATCGCGATTAGTGGTAATTAGTGTTGTTTAAGGTAAAAATAATGCTTTAATAAAATGAGATGAGCTTTAAACATGTCTTAACCTCATTGGTTGTATCATGGCCGACCAAGACAAGCCATGGGTCAACTTGGGGACCCCATGGATCCACTTTGGTTGGGAAATGACATAAATAACATTTTATTTAATGTAAAAGTAAAATTGACACAAACATGATATGTTTTACTAAAACAATTTGTAAGTGGGGTTATACAAGTCATCTTTTTTATTACAAATATTCATTGGAAAGATAAAAAGATTTACTACATAATTGTATTTTGTTTATAATTTTTAGACATTAAATAAATTAAATTATTTATGACATAATAATGATGCAGCGATGACATCATTATTTGAAGATTTGAATAAAATGGAAAAATAATGAAAAATCTATGAACTACACATGTCCAAAACTTATTGGATGAGTGGATTTCGAAGCCTTATCACCTTATCCACGAATTATATCAATGTGGGACCTTTTGAAACCGAAACAGATTTTCAAATAAAGTAATATTTCTTTACTTTCCAAAAGTGCCCCTCCTCTCCTCCTATAAAAGGCCCCCACCTCTACCTCATTTAACACACTCCTAATGCCTTTGGCTCGTCCAACCCCTGCCCATTTACTCTCTCCACATCCCTCTCCTAATCCTAGAGGATTCCCTTTGGGCAGAATCCTTTCAAAGGAATCCTTTAGGCTCAAATGAAAAGGAGTTACACTTTTAAAGGTAATTCATTCTCTCATGTTCATTTGTTTTATTTTGCTTCTCCAACCCCCTAAACTCTATTTATTTACTTATTTTGTAACAACACCAGTATCTTCAATATACTAGGATGTTGTTATAAGATTTATTCGAGCTACACTCTCACACAACTACATCAAATGGTTAAAGAACATACGGTTTCCGTGGATGGTGAAATTCTGCCTCCCGAAACGATGATTGTTCAATACTCATTTAACACCTTCAACGGTGGCCATTATTATGTCACTATTTTTATATATGATATATAATATGTTTATGTTTTATTTATTCTTCTGTATTTTTTCATTTTTTGTCTTACCTTTATTGCTTCCATTATGGGTATACGCGATATCTTCATTTAAGGAAGTGCGGACTACCGCCCCCTCAAAGTGATTTGATTCGTTAAATACCATATGTGGGATGTATAAAGGATGGAAATATGATATTATATATGATATTATACTGGAATTATAATATACCTTTATATCATTATTATTCCATTCTATAAAATACGAAATAGAAATGAAAGTAGCGTTCATGCGTACGTACGGCTTACCGTCTCCATGAACGGTGCATTTCATTTCTTACCTCTAAATGATTATGTAATGTTATAAATGCATGCATATACTGGATATATATGACATATATGATATCTACATAATGAATACAATTCTGGATATAATAAACATTTGGCCACACGAACAACATGTAATTGTAAGAAGTCCACTTTCGACTTAAGAACCAAATATCGGCAAAAAAAATATTATTAACTTAAATGATTACATAATGTTTATGACATGGTAATAAGTGGTATAAAAGTAATAATGAACTTGAAAAATGTTCTTAAGGAATTAGAAATTAACTCAAGTTTATTATTCAGGAGATTAAAGAACGATCGAGTCAAGTCGGACCCGAGGTAAGGGATCCTACTCCTCTCTTTCTTTTTAAGTACACACTTTTATGTCATTCCTTTTAAAGCTCGTCTTTCTTGTTATTGGGATGATCATTTATATTACACTTACTGTAACTTTTATTTTCATGTGATGAGAGACCCTATTCTCTCTTATCAATCCATTTTGGAAGTTTTGAGTGGCGCCGTTAGGCTGCCAAACTTTCGTAAGAGATCTAACCTCTCTCTTCTTTTTAAGTACTCTCCTTTATGTCACTTCTTTTAAGCTCCTCTTTGTAATGTTGGGGGATGTTATTTTATATTCCAATTGCTGTACATTTTATTTTAATGTGATGAGATACCCTATTTGATCTCATCAATCCATATTCGGAAGTTTTATGTGGCGCCGTTAGGCTGCCGAGTTTTCGTAAGGGATTTTTCATCTCACTTTTATTCCCGTGAGATTTATGCTACATCTGCCACAAATTCCCTTGAGTGGTGTATGTACTGCCCATTATTCTACTCTTTGTGTAATATACTCTCGTTTATGAGTATTTACATCAATTATCTTTTGTCCTTCTTTCATGGGGTGTATGTTTTGAAAGATACCCAAGTTGGTAAGGGAACCTTTCACCCTCCTCTTTTTTAAAAGACTTCTTTCGTTGGGTCTTTTAATTTACATATCGTTATGTTGGGATATGTTCTCATATATCCTTATTGATGTAAATTTTATGTCCAAGTGATGATATACTCTTTTTATCTCTCATCAACTCTTTTTGATGTGATGTCGTTAGGCTATCAAGGGAACTTTTTAAACCAAGTTCGATTTCTTTGGGTTCAACATGTAGTCATTGAATATGTCGTCCATTGAATATGTGTGAATGACCTTTTTACACTTAATATCCACTTATATTGGGTGTATTTATATTTGTCACACATATTTTTGAGATTGATTTGTCCTTAATTTAAGGATACCTTCTTTATAAGGGATTTCATCACATTTGACATTTCTATTTAGGGTTCATTGTTGTTATGCACCAATTCAATCTTATATGGTGTATATACTGTCCTTTGGAGTATTATATCATGAATCCGTTTATTCTCGTGATATTATAATGTTTTGACTAAATTTTATTCCTCAACTATTGTATTCAAGTGTCTCTAATTTTGGTAAATCCCCTTTAACCAAAATATCATTTTAAATGTTTTAATTATTTGTTCTTATTAATATCCATGTTTTCAAAATGGTTTTAAGGATTTATTTATATGGATATTAATGGTTTAAAATTTTAATCTTCAAGGTGGTATGGGACACTTTGATTCAAAAATCTCTTTATTAAATGTTTTAAATGGTTTTGGAAATGGTTTCTTTTTGAATGGATTCAATATTTCAAAATACTAAAATGTTATATTGTGATTGAAATGTGAAAATGTTATGTTTCCTTTATGCATGTTTTATGTGACACATTTATGTTATGGTTCTTGGGCATTGTTATGAAAACGGGTGGTTCCGTGATAAACTAAGGTCGGGTGAGCCCGTTACAGCTCTCCAATGCATTGGGTAACGCGAAGGAGTGAAACGTTAAGGTTTCTCCGAAGAGATTTAGGGAATATATTGTGATGGGTATTCCAAACGTAACCAAGAGGGTTACTCCCCACGTAAGAATGTTATGAATGCCTCAAGTTACCTTTATGTCTTATGTTTTCTATGATTTATTCATGGTTTGATGAGGTATGTTAAAGTGCCTATGTTTTATGGGTAAAGTATGATTTCATTCTTATGTATATATGAACTCATGTTTCCTTTCCATATTTTTATAACCCTTACTGAGCTTTTTATGCTCATCCCAAATTTTTGAAATGTTTTTCACAGGTCAAGAGAAAGGTACATGATGTGATGATAGTGTCAAGGATGTTTCAAGAAAGAATCTGTGTTATATTTTAAATATGTTTCCGTTGATGGGAAGAATGAATACTGTCTTTTATGTAACCACTTTGTTTAAATGTGGAATGTATTGCATGTTTCATGATCTAATTCTCTAAAACTCTAAACCTAAAAAGATCCTCAATGTGTAATCTTGTAATAACTCAAGATTAAGTAAGGTTTAAGGCTTGGGCCTTATAGTTTGTATCAAAGGCCGTTTTAGATAACTTTAGAGGTTAGGGTATTCTTTAATCATAAGTGACATTACCATAATGGTTAGGATTTCAGAAAGAGTCCTAGTTTTAGATAAAGTGAATGAGTAAGTATATCTTAGTGTTTACCTTCCTCGTTAGTACATGATGGTTTTGTTGATATACTCACACTGACCTTTTTGGTTTTAGTAAATGGCTGGATCTAGCAAGCACCAATGTGACAATGGGTTTGAAGGAAACTGTGGTGGTTCTCTGATTAAGATACTCGATGAGATGGGGGGATTCAATGAGGAATCTCATGGTTTTTCTAAACCAACTATCATGGAGTCATGATCAACCACTTGAACCTTGGTGAGTTCTCTAATGCATCATGTACGAGATGGCCAACTCGATGTGGAAATTCAGGTAATAATTATTAAGGTAACCATTTGGGTTTATATGATCCTTACTTTTGAGGTAATTATGGGTTATTATATGATATGATGGAAAATGAAGGGCATGAGATAAATTTGAGGTTAAAATATGTTATGATTATTGTTGAAGATATTATCTCATTTTGGGGAATGTTTTAAGAATTATATAGTTTTGTAAAAAGGACAACACGCAGACCGTGTGACATCCCATCGCGTCGGACAAAGCTGCGGGAATCGAACCCACAACCAAAGTGCGACTGGTATTTATCGCCTACCACTGGACTACGTGAAGTCCCTGGTTAGTTTGACCAATTATTTTTAGTTATATGATTTTATGAATTAAGAGTAAGTTGATTTTGGAGGATATGTGATTAGGATAATTACTTTTCAATGTGAGACTTTAGGAGCAACTGATGTTGTTTGGAGATAAATGTTACGATTTAACTTGGTAGACTATGTGACTAAATCCTTCTAATATTTGGGTTTCAATATTAGTTTGGTTTACATTGAATAATTTTATGGACAAATGGTCCTCGTTGAACTTTGGGTTTTGTTGGACAAATTTTGGAGATTAAGAATAGATTTTCTTTTTATAGAGGGTTATCCTTTTCTGGATTATCTGATATTGTACTAGCCTTTTTGTTTTTGGTTTTGGTTAAAGACATGGGAAGTATATAGTTCTATTTTGTGGATTAGGTTATTCTCTAGAAGTTGATTATAGTACTCTTAATGTGAAGAAGTCTTCCTAAATACTCGTCTTTTGGAGAAAATATGAGTTTGTGTAAGGAATCTAATAAAAGTTGAAAGTCAATATGATAAGTGATTATGTTTCCTTATGAATAAATTCCTCAATAAAAAGTAACTTAAAACAAAAATGTTGTCTATTAACTTTTCCTACTGGGGAATCGAATACCGTTTAACCCATCACAAGTTTGTGATTTTCTCGTGGTTAACTTTCTGCTAAACATGTTTTCTATCACTCTCCATCAGAACATGACCCTTTGTTTTTTCCTCCATGTCCATATTTTCATACTTGGAATCCTAGTATGGGTTATCTCGGGTGACCTTTGTACTTATCTCTCTTTATTTTAAAGTGCTTGTTTTACCGACTTTTGTTCCGATGTGGGACATTCAAGAATGTTTCCAAGCGCAATTTTAAAATTGCGAGGACGCAATTCCCAAAAGGGGGGAAGGATGTAAAAACCCAGGTGAATAAAGAATATGACATTTCATATTTATCCATATTTGGGAATAAAATATTTAAATAACTTTAAAGGGGACTCTATGCTCGATGGCGTACCCAACACGCAACAACGAGTTTCTTGGGAATCTTACGTTGCACTCTAATAATAAAATAATATTATTTTAAATGGTAGTTATCATGTAGCCGTTGTAATGGCGGGAATGGATAGAAATAAGTAATATATTATTATACATGTTTTTAAATGTTTTTACATTTATCCAATAAAAGATAATGGCTTAAAATACGGAAAGAATTCAATTTTAGGCGTATATGCCCTAGTTTTCACTAAATGATCACTTATCACCTTTTAATGGAGAACCGTCATTAAATATAGTTTTGATCACTCTTATACATTCTTTTGGACCAAATAAAACTCTTATTAAGAATCGGGACATCAAAATTTACTTTGTGTAAATTTTTGGTATCTTTCGATTAAGTTCATTTTTTTAATGAATAGTGTAAAATGTTGAATTTTAATTCAAAACCACTTTTTAATCTAATTTATTTATATTATTAGATTATATTTTGAATTGGTATTAAAGTGAAATTAGAAAATATTTTTACCATTAAATCCAATAGTGTTCGTTGGAATCAATTTCACTTTGAAATCAGACTTAAACTAGTGTCAATCTTTTGATACTTATTGTTTCATAAAACACGCTATTTGACATGACAGCGGGAATTAATTATTAAATTAATTAATGTGACTTATATGTTTTGAATTTTGTAAAATGGACTTAATTTTTGAAATCAGAATATCAAATATAGCTTAGGGTGAATTTTTGGGATTTTTCTGAAAAACTTCAATTTTTGATGAATAGTGAAACCACTAAGTGGTACTTATAAAAACTGATTTTCCGTTTAAATGAAATTTTCCATCATTGTGTTTTGATTTTCAAAAATCCGACATACATGGTTGTCATTAAGAAGTAAAATGTGGTTCAATGAGATTAATATAATTTTTTGTTGAATAGTAACTTATTAAGTTTTTAATCGCGATTAGTGGTAATTAGTGTAGTTTAAGGTAAAAATAATGCTTTAATAAAATGAGATGAGCTTGACACATGTATTACCCTAATTGGTTGTATCATGGCCGACCAAGACAAGCCATGGGTCAACTTGGGGACCCCATGGATCCACTTTGGTTGGGAAATGACATAAATAACATTTTATTTAATGTAAAAGTAAAATTGACACAAACATGATATGTTTTACTAAAACAATTTTTAAGTGGGGTTATACAAGTCATATTTTTTATTATAAATATTCATTGGAAAGATAAAAAGATTTACTACATCATTTTATTTGTTTTATAATTTTTAGACATTAAATAAATTAAATTATTTATGACATAATAATGATGCAGCGATGACATCATTATTTGACGATTTAAATAAAATGGAAAGATAATGTAAAATATATGAACTAAACATGTCCAAAACTTATTGGATGAGTGGATTTAGAAGCCTTATCACCTTATCCACGAATTATATCAATGTGGGACCTTTTGAAACCGAAACACATTTTCAAATAATGTAATATTTCTTTACTTTCCAAAAGTGCCACTCCTCTCCTCTTATAAAAGGCCCCCACCTCTACCTCATTTAACACAATCCTCAAGCCTTTGGCTAGGCCAACCCCTGCCCATTTACTCTCTCCACATCCCTCTCCTAATTCTAGAGGATTCCCTTTGGGCATAATCCTTTCAAAGGAAGCCTTTAGGCTCAAATGAAAAGGAGTTACACTTTTAAAGGTAATTCATTCTCTCATGTTCATTTGTTTTATTTTTCTTCTCCAACCCCCTAAACTATTTTTATTTACTTATTTTGTAACAACAACAGTATCTTCAATATACTAGGATGTTTTTACAAGATTTATTCGAGCTACACTCTCACACAACTACATAAAATGGTTAAAGAACATACAGTTTCTGTGGATGGTGAAATTCTGCCTCCCGAAACGATGATTGTTCAATACTCATTTAACACCTTCAACGGTGGCCATTATGATGTCACTATTTTTATATATGATATATAATATGTTTATGTTTTATTTATTCTTCTGTATTTTTTCATTTTTTGTCTTACCTTTATGGCATCCATTATGGGTATACGCGATATCTTCATTTAAGGAAGTGCGGACTACCGCCCCCTCAAAGTGATTTGATTCGTTAAATACTATATGTGGGATTTATAAAGAATGGAAATATGATATTATATATGATATTATACTGGAATTATAATATACCTTTATATCATTATTATTCCATTCTATAAAATACGAAATAGAAATGAAAGTAGCGTTCATGCGTACGTACGACTTACCGTCTCCATGAACGGTGCATTTCATTTCTTACCTCTAAATGATTATGTAATGTTATAAATGCATGAATGTACTGGATATATATGACATATATGATATCTACATAATGAATACAATTCTGGTTATAATAAACATTTGGCCACACGAACAACATGTAATTGTAAGAAGTCCACTTTCGACTTAAGAACCAAATATCGGCAAAACAAATATTATTAACTTAAATGATTACATAATGTTTATGACATGGTAATAAGTGGTATAAAAGTAATAATTAACTTGAAAAATGTTCTTAAGGAATTATAAATTAACTCATGTTTATTATTCAGGAGTTTAAAGAACGATCGAGTCATGTCGGACCCGAGGTAAGGGATCCTACTCCTCTCTTTCTTTTTAAGTACACACTTTTATGTAATTCCTTTTAAAGCTCATCTTTCTTGTTATTGGTATGATCATTTATATTACTCTTACTGTAATTTTTATTTTCATGTGATGAGAGACCCTATTCTCTCTCATCAATCCATTTTGGAAGTTTTGAGTGGCGCCGTTAGGCTGCCAAACTTTCATAAGAGATCTAACCTCTCTCTTCTTTTTAAGTACTCTCCTTTATGTCACTTCTTTTAAGCTCCTCTTTGTAATGTTGGGGGATGTTATTTTATACTCCTATTGCTGTATAGTTTATTTTAATGTGATGAGATACCCTATTTTATCTCATCAATCCATATTCGGAAGTTTTATGTGGCGCCGTTAGGCTGCCGAGTTTTCGTAAGGGATTTTTCATCTCACTTTTATTCCTGTGAGATTTATGCTACATTTGCCACAAATTCCCTTGAGTGGTGTATGTACTGCCCATTATTCTACTCTTTGTGTAATATACTTTCGTTTATGAGTATTTACATCAATTATCTTTTGTCCTTCTTTCATGGGGTGTATGTTTTGAAAGATACCCAAGTCGGTAAGGGAACCTTTCACCCTCCTCTTTTTTAAAAGACTTATTTTGTTGGGTCTTTTAATTTAAATATCGTTATGTTGGGATATGTTCTCATATATCCTTATTGATGTAAATTTTATGTCCAAGTGATGAGATACTCTTTTTATCTCTCATCAACTCTTTTTGATGTGATGTCGTTAGGCTGTCAAGGGAACTTTTTAACCCAATTTCGATTTCTTTGGGTTCGACATGTAGTCATTGAATATGTCATCCATTGAATATGTGTGAATGACCTTTTTACACATAATATCCACTTATATTGAGTTTATTTATATTTGTCACACATATTTTTGAGATTGATTTGTCCTTAATTTAAGGATACCTTCTTTATAAGGGATTTCATCACATTTGACATTTGTATTTAGGGTTCATTGTTGTTATGCACCAATTCACTCTTATATGGAGTATATACTGTCCTTTGGAGTATTATATCATGAATCCGTTTATTCTCATGATATTATAAAGTTTTGACTAAATGTTATTCCTCAACTATTGTATTTAAGTGTCTCTAATTTTGGTAAAACCCCTTTAACCAAAATATCGTTTTAAATGTTTTAATTATTTGTTCTTATTAATATCCATGTTTTCAAAATGGTTTTAAGGATTTATTTATATGGATATTAATGGTTTAAAATTTTAAGCTTCAAGGTGGTAAGGGACACTTTGATTCAAAAATCTCTTTATTAAATGTTTTAAATGGTTTTGGAAATGGTTTCTTTTTTAATGGATTCAATATTTCAAAATACTAAAATGTTATATTGTGATTGAAATGTGAAAATGTTATGTTTCCTTTATGCATGGTTTATGTGACACATTTATGTTATGGTTCTTGGGCATTGTTATGAAAACGGGTGGTTCCGTGATAAACTAAGGGCGGGTGAGCCCGTTACAGCTCTCCAATGCATTGGGTAATGCGAAGGAGTGAAACGTTAAGGTTTCTCCGAAGAGATTTAGGTAATATACTATGATGGGTATTCCAAACGTAACCAAGAGGGTTACTCCCCACGTAAGAATGTTATGAATGCCTCAAGTTACCTTTATGTCTTATGTTTTCTATGATTTATTCATGGTTTTATGAGGTATGTTAAAGTGCCTATGTTTTATGGGTAAAGTATGATTTCATTCTTATGTATATATGAACTCATGTTTCCTTTCCATATTTTTATAACCCTTACTGAGCTTTTTATGCTCATCCCATGTTTTGAAATGTTTTTCACAGGTCAAGGGAAAGGTATATGATGTGATGATAGTGTCAAGGATGTTTCAAGAAAGAATCCGTGTTATATTTTAAATATGTTTCCGTTGATGGGAAAAATGAATACTGTCTTTTATGTAACCACTTTGTTTAAATGTGGAATGTAATGAATGTTTCATGATCTAATTCTCTAAAACTCTAAGACTGAAAAGATCCTCAATGTGTAATCTTGTAATAACTCAAGATTAAGTAAGGTTTAAGGCTTGGGCCTTATAGGGATGGCCAGAACAGTTCCGGGTTTACCTTCAGCGGGGATGGGCAGTGGTCCCTGATGCCAGGCATACCTCCAGTGAGGATGGTAAGTGGTCCCTAATGCTGGGTTTACCTCCAATAGGGCTGGGAAGTTGTCCCTGATGACGGTTCCGAGCCTCCCACCAGTGGAGTACCCTTTTAAGGGACTGGGCATTGGGACTCATCGACGACTTTAGCTGGGTCACCCTCCAATGGATTACCCTGTTATGGGACTCGGCAGTGTGGCACCTGTCGACTCTTGCCGGGTATCCCTCTAGTGAAAACCCATCAGCTTCTAGGGATTACCCTCCAGCGGGGTTGGGCAAGGGGTCGCCTGTCGACATTGAGGAGACCTCTCGACTGCGGGGTAGTGACGAGGTGTGGCTTGACATTCCCCAAGAACTCTCAAGTACTCTGGGCACATTTCCCACCAAGACGCATCCTTGAGATGCGACCTAAAACCGTGCGGGTGAGTCAGTGCCGCCCAAAGAGGATATTGTCTAGGTGTGGTGATTTGAGCCCCTTGTCTTGCAGTTCGGGGCAGACGTGCGGGATGCTGGGAATCAATGGTGTTTACTTCTGGGACTGTTGGCTACTCACTTTTGTGGAATGAGCTACGGGATGGAGATCCCTTTAGAAAATTGTTCAGGCTTCTTGTTGAGCATATGTATATGTATATACCTTGTTCTATTACCCACTTCTTGGACTTGGTTACTCTCCTTCCAAGAGAGGCGAAAACGTGTGGGGTATGCCATGTAATTTCTGTGTCTAGCTTATTGTGGTTGGACGAATCTACTCTCCTACTATAGGGAGCGAAGACTCGAAGGGAAGTCCATCTTATCACCATTTCTAACTCCTTGTGTTTGTATGAGTCTACCATCTTTCCTCTTGTTGGGTTGAGATGGACTCTTTACTATACTCTTTACAGCTCTCTCAGTTGTACTCCATTAATTTTCCCTATTTCATCTACTACTCACCCTTTAGTTGCTCCCTTGTTGATCCCTTGAGCCTTCGGGGTATCCGACTGGGTATTTTTATACTCACCCCTAATTGGGTTTTTCCCGCACATGGTGTGCCCTTGCAGGAATATGGATAAGTTGTTCGTGACTTCAGCGAAGTTTAGGAGTTTGGGAGGTTGGACCGCGTGCGGTGGTCGGAGTCAGGTTCTAGGTGGGGGACCCTTCCAGCTGTTTTTCTTCCCTTTACCTGTTGCCGGGTTGTGGCACTTTTCTGGTTGGGCGCATGTATTTCCCTTTTTCTTTTCAGTTTACCTTCAGATTTTTCTTTGTACTGATTAGAGGTCGATGAACTTTTTGTGGTTTATATATAGCAGTTTCTCTTTACTTTACTTTTATATTCTTTTAATCTTCACTTCTGCATTGAGTGGGCTGCGTGTGTGTGTACATTTACTTAGGAAAAGGCCTCCCTGAGTTGGTGTGCCTTGGGAACTGGTCTCCAACCCCTGGCCTATGGAGGTGGGCATGGGGTAGTTGTGGCTCGAGCCCGGGTCCGGTCAGGTCGTGAAAAAGCGGTATCAGAGGTGGTTAATTCCTTGGTACGCTATTCGAACGTCCCTAAAATAAACTGAATTGGTTGGGATTTAGGGAAATCGTGTTAACGAGTCTCGAGAGCGGCTCTCATGCCTGAAAATCCAGTGATGGTGCAACAGCCAACGTATCCATTCACCAGGACCCTGATTACCCACTTTCCGACTCGGCATGCCGAGACACTCGTTGCAGGGAAAATTTGTTTGTGCATCACATAGGATTGTGTCCTGGCAGTCCTTCTTGAGTTAACTCCCCATCATTGTTGTTACTGCTATATACATATATGCTCAACTGATCGCGACACTCCTTGATAATATTCATGATGTCTCTATGAAGACAGCAAGCTAGGATACCAACTTTGGTTCGTGACGATGACCCTGTGAGCTACGAGACCACAGTCCAGGACCCATCATGTTATTCCCTTTCTCCGGGGGGGTGGTAGCAGTACCCCCACCAGTTGAGCACCAGACAACTTCATTAGAGTAGACTAAGCTTGAGCGCAGGTTGAGCACACTCCGTGAGTTCCAGCGATAGAGACGACTGAGCTTTAGTGGTGAGCCCGACCATCAGGAAGCATAGGTTTGGCTAGAGGCAGTGGTTCTACTTTTCAGGCTTGTGCAGACACTGATAGATCAGAGTGTGGCTTTGGAAGACAACCTTTTTTGTGGAGCAGCTTGGCATTGGTGGAGTTTGGTGACTCAGTTTCTTGACGAGTCTTAACTTTTGTGGGGTGAATTCCAGTTGTTGTTTCATGAGGAGTTTTTACCCTCCTGCTTACGATTTGTTCGGATTCAAGATCTCCTGTAGTTTTAGTAGTAAGGGATGACAGTGGCTGAGTAAGTAGCTAGTTTTGCAGACCATGCACGCTTTTACCCAGACATGGTTCATGACGACAACATTTGAGCGCGGAAGTTTGAGCAGGGTCTCTGCCGAGAGATTCGTGTTTTCATAGTATCCTTGGGAATTTCCACATATGTTGGAGTGATAGAGCAGGTGCAGGTGACAGAGGGATTCTTGTCACTTTCTAGAATTGGTGGTGGCAGCAGGCACATTAGAGCCGAGACGTCAGCCGTAGCTAGCGAACGTCGACAAGCAGAATCTCGATGCAGGTGGCATTATGACAACCAGACATAGGGGTGTGGTTATACACCACAGTGGTGCCGGAGGGCACCAGTGCAGCCCGAAGAGAGTCTGTGCTATGCTTGCGATGGGTAAGGTCACCTGGAACGGGACTGCCCGACCATGCATGCAGAGAGCTTTGGGTAGGCAGCAGGTGCACCACCACGATGGAGGCATCACCATGATCAGAGTATTACCCATAGAGGTGGCGCTAGAAGAGGAGCAGGAGGAGCTGGTAGTGGGGGATGACATCACGAGGTCTTCCCATCACCACTAGGTGGTCTACATTAGGCTTCGGGAGCAGACAGTTGGGACCATGGAGAGATGAGAGCTTTGGATGTCTACGATCCGACAGAACATGTGGTGATAAGAGGTACGCTCTACAGCGCTTCTACTTTTTGTAGTAGAATTGTTAGACTCCATGTGTGGAATTATTTTTCTCCCTGCTCCTTGTTGAGGTGTTACCAGGGTGGTGTTAGGAGTTGGTATAACCCTATGTCGGATAGGTATAAGAAGTATAACCTTTCCCTTTAGTCGATGGCATCGACTCCATCGCTCTCTGAGCTTGTAAGAGAGTCTTGGTTGAGAGACAGCGACTGTGAAGCCTTGTGCGACCAGATATCATTGGGTGTTTCACCATATGGATATTTTGAAGGAGGGAATCACCGGGCCTTGTTCCAGGTGCGGGTGGTGATTCCAGTCGCGGTTTGATATGTAAGGGTTTGGTCGGGGAGGTGAGATACCCTCGAGAGCCATCGGGCTGTTTGAGACCATGCGAAGGGATGGCGAGGTTCCCTACCGCCGTGCCCTAACCCCAATGTCTGCATTAGGTTCAAGATGTCTCCCATGTGTTTCACCTGAGGAAAATTGTTTGTGCTCTTATGCATGTCATCAGCAAGGGCATACCATGCATGAACAGATCAGATCCTTTGGTTTGTGTACAGTGGTGCATAGTTTTGCGAGAGTATTCCTGGTTACGGGAGAGCCACGTGTGGGCTTAATACCCTGATTTTTCCCAGATTTTGCTTTTCGGGGAAGAAAATATTGAAGGAGGGAATGATGAAATAACCTAGTTTTTGGCTATAAAAGACATTGGAATATTCTGGATATTATTCCAGAGCAGCGCCTTCAGACGGCGTGCGATTCTGAGCCCCTGTGTGGCCGGAAATAAATTTTCAGTGTGTTCACACCGGGAACACCAAATAAAAGTGATAACTCCTATACAGTGATCCGGATCAGAAGTATGAGTGTATGGATGGGTCTGGAATGGCGTTTTTAACCTAGGAAAGACATAAAACATGTCGGTGCGGGACGTTTGGACCCCTCTCTCGCTATTAGAAAGTGGAACTGATAAATTAAATAATTAATTTATTCGTTTAACATCTTAAATCAAGTATCTCTTAAATGGTTGATCAGATTAAAAAACTGAGGTCACTGTTGAGTTTTGAGCATGTCGTTTACCCTAGGAGGGGTGTAACTTTCTTGGGCGTGGGCCTTCTGTGAAAAATGCCGCCAGGGGAGTTTTTGTAATTTAGCGGTTTCAGACGTTAAATTCTATAACATTCAAACGGATGCTCGTATTAAAATTCTGAGACCTTCTTTGTGCTCATGAGGTGTTGTTTACTCTAGTGGAAGCTTAACCTCGACCCCGTCGAGCGGTTCAGATGCGGGTTAATTTGGAGGTTTTAAATTAATTAAAATTTTAATATGTTTTCCTTATTTAAACACCCCTTCCCCTTCCTCCCCTATGGTATCCCCTGGTGTAACCACATCATATCCTCTTCCTTCCACCTCCTCCTCCTATGATGAATATGGGATCAACGACGGCAAGGCGCGGAACGTGCGACGAAGCTCCGGGTTATGCCCTCGCAGGTAGAAGTTTATGTTTTGCATTTTTATTCATATACCCTTCTTGAAGCTTAGTTTTATGTGTCAAAATACTTCCCAATCATTGAGGAAATCCCAAAAATGTGTAGTACTTGTTTTGAGATTCCCAACATGTGTTTCCGATTGAAAATATGTGTCCCTACATGTTCGCAAACATCCGGCGAAGTTCGCTGGTTTTTTGAAGTCTATTGGGGGTTCCGGTGGGTTTCAGGCGGTCCGGGGCGGCAGCAGGCGGTAGTGGAGCATGATAAAGCGGGGGTGGCATGAGGTCGAGCGGAGGAGGTAGGGGCATTGGAAGCTGGGTGAGGCAGAGTGGCGAGCCTTCAGCGGAGGAGGTGGACCAGGCTGCGACGGTGCCCGCTGGGGGCGCAGAGCGGGAGGACCGGCGGGTTGTGCCGGCCGGTTGACGGGGCAGCCGAGGTCTCAGCATGTGACCCCACTCGGGAGACAGAGACCTGCCAGCAGCGGGTCTCCATGTGTAAAGCAGCCGACTGGCCATCGTCGGTTGGTAGAGTCCTTAAAAAATTATGTTTATATTAATAATAATAATAATATTAATATTATTATTATTATTATTATGGAAATTATTTGTAAATAATAAATCATCCATAGGGTGCTCGATTTGGACACCGTCTGTGGCGACGCGTCTCTAAAATTGAGACGGAGATATTGAGATGGTCGTGGAAATTTTTAATTCTTGAGACAAGGGGATCATAGGCGCGATGCCTCTTTAAGTGGATTGACGTTTTTTTTTCGGGGGGTCTTGTTTTGGACGGTGCAGACGTGTCCGACGTCCGTTTTTTGCACCATCAGTGGCATTGTGACCCCGGCGTCGAGTTGGAGTTTTCCAGTGTGGTTTCGGGCATTGAAGCCGAAGTTGAGACTTGGGCCCCAAGGCCCGTCTTTCAAGCTGTACACAGCTTTTTATAACTTTTTAATCGGATGTCCGTTCAGGGCGTGCAACCAGTCAATGTTGGGTGCTTTTCCGGGGGCATTGCAATAGTGCAATCTACCCACTCTAATTCCACACACTTATGCGGGCCGTACACGGGCTATTTCAGGAGTTGATGGTGATTTCCAGCATTATCACAGAGTGTCCGTTTTGGACAAGTGATTAGGCAAACTCGTGTACTTTTTTGAGAGGATCGCAATGGTGCAATCCATTCGTTATGTTCCGGAATAGGGATGTGGGTCCCCGAAGCACTGCTGGTGTGCGGTGTGAAGGAATGCATCATTTTCTCCAGATATCTGTTCCACCCAAGTGAGTAGTCCTTTTGACGTGTTTACCCGAGGGGATCACAATGGTGCGATGCACCCGACTATTTTCTGGGCCGAGGCTCGGGATCACGGGACGTCGTTCGGGCGTGAGGCGGTGTTGCTGGATTTTTTGTCGGTTATCCGTTTGAGGTGATTATGTAGTCTATCTCACATTTTTTTCCGTGAGGATTACAACAGTGTGATCTGTTTGGATATAGAGAGACTCCTTCATGATCTCATTTAAATGTGGAAGCATTAAAGGTGTACTGGTGGAGGTTCTTCCTGGGGTGTTTGCTGAGAACACTTGGTGTGTGATCGTGTTCACTCCAGGGAGAGTAAATTTTGTGTTTAAAGAGATGTGGTTGGATGTGTCTCAGCCGTTGAGGTGGCAGGTTAGAGTTGTTATGTTACACCTTCGGGTCCACATTGGGTGTTGTGTGCACGATAGCCTTTGGGTTGGAACGTGGTATACTCTAGGAGTATATGTGAACGCTTGGAGGTACATGTGGATGTTTGTACCTGAGAACGTATGTGCATTCGTTTGGGGATGACATGGGTCCACACGTCGTGTTGGCCCCATGTGCGTTCCATGTTCTCCTTTGCGTACCTTTGACGTCTCTCAATGTAGAGGGTCCCTTAGTTCTCATTTGTTGACCAACAGGGTTGAGTTTTCCCCTAGTGCTATTCTCATTTTTTGACCGGCAGGTTTGATTTTTCCACTAGTTCTGTTCTCGTTTGGCCAACAGAGATTGTTTCATTCATCTATTTCTTCGGCTGTGAGGGGTTTCAGTACCATGCCCCTTTAATCGGACTGCGGCACCGTTTGCGACTACATGTGCTCGTACAGCGTGGGTGTTTTCCAACTTTCAGGGGTGGGTGGTCTCGGTCGGCTTCGACAGTGACTCAGCGGATTGGAGCGTGATTTCCCTGAGAGGCCAGGGAGTTTCTCCCATCCCTTCATGTTCCTTGGTAGAGTTCTTGTATATTCGATGTGACCAACACATTACGCGGGCACCGATAATCTAACCAGAAGGTTGTTTCCAGTAGGGCTGAAGTTGTTTCTAGTAAGGCCGAGGTTTTTTTCTAGTGGGTTTGAGGTTGTTATCAGCAGGGATGAGGTTATTTCGAGCGGGGCTTGCTAGTTGTACCATCCAGTAGGGATGTCCAGTGGGTTAACATCCAGCAGGGATGGCCAGTACAACGCTGTACACCTTGTAGTACCATCTAACCGGGATGGCCAGAGCAGTTCCAGGGTTACCTCGAGCGGTGCTGGGCAGTGGTCACCGATCCCCGGCTTACCTCCAGTGGGGTTGGGAAGTGGTCCCGGTGTCGGGTTTATATCCAGTAGGGCTGGGAAGAGGTCTCCGATTACAGTTATGAGCCTCCATCCAGTGGAGTACCCTTTTACGGGACTGGGCTTTGGGACTCGTCGACGACATTAGCTGGGTCTCCCTCCAGTGGATTACACAGTTACGGGACTGGTCAGTGTGGCACCCGTCGACTCCTTCCAGGTCTCCCTAAAGTGGGAACCCTTCGACTTCCAGGGATTACCCTCTAGCGGGGCTGGGCAGGGGGTCGCCTGTCGACTTTAAGGAGACCTCTCGACTACGGGGAAGTGAAGAGGTGTGGCTTGACGTTCCCATAGAACACTCATGTATGAGGGGCACTTTCCCCACCGATATGCATCCTTGAGAAGCGACCTAGAATTTTGTGGGTGAGTTAGTCCCGCCCAAAGAGTATAGTGTCAAGGTGTGGTGATTTGAGCCCCTAAACATGAAGTTCGGGGCAGACGTGCGGGATGCTGGGCATCGATGGTGTTTTCTTCTAGGACTTTTGGCTACTCAATTTCTTAGGCTAAGCTACAGGATGGAGATCCCCTTATGGCCTTGTAAGGGCATCTGGTTGAGCATATGTATATGTGTATACCTTGTTCTAGTACACACTTCTTGGGTTTGGATACTCTCCTTCCAAGAGAGGCAAAGACGCACGAGGTAAGCCACATAATTTCCATGTCTAGCTTCATGTGGTTGGACGAGTCTACTCTCCTGTTATAGGTTGTGAAGACTCGATTGGATCTTCATCTTCTCACCATTTCCAGATCTTTGTGTCTGGACGAGTCTACCTTCTTTCCTCTTGTTGGGTTGAGCTGGACTCTTTACTGTACTCTTTACTGCACTCTCGGTTGTACTCTTTTACTTTTCCCTATTTGATCTACTGCTCACCCTTTGGTACCTCTTTTTTTGCTCCCCCGATCCTTCAGGGTATCCTATTGAGTATTTTTGTACTCACCCCTGCTTGGGATTTTCTTGCACTTGGTGTGACCTTGCTGACGATGGACAGGTTGGATGTGACTTCAGCAGAGCTTAGGAGTTTGGGGAGCTTGGACCGCATGCGGTGGTCGGAGTCGGGTTCCAGGTGGGGGACCCTTCCAGCTCTTTTTCTTCTGTTTACCTGTTTCCAGGTTGTGGCACTTTTCTAGTTGGGCGTGTGTTTTTCCCTTTTTCTTTTCAGTTTACCTTCAGCTTTTTCTTTGTACTGATTTGAGGTCGATGCACTTTTGGTGGTTTATATATAGCTGTTTCCCTTTGCTTTACTTGTCTTTTTTACTTTGCACTTCTGCATTGAGTGGGTTGTGTGTGTGTGTACATGTACTTAGGAAAAGCCCCCCCCCCCCATGTTATTGTGCCTTCGACACTGGTCACCAGCCCCTGGCCTATGGAGGCGGGCTTGGGGTAGTTGCAGCTCGAGACCAGGTAGGGTCGGGTTGTGACATTTAAACAAATAAAATTTTATACAATTATTATGAAATTGATTTATAACAACCAAATATTTACATTTAAAATCATGGAAGTAAAATTTCATCAACTCAACATTTTTTTTTCATAAGATGACCAAAAACAGTTTTTTTTTAATTATAAAACCATCTATGTAATGGTAAAAAACATATCAAAATACATCATATTAATGTGAAATAATCCAAAAATTTTATTTTAATAAAAAATATTTGTGAAAGAATATTAATCATAATGATGGTTTTAAATTTAATTACACTAAATGAATAAACTATTTTTAAAAATTGGGAAGTCCGTAAAAATGTGTTAGATATTCCAAAACAAGTAAACTACTTTTGATTCCATGAAATATTTGTATAGAGAATATAAATTTATTTTTAAATATTTTAATTTAATTAATCTCAATATGAATTTTTATTTTATCATGATAAATGGAAAAATATTTTCTGTTTTTTAATCTACTAAAAAATGTTTTCAATGTACAAAAACAAAAACAATAGTATAAAATTAGCACAAAATCAACGATATTTTAAATATTTATAACATGTATAATAATAAAAAACATTAACTCGATGTGTACTTGTAACACCCGGACTTCTATGAGAAAACTTTTTTTATGTTATATAAATAATCAATGGAATCTTTCACTACACACGACACTATCTTGGCTTGCTTTACACGCAACCACAGCCTTCCTCGATAGCTTGCGTCGTACGCAATACCGAGTATCACTAAACAACGATATGCTATTAAAATATTATTAAAACTAGCCGTTATGAATAATAATAACTGAATTTTGAATTTTATAACATTTTAATTCACCTTATACATTTTCTAGAATAAGGTATTAAAAAAAATCAGTTTTTTTGGATAAAAGAAATATTTTTCAAAAAATTACAGTTTTGCTGCCTTTTGATGGTGCATCCACATTAAATCTAGTTTTTGAAATGTTAATAAGTTCAATTTGACAAAATAAAATTCTTATTTTGAATCAGGGTATAAAAATTTACTTTGGATAAACTTTTGATATTTTTCTGATAACATTCATATTTTGATGAATATTAAAAATACGCTAATTTTTAATTAAAAACAACTTTTTTCATTGAGATAATTTATAGGGATAAATTATAATATTGAATGGTTTTAATTTATAAATAGAATATATTTTTACCATTTAAAATAATGTATGTCATTAGCATTAATTTCACATTGAATAAATAGGTAAATACATTTTAATCTTTGGCAATGTTTTAACTTCTAAAACCTGTTTTGTTAACAAAGGGATTTATTTTAAATAAATTAATGCAACTTATACGTTTTTAATTTTGAAATATTGATTCAATATTCAGATTCTGAGGGTCCAAATTAGGTTAATATACTACTTTTTATTTTTGGGCATTATGAATAGTAACTACGGTAAATTTTATTTACCATAGTTAAAGGTAAATCGGGTAATTAAGGGTAAATATAAGATTATCAAATTACCCTAACACCTACCAAAATCCTATTGGATGACTAAAAGTTGACCCATATCACCTAAGGGTCGGATTAGATTCATTTAATGGACTTTATACCATGAAAATAATTTAATTATTATTAAAACCAAAGAATGTGACAACATGTCACTTTCTTAAATATTATAAGTTTAATAATTTTAATTTGGTGATGAACTTAATGAAACTTCGAACATGAATAGTCTCCAAGAAGCTAATACAATTATATAAATCATAGGAATTTATTTAGAATTTTAGGCATTAAATAATTATCAATAATTATGACACAATAGTGATGTTGAAAATATTTTATTAATTAAAATATAAAATAAATTGTTTTAAAAATAATAAAATAAATATTATACGAACTATTTAATGTGATACACTAATTTTCTAGATACATATGACATTTTATGAATCTATTAAATCTTTTATTTTGAACATATCTTCTGTATATATTTTATTTAAATTCAAATAAATGAATAGTGTCAAAATTTACAGTATTGCTATTTTATAAAAATAACATATTATAAAATTGTTTAAAATCACAAAAATATTTAAAAATTATAAATTAAAATTTATATGGTCGAAAATGTCATAATGTTTCAAATTATGGATAATTCACAACACATATGTAATTATTTATCATAATTTAAAATTTAGAATATTATTACCACAAATAAAATTAAATTGATAAATAAAGATAAATCAAGTTGATAATGTTTAAAATAAATTCTGACCATGACTAAATTTTACTAGTTGATGCGATTAAAACCATATATCATCTAATCTTCAGTTATGAGTCATTTTGAAAGTTTTTAAGTGGGGTTGGGATTTAATATAAACTAATATTTCTTATATTTCCAAAGGTGCCCCTCTCCTCCCTTATAAAAGGGCACCTCCTCCCTCTCTTCCTCACACCAATTGGAGCCTTCATGATCGGCCAAACCCTGCCCATTTCACTTCCCCACTTCCTTAGAAACCTACTATAGGTACTGGTCTTATCAAAATACCAACTCTGGTGCCTTAAGAGAAGGTTTAAAGGAGGCACTTCGAGAAAGAGGTAATACCTTCTACCGTTTTCTTCAAGTTCCATTCTTCTTCTACTCCCTCTTCTTTAGTTGTTTCAATATGAGGTAATAACATCAGTATCACTAATATACTGATATGTTATTATAAATATGAAACAACCCTATTTCGCCTCTTATCCATCCTAAGGAAAACGAAATCACGGCGTGTGCGTACGTACGGAATACCGTCTCCACGCTGTGGTGTAATCTATTTTCCACCACCACCTTAATTGGAAGGGTATAAGGGTGAAAGTAATGAATATATATTATTATTGTAAAGTTTTATTGATTCTGAAATAGGATAAATACACTCCAAAACAATTCCACGATCACGGGAACGATATCATCGCTCGTGCGTACGTACGGAATACCGTCTCCACGATGTGATGTGATTCGTTATACATGATCATAATTTGCATAATGATTATATAAATTAATTTAATTAATGAATATGACATATATTACACTAATAACATTCTGGAAATGAGGTATCTATAACCTAAAGATGTGTATAATAATTTATTCGACAAACACGCATAAGAACAAAAAGTAATAAACACCTGAATAAAAAGTAGTAATGAAATATTACTAATAAAAAGCTAAGAATATAACTATATATGATATCATAACAATAATTATGATTATGGAATAATTAAATAACATTATTTAAATCATTATGCAGGAGGTTCGGACACTTAAGAAGCGTATCAGACCTAAGGTAAGGGAAAATCTCGCAATCTCAATTTTTATCTGAGATTGTTTATACTTCAAAATTTACTAGGGAATATTTATCATCCACATCCATGTTTCCTCAATATGTAATATTTATATCCTTATAGAATAGTTTATATCCAATTTTACCATTAGGGGAGTTTTTAGTAAAAATATGAAAGGAATCTTCTTTTGTTTTTCGTACGAGGTACTTTTTGACTTTTTCGACAAAAGTACGAGAAGAATGTTTTTTTAACTTATACGGCATGAATGGATTTTTAAAACCTTATTTCCAAAAATCATTATTTACATGTTTTTATGTTTATTTTTGATCAAATTATTTTAGTTTAAAATTATATGACATGTTAAGAAAGGAAAATGTTTTTGAAGTAGAAAGGATATTTTCCTCAAGAATGGAGTTCATGTGTTTTATCAAAATTATTTTCCATCTTAGAAAATATAGGGTTCTGTTTCTATCCCTTTTATTAATTTTATTTGATTATGTTGTGATGGAATTATTTTTATGAATTCCTTTATCTTATATGAATTGTTTTATGATGTCATTTTGTTTAAGAATCCCATTTTTATTACATGGGTTATGCAATGATGTATGATTTATGAATTTGTGGAACACATAAGAATGGTATCATTATCAGATGGGTGGGACCTATATCTCCCTCCAATGCATTGGGTAAAGATTTTATATCTCATGAGATAGACATGGCTGGAATGGAAGGTTAAACCGGTTCAGTAAAACAGGACTGAAACGAGGAATGGACTCGGTTCAGAATTGGACTTTGTCCACTAAGATAGTCTTGGCAATGAGTCTTGACTAATAAGAAATGATTATCTATGATTATTTGTGCATTCCACAAAGTTTCATGTTTTATGTTATGATTATTGGGATTACATTACACTACCATGATTTATCCCATGTTATGAAATTATGATCTCTTTTGCAGGGTAATATTTCCAAAATGTTATGTTTTTATTTTGATGTGATTGATATTTCTTTTGTTTACCCTTACTGAGCATTTGAGCTCACCCTTTTGTATGTTTTATTTCCCCGGGTTAGGAAGAAGGTTATTATGTAAGATATTCCAAAAGGGACTATAAAAATTTACTTTGGATAAACATTTGATATTTTTCTGATAACATTCATATTTTGATGAATAGTAAAAATACGCTAATTTTTAATTAAAAACAACTTTCTTCATTGAGATAATTTATATGGATAAATTATAATATTTAATGGTTTTAAATAAAAAATAGAATATATTTTTAGCATTTTATATAATGTATGTCATTATCATTAATTTCACATTGAATTCATCGGTAAAAACATTTCAATCTTTGGCAATGTTTTAACTTCTAAAACCCATTTTATTAACAACGGGATTTATTTTAAATTAAGTGCTGAAACTTATATGTTTTTAATTTGGAAAAATGGATTCCATATTCAGATTCATAGGGTCCAAATTATGTTAATATACTACTTTTTATTTTTGGGCATTATGAATAGTAACTACGGTAAATTTTATTTACCATAGTTAAAGGTAAATTGGATAATTAAGGGTAAATATAAGATTATCAAATTATACTAACACCTGAAAAAATCCTATTGGATGACTAAAAGTCGACCCATATCACCTAAGGGTCAGATTAGATTCATTTAATGGAATTTTTCGAAGAAAATAATTTAATTATTATTACAACCAAAGAATGTGACAACATGTCTCTTTCTTAAATCTTATAAGTATAATAATTTTAATTTGGTGATAAACTTGATGAAACTTCGAACATGAATAGTATAAAGAAAGATAATACAATTATCTAAATCATAGAAATTTATTTAGAATTTTTAGGGATTAAATAGTTATCATTAATTATGACACAATAGTGATGTTGAAATAATTTTATTAATTAAAATATCAAATAAATTGTTTTTAAAATATTAAAATAAATATTATATGAACTATTTAATGTGAGAAACTAATTTTCTAGATACATATGACATTTTATGAATCTATTAATGCTTTTAGTTTGAACATATCTTCTGTATATATTTTATTTAAATTCAAATAAATGAATAGTGTCAAAATTTACACTATTGTTAATTTATAAAAATAACATATTATAAAATTGTTTAAAAATCACAAAAATATTTAAAAAATTTAAATTAAACATAATATGGTCTAAAATGTCATAAATATTTAAATTATGTAAAATTCACAACACATATGTAATTATTTATAATAATTTTAAATTTAGAATATTATTACCACAAATAAAATTTAATTTATAAATAATGATAAATCAAGTTGATAATGTTTAAAATAAATGCATAAAATGTATAACTTTTATTGGCTGATGAGATTACAACTATATCTCATCTAAGATACGGATATGAGTCATTTTGGAAGTTTTTAATTGGGTTTGGGATTTAATATAAACTAATATTTCTTATATTTCCAATGGTGACCCTCTCCTCCCTTATAAAAGGGCACCTCCTCCCTCTCTTCCTCACACCAATTTTAGCCTTCATGCTCGGCAATACCCTTCCCATTTTACTTCCCCACTTCCTTAGAAACCTACTAGAGGTACTGGTCTTATCAAAAGACCAACTCTAGTGCATTAAGAGAAGGTTTAAAGAGGCACTTCGAGAAAGAGGTAATACCTTCTACTGTTTTCTTCAAGTTCCATTCTTCTTATACTCCATATTCATTAGGTGTTTCATTATAAGGTAATAACATCAGTATCCCTCATATACTGATAAGTTATTATAAATATTAAACAACCCTGTTTCACCTCTTATCCATCCTAAGGAAAATGAAATCACAGCGCGTGCATACGTATGGAATACCGTCTCCACGCCGTGGTGTAATCTATTTTCCACCACCACCTTACATGGATAGGTATACGGGTGAAAGTAAAGAATATATATGATTATTTTAAATTAGTATTGATTCTTAAATAGTATACATACATTCCAATACAATTCCACGATCATGGGAACGATATCATCGCTCGTGCGTACGTACGGAATACTATCTCCACGATGTGATGTGATTCGGTCTACATGATCTTCATTTTCATAATGATTATATAAATTAATTGAATTAATGAATATGATATATATTACACTAATACCATTCTAGAAATGTGGTATCTATAACCTAAATAGAGGAATAAGAATTTATTCGACAAACACGCATAAGAACAAAAAGTAATAAACACCCGAATAACAAGTAGTAATGAAATATTACTAATAAGAAGCTAATAATATGACCATATATGATATAATAACAATAAGTATGATTCTAGAATATGTCAATAACATTATTTAAATTATTATACAGGAGGTTCAGACACTTATGAAGCGTATCGGACCTAAGGTAAGGGAAAATCTCACAATCTCAATTTTTATCTGAGATTGTTTATACATTAGAATTTACTGGGGAATATTTATCATCCACATCCATGTTTCATCAATATGTAATATTTATATCCTTATACAATATTTTATATCCAATTTTACCATTCAGTGAGTTTTTATTAAAAGATATGAAAGGAACTGTTTGTCGTTTTTGGTACGAGCTACTTTTTGACTTTTCCGACAAAAGTACGAGAAGAATGTTTTTTTAACTTATACGGCATGAATGGATTTTTAAAACATTATTTCCAAGAAGATTCCTTTACAAGTTTTCAAGATTATTTTTAATCAACTTCATTTATTTTAAAATTTTATGACATGTTAAGAAAGGAAAATGTTTTTGAAGTAGAAAGGATATTTACCTCAAGAATGGAGATCAAGTGTTTTATCAAAATTATTTTATATATAAGATAATATAGGGTTCCGTTTCTGTCCCTTTTATTAAATTTATTTGATTATGTTGTGAAGGAATTATTTTTATGAATTCTTTTATCTTATATGAACTGTTTTACAATGTCATGTTGTTTAAGAATCTCATTTTTATTACATGGGTTATGCAATGATGTATGATTTATAAATTTGTGGCGCACATAAGAATGGTATCATTATGAGATGGGTTGGACCTATATCTCCCTCCAATTAATTGGGTAAAAATTCTATATCTCATGAGATAGACATGGCTGGAATAGTAGGTTAAACCGGTTTAGTAAAACAGGACTGAAATGAGGAATGAACTCGGTTCAGAATTGTACTTTTTCCACTAAGATAGTCTTGGAAATGACTATTGAATAATAAGAAATGATTATCTATGATTATGGGTGCATTCTACAAAGTTTCATGTTTTATATTATGATTATTGGGATTACATTTCACTACAATGATTTAGCACATGTTATGAAATTATGATCTCTTTTGTAGGGTAAGATTTCCAAAATGTTATGATTTTTTTTTGATGTGATTGATATTTATTTTCCCCAGGAAATAAAGAAAGGATTTAGGTATGAAAAAAAGGGTAAGATCTTTATGGGAGATGTTGATGATCTTTCACCATGATTAGAAGATTACGTTCCATGTTTCCAAAGACACTAAACTATTACAGTCCTTGTGTGTTTGTTTTTGTTATGTATTAAGTATTCTGCTAATGTAATGTAATGTCCATGTATGTCTAGCTTTGGGTCTCTACAGTTGGTATTAGAGGAAATGTATAGTCAACCATTGGAAACTAGGATGTGAAATCCTTAGTAAGAACCCTAAGGAAAAGCCTAAGCATAGAACACAATCATAGTGTTTTATAAATGACCATAATTAACCTAGAATAATACCTTAAGTGTGAAATTTTATTCTTAACTATGTGGTTTTCCTATTATAATTAGTGTTTCTCACACTATTCTTCTTGGTTTTAGTCAATGGATGGAACCCAAAGGAACCGTGTTAATGCGGAATGTGACGGGCAATGCAATGATTGTCCCCCTGATAAACTAAATGATATGGGAGTTGGAATGAAAAATCATGTAGCCATGCTCACACAACTTTCTGAAGCTATGAATCATGTAGGACTTCCAAACAAGCAAAGGAAGGAGCAACATTTTGTTGAATCCTTCATAAGGCAGCGTCCACCTTCTTTCAGTGGGTCTACTGATCCATTAGTTGCTGAACAATGGGTTAGTACCACTGAAAAGATATTTTCCATTATTCAATGTTCTGAACATGATAAAGTCATTCTAGCAGTGTATCATTTGAAAGGAGATGCTGATCAATGGTGGAATCATATTAAGAATACGAGGAAAAGGGATGAAATTGAGTCCATGGAATGTGACGAGTTCAAGAACTTATTTTTCAATAAGTACTTCCCTCGCATTCTACAAACAAAGATGTAGAAAGAGTATCTTGAACGGAAGCAAAAGGATGACGGATCTGTTGGTACCTATAAAGAAAATTTTACAAGACTTGCAAGGTATGCTTCTGATTTTTATTATCCAACCTGAGAGTAACGTCGATCGATTCTTTAGTGGCTTAAAACCAAGTCTTCGAAGGGCGTTATCCATAAGGGACTTCAATATCTACGAGGAAATCGTTCGACGTTCTCTTAATGTCGAGATGGAAATTGGAGTAACCCATCTGTCATTTGGGTTTGATAAGAAGAGGAAAATGGAATTCTAAGGAAAATCTAAAGATCACACTGAAAAGAAGATGAGCTTTCCCTTATGCTCAAAGTGTGGAATGAAACATGGAGGGAGTTGTCTTAAAGGGACAAGTAAATGTTTCAAATGTGGAAAAGAAGGTCATCAGGCATTTGAATGCCGCAATGATGGGAAGAAGTTGTTTACTGATGAAAACAAAGGAAGGGACACACAGAATTAACCTAATACACTTCAATATTTCAAGTGCAAGGAGATGGGGCATTATGCCAATAAATGCCCTAATCCAAGGGTTATTGATGATGATCGACATCAACAAAATATTAAGGCTAAAGAAAAAGGAAAGTCGCATGCAATTTCTATTAGCGATGTGGAGTACGATAACGATGTGGTGAAAGGTACACTTACCATCCACTCTAAAGTAGAAAATGTTATATTTGATTCTATATCCACCCACTCTTTTATTTCTAAAGATTTTTCTAAGGGTATCACCATTTTACCTCAACAATTAGATGTTGAGTTAGCTGTGACAACACCTAATGGCACAACAGTCGCATCATAATTTTATCATTATTCCCCAATTGAAGTTTGTGGGAAAGTGCTTCCTGCAAATCTTGTGATCTTTCCTATAGTAGAATTTGATGTGATTCTTGGAATGGATTGTCTTTCTTTATATGGAGCTCATATCAATTGCCAATGAAGAGAAGTCACATTTCATATTCCAGATCAATCTATGATCGTCTATCGATGCAAGGATGAACATAACCTTCCAGTGGAAATTTCATCCATCTTATAGGTATTTATTCCACTAAATGAAGGTTACTTATCTCAAATGGTTGGTGATAAACTTACAATTATGAATATTCCCATTGTACGAGAGTTTGATGATGTCTTTCCGGAAGAATTGTCGGGTCTTCCACCAAATCTTGAGGTTGAGTTTTCAATAGAACTCGTACCGGGTGCTTTGCCTATTTCAAAGATACCATATAGAATGGCCCCAATTTAGTTTCAGGAATTGATGAAGCAACTCCAAGAGAATCTTGATATGGGATTCATACGCCCTAGTGTGTCGCCTTGGGGAGCACCTATTCTGTTTGTTATGAAGAAAGATGGATCAGTGAGACTCTGCATTGATTATCGAGAACTTAACAAGATCACTATCAAGAACAAATATCCTCTCCCACACATTGATGACCTATTTGACCAACTACGTGGAGCTCAATACTTTTCCAAGATTGATCTTCATTCAGGGTATCATCAATTAAGGGTCAAAAGGGAGGATATACCAAAGACGGCTTTCCGTACAAGGTATGTACACTATGAATTTATAGTGATGCCATTTGGTCTTACTAATTCCCCTGCTGTCTTCATGGATATGATGAATAGAGTCTTTAGAGACTACCTTGATCAATTTGTGGTAGTCTTTATAGACGATATTCTTGTCTAAGAGTAAGGAAGAACATGAAGATCACTTGAGAATTATATTGAAGACCCTAAGAAAGGAGAATATTTATGCCAAATTTACCAGGTGTGAATTTTAGCGTCAAAAAGTTGCATTTTTGGGTCACTATATCTCAAAAGAGGGGATATCTGTGGATCCAGCAAAAATAGAGGTTATCGAAAGATGGTCGAGACCAACAACAGTAACTGAGATCCGAAGTTTTCTTGGTTTGGCTGGATATTATCGAAGTTTTGTGAATGATTTTTCATGATTATGTAATCCACTCACCAGGTTGACACGAAAATGAGTTAAGTTCGTGTGGACGGACGAATGTGAAGAGAATTTCAAGGAGTTGAAAAGAAGGTTATCCAGTGCACCTGTACTCACACTTCCTTGTAGTGGAGAAAGGTTTGTGATCTATAGTGATGCATCCAAGAAGGGACTAGGATGTGTTCTCATGAAAAATGATATGGTGATAGCTTATGCCTCAGGACAGTTGAAATTGCATGAGCAAAATTACCCAACTCATGATTTGGATTTAGCTGCGGTAAACTTTTCATTAAATATTTAGAGGCATTACCTTTATGGTGAAAGGTGTGATATTTATACTGATCATAAAAGTTTAAAATATATTTTCACACAAAAGGAGCTGAATATGCGTCAAAGATGATGGTTGGAGCTGATTAAGGATTATGACTGCTCAATTCATTACCACCCTGGGAAAGAAAATAAGGTGGATGATGCATTAAGTCGACAAGACCATTCCAGTTTATCTATGATGAGGATAAAAAAAGATACAATATTTATGGATTTACAAAGGATGGATCTTGGAATTATAATGGAAGGTGGAAAATCATATCTTTGTCAAATGAATGTTCAACCATCTATACATGTGATTATTAAAGAGGCACAGAAAGAAGATGTATAGTTACAAAAGAAGGTGATAAATGTTCCTGAAATCAACCTTGATTGTGATGGGATAATAAAGTTCATGAATCGGGTTTGTGTTCCTCCCATCCCCAAATTAAAGAAGGAGCTGCTGGATGAGGCTCATAGTTCTTCATTCTCTATTCATCCTAGAAGCACCAAGATGTATAGGGACCTGAAAGAGTACTTCTGATGGGATGGCATGAAAAGAGATGTTGCTGAATATGTCTCTTGATGCTTGGTTTTTCAGCAAGTTAATGCTGAGAGACAGAAGTCTAATGAGATGTTACAACCATTACCCATACCTAAATGAAAATGGAAAAACATCACTATGGACATTGTCACAGGACTTCCTAAAGCATCTAAAGGCAATAATTCTATCTGGGTCATAGTTGATCGTCCTACAAAGTCTTCACACTTCCTTGCTATTAGAGAGGATTTCACTCTGGATCAGCTTGGCAGGATATATGTAAAGGAAGTGGTAAGATTGCATGGAGTACCAATTTCTATTATATATGATCGGGATCTGAGGTTTACCTCAATGTTCTGGCGAAGTCTTCAGCATACTTTGGATACAGAGTTGAGTTTCAGCACTTCTTATCATCCTCAGACAGACGGTCAGTCTGAGAGAACAATTCAAACTCTAGAAGATATGTTGAGAGCTTTCTATATGGATTTCAAAGGTGGTTGGGATCAACACCTACCTTTGGTGGAATTTTCTTATAATAATAGCTTTCACTCCAGTATTCAGATGGCTCCTTATGAAGCTGGCTCCAACTTGCTGGGATGAAGTTGGGGAAAGAAAGCTATTAGGACCTATTCTCGTTGATGAAATGGCAGAAAAATCCAGATCTATTCAACAACACATAAGAGCAGCTCAGAGTCAACAAAAAAGTTATGCCGACAACTAAAGAAAAGACTTAGAGTTTGAAGTGGGTGATAAAGTGTTCTTACGAATATCTCCCTGGAAGAGGGTCATGAGATTTGGAAAGAAGGGAAAGTTGAGCCCTAGATATATCGGTCCTTTTGAAATTTTGGATCGTGTTAGAATGGTAACTTACCGATTGGCGCTTCCACCAAATCTCTCTCAAGTACAAGATGTGTTCCATGTATCACTCCATAGAAAGTACATACCCGATCCTTCACATGTACTCAGATCAGAAGTTGTACCGCTGGAGCAAGATCTTTTTTTATGAAGAACATGAGATAGAGATTCTGGATCGTAGAGAAATAGTCCTGTGGAACAAGACCATTCGCTTGGTGAAAGTTTTATGCAGGAACCACCAATTAGAAGAATCTATATGGGAGCTTGGAGATATGATGAGGGAAAGGTATCCTCATCTGTTTGTTACAAAGTGACAAATTTCGAGGGAGAAATTAATTTTAAGGGGGGTAGAATGTAACACCCGAGACATTTATGAGAAATATTTTGTTTTTATGTTATATAAATTATCAACTGAATCTTTCACTACACACAACACTAGCTTGTCTTGCTTTACACACAACTGTGACCTTCCTCGATAGCTTGTGTCGAACACAATACCGAGTTTCATTAAACAACGATATGCTATTAAAATAGTATTACAACTAGATGTTATGAATAGTACTAACTAAATTTTGAATTTTATAACATTTTAATTCAACTTATACATTTTCTAGAATAAGGTATAAAAGTAAAATCAGTTTTTTTGGATAAAAGAAATATTTTTCAAAAAAATACAGTTTTTCCGCCTTTTGATGGCGCATCCACATTAAATATAGTTTTTGACATGTTAATAACTTCTATTTGACAAAATAAAATACTTATTTTGAATCAGGGTATAAAAATTTACTTTGGATAAACTTTTGAAATTTTTCTGATAACTTTCATATTTTGATTAGTAGTAAAAATACGCTAATTTTTAATTAAAAACAACTTTTTTCATTGAGATAATTTATGTGGATAAATTATAATATTGAATGGTTTTAAAGTATAAATAGAATATATTTTTACTATTTAATATAATCTATTTCATTAGCATTAATTTCAAATTGAATTCATAGGTAAATACATTTCAATCTTTGGCAATGTTTTAACTTCTAAAACCCATTTTCTTAACAACAAGATTTATTTTAAATTAATTTCTGAAACTTATACATTTTGAATTTTGAAAAATGGATTCCATATTCAGATTCATAGGGTCCAAATTATGTTAATATACTACTTTTTATTTTTTGGCGTTATGAATAGTAACTACGGTAAATTTTATTTACCATAGTTAAAGGTAAATCGGGTAATTAAGGGTAAATATAAGATTATCAAATTACCTTAACACCAGAAAAAATACTATTGGATGACTAAAAGTCGACCCATATCACCTAAGGGTCGGATTAGATTCATTTAATGGACTTTGGTCCATGAAAATAATTTAATTATTATTAAAATAAAGAATGTGACAACATGTCACTTTCTTAAATCTTATAAGTATAATAATTTTAATTTGGTGATAAACATAATGAAACCTCAAACATGAATAGTCTACAGAAAGCTAATACAATTATCTATATAATAGGAATTTATTTAGAATTTTTATGGATTATATAATTATCATTAATTATGACACAATAGTGATGTTGAAATTATTTTATTAATTAAAATATCATATAAATTGTTTTAAAAATATTAAAATAAATATTATATGAACTATTTAATGTGCTACACTAACTTTCTAGATATATATGACATTTTATGAATCTTTTAAAGATTTTATTTTGAACATATCTTCTGTATATATTTTATTTAAATTAAAATAAATGAATAGTGTCAAAATTGACACTATTGTTATTTTATAAAAATAACATATTATAAAATTATTTAAAAATCACAAAAATATTTAAAAATTATAAATTAGAATTTATATGGTCTAAAATGTCATAAAGTTTCAAATTATGCAAAATTCACAACACATATGTAATTATTTATAATAATTTAAAATTTAGAATATTATTACCACAAATAAAATTAAATTGATAAATAAAGATAAATCAAGTTGATAATGTTTAAAATAAATTCCTAATATATCTAAATTTTATTGGTTGATGATATTACAACCTTATATCATATAATATTCGGATATGAGTCATTTTGGATGTTTTTATGTGGGGTTGGGATTTAATATAAAATAATATTTCTTATATTTCCAAAGGTGCCCCTCTCCTCCCTTATAAAAGGGCACCTCCTCCCTCTCTTCCTCACACCAATTTGAGCCTTCAAGCTCGGCCAACCCCTGCCAATTTCACTTCCCCACTTCCTTAGAAACCTACAAGAGGCACTGGTCTTATCAAAAGACCAACTCTAGTGCCTTAAGAGAATGTTTAAAGGAGGCACTTCGAGAATGAGGTAATACCTTCTACCGTTTTTTTCAAGATCCATTCTTCTTATACTCCATCTTATTTAGTTGTTTAATTATGAGGTAATAACATCAGTATCACTCATATACTGATATGTTATTATAAATATGAAACAACCCTATTTCACCTCTTATCCATCCTAAGGAAAACGAAATCACCGCGCGTGCGTACGTACGGAATACCGTCTCCATGCCATGGTGTAATCTATTTTCCACCACCACCTTACTTGGATGGGTATAATGGTGAAAGTAATGAATATATATGATTATTTTAAAGTGTTATTGATTCTGATATAGTATACATACACTCCAATACAATTCCACAATCATGGGAACGATATCATCACTCGTGCGTACATACGGAATACCGTCTCCACGATGTGATGCGATTCGTTCTACATGATCTTCATTTTCATAATGATTATATAAATGAATTGAATGAATTAATATGATATATATTACACTAATACCAGTCTGTAAATGAGGTATCTATAACCTAAATAGAGGAATAAGAATTTATTCGACAAGCACACATAAGAACAAAAAGTAATAAAATCCCGAATAACAAGTACTAATGAAATATTACTAATAAGAAGCTAAGAATATGACCATATATGATATCATAAAAATATGTATTATTCTGAAATAAGTCAATAGCATTATTTAAATCCTTATACAAGAGGTTCGTACACTTATGAAGTGTATCGAACCTAAGGTAAGGGAAAATCTCGCAATCTCAATTTTTATCTGAGATTGTTTATACTTAAGAATTTACTGGTGAATATTTATCATCCACGTCCATGATTCCTCAATATGTAATATTAATATCCTTATACCATAATTTATATCCAATTTTACCCTTCGATGTGTTTTTAGTAAAACATATGAAAGGAATATTTTGTCATTTTTCGTACGAGGTACTGTTTGACTTTTTAGAAAAAAGTATGAGAAGAATGTTTTTTTAACTTATACGGCATGAATGGATTTTTAAAACATTATTTCCAAGAAGATTCATTTACAAGTTTTCAAGTTTATTTTTAATCAACTTCTTTTAGTTTAAAATTGAATGACATGTTAAGAAAGGAAAATGTTTTTGAAGTAGAAAGGATATTTTCCTCAAGAATGGAGTTCAAGTGTTTTATCAAAATTATTTTCCGTATAAGATAATATAGGGTTCTGTTTCTATCCATTTTATTACATTGATTTGATTATGTTGTGATGGAATTATTTATATGAATTCCTTTATCTTATATGAATTTCTTTATGATGTCATGATGTTTAAGAATCCCATTTTTTTAAATGGGTTATGAAATGATGTATGATTTATGAATTTGTGGCACACATAAGAATGGTATAATTATGAGATGGGTGGGACCTATATCTCCCTCCAATGAATTGGGTAAAGATTTTATATCTCATGAGATAGACATGGCTGGAACGGCTGGTTAAACTGGTTTAGTAAAACCGGACTGAAACGAGGAATGAACTTGGTTCAGAATTGGACTTTGTCCACTAAGATAGTCTTGGAAATGAGTCTTGGCTAATAAGAAATGATTATCTATGATTATGTGTGCATGCCACAAAGTTTCATGTTTTATGTTATGATTATTGGGATTAAATTTCACTACCATGATTTATCCCGTGTTATGAAATTATGATCTCTTTTTCAGGGTAATATTTCTAAAATGTTATGTTTTTATTTTGATGTGATTGATATTTCTTTTGTTTACCCTTACTGAGAATTTGAGCTCACCCTTTTTTATGTTTTATTTCCCCAGGTCAGGAAGAATGTTATTAAGTAAGATATGCCAAAAGGGACTATTGATATGATGAAATAAATGGGAGACAGTGTAGACACTTTATGAACCAGTTGTTTATGTTTCCCAGTTTCTAAAGACAATATACCTATAGAGTCCTTTCATGGTTTTGTTATATGTTGTAATAAGTACACTTCAATTTTGAAGTAATAACAATGTATGTAAAGCATGGGTTGTTATAATACTATTCATGGGATGAAAAAATAATTAGATTTTAGAAAATTTACAATGTTTAAAAACATATTTTATGAGGATACACAAAATAATATGACCTTTCATTTATATGAAAAATATATTAAAATAACATTATATTTATTTTTATAATGTATGAATAGTATTTTCTATCAATTCCTACTTTCAATTGATAGGGTTGGTGAAAAATTAATTTTTAGTGTTTTAAAATACTAACTATTTTTTGTAATTACTTGAATCATAGTAAATGATTTATTATTAATATAAAAGAATAGGACAATTGTATTTTCATTAATTATCATGTGTACTAGGAAAATAAATGAAAATACATTGTACTATGTGATCAAGTTAAATAAATGAATCCATTAGAATATAAAATTATTATAAATATATAATTTATTGAAGAAAAAACTACCATTTGTTATTCCCCATCTATTTTGTATCATTCATTGTGGTACGACACAATTTGGAGTAGTGTATGAATCTTCACCATAAATTAAATTATTGTGATGACAAACTAATGATATAAATTCATACATTTTTTTGGAGTGGGTTCTCGTGCATGTATGGAGTGAACCACAACCCATTGTAAGATGATTTATCCCAACACAATTTCCAAATGAGTTTTCACCCAAAATCATATGTATAAATTGAATCCATAAATTATTTATTTTTGGATTGAGTTTAGGGACCATTAAATTGAAACGATGTTGCTTGGTTATGGAAGAGACTGTGTGGGATCGAATGGGTCATGGTAGCTATTGTGGACTCTTGGAAAATAAATTTGAATGTTTATAAAATAAGAAGGTTGTCCCAATGAATCTACAGTTGGAATTATGATTTTTTTTATTTTCTTCTGCTTTATGGGGCCCCCACATTATTCCATGATAATACATAACATTTTATGTTACTTATTTAAAAGTATAGATTGATATTGATTTTGTGGTGTCCCTACCTATGGTCTACTAAAATAGTTCCCAAGTATTGTTGGCCAATACGACTCAAGTATACCTATCCATCTGGTTGAGGCTTCTGATGAGCATATAGGTTCTTATAGAGGTACATTTGCAGAGAAAATAACATATGTTTCAGAAAAAAAATATAGTGGGTGTGATAATAAAAGAATATTACTGAAAAAAATAACTAATGATAATAAATAATAACATAATAAATGTTAATACATGTGAATGTTATAACTTAAAAGCTACATACACACAATAGGAACACATGTAAGAAGATATAAAATAAAAAAAACAAAGAAAATATAATTGGATTCCAATGGATTTATTCACGAGCATCATATGCTCCAGATATGTCTTCTGCTCCTTATTTATCATTTAAAATAAAAACAACAACTAACACAACTATGATCCTAGACATGAAATCAGATGATATCTATTTGTGTACCAAATAGTGGCTCAAACTGTGTGTGTTATAAAGTTATTAGGTAATAACCAACATCATATTGTGCATAATATTGTATGTTTATATAAAATAAATCAGTGTGAAGGTATATTTAAATGATTTATAAAATAATATATAAAAACATGTCAGGTGTAGGTTCATCGAAGACTCATGGAAGACCATACCAGATTCATTAAAAGTTGTAATGTCTCTGAAATAAATTCACCACGTGTGTGTATGAAAATTATATATTGGAACACACACAAACACACATACATATATAAAGTAATATATAAAACTATATGTATAGATTCTGATTGTTATCCAGGACCCATGGAGTAATGTAGGAGTCAATGAGTAGTTATAAGGATGTTATAAGGTAGTTAGGGGCACCATGCTCAAGTATCATTGATAAATGAGGGATTCTTTGATCTTTTATAATAACAATAACATACAACATATATAGTGACTGTGTCATTACATAAATTTATGTTACATATTTTTAGATGAATATTTTTTATATTTTACAAATTCATTCTGGAGAATCATAATAGTTTAGTTTCATTGGATGCTTTGGACACAATCTTCCAGTCTAGTGAAATACAATAATTGTTTTCCCTAATGATCCTCCCCTTAATTACTCTTACATAAATCCTTTCTTCATAAACTAGTGAATCAAAACACAATAAAAGGTTATCTAGATGCTCATTAAGGGTAAATAATGTAGATATATAAGCATAACTTCAACAAAATCTTATTATAACATGATAGTATCATTTGAAAACCATACCCTACATATGAATGATATTAATCATGAGTAATGGAAAAATTAATGTTTTTTATAAAACATGAATAGTAATATTATAAATGATAATGATACTTAAGATAATAACAAAAGAATAATACATATATTTTCCACATACACTTAAGAATATTAAATCATTCCCTATAATTCAATTCTCATTTCCATATCTTCTTAGAGAAATTCATGTTGCCTATATGTACTGGGAGAGACACACCACCCCACCTTGTCACCGCCCTTTCCATATATCGGAATGGGTTTTCTCTCTAAAACATCATCATAGACTACGTCCCTTACTTTATAAGGTTCACTCCCCTATAATCTATGTTTTTCTCACGAGATAAATAAATTATTACCCAATGAATTGGATGGTGATCTGGGTCCCACCCATCAAACAATGAATACCATATTTACTTGTTCAATAATATAATAAACATTCACCATATCATAACCCATGAAATTAAATGGATATCATAAAAATTACATTATAGCATAACTTGGGGTGAATAGATATGTTTCATAATCATTTCTTCATAGAATAACCTATTAATAGATGTGAGTTATATATGAATTTTGTATTGGTATAACCCATAGAATAAATACAAGTTTCATAAAAATCAATACATCAAGACATAACTCATTTAAAAAAATAATATGAATGGTATCCATAGATCATATAACCATTAAATAATAAATTCTATCAAATGATGTTATATTAGTGGTAAAATAATTTTGATCAATCATTCAAAACAATTATTGAGGAAAATAATATTTCTAAGAAAATATTTCTTAACAAATAAATCCTTTTTGAATAAATTTCTCATAATTTAACTATTTATGATAATGGAATCATGAAAAACACTTTCAAAAAATTTATTGAGTAAAAAATCCTTTCCAATTTGAAAATAAATTTTTCAGGTATAAATCATTTTGGAAAGCCTTTTCATTGAGAATGTATTTTAAAACATATAAAGGGATATTTGACAAAAAATGTACAATTTTAAAAACATTAATTATTTTAAAATAGTTATATTTTAACTTTTTTAAAATATTAATTATAACATTTTTCAATCATTTGTAGAAAACATTGTTTTTAAATAACACTGATTTCTGAACAAAATAGAGAAATAATGTTTGATTTTCATTAATATATGTATTAATTTACTTAAGTAACAATGAGTAGATAAATAATAGGATTAAATGAAGATGTCAGGAATATTGTAATGGGACGAAAAATCAAGATAATTATTGAGATATGGATCAAAAGGTTTTATCACTATAAACACAATCGTAAATAATCCCGTTAAATAGTAAGATTATAACATAAAATAATTACCACTTTACTAACCATTAATCATAATCCCTAAGAAATAATAACAATACGTGAGTAAAAAATAATCATTAAAATTGTAATATTCATGATATAACATTTAATAGGGAATGTATGTAGACCTCATAAAATAATATCGGTACATAACAAAACATGTGTCACAATGATGGAAAGTTGAAAAAGAAACAGTACCACTTTGGAATCATTGAAACCATATCCCCCTGAACGAGATATACTAACATGGATATTTAAAAAAATTAGTATAATAATTATATGTCACATTCATGGGATGTATGTGCACCACATAAAATAAAAAAGAGGTTAATATAGTATGTGTCTCACAAAAGTAAAAAGTGAGACTTATATCCTATACCTTATTTCTTGAGTTCCATTGTAATAGTTCATAATACTTTAAAATAAATATAACATTATTATATATATATATATATATTATAGCAATATTCATATATATATGTAATAAAATATATTATCCGATTATGACCCTTTTATTACCTATTTATTAATAATTTCATGATAATGTTATGTTTCTAGTAATAACCAATTTGTTTTTTTGTATATGTTTTTGCTTATGATTTTTTCCCTAACTTAGATCATTGTAATACCACATCCATGATATAAAACATGATATACATATAATATATATTAATTATATTTTTATTTATATTAATCCATTAAATTTGTTTATAGGAAACTAGAATACACGTTTTATAGAGAGAGTAGGTCGTACATACGCATGAATATTGTTTCCATTTTCTAGTAACAATACAATAAATAAAATAAAGTAATGTATATATATATATTATAAATATATTATTATTATTATTTCATATATATGAAATATTTTTATCATATCTATCCTTAATACATTCAATGCAATTCATGAATGAATCACAATTCATTGCGAGGCAGAAGTCTGTCATACACACAAATGATGTTTTATTATTACCAAAAAATTAAAAGAATGAAGGTGTGTGTGATATAACAATTAAAAAATAATAATAACATCATAAATAATATATATATTATATATAAACAATATTTTCCTCATTATTACCAACTAGGATTTGTTGTAATCAAAAAAAGAATTATATCAGTTCATGATGTGGTAGTCATCATACACACAAATGATGATTTCATAACCAATTGATGGATGTGTGTGTATTTATAGGTAATTTCATTAAAATAAAAACATATTATTATATATAGTATACTATGGTTTTTCTATAATTCTGGTATAAAAAATTGAAGCTGGAGGAGAATGAGTAAATTAAAACTTCTTTTAGAAGAACATTACCTCTTCTTTGGGCATCATCCTTATGTTTTCAATAATTCCATGAATTGATTTGTTTATAAAAAATATTCTAGGATTAAGGGATGTAATTTTGTAAGACATTTGGATATATCATGTTCAATCCAAATGCATTGATTTTTTTGAAGTAGTGGAGGAGTGAGTTCCTTTTTTTAGTTAAGGAGGATACCATTATTGTAAGTACTCAAAAGTATTCATTGTTGGGAGATCAAACTTACCCCAAGATTCACAAAAACAAATTAAATTTCATTAAGGATTATATGGTCGATAAAAAACTGAACCACACATTTATACACATTTTATAAAATTTTGGTTCTTTAATTCTTATGTCTCATTATTTCACAATTTTTTAATTATGGAAACTAGTTTTTGAACAAGAGTAATTTAATCATTAACAGTGGATTATAGTGATAATAATTACATAAATTAGAATAAATTATTATAAATATAATTTGGAGTGTATTAATTAAAAATCCATCATGTGTTGAAAATTTAATTTAACACAGGCACATATAACACACAAAAATACATGTTAAATCGTTATCGTGCCAACTGATTTTTTATTATTTAAATATCAATATTTTCATTATAATATAAAACATAGTCCATTACGATAAAATAGATGATATTTAATAATATTTAAAAATTAATATATAGAATATAATATTTTCTATAATTTTAATTTAATTAATAAATTATCATTTATTATAAAATAACATTAATGTCATTGTTGACATTGTTCATTTAACTAAATATAAAAAATTATCCATAAATTTATCGAATTAAAATAAATTATGGTAAAAACATTTAAAAAAATTAAATTTAACTAGAAAAATAATGTAACATAATAATTTATTCAATTTACTTCACCATTAATGTATTTTTTATAATTGGATTTATTTATTTGTTAACTAAGTAATTCATACATTGTCATTTCTTAAGAACATAATTTAATTATATCATCAATAAAAAATTAAAATAAATTATCAGGATACAAATCATTTATCTTACAAAATAATATTTATAATAGAACATATGTAGCTTTTCAAATTTCTAAATCATTATAGAAATTAAACAGAAAAAATATATTTTCTGTTTTTTCTTTACATAACTTATTATATGGTTGAAATTCATGAATAAGTGTCCAAAAACTGATAATATTTTACAATAAGGTCCAAAATCTATAAATATCTCTAGAAAAATGCATGTGGGATTCTTTATTAGTAATTTTTTCCCATAATATTATTGTTTAGTCCATTTGTAAATTTATTTTTCTCTTTATAACTTAGATATATTCTAACTATTTTCACTAATAAATTTGGTCAATAATTATGTTGGATTTTTTATAAATTATAAATTATTAAGATTCAATATATTGAAACAATTTTTCCGAATTTAAATCACATAATTGGGAAAAATTAATTTAGAATCAATCATACAGTTAGGATGAGAAAGTAGCTCGTTACGGAGAAAAAATGATCAAATGTTTTCAACGTTTTTATTTTCAATTTAGATATTAAATTTATTGAAATGATCTATATATTATTAATTGATAAATATTTTAACAAATTTAAAATTACATATAATTTATGTGAAAATTAAAAATCATAAATAAATTTAATCAAAAGGAAGTTTCAATTAAATCGTTTCATTTTTTACTATTCATCATAAAATGAATCTTCTCATAAAAATACAAAAAATTCACTCTAATATAATATTGATATGAAAATTTTAAAAATTATTTTTCTTATTTAAAATTTATTTTTTAAAATATTTACTATTTAATATAATGTGTGCCAAGCCTGATGATACCGTATTTTAGAAAATATTGTTTCATTCATAAAATTTTGTTTTATATTAAATGAATATAATTTTTATTTATAATCATTAGATAACTATTAAAAATGGGAAAACTACATATTTTCACAATATAGTTAATCCTATTCATTCAGTCCATTTTAATGGAATGGTGATAACTATTATATTTATTTATAGTATGATATAGTTCGGTAAAACATGATCTCGCTTGTAAAAAATGCTATCAAAAGTACTTTGTATTGTGTGTAACATTATAAAACCTATTGTTGTGTTTACCAAAAGATAAATGAATCTTGGTATGAATTGAAATATTAACTTGGTGTATCATATAAATAAATAATAACCTTATATAGCATGGAACGCATGGCAACAATGAAATTTAATTCAGTTAAAAAATTAATAAATAAAAACTCATGGTGTTACATTCAACCCCCCCCCAATTAAAGGAAATCCACATTATAAATTATTTTTGGTGATAAAAGGTTTAATAATTTAATTTTCATTTAATATAATCCCACATCATAAAAATGAAAATTAAATACTCCTTCCGAACATTCATTTTGAAACATAACGGATACCCAAAGTAAGTAATAACTAAGTTCCTATAAAGAAGAACATTAGTGTAAAATTATGATCATGACATGGATGAAAAACATAACTAACTATAGATAGTGATATAGATTACTAATAAGAATAATTTGTGTGATCTAGAGAAATTTAACTACTAGAAAACCAAAAAATATGTGATGATTTATGGGACCATTTGATTCATCGAAAATAAAGGTACTCAGATAACAAATTTATTTAAATATTCTTTTCCTAAAGTTGAATAATATTCATAAGAATATATAATTACATGATTTATTTCTATCTCACAAGCCTAATATCACCCCTTAATTGTGAATTTTTTATTTCACACTTCACCTCTTATTCCCAAAAATGGAGGTGTATTTTTAGTCCTAATGTAGAAATAGATCATAAGATCTAAATATTTATATACAGATAGTTTATTCTATTTATCTTTAATTGTCATAAGAAATAATTAGTATAGGTTATCCAATATACAAAAATCATTATATGGAGAATTAATGTGTTAATCTCTAAAATGAAATTCAATTTTGAATATAAACCATTTCATATGTGGTTAGAATTTTTACCCAATCAAATGATTACAAACCAAAACATGAGAATCAATGTGACTAAATTTCACAAAATCAACAGAACATTTGTAACACCCAAGGTAAATAAAGAATATGAAATTTTTATATTTATCCATATTTGTGAATAAAATATAAATATGACTTTAAAGGGGATGCTATGCTCGATGGCGTACCCAACACGCAACAACGAGTTTCTTGGGAATCTTACATTGCACTCTAATAATAAACTAATATTATTTTAAATGGTAGTTAACATGTAGCCGTTGTATTGGCGGAAATGGATAGAAATAACTAAAATATAATTATATATGTCTTTAAATGTTTTTAAATTTATCCAATAAAAGATAAAGGCTTAAAATACGGAAATAATTCAATTTTAGGCGTATGTGCCCTAGTTTTCACTAAAGGCTCACTTATTGCCTTTTGACGGAGAACCGTCATTAAATATAGTTTTGTTCACTCTTAAAATTTATATTGGACCAAATTAAACTCTTCTTAATAATCGGGACATCAAAATTTACTTTGTGTAAGTTTTTGGTATCTTTCCGATAAAGTTCATTTTTATAATGAATAGTGTAAAATGTTGTATTTTAATTCAAACCCTCTTTTTAATATATTTTATTTATATGATTAGATTATCTTTTGAATTGGTTTTAATGTGAAATTATAATATATTTTTACCATTAAATCCAATAGTGGTCGTTGGAATCAATTTCACTTTGAAATCAGACTTAATCTAGAGTCAATCTTTTGATACTTATTGTTTCATAAAAACAGGCTATTTGCTCTGACAGCGGGAATTAATTATTAAATTATTTAATGTGACTTATACGTTTTGAATTTTGTAAAATAGACTTAATTTTTGAATTCGGAATATCAAATATAGCTTAGGGTGAATTTTTGGGATTTTTTTGAAAAACTTCAATTTTTGATGAATAGTGAAACCACTAAGTGGTACTTATAAAAACTGATTTTTCCGCTTAAATGAAATTTTTCCATATTTGTGTTTTTAATTTCAAAAATCCAACATACATGGTTTTCATTAAGAAGTAAAATGTGGTTCAATGGGATTAAAATAATTTTTTTGGTGAATAGTAACTTATTAAGTTTTTAATCGCGATTAGATGTAATTAGTGTAGTTTAAGGTAAACATAATGTTTTAATAATATGAAATGACCTAGAAACATGTCCTACCCTCATTGGATGTGTCATGGCCGACAATGACAATCCATGGGTCAAATTGGGGACCCCATGGAGCCACTTTGGTTGGGAAATGACATAAGTAACTTTTTATTTAATGTTAAAGTAGAAATGACACAAACATTAGATGTTTTAATAAAAAAACATTTCATGGGGTTATACAAGTCAGAAATTTTACGATAAATATTCATTAGAAAGATATAATTATTTCCTACATCATAGTATTTTTTTTATAATTTTTAAACATTAAATAAATTAAATTATTTATGACATCATGATGATGTAACGATGACCTCATTATTTAACGATTTCAATAAAATGGAAGGATAATGTAAAATATAAGACCTACACATGTCCAAAACCTATTGTATGGGTGGATTTTGAACCCTTATCACCTTATCCTCAAAGAAAATCAATATGGGACCTTTAAAATCCTAAAATCATTTGAAAATAATGTAACCTTTTATTACTTTCCAAGAGTGCCCCTCCCCTCCTCTTATAAAAGGCCCCCACCTCTACCTCTTTACCCACACCTCCAATGTAACACCCCGAGATTTTATGAAAAATATTCTTTTTAATTTCATTAATATCTTGTGTTGTACGCTACACCAAAAGGATCTTGCACAACACGCATCCTTGACTTGCCTTTCATTACACGCAATCGCGACCTTCCTTGATAGCGTGTGTAGTACGCAATACAGAGTTTCACTAAACAACGACATGCTATTAAAATATTATTAAAACTAGCCGTTATGAATAGTAATAACTACTTTTTGAAATTTTGTAGATTTTCTTTTTCAAAATGGATTTCATTTTTGGATTCAGAATATCAAAATTAGCTTAGGGTGAAATTTTGGTAATTTTCGGATAACTTTCATATTTTGATGAATAGTGGAAATTACTAAATTTTAATTAAAAACAACTTTTTCAATCGAAATAATTAATAGTGATAAATTATTAATTTGAGAGATTTTAAAGTATATTTAGAATATATTTTTACAATTCAATACAATGTTGGTCATTGGATGTAATTTCACATTTACACCATACAGAAACAAGTGTTAATCTTTTGATAGTTATTATCTCTTAAAAACACGCTATTTGTTGTGACAACGGAAATTAATTATGAAATTAATTAATGCAACTTATATGTTGGGAATTTTTTAAAATAGAAATCATTTTTGAATTCTGAATATCAATTATAGCTTAGGGTGAAATTTTGGCATTTTTCTGGAAAACTTCAATTTTTGATGAATAGTGAAACTACTAAGTGGTAGTTAAAAAACTAATTTTTTTATAAATCTTATTTTTACCGCTTATGTGATTTGAATTTCAAAAATTTGAGAGACACGGTTGATGTCAGTAAGTAAAATGTGGTTCAATGAGATGAAAATAATTTTTTGGGGAATAGTAACTTTTTACTTTTTTACCACGGTTAAAAGTAAATAGGGTATTTAAGGGTAAAAATGATATTAATATTACCCTAACACATGTCCTAATACTATTGGACAAGTGTATCTCGACCAAAAACAACCTTATGAATATAAAATGACCCTTTAGGTCCACTTGGATTAGATTATGACATTTAATATTATTTAATGAATAGTTAAAATAGTTAAAATCAAAGTTTAATAACTAAAACATTTTTAATATGGGGTTATACATAAGATAAATTCGACTATAAATATTCATTAGAAAGATAAAAATATTTCCTACATAATGATATTTTATTTATAATTTTTAGACTTTAAATAAATTAATTTATCTATGACACAACGATGATGCAGTAATTACCCTTTTAAGGAAATGTTAACATAATTGATGTTATAAATGCTCAAATAAATTTTTGAGACTTTTTATGAATTCCACTAATTTTCTAGGATACTATGATATATTAGTGTTGATTTAATCAACTTGGTTCGAACATATAACTCTGTTATGACTTTAAAAAAAATCATATATCAAATAGTGTCAAAATTGACACAAAATAGTTTTTAAATAAAATATTATATTATTAATTATTATTTTATTCCTAATTATCTAAGGTTCGGCCAAATTACTTAGATAAGGATATATATATTAATAATAAACAACTTGGGGTTCGTTTGACATGTTATAGTAAGTGTATTAACCATATAGTGTAAGAAAACAAAAAGTCACTGTAAAAGTTAAATTATTTAACTTAGAGTTAAATATAATTGATAAGGTTAAAATAATAACCTAAAGTTGTCTAAATCCTATGGGTTGATAGGATTTAGACCCATCCCCACTTTACCTTCGAAATAAGACCCTTTGGAACCATTATAAACCGATTTTGACTGTAATATAAAATAATATTTTGTGATATTCCTAAGGTGCCCCTCTCCTCCCTTATAAAATGGAACCTCATCCCCCTCCTCCTCACACAAATTTGAGCACTCAAGATCTGCCAACCCCTGCCAAAATCCCTTCTCCACTTCCATAGAATAATCCTAGAGGTCCTGGTCTTCTTCAAAGTCCAATCTTAGTTCCCTAAGTGGAGGATTCAAAGAGGCGTTTCAAATAAGAGGTAATATCCATTACCGATCTTTTCAATTTATTTCTTCTTCAAATTCTTCTTCTTTAGTTGTTTCATTATGAAGTAATAACATCAGTATCATTCATATACTGATTTGTTATTATAAGTATGAAAAAAACCTATTTAACCATCTATCCATCCTATGGAAAATGAAATCACCGCGCGTGCGTACGTACGGAATACCGTCTCTACGCCGTGGTGTAATCTATTTTCCGCTGCCACCTTAATAGGATGGGTATAATAGTGTAATGAGTAACTATATATGATTATTATAAAGTTATATTGATACTGAAATAGTATACATACACTTCAACACAATTCCATGACCAAGGGAACGATATCATCGCTCGTGCGTACGTACGGACTACCGTCTCCACGACGCGATGAGATTCATTATCCATGTTAACCATTCCTGAATGATTATAAAGTATATATAATGAATAATAATAGAATATATGACATGGTAAATCTACTGGATTTATGTATATATATATATGTCATCTACATACTTCCATTCAAGACTATAATGAAAGGAAAGCATCGTTCATGCGTACGTACGGACTACCGTCTCCATGAACGGTGTGTTTCCTTTCATTTATCTATCTATTATATATATATATATACTGAATATATATGATATATAAATAATACTTTATATTCTAGAATTATGTAAATCATGATATAATTAATAATAATTTCAAGAACAACAAGTCCAAACACCTACGATAAATGAGACGATTTTACCCAAAACGCTACTTTAACAAGAATTTACAAAAGAACGGGTAATATAAAGTCATAAGTGGACCATATATGATATAATAACAATGAATATGATTCTGTAATAAGTCAATAACATGATTTAAATCATAATACAGGAGGTTCGGACACGTACAAAGCAAGTCGGACCTAAGGTAAGGGAAATATCACAATCTCATTTTTTATCCGAGATTGTTTATACTTTGGTATTTACTGGGGTGTATTTTATCATCCACATCCATGTTTTCTCATCCACATCCATGTTTTCTCAATATGTAATATTATTTCCATCTACCTACAATTGTTTAAATCCTATTTTACCCTTCGGTGAGTTTTTAGTAAAATATATGAAAGGAATCTTTTGTCATTTTTCATACGAGGTACTTTTTGGCTTTTCCGACAAAAGTACAAAGAATGTTTTTTTTAAATTATACGGAATGAATGGATTTTTTCAAAACATTATTTCCAAGAAGCTTCCTTTAAAAGTTTTCATGTTTATTTTTTAATCAACTTCTTTTAGTTTATAATTGTACGACATGTTAAGAAAGGAAAAGTGTTTTCTGAAGTAGAAAAAATATTTTCCTCATGAATGGAGTTCAAGTGTTCTATCAAAATTATTTTCCATCTAAGATAATAAAGGGTTCTGTTTTTATACCTATTATTACGTTAATTTGATTATGTTGTGATGAAATTATTTTTATGAATTCCTTTATCGTATATGAATTGTTTTATGATGTCATGATGTTTAAGATTCCCATTTTTTATTACATGGGTTATGCCATGATGTATGGTTTATGATATTGTGGAACACATAAGAATGGTATCATTATGAGATGGGTGGGACCTATATCTCCCTCCAATGCATTGGGTAATGATTTTATATCTCATGAAATAGACATGGCTGGAATGGTAGGTTATACCGGTTCAGTGAAACAGGACTGAAACGAGGGTGACTCTGTTCAGAAAGGGACTTTGTCCACTAAGATAGTCTTGGCAATGTGTCTTGACTAACAAGAAATGATTCTCTATGATTATGTGTGAATTCCACAAAGTTTCATGTTTTATGTTATGATTATTGGGATTTCATTTCACTACTATGATTTATCCCATGTTATGAAATTATGCTCTCTTTTGCAGGTTAAGATTTCCAAAAGTAATGTTCTTATGAATATGATTTGATTGATTTTTCTTTTTTTTACCCTTACTGAGCATTTGAGCTCACCCTTTTATGTTTTCATTTCCCCAGGATATAAATAAAGGTTTTAGGTAGAAAAAAGGGAAGATCTTTATGGGAGATATTGAAGATCTTTCACCACGATTAGAAGATTACGTTGCGAGTTTCCAAAGACACTAAACTATTACGATCCCTGTGTGTGTGTTTTTTTGTTATGTACTAAGTATTCCACAAATGTAATGTAATGTTCATGTACGTCAGGCTTCGGGTCTCTACAGTTGGTATCAGAGGAAAGGTTTAGTCAACCTTTGGAAACTAGGATGCGAAAGCGTTAGTGAGATCCCTAGAGATATTTCTAAGGTATGTCTAGGGATGTCCCTAAGGACAAGTATACGTATAAGATACAGTCCTAGAACTATGGTAAAGATCTTAGAATTTAACCTAAGATTTTAGATATTAAGGGTACTCCCCCTTTACTATGTTGTTTTCTCTAGCATGATTTTTGCCTCTCACAAGATTCTTTTTGTGTTTTAGTTAATGGAGGGAACCAGAAGGAATTCGGTTAACATTGAATCCAATGGAAAAATTGGTGACTATGAGCAAAAAAATTGTGTAATTCCTAGAGAGAAAGATCTTGTGATTATGCCAAATCAGTCATCGCGATATATGATTAACAAGGTGAAATTTCGTGGTATGCCTAATTCATCAAAGAAGTGGAAGATAAACTATTATGCATGTTCGCATGTTGAGGAGCATAAATAAAGGAAGATTGAGATTTCTAAAGAAATGAAGAATAACCTTGAGGAATACCTCAAATGGAGGGACCGATGATATCTGTGTGGAGACAAGTGTCATAGAGTGACAGACTGTTATGGAGTTCAATGTCTAATTTGTGGAGAACATGGGCATTACCCAACTCAATGTTCTGACCTAAAAAGTTACTTCTAAATCAAGGAAGGACTTCTTACAGGACAATCATTGAAGTGGATGGACTGAAGTGTTTATGTATTGGTATTCAGGAATAATGTTGTTGAGGTACTTTTATGGTGTATTGAAATATTTATGTATTGGTCTATTGTGGTCTTCAATAATTTTAAGGTACCGGTAACCATGAAAAGTGATTCAAATATTTTGGAATGTAGATAATATGCCCATAATGAAGGGATAAGGAGAAAATGAAATGTTTGACAGTATTCATGAGCTCATGATTGATATAAGGACTAAGTGATATCATGGTTTGAGTATATAGAATTTTGAGGATTTTGGTATGTGTAAAGTGTTAACTTTTAACAGCATTCATGTTTTCACTGAGGTTCAATGGGTATTCAAGAGAATACATGATTAAGGACTTTTAATGTTTGTAATTTGACCAACTAAATATATCTTATGATATATGGGTTCAACGATGGTATTAAACCTATGGTAATCGTTTTCACTATGTTATGAGAGTGGACTGCAGTATTATGGATAAGCCTAAAGATTGGAATGGATTATGTTGGACATAAGTTAGTATTGTATAAGGATAGAAGTTTTTTCGATATTATTGATGGGATGTTATAGTAATATAGTTTTAGAAAAAGGACAACCTACAGGACGGGCGATAGCCCATCGCGTCGGACAATGCTGTGGGAATCAAACCCACAACCAAAGTGCGACTGGCCTTTATCACCTACCACTGGCCTACAGGAAGTCCCTGGTTAGTAGAAACTAGTTTTATTTTATTAAGCGGTATGATATATGTAGTATAAGTTCATTTTTGGAACCATATACGATTAAACATAAGATGGACTTATAACTTTTTCTAACCTTTTGTTTGAAAGAGATGGAATGACCCGTCATTCTATCACATGATCTGCTAACACTTCACAAATAACAAATTCAACTTCATTTATTTAAGAGATGAAGTGGAAATTGTTTAAGGCACGAACAACAGTGAGACTGTACCAAAATAAAGTAAGTATTTATTCTAATTCAAATTCTTCATCTTTAGGGAAACGATCTTGAAAACCAAAAATGTTGTCCTTGTGCTCTTATATCTGATTAATCAGATGGTACCTTAGATCGTCACAAATTTATGGATTTGTGATTATTGGCTTTTCCATAGCTATGTTCTCTACCACTCTCCATATTCTTGGGTATTCGTTACGTTTCATACTTTTGTTTTTAAAGATTGGTTTTGGTATTCCTTTTTACGATGTGGGTTTATATTAAAGAAACTTTCAAGTAGTAAACCATTTATAACACCGACGAATTTCGAGGGCGAAATTCATTTTAAGGGGGGTAGAATGTAACACCCCGAGATTTTATGAAAAATATTCTTTTTAATTTCATTAATGTCTTGTGTTGTACGCTACACCAAACGGAGCTTGCACAACATGCATCCTTGACTTTCCTTTCATCACACACAATCACGACCTTCCTTGATAGCATGTGTAGTACGCAATACTGAGTTTCACTAAACAACGATATGCTATTAAAATATTATTAAAACTAGCCGTTATGAATAGTAATAACCACTTTTTGAAATTTTTTAAATTTTATTTTTCAAAATGGATTTCATTTTTGGATTCGGAATATCGAAATTAGCTTAGGGTGAAATTTTGGTAATTTTCGGATAACTTTCATATTTTGATGAATAGTAGAAATTACTAAATTTTAATTAAAAACAACTTTTTCAATAGAAATAATTAATAGTGATAAATTATTAATTTGAGTGATTTTAAAGTATATTTAGAATATATTTTTACAATTCAATACAATGTTGGTCATTGGATGTAATTTCACATTTACACCAGACATAAACAAGTGTTAATCTTTTGATAGTTATTATCTCTTAAAAACACGCTATTTGTTGTGAAAACGGAAATTAATTATGAAATTAATTAATGAAACTTATATGTTGGGAATTTTTTAAAATAGAAATCATTTTTGAATTCGGAATATCAATTATAGCTTAGGGTGAAATTTTTGCATTTTTCTGAAAAACTTCAATTTTTGATGAATAGTGATACTACTAAGTGGTAGTTAAAAAACTAATTTTTTCATAAATCATAATTTTACCGCTTCTGTGATTGGAATTTGAAAAATCCGAGAGACATGGTTGATGTCAGTAAGTAAAATGTAGTTCAATGAAATGAAAATTATTTTTTGGTGAATAGTAACTTTTTACTTTTTTACCACGGTTTAAAGTAAATAGGGTAATTAAGGGTAAAAATGATATTAATATTACCCTAACACATGTCCTAATCCTATTGGACAAGTGTATCTCGACCAAAAACAACCTTATGAATATAAAATGACCATTTATGTCCACTTGGATTAGATTATGACATTTAATATTATTTAATGAATAGTTAAAATAGTTAAAATCAAAGTTTAATAACTAAAACATTTTTAATATGGGGCTATACATAAGATAAATTCGACTATAAATATTAATTAGAAATATAAAAAGATTTACTACATAATGATATTTTATTTATAATTTTTAGACTTTAAATAAATTAATTTATCTATGACACAACGATGATGCAGTAATTACCCTTTTAAGGACATGTTAACATAATTGATGTTATAAATGATCAAATACGTTTTTGAGACTTTTTATAAATTCCACTAATTTTCTAGGTTACTATGATATATTAGTGTTGATTTAATCAACTTGGTTCGAACATATAACTCTGTTATGACTTTCACAAAAATCATATATCAAATAGTGTCAAAATTGACACAAAATAGTTTTTAAATAAAATATTATATTATTAATTGTTATATTATTCCTAAAAATCTATGGTTTGGCCAAATGACTTAGATAAGGATATATATATTAATAATAAACAACTTGGGGTTCTTTTGGCATGTTATAGTAAGTGTATTAACCATATAGTGTAAGAAAACAAAAAGTCACGGTAAAAGTTAAATTATTTAACTTAGAGTTAAATCTAATTGATAAGGTTAAAATAATAACCTAAACTTGTCTAAATCCTATTGGTTGATAGGATTTAGACCCATCCCCACTTTACCTTCGAAATAAGACCCTTTGGAACCATTATAAACCGATTTTGACTTTAATATAAAATAATATTTTGAGATATTCCTAAGGTGCCCCTCTCCTCCCTTATAAAAGGGCACCTCCTCCCCCTCCTCCTCACACCAATTTGAGCACTCAATCTCGGCCAACCCCTGCCCAAATCCCTTCTCCACTTCCCTAGAATAATCCTAGAGGTTCTGGTCTTCTTCAAAGACCAATCTTAGTTCCCTAAGTGGAGGATTCAAAGAGGCGTTTCAAAGAAGAGGTAATATCCATTACTGATCTTTTCAATTTCATTCTTCTTCAACTTCTTCTTCATTAGTTGTTTCATTATGAAGTAATAACATCAGTATCATTCATATACTGATATTTTATTATAAGTATGAAACAAACCTATTTAACCACCTATCCATCCTACGGAAAATGAAATCACTGCGCGTGCGTACGTACGGAATACCGTCTCCACGCCGTGGTGTAATCTATTTTCTGCCGCCACCTTAATAGGATGGGTATAATAGTGTAATGAGTAACTATATATGATTATTATAAAGTGATATTGATACTGAAATAGAATACATACACTTCAACACAATTCCACGACCATGGGAACGATATCATCGCTCGTGCGTACGTACGGACTACAGTCTCCACGACGCGATGAGATTCATTATCCATGTTAACCATTCCAGAATGATTATAAAGTATATATAATGAATAATAATGGAATATATGACATGGTAAATCTACTGTATTTATGTATATATATATATATATATTTCATCTACATACTTCCATTCAAGACAATAATGAAAGGAAAGCAGCGTTCATGCGTACGTACGGACTACCGTCTCCATGAACGGTGTGTTTCCTTTCATTTATCTATCTATTATATATATATATACTGAATATATATGATATATAAATAATAATTTATATTCTGGAAGTAATTAAATCATGATATAAGTAATAATAATGTCAAGAACAACAAGTCCAAACACCTACGATAAATGAGACGATTTTACCCAAAACGCTACTTTAACATGAATTTACAAAAGAACGGGTAATATAAAGTCATAAGTGGACCATATATGATATAATAACAATTAATATGATTCTGGAATAAGTCAATAACATGATTTAAATCATTATACAGGAGGTTCGGACACGTACAAATCAAGTCGGACCTAAGGTAAGGGAAATATCACAATCTCAATTTTTATCCGAGATTGTTTATACTTTGGTATTTTCTAGGGTTTATTTTATCATCCACATCCATGTTTTCTCATACAAATCCATGTTTTCTCAATGTGTAATAGTATTTCCATCCACCTACAATTGTTTAAATCCTATTTTACCCTTCGGTGAGTTTTTAGTAAAAGATATGAAAGGAATCTTTTGTCATTTTTCGTACGAGGTACTTTTTGACTTTTCCAACAAAAGTACGAAGAATGTTTTTTTAACTTATACGGAATGAATGGATTTTTTTTAAAACATTATTTCCAATAATAATCCTTTAAAAGTTTTCACGTTTATTTTTTAATCAACTTTTTTAGTTTATAATTGTACGACATGATAAGAAAGGAAAAGTGTTTTCTGAAGTAGAAAGGATATTTTCCTCAAGAATGGAGTTCAAGTGTTTTATCAAAATTATTTTCCATCTAAGATAATAAAGGGTTCTGTTTTTATACATATTATTACATTAATTTGATTATGTTGTGATGGAATTATTTTTGTGAATTCCTTTATCGTATATGAATTGTTTTATGATGTCATGATGTTTAAGATTCCCATTTTTATTACATGGGTTATGCAATGATGTATGGTTTATGATTTTGTGGCACACATAAGAATGGAATCATTATGAGATGGGTGGGAACTATATCTCCCTCCAATGCATTGGGTAAAGATTTTATATCTCATGAGATAGACATGGCTGGAATGGTAGGTTATACCGGTTCAGTGAAACATGACTGAAACGAGGGTGACTCTGTTCAGAAAGGGACATTGTCCATTAAGATAGTCTTGGCAACGAGTCTTGACTAACAAGAAATGATTCTCTATGATTATGTGTGAATGCCAAAAAGTTTCATGTTTTATGTTATGATTATTGGGATTTCATTTCACTACTATGATTTATCCCATGTTATGAAATTATGCTCTCTTTTGCAGGTTAAGATTTCAAAAAGTTATGTTCTTATGAATATGATTTGATTGATTTTTCTTTTTTTTACACTTACTGAGCATTTGAGCTCACCCTTTTATGTTTTCGTTTCCTCATGATATAAATAAAGGTTTTAGGTAAAAAAAGGAAGATCTTTATGGGAGATATTGAAGATCTTTCACAACGATTAGAAGATTACGTTCCGAGTTTCCAAAGACACTAAACTACTACGATCCTTGTGTGGGTGTTTTTTTGTTATGTACTAAGTATTCCGCAAATGTAATGTAATGTCCATGTACGTCAGGCTTCGGGTCTCTACATCCATAGCCTTTGGCTCGGACAAACCCTGCCCATTTTTCCTCTCCACATTCCTCTCTTACTCCAAGAAGCTTCACTTTGGGCATAAGTCTTTCCAAGGAAGCCTTTGAGCTCAAATCAAAAAGAGTTACCCGATTTTAAGGTAATGTCTTCACTTGAGTTCTTTTGTATTATTTTTATTCTCCAACCCACTAAACTCTTTTTATTAATTTATTTTGTAACAAATACAGTATCTCCAATATAATAGGATGTTGTTATAAAAATTATTTGAGATACACTTACACACACCATCATCTAATGGTAAAACAACATACTGTTTCTGTGGATGGCGAATTTCTGCCTCACGAAACGATGATTGTTGAACACTCATATAACACCTTCAAAGGTGGCCATTAAGATGTCACTATATTAATATATGATATATAATATGTTTATGTTTTACTTAAGCTTCTGTATTTTTCATTTATGGAATACCTTTATGGTTTCCATTATGGGTAAACGTGATATCTTCATTTAAAAAAGTGCGGACTACCGCCCCCTCAAAGTGATTTGATTCGTTAATACCATATGTGGTACGTATAAAGGATATATTTAATGATATTATATATGATACCATACTGGAATTAAAATACTATTATGTATCATTATTTTTCAATTCAATTAATTAAGAAATAGAAATGGAAGTAGCGTTCATGCGTACGTACGGCTTACCGTCTCCATGAACGGTGCATTTCATTTTTATACCCAAATGTAATGTATTATTATGAGTACATATATATAATGGATATATAATATGTATGTTAAATATAAATGATTACTATAATTCAGGAATTAAAATATACATATCTCTCATATTGTATTAATTCCATTAAAATGACATAGAAATGAAAGAGCGTTCATGCGTACGTACGGCTTACCGTCTCCATGAACGATGCATTTCATTTCTTTCCTCTAAATGAATATTTGATATTATAAATAAATGTATATTCTGGATATATATGATATATATGATATCCTAATCAAAAATTTCATTATGTATATAAATAACCTTAGACCACACGTCGACATTTAATTGTAAGAAGTCCACTTTCGACTTAAGAACCAAGTATCAACAAAACAAACATTATTAACTTAAATGATTACATAATGTCTATGATATGGTAATAAGTGATATAAAAGGAATAATGAACTTGAAAAAGGTTCTTAAGGAAGTATAAATTAACTTACGTTTATTATTCAGGAGATTAAAGAACGATCGAGTCAAGTCGGACCCGAGATAAGGGATCTTACTCCTCTCTTTATTTTTAGGTACACTCTTTTATGTCATTCCTTATAAAGCTCAAATTTCTTGTTATTGGGATGTTCTTTTATATTACTCTTACTGTAATTTTTATGTTCATATGATGAGAGACCTTATTCTCTCTCATCAATCCATTTTGGATGTTTTGAGTGGCGTCGTTAGGCTGCCGAATTTTCATAAGAGATCTAACCTCTCTCTTTCTTTTAAAGTACTCTCCTTTTTTTCACTTCTTTTAAGCTCATGTTTGTTATGATGGGGGATGTTATTTTATATTCCTCGTGCGGTAAATTTTATAGTAATGTGATGAGATACCCTATTTGATCTCATCAATCCATTTTTGGATGTTTTAAGTGGCATCGTTAAGCTGCCGAGTTTTCGTAAGGGAATTTTCATCTCACTTCTATTCCTGTGAGATTTATGCTACATTTGCCACAATTTACTTTGAGTGGTGTATGTACTGCCCATTATTATACACTTTATGTAGTATAATTTCATTTATGGGTATTCACATCCTCATTGTATGACCCTTCTTCCATGGGGTGTACGTTTCGAAAGTTACCCAACTCGGTAAGGGGACCTTTCACCCTCCTTTTTTTTAAAAGACTTGTTTTGTTATGTTTTTTAATTCACATACTATTATGTTGGGATATGTTCTTCTATATCCTAATTTATGTAAATTTTATGTCCAAGTGATGATACCCCCTTTATCTCTCTCATCAACCCTTTTTGGAAAATTTTATGTGACGCTGTTAGGCTGTCGAATTTTACCAAGAGAACTTCTTAACCCAATTTCGATTTCTTTGGGTTCAACATGTAGTTATTAAATATGTCATCCTTTGAATATGTGTGACTAACCTTTGATTGTTTTACACTTAATATCCACTTATATTGGGTGTATTTATAATTGTCACACATAATTATGAGATTTAATTATCCTTAATTCAAGGATTCCTTCTTTATAATGGATTTCATCTCATTTTACATTTCTTTTGAAACATCATTGTTGTTATGCACCAATTCACTCTTATATGGTGTGTATACTGTTTTTTGACATATTATATCATGAATCACTTTATTCTCATGATATTATAAAGTTTGGATTAAATGTTATTCTGTAATTATTTGTATTCAAGAGTCTCTCATTTTTTTAAAAACTCTTTAACAAAAATATAATTTTAAATGTATTAAAGATTCATTATTCTAAATCTTTATCTTTAATGTCCATGTTTTCAAAATGGTTTTCAGTATTTATTTATATGTACATTAATGATTTAAAATTATAATTCTATTAAAAGCATAAAAGTGGTATGGGACACTTTGATTCAAAAATATATTTTAAATGGTTTTTTAAAATAGATTGATTAATTCAATATCTGGGAATTACTTATTGTGATTGAAAATGAAATTTTCTTATTGAAATGTTTATATTTTCAATATTTTATGTGTAATAATGGTACTTGGAAATTATGACAGGTGGTTCCGTGAATACCAGGACGGGTGGTTACGTTATAACCACCAATGAATTGGTTATGGAAGTCGGCCGTATGGCTATTACATTAAGTATCTATGGAAGTTGGCCGAATGGCTATTCCATGAAGTGATATGTGTGGAAGTCAACATTATGGTTACTCTACTTAAGTATGTTTATGTCCCAAGTTACCTTTATATGTTAGGTGATCTTTATATGGGTTTTATGGTAATCTTTTGGTTATAGAAGGGTAAGTAATGAACTTTTATTCTGCGAAGAGTTTTTACAACTTCGAAAAGGTGAAAAGTATTATGTTGATAAAGCATACATGGTTTACTTGTTGTTTTGAAAAACTAACAGTTTTTATTCTTTGTTTATCCCTTACTGAGCTTTTTATGCTCATCCCAAGTTTGTGAAATGTTTTTCACATGACTTAGCGTGGAATAGGGTCAAGGATGGGATCAAGAGAAAGTCATGCTACCAAAAACATGGAACTAGACATGTTTCTTTTTAAGAGTTCCTATTTTATGGAAATCTAGTAGAAGTGACTACTTTGTAATCTTTTGAGATGTAATATTTATGTCCTAATTCTCTAAAACTCTAAACCTAAAAAGATCCTCAATGTGAATTATTCATTTAATTCAATATTAAGTAAGGTTTAAGGCTAGGGCCTTATAGTTGGTATCAAAGGTCGGTTTAGATAACTTTAGAGGTTAGGGTATTCTCTAAGCATAAGTGACATTACCATAATGGTTAGGATTTCAGAAAGAGTACTAGTTTTGGATAAAGTGAATGAGTAAGTATATCATAGTGTTTATCTTCCTCATTAGTAGATGATGGATTTATTGATATACTCACACTGAACTTTTTGGTTTTAGTAAATGGCTGGATCTAGCAGGAACCAAAGTAACAGTGGATGTGAAGGAAACTGTGACAGTTTTTTGAGCGAGAAAATGAATGATATGGGAGCTGTAATGAGAACTCTTGTGTTTATCCTCAACCAACTATCTGGAGCCATGATTGACCACCTAAACCTTAGTGATTTCTATAAGGCATCATATATGCGAGAAACAAATACCTACAGAACTACATGTAACAATCATAAAGGTAAGGTTGTTCAAAAACCTATGTGTCAAAGAGGTGGAAAGAAACACCTATGAAAATGTTTCAAATGGAGAAAAATATGCTATAGATGTGGAAATGAAGGTCATAAAGCAAGAACCTTCCATGGAAAAAGGAAGCATATAGTTGACTCGTGGAAAGGGAAAGATGTTCTTTCTGAGGGATCAATTGAATGTTTTAAGTGTGGTGTGCATGGTAATTATGAAAACACATTTCCTATGAAGAAGTTTCGTGAATGGTATCACCAAGATTGTACAAATACTCGTTTACCAATACCTAATCCCATTCCGATTGAGGATGAAGAACTGACAATGACCAATCAAAGGTATGGATTATTTCATCACTTTTGTTTTCCTATTTTGGAATCGTAGGATATGATTCATGATTTTGTTTGTAGGAAGTATGTATTTGAAAATAAGTTGGAATGGAATGGTTAATGGATCATGAAGAATGATGAATGAGTAAGAAGTCAACATATAAGGGATTCCAGAGTTATGGTGAAATTCTTAAGAGTATTAAGTCTCTTTTGATGATGGGGTTACATTAGAAAACTTTTAATAGTATGTGTAACCCTGATGTTTGATATATAAAAATTTTATTCAAATAATAGTAATAAGTTCTATTGTGGACATAGTTATAAAGAACCATTTGGGTTAATATGATCCTTACTTTTGAGGCAATTATATGTTACTATATGTTATGAAGGAAGTGAAAGGCATGAGATAAAATTTAGGTTAAATTATGTTATGGTTATTTTTGATGATTTTATCTCTTTTTTTGGGAATGATTTGAGAATTATATAGTTTTGGAAAAAGGACAACACGCAAACCGTGTGACAACCCGTCGCGTCGGACAAAGATGCGGGAATCCAACCCACAACCAAAGTGCAACTGGTATTTATCGCCTACCACTGGACTACGTGAAGTCCCTGGTTAGTTTGACCGATTCTTTTTAGTTAGATAATTTTTTGAATTAATATTAAGTTTATTTTGTGTTATCTATTGAAATATATTAACCTATCATGGAGGATATGTGATTAGGTTAATTACTTTTCAATACGAGACTTTAAGAGCAAATGATGTTGTTTGGAGATAAATGTTACAATTTAACTTGGAGGACTATGTGACTAAATCCTTCAAATATTTGGGTTCCAATCTTAGATTGGTTTACTTTGAAGAATTTTATGGACAAATTGTTTATCAAATGGTCCTTGTTGAACTTTGGGTTTTGTTTGAAAAATTTTGAGATTAAGAATAGATTTTTTTTATAAAGGGTTATACTTTTCTGGATTATCTGATCTTGTAGTAACCTATTTGGTTTTATTTTTGGTTTTTGTCTAAAGACATGGGAAGTATATAGTTCTCTTTTGTGGATTAGGTGATCCTCTATAAGTTGTTTATAGTACTCTTAATGCGAACAAGTCTTCCCAAATACTCGTCTTTTGGAGAAAGTATGAGTCTGTGTAATAAATCTAGTAAAAGTTGAATGTCAAAATGACATGTAAGTATGTTTCCTTATGTTTTATTTAAGCACAAAAATAAATTCCTCAATAAAATGTATCTTTAAAAAAAATGTTGTCTATTAACTTTTCCTACTGGGGAACCCAACACCGTTTAACCCATCACAAGTTTGTGATTTTTTTATTGTTAACTTTCTCCTAAACATGTTTTCTATCACTCTCCATCAGAACATGAACGTATGATTTCTCCTCCATGTCCATGTTTTCCTACATGGAATCCTAGTATGGGTTAACTCAGGTGACCTATGTCCTTATCTTTCATTATTTTAAAGTGATTGTTTTACCGACTCTTGTTTCAATGTGGGATTTTCAATGAAGTTTTCCAAGCCCAATTTTAAAATTGGGGGGACACAATTCCCAAAAGGGGGGAAGGATGTAACACCCCAGGTAAATAAAGAATATGAAATTTATATATTTATCCATATTTGTGAATAAAATATTAATATGACTTTAAAGGGGACGCTATGCTCGATGGCGTACCCAACACACAACAACGAGTTTCTTGGGAATCTTACGTTGCACTATAATAATAAAAAAATATTATTTTATATGGTAGTTAACATGTAGCCGTTGTATTGGCAGGAATGGATAGAAATAACTAAAATATGATTATATATGTTTTTAAATGTTTTTACATTTATCCAATAAAAGATACAGGCTTAAAATACGGAAAGAATTCATTTTTAGGCGTATATGCCCTAGTTTGTACTAAAGGCTCACTTATCGCCTTTTCATGGAGAACCGTCATTAAATATAGTTTTGTTCACTCTTAAACATTATATTGGACCAAATAAAACACTTTTCAAGAATCGGGACATCAAATTTTACTTTATGTAAATTTTTGGTATCTTTCTGATAAAGTTCATTTTTTAATGAATAGTGTAAAATGTTGTATTTTAATTCAAAACCTCTTTGTAATCTAATATATTTATATGATTAGATTATATTTTGAATTGGTTTTAAAGTGAAATTAGAATATATTTTTACCATTAAATCCATTAGTAGTCGTTGGAATTAATTTAACTTTGAAATCAGACTTAATCTAGAGTCAATCTTTTGATACTTATTGTTTCATAAAAACACTCTATTTGCTCTAACAGCGGGAATTAATTATTAAATTAATTAATGTGACTTATATGTTTTTAATTTTGTAAAATAGACTTCATTTTTGAATTCGGAATATCAAATATAGCTTAGGGTGAATTTTTGGGATTTTTCTGAAAAACTTCAATTTTTGATGAATAGTGAAACCACTAAGTGGTACTTATAAAAACTGATTTTCCCGCTTAAATGAAATTTTTCCATCTTTGTGTTTTGAATTTCTAAAATCTGACATACATGTTTGTCATTAATAAGTAAAATGTGGTTCAATGGGATTAAAATAATTTTTTGGTTAATAGTAACTTATTATGTTTTTAATCGCGATTAGAGGTAATTAGTGTAGTTTAAGGTAAAAATAATGTTTTAATAATATGAAATGACCTAGAAAAATGTCCTACCCTCATTGGATGTGTCATGGCCGACAAAGAAAATCCATGGGTCAACTTGGGGACCCCATGGAGCCAATTGTGTTGGGAAATGACATAAATAACTTTTTATTTAATGTTAAAGTAAGAATGACACAAACATTAGATGTTTTAATAAAACAATTTTTTCATGGGGTTATACAAGTCAGATTTTTGACTATAAATATTCATTAGAAAGCTAAAAATATTTACTACATCATAGTAGTTGTTTTTATAATTTTTAAACATTAAATAAATTAAATTATTTATGACATCATGATGATGCAACGATGACCTCATTATTTAACGATTTAAATAAAATGGAAAGATAATGTAAAATATAAGACCTACACATGTCCAAAACCTATTTATGGGTTGATTTAGAACCATTATTACCTTATACTCGAAACACATAAATGTGGGAATTTTGAAATCAGAAAATCATTTGAAAATAAAGTAACCTTTTATTACATTCCAAGAGTGCCCCTCCCCTAGTCTTATAAAAGGCACCCACCTCTACCTAATTACCCACACCTCCAAAGACTTTTCCTCAGCCAACCCCTGCCCATTTAGCCTCTCCACATTCCTCTCTTACTCCTAGAAGCCTCACGTTGGGCAGAAGTCTTCCCAAGGAAGCCTTTGAGCTCAAATCAAAAAGAGTTACCCAATTTTAAAGTAATGTCTTCACTTGAGTTCTTTTGTTTTATTTTGCTTCTCCAACCCCCTAAACTCTTTTTATTCATTTCTTTTGTAACAAATACACTATCTTCAATATACTAGGATGTTTTTATAAAAATTATTCTATATACACTTACAGACACCATCATCTAATGGTTAAACAACATACTGTTTCTGTGGATGGAGAATTTCTGCCTCACGAAACGATGATTGTTCAACACTCAAAAAACACCGGCAAAGGTGGCCATTAAGATGTCACTATATTTATATATGATATATAATATGTTTATTTTTTACTTAAGCTTATGTATTATTCATTTATGGTATACCTTTATGGTTTCCATTATCGGTAAACGTGATATCTTCATTTAAGGATGTGCGGACTACCACCCCCTCAAAGTGATTTGATTCGTTAATACCATTTCTGGTACGTATAAAGGATATATTTAATGATATTATATATTATACCATACTGGAATTAAAATACTATTATGTATCATTATGTTTTAATTCCATTAAATATGAAATAGAAATGGAAGTAGCGTTCATGCGTACGTACGGCTTACCGTCTCCATGAATGGTGCATTTCATTTCTTATCCCCAAATGTAATGTATTATTATGAGTACATATATATAATGGATATATATGATGTATGTTACATATAAATGATTAATATAATTCTGGAATTAAAATATACATATCTCTCATATAGTTTTAATTCCATTAATATGACATAGAAATGAAAGTAGAGTTCATACGTACGTACGGCTTACCGTCTCCATGAACGATGCATTTCATTTCTTTCCTCTAAATGATTATGTGATATTATAAATACATGTATACGCTGGATATATATGATATATATGATATCCAAATCAGAAATGTCATTCTGGATATAAAGAACCCTCTACCACACGAACAACATGTAATTGTAAGAAGTCCACTTTTGACTTAAGAACCAAGTATCGACAAAACAAACATTATTAACATAAATGATTACATAACGTCTATGACATGGTAATAAGTAATATAAAAGGAATAATTAACTTGAAAAAGGTTCTTAAGGAAGTATAAATTAACTCAAGTTTATTATTTAGGAGATTAAATAATGATCGAGTCAAGTCGGACCCGAGGTAAGGGATTTTACTCCTCTCTTTTTAAGTACATTTTTTTATGTCATTCCTTATAAAGCTCATCTTTCTTGTTATTGGGATGTTATTTTATATTACTGTTTCTATAATTTTTATGTTCATATGATGAGAGACCCTATTTTCTCTCATTAATCCATTTTGGAAGTTTTGAGTGGCGCCGTTAGGCTGCTGAATTTTCGTAATCTCTTTCTTTTAAAGTACTCTCCTTTATGTCACTTCTTTTAAGCCCCTCTTTGTTATGATAGGGGATGTTCTTTTATATTCCTCTTTCTGTACATTTTATTGTAATGTGATGAGATACCCTATTTGATCTCATCAATCCATTTTTGGATGTTTTAAGTGGCGCCGTTAGGCTGCCAAGTTTTCGTAAGGGATTTTTCATCTCACTTCTATTCCCGTGAGATTTATGATACATTTTCCACAATTTCCTTTGTGTGGTGTATGCACTACCCATTATTATACACTATGTGTAGTATAATTTAATTTATGGGTATTCACATCCTCATTGTATGACCCTTCTTCCATGGCATGTACGTTTCGAAAGTTACCCAACTCGGTAAGGGGACCTTTCACCCTCCTTTTTTTTAAAAAGACTTATTTTGTTATGTCTTTTAATTCACATACTATTATGTTGGGATATGTTCTTCTATATCCTTATTTATGTAAATTTTATGTCCAAGTTATGAGACCCCTTTATCTCTCTCATCAACCCTTTTTGTAAAATTTTATGTGACGCCGTTAGGCTGTTGAATTTTACCAAGGGAACTTCTTAACCCAATTTCAACTTCTTTGGGTTCAACATATAGTTATTGAATATGTCATCCTTTGAATATGTGTGAATAACCTTTGATTGTTTTACACATAATATCCACTTATATTGGGTGTATTTATATTTTTCACACATAATTATGATATTGAATTATCCTTAATTCAAGGATACCTTCTTTATAATGGATTTCATCTCATTTTACATTTCTTTTGAGACTTCATTGTTGTTATGCACCAATTCACTCTTATATGTTATGTATACTGTCCTTTGACATATTATATCATGAATCCATTTATTCTTATGATATTATAATGTTCGGATTAAATTTTCTTCCGCAATTATTTGAAATCAAGAGTCTCTCATTTTGTTAAAAACTCTTGAACAAAAATATCATTTTAAATGTTTTAAAGATTTATTATTCTAAATCTTTATCTTTAATGTCCATGTTTTCAAAATGGTTTTCAGTATTTATTTATATGTACATTAAGGTTTTAAAATTATAATTCCATTAAAAGTTTCAAAGTGGTATGGGACACTTTGATTAAAAAATCTATTTTAAATAGTTTTTGAAAATAGATTGATTAATTCAATATCTGGGAATTACTTATTTTGATTGTAAATGAAATGTTGTTGTTGAAATGTTTATATTTTCAAAATTTTATGTGTAATAATGGTACTTAGACATTATGATGGATGGTGTTGTGAATACCAGGACGGTTGGTTACGTTATAAACTCCAATGCATTGGGTATGGAATTCGGCCGTATGGCTATTCCATTAAATATCTATGGAAGTTGGCCGAATGGATATTCCATTAAGGGATATGTGTGGAAGTCGACCTTATGGTTAATCCAATTAAGTATGTTTATGTCCCAAGTTACCCTTATATGTTAGGTGATCTTTATATGGGTTTTATGGTAATCTTTTAGTTATAGAAGGGTAAGTAATGAACTTTTATTCAGCAAAGAGTTTTTACTACTTCGAAAAGGTGAAAAGTATTACTTTGATAAAGTATACATGGTTTACATATTGTTTTGAAAAACTAACAGTTTTCATTCTTTGTGTATGCCTTTCTGAGCTTTTTATGCTCATCCCAAGTTTTTGAAATGTTTTTCAGAGGACTTAGCATGGAATAGGGTCAATGATGGGAGCTAGGGAAAGTCATGCTACCAAAAACATGGAACTAGACATGTTTCATTTTAAGAGTTTCTATTTTATGGAAATCTAGTAGAAGAGACTACTTTGTAATCTTTTGCGATGTAATAGTTATGTCCTAATTATATATAACTCTAATCCTGAAAAGATCCTCAATGTGAATTATTCATTTAATTCAATATTATGTAAGGTTTAAGGTTGGGGCCTTATAACATTAATCCACCATATATCATAATGTAGCAGTTTATTATTCTTTAACAATGAAATAAAAAGGGGCGAATTCAAATCCAAATGGATTAATTATGGTGATAAAAACAATACGTATTTGAATTATCTCTAATGATTCTTGAAACTCAAATGCCCCTTGTTATTTTAAATGAAAATGTGTTTTTTCTTGATAATAGAAATGATTTGGCTACACACATTGTCTCTTATTACATTAATCACTTTAATTGTACTAGTTTTTGTAGGTATCTTGTTGATGGAATCATCCGAACACTTTTCACTAATAAGTATAATATAGTCCCTTTATTATGATTATAGAATTTGAGATCATGGAAGTTTTCTTTTTCCTAAATCATCATATCTCACCTATACTGGATGGGTTTACAAACACTTTTTTCCAATACTATAGGAATATCATTCAGGTTTCTGTCTGTAGGCTGATTTTCCACCTCTTCAATGCTGGGAAGCATTAACATGGAATCATTATTCAATTACACACCATTATCCCAAAAACATTTCTTGAAAATGAATTTTATATTTTCATACCTGTGTCCCTTCATAATAAAATGTATAAAATAATATGGAAAATTATTACAAACAGACTATACAACATTTTAAATAGGATCATGTCTTATTATCCATTTTCATTCATTAAAGGAAGAAATATTCAATATTTTCTCATTACAACGAATGAATATGTCCATCTTCTCATAAACCCTAGACAAGGGAGGTAATATTGTTATAATTGTTTATGTGAAAATATAATTTCAATAATTATATTAGTGATTAATCACCATGGTTCTTCCTATTTTCTGATTTGATGAGACCTAATTAAATTGGATAATATCCTGTTGAGTTTAGATGATATTGTTGTTCTTATAAATGGAAATCATGAAGGTTACTTTACTTGCTATGGGGGTTCCAGAAAAGGTGGTCCACTTTCATTCATTATTTTCCCTATTCCTGAAGACTATTTCAGAAGAATGTTTCTCATCACGGTGGATAACAGTAATGTGAAACCCATTAAGACGTGAAGATTTATTTTTTCCCCAACATATTTTTTGAATGATAAAGAGGAATTACTCCCAGTAGTCTATATTAGTGTTACCATTTTCTGGGTTAAACCTCAAAAACTACCACTACTCTCACATTTTGATTCAAACTAAAAAAATATCATCCTTGAAAGGAATGAATCTATCGATGGTGGGAACAATCATTCTACTGAAAATAGTGATTGTTTCAAAATTTAGTTATTTTTTATGGTTCATATATGGTAACATTATCTCATAAAAAATATTAGTACCAGTGTCGCTAAAATTATATATAGTGGCGACATTATACAATGAAATACGTCAAAATAATCTTTCAATTGGTTAAGGATAGAGGGAATATTATCAAATACCTCTCTAATTTCAATCAATCCTTGAAAACCAATTTACTATGGAGACTCTTCACTATGAAATCAAAGGCTCATTCATTTATTAGACTCATATTCCTTAGAAGGATCAATGGTGTAATTGATATCTATATTTATTATTCTATATGTCCTTCTTTTTAAGAATCATTCTCTATGATTATAATGAATTCACACTGGTCAGTTAACATTAATTAATCTCTCAATTTTTGGTCAGCTAATTAGACATGTATTACACTAATTAATAATTTTACCTCCTAATATCCTTTAATTGGAAATAATGTGATAATTAAATAGAAAATAGAGGTCTATCCTGATAATATTCTCAATTATGATAAAGAAGTGGTTAGAAATTATACAGTCATTAGAAAAAAGACACTATTATTTGGGAGTCATCCCTTAATGGATGTATATCCTTAGAAATTTCTTACTGCGTAATGGTTTAGGTATAACCTAACTACAAGGATAATTTCCTAAATAAGAGCTATAATTCTCCCTCATAGTCCTTACATTCTTAGAGAAAAATACATGCTCAAATTCCTACCAACACCTTCCCCCAACGTGAAATAATTAACATCATCTCAAATTGTGCACTACGAAAACACCAATGTAATGATATACACAATCTATTTCGTAGGTTATGGAATACTATTACTCGATGGGCTTCTTATTCTAATCTCTTCGAGGTATATATTCCATTTGAATCTATAATTCAATAAAAAATTATTTCATGCACCAAGATTCCTCTTTCTCAGCAATTGTTGAATCTTTTTTTGGATTCTAATATAGATATTCTTCAATTCATTTTGAAATATAAAAAAATATACATTATAATTATCCTTTATATTTGTAGTATTTCTTAGTTCAAATTTTCATGGCTGTAAAAATGGAAATTCCATTCAAACGGTATTTTGTGATAACTTTATCTAGGATTTTATTATGATAATTCATTTTTGTATTATAGGTAATAATCATGGAACAATTGTAACATTTGATGTCATATGGATTCACCCTAAAAAAAGTTGGAACATATAGAACACTAAAGGATCTTTGAGATGTAATATACGGCCCATTTCATATGGTGTTATATTCTGAAACCTTCTTTATAATGTAATGGGATTCCATTATGGTCCTTGTGGAATTGACACTTTTTTAGCGGCTGAAATGATTGGGATAATCAATGTGGTTGATATTTAAAATCTCCTTGGTCAGTTAAACTTATGGATTGAATTTAATTATACCACCATTTATCAAGAAATCCGAAATGGTATTATTCATCTTTCGTGGAAGCTCACCACCCGATATAGAATATTCTTGGATTCTCGTTCATCCATTAATTACATCCTAACTAATCCGTAAGATGAATCAATATACCTAGAATATAGTGTAGAAAATGAAAGGATAAATTCTATTTAGTAGACACTATCCAATGATTTTATAGAGGATATTTTTTCTATCTTTTAAATGTGATTTTGTAAAAAAAAACATTTCTTTTGGGGTAACCTTGTATCTCGTTAATATAGGGGATGTTTTCTTTTGGTCAATAACTCAATTTCATTTAATAGCGCATTTTTTTACATAACAATAATTTTAATACCTTCATGAAGAATTCTATTTAAACATAGTAATGAACTAATGTACCATAAAACCTTATTGAAAACACACATTCTTCTTCATTCCTTAGGTAGATCATTTATTATTGTATATATTTTTTTAAATCCAAAACTGTTGTAAAATTCATTATTGATAACATAAACCACTTTTTCACCAATTAATTTATAGTTAATGAGGTTATTAATTTAATCCAATTTACATTATACATATAAATAATCTCTATATCTATATTAATCATCATTTTATCATCCTTAATAAAATTCTGAGGGTTTCCTTACCTAAATCAAAATATCACATTGTTGTTAAATTACTTTTCCATTCAATTAGCATTACTCAAAATATTCATTCAAATCCTTAATGAAAAGTTAAACTAAATAATACTAATATATTATATGATTCATATAACATTATATTTGAAATCCAATTCAAAAATAATATCTCTCAACACACTTAATTCTCAAAAAATTAACTAATCTTCATCAACATATCCCATAACATTTATCTCCTTTCACATGTCATTTTTAGTCACTCCTTCCTTAGAAATGTAACCATTAACCACAAAAACATTATAATTATCATTACAATATTTTCCCTAGGGACATTTATTTTCATAATACCCATGCCTTCCACATTTAATGAATTCTTCCATTGATAAAACTTTATATATAGAAATATTACCATCTATTATGTTAAATGAAATATTAATTTATCCTTTTCAGTTACATTATATGTGCCCTTATGTTCCATAATCAAAACATAAATATATTTCTATAAAGGTTCCACTTGGGTGTTTCTTCATATATTATAAACAATTAAGAGACTAAATATCCAATCTTTCATGGTCTCTACTACATGATTTCTCAGTAAACTATTGTCATCTATTCTTTGGTGAGTATGATTTTCTTGTTAAGATTCCCATTGTTAAAAATGTTTAATGACAACCAATTATGAATAATGAAAATTTCCATTACTCAACACATCATCACATTTGGATTCTCAATAATAAATTTTATTTCACATTCAGTGTTAACCCTGGTTATTATGGTTCCCACCATTGACTGATAAAAAAATTCATATTGTTAGAAACACTAATCCTAATGGGAAACAAATTAATCTTGAAAATAACTAATAGGATTTATAAATCTTGACACATTATTATTTAATATATGAAACCATAGGTTTATCCTAGGATATTCATATGAATCTTATATTTAAATACTTCATGAATTTTCATAATGAGTTTGTGAATTTCCAAATCATATCCATGATGAGTGTCAAAAAAGGTGTGCATCATGGCCCATTTTCATGTACCACTTTCCAATCAAGTCCTTCTAAATATTGTGTTTTCCAGGTTGGTACCCCTAGGTAAATATGTTCAAAATCCACATCCACTAGTTTTATCTAGACATTGATACATTTCTAGGATACCACATGCTCTATCTTATTCCTAAATTCCAAGACATTTTTATACTTTGTCACATCATTAGACTTGTCCATATATACATCACTATACATATCCTTAAAAAAATATATAGGGATATCAGTAATGTATTCTCATACTAGTTTCCAGTGGTTCACTAAAAAATTAATTTTATAACAACTATATAATCCCAAGATTAAAATACATTGATATTATATATTTTTAAATAAATATTAATTATATTCCTAAATCTCTTTCTCAATGACCGTAATATTTTTATGCATTTTGAAACATGGAACACAATATTCAATTTTGGTGAAAGATCATCATGGATTCCCATAAAGGTATTCACCAATAGTACAACATCATAATAACTTTATTCATTACATTGTGAATTTAATGATAAGGATAATTTATCTCAGATTCTCAATAAGGTTAAATAAAAGAGGTGTATGTATAACATGAACATAAGTGTTTTATAGCATGAGAATAAAATTTGAAAATCATACGCAACATATCAATGGTCATAATCATGAGTTATGTAATAAATATTATCATTTTATAAGACATGAATGATATGATAATAAAATAACAAGAGTAATGAGATCATAACCTCATGATAAATAATAGATTTTTGGCCTATATATAAGAATATTAAATAATTCATTATAAGTCATGGATTTTTTTAAAACAATTCAGCGCACTTAATGGGGTTACACCAACTGGGTTGGAAACACAACCATCTCTAGTTGCATATCATTCCTTATAGTGGAATGAGTTCACTCTTTAAACCATTATAGTGGAATAGTACCATATTTTACTAGGTTCGATCCCCTTAATAAATATGTATATCTCATGATATATATATATATTTTTACCCAATGCATTAGAAGGAGATATAGGTTCCACAGGTCACATAATAAAAACCATATTTATTTGTGTCATAATATCATAATTAGTCATCATATCATAATCAATTAAATTAAATTGGAATAATAAAAATTTAATCATATCATAAAATGTAGATATGTGAAAGGTTTCATAATTATTTACATATATCATAACACAATAATATGTGGGGGTTTTTATAAGACTATTACTATGGTATATCGTGTAGAAGAATATAGGTTTCATAAAAATAAATTACCACAAAACCTAAACCATTCTGATAAATACTATTAATTTTAACCTAGGGCCATATATCGAGTAAATAAAAAATCGTATCAAAGGTTCTCATGTTAATTCGAAAAAAATTAGATCAATCTTTTGTAACATTTCATGAGAAAAATAAAATTTCATGGGAAATAATTTCTAAAACATATTATTTTTTAAAAAAAATCTCTATAAAAATAACCATTGATGATAAATGAATAATTAAAATCAATTTTCAAATATTTTTTGAAGAAATTACTAATTCCTCTTTGAAAAACACTTTTTAGATAAAAAACATTGTTGAGAACCTTTTCTTTTAAAACACCTTTGAAAGAATATAAAGAATGATTTGAAAGCAATTTTATATTTTTTAAACTTTTATCAATTTAAAATTCATTTTTCATGAATATTATATTAAAATATAATTTATAAGAAATTATAACAGTTTTAGAAAAACATGTATTGAATGAACACAGATTTCTGACCAAAGATAGAAATGAAGTTATATTTTGATAAAATATTTTCAATAGTTTTTATATGTTTAAAAGTGTATATAAATGGTAACATTTATTAATTATATCACGAATAAATGAATGATAATAAAATTCATGATAATTCTTGAGATACGTATCACAAAATTTCATCAATGGAATCATACTAGTATACAATCCGGATGCACAATGAGATTGTAACATAAAATCATTTACATTTTGGTAACATTGAATCATAATACCCATTAAATACTAAAATTAAATTAACATTAAAATATAATGAAATGAATTATATGAATGATATAATATGTTTATGGGGATATATATACACCTCATGATAAAATATAGGTTTGTAACATAACATGGGATTCAATGAAGGAAAATAAAGACAAAATTCACATATGAGTATGTTAAATTTGAAACAATAACCCCAAGAAGAATTTATCATAAAATGGATATTTAAATAAAAAAATTTACGTACAAGAGTCATATGGCATATTCATAGTCTCTATATACACCATATGGAAGAAATAGGTTGTGAATATAGCACGTGTCTTACAAAAGCAACAAATGAGATGCAAATCTATTACCTTAAGTCTTGATATCCATTATAATAATTTTTAATTCTATATTATATATATATACATATATTTTATTTATATTAAATTAAGATATTCAGATATATCCTACCATAAATTATATTCTTATTACCCTTTTAATACCCATTTATTAATAATATCTTGTTAAATTTATGTTTCTGGTAATAACTACATTGTTTTTTGTATATGTTTTGTCTTTTCCTTTTTGGCACGCTTATGTACATCATATTTTCATTTTCCAATTAATGTAAAAAATTATATAAATAACATACATATTTCATATATATGTATGTATTTTATTCCATAAAATATTTTTATAGAAAAATTGAATACATAGTTTAGGGAGACGGTAGTCCATAGGTAGGCATGGTCACTATTTTCATTTTCTTATTGCTTAGCTAGAAAAAAATTAAATGATATATGTATATATATATATAATTATTAAATTATTATTATAATGTCATATATATATTTTATTTTTTATAAAAGAATTATTAATACATTCTATGTAAGGCGTGAACAAATCAATTGGATTCACAAGGTGGTAGTCCACCGTGAACATGAATGATATTATTGTATTCCCACAAAATGGAGAGCATGAAAGTATGTGTGATATAAAAATTAAAGAATAAAATTAAAATAATATATATCATAAGTATCATATATAAACAATATTTCTATCATTATTCCCAACAATGAAGGGTTGTAATGAAAAAATGAACGACATTGGTTCACAAGGCTCTAGTCCATCTTGTGCGCGAACAATGAATTTGTAACCCATTTTAAGGAACTGTCTATAGGTTTAGGTCTTAACCATAACATAAATTAATTTCAGTATATTTAAAATCTATAGGTTATCATATTTGAATAATATAAAAAGACTTAAAAGGATGTGGTGAAGGAAATAAAAGAAAATCTATTTTAGAATAACATTAACTGTTATTCATGTATCCTCTTTAAGTGAGAACTGATGACTTCAATGATTTAATTTATTCCCCAAAAAGGATTATAGGTTGAGTTTAGTAATGTTTTTCTGTGATTTTGGCTAATATTCGTCGATCCAAATGGGTTCAGTGGTGTGATGAAGTAGGGGAGTGTCTGCCTTTTGTAGTTGAGGAGGAGTGATATTATTGTAAATTCTAAAAAAGTATTCACTATTTGGAGGTAAATATTACCTAAAGATCACAAAAAACTAATAATTAAAGGTTTAATGGGATTATATGGTCTATCGATACATCCATAACACATTTATACATACGTTTTAAACAATTGTTTCCTCAGGTATTATGTTTCCTTGTTTTAACTTTTGTTTTGTTTTTCATTATTGTCACTTGTTTTTTATCCTGAGTAATTAAACATTTAACCCTAAATTAAAGTTACCATTATTGGATAATTTTAAATAAATTATTATAAATTTTATTTCTAATTTATAAATTATAAATCCTATGTTTTTTGGAATTAATTTTAACACAAGCGCATGTAACGTCCAAAAACATTGTTTAAGCCTTAACCATGCAAAATAGGGTTTTTCTATTTAACAGTCAATATAGTCATTAATATTGATCAATTTATAAATTAATGTACCATATATTATATTTATTAATATTTATAAATTAATTTATAGAAACTAACATTTTTAGTAATTTTAAATTTATTAATAAAATATAATTTAATATAAACTACCATTAAAGTCAATTTGAACATTATTCCTTGAATTGAATTTAGAAAAATATGAAGGCAATGAATGAATTAAAATATATTATTTTAACAATTTTTAATGGGGTATATTGGTATATAAATATAATTTAACTCAATAAATCATTCAATTTACTTCTTTTCTAATTTTTTTAGTGTCGTTTGATTTATTTAATTATTTACTAAATAATTGATGTGTTGGCATATCTTGGGTATTTAATTGAATTATATCAGCTATAAAAAACAAAAAATATATTATCATGGTAAAAAAATATTTTATATTCCAAAATAAAATTTAAAACCAAACCTTTGTAGTTTTTACATATTCTAAAAATTTATATAAATTAAAAGTAAGAAAGGTAATTTTTTTCCATCTTCATTATATATGTTATTATATCCATCCCTTTCTGGAAAAAGGGTCCCAAAAACATATAATATTCAATAATAAGGTCTTATAAGTTGAATTACGTCCATATAAATTTTATTGGACATGTTTTTAGGTTATTTCCCCATTTGATTAATATTTTACCCCATGGTAAGCTCATTTCTCTCTTAATAGATGTGATTAATTATAACTCAGTGTTTTTCACTATTTATCAAAAAATAAAACATATCATAAATATACCAATGATTCACCCAAAGATAATTTTATTATAGTTATTTTAAAAATAATGTTATTCTTTCAAATTAAATTTCTATTTTTTTAAAATTTATTTTTAGTTTATGTGATCCAAGCATGATTAAACCATCTTTTAGAGAATATATTTTATGTTAGAAAAAATTTTATATTATTTTAAATGATTATTATATTATTTCTAGTCAATATATAACTAATATTCATAGAAATAATATATATTTTCACAAGTAATTTAATCTTATTAATTCTCCCAATTACAACAACAAGGTGATAACTTTTATATTTATTAATTAGTACATATATCTCCATAAAACTCGGTCTTCCTTAAAGTGAAAGCTATAAAAAGAATTAATTTTTATGAGAAATAAAATACGAACATGAAGTTTTTTTTACCAAAATAAAAATTCATCATTTCTTATAGAAAATCTATGACATGGTGTTTCATATAAAGTATTCATAAGTTGGTATAGAATGTTACAAAAGAAAACAAATAAATTTAATGTATACAAAAAATGTTATTTGATAAATACTTGTGTAGTTACTCCACTCTTAGGGAATCCTTGAACAGTGTATCCATTCTAGTGTATCCTAATGTATGGGAATCTAATATTCGGGATTCCATTCCCAAATATCATTATCATATAGGGGTCCATTCCATAGGATCCCATGACTATGTATCATAATCATAAGGGGATCCATACCCAAGGATTTTATGCCCGTAATAGAAATATAAGAGACTTCATACCAATTACCATAATATATGGGAGGCCATTTCTAGGGATTCCCTACCCATTTATAGTTCAATAAATTATTTTTTTATCATTTTTATAATAAGTTCCATGTAGGGGTAAGTGATATGCTCTTACCATCCCCTTTTCATTTAATCAAATTACACAATTTGGATCATTTGGTAAAAATGAAAATATTACATTTTTGTGATCATTCCATATTTAAATTCAATTTTAAATAATAAATTATTTTATGTATGTAATCAAATTATATTATAATTCCATTAAATAACCCCTTTTAAGAGATAATATAGAACACCTCAACGGTGGTTTTATTTGAAAAAAACTGCATGATCATCATGTAATCTATTTAATTCTATTTAATCCTTCTTTAAATAAGGGATAGTCATCACACTTAAAAAGTTCATTAATAATTCGAAAATGGAAGTACATACATGTCTATCAATAAACACACCCTAAGGGGAGTTTTAATTACACAATAAAACATTTATTCTGACTGTAATGGTTATAACTCAGCTTATGTGGTGGTTTGGGTTGGGGTCACCAATATTCAATAATGTAAAAGGGTTCCATAGAACATTTAAAATAGGTTTAGGCAAGTAATTTATGTCATTTTGTCATTTAATAGAAATTCATGGAAGTTCTATCATGTGAAAAATTCTAAATTATTTATAAATTAATGATACATTTGGGAAAATCCACTAGACCAACTACCCCATTCATCTAATAGACTATTTATCCAATAAAAGGTTTTCAATCGACCTAGAATGAGAGAAAATGGTTTAATCCTCCAACTTCATAAAAATATGGTGAATTATCTCACTCGAACATAGTTTTGAAGAAGAAAAAATAAACCAAAAAATGAAGAAGAATGGGGACTGTTAGACTTAGTGATACACTTCCAAAACACCTGATGGAATTTTATATGGTTCAATACTGATGTTGATGCAACCATAGAAGATGGAGGAATAGGAGGCACGTACAGAGTGAGATGATGGAGAAATGGGGAATGAAAATGGTCAAACCCCTTTTAAGAGAGTAATGGAAGAAATTTAATTTTTCCCCTTTTAGTGAGGTGAATGGTTATGACACATTATTTATCCAACCATGTTCTAACCATGAGGATCATGATTTCCATGAGATATTCCCCACATTGTTTGTAATTATGGTTAGAGAAAATCGTGAACCAACTACATGGTGCTACTTGTTAAGTGGCACTAACCATGAATTGAATCATATAGTTTGGTAATCTATGTGCAACCCATGTTACCACCTCTAAAATTTACTATAGATGTTCTACATTGTCATGTATGGCCCACCTTTCACTATTTAACAAATCATTCATCACTCCCTTATAGGGCATCTTAGTTTCTCCTTGTGGCCACACGGTTTAAACTTTCTACTTGCCACATCTAATTCTCTTGGAAAGTGATATTTCAGGACTCAATGCTTATGAAACACATCCAAATATATGACACACCTCCCATCCCTTAAAAAACATCCAATACAAAGAAATTTAGGTGTTCCAACTCTCAAAATAATATCTAAGACTCAATTTATAATTTATCCAATAATCCAAATAAAGTTGTCTATTCCTCCAAATAAATTCAGCTTGATCCAAAATGAAGGATCTTACAATATCCCAACCATAAAACAACTAATCAGAAAGAATCCATGGGGAACTAAAAAACACCACATATCCCACAATGGTCAATAATTTTCAACTGAAATGATCATATTTTGTTTCTAAATACCCAATGATCCTCTAAGAGTAATTATAATCATACAGTATTTAGACCACTAAACCCGGGGAACATTTTTAAAAAAACTAAAACATCAAGATAAAGTTTACTTGATACCATCTTACTTTTGACACGATCACACTGGATTCTCTTTTATCAACCAGACTATGTTTTTCAACACCATACATTCTTTATTTCTGATGTCCAGTTCCGATTAATGGTGCCACTGACCTTGGAGTTTTCACACCAACTCATATCCATAGAAACCCATGGAACCTCCTGACACATTTATCAAATAACAAATGAATAAATTACCATTATTCTTCAATTTGATCAAAATATTCCAACTGATGTTATTAATATTTTCGTGACTTATTATATTCCCTCTTTATTGATTTTATATGAAATTTGCATAATTTGGGTGAAATATTAATGTTTTAATATTAAGTATAATTTTTGAGCATTTTTAGAAGTAGTCCAATTAATTCAGTTTAATGTTTTAATAATATCAATCACTATACCGATCCGAATTGTGTGGTTTTTGTTTTTTAGGATTCTACTTTCAATATACAACATCTCAATAGAAGGTACCATGATCCAATTCTACCATTTTAAGGGTCATATCGTTCTCACAAACAAGACAAAAGAATCTGTGAACAAACTGGACCGGCCTTGAAGATTGATATACTAGGCTCAATCCAGAAGTCCAAAAACATTAACTCTCCTCAATAATTCTGGGGACAATACATGTCATCTTGGATAAAATTTTCAAGGCCCAAATCTAAGTACAAAGGGGCTAAATGAAGCTTTGAAATCCATCCCACCATTATGATCGATAATTTAAATCAGTATAGTATGCAAGACATATCTCATGACGTAAGCATCAAATCGAGCTGAGATTTTTCAGTGTGAAATCAGAGTCATAGGTGGCCGAGTTTTTTGAATAACCCATTCGGATTTGATGGCATCTTCATATTCAAAAACCCTTTCACATTATGGACTTCAAAAAGACTGGATTGAAATAGACAGTTTTACTTTGTTTAATCAACCGGCCATAACATTTGATCCTTAAGTCCAAATGACTCCACATTTTGAGAGTAGTCGGGAAACATTATTATCTACAACATTGAAGAAGGAGATTGCTCGATATTGGGATGTCCTGATGTCCATATCTGCGAGCCAAGTGGAGGGGTATTTCTGGAATGTAAACAGTCCACCACCTTGGGCTATAAATACATCCCCTCCTCTCCTTTCAAAAGGGTTGGTATTTCAGAAGAGAGAAGAACATATTGGCACGACCAAAACCTTGTAAAAGGATAGTGAGGATCTTCCATACTCATTTTTTCACTTGAGTGACCTTTCCTCCTCTATTTGTTTTCACTTACTTTTATGTTCTTTGTTTTTGTAATTTTGTAAGTCCTTTCTTTTGTAATTCTGTTTTAATGCAATTTTCATCTTCAATATATATTATTCTCATCCACATTCTGTAGTTCAATATTAATTTTATTAACATAGTTTAAATTTAGTTGAATCCTCTTCCATTATTTTTCTTCATCATTCAATCGAAAATTCATTTTTAATTATCATCATTGTTCGTGTGTGTGTGTCGATGTACCACTCTTTTCTTATCCCTGTATTTTTCTTCTATTCTTAATTTACCATCATAATTATTATAACTACATTATTAAACACCCAAATGGCTGAGTAAATATTTTATTGGGGTGAGTTATAATTTAGGGATGTTAAGTTATTGAGAGGTTTTTCTAGATGAGTATTCATTAATTTAACATTGTGTATGTTAGACTTAATATTTCATGGATTAATGAAAAATTTTGTTTGGAATGCGGTTTCCATGAATTATTGGAACCAAAAATAAACTACCATAAACAAGTACTGATTGATTTTATAATACTAGTTAAGTTAAGGCTTGGATTAAAGCTTTAACACTTAGGAATTATAATCGACGTCAAGTTGTGAAGTGGGTGTTAATTTAAATGCAATATAAAGCAAAGCTCAAGGATATCACAATCTTAACTCAATAATAATGAACTCACCCCAATATTTATCAATTTGTTAAATCAACTATAGTCAATAAATCATTTCAATTAAGCTCTGCAAACAAACCCCCCTAATCAAAATACAATCAACTAAAAATAATCGACTATTACGAAGTACCATCGCCGAGGATTTGACCTGAGTGCTGCTATACACATTACAAAAGCAATAGAACCTTGACCTGCCGATAGGCAAAAATCAGCCGCGCGTTTAAAATGGATCCATTGACGGGGATGGTGCTTTATGTAGTAATTAGTTTCTAGTTATTGTAAAAAAAATCCAAAAAAACAAAAATTAAAAATAAATTGAAATAAAAACACAAAGAAAAACCCGTCATCCTCTTAAAAATCATAAACTGAAAAAAATACAAAGAAAAGCGCGTCATCCTCTTTCTTCAAAAATCTCTCTGAATTACCTATAGTCTTCCAAACAATCCTTCAGATTTTTTTGACCCTGAAATTGAGCAAACACTTTTCCAACTTAGGAGGAACAACAGAGATACTCAAATAATTCAAGAACCAGTCCTCATCCAACTAGTTGAATTTGAAATGGCCAATCCTAGGGAACAAACCCTTAATGAACTCATTTCCCCTGATATGAATTACCAACCTATTGGTATTCAATATCCAATCATAGAAGCTTACTTTGAACTCAAATCAGGTTTGATTCATCTTCTCCCTCATTTTCACGGGATAACCGGTGAGGATCCACATCTCCACCTTAAAGAGTTCCAAGTAGTGTTCTCTACCATGAAGCCTCAAGGGGTTTCTGAAGAACAAATCAAACTCTGAGCCTTCCCTTCTTCCCTAGCTAATACTGCTATGTTCTGGATCTACTACCTTCTTCCTGGTTCCATAACCACATGGAATGACATGAAGTGACTTTTCTTAAAAAAATTCGTTCATGCTTCTCATACTACTTCTATCTGAAAGGAAATATGTGGTATACGTCAATTCCCAAGTGAATCACTCCATGAGTACTGGGAGAGGTTCAAAAAGCTTGTGGAAACCTTCCCAAATCACCAAATACATGACCAACTCTTGATCCAATACATTTATGAGGGGTTATTGGCTATGGAAATAACTCTCATAGATGTCGTAAGTGGCGGTGCTCTTGTTGATAAAACTATTGTAGCTGCAAGAGATATCATAAGTAACATGGTTGTAAACACACAAAAATTCCATACTCAAGCACCTGCTCAAGTCAAACAAGCCCAAGATAATCAATCAATTGAACTGAACAAAATGACCAAGTGGATGAGTGAACTTACAGGTCTTGTGCGACAACTAGCTATGGCTACCAAATCCCCAAGCTCGTCTTCTCCAAAATCAATGTTTCCTAGACCTATCAAAAACTGTGGAATCTGCAACTCTCCATCTCATCCAACTGACACATGTCCACAACTTCAAGTGGATCAATCCGTTTCATTTGGACCAATGGAGATCAATGCAGCATATGCTCAGCGGAACACCAATCCTCAACTATCAGGTCAGTTTGTTAGAAACATCAACCAACCTCACTCTGAGCCCTTCTCCTCTAACATCAACCAAGGATTGAGGTATGGTAACCCCATCTCTCACCCCCCTCAATTCCCTCATCAAAACCCAAACCAATTCCAATATGGTCAAGGTGGTGGTAACTTCCATCAACATTATCATTTTGTTCCTCAACCTCAAAGGAACAATCCTCCTCCTGGATTCCATTATCCTAGTGAGCCTTCCCAAGTCCAATACAAATACAATCGATTTCCCAAGAACCAAAATCAAGGCAATCCCAACGAGGGAAAACCCTCTTCTTCCAGGAAACCATGGGAATGTGCAGTGGAAGATCTTTCCTCCTTCACCCGTTCTAGCCTTAAAAACATTGAAACTCAAATAGGTCAACTTGCATCCCACCTGAGCCAACAACAACAATCAAATTCTTCCCAACTGCCAGCTCAACTATTACCCAACCCAAGGGTAATGTAAGTGCAATTGCACTTAGATCCGGAAAGAAACTTTCTATGACTCAAGATAAATCCTAAAACCCTTCTTTTTAATGTTGACCTAGAAAATGAAAAGAAAAAGAAAATTGAAAAGGGAATTGAATCCATTCCATCACCTCCTTCCATTCCACTTAGGAACCCAATTCCTTTTCATCAAGATGTTTCTAAGACAAGGAAGTCCTTTGAACCTGATCCTGAAATTCTTGACATGTTTAGATGTGTTGAAGTCAAAATTCCCCTATTAGATGCCATAAAAAATTCCTAATTATGTAATGTTTCTCAAGGAGTTGTGTACCGACAAGAGGCAACTTAGGACCTTTGAAAATGTTTCCACCCAATAGTCCATACCCATTAAGTACAAAGATACAGGTACCTTTACTATTCCATACCAAATTGGAAGTTCCAACATTGATGATACACTCATAGTACTAGGAGCCTCAATTAATGTCATGCCCAAATCCATATTCTCCATCCTTGGTCTAGGTCCCTTTCACCCAACAGGTGTTGTCATTCTATTAGCCAATCGAAGCACAGCCAGTCCTGAGGGAATAATTGAGGATGTCCTTGTCCGAGTCAATGATCTTATCTTCCCTGCTAATGTCTATGTCCTTGACATAGAACATGAGATGAACTCTTATTGATATCCCCAAATTCTAGGAAGGCCATTCCTCATGACTGCGAGAACCAAGATTGATGTACATTCAAGAATCCTATCCATGGAATTCAGTGACCAACTGGTCAAGTTCAACATTTTCCAAGCCATGCGATACCAATCTGAGGATCACTCTGCATTCTCAATCCATGCTTTTGATGACACTTCTAAGATTCAATCAAACCCCAATCCACCATGTTCTATTTGTTCTAATGAAAAATGATCTTGTGAAATCTTCACCATGATTAACAAAGTCATAAATGGTGAAATTGATGTTGACATTACAAATGAAAACTCCATTGATCTAAAGGAACTTGAATACTCTTTGGAATCTCATCTCACCTCTAACCTTCAATTCTCCAACATGGATTGTAATAAAGAAAATGAACTATAATGCTCATTTGTTGATTAAAATCTGATTATCCCACATTCATCATTTCCTATCTAGGATTCTGAAAATTCAGTTATATGTGAGGTGAACCCCAAAACGATTTGATTACATTGTCCTGATGGGAGAAAAGGTTGTGGAATTTGTTCCCTAATTAATAAAGTGATCACTGGTGAGGTTGAAATTGTCAATTCTTTGTCGACAAACATTGACATAAATGAGATTGAAAATTTTATTAAGTATTATGACTCCACTGATCCTCATTACTCTATATAAGTAAGTGATGAAATTAATGAGTCAAAAACAATTGGGATCTAATACTGTGGTTCTGTGTTCTCTGATCCTTACAAAAATGAACTATCAGAATTTAGCCATCTTCCTGAATTTCCAAGCATAGAAAACCAGCACATTGTGGATAACATCATTCCTCAGGTTGAAGAACAATGTGAGAATAGAAATATTCTCTTTCCAACCACATTGAATTTCAAGCACACCAACAAGGATGGGAAGAAATTATTCAATGAGTCATCAGGCCTCCCAAAGAAAATGTTTTTCTGGAAGCAGACTAGAGTTTAGAAAATACGATGGACACCATCAGACTATGGGTAGTCCACTGCAACTGTCCAGCTGTAGACAAATAAATGCAGCGCTTCTTGGGAGGCAACACATTTTTCTTTTAGTTTTGTGAAATTTAAATTTCTTATTAGTTTTTCATTATATGAATAATGATTTTTCTTTTTCAGGTAGCATCCCACAATCCTGGATCAACATCTACTTTCATGGGATCCCCATCTTCTGTACTCGACCGACCACTAGATGGAGATGGCGACCCGCCAAATCCAGACCAGGGGGCACATATTTCCCTTTAACTCTCTCTCTATCTCTTCCTCTCTCTATCTCTTTCTTCTTCTTCCTATCTCTTTAATTTTTTTACCATTTTCTTTTTCAAAACCATTATTTTTCACATTCAATTTTGTGTGGGTGTATCTTTTAATAAAACCCTAAAAAACCCAAAAAAAAATCACTTAAAAAATAAGAAATAATTAAAGAGTCATGCTCACTCACCATCGAGTTTTGAAATTTTGTACAACAATTTTGGGGAGTTAACAGGCATGTTTTCATCTAAAAAATTTTGTATTTTCATTATAACTTTGGATAAAGAATTTTGTGTTAAAACCAACACATTTTGAATGCTCCATTTTTTATTTGGAAAATGATTTTCCCGAACCGAGAGGAACAACATTTTCTTTCATGCCAAGGCCACCTATGGACATATTTTTAAAATGTGTGTCTTCACCCCCATTTCTGAGTCTTCAGTTTGTGGAACTTCGAGCTGAATTTACTACCTTAGTGTGTATTAATATGATAGAGGCATTTTCTGAACCACATGAGAATCACAATATCCAAATAGCCTCCCATTTCCCTAACATTAATCCTCCTTTTGAAATCCCCTTTGACCCTATGAAAACCTTTTCTTTGATAGCCAAATTACAATCCCAATACCTTTTCCCACCCAATATCAACATGGATTTTCATTGCATAATTTTTTTTTGAAATTTAAGTGTGGGGGGGGGGAATGGATTTCATTGTTTGGGTACCCTATTATTGATTTTCAACGAGTCATCATCTTCTTGAGGACAAGCATCGATTTCAGTGTGGGGGAGAGGTTCTCATTAAGTGTGTTTTGGGGAATGTAATAAACTTCCATTTATGTAATTTTGTAAATGTTATTGACATGTTTTCAAAAACAATTGGTGAAAAAAAATCAAAAAAATTGAAAAAATAAAAAATGGGTTGTGTCTTGTGTAGGTCAAAAATCACTCTTCCTCAACCTTTGATCTTGTTATAACTATTACAATTAGTGTCGTGAGGAGATCAATCATGGGTTGGGTTATGAGTGTGAGATCTTTTCCATGTTCACCTTTCTAAAAAACAAAGAAAAAAAGGAGAAGAAAAAAAGAACACTTGCATTATATTCTTGTTGGGAGAAGTTCTGTGTTTTGTAAATATTTCATCTTCTCATTACCTTCATATTTTGTTCCTCTATTGTGTCTTTATTCACACAATCATTCCCTTGTAAATATGTGTTTTCATTTCCTTTCATGTTTTATTTTTAAAAAAAATTTCATTTCTTTTTATATGTTGGTATTTTAACCCTCTTATTTTCTCTCTTGGACATTATATTCCAACCATCCCATAGCCACAGAAAAACCCATTAAAAATACCTCTTGATTCTTATTCACTTTGGATTGGTATTGTAAGCTGAGAGCTCTTTTCAAACTCTACGATTTTCACTTTTGGTTGGTGAAAAAGTGAACCTCCACAAATGAATTTTATCATCTTGAGAGGTGTGAGTTTTGAGTTTCCACATTTCCCATTTCTAAATTTGAGCATGAAAAAATGAATTTGTTTTGGAACATTGTTTCTGTAACAACTTGTTGTGGAATTCAAAATGGATGAATGAAATAGTCTAATCCTCCCCTGATTGGAGAAAACAAAATTTTAATATCTGTTGGTAAGTAAAAATGATTTTGTCAGGTTTTTATATTTCTTGCACATGAGGACATGCACAAACCTAAGTGTGGGGGAGTTGATGTTATTAATATTTTCATGACTTATTATATTCCCTATTTACTTATTTTATATGAAATGTGCATAATTTGTGTGAAATATTAATGTTTTAATATTAAGTATAATTTTTGAGCATTTTTAGAAGTAGTCCCTTTAAGTCAGTTTAATGATTAAATAATAACTATCACTATACTGATCCAAATTGTGTTGTTATTTTTTTTTATGATTATCCTTTTAATATACACCATTTCATTATAAGGTACGATGAGCCAATTATACCATTTGAAGGGTCATGTGGTTCTCACAAATAAGACCAAAGAATCTGTGAACAAAATGGACCAGCCATAAATATTGATATACTGGGCTCAATCCAAAGGTCCAAAAACATTAAATCTGCACAATAATTCTTGAGGACACTACATGTCATCTTGGATAAAAATTTCAAGTCCCAAATCTATGTACAAGGGGCCCAAATGAAGCTTTGAAGTCGAGCCCACCATTATGGCTGAGAATTAAAATCAATAGAGTATGCATGAAATATCTCATGATGTAAGCATCAAATCGATCTGATATTTTTTGGTGTGAAATAGGGGATATAGGAGGCTGACTCTATTAAATAACCCATTCATATTTGAAGTCATCTTCATATTCAAAAACCCTTTCACATTATGGACATCAAAAAGACTGGATTGAAATGGACAACTATACTTTGTTTAATCAACCGGTCATAACTTTTGATCCTTAAGTCCAAATGACTCATCATTTTGAGAGTAGTCGGCCAACATTATTATCTACAACATTGAAGAAGGAGAATGCTCGATATTCAGGTGTCTTGATGTCCATATCTGCGAGCCAAGTGGAGGGGTATTTCAGGAATGTAAACAGTCCACCACCTTGGGCTATAAATACATCCCTACTCTTCATTCAAAAGGGTTGGAATTTCAGAAGATGGGAGAACATATTGGAACGACCAAAGCCTTGCCAAAAACTTGGGAGGATCTTCCATACTCAAGTTTTCACTTGAGAGACCTTTCCTCCTCTCTTTGTTTTCACTTACTTTCGTGTTCTTTGTTTTTGTAATTTTGTAAGTCCTTTCTTTTATAATTCTATTTAATGAAAGTTTCTTCTTCAATATATCTTATTATCATCCACATTCTGTAGTTTAATATTAAGGTTGTTCACATAGTTTAAATTCATTATAATCCCCTTCCATTATTTTGCTTCCTCATTCAATCGAAAATCCGTTTTTAATTATCATCATTGTTCGTGTGTGTGTGTCGATGTACCACACTTTTCTTATCCCTTTATTTTTCTTCTATTATTAATTTATCATCATAATTATTATAACCAGAATATTAAACACCCAAATGGCTGTGTAAATATATTTTTGTGGTGAGTTATAATTTAGGGATGTTAAGTGATTGAGAGGTTTTGCTCGATGGGTATTCTTTAATTTAACATTGTGTATGTAGGACTTAATATGTCATGGATTAATGACATCTATTGTTTGGAATGTGGTTTCCATGGATTATTGGAACCATAAATACACTACAATAAACAATTACTGATTGATTTTAAAATCCTATTTAAGTTAAGGCTTGGATTAAATCGTTAACACTTAGGAATTCTAATCGACATCAACTTGTGAAGTCGGTGTTAATTTAAATGCAATTTAAAGCAAAGCTCAAGGATATCAGAATCTTAAATAAATAATAATGAACTCACCCCAATATTTATCAATTTGTTAAAACAATTATAGTCAATCAATCATATCAATTAAGCTATGAAAATAAACACCCCTAATCAAAATTCAATCATCTAAAAACAATCGACTATTACGAAGTACCATCGCCGAGGATTCGACCCGAGTGCTGCTATACACATTAGCAGAGCACCGGATCTTTGACCGGTAGATAAGAGACAATCGGCCCCGCATTTCACCAAACCTAAATAAAACTAGCTCAAACCTATCATGATGTATTTTTCTTTAAAATTACTTACCAACACATTAGGTTGCACAATTCCCTTCCTGGTAGCATGCATGATGAGATATACTCACCAAAATAATCCCAATATCATAGAGTAATAAATCTGAACCTTTTTTAGTCATTTGTTTCGATGAATTATCCACAACTATGGATAAAACGTCATTAAATGTGTTTCTAATGATATTTTTTATGTGGAGTGTCGAGATCATTTGGAGAACACTCATTGATGTCTGTACTCATATTCTATTAACATAACTTAGTTGAACCATCTCCAACAAAAATAGATTGATCATTCCAAAAAATGAATCATGACACCGGTCTTGATCCAGAATACATGGAACATCAAAAATATAATATAGGATTAAGACCCACAACAGGATATCACCCAAATCCATTTTTGAGTGAAACCTAATACATAGTGATGATTCCATCTGTACATTGTTTTTTTTAATTGGAATATCTGAGGGAAAATGACCATCACACAAATAGTATTATGGTTCAAAAATCCTACCCACACGAGGGGTTTCCCCCTAAAATGCATATCTTTCTCCCTAATTTAGGATAATCGTTATCATATCTGATCTAGTGGAATGTGAAAATAAAACCAAAATCCATGCCTCATGCATTTAAATACATAACGATGACATGGAAAAATTATTCTCATCCCATGTGAAATAGTAAATTTCTATGATCACCTGATCATTATTCAAATAATGTCCCTCGTGACATTCAACAAGATTCTAATTGAAATAAGGATAATTAATCTAAAACGAACAATGGTGTACTCTACACCCCTTCTTTAACTTTTTAATTATCTCCATGAGCATAAATCCTATCTAATAACTCTATAAAATAAGATAATTAATTAAAATATGTACTATTCATACATCCAAATCTCTATATTATCCTTATCAAGATGATTACATGATATGGGAAATGATAACCTATAAACATGGACAAAAATGATATTTTATTAATAGGCATATATAGCATTACCAATCAATGATCACATCATATAGTCTAAATTTCCCTTAATTTATCCCACCAACCACATCTCTATATTATGTGTTTTTTGGTCCTATTGATGGGTAAATTGTTTAACATTACCCAGTTCATTTTTTAATAATCCCATATCATTGTGTTTTTTATCTAGATTATTCCAAAGATTTAGGTCACCCTTCCTGTAAGCATCTGATTCATGAAACTATCAGTCATTGTCCCGCACTTAGACACACCCAGACATTCAATTTTAACCAGTTACTATGTGTAACTGACACGAACGACTTTATCATTTATTGAATGCTTACTACCCTATAACACATGGTTAAAAAACATGACTCTTACTTCCAATAGTCAACATACACCAAGGTTAAAATAAAATTGCTAACATGAATGGGATTTTTTATTAAATTGACTGTTCCCTTGGAGATACTTTTTCAAATTTTGTATAAAACATATTCCATGATTTATCAAATGAACTCATGTCTCACATCATTGTTTCTAAATAGAATGTGGCAATACTACAAGCACTGGTCAACTAGTCCATGCACCTAAAATGTATTTTCCAAAATATCCAATTTCAATTGTCAGCCCCATATGTTCCATCCTATAGGAAAAGAAAACAACATTCATTTATTTAAATACCAAATCTCTTCTCATGCATCATAATCATAATGAAAGTAAAATCATTCTTATTTAATTTAAGGAATTCACAATCCATGGGACAACCTATCTCATTAGATTCCCTTAACCAACAAATTGTAGTTGACTGAATAGTGTCAATGTTAATGTGAGGATATCTAAATCTGTCTAACTAGATCTAATGTCTTTATCAGAGGAACCATATTCCCTTAACTGGAATTTATTAAAAAGAATCTAACATTCCTAAAAAACATGTTTAGAATACTGTATACCAAATAGATGAGGAATAATCAACCTATAATGGATACAAACCATCATCATAGGCATAACAAAAAAACTTTTTAACATTAGGATACCATTTCTATATTATTAGAGAGCATCCAAATTAGGTTAATATCATTTAATGGTAATAATGATAACATAGATTATAAATAGATGACCCTGAGAAGTAACTATATATTGTAATAATTCCTTGAGGTTTAACATTCCAAACAACCACACCTTTACATGGGGTTTTCATTTCATAATCTACATATCTACTGTGGACATCTAGTAACCTAACTGTACCTCACGTCAGAAAATAGAAAGAAAGTATTTATCAATTATTACAAGTATAAGGGAGCAACTATAATCGGGATATCCCATTACTTAATAAATGGAATAAATATTTTAAAATATATTTACACCTAAAATGTCACTAGGTAATACCACAGAAAATTGAGGTTCACACAACAATAGGTTGGAAGAAAACTGTGAAATATGTTCAACACTGACATTCACTCTTAATGCATCACTCAAGGAAAAAATAAGTACAACCCTTATCTTAGGGATCATACCATAATACCTCAAAAATGATTGTATAGTCTAGAATTTAAATAATTAATAATTATTATAGAATTTTAATCATATTTTATATAAGGGATATAATGTAATAGTTTTTAATAAAACTTTACTAATAAATTTTTTTATCTAACCCCATATAGCATTTGGAAAATTAGGAGACAATTTTTGGACAAATTTATTTAATTTTAGAGTTTACAGAACTAGTTTAGTATAATAAAATTCAATTTCTAAAATATAAAGGAAAAAATATTTAGTTTGTAAATAGAATTTTAATTAAATGACACCTAATAAATTTAATTCCCCAATGTGGATATCAGTTCGTTTATCAGTTTGGGTGTAGGGGAAAGCCAAGTAATATTCAACGATACATTTATATGTAACATCATATAATTGGCTTCAAAAACATTAAATAAGCATCCAATTAATACAAGAACATCCACATGGGGTTATTAATCAAGGAATAACAAGTATATAGAGACTTATGAGGGTCTAATCACTAAAATATGAACCAAATTATATGGTAATCCAATACTAATGTATAGATTCAATGATGTAATAATTATAATTGGAATCTCATTTAAATGAATAAATAAAAAATTATATTATTTCAATGTCAAAACATCCTTAATGGGTTTATCTCTCAAGAAACATACCATAAGTGACCTACTTAGGACCAATTTTTCAATTATAAATTTAATTATAAGGGTTATCATGACCAAATATTAGAAGAACAAACCTCATTATGATTATATTTACCATTATATAAAATAAATCATTTTCTATAATATTTTTTAATTTGGTATTTATACACACATATACACACACCATGGTTTAGTTATATGAATTATCAATCCCAAATAATAAGGGTCCCTTCCTCTAGATGTTACAATAGGTCTTCAAGTAATGAAAACAATGTTTTCATATTCAATGAAAAATATAAAAACGATATATATAATGTTTGAATTACATGATTCATCATTTTGTAATTTATAAAGCACCATACACTTCATAAATTGAATTATATTCTCCCATTTAATTTTAAACAACAAATATTCATCCAATTAAATGAATGGTTCATGGATCAAACATCACCCAATTGGTTAATTATGGTTGTACCATCAATATATAAGGGAAAATGACTTAATTGATGTTGAATCATTAATAAAAAGTCGTGTACATGATTATAAGAAGGAATGATATCAATTTTTTTACAAGAATATATGTAGAAAATCATAGAGGAATATTATACAGAATAACATGATGATTAATCACACATGCATGATATTCATATAATCATGGAACAAAAAATTAATCATTATAATAAATTAGGAAATAATTTTATACATGTAATCGTGAATAATAATTACTTAAAGAGGTACAAAAAATAAGATTCTAAATAACCACACAAGAATTGAATACAAATAATTAAGCATCATGAAATTCTACAATGTAGACTACATGGCATGGCATGTTAATGGAATGTTAATATTTTCCTAACTATAAGGATTAATGTCTCATGTAATCTATTCTATACTAAGGGAAGTATAAAATATCATAAATCATAATTCAAAAACCATTTTATGCTCATAAATAACCTAAGGTTAAATAATTACAAACTGTGATATGGAACAACATAAAAAGTTCAATCCTGTGAAACATGATCATTTCCTAATGTGTGTCATAGTTAGACCCAGACATAAGCTATTTACAATGTTCTGCCACATTCCATGTCTACTTTATCCCATAAAAATAGTAATTTAAAAGAAAATTAATCCATTGATACCATTTGTTACATCCTGACCCGATAGATACTGAAATTCATCCATGAGCTGATTGGACACTTGTATTCAAGAGTGTGTCCCCATACGCCAGTGGCTACCAACTAGTAGGAAGGGTCATATAGATGTATTGTGTGGATACAATACCCTTAGAATCATTATTAAATATATATTAAGTGATTATAAATAAATAAACACGAAAAATAATAACAATTACATGATAATAAATTAATAAATATTTACACATTAATACACCATAACATAAGAGATATAGACATAAAATAAGAACACATGTCAGTAGATATAAAATAAAATATATAAATATAAGAAAAAAAATACAAAAAATTATTTCTCATTGAGTATCCTGATATTCATCTCTTCAATATTCTCATAATATCCAATGTACAAGAAAAAAATCATAAAGAAAAATTAGGATCCTAAACCTACAATTTGATGATATATTTTTGGGTACCAAAAGGATACACAAACTGGGTGCGACATATACATAGTAGGCCATGGAAAAAATTGTATAATTCATAATCAATTCAATGTATATAAAATTATTTATTATTTTGGAATATTGAATGAACTATTAAATAATATATACCAAATATGCCGGGATCAGGTTCATTGAAGTCACCTAGATGACCGTACCTACTTCGACCGAAGACGAAGTTCTTATAAAAAGAATTCAATATATGTTTATATAAATATTTACCGTATAGTTAGGAATGTTTATATCCATATATATATATATGTGAATATATGAATATATGTATATTTTCACTACATATATAGGAATATATACAACCATATACACAGATACATAGTGTTAGTTAGGACCCAAGGCATAACTCATGCATCTAAGCATAGTCACATGAATCTCATAGGGTAGTGGGGGATTCCATGCCTGAGTATCATGAACATATAAAGTAGTTCATGCCTAGGTTTCTTAAACATAATGATTCTATTCCTAAGGATTTCATGCCTATGTATCTTAATGAAATGGATTCCATGCCTTGGGATTCTATATATAAGTATCAAAATCACAAGGTTCTCCATGCATAGGGAAACCTTGTTGGAGTATCATAATCATATGGGAAGCTATGTCCAGGGAAACCATGATTATAACCATAATAGAAGGGGTTAAATGACTAGATATGCCATTACTACAACATTAATATAAGGTATTTCATACACATTTATAGTTCAAGAAATTAATTTTTACCATGTTGAATATAACTACCATGAAGGGGTATGTGAGGTAGTTTTACCATTCACTCCTCATTTAATCTATTTAAAAAAATTTACTCATTTAATTGCAATAAAAAGGACATGTATATGAATATAATATATTAAAATGCAATAATAATGTATAAAGGAGGCAAGGTGAAAAAATCATCTATATTATAATTCCATTAAATAGTTGTTTTATATTTGTTAAGACAACTCACCTCGAGAGTGGTATTATTAGAAAAAATATACATGATTATTATATAATTTATTTAATCCAATTTAATAATTCCTTTTAAAATAGAATATCATCACACCTATGAAGGTGATTCAACATGTTAATAGAGTATTATAGCCATGTGCATCAAGCAACACACCCCACAAAGTGGTTTATTAAAATAGGATATCTTTTAATCGTAGGGAAATTATTGAAACTCACCAAACATGGTGGTTTACGATCTGGTATTCAACTTCCAACTATGAAAAATGCTTTCAAGAAAATCTAAATGAGGTTGAGATAAATAATTTAAGAAATTTAATCATGTTGTAGCTAATAGAAAGTATAGTGTGTGGAATAATGGAAATCATTTATAAATGAATGATACATTAGGGAAAATAAACAAGACCAACTAGATAATGTATATGATGATACACTCATCCAATACTAGGACATGATTTGATCCAGAATGAGATAAATCGATTGAATAATAAAATTCCTTGAAAATAGTTATAATTATCCTGCGTAATGATAAAGCAAAATAATGAGAATAAAATGAAGATACAAAGAATAATGTGTGTTAGACTCGTCGATATGACACCAACGCACCTGATGGTATTCAATTTGTGTTAATAACGACGGAGATATACCCATGGAATATGGAGGAAGCCGAGGTGTGTGTAAAGCGATCTACTGGAGAAATTGAGAGGGAAACAGATGAAAACATATCTATGGGAAGAGGGGAAAAAGGAAACATTCACCCTTTTTATGAGGAATATTGTTTTTTCAACCATGTAATTACTATCTGGATCATTTTTTCCAACATCCATGAGCCAAATGGTTTGGCCACACAATTTGGGTTAACCATGTGACAATCGTGTGGTGTTACTTGTTATGTGGAACTAACCATGTGTCTTGGCACATCATTTGGAAAACCACGTGCAGACTGTGCACCAACCTGTACAATTTACAACATATGTTTTTATGGTTGTATAAACCTATAATAATGGATTAGAAAACCATGAAACCCCATAATAAGGCAACATATTTTCTCCACATGACCGTATATATTAAAAAAACAACGTACCTCGTCTTCTAATCCTGTAAAGAGAGCTTTTTGATACGGGTTCTCTCGAAACACATCCCATATTTGAAGACACCTCTTGGTCATTAAATATTGTCCCAACCCAACATATTTAAGTGTATAATATAAAATAATCACATTCCAATTCCTCATTTAATATTTGTTCCAAATATGAAATGAAAATTTTATTTTAATAGTTTAAATTAAACCTGGCCCAAAATATTGGAACATACAAAATTTCACATGGTTCTGAGGGCCCTAATAGACAACCATGTTTAGTATGGAAATCTCAGATATTTATGGGTGAAGATATAAATTGGAATTGATAGGGTGTAGTAGACCTGGTGCAGGTTATATGATAACATTTAGAATAGTGTTTTGATGATTTGGGTTGCATGGTCATGGGAATGGACAAGAGAGATACCCTCAGGATATTTGGAAGATTGAGATGATTGTGGGGTGAGAATTATTCCCCCATTAGGATGTGACTACATTGTCTTTTAGACCCTGAAGAGAAAAACAAATATTTCGGGTGTTCAAACCAAACTCAGATTCCTAATAAAGGGGATTGACATAGGGTCATCTCCCTAGTGTGACTTGTAGAGAAGGATAAAGAGGCCTCTATGTGACCCAAGGGGACCCATATAATTTCACATTGAATTGGGACCCAAGAAAGAGGGTAGAATTGGGAACTCGTTGAGTTGGTAGTACGTGTCCCCTTCGAACCCAAACCAACGATATATTTTTGTGGTAATGATTATGTTTAGATAGATATTAGGAATCTTGAAAGCCACATCCAAGTTTCTCTTTTGTTTTTATATGTTTTTTTATTTCCAATAATTCTTGGGAGTCTATCATTTTTCCTTGTAGTAACATGATTTTCTAGGATTCTATGGAATAAAATTTTGTCACTGATGAGACCTTGGGATGAACTATATGTTTGGGATCCGATATCAAATTATATTGTCTGTGGATACCTATCTATTCTATTATCTAATGATTCGGTTGATGCGAATGTAGATTCTAATTGTTGTTACAAATGATATAACATCAGATCATGTGTGTCCTCAAAAACAAGAATTACTAGGATTATAGGGGTTCCTATGAAAATATGCGACTATTGCGAATTACATTTTCTCATGATTCAAATGTATATATTAGTAAACCATTGTGAATCAACATGAATATTGGGAATTCAATGGTGATATGATGTGTCATGTTGGAATATATCCTAATGATTGGATGTTTGACACCCCAAATGGGATTACTATTACTATTTGTTTAATTAATGGGATAACCCCTATGACTAGGTGGGCATAACCCAGATGGTTCATCTGAGTAAAAAAGATCTATTAGGTTTTTAGGATATTTATCATGTGATCTAGGGAGGGTATTGTCATTGATTTCTTAGGTTTCCCTGGAATAAGTAACACATTGATGTATCTAGTTTCATGTTATGTATGAGACAACAATGGTGATTCTCTACTGATTTATATACATAGTCCCTTCTTTGGCAGTTATGACACATTGGTACCCATGAAAACATCTCTCTTTTTGGTTCTATTTTGGCCGAGCCCATGTATTTCATGGTCAAGATATATAGTGTCATACATTTTATGTTGTTCAAATATATCATAGTTATTTTGTTTTTAAGATGAAAAAATCAATAATTTATTCAAACAAAGTTATCTTATGTGTTTTAGATATCATTTTTTGTGATTTTATCTTACAATGACTGAAGTATTCCATCTACACAAAAGTGTTATATCTTATGAGAAGCATAGAATATCATCCATATACTCATAATATGAAAAAAATACTATTAGATTATTAAATTACTATTTAATACATTATCTTATGAAGATAATGGATGAGTTTCTGAATTATCATGTCAGATGCTTTTGATAGAATGAAAATATGGGAAAACATTATCAAATGAAAAGGATATTCATAAATTATTTTATTTCGAGAGACTAAGATGTTAAAAAAGATAAGTATCACAGATATGTAACACATTTATTTTATACTGAAGAATTATCATATGTTGTATTGAATTCAGTTTATCTTATAATGAAGTGGATGACGCGTTTTATCTGATAAAGTCTCCTAGCCGATTATCTTATAGAGAATTGTGCTTCCAATTGAGTATCTTATGAAGAATTAGCTGTATGTAGAATGTCATGATTATTTTACTAATAAAATTCTAATTTATATCACGATTTTCGAACATATCAAAAGTAGTATTTTCCATTTAATGAAATATGGTATTGTATGATGTATCTCTTTTCTAAAAATTAAAATATTTCATGAATAATATCCCAAATAGTACTGTCGTAGAATTTTGTTCCATATTTTGATGGAATGTACAGAAGTTAATAATAACTTGTATAATCAAGGGGTTATCAACTCAACAGTTACTATTATATCACTACCTAATTTAAAATTTAAAGGGGATATAGAAAAGGAATATTTATCTAATGCATGGAAGAAGATGATTAAAAATATATATTGATAGATGAAAAAAATGACAAGAATTCACGTATTCATAAATAATCTGAATTTATGTACATATAAAATATGAAGAATAACTTCTCATAATCAACCTACATGTTTTTAATGTACACACAGGAACCTCTTGTGCTATACATTGAAGACTATCATATTACTAAGATGAATCTTTGACTAATGTCAGTTTTTACTTGAGACTATGTGGTGAAAAGTTTTTTCAATGGGTTTTACATTCAATTTTAAATTACACTCATTGAAAGAGTAATCATTGAGACTAGTTATAAGACTTGTAAAATGTAGATCATAATTGAAAGACCATGGAAATATTTATTAAGTGAAAAAATCTTGTGCAACTGGGAACCCCGATAAAAGGGTTCTTATAGTGAAAATCACAAAATACATGGATTAGAGTGCTTATGGAGTGGAATATTAGATTTTTTTCCCAAGTAAATATAAATATATTGTGATATATAAATTTAATTTTTTTTTGAATTGGGTATTTGTATTCTATATAATATTAGAACTCACATATCATGAAGAGGACGGTTTTATGAAATCAATGGTTTTTGGAACTCAATTCACCCCCTCTTGAGAATTTGACTATTCATTATTTAAGACAACAATTGGTATCAATGAATGGAACTATTGACTTTGTAGACTTCGATGATTTAAGTATAATTATTTATTACCAAAAGGATTCCATAGATGATCACCGAGAATGTATATTAATGGTTAGAGCTTCGTATTTTAAGAATGAAAATATTGGTTTTTGGAATGCTCGCATGACCATAAATATAATAAATCTTTTCTTGAATGTTTTTTTAAAATAATTAAATCCCTATTAAATTACTAAAAATAATCCTCAAACATGGGATGCTACAACTGAAGAAGAATATGATCAAAATTCGATAACTATGAATTATATAATTTCTTGAGTGGTAATAGATAAATTCAATAGAGTTTATCAATGTAAAAAACACATGAAATGTGGATCACTATACTGGTAACATTAGAAGTTACCAACATTGTAAAGGCTCTTATTTAAGACACTTCTACACTTATGTTCAATAAATTAATAATTATAGAAGGATAGATAATCCCTTAGTTAAATTAAAGGCTCGCTGATATAATGAACCAAATTGTTTCTATATGAACAACTATCATAGATCCTGAACAAGAATTGAATGTTATTATAATATTAACAACCTTGTGGAGTGGAATCATTGATATTATCAGAAAATATATAGATATCATAAAATTTAAAAAGTATCTCATTAAAACTCTTATGATGTGTGGAGATGAAATGGAAAATTAAGCTAGAGAGCATAAAATAGCCATGAAAAAAAATACTTCCATGAATGTTTATACATATAAGGATGACATGAAGGAAAAAAAGTATAAAAATATAAGAAACATACGAATTAAAATAATCCTCAATGAATTTTGGATCAAATAATGTTGATGCAACCTTTTCTAAAAAATTCCATAAATTCAACAATAACAGATGATGTTTCCTAAGGCTATTCAAAAAGTAGATGAAAACTTATGTTAAATACAAATAGATAATATGGAATGTATGAATGAATTTGAGACACATCAAACATGATTTTCAAACCATATGGATTATAACAAATAAATATAATAAATACATCAATAAATTTGGTTTTAAGAATAATTCTATGAAAGCTATGAAGTCCACTTGTAGTTATTCTAAAGATTATAGAGATTTCGCATCATTCGAATCAGAAGCTAAATATATTAATCAAAAGGACATAAAATTAATTATGGAACATTTTTGTGATGAAAATTCTTACTAATATTCTTAGAATGTATTTTAATTAGAAAATTTATGTTTCTCATATGAAGTATTAAATACATATTTTTCCATGGTAGATAATAAATCAGAAATCTTAATGAAGAAAAACAAGGTTATTAGGAACTCCTACAATAAAATTATTAATTAAGAGGACAAATTGAACAAAATATTCGAAAACATGAAAAATAAATTAGATAATTAATCTTCCACATATAATAGACATTCTAAATCAAGATTTAAACTACAAAAAGAGGATCAAAACATTAACGATGTCATAAGATTCCATTCTAAAATATTATATTATCTCAATAAATTATTTTTTCAAAATCTACATTAAAATAAAAATATTTAAAATTAGGTTGGGGTAAAATCCCAATTTATAAAAAATAATTTTTACCTTGTTAAAAATGATAAAAATAATTCTATATTTTATTTTTTTAAATAAGGTGATGTAGGAAATTACACTAACTTATGTAATTTAAAAAATCCAAAATTTTGTGGAATAAAAAAAGAATTTCTTACAAATGATTTCTCATTTAAAGTGGATATGTTCTATGGAAAAAAAATAAATTTGGATATCATGATAACTTATAGATACAATTTTAGGACCCAATAATGTTTGGGTACCAGATACATGTGTTGTTTGATTTTTCATTGTAAGGAACAATCCTCATGAACAACAATGAGAAATAGTTTATGGATAATTGTATATCCAGAAATATGAGTGGTGATTTGCCATATATTCACTCAAAATCCATGAATGACGGAGGATTTGTCACCATTTTTTAAAATGATAAAATAAAAATATTTATCATTGTCTCTGTTGGAAATCCACAGTTAATTCTTAACAAGAAATTTATCTATGTTCGAGACTTGAAGAATAACATGATAAGTATATCTCAACTACATGATGATGGATATTATATTAAAATATTCTTACAATAAATGTTTCATGTTCACATATATGTATCTTAGGTTTATATAACTTCGAATATATAATCATTACATATTAGATCTAAATTCTTTGTGTAGAAAATATGTAAATTATTTGAATGCTAAAATTTGTGATTTTGTGATTTTTTATAGAAGAATTAGACATTATAATGTTTATTCTATAAAAATGTTGTATAAAAAATATTTTTCTTAATTTCTTAACCATAAATTATTCCAGAATAACTATGTGATTCATGTCACATGGGAAAGCAACACAAGTCATGTTTTAAAACAATTAATGAGGTTGTGATGTCTAGAATTATATAGATTATCCCCATAGATCTGTTCGTACCTACTAGAATTGAAATTATTACTATAAAAACATATATTTTATGTGTTATTTGATGATTTTTTGAGATTTAAATGGGTATAATTTTTACTATTTAAGAGTGAGGCATGTTCTATTTTTTATTAATATTAGTATTCTTATGAAAAATTAAAAGGAAACTAAAATCATGACATTATGAAGTGATCATAGAGGTGGATTTGAGAATACTGAATTTAATTCATATTTCTCAATGAAAATAATTATCATACACTTTCTTCCCCCAATATACCTCAACATAGTGGTTCTATTAAAGGAAGAATAAAATATTTCTTGTAATTAACATAACTATGTAATGTGGATATGACTTTCCCCCGAATTTTTGTGCTGAACCTTTCAACAGAACATGTGATGTCATTATCAAAGTTATAATAAGGAAAATACTAATTATAAACCTAATGATTTAGGAAATAATAGAAAAATAAAGGGCTGATACTTCAATTTAATTTGACACACGGTTTATATGATGAACACCAAGGATAACATTGAAAAGCTCAATCTAATGTTTTATGAATGTATCTTCATAGTTTAATATTCTACATCCAAATCCTACACTATTTTCAAAAAATTGTCAAGGATTGTTGAAGAATCAACTCATGTGATGATTGATGAATGTGATAATTATAATCCTAAAATGATTCAAACTAATGATCAATGTGATTCACTCAAGGATATGATAACAGAGCTCCTCTCTAACAAAAACAAGGATTATTTTTTTCTACATGATTACATTATACCAAATCCACTAAGGGTTTCTAATTGTGATATAGAAAGTGTGTTTCCTAGAATACCTAGACAAATTCATGGTGATCCTCTAGATATAGTAAGATTAATCTTATATGAAGGAGTAATAAATAAGAAAAACTAGGTGAAACCTAGTATTATTCTCTATCTGTTTCCCCAAAATAAGTAAAATTTGGAGACGGAAATTTATAATATGAAATTTCTTTATTGGATATACAAGGGGAGTTAAATACATTTAAAATAAAAAATATTTGGGAATTAGTTGAAGGAAACTCTAACTATCCAGTAATTTGAATAAATGGGTTTTTTGAAACTAGAAATATGAACATGGTGTAATAAAAACTAATAAAGCTAGATTACTTTGTAAATGATTCAATTAAGAATAATTAATATATTTTGATGAAAATTTTGATGTTTTTGATATGATAGAATCTATTTAAATACTTATAAGATAATTTTTTTTGTTAATTTTAAATTATATTAGATTTATATTAAATATTATATACAAAATGTATTGTTTTATAGAGGAAGATTATGTCTAATAACTTCCTGGATTTGAAGAACCTCACATTAAAAATTCAGTTTTAAATAATTACAAATCTCTATATAGAAAATAACAAGATCTAGGAGCATGGTATAAAAGATTAAACTCTTGTATTTTTTCAAAAAAAGTACAGTATGGATTGGTTATTCTATATTATTTATCAAAGAATCAACCTCAATAATTATATTAGAATTAATACATATTGACGATGTTATTTTTGGATAAAAAATAAATTTGTTATTTTATTCATAAATTATGAAAAAATAATTTTAAATGAGCATAATGGGAGATTTAAAATATTTTCTATGTTCTCAAATCTACAAAAAAATATTTTGGAAGTACTTAAAATTAAAGAAAATACAAACATGATTTATATAAAAAATTTGGACTTGAAATTATTAAGAATTACTCAACTGTAATGAGATCCAATATTAAATATGCTGTGGATGAAATTGGAAAAGTAATTAAAAATATATATATAGAAGAATCAATGGAATTTAAAAATATATTACTACAAGTAGACCATATATTATGTTGTCAGTATGTATTTGTGAATTATTTCGATCAAATCAAATGGAATCTCATTTAAATGCTTCCAAAAGTATTTTATTATATTTAAATGTAAATGTGGAACGTTATCTTCATTTAAAAAAATAACTTTCATTTAACATCATATTTGGATAATAAGTTTGTTAGATATTTACCAGATAGGAGGAGAACCTCATGAAACATTAAACTTCATTGAAAACCCCTTGTATATTGTTTGAGTAAGAAAAAAACACTAATGAATTAACATCAGTTGAGGTCAAATATACTACAGCAGGAAGTTAATATGCACAACTATTGTAGATGAAACACACATTATCTGATATTGTATGTAATTTTAATTTTATACCAATAAAATGTGATAACACAAGTGCTATAAACATTTAAAAATAACAATAATCCATTTAAGAACAAATCACATTGATACGAGACATCATTTCTTAAGATATCATGACAAAAAATGATATATATTTATATTTTTTTCCACATAAAGTAAATTAGAAAAAAAAATTTCTAAAACTTTTCCTATTGAAATATTTGATTTCATTGAATCAAAAATATGTTTATTTAATTTTATGTATTGTAATATTGAATATAGAATAATTTTTGATGAAAATTAAATATTTCATTTTGCTAATTTTATTTAATTTTTTGGGATGATATTTTGGGTTTTAGGTAAATCAAATAGGTTAGATCACTAGTTTTAGTAATAATTACTATACACAACTCTATGTGACCCCTCAATTACTGAAAATAAAAAAAATGCATTTCCTATACATAAAAAATATTTGTAGACACTTAAACCCACTATTTATGATACCCAATCTTTTGATTCCTTAACCATACAATATTACAAATCTAGTAATTACTGATGAGTACCAAGAGTTCATATTGATCCAAATAGATTAGAATCATGTACCTATAGATGTCAATGAATGTTATCAATGAATGAGAAATGGATATTGACATGATAAATGAAATGGATTTTCTACCCATGAAAATTATCAACCATCCATGATGAGAATAATTATTTTATTAAAGATGAATCAAGGTTATTTTTTAAAGGTAACGTCATCAGTCTATGAGAAGGTACTGATTTATTTAGAGGATAATGATGATTTTTTCCGGGTAAAAGTGAATTAGAAGAGTTCATCTTTAACTTATTTATCAATGGATGAAGATTTCATGTTCTCGAATGATGGATATGCAGATTTTAGTAATTAATGGCATGTAATAGATTATGTAAGTCTTATAGATATTATAATGAATTTTTTTCAGCTCTTCTGATGGAGATAATGATCTAGTGAACGATTTAGAACCAGAAAGGAAATCTCTTGTAATTCTCTATTCAATCTGCCATCTCTCATCATAATCATGAGTTTGAATAAGTTTTATTTCATGACATTACACTATTATAATTTTTTATGATTGAAAATACCATTAATCAATAATAATATATTCTGAGATATATGTGTGAAGTATAGAAAACTTATTTAAATTTATTTCCTTATTGTAGAATGTTTTGTTATTTTTTTAAAAAATATAGTATTTATTTATATGAGAGTATTTCCACTCATTGACATTGGTTGATAAAATTATGTGAATGCATATTAAAAAGAAGTGTTCTTTTTATAATTATTCATTGAATATGTGATTATAAATGAGTTCTTAATAAGACTTTGTATGATACCACAAATCGACTCAATGGGAGTTACGTCGTTATATTAATCTAGTGGTGTTAAAGTTCAAATAGTTGTACATATATCAGCATAGAGGAAAAATCATTTTTGGGATTTAAAATATGTTATAGATGATGAAAATATAGTGGAAAAGAGAAGGAATGTTAGAGTATTTTCATATTATATATGGGAGGATTCCCTAGATCATACTTTAACACCTGCTCATACATAAGGAAGACCTGTTGTTTCCCAATTTCCTCAGATAAAATAATTGGTTCCTCAATTAAAAATATAAATAAATATAATTAATGGATTGATAAAAACTATTTTTGGAGAAATTTGAATTATTGAGATATGTACAACCAGTGAAACTAGTAAAGGAATTATATTGGGGGATGACTTGGTCTATCAAAATGTTGCAGAAGAAGGAGAACAACAAGAAAAAGAAAATGTAGCTCAGTAAGTTTTAAGTAAAAAGTAAGGTCAGTGTCTAGATAATAGTCACAAGATGTTAAACCAAATTCGAATAAAAAACAACATGTGGATTATATTTGAATAACTGATGTTCGTTAGGATAAATATTATCCCCTATTAGAGCTCATCATTCTCAATTAGTGATTCCTACAATAGAGTTAGACATTATTAACAAAAGATCCATTGAATGATATTAAAAGTTTATATCAAAAGTTGAATCATTGTAATTTAAATTATTAGTATCTGCAAAAGAATTATATATTCATTATCATAATATAATTTTATGACCTAATGTGAATGATATAAATTTTTTTATCAAGTAAGTTGTTGAAAATTTTTCAATAGATAACTCTTATGAATCCTTACGTAAGATGGAGGTTTGTTACCTATTAAATAGAGTGTGTGTGGATGTAGACCCAATTAATTATAAAATCACCTCAATATAGTGTGACCTACTACCCAATAATGTAATTATAGACCATAAAAGAAACATAATATCTAAAATAAAAAGGAATATTGTATATCCCCATAGCTCAATCACATAAATTTCTTAATAAAATAAATAAATCAATAGTCTATTTCGTTAAAGTGTTCTAAAAATTCATAAATTAATTTTCGAAGTGAAAAAACTGTTAGATTTACTTTATCATGATTAATTATAATGGATTGATTTCTTGAAAAAAATTATAATATCATAGTAAAGAGATTTGATTATTTTAACCAAGAAGTTTCCATGTATCAAAATCTATATTATTACAATTGAGATGAAAAGAAGACATACTCTCTCCCTTTATTGAGTCCCAAGATTATTTAACTTTTTTAAAAGGATAATAAATTGTTTTATATGATCGTCCAGTCAGTATGATAAAGAATTAGTTAGAAGTGATGAAGAAGTTAATAGTTTCTTATGCTAAGAAGATTATTGTTCATAATATTCTTAGAAATTTTTCATATAGGATATGTAACAGTTTTTCAAATATTTTATACTTTTTTAATAATGAAACAGTGAAAATGATGATTCCTATGATTACTATTTATTTCTGATGATTGGAAGAAATCTTCCAAGACCACCCATCTCTGATCATCATGGTTCTAACTTATAATGGATGAATGAAATATTTGATCTTGATAGCAATGTTTAATGTGAGAATCCATGATTTCCAACGATTTTTCATTATTGTTACCTAATTAATACCATAAAATATAATTTTTCTTATAGATACAATCGATTTGGAAAGAGTTTAGTTAAATTATCTCAATATCTAATCCACAGAAAACTGGATAACTCAATGAGATTGAGCAGGTAGTGGAGCATTTCTAATATCTATGGGTGATGTTTTTGGGGAAACAGATGATATCCATCTTCTTGAATAATATTTTCCCCACTATAAAACATTTATCCTTGAAAAAACCTCCCCTAAATTACATTTTAATGTTTAATAGTTAATACATTTATATTTTTCAATATGCGTAATTGTTTCCCAGTGGATGGGAACTATAAAAACAGATTAATCATGCGTGGTTTAATGGAATCTTAAAAAAATTGAATATGTTTAAAGATTAAATTGTATTTCTTAAATAATTGTAATGTTATTTTTAGGATATTGATTTAAGATATGCCTCTTTCGGATTACATGTTATTTACTATTCTTGCTTATGAATTCTTTATCTTTTTTACTCTATAATATTTTAACTTTTCATCCTTATGATCGATATGTTTTAGTATATATTTTCTATTCATATGTTTAATTCCTAATTTTCATAATGATCCATATAAATTATTGATAAAATGTGATTCAAAATTATATTCACAATTAGTATCCTTATCTATGTACAATTGTTTATCTCTAATTTTAATTGTATTTGTTTTTCCTACTTTATTTAGGCTTCAAAAAATGGGGATATGAAATAGAGAATATAAATATTTATTTGAAAAAATATAAAGTGTTTAGGTTTTTAATATTTCTTGGAGATGAAAATAAATATTTTTCAAAGGAATAATCTTTTTATAGTGGGATAATAAAATTAAGAGTTTATAATTTAAAAAGTATTATCTTATAAAAAAGTTGGAATGATAAAAAATAAATGTATATTATATATTTGTTTTCATGGAATGTGTGTTCATCCAAAATGGATTGATTTTTTGACAGATGATGTTGTTCCAACCTATATTGTTTTTTATGTGTTCTTATTATTTTCCAAATCCATACGATTAGATTAAAAAGGATTCCATAAAAGGAACTGTTTGTCAATCCCTTAAATATTTTCTAATGATTTTATTTATTATTTTGCAGGACTTTATTAATATGATTTATACGACTCCCTGGGCATGGAATTTCTATTCTGATTTTTAATGTTAGTTATGCTTATGCTTTTTTACCTAGAATGAATCACATTGCTATTTTAGGTTCTTAGATTATTATTGGTTTTTGACACTTATCTGATTATAATGAGGCATGTGATTTCATTTTTATTATTATATTAGTGGGGAAAGATTAATCTCATGAATCATATAACATATTTAAGATTATCTTGACATATAGACCATATAGAGTGATTTTATTGAAAATAATGGAACGAATATTTAATATTCAAACAACTACTCGTATTATGTTATCAAGTATATGTACTTGTTGGAATTTTTATTATTTTGGCTGACTATTATTCACATTTCTTTTGATGAATGAACAAGTGGATATATGGAAGGATTCATTACAAATATGGATATTCAGTCCCATGGTTTATGGGATTTATAGTGACCCAAGTAGTGTAGGATGACAATTAGATGCCTTAGTAATGATCCCATATTGACTAATTTTAATTATGATCCTAGTTTCTAAAAGAGAAATTGGAAAGGTTATTTAGAATTATAGAATTAATATATTTAGTGCTTTCCTGTATAACATGGAAGGATATTTTAAATAACTAACCCATGTGACTATAGTTAAACAACCTGAATCACGAAAGAGTGATTTCATTATATGGGTGAAAATAAAAGAGAATAAATTCATCAAGGTGTTACTCCTATATATATAGGTCTTATGAGGATCAATATGATTTTATAGAGTCTTAATGGATAGTCCAATATGTTAATACAAATTGATGATCAGTTCTCTTATATGTGATTAGTTTTAATGTGTTTCTTAATCATTAAACCACATGTGGGCCACTATTGTTCATTATTTGTTATAAAATTTCTAAGTAAAAAAACTATATTATGTTTTCATTTGTCTCATGGAATTAAAATCTACTAATCTAAACATTGTGGTGTTTTTTTTCTGAAAGTAAATCACTATTGCGAGATGCTGGTTGAATATAGCTTGCATGTTCAATTGCTTAAAATGAATAAAGGCATCCACATTTGTGTTTTTCATTATATTGTGAATGTCATTATATCTATGTGAACTATGATATTATTTCACCTTTACATAGATCATGTACAGTGATGATACTACTTTCTTAGGTCCCATCATGAGGTAGGGATTGTCGATTTGGTGGGAGGGCCTAGTTTATTGAGATAGGGATTATGATATAGATGTGTCCAGAATTATATTAAAGAATCATGATGTTTTCCATGAATGTTTTGATATATTTCTTGCAAGGTTAACCCACATTAGGGGTTTGACATGGTTGGTGATAATTATAGTGATGAAACCATAGATTGGTTCTTTACGGATGAGATCAATGCACATGAGATACTATTGGGTATGAGATGTAGGCATGATAGTACTTTATGGTTTTATAGTGAAGGGAACCTAGAGTTTTGGTGTAATATGTATCATGTTCTGGATGTGATAGAAGGTATGGTGTGATATTTGTCCCTATTTGTTTCTGTATGTTCTTAAGCATTGTGTTTAGAGCATAGTTGACACTCATGAAGGGAATGATGTTTTTTGGTGCCTAATCATGTGGTTTTACTTGTATAAATACATGTAATTGTGTATCATCAGTTTTTAGGGAATGTTTCCATAATTCCATGATCTAAGACTCATGGAAGTGTGGCTTTAATGATATGACATATTGGTTCAGGATTAAAAACCCATTTTTCGGATGAGTTTTGAAATGGTTCATAACTATTATGCCAATACCCATTAATGTTGATAATAAGTAAATAGATAGAAGTGATCTAAGGTCCAATAGTACATGATCTGGATCATTTGGTAATGGATGCATGGGGTATTGATGAATGTAGAGAGGTTCATCTATGGTATAAAAAAATATTAAATATTTTGTGGTGAATGGATGATCATCGTGAATCCAGGTTAGGTGTTGAAAGTATAAACTGAGTGTGGCTTGGTATGAGAGACATGTGGTTGATGTTGGAACCTATTTAGGTGGTGTATAATGAGTATTATAATTAAATCAATTTGTTAGGGAGAGAAAAATGGTCTTCTTTAGTGGTCTCCCCACACTAAAATGGTATTTTTCAAGGTGAGATTGATCATTAGATGGTTGAAGTGTCTCTTATAAGGGGGTGAGCTAAAAATTATGATTTTACTATTTTAGGTTAAATAAGAAATTTTCATCACAAATGAGAAATCAGATGGAGTAAGCATATTGGAATTATATTCAATATTTTTCTGGTGTTATATAATGGTAGTCGTTAGGTGGACTCTAGTTCATGACATGGTTCTTGTGGTCCACATGTTATTCGTGATATGTTTTGAAGGGGGGGGGGGACCTAGTTTTATCACATGGTTCAGGGGTGAATCTTGTGATGAAAAGTATTAAAAGAACTAAATGAATCTTTGAAATTCGTTTGAATCCCGTAATATGATTTAGGAACATCATATTTGTTAAAAAGGGTGTATTATGAGTTTTTTCTGGGACATTTTGGGGAGAGGTCATCATATGTGGGCCCATTTGAATGGAAATATGTGCTCTTTTTATTTATTTTGAAATAAGTTTTGATGGATTGTTTTGGATTCTAGAGATATTTTTTTATAATTTATAAGGTCATATGTGATGTTAACCACACCCACTTGGTCGTAGGATTATTAAGAAGTGTTTCGCTAGGATTTTACTATGGTGGAGAGAACCATGACACAAAATCATCCATTGTGAGTTCATCCATATAGTAAAGAGTTACATAAGCCAAATTATTAGTTGGATGACACGATGGTGTCTTGGAAGATAAAACCACAATTTAAAATACTATATATTTTTCAATGTTTCTATCCAGTGGTGGATCAGGTTTGGATGAATGGAATTCCTCATGCTTGGAGTTATGAAGTTGAAACATTATTGGTATGATAGGTAGAACACAGAGACCAGATCATGTTTTAGCATCCTAAGTAGGGCAATTTTGTTTACTAAAGGGTTGATGAGTTTTCAATGGGTCAAAAATTTCTATGATATGGAGGTTCGAAAACCATATATCTAGATAGTATAAAAAATTATACAGGAATTTAAATTTTCATATTAGTGGATGATTTCTTAGAAACATGAGTAAATATATGGTTTTTAGGATTAGGATGACCCTATGTTGTGTTCCAGAATGTTTTTTAAAATTTGGTGGGAGAACCAAAGGTTTAGGAGACCACAAGAGGAGCATTGTTCGACTGGGGAATTTGAAAAGAGCTGTAGAAGGTCATTCACATTGTGAATAGTGATTGATGACTTGAATTGGATTTATAGGCTATGTTTGGGAAATGAACGGGGGTTTTCATGGACCATATTATAAAATCATAGATATTCATATTGTGAATATATATTTCATGTTGTTAAAAATGTTAGAAAATTTTTTTTAATTGAAAAATTGGGATTGGCCTCCACTTCATCCTTCAAAAGAAAACAAACATTAGAGGGATATAGATTATTCTTCTATCCCCACATTTCATCTAAATTATTTTCATTATTTGGTGTGATTATATGGAATTAGACGGTAATATGTTCCTCATATACTCCACTTGTTCATATCTCTTTCATTTTAACTAATATAAGGGATGATTGGTTTAGGACAAAAATTGTGATTGCACAAAAAATGGATATGTCTACATTTTTATTCATAGTTTTCATGATCCCTAGTATATGGGGAATTAAGACTATATCCACCTTCTATTGTATTTCATTCCATTGAAATATATATAATTTTGGAACATTCTAAGGGTTTTACCCCAAAATTAATTTTTTGCACTGTGAAATTGGAAAAATAAATTGGGGATTTTTTCTACACAGGTTTGAGTGTTTGTTACGAGTGGGATACACCCCATTTCATATAGTTTTGGCATGAAATTATTTGTTGGTTATTTTTTTCTAATATTACTAGTATTATTTAAAATAAATAATTAATTAATTATAAGTGTTGTAATTAATTATTTATTGATGTTTGTATTGAGTTAGTCACTCAAGTAATTGTGACAGTTTTGGTCTATCAAGGATGAGACTTGATAGGCTCTGAAGAGAATTGGTAGGTACATTCATCCATTATAAAATAAATTAGGAATCATATAAAATTATATTTGTTCCTCAGGAATTTACCATTGTTAATATTCATTCATTTATAAGCATGTGTTATGCATAGACTTTCCACTCTATTTTATGGTCTTCTACGATTTTATAATGTTGTTTAATAAAAGATAAATCCATAGATATAATTTTCCATGTTTTTTGGTGACCTTATATACTATCATGTACTAATAATAAATCTTGACCACCAATGTTTGAGAATATAAATTGGAATGTATAGGGTGTTGTGCCCTCAGTGACATATATGAGAGTTGTGTGATGACTTGAGATACAAGTACAAGTGGTTTTACATTGTAGATACCCCAGTTCAATTAGTATCACTGAGAATAATATATAGGGAGCACTCTTCCCTCACATGGATGTCACTACATGGGTAGTTAGACCTTGTGGATGCTTACGAATGCTTTAGATGTTGAGATTGAGAAAGGAATCCTAAGGGGATTTTCCTAGGGCTATCTCCCTAGTGTACCATTATAAGTACGTAAATGAGTCCTCGATTTGACATGAGGGGACCCTTGTATCATCTCATAAAATTATGACACGAGTGAGAGTGTGGATAGGTGATTATGTATTTATTATAGAAGATTCCACTCTAGATGACATATTATTGAGATAATCTTGAAGGGAGGCAGATGTGGATATGTGGAATAAATGTTCATCCAATAACTGTAATGTTTTTTTTGATGTGGTATGTTATTTCAAAGGATTTATAAGAATTTTATAATTTTCTACTAAATAAATATATTTAGATAAATTTATAAGAATCATATGTTGACATCAATGTGACCATTGGATGTGTGATATATTTTTGACATACTCTCACAAATTATTGTGGTAGGATTGATAACTCCATTAAAAAGTATCGATTTAACTAATATGAGATTGTATGTCTATTGGTGATACCCAAGAACTATAATTAGAGAATTAATGAATAAATGTATAGGAATTATCACGATGTTAAGGATTCCTTTGAATAGTGATACTATTGTAAATTCTTGGTTGTTCTTATTAGAATGTCGATACCATTAAAACATTTAAAATTCCCATGATACCTAATAATTTAATAGATAAATGAGGTTTTAGGTTGTATTATATCCCTAATCAGTGATGTAGGACAAAATAAGGTTTATTGTGCTATACCATTGATTGATTCATAAGATACACCCTAGGATCGGGTGGACACACCCCTGATAGTTTGGATGAGGAGGTGAGGATATTTGATTCCCAATATATTGATTATGGGAAAGGGGGAGGGTATTACTATTGATTACATAGGTCACTACATAAATAGTTACATGTTGATGTATTTTATTTTCCAGGGCCTTCCCAAACTAAGAATAACACATCAGTCTAACATCGAGAATACCCAGGTATTACAGTGGGGTTCAACCACATTGTATGAGTATTAGAGACACTGGGTGATTCATCAGGTCCCACTACACATTGGTAGAGTTCTGACTGTGGGATACCTGGGGTGGGGATAGTGGTTGCCCTATCTTATTCTCATTCTCATATAAATCCTAACATTGGTTAAGGTAGGTATGTTCAATTAGGGTCACGAAAACAAAGATCATTTATGGATATTGGGCTTAGCACTAATTATATGTATACATCTTTATGGTGGTTGAGGTACTAGTTGGGATATTCATCATGATGTTATTAGAGATATTTCAACATTAAGATAACTCATGTATGGTTGGTTGTTATACATGAATTTTCCCAACATTTTATTTATTTAATTCATCTATGTTTGAAACATGAACTTATACTATATAGAATGGTTATTCCCTACTTTGTTATGAACTCACACCCTACTCAGGCATCCATGGGACTTGGTTACGCAAGAAGACCACACTATTGTAGGATTATATTTGGATGAATCCCACTTTTAATTTGTTTCATAGGATATCTCAGAAAGATTTTATAGTTGGATGATGTGAGGGTTAAGGATTTTAGTAGGGACATTGATGTATTTTTTTAATAATTATTGTATATTTTTATGTGATCAAACTGGTGGTTGATCATCCTTGTATGGCTATACTAATTAATAAATAAATTTTATAGTTATTACTGTTTCTTTTTTTTATGTAATATGATTCTATACTACATTGGATGATGTTTAGTTATTTTTTTATTACACACTCTGATATGGGGAATTTTATTCGCATGATACTACCATAAACCTTCCACTACTATTTGGTAGCATCCTATATATGGGGAGGCTTACCTGAGGCCACCTAGCAAGCTGGTCTGATTGTTGTTCATATAGTATACCATGACATAGAATTACAATTATACTACAATACTAATAAAATTATATCAACATCAGTATATTAGAATCATATGATTTATAAGAACAAATAATGGAAAATAAATAAAAAATGACTAATTGAAGAATTTACCATACCGCTTGGGAGATATCATTTACAAATTAGTTTAAGGATTTAAGAGATGGTATTTTGATGAGGGAAAAAATTTAAGAGTTGTGTAGGAGTTTTGGGTTGATATTTGGATAGATTTTGGTTGAATCATCAAGGATTTAGGTTTGAGGATAATTGGGGTGGTGATTTCTTCTTTTATATGGGACAAGAGTGGAATTTTTGTAATAATATAAAAGTTTAGTTAACTATATAAAGATTATGTAAATAAATTAATTGAAAATAATGGGTTTGGGTATGGCTTAATGTTGATAAATCTTCAGAAATATACTTTTAAACAATCTTTTAATGCCTATAAATTCTTGTACTCTTAGATTTTTCACTTTAACCATTTTTTGTTTTTACTAAGAAAACAACATTTTACAAATTTGATTTACATTTAATTCCAAAAATTAATAATAGACAGTTTGAATAATTTAGGACTCAATTATTTCATATATGAAATCCATTTGTGCAATGAAAATTTCTTCGGGTTATAAAAATTAATTTTACTGTTTGCACACATAACTCGTAAAAACTATTTTTAGAAAATGTTTATTTTTATTCAAAAAAAATAAGATCAAGATAATAATATCATTGTGGATAATTTCAAGGAAGATAAATGGAACATTTTTAACCTAATAATATATATTTTTCTATATAGATATGATAAAATTTAATTTTACATTATGAATACTAATTTAAAAGAAATATATCAAAAATATTTATTATTAAAGTAAAATTATAATTATACTTCCAAAATTTTAAAAATGAGTATTAAAAATTAAAAATTATAATTTTAAATGGTTTATTTTACATTTTAATTAATAATTTTTCATATAAAAAATCTTCCGTAAACATTCAACCATATCATGGATTTTTATAATGTTATAAAAGTAACACTATTTGAAAAATCTGTATTCATTCACTATTCAACTAAAACACAATATTTTAAGAAAAAAATCCAAAATTTATAAAAATATATTTTTGGTATTATTAATTAAACAATTATGTTAATTTTATGAAATTAAAATTTTAAAATTAAATAAAAATATTAAATGAGAATGTAAAATGTAATGAAATATTTTGTTGAAATATTTAGTTTTTATGCAATCATATTAAAAATTAATTTAAAAAAATTAATTTAATGAACTATATGTAAGAACCCTGACCCCTTTTTCTGGTATGTTTTTCCCTTCTGGTCATTTTTGAGAAAAATAGGGAAATATCGAAATTTTCAGAATACACGTTGTGTACATTATAAGTACATGCCGTGTACTTATATGTCGCGTGAGGCCATGTGCTGGCTGTGTCCGGGCCACACTCACGGTCATGTGGGGTGACGTAGAGGCCACCTAATGAAGAGTTCAGAAAAACCACGTACATGTCGTGTAATCTAAAGGTATATGCTGTGTACATTTATTTTTATTTCATTAAACGGGGCAGGGTCGTGTCTAATCCCTATTTTATTCTTATTCATAACATTATTCCACCTAGAGCATTTGAGGATGCTGAATGTTCTCCAAGACACCAATCTATCTCTGGCTATCTGAATCAAACACCATCGGTTTCAATAGAATCACAGCGGTGAGTTCTTGGTTATTCTTTGGCCTCATATCCTGATTCTTTATCTAGTGTGAGTTATCTGAGGTTGAATGTTTTAGACGCTTTTGCAGATCTACTCAGTTCTAGGTCAAATAACGGGCATAGGTTCAAGTATATCAATCTACGAGGATCGAGGTTTGTGGTTTGTTTCCTTACGTTGAATATCATTGAGTTTTTGTTCAAAAGTATCTGATACCCATGTATCGGGTATCTCGGGTTAATGTTTTGAACCTATTTTATTATCTGCCTTAGATTTCTTGTGTCGTTGAGTCTGTTAGATGAATAATGATTTCTTGTTTGCATGTTTGAGGATCACCCCATGTTTTTTTCCTTCTTTTGGCCTTTTATTGTCGGTTGTCTTAGGATACCTGTGAGGCAAACCTTGCTGCATTGATTGCTCACCTAGATATGAATGATTGCATGTGTTTCCTACTGTTTAAATGCTTTTCATTCATTATATACATTATCCAAGTAGTTTTTTGAACATACTTAGGGTTGTTACGAATCATTTATGTAAAATTGCTTTAACTCAGGGCTGCAGGAACCTGGTGTAGTTAGACCAAGGTGGAATTTACAATGAGTCCTTTCTCAGAGGGCCAGTTTAATTATTACCACTACGAGACCATAAGGTGGATTGAATTTGAGCTCTCTCATAGGGTTTGATAATTATTTAATCGGGACTAAAGGGGGAATTAGATGTAAGTGCTTCCTCAGAGAGTATGTAGTATCGCTGCAAGACTATAGGAGGAATTGATTATGAGTGCTTCATCAGAGTGTCTTTTATTTTGTTTGACTAGATGACAATAGGGGTCTGACCATGTGAGCTACCAAAAGGGTCAGAATGATAATTTATTGTTTGGTTGGTTGTGATGAGTTCACCAAGGCAAAGAACAAGCTTGGGGTTTGTTCATCCTGTTGTTTAGGTATTCCGCTGAGATACCAGTTGTGTTACATTTTATGCCTTGAATTATAGAGTTATTTTCTATATTCCTTGGTCGATGATTTAATGATTGAATTAAATTAATAAATAAATGTGAATGATGATTTGTAGGATTGTTTACTTTAGTGTACTCTTGTTTCTTTGCTGTATTTATTTCCATTATTTTTGTATATTGCACACTGATATTAGGGCATAAATATTGTGGTGTTTTCCTACTGTGGATAGTATCACACCCTATTTGGGTCCTTCTTTTCGGCCCAAATAGTTTTTATAGTTGCTACTGTGGATAGGTATTGTGGCCCTTCGACCTCAAGGGCTTGATTGTTGGTTAGAGCTGGAGAGCATGGTACCGAGCATAGGCTTACGATGCTGCAGGAATTTACTATTTAATTTTAGTACTTGGCTTTTAGTTTTATTTCAGCATGTTGTAATGTTTACTACTTTCCACAGATACATGTACCATGCTGCATCATTTTTATAATTACAATTTGCTTCTACTGTTCAGTTTCAGTTGTAGTATGTTTTTAATACTTCCTCTATTCTTAATAATTTTCCTTCCACTGCATAATTTACCAAATAAGGGTATAGTTTCCCCATTGACTCACCAAGGACCTCACCTCTAGTCGGTAGCCTCTGGTATTTGGGGAAATGTTCTTGATGTCATATAGCAAACCAGGTACGGGGCACCAGTTGAGTGGATCCGGATATGTGTCTTTACAAAGTGGTATCCGAGGAGTTTCCTTTCATTTCTATTTCCTTACTATTTGGAGACAATAGATAGTGATAGGAATGAATGGGTAATTTGTACTTAACTGTTCCCGAGAGTAATTAACCCGGGTACAGGGAAAATCTATACTACCTCGTAATTGAACTTTTTAGTTTTTTCAAGTGCTATAGTTGATTATATTTCACCGTTGGGTGATGCACTTATTTTGTGTTATTACACTTTATATTATTGTGGTTCTATTTTTTTGAAACCCGATGAGATGAGGGTATGACACCTCATGAATCATATAGTCACTGGTTAAAAAATCACATATCTTTCAATTTTCCATGCCATCATGGGTGATTTAGAAATTGCATACTATTGTGATAGATGTCGTGATAGATTATGAATTATGTTGTGATAGTTTCTGGTATAGAGATACCTGCTATGCTAATAGGGTATTGTTTATTTTATAACTTATTTAGCTTGGATGCCAAGCATTGGCCTTAGAGGTGTTATGGTCCCTCAAGGATCGTAAATTGGAAGATCATGGGATTATCATACTGTTTACTTATTATATTCATTATTATGATGTCATGATTTGATTCACAGGGATTATGGGCCCCCACGGGTCGAAAGTTGACACATAGGTGGTGGGTTTCAGTTTTTTCAGTGGTTTGGGGAGTTTTGTTTGCCTACTTCCCAGAAAACCAGACAACACGACATGTGGACTTATGAACACATGCCATGTGTTCTTCTGTTCAGGAAGAACTACTTTTCTCAGTTACAAGCCGTGTACTTTGAAGTATATGTTGTGTACTTTCCTACCGGGTGATCCAGCCATGTAATTGAATACATGGGTTATAAAATCCTAGGGACAACACATATTATACATTGTTAACACTCCGTGTAGTTGTGGCTCATGTTCCAGTCTGTGTGACTAATGACACAAATGGAAAAAATATTCTAGAACACATCGTGTTGTGGAAAAACACACCGTGTAGTCTTGGGCTGGGGTAGTCCGTGTGACATAGTCATGTAGGAGTAACCGGGCAGGAGGAAAAAGGATTCTACATTCCGTGTATATTTAAGAAAACACCGTCTAGTTTGGGTTTACACACCCAGCTTGGCCAGTGTACACGCCCAAGAAAATTCTTTCTGGAACACGCCGTGTATAGGGACAACATGGCGTGTAACCATGTTTTTTCAGTTTTAAGTGTTTTTACTCTTCTATTCAGTTTTCACTCTTTTAATCTGCAACTCTACTCATCGTTGATAAAGGTGTTCTTTACCTTAAAGAATCATGCCTCCAAGATGTCCTCCCATTGTACGCATGGGATCTGACGATGATCGTACACCAGATATTACATCGGCAGTTATCCCGGATACTAGTGTTGATAAACAGTTCCGCAAGGGATTTATGAGGTTCATTAAAACCTTTCAGGGAGCTCAGCAACCTACCCAGTCTATGGAAGAGCTTACGCGAGTCTTCCAGCAGTAGAATCCTCCCACATTCTCAGCGGATGGATGAACTTAGTATAAGGCCCCAGCCTTAAACCTTACTTAATCTTCAGTTATTACAAGATTACACATTGAGGATCTTTTCGGGTTTAGAGTTTTAGAGAATTAGATCATAAAACTTGCATTACATTCCACATATAAACAAAGTGGTTACATAAAGATAGTATTCTTCATTCCAATCAATGGAAACACATTTAAAATAAAACATGGATTATTTCATGACACATCCTTGACTCTATCCTCTTATCATGTACCTTTCCCTTGACCTGTGAAAAACATTTCAAAAAATTGGGATGAGAATAAAAACTCAGTATGGGTTATATAAAAAAAACATGGAAAGGAAACATGAGTTCATATATACATAAGAATGAAATCCTACATTACCCATAAAACATAGGCACTTTAACATACCTCATAAAATCATGAATAAATCATAGAAATCATAAGACATAAAGGTAACTTGAGGCATTCATAACATTCTTACGTAGGGAGTAACCCTCTTAGTTATGTTTGGAATACACATCACAGTATATTCCCTAAAAATCTCTTCTTAGAAACCTTAACGTTTCACTCCTTTGCGTTACCCAATGCATTGGAGAGCTATAACGGGCTCACCCGCCCTTAGATTATCACAGAACCACCCGTCTTCATAATAATGCACAAGAACCATAACATAATCATATCACATAAAACATGCATAAAGGAAACATAAAATTTCCACATTTCAATCACGAGATATCAATACAACACATTGATATAAAAACATTATGAAAACCATTTTCAATACCAAAGTAAAACATGGTGTTTATTTTTTTGTTTAAAAAAAGGTATGGCTTGTAGAGGAAGCCGAAACTCAAATAACGGTCATGACGGCGGAGAAGTCGTTGTCGCCGTATACGTACGACAAAAACATTCCCTTTTTTCGTTTAGTAAATGATTCGTATAAAAAAGATTCCTTTTGAATAAACGTAAATGTCAAAGGGGTTTATACACCGTATAAAAGAAAGTTGTGTATAAAATAAAATATGCCTCAACGAAAGGAGATTGAGACGAAGTCCCATACCTCGTATCCGACTTGACCCGAACGTTCATTAATTTCCTGAATAATAAACTTGAGTTAATATATACATTCTTATGAACATTTTTCAAGTTCATTATTCCTTTTATACCATGTTATTAACATCATGTAATCATTTAAGTTAATAATGTTCATTTTGTCGGTATTTGGTTCTTAAGTCAAAAATAGACTTCATACATTACATGTTGTTAATTTGGTCAAAGGTTCTTTATATCCAGAATTGTATTCATGATGTAGATATAATATATGTCATATATATCCAGTACATACATTCATTTATAATATTACATAATCATTTAGAGGTAAGAAATGAGATACACTGTTCATGGAGACGGTAAGTCGTACGTACGCATGAACGCTACTTCCATTTCTATTTCATATTTTCTGGAATGGAATCATAATGATATAAGAGTATATTATAATTCCATTTTAATAACATATATAATATCATTAACGTTATCCTTTACACATCCCACATATGGTATTAACGAATCAAATCACTTTCAGGGGGCGGTAGTCCGCACTTTCTAAAATGAAGATATCGTGTTTACCCATAATGGAAACCATAAAGGTATGCCAAAAATGAAAAAAAACAGAAGCTTAAGGAAAACATAAACATATTATATATCATATATAATAATAGTGACATCATAATGGCCACCTTTGAAGGTGTTAAATGAGTGTTGAACAATCATCGTTTCGGGAGGCAGAATTTCGCCATCCACGGAAACGGTATGTTCTTTAACCATTTGATGTAGTTTTGTGAGAGTGTAGCTCAAATAAATATTATAACAAAATCCTTGTATATTGAAGATACTGGTTTTGTTACAATATAAGTAAATAAAAAGAGTTTAGGGGGTTGGAGAAGCAAAATAAAACAAATGAACATGAGAGAATGAATTACCTTTAAAAGTGTAACTCCTTTTGATTTGAGCCTAAAGGCATCCTTTGAAAGGATTCTGCCCAAAGGGAATCCTCTAGGATGTGTAGAGGGATGTGGAGAGAGTAAATGGGCAGGGGTTGGTCGAGCCAAATGCTTGAGGAGTGTGTGAAATGAGGTAGAGGTGGGGGCCTTTTATAAGAGGAGAGGAGGGGCACTTTTGGAAAGTAAAGAAATATTACTTTATATGAAAATGTGTTTCGGTTTCAAAAGGTCCCACATTGATATAATTCGTGGATAAGGTGATAAGGGTTCTAAATCCACTCATCCAATTGGTTTTGGACATGTTTAGTTCATAGATTTTATATTATCTTTCCATTTTATTTAAATCGTCAATTAATGATGTCATCACTCCATCATTGTTATGTCATAAATAATTTAATTTATTTAATGTCTAAAAATCATAAAAAAATACTATGATGTAGGAAATCGTTTTAGATTTCTAATGACTATTTATTATCAAAAATATGATCTTTATAACCCCATGTAAAAATTGTTTTCGTAAAACATCTCTTGTTTGTGTCATTTTTACTTTAACATTTAATAAAAAGTTATTTATGTCATTTCCAAACCAAAGTGTCTCCATGGGGTCCCAAAGTTGACCCATGGCTTGTCTTGGTCGGCCATGACACAACCAATAAGGTTGGGACATGTGTCTAGGTCATTTCCTATTATTAAAGCAATATTTATACCTTAAACTACCCTAATTACCACTAATCGCGATTAAGAACTTAATAAGTTACTATTCACCAAAAAATTATTTTAATCTCATTGAACCACATTTTACTTCTTAATGACAACCATGTATGTCGGATTTTCAAAATTCAAAACACATTAGTGGTAAACTTTCATTTAACTGAAAAATCAGTTTGCTTGATTACCACTTAGTGGTTTCACTATTCATCAAAAATTGAAGTTTTTTAGAAAATTACCAAAAATTCACCCTAAGCTATATTTGATATTCCGAATTCAAATATGAAATCTATTTTACAAAATTAAAATCATATAAGTCACATTAATTAATTTAATAATTAATTCCCTCTGCCAGAGGAAATAGCGAGTTTTTACAAAACAATAAGTATCAAAAGATTGACACCATTTTAAGTCTAATATAAAGTGAAATTGATTCCAACGACCACCATTGGATAAAATGGTAAAAATATATTCTAATTTAACTTAAAAACCAATTCAAAACATAATCTAATCATATAAATAAATTAGATTAAAAAGCAGTTTTGATGAAAAATGCAGTATTTTTCACTATTCATTAAAAAATGAACATTGTCAGAAAAATACCAAAAATTCACACAAGGTAATTTTTGATGTCCCAATCATAATGGATAAGTTTATTTTGACAAACATAGTTTATAAAATTATCAAAATATAGATTAAAAATGGTTTGTCATCAAAAGGCACTAAAACAATCTTTTAAGAATATTAGTGTATTCCATGCATTAAATTGTATTTATTTTCATTTTAAGCCTCTATAACACTATCATAATCATTAATAGACATAGATAAAAATATCTATTATTCATTAATTACTTGGGATGTTACATCCTCCCCCCCTTTAGAAAATTGTGTCCCCGCAATTTATTTACTTATCGAATAAATGGGGGTACTTATCCCTCATTGCATTTTCAGATTCCCATGTTGCCTCTTAAATCATGTGGTTTTTACACAAAACCTTTACCTGACGAATCACCTTATTTCGTAACACTTTCTCCCTATGTTCAAGAATCTGGACCGGTTGTTCCTCATAAGATAGGTTCTCTTCCAGCTGAACTACCTCTGGACTCAAAACATGAGATGGATCTTGCATATACTTTCTCAACATCGAAACGTGAAAAACATTGTGTACCTGAGATAAACTCGTAGGTAAAGCCACTCGGTATGCAACTGATCCAACTCTTTCCAGAATTTCATATGGTCCAATGAACCTCGGACTCAACTTTCCTTTCTTACCAAATCTCATCACACTTTTCCAAGGAGAAACCTTGAGAAAAACATGATCACCTACCTCGAATGATAGATCCTTCCTCCGGTTTTCCGCATAACTCTTCTGCCTGCTCTGAGCTGTTCTCATGTGATTTTGAATCAGCTGAACTTTTTCTGCCATCTCTTCTACCAATTCTGGTCCCATCAACTTCCTTTCACCCACATCATCCCAGAAAGCTGGAGTTCGACACCGCTTCCCATATAATGCCTGAAATGGTGCCATCTGTATACTGGAATGAAAACTGTTATTATATGAAAATTCGACCAAAGAAAGATGTTTGTCCCAACTTCCCTGATAATCCATAGAACAAGCTCGTAGCATATCCTCCAATGTCTGAATTGTTCGTTCTGACTGCCCATCTGATTGAGGATTAAAAGCTGTACTAAAATTTAATTCTGTACCCAACGACTTCTAAAGGCCTTTCCAAAAGATAGAAGTAAACCTGGGATCACGATCCAATACAATGGAGAGAGGAACTCCATGTAACCTGACTATCTCTTTAAGATACAAACGAGAAAGTTGATCAAGAGAGAAAGTATCTCGTATAGCAAGGAAATGAGCAGATTTGGTAAAGCGATCAACAATAACCCAGATTGCATTATTACCTCGAGATTTCTTCGGTAATCCAACAACAAAGTCCATGTATATATTCTCCCATTTCCATTCTAGCACTGGTAAAGGATGAAGCATCCCTTTCGGTAACTGTCGCTCTTCTTTAACCTACTGACAAGTCAAACACTTCACAGTAAAATCAGAAATATCTCTTTTCATTCCATCCCACCAGTAATACTCCTGCAGATCTCTATACATCTTAGTACTGCCCGGATGAACTAAAAACGGAGAACTATGAGATTCACATAACAACTCTCTCTTCAACTGTGAATCACAAGGCACACACAATCTCTTCCCAAATCTCAAAACACAATAATTATCAATGTTGAATTCAGGCAACTTACCTTTCTGAACCAGCTCTACCTTTTTTTGCAACTCACTATCTTGCTTCTGTGCTTGCTTGATTTTATCTGATAGAGATGATCTCACTGATACCTGAAACAAAACAGAAGGACTTCCTGCACCAACAACTTCTATGCCAAAGTTCATCAAATCGTTAACCAAAGGATCACGTTCCAAATGCAACATTGTTAATGAAGCATTACTTTTTCGACTCAAAGCATCAGCCACTTTATTTTCTTTTCCCGGATGGTAATGAATTGTACAATCATAATCCTTGATTAATTCTAGCCATCTCCTTTGTCTCATGTTTAACTCTTTCTGAGTGAATATATACTTTAAACTTTTGTGATCGGTATATATTTCACACTTTACTCCATAAAAATGATGCCTCCAAATTTTTAAAGCAAAAACAACAGCAGCTAATTCCAAATCATGTGTAGGGTAATTTACCGCATGAGTTTTCAACTGTCGTGAAGCATAAGAAATTACCTGATCATTCTACATTAGGACACAACCAAGTCCTTTCAATGAAGCATCATTGTATATAACAAACTCACCATTCCTGGAAGGTAGTGCCAAAACTGGAGCATTCACCAATCTTCTTTTCAATTCCTGAAAACAATCATCACATTCTTTTGTCCAGATAAACTTTACACCCTTCCGAGTTAGCTTAGTCATTGGACTAGATAACCATGAAAAATTTCTAACAAACCTTCGGTAATAGCCCGCCAAACCAAGGAAGCTATGAATCTCGGTTACATTTGTGGGTCTTGGCCATTCTTCTACAACTTTTGTTTTTGCAGGATCAACATTTATTCCATCTTTAGAAGCAATGTGACCAAGGAAAGAAATTTGTTACAACCAAAACTCACACTTGCTGAATTTCCCATACAATTTCTTTTATTTTAAGGTTTTCAAGATAACCCTTAAATGTTTTTCATGCTCCACTTTACTTTTAGAAAACACCAAAATATCATCAATGAAAACCACCACAAACTTATCCAAGAACTCATGGAAAATTCTATTCATTAAGTCCATGAATACAGCAGGTGCATTGGTTAGCCCAAAAGGAATTACTACAAATTCATAATGGCCATATCTCGTATGGAACGCGGTCTTCGGAATATCTGCCTCCTTTACCTTCAGCTGATGGTACCCCGATCTCAGGTCAATCTTTGAAAAAACTGAGCTCCCTGGAGCTGATCAAACAAATCATCGATACGAGGCAAAGGATATTTGTTCTTAATAGTGATATTATTCATGGCTCTATAATCAATGCAAAGTCTCATAGAACCATCTTTCTTTTTAACAACTAAAACAGGAGCACCCCATGGTGATGTGCTAGGTCTAATGAAACCTTTCTCTAATAAATCTTGCAATTGGTCCTTCAACTCTAAAAGTTCAATTTGTTCCATTCAATAAGGGGGTTTTGAAATTGGCTTAGCATCAGGAACTAAGTCAACAGTAAACTCAACTTCCCAATCTGGTATTATTCCAGGCCACTCATCAGGAAAAACATCAGGATACTCATTTACCACTGGCAAATCATTAATCTGAACAGTTCCTTTATTTTCAACGACGTGTGCAAGGTAACATTCATTTCCATCTTTCACAAGTTTCTCGGCCTCTTGATATGTTATCAAAAGTAAGGGTTCAATCTTGTAAACAAACTGAAAGTCTTTCTGAAAAGAAACTTCTTTAGCTCTACAGTCAATCTTAGCATGGTAAATAGAGAGCCAATCCATACCCAAGATAACATCAAACTCTACTAGAGGTAGAACAATAAGGTTTTCAAGTAGGTTATTTCCACAGATAAGGATAAGAATATTCTTATAAATTCTTTTTGCCTCAACATTTCCCCCAGGTGTTTTTACCAAAAGTTCAGGAGTCATTTCTTGAGATGGTATTCCCATTTTACTAGAAAAGGTTTCAGAGATGAAAGAATGTGTAGACCCCGAATCAAACAACACACTGGCATAATCTGAAAAAACAAACAAAGTACCTGATACGACTTCATTTGATGGACTGACATCTACTGAAGTAGTTGCAAAGGATTTCACCACCCCTTTCTGCTTGTAGTCTAACTGCTTCCCATCACTCAAGCTCCTTGTCAGACACTCGTTTGCATAGTGACCCATTTCATTGCACTTATAACATTTCTCTAACTGTAAATCAAATTTGTTCTTACCTTCACCTTGATCCTTTTCAGTGCAATCACGAGCCTTATGTCCCATCTTACCACATCGGTAGCACTTCCCAGAATTCAGAAGACATTCCCCAGCATCCCTTTTTCCACATTTATCACAAACTGGAAACTTAGTTCTCTTACCATCAGACTTTTTTGAAGAATTCTTACCTTTCTCCTGCCACCTCGGTCTCTTATTCTGCTGGTTGTTATAGAAAACATGGTCATCGGGAAACTCCATTTACACCTTCTCAGCACATCGAACAAGATTTTCATAACTTTTAAACTCACGAGAAACTAATGCCCTTCGATATTTTGGCTTTAATCCTGAGTAAAAACGATTGATTTCACTATCAAGGTCCCGGATAAAATTTGGAGCATACCTTGCCAATCGAGTGAACCTTTATTCATAGGCATCCACTGAGTCTTCCTCTTGCCTCAATTCCAAGAATTGCTTTTCCATCCTAAGTCGAACAGCCTTAGGAAAATACTTCTCAAGAAACATACCTTTGAATTCATCCCAGTCAAGAACATCAATCTCATCAGCGTCCCTGATATTTTTAACCATAGACCACCACTGATCTGCTTCACCCTCAAAATGGTAAATAGCAAGACTAACCTTTTGATTGTCTGAACACCCCATGACATCAAAAATCTTCTCCAGTGCTTTAATCCACCCTTCAGCTAGCACAGGGTCAGATGATCCTCTGAATGATGGTGGATGTTGCCTCATGAAATCTTCCACCACTAACATGTTCCTCTGCAGTAGTTCTGGCTGATCTCGTGCATGGATACCACTGCCATTTATCGCTTGAGTCAACTGCGCCATTACTGCAACAAACTGTTCAGTTCCAATTCTGACCATCTCAGGATGCTGATTCAGAAGGTTATTTCCTTCTGTATGCCTTCCTAGCACTGCTTCCCTATTTCCTCTACGGAAAACCATTCTGAACAAACATGTCTAAGATGAAGAAACATGGTAATCTTTAAATGCTATATTATTTCCAAAAAAAATATTTTTGGATAATCATTTAATAGAATTCTAACTCCTAAAGTTATCTAAACCGACCTCTGATACCAACTATAAGGCCCCAGCCTTAACCCTTACTTAATCTTGAGTTGTTACAAGATTACACATTGAGGATCTTTTCGGGTTTAGAGTTTTAGAGAAATAGATCATAAAACATGCATTACATTCCACATATAAAAAAAGTGGTTACATAAAGATAGTATTCTTCATTCCCATCAATGGAAACACATTTAAAATAAAACATGGATTATTTCTTGACACATCCTTGACTCTATCTTCTTATCATGTACCTTTCCCTTGACCTGTGAAAAACATTTCAAAAAATTTGGATGAGCATAAAAACTCAGTATGGGTTATATAAAAAAAACATGGAAAGGAAACATGAGTTCATATATACATAAGAATGAAATCATACTTTACCCATAAAACATAGGGACATTAATATACCTCATAAAATCATGAATAAATCATAGAAATCATAAGACATAAAGGTAACTTGAGGCATTCATAACATTCTTACGTAGGGAGTAACCCTCTTGGTTACGTTTGGAATACCCATCACTGTATATTCCCTAAAAATCTCTTTGGAGAAACCTTAACGTTTCACTCCTTCGCGTTACCCAATGCATTGGAGAGCTATAACGGGCTCACCCTCCCTTAGTTTATCACGGAACCACCCATCTTCATAATAATGCCCAAGAACAATAACATAATCATATCACATAAAAAATGCATAAAGGAAACATAAAATTTCCACATTTCAATCACGAGATATCAATACAAAACATTGATATAAAAACATTATGAAAACCATTTTCAATACCAATGTAAAACATGGTATTTTTTTTGTTTTAAAAAAAAGGTATGGCTTGTAGAGGAAGACGAAACTCAAATAACGGTCACGACGGCGGAGAAGTCATTGGCGCCACATACGTATGAAAAAAACATTCCCTTTTGTCGTTTAGTAAACGCTTCGTATAAAAAAGATTCCTTTCGAATAAACGTAAAAGTCAAATGGGTTTATACACCGTATAAAAGAAAGTTGTGTATAAAATAAAATATGCCTCAACGAAAGGAGATTGAGACGAAGTCCCATACCTCGCATCCGACTTGACCCGACCGTTCTTTAATTTCCTGAATAATAAACTTGAGTTAATCTCTACTTTCTTATGAACCTTTTTCAAGTTCATTATTCCTTTTATACCATGTTACGGACATCATGTAATCATTTAAGTTAATAATGTTCATTTTGTCGGTATTTGGTTCTTAAGTCAAAAATAGACTTCTTACATTACATGTTGTTAATTTGGCCAAAGGTTCATTATATACAAAATGGTATTCATGATGTAGATATCATATATGTCATATATATCCAGTACATACATTCATTTATAATATTACATAATCATTTAGAGGTAAGAAATGAGACGCACCGTTCATGGAGACGGTAAGCCGTACGTACGCATGAACGCTACTTCCATTTATATTTCATATTTTCTGGAATGGAATCATAATGATATAAGAGTATATTATAATTCCAGTATAATAACATATATAATATCATTAACTTTATCTTTTACACATCCCACATATGGTATTAACGAATCAAATCACTTTCAGGGGGCGGTAGTACGCACTTCCTAAAATGATGATATCGTGTTTACCCATAATTGAAACCATAAAGGTATTCCAAAAATGAAAAAAAACAGAAGCTTAAGGAAAACATAAAGATATTATATATCATATATAAAAATAGTGACATCATAATGGCCACCTTTGAAGGTGTGAGTGTTGAACAATCATCGTTTCGGGAGGCAGAATTTCGCCATCCACGGAAACCGTATGATCTTTAACCATTTGATGTAGTTGTGTGAGAGTTTAGCTCAAATAAATATTTTAAAAACATCCTTTTATATTGAAGATACTATTGTTGTTACAAAATAAGTAAATAAAAAGAGTATAGGGGGTTGGAGAAGCAAAATAAAACAAATGAACATGAGAGAATGAATTACCTTTAAAAGTGTAACTCCTTTTGATTTGAGCCTAAAGGCTTCCTTTGAAAGGATTATGCCCAAAGGGAATCCTCTAGGATGAGGATAGGGATGTGGATAGAGTAAATGGGCAGGGGTTGGCCGAGCCGAAGGCTTGAGGAGTGTGTGAAATGAGGTAGAGGTGGGGGCCTTTTATAAGAGGAGAGGAGGGGCACTTTTGGAAAGTAAAGAAATATTACTTTATTTGAAAATGTGTTTCGGTTTCAAAAGGTCCCACATTGATATAATTCGTGGATAAGGTGTTAAGGGTTCGAAATCCACTCATCCAATTGGTTTTTGACATGTGTAGTTCATAGATTTTATATTATCTTTCCATTTTATTTAAATCGTCAAATAACGATGTCATCGCTGCATCATTGTTATGTCATAAATAATTTAATTTATTTAATGTCTAAAAATCATAAAAAAATACTATGATGTAGGAAATATTTTTATCTTTCCAATTACTATTTATTATCAACAATCTGATCTTTATAACCCCATGTAAAAATTGTTTTCGTAAAACATCTCTTGTTTGTGTCGTTTTTACTTTAACATTTAATAAAAAGTTATTTATGTCATTTCCAAACCAAAGTGTCTCCATGGGGTCCCCAAGTTGACCCATGGCTTGTCTTGGTCGGCCATGACACAACAAATAAGGTTGGGACATGTGTCTAGGTCATTTCCTATTATTAAAGCATTATTTATACCTTAAACTACCCTAATTACCACTAATCGCGATTAAGAACTTAATAAGTTACTATTCACCAAAAAATTATTTTAATCTCATTGAACCACATTTTACTTCTTAATGACAACCATGTATGAAGGATTTTCAAAATTCAATACACATTAGAGGTAAACTTTCATTTAACTGAAAAATCAGTTTGCTTGATTACCACTTAGTGGTTTCACTATTCATCAAAAATTGAAGTTTTTCAGAAAATTACCAAAAATTCACCCTAAGCTATATTTGATATTCCGAATTCAAAAATGAAGCCTATTTTACAAAATTCAAATCATATAAGTCACATTAATTAATTTAATAATTAATTCCCTCTGCCAGAGCAAATAGCGTGTTTTTACAAAACAATAAGTATCAAAAGATTGACACCAGTTTAAGTCTAATTTAAAGTGAAATTGATTCCAATGACCACCATTGGATAAAATGGTAAAAATATATTCTAATTTCACTTCAAAACCAATTCAAAACATAATCTAATCATATAAATAGATTAGATTAAAAAGCAGTTTTGATGTAAAATGCAGTATTTTTCACTATTCATTAAAAAATGAACATTGTCAGAAAAATACCAAAAATTCACACAAGGTAAATTTTGATGTCCCAATCATAAAGGATAAGTTTATTTTGACAAAACTAGTTTATAAAATTGTCAAAATATAGATTCAAAAATGGTTTGTCATCAAAAGGCACTAAAACAATCTTTTAAGAATATTAGTGTATTCCATGCATAAGATTGTATTTATTTTCATTTTAAGCCTCTATAACACTATCTTAATCATTAATAGACATATATAAATATATTTATTATTCATTACTTACTTGGGATGTTACACTTAGGCTGTTGAATCTTGGTTCGAAGCTATGGTTTCTATCTTTGACCATCTCGAGACACCCCCAGACAGAAGGGTGAAGCTCACGATGTAAATGATTCTAGATTATTCCAAGAGTTTGTGGGATGTAGTCTCTCAGGCAGGGCGTAAGTAGATAGTTTCATGGGATGAGTTTCAGCATATATTATATGACTACTTCTATCTGGCGACGCTGAGGGATGATAGAGCCAGAGAGTTCATGAACCTACAGCATGTTACTCTATAAATTATGGCGTATTCCACCCGTTTTACAAAGTTTCAGTGTTTCAATCTAGTTCTAGGGAACGACGACCTATTCTTTGAAAGGAAGTTTGAGGAGGGACTCAGACCACAGATCAGATCACATGTGAACTTCTTCTTGTTGACTTCTATTTCTTTGATAGTCAACCAGGTGTTGATCATGGAGAGAAATAAGAGGGATACTAAAGCAGTGATCCATGGCAGTTCAGCATCGAGAGATAGTACTACTCCTTATGATAGCAGGAAGCGCCACTAAGAGTCTAAACAAGGTGACTTGAGGAAGCGATATGCTTCTTCAGGTAGAAAGGTTGTGTGCTTCTAGTTTGGGAAAGACGGGTATAAGAAGCGACCATTTTCGAGAGACCTAGTGGAGTGCCAATCTTGCGGCAATATGGGTCATCTATAGCAGTTTTTCAAGGTTCTTCTTCCAGTGGCTAGTGAAGGTGGATCTGGTTCGAATCTGCATACTGGAACAGGGTTACCAGTTCCACAGTAGACTGTGGTATGGAGTTCTTCATGTCTTTCATGCTAGGGTAGAGGTCATGGAAATAGTGGTCAGTCTCAGGGAGGATTAGGTCAGGGATCTCAGGCTGTTACATAGGGTCGCAGTGTTGGATCTTGAATATATAGATTATACCCAAGAGGAGGTGAATTGTGTCTTTATGATTTTACGTTAACTCTTCGATTGAAATATTTTTGTCATCTTTGCTCTATCATATTTGTTCATACAACAGAAATAAATAAATGAAGGGACACAAAGATGTATAGTGGTTCGGGGAACAGAATGCCCCTAGTCCAGTCCACAAACTCTCAACTCCATGAGCATGATGATTTTCACTATCTGGTCCTCGTTTCAACAGACCGGTCCACAACTGAATACAGGCAGTTGAAGCCTTTACAATACAAGGAAGAACAAATCCTTCTGGTTCAAACACGAACCTACTCAGCTTAGTATGAGAAGCAGGTAACTCATGAATAAAAAAATTCAGAAGGAATCTTTTCCAGATGATCTACACAATTGCAACAGAATGTAATTGACAGCATATGGATCGTCGTATCTAGAAATATTGATTTTAAAGTTGAAGAAATTCTTGGTCGATTCAATTTCAATGGATATAACGATATAGTTCACAACATCAGCAGTAGTAGATCCACAGTTGATATTCGATACAGAATAAGTGAATATTTTATCGAGTTCCTTCTTCTGTAAAAGAACATATCTTTGATGTTCCCTTTTTTTAATGAGTAGATCAACGTGATTTTTTTGCAGTCTCTGTTTTTTACCTTAAAAAATGATTGATCAGTACCCTCCTATATATGGTGTTTTTCAGAGAGAACATATATATTAAACCTGAGCCTATCTTCAGCACATTTAGATCCATAAAAGTAGCCTTCTAATTTGCGATATTCATAAATTTGAACTTACAGAGTAGTTGTAACTTCCCTGAAGACTTGGCATAAAAAGCTCGTTTTAATTCGATTTTTAATCTACTGATAAAACAGCCTTGAATCAGTCAAAGTCGTACTTTAAAAACGACTTTAATTCCGAATTGAAATCCTACCAATAATAAGCTTGCTGACCATTGCATAAAAATATCATCTTTGAAAACATTCTAACCCCAAACATACGGTTGATGACGTGGCCTCCAAGCGTAGGGTTGATAACATAGTCTTCAAATGTATGGTTCATAACGTAAGGTTGATCATAAACGTAGGGTTGATCATCCATAATTTTTCTTCAAATCTCAAACGTATGGTAAAGGATCCATATATTTACTTAATCCATACTTTTCCAAGAACGTATGGTTGTTCACAAAAGTAAGGTTGATGAACCATACTTCTGAGAAACAAACTTATCGTTTAGTACCTACATACGGATCTCTTTCCATACTTTGCTGATAAATAAAATGTAAGGTTCCTTCCTAATGTAAGGTTCTTCTTCCATATGTTGCTGATAACATATGTTTTTTAACCATATTTTTCTCTTATCTCAAAAGGTATACATGCTTTTCATCCTTACGCTACATTTATCCACATAGGGTATGAATAGTGATTCTAGGAAGTGCTTAATGAAGATTCCGAACAAGAAATGTATGAAGTGTGATTCCAGGACGCGCTTAAAGCAGATTCTAAACAAGTAAGAAATTATCGTTATTTCAAGAGTAAAATAAATTAATAAAGTCCTGAAAAATACTAAATTAAATCATTTGAAAATAACTAAGGGATTGAAAAATAGTTCCTTTTTTGAAAAATATGTGATTCCAGGATGCGCTTAAACCAGATTGCTGATGTTATTTTTCTATCTAACCTAAAACTTCCAAAGTTAGAATCTCAATATGAAATAAAATTAAAATCCGAAGATTTAGGATAAACAAGAGATTGAAAAACAATTACTTTTAAATATCTAAAAGTTCTTTTAACAATAGTTAGATGAAATTATTTAGGATTTGATTAAAATCTAGCACAAATACATACTGAATACATTATATCTAGCCTACTAGCAGTAAGATATAATAAACTACAAATCGTACCTCTATATAACTTGTTGTCGAATTATTTTCCAGTTTCATCCAAATCAAGTTTTATATTAGTACACATAAGAGTTGTAAATGTTTTGATGTTTTCAAGCCCAAATTTTTTAAGTAAATCAATAATGTATTTTCTTTGATTCAAAACATTTCCAAAATATTTTTCATAAATTTGAAGTCCTAAGAAGAAATTTAGTTCTCCCATCATACTCATTTCAAATTATTTTTGCATTAACTTTGAAAAATCACGACAATGGGTTTTATTAGTTGATCCAAAAATTACATCATCAACATAAATTTGAACTAATAAAACATTATTTTCTACAGTTTTCATAAAGAGTGTTGGGTCTGCCATTCCAACAACAAAATCATTTTTCAAAAGAAAAGAACTTAATATTTCATACCAAGCTCTTGGTGCTAGTTTAAGGCCATAAAGAACTTTATTAAGTTTAAAAACAGAATCTGGTTTTTGAGAATTTTCAAAACCAGGAGCTTGCTCAACAATAAATTCTTCCATTAAATAACCATTTAAAAAGGAAGATTTAACATCCATCTGAAATAATTTAAAATTTATATAAGATACATAGGCTAAAAGGATTCTAATGGATTATAACCTAGATACAGGTGAAAAATTCTCATCATAATCTATTCCTTCTTCTTGATTGTATCTTTAGCTACTAATCTTGCTTTATTTATAGTTATTATTCCTTGGACATCCTGTTTATTTCTAAAGACCCATTTGGTTCCTATTACTGGAAAATTCATAGGTATTTCCACTAATTCCCAAACTTCATTTCTTTTAAATTGGTTTAATTCATCTTGCATAGTTGTTACCCATCTTTCATCATCTAAAGCTTCTTCTATAGTCTTGGGTTCTTGTTGAGATAAGAAGGTAGAGAATTCCACTATGTTTCCTAAGTTTCTTCTAGTTTAATTCCTGTATCTAAGTCACCTATCACTATTTCTAAAGGCGATTCTTTAAGGTTCAAGACTGTCTAGGAAAATAGTTAAATGTTCTTCAGTATTATGTTCCTCTGAACTGGACTGAATTTCTTTTATATCATTTTCAAAATCATTATTTAAGTTCTCAAGTCTTGTGTTATCATTAGAGTCACATTCATCCATTTGATCTGTCCTTTTCTCAAATGGATCAGATTCATCAAATCTCAAATGACCTGATTCTTCAACAATTGTTGAATTCTTATTATAGACTCTATATGCTGTGGAGGTAGCAGAATATCCTATGAAAATACCTTCATCAGATTTTGGATCAAACTTACCAAGATTATCTTAGGTGTTCATGATGTAAACCTTGAATCCAATAACATTAAAGTAATTTACTTTAGGTTTTCTGTTATTCCATAGTTCATAGGGTGTCTTTTTCAAAATAGGTCTAATTAAAACTCTATTAATTATACAGAAAGTTGTATTCACAACTTCTGCACAAAAATATATAGGTAGGCTATATTCATTTAACATAGTTCTATCCATTTCTTGAATATTTCTATTTCTTATTTCTACAGTCCCATTCTTTTGAGGTGTTCCTGTTGTAGATAAGGTATGTTTAATACCCATGTTTGAGTAAAAGGAATTAAATTCTTGATTCTCAAATTCTCCACCATGATCACTTCACAATGAGATTATATTAAAACCTTTTTCATTTTAAACAGATTTGCAGAAACATTCAAATAGACTAGAAGATTCATTTTTAAATTTCAAAAAGAAAATCCATCTAAATCAAGACTAATCATCAACTAAAACATATACATATAATTTACCAGCTATGCTTGCTACTCTTAAGGGTCCAAACAAATCCATATGAATATGTTCTAGAGTTTTAGATGTAGCAACTTTATTAATAGATTGGAAGGATGATTTGTGATGCTTTCCAAGTTGACATGCATCACAAAATTGGTCACTTTCAAATTTGAGACTAGGTAAATAAGAAAATAAATGTTTCTTACATAACTTATTTAAAGCATATATATTACAATGTCCAAGTCTCATATTCCAGATCCAAGATTCACTTACTTTAGCAGTCGAGCAGTTTACTTGTTGTTTACACAAGGAATTTAAATCCAAATTACAGACATTATCAGTTCTTGGTGCGTTAAATTTAAACAGTTTATCTTTAGAAACAGTACATCAATTGTTAGTAAAGTAAACTATATATCCATCATCACAACGTTGAGAGATACTTATCAGATTGTGTTTTAATCCTTGTACATAATGTACATTATTTATTGAGACTGTTTTTTGATCTGCAATAGTTCCAATTCAAAATATATTTCCTTTGGCATTGTCACCAAATAGGACAAGTCCTCCTTCCTTTTGAGTGAGTGAAGAAAAAATTCAATGAGTTTCCATTCATATGTCTTGAGAAGCCACTTTCCATGTACCATATATCTTTTCTACTCTTGTGGCCTACTACCTGCAAAGACATTCAATCAAATTGCTTTGGTACCCATATTTTGTTGTGTCCAGAGGTGTTAGCAAGCAATGATCTGGGTATCCATATTTTCATTGTTTTTTTGACATCAGTTGAATCATATAAGTCTTTTGAAACATAAAAATTCTTAATACCACAAATTTGAGATTGTCTTAAGAAAAAGTTTTTATCTATATGTCCCTTTTTCCCACAAAAGTTACAATTAACCTTTTTAGAGGTAAGAACAAAATAATATTTGTATAGATTAGGTTTTTCCCCTTTACTGCCAATTCCAAATCTCTCCTTTTTAATGACAGTTTTTCAAAGAATTTCATTTAATGAATTCTTTCCTTTTGTAAAAACCAATGAACCCTATTTTAATTATTCTACTTTATCCTATAGTGTTTTTATTCTTGATTCAAAATTAAAATAGTTAGTGTTAATAGAATTGTATTTATCAGTTAATTCCTTATGTTGTCTCAGCATTGTATATCTTTCATATGAAACAGATTTATGTTTTTTTGTAGTAACTTATGTTTCATAAACAGTGAGTCATATTTTTCTTCAAGCATATTTCAATAGGCTGCATGTTTTTCATTTGTGTAGCTTGATTCTGAATTTGATTCACTATTTGAGTAAGAGGATTAATATGAGTGTACCTCATCGGTTTCTGCCATGAAACACATGTTTACATTTAGATTGACTTATTCTTTCTCTGTACTTGATTCAGGAGAGCTACTGGAGTCTTCTGAAACACTTCATGTGTCTTTCATAGCATTCTTGTCTTTCTTCTCATAGTCATTTCTTTTTAAGAATGTCTTCTTCTCTACTTCCTTCAATTGTGGGAAATATGGTCTGATATTCCCCATATTCATGCATTCATAGCAAACTACTTCCTTATCATCTGTCATAAATGATTTTTTGAAGCCTCTTTTCTTGCTATAGAACTTTCGAAATTTCCAGGCTACCTAAGCCTATTCTTCATCTGAATTTGATGATTTAGAGATCTCTAATTTAACTTTGACTTCTATGTTCATAATCATTCTATCTTTTTGTTGTGAAGTTACGCTCAAGGATGAATCATACTTTTTGATGTAGACATTATGCTCATTTTCCTCTTCTTTCATTTCAGCTTCATAAATCATCAGTGTACCAATCAACTCTCTCATGGTTAGATTTTTTATAGGTTTTGATTGTCTGATTGCATCAGAGATACCATTCCATAGAGTAGGAAGTACCCTCAGTACTTTTAATACTTGATCAGCCTTCATGATAGGTTCTCGTAGAGCTGTTATATTATTGAAAATTTATAACAATATCCCATTAATTTTGGTAGTGCTTTATCCTTCCAACATTCTGAAAGTATCAAATTTCAGTTTTACAGTTGCATATTTCATTTGTTTCACATTTTCTGTTCCTTCATATGCCACTGCTATTGTCTTCCACCTCACACATGCTGTCGGGCACTGAGATACTATATTAAATTCATATGTACCTAGACCGTAGATGATTGCATTCATAGCCTTCAAATTCATATCATACCCTGGCTTTGTAGCAGCACTCCATGTCTCAGGATTTTCAGGAATTTCATAATGAGTCAGAATCATTGAATAGTGTAACAGCCCGAGATTTTATGAAAAATATTCTTTTTTATTTCACTAATGTCTTGTGTTGTACGCTACAAGGAGCTTGCACAACACGCATCCTTGACTTGCCTTGCATTACACGCAATCACAACCTTCCTCGATAGCGTGTGTGGTACGTAATACTGAGTTTCACGAAACAATGATATGCTATTAAAATATTATTAAAACTAGCCGTTATGAATAGTAATAACCACTTTTTAAATTTTAGAAATTTTAAAATGGACTTCATTTTTGGATTCGGAGTATCGAATTTAGCCTAAGGTGAAATTTTGGTACTTTTCGGATAACTTTCATATTCTGATGAATAGTGAAAATTACTAAATTATAATTAAAAACAACTTTTTTAATCGAAATAATTAATAGTGATAAATAATTAATTTGAGTGGTTTTAAAGTATATTTAGAATATATTTTTACAATTTAATACAATGTTGGTCATTGGATGTAATTTCACATTTAAACTAGACATAAACAAGTGTCAATCTTTTGATAGATATTGTATCTTAAAAACACGCTAATTGTTTTAACAGCGGGATTTAATTATATAATTAATTAATGAAACTTTTATGTAATGAATTTGGTAAAATAGACTTCATTTTTGAATTCGGAATATGAAATATAGCTTGGGATGAAATTTTGGCACTGTTCTGAAAAACATCAATTTTTGATGAATAGTGAAACTACTAAGTTGTAGTTAAAAAACTGAATTTTTCATAAAACTTAATTTTACCGCTTATGTGAATGGAATTTCAAAAATCCGAGAGACACGGTTGATGTCAGTAAGTAAAATGTGGTTCAATGAGATGAAAATAATTTTTGGTGAATAGTAACTTTTTACTTTTTTTTACCGCGGTTAATAGTAAATAGGGTAACTAAGGGTAAATATGATATTAATATTACCCTAACACATGTACTAATTCTATTGGACAAGTGTAATTCGACCAAAAACAAACTTAGGAATAAAATATTACCATTTAGGCCCACTTGGATTAGATTAGGACATTTATTATTAATTTATTTAAAGAAGGGTTAAAATAGTTAAAATCAAAGTTTAATAAGTAAATCATTTTTAATATGGGGTTATACATAAGATAAATTCGATTTTAAATATTCATTATAAAGCTAAAAAGATTTCCTACATGATGGTAGTTTATTTGTAATTTTTAGACATCAAATAATATAATTTATTTATGACACAAAGATGATGCAGTAATTATCTTATTAATGAAATATTGACATAATTGATAATATAAATACCAAAATAAACGTAATTTAAGACTTTTTATGAATTCCACTAATTTTATAGGATACTATGATATATTAGTGTTGATTTAATCAACTTGGTTAGAACATATAATTCTGATATGACTTTCACAAAAATCATATATCAAATAGTGTCAAAATTGACACAAAATAGTTTTTAAATCAAATATTATATTATTAATTGTTATTTTATTCCTAAAAATATAAGGTTCGGCCAAATGACTTAGATAAGGATATATATATTAATAATAAACAATTTTGGTTTCTTTTGGAATGTTATAGTATGTGTATTAACCATATAGTGAAAGAAAAAAAAAGACATGGTAAAAGTTAAATTATTTAACTTAGAGTTAAATCTAATTGATAAGGTTAAAATAATACCCTAAACCTGTCTAAATCCTATTGGTTGATAGGATTTCGACCCATCCCCACCTTATCTTCGAAATAATACCCTTTGGAACCATTATATACCGATTTTGACTTTAATATAAAATAATATTTTGAGATATTCCTAAGGTGCCCCTCTCCTCCCTTATAAAAGGGCACCTCCTCCCCCTCCTCCTCACACCAAATTGAGCACTCAAGCTCGGCCAACCCCTGCCATTTTCTCCTCTCCACTTCCCTAGAATAATTCTAGAGGTCCTGGTCTTCTCCAAAGACCAATCTTAGTTCCTTAAGTGGAGGATTCAAAGAGGCGTTCCAAAAGAAGAGGTAATATCCATTACCGATCTTTTCAATTTCTTTCTTCTTCAACTTCTTATTAATTAGTTGTTTCATGATAAAGTAATAACATCAGTATTACTTACATACTGATATGTTATTATAAATATGAAACAACCCTAATTCACCTTCTATCCATCCTACGGAAAAATGAAATCACCGCGCGTGCGTACGTACGGAATACCGTCTCCACGCCGTGGTGTAATCTATTTTCCACCATCACCGTACAAGGATGGGTATAATGGTGTAATGAGTAACTATATATGATTATTATGAAGTAATATTGATACTGAAATAATATATATATACTCCAATACAATTCCACGATCATAGGAACGATATCATCACTCGTGCGTACGTACGGAATACCGTCTCCACGATGTGATGCGACTCGTTCTACATGATCTTCATTTCATAATGATTATATAAATGAATTGAATGAATGAATATGGAATATACTACACTAATACCATTCTGGAAATGAATTATCTATAACCTAAAGATAATAATAAGGATTTATTCGACAAAACACGCATAAGAACAAAAAGTTATAAAGACCCGAGTAACAAGTAACAATGAAATATTACTAACAAGAAGCTAATAATATGACCATATATGATCTCATATCAATATTTATGATTCTGGAATAAGTCAATAACATTATTTAAACCATTATACAGGAGCTTCGGACACGAACAAAGCAAATCGGACCTAAGGTAAGGGAAATATCACAATCTAATTTTTATCCGAGATTGTTTATTCGTAAGTATTTACTGGGGTGTATTTTATCATCCACATCCATGTTTACTCAATATGTAATATTATTTCCATCCACCTACAATTGTTTAAATCCATTTTTACCCTTCGGTGAGTTTATAGTAATATGTATGAAAGGAATCTTTTGTCATTTTTCGTACGAGGTACTTTTTGACTTTTCTGACAAAAGTATGAAGAATGTTTTTTTTAACTTATACGACATGAATGGATTTTTAAAACATTATTTCCAATAAGCTTACTTTACAAGTTTTCAAGTTTATTTTTAATCAACTTCTTTTATTTTAAAGTCATATGACATGTTATGAAAGGAAAAATGTTTTTGAAGAAGAAATGATATTTTCCTCAAGAATGGTCTTCAAGTGTTTTATCAAAATTATTTTCCATATAAGATAATAAAAGGGTTCTGTTTTTATCCCTATTATTACATTGGTTTGATTATGTTGTGATGGAAATATTTTTTATGAATTCCTTTATATTATATGAATTGTTTTATGATGTCATGTTGTTTAAGAATCCCATTTTTATTACATGGGTTACGCTATGATGTATGGTTTATGATTATGTGGCAGACATAAGAAAGTATTCATTATAAGATGGGTGGGACCTATATCTCCCTCCAATGCATTGGGTAAAGATTTTATATCTCATGAGATAGACAGGGCTGGAATGGTAGGTTATACCGGTTCAGTGAAACAGGACTGAAACGAGGGTTACTCGATTCAGAAAGGGACTTTGTCCACTAAGATAGTCTTGGCAATGAGTCTTGACTAACAAGAAATGATTTTCCATGATTATGTGTGCATGCCACAAAGTTTCAAGTTTTATGTTATGATTATGGGGATCTCATTCTCACTTCTATGATTTATCCCATGTTATGATATTATGAGCTCTTTTGCAGGTTAAGATTTCCAAAAGCTATGTTCTTATGTATATGATGTGATTGATATTTCTTTTGTTTACCCTTACTGAGCATTTGAGCTCACCCTTTTATGTTTTCTTTTCCCCAGGATATAAAGAAAGGTTTTTTGGTAAAAAAAAGGGAAGATCTTTATGGGAGATATTGAAGATCTTTCACCACGATTAGAAGATTACGTTCCGAGTTTCCAAAGACACTAAACTATTACGATCCTTGTGTGTGTGTTTTTGTTATGTACTAAGTATTCCGCAAAAGTAATGTAATGTCCATGTACGATAAGCTTACGGTCTCTACAGTTGGTATCAGAGGCAAAGGAGGTAGGAATGTATCCGATCCTTGGGAACTCTCACATGTGAGCGTTGGACGAAGCATGGCTCTCCGCCCAAGGGCTTCATGAGGAAATGGCTGCCACTGGGGATGGTGTTGTGTCCCGCCCAGGGGGTGTAGCTGCCCATGGAGTGCCCTGATAGGTATCAATTATAGTCCACTGGAAGTAATTCCAGACCGTTATAGTTGGTATCAGAGGAAAGGTTTAGTCAACCTTTGGAAACTAGGATGTGAAAACGTTAGTGAGATCCCTAGAGATATTTCTACGGTATGTCTAGGGATGTCCCTAAGGTTAAGTATACATATAGGTTATAGTACTAGAAATATGCTAACGATCATAGAATTAAACCTAAGATGTTAGATATTGAAGGTACTCCCCCTTTATTATGTTGTTTTCCCTAGCATGATTTTTGCCTCTCACACTATTCTTTTTGGGTTTTAGACGATGGCTGGAACCCGAAGGAACCGTGTTGATCAATGCAATGGACAATGCAATGATTGCCCTCCTGAACAAACAAATGTTATGGGAGATGGAGTGCAAAATCTTATTGCTATACTTACACAAGCTATGAATCATTCTGGACTTCCAAATGAGCAGAGAAGGGAACAATATTCTATTGAGTCCTTCATGAGGAAACGTCCACCTTCTTTCAGTGGGTCTTCTGATCCACTTGTGGCTGAACAATGGATCAGTACTACTGAAAAGATATTTTCAGTTCTTCAATGTTCTGAACATGATAAAGTCATCTTAGCAGTATATCGTTTGGAAGGTGAAGCTGATCAATGGTGGAATCTTATCAAGAATACGAGGCCAAGAGATGAAATTGAGTCCATGGAATGGGACGAGTTCAAGAACTTATTTTTCAGTAAGTACTTCCCTCGTATTCTTCGAACAAAGATGGAGAAAGAGTTTCTTGAACTGAAGCAAAGGGACGATGAATCTGTTGGTACCTATAAAGAAAATTTTTCAAGACTTGCAAGGTATGCTTCTGGAATTATCATCCAACCTGAAAGTAAAGTTGATCGATTTTTCAGTGGCTTAAAACCAAGTCTTCGAAGGGAATTAGCTATAAGAGACTTCAGTAGCTATGAAGAAATTGTGCGTTGTGCTATCAAGGTAGAAATGGAAGTTGGTGTTACATATCCATCTCATGGTTTTGACAAGAAACAAAAGATGGAGTTCAAGGAGAAATCTCAGAATAATGGTGAAAAGAAGATGAATGTTTCCTTATGCACAAAGTGTGGAAAGAAGCATGGTGGAGATTGTCTTAAAGGGACTAGAAAATGTTTTAAGTGTGGAAAAGAAGGTCATCGAGCAGCTGAGTGTCGAAGTAATGGAAAAAGGGTTTCTAATGATGTTAATAAAGCAAACACTGCAGAGAACGCACCGCCAACACTTCAATGCTTCAAGTGCAAGGAAATGGGGCATTATGCTAATAATTTCCCTAATCCAAGGGTTAGTGATGATCAACATGAGAAACCACTGAAGGCAAAGGACAAAGGGAAATCACATGCGATCACTATTGGAAATGTTGAATATGACAACGATGTGGTGGAATGATTAAGTGTTTATGCAATGGGATTCCAAAATAATGTTGTATCATTGAGTATTGCAATATTTATTGATGTGGTATTCAAAGTGATTGAGATATTTTTTTGGAAATAAGATGATATGCGCATAATGAAGACGAGAAAATGAAATGTTTAATAGTATTCATGAGCTCATGATTGATATAAGGACTAAGTGATATCATGGTTTGAGTATATAGAATTTTGAGGATTTTGGTATGTGGAAAGTGTTAACTTTTAACTGCACTCATGTTTTCACTAAGGTATTGAAGAGAATACACGATTAAGGACTTTGAATGTTTGGAATGTGACCAACAAGACATATCTTATGATATGTGGGGATCAACGACAGTATTAAATCTCTGGTAATCGTTGTCACTATATTATGAGAGTGGACTGCAGTATTAGACTGGATTATGTTGGACATAAGTTAGTATTGTTTAAGGATAGAAGATTTTCGATATTATTGATGGGATGTTATAGTAACAAAGATATAGAAAAAGGACAACCTGCAGGACGGGCGACAACCCATCGCTTCGGACAAGGCTGTAGGAATCGAACCCACAACCGAAGTGCGACTGGCCTTTATCGCCTACCACTGACCTACAAGAAGTCCCTGTTTAGTAGAAACTAGTGTTATTATATTAAGCAGTATGATATATGAAGTATAAGCCCATTTTAGGAACCATATATGATTAATCCCACTATAGATCGACTTATGTATATAAATTTTTCTAACCTTTTGAGACAGATGGAATGACCCGTCATTCTATCACATGATCTGCTAACACTTCACGAATAACAAATTCAACTTCATTTATTTAAGAGATGAAGTGTAAATTGTTAAAGGCACGAACAATAGTGAGATTGTACCAAAATAAAGTAAGTATTTATTCTAATTCAAATTCTTTAACTTTAGGGAAATGATCTTGAAAACCAAAAATGTTGTCCTAGTTCTCTTATACCTGATGAATCAGATGGTACCTTAGATCGTCACAAATTTATGGATTTGTGATTACTGGCTTTTCTATAGCCATGTTCTCTACCACTCTCCATCAGAACATGATGGTTAGATTTCTCTTCCATATCCATATTTTCACCTATGTGGAAACCCAGTGATTAGTTTATTTGGGTAATCTTTACATTTCATACTTTAGTTTTTAAATCCAAGTTTTGGAATTCCTTTTTTACGATGTGGGTTTCTATTAAAGAAACTTTCGAATAGTAAACCATTTATAACCCCGACGAATTTCGAGGGCGAAATTCATTTTAAGGGGGGTAGAATGTAACAGCCCGAGATTTTATGAAAAATATTCTTTTTTATTTCACTAATGTCTTGTGTTGTACGCTACAAGGAGCTTGCACAACACGCATCCTTGACTTGCCTTGCATTACACGCAATCGCAACCTTCCTCGATAGCGTGTGTGGTACGTAATACTGAGTTTCACGAAACAATGATATGCTATTAAAATATTATTAAAACTAGCCGTTATGAATAGTAATAACCACTTTTTAAATTTTAGAAATTTTAAAATGGACTTCATTTTTGGATTCGGAGTATCGAATTTAGCCTAAGGTGAAATTTTGGTACTTTTCGGATAACTTTCATATTCTGATGAATAGTGAAAATTACTAAATTATAATTAAAAACAACTTTTTTAATCGAAATAATTAATAGTGATAAATCATTAATTTGAGTGGTTTTAAAGTATATTTAGAATATATTTTTACAATTTAATACAATGTTGGTCATTGGATGTAATTTCACATTTAAACTAGACATAAACAAGTGGCAATCTTTTGATAGATATTGTTTCTTAAAAACACGCTATTTGTTTTAACAGCGGGATTTAATTATAAAATTAATTAATGCAACTTTTATGTAATGAATTTGGTAAAATAGACTTCATTTTTTAATTCGGAATATGAAATATAGCTTTGGATGAAATTTTGGCACTGTTCTGAAAAACATCAATTTTTGATGAATAGTGAAACTACTAAGTGGTAGTTAAAAAACTGAATTTTTCATAAAACATAATTTTACCGCTTATGTGAATGGAATTTCAAAAATCCGAGAGACACGGTTGATGTCAGTATGTAAAATGTGGTTCAATGAGATGAAAATAATTTTTGGTGAATAGTAACTTTTTACTTTTTTTTACCGCGGTTAATAGTAAATAGGGTAACTAAGGGTAAATATGATATTAATATTACCCTAACACATGTACTAATTCTATTGGACAAGTGTAATTCGACCAAAAACAAACTTAGGAATAAAATATTACCATTTAGGCCCACTTGGATTAGATTAGGACATTTATTATTAATTTATTTAAAGAAGGGTTAAAATAGTTAAAATCAAAGTTTAATAAGTAAATCATTTTTAATATGGGGTTATACATAAGATAAATTCGATTTTAAATATTCATTATAAAGCTAAAAAGATTTCCTACATGATGGTATTTTATTTGTAATTTTTAGACATCAAATAATATAATTTATTTATGACACAAAGATGATGCAGTAATTATCTTATTAATGAAATATTGACATAATTGATAATATAAATACCAAAATAAACGTAATTTAAGACTTTTTATGAATTCCACTAATTTTATAGGATACTATGATATATTAGTGTTGATTTAATCAACTTGGTTAGAACATATAATTCTGATATGACTTTCACAAAAATCATATATCAAATAGTGTCAAAATTGACACAAAATAGTTTTTAAATCAAATATTATATTATTAATTGTTATTTTATTCCTAAAAATCTAAGGTTCGGCCAAATGACTTAGATAAGGATATATATATTAATAATAAACAATTTTGGGTTCTTTTGGAATGTTATAGTATGTGTATTAACCATATAGTGAAAGAAAAAAAAAGACATGGTAAAAGTTAAATTATTTAACTTAGAGTTAAATCTAATTGATAAGGTTAAAATAATACCCTAAACTTGTCTAAATCCTATTGGTTGATAGGATTTCGACCCATCCCCACCTTATCTTCGAAATAATACCCTTTGGAACCATTATAAACCGATTTTGACTTTAATATAAAATAATATTTTGAGATATTCCTAAGGTGCCCCTCTCCTCCCTTATAAAAGGGCACCTCCTCCCCCTCCTCCTCACACCAAATTGAGCACTCAAGCTCGGCCAACCCCTGCCATTTTCTCCTCTCCACTTCCCTAGAATAATTCTAGAGGTCCTGGTCTTCTCCAAAGACCAATCATAGTTCCTTAAGTGGAGGATTCAAAGAGGCGTTCCAAAAGAAGAGGTAATATCCATTACCGATCTTTTCAATTTCTTTCTTCTTCAACTTCTTATTAATTAGTTGTTTCATGATAAAGTAATAATATCAGTATTACTTACATACTGATATGTTATTATAAATATGAAACAACCCTAATTCACCTTCTATCCATCCTACGGAAAAATGAAATCACCGCGCGTGCGTACGTACGGAATACCGTCTCCACGCCGTGGTGTAATCTATTTTCCACCATCACCGTACAAGGATGGGTATAATGGTGTAATGAGTAACTATATATGATTATTATGAAGTAATATTGATACTGAAATAATATATATATACTCCAATACAATTCCACGATCATAGGAACGATATCATCACTCGTGCGTACGTACGGAATACCGTCTCCACGATGTGATGCGACTCGTTCTACATGATCTTCATTTCATAATGATTATATAAATGAATTGAATGAATGAATATGGAATATACTACACTAATACCATTCTGGAAATGAATTATCTATAACCTAAAGATAATAATAAGGATTTATTCGACAAAACACGCATAAGAACAAAAAGTTATAAAGACCCGAGTAACAAGTAACAATGATATATTACTAACAAGAAGCTAATAATATGACCATATATGATCTCATATCAATATGTATGATTCTGGAATAAGTCAATAACATTATTTAAACCATTATACAGGAGCTTCGGACACGAACAAAGCAAATCGGACCTAAGGTAAGGGAAATATCACAATCTCATTTTTATCCGAGATTGTTTATTCGTAAGTATTTACTGGGGTGTATTTTATCATCCACATCCATGTTTACTCAATATGTAATATTATTTCCATCCACCTACAATTGTTTAAATCCATTTTTACCCTTCGGTGAGTTTATAGTAATATGTATGAAAGGAATCTTTTGTCATTTTTCGTACGAGGTACTTTTTGACTTTTCTGACAAAAGTATGAAGAATGTTTTTTTTAACTTATACGACATGAATGGATTTTTAAAACATTATTTCCAATAAGCTTACTTTACAAGTTTTCAAGTTTATTTTTAATCAACTTCTTTTATTTTAAAGTCATATGACATGTTATGAAAGGAAAAATGTTTTTGAAGAAGAAAGGATATTTTCCTCAAGAATGGTCTTCAAGTGTTTTATCAAAATTATTTTCCATATAAGATAATAAAAGGGTTCTGTTTTTATCCCTATTATTACATTGGTTTGATTATGTTGTGATGGAAATATTTTTTATGAATTCCTTTATATTATATGAATTGTTTTATGATGTCATGTTGTTTAAGAATCCCATTTTTATTACATGGGTTACGCTATGATGTATGGTTTATGATTATGTGGCACACATAAGAAAGTATTCATTATAAGATGGGTGGGACCTATATCTCCCTCCAATGCATTGGGTAAAGATTTTATATCTCATGAGATAGACAGGGCTGGAATGGTAGGTTATACCGGTTCAGTGAAACAGGACTGAAACGAGGGTTACTCGATTCAGAAAGGGACTTTGTCCACTAAGATAGTCTTGGCAATGAGTCTTGACTAACAAGAAATGATTTTCCATGATTATGTGTGCATGCCACAAAGTTTCAAGTTTTATGTTATGATTATGGGGATCTCATTCTCACTTCTATGATTTATCCCATGTTATGATATTATGAGCTCTTTTGCAGGTTAAGATTTCCAAAAGCTATGTTCTTATGTATATGATGTGATTGATATTTCTTTTGTTTACCCTTACTGAGCATTTGAGCTCACCCTTTTATGTTTTCTTTTCCCCAGGATATAAAGAAAGGTTTTTTGGTAAAAAAAAAGGGAAGATCTTTATGGGAGATATTGAAGATCTTTCACCACGATTAGAAGATTACGTTCCGAGTTTCCAAAGACACTAAACTATTACGATCCTTGTGTGTGTGTTTTTGTTATGTACTAAGTATTCCGCAAAAGTAATGTAATGTCCATGTACGATAAGCTTACGGTCTCTACAGTTGGTATCAGAGGCAAAGGAGGTAGGAATGTATCCGATCCTTGGGAACTCTCACATGTGAGCGTTGGACGAAGCATGGCTCTCCGCCCAAGGGCTTCATGAGGAAATGGCTGCCACTGGGGATGGTGTTGTGTCCCGCCCAGGGGGTGTAGCTGCCCATGGAGTGCCCTGATAGGTATCAATTATAGTCCACTGGAAGTAATTCCAGACCGTTATAGTTGGTATCAGAGGAAAGGTTTAGTCAACCTTTGGAAACTAGGATGTGAAAACGTTAGTGAGATCCCTAGAGATATTTCTACGGTATGTCTAGGGATGTCCCTAAGGTTAAGTATACATATAGGTTATAGTACTAGAAATATGCTAATGATCATAGAATTAAACCTAAGATGATAGATATTGAAGGTACTCCCCCTTTATTATGTTGTTTTCCCTAGCATGATTTTTGCCTCTCACACTATTCTTTTTGGGTTTTAGACGATGGCTGGAACCCGAAGGAACCGTGTTGATCAATGCAATGGACAATGCAATGATTGCCCTCCTGAACAAACAAATGTTATGGGAGATGGAGTGCAAAATCTTATTGCTATACTTACACAAGCTATGAATCATTCTGGACTTCCAAATGAGCAGAGAAGGGAACAATATTCTATTGAGTCCTTCATGAGGCAACGTCCACCTTCTTTCAGTGGGTCTTCTGATCCACTTGTGGCTGAACAATGGATCAGTACTACTGAAAAGATATTTTCAGTTCTTCAATGTTCTGAACATGATAAAGTCATCTTAGCAGTATATCGTTTGGAAGGTGAAGCTGATCAATGGTGGAATCTTATCAAGAATACGAGGCCAAGAGATGAAATTGAGTCCATGGAATGGGACGAGTTCAAGAACTTATTTTTCAGTAAGTACTTCCCTCGTATTCTTCGAACAAAGATGGAGAAAGAGTTTCTTGAACTGAAGCAAAGGGACGATGAATCTGTTGGTACCTATGAAGAAAATTTTTCAAGACTTGCAAGGTATGCTTCTGGAATTATCATCCAACCTGAAAGTAAAGTTGATCGATTTTTCAGTGGCTTAAAACCAAGTCTTCGAAGGGAATTAGCTATAAGAGACTTCAGTAGCTATGAAGAAATTGTGCGTTGTGCTATCAAGGTAGAAATGGAAGTTGGTGTTACATATCCATCTCATGGTTTTGACAAGAAACAAAAGATGGAGTTCAAGGAGAAATCTCAGAATAATGGTGAAAAGAAGATGAATGTTTCCTTATGCACAAAGTGTGGAAAGAAGCATGGTGGAGATTGTCTTAAAGGGACTAGAAAATGTTTTAAGTGTGGAAAAGAAGGTCATCGAGCAGCTGAGTGTCGAAGTAATGGAAAAAGGGTTTCTAATGATGTTAATAAAGCAAACACTGCAGAGAACGCACCGCCAACACTTCAATGCTTCAAGTGCAAGGAAATGGGGCATTATGCTAATAATTGCCCTAATCCAAGGGTTAGTGATGATCAACATGAGAAACCACTGAAGGCAAAGGACAAAGGGAAATCACATGCGATCACTATTGGAAATGTTGAATATGACAACGATGTGGTGGAATGATTAAGTGTTTATGCAATGGGATTCCAAAATAATGTTGTATCATTGAGTATTGCAATATTTATTGATGTGGTATTCAAAGTGATTGAGATATTTTTTTGGAAATAAGATGATATGCGCATAATGAAGACGAGAAAATGAAATGTTTAATAGTATTCATGAGCTCATGATTGATATAAGGACTAAGTGATATCATGGTTTGAGTATATAGAATTTTGAGGATTTTGGTATGTGGAAAGTGTTAACTTTTAACTGCACTCATGTTTTCACTAAGGTATTGAAGAGAATACACGATTAAGGACTTTGAATGTTTGGAATGTGACCAACAAGACATATCTTATGATATGTGGGGATCAACGACAGTATTAAATCTCTGGTAATCGTTGTCACTATATTATGAGAGTGGACTGCAGTATTAGACTGGATTATGTTGGACATAAGTTAGTATTGTTTAAGGATAGAAGATTTTCGATATTATTGATGGGATGTTATAGTAACGAAGATATAGAAAAAGGACAACCTGCAGGACGGGCGACAACCCATCGCTTCGGACAAGGCTGTAGGAATCGAACCCACAACCGAAGTGCGACTGGCCTTTATCGCCTACCACTGACCTACAAGAAGTCCCTGTTTAGTAGAAACTAGTGTTATTATATTAAGCAGTATGATATATGAAGTATAAGCCCATTTTAGGAACCATATATGATTAATCCCACTATAGATCGACTTATGTATATAAATTTTTCTAACCTTTTGAGACAGATGGAATGACCCGTCATTCTATCACATGATCTGCTAACACTTCACGAATAACAAATTCAACTTCATTTATTTAAGAGATGAAGTGTAAATTGTTAAAGGCACGAACAATAGTGAGATTGTACCAAAATAAAGTAAGTATTTATTCTAATTCAAATTCTTTAACTTTAGGGAAATGATCTTGAAAACCAAAAATGTTGTCCTAGTTCTCTTATACCTGATGAATCAGATGGTACCTTAGATCGTCACAAATTTATGGATTTGTGATTACTGGCTTTTCTATAGCCATGTTCTCTACCACTCTCCATCAGAACATGATGGTTAGATTTCTCTTCCATATCCATATTTTCACCTATGTGGAAACCCAGTGATTAGTTTATTTGGGTAATCTTTACATTTCATACTTTAGTTTTTAAATCCAAGTTTTGGAATTCCTTTTTTACGATGTGGGTTTCTATTAAAGAAACTTTCGAATAGTAAACCATTTATAACCCCGACGAATTTCGAGGGCGAAATTCATTTTAAGGGGGGTAGAATGTAACAGCCCGAGATTTTATGAAAAATATTCTTTTTTATTTCACTAATGTCTTGTGTTGTACGCTACCAGGAGCTTACACAACACGCATCCTTGACTTGCCTTGCATTACACGCAATCGCAACCTTCCTCGATAGCGTGTGTGGTACGTAATACTGAGTTTCACGAAACAATGATATGCTATTAAAATATTATTAAAACTAGCCGTTATGAATAGTAATAACCACTTTTTAAATTTTAGAAATTTTAAAATGGACTTCATTTTTGGATTCGGAGTATCGAATTTAGCCTAAGGTGATATTTTGGTACTTTTCGGATAACTTTCATATTCTGATGAATAGTGAAAATTACTAAATTATAATTAAAAACAACTTTTTTAATCGAAATAATTAATAGTGATAAATCATTAATTTGAGTGGTTTTAAAGTATATTTAGAATATATTTTTACAATTTAATACAATGTTGGTCATTGGATGTAATTTCACATTTAAACTAGACATAAACAAGTGTCAATCTTTTGATAGATATTGTTTCTTAAAAACACGCTATTTGTTTTAACAGCGGGATTTAATTATAAAATTAATTAATGCAACTTTTATGTAATGAATTTGGTAAAATAGACTTCATTTTTGAATTCGGAATATGAAATATAGCTTGGGATGAAATTTTGGCACTGTTCTGAAAAACATCAATTTTTGATGAATAGTGAAACTACTAAGTGGTAGTTAAAAAACTGAATTTTTCATAAAACATAATTTTACCGCTTATGTGAATGGAATTTCAAAAATCCGAGAGACACGGTTGATGTCAGTAAGTAAAATGTGGTTCAATGAGATGAAAATAATTTTTGGTGAATAGTAACTTTTTACTTTTTTTTACCGCGGTTAATAGTAAATAGGGTAACTAAGGGTAAATATGATATTAATATTACCCTAACACATGTACTAATTCTATTGGACAAGTGTAATTCGACCAAAAACAAACTTAGGAATAAAATATTACCATTTAGGCCCACTTGGATTAGATTAGGACATTTATTATTAATTTATTTAATGAAGGGTTAAAATAGTTAAAATCAAAGTTTAATAAGTAAATCATTTTTAATATGGGGTTATACATAAGATAAATTCGATTGTAAATATTCATTAGAAAGATAAAAATATTTCCTACATGATGGTATTTTATTTGTAATTTTTAGACATCAAATAATATAATTTATTTATGACACAAAGATGATGCAGTAATTATCTTATTAATGAAATATTGACATAATTGATAATATAAATACCACAATAAACGTAATTTAAGACTTTTTATGAATTCCACTAATTTTCTAGGTTACTATGATATATTAGTGTTTATTTAATCAACTTGGTTCGAACATATAATTCTGATATGACTTTCACAAAAATCATATATCAAATAGTGTCAAAATTGACACAAAATAGTTTTTAAATCAAATATTATATTATTAATTGTTATTTTATTCCTAAAAATCTAAGGTTCGGCCAAATAACTTAGATAAGGATATATATATTAATAATAAACAATTTGGGGTTCGTTTGGCATGTTATAGTAAGTGTATTAACCATATAGTGAAAGAAAACAAAAAGACATGGTAAAAGTTAAATTATTTAACTTAGAGTTAAATCTAATTGATAAGGTTAAAATAATACCCTAAACTTGTCTAAATCCTATTGGTTGATAGGATTTCGACCCACCCCCACCTTATCTTGGAAATAAGACCCTTTGGAACCATTATAAACCGATTTTGACTTTAATATAAAATAATATTTTGAGATATTCCTAATGTGCCCCTCTCCTCCCTTATAAAAGGGCACCTCCTCCCCCTCCTCCTCACACCAAATTGAGCACTCAAGCTCGCCCAACCCCTGCCATTTTCTCCTCTCCACTTCCCTAGAATAATCCTAGATGTCCTGGTCTTCTCCATAGACCAATCTTAGTTCCTTAAGTGGAGGATTCAAAGAGGGGTTCCAAAAGAAGAGGTAATATCCATTACCGATCTTTTCAATTTCTTTCTTCTTCAACTTCTTATTCATTAGTTGTTTCATGATAAAGTAATAACATCATTATTACTTACATACTGATATGTTATTATAAATATGAAACAACCCTAATTCACCTTCTATCCATCCTACGGAAAAATGAAATCACCGCGCGTGCGTACGTACGGAATACCGTCTCCACGCCGTGGTGTAATCTATTTTCCACCATCACCTTACAAGGATGGGTATAATGGTGTAATGAGTAACTATATATAATTATTATGAAGTAATATTGATACTGAAATAATATATATATACTCCAATACAATTCCACGATCATAGGAACAATATCATCACTCGTGCGTACGTACGGAATACCGTCTCCACGATGTGATGCGACTCGTTCTACATGATCTTCATTTCATAATGATTATATAAATGAATTGAATGAATGAATATGGAATATACTACACTAATACCATTCTGGAAATGAATTATCTATAACCTAAATATAAGAATAAGGATTTATTCGACAAAACACGCATAAGAACAAAAAGTTATAAAGACCCGAGTAACAAGTAACAATGAAATATTACTAACAAGAAGCTAATAATATGACCATATATGATCTCATATCAATATGTATGATTCTGGAATAAGTCAATAACATTATTTAAACCATTATACAGGAGCTTCGGACACGAACAAAGCAAATCGGACCTAAGGTAAGAGAAATATCACAATCTCATTTTTATCCGAGATTGTTTATTCGTAAGTATTTACTGGGGTGTATTTTATCATCCACATCCATGTTTACTCAATATGTAATATTATTTCCATCCACCTACAATTGTTTAAATCCATTTTTACCCTTCGGTGAGTTTTTAGTAATATGTATGAAAAGAATCTTTTGTCGTTTTTCGTACGAGGTACTTTTTGACTTTTCCGACAAAAGTACGAAGAATGTTTTTTTAACTTATACGACATGAATGGATTTTTAAAACATTATTTCCAATAAGCTTCCTTTACAAGTTTTCAAGTTTATTTTTAATCAACTTCTTTTATTTTAAAGTCATATGACATGTTATGAAAGGAAAAATGTTTTTGAAGAAGAAAGGATATATTCCTCAAGAATGGTCTTCAAGTGTTTTATCAAAATTATTTTCCATATAAGATAATAAAAGGGTTCTGTTTTTATCCCTATTATTACATTGGTTTGATTATGTTGTGATGGAAATATTTTTTATGAATTCCTTTATATTATATGAATTGTTTTATGATGTCATGTTGTTTAAGAATCCCATTTTTATTACATGGGTTACGCTATGATGTATGGTTTATGATTATGTGGCACACATAAGAAAGGATTCATTATAAGATGGGTGGGACCTATATCTCTCTCCAATGCATTGGTAAAAGATTTTATATCTCATGAGATAGACAGGGCTGGAACGGTAGGTTATACCGGTTCAGTGAAACAGGACTGAAACGAGGGTTACTCGATTCAGAAAGGGACTTTTTCCACTAAGATAGTCTTGGCAATGAGTCTTGACTAACAAGAAATGATTTTCCATGATTATGTGTGCATGCCACAAAGTTTCAAGTTTTATGTTATGATTATGGGGATCTCATTTTCACTTCTATGATTTATCCCATGTTATGATATTATGAGCTCTTTTGCAGGTTAAGATTTCCAAAAGCTATGTTCTTATGTATATGATGTGATTGATATTTCTTTTGTTTACCCTTACTGAGCATTTGAGCTCACCCTTTTATGTTTTCTTTTCCCCAGGATATAAAGAAAGGTTTTTTGGTAAAAAAAAGGGAAGATCTTTATGGGAGATATTGAAGATCTTTCACCACGATTAGAAGATTACGTTCCGAGTTTCCAAAGACACTAAACTATTACGATCCTTGTGTGTGTGTTTTTGTTATGTACTAAGTATTCCACAAAAGTAATGTAATGTCGATGTACGATAATCTTAGGGTCTCTACAAATAGACTACATATCCGAGGATTCTTAGATATATTATCTTGTGAAAATTACAATAGCCATAGTGGTCTCCATTGATATATGGTGCTCTGACCATTGACATCCCTTCTTTTGTAATAGTCATGATGCTCTATTATAATCTTTAAATTCTTCTTGCATGCAAAGGCTATATCAGAAGCTCCTCCTTTGATACCAATTGTTTGATCCTGAATATACTGATTATATGCAAGAGGGGGGTGAATTGTGTCTCTATGATTTTTAGTTAACTCATTGATTGAACGAGTTCCGTCCTCTTTACTTTATCAGATTTGGTCATACAGGGGAAATAAATAAAGGCAGGGACACAAAGATGTATAGTGGTTCGGGAAACATACGGCCCCTATTCCACTCCAACAATGCTCAACTCCACAAGCTTGATGATTTTCACTATCTGGTCATCGTTTCAATAGTCCAGTCCACAACCGAATACAAGCAGTTAACACCTTTAAAATCCAAGGCAAACAAAATCTTTCTAGTTTAAACACGAACCTACTCAGCTTAGTATGAGAATATGGTTACTCATGAATCAAAATAATTTCAAAAAGAATATTTTACATATGATCTCCACAATTGCTACAGAATGCAATTGACAGTAGATGGATCGTCGTCTCTAGAAATATTTATTTTCAAGTAGAAGCAGTTCTGAGTCGATCTGGTTGCAATAGATATAATGAAATAGGTCACAAAATCAGAAGATGTAGATCCACAGTTGATATTCGATGCAGAACAAGTTAATATTCTATTGAGTTCCTTCTTCTTTAAATGAATAGATCTTTGACACTTACTTTTTTTTAATCTTCTGATCAACGTGATTTTTTTTGCAGTCTCTATTTTTCACCTTTTAAAAAAAATATTGATCACCACCCTCCTATATATGGTGTTTTTCAGAGAGAAAATATATATTAATGTTGAGCATATCTTTTGAACATGTAGATCCATAAAAGTTTCCTTCTGATTTGCAATATTAAAAAATTTGAACTTACAGATTATTCGTAACTTCCCTGAAGACTCATCATAAAAAGATCCTTTTAATTCGATCATTAATCTACTGATACAACAGGTTTGAATCAGTCAAATTAGTTCTTTAAAAACGACTTTAAACCCATCATGAAATCTTACCAATAATAATCTTGGGGACCGTTGCATAAAAATATTGTCTTTAAAGTACAAATTTGACTGATTCAATGATGTGGTTGGTTTTGTTATGTGGTGTTCCACCTGTCAGCAAGTGAAGGCAGGGAATCAGTGAACAGAAGGGCTTTTACAGTAGTTACCCATTCATTAGTGGAAATGGAATGATGTCACGATGGACTTCATGATAGGATTACAAGATTGCCTTAAGGGAATGATGTGGTTTGAGTTGTAGTTGACAGTCTCACAAAGGTTGTACATTTCTTGCCGAGAAAGGATACTTTTGGTGTGTTTGATCATGGGAGGTTGTACATTTTTGAGCTGGTACAAATTCATGGGGTTACGAACATTATTGTTTCTAATAGGGACACCAACTTTACTTCGCATTTCTGGCAGAGGAAACAAAGGGCTTTGGTTACACAGGTACTTCTGAGTACAGCTTACCATCCCAAGATAGTTGGCCAGTCAGAGCACATGAAGTAGGTGCTGGAGGACATGCTACGAGCATGCGTCTATGATTTTGGAGGTTCTTGGGAGAAACATATACCTCTAGTGGAGTTTTCCTATAATAATAGTTTCCAAGAAACTATTAAGATGTCACCTTACGAGTCTTTGTATGGTAGTTTGTGCTGATCGCCCTTGTGTTGGCTAGAGGTAGGTGAGGCAGCTATGATGCGACCACATCTCGTTCAGGAGACCACAGAGCGGGTGGAGTCGATTTGGAAAAGGATGGCTACTGCACCGTCTTGACAGAAGTCTTAACCTGATCAGCAGAAAGGACATTTGGAGTTCATGGTCAGATATCAGGTTTTCTTGCGTGTTACCCCGAGGTTGGGATATAATAGGATTAGGAGACAAAGAAATATTTCACTGAGATATATCAGGACATTTGAGGTTCTGGAGAGAGTCAGGCTGGTTTCTTATTGGTTGCAGTTACTGCAGATTTACCAGGCTATGCACAATGTCTTCCATGTTTCTCAACTTCGATAGTATTTCTCAGACCTGTCTCATGTTTTTCAACCCTATGAGGTTGAGTTGGATCTAGATTCATATTTCTAGGAACATCCTATCATGATTTTTTATCGTAGTTCCAAGATACTCTGTGGCTAGTTTGTTCCTCTAGTACGGGTACAATGGAAGCACGACCGTGTATATGATGAGACTTGGGAGAGGGATGCGGGTACATGATCATAGTGGCATGAATTGTTCAAGGTTTCTTTTTTGACACCTTGTTAGGGAAAGTTGAGGATGAATTTATTTAAGGATGGATGTTTTTATGAACCCAGACATTCTTTTCTTGTATGTTTTTCCCTTCTGGACGTTTTTGACAAAAAGAGGAAAATCTGGAAAGTTTAAGAATGCACGTCGTGTACCATATAAGTATATTCTGTGTACATCCATGCCATGGGAGGCCTTGTGCTAGCCGTGTCTAGGCTACACAGATGATTGTGTGGGGTGATGTAGAGGCCGCCTAATGAGGAGTTTGGAAAAACCAAGTACACGTCGTGTACTCTAAATGTACACGCCGTGTACTTTTATTTTTATTTAATTAAACGGACGGGAGTCGTGTCTAATAACTATTTCTATCTTCTTCTTCGCATTATTCTGCCAAGTGCGACTGAGGAGGCTGAATCTTCTCCAAGCCACCGATCCATCACCAGTTATCCGAATCGAACACTGTCGGTTGCAATATAATCACAACAGTGTGTTCTTGGTTCTTCTGTGGCCTTGTTTCCTGATTCATCTTCTCGTGTGAGTTATCTGAGGTTCAACATTATAGACGTGTTTCCAGATCTACTCCATTCTAGGATGATTCATGGGCCGAGGTTCAAGTATATCTTTCTACAATGATCGAGGTAGGTGGGTTGCTTCCTTGTGTTGAATATCATTGAGTTTTTGTGGAAAAGTGTTTGATACCCATGTATCGGGTATCTTGGGTTAGGGTTTTGAACCTGTTTTATTATCGGACATAGATAGCTTGTGTGCTTCAAGATGTAAGATGAATAATTATTTCTTCTTTTCATGTTTGAGGATCACCCCATGGGTATTTTCATTGTTTTGGTTGTTTATCACTGGTTGGCTTAGGATTCCTATGAGGCAAACCTTGCTGCATTGATTGCTCGCCTGGATATGAATGATTTCTTGTGTTTCCTATTGTTTAAATGCTTTTGATGAATTTGTAGCTATTAGGCATGTATTTTGTTGAACATACATAGGGCTGTTATGAATCATTTATGTACGATTTCATTTACTTAGGGCTGCGGGAACCTGGTGTAGCTAGACCATAGTGCGAATTGACGATGAGTGATTCCTTATAGTGACTATTTAATTATTAACACTATGAGACCATAAGGGGTAATACCTTTGTGCTCTCTCAGAGGGTCTGATAATTATCGAATTGTGACAAAAGGGGGAATTAGACATAAGTGCTTCATCAAAGAGACTTTTGTATCACTGCAAGACGGTAGGGGGAAATGATGATGAGTGCTTCCTCAGAGTGTCTTTTCATTTTCTTGAATACTTGACCATAGAGGTATACCCGCGTGAGCCACCCAGAGGGTCATCATGATAATTTATTGATTGGTTGGTTGTGAAGAGTCCACCAGGCCAAAAATATGCTTCAGTTTTGTACTGCTTTTTGTTTAGGTTGTCTGCTAAGATACCTGTTGTGTTACTTGATATGCCTTAGATTATAGAGCTATTTTCTAGATTCCTTGGTTGATAATTAAATGATTGAATTAAATTAATAAAGAAATGTTAATGGAGATTTGTAGGATTTTTTACATTACTATACTCATATTTCTCTGATGCATTTTTTCCATTACTTTTTCAATATTGCTCACTAACAGTAGGGTACAGTTCATTTGGTGGTTGCCTACAGGGATTAGTCTCACACCCTGTTTGGGTCCTGCTTTTCAGCCCAAACAGTTTATATGGTTAATGGTGTGAATAAGGATTGTGGCCCTTCTACCTCAGGTTCTTGATTGATGGTTAGTGCTGGAGAGCATCGGACTGAGCTTATGCTTGTGATTCTACTAATGTTTACTCCTTACTTTTTGTAATTGGATTTCAGTTGTATTTCTTCATGTTTCATTGTTTACTGCTTTCCATAGATACATGTACCATGCTGCATCATTTTTATAATTAAACATTATTTCTACTGTTTAGTTTTAGTTGTTGTATGCTGTTTACTGCTTCCGTTATTGTTTATTATTTTCCTTCCACTGCATACTTTACCAAATGAGGGCATAGTTTCCCCACTAACTCACCAAGGCCCTTGCTGCTAGTCGGAAGCCTCTAGAATTTGGGGAAACATGCTTTAGGTCATGTGGAAAACCAGTTACATAGCACCAGTTGAGTGGCTCCGTATCCAGGTCATTATACTATAATTTATGATTTCACATAAAATAATATTTTAATAGTGTTAATTTTAAATTATTATGATAAAATATAATTTTTTTTGAAAAAATAGTTACTTGAGAAAGAAAAACTCTTTTTAATATTAACACATATAAATTATTTATCCACTAAATGTAAGCATTTTTTGTTTGATTAATATATTTTTTTACAAGATGTTATTTTATTCTAATATATTTCTTAATAATATGTAATATGTAATTTCTCATTTTAGTAGAATTTTGTTTGGTGGAGTAAGCTACCACACACATAATATTTATTTAATGGAAATATATATAGTGAAATTTTAGGGCGTTACATTTCCACCCTTAGATAAATTATGTCTTCATATTTATTATTAATACTCACTAATCGAAAATCTAAAGGTTTCATTATGAAATACATGAAATATGATGTTATTTCAAATGAGGTATCAACCTTAGTAAGATGTGTAACTCTAAGAAACCCAAATATTCTTTAATAATAGGCATATCACAATATTGTGTTTCAACCAAACAATTTTTTTAAACAGTCCCCATTATTGGTTTTTAATGCCTATGTAATGGAATCAACATTACTCATGATTACATATTCAATAATGCAATGACAAGTCAATATATGTTGATTTGTAACCTGATACATAATGTCTCTATTTTGTTAATATATATATATATATATATATATTGTGGAGAAATCCAATCCTTTTGAGAAATATCATAATATTATTGAATTTCAAGGATAAGAGGACTTACACGAAGAAAAATCAATAGAAATAAACATACGATATAATAATATTAGATGTTATTTGTAAAAAACCTATCACTAGTATCCTAGAGTCTATGGTCACATTATAAATTTTTCATAAGATATAAGGAATCACTTCCCGATATACCATCTATTTTAGTAATAATTCTAAAATTGATACATAATTGAACCTAATATTACAATTTAAATAATAATATACAACATAGTATTCATTTTGACTATACCATTATTCCCTTTACCATATCACTGCATATATATCATAAAAATATTCTTAACATTATAAGGAAAGGAAAACTAATAATGGTGTGAGAGCTAATGCACTATGATAGCATGTGTATAGTTGAATCTATCATGAATAATTAATGAATAATAAATATTAAAAGTTAAATAACTAAAACACAAACCATTCGATCAATTACTTGAGAATAATATGTGATGATCAAATAATTCCATATAAATAATCAAATGTGATTCAATATTATCCAGGGATATTACAAATAATAGAATAATAACATGTAAATTAATAAATAATCTCATCATGAGGGAAATAATAATTTTAGACATCAAAACCATATCAAATAGGCCTTATTACATGAAATATCACATAACTGGAAAAATACTCTTCCATATGCCCAAGATACCTTGTCGCACAAGACCTACAGATACATTGGGGTTCTGTTGCAGGACCCACCCATCACATACTAAATCCAATTCATTCATAATTTTAATGTGGTGAAACATAATTAAAATAAAAATCATATTGAAAAACTAGCATTTGATATGTGAATACATTCCCTAATCAAGAAAAATAATCATAAACTATTCAGATAATATGGAGAATGGTTTAAAAATTGTTCATCCCCTACAAAATGGAGAATAACCATCTAGATAAATAATAATGAAGGTATTATTACAACATATTCCCAATGGAGAAATAGTGAAACATTGGTTTTTTCATTGACGAATAAAAATATTGTCTATATTACATGAAAACGTTTTTTAAGGAAATTTTACTTTTCACTGTGAAAATAAATTTCAACAAATAATAATTGCTAAAACGTTAATAAAAAAAATGTTTTAAAATTATAAATTATAACATGAAAAGTATGACTAAATGTATTGATTTTTTATTACATAGTTTTATTTGGTACTCTTTGTATAAGTAGAAAAACAATATTTCCACAATATAGTAAAACTATTAAAAAGTACCTCATTCAGTAAAAGAAAAATAGATTCTATGAATTTTTTTAAAATGTAAAAATGGATAAAATTTTATTTACTAAATCATTTATATTGTAACACCCCAAGGATCCCTGATACGTTTCCCTTTGAATAATTAAATAGCTTGCACTGTACGCACCTTTGAGATTCTAACACACCGTGTCCAATCAAACTAACTCTTATGAATAGTAATAGCCAATTTTAAAAATTTTAAAAATTTTATTTATCAATATGGACATCATATTTGAATTCGGAATATCGAAATTATCTTAGGGTGAATTTTTTGTTTTTTTTGAAAACATTTAATTTTTTATGAATAGTGAGAACACTGTGTCATTGGTTAAAACCCACGTTTCATTTTAATAAATATTTATTTTATTTAAATTTATTTATGTTCAAAATAGATAAAGAATAACTATATAATTTCAATGTAATTCATTAGAGTCATTTTGTAATATGTTTTGTTATATAAAAATTTTATTGAACAATTACATTCTTTTACCCACCTCCCAGGAGCATTTGCAAATTTGTATAAAACTTATTTTTAATGTTTCATTGAATTGAATTTCAAAAATTAGAGAGGAATAATTGATATCAGTATGTAAAATGTGTTTCAATAAGATCAAAATAATTTTTGGTGAATAGTAAGTTTTGACTTTTATTTAAGATGGTTAAAAGTAAATAGGGTATTTAAAGGTAAAAATGTTATTATTATTACCATAAAACAAGTCCTAATTATATTGGATATGTGTATTTAGTCCAAAAACAACATTAGGAATAAAATATGATCCTTTAGGTCCACTTGGGTTAGATTAGGACATTTATTATTATTTTATTTAAAGAAGTGTTAAAACTGTTAAATTCAATGTTTAATAAATGAACCCTTTTTAATATAGCCTTATCTATAAGATAAATTCAGTTATAAATATTCATTATAAATTTAAAAAAATCCTAAATAATGGTATTTTATTTATTATTTTTAGACATTTAATAATTTAATTTATTTATGAGACAATGATGATGCATTAATTACTTTATTAATGAAATATTAAAATAATTGATATTATAAATACCCAAATAAATGTAAATTGAGACTTTTGAAGAAATAAAAGTATTTTATAGGTTAATATGACTTGTTAGGATTGATTAAATTAATTTAGTTCGAACTAAAAATGTTTTTAGACTTTAAAAAAAATCATTTACTAAATAGTGTGAATATTGACATTAAAGCGTTTTTAAAGAAAATATTATATTTTTAATTGATATTCTATTCCTAAAAATATGTGGATCGGCCAAAGGACCCAAAGAAGGATATATATATCAATAATGAACCACATGAGGTTCTATTGACAGTCTATAGTATTTTTATTAACCATATAATATAAAAATACAAAGAGACATTGTAAATGACAAACAATTTAACTAAGTGTTAAATCTAAAAGATAAGGTTAATATGGTACCCTAAAACTATCTAAAACCCATTTTTTGAGATTAGTTCGACCCATCCCCACCATATCCTTAAAATAAATCATTTTGGAGACATTATAAACCGAATATGAATTTGTTATAAAATAATATTTCAATATTTTCATATCGTGCCCTTCACCCCTCTTATAAAAAGGAACTTCCTCTTAAATCATATTCACACCTCCAAATCCATTTGGCTATTCCATAAACTTCCCAAATATCCCCCCATATTCCCACACATCAACCAAGAGTCCTTTCTTTTTTCAGAAAGACTACCTAAGGAGCCCTTTTGGGCAACTCAAAAGGAAACACCCATAGAAGAAGTAATAATTTCTCACCCTCTTTCAAGTTCTTTTCTTTTTCAACTTCATATTTCTTTGTTGATTCCATACTAAATAATAACTACATTATCATATAAATAATATGATGTTATTATGAATATGTTATAACCATATCCATTATTCTATCAATCCTTTAAATGTCAAAGTCACCATACGTGTGTACGTACGACTTACCAACTCCATGTCATAGTGTAGTTTGTCATTATACACATCACTATTTGGATGTGTACATTAATGAGTATAAGTGATGATAATAACAAATATAACATGTTAATGATTATTTATATATGATATACCATCCAATTACATACGATCTCATCATCAATATAATGATATTGTCGCTCATGCGTGCATACGAATTACCATATCCACAAACGCGATGAGATTCATTTCGCCATCGTAAACATCCCAGAATAATTTTAATTTGATGATTAAAAATAAGTTTTAAGATCATACTATAATTATGGATATAAATAAAATACATCCTGTCCATAAAAAACAAGTATTATGTAACAAAATATATAATGGAAAATGAATAAGTTAACACCTGAAACGAAGATAATACTAAAATATTATTAACAAAGAGATATTATAAGATCATATATGATATCATATTTATGTATATGGTTATATTATAATTTAATAAAAATTATTTATCTATTATACAAGATATTAATGTACCCTAGACCAAGGAAAATTACATGTTTAGGGTTATTTTTACAATCTATTTATTATCTGAGGTTGTTTTTACGTAAGTATCTACTAGGACCTCTTTATAATCAACATTAATGTTTCTTGAAAATGTATTTCAAAAGATTTTTACTATTTAATAGACAATTGTTTAAAGTCATTTATTCCCTTAATTTACCGTATGTGTTTTAAAAGGAATCATTCTGTCGTTTTCCAAATAAGGTACTTTTGACCTTTTCGACAAAATTAGGGTAAGAATGTATTTTTTAACTGATACGGTGGGTGCAGCTATTTTCCACCATTATAACATCATCAAATCGTCCCTTAAAATATTATAAGAATATTTATAAGATAAATGTATTCTTTTAAATGGTTTCAAAATAGAAATATATATTTCTTTCAAATAGTTTTCATTTCTACTATTTCAAGATCCATTGATAGATTTTAAACTTGTTTGAAGTTGAAATATTATGATACCAATCTTCTATATTATGTTGAAGATTTTTTGATATGTTTAACTATGTATTTTTTATTTCATACCATTCATAGTTTATATATAAATCAGTATCATTTTGTATGCTAGTTTTAATACAAATGATTATGTTTTGTTTATACATTTTCATAAGAGGAATGCATTGGACTTAGTAAGTGACAGGTGGAGCCCACTATAGCTCCTTGATGCATCGGTAGGTCTCATGAGAAAAAAATAGTTTCTTAGCAGAAGGCCTTGAAAAAATATTATTTTTATTCCTGGCACAAGGCCTTGACTATGTGGTTATGAATTCTTACATTATGTATTCAATCATTATGAAATTGGCTATTGATATTGCATGTGATTATTCGACTAGAATAATATCAATGAGAATATGTAAATTGCATTATTTGATTTATATTTTCCTCATTATGCATAATTTTATGTTTATAAATATTTTGTTTTATTTTTATATGTTCCCTTAAATGTTTATTATTATTTATGAATGTTTCCGCTATATTGTTATCTTTACTGAGCATCAGATCTCACCCATTTCTATGTTTTATTTTTCCCAGGATGTGAAAAACAATTTCATGGTTGACCAAAAGGGATAGGATAAGGGATACATGTTTTCAAATGGGATAAGATGTTTTTTTTATATTTCATGTTGTAATGTAAAACATATGTATGTGTCTAGTACTTCCAAGGATACTAAACTGATCGGTCTTTTAGGACATGATTTCCATGTATCATAAAAATGTTATGCAATAGTGAACCGACTCTGGGTAACTGGGATTGGGGCATTATAGTTGGTGTCAGAGGTAGTTTAGTATAATCCTTGGAAACTAGATTTCGATAAACTCTGATTAGAGCACAATACCCTATTATAGACATTGAGGATTAGTATAGCATAACTTCCTATATTTTTGGAAATGTAGATATTTTGGGAGTTTTCCAAAAGAAATACATCACTTTTTGGATACGAGCACGTAGAGGCGGCTCTGGAAAAGATATACCAAGGGGTAAAACCTGAAAACACCGATTTGTGTTATACTGAAACGGGAACTAGGGCACAACAACGGGCCTTGCTGTACTCTTAGTTACAACACTCTCGTGGGATATGCTTAAGATAATTATCATTTTCATTACAAACCATTATGAAGGATTACTGAGTATATACCTCCTCAATTAATATATTTTTATTATTATTGATTATATACATATACTATTAAATTTATGTTATGTGTTTTACAAGTATAGAATTAGGAATTGTGATTCATAAACTAATCTAGTTTATACCATTTTTTTGAAATGGTGCCTAGTGGAAGGAATTGAAACCATATCACCACACATAATCCATGTAGTGATTTAACTCTTACTCAAGATAATTATAGTGGAGATGGTAATGCAACTAGTACTTATTAACTTATCACTATTCATGGATAACTCACTCAGATTATGAAAAATAACCATACCCGTATGAAGCACCGTTATCCAAAATGTGGAGGATCAATGTTAGACCTCTTCATGAGGCAACAACCACCAACATTCAATTGGTTTATAAATACATTTGTAGCTGAAAAATGGATAAGTTCATTAGAGAAAATATTTCATGCTTTGAGGAGTAGCGAAAGGGAAGAAGTTGTCATGGATGTTTATCGCCTCACCGGAGATGCAGATCAACGGTGGTTATTAATTCAAAAAAAGGAGAATGGATAATTATCAAGTATAGAATGGCGGGAGTTTAAATTGATTTATTTAGAAAAATAATTTTCTTTTGGCCATCAATCAGACATGGATATGCAATTTCCGAGCATAAGAAAAAGGGAGTATGAGAATGTCGCAAAGTATGAAGCTAACTTTTAAAGGTTAGAGAGGCATGTTGTAGATTATATACGTAACCCAATAAGTAATATTGATCATTTATTTTATGTGTTGAAACTATTTCTATATTAAGGATTAGTCTTACAATCCTTCTCATCGTATGAAGATATTGTCTCATGTGAAATCATGACAGAAATAGAATTCACAATGTCTTATGACTTTAAAGCAATGTAGAAGAAGATGTGATCTTCTGAACACTATGGAAATGGAAATAAGAGGATGAATGGAACAGATGAATTTCCATACTATAGTAAACGTGGGAAGGAACACCTTAGTACTTTCCTGAAGGGAATGGGAGTATGTTACATGTGTGGTTAAAAAGCCACAAATATCGTGATTGCAATGTGAAGAAAGAGGTTTTCACTGTTGAATGCTGCAATTGTAAAGAAATGTGGAATTATACAATTTAATGTCCTAAACATCAAGGAAACATACCTCTAAAAAGGACAAGGGATTGAGGCCAAGCCTATAAAATCACTAATACTGAGGTTGAAGGTCCAAAATATGTGGTGGTAGGTAATTTAATGGTTTCATGAAGTTTATCCAGTTCTTCATTTGATTCTGGATCATCGCATCGTTTCATATCTTCCCAGTTTACTATGAAAATTATATATTTACAATTTGATTTAACACAAGAGTTGTCAGTCAAAACTCTAAAGGGTAGTATCATTGTAACAATGTTATGTGAATCAGTTTACATAAGGCATATAAACATTATTTATCTGATGATCTCATTGTCATACCCATGATTGAATATGATATTATCCTCGGTATGGATTAGCATTCGGACCATGTTAATAATGTTTATTGTAATAATAAGTAGGTTATAATTTTTTATGATGATGATAATGAATACCATATCTTTAGATCAGATATGTCACCACCTGGTAGTTATCTAGATTTACCCCTAATAGCTCATCTGAAAACAATTATTGGTGAGGAAGATAAGGAAATAACTGTGGGTGTGGAAAAGAATATTTGAATAGAGGATGTAATTATTGTGCAAAAATATGTGGATGTGTTTCGAGAGGATTTACCTGGACATCATCCAGAACAAGAAATTGAGTTTTCCTTTGATTTAATTCTGGGTTCAAGGCCCATATCAGAGACCCCTTATAGAAAGGAAATTGTGGAATTAATAGAACTAAAGAAACAATTATAGGAATGAAGTGATAAGTGATTTATTCTTCTTAGTGTTTCTCCATCGGTAGTCCCTATTCTTTTTGTTAAGAAGAAAGTTAGATCGAAAAGTTTTCGCATTGACTACAGGTAGATCAATTCTATAACAATAAAGAACAAGTATCTACTACCTCACATTGATAATTTATTCAACCAACTTCATGGAGCTCAATATTTTTCAAAGATTGAAATTTGATCGGGATATCATCATTTTTGTGTGATGAAGAAAGAAATTCCAAAGACATCATTTCAAACCACGAACGTGCATTATGAGTTTATAGTAATGCCTTTTGGGATGACTAATGCACCTTCTGTTTTCATGGATCAAATTAATAATGTTTTCAAGTAATATCTTGATGACCATGTAATGGTATTTATTGACAATATATTGGTATAATCTAAAAGTTATGAAGATCGTGAAAATAACGTGTGAATTATTCTAATGTCTCTTAAATAAAAGAATTATATTGGATGTTTAACAAATGTGAATTCTAGATTCAGGAGATTTTATTTATTGGCCATATCATCTCTTAGGATGGAATCTCTGTCGACCTCTCTAAGATAAAGGTAATCCATGAATGGCCAGAACCGAAAAGTATAAATGAGGTACGAAGTTTTATTTGTTTCGCATGTTATTATTGACATTTCATCCAGAATTTTTCCGATTGGCTAACCCATTAAACAATATCACATTTAAAGGGGTTAAATTTTTTTGGACAAAAGAGTGTGAAGAATTTTTTGAAAAACTAAAGGGAAGATTTTTCAATGCTCTTATCTTGACTCTACCATTGAGGAATAATGTGTTTTCGATCTATTGTGATTTTTCAAAGAAAAGACATGGTTGTGTCCTTATGAATAATTATAGGTTTATTCCCTATGCATCATGAACACAAAAATTCATGAATAAAACTTTCCTACTCATGATCTTGAGTTAGTAGTTGTAATCATTACTTTGAATATTTGGATACACTATCTCTATGGTGAAAAATGTGAGATTTATACTGATCAGAAGAGTTTGATGTACATTTTCTCACAAAAATAATTCAACATGAGGAAAAGAATATGGATTGAAATACTCAATTATTATGATTTCATAATACACTACAAGCCAAGGAATTCAAATAAGTTGGAAGATACTTTGAGAAGAAAGGGTCATTGTGTTTTGAACAAGAATAGAGTTGAATGATATCCTATTTTCATGGATCATGTAAATATGGATATGGTAATAACCATGGAAGATGAAACATCAAAAAAATTTCAAATGGTTTCCAAACCATCTTTACTAGAAAAGTTAAATATTTCTCAGACTGATTATGAGGAGTTTAAAAAGAAGATTAATGCTGTGAATGATTGAAGATTAAGTGACTTCATATATGAAGATGGAAGTTTGGAATTTGGAAAGAGATATTGTGTTCCTAATAAACATGTTCTAAAAAAGAAATTGTTGGATGATCCCCATAGCTCCAATTTCACTTTATAACCTGGTAGTACCATGATTTATAGAGATTTGAAGGAACATTTTTGGTGGGACAACATGAACAGGGAGATTTTTGAATATGTGTCAAGATGTGTGGTCTGTCAACAAGTAAAAGGTGGAATAAACCATGATAGAAGAGTTATGAAAACTCTTCCCATACCATAGTGGAAATGGGATGATATTACGATGGGCTTTTTCATGGGTCTTGCATATACTCATATATGGAATGATGCAATCTAGGTAAATTTTGATCGTCTAACCAAGTCATCACATTTTATTGCTATTAGAGAATATTTACCAATTGAACATCTAGAAATACAATATATTAAAGAATTTTTAAGACTTAATTAAGTACCTCTATCGATTCTACCTGATCGTGAACCCCATTTTATATGAAGATTCTGGAAAAGTATTAAGAAGTCCCTGGATACTAAACATCGTTTGAGCACTGCCTACCACCCTCAAACTGATGGAAAATCATAACGGAAAATTAAAACTATCGAAGGAATGTTGAGATCATGATGACATGACTTTCATGGTATGTGGGATAAATATTCACATATTGTAGAATTTTACTATAACAATAGCTTCCATTCATGTATTTAGATGGAAGCATATGAAGAGTTATATGGAAAGGGATGCCGCACAACAACTTTTTGGGATGATGTTGGTGAAAGAAACTAGTAGGTCTAGAACATGTTGAGGAATCGATGGAAAGGGTGAAGGATATCCAAACCCACATCAAAGCATCTCAATATAGGCAGAAGAGCTATGTCGATAACCACATAAAAGATTTGAAATTTCAGGTAGGATATCAGGTTTTCTTGAAGGTATCTCCATGGAAGGGAGCTATATGATTCAGTAAGAAGTTTAAATTGAGTCCAAGGTACATCAAACCTTTCAAAATTCTTGATATAATTTGGGTTATAGATTACCTTTTAGAAATGCCGCCAGGTCTCTCTAAAGTTCACGATGTGTTCCACGTATCACTATTGATAAAATACTTGTTTGACCCTACGAATGTACTCACCTATGAAGAAATCTAACTGGAACCTGATTTTTCTTATTTTGAGGAGCTTGTAATTATTATTGATACCAGTGAAGATGTTTTGAGAGATTTTACAACCCGTATGGGAAAAGTTCTATTGAGAAACCATAAGATGGAAGAGGAAACATGGGAATAAGAGGATCTTATTATGAAGAACCACCTGATTCATTTTATGCAGTAGTATTCTAGAATTTTTTTGGATGAAATTGTTTTATGGATGGGAGAATGTAACCCCCTAAGCTTCCATGGTATGTTTCCCTATGAATAACGCAATAGCTTTCATTGTACGCTACTTCGAGATTCTAACACACCGCCACTAATCAAACTAGCTTTTATGAATAGCAATACACAATTTTTAAAATATTATAAATTTAATTTTTCTCAAAATGGACTTCATTTTTGAATTATGAATATTGAAATTATCTTATGGAGAATTTTTTGTATTTTTCTGAAAAATTTAAATTTTTGATGAATAGTGAAAAACACTGCGTTATTGGTTAAAACAGACTATTCATTTAAATAATTATTTATATTGTTTAAATTTATTTTATGTAAAAATAGATACATAAGACCAATATAGGTTCAATGTAATTCAATTTTGTCATTTTATAATAAGTTTAGTTATATAAAAATTTCATTGAACTATTACAGTCTTTTACCCACCTCCTAGGAGAATTTGCAAATGTGCATAAAACAAAATTTTACAACTTATATGAATTGAATTTCAAAACTCTTCAAGAAGTGGTTGATATAAATAAGTAAATTTATTTCAATATGATGAAAATAATTTTTGGCGAAAAGTAACTTTCGACGTTTATTTACCACGGTTAAAAGTAAATTGGGAAATTAAAGGTAAAAATGTTTTTATTATTACCATAACACATTTTATAATTATATTGTTTTAGTTTATATCTACCAAAAACAAACTTAGTAATAATATATTAAACTTTAGGTCCACTTGGGTTAGATTAGGACATTTATTATTATTTTATTTAAAGAATAGTTAAAAGTGTTAATTTGAAAGATTAATCACTAGACCATTTTTAATATAGGGTTATACATAAGATAAATTCGATTATAAATATTCATTAAAAAGAAAAAAATATTTCCTACATAATGCTATTTTATTAATAATTTTTATACATTACATAATTTAATTTATTTATGACACAATGATGATGCAGTAATTACCTTATTAATGAAATATTAAAATAATTGAAATTAAAAATACCCAAATAAATTTAAATAAGCTCTTTTGATGAAATAAACGAAATATATAGTTTTACATTACATTTTTGTATTGATTTATTTAATTTATTTCGAATTAATAATGTTTTTAGGACTTTGAAAAAAAATCGTTACTAAATAGTGTCAAAATTGACATAAAGTGTTTTTATAACAAATCCTATATTATTAATTAATATTATATTACTAAAGAATAATTATCATCCAAAGGACCTATATAAGTATATATAAATCAATAATAAACTAATTGGGGTTTTCTTGGTAGTTTATAGCATTTTTATTATGCATATAATATAAAAATACAAAGAGACATGGTAAATGTCAAACTATTTAACAAAGAGTTAAATATGAAAGATAAGGTTAATATGGTGACTTGAAACTATATAAAACCTTTTTTAGAGTATTTAGATTCATCCCCACTATATATTGGAAATAAATCATTTTTGGAGACATTATAAACCGAATATTAATTTATTATAATATAATATTTCATTTTTTTTCTAAGGTTCCCCTCACCCCTCTTATAAAAGGGAAATTCCCCTTCTCTCAAATTCACACCTCCAAAGCCATTTGGATTGGCCAAACCCTGCCCAAATATACTCCCAACTTCCTTCACATCAACCTAGAGGCCATACTTTTGTCAACTCAAAACGAAACACACAAAAATAGGTTATAATTTCACCACCCTCTTTCAAGTTCATTTCTTCTTCGACTTCTTCATTATTTGTTTTTTCCATACTAAATAATTACACTAGTACCTTCTACATTCTGTGATTTTATTATGAATATGGTAAAACCATATTGGTTAATCTATCCATCCAATAAATGACAAATTCACCATACGTGCATACATACGGCTTACCATCTCCACATCGTGGTGTAGTTTTTCATTCAACACTTCTCTTTTTGGATGGGTGTAATAATGAGTATAATTGATGTAAATATTAAATATAACATGTTAATGATTCTTTATATATGATATACCATCGAATTTCATGTGATATCACCATCAATATAATGATATTTTAACTCGTTTGTATGTATGGATTACCGTCTCCATGAACACTATGAGATTCATTTCCCATTGGTAACCATTCAAGAATAATTTTCATTTGATGATTAAAAATAATTTTTACAAACATATTATCAATATGGATTTTAATAAAACACATCCTATCCATAAAAAAACACATCTTATGTAACAAAACATATAAAGGAAAATTAATAAGTTAATACCCGAAATGACGATATTTCTAACATATTATTAACAAATATATACTAGAAGATAATATATTATATCATATTTATTTATATTGTTATTGTATAATTTAATAAAAATGATTTAACTATTATACTGGAAGTTAACGTTCCCTTGACCAAGAAAATGTATAAGGTAAGGTTTAAATTCAAAATCTCTTTATTATCCGAGGATGTTTTTATATAAGTATCTACTAGGATCTCTTTATCATCCACATCCATGTTTCATAAAAATATACTTCAAAACATTTTTACTATTTACTAAACATTGAATTAAGGTCATTTATACCCATACATTACCTTATATGTTTTGAAATGATTCTTTCTGTTATTTTCCAAACAAGGTACTTTATGACCTTTTCGACAAAATTATGTTAAGAAAGGTTTTTTAACTTATATGGTGGGTGTGGCTATTTTCAACCATTATAACATCGTCGAATCTTCCCTTACAAGATTATAAGAATATTTATAATATAAATTATTTCCTTTAATTGGTTCCAATATATAAATAGGTATTTCTTTCAAATTGTTTTCATTTAATCTATTTCATCATCCTTTGTTGGATTTTAAACTTGTTTGATGTATATTTATTATGATAAAAATATTCGATATTGTGTTGATGGTTTTGTGATATGTTTGACTATGGATGTGTTATTTTAAACCATTCATGGTTTATGTATACTTTTTTTACATTTCATATGCTTGTTTTAATATTAATTTTTATGTTATGTTTAAACCTTTTAATATGAGGAATGCATTGGACATATTAAGTGATGGGTGGAGCCCTCTATAGCTACTCGATGCATCGATAGGTCTCATGAGTAAAAATAGTTTCCTTGCACAAGGCCTTGAAAAAATATTATTTTTATCCTTCCACATGGCCTTGACGACATGTTTATGAAGTCAGGCATTATGTATACCATCATTATGAAATTGGTTATTGATATTGCATTTTATTATTCGACTTGTAGAATATCCATGTGAGTAATTAAATGAAATTATTTTTTATATATTTTCGATATTATATAGAATTTTAAGTTTGAAAGGCTTGTTTTATATTATTATACATTGCCTTAAATGTTTATGCTTATTTATTAATGTTTCTGCTATATTGTTATCCTTACTGAGCATCTAAGCTCACCACTTGCAATGTTTTATTTTTTCTAGGATGTGAAAAAACTATTTTATAGTTACACAGTAGGTATAAGATATGGTATATGTGTGTTCAAAGGGGAAAATATGTTGTTGTTTTTTATTTCATGTTGAAATGTAAAACTTATGTATGTATCTAGTACTTTCAGGGCTACAAAACGGATCAGTATTTCAGGACATAGTTTTCTTGTATCATGCAATGTTATGTAATAATTCACGAACTCTGGGTAAATGGGGTCAGGGTTTTACATTTTTAATTTAATTAACATTTTTTAAAATATTTTTAGAAAACATAGGTATGGAACAAAAAACATTTTTGACCAAAAACGTGAAATAAAGATGATTTTTCTTAAAAAATTACAAATCATTTTATGTACCAGAGAGATGGAAATAGTAATAATAATTTTAAATTTCAGGAATAAATATATGATAATAAAATGTATGAGTTTCTTTATAGATTAATCATAATATTTCCTTCATAGAAACTTAATCATAAATAGTTTTGATAAATGATAAGTTTGTTAAATAAACCCTTACTGTTTGGGAAACATCTGAATCATAACCCCCATAACATCCAATGAATAATTTATTACCATGAATTAAATTTTATTCATGATATGAAATATTAATGAGGTATTATATATTATACAAAAAATAAATAAATGTTGAATATGGAATATGTATCATGGATGTAAAAGTGAGAGGATAAAACCTTTCCCCATGTATGAATTCTTTCAAAAATTATTGAAAATATTGTATAATAAATATGTTTTTATTTTTAATATATTATATATTAATAATAATATTTTTAATACTATATATTATTTACTTATTGACTATTGTGACTTTTTTATTAACAATTCATTGTTAAATTCACTATTTCAGATGATAGGTGCTTTGTTATTCATGTCAGTTTGGGATCGGTAGTTTCGGCCCTTTTAACATGATCATGGTTACATAATCTATATAATTTTATCCATGATATTAATATCATATTTAATCATTATATAACTATTTATATTATTACATACAATTTATTTATGGTAAAATGAGTTACATCATTCATGGATATGGTAGAGAATATGTGCAGATGAACATGATTTATATTTTTTCAACATCTAAATCATTAAAGGGTAAATAACAATTCATCCTTATAGAAACTTATTATAAAAAATATTTCATTTATGTTAATTAAATCTATAATTATTACCATAAATATCAAAATAAATTGAAAAATCATTGACAATGATATATGAAGGTTGTAGTCAACACATAGACCCGAGCGACATAATTTTTTCCAACAGATCTAAAGGGAGAAAGTTGTATGTGAAATTAAAATTACAAAAGTATAAATTTTTTCATAAATATCATATAAAAATTATAAATCCATCGTTATATCCACCCATGACATGCTTGGATTGAAAAGTAATTGCATCAGTTTGTGAGCTGGTAGTCCATCGTACAAACGATTGATGGTTTCGTTTCCCATTTTATAGAAGATGAGAAGAATAAAAGTTATTAAATTAACCCAATAAAATCTAAATATATATAAGAGAATATTGTAATTATTTGAAATTTTTTTGAGATAATTTGAAAGAGTTATAAGATTAAGAAGAATTTAAATGCATGGTTAATGACTTTACCTCTTCATTGGACAACCTAATTAGTTTTATACCTAAATCCTTCCAAAATTGTATGTTAATTAGAAAAAATAAACTATGATATAAGGAGTGACACAAGGATGATATTATGGCCTGTTATGGCTGAACCAAAATCTTTGGGATTATGAAAATTAGAGGAGATGGGCAGAATATTATAAGTGGTGCATAGGACTCACCTAGAATATTTGAAAATAATAGGTGATACCCAGTTCATTCACATGCTACAAGGCGAAAAAATAGATCATTTTTAAAAAAATGTGATATATGGTATAAATATTTTAATAGGATAATAATTCTAAAATATTAATGGCCATTTTAATCCTTATTTTTTTAACCAACCGGTAATCTCCTTTTGTCCATAACCTAGTTAATTAATTCTTACTTCTTTTACTAATCATAATAATAAAAAATTAAGTTGAAATTATTTTATAATATTAATTATGATGACTTAAATTATGGAAACATTTTTATAAAATTCCATTAATATATGTGGTAAAATTTAATTTAAAAATTAAACTCATATACATGATAAAAAAGCGGTGTTCTAGTGGAAAATTTTCATAAGTATGAGATGTTTTAAAAGAAAAATTTAATAATAAATTTATTAAAATTTCATAAACATTATTTATTATAATATAATTTATCTAATTTTACATTTTTTTAAATATTAATAAAAATTAATCATTTTAAAATATTAATGAAATGATTTTTTCAATAAAAGAAAGTATTTTCAGAATTCATATAAAAATATATATTTGAAAAAAATTCTAAAAAATTAACTCTAAGATAATTTTGAAATGATAAATTCCAAAAAATAAGTTCATTTTATTAGATAAATTTTATAAAATTAGAAAAAATCAATTATATTAATTTCTGAAAGAGACAAAAAAACTTCTTTATGATGTAAAATGTATTTTTAACCATATGAAATAATTAATGGATAATATATTATATTTACCTAAATAATTTATATATATTGTTTAAAAAAATTATTCTTATTCATTCAAATAATTTTAACAACTATGTTAAAATGTTCACATTTAAATATTTTATTTATATCACCATTCATTTAAACATGGGTTTGTGTGTATTGAAATCTATCAAAGTGATAATGTTTATTTAAATATATATATATATATAATAACTTCATAGGGTGTAACATTATCCCCAACATTAATAAATTTTTTCTCTCAATTTCAACTTTTTCTTTGAGGTAATGTGATTTCCATTTCAAAATTCATTTATGAAAAAATGACATTATAATAGTGGTAAAAAAAATCCTCTTGATAAGAGATAAAGGGAAGAATTAAGGATATATAAAATTATTCATAACTAGTATTCCATTTCTGAAATGATTAGTTGGATGTGAAATTATAGACATTTATAAAATGAATATATAATTATGGATAGTGATAGAGATCATTGATCATAATAAACTTAATAATAAAGGGAAAGATAATGACCACAAAACAATAAATCGTTAAAGAGTTAAAAGTCCATTAGTTCATCAGAAATAAAGGTATTAGGATTTTTTTCAAGTTATTTTTCCTAGGGTGGAGTGATAATTTTACTATCAATATTGGGAAAACCGGAAATATACATTATATATTTATGTTTTCATAGGAATATTTTTATCATTTGGTTATGATTTAATCAAATTACAATTAATTTATTACTCGAGAAAATTAATATAAAATATGAATTTTTTTATACTTGAAGCCCTAAAATTAACTTCTAACAGATTGTAAGATCTATAAAACAAAAAAAATTATTTTGGTATATCCCAAAACAATTTCGAAATCTATATTGGAAATCAATAGTTTTCAAAAAAATCATTAATATCTAATGCTCATCAGAAAAAACCCAAAATCAATGTTAATGAATTACATAAGTGTCTATATACCAAATCAAATATGTAAAACCAATGTCATACTAAATAGTAAATAACATTGTTCAGTGTTATGAATTACATTTTTTCTACCCTTTTGTTTTGGTTTTAAGCCCCATTTACTCACTAGATGCAACATGTTTCCACCTATCATTCTTATTCACCTTTTTTATAAAAAAAATATTGATATCATTATTATGACAACCATGGAAATATATTGAACATCCATAAAATCAACCTTAATCCTCAATGATCATATAAACCCTCAATGTATAAATTCCATTAAATATATGAAACTATTACTCTTACTTAAATAAAAATTAATATTGACCAAAATAATTTCATATACCTTATTCCACTACAACATATCCCAAAATTGAATTAATGGCATTAAATCCCCGTTGCTTTGATCCTAAAAATAGTTTCTATGAAATTTAACTTATGATTGACCTCAAAATCCTAAACCCATTATTACATTCAGAACGTCTATGTTAATAATACATAAAGACTTACATGATCCCAAAATTAACACTTTCCTTAGATGTTCCATGATTCCAATAAAATATTATACTGGTAAAAATACATCTAAAATATAATTCATGAATCGAAACCCCCAAAAACATTATTCATTTCATATTTAATTTATTAACAGGATAAGCATGTTAATGATACCTTATATTATTTGTAGGTATATTCCATTGATGCTTTGGGAAATCATGCTCATTGTTCCTCATATACTTGTAGTTAAAACAAAGAACATTATGGGTTTCTTTCTTATACTGTAATTCACATACCTTATCCCCTTCCACTCCACAATGGAATAAAACTGACATTCCATTAAAGGGAGTATCGTAGTGTTTCATTCAAAAATTATCAAATGTGGTATAATCCTTCTTTCCAATATTCTCCTTATTAGTTTTTTTATCTTACATAATCATATTCTCTTTCAAACCTTTGAAAACACAGTACTTTGATAATTCATTCGTATCCTTGACATAAAATGATACTACGTCGTTGTATTATTAGAAGATTAAGGAGTCTATTTCCCCTTATTGTGTGATGAGGAGAAAGATGATAACCAAATCGGGGGGGGGGGGAGCGCCAGGCCCAAGTGATGGAGTTAGAGCCATCTATTCTTATGTGGGTAAAGTCTGGCCAATGATCCCCCTGATGACATTTTTTTCAGATCTTCCACTAACCATTACCACTTCTAGTTATACTTCGGTTCATTTTCCTCAAATTAGAAGAATTAAAATCTATCCAAATGACCAATATTCATTCAAGGTATAACCATAATTTTTTATTCCCACAAAAAATATTGAGGATTATGAAACCTTCTGCTCTAAGATTCTTGTGGCTATATTCGGCGTTGATCAACCTTCGCTGGATCAATTTGAGGGTTTCATCAACTTGATACTAGGTATTTTTTCCCAGGAAGCAGTTGGGGCTCTGGATCAATGACATCTATGCATACACCTTTTATATGATGACGATTTTTACCATGACTGGTTATCAGAGTCGTGCTTGTGTGATAATTGACACTTCCTTCCCTTATGCTGGATAATTGACATCAATAATGGTTGTGATTACAAGAACGTAGCGGTTTCAATTCAACTTCTTCATCATACACACCACATTTAGAACCCATTTTCCCTCAAATGTATTGGTGACTCAATCAAATTTTTTTATTAGTATTGATGATGATACTCTTTTCATGAAAAAACTTGGATTTTTTCAACTCTAGATCTCTAAAATCATCTTTGTCTCTAGGTGAACATGCATTTTTTTTTGAAACACATTAATTATAAATAATCCTTTTGTTTTTTTTTCAATTTGTTGTCGAAAAGGCCACTGGGATTATTTCTATTCTGTTTATGGGAGGCGAGGTTGCAAGTGATTGGAATCTCATCATAATGAAACCTTTGCTCCCACAATCCCCCAGGTTGTTGTTTGAATGCCCGAGTCTAGTGTCGGGATGATTCCAAGATGTCTTTTGGGTGGTCTTCACTCCTCTTTAGTCATCCAATGGGCTCCTGTAACATTGATCCCTGGAAAAATCTCCTAACGTGCTTCTGGTCGACTAGGTTCTACTACTCATGAACCTCCCCTTATGCCGATGGTGATCAATCTGGGGGGAGACAAGAAAGGTAAGGGAATCACTACACTGTTTTGTGGATGTGTTGGCCCTTACTATGTGAATTTTTTTCATGGTGTGATGGATTCCCTTGATGGGATAATTGATAACCCAACACTACAGAGTTTCCCAATTGTTGATGGAGCAAAAGGGAGTGTCGTTGTTCTAGAGTTGTTCTGGGGAACAAGTGGTAGTCGTTTCTATGAACCATTTTCCTAAGGATGGGTAGATATGTAAAATGGGTATTTTGGTTGGATTGGATTCCATGGTGGATGCCATAATAATTTTGATATCCATGCGGATGTAAAATTTCCAAAAAAGACAAAAATAACGGGGAGGTAAAGAGAGATCTTCAATCTAGTTATTTCCTCACAAGTTATTGGAAGGTAGGAGGTGGTGGGTAGGCTGGGTAGGATGCACACCCATTCTATCAGCTGCTAATCTGGTGTCATGTATGGGGATTCAACTCTTGATTTTAAGAGGGAACATGATGATTCTGAAGGTATGTTTGAGTATTATTTTTGGGTTTAACATATGGTTCTCCATCAAATATAAAATTGATATATGTGATTGTTATAAATTGTTGTAGAAATGGTGTATACCCTTGGGAAAGTTATCTCATATGTGTTCCCTATGTGGTTTCCTTCTTTTTCCGATAATGTTATTTTGAAATAAAAAATATAATATTCATTATGTAATCTTCATATATAGAAACCATCCATCATTATTTTTTCTATGATATAATAATTATCTCTCCACATTCGCTCATTGCTCATGATAAAAACAATTTTCCAAAAAGTGTTCCTCGAAATCAATGAAATCCATTTTTTCTATTTATTCTTAATAAACATTACTTTGAATTAATGACCACCATTGACTTGAATCTCTTAAGAGATGATAAACTTCCATGACATCATTCTTCCACTCATTAATTCCCAGAGTGATAAATATATTTTAAAAGGAACTTATCGATTTCTATTATAAAAATGGATTTGTAGTCTCATTTAATGATATATGTTGATGATTTATAAACAATTCTATATTTATTACAACATTATTATGGATTAGTCTGATTATCAATACTAGTAAGGCTATTAAAAATAACCAGATTCATATTCCCTAGTATAGATATAAATTGGTTAGATCTAGTTACGTCTCAAGCTGAATCATCATTACCAATCTCAGTAGGGAAATCCCTACATAGATTAGGTGCATTGATACACTATCAATTGCTTCTATTATGATTATTTTCAAAAAATGGTAATACAATATATTAGATCGTAACATTATGAAACATAAATTATAATCCCAAAACTAGTGAAATACATCAAATAAATAAAAAAAGATATTCATATATAAGATCATAATCATAAATATGTTCTCTTCAGCAAAAATTTCAAATCATATAAATATTATCAAATCATTTAAATTGGTTTGTAAATGAAAAATTAATTATCCAATTAATATCTACCAAATGTTTCAAACTAGGAAGAGAGTAAGTCCCACTTTCATTCACTAAATGAAAATCGAGTCAAATCCTAATGCACACTTTTCTATGTTTTTACCCCTAGTTACAACTATATTAAAACCATGTCCACATTTATTTTCTATATTTGAATGTATTTCGTAGAAAAAACTGTAAAATCACATCATCACAAAAACTATAAGATGTTATTATATACATATTATCAAGGTCTGTAATAGGGATATGTTTTCTAATATATTTTTTCTTAAATATAGTTCCAAAGGATTCTACTAAGCTTCCATTGATGCCATCTATAATGACCATGACCATAGTTTCCCAAAGACGATGGTCAATGTATTTTAATGGTGTAAAAAACATGAAATCACATCCTAAAGTACCGAATATTTTAGTAATCTTGGTAAAAGAGACACATACTTGAATCTCATATTATCATTAAAAATAAAAAATACAGCACAGTTTTCTTCCTTGAGTAAACCACAATTCCATTTAGAATATCAATGTATAACAATCGTAAAAAATCCATGTAATCTGATGGAAGAGAAACATAATAACTGTATGAGATATAATTCTCGGTAATGGTATTTTTATGTGTAATATATCATGGAAAAATAATGAATAATCAATATAAAATGGTAAATAAAGGAATCACATGTCATTCAATCAATTACTTGAGCATAATATGATAGAAATAAGTGACTATCATCAAATTAAAAATAAATGATCACTTAATATTTAATATTATCCTTGAATATTATAACTAAATGAATAATTGCATGGAATTAAATGAAACATCTCATAATGAGTTAATAGATAATGTCATGAATTATTACGATACTTCTAAGGACTCGTGCTAAATTTTCTTACATAAATGGTTAAGGACTCATCAAAATACCTAGGCTATATTTTCTCAAGATAACTTTTGATGCATTAAGGGGATACATTATTCCCCACCCACACTTAATTAGTCAAATGAATCCCTCAAATTAAAGGAGTGAAACATAATCATCATAAACATCTATATTGGAAACTATTATACATAGTGTTGATACATTCCCCAATCTATAAACACAATCATAAAATTTTTTGAGTAGTTTATTGAATGGTATTAAAATATTATATACACAATCAGACTAATGATAAATCATCCAGAGAAATAATAATTATGTTATCTTTAAAACATATTCTGAATGGGGAATATGAAAAATATGATTTTTTGTTATTGATGAATATAAATACAATAAAAATTAAATTACATCAATCTTGAAGAAAATATCCTCTTCCAGTTACGTGATCATAAATAAATTATAAATTTTATATAATATTAAGAATAAAAATCTATAAAAATATAAATTTAAAATTACAAAGGAATATTAAAATAAATATGTGATCATGACTTCAGTTTATTTCTTACATGCAATATAAGAAAAAAATATTCCTTTCACACTATTGTAAAAAATTAAAAGTGCCTCATTTAGAAAATTAAAAGAAGCATCATTTCAATTTTTTTTATAAACTATGAACTGTGTAAAAATTTCAATAAATAATCATTTTATGAATTTTATAAAAATATTCATATATTTTAGAAAAAAGGATATTAATGAAAATATATTTTCAACCAAAAAGAGATAAAAACTTTGGTTTTATTTAAACAAATTATGAATAATTTTTGTTAAAAATATAGGAAAATGGAAATATAAAATTAAATGATCGTGAATTACCATATTAGATTATAATTAAAGAGTTTATTGTGACATGGATCATAATATTTTATCGTTGGTAACATAATCATAAACATTGCTGGTAAACAATGATATTGTAAAATAAACTCTTACCGCTTAGGTATCTTTGGAATCATAGAGACCATTAAATAAAATAAAAAATATATATTTTGAATGAATAAATATTAATGATATAATATATAAAACTGTTATTATATAAACCATATAAAATAAATAAGTAGTGATTATGAAATATTTCTCTCATAATTTAAAGTGAGATGAGAAACTGTTACATCTATTTGATTTCCTTCTTATCAGTTCGACCAAATTATATAATAAATATATATTTATTATAAATATATTAGTGAACCATAATAAAATATTTCCTACCATATTTGATTTCATTATATTATATTGTGACTTGTTTGGTAATAATTATTCTTTAAATTCACTCCCTTAGGTGATAATTGTTTAATTTTTCTTGTATGTTTTTTTCATTAATTTTGATCCTTTAACATTTAACATTGTTAAATAATAACCAAAATTTTAACCACAATATAAATTTCATATATAATCATTATATTATTATTTATGATAGTACATAAAATTTAGATTTGGAAATACAAGTTACACCATTCATAATGATGATAAGACATACATATGCATTAAGGTTGTTTCAATTTTCCCAAAAGACAGAAATTAAAATGGATAAAAAATTTCAACCTTAAATAACCATTATTATTGTAACGCACCGACCCCAGAAGCCCAGAGTCAGTAAATTATTATATATCATTGTCTTGATTACAAAAGATCAAAAATTGAAAGACTGATTAGTTTAGTATCCTTGGAAATTCTAGATACATTCGTAAGTAATACATTAAATTATAAAATGAAAAACTACAAAAAATTGTCTTCATATACCACAATAATATCCCCTCATACTATCCCCACATATTAGTAAAAATATACTTCTTCACATCCTGGAAAAAATAAAACATAGAAATGGGTGAGCTCAGATGCTCAGATTGTATAAAAATATTGCAGAAACATTAATAAATAAGAATAAACATTTAAGGCAATGTATAACTAAAACAAAAGCATTTTAAACATGAAATTAATGAGAATATGGAAAAGATAAAATCAGATAATTCCATTTACTTATTCACATGGATATTCTAGTAGTAGAATAATCACATGCAATATCAATAGCCACATTTATAATGATGGAATGCCTAATTCCAGACATTCATAACCACACAGTCAAGGCCTTGTTCCAAGACAAAAAATATGATTTTGTCAAGGCCTTGTGCCAAGACACTAGTTTGTGTCATGATACCTACCGATGCATCGAAAGGCTATAGTGGGCTCCACCCATCACTTACTATATCCAATGAATTCATCATATGAAAAGCATTAAACCTGACATAAACATTCGTATTAAAACTAGAATACGATATGTCAATACATTATACTTAAACCATTAATGGGGTAAAAATAACACATCCACAATCAAAAAAATTACAAAAACTTCAATAAAATATGGATGTTTTGTAACATAATAAATCCACTTCAAATAATCTTAAAATCCATCAAAGGATGTTGACATAAATGAAAATGATCAGTAAAATGGTTTGAGAGAAATACCCTTTTTCATGAAATCATTTAAAATTATCATAATTTAAAAAGTAATTCATTTATAATATAATATTTAAGCAATGTATCTCATTCCACTTTGAAAATTCTAAAAAAAATTTCATTTCAAAACATTCATGTCCATATAAATAAATACTTAAAATCATTTTGAAGTCATGGACATTAATTAAAAAGGTTTAGAGTGATAAATATTTAAAACTTTTAATATGATGATCTAGTTAAATATACCCTCCCATAAAACCTTAAATGATTAATTTTGATAACATTTTTATGAAATATGGGTATTGATGATAAGTATGTCCCAGTAAATACTTACACATAAACAATCTCAGATAATAATGAGATTGAGGAAATAAACCATACCTTATACTTTTCCTTGGTCGATGGTAGGTTAACCTCAATTATAATATTTAAATCATTGTTAGTAAATTATACAAGAAATGATATATATAAATATTATATCATATACAATCATTTAATATGTCGTTGTTAATAATATTTTATTATTATCATCGTTACAGGTGTTAACTGATTCATTCTTCTTTATGTGATTGGTTACGTAAGGCATGTTTGTTATGAATAGGATATATTTGATTTATATACAGAATGATATTATTTCATTAAACAATATTTTTAACCATCATGTAAAAATTACTCTTTAATGGATATGATGAGGAATGAATCTCATCGCGTTCGTGGAGACGATAATCCGTATGTACGCAAGAGCTAAAATATAATTCATTTGATATTAAAATAATATATAATTCGATGGAATATTATATATACAGAATCATTATTATGTTATATCAATTATTTACATCAATTAAACATCATTATTATACTCATCTATTAATGTATTCAATAACAATTACACCACAACGTGGATACTGTAAGCCATACGTACACACGTTTGGTGACATGTCATTCAAAGGTTCGATAGAATAATGAATATGGTTAGAACTTATTTAAAATAACATCATAGTATATAGAAGATACTGGATTTATTTTTTTATAATGGAAACAACAAAGAAAGAGGAAATGAAAGAAGAATGGAACTTCAAAGAGGTGATGAAATATTTACCTCTTCTTTGTGTTCTTCCTTTTGTTTTGATCGGAAGGGATTCACAGGTTGGATTTATGACTAAAGTAAGGCCTCTAGGATGAAGGTAAGATATTTTAGAGGATATTTGGTCAGGGTTTTTCTGAAACAAATGAATTTTAAGGTGTTAATTAGAGTGAATGGGGAGTTCTCTTTTATAAGAGGGGTGAGGGGCACCTTAGGAAAAGCTAGAAATATTATTTTATAATAAAATAATTTTCGGTTTCTAATGGATCCAAAATAAATTATCTAAAGGATAAGGTGAGTATTGATCTAAATCCACTCAACCAATAGGTTTTAGACTGGTTTGGGTCACTATATTAACCTTATCATTTAGATTTTTCTAATAGTTAAATAGTTTGACATTTACCCTGTATCTTTGTATTTTTATATTATATGGTTAATAAACTTACAATAAACTTCCAATAGAACCCAAAGTGGTTAATTAATGATAAAAATATAATTATAAAATAATTTAGTAGGAACCTTATATTTTTAAGAATAGAATATCAATTAATAATATAACATTTTATTTATAAACTCTTTTATGTCAATTTTGACACTATTTTGTATTTTGTTTTCTGTAAATTCATAAGAGAATTATTACTTAGAAAAAAATCCTCTAACCAACCCTAATATGTCATATAAACCTATAAAATAAGTTTAATTCATAACAAGTATAATATTACACTTATTTGGATATTTATAATATCAATTATTTTGATATTTCATTAATTAGGTAATTACTGCAGCTTCATTGTATCAAAAATAAAATAAATTATGTAGTTTCTAAAAATAATAAATTAAATAAAATTATGTAGGAAATATTTTTACCTTTATAATGAATATTTATAATAGAATATATCTTATGTATAACCCAATATTAAAAAAATTTATTTATTAATCATTGATTTTAACTCTTTTAACTCTTCTTTGAAATAAATAATAATAAATGTTCTATTCTAATCTAAGTGGATGTAAATGATCATATTTTATTCCCAATGCTGTTTTTGGATGAGATACACATATCCAATAGAATTATTACATGTGTTAGGGTAAAAATAATTTCATTTTTACCTTTAATTACCATATTTTAATCATGGTAAATAAAAGTAAAAAGTTACTATTCACTAAAAAATATTTTCATCTTATTGAACCAAATTTTACTTACTGATATCAACTGTGTATCTCATATTTTTGAAATTTAACTCACAGAAGTGGTAAAATTATGTTTTATGCAAATTTTTAAAAGCTCCTAGGTGGTGGGTAAAAGACGGTAAAAAAGTTCATTAAAATTTTATATATCTAAAATTAATATTAAACGACTCCAATGAATTACACTGAACATATATAAGTATTATGGATCTATTTTGAAAAAAAAAATTAAATACAATAGATAATTATTTTAAAAATAGGTCCTTTGTAACCAATAACTCAGTGTTTTCACTATTCATAAAAAATTAAAGTTTTCAGAAAAATTCCAAATATTCACTCCAGGAATTATGATATTCTAAATTAAAAAATTAAGTCCATTTTGAAAGATAAAATTTATAAAAATTCAAAAATTGGGTATTACTATTCATAACGGTTAGTTTTATTGGTTGAATTGTGTTAGAACTCAAAGTTTCATAGAACACACACTATTTTATAATTCAAAGAGAAGCGTACCATGGATGTTTGGTGTGTTACATTCTCCCCTCTTTCAAATAATTTTTTCCTCAAATGTTCTAAAATATTACTGCATAAAAAGACTAGGGTTTTTTTCATCATAAGTTCCTCAGGTTCCCACGATGCCTCTTCTAACTTATGGTTTTCCCATATAAATTTTACCAGATGAGTAATCCAGTTTCTCATCACTAGTTCTCTTATATCATGAATCCTGATGGGCTCTTCACAATAAGACAAATTGTGTTCCAGTTTTAATTACTCATATGTGAGGACATGAATTAGTCTAGGCATTTATTTTATCAATTGTGATATGTGTAACACATCATGATTTCTGGTGAGACTTGGCTGCATTTCCAAACGGAAATATACAATCCCAATTCGTTCTAGGATTTCGAAAGGTCCAATGTACCTGGGACTCAATTTACCCTTCATACTGAAATGTATAACACTCTTCCATGGATATACCTTCAAGAAAACATGACCACCTACCTAAAATTCGAAATCCTTCCTCCGGTTATCGACATAGCTCTTCTACCTACTTTGAGGTGCTTTGATGTTGGTTTGGATTACATTCATCTTTTCCATTGTTTCCTCAACATGTTCTGAGCATATGAATTTTCTTTCACCAACATCATCCCAACAGGTTAGTGTGCGACATCTCTTTCTGTATAACGCATCATATGGATGCATTGGAATAATTGAATGGAATCTATTGTTATTGGAAAATTCTACCAGAGGTAAATATTGACCCCACATACCTTTAAAGTCAAGTGATCTTGAACACAACATGTCATAATAAGGTTTGAATAGTTCGATCTAATTGTCCATATGTTTGAGGGTGGTAGGCAGTGCTCAAACAAAGTTCAGTATCCAAGGCCTTATGAAGATTTATCCGGAATCTTGATGTGAAATGGGGATCACGATTCGAAACAATCAACATGGGTACTCCATTAAGTCTCACAACATTATTAATATATAGTATTGCTAGACGTTCAAGTGGTAGATCTTCTCTTATAGCAAGAAAATGTTCTGACTTGGTATGATGATCAACAATGTCCCATATTACATAGTTCTTTCTAAGAGTCCTTGGTAGTCCCATGAAAAATTCCATCATAATATTATCCCATTTACACTCAGGTATGGGAAGAGGCTGTATGAATCCTCCATGTTGTTGACTTCCAACAGTCACTTGTTGACAAACCATACATCTTGACACAAAATCAGTAATTTCCCTCCTTATGTTGTCCCAAAAATAATGTTCCTTCAAATCTCTATATATATTAGTGGTACCAGGGTGTATAGAGAAATCGGAACTATGAGCATCATCCCACAATTCTCTTTTTAGATCAGGTATATCGGGAACACAAAGTCTCTTCCCAAATTTCAAAATTCCATCTTCATATACAAAGTCACTCTATCTCCAATCATTCACAGCTTTAATCTTGTTTTTAAACTCTTTATCATCTATTTGAGAAATCTTTATCTTTTCTAGTAAAGATGGCTTGGAAACCATTTGAAAAAGTATTAACGTTTCAGAATCCATGGTTATTCACATATCCATCATTATTAGATCCATGAAAATAAGATCCATTTCACCTCTCATATTGTTCAATACTTCATGATCTTTTATTCTCAAAGAATCTTCCACCATATTTTCCTTCCTCGAGTGGTACTATATCGTGAAATCATAATCTTTGAGTGTTCAAGCCATCTCCTTTTCCTCATGACTAGTTCCTTCTATGAGAAAATATACTTAAAACTCTTATGATCGGTATATATCTCACAATTTTCACCACAGAGATAATTCCTTTATATCATCAAAGGAATGATTACAGCTGCTAGATCAAGATCATGAGTAGGATAGTTTTTCTCAAGAATTTTAAACTGTCTTGATGTATATGCAATAACCGTACCATTCTGCATAAGGAAAGAAGAAATTACTTTCTTTCAGACATCACTATAAATAAAAAACCCATCATTTCCAGATGGCAGATTCAATATAAAATCATTGAGTAATCATCTCTTCAGTTCTTTGTAATATTCTTCACACTTTTTTGTTCAAACAAATTTAACCCCCCTACGTGTGAGCTTCATTAACGGGTTATCCAATCAGGAAAAAATATAGATTAAATGTCGATAGTAACCTACTAAACCAATATAACTGTGTACCTCAGTTATACTTGTTGGTGCTGGCCATTCGTGGATTTCTCTTGTCTGAAAAAGATTAATGGAGATTCCATCCCTAGAGAAAATATATCCAAGAAAAGAAATCTCTTGAAGCTAGAATTGACACTTTATAAACATACCTTATAATTCATTTCTTCTGAGGGTTTTCAGAATGGTGCGCAAGTGATTTTCGTGATCTTTATAGCTTTTGGATTATACCAAGATATCATTAATAAATACAACTATGAATTCATCACAATATTCCTTGAAAATAGTATTTCATTATATCCATGAAATCATAAGGTGCATTATTCATCCCAAAAGGCATTAATATAAACTCATAATGCCTGTACATGGTTTGAAATGTTGTTTTCAAAATATATTCCTTCTTCACACACAACTGATGATATCCAAATCGAAGTTCAATCTTTGAAATGTATTGTGCTCCATGAAGTTGGTCGAATAAATCATCAATGTGTGGTAGGGGATAATTGATCTATATTTTTATAGCATTGTTCTCACTATATTCAGTGAACAACCTCATAGATCCATCTTTCTTTTTAAAAAAATGGATAGGGTCTTCCCATGGAGAAACACTAGGGAGAATAAATCCATTAATACTCAATTCCCCTAGTTGTTTCTTGGTTCCACTAATTCCCTAGTGTCCATTCTATAAGGGGTCTTTAATATGGGCCTTGAACCCAGAATTAGGTTCATGGATAACTCAATTTCTCATTCTAGAGGATTTCCATGTAAATCCTCTGGAAAAACATCAACATATTCTTGCACAAAAGGTACATCCTCTATTAGAACATTCCTTTCCTCACCCACAATTATTTCATTCTCTTCCTCCCCAAAAATTTAATTTAGTTGAGCTACTGAGGGTGGATCTAGATAAGAATTAGGTGGTGATGTTTCTACTATAATCATAATTTACACCTTATCATCATCAAAAATTGCAACCTCCTTCTTCTTACAATAAATTTTCACATCATGGTCTGAAATCCAATCCATATTAAGGATTATATCAAGTTAAACCATGGGTATGATGATGAGATCAGTAGATAAATAACGTTTATGTGCCATAATGGTATCTGATTCACAAAAATTTGTTGCAATGATTCTTCCCTTATGAGTTTTGACTAACAACTCCCTTGTTAAATCAAATTGGAAATATCTAATTCTTATAGAAAACTGGGAAGATATGAAATAATGTGATGATCCAAAATCAAATAAAGCATTGGATAAACATGAGGAAACCATTAAATTACCTGCCACCACATCTTTAGAAGATTCAACCTCCATAGTAGTGATAACATAAGCTTGGACTTGATCCCTTGGCCTTTTCTATGGCATGTTTCTCTAACTCTTAGGAAATTCATTTGCATAATGTCCTATCTCCCTGCAATTGTAGCATTAAACATCGGTAGCTTCTTTCTTCCCCTTGCAATCACGAGCTTGGGTACCTTTTTCACCACACTTGAAACATACTCATATTCCCTTCAAGAATGTACTAGGGTGTTTCTTCCCACATTTAATAAAGGAAGTATATTCATCATTTCCCTTCTTCCCTTATTTCTATTTCTAGAGTGATCAACAGATCTGTTGTTCTCTTGCTTTAATTTATAGTTGTTAGACATATAGAATTCCTTTTCTGTCTGGATAACACATGAGTCAATATCTTCGTATGATGAGAAGGATTGTGAGAATAATGATAGATTGCAAAATGGTTTTAACCCATCACAGAAACAATCAATATTATATATCAGGTTATGTATATAATCTGCAGTATGCCCTGCAATCCTTGTAATGTTAGCTTCAAACTTTGGGACATTATCATTCTCTTTTTTCCTCAAGCTCAGAAATTGTATTTCCATATCTGCTCGATGGTCATGATGAATGTATTTTTCTAAGACAATTAATTTAAAATACATCCATTACATACTTGATACTTCTTCATCTTCATTTATGTTTTGTATAAATGGCCACAATTGATTAGCATCTCCAGTGAGGTGATAAAATGACATGAAAAATTTACCCCTTCCACTACTCCCCATAGCCTGAAATAATTTCTCTAGGGAACTTATCCATTTCTCAGATACCAATGGATTTGTACACCCATTGAATGTTGATTGATTTTGCCTCATGAAGTGATCGTTCATTGATCCTCCATGTTGCAGATCAGGGTTATCCAAACGGGTAAGGCTATTATTCATAACCAGAGTGAGTTGTCCCAGTATGGTGATTAGCTGATCAACATCAGTTTCATCACTAGCTCCACTAAAGTAATCTTGAGTATGAGGTCAATCATTAAATGAAGTGAGTGCATTGATATGGTTTAAATTCCTTCTACTATGAGACATTTCTAAACAATGACATAAACTAGATTAGTTTATGAACCAAAATACATAATTCCGTACATGTAAACACTTAAAATAAATTGAACAGTTTATGGATATAATCCATAATCATAAATATGAATTCTTTTAGGAAGTATATATTCATAAACCATTCATAATGGTTTGAAAAGAAAATTAAAATTATCCTAAGCATATCTCTCGGGCGTGTCGTAACCAAGAGTGCAGCAAGGCCCGTTGTCATGCACTAGTTCCAGTTTTAGTCAATATCAAAGTGGTGTTTTCATGTTTTTAACCTATGTATATCTATCCTAGAGCCACCTATAACTTCTCATATCCAGACATGGATGTATTGGTTGGAAAACACCCAAAATCTCTACAATACCAAAATTTTAGGAAGTTCTTCTATACTAATCCTCAATGTCTATCTTAAGGCTATGTACTATAATCTGCGTTTATCTAAATCTAGATTCCATGGTTCGTAACAAACTTCCTCTGATACCAATTGTAATTCCCTGAACCTAGATTCCCAGAGTCAGTGCATTATTACATATCATTGACATGATCAAAAAAGATCTAGTCTCGAAATACTGATTAGTTTAGAAGCCTGGAAAACACTAGATAAATTCATAAGTCTTATTTTATATTGTAAAATGAAAAACTACAACAACATTGTCTCCATTGACCTCACTGAAATCCCTAAAGACAATCCCTACAGGTCAGTCATAATATACTTCTTCACATCCTGGAAAAAATAAAACAGAGAATGGGGTGAGCTCAGATGCTCAGTAAAGATAACAATATAGAAGAAACATTCAAAAATAAGCATAAATTTTAAGGCAATGTATAACTAAAACAAAATCCTTTTAAATTTGAACTTCATCCTAATATGGAAATGATAAAATCAAATAATTCCATTTACTTATTCACATAGACATTATACTAGTCGAATAATCACATGCAATATCAATAGCTACATTCAGATTGATGGAAAGCATAATGCTAGACTTTAATAACAACATAGTCAAGGCCTTGTGCCAGGAATACAAATAAGATTTTTTCAAGGCCTTATTCCAAAACACTAGTTTGTATCATTATAACTATCGATGCATCAAGGAGCTATAGAGGGATCCACCCGTCACTTACTAAGTTCAATGAATTACTCATATGAAAAGGTTTAATCATAACATAAACAATTTTATTAAAACTATATTACAGAATGCCAGTAATTTATCCATAAACCATGAATGGTGTAAAAATAACTCATCCATAGTAAAACATATCACAAAACATCTAATACAATATAGAAGTTTTTTATCATAATAAATCAACATCAAATAAGCTTAAAATCCATCAAATGATGTTGACATAGATGAAAATGATCAGTAAAATTCTTTGAGATAAATACCCCTTTTTCATGAAATCGTATAAAATTCTCATAATTTATAACGGAAGTCATTTAAAATATATTTTTGAATCAATGTGTCCCATTCCCCTTTGAAACTTTTGAAAAGTATTTTCATTTCAAAACATTAATGTCCATAAAAATAATTCGTTAAAATAATTATGAAATCACGGAAATTAATTAAAAAGGTTTGGAAATATAAGTCTTTAAAATATTTAAAATGATGATATAATAAAATAGACCATCCCATAAAACCTTAAAATATTAATTTTGAAAACATTTTTTTTAAATATGGGTATTGATGATAAGTATGTCCTAGTAAATACATACACATAAACAATCTCAGATAATAATGAGATTGAGGAAATAACCCTTACCGTGTACTTTTCCTTAGTTGAGGGTAGGTTAAAATCATATATAATAGTTAAATGATTTTTATTAAATTATACGAGAATCATATACATAAATATTATATCATATATGATATTTTAATATTTCTTTGTTAATAATATTTTAGTATTATCGTCATTTCGGGTGTTAACTGGTTCATTCTCCTTTATATGATTGGTTACATAAGCCATGTTTGTTATGAATAGGATATATTTGATTTATACATATAATGATATTATGTCTTTAAACATTATTTTTAACCATCAAGGGTAAATAAGTCTATAATAGATATGATGGGGAATTAATCTCATCGTGTTCATGGAGACAGTAATCTATACGTAAGCACGAGCGACAATTTCATACTTTCGATATTAAAATAACATATAATTGGATGGTATATTATATATACAGAATCATTATCATGTTATATTTATTATTTAAATCAATAAAATATCATTATTATACCCATCCATATAATAATGTATTGAATAACAATTACACCACGAAGTGGAGACGGTAAGTCGTATGTACGCACGTATGATGACATGTCATTCAAAGGATTGATAGAATAATGAATATGGTTGTACATTATTTATAATAACATCAAAATATATAAAATATACTGGAGTTATTATTTTATAATGGAAACAACAAATAAAGAGGATGCGGAAGAAGAAAATAACTTAAAAGAGGTGATGAAATATTTGTCTCTTCTTTGTGTTCTTCCTTTTGATTTGATCAAAATGGCTCCTTAGGATGTCTTTCTGACTAATGGGAGGCCTCTAGGATGAATTTAGGACATTTGAGATGATACTTTTGTAGTGTTTTTCCAAGCCAAATGGCTTTGAAGTTGTGAATTATAGTGAAGGGGGAGTGCCCTCTTATAAGAGGGGTGAGGGGCACCTTAAGAAAAGTTAGAAATATTATTTTATAATAAATTCATTTTTGGTTCATAATTTCTCAAAAAATTATTATTTAAAGGATAATGTGGGGTTGGTTCGGAAACCACTCAACCAATAGGTTTTAGATAGGTTTGGGAAACTATATTAACCATATCTTTTAGATTTAACTCTTAGGTAAATAGTTTGACATTTACCATGTCTCTTGGTATTTTTATATTATAAGGTTAAAAAACATACTACATACTCCAAAAATAACCCCAAGTGGTTCATTAATGATACAAATATCATTATATATGTATTTTTCTGAACCCTTGAGTTTTAGGAATATAATATCAATAAATAATATAATATTTGATTCTAAAACTCTTTTATGTCAATTTTGACACCATTTGGAATTTAGTTTTTTCTAAATTCATAACAGCATTATTAATTTGAAAAAAAATTCATCTAACCAACCCTAATATGTCATATTAACCTACACAAATTGTGTAATTAATAAAAAGTCTCAAATTACATATAATTTGTTATTTATAATATCAATTATTTTAATATTTCATTAATTAGGTAATTACTCCATCATCATTGTGTCATAAATAAATTAAATTATGTAATGTCTAAAAATTATCAATAAAATACCATTATGTAGAAAATATTTCTATCTATCCAATAAATATTAATAATAGAATTTATCTTATGTATAACCCTATATTAAAAATGTTTTAGTTCTTAAACATTGATTTTAACTCTTTTAACTCTTCTTTGAATTAAATAATAAAAATGTTCTATTTTAATCCAAGAATACCTAAATGATCATATTTTTTTACTAAGATTGTTTTTGGTCAAGATACACTTATTCAATAGAATTAGGTCATGTGTTAGAGTAAATCTAATATCATTTTTACCTTTAATTAACCTATTTACTTTTAACTGTGGTAAATAAAAGAAAACATATACTATTCACCAAAAAATTATTTTCATCTCACTACACCAGATTTTACATACTAATATCAACCATGTGTCTCAAATTTTTAAAATTCAACTCAATGAAGCAGTAAAATTATGTTTAATGCAAATTTGAAAAAGCTCCTAGGAGGTGGGTAAAAGACAATAAAAAGTTCAATAAATATAAATATATATAAAATCAATATAAAATGGCTCCAATGAATTACATTGTACATATATTGGTATTATATATCAATTTTTACATAAAATAAATATAAATAAAATAAAAAATTATTTAAATTAAAAGTCTGTTTTAACCAATAACACTGTGTTTTTCAATATTCATCAGAAATTGGATGTTTTCAGAAAAAAACCAAAAATTCATCCTAGGATAATTTCGATATTTTGAATTCAAAATATGAATTCCATTTTGAAAAATATAATATATATACCTTAAAAAGTGGGTACTACTATTCATAAAGGATAGTTTGATTGGTTGTAGTGTGTTAGAACTCAATGTTACGTACAACAAACGTTATTGTATTATTCAAAGAGATGTGTACCGTGGAAGCTTGGGATGTTACAATTATATCATATTCTTCAATTATATTTATTAAATAAATCTATATTACCATCCATATAAAAATTAAATTAGAATCATTTCACATAACTTTCTGGATGTGGTAGTCCACACATATAGATGAGCAACATTATTTTATTAAAATATTAGAAGGTAAAAATTTATTTGTTATATTATAACTATATAAGTATTTTATTGATATAAATATAATATACATAATTTAAATACATAATTATACGTAGTTTTGAGAGGTAGGGATGGTAAAAAATGTTCATTGGTTCGCAAGGTGGCAGTCCACCATACACACGATTGACAGTTTTGTTTCCCATTAGATAGAAGAGTTGATGAATATATTTTATCCCATTAAAATAATAACATTTAAGTATATATGATTTATTTTTTTATTTTTTTATATTATTTGGAAAATATTTTTAGGATTCAGAAGAATAATTGTAAAAAAATGAATGGTTAATAACATTACCACTTCTTCAGAAAACATATTTAGGTTTATACATAAAGACATACAAGATTGGAATTTTGATAAAACCAAGGGATCTATTATTTTGGGAGGGGTGTACGAAATTTATTTTGGTAGGTATTTTTTAAACCAATTTTCTTTATGAGTGTGATGTGGAGGGGATATGATGTGACATTATATAAGTCGGGGAGAGGAGACACCTGAAATTTTTTAAATGAAAAAGGGATACCCATGTTTTTTACATGCGAAATGGCACAAATAAAGACTTAATATAAAAAATTGGTGATATAAGGTCAATATAATTCCAAATATCATTAATTTTATAGGTTTATATGTCATTTTAACCAATATTATTCATTTTACCTCCTGGTAACCAATTTTAACCTTAACCGTAACCGTTAATTTTTAGTATATTTAATATTAATTATAAAAAAGAAGAAGTTGAACATATCATATAATTTTTATTATTATGATTGAAAATATTAAATCTATTTTTAAAAATTTAATCCACAAAGTTTCATAATTTTAATTTAACATTAAACCCAAAGAAGTGGTGAAAAATAATATTTCCAAATAGACCATTTTGATTAGTTTAAAACATTTTAGCATCGAAATTCATCATTAATTTGATAAAATGTACAAAATAGTATTTATTAAAATATAATTGATGTATTTTTCATTTTAAAACAATTTTAAATAAAAAATTTACATTTAAATTCATTAAATGAAAAGGTATTTTTAAATTAAAAACATGTATTTTTCATTATCCATCAAAAAATAGTCTCTTTAGGAAATTCATAAAAATTAATGCAATGATAATTTTAAAAATATGATATCAAAATTAATGTTTATTTTTTCAAATACTTTTTCTAAAACTGTAAACTATTAATTATATTTTTTTCTCTCATTGAGAAGAAAAAAAATTCACTAGAAAATTTATTTTCTTCATCTAAATCATATATAAATATTGTTAAAATAAGTTTATTCATATTTATAAATATTATTTTAGCATCAAGTTTATAATGGTATCATTTAAAAAAAATATTTATATCGAGTTTTGTTTAACCATAAGTTTTTGTGTATCACAAGTTATCAAAGAGCTCATGTTTATTAAAAATAGTTTATATTTGGTATTGCCATGGTTTGTTACCTTATTTATATGTAATATAATATTATTGGTGTGGTTATTTTATTCTATTATTCAAATTACTTATTATTCTAGGGTTTTTCTTATATAACCCAATTACACATTTAAAATTTTAGAACGGAGGTATAATGTACCTTGTACTACTTAATTATCAAAATTCACGTTTATATTCGTGTTTTAAAATGATTTCCACCACTATATGAATTTAAGTGGATTGAGAGGTTTACAATTAGTATTTTCTCTTTTTTTAGGGGATACATTTTCTTAATTTCCAAACACATTAAATTTTAATCATTGAAAAATATTCTGATTGATTTTATTGATTTTATTATTTACCCCAAATCAAAAGTCAAGATATTGGTGGAAAATACTTCCACACTTGAAACAATGTACTATTCCATTGATACATTACCTTCAATGGTTCTTCACATATTTTTTATAAATAAGAAGTTAAATTTTATTTCCTTCATCATCACTATCACACGAGGATCTATTAAAATCCAAACATTTATTCTATGATGTGTAAATATGTTTTTAATGACTCAAATTCTTAGTCATAAATGAAGATATTTAAGTAAGAGAAACTAAAATAATTTCAACACCAAAATCTATCCCAATTCGTTAAATTTTAAAATAATCTCCTATTATTTTGTTAAACTTATTGTTAACATGACTTTTCCTTGATTTAATAATTATATTCATAATGGAATGTTAAGGATATTAATATTTAATTCTATGATCTTATAAAAATGAATGATATTTAATTAAATTGATATAATAATAAATGGATTATGTTCCCAAAGTTATGAATTTATAGTTCTTAATCATGATTATTAATTATCTATTTTTTATTAGGTTCCCAAAACTAAATACATTCAAATTCCTAAAAATATTTATAATGATTATATGAATCAACAAAGAAATTTCCCCATAGGGTGTTAAAATAAATGCGAATTTGAGCCTCTTTATCATTAATAAAGTGACTATTGAGTTAATAAAAACAATTATTTTTTAGGGTTATTACCCCCATGATCAAAAATTATATAGAAACCATTGAATAGTATTATCTAGAGCATGATTTCACATCTCATAAAACCATGCAATCATTATTTAACTAAAAACTCATTATGTTATCCAAAAATAGTAATTCTCCCAATAGTTTTCAATAATTTTATATAATCGTAGTCTATCATGACCCATTCCACTAGGGCTCGAGAAAAAACCATCTTATTCCTACCTCTAGTATGTTAGGGGTAGTAAAATAGAACCACGTAGGCATATCCCATACACGAGAGACATTATCCTAATTTGTTTATGAACACACATAAATATCAAAGTACATAATATTTATAAGGGAAATAAAATAAAAAATACTTCGTTGATATAGATATATATATATAATCCAATAATCATAGTACACCAACAAACTACGGAACAAAATAATGGGGCTAATACAAGACAAAAAAACCCTATAGAGTCAATCATTAACAAAATGTGATGACTAATTTCAAATGAAACCACCCAATAAACACATATGTATGTCTAGATAAAACTATGTTCCACCATCTCTCTATCTACCTAGGACACTATCAACTGGTTCTCTCTCTACATATGATACAAAACGTATGGGAATTTCCCATGGGTGAGTATAATAGTACCTAGTAGGACACCCAATAAACACTAATCACATAGAATCAAGAATATTAATCTCATAAATAGAATATATAAATCAAATTAAAACCCCAGATATACATAGAAATAACCTCACATCTCATAGAGGTCACAACCAAACTGTAATCCATTGGATTATTCTTGATGAAATTTTATTTCAAGGACAACGCACTAAATGATCCATGATATATCCACAGACACTCATCCAAGAGGTCATGACTATTGGTACTCTCCCATGAAAATTCATTTTTCTTTGAATACCCTGATACTTAGATTGGGGATCATACTTGTGACCACTTGAGGAGATAAAAAACCCAATTAGTTTCATCCCTCTATATAAGGGAATATATGAAAACAATATAATGTTCCCTTTTGAAATATTTACCTTTACTTATGATAAATTTCTCAAAACAGAGTTCAAAATAATTCCACAATCCCTACCAAGGGTAAAAGGTTGAATGATAGAGAATCACACTTCATTCTCATTAATGTATACCAAAAACTCTATTTGAGACTCATCATCCATATGGTATCATAATCATGATATGTTATGCAATTATTAACTTATCCTCTAAGGAATATAATAAGAGAACACACATAGTTGATATTGTTCCAATACTGATGAAACGAAGGGCACCAAACACCCAAAAAATGGGGTACACAATATGTAATAGGGTTACATTGAAATTTTAGCCAACCCCTGTCCTTCCAGTGTGCTGTTTCCACACACAACATATAAATATCAATATAAAATACATATAATAATTTATACAAAGCATGTAGAGTTTATCTAAAACCTTTTATGTGCCATGTGTCAATTCCTATGTACTCCTAGATTACTAGTGTACCACCTAGTGTAGCTGGTTCTGTAACTACCTTTACTCCCTAGGTTACACATCGAGCTATCTGGGAAGGTCACAAAGTAATTGGTAGGGACCACATGAACATTCTTCCTTATATTCACCACAAAAACCCTTGCACCCCATAGAGGGTCTGACATGGAATATAGTTCAATATCACACACCATGTATCCAATAAATTTCCATAACCCATAGGTTCATCACCAAACTATCCCCACCATGATTCTAAATAATAACCATAGACATTGAATTGATAGTTTAATTACATCATCGATCACTGAGATCCATAATCGAATTAGGTCAAGAAAACACCACTATTGGGCCAAAATATCTCTAACACACATCCAACTATGAAGAAGGGATACATGGTCTTATTTATTATACCTATGATCATCCTCTATTGTTTTCTCACCTCAATGAAACATGATATAAACAATATTCTTCATATTGATCTATCATGCTAATTGTTTTTCAATTATAATATACATGGTATTGATTAAGATGTTATCCAAAAAAATTCAGTAATAAAAATGTGATGCAATAGGGGATAAATAAATAAAAAAAACTCAAGGAATGATACATGAGTTTTTTACATTGTAATCAATAAATTTTTGAAGAATTAGAAAAAAAATGAAGTAATAAATAATGAAAAATAATTAAATATTAAATAAATCTATAATCGATGTATGAAATGAATTTTTATTTGAGGGGTGGATCCGAATTTTACAGGGATAAAATAAAATGATTGAAGAAAACTAAGGAAATGTCATTCATAGATTTGGTATTGATAAATTATGATGAATTATTCAATGTTTTGTCCACATGATAGATCTATGAACATTGATTTCATAATGATCCTTGAACATGATCTGTTCTGATGATTTTCGCCAAGAAATATCTCTTCCAATAGTCCACCAGACCAATAAGGTTATGTATCAAACCGTTATATCTCATCATAATAATATATTTATATAGGAAAATATGTTCATATTGAATATAAAAAAATATAAAATATTATTTATTTATTTTATTATTTACCCCCATGAAATATTTAAACCAAACATCTGAAGTTGAAAAAATTATGTTTCTCTTAAGTTAAATCCCACAATCTAAATTCTAATCTACCATTTTATTTCTGATTTAATCTTACATTCAAGAGTAAATATAATTTTTAGGGAAAGTACATAGGTTTGATATTAATATTTTCAATATTTTTAATGTATAAATTATTAGCACTCTAGGCCTCAAAATATCATACTGTCTCAGTGCCTGTCTTTGAAAATAATTCATTTATTATTCTAATGTAATCAATGAATAAATAGGAGTCGTTACATTTTCCCAAACTTATGACTTTCTATCTAAAAAATTGAAAAATATCCTCAATGTATTAGGTTTCTAATCTAGTATTCGGGTCTCCCACTACCTGGTTCCCACCTAATGTTTCCAAAGCATCCACCAAACAATGACATATAAAATTGATCACATACAAATATTCCTCTCTTTCTAATCCTTGATCTCCACCAGGTACATCTAAAAGGTATCCCCAAACTCGATGTCCACATCACCCCGGTCAACAACATGTGATTTGTTATACATGTACCTCATCTATTTCGACACATGAAATAAATCATGTAAATGATCTAACTATGATGATATAGTTAAGGGGTACTCCACATCAATAATACCACACAATATCTAAAAAGTTCCATTGAATCTTGGATATAACAATCCCCCACCTCCAAATATTCACAATACATGCCATGATGAGACCCTTAAGAACACATTTTCTCCCTCCTCAAACCCTATAGGGATCTATCATAGGTATTCATAGGGCTTATGAAATATTTTTTCAGTCATCTTATTCTCATGAGTGATGACTATTCTTGGACCATGAGTGCTGACTATTCGAGATCAGTCCAACAATGTGATGAACTCTAAGGTCACACACAAATTTCCAATAATAGTTCTATACTGATGGTGGAATGGGAGTTGTGGTAGTAAAAAAAACTCCACCAAGGGTAGGATATCATCATAAAAATTGAAAAATCAAGAATTAAATCCCATAACTTTTCATCCATGACCAAAATGGTTAGTTCAATCTGGTCATCATTCTAGGGGTAAAACACCTTGCTCAAGTGAAACAGAGTCCCAAAGACGTACATTAATCATCTCCTCAATACCAATGTGATGGGAGTATTATATTCTGAAATAATAGGCAAGGATCTAAAAAGTGATGGATTATATCCTTCAAATACAAGAATCCTAATTTTTCAAATGGACTCTTATCTGAAATTTATAGTCAGTGGGATACATTCTTAGTCAGTCTACGAACACCCATATGGAATAATATCCCATTGATATATGTTTTAACTTTGTCACAATGTCTATGGATATACCATCCCACTTACACTCTATAACCTTAAGGTCTTGACAAAAACACACTAGACCATGGTGGTCAACATTCACCTCATGACAAGTGAGGCATTTACAGACATAATCTGTAATACATAACTTCATCACAACCACTAAAATTGATTTCTATGGTCCTGGTACATATTTTCAACATGTGGTTAGCCACTAAATAGGATATACTAAACACTCTCATCACCTACTCCTATAATTTCATTGGAAGCATTATCCATCATTGAAAACATGATCCCCACATTAATAAAATATATGAGGAGCATGTCCAATGGATATATGAGTAGGTAAAGTCTCATAGTTTGTATAGCAAGGGTGATATTACCATGGAAATTTTAAAAGATGTGTAATAACAACCATAAAATAATGATATAAAGAACTATCCTTGTCCACTACAGAAAAATACAACAAGGAAAACTACTTTGTCGCCTCAGAAAAAAACTAAGAACAAGATCGACTACATAGAGAATATTCCACCACGTTCCCCTTTCTTAGAGTATAGAAAATATCAAAGTCACATTACATGATGAAATCTATAAATTTCTTCTATATCATGTTATATTACTTATATGATAAGATATTCATGGGACAATTGGGATTAGAGTAGATTCTAAAACCCACACCCATAAGGTGTTGTGTTTAAATTTTTAGGACACAGACTACGACTCCTATATCATGATCATGGTTTTCATAGTTACTAACATGTAGTCTAAACAACCTATACCCATAGGAAATCATATTCTGCCTATACATAAATAAAAAACCAATTTTTGGTCCCTAAGGATCACATAACATGATGTACATGAACCCTCCACTAAAAATATCATGTTTGTGGGATCATCAATATCTATCCCAAATCCTAAAAACAATACTTTCACTACTCCATCCACATGAAAAGATATCTATTTCATGTCAAATATGTCATATGTGTTGATGTTTGGGATAAATTGGGTACAACCCTAAGATATATTCCTATATAACAAAGAAAACTTCATGCCTCATTAAAACTCTTGGGTTGCTCCTACGCTATCATAGCCTCAATGTTAACCACATCCTATGTCACTCCTACCCCATAGATTACATATCCCATGAGGTAGAATTACCAAATAACAAAGATCCACTTCCAGATATTCCTATAATGGTGGTTCTCTAAGAGTGTTTCTATGACTGTCCTTAACTATCTCACATGATCATCCTTGGACACTGAGTAAACTATGATATCATCAATGATGACCACTAAAAACATGGATAATAAAAGACAAAAATTATGATTCATTAATCCCGTGAAAACTTTTCATGGAAATTCATCAAATTAAAAGGCATCACCATGTACACATATTGACAATATTGACAATTCAATGCCATCTTCAGTATATTATTTCCCTTACTCACAACTTGATATAGCTTGATATGAGCTCAACCATCAAGGAAAATCATGCCCCTGTCCTCAAATAAAAGATGGTTTCTATCCTCATATGTGGGTACTTATTTATCATGGTCATCTGATTCATGTGATTGTAATATACATATAACCTCAATCTCATAAATACCTACCTGGAAAAAATATTGGGGATTCCCAAGGGGGAACTGTGTCTCACAAATCCTTTCCTGTGAATTTCCTCCAAAAAACCCCTCATCTGATGAACCTCTTCAAAAACCATATAATAAGATTGTGTAGATTTTGAGGTCATCTTGGGGGTGTCATTATGGAATTATATCTCTAGGAATGGAGGTAATCCTGGAATGTACATAGTAAATATATCCTCAAACTCCACCACCATAGTAGGGAACTAATATCTCGTAGAATCCATTTCTCCAAGAGTCATTATATCTAATGGGTTAGTAATAAATAGTACCCACATATTTATAATCTATACCTTCTCTAAATTTTTTTCCTTTTCTCCCAAAAAGGATAACCTCTTCCCATTACAACAAACTCACCACATCCTCTGCATAAAAAATTCAATCTGTGCATGAATAGTTAATAGCTAGTTGATACCTAAAATAACATCAAAAGGAATCATTTGTGATGAAAATAGATTAAATATGATGATATGACCTCCAAGAATCTATTCAATCTTTTGGAAGAAGTGTTATATTGATTTTTCACTTCCTTTCATAGTCTCTATGATTAATGATTGAGCCAAACTCTCAATTGAAATCTCAATGTCATAAAAAATAAAAGTGGAAAAAAAGGAAAAAGTCACACTTGTGTCAACGAGTGATTCATATAAGGTAGAAAATAAATATATCATACCTTATATCATCCCAAGAGACTCAGGTTAATAGAACTCCATGCCCTAAATTTTTCCTAATCCATAACCACTAGATCATTCAGGATAACACGGACCACCATGGGGAGATGTTTTCAATATGTCATACATAAAACCAAAACATTCCCTATAATTCCATATATTCCACATAAAATTCAAAGTGGAGATACTTGAATCTACATATTAAACAACATATTTGGTCTCTTGATCATATCTTAATCATTTATATGATGGGTTAGACAATCCCATAAAATATGACCTCAACCATCACATGAGATAAACCACATATCCTTCAACTGATGGAATCCATCCTGATATCCCTACACTAATAAAATTAGATCCTTGCATCATCTATTTAAGATTTGAACACACCCATATCCATATTAATCCTATCAATTGGATACCTCCATGGTATCTTCTCCTAGGTTCCCACTACCAGCACCCACTTTAGTTTCCTTATCTTCAAAAAACAACCATGTATTAAGGCCCAATCTAATAATATAGAAACAATTGGAATGAAATTATATATCCATGAATCCATGATATCTAATCATAAGCTCAACTAAAAGGTTCATTATTTGAATAAATAATCCACCACCAGATCCATAGAGCATCATGAGATATCATTAGACCATGAAAAATACTTCACCACAGTCATTATTACCTATTATATATGTAGAATATATTGGATGTGAATTGATCATACAATGGTTTCATAAAATATATCCCATGAAAGGCATTCAATTTATGACCAGAAGAGAGTTCTCTCATAGTGTGACTGATTCAAAAGACTCCATCATCGCCCAGTGGAGCCCTAATGAAATCTCACATTGAGGAAAACCATGTGATATTTAGGAATACATTAACGGTGAGAAACTCTATTGAATACCTCCATCCAATATTTTTCCACAAGGGGGTCTACCTCACCCTAAATCCTTGGAGGTTTCTACCTATAAAAATCATACAATGTAGTCATACGACGTGGATCCTCATCCATCACTGATATTAGTAAATGATTTAAAATGGTTGGTGGTATAAATTATAAACCATAGGGATGTACTATCTTCAGAAATGGGCCCTATACTGAAGCATCATCCATCGAATGGTCATCCCCGTGATCACACGATGTAATCCAAGTAGGTTTTCAATGTGGATGAATTGTAAAAAAGATTATTTGTAATAGTCAGAGAGTATATCTTTGGAGATGAGTTGTGAAATACATGGAAACCACAACCCATTCCTATTTGATTAATACACCAATGTTTTCCCTCCAATAGATTCCTACATGTGCCATGTCGAAAGGTTGATGATTAGTGTCCCGGTGTATGTAAACATCATTTGTGACACCATCACTAGATTCCCTGGTCTGAAATCTAAATTCTAAACCAATAACACTATTTTCATAAAAGCGGTAACAATCTCACTGAATCTGATCCTATGGTATAAATGAATCCACTGAAGGCACTATATAATGACCCAACCCTCTAGGTACGGATCTATAACTACCCAAATCCTACCTCTTCCATGCTATGGTCTGGTGACCATCATTGAGTAGGATTATCCCAAAAATGGTGGGAAAAAACATAATTTAACACATGCAAATATTTCCAAGACTATAAAATGACTAAATGTAAAAAAACAAAAATTAAATCATGTATACATTTATAATCCCATGATCAAAATATAAAAATAAAACATTTAAACTGATAAAGGTTATACATAAAATCAAAAACATAACTGAAGAGAGTACAACCACATAAAAAGGTGAGGACTACTATAAAATGATTCAATGATAAAATATCTCGGTCAATCTAGCTAAATCTATAATAAATCTACCACCAGACCTCCCAGGAAATTGTCAGCTGGGTTTTCATCATCATATGACATGCCATGTGTGGGAAAATCCCATAAATGGGTTATTATACAATATCCAGTAGAATACCATGAAAAAACTAAACACCTACCATCAATAATACGTATCAAATAAAAAGTATATAACAATAAATGAATACACCTAGATATACTTAAGAATGGAAATATGAATTCAGGATGTATCATCCAAACATCCAACCACAAGATTCTTCTGGATGTAATTCTTGTTTTGGTAGAACCCACTCCATGAGTTATTCTATCACCAAATACACTCATCCAAGAGGTCATAATAATTTTTCCCTATATATTAACACTCAATGGTATCTAATTTCCATGATACACAGATGAGGGATCACAGCCAATACTAATTAGGGAAACCGACAAACCAATCTGGATCTAACTTCTGGGTTGGGGTTCATATGCCAATGATATTAAAAACCCTACTAAAATTTCCTTCTAGATGGTGGATCGATAGGACGTGTGTGGAGGACATTCCCATTACGTAAAACCCACCTATGATATAACATGGAATGATAGAGGATCAAAATTTGGTGACTTAGAGGGTCATCAAAAATTATATCTGAGAATAGTCTTGTAGAAGGGATCAAAATACATAGATGTGGATGTAATTCAATGTTATACACTCAATGGGAAGGACCAATGTATCACAATCAACAGAAAATATTATAATATAGAAAAGAAATTAAGGGATCCAAATAGCCTCAAAATGGGGTACATGGAACGTACTTTGTGTACACAAAATGTCTAAAAATTAACTAGTTTTTCTTTGTGGTTCTCCACACAAGTAATGTAAATATTCATAAACACTTTTTGTAATAAACCATACAATGTGTCTAGACATCATCTGATACAATGATTTTTCATTCTATTCATGCCCGTGTACTCCTCGCCTGCCCCTGTATCACCTAGTGTGCCTCGACATATAACATCAAGTGCACGCCATGTGACATGATGAACTACCAAGGGAAGGTCACACAGTGTGTGGTATGAACCATACAAAATCTGACACTTATATTCACAATAGGAACCCAAGAACCACATAGAGGATCCAACATTGTGTGTAGTTTAGGATTACATTCCATGTAATGTGAAAAATCAATAAACTCCTGAGTTATTCCATATGTTATCACCTCCTCATTTATAATATCTAATCATGGATTTGAGATCGTCCATCCCATTATGCTGATGATCACTAATATCTAGGCCCTTATTTTCTAAAAAAGCACCACCCATGATAAAAAACAGTATCACCATTTAACATCAAAAATAGAATAATTGATCATTTTTCTAATATGATCTACTTATTGTCTCCCTCATTCATCTTTACATTTTGATCACACCCTTCATCAAAAAATTCACCATTAGTGTTGATATATTCTGCTAATTAATGGTTTTGTAGTGATCATATACATGGTTTCCATCAAACTACGAGCCAAATGAATTTCCCATGATGAACATGTGATGAAATGGTGGAATAAATCTATAATCGATAAACATAAGGAATGAACCTCAAACATTTTTCATTCTCCCTTGATCTTTTTTCTATGAATAAAATGAATAAGGAGGGAATAATCAATTAATAATAAATTAGCCATAAATAAATCTACTATCGATACACAAATAAATAATTTTTCAATGGATTGATCCATGTTTGAATGGGATAAATTAAATTGGTTTAATTCACACAAATGAAACACCCTAACTAATGTTTGGATTGATCACTATTGATGAAAAGTCATTTATTATCATCATTTGCCAGATCAGTGATCTCGGATGGCACAATGATGTCCAATCTACATCGGATTCAATATGATGTCATTCTATCTGAATAATCTATTCCATTGGCCCTATAAATATCCTTTGTTATGAATAAAACTCTAATATCACATAATGTTCATATATTTATATAGGAAAATATTTACTTTCAGGAAAACAATAAACTAAATAAATAATTGTATTTGTTTTATTATTTACACCTATAATGAATTTTAATCACACTTCTGATGCTGATAAAGTTCATTTCATTCCTAGTGTAAAGGCCATGATCTAAAATCAACAGAGGTATCATATTTCTAAATCAATACACTATTTAAGATTTAAATCACTTTTTCATGAAAATATCATGTCCATGATATTATTATATTTAATATTTTTCTAGAATAATTTTTTTTTCATATCAGGCCTGAGAATCTCATGTTGTCTTAATTCCTAGCTCCAAAAATAATCAATAAAATATTACAAGGTAAAACATTGATGAAGTAGAGTCATTAAAAAATCCCAATAAATTACTAAACCAATCCATAAAAATATGAAAGCTTCATTTTAATTCCAACTAAGGTTCCTCAGACCCCCACTCCCACATCTAACAATATAAAAACATTTTTTATAATCTACTATTGATACCATGTGGGGTGAACCAAACTGTACATGTTTTTATATTACATTATTTCTTTAATTATAAGAATATATCTAAAATATTATCTCATAAATCAAAGAAAAATTTTTTTTTGTTCCTTTGAGGCTCAATAACATATGATTTATATTCTAAATTTCTTTTGAGAATTTATCAATAACAAAACTACACTAGAATCCCTTCCAGAGTTCTCACAATTTATGATTTTCATCAGAACATATGAAATCGAAAAATATGAATTTATTGAAATCAAATAATGAATAGTGGAAATACTCAACAACATTTCTTCAAGGGTGATATCTTAAGGAATTTAGAAAATATGAATATGAGTGAAATATTTTTGAAAAAGGAATATGGATTAATAATTGTTATAAACAGGGAATGGTAAAATGACATGTATTCTTAAATGATCAAATATATACTATATAATAGGAGTTAGGAATCATGTTTCAATAAACATAATCTATGGTTTCATAACATAATATTGTAACATAGAAATGTTTCATAAGTGAAAGTTTAGGAAATCATAAACTGGTGGAGGGGTAATTCTTACCTGAATATTATAACATAGTAGGATCATGATAACTTCACATATACCTTATTGGAATTTAGATTATAACTCATATACCCACATAGTCTTATGAAAATATTTTTGTACCTTTTTTTGGGATAATCCTGTTATGTACCCTAGTGAATATGATAATCCTCTAGTATACCCTTGGTTTTGGGATAATCCTCCCATGTAATGATGAGATTTGGAAAATCCTGTCATGTACCCTTGGTCTTGGGATAATCATAATGTGTATCCTTTGGATTGATATGATCCTCTGGTATACCTGTGGGGTTCGGATACACTTCCTATGTACCAATAGGCTTGGAATAATAATTTTGTAAACATTTGTACTTTGGGTTACTACCTATGTAACCATGGGTTTCAGATTACCTTATGTGTTCATTTTTTATCTCAATATATATAATCCTTACAAATTCAGTGTAGAGTTATAATGGGCCACAACCATCACAAAATAAATACCATTAATATGTGTACCATAAGAACATAAAAACAATAACATTTCAAACATCACATAATAAAACACTGAATTGTAGATGTATTTCATGAAAACATCCATAAAATATTTCATAACTTATCTATAGAAATAATTTTTATAGTGGTATACGAACTTATTCCAATTATACCAAAAAAATCATTATTTGTTTATATTGATTAAAAATAACTTCCCAAGATCATTGAGAAAACCCCATTGAAAAATAAGAGGAATTAATCCATAGTTTTTTTAAATAATTAAGAAATAAATTTATTTTTACAAAAATTAAAACATGGAAATTAATATTTTTTGAGAATAATTATTGTACTAGTGAAATAATTTTTCCACACATAAAAGATAATTTTTGAAGAAATTACATTATTAAAAAAAATGTAATTTATTACTCAAATACATTATTTGTTTTCATTAATGTGAATGAAATACATTTGATTATCATTAATTTTAAAATATAATCATCAATGGTAGATACTTTGAAATACATAATGTTTTTATAAAGGAAATATGGATTAAAATATAAAACATATATTTATGAAATGATGGAAAAACGCCTTTTAATATTAAAAAATACCTCTTTTGAAAAGACACATCATTAAAATTGTGGTAAAACATCATTTTGAAATGTGGTAATGTGAAATATGTAGAATATAGTAGATAAAAAATAATTGGGTTTCAAAAAAATAGAACATTGTAATGAAAATAGAATGTATACATAGAAGAAAAATCATCATTAAAAAGAAAGATAATTATTATTAACAAATGTTATACATTTATAGAAAAAACTTTCATCAAGGAATACTATTTGAATAAAAATAACATTTTCCATAGAGAGAAATATATATATATATATATATATATATTAAATTTAAGGTATGAATAAACCAATAATGGTTGTAATATGTTTTGGATGAATCATCATAACTAAATTAAAGGGGGATTTATTTTACAGAAACAATACATAATTATTATCTTTTGAATAAAAAAAACCATGAAAGGTATAAAATAAGATGGTTTTTTAAATAAATTTAATTAAATGAATAAAATTATAAAAATACATAAATTTATTTTATATAAGCCACCCAAAATTACACAGGTAGTAAAAATGACATAATTATAAAGTAATGATAAATGATATGAGAATACCTCATGGCTTGAGAATTTTTTTATTAAAACCCCCATCAAATATAGATATTGAAATTGATCATTAAATACCATGAATAAATTAAAATTAATAATATATATATATATATAATTGGTAGTGTATAAAAAACTGAGATTAAATTATGATAATAAAGGAAAAAAATATTCCAAGTGAAGGAAATTTAGGCAATACCTAAAAACCCTAAATCCTTTATTTAAAAAAAGTTATATAACCTAATGTTTAAAAATTAAAAAAATATAAATAACTTATTTAAAAAATTTATTAATATTTTTAAAATTTTATAAAATTAATTTATTATCATTCATTAAAAATAAATTTTTCAGTTACATTTTATTTTCAACATTGAATTTTATTAGTTTTGATTTTTTTAGTAAATATTTTGTAATGGTAGTTTCCAATCCTATTTATATGTTTTTTATCATTCTTAGACCCTTATAGGTACTATAATAGTTTTTTTTAATGATGTATCTTGAACTATGATTTCCCTTCTTCATAAACAACATGAATTTCTTCTGTAGATATATATAATTGAACACACTATCTCCAACATCAAACTCCATATCTCATCAATGATTGTATGAATACATTTTCTATCGATTTTATATAAATTTCATATAATATAGAATTGTTTGAGAAATTTCTATTATCTCCTACATAATATAAGGCCCCATATACTTCAACTCTCTAACCTCATCCCAAGATGATGCAGTCTGACACCTCTTCTCATATAGAGCCTTATAAGGGTACATTAGACTGAAAGAATTGAAGTTGTTATATGAGAACTCCACTATGGGTAGGGGTTTATCACATCATCCTTGTAAATCCACTCAACATGATATTACCGTATCCTTTATATTTTTCGTAGTTCTATTAGAATGACCATCCTTTTGAGTGTGATAAGTAGAACTGAAAATCTGTATTGTATCCTACACTTACATAAGTAGTATCTGTAACCTGAATGTAAACCACATATCTCAATTATTTTTAATGGAGAGTGTAAATACTACACAGAACACCATTCCCTTATGTATAACATGAGTAGTTGGTAGATGGTTAAAACATCATTGATGGCAATGACATGAGCTATATTTTTTAAGAGATCAAATACCACCTAGATGCTGTTATTTAAATTAGATATCATAGAGACACCAATGATGAAATCCATTGGTATGTTTTCCCATTCCAATACCATTATAATTTTTTTACATCATACCCTTAACCTTTTATCGTTCATCCATAACTTTTTTTCCAACCAAAAAGATAAAAATTTTGGAGTATGCCTTGCCATGTTACCCCATCATATATTTCACTTCAAATATTTATACATCTTAGAGATTAAAATATGTATATAAAAGGATGAGCTATGCACAATATGTTGATGTTCCCTCTTCAATTATATTTTTAAGGGACATATATCTGGGATCGAAATCAAATTTCTTCTTCTTTTGAAATATCGAACTCCATAATATTCAATACCATTTTCTGTAGTTTCACTTCATGTTTTTAGTACACTATGATCCTCTAAATATTAGATGAATTAGAAGTTATTTGATAATGTTAGGGTGAATATCCTTTAATTATTCCCATTTCCATCCATTTTATGTCCAAGGATATTAGATCCCCTACATCCTTTTCATTGATAGGTTTACAAGATTCATTATACTCAAAGCATTTGTTAATTTCTTAACCTTCCTAGGATGGGAATGGATTGAAAAATCATAATCCTTAATCATCTTTAAACACCTTCATTTGGGGATATTAAGCTCCTTTTATTTTAATATCTACTTGAGGAGTTTATTATCTATCTATATATCTCACACATATCATCATAATGAATATGTTTTCAAATCATAAATGAAAATATTATTGTTTTTAATTAAAGATCATGTGTGGGATATTTCTTCTCACTGATCTTTAATTGGATGGAGGTAAATTATTTCACATTATCATCTTGAAAGTATACATAAACTAAGACATTTTGGTATGCATCATTGATGATAAAAAAAATCTTCCCCATTGGTCGGTTATGGGAGAAAAAGTGTAATAATTATCCTTCTTCGTAACATTGTATAGTTTCCCTCAAATATATTCGTCTATAAAAAAATCAATCCCATATGAGTTATCTTTGTTATTTGGTTTCAAAATAAAGATAATTATCTCCCAATTTGATGATAGTGCCCAGATAATCCATGTAAATTATACATATCAGTCCCATACGTTTGCCGGAGATATCCACCAATTGACTCTATTTTTGAATGGTGAAAATATATCCATTTTCAGGTGATAATGTTTCACATGATTGTAAGTTAATCCATCCAAAACTTTAATTTACTATTCTTAACATACCACTTTTCATTTTGCATGGTCATTAGTACAATGTTAAAATGATCATCATGTACCTCCTTATTTTTGGAGTAGATATGAATATAATCCATCACTATTAAAAAAATACATCATGTTAAACCATATTGAAGCTATTAAATATGTCCATGAATATTATTAGAGAATTAGTGAGTCCAAATGTTATAACATTGAACTTATAGTGCCGGTGCCCTGTTCGAAAATAAGTCTTAGGGATATCATGCAACTTCAATTTTCATGATAATATCAAAACTAATGGACCACCTTGGAGATGTATTTGTCACCCCATATCTTATCAAAAAAGTAATAATTTGATGTTAGATGATAATTTTTCTTTATCATGGTCTTTTTAATGTCATGAAAATAAATTTGATGGTGCAATGACCCATTATTATTCATGCTGAAGAGGATTGGTTCACCACATGTTAAAGCATTATGGAATATAAAAACATTATCAAGATTCTCTTACAATTACTTATTTTCTTATTAAAATTTAATAGTGACCATTCTATTTGGAGAAGTGGATATTAGAAATTCATTGGGTATAATAGATATTAATAACACAACTTCACAGCTTGGTGGAAGACAATGGAAGTAATTGGGAAACACATCTTGATATTCACTTATAATAGGAATGTCATCATGGGTGATATTTGCATTATTCTAAATCATTTTTGAAGGACAAGTTTTCTGACAAGGAAATAATATAAATGGTTTAGATGATGATAAAAATAAGATTCATCCTCCTCCATACAATTGTTTAGAATCCAAGAGAGATTTGTAATACAGATAGTGATTTCCTTATCTTAAAATTTTATTTGTTCTATTTAAAAGGATTGAAAATACATACACATAATTTTAAGGAATTTTTTTAAAGGCGTATCACAAATATGACTAGGATATTAAACCCACAAATATAGATAGCGCATGACATATATACTTAAAATGAAATAATTTCCCAATTTTCCATTATACTAGATAGTTTAACATCTATGTTTTGAGGCAGTGTTTGAATAGATCTATTAACATTCATAATATTAAATAATTAATAGAACCATAATAATATAGTTCTTTATCTATTCATGAATGAATAAATAGTATACCAATCTCCACCTCATTTTGACGATCCACTTTAGCAGTTGTGATGGAATATGTAACAACTCGAAATTATATGAAATATTTTTTAAAAAAATTATTATAATAAATTCAAAAATGTATTTATATGAAAAGAAAAGTTTATATTGAGTTAAATAAAAAAATTATATTGGCTTATGTTACACGAAACACTGATATTTTCTATCATTACGAGCAAACTTTTGTTTAAATGATATTTGAAAAATATGAAAATATTATTATATATTATGATAGATTTCACCTAGACATCAGAATGTCAGTTAGAAATAATATTTACTAAATTTTTTAAAAAAATTACAAAATTTTAAAAAATTAATTCAATAGCGAGAAGTTAATCATAAGTGAATATAAAATCATTTCCAAAATAAATGTAAATATTCATCTCAAATACTATTTTATTCACACAAGTATGTTTTTTATAAATAAATATATATATAATAATATTTATTAATGATATATTTCTGTATTATAGAATCAATAATATTATTAACTTTTGTGTTATAAGTTTTCCATATATGAAATAAGAATAAATCCAATTTTATCATTAAAACGTTATTTTTCATAAAAGCAGTTTTGTCATCTATTTGTGCAGTTATAATGAAATTAATTTTTTAAAAATTATGTAATTTAATTTTATAATAAGAATAGATTTTTTATTTCATGATGCGAAATTTATCTTTGGGTTAAATTTCTATTTCTTTTGAAAATTTTAATTTTTATTATGAATACTGAAAAATGCTGAATTATAAATGTAAACTGCATTTTTGTTGTAATTATTAACAATGATAAATTTTAATTTTAATTTGTTTTAAATTATAATTACTAAAAAAAATCTCAGTTAATCAAATATAGGTCACTTTAATAAATTTTAAATTTATTTTTGATATCAACATATTTCATAAATTTGAACATCATCTCCATAAAAACCTTCTTTCTTGCCATGTCAATGATATTAATTTTCTATTAAATATCAGTTACTTATGTGAATATAATTTGGAAATTTTTATTTCATATTTGGATTCAAAATAATTTATAATGTATAATAAGGAAAAGTTCAACTGTCTACCAAAATTAATAGTGAATATAGTAAAAATTAATTACCATGGTGGAGGAAAAATGTTTTTACCAGGGGATAAATTAAAAAAGATAACTATATAAAAGATCTATAAATATGTATAAAACTATTTTATAGACATATTTAGATCATTAATATCTATTGTTTGATAATTTCTTAATTTTTACCATTGTTACATATGAAAAATGTTTCATCGCTTATTTCTTTTCAAATATAGCATGTGTGTCCTCTCCTGCATGTATAAAAGGATAAGCACTTTACTCTACTATTAACACCATAAAAAAATTATTTATTTCAATCCATACATAAATAACATCCAAAATTCCCTACCCAAGTCCTAGAATTCTAATCTTGGACATAAATCCATTCATGGAAGAATTTTAGTGAAAACCTAATTAGGATTACTGAAGAATATGTAACGTTCATCAACGAGATGTTTTTATTAATTTCTTCCACCAAATAATCCATTTATTATTATTACATGATAATAAAATAACCTCATTATATTAAATATACGAATTAATTTTTATGTTAAGGGTGTGGCCAAAAATCCACTTCACATCCATCAAATAGGGTAATAAATTATCATTCTTATGTATGGAAGACTACAACCTTGCCAACCGATGTCATTAATTTTTTCATTTAAACATCTCACAATTGGACATTATGATGGATTTATATATTATATATTTCATGTGTACAGTGGACTACCACCTTGTGAAGTGATGTTTTTCATTCATGATATTCATGGAATGTTTTAATGATAGTTTTAATGAAAATATTTGATATATTTTATATAAAAAAAGTTTATTTAATAGTAATATATTTTTTAATTTTCATTATTTTAATCTAACAAGAAAACATAATCAACATACATGTGTACATACGTCCCATCATATCCATGATTAAAGTATTTAATTTCATATTAATAAGTTTTATAGATCTATCTAAATTAAAATATTCTTAGTATACATGATATTTATATCATGGTTTATATTCATGATATAACGAGAACCTGATTAAATTATTAAGTCCAAAAATATAATTTATTAAATCATATATTAAAAACAATGCAGTTATTACCTGAAACGTAACATTAACATGGAACTATTAATAGACAGGTAATAAAATGACATTGAGAAAAATATTATGCATGATATATATATATATATATATTTATGTAATATATGTATAATAAACATTTATTTTTTATACTGAAGGTTTTAATGTTTATGATGGATTTCAGGGCTTAAGTTAATGGATTCCTATCTCACATTTATTTTCTGTGGAACAAATTTCATATTAACAACATGTTTCTTTTTTTGGTGTATATATTTCTTAGGAATGTATTTTATGATGATTCTAAATAGATATAATTATTTTTACATTTCTTCTTTAGGATATATTTTTTCATGGGTTTTAAGGTTTAAAAATAATTAAATCTTTAAATGTTTTTTTCTTAATTTTCATTCGTTAATACATATGTTATGTTATACACCTAAATTATTTTACGAGGAGTGTATTCATCCACAATGACATCTAATATAATAAATTTTTCTACCCTCATTATTTTTTATTGTTTCATTTTATTTTATCCTTCCACAGGGATTTTGATTTAGAGTTAGCAAAGTAGTAAGGGGTTTTTAACAATATCATCATTTATTAGGATTGTTTTTTATTATGTCTCCAAAATTAATATCTCATTATCTAGCTATCAATAATTATCACACTTTTCTACTAATATGGTTATTCATGATATGTTCAATTAACATTTCCATTGCCCCCCTCTTTGTTACATAAAATAATTGAGAAAATGTTTTTTAGAAAATTAGACCTTATTTTTCTCTTCTATCAGAAATCCATTTTATTCTAAAAAAATATTATATTAAAAATGTTTCCAAAAATGATTTATTAATCACTAAATAATATATCAAATTCCTTTTTAACCATGTTTTAATTTTTTACAAAATCATTTGAAATTAATCTGCATGTAATTTTAAAAAACAATAATGATTTTTCTTTTACCGAAAAAGCGAATGAAATATCTTTTTTTGGAAGTTTATGTCATGAATGATCCTTATTTTTATCATGACCATTATATTATTTGAAGATTACATTATATGTTTTCCATGATATATATTTTTCTGAAATATCTAAGTTTTACAAAATATGTTTTTTAAAATATATAGGGTCATTTTACTCAAGTTATAGTTTAAATGGATTTTAATTATTATTTTATAAATTCTGAAGGTTCTTTTCAATGAAAATAAATTACAAAATATTTTTTAGAAATTAGAATTATATAAAAATTTAATGAATGGTTATTTCCATCAATAAACAATTCTTGTTATTTACATTTATATCTAATTTTACCTATAATATGATATACATTCATATTCCTTAGTATTTACAAGTTATACGATTCATCGGTACTATTCTTATTATATCGTTGAATGATTTATGTTTAGGATGGAAAGACGTTTATGAAACCAATTTCTCTTCAATGAGTTATATAATGATGAAAAGCATATCAAACCCACTTATTTTTCCCATAGGTAATTATTTGATGAAATGGTGGAATGATTATGAAAAGTCATTATTATTTACATGTTATTTTATGATGAAACATTTATGAAACCCATTTCATTTCATGGGTTGTAATATTATTGATGTTTTATGATCTTGTGGAACACATATGTGTGATTTTAATTATCTAATAGAGGTTATTTTATAACTAAGGATAGTGGTTATATTATAACAAATGACGGTTTGGACAAATATCTCCCTATAATTAATTGAGTAATGATTTATGCCCCATGAGATAGGTAGAACTGTAGTGTGGAGTGGACTCAGTTCAAAATGGGACTTTTTCCACGATGATGGTATTGAGAGTGATCCTTGACTAACATGATGGCTTCGGGAGTAAACCCATTCCACTATAGGGAAAGGGCTACCACTGGGCCTGATGGTGTGTCCATCTTAGGAGGTGTAACTACAGAAAAAGAGGTTAAACATGTAGTTATCCTAAACCAAAAGAAGTTACACTAGTGGGTATCCCAAGACTAGCATTTTATAGATGTCTTTGAGGGTGTACATGACTTAATATTGTCTATTCTTATATGTATGATAAAATTCTATGTATGATGCCAATGTCATCCCTCATTTCTCACTTTCATTGATTCCCTTATGATTTGTTTCTTATGAACTACCAATATTTATTCCATGACTCATGTATATGATCCATGATACGTTGGCAATTAACATTTTATGTTATTTTCATTATCAAATAACCTTATACATATATTATGATTTCATATGATCATAGTTTATTCCCTTATGTTTACCCTTATTCATCATATTGACTCACCGTTTAATATATTTCCTCTCCATAGGTTATGTGGAATGGTGTTATATTGGGTATGTCTATAATGAATACTAAATATGAAGATATTTGTGGGGAAATTGAATATCATTATCCAAATTTGAATAGTTTTTCCATTTATCTAAGGGAAATAAACTATTATGGTCCTTAGGTATGAATTTTTATAATTTACCGATTATTCAACTAATAAGATATAACATCCATGTATGAGAATCCTGGGACTCTATAGTTGGTATCATAGGATTTGTTTAGTTAATCATTGTAAACTATGAGGAAAAAATATTACTGATATACCTATGGATATTTTAAAAATTATGTCTAGGTATTTCTCTAGGATTACTGTAAGGATGAGTCAAAGTATTATAAAATGTCCTGGAATTTTGATAAACGGTATATTGAGTAGTTTCCATTAAATTTCATCCTAGTATATATACTGCAATTGGATGTGGCTCTAGAAAAAATTTACCTAGTGGTAACAACAATGAAGAAACCATATTGAGCTATAATCGATAAAGACATTGTGCATGACATTGACCCTTACATCACACCTAGTCTTAAACTCCCTTAGGATATGCTTTGGAAATTCACAAACACATTAATCAATATCATGATGGATTTAAATAGATTGAGACTACAAATTTTCTATGATAAACCTAAGGTTCTGTTGATTAAAAATAACGCGCCTTTATTTATTTATCCTAAATTCCTTTTTAGACTATGTGATTTTCCATTATGATTTTCATTTCTCACACAATTATTTCTAGTCCGATTCAATGGAAATAACGAGAAGGTACTTGATTAACATTAGATGTGATGGAATTTTGTTATGTGTATCCAAATGGAATGATGACTGGAGTAAAGGATGTTTTTATTCTACCTAATTAGTTTTCACATAACATTATTAACAATAGGTACCTTAATCGACTATAATACGCACAAAAGAAGAGAAGTAAAGAGTTCAATAGTTGGTTGGGTGACATTAATCATGGAGTAAAGAAGATATTATTTCCTATATATAGGATGTGGAAAGAGGAATCCAAGTGAATTTATCATAAGAATAGGAAGATGTTTTGATAGTGTAATTTAAGGACACAATACAAGATACTTCAACAGGAAAATGAACTGTTCTATTAATGTGATGGATGTGAATACTGGACTCCCTAATATATCATATATTATTTATTTTTAAAATTTGGAAAAGTATGTGAATTATGAAAATAAATTTCCTAATGGTGAATCTCATGATGATAATCAGAAATGTTATATGATAAATGGTTATATTGCAGATGATGAAGATAGAACAGATGAAATGTTAAAGGAATGTGGTATTAATGAGTAGTATGAATAAGAAAAGACAATTTTATAAGAAGGAAGTGGGATGAATGATGTATTTATGTATAAAAAAATTAATGATTGATTTATATGAATCATGAAATTTATATGTTTTGTTCAGTGTAGGTTTTTCATTTAGCGTTTGAAAGGATTTGTTGAGTGTTGTTGATAGACTACAAATGGTATTTAATGTCAATGAAATATTTTTGTTGTTACCCTTAATGTGTTCTATAAATTTATACAATTATGCCAGGATAAAGAGATGTTGGATACTATTATTTAAATTGGATATTAGTGATTACATTGGGACTATTTAATACTGTGTTGACAAAGTGAATTATAATTTCATTGATGGAGTTTAAAAAATTTCTAGATTTATGTAATAGATCAAATAATATTTATTTTAAAAATGGAATCAGTAATAATGTATGCTTTAAATAAATATTTATAGTAATTACCGTTAAAATTTAGTGCATGATGAAGGTATTCATATATTTAGTTTGTGATAATTAAAATACCTGTCATGATGTATAATGAATTAATGATAACTTCATTTTGGGAATTTAGTGACTTTATTATTATAGTTTTGTATTTTAATAATTTATAAGGTTTTTATGTATATGAATTTATGAAATTTTTTATGTTTTCATTTGAATGAGTTTTTATAGAAAATCTTTTTCCCCATATGATGATTTATGAATCTTGAATTAACTGTGCCAATATTTTCGATGTGATGATATCTAAAGATAGAAGTAATGAATTATCATTCTGTCTATAGATTTTATAATCCATTATGTCATCATACATGAAAAATTAAACATAATTTGTTGGATTATGATAAGATGTATGAATTTATCAAGGAATAACCACAGGGAAACATTGTTCGTATGAAATTTGATGAAATAAAGAAATTGTATATTATGGTGACCGTTATTAAATATTTGGAAGAGGATTAAGAAATAAAATAGTGTCATTTTATCACCATTTTTATGGTATCCATGAACTTTATCCAAACTCTTTGTTATATGGTTTTATGGTCACTAACCATCTATAGATCACCAACTTTCTTGTGATAAATGATATTTTTAACTATCTATAATTATTTATGTTTTTCATCCAAGTAAAAAACATTAATTCCCACCAATGTTCTTTTATATATAAATCATGTTATGAATTACACTACGTGTCTATTATGTTACCAAAATTCCTTTTTATGGTATGTATTATTATTCTATTATACGATGCCAGTTTCTATGAAGGAATTTTCAAAAGTAAAACCTTTGATGAGTTAGATCAATTTCTAGGGAGAAAATCATTTTAAGGGGGGTAGAATGTAACACCCAGAGATTTTATGAAATAATGTTTTTAAATTATATTATGATTTTATAAATTTTTCTTCAGCTGAAACAATATTTTCATGTTGAGTTGGACGAAACATTAAAGATTACTTATATTACATGAACCACTGATCTTACTTTCATTACACACAATACTGAATATTAATGAAACATGACCTATTATAAAAATATTATTATTATATTTGATAGTTGTCACATATAAAACAAAATAGAAATTAGTAATATAATTTAATAAATTATATAAATATTGGTTATAAATTCCCATATAATTAATCTTTGGATGACTCAATAACTAGAAGTCAAAATATAACACATCTAAAAATAGAAGGAAATATTTTTTATTAAATTTTTTTTATGAACACTTAATTGTTTTTTGTAAATAAATTTACCAAAAAATATTTTGATTATTATTTTAATGAAATTTTGGTATTATATATTCAATTAAATTTTAACATTCATCTAATATTTTTTATAGACCAGAAATAATAAAAAATTTTGATTAAAAATTGAATTTATTTAAAAAGTAGTTTGGTTGCATTTTTGCGCATTTATAATAAAATTGATTTTCAACACATTTATAAAATTTATTTGAAATAATAAAATTTATTTTTTCGATCATAATTAAAAAATTATCTTAATTTTATTTCATGTGATATTTCTAAAAAGATTCATTGTTTATAAAATAGTGAACAATTCATAATTTTAATTTAATTTATTTTTTTAATTTAAATCATTTATAATGATAAATTATAATTTAAATTGGTTTTAATGTATAATTAGTTACATTTTATGTTATTTAATTTATTTTACATCATTTATTTCATTTTCTTATTGAATTTTGATTTCAAAACATTTCAATATTTCTAAATCTTTTCTATTTGAAAACAAGAATTCTCGTCACTCCAACATGATTGATTTCAAATTACATATTTACACTTATATGAAAATAATTTAGAAAAAAATATTTTATAAATTGAATAAAGATAATTTATAACATCCAATAAGTTTATATTAATTTATTTAACAGAAGTAATAGTTAATGCAGTAATAATTAATTACCACAGTGATGGTAAAATGTGTTTACCTAGGGTTAAACAAATAATATAAGCATAAAAATGACCTATGAACATATATAAAAACTGTTTACTATAAATATTTATATTATTAAACCAATAATGTTTAATAAAGGCATAATTTCAACCATTGTGATATATTAAAAACATGATATCACTTGTTTCTTTTAAAAAATAATATGTTTGTCCTCTCACCCACTTATAATATGCCACCTAATCTATTCTATTTTCAACCATTAAAACATACATTATTCACTAAATAAATCACTAAATTAATTATAAATTTCCAAACCCATTTTATAGAATCCTTATTTTGTACATAGATCTATATAGTAATGTATTTTACTGCAAACCATATTAGGATACTCGAAGAAGAGGTAACATTCATCAATGATCATTTTTATTTATTTCCTTCCTCCATATCCATTAATTATTATTGTAAAATTATTGAATAATATATATTTTATAATAAATATAAATATATTTTTAAATATTATAGTAATTACCTACAAGTATCTCCACGTCCATCAAATGGGTTATGAAATCATTGTTCGTGTGTATGACAAACTAACACCTCAGGAACAAATGTCACTCATTTTCTTGTTATTGCCTCTCACATATGAAAATAATGTTGGATATATAGTTTATATATATGAAATTTATTATATTTATGATTTTATTATTGTTCTAAAATTATTTAATCATACACACATTTATACTCTATATTTTTTTGGAATACAATAACCTTTTCTGTCTATACAGTAGATTATGACCTCACGAAGCATTTATGAGTCATTCATGATTTACATTGAACTTATTTAATATGAGTATAATTAAAATATGTGATATATTTTTCACAAAAAATATGTTCTAATGATGATTTATTATTTACTTTTCTCTCTTTCAATCAAATAAGAATGTTCAAACAAAATTCATGCATACGTATGACTTAACATCTCCATGAATGATGTATTTCATTTCCTATCACTAAATATTATGGATTAATATTAATGAATATGTAATGAATATATATTTTATTAATATCATGGTTTAAATACTCAATATTACGGAACCATGATCAATTTATGAGGAATTAAATATAACAAATAAATAAAATATATAAAATAATGTGGATATTACACGAAAAGTGGATTCAATATTGATTTATTAATAAAAAGGTAAAAAAATATCATAATAAAATCATATATAGAATTAAATATGTAAAATAATTTCAAAAATATATTTATAATAAACTTATATTTATTATATATGAGGTTTGAACATGTATGAAAGAAGTCAAGACTTATGGAAGGGATTTTTGTCTTCGTTTTATTTTTTGTGAGACAAATTTCATATTCACCAAATGTTTCATTTATGTGGTGTATATACAAAAAATGAATTTATTGTTTGATTATGATACTAAAAAATATTGGTATTTACATATTCATTTTATTATTTCTCTTTCATTAGGTTTAGGGTTAAAATTTTAGCAAATTAGAAATGGATTTTTGTCTCAATTTTTCTTTTTTCAATAAATATGTTATATTACGCACCAATATTATTTTTTGATTGGTTTATTTAGAACCTTTGACATGTAGTATATTAATTATACTTATAATATTGATATTTTAAAATTCCAAATTTTGTTATCCTTTCATAGGGATTATGATTCAAGCATACCAATGTTGTTGGGTTTTATAATATAATCTCATCATTTCTTGGGATTATCTATAAATAAGTCTCCAATGATGATATCTCGTGATATAACTCTCAATAATTCTCATAAAATTTCTCCTCTTTTGGTTGTTCATGATATCTTAATGTAATGGTAATCATTTCCCAACCATTGGTAATGAAAATAATTGATAAATTGTTTTAATAAAAATCAACATAATTTATCATTTTGGCCGAAATTCTGATTTCGTCCAAATCCATGTTCTGTAAAAATGTTTTAAAAAAGTGTTCTATTATTTTCTTAATGATTTATTAAAGAAATTTTTCATAAGATTTAATTTTTTACTAGTTTGTCTGAAATGAATCTTTATGTTATTTTCTAAAGTGTAGCAGTTTGGATTTTATTGAAAATGTTATAGGATTATTTGTTCTTACACATAAAAAATGCATAAAACATCATATTCTCGAGACCATTATGTTTTTTGAATTATTATTTTATGATTTCAATGAAAAATATTTTAAATATGTGATATGTTTTAAAATTATGTTTTCTCAAATTATCAATTATATTTTCTTGATGAAATGTTTTAAATAATTTTTAAAGCTTACTTTGTATGTTTCCAAGGTTATTTTAACATAAAATGATTTCCTTATGATTTCCTTATATTTATTTTACAAAAAAATTTAAATAAAGGATATTTCTCTCAAAAAAATTCCATGTTATTTATCTTTAAAAATAATTATCCATATAATATTATATCCTTTGATGTCAATTATTCTTTACTGGGAATATGATTTGAGGAAACATTTCTTATTCATTAACTAAATGGTTTATTTCATTATGACATGATATTTATGAAAGTTCATTCCCTTGAATGGGAAATACCATGATAAAATTATTTAGAAACACTATTTTATTTCCTTTTGTTCTGATATGATGAAAGGATGTAATGATTATGAACCCTTCTTATTCCCCAAAGGTTATGTTAAGATGAAATGATTATCAAACACATTTCATTTCATTGGTATGGATATGATGAATATTTTATGATCTTGTGGCATAGTTATATATGTTATTAATTACTTAATGTTGGTTACATTATAAAAATGGATTGTGGTTATATAATTTCAAAAGTTGGGTGGGATCTATATCTCCCTCCAATTCATTGAGAAAGGATTTTTATCTCATGATATAGAGAGGATAATAATGGGGTGTGAACTTGGTTAAGGGTCTTGGTCCACTATAATGGTATTGGTAGTAATCCTTAACTAATGTGATTTATTGTGGATTGATTCCATTATACTATGAGGAAAGGGTTTCCACTAGGGATAGTGTTCTGTCCCACCTTGGAGGAGTAACCACAAAAAAGAAGGGTTCACAAGAGGTTATCCCAAGCCGGAAGTAGGTACATGGTTAGTTATCTCAGTCCTAACATTAAATCAATGTATTGGTGTGTATCATTGACTTACGGTTTTTCATTAATATATGTATAATAATAATCAATTTTTATACCAATTTTATTACATACTGGATCATTTTCTTTTACTACATTAGGATTCATGTCTTATACAGTTCTAATTTTTATTCCAGGACACATATTTATGATTTATGACAGGTTGGTTATGGAATTTATACGTTATGATCATTATCACATACCCTAATGGATATATTATGATTTCATATGATCATAGTTTGATATCCATTATGTTTACCCATATTGAAATTATATGCTAACAGTTTATTGTGTTTGATTTCCCTAGGTTATGATGAATAGTTTTATATTGGGTATGTTTATGAAGTGTAATAAATGGGAATATCATTATGGATTGAATTGATGATCATTCATTTCATTATTATATTTTTTCCCAAGCTTCCAAATTCACTAAAAAATTACGATTCTTATGCATGTGTCTGTGTAATGTAATTAATATTCATCTAAAAATATGCAATATCTATGTATTGGAAGAATAGAATTCTATATCATAATCTCACCCATTATATCTTGGACATGTATGTTATTGTATATAGTTCTCTAAAAAACCCTATTATTAGTGAATTTTTTCATATGTGTCCATGTTCATTGAAATTGAAACATTGGACAAATGACTAAGGGTTGATTGGAGAATTCATATCTTCTATCACACTTGTTGGTTTCTTACATTTTCATTATATTGTAATGTGTCCTTCCATTTCATACATAAATCTATTCACTTCCCCTATAGTAAATTCTATAATACTTTTTCCAACTATTTTGATATGAGGGAAGTTTAAATTCAATTACCCCATGATAATATCCATCACATCACCAAAACTAAATTCAATTATCCACATCTTATAAGCATACCCCTGATAAACATGAGCTTTTTTACCTCCATTTCAACTTTAAGGGAATATCAGAAAATATCCTCATAGATATCCAAGTATAAAATTCAAAAATAGATTTATATACACATCTATGGTGCACCAAAGAAGTCATATAAATTATTTTCAATGTAAATGAAAAATCTAGAAGCGTATCAGGAATGTCTTTTTATGTTCACATCATTTTCCCTGATGGGTTCTCCATCCTTTTACAGTAGTCTAAAAAAATCCCTCCCCATTTTTATTTTGATAGTGAAATGATGGTAAATATATATATTTTTCCCAAAATTCATCCGACTCGATTTATTTTATCACATCATTGGACACAATATTTTTTATCAAAATCCTCCATTGACTGAATTATCCACAAATATGATAAATATTCATCATTATATTTTCTTAATAAGTATATATAAGGATAGATAATATATCTTCATTAGAGTTAATACGTTGTTCTATGATGAAAGGATCATAATATCCATAGAATTGTGGAGTCCATTGTCAAATAATGGGATCAATTTGGGTTTTCTCTTTTTTTGAGGATTTGGTGTTCCCCTACTTCATTTTTTTTCATAACATGTGTTAATTGATTAATTATGGTCATGAAGTTATTTATTCCTTCTCTCATTGGCTTGGGAATCTCATTTGGGATCTTCTTGGCACATTGGTTATTGACTATGTTCCTCCCCTTTCAATCCATTGACTAAAATAAAGAAAAAAATTACTTATGATAATCATTAAATAATTAATTAATGGAAGGTATAAAAATTAAAGGGATAACTCAAAAATTTTTATAAATTCTATAACCAGTGAATTTATAGGTTTCAATATATGTTCTTCATAGTGTATTCCATAACATGAATATTTTTTTTTGTCATTTCTATTACCATTATAATTTTTTGTAAATAGATTGTGGATTTACCAAATCATACCCCCCTGTGTGTCCATCTAGGTGCATAAAATGGACATTTTATCATGAAATAGGTTAAAATCGATTCAAATACCAATACACCCCATATAGTTTTATTACCCCTAGATACAACTATTCTAGATCCCCAACCACTTTTGTTATCCAAAAATCTATCTTGTTTCTTGGTGACCAATTATTCCTTAATTGATCATAATTAGGAGAATTTCCCAATGTTCAGACTTATAACTAATGCATTCTCTAAACATTTCTACTCATAATTTCCAAAAATTACTAGACCTTTCTCTAACACAAACATTGAAAAATCATATCAGTGATACACCATAATCCATGACTTATTAAACAATGGTAGTATTAATATGATCCCAATATACAAAAAAGATTATTTTCCAAGGGTAATTAGATACATAAAAACATAACATTAAATATTGATGCTATAACATTATTTAATAAAACCCATAACATGACCTTAGATTCCTTTGATCTTGTAAAACCGCAGGGGATGACCCGGCGACATACATAAAAAATGATTAATCTATAAAACTCATTATCGGAATAATCAAAGTATAAAATTAATTATGTAAAAAAAACTAAGTCAAGTGTATATTAATTTGACATAAATGGAATTATAATCATTAAGATGAATATATATTCATGAAATATTATAGTAACATTAAATATGTATATGAATGTAACATAAAAACAAAATATTACATCATAAAAAAAAGTGAAGGATATCCTAAAAGACATTATAACGTAGTGTGTTTATGATAAACTCCCATGCACCATACATGGTATCTCATGAGATTAAAAAGTTATCCATATCCATTGAATAATATATAATTCATGGAACACAAATCACATTCATATAATGGACTTTAATTTGTGCATAAAATATATTATGGGACAGAATAAAACCATTCATTACATTATACCCCATGATTATGGATTTTAGGTTACATACACGGAATTCTACAATAAATGATGGAAACGTGAAACTAAGTGAATAATTTTGGTATAGTTTGGTATATGTATTTAGTAATATTTGATTATAATGGAAGATAAAAGAATACTTTTGAAAACATAATGGGTGTATATAATGTTAGGTGGAAAGGGTGAATGTATTTTTTCTTATGATCAGAAAACAAAATCCACAAAAATTGGGGATTAAAATAATATCACAGAAAATCACCCCAACTACAACATTACAGGAAAATCGAAGCCTAGTTACAATTGGGGGATCATTGCGTTAATAAATTAAGATAAAAATTAAATTGAAGGAATACCTCATTCAATCGGATGAAATTACATAATTCTTATCATCATTGAAAATTGATTCTTGAATTATGCTTAGTCAAATCCCACTATATCGTCAAAATTCACTTATAAATCCCTCAAAAGGATCGATCCACAGAATCTATGTCCCACTACAGAGTTCTGATGATTCATTTGAATTCACGAAGATCACCATTGCTCTGTTATATTGATCCAAAAAGGTTTTATTCTATCAATTCCTTAGAATGATATTATATGTGTCTATGAGTTTGTAGATAGGATATAAATATCCTTATCATAAGTGATGAATAGATAGTTTCATTGGAGCATGTCCTCGTATTTGTAGTGGGGTTCCAAATTACCCAAACAAGGTCCCCTACACCTGGATATTACACACCATATATGCAATCATTTAAATTCTTTACTGAGTCATAAATATCATTTATATTTTTATGATACTATTATAATATTATAAATACATTATATGACAAACATGATCCATTAACTCAATCAACCAATCTCCAAAATATTTATTCAACCATGAATATTAAAATAATATAAGTATTTGTAATATTTTTCATGATTTTACATAAATTAATATAAATAAATTTAATAAATAAATTCAATAGTACTCATTCTAAACATGAATAAAATGTATTTATTTATTCATTGGTGATTATACATCCTTGGATATTTCCCAGACCTTGTGATGGATCCCACCATTTCCTAATCCCCTACTCATAATAATAGAGAATACTATTGAATATGATATTGTGAGTGACCCTATAGGCACTTATCTCCATAGTGGTGAATGATATTCACAAATAAAAATTTGTGTCTAGAAAACCATTAAGGACTCTAAAGAGGGAACCATTAGTCATAGAAAAAAATTACATTCCAAGGAACGAACATCATTTAATATATCCCTTTGTCCAATGATATCTTATAAATAAATACAAAAACATTATTTCATCATGCATACGTTCATTATTATAATTTGACCTTACTATATGGAATTTACATTTTTTATGATTTTCATATGTTTAGTTAATGTACTACCATCATTAAAATGGTAATATGGGATGGATTTACTATTAATGTTTTTAATTGGTTGATGTTGTTAGGGTTCAATGATATCAATTAAATTTATTATTATAATATTCCAAAAAATTGATTACGTTAATACCATCCTGATCAACTAGGATCAATATATCCCTTTCTATGAAAATTGTTAAATTCATTATTGATTATTCAATTGATGTGATACCACAAATGATGCACCAAACTAATTATACCATCCCATGAATTCAATGTGATGGTTTCATCATACATCAATGTACATGATCAAATAGTACACATCAATACTAATTTCATGCCCATAGACTATTACACTTTTCACTAATATTAAATACTTAAACAACAAATACATGTTTTGTTAGTAATAAATGGATTATAATCATGATATCACATACTATAGGTCACCAATTGAAAACTTCATGAGAAAAAGTCACAATGCAGATAAGCCCCCAGAATCAGATATTCAAACATCATCAGTGTCCAATCATAATGATGTATCTGGACTATATGACATATTATTACAATTAATGTCATAGTATCCCAAGGTTATCATTATATCATGTGAACTTCTACAATATTTTTATAGAAAAAAATTTCTATGAGTATTACCATATAAATAGTTTATTATGAAATGGAAACACTATAGTGGAATGTGTACATGCATAACTCACTGTATACATTTTAGGGTAATCAAAAAAAATGTTTCGTTGGGTCTTGGGAACCAAATATTACAACACTACCACTTGAACTATATCCATCCTGCTAACTAACCTTGTTAACTATTACATAATACGATAATTTTTCTAATGATTTGTGTCTTTAGACATCATCCTTTCACATTTTCAATGTGTGGTATTTATTATATCTTTGACTTCACCTCATTGAGAAAAAATCCTTCAGAAATTTAATCACCGATAAAATATATTTTTGGCATTTTATAAACCTGATGTCATGTCTTCTAATTGTAGTATAGTTATCATAATATTTATTATTATAAAACTATAAATACTTGGTGAGATTTAATGTTCTAGAATTAATTATCATGTATTATACACTACTTCTTCATCTACATTAAAATCCACCACGTACATGGTATTTATAGATATGGATACCACTTCATTGAATGGAATTATCTTTCTTATTACTATAAACGAAAAATTATATTATATTATTTTCATCTATATGAATACTAATTTGATTCATTTTATAACTTTTATCTCATTATATCCAAATAAGAGGAACATATCCCTTATACATATATAAATACAATTAGATGGTTCTAAATACTTCCCATGTTGTTCTCCTGGATTATACTAATATTTTCCAACTGTAGAATATATCCTAGAAATATCATTTCTAGTAGAAATCATGAAATATTTCATTGATGAATCATATATGTGAATGGAATACAACATACCACATTAATCTTCTAATATTTATCATACATTTATTCTGGGGTTGATTTACACCATGTGACATTGGTAAAAATTGTCTCTAGAATTTTTCTAATATTTAATTTTTTTTATAAAATGTTATTTTATGAACAATTGACTATATTTAATAAACAATTATATATACCTTATTGTATTGTATTCCTTATAACTTATGTATCTACTTTATATCTACCAATATATAATTACATTAATTATGTTCTTAACTATCTATTAGACCAATATAGGTATTCCATATTATAAAATTATCTTATTTTTGGAAAAAAATAGTTCTACCAATAACCAAACGTAGATACATGTAAAAAAATTAATTTATATTGAATATTATTTTGAATTATTTCTTACATCAAATGGAAATTGGATTTCAGTGACATTCACTCCTTATTTACCTTCCTTAATGTCACAAACCAATATTAGTTGTGTCATAGAGAAACCATCATTAATAGTTTTCTTGAAATCCACTAACCAATTTAATGAACCTTGAAAGTTTCTATTACATGTAAAATTATAATATATTTAGGAATAACGAATTGTTATTCCAAAACTAGCAGTATTGGTACCATACTTTTACAGCCTATGTTTAGATTCACCTGAATAAAAATCATGTTATTAAAAATAATATGCCCATGGAATTTAATAAATGGAATCCATATTTTTAATTTTAATTGATATTATGAATTTTATCTAATTTTTACATAATTCTTATATATAAGAGCTGGTATCCTCAATTTATAATGTTCCACTAACCTTAGTGAATACAATACTATGAAAATGGGTTTATCCATTATACCTAGAATGTGTCTCTTGAACATTCATCTTGTAAAAGAACATGTAGAATTTGTTCCTATGACATCTACTTGTGCATGTACAATAAAAACTTTACCCAAGTCAACTTTTATCCGACAATCTCAAATAGGGATGTGTTCCCTTTTATATAAATATGTCTTATCACTTCACTATAACTTTTATATCATAGAAATTTCGATAATAATCATAGAAATCATTAGGATAAATAATTTTTATTCACATTGTGTTTTACTTGATGCTTGTTTTTTATATTATAACATACTCTTTTCATCTAATAACATTATTTTATGATATAATGGATTTATATCATACTATAACTCATATTATATCCATTTTTAATTATAATTGGAATATATTTATGGGATAACACAGCTATTATTGAAACAAGTCTCCAAAATAATGGATGATATGCAATGTATATAAATCCAAACATTGATGTTTTTTACATACATTAGGACAATGCTGTGTATAATTAAATGTGTATTTAAGAAATTATCCACACTATATTTTATTGATAAATGATTTCATGTATGAATTATAATTTATACCCTTTAGTTACATCATATATTTTTTCATGTCAAATGGAAAGTTCATTTTAGAATTACTCTATCATGCATTATTATGATCAATAGTAGTTTTAAAAGATATTTTTTTGCACACCATTTTAAAGAAACTCATATCTTATGACCATGGATAAACCATAATTCACTTATACATTCATTAAAACTATTATAGGAATCATATAATTTATATTAATTTACCTCTAGATAAATCTTGGAATAGTTCACAATCCATAGACGAACTAGTTCTGAAATCAATGTGGCATACATTCATTTTGAACAGTTTGTTTTTACATGATAAATAATTATAACTATAGATAATACCTAAGGTATTTAAATCCAAAGAGTCTAAAACCTTACTAGATATATTCTAAAAAATACTTAGTTTTTTTTGAAAAATAATTATGTTTCCACAACTAGTTATATAATTCATGCTATCTATGTTCAACAGTTATTCCTTATAATTCAAATAAAACTATTTTTTAGTATTAAACACACAAAAAAATTCATTTCATAATGTAATAATGTCCCCTTTTTCCAATGGAATCATTAGATAAATGTTTTGGTTATAATAAAAAATATTATTCTGGAACGATTTACATGGAAATATAGAAGTTGTGTACCTATCACGACTAACATAGGAACCACCCATTAATATATTTTTAAGAAAACATATTAAATCTAGTAATTTATTTATACATACATGATTACTATATTTAAATACACATATGTTATATTCCTATTTTATTCAATACTAATGATGTATGACTTAAACATTACTTGTAATTGATTAATATTCATGAAGAAGAATAGAAACAATTACTTCTCTAATTCAGTTCGTTTCATTTATATTCTATAGAATTAGCTTGTGACATGTGTATTAAATAACCACATTTTGATAACGTCTATATTTTGAAATATTTTTTAATGTTCCTTTGTTGTTACACATTAAATTATCCTTTTATCCTTGTATTTCAACCTCTCACCATAATAATATAAGATTGATCGTTTATAATTTTTTATTATCTTGGAAATCCGTTACCTAAATGGTAATGGATCCTTTTCATCACACTGTTAATTTTTTTAATCTTAAATGATTCCTGATTAAATGGGATACAATTATATATGAATGAGATTTATTGAGTTATCATGACAATTCTTTCATATGTACACATCTCTAGTGTAATTATCACCCGTTCATATCTCTATTCAAGATCACCTCACAAGATTCTCCAAGATGACGCAATATGTGAAATAATCCATGCCCTCATATTGTATAAAAAATTTCATTGGATTTTGATTGTATAATTATTAAATAACCATAAAATATATCATACATGCGTCTCCAGTATGAATTTTTATCACCCTCTTTCTTTATCTAACTAAAAAGGTATTGGGTACTCTAGGAAATTGAATTTCAAATATGGAAGTATTGTGGGAATGCACCTATACTACTCTTAGAAACTGGTGACAAAAGGTCATTTACATTGATATATATAATCATAATATACATTTTATATTATTATTCACTTTCTACAAAAACAATATCTATTATGTTATCACTTTTATTATGATTTCTAATTAGATATTACTGATTATCTAAACGTCAAATGTCTCCCACTATTTTATCGAACTATATGAAAATTTTTTCTAGAATTTAAATAAATTTTTTCTTGTGTATTATAGTGGGAATAAACCTTAAATCCTCTATTCATAGTATTCACTCTTTATCTATTACACTACAAGGATAGAACAATGTAGTGGTTTGACTAGACAAACATAATAACTCAAAACTCTATGATCTATTTATTGAGGTCCCAATATGTAAAATGAAAAAATTTATTTAATCAATATTTTACACTAAACATTAAATAATATAACTTATGTTAAACATTTTATAAAAACTTGTATTAGGTAAACCCAACAAATTTATAATAACTCCTTGGTACTTTCAGTCACCCTCAACGTTATTTATGAAGACCCTATACACTATGTTTTCTATAGATTCAAATATTGTATTGTGTATCCAACGTAAAATATCATTGATGGTTTTATTATTACATGAAGAAATATTATATTTTTCAATCTCATAAGAAAGTACTATGTGATCACACTCACAATAAATTATGCAATAAATAAACATCATTAAACCATCAAATTATCATTTCATTTGTTCATGATTTCTAGTTATTTCATGTGGTCACATGTATAAACTACACATACATAAAATAATATACAATGCATAAATAAAATTTGACCTCATTATCATGAACACATACTAATGTTTGACCTATGGAGGGAATAATGGATCAACATAGACCCTAGGGGTAACTCCTTAGTCACATCATTGGGACTCAAGATAGAATTCTCACTAATCCAACGCATCAAAATCTAGTATATAGCATCACCAAATATTAGCAAGAAGTACGGCATTATTTATCCTTATCATGATAAACCATTACGAGAATGCTGGAGTGGGGATATTCACAATATTTTAATATAGATATAAAGCATTTTTCAAATAACTATGTCCCTTATACATATAATTATTTCTAGTTGGATTCTTATATTTTAATTTATTTAATAATTATTACAAACTTGCATTGCAATAATTGAATAAAAAACAAACAAATAGTAGACATACATTAGTCTGTTTATAGTTAATGATAAGTCAACATGCAATAATGTTTTTTATAAATATTAATTGCATAAAAAAATATTAAACATCAAATAAATTCCTTTTGAGGGAAATTTTAATGAAATAAATTATTTCAAAGTTTTTTTAATTCCAAAAATATCATTTGATCCCATTAATTAATTTTATTATGCTTAATAATAAAACAATATATTGTAAGACAAATTATTATATTAATTTATTTTTTAAATAATATTCATTCAAAAAGTATAATTAATTTATGAGTATACATATTATATACATATATATAATAGTTCCCCAGAATTCTTGGCCCAAATGGGGTTGAACTAGTCGGGACGCACCTGTCCCAAAGCATTTTGGATCAGGATTCTTGGGAATTAGTTTTTTCATGGATATTTGGAAGGCGTGAATATAGTTCTTGATTACGAGGGGTTGTGCGGTAGAGAATAGCCACTAACAATAGAGGCCAACCCTAAGTCACATGACAGACGACCAAATCTAGTCAGGCCAGCTTCTGAGGATGTCGAGGGGAGTGCATGGTACCACATCTTCTTGGGCCATGGTTATGGGAGGGGAGTCCACTTGTGGTACAGACCACGTGGAATTTTAATGCAAAAGTAGGGGTTTGATGAGGGAAGGGTGCTTTCCGAACATGGGTTGAATGGACCAAGAGACACAGTAGAGAGTGGAGGTCGAGCATCTTGTGGGATGAAAATGAATGGGAGAGTGGGGTGATCATTTCTGTGGAGGAAGGGGATCAACAATGAGGATATAGGTCTATGTGGACTGGGCACTAGTGAGGTATACTAGGAAATAAGAGATAAATTATGGGGAAGATGGGGAGGGAGTGATATGCTTAGATGTTGTTGAGGAAAAAAGTGAATGATAGCCGGTAGATTGGGAGGAAGGGGCATCATGGGTCACTGTCGCGGGTCCCATAGACAATTGATTATTATTTTTGTCTTATGTCAGCCGAAGACCCATATTTTTTTTAATAATTATTACATTTATTTTTAAAACATAAGAAGCAACCAAACTATGTTAATACATGAAAAATATAACCTTTTAAAAACCCAAAAGCCATTATGAGGCATTAATATTTTTTGTATCACATTCCCTCAACATTGTAAAATTGTATTCTTCTAGTAAACACCATTATGGACACAATAAAATTGGTGGAGTACGATATTTACTGAGTTTTCAAATTAACCTCTAAATTAAACTGTTAATGCGACTTTTGGTGTAATTTAACATATATTAAAATATGATCTTACAAATAATACCTTTTAATTTTTTCCAATATATATTAAAAACATCTAATGGTTTTACCATTACCATATGATTTTGTTTTGAAACACCATTAGTGGATATTGGAACATTTTAATTCCCACTTAATAAATATATTAAAATTTTACTTTTTATTGTCTTAAATTATCACACGTCCCTATGATACCAATTTATATGTATGAGAACATAGAAGGATTATCGAAAAATGTAAATTTAAAATTTTTCATCAGTTATAAAAATAATTATTTCATCACTAAAGAAGCATTATCCCATACATATTCAAATCAATAATTTATGAACATAATTAAACATAAGAAATCCCTCTATCAATTTAAAGACAATATCGACAAATTATCATCATCGATGATTATTAAATGATGGATATGAGGTTAAATATCTCTTTAACATCCACTAATACTTTGAATTACAGGAGGATTGTTGATCATTTTAATATGGGTGGTAGAAGAAAATCATGACGACTACTTTGACATCACAACAATCATCGCTTCTACGTAAAATTCGATCTCTAGAGGTGTTCATGAATAAATTCCTTGGAATGAGATATTCATCATCTAGGAAGCATGATAAATTGTATAAAACCTATGGATCTCATGAAATAAATAGTTAATTACATGGGATCCTCTCCTCCAATGTATATTGGGTTTCCAAAATACCAAAAATGTTTTCTTTCCCCTAGATATTAATTAAATGCCATAAAGTACATCTTAAGACTGCTTTATCAAGTCATCAATATCATTGATATTTTATAACCTTATTGTAAAATAATAAATACATTACATTATAAAATTGATCAAATCACTCATCTCTTAATTCAGGTAAATATTAAATTTACTTTTAATTTTATAAAATATTATTTCAAATAATATTTTCCATATATTTCTTTAAATTTTTATGAAATGATTTAATAAATAAAATTAAAAATAATTATTCTAAAGTTAATTAATATGTAATAATTTATTTATGAATTAACTTATATTCTCATACATATATCAAACCTTGTCATGGGTCCCACCAAGTCCTAAACTCATATTCATAAGAATAGAGAATACATTTGAATCTTCTAGTGTGAGTGACTCATTACATCCTTCTCTCAATAGTAGTGAATATTATTCATAGATAAGAAGAAGATAATAGAAACCCATCAAGGACGCCCAATATAATAGGAGTAGTTATAGCAATGAAAACCTTATTACGAACAATGTACGTGTAATATGATCTCTTTTCCTCGTTATATCTCACAAAGAAGGACACACACTCTATTCCCTCATACTTTATTTATTATTTATTTCATTACAAGATCAACCTAAATAATTTTACCATGTACATGGATTATGTAATGGTACTACCTTCCTAATTAAATGTCCCTGATATATCTCGTCATATCAAAAGAGAATAATTCCTTTCTAATTATTCAATAAATTTAATACCCCTAATGACACACCCAACATAAGCTACCTCTCCATGAATTAAATATATTGGGTTTTCCCATTCATTGAAGTAAGTGATCAAACAATATACATCAATAATAGTATCAATTTTGGAGACCATTATATTTTTTCAGGGATAGTAACTCCAAATAACACCTAAAACCTATGGTGTTCCTATTTGTGGGTCTCTTCTTATGATCTCACCTATAATAGATCACCATGTGAGAACGTCAAGAGAATACGTATTAAAGCATATGATCCCTCAAAACTAAAAAATCAGACATCATCTGTTTCCAGTCAGAATGATGTAACTAGACTATACGAAATATTTTAAATATTTATGTCATAGTATCTCAAGGTTACCTTTATAGCCTGGGAACTACTATAAACTTTTGATATAGAAAATAGTCAATGTTAATTACCATATAAATATTGGATGTAAAAATATCGAAACTATAATGGTAAATGTACATGAATAACTCATTATATATATGGTAATGTATTCAACATGTAAAGTATAGTTTGGTCTAGGGTACCCATTATTAAAAATTGTTTTGATATGGTTCATTACTTGATTGAAATTGAAACATATTATGGAATATTATGGGATCTAGGCAATGTGACGTTGCAATATTCCAATGCCCGGTGAGCTAGGAAATGAAATAATAAAAATATTAAATATATATCATGAATGTATAGTTTTTTGGTCTTAATGGAATAAATCAAAGATGGATAATTAAATCAGAAATACAAGACCATGTATGAGTCTATAATATAGGGTTTACCCTTAATACTACTAAATGTAGGTCAGTTCAAGACATAATAATTAGGTAGGTGTTGGAGGGTGCATGAAGTGGATTAATTAAATATGTTATTAATGTAATTAATTTAATAACCATAACTAAATTTACTCTATATAATTTATTATGCATTCAATCAGATGGATTGGATGCCTAACCCTAGAATAATTGAGACAAGATGCATACAATTCCTCACTAGCTAACCAGAACTACATGATATTAAATGATCGAATCGAGGTGGATTAGAATGCAGATAATGAAATTGGATCCCCACATTGATGGTCAGTTCTAGGCATTTAAATTAGGTAGTTGTTGGAAGGTACATGAAGTGAATTAATTAATTATTTTATTAAAGTAATTCATTTAATAACTAGAACTAAATATACACTATACAATTTATTATGTAGTAAATCAAAAGGATTGGCTGCATAACCCTAGGATATATGAGGTGAGATGCATATAATTCCTAACTGGAGAATCGGAACTAGGTGATATGTAACACCCCAAGCTTCAATGGTACATTTCCTTTGAATAATACAACAGCTTGTGTTGTACGGAATTTCGAGTTCTTACACACCACAACCAATCAAACTAGCTGTTATGAATAGTAATGCCCACTATTTGAAATTTTATAAATTTTATTTTTCAAAATGAACTTAATTTTTAGATTTGGAATATTGAAATTATCCTAGGGTGAATTTTTTTTATTTTTCTGAAAACTTTCAATTTTTGATGAATAGTGAAAAATACTAAGTTATTGGATAAAACTGACTTTTTATTTAAATAATTAATTATTTTATTTAAATTTATTTTACTTCAAAATAGATACGTAATACCTATATAAGTTCAATGTAATTCATTGGAGTCAGTTTATATTAATTTTAGATATATAAATTTTTTATTGAACTTGTCACCCTCTTTTACCCACCTCCTACAAGAATTTACAAATTTGCATAAAATAGAATTTTACCACTTCTATGAATTGAATTTCAAAAATCTGAGAGACACAGTTGATATTAGTATGTAAAATGTTGTTTAATGAGATGAAAATATTTTTTGGTGAATAGTAACTTTTTTACTTTTATTTACCACGATTAAAAGTAAATACGATAATTAAAGGTAAAAATGATATTATTTTTACCCTAAAACATTTCTTAAATATATTGGATAACTATAATTCTACCACAAGGAACCTTAGGAATAAAATATAAACCTATTTGGTCTACTTGGATTAGGTTTGGACATTTATTATTATTAAATTCAATGAAGAGTTAAAAGAGTTAAAATCAATGTATAATAACTAAATCATTTTTCATATAGGGTTATACATAAGATAAATTCGATTGTAAATATTCAATAGAAATATAAATAGATTTCCTACATAATGGTATTTTATTTATAAATTTTAGACATTAAATAATTTAATTTATTAATGACACAATGATGATGCAGTAATTACCTTAATAATGAAATATTAAAATAATTGATTTTATAAATACCCAAATAAATGTAATTTGAGTCTTTTTACAAATTCCACTAATTTTTTAGGTTAATATAAAATGATATTATTGATTTAATTAACTTTTTTTGATGTAATCATTCTGTTATGATTTTTCACAAAAATCATTTTCCAAATAGTGTCAAAATTGACATAAAAGCGTTTTGAAAACAAATATTATATTATTAATTGATATTATCTTCCTAAAAAAATATGTATCGGTCAAGAGAATTATATAATGATAGGTTCATAATTATTGAACCACTTGGTGGTCTATTGGGATTTTATTTTATGTTTATTAACCATATAATACAAAAATACAAAGAGATGTGGTAAATGTCAAACTAATTATATAAGAGTTAAAACTAAAAGATAAGGTTAATATATTGGGACAAACATGTCTACAACCTATTGGTTGAGTGGTTGTTGACTCATCCCCACCTTATCCTCAAAATAAATCATTTTGGAGCCATTAGAAACCGAAAATGATTTTATTATAAAATAATATTTTTAGTTGTTCCAAAGGTTCCCCTCACCCTTCTTATCAAAGGGAACTCCCCCTTCTCTGTAATTCACACCTTCAAAGCCATTTGGATGGGCCAACCCCTACAATAATATCCTCTAATATTCCCTCAATTCAATCTAGATTCCTTATTTTTATCAGAAAGCCAACCTAAGGATCCCTTTTTATCAAATCAAAAGGAAGAACCCGAAGAAGATATAATGTTTTCACCATTCTCTTTCATGTTCATTTCTTCATCCACTTATTCCTTATTTTTTATTTCAATTATAAAATAATAACCTCAGTATACTCTATATACAATGATGTTATTATAAATATGGTACAACCATATTCAGTATTCTATCCATCCTTTGAATGACATGTCACCGTACATGTGTACGTACGACTTACCGTCTCCACGTCCTGGTGTAATTGTTATTCAATACATTATTATTTGGATGGGAATAATAAATAGTATAACATATGTAAATAATAAATATAACAAGATAATGATTCTATATATATGATATACCATCCTATTATATACTATTTTTATGTCAAAAGAATGATATTGTCGCTTGTGCGTACGTATGGACTACCATCTCCATTAACGCGATGAGATTCATTCCCCATTGTATCAATCAAGAAGTATTTTCATTTTATGATAAATTTTATTTAAGGACTTGATATAATTCTGGATATGAATAATATACAACCTACCCATAACAAACACAGCTTATATAACAAAACATATAAAATAAAACGAGTAAGTTAACGCCTGAAACGATGATAATACTAAAATATTATTAACAATCAAATATTAGAAGATCATATATGATATCATATTTATGTATATTATTAATTTATAATTTAATAACAATTAGTTAACTATTATATAGGAGGTTAAACTACCCTTGATCAAGGAAAAGTACATGGTAAGGGTTAATTGTACAATATCATCATTATCCGAGGTTTTTATAAGTATTTATCTACTGGGACCTCTTTATCATTCACATCAATATTTCATAAAAATGTAATTCAAAACATTTGTACTATTTAATGAAAAATGGGCTAAAGTCATTTATACCCTTATTTAATCTTATATGTTTTTGAATGAAATCTTTTCGTTATTTTCCAAACAAGTACCTTTTGACCTTTCAACAAATTTAAGGTAAGAATGTTTTTTTAACAAATACGGCCAGTGGGTCTATATTCCACCATTATTAAATTGTCGAAGATTCACTTAAATGATTAAATTAATATTTTCAAAATAATTTTTTTCTTATATAATTATGTGAGTATAAATGTTATCAAAAAAAGGAAAGAGATATTTCTCTCAAGTAGTTTTGATATCATACATATCAACATCCTTTGATTGATATTAAGCTAATTTGAAGTTGATTTATTATGATACAAAACTTCCCATATTTTTTTGAAGGCTTTGTGATATGATTGAATGTGGATGTGTAATTTTTTCTAACCTTAATGGTTTATGGATAATGTATTGTCATTTCATATTCTAGTTTTAATACGAATTTTTATGTTATGCTTAAACCAGCTCATATAAGGAATGCATTAGAATTAGTAAGTGACGGGTGGATCCCGCTATAGCGCCTCGATGCATAGGTAGACATCATTAGGAAAACTAGTGTCTTGGCACAAGGCATTGACAAAGTCTTATTTTTAGTCTTGGAACAAGGTCTTCACTATGTGGTTATGATAGTCTAGAATCATGCATTCCTTTATTATGAAAGTGGTATTTGATAATGAATGTGATTATTAGATTAGTATAATATCCATGTGAATCAGTAAATGGAATTATTACATTATATCTTTTTTATATTATGTTAATGTTTATGTTTAAATGGATTTTGTTTTAGATATACATTACCTTAAATGTTTATTTTTATTTATTAATGTTTCTTCTATATTGTTATTCTTACTGAGAATATGAGCTCACCCCTTTCTATGTTTTATTTTTTCAAGGATGTGAAGTAGTACTTTTTGAGTAACCTACGGGAATAGTATGAGAAGATATGAGTGTGTTCTATGCAGACAATATGTTGTGGTAGTTTTTCACTTTATGATGTAATGTACGACTTATGTATATATCTAGTGTTTCCAAGGCTACTAAACTAATCGATATTTCGAGACATGACCTTTTGTGATCATGACAATGATACGTAACAATGCACCGACTCTGGGTAACATGGGTCGGGGCGTTACAGTTGGTATTGGAGAAAGATTAGTAATAAACCTTGGAATCTAGATTTTGATATACTGTGATTAGAGCACATTTCCCAAATATAGACATTGATGATTATTATAGAAGAACTTCGTATAATATTGGTATTGTAGATATTTTGTGATTTTTCCATGAAATACATCCTTCTAGATACCAGCAGGTTGAGGCAGGTCGGACACAAATGTACCTAGTCGTAAAACCCAAAAACCCCGCTTTGAGCTAGACTCGAATGAGAACTGGTGCATGACTACAGGCCTTGCTGCACAATTGGGTATGACACTCCCGAAGGGATATGCTTAGCATAATTCTCATTTTATTTACAAACCATTATGGTGGGTTTATGAGTATATTCATTCTCAATGAAAACCTATTTATGTTTATGGATTATATCTATAAAGTATTCAGTTTATGTTAAGTGTTTTACAAGTATGGAATTTTGTATTTCAATTCATAAACAAATATAGTTTATGCCATTGTTTAGAAATGGTTTCTAGTGGAAGTAATGGAATCCTTATCAATGCACGCACTCCATGTTGGTATTTCCCTCCTACTCAAGATAATTATAGTGGAGAAAGTGATACAACTGGTGCTAATCAGCTTATCACTATAATGGGAAAACTGACTCAGGTTATGAATATTACCCTTACCCATATATAGCACCCTGATCTATAGAGTGGAGGATCAATTTTAGATAGCTTCATGAGACAAAAAACCAACATTTAATGGGGGTACAAATCCATTGGTAGCTTAGCAATGGATAAGTTCCCTATAAAAAATATTTCAGGATTTGAGGAGTAGTGAAAGGGAAAACGTTTCATGGCAGTTAATCACCTCACTGGAGATGCTGATCAATGGTGGTCATTGATTAAAAATACGAAGGAAGATGATGATGTATCATGTATGGAATGGAGGGATTTTAAATATATATTTTTATGAAAATAAATTCCTCATGACCATAAAGCAGATATGGAAATGAAATTTCATAGTCTGAGACAAAAGGTGGATGAGAATGTTGCAATGCATGAGGCTAAGTTTACAAGGTTAGTAAGGCATGCAGAAGATTATATATGTTACCCAGGAATTAAGATCGATCTTTTATTTTATGGGTTAAAACAATATCTCCGTCGAGCATTGGTCTCACAATCCTTCTCATCATACAAAGACATTGTCTCATGTGCTATCAAAACAGAAAAAAATTCTCCGTCTTAGGACTTTAAAGAAAATCAAGAGAAAAAGATATCTGTTGATCACATTGGAAATGGAAATAAGGGGAATAAGTGAAAATTTGAATATCCTTCCTACAATAAATGTGGGAAGAAACACCCTGGTACGTTCTTGAAGGGAATGGGAGTCTATTACTGGTGTGGTGAAAAATGCCACCAAGCTCGTGATTGCAAGGTAAAGAAGGAAGATACTGATGTTCATTGCTACAATTTTAGGGAGATGGGACATTATTAAAATGAATTTCCTAAGAGTTAGGGAAACATACCTCAGAAGATGACAAGTCATCAAGGCCAAGCCTATACTATCACTACTACTGAGGTTCAAGCTCCTAAAGATGCGGTGGTAGGTAATTTAATTGTTTCCTCATGTTTAGACAATGCTTTATTTGATTCTGGATCATCGCATTGTTTCATATCTTCCTAGTTTGCTAAGAAATTTAGATATTTCAAATATGATTTAACAATGGAGTTGTCAGTTAAAACCCCCAAGATAAATATCATTGCAACAAATTTTTGTGATTCAGTTCCCATTAGGTCATATAAATGTTCTTTATCTGCTGATCTCATTGTTATACCCATGATTGAATATGATATATTCCTCTATATCGATTGGATTTCGGACCATGATATGAAAATTTATTGTAAGAATAATGAGGTTACAATTTTTTATGTTGATAAAAAGTACCTTATCTTTAGAGAAAAAATGTCACCACATAATTCTTATCTAGATCCACCCCCAGTAGCTCAACGAAAATAAATTATATGGCAAGAATAGAATGAAATAACTATGGGTGAGGAAAGGAATGCTCAAATATAGGATGTACCTATTGTGAAAGAATATGATGATTTGTTTCTAGAAGATTTACATGGACATCCTCCAGAATGAGAAATTGAGTTTTCCATTGATTTAATTATTAGTTCAAGGCCCATATTGAAGACCCCTTATAGAATGGCCGATGTAGAATTAGTGAAACTAAAGAAACAACTAGAGGAATTGAGTAATAATGGTTTTTTTCTCCCTAATTGTTTCTATGGGGATCCCCTATTCATTTTATTATGAAGAAATATGGATCTGTGAGGTTGTGCATTGACTACGTGGAGATTAATGCTATAAAAATAAATTACAATTATCCCCTACCTCTCATTGATGATTTATTCGACCAACTTCATGAAACTAAATAATTTTAATAGATTTACCTTTGATATGGATATCATCAGTTGTGTGTGAAGAAATAAGACATTCGAAAATAGAATTTCGAACCAGGTACATGCATTACGAGTTTACAGAAATGCCTTTTCGGATGACTGATGAACCTTCTTTTTTCATGGATCTAATGAACAGAGTTTTCAAGGAATATCTTGTTGACTTTGTACTGGTATTTATTTATGATATCTTTGTATACTACAAAAGCTATAAATATCATGAAAATCACATGTGCGCCATTCTGAAAACCCTCAGAAGAAATGGATTATACGGGATGTTTAGCAAGTGTGAATTCTGGTTTCAGGATATTTCTTTTCATGGCTATATAGTCTATGTGCATGGAATCTCTGTTGATCATTCTAAGACAAGAGAAATCCAAGAATGGCTAGCACTAATGAGTATAACTGAGGTGCACAATATTATTTGTTTATGAGTTTATTTTCAGTGTTTCGTCTAGAATTTTTCCCGATTGGATAACCCATTAACCAAGATCACACGTAAAGGTGTTAAATTTGAGTGTACAAAAGAGTGCAACGAAATTTTTGAAGACCGTAAGATAAGATTAGTCAATTATCCTATCTTAAGTCTACCATCGAAGAATGATGGGTTTTTTATTTATAGTGATGCTTCAATGAAATGACTTGGTTGTGTCCTTATGTAGAATAATAGGGTTATTGTCTATGCCTCACGATAGCTAAAAAATCATGAGAAAAACTATCCTACTCATTATCTTGAGTTAGCAGCTGTAATATTTTCTTTGAATATATGGATACATTATCTCTATGGTGAAAAATGTTTGATATATATTGATCACAAGAGTTTGAATAATATTTTCTCACAGAAATAACTCAACATGAGGCAAAAGAGATGGCTTGAACTACTCAATGATTTTGATTGAACTATACAGTACCACCCGAGGATGGCAATTAAGGTGGAAAATTATTTGTGAAGAAAGGATCATGGAGTTTTGAACAAGATGAGAGTTGAAAGAGATCCTATTTTCATGGATCTAGTGAATATGGATATGGGAATAACCATGGAAGGTGAAACATCAATTATTTTTCTAATGGTTTCCAAACCATCATTACTATAAAGGATAAGTATCTCTCAGAATGATGATTAAGAGTTTCAATAGAAGATTAATGTTGTGAATGACGGGAGACTGAGTGACTTTGTTTATGAATATTGAATTTTGAAATTTGGGAAGAGGCTTTGTGTCCCCGACGCACCTAATCTAAAAAAGGAATTTTCGGATGATGCTCATAGTTCAAATTTCTCTATACACCCTTGTAGCACTAAGATGTATAGAGATTTGAGGGAACATTTATGGTGGGACAACATGAAGAAGAAGATTGATGAAATTGTGCCAAGATGTATGGTTTTTCAACAAGTGAAATCTGGAAGCCATCATCCTGGAGGGGTCATGAATCCTCTTCCCATACCTTAGTGGAAATGGGATAATATTACGATGGACTTTGTCATGGGACTACCAAAGACTCCTTGAAGGAACAATGCATCATGGGTCATTATTGATCATCTTACCAAGTCTGCACATTTTCGTTCTATAAGAGAAGATCTACCTCTTGAAAGTCTAGAAAGACTATATATTAATGAAGTTGTGAGACTTCATGGAGTACCACTATTGATTGTTTCTAATCGTGATCCCTATTTCACATCAAGATTCTGGAAAATTATTCAGAAGGCCTTCGATACTGAACTTCGTTTGAGCACTGCCTACCACCCTGAAACTGATGGACAATCAGAATGAACTATTCAAACCTTAGATGACATGTTGAGATCCTGCTCAATTGATATTCAGGGTACGTGGGATCAATATTTACCAATGGTATAATATTCCTATAACTATAGCTTCCATTCGAGTATTTAGATGGAACCGTATGATGCATTATATGGAAAGAGATGTCACACACCAATCTGTTGGGATGTTGTTGGTGAAAGAAAACTTATAGGCCCCAAACATGTGGAGGAAATGCTAGAAAAGGTGAAGTAAATCCAAACACACATCAAAGAAGCTCAAAGTAGGAAGAAGATCAATGATGATAATCGAAGGAAGGATTTTAAATTTCAAGTCTGTGATCATCTTTTCATGAAGGTATCTCCATGGAAGGGAGTTATACATTTTGGTAAAAAAGGTAAATTGAGTCCCAGGTACATCGGACCTTTTGAAATTCTATAACAAATTGGGGTTATAGCTTACCGTTTGGCAATGCCGCCAAGTCTCTCCAATGTTCAAGATGTGTTCCACATATCAATGTTGAGAAAATGCATGCATGACCTAACGCATGTACTCACCTATGATGAATTATAACTGGAACACAATCCGACTTATTGCGAAGAGCCGATCAGGATTCTCGATAATAGAGAACAAGTGCTGAGAAACTGGATGACTCATCTAGTAAAAGTTCATGGAGAACCACCAGAGTCTTTTTATGCAGTAATACTTGAGAGATTTCAAGGAAGAAATTATTTGAAGAAGGGTAAAATGTAACACCTCAAGCTTCCATGGTACGTTTCCCTTTGAATAATATAATTGTGTGTGATGTAGGCAACATTGAGTTCTAACACACCACAACCAATCAAACTAGCCATTATGAATAGTAATACCCACTTTTTGTAATTTTATAAATTTTATTTTTCAAAATGGACTTCATCTTTGGATTCGAAATATCAAAATTATCCTAGGGTGAATTTTTGGTATTTTTCTGGAAACTTCTAATTTTTTATGAATAGTAAAAACACTGAGTTATTGGTTAAAACCGAATTTTTAATTTAAATAATTATTTATTTTTTTAAAATTATTTTAGGTCAATATATATATATATATTATCTATATATATTCAATGTAATTCATTGGATTCATTTTATATTAATTTTAGATATATAAATTTTTTATTGAACTTTGCACAGTCTTTTACCCACCTCCAAGGAGAATTTGCAAATTTACCTAAAACTTAATATTACCTTTTTTGTGAATTGAATTTAAAAACTCTTAGAGACACGGTTTATATCAGTATGTAAAATGTGGTTCAATGAGATGTGAATAATTTTTGGTGAATAATAGTTTTTTAATTTTATTTACCACGGTTAAAAGTAAATAGTGTAATTAAAGGTAAAAATGATATTATTTTTACCCTAACACATGTTATAATTCTATTGGATAAGTATAATTCGACCAAAAAAACTTTAGGAATAAAATATGAACCTTTTTGGTCCACTTGTATTAGATTAGGATGATTATATTTATTTAATTTAAAGAAGAGTTATAAGAGTTAAAATCAACATTTAATAACTAAATTTTTTTAATATTGGTTTATAAAAAAGATAAATTATATTATAAATATTCATTATAAACCTAAAAATATTTCCTACATAATGGTATTTTATTTATAATTTCTATAGAGTACATAATTTAATTTATTTATGACACAATGATGATGCAGTAATTACCTTAATAATGAAATATTAAAATAATTAATATTATATATACCTAAATAAATGTAATTTGAGACTTTTTATGAGTTCCACTAATTTTATAGGTTAATATGACATGTTAGTATTGATTTAATTTACTTTTTTCTAAGAAATCATTCTGTTATGATTTTCACAAAAATCAATTTCCAAATAGTTTCAAAATTGACATAAAAGAATTTTTTAAAAAAATATTATATTATTAATTGATATTAAAGTCTGAAAAATCTAAGGTCCATCCAAGAGACTTATATAATGATAGTTGTATCATTAATTAACAACATGGTGTTCTCTTGGATGTTTATAGTATGTTTATTAACCATATAATATAAAAATATAAAGAGACATGATAAATGTCAAACTAAAAAACTAAGAGTAAATACTCAGAGATAAGATTAATATAGTTACTCCAACCTATATAAAACAAATTGGTTGAGTAGTTTTTGAACCATCCTCACCTTATACTATAAATAAATAAGATTGGATCCATTAGAAACCAAAAATGATTTTATTATAAAATAATATTTTTAGCTTTTCTTAGAGTGCCCCTCACCCCTATTATAAAAGGGAACTCTCCCTTCTATGAAATTAACTCATTCAAATAAATTTGGCTCGGTAAACCGCAGCACAAATATCCTTTCAGATTCCCTCACTTCATCTTAGAGTCCTTAGTTTTATCAGAAATCCAACTTAATGAGCCCTTTTGATCAAATCAAAAAGAATAACCAGAAGAAGAGGTAATGTTTTCACCACTCTCTTTCAAGTTCCTTTCTTCTCCCACTTATTCTTTATTTGTTATTTCCATTCTAAAATATTAACTCCAGTATATTCTATATACTTTAATGTTAAAATAAATATTTTACAACCATATTCAGTATTCTATGCATCCATTTAATGACATGTCACCATAGGTGCGTATGTACGACTTACCGTCTCCATGTCGTGGTGCAATTGTTATTCAATACAATATTATTTGGATGTGTATAATAATGAGAATAAATTATTTAAATAATAAATATAACATTATAATTATGTTTTATATATGATATACCATCCAATTATATATGATTCTAATATCAAAAGAATGATTTCGTTGCTCATGCATACGTATGGACTACCGTCTTCATGAACGCGATGAGATTCATTCCCCATTGTATCCATTGAAGAATAATTTTTATTTGATGATTAAAAATAATGTTTATGGACTTGATTTAATTATGGAAATGAATAATATAAAACCTACCCATAAAAAAATAGATTATGTAACAAAACATATAAAAAATGAGCAAGTTAACACCAGAAACAACGGTAATACTAAAATATTATAAACAGAGAAATATTAGAAGATCATATATGATATCATATTTTCATATATGATTATTTTATAATTTATTGACAATGATTTAACTATTATATAGGAGGTTTTCCTACCCTCAATCAAGGAAAAGTACAATGTAAGGGTTATTTCTACAATCTTATCATTATCTGAGTTTTTTTATAAGTAATTATCTACTGTGGCCTCTTTATCATCCACATACATTTTTCTTAAAAATGTATTTCAAAACATTTTAACTATTTAATATAAAATGGTTTAATGTAATTTATACCATTATTTAATCTTATACATTTTTAAAGGAATCTTTCTGTCGTTTCCAAATAAGTACCTTTAGACCTTTTGACAAATTTAAGGTAAGAATGTTTTTTTAACTTATACGGCGAGTGCATTTATTTTCCGCTCTTATAAAACGTCAAAGCTTACCGTACAAAATTATAATAATATTTTCAAAATAAATGTTTTATTTTATAATTATTTTACTTTAAATGATTTCAAAAATAAGAAAGAGAAATTTATCTCATGTAGTTTTGATTTCATCCATGTCAACATCCTTTAATGTATTTTAAGCTTATTTGAAGTTGAATTATTAGGATATAAAACTTCCATATTGTATTGAAGGATTTGTGATATAATTGACTATGGATATGTTATTTTTATACCATTCATGGTTTATGGATAATGTATTGAAAATTCATATACTGGTTTTAAAACAAATTTTTATGTCATGTTTAAACCTTTTCATAAGAGGAATGCATTGGACTTAGTGAGTGATGGGTGGAGCCCGCTATAGCTCCTTGATGGATCGGTAGGTCTCATGAGGAAAAGTAGTGTCTTGGAACAAGTCCTTTAAAAAATCTTATTTTTAATCTTAGAACAAGTCCTTGACTATGTGGTTATGATTGTCTGGAATCATGCATAACATTATAATGAAAGTGATTATTTATATTTCATGTTATTATTCGATTAGTAGAATATCCATGTGAATAATTAAATGGCATTATTTCATTTTATCTTTTCCATATTATGTTTACATTCTTGTTTAAAATGCATTTGTTTTAGTTATACATTGCCATAAATTTTTATTCTTATTTATGAAATTTTCTGCTATATTGTTAATCATACTAAGAATCTAAGCTCACCCATGTCTATGTTATATTTTTCCCAGGATGTGAAGAAGTATTTTATGAAGGACTTAAGGGAATATTATGAGGGACATGAGTGCAGTTTTTAGATATAAGATGTTGTTGTAGTTTTTCAATTTATGATGCAATCTAAGACTTATGAATATAGCTAGTGTTTCCAAGGGAACTAAACTAATCGATCTTTCGATACATGATCTTTTGTGATCATGCCAATGATACATAATAATTCACCGTCTCTAGGTAACTGGGGTCAGGGCGTTACATGATAATCGTTGATCAAATCGTGGTGGATTATAATGTAGATAATGAAAAAGGATCCCCACATTGATGGCGAATTTGTCCTTCATCAAATATTGATCCATAATAGATGGTGGTCTTATCAATTTTGGATTTCATCCCATTTGATTAAATGATTGAGAATTGATTTGTATCCACATTGGATTTAGTGACCTCAAATTCTTTTAATGAACTCACTTATTGAATTATGTAGTTTAATATATTGTTTCTTGAAATATTCCATAATTTAACCTAGAATTTATAGATATATGATATTTGACCTAGAAGGCATGTCCAATGGAATTTTTACCTCTTTTTCTATTCCTTTCTCAGACATGTTATTCATATTATTCATTGTTGGCCTTGAGGAATATAGTTTAAAATTTCTGAGTGGGTCCAAGCATGAACATACCCCTAGATTCATGATAGATATGTGCACGATGACTGGATATGTTTTTTCTTGATAGATCTGTATGGATCATGTGTGTTTCTTAAGGTATTCATGATTCAGAGTAGTGAAAGGTGGCGACATAGGGTGCTATAGATGACAGAAGTGAGGTGGACTTTGACTTGATCACCAACTTTGTTTCACGACCATCGGAGGTCGATAAAATATGATCGGTGGGGTATACCTTTACTTCCATATAGTATATGGAAGTGATTCATGGAGAGGAGCATGGATATAGAAAATACAAGGAATTTTTGTGAAAATACTTACCGCATGTCGTGTATCCCGGAAGACTACATGATTTATTGTACCATGTTATTGTACTAGGGTTTTAGGAAGATTGAAATATAAAAATTCATGTAAGTGGTATTACCTGCCATGTGATCCTCCCTTGTTGGACAAACTGTGTTCTAAATTCAACACACCTAAGGCCCTATGTTAACAGACACTCCAAGTTCTAAATCACAAGGGAAAATGCCGAAATATATGACATGGGTTGAGATGAGTAGATATGACCCTGGGACTACATATGCATAGTGAAACCTCTATGATATTCCATGTACAAAGATATGTCTTCCTGATATGTGTCTTTATAGAACACATCCAGATCGATGAGTGTTCCCACGCAACATGTGGACCCCATGAACCATTTATACTCTTTTATAAATCCCCTGCCTCTCGTGCATATTTCATTTATACTCTTCATTTGGACCATTGGTGAGTAATAAATAGTGTTTTTCTATGTATAACATAATGGGTGAATTCATAGGGGATTTTGAGATGTGATTTGTGATATTTTAATAATCGAATTTATTAATTCAATGCATTATGATGGAAGTGATCAGGCATGATCATCATATAGATTCCTGGGTCAATACTCACATGTGACCCCATGGTGCAGGTTCTGAATTCTATCAAAGGTATTATAGTGTCTAAACTTCCATGTCACACGTGGGAATGAGTTCACTATGCTACCAGAGTAATGTTAGGTGATGTACTCCCCATGTTTTTAGGGCATTGGTTCTTTAGTACATTAGAGTGATATCATGGTCATTACTACCACATGACACCATAACATATGTTCTCCATTTTTTATTTAATTTGGGATATGACTCCCTTTACTACATGACATAGGTTATCTTCCTATGGAGTGGTACTCATTTTTCTTCGAGATCCAGTGGTGTGTGGGACATCCACATGATATTTTTGATCCCTCAATAATAGACTGCAGTAGGGTGGTGTATGCCCCGCCACTAATATTCTTGTGTTGTAGTTTTTGATGATGGGAAATGGTATTAAAATCATGCAGGTGATGGCTTCCTCATAATCATTGGAGGGTTATGAGTGGGAGATTCCCTTTATCCCTTGTTTGGGTTTCTTTATGAGCACACACACACACACACACACATATATATATATTAGTGTATATATAATGGTGTTGTTTCCCTCTTTATTTGGGTTCATCTATGTATTTTTGCATCTCGTAATAACCCAATTTTAGTTTTAGGGAATCATAATTGGTTTGTATATGCACTACATTACATGGGATTTTCTAGCACTTGTATTCTCTTATGTGGATGATGGAAAAATTGTTATAGACTTTGGTAGATCATAGTGATACTTGGGTGGGTTGACTGCGTAAGGTGGTCAGACATGTAGATCAGGAGCTAGGATCTCCAAAATTTATTATATTATTCTTGATGTTAGGTAATGAAATATTTTTTGTTTAGGAATATATTTTCCCCTTTTCAATTTGGATAACACTGTCATACTTTTTGTATTAACTATATGTTATTACACTCATTTTTTGCATTCTATATGTTATTATCTTTAATTTATTTTCCACCGCACAATTTCATTACAGAGTGGTGTTAGATAAGTTCTTTACCAAGGTAAATGTTGAAAGATTCACCCATACATGGATTGGTTTGGAAATTGGGAATCAATATCATTGTTTATCAAGTGGTTATTTCATGCCATAGAACCAAGTGCATGAGTGATGAATAGCGTATCCACAACCTATGACTCTGACTACCTTCTTGAAAACTCATAAGTATGAGTCATTGGTTATTGTAAAAAATGACACAATCATATTTTATGACTGTATCCATTGTTTATCCTTCTTGAATCATCTCCCCATATAGATATGTTCATCTAACCACTGAGTGTACTTTTTTACTTTCATGATTCCTTTACAAAGACATCCATCTTGTACACTGATACAAGATCACGAAAAAAACCTTTGATTGATGAGGCCTTATTTTAGGGGCCATGACAGGATGTGTTTCATCCAGGCAGGTTGGTAGTTCCCCCCATTTGATAAGTAGTTAGTACCAGATATTCAGGACTAGGATTTGTATTGAGTTAGCGAAGTCCATGAGTTCTTGCTCTAGAGGCAAATAAGGTTATATAAGGATACAAATCCCCATGCAGTACTGGGTTGGATAGAGTTTCTAATCTGAGTTTTAGACCATGTTTATAACCTAATTGATCAAATGGATGTGATGATACATAATATATTCCAGGGATCAGATGGGTTCTTGTGGAGTTTTGTTACACTGACCCTTGTTGAGATGATTTATATAGGTTCTTACTACTAGAATCTATTCCATGATGAGTATTTCCCATTATTCTTTCACTCAAGTATGTTCCAAGAGCTTTTAGAGATTCAACAGTTTAGCATGATAGTCACATTGTATGAATTTAGGATCCCTGAACATACATGATACTCCCTAGACATTGTAGAAAAAAAATTATTCTAGGAGAGGAAGTTCTACTAGGGTATCCAAAGATAATTTTTTAGTGTGGTGTACTTATTCTTACCCACATATGATGGCCTTCTAGAGGGATCCTAAATTAACCAGAGGTTCCATGTATAAGGGCATCGATTAGTTGGATCAAAAAGTGTGAATCATTTTGATGAGTCATTTTTTGTAGATAGAAAGCTTAAGATGTGGTGATCTCAGTAGAGGTGTCATTCTTGGGCTCAAACATAAGGTTCCTTGGACCAAGGAAAGAATAGTGGATCTAGTTGATCCAAATATGGTTGATATTATTTTTTGGCAGGATATGAAATTTTTATCATGATTCCCCAAACTTTCTCACTATGAAGCACATGAAGATAGTGGATGGACCTCAATGGAAGAGGAAACACCATGAAAAGGACCTCCCTAACATGGAAAAGGTAACCCTCAAGGAGGCATTGCTAGAAGATATCAAGAGAAGATTCATATAGAGGAGCAGTTGTTGGAGGGTGAAATTAAAAGATCCCCCCACCACTACTAGGTGGCCAATGTATGGATCATAGGGCTGGCGGTCAGGGTCATGGTTAGTTGTAGGCCATGAAGAGATATTAGAAAGCTAAAGATGAGATTATTTGAGGATTGATCTATTTTTGTTCTACTCTTTCCTAGTTCATACTAGACATAAGTTCAAGTAATTCATTCATATCTTTATTTCTAGTGTTATATATTGACATTCTAGTTGAGACCATATCCCAACAGCATTGAATATATAATTCTACAAGGAATTATTATTCGATATCTCTTATCTTTCAGTAATGATAGTTATCACCTTGTGGAGATATTTTCACATGGGAACTCTTTTTCATCAAAAATAAACCTTATGAAATAATATTGGGCGTGGATCTCGTATCTGACATTCAGTACCATGTTTTCTATCATCACACATGCGTCATATTCATTCAGTTCAATGGGATTCGATTCTCCATTGCGGGTGAGAGAGATCTTGTGGCGGGATGAGTGGGCCTTAAGTGTTGGAGGGTGAATCCCATCACCCATAGTTTTAAAAGATTATTACATGGTTGTTTCTAACACTTTTTCCAGGGCTCGCGCGCGTGTCCATCACACAGAGGATACATAACTCGGTGTTTCCCCACATTCGTGGTTTCCAAAGGCGAGTGGCATCCGTTGCTTGTTCAGGGATGTCTGATCCTTGATCGAAACGAGATGATGGGATGTCGGCTCTTCCTTCCTTAGATTCCTCCTCGGAACTCGTCACCTAGTCCGGGTCTGCCTCAAAGATGTAATAGGTTGTTCATGAATCTCTTCCCAGTGCCATATCTTCATGGACCCTAGTTAATTACACTGCTTCCATCCGGACCTTCCAAGGGGTCCAGTCTTGGGAGGAACCATAAATTGGGAGAGTAGTCACGATGAGGCATCACTGACAATTCTTGACGCAGGGATTCTGACATGTTTGTCTTTTGTCCCTTATTATAGGGCTTCTTGAGGGCGCAGAAGCCTGAGGCATCCCACATTGAACGCAGGGAATCTGATGCCATTGGCATGTATGAGAGGTTTTCCTCAGCTTCCCATGTTTAACCTAGGGAATGCCGCAAGATTATAATCCAACGGATATGGATCAGACTGATCGGAAAACTGATTGGAGTGGATCAGATTGAGTAACCTCCTGGATGGAAACACCGATGTTGGGGCCAGCACATGGGCTGCGTCCTGAAATCTATGTAGGGGAACGAGGTGCCATGATCCCACCGAGACGTGGTGGCCCGGGTAAGGATTAGGATGGGTGATGAAGGGTTTTCGACTTGAGCCTGGAAGAGGCTTCCCACGTATCCCCGTGGTAGGGAATCATTGTCTACATAGTTCGAGGGGGAGATGGGACACCTAATGAGGCGACCCGTGAGGATGGACGCATGGAGGGGACCCAGAAAAAATGGAACCTCCGGGTTAGGGAAACACGAGCTTCTCGAGACACATGGGATCGAGGGAGATGTTAGGATGGGACGTGGGTGATGGGTTTGAGCCTCATGGAGGCTTCCTAAGAATATATGTGGGGGGAATCAATGACCACATAGTTCAGTTGAATGCAGTTTAACGTCATGTATGATGGGGTTTAACCGACGTGAAGATGGTCGGAATGACTGGGTGGTGGGATTGAACCTAGAGGAGGCTTCCTACGTACTCTGCCTAGGAAACAGGGATCAAAGTCGATGTAGTTATGGATGAGACAGGGCTTACACTCTGAGGCGACCCATGGTGGTAGTGAACTGACATGAAGGAGGTCAGAACGGTCGGGTGGTGGGTTTGATCCTCATTGAGGCTTCTTACGTACCCTTCCCAGGAGACAGGGATCAAAGTCCATGTAGTTCAGGATGGTATGGGGCTTACGCTTCGTGGCGGCCCAAGGTGGTGGTGAACCGATGTCAAGGAGGTCGAAATGACCGGGTGGTGGGATTGAACCTCGTGGAGAATTCCTACATACCCTGCCTAGGTGACAAGGATCAAAGTCCATGTAGTTCAGGGTGTTATAGGGATTAAACTATGAGGCATCCCATGGTGGTGGTGAACCAACGTTAAGGTGGTCGGAAAGAACGGGTGGTGGGATTGAACTTTGTGGAGGCTTCATTCGCACCCTAACTAGGAGACAGGGATCGAAGTCTACGTAGTTAAGTATGAGTTGGGGATTACAATCTGAGGCGGCCCATGGTTGTGGGGAACCATCATGATGGAGTTCAGAATGACCGGGTGGTGGGATTGAACCTTGAGAAGGCTTTGTACGTACCTTGCCTAGGAGACATGGATCAATGTCCACATAGTTTGGGATGGTATATGGCTTACACTCTGAGGCGGCCCATGGTGGTGGTGAACCAACATGAAGGAGGTCGGAACGACTGGGTGGTGGGATAGAACCTCATGGAGGCTTCCTAAGTACCCTGCCTAGGAGATATGGATTAAACCCCATGCAGTTTAGGATTGTATGGGGGTTACGCTCTGAGGTGGCCCAAGGTGGTGGTGAACCGACCTGAAGGAGTTTGGAATGACTGAGTGTTGGGCTTGAACCTCATGGAGGCTTTCTACGTACCCTACCTATGAGATAAGGACAAAGTCCAGATAGTTCAGGAAGGTATGGGGCCTACACTCTAAGGCGGCCCATGGTGGTAGTGAACCGACGTGAAGGAGGTCAGAATGACCGGGTGGTGGGATTAAACATCGTAGTGGATTCCTACATACTCTGTATATGAGACATGGATCAAAGTCCATGTAGTTCATGATGGTATGGGGATTACACTCTGAGGTGGCCCATGGTGGTGGTGAACCGACGTGAAGGAGGTCCGAATGACCGGGTGGTGGGCTTGAACCTCATGGAGGCTTCCTACATACCCTTTCTAGGAGACATGTATCAAATTCCATCTAATTTGGGATGGTATGTGGATTAAACTCTGAGGCGGCCCATGGTGGTAGTGAACCGACGTAAAGGAGTTCGGAACGACCGGGTTGTGGGATTGAACCTCATGGAGGCTTCCTACGTACCCTGCCTAAGATACAGGGATCAAAGTCCACGTAAATCGGGATTTTATGGGGATTACACTATGACGGGGCCCTTGGTGGTGGTTAACTGACGTAAAGGAGGTCGGAACGACTGGGTGGTGGGATTGAACCTCATGGAGGCTTCCTACATACCCTGCTTAGGAGATAGGGATCAATTTCCACATAGTTCGGGATGGGCAGTTTAATGTCATGCATGATGAAATAATGTTTAACATCATGCAAGACAATGGGGACCTGCATTTTAACGTCATGTCAGATGAATGTTCTATGCTCAATGCTTTCTCTAAGCCCACGTGAGTCATGCTGGGTGTGAGAAACAAGAGGTTGCAAAGACCCGACAGTCACCTCGCGAATGGTGCATCCATGGGAAGTGAAATGGGGCTTAGGATCAACACTGCCCAAAGAGGAAACAGGGGCTTATGCGTTGGTTCGCGGCCCAAGGAGATGAAGATCGGTGCTTACTTTAGGGTGGAGGCCATAGGTGGTGGCAAAGCCCCGCGAGAAACGGAGAGGGCATTGAGACCACTGGGTCCCTCTCCCCTCTTTGTCTTCAGCACCAGAGAGAGTAGAATTGCCAATCCCCACCACGCCCTTTGCGGGGAGAATGGCGAGGAGACCAAGATGTACTCCAAAGTGGAGGTCTGGTGTGGAATATACTAGAAGAAAGGGAAAGGGTGAAAAATCCCTTATTTCCCTCTCCCCTCATAGTTTAACATCATGTTATTGGATGAGGATGCTTGGAAGTTTAATGTCATGCAGCTCGGAAGAGGTGGGAACACTCCACACCTCTAGGACTTACATAACCATTACCCTCTGCAGCTTGGTTAAGGGAGAGTGTCGGAAATGAAATTGTTGGGGGTGTTGAGGAGTGATCCACATGGGGGCCCACGTTATCGTGTCTATGAGAAGGAGCAATAGCGGTTAGCGTTCCTATGTGAAGAAACATGAGGCGAAGCAATGCAATGGTAAAACCCACCAAAGGGCCCTTAAGGTTAATTCATACGAGCCTAGATGGTCACACAAGAAAACAACACATGGTGTGTATGCCCGCCATATGTTTCATAGGTAGGCACAAGGAGAACATTGGGCGCCTACGTGGGGAGGCACCTAGGGAGCACCAAAATGAGGGGTCCCGGGGATTGTGCGCGAAAGAAGGAAGTCGCGATTAAAACACAGGGTTGGCGCATAATTCGAATGTTTTTCAAGAAATGAATGGAATTTCGCGTAAGGAGGTCACCCTAAATGGTTTAGAATTTTAACTAAGCAAGTGGGATTGCATACAAAGGAGGATCCGGGGGGGAGGTGGCATGAAAAAGCTCAGTACTTGAAGGCCATCTTTGCGTGCGTGGAAGTTCAATTTCACACATAGGAGACGGTCTGAATTCCTCAACCGTGAAATGGAAGGGATCTTCTTCTATTTATAGGCAACCGGCGGTGCAAAATTCAGGGGCAGCGTGCAAGTTTTTCTCGCCAGATATGGAGGCGTAGAATGTTAACCGCGCGGGGCATGGGCGTAAAATTATTTTTCACCTATGCCAGGGATCCTTCATGAATCTTTTCACCATTTTGCACAGGACTATTTTTTAGTGAAAATCACCATTTATTTCGACCAACACCTCTGAGCCCTCTGGACCATTTCTTCGGGTCCAAATATGACTTCTCTTTTTCATTTCGAAACATTCTCTAGAAATTAAACACTTTTCGGTGTCTACAAATGCCCCCCTCGGAATTGGATTGGTGAGGGGTCACAATGATCAGATTCCAAGGGAAACACCGAAATGCAAGGCTTCGTGGGTCCCATTTTCTTAACATAATTGTCCGTTTGGATTTACATGATCAACCCGAATCCCGAAAAAAATAGCAATCCATCCCTAAGATCACGAGGGCCATGAGAAACAATGGAGGCTCGTACTATTACCCTATTTAATATTGGGAGCATCAAACGAAGTTCTGGTGTCCAAAATTCGATCTCGGATTTCTGAGAAGAAGAGATAGATCGAATAAAAAGGGGAGTGAAACTCCGACCAACTGATGTAACGTCTCCTCAATGAGCTCTGGCGCACGAGCGGGGCAATTCCAAGGGCATTGGAATCAATCTGAACATAGGGGAATGAAAAATAATATGAATCACGTTTCCAAATTTCGAATCACTGTAGGGGAGGTCTGCCAATAAGGTAATACTGTTGACCATGGTAAAAACACAACATCCCTATTGCATTAGCTGGAAATGGAGACAGACAAAGGAGGGTCGACTGCTAACAATGTTCCCAACACGAGACCTATCCCAAAATGTTGTCCATCAGTTCTCAGGAACGTTGGCCCAGGACCGTTGGCGGACCATAGGTCTATCATCCAGTACTGTTACAGAAGGCAAACCGTAGGTCTGTCATCCAGTACTATTACAATAGGTGGACCATAGGTCTATCATCTAGTACTATTAGAGCAGGCGGACCGTATGTCTGTCATCTAGTACTGTTAGGGGGGGTCCCTTCGAATGTGAATGAAAAATGAGTATCCGAATAAAGAGGCACATAATGAGTGGAAATTAAAGTGGCAGTTTTTTCGCTTAGAATCCAACACTCACAAAATTGCACCACTGTGGTTAAAACACATCAGGAAGGCGCATCAATTCGATCATGAATCATCCCCACTTTTTTAGATAGGACCTCTCTAGTGAAGGAACTTCCACTTACTAATGTCATCATGGGGCATCCCGAATAGGTTCGGGGAAAATGTTGCATCCACACAACACCTCAAGGGGCTATGCCAAGGGGCCGACGGTAATGAAAAGGATGAGATTTGCAATTCATAGGGCTGGACCCGAGATGAAACGTCCGAGCGTTCCTATGTATCTCATAAGGATTAGAATCAAGCCGCACGTAGTTCTTGAAGGGATATTAGTTTATGATCATAAAGCTCGGACCTCAAGAACACATGAGACGCATGGTAAGGTATGTTAAACCATGATATGAATGAGGGCATGAGCCCCGATTACAATGGGTTCCTTGGAAAAGTGTTCAGGTCAAGGGACCGAACACGAACGTTATGCTGGACCCGTGGGAAAAAGATAGGGTGTTCCTACGTATCTCATAAGGATGAGAAACAAGCTTCACGTAGTTTTGGAAACACAGTTTAACATCATACGGGATGATGAGGAGCTGTTCTAGGGCACACCCTACCAAAAATACTAAGCCCATGTGATTCACACTCAATGTGGGAGGCAAAAAGTAGCGGTGATACCTTCTCGACATAATAAGGAACATCCTAGAGAAAATAGGCAATCGGTAAATGTTGGACCGATGATGAAAACCTGTCCATGTGACACACTCAGACGCACAAAGAGGTAGATCTGAGTATGTCGGGAATTCACTTGAACATGAGAAAAAGTGGAAACGTGTGAATCATGATGCTCGAAATCTAGATCTCAATCACAGTGGCATGATGATGGTGGATAAATTCTGAATTTGGCAGGAAACAACATCCACATTGCGTTAGCCTGGAACAGTGGTAGAAAAATGAGGGTTGACCGCTAACCATGTTCGCAACATGAGACCTGACCCAAAATGTCATCCATTAGATCTCCAGAACATCGGCCCAGGAAAAAAAGTGGATTGTAGGTCTGTCATCCAGTACTATTAGGGGATTCCTTTAAACATGATCGAGCATGAGGATCCAAGTAGCGCGCTCATAAAGCTTGGACATGGAACAAGGGAAGTACCCATATGAAAACCCCACAGCATATGCTCTTTATCAAAATCCACATGAACATGGCAACATGTCGTGTTAGAAATGTAGGAGACACGTGGTTGGGTAACCCATGCCACACGATCCGAATGAGGACGAGACCCATACCATCAAGAATCTATCGAGGAGGTTTCAGGTCGAGGGATAGAAAACGAGGGCTGAGCTAGACCCGTGGAAAAGTGCACATGCATTCCTACGTACCCTCTGAGGATGAGAATCAATCTACACGTGTTTCTTGAGGGGATCATAGTTTAGGGTCTTAGTGCTCGCACCGCAAGAAGTGGGGAAAATGAATGCAGGGAACACATGATGAGGTGCTTGTGAAACCCGACGTGAATGAGGATGTAAGTCCTGATCATCATGTGTTCCGGGGGAAAGTGTTCAGGAAAATGGAGTGGACAGGAATATTGAGCTGGGCCCATGAAAAAATGCACATGCGTTCATATGTACCTCATGAGGATGAGGATCATTCTACACATATTTATTGAAAGGGGGCATGGTAAGGTACCAATGCCTTAAATTAAAAGTGGTTGGTAGGTCTAGCCCTCTCACTACAAATAAGCAGCATTTGATGTATCTTGTTTGTCCATTAAGGTGTATGGTATTTTTCTTTGTGAAGCGACAATCCTGGGTTGGAAATTCCTGGAATCGCCACAATAATCAAGCCGTATACAGGCGTTGAAAACTGTTCTGGTAAATGAAAAAACCCAATGTAATGTCCTCCTACGATGAGGCCATCACAAAGCAGTTTCATTTTTCATCATGCTGCCAGGATGATAATGTTACAGTTTTCGGTCATGTGGAAGGACCAAACAACACAGTTTAAGGTCATATGGTTTGGAACAATCAGCACAGTTTAAGGTTATATGGTTTGGTCCAAAAAGTAATGAACACAACACGATAAAATAAACATGACGTGAATATAGATGAGACCCAGATCATCATTGTGAGAACCTCTGGGAAAGGAACTGCGAGCTATGGGGCCGGAGAGGATCAGAGGGCAAAGGGAATGTGAAACTAATCTCCCAGCTGAGATGGACCCAGAAGCATGATTTTTGGGTGACCCCACATATCCCATGGGGATGAGGATCGAGCTTCGCACATCACCTAATAAAGATCTTATTTAATGGAATTAGAGCTCGGACCGTGTGAGCCCCGAAGGAATCCATATTGTAGCCTTATCCCCCTGACGTGTGGAGGTGTAATGAGGGATAATGTCGGGAGTGTCGAGGTTCCACTCGGACATGATGGAGTGGAAAAAAATGTGAATCATGCAAATCGAATTCAGGGCTCGAAAGGGGGCTGGCGTGGCGATGGAGGATTACTTCTGACCATGTTCGCAACACATCATCCTATCACGTTAGACTGAAGTGGGGACAAACAAATGAGCATCGACCGCTCACCATGTTCTCAATGCAGGACTTGTATCAATTTTTTGTCTGAAACCCTCGGGGGAGTTGGCCCATAACGGTAGGAGAGCCCTTAGGCATGGTATCCATACTATTTTTGGTGGTCCCTCTGGGTGTAAAAGCTGAAGGGGGGCCCAAATTAAGGGAAAAATTATGCTTAACAAGTGGACAGAAACTTTCCCAGGCAAAATCCAACACCCCTGGTCCTAGAACAGAGTACTCTTAAACAAATCAGAAAACTGCTATAATAGGGTCAAAGGGGGGGGGGGGGTCGACCTAAGAAAGGCTGAATTGAAAAAGAGGGCATATAACGGGGAACACGGGACTCTCCAATGGAACAGTGTGGTCACGAAAGCCCCGCCGTGAATGAGGATGTTACCCCATACCACACCATATATTCCTCTCCCATGGAATGGGCAGGCCAAGGGGACCATATAATAGAGATATCCTTGAAAGGTGGTGCTGTACCTGAATTCTTAAATGTTCAGGCGGTCCTACGTATCCCATTTGGATGGGAATCAAGCCACGCGTAGTTCTCAAAAGTGCAGTTTAACGTCATGCGGGGTGACATGGCAGTTTAAGGTCGTGCTGGACCAAAGTCCAGTTTAAGGTCATGGAGGACCCAATAGTTTAGGGACATGTTGGACCATCAGTTTGTGGTTGTGCAGGCCCAGTAGTTTCAGGTCGTAGAGGACCGTCAGTTTAAGGCCATGCAGGACCGGTAGTTTAAGGTCATGAAGGACTGATAGTTTAAGGTCATGCAGGATTGACAATTTAAGGTAGTGCAGGACTGGCATTTTATGGTCATGGAGGACAGACAATTTAAGGTCATGTAGGCCGGCAGTTTAAGGTTGTACCGGACCGGCAGTTTAAGGTCGTCCAGGACTGGCAGTTTAAGGTCGAGCAGGACCAACAGTTTAAAGTCGTGTAGGACCAGCAGTTTAAGGTCATGCAGGACCTGAAGTTATAGGTGGTGTAGGACCCCTAGTTTAAGGTCCTGCACAACCAGCAGTTTATGGTTGTGTAAGACCGCTAGTTTAAGGTCTTTCAAGACCAGAAGATTATGGTCGTGTAGGACAAGTAGTTCAAGGTCTTGCAGGACCATTAGTTCAAGGTCATGCATGACCTATAGGTTCAGGTCATCCATGAACCACAGTTTATGGTCGTGGAGGACCAGCAGTTTAAGGTCATTCAGGACTATCAGTTTAAGGTCATGCATGACCCAAAGTTTATGGTTGTGCAGGACCAGAAGTTTAATGTCGTGCAGGACTAGCAGTTTAATGTCGTGGGGACCAGCAGTTTAAGGTCATGCAGGACCATCTGTTTAAGGTCATGCAGGACCAGCAGTTTAAGGTCCTGCACGACCAATAGTTTAAGGTCGTGCAGGACCCGCAGTTTAAGGTCGTGCAGGACCATCTTTTTAATATCGTGGAGGACCAGCAGTTTAAGGTCATAGAGGACCAGTAGATTAAGGTCATGCAGGACTAGTAGTTTAAGGTTGTGCAGGACCAGCAGTTTGAGGTCGTGCAGGACCAACAGTTTGAGGTCGTGCAGGACCTGTAGTTTATGTTTGTGCATGACCAGCAGTTTAACGTCATCCAAGACTAGCAGTTTAAGGTCGTGCATGACGAGCAGTTTAAGGTCGTGCAGGACTAGTAGTTTAAGGTCGTGCAGGACCAGCTGTTTTACGGTCATGCATGACCAAAGTTGTTTCAGGCAAAGTATCGCATGAGTAATGTGGCATTGGTGGGAGGATTTATACGATCACTATCCATGGTCACCAAGGAGTATGCACCATTGGGATAAACATTGTGAAGAACAAAAGGTCCTTACCATTTGGGCTCCAACTTGGGTTGTTTCCTGCCGTGGATCATTTTTGCCTAGAGGGCCAGTACCAGGTCACTATGCAGGAAAGAGCGGAGGTGATCCTTATTATTGAAAGCTTGATCCATCTAGCTCTGATGTCATTCTAGGTTTTATAGGGCACGAAGAATGTTCTCGTCCAGTACTTCCAACTCAGCTAAACATGCTTTAGCTACTCTACACGGCGCTTTCTGGTGGTAGACCGCCTTGCGCAATCAGGGCAGCTGAATCTCAATGGGCAGGATGGCCTCAGTTTTGTACACCATGGAATAAGGGGTCATCTGGATGTTATTGCGAGTCATTGTCAGATAAGCTCAAAGGGAATTGGGGAGTTTATCTGCTCAACTCTTCTTTTTCCGACCAACCATCTTTTGCAGAATGTTAGAGAGGGTTTTGTTAAATGCCTCGACCAGTCCATTTTCTTGATCATGATAGTGGGAGGTATGGTTATATAAAATGTTTTATTCGGCACACAATTTCTTTAGGTCATCCGCTTGGAAGTTGGTGCCGTTATCAGTGAGCATAGCATGAGGGACTCAAAATCGGTGGATGACATTGGAACTCACAAAATAGACAACGGACCGGGCCATTACTTCCTTGAGCGGAATCACCTTTACCCACTTGGAAATGAATTCCTTAGCGGTCATAATGAACTGGCATTGGCAGACCGTTGCTGGTGGGTAAGGCCCTACGACATCCAGTCCCCAGACTGCAAAGGTCTAAAAATACTTGGTAGTATGGAGGAGCTCCAGAGGATGATGCACAATGTTAGAATGAACATGACACACATGGCCCTTCCTGGAGAACTCGATGTAGTCATGGATCATGGAGGGCCAAAAATACCCTAACCTCCGAATCTGGTGAGACGGTTTCGGCCTAGCTTGGTGAGCACTGTAGGAACCAGCATGAAACTCTTGTATGATTTGTTGGATCTCAACTCCCTGAATGAAACAGTGGAGAACACCATCAAAACCATGCCTATAGAGGATCTGTTCAAGGCAGGGACTACTCTGGAGAGTGAACTGTAGCGCGTGGTGCTGGATTCTCTCACGCTCTGCCCGGTCTAACGGTAGATTACCATGTTGGAGATATTCAATCAGGGGTGTCCTAAAATCAGGAACTGTCTCGATCACTGCACTCGGGGGGATCGAGGGTCCCGACATAGAGGTGTCGGTGGTGATATGGCTTACCCGCGGTCCATCGTCATCCTCTGGGGTAACATGAGATATGACTCTCTGGTGAGCAACATGGATAATTAACTAATCCCTTTCGGGCTCTGTATGTGATGCAGCCAAACTAGCCAAAGCATCTGCTCGACTATTCTGCAACCGAGGAACATAAGTAACCTCTGCCCGAGAAGGAAACTGTGCCATTAGCCAGAGAGTATGATCTAACAATGGTAGGAGCTCTGGATTCTTGACTACATAGTCTCCATTGACCAGCTTAATTACCAGCTCAGAATCCCCTTTCACATGCACATGGGGCACGTCGATCTCAAGGGACAGCTTGAGACTATTAATAATGGCCTGATATTCTGCATCATTGTTGATGCAGCCTTCTAACAATAAGAATGAGTAATGTATAATGGTTTCCACCAGGTTAATGAAGATGATACCTAGGCCTACTATGTTAAGACTAGGGTTATTGAGCCTCCTAACGGTGGGGCTCTGAGAGGCACCATCAAAGTACATTTTCCAACAGGGGATGACCTGATCGACTAAGGGGATTGCCTCATCCGGAAAATCCTAGTCCAGGGACTGAATCGAAGAGGTTGGATGGGAAACTAGAAAGTCTTCCAATGTATTTCTTTTGATACCATTCTGAGTCACAATCCTAATTTCAAACTGCTAGAGGATTACCACCCACTGCACTAGTGGGCCAGTCAACATGGGATGACATAGGATGTACTTCAACGGGTCTACCCAAGAGACCAGCAGTACCTCGTGGTGATGCAAGTAGTTCCGGAATTTCTGTACAGAAAATACGAGCGCCATGTAGTTCTTCTCGATGGGGGAATATATGATTTCTGCGTCGAGGAGCATGTGGATGAGGTAGTAGATACTGTTCTCTATTCCCTCGTTGTTCCTCTAGTCAAGAAGGGCGTCGAGGGACCATTCCAGGGCAGTCACGTAAAGGACAAGTGGATTCCCGAAGACGGGTAGCATCAAGACTGGTGGTTGAAGTAGGTACTTCTTGATTTCCTCAATGAATGTCTCGCACTCCTCGTCCCATTCATAGGCGGTGCCCTTCTTCATAAACCGATAAAAGGGATTATACTTGCCAACCAGATTCGCAATAAAATGGAGTATGTAGGCTAAGTGGACTTGGAAACCTCAGAGCACCTGAATATTGGTCGGGGGAGACATCTTACGGATAAACATGATCTTTTTCGGGTAAATATCAATGCCTCGATATCAGAAAACGATGCCAGGGAACTTTCCGGAGGTGACCCCAAAATAACACTTTAATGGGTTCATCTTTAGGTGGCGGGCACGAATGAAGTCGAAAACATTCTCGAGGTCCTTAAGATGGTCCTGACATCAGTGAGACTTGACCACCGGATCATCCACGTTGCATTACACCAATGTTCTAAGGATAGGTTTTAATATGCGATGCATGGCCCACTGATAGGTGGCACCCGCATTCATTAGGCCGAAGGGCATAACCTGATAACATAAAGTACCTTGGGGAGCCCTGAAAGCTGTGGGTTCTTCATCCTCGGGGGAAATCAAAATCTAGTTATACCCGGAGTACCCATCCATTAAGGAAAGGGCATGGAACCCGTCTTTGGAATTTATCAACAACTCAGTCACTAGAATGGGAAAATAATCATTCGGACAATGGCGGTTGAGATCATGGAAGTCAATACAGACCCTAATTTTTCTGTTCTTCTCCTTGACTGACAAAATGCTAGCTAGCCACTTGGGATACTTGACCTCCTTAAAGTAGTTGGATTTGGTGAACTTATCAACTTCGGCCTCAACCATGGAGCAATAAGAAGGGTGCATCTTTCTGAAAGGCTGCTTGAACCCGCAGTGATTTTCCTGGAGACCAAGGCAGTTAATGGATACCTGAGGATCCAATCCTGGAATTTCATTTTAACTCTAGGAAAACATGTCAAGGTGCTGTTTCAGGAAGTCTACGTACTGCTGCTACTATTCAAGGGGCATGGTGGCACTGATCAATGTAGTCCTCGGGTATGCCTCGCTACCGAGGTTCACCTATATCAACTCGTTGACTGTGGTGGATACACCTTCCTAAAAACAAGGGGGGCTTCTTCCATGTTTCTTCTACAATTATGGAGGGATCTTCCATGGGAGAACCTTTTTTCGGGCTACCAGGTCCTGATGGGGGGCTTCTACCACCTTGTGCGGCAGTGGTAATTGCATCGGGGAACCCTTACACCACCGAGATCGTACCAACGAAGCCTGTCGACCCAATTCAATCTGGTCACCATCCCAAGGGGTCACACTTCATGATATCAAGGCAGTACTAGCATGTTAGCCGAAGTTGACTTATCCCAGCCCGTTGAAACAAACAAGTATGATATGTTGTCGTCGCCATGAGTCGAATGACCCGATACCTGATGGTAGTGGGATGCTCCAGAATCACTATAGCTTGGTTCGTATAAGAGTACGAAGTGATATTAAGATGTCATATGAGGTTGGGACAATGGTTCCTCCTTGTCCTGGAAATAAAAAAACATTGCCCCATGTCGGGGGTTGTGGCCTCAAGCCGATGGATTGAGAAGACTAGGCGTCATTTCAATCTGCCCAATGGTCAGCCATAGCCACGACGAGATCAACTTCACTTGCCTGTACTTTCTTATCCTTTCTCCTGTAATAGTCATCATCAAAGTAGTGGGATTCACAAGAGGATAAATGAGGTGAATCACCTTGTAGTACGCCCACTCGACCATTAAGGGAGTACTTGAGAAACTAGTGATATGATAAGGGGACTGCCGCATGCAGGTGGAGCCACGGTCTGCCCATCAGCGCATTGTACGCGGAGTCCCGGGAGACAAACATGAATTTGGTACTGGCAAGTAGGCCACCGAACTGGGTCTTCATGAAGATCTTTCCGACTAGGGTTTGATTGGTCCTACCATTTCCCTAGAGTCTCAAATAAGAGGTAGTCAGGTCATCCTTGTATAATCCTAGCGTTCAGAACATCTTCATCGGGATAAGGTTAATCTCGGAGCCGTTATCAATGAGGATACAGTGGATTTCCACACCATTGAACTGGATGGTGAGATGCAAAAGGTGGAGGTGACCATGTATGGGGGACCCCCATCCTCCCTAGAGAATGAAATGACGGCATGACATTTAGCATCCTCAAACGTTTCAACATGAAAAGCATATGTAGATTCTATCTCTATATCTAACTGGAGAGGGCACATTAAAGCCTCGGCGAGTGAATCACGCATGTATATTGATAGAAGAAGGGATTCAAGGATATAAAGCCTTTCTGGGATACCATCGAGGTGCTTAAGAACAGCGTACTTCCATGCCAGGAGTGAACATCTGGCTGTTGGATGCTGCTCTATGACCGGAGGCATGGCAGGCCCCACCGATTGGAACGACAGTTGACTGGTACTGGGAATTTCTTATTATTCACTAGTTGAAGCCCAAATAGTGGCTGTCAGATGAGGAACGAAAGGCTTGTGCCGGATCATAGGGTGAAGATGGTCACGGTACGGCCGAAGTGGTTCCACATGATCTAGTAACACAAACAGTGGTGGAGGCAGACCTGTCGACACCGGATGAAGAGCTTCTGTATGCAGAGCGCTATACTGAGCCTGCTGTCTAGTCTCAGCGGCGTGCACAACCTAGACGGTTGTGCCAACTTATATGCCCTGGTGATCCACATGACCACGGCTCTAACGAAGTTAGCGATGGCTGGGGACATTGGGAGGTTCTACCTGATGCTCTCCATCATTGGGAGTCATATAGGGATTTACTAACTCTGCGGTGTTAATCGAAGCATTCCCCTGACTATCACTTTATGAATCATCCACCACTGGGTGGATCCTAGGGGGAATTCCCATCTAAGGGGGAATGAAGTCGCCTAAAGTGCAGGATGATGACGGCACTGACGGGACATATTTCTTCTTCCTATGCTGCCAATGCTTGCCCTTCTGGGAAGAGGTCAGCTGAGATGATGATGCAGATGTGGTGGCCACAACTTCTGAAGGCTCTGTCTGATTCAGTCATTCCTGGATGATTCCATGGGCACGGGTAACCACCCTATAATCCATCCAGTCACTATACATCTAGGACCCATGGTCAGAAACCTGCTTCCATTCACTTTTTCCATTGCTACTATTATCTGGTCTCACAAACAAACCGGCTACTTGTGTCGGGGCTGGGCCCAACCGGACAACATTGTTGTCAATCGGGTCATGGATCTAGTTCATGAACACGTAGCATCGTTGTATGGTGTGCCTTAAGATCTAGTGATAAGGGTATTAGTTGGGGTGATCAGTCATATGTGCCTATTTTGGCCTCCTACATTCAGGGAGTCGCATAATTCTCTACTCTAATGTGCTGCAGAAGTAACCCGAGACCTGAGATTCGTCGAATGAGTAGGTTTGGTTCCTTATGTCTGGAAAGGGGGCACTAGGGGCTTGACCCTGTCGAGGGTCCAGAGGAGCCTGTCATGGAGGATGAACATGGTTATCTCTCCTGGGCGGTGGGGGCACGTTACGCGGGGGGCCCTGCAGATTCTGAGGTGGGCGCTGCTGGATAGGAGGTTGTACCTATGGTGGTGGACCTCTGCTCTACTGCGGATCTGGATCCATGGGTAGCGATTTTAGTTGCATGGGGGCCTCTATCTGGGCTACCGTAGTGGGCTCGGCTTTATCAGCTCTCCTTGCTGGGATAATAGGAGTCAATTGACATACTTGACTGGCCTGTCATAGGGCTTAATCGAGGCATTGGGCCTTATCTGAGAAGTCCGAGAACCCTCCAGGTTAGTTTTGAGTGATTAGTGAAGGGACCATCCTTGCCTTCACATTCCCTATGCAAATCATCCGTAACTCCTCCTGATTCAAAGACATGTCAAGGGAGTACGTGAGTCCCTTCCACTGGGCGATGAAGTCCATAACACGCTCATCAGGACTTTTCTTGCAATTGAAGACGTCTGAAATGTTCGTCTTCTGAGTGGTAAAACTGAACTGGTAGAGAAAATTCCTGTGAAGATCCTCCCAGTTGGTCAAGGATCCAATGGGGAGCTGGCTGTACAAAAGAATGTCGGCCCCTCAAGAGTCTTAACAAAATAGCAGATCTTGGCGGCCTCCTGCTGCGCTGAGGTCCCTAACATGGTCCCACACCTTGAGTTGAAGTGGGTCGGGTGCTGCGGTGGGTCCACTGTCCCCTTTAAGGGGGAGAGGGTGGGGTTCCCGAACCCTGGGGGTGCTGGCATATAGTCCACCAATGACGGGTATAGCTTGACGTTTGGTTGGATTTCCATCTTCTGTGTTTCCAAAACCTCTAAGCGGGGAATGAGTGTCGACATTGGATCATCTGGACGTGGGTCCATGTCTTGATGAGTATCCCAAACCATGAGCACATTGGCTGGATCCTCAACAAGATATACTCGATCAGTGGCTCATGGAGTGGCTGGTAGAGAAAACCTAGGGGTGGATGGAGGTTCTCGAGTGGGGTTCCTTGGATCGTCACACCTTTCAGGAGGGTTTGGTGAGACATATCATGCCCTGTAGTCATGGGCTCCAGCTCTCGTCTTATATACGGGAGAGACAAGATCAGGGTTTCCTGGAGGCATCTCGCCAAAGAGTAATTGTTCCTACCTCGGCTCTCCCGGCCTAGGTTCTTCATGGTTGGGCCATCGCACTGCGATGTATTCAGCCAAAATCTCATCGACCAACCTCTTTTTCTCAGCAATCTACTAGCACAACATGACCTTCTCCGGGTCCTCTTCTTTCTTCTGCACTAAGGTGGATTGGTCAGAGTGCATGGCAGTTCCAAAATGCTCTTTGCCTTTAACGAAATTCTGACTGATTACCAACACCTCCATGGGAAATGGGAGACCTAAGAGGTTCTTTAGCTAATGAGTGATCCTCCCTGCTAGGTCTAGTGATGGCAGTACCCCCTCAGGGGGTAAGTCTCCATAGATAAGTTCCAGTCCTTCCTCCTAGTTCACTATAACAGCCATGTTGACCATGACCCTTCCTGGGGGCATATCCTAGATATCGCATAATGAGTCAGGTTTCCTCTGGATAGGATTGAAAAGGAGGGTAGCAAATTGTCCCTATCCATGGATCTGCACGCGAGGAGTAGCATCCCATACATCCTTGAGGAGCACCTTGATACTATAGACTCATTTCTGCTGGAGGGCCTCACAGTGACCTTGCAACATGGGGCACTGGACACTAGAGAGAGCAGCCATGTCGACTAGACGACATTGCTCATTGATGTCTTGGAAGTGAAATTGGCACCCTGGATAGACCGAGTGCTGGTGAAGAAGGATAAGGTGCATCGCCCATATGGTGTAGCAGAAACACTCAACTTCCATAGGGGTGAGGGATTCCGGTATGCAAAAGTCATGTGCTGCCATGGGCCAAAACTCCTCAGGGAAGTGGTACGCTGCGAGAATGCTCCATAAGCATATCGGCCCAAATACAGGGTCTGACCCATGATTTCCCCACTCGTCATTCGGGGGTGGCTAAGGAAACAGTAGTGGTACCGAAGCAGACTACTGAGATGGAATATTGGTTGGTGGGGAACAGGCGAGCGAGATGACTGGATGTCGACTCTCAGGCTGTCCTCTGGAGGGTGTAGTGACCTGGCGACTACATCGCAATAGGAGGGGCTAACAACCACCACCCCCGGCTCAGGGGCCAGGGTGACTGGTGGGGGTTCTCACTGTTCCTCACCCCCTATCGGTCCCTAGAATATCTCTATGTGATCTCTTGTGAAGGTAGAGAGAGCTTCCTGTGATGACTGTGGTGACTGTGCGGCCGTAACCTATGATGTCGCCAGACATTTATCTTACTGTATGTACCTTTTAAGGGAGGAAGAGATCATGTGGACCTCGTACATTGGAAGCACCAGGCTAATGCGCCACATTCCCTCCTCGACTCTTGACACAAATGAGCAAGGGGGGAACTCTTGTGTCGAGTCATGTTCCACCTCAGAATCTGAAAAGTGGACTGGTTTGATCTCTATCAGAACATTCTCTAAATTTCTCTTGCGGCGGAAAGAACCTGATTTCTTACCCCTGGGTGGCTCTTCGGGACAGGTCTGGTTCCCGACATAGGGACCTCCGGCCGCACTGGTGCTAGGGCGGAGAGGGATTCCACCTCAGGATGCCAGTGTGCGAGGAGCTCTGGGGAAAATGTCGAAAGGAACATGGGGAGGACCTCCACAGATGATACATGAGTGAGAAAAACCCCTGGTGGGACCAGAAAGAGCATTGGGGGGAACTGCCATGCTTGTTACGGGTGGAGCGAGGCTGGCCTTTGCCCCTCTGGTTGCCGGGGTGAGGATGACCTTCACCGATCACAGAGAGAATGTAGGGAGTATTCCCACATTAGAGAATGAGAGGATGGTCAATGTCTCTACCCCAGTAGTCGCAGGTGGGGGAGGTGACTCCATACCAAGTATAATGGGTGCTGGAGAGGTTTCCATTCCGGGAATTTCCGTCATAGGGAAGAACATCATTTGGACAGGGAGTGGCATGGGGCGGTCCTCCAGGCTAGGCCTCGAAGTAGGGTAGGCCCATGATCTGTACAATGGTGGTACGAGGAGGACCTCTGTATTGGGTGGTGTCGTTGCGGGTTGGTCTGCGGCGGTCCCTGTCCATGTCGGCGACCAAGAGAGTCGACCCAACATGCCCATGGGGCGGTTAGGGCCTTAATCCCAGTTGTGCGTAGAACTTCTCCTAATTCGTACATGCAGAGACCTGATGGTATGGGCTAGTAGGGGTTTTTCACACGGTAGCTGCTGAAGTCGATGCCGCTCAGTGGGAATTCTCCTTAGATTGCGCACGACGCTGTCATCGGGTTGAAAGAGCTGGGGTGGGTGGCGCAGGTGTATGGTTTACCTGCTCTATCTCTGGAAAGACGAGGCGGCTGCGCTGGCACGGCCGGGTAGGAGCCCTTGTTGGGAGCCCCTAGATTGGGACCCTGACCAACCTGGGCCGGACATCGCCGACATCATCTGCATAGGCCAGGGAGTCGTCAAGGCGCTCTGGGGATAGGCTCCCAAAAAGATTGTACGTCAGGGTGGGGAGGAGTGGCTCCCTGCGTGGCCATCAAGGGCAGAGTTGACGCCGAGGCGCGAATGCCTCCAAATCCAGTCGGGCCATATCCCACGTTGGGATTATTCCCTCCTCCCCGTAGCGTCGCATGAGTTCGTTGATGATCCTTCACTAGATCATTTCTGATGCAGAGATGGGGCATGTTCCCCCAGCAGTCGTGGTGGTCGGAGCGGCTGTGGAAGAGGTGGAACAGCACAGGGTGGCCACGTCGGTACTGCCCCTGCCCCTACGCCGGTGGGCAGGTGGCGATCGAGCTCCGGATGCAGCAATCTGATTCCTGATACCAGGGAGATGAACTCATTAATACTAATAGGATAAAGGAATCAACAACAACTTCCCTAGTGTTGAACCGTCTTCCATGGTTGGTAAGTGGGATCCACGATGATAATTTCGCAAAATGGAATACTCAACGTCTTGACTGCCCCATATTCCGGTGAGTTTGACACAAAAACCCACCATCACCTAAGGGACCCGGTGCCGGAATACTGGCTCTAATGAAAATTTAATCCCTCACTGTGACAAATGAAACTAGTCTCCATTTTGAGGAGAATAGATTCACATCAGGTTTTCCATTTTCTGTTTCTGATGCTTTCATCGGGGCGCGCGGGCGCGTCCGTCACACAGATGATGCATGACATGGTGTTTCCACGCATTCCCTCTTTCCAAAGGTAGGTGGAATCCATTCCTAGTTCAGGGATGTCTACTCCTTGATCGAAACGGGATGATGGGATGTCAACTCTTCCTTCTGTGGATTCGTCCTTGGAACTCGTCACCTATTCCTGGTCTCCCCCATAGATTTAATACTTTTTTTATGAATCTATTCCTGGTTCCATATCTTCCTGGATTCTAGTTAATTATGCTGCATCTGTCCGTACTTTCCACGGGGTCCAGTCAGGGCAGCATCATTTAGTTAAGAGAGTAGTCACGTTGAGGCATCACTGGCTTGTATTGACGCTGGGATTATGGAATTTCTGTATCTTATCCCTTATTATAGGGCTTCTCGAGGGCGCGGAAGCCCGAGGAATCCCACATCAAACGCAGGTAATCTTAAGCCAAAGGCATGTATGTGAGGTTTTCCTCAGCTTCCCATGTTTAATACAAGGAATTCCGCAAGGTTAACGTCTAGCGGAGATGGATCGGACTGATCGGAACACTGATAAGTGTGTATTAGAATGAGTAATCTCCTAGAGGGGAACACTGATGTTGGGTCTAGCACATGGGCGGCATCCCTAATGCTATGTAGGGGAACGAGGTGGAATGATCCCACTGAGACGTGGCGGCCAGTGTAAGGATTAGGATGGGTGATGAATGGTTTTGGAAATGAGCCCGGAAGAAGCTTTCTACGTATCCCTGTGGTAGGGAATCAATGATTGCGTAGTTCGTTGGGGTTATGGGACTTCTAGTGAGGCGACCCGTGAGGATGGATGCATGGAGGGGACCCAGAAGAAATGGACCCTCCGGGTTAGGGCGACACGAGTTTCCCGAGACACATGGGCTCGAGGGAGAGGTCAGGATGGGATGTGGGTGATGGGCTTGAGCCTCGTGGAGGATTTTTACGTATCCCCGTGGTGGGGAATAAAAGACCACATTGTTCAATTGAATTCAGATTAACGTCTTACAGGATGGGGGTGAACTGACGTGAAGATGGTCGGCACGACCGGGTGGTGGGCTTGAACCTCCTGGAGGCTTCTTAAGTACCCTGCCATGGAGACAGGGATCAAAGTACACATAGGTCAGGATGAGATGGGGCTTACACTCTGAGGTGGCCCATGGTGGTAGTGAACAGATGTAAAGGAGGTCGAAACGACCGGGTGGTGGGCTTGAACCTCGAGGAGGCTTCATACGTACCCTGCCTAAGAGATAGGGATCAATGTCCACGTAGTTCATGATGTTTTGGGGCTTATGCTCCATGGCGGCCCAAGGTGGCAGTGAACCGACGTGAAGGAGGTTGGAATGACTGGGTGGTGGGATTGAACCTCATGGAGGCTTCCTACGTACCCTTATAGGAGACATGGATCAAAGTCCACGTATTTAAGGATAGTATGGGGATTACACACTGAGGCGGCCCATGGTGGTGGTGAACCGACATGAAGGAGGTCAAAATGACTGGGTGGTGGGCTTGAACCTTTTAGAGGCTTCCTACGTACCATGCCTAAGAGATAGTGATCAAAGACCATATAGTTCAGGATGAGTTGGGGCTTACACTCTGAGGCGGCCCATGGTGGTGGTGATCTGATGTGAAGGAAGTCGAAACGACCGGGTGGTGGGCTTGAACCTTGTAGAGGATTCGTACATACCCAGTCTAGGAGACAAATATCAAATTTTATGTAGTTCGGGATGGTATTGGGCTTACACACTGAGGTGGCCCGTGGTTGTGGTGAACCGATGTGAAAGAGATCGGAATGACCGGGGGTGGTCTTGAACCTCGTTGAGGCTTCCTACATACCCTTCCTATGAGACAAGGATCATAGACCACATAGTTCAGGATGTTATAGGGCTTACGCTCTGAGGTGGCCCAAGGTGGTGGTGAACCGACGTGTAGGTGGTCGGAAAGACCGGGTGGTGCGCTTGAACCTCATGGAGGCTTCCTATGTGACATGCCTAGGAGACATGGATCAATGTACACGTAGTTCGGGATGATATGAGGCTTACACTCTGACACGGCCCATGGTGGTAGTGAACCGACGGGAAGGAGGTCGGAAGGACTGAGTGGTGGGCTTGAACCTCGTGGATGCTTTCTACGTACCCTGCCTAGGAGACGGGGATCAAATTCCTAGTAGTTCGGGATGGTATGGGGCTTACACTATGAGGCGGCCCATGGTGGTGGTGAACCGATGTGAAGGGGGTTGGAACGACTGGGTGGTGGGCTTGAACATCGTGGAGGCTTCCTACGTACTCTTCCTAGGAGACATGGATCAATGTCCATGTTGTTTGGGATGGTATGGGGATTACACTCTGAGGTGGCCCATGGTGGTAGTGAACCGACGTGAAGGAGGTAGGAACGACCGAGTGGTGGGCTTGAACCTCATGGAGGCTTCCTACGTACCCTACCTAGGATACAAGGATCAATGTCTATGAGGTTCGAGATGGTATGGGGCTTACACTCTGAGGCGGCCCATGGTGGTGGTGAACCGACGTTAAAAAGGTCACAATGATGGGGTGGTGTGATTGAACCTCGTGGAGGCTGCCTATGTACCCTGCCTAGGAGACAGGGATCAATTCCCATGTAGTTCGGGGTGGGTTGTTTAACATCGTACCAAATGAAATATAGTTTAACATCACATGGGAGAGTGGGGGAATTACTTTTAACATCATGCGGGACGAATGTACCACAATCAATGCTTTATCTAATCCCACGTAAGTCATGCTCGGTCTGAGAAACAAGAGTTTGCAAGGACCCGGCGATCACGTCGCGAAAGATGCGTCCATGGGATTCGAAATGGGGATTAGGCTCAAGGATGCCCAAAGAGGAAACAGGGGATTACACATTGGTCTGCAGCCGAAAGGGAAAACAGGGGATTACGCGTTGGTCTGCAGCCCAAGGAGATGATGATCCAGGATTACTCCAGGGTGGAGGGCCGAGGTGGTGGCGAAGCCCCATGGGAAAGGAAAGGGAATTGAGTCCCTTGGGTCCCTCTCTCCTCTTGGTCTTCAGCATCATAGATAGGAGAATTGCCAATCCCCACCACGCCCTTTGCTGGATGAATGGCAGGGAGACCCGGACATAATATAGAGCGAAGTTCCAGTGTGGAAAATCCCAAATGAAAGGGAAAGGGTGAAAAATCCCATGTGTCCCTCTCCCCCCACAATTTAACGTCATGTGGTAGGATGAGAATTCTAGGCAGTTTACCATCCTGCAGCTCGGACGAGGTGGGATCACACCACACCCCTAGGACATAAATAACCGGTACCCTCTGCACCTTGGTGAAGGGAGAGCGCCAGCAATGCCATGGTTGTGGGTTGTTGTGGAGTGATCCTCTTGGGGGCCCTTGTTAGCATGGCTATGCGAAAAAGAAATAGCCATTAAAGTGCATATGCGAAGAATCATGAGGCGAAACAACGTAATGGGAAAAATCGCCTAAGGGGACTTGAGGTTACTTCATATGAGACTAGAAGGTAGCACGGGAAAACAACACATGGGGTGTATGCCTGACATATGTGTCTGGGGCATGCACAAGGAGAACATCGGGCGCCAGTGTGGGGAGGCACCCGAGGAGCACCAAAATGAGGGGTCCCGGGGATTGCGTGTGAAAGAAGGATATCGCGCGTAAAACCACGTGTTGGCACATAATTGGAATGATTTGCACGCAATGAAATGAATTGTGTGCAAGGAGGTAACCTTGATGGGTTTACAGTTCTAACTAAGAAAGTGGGATTGCATGCAAAGCCAGATCCTGGGGCGAGGTGGCCAAAAAAATCTCAGTACCCGAAGGCCATCTTTGCGCGTGCGGAAGTCCAATTTTGTGCATGGGAGATAGTCTTAATTCCTCAACCCAGAAATGGAAGGGGTCTTCTTATATTTATATTCAACCAGTGGCACATAATTTAGGGGTGGCGCACAAGTTTTGTGTGCCAGAGATGGCGGCGGGAAATGTTAACTGTGCGGGGCGCGAGCACGAAATTATTTCACACCTGCGCTAGGGACCCTTCGCGAATCCTAGACCCTTTCTGTGTTGGACTATTTTTTCACGACTTCACCAATGTTTTTGTACAACACCTCTGAGAATTGAGGACCGAGTCTCTGGGTGCAAATATTATTTCTCTTTGTCATTTCGAAACATTCTCCCACACTTAAGCACTTTTTGGCGTCTATAATAGTGTAATAGACTCTTCAAGAATCTATATTATTTTAGTCGTAGAGTATGCTGTGGATATCTTACCTGAGGATGTTATGGGACTACCTATGAGGTATTATATGGTCTTATGCATTGACTAGTATGCAGATACCATGTTGATATCATGTAAGGTATATAAGATGCCATCTACCAAGCTTCTGGAGTATGGGTAATGTTAGAGGACATTTGAGAGAAGAGTTTTATCAGAACCTATGTGTCCCCTAGGGTAGCTCAGATTTTTTTCCATAAAAAGGCTGAGGGGATATTGTAACATTTAGTTCATTATAATCCCATAAAATAAGAAAATATAATTAAAAATAAACCCATTATTAGAATTGATGACAACTATGATATATTTTATTGAAGGACTTGTTTCATGATGATCAATCAACATTTTGACCATGAAATGTTGAGGGTTCACAAGGCTGATATTCTAAATGATTTATTCAAATTTTTCAATGGACATAACAAGTTATTAGTGACTTATTTCAGTTTGAGGAATTTTTCCACTTTGTTTATATATTTGATGAACCATATAGTGATTCTATATTTAGTCAAATTTGTGGTTATATTAATTGATTAGATACTTATATAATCTGAATTACCAGAGGAGCATAAAAAGCACCTGAAAATTATAAAATACACTCTTTAAGAGAACCATATTTATGGTTATCTCTTGATGAATATGTTATAGATTCATGGGGTTTACATCTGAGTAAATTTCATTTTTATGAATGAATTAGCGATGGACCCATTTAGGTTTGATTTAGTTCAATATTTTTTCCACCCATTAGTGTGTCATAGGTGAAGAGTATTATATTCTTAAATGGATATTATAGGAGGTTCATGGAATTATTCACCAATGATGTAGCTTATTTGACCACTTTGATCGGGAAAGGAAAGCTATTTACCTGGATAGATCAGAGTCCGAGCGCCATTGGGGAGTTCATGTCGAACCTTACTAGTTATCATATTTTGAAACTACCTGTGGAGGGTATAGAGTGTGTATTGTATTTTGATACCTATGGATATATGATCAGTTTTTCATTTATGTAGATGAAGGAAGTGATTTCATATGGGTCATGGTATTTGATTTACTATGCGAATAACTACATGACTCACAACCTATAGTTGGAAGCACTAGTCTTCAATCTGAGGATACAAATGCACTATCTTCATGGAGAGAATATTTTTTTTATTCAGACTATCAGATTCATAGATATATCTTAACATAAAGTGTTTTGAATCAAAGATATAGGATCCAGTTTGAGGACTTGTAGTACAATGACTTCGAGATATTCTATACACGTAGGAAGGGAAATTTGGTGGTAGATACCCTTAGTAGGATGTTTCATTCTCTATTGGTGTGGGTGGTTTCAGTGCATTTGGATTCCTTATAGTGTACCCTGGTGGATAATAGTGTTGAAACATATCTTTAGTCTATGGTGCTGACTATTTCACTTATTTATCATGTGAGGGAGCCTCAATTAAAAGACAATAACTATTAGGTTCTCTATGACCAGTTTTCTTCAGAAGATCCACTAATGGAATTTTCAAAAGTAGGGGAACATGTCATCCTTTTATTGGAATGGAGAGTGGTTATGGTTGCAATGTGAGAGATGGTGATGAAGTATTATCACACATCTACTTTGGTTTTACATCTAAATGTTAGGATGATTTAAAGGTACCATTCATGGAAATTATTGTGGGATACCATTAGGAAGAGGGGTGCTGAGTTCATCTCTCACTGTTTGGAATGTCACCAAGTGAATGATGAGCACTAGGTTCATTTTGGTTCAAAAGACACCTTTGATATCCCAATGTGGAAATAATATGACATATAATTGTACATTGCTATAAGGATAACGTAGAAAATGAGAGTCTAAAATGCAATATATGTGATTAATGACCAACTTATAAAGTTAACACATTTCCATTCCATTAGGGAGTAGATTTTTTCAGACATTATGGGATTGTTTTATGTGCAATTGATCATCCTGGTCCATGGTGAACCATTAGTTATTGTCTCTAACCAATGTGTGTGGTTAAAATATTGGTTCTAGAGAGGAATATAAGAGGTATTAGTGACATTGTTGTGGATAAATATTACTTTTCACATCTAGACTAATTAGATGATGGAGTGAACTATCTAGGTGCTGAAGGACATCTGAAGGGATTCTGTTTTGGGATTCTACTAGAGCAGATGGATCACTCTCCATCGAAATTGTTTTTTATAAAAACATCTATCACTATATGATTGGCATGAAACCTTTTGAGGCCTTTTATTGGAGAACCTCTAGGTCCCCCTTATGTAGGAATGTGATTGTTGAGGCATCTCTAGTTTTTATATATATTGTGTAGAGGATGACCAAGAATATATATGTGATTAGAGAGTGTTTGAGGATATCCTAGATCTGAAATATATCTTATAATGATTGATATCATAATTGTAGTGGGTCCATGGAGTCTCTCATGTGTCACAAATGAAGATAAAAATGCATAATCATGAACATTCCATTGACATAGTGATATGAACTTCAGGAATGGAGACACAATCATTGAGTACCTAATGGAAATAATGGATTGAAATGAGAGGATCCTATGTGGATGGACCATTCGCATGGTTCATGTTATGTAGAAGCATTGGAACATGCATTAATTTTCCTGGGTGCAAGAGTTCCATATGAAGGCTTAGTATACAAATATGTTTTGTAGTTTGTGCTTTTAAAGGATGAAAATCCTTGAATATGGGAAAACTAAAGTGACCCCAATTTTTGATTCTAATAATCTAAAATGAATTTGTGAATATTTTCTCATCCTGGTGCTGAGACGACACATATTTTTATGTCCATCTGACCCCAAAATTAGGATTATTAAAATATTAGATATATAAATATCACGCAAGTGATGTTTTCATGTTTAATGGAATAAATAATTAATAAATCCTGATATCAAAAATTTAAGATAATAGATGAGTCTGTAATAGAGTGTTCTCCCTAGGCATGTCCTAATGTTGGTTGTGGTAGATGATAAGGTAAAGAAATCATTGTCAGTTATGTTTAGTAGTTAAATTAATTAAATTATAAAATTTATTTATTTAATATAGAAACATAATTTTCTCGTTAAAATTTATTTTATAGAAATTCATTATAGTTATCCTCATAACATTTTCATCATCGAGAATAGATTCAGATCAATTTTTTTTGGAGATTTAGAATCACATGACATATGATGATGTGGTCAAGGTGGATCAATAGGAAGAGAGAATGGTGGGATCACTACATCACTTCTAAATGTGTTATTCATTAATAATCATTCCATAATCTATTTAAGGCTTGTTGATTTTGTATTTCCACCCTTTTGATTAAAATATTGAATATTGATTTGTATATTTTTTTGATTTTCTAACTTAATGCTCTTCACATTCATTCATTTAATGAATGATGATTTTTATTCATTTATTTCTTAAATAATTTAATATTCTAACCCCTGGTTTCATTGATCAATAATTTATTATTTCAGTAAAGCTTGAACAATAATATTTTAACATTTGTTTTTTTTTCGTTCCCCACCTATTTCTCAGTAATTCCTTACTGGCCAATGGGGCCACGGTTGGACATTACTAAGCTGGGTCCAGCACGATCTGACAAATAGATTCACGGAGTATGTGCACAAAATATCCATATTAGAGTTTTGGGGATTTATTGAGATGGATTTTTGGTTGTTCTTTTTGGATATAATATCCAACGTGGAAAAAGATGCCGAAGCGAGGCACTAAAGTCAATAGAGGTGGGGCAGACTTCAAGTGGATCATCAGTTTCCACTTTCCAGCCACCAAAAGCTAGGAAATGATAGTTTCAGGTGTTTCCCTCTTCTTTCAAGTGTTCTATGGGAAAGATTCGTGGTGATGAGTATTGTTTTCCATGGTTCATGTTGGGTTGGGTCTGAACGGATTTTGGACCCATCCTATGTAAATATATTTGGATGGGTCAGGTCAGGCCACAAATTTTCTTAGTTATGACCTAACCCAACCAAACCTGTGGTGGGTAAGGTTGGGTTGGGTTTGGTCTCTCATGACCAAAAATTAAATTACTAAATAATAATAAAAAATGCAATGATGTTGATTAATTTAAAATAAAATAAATATGTAAAAATTAATATTTTTTGATAAATATAACAAAAATATAATGTAAAAACAATTTTTTATACATTGTATAATGTAAATAAGAAATTATATAAAATAAAAACAATGGTATATTTTTTTTATATAACATTATATTTTCTTAAATAAAATTTTATATAGAATAAATATAACATTATATATTGTGAATATAATATTATATAACATCAATATGATGTTGTATACTGTAAATATAATATAAATATAATGTAAATATAATATAAATATAATGTAAATATATTATAAATATAATATAAATAAAATGTAATATTTATGTTGTATTACAATATTATATATTATTAATTATTATTAATTATTGTTAGTTAGTATTTATTATTTATTATAAATATTCAATGTTTATTAGGAATTATTAGAAATTATTACAAATTATTTTTCATTTATTAATTATTTTTTAGAAATTATTTATCATTAAATATTAACATTTATTTTTTATAATATATATATATATATATATATATATGTATATGGTCCAGTTGTTTGGGTCAGGATAGGACATAATTCTACCATCTCGAGACCCAACCTTGCCCGACCTATCCTAAACTAACTCAACCATACCCCATCATAGCCCAACAAAACCCATTTGGGCCGGGTCAGTTCGGTTGGGTCAGGTTGGGTTTGGACACCCCTAGGGAGGAGTGTGGATCGAGAAACCTCAAGGAAAACTTGGGAAAATCCCAACTACATGGAATGTATCCCAACTGAACACATGGTGTGTAGTCCCATGGCTATGATGTTGGGGTTTTAGGATGAGTTATATATCACACGTCGTGTTAGTTGGACCACATGTACGTTGACCCTCCTCTCGTGGCGAAGATGTCATTCATAAGGAACATTACTAATGCCATGAGTTAATAGACTCACTATGTAAGAATATACTAGATAATGGATAGGAATACACGAAAAAAGGTTAAAATGAATTACTAGGACCCTAGGTGTTCATACATGTTGTGTATCCCAGAGGAAACACTATGTACATAGACATGCCTTCCTGATCCCTATTCATGGTGAACACAGCTAGGTAGAAGAGTCGGGCCACACACTGTGTACACCCTATACATTTTATGTACTCATTTAGAAATATTTTACCTATTGTATCTCCTTTATTTTTACTCATATTTTGGCATGTGAGTAGCCTATCCTATGCAATTTTCCACATATAATGCAATGGTGTCCTTTTCACTATATTTTGAGATATGATGTGAGATCATCCTAGTATGATTATTTTTCAGGCGATTCTTGGAAATGGTAGTGATAAATCATGAAAATCTTAATTATGTTGGGGTTAGTACTATTATATTACTATAGGTAACAAGTTATCTATTCTATCAGATATATTATTGGTTTATTACACCCATATCGCTCTCAAGAATGGGTCCCCCATGCTACCAATGTAATGTCGGGGTCCATACTCCCATGTCACATTAGGGTGTGGGTTTCTCAGGCTTTCAAAAAGATATAACAATCAATACTCCACTAGGATATCAAGGCTCACGTTGAGAAATTCATTATATAAAAATTGTAATTACTCTTTATAGTACATGTTGTGGGCTCTCTACCTACATATGGGTACTCCCTCACCATCATGTTTCGGTAGGGTACATGTACTCTTTAAAAGATGTGTGCTACCTCAAATATGGAACATTGTTATGGTATATGGGGCCCTCCACTCATATTACAGTGAGGTTGTGTTTGATTATAGGCATTTCTATTGGATTCTAGAATTTTAATCATACTCATCGATTTGGAAGGGCTGCTAGATGGAGATCCCCTTTCTCTCTCATTTGTGTTTCTTTATGAGTATATATAAATATTTGTGTTTGTATGTATCTGATGGGTTTTGTTTACATAATGTTTTTCATTGAGGTGAATATTGTTTATCTACCTATCACTCTCTAATTATTTTTGTTGTACCAAAATGGGTATTTGTATACTCACCTCGATATGGGATTTTCACGCATGTGTTGGGTATTCTGAAGATGGTAGAAAGATCAGTCGAGTTGTCAGTGTTGTATAGTGATACCTTGGTTCATTGAAAACGTATGGTGGTCTTACATAGGGATTAGGAATCATGAACTCTCATCTTTACATTATTACATTTTTATGTTGGTTTTAGAAAACTATTTTGTCTAGGTGCGGATTTTTTCCCTTATTAATTTTTGAATACACCTTCTTACTCTTCAGTATTCCCTATAGGTTGTTACATTCATGGGTTGTAGTATATATTTTATTATACTAACATATGAACTTTTTACTATATATGGATGGTTTCATGTGTATATTTACATTAGTAAATAGGCTCTTATTTTAGTTATTCCTTCTCAGCAATTGTTTCCATCCCTATGCCTATGGAGGTAGGCTTGGAGTTGTGATGGCTTGACCTTCCACATGCTAGGAATTCCCTAGTGGATTGGGTAATTAATTTGAATTAGAGTAATGAACGGTCTCTCATTACATGGTAAAATTAAGGATAATGAATGGATGTGTGAAAATTCACTACAAATGATAAATTGGAAATCAAAAGGACTAAGTAAAAAGAATGTACTTTAAATAAAATGAATTAGAGAGATACCCTTATCATGAGAGGGAACATCATAATTCAGGAGATGTTATTATTAATACATTTGGGAAACCTTGGTAGGTATTTAAAGAGTGATATCATGAGTAAATTCATGATCTATGGGTTTATTGTGAAGACGATTGGGTGAATTCCTGGGTATTTATAGAAAAATCGGCGGAATTCTATATTAATATCTACCATAGGTTTTGGATTATATATGATCATATAATAAAAAACACAACCCTTCACATGGATTTTCCTATAGATTCTACTATATAGCTGAGGTTTTCTATATTTTATAATGACACAAACCGAAGTCCATAAAGTTTCACCATTGGTGATGAGGAAGTGAGTCATGATTATAATTAATTTATTTTAGGACCATAAAATATAATATTGGGTTTTGAAGAATGATAATGTGTCTCTAAAATTAATGAAATAAATTCAAAAGTATATTATTTTGATAGAAAAAATATTTTTGGTTCTGCATTCTATTTATTATATTTATCCTATGACCTTTTGGATATTATGATGTCAAAATAGATAAGTTATATTAATACCATATATACTTTTTACCCAAAAATTAGACCACATAAAATATTATAAAAAACTAACCATTGGATAATTTTTATATTCTGATAAAAAAAATAGTTTACTAAAATAATTTTCAACTGCAAAAATTTTCAATTTTAATTAAAAATACCTATTTACTTGCAAATACTAGTTTTAATGGTATTAACCACTTTCTGACCATTATGAAAATTATGTTGGAATTCATTAAGTTATATAATAATTTATAAATAAATAATTATTATAAAATATGAATATTTTATTAAAATAATATTTAATTAAAAAATTATTGAACTTATAAAACATTTTCTTAAATAAAACTATATATTTCCCAAAAATTCAATTTAGATTTCATCGTGTCAAAATCAAATTTTTATCAAACAAATTATTTAACCATTTTTAAGGAAATAGTGAAATGGTATTAAGATAAACATTATTTCATAAAAAAAGTAATATTCACACATTCATATAGCTTGATTAAAGATATATAATACATTGTTACACCAGTATGAGCCTTATGGGTACAGTGTGCGATGGTGGTGTTTGTTTTGGGATGGTTTGGAAAACATTTCTTGGTATGTGATCATGATAATCTTGAAATTCTCCAATAAATGGTTTCCTTCATATGATATATGTTATCTCTTAACTTCTCTTTGGTCATGGAAAAATCCCAATGATTCCATCCCCCTTGGAAGCATAGATAAAAGGGAATCATTGGGTACAATCCCACATGTTGAGGCCATCACTTCTTCCCTCAATGTCAATTAGAATTTTTGATAAAAATAAAAAAATACTAATATTAACGGTCAATTTATAATGCATATATTATCAATGATAAATATTCTTATGGATATTTTGATTCCAAATGACTATTTTTCATAACATAACAAAAAACTGATGTAGTGAATGTGTTTTCTATAACTAAATTATTTAATAGAACTTTTATTCATTAAAAATGGAATTTAATTTTAAATATATTGTTCTATAAAATTTTCCCCAAATTTCACTATAAATAGTGGTAATTTTATTTCATTTTACCCACAGGCACTTGATTATAAAGACTATCAAATCATTAAAATATTTGTATTCAGTTAGTTCGAGCACACCACATGTCATAATAATGTATTATATGCTCTTATATGTCAAATATAAATAAAAGACAACATTCCTATGATTTCACACCAATAAGAGGTAATTTTATATATGTTTTTGACCATTAAACACATATTTTTGTGCTTTACGACAATGAAAATGATTTTTCGGTCATCTAGAGAAAACTAAAACTATATTTTTTTGGATTCGATACCTACATTTAAAACAATGTATACAGTTTTTCAAATAATCTTACATAATTAAGAGGTTTATGGTTGGTTTTAACCACCTAATTCATAGAACAAACATTTTTTTGAAAAACATTAATGGATTTAAATCTAAAATTTTGGATAATGGCTGAAAAAGGGCATAAATTTTTTCTGTAAAAATTGGAGGAGGTATTACTTTTTGGAAATTATTACATAGATTATTGAGTGCACTAATATATTAAAAATGAATTTTTAAATATACATGATAAAAGAGATCTAGTAAAACAATTCATGTATATGAAAATTCTAGTAATGAATTTTTTTGAACCTTGAATGTTAATCTCATAAATGTTATAACATTTATTTTTTAAAGAAATTGGTACAAATATTATGGTACAATTTACATTCACATAATTATTTTTTTAAAATGAAAATAGTACGGAAATTACAATAATTTAGCATTTGTATCGAGGTTGTAACTTAATTATATCGATCATACTAAAATATACTGTGTTGTGTCACTTTTCTTTCACAAAATAACATAAGTTCAAACAGAAATTTATTGACTTCTGTTTTCATTCATTTCACTTGAAAATCTAGTCGATAAATATTTATAAAAATTTATTATATATTTTAAAATTGGAACATTGAAAATAAATCAGTTTATATAATAACATTGGGTTAATATATAATAACATCATTTTGGTCAACACTGATTTAGGAACATATATTTGAAATCTCTATTATTTGAGGAAAAAATAACCATTAAAGGTAAAAAATAAGAAATTAATAATTCTTTATATGTCAAGTTACTTCCATGTATATTATAAATAATAACATAGCCATAGTTAATGTTTAATTATATGACATGATATTTTTAATTACTCAATGTGTAAGGGTGAAAATAAGATAAAGTTATAATAATTAATATACACCAGTCTTAAAAAATATATATTAGATAAAAATATTTATAATCCCTTTCAAAATAATAAAGTAAATTATTAAAAAATGTACTCGTAATAATATATTCAACATCTATAGCTTCTTTAACTTATAAAAAATTTTGGTTTCCGAATAATACATAATAATAATAATAATAATAATAATAAATTAAATAAATAAATAAAATCATAGAGAACCAGTAATTTAAAATAAATATTATAAGATACAAAAAATCATATATTGGAAAGTATTATATTTTAAAACAAGATATGTGATGCTGGTTTAATCATGGGGTGATAATCCATTCCATATGACCTATTATTCTAGGGACTTGTTTAATACACTAGGTCATGAATTTTTTATTGAAGTATGCAATAGCCAACTATCCATATCTAATCATATCCTAGTAGTTATTCCCTTATTCTTTGATACATTGTGGATATAGTTTGGATATAGATTAATAATTCATTCATTGGAGAATTTTATATTTAGAAATGTTCTTTGACCTATGTTATATGGAATCTATCTTGAAAAAATGAAAAGAAGAAATGTTTTAAAATGATTTTTATAAATTGGAAAAAAAAATTATTTGATGAATTTCTTATATTGATCATATTGTGATTAGTTGACTAATAATTTCTATGAAACTCTTAGGGGGATCTTAATGGGATTATTTTTCACACACTTTGAACACTCTCACAAGAGTCTATATATCATTTTTTATGATGTTGGAATTGGAACAGTGACACAGTGAGGAGTTGAGTTATCATGTAATATTGTCATGGGGAGATAGTTTTCTACTTCCGATATATCAGATGGAGAAATATTCTATAGTTTTGTTTTCAGTTTGTTTTGTTCTTAGAAAAGATCCTATGTTTTGGATTGTTACCGTGATTGTATCTTAATCACCATTGGTTTTTTGGTTATGGGTTATTTTGTTTATTTTTATCTATCTCAATATATTTCCCATTATGGTTGTTTATGATATGGAAAATCATTTACTATGATTGATTTTGGATTCATGTGTGCTAGTCACTAGACCATGGGGATCATGAATTCCCTATGGGATTTTTTTGTGTCTAGTCTAAAACCTATTTTGTTTGGTTATCCATAATGAGTTAGGAAACTTTTGTATCAATGTGAGGTTTATCTCTATGTTTCCTTGTATTGGGACGTTTTATAGACATGACATAAGACTATCTCAACTTGAGGGGCATGTTTCGAGTGTGTGCATATCCACTTTTCATTATAATGATCCCAATGTAAATAATGTATGTTGGTTCTTTTGTATCATTTTTTGGGTTTGACCTAGATGTTAGTTTACTCTTGTTATATTGGAGTAAACTAATATTAAGTCATTAATGAACAAAGTTTTTTAATTAATATTTTTTTCCTGATCAAATTTGTGTGACACTATATAGTGTTCTTAACGAACCAACTAATCCTTATCTAATTAATAAGAATTATTACATTATCCAGCTTTAAAACTAATGACAATTCATAAAATACGAAAAGATAAAAATATATTACAGAAATGATAAAATTGGAATATATGAATTTCCAAAATATTCTATAATTATTTCTTACATGGATAACACTATATAAATGGAACAAAATATTAGTAAAAAATCAACATCTTAGAGAATGAAAATAACACCTTAGGAGGAATTGTAATAATAATTGACTAAAAGTTTGATGTTTATTTATAGGGATAAATGTGACATTTTGAATATTAATATGGTCATGGTTCAAATAGGACCATTAGAAAATATTACCATTGGCCTAATTTACCATTGGAACTATAATTTTTTTTAATCATTTTACCATTATAATTATTTTTTATATGTAGTAATTAAAAATGATAACTGATATAGAAATGTGAAATTATGGCATTTATCAGTAGAGTCATTCAATTTGATGACCATTTGTTAGAACATGAGAAGTAGGTATCATCATTAGGGGTTTATCTTGACCAAGACAAAGAGAAGAATCAAAAATAGAATTTTGAACAAAATTACATATGGGATATGATCAAGTTATTGGATATTACCACATAGTTAATGTTACCTGAGACACTCGATAAAAAACCACAATCTCACTCCATTCCCTTAGAGTGTAAACAGGTTTAATAAGGATTTATGTATTTATACCTCAGTTAAATAAAGTAAAATTTCCTTTTTTTAAAAAATGTGTTTTCCACCAATCCAATTTTTAAATCCATTTTTCATAATAATATAAATTTTTAATTAAGACAAATTTGATAATATTATTATTGGATTCAAATAAATTATAATTATATTTTTAAAAAATATAATCTGTTATAATAAAACTATTTATTCTGAATATCAATTGTTTTAATGAAATTTTATTTGAAAACACAATTATTGTAATAACCTCTTTTTGTTTGATGTATATGATATTTTCAGTTAATAAATCAATTTTTTCACTTTTGATTTTTATCTATTATGACTTATTAAGAGGTTGGTATTTATGGAAAATGTGTTTGGAAATATAAGGATGGAGTGTGGGAAAAGGTATAGTGGTGTGGTGGTTTGGAAGTTGGATCTAGCTCACCCGTGGAACCAACAAGCTAGCCAGTGGTTCTCCCGCACGATTACATATTTCAATTGACACCACTGAACAACCGGTGAGGGCCACTTTCATTCCTCTACTACCTATCTGAGAGTTCATTAAATTCACCTAGTGACTATTAATTATATTTGGGTTTCTAATATTTTAATAACCTAATTGTAACCCAGAAAACCATTTTTTAAAATTAGAGTCTAGCCCCTCAGTTCTTGGCATATCTCATCCACATCACCTTTATTGTACAAGGTTTGAACTGATCTGGGAACACTATATTGGTGAGTTTTCTCTAGATCTACACCAAATTCTTCTTCCTTCTTGAGATATGAACATGGATAAATAAGGTATCTATGTTTCTTTTGTTGATCTCATGAATAATTATTCATTCCTTCATGGATCATTGGGGTATCTTAAATTTTGATGGCATATCATGGAGAGTTTCATATATACAATCAATTACAGTTTTTTACAAGAATATTATTATAACTCATCATCCTAGTGAAATTATTGATGTATTATAGATGATAAATCTACAATAAATTGATGATTATTTGGTATATCGGTGGGTTATTTTATGCATTAATGACATCTCATTGATTGAAGCTTGATTCCATGTGAATAGAAGACGTTTCTAGTTAAGTTCCTTTTGATTGATAATTTTGAGATATATAACTTCTTGAATATCATATTAGATATATATTCCCTTGGAAGAATTTTTTTAGTTTAATGTTCATTGGATATACTTGAGGTTCTCTTCTGGAATTAAAGATGAATACACCATCAATTCATAAATTAAAAACAGATTCACTGTATTGATGTCCACACGTTTAACATATCTCATAACTAGTTCTATATAATGAATATGCAATCCATTCTTGTCTTGTGATCATATACATCATCAGAATAAAATTAAATTCTGGTTTTTATCCTCCAAATAAATAATAATTTCTTAAAAAAACATGAGGCAGGATGTTCATTAATTTTAAGAACCTTATATAATATTTTATCCTTGATTCAGTTTGTGTTGTCATACCTTATTTTCCATGATTGATATTGTTTGCTTGTGGGTGTGTTTGTATCCCATGATTCCCATATGTGATTATTCATTCAATGAGTACATATAGAGAATATTGTTATGATGCTTGATGTTGATAAAATGGTGTTATATGTGGGTAAAATATACTACTGATTATTTTTTATACTTTTTTAATCATGTTCTGCTCCGTGGTGGGTATTAAAGAAGCCTTAGGGGTATTGTCTTGATATTCGTAATAGGTGTATAATTTCTTGTGATTAATCCAAATAGATAATGTGTTCATGAAATTTGTAAAGGAAAAATTTTAACCCACACATTGGGTAGGATCATGACAACATTATCCCCTAGATTGAAACTCAATGGATTTAGGATATCGAGTAAACATACAAATCATAATTCCTTAGGGATAATGAGTACATGATCACCAGTCGGAATTATAAGAATTGATTCTCTGAGGATATCGAGTAATATGTATCTATCATTGTGTCTATATCATAATGTATTCTGAAAAAGTGGATAATATTTTCATCATGGATCTAAAGACAGTGTGTTCATGGAATGTGGTGGCTTGGTTACAACATGGGTTCTCAATATATGATTTTTTTCCAGGATAAATTAATTCTATAATGGTATACACTTGTTACATATGTTAACAATTGTTAAGGATACACTGGTGGTATCCTGCTGGGTTTTATTAATAAATCCATATACGATCAACTTGATTCATTTAGAAATATCATTTATATGGAACCAAAAAACAGAAATGGGCCCATCAAAGACAACTGATTTTGGAGAATAGGTTGGGCTATGAAATATATTATAATATTTCCGCAATTTTATATTTATTTATCCATTACAATATTAATCTAATTTATCCTTCCACATAGGGAGTCCTTTTATTTGTTTTATGTCATGTGTTTTATGTGATAATATATTTTCCCACCATTTTCACTTTTAGTTGTTATATTTAATTTATAATATTGGTGAAATTATATGATACGGAGGGTACATCATCCACATTCACATTGTTCAAACCCTATCTTCTAGTCGACAATAATTTTTGTACATGGAGGGGATAATGAGGTCTTGTGGCTCTTAGAGATGGACCTAGTGGATTGAGTTTTTTAGTTAAAATATGGTATAAAAATATTTTTACTTCTTTATTTTTTCAATAACTCATAGAATGATATAATAAAGATATTTAGAATGGAACTTGGGATGGGAAGTCTCCATGTACCAACCAAACCATTCTTAAATGAACATGGAGTTATCATTGATGAGATTATTGTTAATCTTGTATGGGATTTTGGGTGAATTCATGAATCATTACTATGAAAAAATGACCACATTCCATATATATATATATATATATATATTTCTACATACTAGTTCTCAATTTTTATTCATTGATTGTGTTATATATTAAAGATAAATAATTATTCATTGATTGGGTAGTGTATTTGTTTTCCCTGACTTTTTTGATATATCAATGGGAATTAATTAGATGATCCAAATAATATTTTTATGTGATATATATTTATGTGTGAATATGAATATATTTAAGGGATAAAGACATTGTTGAGTGTCTGGAGTGATATTCCATGGGTTATAGGTAGGCTATTTGGAAAATCTTGGGTGATCCCATAGTCTTATTAGGATATGTACTGATAACTTTGGTTTTTTTAAAAATTTTCTTTTTTCGTTCAAATGATTCCATCCTGGAAGAGACTAATGGGACCAACAAATAACATGGTATGAGATACTCCCACCAGGGAAGGTTCCCATGTTCCACCTCCTACTATATAAAAGGGTATAGAGAATTTTTTTGTATCAACTTAAGTAGTGTAGGTGGTTATCCCAACTTAGTTGGGAGTCTCTACACATGTTCCTTCCTTGGGTATAGGGGAATTAATACCTATTGTTGAATACCCCATGTAATACCATATCAAGAATCCACATACTTTTAAGGGTATTTTAGGATAACAATACTTGATGTGTTTGATATGTATCAGTGAGGGTGAGTTAAAATCACTAAGACAACCGAGGAAAGGATGGTGAAGCAGGTAGTCTTCATGCTATAGGGGCCTGTCTATAGATTATTATGTATGATGGTGCAAAATAGAAGATATAAGGGTATCAATTTAGATTTGATCAAGGAAATATTCATTAGGGAATTATTTCCAGGTATTTAGAATCTATATTAGGATCATGAATTTATAGAGAAACATCAATCATTTCACACAGCTACTTCTCATTGGAACTCTCTTTGATATAAATGAGGCACATAAGGCTAGGTAGTGGGATATCGCTTTTCATCCTCACATTAAATGACTGGTTAGGAACATTTATATTATGGAATACCTTGAGGTTATATGCAATTCCGTGAATACATAGATGTTCCAAAAATACAATCTATTATGTGGTTTTCAGTTACTCTTAATTGATTATACAGGGGATCATATACTACTCTAATGAGTTCCACATGAGGTAGTTAGAAGAGGAAGAATAAGTGTGTTTTACAGAGTTGGGTTATGTAAGTGGGGGTAGAGTATGGATCTTCATCCCCCTCGAGAGGAGGTCAACCTTGATTAATATATTGATCTTTTGGATATTCACATGTTATTAACAAATCCTTAGATAAACTATTGTTAGTGTGGGATGATGAAGTCTCCTATTCATTTATTCTCCAGATAATTGAGAATGTGGTGTTTTAGGGGTGTAGTGTATCCCTGATCTTGGACCCATGGATCCATGAAGGGCTCTCAATAAAAAAAATATGATGAGAAATAATCAAATGGGTCATCATATCAGGGATATGGTCATGATGATGGGGAATTCCATGTATATTCAACTGATCATACTTCAAAAGATTGTGGTGATGGGTTTTATACCATTTTTACTTTGGACATTTTCTCTTCATTATTTTTAGTACCTTTTCTTAAATAATTGAAAATCATTCCATTATATATTCACAATTTACTTCTTTACATGACATACCAGTCAAGTTATCTTATGATTTTCTTTCTCACAATACATCTTTGGGCAGGAATGTATACCATATTTAAGAATTTACATATATTCATATATTTATTTTTAGTAAATTAAATCTGTTGTACTGCATGATTATTGAGATTAAAGGATTCAATGTGACTATTTTGCTGGACTAGCTAACCAGTTATGTTCTCAAATTCATTTCTATCAGAGATAGAAATGTATTTGTTCTCTGATGGTAGAGAATTTCATGATGAATGATTAGTGAGAAATTATAGACGGAATTGTTGGCCCCAACATGATCCATATTGGGATGATCATGGCTATGATTACTCTCTTATATCTTTAATAAAGATCATTGGTATCCCCCTCATTTTTTCCTCAAGTCTTGGATAACTATTAGGATGTCATTTAAGATGATTTCATAGGATTTCACATGATAAGCAGTTGAATTTGATATAGAGATCATTCTCGGTGAACATCCCATCTTGATGACTTCTTATTTTATAGATCCAGTTGAATTGGGGGAGATCAATGTAGAAATCAATTACATAGAGTGGAAGGGAATCATCGGGTCGAGTAAATTACCATGGGTTTCACCTCTTTTATTATCCAAGAATTTGAACACTAGTCTTTGAGTCTCCACATATAAGCTGAAGAAAAATAAGTTGATATTTATGAATAGATATCCATTTCCCTGGTTTATATATCTATTTTATATGTTATAGAGAGAGTAGTGGCTCCCTAATATTTTTATTCAATTTGGAAGTCACTAGTTGAAAGGATAGAGATGATGAAATCCCAATAAAGGCATTTCTATTCAAGTGTGTTCTAAATGAGTACATGGTGATTGCAATTGGAATGACGAATTCCCTTATAGTGTTCTTGGATACGATGAAAAATATCTTTTACCAATATCTAGACTTGTCCATTGTGGTGTTTTTTCATGTACACCTTATTTTCTTACAAAACCCAAATAATCACGCTATAAATATCAAGATAGTTTATACAAAACATTAAAAATAACAAATTCATTCTATAATTTTGAAGAATAAATATTTTATTTAGTAGGTGATGTTCTAAGGGAATATGGTTTTTGAGAATGGTATTTCCAGAGACCTTAAGAATTATGAGGAAGTGATGTTCTGGGTATATCTCTAGATCATGTTTTACATTATGAATTTTCTAGTTTTATTGGTACCATATCGATATCATATCTAGGAATTCACTCATTTATCAACAACCAAGAATTAACTGATGGATAAGAAAGGTATGTTCATGTGGCTGGACCATTGTGAGGATGATTTTCTTATGCTAATTTTAAGGTTTACTATAGCTATAATGGTGATTCTTCATAAGTTACAAATAAAATACACCATATATTGTGATGCATCTAGCGTTGGTTTTTAATCAATAGTAATCTAATTGGAGATGGTATATTTAATAAGTCACATTAGTTGTGAACCCATGAAAATAAATATCCTACACTTTACATAGAGTTAGAGTATGTGGTCTATGCTTTGATGTGTTGGTGAATGTATCTCTTTGGTGAGAGGGTTTTGCCTACAATGACTATAGGAGTCTTTGATATATCATCTTACAATTGGAAATCAATTTGAGAAAGTGGTGTTGGGTAGAATATATAAACGAATATAAATTTTAGATGGATTATACTATGGAAATGGTATCATTGTGGAAGATTCTCTTAGTTTCAAAACACATATGTCTTAGGAGCATGGTGAAGGACAATCAGAGTAACAAGGATTCCAAATGAGCATTTTGGATAATTGGATGATGTGTGATTCTAAGTATGAAGGATCGATGACATGTTCCCCATTCATAATAAAATATTTTTATGTATACAAGGAAAACATTAAGATAATATAATAACCTAGAGTGCATTGTGATGCGAGAATAGACATCAAGTGGTGACCCGATACCTGGGTGGTCATTGGATGAAGAAAGATTGATCCTTGTACATGGGATTTTGGTATCCCCCACCACCATCAAGGAAGATATTATGAGAGAATAAAATTCCTGTAACATGGTGTTATATCCTGAATTAATAATGAAATATTACTACTTTAGGAATTAGATCTCATGTCTATGGATGAAGTGGAAATGTTTTGGTTTTTTTCTCAGAGTCTTACATTCTAGAGGATAAAAGACAAGTACTGCAATCCAAGTGATTTTCTCTATCCACTTCATGTTCCCATTCATAAGTTGGATGAAATAGTGATGGAAGTTTATATGGGGTTACATAGGACTATAAATATAAATGATTATATCTTTAGGATTGTTGGTTTGTTTATGACTGAAAGTGATTTTTTTATTCAATAACTTTTATGGAGAAAGTCAGAAACCATGAGTTCAGCCAATAAAGGAAATTATAGAACAATTAAATAAAAATTAAATAATACCTTATTTACTCTCCCTAAATAATTTCCAAGATATATTGTTAACCTAAGTGTCTGCATTTTCCATTATAAGATCATCAAACTGAAAGTCCTACTTGTCCTAGGACTGGATGCACAATTTAAGGATGATCTTCCCAATAATTAATGTTTCCCATTTTTTTCAAATATATAAGACTCATTTAGTTAATGAGACATGAAATTTTATAATAATGGTGAAATAATCTCCAATGTAATTCCCTTGATTATTTTATTTTACAAAGAATCATGTTTTACATCATAATATTGGCAGGTCTTTCAGAATACCTTTGGGACACAACCGAGATTGGGCACAACATAACATCCCTATATAGAAAGATAGTCAGAGTAGATGATTTTCATATTATAATATATTCATTACGCTTGAGTATTATAAATCATTAGATCATAATATCCTTACCTATCCCTGATTTAGTTATCATATTACAAAAATTACTATGATTAGATTCATATAAATCCTTACAAGTATAGTTATAGTAGGATATGGCATCAACCACATTGTATGAATGAGGTTGGAGAGGCCATAGTTGTGTGGAATAATATGGTACATGATACCTCTAAGTGCGTGCAGATGATTTAGAAGAGATTTTTTGTAGCTTATATAAGGCATATGTAAGGACGTAGTCGTAAACATTACATATTCCACTTATTTAAAATAAGAAATCAGTTTTCATTCCCAAATATATTTTAGATATAGAGTTTTAAAGAATTATAAAAAACTCATACATAGTAAAACCATACATTAAAAATTATACACTAGTACTCAATATCCATTTTTTCAAAAATAAATCATTAAAATAAAACATGATTTCTTATACTTATATATCATTACAAATTCTCCATTATCTCATCCATGAACCAACTCTTCCAAAAACCCTGTGAAAAATTTTAATACATGGGATGAGAACAAAAGCTCAGTGGGGGACTAAAAATAATATAACCCACTAGCCAAATTAAAAAACGTAAAATATTTCCTTAAAACATACATTTTTACCTTGAAAAGAGACTATCATTTCAAAAATATCATTATTGTACAATTTAAAATCATACAAATTTCAAGAAAAAACATAAGAAAAAACATAATATATTAGTAGGTAACTTATTATAAATTTATACTAAAATGTAAGAACCATATGATTGACTTCAAAACATATCACTCTTATAAATTCAATGGCCATACAACCGAATTCCAAATGAAATGCATTGGACATTATAATGAAACCACCCATCCTTGGTTAATCACATAACCACCCATCCATGTTTTATCACGTACCCACCTATCATATTTACAACTACCTTATACACATAGAATAATGAAATTTTCAACATTTCACTATTAAAATTTCATTTACAATAATAAGAAAACATTTCATGTTATTTAAATAACTAATACATTTTAAAAATACTATTTAAAACCTTTAAAAATAGATTTTTGAATCAATGTATCTGGTAACACATTGAAACAATTGATAGGATTTAAAATTTTAAAACATTATTTTCCATGTAAATGAATTAATAAAACCTATTATTAAAATATGTATATGAAATAGAATTATATAGATGAATAAATTGTTAAAACACTTAGTATGATGTTTTTAGTTAAAGAGTCCCTTACCGTGAGTCTAAATCACCACGTACATTCTTTATCTTCCTGGATAATAATCATAGGAAAAATATTTACATTATTTTTAAAGTTTTCATGATTAATACTGATTTTTATATCACTTATTACCATGTTATTACAATTACATAATATTTTATGTTCAAGTTTGATGCTTTGATGATATTTGATAATTGAGTCTAAAATGAATTGATATGATGTATATAATCAAATTTATTATTATTAAAACATACCCATAATTATATTTATGACATGATTATTATTATTAAATTTCAATTATACTTTTAAATCAAATAATTATGTATAGTAATGAAATAAATGAACAACATTATAATCATAGAGATGGTAGGTTGTGCGCACGTTTGAGTAACGTTATTATTTTTCCATGCTAATTATGGAAAAAGTTAAGAATTATTTAATCCTTACATAATTATCATAATACCATTAATATAATATAAAACACTAATATGTAATTATATATTTCATCCACATGATGCAGTGATTAAAAATGAACCACATCACTTCGTGGAGGTGATAGTTCACACGTATACACGAACAACGTTATTGTTTTTATAAGTATGAATTGTAAGAACATAATTGATATATTTTTATCATAAATTGATAAATATGTCATTAATTTCAAATATATACATTAATTAAATAATTATACCCAATTATGAGAGACAGTTATGGATAATGAATTATACCAGTTCTCAAGGTGTTAGTCTGCTGTATGCACAAACGATTAATTATTTTCCCATTTGATGAAATAGATTTGGATTTAGATTATTATATTGATATAATAACAAATCAATATATTTACGATACATTATTTATTATTTGAACATGGTTGAATAATATTTGAATGATGTGGATAAAGAAATAAAATAGAAACAGTTAATTAAAAACGATACCTCTCTTTCAGATGGTCTCCATTGATTAACACCTTAACACCTTGAAGGCATGTGTTATTCCAAACATAAGGCTATAATAGTTTTGGGAAGATTTATTGAAATTTATTTGGGAAAATATTGGCCAAACCAATATGTTTTTTTATGTCATTGAAATAAGAATAATGAGTTCTATTTTATTAGAGAGGGGTGGCAAACTCTTGGAATCCATCAAATTATTAATTTAATATAAATTATATTTCTAATATAAGTTGGCCCAATGTGATTTAATTTTAATATATGATGATTTTGGGTTAAATAACCAATTAAAAGTATATAATTTTTTAACTATTTTTAATCTTTATTGTTTTGTTTTAACCCATTTTCATGCTTACTGTGATATCATTTAAGTTGCACTTTTAGGGTTAATATCATTACCGTAAAATGGAAAGGACCAATTAGTGAGTAATTTATGACATAAATGGATGTATTAAAATTATTTATCCTAATTTTATATTTTTAATAATATAATATAATTTAATAAAATACTATTTATTTTAAAATATCATTTATGTCTATTTTGGCACTATTCAATATTTGTATTTCTAAAAGTATCATTGAAACATTATATCTCCAAAAAACTATATTATATCATCCATAACATTAAAAATTAATATAAAAAACTAGTTGATGATGTCAATTATATCATATTATATTTATTTTAATATTTTTAATATAATTTACTTGATTTATCTAGTAATGAACAATTATTGCATCATCATTGTGTCACAATTTAGTTGAATTATTTATTTCATTAGAAATATAAATAAATTACCAATATGTTTATAAACGTTTTTAAATTTCCATGTATTATTAAAAGAAAATGTTATTCCCTATATATCCCCATATGAATAATATTTCAGTTGTAAAAAACAATAGTGTGAAAAAATTTACTTTTCTTCAAATAAAATATGGTAAATGTCATACTCTCATGAAGGTGGCTTACAAAGGTAATAATTTCTACCCAATATTTTTTTGGTAGAAGATAAATCATCCAATTAAATTAGGAAAATATTTATGTTAATTTAAAAAAAATATTATATTATTTTACATTTAATTAACTGATTTACTTTTAACAACCTTAATAAATTAAACTAGTAAAATTTCATTACATAATGACCAAAAATAAAAAAGACCATTTTACTTATATTTTAAATTATTACATAAAATATGTCATCTATATTCCCACATTCAAAACACATAATTGATATAAATTAATTAAAAATTAATCTCATTGATGGAATTGAGAAAAACATGTTTTTTAAAATAAAAAAACGTTCAATAGATCGCAATGTTTTTATAACCTATTTCATATTGAAATTAATTACAGGGGAAAAAATTGAATTAAAGGATAAATACATGATTAATAATACATGAATCAAAATTAAATACATAATTTAAATATATAAATAAATTCAATGAAAATTATGTTTGGAACTAATATTTTTATATTATTCTCTATTATTCAAAATAAAAATGTTCATGAAAAAATGCCAATAATTCATCCAATGAAAATTTTTACACTCCTCTAATAAAAAATAATTTTATTTTTTTCAAATAGAATTTATTAATGTTTCAAATAATAGATCTAAAACAGTTGTTCCATCAAAAGGAAACAAAACATTATTTTTAGAAAAATATGTTTTTTATACATAAAACTATATTTGTTCTTATATTATGTCTTTAAGACACATAATTTAAATGTTAAATATTATATTGAAATTATTTCATAAATATTTCATTAATATAATCTAAAAATATTGATATGTTTATTTATTTGTATAAACCACACATTTCCACAATAATATAGTTCTTTCATAAAGAATTTACATTTATTTTAAGAGGTTTTAACATTAATTTATAAATAATTGTTAAAATAATTATATATACATGTATAAACAATGATTTAATAATTCAGATAATATTGTTCATTCCCTCTATTATAATGGAATGTTTTATGGTAGCATTTATATAATAGAATTTATTTATTTGTTTATGGTCAGTGTGGTGTATTATCTACAATATGGAGCATAGTGTTTCCTTTAAAAAAAAAAGATATTATAGTAAATTTTTTATTAAAACTACTAGTGGAGTAATGTGGAGTTATCTATAGTAGAATAGTTTATTCTTCGTGTGAATCCTCGATAATGAAACTAATTCTGGAAGAAGAAAGTGAATTTAGTGTTCTGATGAGTTTCACCCTTCAAAATAATTGAGAAGATTTGAATAATGGCATATCATTTTGATAATCCTTCTTACTACCATGGTATATATGATTTTTAGTACCTATCTCAACTCTGGAGGGACATTCCCATTCCCATGAATTTTATTATTTATGAGGATGTTGGTATGAATCTTGATGAATCAAACATGGAGCATCTGATGATGATAATCGAAAATAGTGAGACGTCATATGAAGGATGATGATACCAATTTTTAGATTCTATAGTTCAATGGATGGATCGTGGAGGATACTTTAGAGTTGGAGGTTTATTTTTAGGATCAACGACCTATTTCGGTCAATAATTACCATTGACGGTACTTATCAAGGATGTAAAGTAATTTGTGGTGGAGAAATGTAACATTATTACTTATTTTTATTATCATGATATTTTGAGTTTATAAATATAACTATTATCATTGGTTTCATTTCATTTATGGGTTGTTAGAAGCATGGTTTTTACAAAAATATTATCTAATAATAAAATTTTGTACATTGATAAAATTGACGGTTGTTTTGTTGCTATAAATTCACCCTTGTCTATCCTGTACAACCCACCAGAAGGTTATGGGGCTACATGAATCATGGTTGTTCTATCAGGCACATCAACTACATGGTGAGGCTCAATTCCTCGCTACTCCCAAAAGTCCATGGGTTCATTTAATTCACCATACTTGTTTTAAATATACATAATTATATACATTTTTAATTACCTAATTATGAATCCCTTATGAATTAGTTACCTTTCCCCTTGATCATTTCCCACTCCTATTTATCTCCCTTACATCATTCAAGGATCGACCAACCATATGATGTTATAATAGTGAATTTTATCTTGATCTTTTCCATGTTACTCTTCTTAATTTATGGGTAATCATGGATATGTGATGGACATGTATTTCTAATGATGATATGATAAAATTTTAATCCATGCATTATATATTAGTGGAGATTATTTATTTTTTATTAAATATATTTATCAAATCGAGATATACTATCAATTAATAATATTTTATCGATTTGTATTTATGAATAATCTTTGTAGACTTATTTCTGATGGTGAATTGATGATAAAAATGTTTTTTCTTCAAATAAATTCGTATAATGGTGGTGGATTCTATCATTCATAAATATAATTTTGATAAGATCATGATTCTCCATGAACTATGGATGTGTTCAGGTAAGTTTCTTAAGACTGATCATTATGAAATATTATTCTTATTTAATACCATATTAGATCTACATTATTTTGAAGGATTTTTGGTCGGTTCAGTTTTTTGGATATCCCCTAAGTTATATTATATAGTTGATGACAAATTCATGAACCGTTATAAAATTGAAAATAGATCTAGTGAATTAGGATCATGTACTACCAATATCTCAAAATTGGTTCGATTTATGGAATCCATGAATCATATATCACATGTGAGAATGTTCTACGTGGGTATGAAACACAATTATTTTTTCTATCCTCTGAAAAACATTATAGTTCATCATCAATATCAATAAGGTGGTATATCGATTTCATTGTGATGTCTTGTATAAAAATGTTTCCTTAATTCATAATGTGTTTTCATATATTTTTTCCTGATTAAGGGTATTTTCTTGTAAGTATGTTTATACCATGTGCTATCCATATGTGATTATTTATTCCATAAAAATTTATAGAGTAAATTGTTGCTATTATATAGGTTGGAGACAAATTTTTATATGTATATACTATATTTTCTTGATAACATTCATTTCTCAATTTTTTGGATATTGGATTTTTAGAGTTTTATAATTTCTTGGATGGATTGTTATTGTGTGGATAATTGGTGGACAATTGTGTTGTGATTATCTTGTAGATGAAGAGTAGACATGACATTGAATGATTATGATAATTGTCCCATATATATTGTAGGATCATGACATCATTGAAGCCTAGGATGAAACAGGATTCTTTAAGTATACCGAGTAACATTCGATAACACTATGACTTTGTGATACCGAGTATATATTAACTAGTTGATATTATTCCTTGATGCAGTAATTCAATCCATGATAATACCAGGTAAAATTTAACTTGGCTTATTGTCAGATCTTGATCACCTCCAAAATCATTTTTCATCCACCCAAAATTTATCCTAATCTGGTGTGGCATGGGATCGTGGCCGCTTGGTTAGAACATGAGTGATAAACATATGATATTTAATGCCTTATTTCCAATTTAATATAAGAATTTATATAAAATTGTTATACATGCCAATACTTTCTATGAACACATCATTTGTGTCCTAATCGATTTTATTAAATAAACCATACACAGGAATATCTATGCACATGAATATTTCATGTATAAGGATCTATGTAACTGCAAGGGGACATGTTTAGAATTTTGAGCCATGATGTACGGAGATAGTGGCTGGATTTAGAAATAATGTTGATAAATTATTTTCAACTTTTATTTATTTATCGACTTGATCTAGTATGATGGTTTGGGATTCCACATGGGGATCATATGTATTTAATGTATGACATGACTAAAATATGATATTATTTTCCCCTTCCAACATTATTATGAGTTTTTATATTTTATTGAAATTATTGGTGAATGGAGAGAATGATGAGGGTATACTCTCTAAATTATTGGAATTTGTACCTTCACTGTTACTCAAAAAACAATTATGTATGGGTAGTCCCACATGAGCTCTTATGGCTCTCTATCTTGGACCTAGTGGTTTGGGACAAGGAGTTATAATAAATGGTTAAAATAAAACCATGAATAATTATAGAATGTATTTTATAGGGAGGTTTGGGGATGTCCTTCAGTGCTTTAGTTAATGTGGGGTGAACCATTTTCTTCCCATTATTAAGCACACATACTAATAAAATAGAATGAATTATTAAAATTATCATATTAATTTAAAAATTATTTATTAGAAAAATAAAAATTGAATAAGAACCAATGTGAAATATATTGATGAGAAATTAAAAAATCCAATAAAACTATAGTAAAACGATTCCCGAAACAACATTTTTTATGGATTTTATAAATCACCAAAGAAATATACTTTTATTTTCATGTGTTGAGTTTAATAATGAAAAAAATAATTTTATAAATTTGAAACTATGATGGATAAAATGATTTTATATTAATTAAAATCAAGATACGATCAATTAATGTCCAAAATATATTTCTAGATTCTTTATTTGTTAGAATCAACCCTTTAACAGATATGGTTTAGTCCCAATAACTAAGACCTAATTGGTTTATATATAAAATACAATTATTGATAGTTGGATTATACTATCCAAGATTATATATTTGACAGTAATAATATCTAATAAAGTTATAATATTTTGATTGTATCTATCAATCTCCCCCTCAAACCAAATAACACACATTTTAGCATATCCTTCCATAATAATAAACTAGGTCCAAAGATGATTCAATTCCTTTTTAATCATTAAGTCACATCATCTGTCCACTGCTATTAGGAATAAATTCCTCCCATGGACCCAAAATAGATCCAAATTATCTAATTGTTCTACTATTATCAATGGATGTTCAAACTAGTGATATTCCATCTACATCACACTTGGGATAAAAAACTGACGTGATATGACTTATTGGATCTTAATTATTCTATACAAGACATTCATAGTCAAAAAATGGAAATCACATATATGAATCTCTTTAAATGGTAATAAAATCATGCCAAAACATCATTCAATTCATTTTTCATCAACAATACATGCCACCTTAAATGTACTATTATTAAGGAATTCCAAACATGAAACAACCAAGGATCCATATTCCCTTTCTGAGAGGCCTCTATCTTTTAATGGTGAAACTATGGTAATTACATGTACATCGCGATAAGTTTATATAATAACATTGATACCACATACCAAGATCCACCCTTACGCCATGATAGGTTTGGTCCCATAAATAATCCCTTCTGGTGTTCATCCTAATATAAATCGATGATGAAATACATTTCATATCCAGGATTATATATTGGTCACCACTCATCATTCAAACAAATGTGGAATTTTTGATTCCACCCTACATTATTTACAGTTAATAAAAAGTCTACAACTAAGCCCCTTCTAATATTCTTGATAAAGTCTCATAGTATATTATTAGTTTATCTTGGAGTTAAAGTGTTATGTGTGGTTTAGTCTGAATGAAACACCTCTTATAAATTATAAAAATTACAAAATCTTTAATGAAATAAGTCTTTGGTTGAAAAAATTTATAAGAATATAAGGATTTATTATTTTAAAATATAGTCTAAAAAAATAGACCAGACTTATGTAGAATAATTATTTAAATATCATTTTTATATACATATAAAAATAATATATTTGGATCAAGATACTATGTTATTTAATTATTTTGATTATTCATATAATTTTCTATGGGGTATTATGATATACATTATAAAAATGATATTTTATCAAAAATATTATTTAGCGTAAAACATATTTTTGGGGTTTCTTAATGCTTAAATAATATTATATTTCACTCAAAAATATTATTTATTTTATTCACCCCGGGTTATTTATATATATAATTTTTTTTTCATTTAATTTAATCTCTCTAGGTATTAAATGGTCTAAATGATCATTTTTAAGAAAATCCGACTTTGATTTTATATTCGGCTAGGAATATTTTATTACATGCAAATATTTCTAAAAAATGTTTCGATGAATTTTTATATTATCCTAAAAATATATTTGAAATTATTTTTCCCCATGTTTTAATTTTAATAAATTTTTTCCAAATGATTATTCTTATAAATTTTCTAATAAGGTATTTTTCACCAATGGTGTGAAAGAAATAATTAATTTAACACACACTAAATGGATGTCATTTCCCACCATCATGAAAATTATTTTATTTGAATATTTGTTTATAGGTTTCCATGGTTCTTTTCTATTATAAAATTATACAAAATGTTTTATTTTCTTATTAAATAATTTATTTCAAAATGAAAAATATAATTTATTCATGAACTGAAATCGTGATATATCATAGATATTTTCAATTATATCAACAAACATTTATATTTCTTATGATTTACTGGGATTTTGATGCAGTGTTACTCTCAATAATTTTTCTTTGGGTGGTATATGATTATGGTCATGAAAAGTGATGAAACATATTTTATTTTGTATGGTTAAGGCATAAAAAATGATAACGGTTTTCATGATATTATGGCATATATATAAATTTATTGTGAAAATTTTATGGGTGGGAATGTTATATCTCTGAAATGAATTGGGTATATATTAAGGTTTCATAAACTCAAGGGTATATTATAGATTTTCCCATTTCCAAAACAAGGTACATGGGTAGTTGTCCCATGCTTAAAAAGGGTACATTTGAGGTTATACCTATGGAATAGTTGGTAAAATAGTGGTTATCCCAACCCATACATGTGATGGAAGTATTTTTTTAGACATTAATTATATTTCTAGGAATATGATTATGACACACATTATCCAATTCATTAATGACATGGCCTTACACAAATTCATTTCTCTCATTTATCATATTATTTGATTCTATTATAATTCATTCCTTATGAACTTGTATTATTTATGTCATAACTAATTATTTTGATATATGAATTGATGGGTAGGACCTCATAATTTTTATATAATTTTTCAATAAATGTATTCTCATGATATTATTATATATGGTCATTGATTTCCATTCTTTACCCTTACTGAGTATTTTGGATCTCCCTTTATTATGTTTTAACTTTCCCAGCATATGAATAAATGGTTTATGAATGATATGTCTAAGTAGTTTAATCTATTTGAAGTCCTTAAAGCTAGATGATGTTAATATTTTATGTACTGGTTGTTAATGTATTCATGTTTCTAACGATAATAATGATTTATGGATCTAGTGTGGATCGAAATTATATGTTATGATTATTCATATAAAAATATGTAATATTTAGGTATGTAATTATGGAATCACATCATTTATTATTTGAGTAGTGTTAAATTATTCTAGGAAAATAAGAAAAGAATTTTTTTTGATAACCATTAAGATAATACAATGTATCAGTGGTAAGAAAATGATTATTGATTTCCTAGAAAATACATCCCTATTAGGATACTCGAATATAGATGTTCCAATTGGATAAATTAATATAAGTTTAAAAAATATAAAAGTTTTATATTGGTTGTGAACTCGGTTGTCACTAGTGCATGATGAGTGGGACTAAGACTATGCACCGGGATAGACACTCCTAGGTGTTATTCGAATCTAAACTAAAAACAACTATATGAACCATTTTAAATTATTTTAGTTGATTATAACCATGTGTGAACTAGGTTAAATGTAAGGTGTCATAAATTTAAAATAAATTGACATTATTTATATGAAATTTTAAGGATTTTTCATTATTATATGACTAATCACTATGACTATTTTTTATGACACTAAGAATTTTGAATTTAGTTCCTGGCTGGAACTAAGAGGAAACATGTTACCAATTAATATGATATAAGATATAGTGAATTTCCTTATTATTATAAAGTTAATTGGGTGATGAAATTTGAAATCTTGAGATCATGAATAAAAATCTATCTAAATATATAATTAACAACCTGCAAATAGGTTTCTTTTTGGAATAACCAAATTTGAAAAAAAAATTAGTTTCTTGATTTCCATGGAGTAAATAAGTTTAAACATCTGACATTATGATAATGTTGTATGAATTACTCAAGGAAATGTATAAAATTATTGATAATATGGGTTTTATGAAAAAAATATGTTCATAGAGAATATAATTGGTGAGGAAAAATGAATAGTTAAATAGAGGGAACAAGTACCTCCAAAGGAGCCATTTATATTTTAATTTCTTTTGCTGATATATTTCATTTTCAGAGTCAAAAACCTAATCTAATATATAAATAATAGATAATGGAAGGGATTATGTTATACCAATTGTTGAAGTGTAATAATTGAATTGTATTTGTATTGAGAATTTTGAAATATGGAACTAAAGTGTTTTATCAATGATATTCTAGTTATAGGAGTAATAAATCATTTATTTATTATTATATGTTTTTTCATTAATGTATTTTTAAACATATGTAGAATGGTAATGATACCCAAGAAAATTGTTTTTTGGAATGCTGATATTTTTTTGGAATACAAAACATTTCTGGAATGATAACACTTAATATGTTCTTGATGTTGAGATAATAGTTATTATTTGGGATAACGAGATTATAAATATTGAAAAAAATAAGAATATATTGGTGACATTGAAATTTATTAGTGATTTTATGAAAAAATTATTTATGTTTTATTTGATTAAGTGTATTTTATTTTGGATTTGCGACATATAATCGATAGTTTATGATTTTGTTAAGGGATAAGGATAGTTAAGGGTGTTTTGATGTATTTGTGTTTTAATTGAGGTTTTATAAATATTTATGTTATTATTTTAATGTATTAACATTTTTACGAGAATATATGATCATTTTATTATTGTGTTTTGTGCGTAACATTATGAGATATTTTGTGTTGTTTGTGGGAAAATGTTAAATTTTATATTGGAAAATTATTTGATCAACTTAGTAAAAACATTTTGTGTGTTTTTATTTGAATAGATATATTTTTGGGTATTTTTTAGGTTAACTATTTATTGTATTGTCTAAGTTAAACTTTTCATGTTATTGTTTATGTTTCAAATGTTTATGTATTAGTAATCTTATAATGGTTTATCCCTATTAAATAAATTGAGAAAACTATTTAATTTTTATTAAATATATATGGATGGATTGCATTGATTTTTCTTATTTATTTTGAACATTAATATGTTAAATGATTTTTTGTGCTTCACGTAGGATAAATTCATATTTAATATTCATTTCATGGAGTATGAGATGAGATAAAAGTTGAAATTTGTCGAAGCATAACCAATGGATGGAATTGTGCTTAAGAAATAGAAACAAAAACAAGGAAGAATATTTTATTGTTCTCTTTATTTTGATAGTAAATAAACCCCTAAATAATAAGAATATGATCTTCTAATAGAAAATTTATCCTTTTAACATTATTTTTTATGAATTGATTATCTTGTTATTCACATATAGTCTTCTTTTTAGTAACTTTTTCATGACTATGTTATATCTCAATATATTATTTATCATACAATATTTTTCCTCTCTATATCCATATTTTCACATCATGCTAATTTTATCTTTTTCTATGAACTTAATTATGTTTTATTTTAGGTATACATTATGTTTCCCACAAATAATTTTCAGAGGATGTTTTATTATCCCTTTATAAACATATTTGTTTCATAAAAAGGTATTATGAAATATATAACCTTGTATTTACAATATAAACATAATGGAGAAATTATTAAATTATTGGGGTAGATTTTAAACCCTATAAAATTTATTTTGAAATAATACAATGCATGTTATCTTTCATAACACCCAAAAATGAACTTTAAATGAATTACAATAAACTATAAAAATATTATTATTTAAATGTGGACATTATGAACACAATTTAAATTTTATGTATAAATAATAATAAACAAATAATGATAAAATATATAAAGGATTTACAAAATGAAAATGTATTGATTAATTCCTAATAAATAAGTACTCATTTTTCAGTAATCTCATTTTATTCTTGAAAAAAATGTCTCTAAATAAATAAGGTTTATCATAATTTTTGGAAAAAATTAATAATAATTTATAATTTATGTGAATATAATTTATTTTATAAACATTTAAAAATTATCTTAGAGTGATATTTTGATATTTTCTGAAAAATGATGATTTTGAACTGAATAGTGAAAATGTTAATTTTTTAAAAACTTTTATTTGTAGTATTTAAATAAAGTAATATAAATTCCCAATAATGTGTTATATTTGGATTAAATTGACATAATAAAACATTAATTATATAAATTATAAATAATTACAAATGAGTAATCAAAATAATTAATTTTGTTATAGATTATTTTTTGGCTTAGATCCCCATTTCTTCTTAAAATTGTTTAAATCTATGTAACATCCTTTTATCATAATAAATTAAATATATTATTAATTTTTAATTATTTAAAGGAAATATATATATTATATATTAAATAATATATATTGATTTTAATTTATTTTTTTTCTATGAATAGAATGAAAATAAATATAGTTTTATGCTTAAAATGTATTGTTTTTTTTTCTAAAATTTGGTGTAGTTGTGTTTTTTATAATTATATTAAATTAAAATTATAAAATTTTTAAAAAATGAATATTATAAAATAGATAAAATATTTTTATTTATAATAAATATAATAATTTAATATAATTAATTTTTTTTGTAATAAATATTAACAAAAATATATTTTTGTTACCACGGTTAAGGTGAAAACCGGATTACCAAATTGTGGTGGGGGGGTTAAACGAAGAGATAATTGTAGGAATAATCTATTAACATTACAAATTAATATTTTATGGTAACTTAAAAACCTTATATTATCTTATAATCGAATTATTGATTATTTTTTCGACATTTATAGGAAAGAGACTTTATATTATTAAAATATTTTATATAATTCCATTTCTGTATCTCCCCTATCTTATAAAAGTGCCCCAAATATACTACCTTATTCACACAATATTACATACCTATATCAGAAAAACCCAAATTCAAAATTTTTAGAAATTTATTTCCATCATCATAGAGCTTTTGTATTTCCGCTAATACCATTCAATGATGGATTATGGTGTACTCCAAAGGGGTATATCAAAGAAGGTGTATAAATCTTAACCGTACACTTTCAATTTTATATATTATTCAATTTCATATAATCCTATTTTATCCCTCATAAAATGATGAATCTAGTATCATTAATATACCTATATGTTATTATTATTACTATACGACCACTATCCACCTATTCAGCAACAAATGGGAAATAATAGTATCGTTCAGGTGTACGTGTGGACTACCACTGCCACAATGATGTAGGACTCATTTTGTATCAGTATATTTGACGGATGTTTTTTATGATAGATTGAATTTATATTTATGATATTTATGATATATTAATTCATATGTTGTTATAATCTGTTATCTACATTCTTACCATATCATCCATTAAAAATAGATAACATTCTTTCTCTGTATGTGTGGACCACCACCACCATAGAATGATGTGATTAATCATTCATTTTATATTTTTATGGATGATAATAAAAATATATTTATTGAATGTAAATTATAATAATGATATAATATTGATTCTGTATGGGATATTTTTTATTTACATTACTTTACTTTCATCCATTGAAAAGTCGAAACACCACTCGTGCATATACATATACTACCATCTCCCCAAAGTGTGGAAATTAATTATTCATTAACACATTATATGAATTTTTATAAATATTTATATAATGATGAAATATTATAATTAATAAATTATTAATATTATTAAAATTATTTAATCAGGATCAATGTATAGGGACCATTACTACCAAATTGAAAATTACATGAAAAATGACACGGTCATCACCGATAAACAAGGTTTTTAATAATGAATTATTAATAAATGATTGTTATAATTATATATGTGAATAAAATTATATATTTAAAGTGTTTAAATGTGGTTTTATATAATTCTAATAAATCTATATGTAATATAACATAGGTTAGAGGATTATGAATAAATTCATACATAAGGAATGCATTATTCATCAAAATATTGTTTCATTGTTACATGTTTTATGTTATGATCCTATTTATGTTTATAAGGCATAAAAAATCATAAATTGACATTTTATATCATAAAAAATTATAAATTCATGGAATATAATGTTACAATTAATATTACTTCATTCATTTGGTTTTAATTAAAAAATTTCCAAAGTGTTATAGGTTTATCTGTTCAAATAATCTTCTTTGGGACATATGTTAGGTAATACACCTATCATCTTTTATGAGGTGTATATAATTATCCTATGATATATTATATCATATATTTATATATGGTATTTCATGTTTCATTTCATGTTATTTGTTTAATATAGGTTATGATTTAAAAGTTACCAAAGCGGTAAGGGTATTACGTGACAAAATTTTTTTATTAGTTTAGATTGTACTAAATTTATAATAATTAAATTTTATGATCTATAACTTTAAATGATTATTAATTTTACCCTAATATAATAATATAGAGAAAAGAAAATTTTCACTTTCACTTTCATCTCTCTATGTACTGAAAATCTTGAAAGAATGTTATTATGGAAATCTAATAGTTTTTTTCTATTCAACTTGGAATCACCTCATCCATGTAGATATTTTTAACAAAATTATTTGAATATTTTTTTAATATTATAAATTTATTTATTAAATCCATTTGTATCCTTGAATCAATTTTTATAAAAAAATTAAAATGAAACTTTATGTTGTCTTTAGAATGAGGTACTTTTTACCAATGTTGTGAACCAAATCATTGTTTTTACATAAACCACATGAACTAATTTTTCCACCATCCTGACTAATATAATGTTTGAATCATTTTATACACGTTTCTATGGTGTTTAAATGATTATTTTAAAAAATTTATAGAATTTTTTAGATTTTAAATAAGTTATTTCAAATTGAAAATGTAATTTTCCTCATGAAATGTTCTATTGAACTTTTGAAGTTATTTCAAAATATAAAAATTTCATATTTTGATTCTTATTATTTACTGGAGTTATGATTAAATGTTACTTTAATTATTATCTCTCTATATGCTTTATTATTATGACGATGAAATATTGACGAAACTAGTTTTTTTCCATGGGTTATGTATGGACAAAATTAAAAATGTTTTCATGATGTTGTTGAATAAATATGAATTGATTGTGATTATATGATGGATGGATCCATTTTGTAACTATAATTAATAAGGAAATGATTAATTTTTTTTAACTAAATGGGACATGATATTTTATCCCAATCACAAAGGATTATATATGGGTGGTTAGGAGAATCCTAACCATGGTGCATGAGAGGTTATCCCAATCCCTTAATAGGTATATGGGGTGATAGAAAAATACTAAAATTTGATGAATTTCTTAGTGGATAGACTTGATATAATATTTTTGGGATTTTGATAATGTCACACTTTATAAAACTCTATTATGAAATTATCTTATCCCTATGATATTCTCTCATGGTTCATATTATTTGATTATTTTTGAATTAATGCATTTTGAATGTAAAATCATTAGGCCATGAATCCGGATTTTCTCCTTTGAATTAATAGGAATGATTTTATAATGTTTAAATCAAGTTCTCAAAACCTTATAGGAATGATATATTTTCATATAAACATTTATTTGTATTCCCATTGTTTTACATTCTAATCATCTGAGCTCACACATTATTTTTTTTATTTTTCCCCATAATATGAATAAAGGTATTAATTATTATATATAAATCAATGGTGCACCATATAAATAACATAAATATAGATGACATAGATATTTTATGTACCAATTATTTATATATAAATGTTTTCAAAGAAACTGAACCACTATGATTATGCAACAGAATTTAATGATATTTAATTAATAATCATGTAATAAGATGTAATATTTATATATGTAATTATTGGGTCACATCACAAGAAATCAAAACCATGTCTTGATATAAAATTAATAACTCTTGTAGAAATCATTTATGAAAAAAATAATTGTTTTATTTGATCAATTTCCTTGAAAATTATCCTAGAGATGCTGCTAATAGACCCCCTCATCCTTGGTGTATCCACGAGGTGAATGATTCACTCAACCGCTTGGGGTGGAACTTCCTTTTTTCCAGGAGATACATGTTTCTTTAGAAATAATTGATGGTGGGGAAAATAGTAATGGTAGAAATTCATGAGGCATAGGAAATATTTATTGTACACCATCCCATAGCGAAAACATCCTAATATTTATCTCTAGGATAATCCTATAGTGGTCGTGCACTAAATCATATGTTTCGAAACATACTAATAATTCATGTTGTAAAAAACCATCTCTAATAGATAAACATGCATTCATCATATGAAAGAATTATGATCCTCCTTAAGATACATGAATAAATAATAATTAGTGTAGAAGATAATTCCAATGTTATCATTTAATTATGGTATTTTTTAATGTATCATATGAATTCCATATTATTCTTATAATATTATTTTATTCTATAGTTAAGGTTATAGGGTGCATAAAAAATATTGGGGGGGGATCAGATAATTTTTTTTCATTACTTTCAACAGATGATATCTAATGAAACTAGTGATGGAACTATATAAACTCTAAATATGATCATTGATATTTAATTTATAATTTATTTAAATATATAAATACCTCATTATTTGTATTATCCATTATTAAATTATGCTATATTTATAGTTTCATCATCATTATAGTGAATAATATATTCCAGGATTTTTCTAGAGGTATCAATTTATGATTTATAAATTTATGAACACTATTATGGAAAATAGAGGTTATAGTAGGGAATTTTCAAGTGATTGAAATCATCATCCATTGATTTGTATAATATATCTTTTTCCCTCTATGTCAACGAGAGGGAGGAATGAAGGATCATCACAAAGGGATTAGGAGAATACTAGAGTCACCATAATTGTATAGAGGACCTATTTTACGGAAAATTATATTATATAGAATATATACTTTGGATTACATAATTATAATTTCCATAGTTCAGTAAAATCAATCCATATCCTCTAATGAAATAGTATACGTAATAAACATGAAATTAAATATTTATCATTCTATTCATAAATCTAATTAAATATTAATATTAATATATTCACCAAATATTTATTTACCAAGTATTTATTTTCTACACTTCTAATTATTATACATGAAAAAAAATTGAAGTCGTATATTCTAAGCAAGAATATATTTTGTTGAATTTATCCAAACAACATTACATGAATAAATAAAATTAAAAAATTTAGGAATGAATTTATTCTAAATATTTTATTGAATTTAATTTGATTAGATTATTATTATATATAGCATGTGAAATCTAGGATATATTCCTAATGAAAATAATTGGACATTCCAAAACAATAATATTATCATATATAATCACATAAAAGAACACCTAAAGAATAAATTTATTGTAGAAACTTAAAAAAACATTTTGTAGATGCTATTGTGTAATATAATCCATTTTCACTAGATATCTCATAAATTTGAATGTATATTAATTTCATCACCCTATATGAAAAATTTATATTTATATTCAATTTAAAATTGTAAATTTATTCAAAACAACCATGTCTATGGGTTTTTATATATATTTACAATTCTATCAATTTATAAGAGATATATTCTAACATTAATATAGAATGGAAAAAATCATTTCTAGGATTATTAAATTACTTCAATGCCCTTTATGATACAAAAAACATATGAAACATATTATTTAAAATTTTCCATAGTAGTTTTCATTAATACATAAAATTGTTTGATGCATGATACACAAAAAAAGTAATATATTGTAAAAGGACGAATAAAATAAATTGTAGAAAATAATATCCAATGATATATAAAAATGTGGAATTTTCAATAGTGGGACCATCGTCATGACCTAACCTTTTAGATGTCCCCTATAACAGTCAACATTAGAATATGTTTCAACACATTATGAGCCTATAGATTCTAATATTTAAACATAATTTATATCCCATAAAATTCACGTATCATGACTATTTAACTTAATTAATAATACATTCATTGAAATTAAATATTCTCATTCAAGCGAGGAAACTACTATAACACTTATAAGTGATTAATACTATTTAGGAATTATCACATTAATGTTTATAATTATCCATAATTTTATAGTATATTTATTATTATTATTGAAATTTAAAACAAAAAAATAAATTTCTTATTGATAACTAATTCCAAAATAATCTCACTGAACTAGATCCAAATTCTAAATATATTTCATTAGTTACCACTAATATGATATTACTGATTCTTCTATGGTATGAATTTCATTAATGGGTCTGACATGTTTTTTAGGGATCCTATATTGGTTATGACATCACCTCATTTGGTATGATCACTTATGTGGTGATAATATTAATGTATATTTTCTATCCATTAATGAAAAATGGGAACTATGAATTCAATAATATCTACATTATCATCAAAATATGTAGTTATATGATCTTCAAACCTATAAATCACACTATGTTCCAACATGAAGTTTTTTTCACACTACTTATTTAAATATATCAAATATTCCATATAATCATAATCTAATAACGATTTTTTGAATATTGATTGTTTAGAACACTCCTGATGCACAAATCCTCCATTGAGGAAAAACTAAAATCACGACATAGGTTTGAGATCGTTTTGATATATTTATAAACTCATATTTATATGTCCCTTCAAAATGTGTAACATCTGGGTTTTTTTATGTAAATATTAAGAATACATCAAGTAATATTTTTATATTTGGGTTGTTAAATGACATGATTTTTAGAAAATAGTTTCATAACACAAGAATTTGTACTTATAAGTATCATTTCAGACCATCATTGAGATAAAAACATTGGCTTTACCATAGGCATGACATAAGCTTTATTGGAATAAGTTGTTTTGAAAGCGTGATTTAATCGGTGAAAATAATAAAATAAATAAATAATGTTATTTATTTTATTATGGTTTTATGATATGACCTAATTAATGTCTATAAATATTTTTTTATGTCAAATTCATATGGTTAACCTCATAACCCTTATAATTGAGAGAGTGAATCAGAGGAAGTCTTTGAGAATGATGAAAATGAATCAAATATTTTCCTCACTAATGGAATTCAACAATATCAAAAAATAAGATAGATTAAATATTTTTTAGTGACTAATCCAACCCAAGGTATGCCATTTTTTTTCTTCCCCATTGTTTAATAAAAAGGATTGTGATTTAATAATTACAATAGTTTGATTCAATTTTCAATGATGATTGCAGGTTCATGTTTATTTTTTATCCTGGGATTGAGGGGATTTATTTATTAATATTAATAATATGATAAATTTCTAATGAGAATGAATTTATGCTTACACAAACATGAATGAGGATATTTCATAATTTTTTATTTAATTTCTACCCCATTTCATCACATTTTATTCCCTGTATTTTTAATTTGAAATATGCTTGATGGATACTCATTATTAAATTATTGGATGGCAATGCATTGGAAATAATTATTTATAATGTGATAATAGTTAATTATTGAGTGTGTGATCATGGTGTGATGATGACGGAAAATAAGAGGTGGATCAGATATAATTGTTTATTACCATTTTACCCTATTTGACACACGAGGTGATGGCACAATGCATCAATGGTTTATTTTAGAGTGCATCAAAGGAATTATTTTTTGAAAGTGGGGATATAAAGGCTGATCACACCAAGATCAACAAAAATAGATTGTAATTTTTAGTGAATTTTTAAAAATTTAAAGACATGGTATTGAACCATTAGATTCTTGAAATCCCATATTAAATTGTGTATACAACAACAAACACATGTCGTGTGGGACCGTGGTTGCAGTTCAAGGGTTTATACATGATGAAAATTATCACACACTATGTGAAACACATCAAACACCATGTGGCCCCATTCTAGTAGATAGAGGTGTATATTAGAGGATACAAAAGAATATTAATATATAGGAATACATGAATAGGTTAAATACAAGTGCATGATTTAGTACTTGGACATGAACATGAATATAAGAATGAACAAATATACACATGCATGACCAAGTGTACACAAGAAAAACCAGGTGTATAATGGAATGAAAAGAGGAACGTGGGATAAGTCATATGCATGTCTAGATTTAAAGGTACATTCCATGTACATTATATACAATTCATGTACTTACACTAAGACTTCTTAGAATGATTCATTTCCAAAGTGTAGATTAGGTTTAGTTGAGCATGATTTCATGGTCTATCTCTATAATGGTACTATGTGACATTACATCATATACATAGGATTGTGTTACCCTTTGTGGGATCTGTTTTAGATACAAGTTATGGTATCCAATTATATTTAATGGGTGGTAATCTTCTATCATTTCTTTCATAGGGGGAATTCATAGAATCATTGTGACCACCATGAAGAGTTACCCATCCCAAATCTTGCATGTTATTCAATATTTTGTTTGTGGAATCCCCCTACAGGTCTTGTTCTAACCCCTATATAGGAATAATGATATTGGAGATCTAGTGATTTATTATTGGGTGAGGCCCAACAATCATGGCCTCTCATTTGAGTGTTATCATTGAGAATATTTCTTATGTTGTGGGTTCTCCTAAAATGAGTATTACCTTGAATCCTCATGTATATTCTATTTCCTGTTAGTGTTGTTTGAGAAAACATGATATTGATTTATTGTTATGAATATGTCTGGGTACAATCATGGTTTTTTTCTCAACTCTTGATTGATATACCTACGTATTTGAGATAACTATTGATGATTCTTAAGGTTTTATTATTTTATGGTGTCATACTATATATTGTTATACTCACACCCACATGGGATATTCCTACACATTTATTATCTTTTGAAGATGAAATTCCATTTGAATAATTTAGGGAGGACCTATAGAAAATTTATCGTACTGTTTGGCAAGGATGAATAAGGTTCTGAACCGTGTTTCATTTGACTGTATTCCCCTTCTTATGAGTAAGATGGACTCTCTATATATTTTGATGGGATAATATTTTACCCATTGTACCTCATTGAATACTTTTTTCATAATAATGTTGTGGGATTATAGATTTATCTATACATTTGTTGTATTTTTTATTTACATTCTATATCTTATGAACTTAAATGTGTGTGTGTGTCTATAGGTACTTAGGATAATGCCTCCCACGTGTGGGATATGACTACATGGAAATGGTCTCCAACCCCTAGCATTTTAGTGGTGTGTTTGGGGTTTTCAAGCATATCTTATCACTGAATAGGTGGCTCCTAGTGGGCTGGATTATGATATATTTTCATTAGAGGATTCATTTATGTATTAGGAAGAGAACAAAGATATTTTCTAGATGTGTAATTGGTTTGGGATTTATAGAAATAGTGTTAATGTCTTTCACCTTCTGTTTTTATTCAAGGGTATTTATTGTTATGGTGGAAGCTAATTTATCCATTCACTAGGAATCTATTAACATACCTTTTGACATGGTACATATAGTAACTTGTTTCAGGAAAAAAATTATTACAAACAGAACATAGGTTTGATTTGTGGTTTCGTTATCCTTCATGAGTCATCTCCTCATATATACTCATTGAATATTGATCATCATGTTTATTTGATGATTCCTATGCAATGATATCCTTCCATGATTCCAAAGCATGATAACGTGGATGATCTTATCAATGGAGCGTGTTTGGTATAAGGTCCTATATATGAGGTGGTACCTCTAGGTTGTTTTACAGATCTTCTACCACCCTTTGAGTAGCAGACTACACCTGATGTACCTGTTGAGGGTGTGCATAGGCTAAACACACTATATGAGTTGGAGATACTAATTTATCTTATTTTATGTTTAAATATAGACACCAAAAAAGATGAATAATGGATATAGGTATTCACATGAGTTTTTTTGTATGTACACCTACAAATTTGATTATGGTCGCAGTATAAATTCTTCATCAAGGATCCATATAGTGGTAGTGGATACTAGTGACCTAGTCACACAAAGAGGAAAAAATATACTAGTGAGATTTTCATATTCTATTTAGGGTAAATTTTATCCAGGCACATTTCGATTATTACTCATATATGAGATTCTTCTATAACAACAGACAAGTATGCCCATGGTGGAGTACTCAAAAATGTTCACTAACCATTCGAAATACTATCTCAATATTTTTCATGATTCATTCTTAGAAGAAGGACCTTTGAGCGGGGATTACACTAACATATTTGGGAGGTAGTTATATCCCTATTCATTCCCTCAAATTATAGAGTTCATGAGTGGGATTTTGGTATAACGAGTTTCTTAGAAGATTAGTCACTTTCATTGGGTGTTGGTAGTTGGAACCCATGTGTATAAACCTTTATATTCAGTATCTGATGATATTCTTAGGGATATGAGCTTGTTAAAGTCTATAATATATTATCCCAATATAGAGGATTGGTATTGAAAGCCTCTCAGTATGTCTTCAGTTGACCTCAAGAGAAGTGTTTATTCTCTTATGTTTTTCAAGGACGTCTTGTTCATGTATTTCTATTCCACCGTACAATTGATAGAGAGACAGACGATAGATTTATTAATAGAGACAAAAATATGATCAAGGAGGTATGCACATTGGACAATGATGTAATGTATCAGTTATAGTAGCATGGGGTATCTTACAGTTTGATTTATTACCAATGCAACCCTATATGGTCCATGCTTTGCTCAGGGTGATGTTGGTTAGAGATGACGATATCTCCTATTTGTGGAGGACTATTACATAGAGAATCAGAGGATGAATAGATATAATAATTACTTCTCTTAAACCATATTTTTGTATTAAATGAAATTGGTGTCATCCACTCTTTTCTTACCACATCTCAAGTTTGAGACATAGAGATTATAATTGATCCCATTAATTAATCATTGCCCATGGAGACTCCTACTAGAGGTGACTCAGCAACCACACACATATACTAAAAGCAATAATTGACTCATTGAGGTAGGATATTCTAATTGGATTAACTTTTTTAGTGATGAGGTCTTATGATGCCATACTAGGCATGGAATTGCAATATTATGTAAAGTCAAAGATAGTATGTTTTGGGTGGAGAATGTGGTCAATATTTAATTATGGTATGATGTTTTCCTTCTTGGATGAGAAAGAAAAATAGGCTGATAAAGACAGTCTCATAAATAATAGGATACAACCAATTACTCACTCGTTGGAAAGAATTTACCATCGATTAATCGATGTTTTGAGATTTCTATTCTCTATAGTGGTGGAGTATTAATACATCCACCCTTAAGAAATGTTAGGATTAACTCCCCATCGAGAGATATATTTATTCATTAACATGAACTGAGGGTAAACCCATATATAATCATTGACATATTGGATGGATCCTCCAAAGCATCATTTGATAATTTCTTATTTGGAGGACTTTTAAATGAAGGGATTTAGTAGACCCAATATTTCTAATTGGGAAGTCCCAACATTGTTCATTAGGAAGGAGGATGGAAAATTGATGTTGTGTGTGGATTATCATGGCCTGATGGAGGTGACATTGAATAATATGTATCCACTACATATGATCAAGGACCACTTTAATTATTTGAGAGTGTTGAGATAGTCCTCAATGATTGAACTCAAAATTAGTCTATAACAAGATTCATGTACGGGATGAGAATATAAAAAATATAATATTCATTTTTCATTATGGAAATAATGAGAACTTGGTGGTTCTTTTCAACTTGAAAAATTCTCTACAAATGTCCATGGGACTCATGAATATGATCATTCCAAATTTCTTAGTCCTATTTGTGGTGGTATTCATCGATGATATCCGTGTGTACTCAGAGTTAGAGGATGATCATGAGAGACACTTGAAGATTTTCATGGATATTCTCTAAGATAACTAGATTAATTGGAGGTTCTAAAAGAGTTATTTCTAGATTTGAGATGTCATCATTTTAGAAAATTTCATCTCATAATTGGGTGTAGTATTGGACTCAGTAAAGGTCATGGTAGTGTTAGCATATGACCCACCCAAGAGGGATATAGAGGTGTATAGATTCCTTGGGTTAGAATGATACTATTAGAGATTCAAGCCAAATTTATCCTTGATATTAGCTCCCTTGATTAATTTTATGTGAAAGGGGAACCTTTATTTATAGATATAAATTTTATAATATGAATTTGAGGTGTTTCAGAACATATTAATGAGTGCACCCATCTTGAGGTTTTCAGAGAAGGGTGTGGAGTACATAGTGTTATGTGATGCCTTAGAAACTAGACATTATTTTGTTATGATGAAGGGTAAGGAATTGATTTCATATGAGTTTAGATAGTTGACACCACACAAGAAAAACTAAGAGATCCATGATCATGATTTGGAATTGTTGGTTATTTCCTCGATGATGTGGAGATAATACCTGACGAGTGATATGATTATCATTTAGTCAGAAAAAAAGATACTCATGTTTATATTCCCTCAAAAGTATATTATAACAAGATAATGCTAATGTCTATATTTCCCCCATGGTCATGAATTTTTGATATTATATACTCCTGGTAAGGGGAACATGAAATATTATTTCTTTATGAAGTCTTGATATTATTTTTTGATGGTGGTTTCAGAGAGGTTAGTGTCATTATAGCTATACATAGTTTAATTGAACGGTTTTGAATTTTTATTGAATATGGATATTACCCCAATGTTTATACAATGCGTTAGAGTGGCTAAATATTGAGTTAATAACTATGATACCTTTCTCATTCAGATATCAACTGAATGTGATCCTCCTCGATTTTATAATGGTGTGGAGAAAGTCGTAATATTTAGATATAGAAGATGGTTTCAGGGAAATTGTATGAGGGGGTGATGAGGGAATTTCATTAAATACATTTTTTGGTACATCATTGTGTGTAAAATATAATATATTTCCTCTTGTGTCAGTTCTAGTGGCCATATAAGATAAATTTTGTAGAAAATTTTGTCTCTCGATGACATCCTTTTCAACAAGTCAATGTTAGCCAACAACTTCCAATTGGTTTAGCTCGACCCTTCTGGAGCCAGAAAGTAATTGGGATGGTATATCTATGGAATTCTTGATGGAGTTTTCCCAAATTCATACAGCACATGATATCTTATTGGTGATTATAGACTAACTCACCAATTCATCTCACTTCCTAGATATCTGAGAGAAGAGATCATTAGAATGATTGATATTCCATAATGTGGTGTATATTGTCTAGATCTATGGAGTTAACTCAACCATAATTAAAATCCATGATTCATACATTACATAGAGATTATGCAGAGGATTTAAGGAGGTATTTGGATCTCAACTAGGTTTGAGATTCTTATTTCACCACCAGACTAACATCTAGACTAAGTGGACTATTCGGGTTTTGGAGGAAATTATATTAGCTTTCATACTGTACTTTCTTCGTTGTTTAGAGGATCACTTACCCTTTATGGATTTTATGTATAATATGAATATAATATTCCACCTTATTTATGAATCCATTTGATTATTTTCATGTGATCCGGAAGGTCATCACTATGCTAGACTGATCAAAGTGAGTCTATACCCATGGGCCCAAATTTGGTGTGATCTATGAAATGGAAGGATTCTATTATTTATGATAGGATGAAGACTTAACAGAACATTCATAATTCTTCAATGTAGTTATGGTAGTGGTATTTTTTTTCTATGAGGGAGGCCATGTGTTATTAAAGTACTCACATTATTGTGGGTTGTATATAATTATATGGGGTGAAAAGTTGTCTATGAGATTCATTGGCTCTCTTAAAATACTTTGAAGGGTAGGTGAGGTGGTGTGCCACTTATACCAACCACCATATCTATACTTTGTACAGAACATTTTCCTCATGTTTTACCTACGGTGGTATGTGAATTACACATCACATGTTATCGAATGGGAAAAGTTGATCAATGAGGTTGGGACTACCTTTTCATAGTAATTGATATAGATTAAGGATAGAAAGGAAAATTCCCACACTGGGTGAGCAATTCCATTATTGCATGTTTGATGGAAGCATAAGAATCATAGGAGAGAACCTAGGTGTAGTAGACCATCATAAAATCAATATAACCACATCTTATTGAGTAGTATTTTTCTCTTTTTGTGACAAAAATACCTAATGTGAGGATAATTGAATGTATCTATGTTTTCCATGTAATTATTTAGAATATATCTAAAAATTTTGTTGGATCTTTGAGAGGATATGAAATGATATTCCAAGGCTTGGTGATCCCTATATTGATATCATAGAAATATAAATTTTATTCATATCATGTACAATGGTATTTTATGATATAGTGTTATAACATTGGAATGTGTACTTGAATAGGAAATAAAAGACATCTGTTGAGTCTGTAACATGGGTTTTACCCTAGGTGGGACATGAGGTCTTTTCGATTTGGGTGTTTGGATATGGTGATGTTTTTGGTGAAAATAATAAAATATATAAATTTAGTTATTTAATTTTTTATATTTTGACATAGAGACCTAATCATCTTATATATATACAACATTTTGCCCAATTCACATGGCCATCTTCATATCCTAGATAATTGAGTGAGAACTCTAGATGAACGTTAAGAAAATTACTATAATGGATCAATAATCATTGTCAACAACAAAATTCAATGATCTTACAAATGTTGATGATGAGGATATGTTGAGCAGTAGTGATTGATCTAAAACAGGGCAGTGTGTTGTTTTCATTTTTTATTTCCCCATTGTTTATCCCATGATGTATAATGATACTATACTTTAACCAATGCATTGGAGTGCTATCAGGGAAAAAACATCCAAAACATTTCATTTCATGCATAGTGTTTCTCATGGATCATAAAACATGGAATAATTCAACATCATAATTTATTCCACGATAAAGGAGTGATTAATAAATACATGAAACTATATAATCATTATGTAAATGTGCATTAAGCTTAATAACCTTGATAGAGAAATGACCACGGTATTCACTACACAATGACATTGGCTTGTAAAGTTGGTGTAATTTCGGCAGCGTAATGGTGTGACGTATGAATTCATAAAAATGGTTGATGAGAAAGAAAGGGATGTCTCATCATATGTACATGAAATGTATAGTATGGGGGTCATATAGATACATTTCCCAACAATTATAATTGAATTTAGATTCATTATACAAAATAATTTCTTGAATTTAATTGGGGAGAGATAAATTTCATTCCAAATTTCGGCATAGTAATGGGTGTACATGGATGGAATTAATGAGTCACAAAGGGGTATCCAATCATTCAAACATACAAAGGATATTTCAAGGGAGGCAATGTGTTATTAAATTACTCACATTATTTTGGGTTGTAGATAATTATATGGGGTGACAAGTTGTCTATGAGATTCATTGGCTCTCTTCAAATACTTTGAAGGGTAGGTGAGGTGGTGTGCCACTTATACCGACACCCATATCTATTCTTTATACAGAACATTTTCCCCATTTTTTACCTATGGTGGTATTTAAATTACCCATCACATGTTATCGAATGGGAAAAGTTCATCAATGAGAATGGGACTACCTTTTCATAGTAACTAATATAGATTAAGGATAGAAAGGATAATTCCCCCTATGGGTGGGAAATTCCATTATTGCAAGTTTGATGGAAGCATAAGAATCATATGAGAGAACCTAGGTGCAGGAGACCATCATAAAATCACAATACCCACATCATATTGAGTAGTTTTTTCTATTTTTGTGACAAAAATACCTAATGTGGGGATAATTGAATGTATCTATGTTTTCTATTTAATTATTTAGAATATATATAAAACTTTTGTTGGATCTATGAGAGGATATGAAATGAGATTCCAAGACTTGGTGATCCCAGTATTGATATCATATAAATATAAATTTTATTCATATCATGTACAATGATATTTATAGATATAGTGTTATAACATTGGAATGTTTACTTGAATAGGAAATACAAGACCTGTGTTGAGTCTGTAACATGGGTTTTACCATATGTGTGACATGAGGTCTTTTAGATTTGGGTTTTTGGATATGGTGATGTTGTTGGTGAAAATAATAAAATATATAAATTTAGTTATTTATTTTTTTTATATTTTTACATAGAGACCTAATCATCTTATATATATACAACGTTTTGGCCAATTCACAAGGCCATCTTCATAACCTGGATAATTGAGTGAGAACTCTAGATGAAGGTTAGAAAAATGACTATAATGGATCAATAATCATTGTCAACAATTGAATTCAATGATCTTACAAATTTTGATGATGAGGATATGTTGATTAGTAGTGATTGATCTAAAACAGGGCAGTGTGTTGTTTTCAATTTTTATTTCCCCATTGTTTATCCCATGATGAATTAGACTCAATTATTCAAAAATTATGATTCATGGGTTGGTAATTATTGGTGATTCATGTTGATTTTTCCTTTTGGGATTTAGGGGAATATATTTTTTGAAATTACTATTCATTTCCTATTATAAGGGAAATTAATCAAGGCTAAAATTAACGTGGATGAGGTTTATTCCTCATTTCTTATATTTTTTCAGCTCTCACTTATTTATTAATTCATTCATCACCATCATTTTCTATTGATTAAATTTTGATGAATACCATGTATTTTTTCATTAAAAGACTATTCTTCTATACAATATATTGATAAAATAGTTGTGGTTCATGATCAAGGGTGTGATAAAGATATGATGATGAATGAAAATAGAAGTTAAATTCGATTAGATTATGAATCTCGTTCTTCATGGTTTTATGCATGTGGTGATGGTGCAATGTTGAGGTGAAAATTTTTACAGATAATAAAATACTATAATTCAAATACTGAGGATATAAAGGTATTATAAACATAGATCTGAAATACCCAAGCATGATTTACAATGGTCACTATGAAATCTGAAGATATTGGGAAGAACCTTGGGGTTTTATAAAATCCAGTATTATATGGCATGTGACATGGATACCCAATTTTGTGTGGGGCCCTGACTGTGGTTATAGGTAATAAACTTATATAATAGTATGACAAGATATTTGAAACGTGTCACTATTCGTGTGAACCTATGTTGGAGGATCGATGTGTGTCTTAAAGGATATATGGGAAGAAATGCATCTAAGTATACAAGCTTGGGTAATGTACATGAGCACGACTGAGTACTCAGACACAGCCATGTACACAAGTACATTCATTAGTACATGTGTGAGATCAGGTTTTTAGGGACATGGATAGGTATAGTCAAGAACATATAGAGGAAAAAAAATTAAAAACACTTTCATGTATAGGATTAATGGTAATCACATTTAACCTCTACACATGACATGTAATTCGTCTAAGATTTCTTGGAGGCCATTTTTTCTCATTATAGACCATGTTAAATTAGTGTAATTTCATTATATAACCATATGAGTGTATAGTGTGTCATTACGTCCTTGACATAGGATTGTGATCCCCTATATGGGTTCAATTTCAGAGATAGTTTGTGGAATTACTCCTTATGGTATGGGGTGGGAATCCAGAATCATATATTTTATACGTGGGGTTTGTGGCATCAGTTTTAACATTATGTATAGGGATCCATTCCTATATCTATCGAGTTATTCCAGATTGGGTTCGTGGTGTCCCCAAACATTCATTAGATTTAACCTCTATTTGTGAAGCATAATCATAGAGATCTAGTGAGAACATCTTGGAAAAGGCCTTATGATCACGACCTATTTGATGAGTTACTATAAGAGCATTTCTCTTTATTACACACATAAACAAGATTTATTACATGAACTACACTTGATACAACATATACAAGCGAGAGGTCTAGTGTATTTGTGGATTAAGATAATTATACAACATAAGAAATAAAATAAAACATCATTATTGATTACTCCCTTTATATGACAACATCATTCCCCCATACTTATCTTTTCATGGGATAACTTGAGAACATGCATAAGAAAAGGGTGAGGTATAAATCCTAGAAAGAGAATAAACATGGAATAAAATAAGAAATAAAATACATGTTAAAAAATAGTCATGTCAATGGAGCACAAGATAATCATAAACACAAAGGAATGAAAAATCATCATAATTATAACATAGAGATGTGGCAACAACAGTTAACATGAAATTATCATGAGCCAATGTTCATTGCACATGGAGCATGGGTATACCCTAACTACACATGAAGGACCTGAAAAACCTCGTTGAACATGAATTATCAGGATTCAACACTCATTTACCATGATTTATAATGATACTATACTTTAACCAATTCATTGGAGTGCTATCGGGGAAAAAACTTCCTAAACATTTCATTTCATGCATAGTGTTTCTCATGGATCATAAAACATGGAATCATTCAACATCATCATATATTCCACGATAAAGGAGTGATTAATAAATACATGAAACTATATAATCATTATGTAAATGTGCATTAAGGTTAATAACCTTGATATAGAAATGTCCACGGTATTCACTACACAATGACATTGGCTTGGAAAGTTGGTGTAATTTCAGCAGCGTAATGGTGTGACATATGAATTCATAAAAATGGTTTATGAGGAAGAAAGGGGTGTCTCATCATATTTATGTGAAATGTACCTAATGTGGGGTCATATAGATTCATTTCCAAACAATTATAATTGAATTTTGATTCATGATACAAAATAATTTCTTGAATTTAAATGAGGAGAGATAAATTTCATTCCAAATTTCGGCATTGTAACGGGTGTACATGGAAGGAATTAATGAGACATAAAGGTGTATCCAATCATTCAAAAATACAGAGGATATTACAAGGTAGGTGGAAAATATTACCCCAAAAATAATAATTTAAAATAAAATGGGAGAAAATATATTAAGAAACTTCGATAAAATGAGAAAGGAATGAATCCCTTACTTGGATGTGTGATCCCGAAGGCTTGGGAGCGGCTTGAGAGAGGCTTGTTGGGGGCATGAGGCTCCTTGTGAGGATTATAGAGAAAGGAGGGGAAAGTTTGGATGAACTCCAAAGGCATTTAGTTAGGAAGAAGTGGGATCCTAGATAGATTTATATAAGAAATAAGAAGGAATTATTTATTATTTATGTTTGGGACACCTCACATTAAACTAATTAAAACAACAAACCGGCCCATGGGTTTTCCCATGGTTTTTTCCAAAGGGTAGTGGAAAACATTATTTTGTAATTCTAATGGCCGAAATTCATAAAATAATATGGTTTCTTATGTGGAGATGAGTCACACTCTAAAGGAAAAATATTTTAAAAGAAAAAATGTTTTATAATCCTTGTAGGGCCTACTAAAGCATTGTAGAATAAATAAAACATATCCAAAATCACATTATGTATATGTTAAAAGATGTGTTGGTCGAACATAATATTTATAGTATTTTATTACATCATATTGTGTCATTATGATGTCATAAAACACATTATATATTTATACGGTATTTAATTTTTACCCAAATACTCGACTGTATCGGGAAATTATAAAAATTTTACCATTGGATAATTTTGACATCCTGATTCCAGAAATAATATTCATTTTATATAAATAATTTTCAAAATATGTTAATTTTCACTTTTAAAATAAAAAATGGCATTTATCAAAAAATCATGGGTTTTGAAAAAATTGCTTTCAAACCTTAATATAAATTACAATTGCATTCATAAAATTATATGATCATTTATATTTTAAAAAAATAAATTTAATAATAATAATATATTATTAAATATTATTAAATTCAAAAAAATCAATTAATTGATGAAAATATATTTCACAGTAGAATATTAACTAATATTACTATTTGCGCTTTAAAAACAATTTACAAAGAAAAGATAACATAATGAAATTATATACATTATTATATAAAAAAATAATGTACATAATAATATTACTAGGGTCTTGTTACATAACCTCTTATAACACCCTCATAATACTGAAGGGTAAGGTGTGCGATGGTGACAGACTCTTGGGGTGGCTCTGATAACATCGCTCGAGTGGTAATCTATATCAACTTCCACTTCTCCTGTTATTGTTTCCTCTCAACATTAACGTGTTCAAGATCGAAATGGGTTTGCTCAAGAGTGGAGCCTAATAATGAAACCTCCTTTATGAGCTCTGATAAATGGAATTCATACGGGTCAAGTAGACTAGATGAGGCCATCAATTCCTTTGTCTGAGTAATTTGGATTTGTTGGAGGCCTATAATTATACTATTCATGTGATCACTATTCAACCGCTATATTTGAAATGGTCTAAATTCATAACATTATTTTAAAATCCCAAAACATAAAACCAAAGAAGTTCACAATTTATATTTCCATTTTTCATAATAAGAAATTTAATTAGATTCAGATGAATTTTAATTAATGAAAGTTTGGGTCGTTATAGTCTTCCACCCTTATAAAATTTAACCCTCAAAATATCCTTTTCCCACACTAAAAAAAGAGGGTAACTCCACTTCATTTCTTCCTCTAATTCCCACATCACTTCTTCAAACTACTGGTTACTCCACAACACCTTCATGAGGGCCATTATCATATTTCGCAGGACATTTTCCGTACGATCTAAGATCTTCACTGGTTTCTCCTCATAAGAAAGATCATCCCCTAGCTGTAATACCGTTAAAGAGAGTACATGTTAATGGTATGGTATGTACTTCTTTAAAAAGAATACATGAAATACATCATATACATTGGCCATGGTTGGTGTAAATGCTAGTCGATAGTCCACAACACTAACACGATTAAGAATCTCGATGGGGCCAACGTACCTAGGACTTAACTTCCACATCTTTCCAAACCTCATGAAATTTTTCCATCGAGATATGCATTGAAATATCATGTCTCCAACTATAATCTCAAGGTCTCATTGATGGTTATCTGCATAATTATTTTGTCGACTCTGGGATTCCTTGATATGATGCTGAATAGTTTTCACATTCTCCACCATTTCATTGACAATTTCTGGTCCTAGTAACTTACGATCACCAACTTCATCTGAACATGCCAATGTTCTACAACTTTTCCATACAGGGATTAATAAGGTTCCATTCATATGCTCGAGTGGAAACTATTGTTATAAGACAACTCAAAGAGAAGAATTTGTTGATCACATCATCCTTTTATGTCCATTGAGCACACTCTCAACATGTCCTCGTGTGTTTGGATAGTCCACTAGGATTAGCCATAAGTTTGATGGTGATAAGCCATACTACAGTTCATCAAAGTATCTAGAGAATGTTGAAGACACTTCCAAAACATAGAGGTGAATCTTTGATCCCGATTAGATTAATAGATATTGGTACCCCATGAATCCTTATCTCTTACTTGATATATACATGTTCCATATGATCCAACATGAAATCCTCCCAAATAGTAGTAAAGTGTACAGACATTGTATGAAAATCCAAAACAACCCAAATTGTATTGTTTCCTTTACGTGTCTTTCGAATTCTGGTGAAAAATTCCATGGTGATGTCCTCCCATTTCCATGCAGTTATGGGACATGGTTTCATCGCCCCCTTAGACTTATGCCTCTCTATCGTCACTTGCTGACACACCAGGCACTTTGATGTATACTCAGCGATCTCCTTCTTCATATTATCCCACCAATAATTCTCTCTGATAACTTGATACATATTTCTGTTTCCTCGGTGAAGAGATAAATTTATACTATGGGGATCATCGACAAGTTCCTTCTTCAGCTCCAGACATGATGTAACACATAGTCTTGTCCCAATTCTAACAATTTCTTATTCATTAACATTGAACTCTAAGGATTTACCTTTTCTGATAGCTTCCACTTTCATCTGAATTTCTACATCATCCTTTTGAGCATCAATTTAACTTTTCAAAAAGAGATAGTTGAACAATTATTTTTGAATGTATTGATGATGTTCCCTTATTTATGACACTCATGTCCATCTTCATCAAATCTAAGTAGATTTATTACTTCTCAACTCTTATCGATGATAGAATCAATGGGTTCTTTCTACATAGAGAATATTCAACCTTGTTCTCTTTCCTAGGGTGGTAATGGATTGATCAGTCATAGTAATTGATCAGCTCAAACCATTTTTGTCGTGCATAATCAAATATTTCTATGTAAATATATACTTGAGGCTTTTGTGGTCAGTATATATTTCCCACTTCTCCCAAAAGAGATAATGCTGCCAAATTTTTAAATTGAAGTTCACTACAACCAACTCTAGATCAGGTGTTGGATAATTCTACTCATGAACATTCAATATACTCTAAGAACATGCAATGGATTTGTAATTTTGCATCAACACACCTCTCAGGCCCTTCTTCTAAGCATCACTAAAGACCACAAAAAGTTCTCTAATTATGGGTAAAGTGAGTACGGCAACAATGATATGCTTCTTTTTCAACTCCTTGAATTTTTCATCGAATTTATCACTCCTATATTACATTACTCCCTTCTATGTTAGATTAGTAAGAGGGTTGGAAATTCTTTATAAATTTCTCAGAAATCTTCAATAATATCTAGCTAACCTAAAGAGTTGCGGTTATCTGTTACCAATGTTCACCACAACCTTACCTCTGTTGCATCTATCGTTGAGGTATCCATATATATCCCATTTCATGTGATGATATATCCCATGAACGAGACCTCCTTCAACCAGAACCCACACTTGTTTTACTTTGCATAGAGATTCTCCATTCACAAGGTCTCTTGTACAGTTCCTAGATACTCCTCATGATCCACCTTGGTTTTGAAGTATATTAGAACATCATCTATATATACTACAAAAAGTATGTTAAGGTAATCTTTAAATACTATATTCATCATGTCCATGAAGATTTCGGGATAATTATTGAGTCCAAATGGCGTTGCTATGGATTCATAGTTCCCATATCTTGTACTAAAAGCAGTATTGCGGATATCTTCCTTGTTCACCCTTACTTGATAATATCCCAACCGCAAATCCACCTTGGAGAAGTATTGTTTTCCACGTAGCTGATTAAAGAAGTCATAAATTCATGGGATATTATACATGTTCTTTATCATGATTTTTTAAGATCACGATAATCAATTCAATAGCGCATTTACCCATCCTTTTTTATGACAAAGTGGACAGGTGGAGCCCATAGTGAAGCACTTGGGAGTATAAACCCGTTATTTATATTTTCTTGTAGTTTTTTCTTCAACTCCATAAGATCCACAATAGCCATTCTATATGGAGTCTTGGATATTGGAAATTCCGCAGGTATAAGATCAATTGATAATTCAACATATCTTCTATGAGGACGATCAGGATGTTTCTCGGGAAAAAATTAAGGGAATTCCATCTCAATAAGCATGTCTTCAAGGATGGATGCATATTTAGACTCAATGATATAAGCCAAATACTCATGCTCATAGGGAAGTAATATCCAATCTTGAGATGATGGAGCTAAAGAAGAATCATCTGCCTCCTTGCACTTGTACAGAATTGGGGATTGATTTTTTTCATGGAGAGTGATTTCCTCCTCACAACAATTTATGTTGGATCTATATAATGAAAGACAATACATGCCGATAATTTCATCAAATTCCACCATAGGAAGAATGAAAAGGTTCTCCGGAAACTTCATTCCACAGATTATGACAGGGGAAGAGTTTTATTCATTGGATGTAATTATTTAAACATTTACCGTACTCACCGACATCTTTATTTCCATGATTTGTGGTGGTGTTGGGATTGATCTAATAAAATTTTACAATATAAAAGATTTTTTAGAACCTAAATTAGAATGTGCATTCTCTATTCTAGAATTAATTACTAGCGTACTTGTCACCACTTAGTTTTTGGGGTTCACTTCCATAGTAGTGATGGAAGAAGCTTTCCCATGCTACCTTGGATGTTGTTGGTTTCCCCCGAAAACCCATGGATTAGGAAACTAATTTGTAACATGCCCTTGTTCTTTGTAGTTGAAGCAATGAAAACTGCATTGAGAGTCAAACAGATTTTTCCTCTCATATGTCGTAACCATATGTTTTTCATGTCGGTAGTTAATGGCTAGGTGCCCTTCCTTTCAACACCTAAAGCATTTCCTCCTCCCCTTCAGGCAATTTCTAGGGTGTTTCTTTCTGCACCTTGGGCTTGTGGGGTGCTCTATTTTCTTATAACCATAGAATTTTTCTATCAGAATGCTAAAATTAAATTCCAAATTATTCTTATTATCCCCATGATAACCATGAGATTCTTCGATCTCCAATTTGACCTTGATGGCACATCAGAAAATTTTCTCATAGCTGTCGAAGTCACGGATCGTCAGGTCTTTCCGCAGGCTATGTTTCAGCTCACAAAAGAAGCGGTCAACCTTGCATTCGGGGGAAATGATAAAGACAGAAGGGTATCATGAAATACTTTAGAATAATTCCTCGTACACTCAGATATATTCATTGTATTTTTTCTCTAGGGAAAGGAAGTCCCTTTAAATCTTAAGCCGGAGGGTGAATGGAAAATATTTATCTAAAAACATCTTCTGGAAATCCTTTCATTCCTCCAAATCACTTTTTTTTTCATTTTTAGAATAAATCACTTTGTGGAAAAGTGGGAACCTCACAATCAAATTCAGAGATACCAAAAATAGTGGAAAGGCACATTAAAGTAATCCATAGATTACAAAGTAACAGAATTGACAATAATGGGGAACATGTAGCGTGCAGTCGCCTTGAGACCACCGTAAAAGGAAAGTGAAAATCATCAAACCACGAACCACCATTCAGGATTTAAAATTCAAAATGAAACTTTAAACAAATTCCAAAAAGGTCATTATCACTAGAACCTCGGTAAAAAAACATCTCGAACCACCCGAGTATTAGGAACCTTGAGCCGAACCGGAATGACCCTCTTGGGACTACATCCATATAGTTACCAGCAAAAATTTCGACCATCATCAAGACCTCTAGAACAAAATCACTTTGTCGTTACCAAGGATGAACCGAATCACCTTGCACAGAAGAATAAAAATGGAAAACCAATGCTGAAGGGACTCAAAAAGAGAGAAGACAACCATTTACGTGCTTCCTGGAACACCCACCGCTCGCCTGAACACATACCAAAACCTCCACGGAATCCATCTCACCCAACCTAGCTGGAAAGTTGTAATGATCCTAGAATATAGAGCAGTATGTGAGAAGATGTGGAAACTAGAAATCCTTCAAAATGAGTGGGTGGAAACCTTAGGCCTTTGTTGTCTCTGATGGGAGTGAAACAAGTATCTCCCCCGAACCAGCAAACAGAATATCCCAAAAATTTATCACAACTAAACCAAAATGAAAACTAGAAATAAGAGATAACAACTTCAACAGCGCCCCAATAGGAGGGAAGTATGCACTGGCCGCACCCCCTAGAACAACATTAGCCGCTCAAACATCCCCTCCCAAAACGTTAGAAAAAAACACTGCAACAGGCTGACATGGCATGGAAGTGAAGAATCCAAAGCCATGGCAGAGTTTGAAGAGAACTAGACATCGACAGCAAGGCACAACCTACGACAGGACCTCCTTCTCCTTCCATTAGTAACACCACCAAGAAGCCTCACACTCAACGAACGAATAACCAGAAAATTAAGCCGCAACGAATAACTTGTCACCTCCAAACAAAAACGAGACCAAGAGGAATTAAAGCACACCAAAATCGGAGAGGAACCGCTGGAAAACAACAACAAAAACCTGAGGGGTGAGATTGAAACAAGAATCACCAATGTGAATTATTCATTATTGGGGGGGGGGGTTGAACATTAAACTTCACCAATGAATCAATTCATATCTTGAGTTAAATGAGACAGTATCATAACAATGTTCACAATTCCTTCTCCCATTGGATTGGGGATCTCATTAGGACAATCATCGCATTGATCTTCACATCGGTTGTTATCTCGAGTCCTCCTATTACCATCCATTGGATGGAATAAAATGAATGTTAGGGGTCACACATATAGGGTAATCCAAATAAAAGAAGGATGATTTATAAATTACATTTATTTCCTTAACATATGAATCAATAGTCTTTAATCTATGTTATCCATGATCTATTTTCGAACATATATTCCTATGGGAGTTTTTTCCAGTAATAATGGTTCATACTAATCTTGTGAATTTACAAAACCATATCCCATTGAGTGTCATATCCAAGAGTGCTGCAAGGCCTATTGTGGTGCACTAGTTCCCGTTCGAGTCTAGCCCAAATCAGTGTTTTCGGGTTTTACCCCTATGATACATCTGTGCTAGAGCCGTCTCTACCTGCTAATATCCAGACAAGGATTTATTTTCTTGATAAACCACTTACACAATACTCACCAAAACATAGGGTTGTTTTGACTATACATAGTATTGTCTCTAAGGCTTCACTATGGTTTTCTAATACTAATCCCAAAAATAACTAAACTTATAATTTGATACCAACTATAACAACCCTACTATTTATTACACACATAAAAATGATTTATTACATAATATTCATTTGATACAACATAGAAGATAGAGAGGTCTAGTGTCTTTGGAGATTAGGATAAATACTAAACTTAAAACATGAAATACAACAACATTATTGAAAACATCCTTTATATGATCACTAAATTCCCTGGTACTTAGCATTTCATGGGATAACCCGAGGACATGTATAAGAAAAGGGTGAACTATAAAACCCATTAAGAAAAAAAATTGAATAACATGAGGAATACAATACATGTTAAATAATAGGCATATAAACAGAGCATAAGAGAGCATAAGAAAAAAATTCATGATAAAGCATGATAATCATAACATGTATATTTGGAAACAACACTTAACATGGAATTCGCATGAGACAAGGCTCATTGAAAACAGAGCATGAGAAAACCCCTATTTTACATGTAGAATATGTAAACCCTCATTCCACTTGAATTTCAATTAGTCAACACTAATTTAACATGAATTATCATGGTAACATAATTTAACAAATTCATTGGAGGGCTATTAGGGCACACCATTCTTAAACATTTAATTTAATGCAGAAGTGTGCCACATGGATCACACAACATGGAATCATTCAACATCATAAATTATTAAACGATAAAGGAGTCTGTATATCATAAATCAAACTATATAATCAATAAGTATATGTTCATAAAGGTGAATAACATTTATAGAGAAATGGGAATGATATTCAATACACAATGACATTGTCTTGGAATGTCGGTGTAATTTGGGCAGCGTAACAGTGTGACGTAGGAATTCATAAAAATTGTTGATGAGATTGAAATGGGTGTATCATCATATTTACATGAAATGGAAAGTAAGGGGGTCATAAAGATACATTTCTGAAAATTGTAATTGAATTTATATTCTTGATATAAAAGAATTTCTTGAGTGTAAATGAGGAGAGAGAAATTCCTTTTAGAAATTCTACATAGTAAGGGGTGTGCATGGAAGGAATTAATGAGAGAGAAAGGGGTATCCGATGATTAAAATATAAGTAGGAAAGTATTGGGGAGGTTCTAAATCATACCCCAACATTTATAATTTAATATAAAATGGCATAACAACATTAAGGATCTTGGATAAAATTAGAAAGGAATGAATCCTTTACTTGGAAGTGTGAGCCCAAAGCCTTGGGAGAAGCTTCTCGTGACCTTTGGGAGCCTTGAGAGGAATCCAGAGAGAATATGGATGTAACACACCGAGATTTTATGAAAAATATTCTTTTCATTAATGTCTTGTGTTGTACGCTACACCAAAAGGATCTTGCACAACACGCATCCTTGACTTGCCTTACATTACACGCAATCACGACCTTCCTCGATAGCATGTGTAGTACGCAATACTGAGTTTCACTAAACAACGACATGCAATTAAAATATTATTAAAACAAGCCGTTTTGAATAGTACTAACCACTTTTTGAAATTTTTTAAATTTTATTTTTCAAAATGGACTTCATTTTTGGATTCGGAATATCGAAATTATCTTTGGGTGAAATTTTGGTACTTTTCGGATAACTTTCATATTCTGATGAACAGTAAAAATTACTAAATTTTAATTAAAAAGAACTTTTTTAATAAAAACAATTAATACTGATAAATTATTAATTTGAGTGGTTTTAAAGTATATTTAGAATATATTTTTACAATTTAATACAATGTTGGTAATTGGATGTAATTTCACATTTAAACCAGTTATAAACAAGTGTCAATCTTTTGATAGTTATTATCTCATAAAAACACGCTATTTGTTTTGACGATGGGAACTGATTTTTAAATTAATAAATGCAACTGATATGTTCTAAATTTGGTAAAATAGACATCATTTTGTAATTCTTAATATCAAATATAGCAGAGGCCTAATTTTTGGTATTTTTCTGGAAACATTCATTTTTTGATTAAAAGTGAAACCACTAAGTGGTAGTTAAAAAACTGAATTTTTCATAAAAATTAATTTTACCATTTCTGTGAGTGGAATTTAGAAAATAAGAGAGACATGGTTAATATCAAGGACTAAAATTTGGTTCAATGTGATGAAAATAATTTTTGGTGAAGAGTAACTTTTTACTTTTTTTACCACTGTTAAAAGTAAATAGGGTAATTAAGGGTAAAAATGATATTATTATTACCCTAACACATGTTATAATTCTATTGGACAAGTGCAATTCGACCAAAAACAAACTTAAGAATAATATATGACCATTTAGGCCCACTTGGATTAGATTAGGACATTTATTATTAATTTATTTAAAGAAGAGTTAAAATAGTTAAAATCAATGTTTAATAAGTAAATCATTTTTAATATGGGGTTATACATAAGATAAATTCGACAATAAATATTAATTAGAAATCTAAAAAGATTTCCAACATAATGGTATTTTATTTGTAATTTTTAGACATTAAATAATTTAATTTATTTATGACACAACGATGATGCAGTAATTATCTTATTAATGAAATATTTACATAATTGATGTTATAAATACCCAAATAAATGTAATTTGAGACTTTTTATGAATTAAACTAATTTTCTAGGTTAACATAACATGTTATTATTGATTTAATTAACTTTTGTCGAAGTAATCATTCTGTTATGAGTTTAAAAAAATCAACTATTGAATAGTGTCAAAATTGACATAAAATAGTTTTTAAAACAAATATTTTATTATTAATTGTTATTTTGTTCCTAAAAATCTAAGGATCGTAAAAATGACTGAGATAAGGTTATTTATATTAATAAAACACAACTTTGGGGTCTCTTGGATGTATATGGTAATTTAATTAACTATATAGTATAAAAATACCAAGTGACATGGTAAATGTCAATCTAATTAACTAAGAGTTAAAACTAAAAGATAAGGTTAATATAATGACCTAAACTTGTCTAAATTCTATTGGATGAGAATATTTCGACCCATCCCCATCTTATATTAGAAATAACTCAATTCGGAGCTATTTAAAACCGAATATGACTTTATAATAAAAAAATATCTTTAGTTATTCCAAAGGTGCCCCTCTCCTCCCTTATAAAAGGGCACCTCATCCCCCTCTTCCTCACACCACTTTGAGCCTTCATGCTTTGCCAAACCCTTCCAATTTATTCTCTCTTCTTCCCTAGAAACGTCCTAGAGGTTCTGGTCTTCTTCAAAGACCTATTTTATTACACTAAAAGGAGGTCTCAAAGAAGCACTTCAAAGAAGAGGAGGTTCGGACACGTACAAAGCATATCAGACCAAAGGTAAGGGAAATATCACAATCTCATTTTTATCCGAGATTGTTTATACTTTGAAATTTACTGGGGTGTATTTTTTCATCCACATCCATGTTTCCTCAATATGTAATATTTACATCCTTCTACAATATTTTATATCCAATTTTACCCTTCGTTGAGTTTTTAGTAAAAGATATGAAAAGAATCTTTTGTCAGTTTTTGTACGAGGTACTTTTTGAATTTTCCGACAAAAGTACGAGAAGAATGTTTTTTTAACTTATATGTAATGAATGGATTTTTTAAACATTATTTCCAAGAAGCTTTCTTTATAAGTTTTCCATTTTATTTTCAATCAACTTCTTTTAGTTATAATTTTATGACATGTTAAAAAATGAAAAGTGTTTTTGAAGTAGAAAGGATATTTTCCTCAAGAATGAAGTTCAAGTGTTTTATCACAATTATTTTCAATCTAAGATAATATAGGGTTCTGTTTCTATCCCTATTATTACATTTACTTGATTATGTTGTGATGGAAATGTTTTTATGAATTCCTTTAACTTATATGAATTGTTTTATGATGTCATGATGTTTAAGATTCCCATTTTTATTACATGGGTTATGCAATGATGTATGGTTTATGATTTTGTGGCACACATAAGAATAGTATCATTATGAGATTGGTGGGACCTATATCTCCCTCCAATGCATTGGGTAAAGATTTTATATCTCATGAGATAGACATGGCTGGAACAGTAGGTTAGACCGGTTCAGTGAAACAGGACTGAAACGAGGGTGACTCGGTTCAGAAATGGACTTTGTCCACTAAGATAGTCTTGGAAATGAGTCTTGACTAATAAGATATGATTCTCTATGATTATGTGTGTATGCCACAAAGTTTAATGTTTTATGTTATGATTATTGGGATTTCTTTTCACTACTATGATTTATCCCATGTTACGAAATTATGCTCTCTTTTCCACGTTAAGATTTCCAAAATGTTATGTTCTTATGAAAATGATGTGATTGATATTTCTTTTGTTTACTCTTACTGAGAATTTGAGCTCACCCTTTTATGTTTTCTTTTCCCCAGGATATAAAATAAGGTTTTAGGTAAAAAAAGAAGATCTTTATGGGAGATGTTGAAGATCTTTCACCACGATTAGAAGATTATATTCCGAGTTTCCAAAGACACTAAACTATTACGATCCTTGTGTGTGTTTTTTCTGTTATGCACTATGTATTCCGCAAAAGTAATGTAATGTCCATGTACGTCAAGCTTCGGGTCTCTACAGTTGGTATTAGAGGAAAAGTTTAGTCAACCATTGGAAACTAGGATGCGAAAAAGTTAGTGAGATCCCTAGAGATATTTCTAAGGTATGTGTAGGGATGTCCCTAAAGATAAGTATACGTATAGGATATAGTCCTTGAACTATGGTAACGATATTAGATTAAACCAAAGATGTTAGATATTGAAGTTACTCCCCCTTTATTATGATTTTTTCCTCTCACGCTATTCTTTTTGGGTTTTAGAAAATTGATGGATACAAGATGATTCATGATAATGGAGGAAATGATGGACAATGGAATGATATTCTTCCTGAGAATCCAAATGAAATGGGGGGTTGGAAGTCCAAACATCATTATTATGCCGAATCAGTAATCTCATAATATGATCAATAAAGTAAAATTTGGTAAGTTTCCTGACTCGGCTAATAAGAGAAAGATGGAGTTTCATGATGATCATAGAGAAAAGAAAGTTCAATTTCCCCTATGTAAATCATGTGGGAAGTGGCATCAAGGATAATGATTCAACGGAACTGGAAGATTCTTTGGGTGTGGAAATGAAGGACACAAAGCCAGTAAGTGCAAAGGAAAAGGTTCAGTTAACACCAGGGATGAGGATAATGGTATTGCTACGACATCAACAATGGTTAAATGTTTTAAATGTGGAATGTACAGGCATTATGAAAACCAATGCCCTAAGGGAAAGTCTCATGAAGAGAATCAGTATGGTCGTATGGGTAGTATTTATGTGGATGATGATGAAGAGACTACAAATGATATGTGAGATGAAAGAATTGTTGAAGCTCGGTCAATGGTTTAAGAATGTAGTGGAATGATTACATGTTTATCATGTGTAATGTTGTATAAGTAATCTCATGGTACTATGGAATAAAGAGACATCTAAGGATTGTTACACTATTGTCTTTCCTTGAGTTTTGAAAGTGTATTATTAATGTTACCAGTATCCATGAAAGGTTATTCAGATATTTTTGGAATGTAGATTATATGTGCATAATGAATGGATAAGGAGAAAATTAAATGATTGATAGTATTCATGAGCTCATGACTAATATAAAGAGGAGGTTATATCATGGTTTGATTATATAGAATTTTTGGATTTTGGTATGTGGAAAGAGTTAACTTTTGACAGCATTCATGTTTTCACTAAGGTTTAATGGTTATTCATTTTTCAAGAGAATACATCATTATGGTATTCGCATGATTTGAATGTGACCAACAAGATATATGGGGGATAAATGAAGGTATTCACATGCTTGGTTGACGCCATTTCAAGTTATCGTTTTCTTTATACTCTGAGCTTGGACCGAAGTATTTTAGATAAGCCTAAAGATTGGAATGGATTATGTTAACCATAAGTTAGTATTGTTTAAGGATAGAACTTTTTTTTGATATTAATTATGTGATGTTATAGTAATGTAGTTTTAGAAAAAGGACAACCTGCAGGACGGGCGACATCCCATCGCGTCAGACAAGGTTGTGGGAATCGAACCCACAACCGAAGTGCGACTGGCCTTTATCCCCTACCACTGGCCTACATGAAGTCCCTGTTTAGTAGAAACTAGTTTAATTATATTAAGAAGTATGATATAAGAAGTGTAAATCCATTTTAGGAACTATATATGATTATTCTCACTATAGATGGACTTATGTATTTTTTGATAACTTTTCTAACCTTTTGTTTGAGACAGATGGAATGACACATCATTCTATCACATGATCTTCTAACACATCACGAATGGAAAATACAACTACATTTCTCTAATAGATGAAGTGGAAATTGTCCAATGAACGAAAAACGGTGAGACTATATCAAAATCACGAAAGTATTTCTTCTAATTCCAATTTCATCAACTTTCGGGAAATGATCTTGAAAACCAAAAATGTTATCCTAGTGCTCTTATATCTGATGAATCAGATGTTACCTTAGATCGTCACAAATTTTTGGCTTTGTGATTTCTGGCTTTTCCATAGCCATGTTCTCTACCACTCTCCATCAGAACATGATGGTTAGATTTCCCTTCCATATCCACATTTTCACCTATGTGGAAGCCTAGTGATTAGTTTATTTGGGTAACCGTTACGTTTCATACTTTTTTTTAAAGAATGGGTTCGGTATTCCTTTTTATGATTTGGGTTTCTATTAAAGAAACATTCAAGTATTAAACCATTTATAACCCCGATGAATTTCAAGGGCGAAATTCATTTTAAGGGGGGTAGAATGTAACACCCTGAGATTTTATGAAAAATATTCTTTTCATTAATGCATTGTGGTGTACGCTACACCAAAAAGAGCTTGCACAACACGCATCCTTGACATTCCTTGCATTACACGCAATCACGACCTTCCTCGATAGCATGTGTAGTACGCAATACTGAGTTTCACTAAACAACGACATGCTATTAAAATATTATTAAAACTAGCTGTTATGAATAGTACTAATCACTTTTTGAAATTTTTTAAAATTTATTTTTCAAAATGGACTTCATTTTTGGATTCATAATATCGAAATTAGCTTAGGGTGAAATTTTGGTACTTTTCGGATAACTTTCATATTCTGATGAATAGTGAAAATTACTAAATTTTAATTAAAAAGAACTTTTATAATAGAATTAATTAATAGTGATAAATTATTAATTTGAGTGGTTTTAAAGTATATTTATAATATATTTTTACAATTTAATACAATGTTGGTCATTGGATGTAATTTGACATTTAAAACAGTTATAAACAAGTGTCAATCTTTCGATAGTTATTATCTCTTAAAAACACGCTATTTGTTTTGACGACGGGAACTAATTTTTATATTAATTAATGAAACTGATATGTTTTGAATTTTTTAAAATAGACATCATTTTTGATTTCTTAATATCAAATATATCTTAGGCTTAATTTTTGGTATTTTTCTGAAAAAACTTTCATTTTTTGATGAATAGTGAAACCACTAAGTGGTTGTTAAAAAACTGATTTTTTCATAAAACATAATTATAACGCTTCTGTCAGTGGAATTTCTAAAATACGAGAAACACGGTTAATATCAAGGACTAAAATGTGGTTCGATGAGATGAAAATAATTTTTGGTGAATAGTAACTTCTTACTTTTTTTACCACGGTTAAAAGTAAATAGGGTAATTAAGGGTAAAAATGATATTATTATTACCCTAACACATGTCTTAATTCAATTGGACAAGTGTAATTCGAACAAAAACAACCTTATGAATACAATATGACCATTTAGGCCCACTTGGATTAGATTAGGACATTTATTATTAATTTATTTAAAGAAGGGTTAAAATAGTTAAAATCAAAGTATAATAAGTAAATCATTTTTAATATGGGGATATACATAAGATAAATTAGACTATAAATATTCATTATAAAGCTAAAATAATTTCCTACATAATAGTATTTTATTTGTAATTTTTAGACATTAAATATTTTAATTTATTTATGACACAACGATGATGCAGTAATTATCTTATTAATGAAATATTGACATAATTGATGTTATAAATAGCCAAATAAATGTAATTTGAGACTTTTTATGAATTAAACTAATTTTCTAGGTTAATAAGACATGTTAGAATTTATTTAATTAACTTTGGTATAAGTAATAATTCTGTTATGATTTTCAAAAAATTCAACTATTGAATAGTGTCAAAATTGACAGAAAATAATTTTTAAAACAAATATTTTATTATTAATTGTTATTTTGTTCCTAAAAATCTAAGGATCGGCCAAATGACTTAGATAAGGTTATGTATATTAATAAAACACAACTTGGGGGGGCTCTTGGATGTATATTGTATGTTTATTAACTATATAATATAAAAATACCAAGTGACAAGGTAAATGTCAATCTAATTAACTAAGAGTTAAAACTAAAAGATAAGGTTTATATAATGACCTAAACATGTCTAAATTCTATTGGATGAGAGGATTTAGACCCATCCCCACCTTCTCTTAGAAATAACTCAATTTGGAGCTATTTAAAACCGAACATGACTTTATAATAAAATAATATTTTTAGTCATTCCAAAGGTGCCCCTCTCCTCCCTTATAAAAGGGCACCTCCTCCCCCTGTTCATCACACCACTTTGAGTCATCAAGCTCGGCCAACCCCAGCCAATTTCTTCTCTCCACTTCCCTAGAAATGTCATAGAGTTTCTGGTCTTCTTCAAAGACCTATTTTAGTACCCTAAAAGGAGTTCTCAAAGAAGCACTTCAAAGAAGAGCAGGTTCAGACACGTAAATTGCATATCGGACCAAAGGTAAGGGAAATATCACAATCTCATTTTTATCCGAGATTGTTTATAATTTGAAATTTATTGTGGTGTATTTTATCATCCACATCCATTTTTCCTCAATATGTAATATTTACATCCTTCTACAATATTTTATATCCAATTTTACCCTTTGGTGAGTTTTTAGTAAAGGATATGAAAGGAATATTTTGTCGTTTTTCGTACGAGGTACTTTTTGACTTTTCCAACAAAAGTACGAGAAAAATGTTTTTTTAACTTATACGGCATGAATGGATTTTTAAAACATAATTTCCAAGAATCTTTATTTATATGTTTTCATGTTTATTTTTAATCAACTTCTTTTAGAAATAATTTTATGACATGTTAAGAAATGAAAAGTGTTTTTGAAGTAGAAAGGATATTTTTCTCAAGAATGGAGTTCAAGTGTTTTATCAAAATTATTTTCCATCTAAGATAATATAGGGTTCTGTTTCTATCCCTATTTTTACATTTACTTGATTATGTTGTGATGGTAATATTTTTATGAATTCCTTTATCTTATATGAATTGTTTTATGATGTCATGATGGTTAAGATTTCCATTTATTACATGGGTTATGCAATGATGTATGATTTATGATTTTGTGGCACACATAAGAATGGTATCATTATGAGATTGGTGGGACCTATATATCCCTCCAATTCATTGGTTAAATATTTTATATCTCTTGAGATAGACATGGCTGGAACGGTAGGTTATACCGGTTCAGTGAAACATGACTGAAATGAGGGTGACTCGGTTCAGAAATGGACTTTGTCTACTAAGATAGTCTTGGAAATGAGTCTTGAATAATAAGATATGATTCTCTATGATTATGTGTGTATGCCACAATGTTTCATGTTTTAAGTTATGATTATTGGGATTTCATTTCACTACTATGATTTATCCCATGTTACGAAATTATGCTCTCATTTACAGGTTAAGATTTCCAAAATGTTATGTTCTTATGAAAATGATGTGATTGATATTTCTTTTGTTTACCCTTGCTGAGCATTTGAGCTCACCCTTTTATGTTTTATTTTCCCCAGGATATAAAAAAATGTTTTAGGTAAAAAAGAAGAAGATCTTTTTGGGAGATGTTGAAGATATTTCACCATGAATAGAAGATTATATTCTGAGTTTCCAAAGACACTAAACTATTACGATCCTTGTGTGTATGTTTTTGTTATATACTAAGTATTCCGCAAAAGTAATGTAATGTCCATGTACGTCAAGCTTCGGGTCTCTACAATGGAAGAGGTTGGACGTACTCCAATTCCATTGAATGAGGAGTTGGTGGGAGCATGGATGGGTTTATATAGGAATGGAGAAAGAATTATTTATTATTTAGGTTTGGGACGCCTCAAATAAAACTAATCAAACCCACAAACCAGCCCATGGTTTTTGCCCATGGTGTTTTTCGAAAGGGGAGTGGAAAAAATAATTTATATGTCCAATGGCCTAGCTTCTTAAAATAACAGGGTTTCTTTTGTAGAGGTGAGTCACACTCTCAAGGAAAACAATTCAAAAAGTCAAAATGTTTTATAAGTCTTGACGGGTCCAGTAGAGCTTGGTAAAATAAATAAAATAGACCAAAAATCACATTATATTAATGTTAAAACATATATTTTCCAAAAATAATGTTTACAATATTTTATTACATCATTATTGGGTCATTATTATGTCATAAAACACATTATATATATAAACGTTATTTAATTTTTACCCAACATTTCGACTGTCTCAAGAAATTATTAAAATGTCAACATTGGATAATTTCGATCTCCTAATTATTTTAATAATATTTTTTTATCTAAATAATTTCTATATATGTTAATTTTTATTTTAAAATAAAAACTGACATTTATATATATAATTCATGGGTTTCGAAAAAAATGTCTTTCAAACATTAATAAAAATTACATTTTCATTCGTAAAATTATACAATGATTTATATTTAATAAAAATTAATTTAATAATAATAATATTTTATTAAAATATTATTTAATTCAAAAAAATCCATTAATTAATCAAAATATATTTCTTTTATTAATAATAACTAAAAATTCTATTTTCGCATTAAAAACAATTTACAATGTAACAATAATAAAATGAAAGTATATTCATTATTATATAAAAAAATAATGTAAATTATAATAGCAATAGGGTCTTGTTACATAACCCCTTATAACACCCACGTAAGACTAATGGGTAAGGTGTGCGATGGTGATAGACTGTTGTGGTGGCTTGGATAACATCGCTCGGGTGGTAATCTCTATCAACCTATACTTATCCCATAGTTGGATTCACTCAAGATTAACGTGTTCAAGCTCATCTTGGAATTTTTCAAGAGTGAATCCAAATGATGCCACCTTCTTTTTTAGCTCTGATAAGTGGGCTTCATATGTTGAAATTCTACTGTATTAATCCATCTATTCCATTGTCTGAGTAAATTGGATTTGTTAAAGGCCTATATTTATACTAATCAAGTGATCACTATTCAACAGATATATTAGAAACCGTCACAGTTCTTAAGGATATTTTAAAATCCAAAAAAATAAAACCAAATAAGTTCAAATATTATATATCCATTTTACCAAATAAGACTTTTAATTAGATCCAGAGGAATTTTCATTAAGGAATGTTTGGGTCTTTATAGTTTCATCATCGTTATCTTGACTCATGGAGTGAGTTATCTCAAAAATAGCCATACCATGATGCCTCATGTTGATTCCTATGTCTAGTAGTACAGGTTGAGCCCATTTGAGAATCGTTATATTTTATGAGTATATAAGTTTTTAATATGTATTATCATTATATGTCATATCTTTTTTTGACATACCTTTGTATTTGACATATATATTTATTCTTTATTTTTAGTTATTTTGGGTTTTTGTATACCCACTCCTACATAGATTTTTCAAATGTGTTTTTCTTAGGTATATTACATGTATTATGACAAAGAATAGGGAGGAACAAGATTATCTGGAACATAGTTTTGTTATAGATACACTATAGTTATTATCAGTATTTCATTGATAGTTTTCCACTAATTTTGAGTAAGTCAGACTCTCTATAGTTTGTAGTGGTATAGAATTTTTCCACTATGATAACTTTTCATACTTTTTTCATACTCTCATTGGAGGATTATAGATTAATTAAATAATTGGTATTTTTGTCATTTAATTTCATCATTGTGTGATCTTGAAGATGGTTTCATGCATAAATATACTTACGAAAATGCCTCCCATATGGTGGAAAAAACTAATTGAAACTGGTCACCATACCCTATCTTTTAGAGGTGGGATTTTTTTTGTCACACATAGCTTAACGTTTTCCAGGTTGGCATTGGTGGGTTAGGTCATGATAGAACTTATTCCTCTTCTCCACTAAAAACAATGAACATTTTTTTTGTATCCCAAAAAAACATCATTATAGTCATTATAGGTGAATAATTTTGGTCTTGTAGGTCTACTTTATATCTTCGTACGATTCATATGGCATTGTTAATGTAAAACCCATTATATAGTTTGAAATATGTGACAGGTCCAACAATATAAGACTATGTGGATCTTGTCATTCATTCTCTATCTTCTTGTTTTTACATACATGTTTTTGTGGAGATATATATAACATGTGACATTGGTATCAATCCTCTATTATAATGTCACATAATGGGTCTTCTCAACACATTATCAATATCTATATCATTACTTTATACATGTTGCTTATTTTATCTATCATGATGGATCAACATTGATAGAATATAATTTTCATCTCTTATGTCCCTCATGAAGAATCATTTGTTCAACATTTTACAAACTCAATATAATTTTTGTATCCCATTTTTATCAGTAATATATCATCAACATATATCACAAGGAAGATATTAACTGTCCAAATAATTATTCTTTAGTAACATTTTTTTAATTTATACAGATAAAATAAAAAATAAATTTATGATTTCTCAAAATAAAAATTTCATGATCATGATTCATTCATTTACCATTAAATGGATCCATGAGAGTTGGTTTTTTTCATCTCATGGTGTAAAATAAATATTATTATTGTTTCATAGTGATATATTACATATTATTCCCAATAAGTAATGTTGTTTTAATCTTAATATTCCTAATTTACCAAAACTGAAAACCTATTTTAAAAAATCGGATTATTATATATTTTATCATATGAACTAGTGAAAAGTTTTTTTCATAATCTAGACCATGATGTAGCTTGAATTATTTAACAAACAATAAATCCTTATAGGTACTATCATTAACATCAATGCCCAATTAATTATTTAACACCTATATACACCTATGGGATATACATCAATTATAGGACCTACTAACTACCAAATTTGATTTTAGAACATGGAATCGATTTTATAATTCATAATTTTTTCTCACATTAAAACATCTAAGATGTTTACTACATCCTATTAGTGAATATATTCATTATTTTTAATTAATAATCAGTAACCTTCCTCACTAAAAATAAGACAATATCACTATGGTTCTCTAACATATCTAGTACTCTTATGCAGAACATGTGTATCTGAAAAACAACTTCCATTGTGACTTATAGATTTTTTTACCAACACTTCTGCATATGGAAATTTAGCTATATTGAGGTGTAACTTTCCCCCACTATCTCTTTTGGTGACATGTTCTATTTAAATAAACATGGAACATCTATAAAATATAATCTCTTTATCTAAGGGATTATATAGGCAATATAATATAGTTTAATTCGAATACCCTATATAGATGAACGTCATGCCCCATGATACATGTTTACTATTATGGTTATCCTTAAAAAAATTCTATAATACCTATAAATGAACATATGGAAAAAAATATTTATTTCTATACCATATATAAATTAGGATTATTCTCTAAAAATTTAATATTCATTACTTTAGTATATAGACTATAGTATTTAATGAATATCCCCAAAAGGATAAAATAAGATCTACATTACTCATCATCGATATCATCGAATCAAAAATGTTGTGTTTCCTCCTTATCACTAATTCCATTCCACTATGGTTTATAAGGTTGATTGAGTTTGTATAATATCCCAAAAAAATAAAATTACTATTTTACTATTAGTGAAGATATTCCCAACTAGTATATGACTAGAAATTATTTATCTTCTTGATAAGGTGATTATTTATTTCATTCTATTAATCCCTAAATTTATCAAAATATCTGTATGTATATTCCTTCATGTAAATATATCTATATATATTTAAATACATAGTAATAGTAATGAAGTAAGAGTATTAAATTATAACTTATAATAGAAAAATTGTATATACATCAATGTGAACTAGTTATATAATCTATATAGACCCCTAACCCTTTCCACTAAAAGAATCCTTGAACATTTTTATTTTTAAATAATAATATAATATATCTAAGGGTTTTGGGTTGAAGAAACATAAATACCCTTTGGGATATAATTTTATCAAAATATTATAGTTAAAATAACAATTTTGATAATACCATAGTTGGGTGTGAAATGAATAATGATAACCGGATTCATTATCAATTTATAATAATTGACTTAGATATTATAGTATATAAATAATATTTTATATATTCTATAAAAAATAACATATTATATATTAATAAAAGTAACATTTTTGATTCTAGAACATGAAAATATTACCATTAATGTCTAATGTAAACACAAAAAATGATGTTTTTGGTTTCAATAGGATTATAATAAGTATTCTATAAAACTAAAACCATTTAACTAAACAATGTCACATGGTAGTATCGTATACCCAACATAACTATTCTCTATTTCTTGGAAAATAAAATATCCACCAAATATATAGCAATCTTCTGGAATATGTTATGCTCCAATAATTGGATAAAAAAATGAGAATGACATGTTGTATCTAATACCAAATTTATATAAATGGAAATATTACACATGATAAAGAACAAATTTTAATGGCACCCTTGCTTCTATATTGAGGTTAAATTTATCTTCAAGGGTTACTTCTTTCCATAATAAATAGAATATCATTCTCATTATCATATCTATGGATCTTTCACTTAATAAAAGGGAATTATAATGGGGTATTATTATTTGAAGCTACTTTATAAATATTCATATTTAATTTATTTTTATTCATTAAAATGATATTATGTTTTTCATAGTTCATGTAATTATCCACATAGAATGTAAATGTCTAATTCTCTGGGAGAAACATATCAGTAATATTCATGTTGAAATTCATAATAAAACTTGGGAAGCATAATCTTATTGAGGAGGGATATATGTCTCTGATTCATTCATTGTGTATACTGCATAAGAACCTCATCATAGTGGGTGAGGACATGATAGGTGCATCCAAGAGACCCTGAGATCAAATTCTGGTGGAGTCATATTTTTTCGGGTACTATAGCAGTACTGTAATAAGTACTATAGTAGGCACTATAGTAGGTACTATAGTAGGTACTGTAGTAGGTACAGTTCGGTACTATAGCTTCCGAAACTATTCATACATCTAGGCCTTTGGGCCATCGGTTTGGTTCTTGGGTCCTGAAAGGCTTTTGGGCCTCCAAAGGCCCCAAAGACAGTTGATTCTCAAGGCATTTAGGGCCACATATAGCACTTAGGGACACCCCAAGGCCTTTGGGATACATGAATGTAGATGTATCTGTAAGACTACAAGGGAAATATCTTCAGATGAGGATTCAGGGTAGGTCCAGTCACTTGAGCAGAGCAAATCGGAATTGGAAGAATTAGAGGGTATGGATTTTCCATCGGTACTGGGCCTTTGAAACATTGGATTGGACAGCTAGCTGACCAGCCATATGAAGGTGGAGTTCTCATATCATGACATATTATTTAGAGGAGCAATTTAAAGTTGTCTTGTCTATGTGATTCCCTCTAAGAACCATGCGTCATTTATTTGTGTCTGAGCCTTCAATCCTTGAAAGGGTTCCACCTTACCCCTTGAAATGTGGATTACCAAAATAAAAAATAGAGGCCTTCGGGCCATTCTAACCGACCAAATATATAAATTTTTAACAGTCTATATTTCGGATCATCATGACTCTATGAGGATGAGCTCGAACATATTCTCTAAAAATTCATATATAGATTACCTTGTAAATTTCAAAACACTCGTTTCATTATTTATTGTGATAAAAATCATGCTTATAAAAAAGCATGGAGTAATTAACCGTGTTTTCATGAAGATTATATAGATCCCTAGTAAGACATAATAAATGGAGGCATTGTGCATCCAATGAATCATCTATTTCCTTCCAGAATACTATTTTCTTCACATCAAATTCCTCCTTACAGGGGTCAATCGAAAAAAGGATTCCAATATATAAAACTCCCACTCTTTGAATAATATAATTCACAAGCTATTATACCACACCAAGATGTTTTAGATAGTAAGAATATTCCCTTTCTAAATGTTTTTTCATTTGGAATGTGATGTAGTCTTATTACTTTTCAATTTCTATGAAAATTAAACGATTTTTTTGGTATATTATCTTGATTTATGGTCATGATATAATTTTGTATTTAATTTATTTTAATACTATTTTATTAAATGTTATCAACAAGAACCATTGTATTCGAAATATCAAGAAGTTTGTAAATTCTATTGTCAAGGATATATGTATCCTTTATCACTACCCATAATATGGAAAGAACATTCCATGAAGGTTTTAAGGATTATTTTTCATTAAAAATATATTAATTGAGATATCCATGAAAATTTTAAAGGAGTACTAATCTAAAAAATCTTATACTCATATATCCATTACACTTGCCTCCAAAATTTAATTATATTGGCTAATTTATTTTCCCATAATACTATTTTCATTAATTTGAACAAATATCTTCATTAAGGAACCCCAATAATGGATTATTATATCAACAATAGCCTCATTAAAACATTAACCATGGTTTTATAACAACTCAGATAATGAAAGACATTTGTATAGACCAATATCTTAGTTGAGGGATTTTTATAATTATGTGTAAATATACATTATTTTTTTCTTCACATTCTTTTAAATTTTATATATTTAATATATAAATATTTAATAATGTAAGAAATAATAATTTACAAATAATAATTTTATTTTTATAATATATCCTATTTTATCCTCTATATATTTATTAATTACGTTAAGTGAGAACATACAGAAGTAATTAACTACATCGGATAAAATATATATAATTATTTAATTTTAACTAAGATTTATAATTGAAATATTTATATAATTTTATCACATTTAATAATACAAATGGCTAATAAATTTTATAAACAAATAATTATCCATGTACTAAAAAATATAATGAATGTCTGATATAATCAGAAGAATGTATATAGTAGTTTATTTTTCGATTCGTGATAAACTGAACCTGCAAGTAGGGGAAAAATCATTGATCTTTAGCTTGGACCGAGTATCAACATTCCCCATTATCCAATGTATCTCATTGGCTATATGTATGTTATATTTAGTTATGAATCGTCTACTCTAACTGAGATCTATATCCTTTATAAATATTTACCCTCATGTTTGGAGGGTTACCAAGGATTCAGGGTTACATAAAATAATACATATACACATAAGACAATAAATAATAGAGGGTGAATGATGTTTCCTATCCTTATTATGTTGTTGGATGGCATGTACTTTTTCTGTCATCTCTGGAACAGGTTCATGCCCAAGAAGCATTCTCTCTCCAGCTTCATCCCAACAAGTAGGAGTTCTACATCGATTCCAATATAGTGCTTCATAAGGTACCATTTGAATGCTTGAGTGGAAGCTATTTTTGTAAGATAACTCAAAAAAGGAATATGATGATACCATCCACATTTAAATTCCAATGAGCATGTTCTCAGTATTTCCTTGAGTGTTTGAATAGTCTTTCTAGATTGGACATCAGTTTAGTGGTGATAGTCCCTACTGAAATTCAATTCAGTGCTCAAATCATGTTGACGACTACTCCAGAATTTTGATTTGAACCTTGGATCATGACCAGATACGATAGAATGTTGAAATCCATACAGCCCTACCACTTCCTTCACGTAAATCCTGGCAAGTTGATCAATCTAGAAATATTACCGGATAGAGATAAAATGGGCAATCTTGGTGAGACATACCACAATTACCCATATCTCATTATTTCTTTTATAAGTTATTAGGATTCCAGTGAAGAAGACTATGGTGATATTGTCCCACTTCCATGATGGTATGGGTAGTGGTTGCAATACCCCGTTAGGAATTTGTCATTCTTCCTTCACTTTCTGACATACCAGGAACCTTGAAGTTTAGTAAAAAATATCCCTTTTCATATTCTTCCACTAATAATGATAATGAAGGTACCTATACATATTTGTTCTCCCAGTATGTATAGAAAACGTAGAACTATGCGCTTCATCCATTAGCCCCTTATTTATTTCTGGAATATATGGAAAACATAGTGTTGTACTAAACTTCAGTACACTTTCTTGATCAATATTTAACTCAAGATACTTCCCATCCATTATAGCCTCAAACTTCTTCTGTAACAAAGGATCTTCTTTATGAGCTATCTTGATATTCTATAGTAATAATATTTGATAAATCATTTGGCTTATGGTTGATGATATACCTTACCTTATTATTCTGAAGTCTATCATTACTAGGTCATTGATCAAAGGATCTCTTTGAATTATCATCGTGGAAAGGTCAATTGGGTCCTTCCTACTTAATGCATCAACAACTTTGTTTTCTCTTCCAAGATGATAATGAAATGAAAAATCATTATTTTTAGGATGTTCCATCCATTTCCTTTGTATCATGCTCAATTACTTTTGTGTGAAAATATTCTTCAAACGTTGATGGTCTGTGTATATATTACATTTCTCCCCATAAAGATAGTGCCTCCAAATCTTCAGAAAAAAATGACCTCATCCAGCTCCAGATCATACATTGGATAATTCTTATCATGAGTCTTCAACTGTGGAGTTTCATAAGAAATTACCTTGTCAGTTTTCATGAGGATTCACCCAATCCATTTCAGAGATGCATCACTAAAAATAAAGAATCCTTCTCCACATGAGGGAAGAGTTAACATGGGTGCAGTAACCAATATCTTCTTCATATCTTGAAAACACTCCTCACACTCATTTTTCTAGATTAAGTTGACCCCTTTTCAAGTTATCTTGGTTAATGGAATTGAAATCCATTAATTTTTTTTCACGAACCTCCTATAATATCCTGTTAATCCAAGAAAAATACAAATCTCAGTTATTGTTATAGGTTGAGGGAACTCCTATACAACTGTTGTCTTTGCAGGTTGAATTGTGATTCCTTCATTGGTTACAACGTTCCCCAAGAACTAAACGTTTTTAACCAAAATTCACCTTTTCTGAACTTCCCAAAAATCCTCTCCTTCCATAGAGTTTGAAAAATATCCCTTAGATAATCCTTATACTCCACGTGAAATTTGAAATATATCATAATATCATCAATAAAAACTATCATAATGATATCAACATAGTCCTTAAAAAATCTATTCATCAAATCCATAAAAATAGCAGGTGCCTTAGATAATATGAAGGGAATAACACTGAACTCATAATGCTCATATCTTGATCGGAAGGAAGTTTTTGGAATATCTTCTTTCTTCACCCTCAATTGATGATAACCAGATCAAGGATGAATCTTAAAGAACAATTGAGACCCATGACATTAGTCAAATAAGTAATATATTCTTGGATGAGGGTACTTGTTATTCAATGTGATCCCATTAAGTTCTCAATAATCAATTCATAGTTGCATTGATCCATCCTTCTTATTCATAAAGAGAACTGGTGCTCCCCATGGAGACACACTCGGTCGGATAAACCCCATCTCCAAAAGATATTGTGGTTCTTTAATTAATTCCTCTAGTTAAAAATTTTCCATCCTATTCGGGGTCTTTGATAATGGATGAGATCCAGGTATGAGTTTAATGGTGAACTCTACATCTCTTTCTGGGGGAGGTCCGGGTAACTCTTCATGAAATACGTCCATGTATTCCTAGATGATTGGGACAGTATATATCATTAAAAACTTATCTCCTTCTTCTTCTTCACTGATTAACTCCATAAAGAAGGATATAGGAGGTTCTTCTAGAAAAAGATCAAGTTGAGATATCTCTCCTTGGAATATAACTGTAGGTTTTCCATTGAAGACTACTAATATTTCCTTGCTTCTACAGTTGATATTAGCATTATACATTGTGATCCAGTCTAGCACAAGTATAATGTCGAATTCATGCATGAGAATGACTACTAGATTTTCAATAATATTGTGTTCACTAAAGTAAATACTAGTGTTTCTAAACACTGAAGATGCTTGGATCGTCCAACTAGGTGTATTGAGTGACAACACTACTTTTAGAAAATCTGGGGTTGAAAATAAATTCCTTGAAAACATAGAAGAAATAAAGGAATGTGTAGCACCAAAATCATTAAGTGTAATTCCTAGCTTTGAGAGGACAATAAGAGTACCAGCTACCACATCATTCGAAGCATCAACATCAGTTGTTGTGATAGAAAAAGCATGGCCTTGATCCCTTGGCCTTTGTTGAGGCTAATGGGGGTTCCCCTCCACTTCCCTTGGATTTGGACAATGATTAGCAAAGTGGCCATGTTCTCCACTATTAAATCACTAGACATCAGGTAGTGAATTCACCATCTTCCCCTTGTCATTAGTGTTTGGATGTTGAGGTTTCACCTCACTACGACAATTCCTCACAATGTGGCCATATCTACCACACTTGTAGCACTTCCCACTCCTGAGCAGTAAGTTCCATGAATTCTTCATCCCACATTTATTACACATGGGATGTTGTACTTTCTTTCTTCATTTACCTTGATCAATGCTATTATCTAAGCTTGGATCCATCGATCTCTTCTTGTCGTTTAAATTATGAGACCACTGTGTCTCACCAAACTCCAGCTCGACTTTTATCTCACTCGGCACAATTTCCACATAGCTATCATAGTCTCAGTTGGATAGATTCTTTAGTAGATGAGGTCTCAATCGATAGAAAATTCTCCCAACCTTACCATTTGGATCTATGAAAAAGTGCGAGGTATATCGTGAATGTTGGGTGATGTTCATATCATACCATCCGACAGATCTGTTCTCCTTCTACTTCAGCTCGAGAAACTCCTTCTCTATTCATGTTCTCATGGAATGTGGGAATTACATACTGAAAAAAATATCCCTCTGAACTCTTCCCACTCCATAGAATCGACTTTCACTCTTTTCGTCATGTTTTCGATCAGTTCCCCCCATAGATCAGCTTCTCCTTCTATGGGATAGACAGCATGGGTAACATTTTCTAGCTCTGAATAGCTAAGAACAGAAAAGATATAATCAATGGAGCTAATCCTCTACTCAGCAATCAATGAGTCAGTCGACCCACTAAAGGTTGGAAGTAGTTGACATATAATGGGTCAAAAAATGCCGCCCAGAAAGGTCTTTAAGGGTTCATATAAGTCATGCCCAGTTTTTAGTCCTCCTCAGACTTTGCCTACTCTCCATGGTGATCAGGGCCCGTTAGAGGAAGTAAAATGGCTCGAGGAAGTGGAGAATGTTTTTAGAATGTTGGGAACTCCCGATAATGTTAAGGATCGTGCAATTATGGAGTTGTTTGAGGGTCCATCTTTGGACCAGTGGAAGGTGGTTGCCCCACCGTCAACGCAAGTCCGAATGACATGGGATGTTTTTAAAACCACCTTCGTCCAAGGATTCGTACCTGAAGAAGTGAAGCTGGAGAAAAAAAGGACAGCTTGTGCATATTCAACAAGGCCAACGGGCGGTGAAGGCATATGTTGACCATTTCAAGGAACTGATCCCCTTTTCTCCAGATGTAGCGTCGCATGAACTCATGAAGAGCTCACTTTTCACTGGGGGTATTCGTCCAGAGATCAAGGAGTGAGTCCTACCTTCTAAAGACCTTTGTTTCGAGAAGCTGGTAGATGAAGCATTTTTGGCTAAGTTGGTTTCCGGAACACAGTTGGTTAATACTTCAGCGTCCCCTATTGTTCGTAAGAGTTACCCCTCTGGTAAGGAAAAGGCTCCAGAGATACATGTTCTTAAGGAGTTATCCCCTTTGGTCCCAGCTTCCAGTTCATCAGATCGTTCGATGATATTTTATCAGTGTGGTCGTTTCGGGCATTTAAAGCCTTCTTGTCACAACCCTCCGAAGACGTGCCATCGATGCGGCTGTATGGGTCATCTGTAGATGTTTTGCAGGAAGCGTCGCTTGAAAAGGACGCTGTGATGGGAGAATTTCAGTACCTGACTGTGAGGCAGAAGATGCTTCAGCCATCAAGGCCCCAGCCACAAGTCTCGGGGTGAATCTCGCGCACAGTCAGGAGTCCCCAGGGCGGTGAAGCTCTGGTCCAGGTTTTGTGTTCCATGTTGGCGGTGGAATAATTAGAAATATTTTCATGTTTTTCTATCTGCTACTAAATATTCAAAGTCATTGTAAGTACGTTGTTTCGCTATGAGGTAATGATGAACTTGTTCAGTTATAGTTCAAGCTTTTTGTCTGTGTGGATGTGATCTTCTAAATCATGTGTCCTTCTTAAAAGTGTGTTTGACTCTCATGTGGGTTGACCTCGTTTTAGTTATGTTGTCGATGTGGTTATGTTTGTGGACTTCGGTGGATCATGTCTCCAATTTGATGTTGGTTAAATGTTTTCTGTGGGTTTTCCCTGGTGTTGAAGGTTGTTGACTCTAGTCGAGGATTCAATGTCTTGACAGAGGTGTTGTTTTAATAGAGCTATAAGAGTTGGTTTGAATCGGTTGGGAGTTCCCGCGTCGACCCCACATTTTCCTAGGGTTTTCTATTTAGATGGTCAACTTTTCTGCACAAGTTGAGCTCTTGTGGTGGGGAGAACCCCTTCGTGTTCTCCCTTCTACCTCGGACCTCAGTTTTTGAATCGGTCGGGTGTGACCTGTGTAGAGTAAGGTCATCCCCGAGATTCTCAGTTCTCTTCGGTTACTTTGGTTCCATTGGGGCATGGACTTAAATCTTGACCGACTTTTGGCCTGGTAACTTTCTGGGGGCAGAAAGTGTCTGTGGTGGGGAGAATTGTCACACCCCGACCGCGGATGTCCAAAATTATTATTTTTTTCTCTCCTTTCCTAGTCTCGTTTTAATTTTTTTCGAAGATTAATTGCGTTGGCGGTTTCGCACCGGTGCGCGGTCACTGCATCGTTAGAGGTGACCGTGCGTTCAGCCCGGGTGACCGTGTATTCACCCGGCATGTTTAAATATTATAATTTTTATGTTGATATTTTATTATTAACGCTATTTAAGTTGTGTTATTAATATGATAGTTAATTTTATTTTATATATGTTTATGTATGTTATATATATATATATGTATAATAATGTATATATACATATACGTCTATATATGTTCATGTATATATCTATATATGTATAAATATATACACGTGTAGTATCTTTAAATTATTTTATTATTTTAAATATTTGATCAAAATAATTATTATTAGAATTAGCTAATTTATCATTTATTATTATTATAAGTTTTTTTATTATTATTATAAGTTTTATCATTATTATTATAATGTTTTTATATTATTATTATTATAACGTTTTATTATTATTATTAATATTAAAAGGTTTTATTATTATTATATATTTTATTATTATTATTATTATTATTTTATTATTATTATAATTATTATTATTATTATTATTATCATATATATATATGTATACTAATTTAACCCTAAACCTACCCCCTACCCAGCCGCCACCCCATCCCCCTCTTCCCTCTCTCTCTCCCCTCTCTCCTTCCCCGTTTCTTTCCCCTGCTCCTGCACCGAGCCACACCTGCCTCGCCGACCTGCACTGCACCTCCCTCGTGTCGTCCTCTCCTCTACGCATCCCGCTCCCCCTCCGGCGCTCCGCCTCGCCGTGCCCGCACTCGACTGCCGCCCCGGACCCCCGCTGCACCGCCTTGCCCCTGCCTCCTTCGCCAGCCCGACTGCCGGCCTCCTCCGACGAACAGCCGGGCGACTCGCCTCCACCCTCATTCTCCCGGCCTCTCCGCGCGCCCCGGCGTCGCCCTCGCCGTCGTCCGACCTTCCCATCAGCGCCCCAGCCCCATCCCGGCCTGTCCCGGCTCCCTCTTCCCCGTCCCGGCATTCCCGCACCCGGCCTCCCGATTCGCCGCCTCTCCGCGCGCCCCGGAGTCGCCCTCGCCATCATCCGACCTTCCCGCTGCCATCTCCATCGTGCGACCCCGCCGCGCCCAGCCACCCTTGCCCGGCCCTCTCTACCGTTCCCCATCCCACGCACCGCGCCCGACCGCCCTCTCTCCTGCGCTCCCTCCCCCTGCCGCGTATGTTTTGTTTTTTTATTTTTATTTTCTATTTTTTTATTTTAATCTCATTTATTTACATTTTATATATATATATATATATAACGTTTTAATATTTTTGTCATGTTAATAATAATAATAATATTATTATTATTGTTATTATTATGTCATTATTATTATTATTATTATTATTATTATGTTAATATTATTATTATTATTATTATGTTATTATCGTTACTATTATTATTAAATTATTATTTTATTGTTAATATTATTATTATTATATTTGAGTTATTATTATTACATTAGCATTATTTTTTTAATATGTTAATGTCTTTAATATTATATTATTATTATTATTGTGATTATATTATTGTTATATTATTATTATGTTAATATTATTCTATTATTATTATTTTTATTATTATTGTTATTATTGTTATATTATTATTATACTTATTAAATTATTATTGTTATGTTATTATTGTTATTGAAGTATGTTATTATTATTATTATAGTATTATTATTAATATATTATTAAGATCATTATCATCATTATTATTATTATTTTTATTATTATTTTCACATTATTATTACTCTGGCATTCACTTGTGCTTTGTTAGGTTTTTTTCATCAACTTATAATTGTTTTTGGTAGGTTTAGGATTTTAGGACCCGCGTAGGGCGTTTCCGATAGAGCGCCATCACTGCGCCTGGTTTCCGAGGTTCCGCCGTCTCCGCGCCTCAGTTTCGAGGTGAGAGTTTCTCCCCGACGCTTGGATTCGCATGCTCTAGTGAGTTTTTGTATGTGTCTGAGTCCTTCATATCTATTATGCAGAGTGTTGGACTTTATCACGTGGCTTCGAACACAGGTCGTGTCCTCGCGCCTTGGTTCCAAGGCCGTTTTACCATCACGCTTGGATCTTGAGGTAGGTCTTCCTTTGCACATGCCTTTAAATTTAAAATTTATTTATCACTCGTCATTTATTGTGTTTCAGTAGATTTAAAAGTATTATTAAGTAGTAATTTATAATGTGGTTTTCGCTGCTTATTTCTAGCATTTCAGTGGAAGTATTTTTCTTCGTTTTAACTATGTGTGTTTTCCTGATGATACTACTAAATGAGTTCATTATGAAATATGAAGATCATGTTGAATTGGGTTTTGAAACGGTTTTGGTGTGTGTAAAATGGCAGCTGTATTGGTTATGGAAAATGGTGTTTTCTTAGAACGTTAATTATAGGAAATGTCGTGTGACCTTTAAACTTTTCTTTTTTTCAGAAACATAAGTGTGGTTTTTGGTTGTTGGAAAAAAATGGCGTGTGTCATATCCCTTTAGAAATGCTTTAGTATGAAATGGTTAAAATGAAAATGAGATGACGGCCCGATTGGCACTTTATTAAATGTAACGTGATTATACACATATACATATACGTACTTCTGATGGCATCTCTACAGGGGAACTTCCCTTCGAGGGTTGTCATGTAGCGATGTCCGTGTAAGGGGTTGGCAAGTGCGGTGAGATGAGTCACACGTGCGAGGGTCTCCCACTTACACAGTGTTACTAAAACCACCATGGGTTCCTGGGCGTCTTGTAGATTATCGAGTGACGGTTGCATGCTAACCCTGATTAGACGGGTTAGTACCCCCTGGAGTTGTGGACAGACCAGGAGGGATGTGCCACTGGTTGGCTATTAGGGCGGCCAGTTGGTTATTGACTATGGAGTACCACGCCTGCAGGTAGTCTGAACCTGAGTACGTCCAGGGGTTTTCTAGGGATGTTTAGGATCGCCCGTGGTTATTGATTATAGCTTCTTGTTTACTTTTACTTCTTCTTGTTTTTCATTGCTTGTTTACTTTCAGTTCTTCTTTACAGCTTGTACTGGGTACTTTGTGGAAAATGGTTTTCAAATGAAAAATGTGTTTTTCTCTTGTGTAGTAAAATTTAAAATGTAACACTTATTTATCCTTTAGAACGAATTTAGAATCAATGAAATGATATTCAACTTTTGAAAAGGATTAACGGTAATGGCTTGTGTTTAGATTTTCAAGTGAAACATTATAAAAGATTACTTTTATACATTGTAGTTCAAACCTGGAATAGGTAGATTCTTTATTTACTGGCAGTGATTTGGGATTTGTTGTTGGGATCACCTACTGAGTACTTTTGTGCTCATGCATATCTTTTACCATTTCAGTTGCAGGTTCCTTGTGTCCAGGTTTTCCTGGCTTGAGTCGCTCAGTGAGGGAGCGACGTTGGTTGTAGTTGAGTGGTGACCCGCGAGGTCACATGGAGGTATGTCGTGGTATAGTTTTGTTTATGTCTTTAGTTTTTGTCAGTTTGTTTAGTTATATTCTTTGTTTCGATCATGTTTTTAGTTTGGGCTGAAATCGTTCCCAACGATTAAAGTTTCAATGCCCGGCACTTGTTGCCATCCCGGGGGGATCGGGAACGCTCCTCGGGACTTGCCGCGGACCGGCTTGGGTGACCGGTTCAGGGTCGACCTGGGCTAGTTCGTGACATTGAAACTGAATATATGTTTATAATAAAATAATGTTTTCACACATTCCGAAAGAGACCCTCCATTCCCTTATAAAAAGAGACCAATTCTAACAAATTCCTCACACCTCTCAAGCCTTTTGTCTCATCCAACCTCTGCCCAATTAATCTCCCTACATCCCTCGCCTCTACTTAGAAGTCTTAACTTAGGAAAAAGAAGCTTCAAGGAGTCTTTTTGGTTCAAACCAAAGGAATTTACCAAAATTAAAGGCAATGATTTATGTTAAATTGTTTTCTTTTATTTTACTCCTCCAAAACCTAAACTCTATTTATTAATTTTCTTTATAACAACACCAGTATCTTAAATATACTAGGAACTTGTTCTGAGATGTATTCAAACTAAATTTACACACACGTCCATCTAATGGGTGAATAACATAATGTTTTCGTGGATGGAAACCAAACACCTAGCGAAACGATGATTGTTCAATTATCTCATACCGCCTCTCATGGTGGCCATTATGATGGAACTTAATTTATATATGATATATATATTGTATATGTTTCCTTTATGATTCTGTATTTTCCATTTATATAATTCCTTTATGGTTTCCATAGTGGGTAAATACGATAATCTCATTAGAGAAAGTGCGGACTACCGCCCCTCAAAGTGATATGATTCATTAATGCCTTATGTGGTATGCATAAAGGATGGATTTAATAATATTATATATGATATTATACTGGAATTATAATATAAATATATATCATTATGTTTAAATTCAATTAAATATGAAATAGAAATGAATGTAGCGTTAATGAATACGTACGACTTACCGTCTGCATGAATTTCATTTTTTACCTCTAAATGATTATATACTATTAAAAATGCATGTATATACTGGATATATATGATATCTATGATATCTATATCATGAATATAATTATGGATATAATTGATATTTTACTACATAAACAACATGTCGTTATAAGAAGTCCAATTTTGACTCAAGTAAAAAATATCGACAAAACGACCATTATTAACATAAATGACTATGTAATGTTTATAATATGGTAATAAGTTATATAAGAGGAATAATAAACTTGAAAAAGGTTTTTACGAAAGTATAAATTAACTTTAGTTTATTATTAAGGATGTTAAATAATGAATGGGTCAATTTGGACACGAGGTAAGGGATCCAACCTCTCTCTTTCTTTTTTAAGTACTGTCTTTTAAGTCACTTTCTTTATGCTCTTATTTCTTATGTTGAGGGATGTTATTTTATATTCTTTTTACTTTAATTTTTATGTTAATTTGATTAGATACTGTATATGATCTCATCATTCCATTTTTTTGATGTTTTAAGTGGTGCCTTTAGGCTACCGAATTTTCGTAAGGGATTTCTTATCTCACTTTCAATTCCTTGAGATTTCCATTGTTCGCAATTTTTTTATTTCATGTTGTGTATTTAATGCCCATGATTTTATTCACTATGTAATACACTTTAGTTTATGGGTAATTACATCTTCATTTTATGATCCTTCATTCATATGATGTATGATTCGAAATTTACCAAATCGTTAAGGGAACCTTTCACCCTCCTCTATTTAGAATACTTTTTTTGTTATATATTTTAATTTAAATATTATTATGTTGGGATATGTTCTTATGTATCCTAATTGATTTTAATATTATTTACATGTTATGAGATACCAATTTTATCTCATCTAATCATTTTCTGAATTTAAAAGTGACGCTGTTAGTCTGTCGAATTTTTGTAAAGAAACTTCTTATCCCAATTTCAATTCGTTGGGATAAATATGTAATTCTTGAATATGTCATCCTATAAATATGTATGAATTTCCTCTGATTCTTTTACACTAGATATCCACATATATTAGGTGTATTTATAATTGTCACACATAAATTATTTCATTGATTTATCCTTAATCAAAGGATACTTTTTTATAAGGGATTGTGTCCCAATTTACATTCAATTGAGACCTTATTGTTTTTATATTCCAATTCATTATTATATGGTGTATGTACTGTCCATTGAGATATCATATCATGAACCCTTTTATTTACATGGTATTATAATGTTATGATTAAATGTTATTCCTCAATTATTTGTATTCAATAATCTATCATTTTGTTAGAAACTCGTTAACAAAAATATTGTTTCAAATGTTTTAAAGATTTATTCTTCTAAATCATTCTCATTAATGTAAATGTTTTAAAAATAGTTTTAAGGTTTTATTTATAACTAAATTATTCTTTTAAAATATTAATTCCTTTAAAATCTTCAAAGTGGTATGGGACACATTGATTCAAGAATCAATTTATTAAATGTTTTACATGGTTTTGAAAATAGTTTGAGAAACAATTGTTTATCCTATAAGATTTAGGGAATATACTCTTATGGGTATACTAAATGTGACTCTCTATGTAGATGTGATAGCTACAATGTATGTATATTACGAATGCCATAATGTGCCTTTATGATTATTGAAATTCTATGTGTTATTCATAAATATTATGATTTCATATGGTATGTTATGATTGAAAACTATAGTTTCATTGATTTGTATTTATTGATGGGATAATGTTTTCCTTCCTTATTTTATAACCCTTAATGTGATTTTTATGGTCATCCCATATTTATGAAATGTTTTCCACGGGACATAAAGATGAATAGGGTTAAGGATGTGATCATGGAAAAGTCATGTTGTCTAAAATATGGAACTATACATGTTTCTTTTTAAGATTTTATATTTTATGAAAGCAATAGATATTGATTAGTAGTGTGTACTTGTAATATTCATGTTGTTATGTAATATTTATTACATAATTTCCTAAAACTATAATCCTGGAAATATTATCAATGTGAATCATTCATTTAATTCAATATTATGTAATGTTTTAACGATGGGTCCTTATAGTTGGTATCAGAGGTCAGTTTAGATAACTTTATAGGTTAGGGTATTCTTTAATAATAAGTGACATGTTTTGTATAACCATAATGGTTTGTATATTATATTGATTCATTGTTATTTTTGGAATGAGTTTGAGATAACTTGGATAAGTATATCTTAGTGTTTATCTTCTTCATTAGTACATGATGATTTTTTCGATATACTCACAATGAACTTTTTGGTTTTAGTAAATGGATGGATCTAGTAGGCACTAAAGTAACAGTGGATTTGGAGAAAACTGTGACGGTTTTATGAAGGAACAACTGAATTATATGGGAGTTTGAATGAGAACTCTTGTGGTTATCCTCAACCAACTATCTGGAGACATGATTGACCACCTAAACTAGGGTTATTTTTATAAGGCATCATATATGCGAGAAACAAATCCCTACAGAAGATTAGGTAATAATAATAATGGTAAGTATGTTCAAAAACCTTTGTGTCGAAGATGTGGAAATAAACACCTAGTAAAATGTTTCAAAGGGACCGAAAGATGCTATAGATGTGGAAATGAATGTCATAAAGCAAGAACCTTCCATTGAAAAAGGAAGCATCTAGTTGACTCTAGGAAAGGGATAAAAGTTCTTTCTGAGGGATCAATTGAATGTTTTAAATGTGGTGTGCATGGTAATTATAAAAACACATATCCTACAAAGAATTTTCTGGAATGGGGTCATCAAGATTGTACAAAAATTCATTTACCAATACCTAATCCCATTACGATTGAGGTCCAAGAAACTGACAATGACAAATGAAAGGTATGGATTATTTCTTAACATATGTTTTCCTATTAATGAAATATTAGGATACGATTCTTGATTTATGTTTGTAGGAAATAAGTATTTCATAAATAGTTGGAAAGAAATGGTTAATGGATCATGATGAATGTTGAGTGAGTATGAAGTCATTATATAAGGGATTCAAGGGTTGTGGTATATTTTAGGATGGTGAAGTTCAAAAAATCATTATGACTCTTTTGATGAAGGGGTTACATTAGAAGACTTTTTATATTATGTGTAACCCTGATGTTTGATATATGAAAATTTTATTCAAGGAATAATTATCCTTTCTTTTGTGAATATAGTTATAAAGAACCATTTGGGTTTAGATGATCATTGAATTTGAGGTAATTACTGGTTAATACATTTTGGGTTGCAAAACAAAAGTTATTAGATAACATTTGTGGATAAATTATGTTATGGATATTTTTGATAAATTTATAATTTTGGGGAATTTAATACAATTATATTGTTTTTGAAAAGGGACAACATGCAGACCGTGTGATAACCCGTCACGTCAGATGAAGCTGTAGGAATCGAACCCACTACCAATGTGCAACTTCTATTTATCACCTACCACTGGACTACGTGAAGTCCCTAGTTAGTTTGAATAATTTTTTTTAGTTAGATTCTTTAATGAATCAAGAATAAGTTGATTTGGGTTATCTATGGAAATGATTAACCTATCATGGAGGATATATGATTAGGTTAATTACATATCAATATGAGGAATTATGTGTAACTGGTGTTATTTGGAGATAAATGTTAATATTTACCTTGGAAGACAATGTGATTAAATCCTTCAGAGATTTGGCGTTCAATCTTAGTTTAGTTTTCTTTAAAAAAATTTATGGGCAATTGTTTATTGAATGGTGTTTGTTGAACATTGGGTATTGTTTGACCAATTTTGGAGATTAAAAGTAGTCTAACTTTTTATAATGGATTATCCTTTTTGGGGATTATTTGAGATTGTACTAACATTATGGTTTTGGTTAAGGTCTAAAGACTTGGGAAATATATAGTTCATTTTTTTGGATTAGGTGATTTTTAAGAAGATGATTATAGCGCCCATAATGTGAACAAGTCTTCCTGAAATACTCATCTTTTGGAGAAAATGTGAGTTTCTACTAGATATCTAGTAAGAGATGAAAGTCTACATGACAAGTAAGTAGGTTTATTTATGTTATAATTATTCCCATAAATAAATATCTCAATGAAAATTAACTTAAAATAAAAACATTTTCCGTTAACATTTCCTACTGGGGAATCAGAGACCGTTTTACCCATCACATGTTTGTGATTTTCTGGTGGTTAACTTTCTCCTATTCATGTTTTCTATCACTCCCCATCAGAACATGACAGTTTTCTCCAATATATCAATGTTTTCATACATGGAATCCAAGTATGGGTTATCTCGGGTGACCTTTGTATTTCACTTTCTTTCTTTTAAGGTGAAAATTTTACTGACTCTTTTCCGCTGTGGGACTTTTAATGATGTTTTCAAGACCACTTTTAAAATTGCGAGGACGCAATTCTAAAAAGTGGTGTAGGATGTAACATCCCAGATAAATAGAGAAATATGATATTTTCATATATTTGTGAACTAAAATATGAATTCTAATTTAAAGGGGATTCTATGTTCGATGATATACCAGATACACAACAATGGGTTTCGTTGAAATCTTACATTGCACACTAATAATATATTATTATTTTAAATGGCAGTTTACATCTAGTCATTATATTGGTAGGAATGAATAGAACTAACTAATATATTATTATACATGTTTGTTAAATGTATTTACATTTTTCCAATAAAAGATAGAGGCTTAAATGTGAATGAATCTAATTTTAAGCATAATTTACTTTAAAATGTTGCTTTACCACCTTTTAATGGGGAACCCTCATTTAATAAAGTTTTGGTTAATTTTATTTGTTTTATTTGACAAAATTATATTCATATTTATAATTGGGACATCAAAATTTACTCAGAGTAAAATTTTGGTATTTTTCTAAAATAATTCATTTTTTGATGAATAATGAAAAATACTGTATTTTAATTCAATAGTTCCTTTTAATATAATTTATTTATATGGTTATATTATCATTTTAATTGGTTTTAAAGTGAAAATAAAATATATTTTTACCATTTAATCTAATTTTGTTCATTATAAGCAATTTCACTTTGAAATTAGATATAAACATGTGTCAATCTTTTGAGGGATATTGTTTCTTAAAATCACGTCATTTGTTTTGATAACAAGAATTAATTATAAAATTAATTAATGCAACTTATATTTGATTAATTTTGTAAAATGGACATCATTTTTGAATTTGGAATATCAAATATAGCTTAGGGTGAATTTTTTGTATTTTTCTGAAATACTTTAACTTTTGATTAATAGTGAAACCACTAAGTGGTAGTTAAAAAAACAGATTTTTCTCTTAAATGAAATTTTATAGCCTCTATGAATTGAATTTCAAAAATCTGACATACATGGTTGTTATTAATAAGTAAAATTTGGTTCAATGAGATGAAAATAGTGTTTTGTGAATAATAACTTTTGACTTTTATTTACCAATGTTAAAGGTAAATAGGGTAATTCAAGGTTAAAAGAATAATATAATAATTCAAAATTACCTTAACACTTGTCCAAATCTTATTGGATGAGTCATTTACGACCATTAGTATCTTTGGTTCGATTTTGGGACCCCTTTAAGCCACTTGGGTGTGATAATGACAATATAGATTAATTAACGTAACGTAAAGTGAAAAATGACAAAAGAAAATATCCTTTAGTAAATAAATTTTTAGAAGGGGTTATTTAAATTATCATTTCGACTATAAATATTCATTGGAATGATAAACAGATATTCTAAATCAAGGTATTTTTTATAATTTTTATACATCACATAATTTAAATTTTAGTATGACACAATAATAATGTCATGTTTATATAATTAATAAATCATTTAAATAAAAAAGATTATAAAGCCTAAAATAATATCCAAAACCTGTCCAATTCCTATTGGATGATTTTATTTGGAAGTTCAGTCATCTTATCTTCAAATTAAATGTGTTTTGGACCCTTTGAAACTGTATATATGTTTATAATAAAATAATGTTTTCACACTTCCCTAAGGAGCCCCTCCTATCCCTTATAAAAAGAGACCACTTCTATCCAATTCCTCAGACCTCTCAAGCCATTTGTCATGTCCATACTTTTCCCAATTAATTTCCCCCATATCCCTCTCCTCCACCTAAACGCCTTATCTTAGGCAGAAGACACTTTAAGGAGTCCTTTTGGTTCAATCCAAAGGAAGTTACCAAAATTAAATGTAACAATTTCTCTTAAATTGTTTTTTTATTTTACTTCTCTGACCCATAAACTCTTTTTATTACATTATATTGTAACAAAAAAAGTAACCTTAATATACTAGGATGTTTTAATGAGAAGTATTGGAACTAAACTTAAACACACCTCAATCTAATGGGTGAAGAACATAATGATTCTGTGGATGGCAACCAAACGTCTCACAAAACGATGATTATTTAGTTATCTCCTACCGCCTCACATGATGGCCATTATGAGGGCACTGAATTTATATATGATATATATTGTTTATTTTTTCTTTATGATTCTGTATTTTCCATTTATATAATTCCATTATGGTTTCCATATTGGATAAATACGATAATCTCATTAGAGGATGTGCGGATTACCACCTCCATAAAGTGATATGATTCGTTAATGCCTTATGTGGTACACTTAAAGGATGGAATTAATAATATTATATATGATATTATACTGGAATTATAATATATCTATGTATCATTATTTTTTAATTCCATTAAATATGAAATATAAATAAAAGTAGTGTTCATGCGTACGTACGACTTACCGGCTCCATGAACGGTGCATTTCATTTCTTACTTCTAAATGATTATGCACTACTACAAATACATGTATATACTATATATAGATGATATATATGATATCTATATCATGAATATAATTATGTAGATAATGTATATTTTACCACATAAACAACATGTAATTATAAGATGTCCATTTTTGACTCAAGTACAAAATATCGACAAAACAAACATTATTAACATAAATGACTTTGTAATGTTTATAACATGGTAATAAGTTATATATGAGGAATAATAAACTTGTAAAAGGTATTTATGAAAGTATAAACTAACTATAGTTTATTATTCAGGACGTTAATGAACGAACTGGTCAATTCAGAGATGAGGCAAGGAATCCTACCTCTCTCTTTCTTTTTATGTACTCTCTTTTATGTCACTTCCTTTACGCTCCTCTTTCTTATGTTGGTGGATGTTATTTTATATTCCACATACTATAATTTTTATGTTAATGAGATTAGAGACCATATATGATCTCATCAATCCATTTTTTGGATGTTTTAAGTGGCGTCGTTAGGCTGCCGAATTTTCATAAGGGATTTCTTATCTCACTTTCAATTATTTGAGATTTCCATTGTTCGCCACTTATTTATTGCATGTGGTTTATGTACTGGACAAGATTGTATTCCCTGTGTAATAAACTTTAGTTTATGGGTAATTAAATCTTCATTTTATGATCCTTCTTTCATATGGTGTATGTTTCGAATGTTACCAAATCGATAAGGGAACCTTTCACCCTCCTCTTTTCAAAAGACTTTTTTTTATTGTTATTTCTTTTAATTTACATTTTATTATGTTGGGATATGTTCTTCTATATTCTTATTGATTTAAATTTTATTTCCATGTTTTTAGATACCCTTTTTATCTCATCAACTCATTTTCTTAATTTTAATGTGACGCCATTAGGCTGTCAAATTATTGTAAAGGAACATCTTAACCCAATTTCAATTCCTTGGGTTAAACATGTATAACTTGAATATGTCATCCTATAAATATCTGTGAATTCCTTTTGATTGTTTTACACTTAATATCAACTTGTATTGGGTGTATTTATAATTGTCACACATAAATTATGTCATTGATTTATCATTAATTTAAGGATACTTTCTTTATAAGGGATTGCATCTCAATTTACATTCCATTGAGACCTCATTGTTTTTATGCGCCAATTCACTATTATATGGTGTATATACTGTCCTTTGAAATATTATATCATGAACCCTTTTATTTTCATGATATTATAATGTTATTATTAAATGTTATTCCTTAATCATTTGTATTCAAGCATCTCTCATTTTGTTAGAAACTCTTTAAAAAAAATATTGTTTTAAATGTTTTAATGAATTATTCTCTTAAATATTTATCATTAATGTCCATGTTTTATAAAAGGGTTTAAGGATTTATTTATATGAAAATTATTTTTTAAAAATATTAATTCCTTTAAAAGCATCAATGTGGTATGGGACACTTTGATTCATGAATCTATTTATTAAATGTATTACATGGTTTTGAAAATGGTTTGATAATGAATTTTTTATTTCAATATCTTGAATTGATATATTGTGATTGGATTGTGGAAATGGTATCACTCCTTTATTCTTATGTTATGTGTAATGATTATGTTATGGTTTTTGGGCATTGTCTACGTACATGGGTGGTTCCGTGATAAACCTAGGACGAGTTAGCCCGAGATAGCTCTCCAATGAATTGGGTAACATGATGGAGGTAAATGTGAATGTTTCTACTAAGAGATTTATGGAATAAACTATAATGGGTATTCCAAATGTGACTCCCTATATGGCGTTGATAGCTGTAATTTAAGTATGTTATGAATTCCATATGTTTCCTTCATGATTTTTGAACTTCTATGTGTTAATCATAAATCTTATGATTTCATATGGTATGTTATGATTGAAATATATAGTTTCATTGATTTGTATTTATTGATGGGATTATGTTTTCATTCCTTATTTTATAACCCTTACTGAGATTTTTATTCTCATCCCATGTTTTCGAATTTTTTTCCACAGGACTTAAAGATGAATATGGTCAAGGATGGGATCAAGGAAAATTCATGCTATCTAAAATATGGAACTAGACATGTTTCTTGTCAAGAGTGTTTATTTGATAAAAAAATGGATATTGAGTAGTAGTGTCTACATGTAATATTACAGTTGTTATGTAACACTTATGGCCTAATTCTCTATTACTCTAAACCTGAAAATATTCTCAATGTGAATTATTCATTTAATTCAATATTATGTAATGTTTTAAGGCTGGGTCCTTATAATTATACTTGAGTATGTGATCCTATATATATCCCCCTTCATAGAAACTCACAATGTTCACATTTATAAATTTTTTGGAAATATTATAATTGAATTAATTACAATAGAATCAGACCACAAATATTTATCTTTTGAAGAGATCAGTATATCAACACATTGTCAGATGGTCACTAGGTTCAACACCATTACAATGGTTTGTACAATGTCCTATTTAATAGTATTTATAAATATGTATCAAATAATTTTTGTACATCTTATACTATTAGACTTTTTATATCATCATACGACATACTTTGTATATCTCTTTTAATTATAAAATTAACATCTCACTCATGTATACTTTTATACCTTCATACAAATATAAATTATATATCTACATTCTATATTGTTTTTATATCTACTTATGTTATTATTTATATATTATAATCGTATAAAATTTTTATATCATCATTTGATATTCCTTTTTTATATCGATCTAGTATACTATTTATATACTCATCTTGTAGACATTGTATATATATATGGTTTGGATGTATTTCTACCATCAATTAAAACTATAAATGTCCAAAAAATTAGACATACTGTATGAACTTATACATTGGATGAAATGATTATTACAAATATAGGAATTTTTTGAAGGAATTGGACTTCCTAAAGTAATAGATAAAATATATATTTTTTAATCAATATAGATAAGCCTGAATTAATGTGTAAGGAAGGTATTAAAGTATGATATTTCTTACGAAATGAATCTTTCTAAACAAAGGCATAATGAAAAATCAAATATAAAACATGAATACCATTTATATTAATGAAATAGAGTATGAATATTGACATGATATTATTGATGGGACATCACATACTCAAATATCATTATGTTCCTCGTGAGAATATTTTGTATATTTATATGAAATCCTACCCATGATATCTTTTACATTTCATCACAACCTATAATACTACATCATGAGAGTTAGTTAGGGATAACTCAAATTCATACATTCAAAGGTTAATTATCCCAATAAATCACATAATATATATAGATATTATGAAAGAATGGAAAAATGGGGGCATTTTTTTGAAAGAATGTATATTATATATTCTTAAATTATTTGAGAAATATTAGAATCAAATCACATCCCAAATTATTTTAATCTAGATCGTCCATACATTTTCTATAATTTAAGTGTTTGGTTAAACTCATTATATCACTATTTAGTTCCAATCACATCTTAATGTTACCATATGTTGAAACCCTCCCAAATAACTCTTTAATGAGTAACATATATATGTAGAATGAGAATTTTAAAAATGGAGAGACTTTAAGAATCATTTTCATTTTTTTAATCTTTTTGAACCAAATATTCAATCTCCTAAACTTCAAAAAAATCATTTTTATTAACTTCTATCATTTAAATAATTTTTTTTAAATTTTTATCATTATCATTTTCCTTGTAAACTATTGGATAAATATTTTTATTTTATATTGATATATGTAATTTATATATTTACATATATCTTTTACTAACAATCCTTAAAAAGTTTGGGATATAAACTTATATTCAATTTTAATTAATTGCTAAATTATTAAATATTTCTATCCTTGAACTACCCATTATCTCTAAATATTACCAATAGCATATAAGAGACTGATTTATTTAAATTATATTATTCTAATATGAACAAATTACAATTTGTCAAAAAAATTACACTTATGTACTATAGTTGTAATATTTTACAAATAAATAATATAACACGATATCTTATATGGTATTATATGTGTTGATGTTATTTTATTAAAATGAATATTATTCGTTATAATATGTCACTAACGTAATGTGGGATCACATTCATCGGGTTTAATCAATCTTTTATATAAACACAATTAACCTTGATAGAACATTTTTATCAGCATCTTATATTTACAAATGTTATATAATCGGATGCTTTTTAAACCATGTGTATTGGATCCACCATCTCATATTTTTCATTTAAAATCATTTTATTATAAAACTTCTTTTATCATATGAGATAAATTAGATAACTATACATATCCATTACAAAGATTCATCTTTTTTGATATCTACTTTTCCAACTACTCTTGGACTAAGAAAAACATTACATCATCACATGAATTTAATAAAAATTATTCACAAATTATTTTTTATTTTTAACACCACTATATTAAAAAAATTGGAAGATAAAAATTTGGTATCATATTCATATCAAAACAATATAATTAATCTAAATAACATTGATACGTAAAAAGAACATTATATAGTGTTTTCTAAAATATGTTATGTATCATAGATAATTCCAGCATAAGAATATAATACCCTACCTTCCTACAACCTCCTTAATATTTCAATGACTATGTATATCTATTTAATGAAAAAAAATTATACTTTTTTCAACTACCTATTGTATTTTTTTACTTTTAATATTTTCCTACCTGTAATGAAAACAAAACAGTGGTTCCTAAATATCACATGTCATGATCAATTATCCTCAAATGATTGAGAAATTATTGAAATAATCTCATTAACTCAATCACAATTTTGAAACATGTCCATAAATTATAATTGAATATATTCAATAACTAGAACAAATATTAAAGGAAACCTTTAGTCTTGAGAAGTAATTATCATAGTCAATAAAATTTATCATATGATTAGAGAAAATTGTTACATAATATATTTTAAATATGATTTATTTCAAACCCTAATAGAATCATATTATTTTTATCATAGGTATATATATTAATGTGTTTAAGAATTTAATAAAGGGTTAATTGGGTAATATTATTATCTAACACAATATACTTTCATCTTGATTTAGAATAATTTTATATTTTTGTAATAGTTTAAGTTATTTATCATATTTAGTTTATCCATTTCAAGTATTTATTTCAATTAAATATTATAAGATGGTGAATCTTTTTATATCTATAGTTTAATAGTTTAATTGTTTATTATAATGTTTTAAATTGATTTAACAAGAAAAATTATTGAATGTTCTCATATTAAAATGATGAAACCATTATGAATCCATCATATCCATTAATGGTGAAAGATCTTAATTTCATAAAAAATTATATTAGTTATTCTTATTAAAAATTAATAACTATTTATAGAAGATAATAATTTAAATCATTTCATGCATGAATCATGGATAGTTTAGTCGATAACTCATTACCCAAATCTATGATACAGAAGAACTCAAATATATTCCATTAATATATTTTTATATACTATTCCAAATATGTATAACCTAATGAAAATTATAAAATATTATCACCTAATAGTTAGGGTCACCACATTACCTTCCTTCCTTATACATGATAATCCACCGGTGCTTAATGGTTTGGTTCTCTAGAAATGAATGTTCATGTTCTTTAAAGGTGTTTATTTGGAAGATCATGAAACTTTTATTTTTAAAGGGGATTTAATGTCACCATATTTTCTCATGTATTATGACTAGATATATACTTTATTCTATTTATTTAGTTTCATATCATGTTCCTTCCACTAAATCAATATGTTCAAATTATTGTGATGTGTAACTATTTAGGTAACCCATGAATTATGTTACTGACCCAAATTTAGTTACAAGTACATCTATACATATTTGAATTCAAATAATTCATAAGGTACATAGAAAAATTTCTTCGAAAGACAGAAAAAATTATAATATTAATAATCACTATAAGATTATGATTGATGTGATTTATAATCAACCAATAATTTTCTTAAAAAGTCATAAGCTGCCATACTAGTGGGTATTCTGAACCAAATTCCCACTATCCTTGAATAATTTAATATATAGATACCTTGATTCCATAATAATTATAAAACCAAGTATGAAAAAACAAGAGATTTTTTTAGATATCAAAACCAACTATAATCTAATGTCAACATACAAAATAACTAAATAAATTATCATGCATTGAAATATATACAATAAAATAATGGAATGAAATTAATATATTAATAATTAGCATTATAAATATGAGATAACCAAATAATAATAAATAAATTAATTAATTATATACACACAGAAATTCATTCCAACATAATGGATTACGAATAATTCTATAAATATTAGTTGTTGGACTAAAAGCTTATAGAAGATCCCTACTAAGATGGGAACCTTGATGTTATATAATAATATTCTCAAATATATGTTCTATAGATAGATAAAATCATTCAAGGGACATAGATGATTCAGGACATCAATGGTGGGAACTCAAAAGATATTGAGGCACCATCTCATGGTGTACGCCCTGGTAATATATATTGTAGGATATTATGAGAACGTGACCCCCCATTAAGAAATACACATTTATATGTTCCATTGGATTTTTCCTACCGACATACATGTGTTTTGATCATTACACATTATTATTATTATTAAACAGAGTTGTAAGTCTCATACGTTGATGTATTGATGAAAACCATGATGATATTGGTTCGCTGAGAGGTTGGATATCGTCTTGGAATCATGATTAATATTTTATTAATGAATAATGTTAGAAATAATTAATCACTTATATTCATTAACTAAATTTGATATCCCATTCCCTTTGTGGAAAATGATATATCCTAAATAAACCCATATGCGTGGTGTTCTATAGAAGTGTCCAATTACCAGAAATTCATTAAAAAAGACATCAAATAGATATATTGATGGCACCGTCATACAAACTTCTTGAATAGAGATATCATGATAAATAGAATATATTATCCAATAAGTGAGTGTATGGGATATTACATTGCTGCGACATTAACCACTTTCTCTATGGTTACATTGGAATGTTTCTAGATACTAACCTTTATCATAAGCCTATTTATCCAAATTCTAATGTGAAATAGGTCTAGAGGGTCACAAAATATGTGTATCCAGAATATCAGATAAATAATATATTGTAATATATAATTCTTAACATTGAATATATATTATTTCCATAGGTGATTAAATAATTATTCATGTTTTCTTCATCAAATGTATTCTTTCACCAGTAATTCGAGAATGTAATATGTGAGTGGAATATTTAATAAATATTTATTTATTATTCAGAGAATATAATATTTATTAATTAGTTAGAAAATAATGATGTGATATTTATTTAATAAATAAATATTCATTATTCAGGGCATGATAAATATTATGGAGTAAATTCCTATTGATTTTAATGTTCTAATGATAACTAGTATTTATTGAATATTATTGGAATAAATAAAGTGAAATTTCAATATTCGAGTGTATCACTTGTCAAGAATTAAAAATAATATTTATATTATAGACATGGGGTTCCATGGGGATTAAATAAAAAATAAAGTGTACTTGTGGAATTATATATTTTTAAACCCTTGTGGTATAAAAACCCAATTATGTTATATTTTCCATTAGATCCAATCCATTTTTTATTGTGCACGGTATAATCTAGAAAGAATCATCTAATGCACATGAGATATCACTCCCACAAAATGCTCTCAGGAGTAGAAAGAAATATTCTTCCAATATACACTCTAGAGTCTAGGGATTGGTCAAGGATAATACTTTAGAAGTGATTATAGGGACAATAAAAGATGAATAATGAAAGTGTTAGGATCTGTCGTGCTAGTACCTTGATAATCCTATGAAGATGTTTAGAGGATCATGAAAAATGTGTGGATCGTCACATGAGGTAATATACACTTTATTTCTAAAACATAATGATGTTTTTACATAGAGGCATTGTCACATCCACCAATGATGAAAGAATTTATCCGAAGGTAATATTTTAATTTGATAAATTAATTACAAATAATATAGTATGGTCTTGTTCATGGATATCATATTTTTCTGTTTTATTTATTCATTGATCATAGTGTTTATTTTCATGTAAATATAATATTAATCATCTATCATGATAAAATTGGGCATGAACCATCTGATGATTTCAATGTTCCAGAAACCTAAATGTGGTATCAGATTGGCCGTATTATTATTAATAATTATTAACAATTATTTGAAGATCATTGATTGATGTACATATTTTTCAGTAGATTTAAATTAAATTTTAATCATTACTTATTCCAAATTGTGATATATTATTTCTTATTTGTCATTTATCATTAATATTATCAAAATAATTTTTTTAATGAATGAAATAATTTTATGAATATCATTAGGATGTGAAAGGAGTCTGGACGGATAACAGAAGAGTAAACATAATGTAACATGTTGGTACATTCTATGTCCTAATGATTAATGTAACCATAATTATTTTAGATTTAATTCATGTGTGTGATTTTATTCGAAGTGGGGAATTTAATTATACACCACTTGTATAATTGATTATCCTAGCATGTGGTTAGCTAGAGTATAAACTATTGTTACTTGAGTACACAACATATAATCATATAGTCATAGACATGCCATATATTCTTTTACATGGCTTAAAAGACTAGTGTTCATGTAACATAGAGGCCACTTTCCATGTAGTCCATGTATACATTGTGTACTCAAAAATTATCCATGGTATTGTTACACATTGATTACCTAAGTGTGTGATTTGAATAAAAAGTGATAATAAATTCTCATTGTGTAGCTCTAATCGATATGCAATATACTATTACCAAATTAATTAGAATTGAAAAATAATTTACATTACTATAAAAAAATTATAAACATGTTATAATGTGTAGTCGTTATGTTGATAGGGAACACCCTATTATTAGTTATATAAATATATAAATAATTTTTGTGTAATTTTTAGCTCGACAAATCATTTTTAAGTCGTATAATAGTTATTACTCGACATTAGATGAATAAAAAATTTATTTGTAAATATCATGTAAATCATGTGATCTTAAATTTGTTATTACACATCATAAAATTTCATGATTAAGTCATATATTCCACATTTCACAATATTATTTACTATTCTAGTATTATACATGGTGGCTAGTTCCTATGGGAACTCACTGTGTTACCTCCATGAAAAATATTTGTACACATTACTTATAAATAAATTTATTTAAATTATTTAAAATTATGATGGATGAGAATCTCAAGGACATGAAGATGAAAATTAAGAAAAAAATAATTAAATAATTAATTAAGGTAATTAATTAATTCTAACACTATTTATCATAACAAATAATGATTATAATTGATTTCTAGTTTTATTAATTGAATAATTTGGTGCATGTATGTGGATGATCATAAGCCTTGAATAGGAAATCGTATGTCATTAATTTCATTTAATTTCCTTTAAATTATATTTATGTCATGTGGGTCATCTCATTATTTTATGGGTGTCATCTCTGGTCTCATTGTGTAAGGGCATGTGTTCACATGGTTTATTTTATGTAAACCCCTTAAACAATACTTTGGTTCCCTAATCTGTATGTGAATTAAACAATATGTAATGCATGGAGATCACAATATAGTAGAGGCTTTCCAATTTTGGATCGATGGAGAAACTAATTCAGTGGGGATACATAGGTGGGAACGTGGAAAACTGTAACATGAACCATAACAGTTCCAAGGTGTTTTCCTATAGCTGAAAGGTTACTTTATCATCTACTAGATAAACTAACAATTATTAAAATATCATTTTTATACAAATTTATTATTTTTTTTATATCAGGTTTAATTGTTATTTCATTACATATGTTCTGTCATGACCCCCTCCCACCAAAGATGCCCCTCCTGAGATGAAAATGGTGAAAGGGAGATAATGTACCACGAGTCCCGCCTCTAATAGGCCCCGGAGTAGAGACTAGCACTAAGGGTATGAGTTTTCACAAATATTGGAGGCATTACCGTTTTTTATTATTTAAGATCGGGAAAAAGGATGAGTAAAACACCAAAAGAATAAGAGACAAAGTAAATAAAACCTAATCAATACCACATGCATGTTTAAAAAATAATGAATCAATGTACAAGTATAAGAAATCTAAAAATTACAATACCAAAATAAATAAGAGTACAACAAATTGCAAGAACTCTAACTATCCCGACTAGTAGGGTCCCGCACGGTCATGGTAGTCCTCCTGGACTGCTGAAAGTAAACATAGGGTGACCATATAGGTATAATCAGTAGGGAATCCTAAAGCACTCATGTACAAGTGGGGAGACATCCTAATGTCCCGTGAGAACAACAGAAGAAACCAAAACCTACCAAGGAATTCTATACACCCAACCTCACTAGCCACGCTCACCAAAAACAAATAACAACAAGTAGTTGAATATAAAAACAAGAGTATTGGGTACCCCACAACATTTTCCACTAGTTAGCTGCTCTTCCTAATGATGAACGTCCTGACTCTACCACACTTTTCCCGCCCGTACACACCTGGGCCTCACAACCACATGTCCCTCCCGCACACACATGGTCCTCACAACCACATATCCATCCCACACACACCTGGGCCTCACAACCATATATACCTCCCTCACATACATGTGCCTCACAACCACATATCCCTCCCTAACACACCTCATCCTGATTCTGAAGATTCTTGGGAAAATAGTAAATCTGCTTGAAGAGTCTTAGCCTAAAATGACCCCAATCGAAACCTACCTAAAGAGTATTGGGTGTCAGGTCACCTCAAGCCATCATAGCCTATAGAAGAAGGAGCAGGAAGGATCTATTAACTAAGTGGAAGACACCCTATCCCCTAAAATGGGAGTGTTCAGCACTAAGTGCTCAACAAGGTTGGGGTCCGACAAAACACAATGATATATATATATATATATGTATACCAAACACACAACCAAACCTATGACTTCTAAATAGAGAAACTGAGAATGTACCTCGACACTCCTAATATGAAGCATGCATACAACAAACAACCCCAACCCCATTTCAGTTTTCATTCTTCAACAGAATTAGTTTGGTAGTCCCGTAACTACTGGGCAATCAACCGCAACTAACCATATCAATCGTTTGTAAAACATATCCCTGCCATCCACAAATCAAGTTAGGAAAACACAAGCAACACAAAAAAGTACCTTCTTGTAAACCAACCAAACCCATTGATTATTATTTATGTTCCATTAACATGCCCCATATTTCGTTAAATCTTATAATTTTATTTATCATTCACAACACATAGTTTGTTCAAATTAAAACCCATCCCTGCAGCCCCGCTGCCAACCACCATAACCACAAACACACCAAAACTCGTACATCATCATACCATTATACCATTTATCGCAGCCCCACTTCCCATCGCCAACATAGCATTCACACCAACCCACAACCAAGCCAACTGCAGCCCTACTTCTCACCTGATCCACAACAACCCACAAAACAACCATTTCACATAAAAAAACCCAAATCAGCACCCACATGTTTATTTTTTCAATTTTGTTCAATCGGGGTGAACACACAAGGGTTCCAAATTTTCATTTATTCAGCCAACATTACATGATTAACCAATTTTCACATTCGACAATGTTTCCATCCATAAATGGTCTAGAAGGATAGGGCATCATTTAATTGCACAAGTAAAGGCCCCCAATGACCGTGATTTTCAATAGGCATAACCCAATTCAATTCACAACCTAATATCACAAGATATAAATAAATGTCACTTCATTCACAAACTTCCCATACCTATTATATAATAAAGTTATTATCTTTATTAAATCGATTCAAATGTGCTTCACGTAAACAAGGGGACACCCACCCCGCATGATGCACAATTTAGAGAGACGAAGGTATGATCCCTACCTCAATAGGTTCAGATCACAACGCTCCCCCATATCAACTTTAGAAGGCATCCATCGGCATCCATCACTTCTTGGAAAATCCTGGAAAATCCTCCTCGGGTGGAAGCTGGGAAGGAATGGCCGAAGGGAAGACATCAAATCCAAGATAAGAGGTTCTGCCTCGTTGTTACGATCCCGTGCCTGCTGACAGATTGTCAAATAGAGCTCGGACGAAGAAGTCATGGAAGAAAAGAGCTTTAGAGTCTCTTGGGAGAGCTCTGCTCGAAGGAGAGGGGAGGAGAGAGATGCTTTGAAAAAGAGGAAAGGCCCCCTCCTTTTATAGGAATGAAAAACTAAAGTCCATAGAATGTACCTTCTACTACACGGCGTGTAGTCGGCCATTTCACACAGTCGTCACGAGGCTTCCAACATGGCTTTCAATGCGGCACCCAAACATTGACTGGTCATCACAGGGTTTGAGGGTAACGCGTACGCGAGGAGGGACTACACAGCGTGTACTCACTTATTTCAGGTGGCAATGACATGACCTCAACATGGCATGCAGTTGTTGATTGGTCAACACACGGTTGGATGGTATCACGTGCGTGGGGAGGGACTACACGGCGTGTAGTATGGGCTACATGGCATGTACTCATTTATTTCACGCATTCAAGGACACGACTTCAACACAGGGTATACCCAGAAAGGTGGTACAGGACGTGTACTCACACTACATAGCGTGTTGTTACAAAATTCTGAAAAGTGTGGGAAAATACCATTCTACCCTCCAGAACACTTCATGACATTATTTTCGACAAAGGAAAGGGCCGGAGAGATCCGGGCCATTACATCAGATACCTCTTAAAACATTCTCGTCCTCGAGAACTCAAAAACCAAACCAAGGGAACCGAACGAGATACCTCTTAGTGCTCTCGTTATAACAGGAACCCAACCAACAACTTTAATCATATGTGTTAGAAATTCCTTCTCCTATGTTGAGATATTATCTGCTTTAGGCGGCACTGACTCGCCTGCACGGGTTTAATCGCATCCTCATTAATTCGTCTCTATTGAGGATTGGGTCATCCCACTTCCATATATTAGTGTTTTTTAACATACACTACCCCCACCACCGTACAAAAAACACATTGTCTGAACACATGGATTGGGTAATTCCTTCTCCCATGTTGAGATATTATCCACCTTTGGTGGTACTGGCTTGCCCACATAGGTTCAATCGCATCCGCATTAATGTGTCTCGATTAAGGATCAGGTTTTTTTCCCTTTCCCAACACATCCGGACAAGTTACACACATCTAGAGGACAAGGAATCAAAATGACACACAACCGACAAGCCAAGAATTCCATATATCAATGTTACAGAGTATAACATCAAAACAAAGATTAGAAGAACAAGCAAAACACAAGTCAAAACAACTCATGGTACTGAGCGTGCATCGAGGCCTCCTGATCCAATGTTCTCTCCTCGAGGTCTCCATGCCTCCACAACACACAAACCAAGGCGATGGTTCGTCCACAAAGCACCTTCTATTTACGATCCTCGATTCTGACTGGTTGTTCCTTGAAGGTTTCATCATCTCCCATATCTAACTCTCCCCAGTCTATATCGTTAGATTCTACGTGTATGTACCGACGATGCTGGGAGACGTGGAAGATTTCACAAACCTTCTCCAACTATGGTGGCAGGGCTAGCTGATATGACACCTCACCGACTCGCCTCAGCACCTCGAATGGTCCGTTGAACCTAGGGGATAGCTTACTCCCCTTCTCAAACCACTGCTATCCCCGTCGAGGGGAAACCTTCAAGAACACATGATCTCCCTCCTAGAACTCCAGGGTCCTCCTCCAACGATCAATATAAGACTTCTATCAATCATGAACCGCTTTCATCCTCTCATGAACAAGCTGGACATTCTCTGTGGTGCTCTGTACTACATATGGCCCAAGAGCACCTGTCCCTCTAACCTCTGCCCAAAAAATGGGTGAACGAAATAGTCTTCCATACAAAGAAACAAATTATTCCATTCCAATTTTAGAGTGGAATATGTTGTTGTAGGAAAACTCTACTAAAGGCAAGTGTTGCACCCATAGTCCTCTGAAATCCAGAACACATGCTCGCAACATTTCCTCTAATGTCTGGATAGTCCGCTCTATCGTCCCATCAGTCTGGGGGTGGAAAGCAGTGCTAAGGCATAGCTGGGTTCCAAAAGGATGTTGTAACCCCCTCCAAAACCATGTGGTAAACAGAGTATCCCAGTTTGAGATTATAGTCATCGGAACTCCATGAAAACGCACCACCTCTTCTATGTACATCTGTGCTAAGGTACTCACCGGGCCCGAATCCTTAATTGCTAAGAAGTGGGATGAGTTTGTTAGTCTGTCCACCACTACCCAGATAGAATCATAACCACCCTGATCTCTAGGTAGTCCTATGAAGAAGTCCATTGAGATGTCATCCCACTTCCACTCATGGAAATCTAAAGGATGAAACAAACCACAGGGAACACGATGTTCCGCCTTTACTTGCTGACACACTAGGTACTTAGACACAAACTCCACCACTACCCATTTCACCCTGGGCCACTAAAATGGCTCCCTCGGGGCTTCGTAAATTTTTGAAACTCCTGGATGTACCGCCAAGGCTAAGCTATGGAACTCATGGAGAACTCCCTCACGCATCCCCTCCAGAACAAACAACCTTCCATGGAAATGAATCCGATGTCGGTTATCCTCTGACCATCCTTCTGGAGCGTTTCCCTAATAGATACGATCCCACATTACTTCCGCCTTAGAGTCCCCCCACTGAGACTCTTACACCTACTACAACAATGAGGACTGCACCGTCATCTGAAAAAACAGCCTCTAACTCCTTCTACCCTTGCATCCATGTTCTAGGCAGCCAACTCTCCCATCGTTTTCCAAGCATCAGCGGATTACTGAAACACTTCCTTATACGGCATCCTGATCAGGGCATCAGCCACAACATTGACCTTACCTTCAGGGTAAGAGATCTCGAAGTCATAGTCTTGGAGAAACTCGACCCACTCTACTGCCGTAAGTTCAGGCCAGGTTGAGAGAAGAAATAACGTAAGCTCTTGTGATCTGAGAAGACCACAAAGCGCTCCCCAAAGAGGTAATGTCTCCACAACATCAGTGCGAACACTAATGCTGCAAGCTCTAGGTCATGGGTGGCATAGTTACGCTCGTTATGGTGTAACTTCCTAGACCCATAACAGATCACACCCTTCTTCTGCATTAGTACTCACCCCAAACCAAGTCTTAAAACATCACAAAACACCCCATACAACAACCCTTCCTCTGGAAACCTGAGTACTAGAGCACTGACCAACTAATCCTTCAGGTAGTCGAAATCATCTTGGCATTTCTCTCTCCATAGGAAGACCTGGTTCTTCCTATTCAAAGCTTTCAATGGAGCAGCAACTCGAGAGAAGTCCGAAACGAACATTAGATAATAACTTGCCGACCCCACAAAACTACGAACATCTGCCACACTCTTGGGTGCTGCCTAAGAAACAAATACCTCCACCTTCGACGTGTCCACTGACACTCCATGATGAGACACTACGTTCCCAAGGAATTGTACTTCATGCATCATGAACATACACTTCGACAATTTCCAAAAAAACTGGTTGTGTAGAAGGACTTCCAAGACCACCCTGAGATGCTCAACGTGTTCCTCATTTGATATTGAGTATATCCGGATCTAATTTATTAATACAGTGATGCACCGGTATAGAAACTCTATGAATACAATGTTCATACGTCCCATGAACACAGCTGGTCCATTCGTAACTCCAAACAGCATCACTACAAACTCGATGTGCCCATACCTGCACCTGAAAGCTATCTTCAAGATTTTACTGTACTTTACCCCCATATGATGATATCCCGATCATATATCAATCTTAGAAAACCAACCCACTCCCCACAGCTGGTCGAAGAGATCATCTATCCTTGGAAGGGGGTAACGGTTCTTGACTGTTACATGATTCAACCTTTGGTAGTCTATGCATAGCCTGAGACCACCGTCTACCTTCGTCACGAAAAAAACTAGAGCACCCCATGGCAACATGCTGGGTCGAACAAAACCCTTCTCCATTAGATCATTAATCTGAATTCTCAAATCATGCAACTCCTAAGGTGCCATCTGATATGTGGCCATCAAAATCAGACATGCATCGGGTTGTATGTCAATCCCGAACTCAATGTCACGTAAGGGGGGGGGATAGAGTCACAAACTCCTTGGGAAAAACATCAAAGAACTCCCCAAAAACATCTGGGATATCCATCATCTCTGTATCAGCTAAAATAACAGATAACCCACCTAACACGGAAAGGAGAGGCATCACATGCCGGCTTCCTACCTGATAGCTCCTCTCACCAAAAATTGATACATGATTTCCATCCACATCGGAGAACACAACTATTTTTCAGATGCAGTCGATAATGGCATTAATAGAAAACAAACAGTTCATGCCTAGGATGAAATAGTGTGGCTGCATCAGTAGAAAAAGAAGGTCCCCACTAGATCGATGTGGTCCCAACATCAGCCCACATCCCCAGAAACCACAAGATACACTGGTATGACCTCCAACTAGGGTACTCCGAACCAAGGTTACGGAAAGTCTCTCTACGTCTAGACCCAAAGAATGGGCTACACCGGGTGAAACAAAGGAGTGTGAATCTCCTGAATCGAACAAGGCAGAAACGAGAGTGCTAAAAAAACAAATCGTACCTCACACCACCTCTGGTCCTATCGGAGCTTCTAGCTCTGGTTCATGCAATTGTCATGCCGAGCTCCTATGCCTCTCTGTTGTCTAACACCACCTGACCATTCCCTGTTCGAGGTCCCTGAGGAGAACCCTGAGGTCGGCCTCCTCCTTCAATGTCTACCCTTGGAGGAGCAGGGTCCTGCAGGTGCTGGAAGGGCCTCTCCGGCAACTGGTGCTGCTGAGGTGGGCGCTGAACCTGCCCAACTCCACTGTACTGAGCACGTGTCAGACATTGTCTCTGAATGTGCCTAAAACCTCCACAAGAGAAACACTTCGGTCTTGGGCTCATGAAAAAGGGAAGAGGACCTAAAGATCTGAACTGGAACTACTGGGCCCTGCTCTCTACTGGCCTGAATATGGAAGGTTCCATCGTAGGAGACCTTCTGATGACTGCCTTCCCCATTGACGAACCCAGCTGATTCCCCTCATGTGGTGCACCTCCCGGCGAGTGCATCCTCTCTACATCCTCTTCTTTCTTCTGTGATGCCAAGTACATCGGAAGGGTGAAGGGGGTTACATCATACTGGAGCGAAGGACGAAGCGCCTCCTCCAAAAATCTCGCCTGAGAGTCCTCATCCAGAAATAGATCTGGGGAAAAGCGTAGGAGATCCTTGAACTTAATATCCAACTCTCATACTGAAAAACTCCCCTGTTAGAGGGAGAGTAACTCCTGCAGCTTCTACTCCTTGATCATGGAAGAAAGGAATTCTTCTCAGAACACCTTCTTAAAGTCATCCCACAGAACCTGTGCCTCTGACCTCTCCCTTAGGTAGAGCGTCCACCACTGTCGTGTCGCACCTCTCAACTGACTGAATTCTAGGGGAACCCAGTACTCCCTCTAAGCACGTATCAATGTAAAAGTGATCTCTAGCTCCTCATGCCACCCCTACGTCTCTATATCCGAAGTACTACCCTCGTACTTTGTGAGGTTTTACTGCTGGAAAGAATGTAGAGTCTTTTGCCACATGCCATCTTCTTCCTCTCGGTCAATCCTCAACCTATCGACCGCCTGAATATGCTGGGCCTCGGTTGTCTTAGTCACTTGGGGACGACGTCTAGGTTCCATAGTTGTATGGTAATCAAAGAACGCCTAAGCCCATGTTGTAAGGAAATTACTCATGGTTTTATCTTATCACATTATTTCAATTACTTTACCAGAACACCCAAATCAAGTAAAACACAATCATGATGATGCATGTACCTTCCCTAGTGTATCTAACTTGCAATCAATATAGTCTCACATGGTCGTTCGGAAGGCTCAGAGTCCTTGCATCAGATCATGGGGGCCCTAAAATCCTGTATCCTAGACGGTCTTCCCAGGCCTATGTCACACAACAAGAGTAGCCAACATTTATTCCCTACCATCCCATGCAATCCTCACTGTGCCAAACACTGAACTCCATCCTATCTGCAAACCACCCATCTGATACCATTCTGTCACAAACCCCTCCCAATAAAGATGCCCCTCCTGAGCTGGCCATGGTGAAAGGGAGATAATGACCCCCGAGTCCTGCCTCCAGTAGGCCCCGGAGTGGCGACTATCACTATGGGTATGACTTTTCACAAATATTGGAGTCATTACCCTTTTTTATTATTTAAGATCAGGAGAAAGGATGGTTCAAACACCAAAATAAAAAGAGAACAAGTAAATTAACCCAAACCAATCCCATATGCATGTTTAATCAATTCTGAATCAAATTACAAGTACAAGAAATCTCAAAAGTACAATATCAAAAGAAACAAGTGTACAGAAAACTGTAAAATAACTCCAATTATCCCGACAAGTAGGGTATCGCACGATCCGGGTAGTCCTCCTGGAATCTTGAATGTAATTGTAGGGTGAGCATATAGGTAAACTCAGTAGGGAACCCTAAAGCTATCGTGCACAAGTGGGGAGACATCCTAATGTCCCGTGAGAACAACAGAAGAATCCAAAACCTAGCAAGGAATTATATCCACCCAACCTCACCAGCCACTCTTACTAAAAACAAAAAACAATAGGTAGTAGTATATATGAACAAATGTATTGGGTACCCTGCAACATTTCACACGAGTTAGCTTCTCTTCCTAATGGAAAACGTCCTGACGCTTCCATACTCTTACCGTCCATACACACCTGGGCCTCACAACCACATATCCCACCCGCACACACCTGGGCCTCACAACCACATATCCCACCAGTACACACCTGGGCCTCACCACCACATATCCTTCCCACACACACCTGGGCCTCAACCCAATGATTCATAAGAAAATAGTATATTTTCCAAAAGAATCATGGTCTAACACCACCCCAATTGAAACATACCTGGTGAGTCTTTGGTGTAAGGTCACCTCAAGCCATCACAACCTATGGAAGAAGGAGTAGGAATGAGCTAGTAACTAAGGGGAAAACACCTTCTCCCATGAAATGGGAGTGTTCGGCACTATGTTCTCAACATGGGTGGGATGAGACAAAACACAAAGATACAGATATATATATATATATATATATATACCAAACACACATCCCAATCTATAGCTTCTAAACAGAGAAACAGATCACGTGCCTTGACACTGCTACTACGAAGCATGTATACAACAAACAACCCCATCCCCATTTAGGTTTTCCGGTTTCAACAGAATTTGTTTATTAGTCCCTTAACTACTGGGCAATCAACCTCAACCAACCATATCAATCGTTTGTAAAACATATCCCTGACATCCACAAATCATGTTAGGAAAACACAAGAAACACAACAAGTAACTTCTTATTAACCAACCAACCCCATTGATTATTATTTCTGTTCCATTACCATGCCCCACCATTCATTAAATATTCAACTTTTATTTATTATTCACAAACCATAGTTCGTTCACATTCAAACCCATCCTTGCAGCCCCGCTGCCAACCTCTATTACCACAAAAATACTGAAACTCATACATCATCATACCTTTATACCATTTATCATATCCCCACTTCCCATAACCGACATCGCATTCACACCAACCAAAAACCAATCCAACTACAGCCCCACTGCTCAACCTATCCACAACAACCCAAAAAACACCCCTTTCACATAAAAAACCCTAATCATCACCCACATATTTATTATTTCAGTTTTTTTCAATAGGGGTGATCACATAAGGGTTCCAGATTTTCATTTAATCAAAAAAAATTATATGATTAACCAATTTACACATTCCTCAAAGTTTCCATCCATAAAATGTCTAGAAGGATAGGGTACCATTTAATTGCACAAGAAAAGGCCCCCAACGACCGTGATTTTAAGTAGGCATAACCTATTAAATTCACAATGTAATATCATAGGATATAAATAAATGTAACTGCATTCACAAACATACCATCCCCGTTATATAAGCCAGTTAGTATCTTTATTAAACCGGTTCAAATGTGTTTCATGTAAAAAAGATGACACCCACCCCGCATGATTCACAATTTAGAGAGAAGAAGGTAAGATCCCTACCTTAATAGGTTCTGATCACAACTCTCCCCTGGATCAAATTTAGAAGACATCCGTCAGCGTCCGTCGCTTCTTGGAAAATCCCGGAAAAACCTCCTCTAGTGGAAGATAGGAAGGAAAGGCCGAAGGGAATATAATATATCCAAGATAAGAAGTTCCTCCTCATCGTTACGATCCCGTGGCCGCTGACGGATCATCAATAGGAGCTCGGACGAAGAAGTTATGGAAGAAAAGAGATTTGGAGTCTCTTGGGAGAGCTATGCTCAAAGCAGAGGGGAGGAGAGGGATGCTTTGAAAATGAGGAGAGGCCACCTCCTTTTATAGGAGAGAAAAACTAACGTACACAGTGTGAACTTTCTAGTACACGACGTGTACTCGGCCATTTCACATTATCGCCACGCGACTTCCAACATAGCTTTCAACACGGCACACGGCCTTTGACTGGTCAACACACGATTTGAGGGTAACGCGTACGTGGGGAGGGACTACTCGGCATGTAGTATGGGATACATGGAATGTACCCACTTATTTCACGTGGCAAGGACACGTCCTCAACATGGCACACAACCGTTGACTAGTCAACACACTATTTGAGGGTAACGCGTACGCGAGGAGGGACTACACAGTATGTAGTATGGGCTACATGATGTGTACTCATTTATTTCATGCGGTCAAGGACACGACTCCAACATGAGGTATACCTGGCAAGGTGGTACATGGAGTGTACTCACACATCACGACGTGTACTTATAAATTTATGAAAAGTGTGTGAAAGGTCCCTTCTACCATCTAGAATGCTTCATGAACTTCTTTTCAAAAAACGGAAAGGGTCGGAGAGGTCCGGGCCGTTACATGTTCTTTCATGATGAAGTTAATTAATAAATTAACAAATATGCAAGATAGAAGTAAAATAAATTGGATTATGCATTAAAAAAATTTCATCATGGATAATAAAATAATTAAATACACATAATATTAACAATCATGTAATAAAGATAATATCATGAAATTTACATATAATTATTAATCCTCTAAAATATATATATTACATCGGTATAATCTTTTAATAGTTTAAGTGAAATCTAACTAGAGTTTAAAGTTATTGACCAACTAATGATAGAATTCATTGAATTAATAGGGGATTTTAACTTCCATTTTTGAGTATACATAACATATATCACATGAAGTGTCAAATGGAAAAGTAAGATATGGTTTAACTAATAGTAAAATAGTGAGAAAATTGAATTTAATGGTTTCAAGATTGTGGAGTCCACTCAACAGAGTTAGGAACTATGAGTTAATGTAGTTGAAATTTCTAATACCTACCTAAACTCTTGAAATTGCTTTACTAGATGAATTTGTTGTGATAAGAAGATGAATACGGTTCTTTCCACTAGTATTTCCCATACACATTATATTTTAAATTCAATAGTTAGGGCTATTGGGTTTTGATAAAATATTAAAAGATTAATAAATATTATAATTTTTTATTTTTTTAAATTTTATCAGATAATGTAATAAAATTATGAACATTTTATTTTTATAAAACAAAATAAACTCACATAAAACATATCACTGTGATACAAGAATTTGAAGGTTAACCTTCTCACTAGCATAAATAATCGAGAATAGAAAATCATATTACACATTATAAAAGTCAAGAAATATAATTTTATGTGTTGAAAAATCATATTCATTATTTTCTTGGTGAAGTGGTTAGTGGGAAAGAATCATCTCTCTGTGAGAAACATTTTAATGATGATATTGATGTTTATTGTTTATTATTATCATCTATTAACAATGAACTTGTAATGATACATGAGGTCATGGATGCATATAACATGATGTCTCAACTTAAATAAATATATCAAAATAAGGAAGAAAAAGAGTGATATGAGATCTCTAATGCTCTATTTATAGATATTCTTTGATATTCAACTGATGATTGGCCTCATGTAGTCATGCTTAAAGGATACATTGAACACAAAGTCATCTTGGGGTCTTAATTCACGAATGAGTTTTCCCAAAAAAATTACACATTCCTTAGTACCAAATATCATATCTTGTTATATTTTTTATTATAACATGTGTTATAATGAGAAGAATCTTTTAGAACATCATAATAAGACTTGGAAACCTGATAAGGGTAGGGATATGAAAGACACCACAATTCTTATGGTGAATAAGATATAGAAGAACAAGGGAAAGGGTCCCAATATTCATAAAAATAAAAATCTCCAAAGAACCATCCATTAATGAAGAAGAAGATATATATTAAGTGAAATGGAAAGGAGGAATTATGTTTTGCATATGGAAAGAAAGGATAGGGAAAAATAACATCACCAAGAAGAATGGGGAAGCTAGAGGTGTGTTCATTATCTAGTGTAATCATTAAATATCTACACATTGGTTATTAGATAAAGATTGTGGTCCTGACATATGTATCAAAATAAAGTAATCATGTAGTGTATGAAATAATGATAGATGGGAGGTGGATCTATGCACAATAAGTTATTTGAGATAGTATTATCATTCCATTGGAGAATACACAATTTCATTTCCTATATGAATGATATTGGTTTTGAAAGGATTTTTATTATATACCAACTATTACCATGAACATAATTTTTATTTCACTCATCCATGTTGATGGTTTTATTTTTTTGTTTGGAAATAAATGTGGTTTCTTTCATAAATAAAAAATATGTTATGTTATATTACATTTAAATAACTATCATTGTTTATTAAATTAAAAAAACCAAGTATTGTAAATAGATAAAAAATCATGATCCAATAGCTCATATAACACTTAGTTATGGAATAATTTTCTTGGTCATGTAAATGAAAATCATTTGAGAAATCATTATCAAGATGGTTATTTACACACTTTTGAGATAAAAGCATTTCAAAAATGTTATGCTTGTTTATGAGGAAAAATGAAAATGTCATGATACGGTGGATAGGGTGAAAGGGTCATAGATCTTATAGGATTGGTAAAGAATGATATGTGTGGAACATTACAAGTATATGATAGAGGTAGATATTCATATATAATTTCATTTAATAATGACTTGAGTAAATATGTATATGTATACATACTGAGTTATAGGTTAATTTACTATGAGAAATTATAATAATTCTCGAATTATGTTTAGAATCAACATGGATAGAAGATAATGTAGATGTGATTAGATCTAGTTGGTGAATATCAGAACCAAGTGTTTATAAAATTTATACTGGAGTTTTTGATTCTATGATAACTCAATCCTCCTTATACAAAATAGTTGAATGATGTTATTGAATGAAGGAAACATGTATTTATCAACATGGTAAGGCCAATGATGATTCATGTAGATATTTGAATATAATTTTGGGAATATACATTACAAATTATGGAACATACATTAAAATGATTACTGAATTAAGTAGAAAACTAAAATTTATTTTTAGATATAGAGTAGAAAGTAACATGGTTTGTCACATACCCATGTATGGGTGGTGAAGAATGTTTTGAGGCATATTCAGGTAAAAAAATATCACCCCGAGACACAATGTGTATCTTTATAGGGTATCATAAGGAATAAAATTTAAAATAACATTACAGCCCCATAGAAAATAATGTAACTATCTCCATAAAAATATATCTTTTTGGAGAGGGATCACATCCTAAAATAAAGTAGTGTGATAAATATGGACTTTGATGATGTTAATGATCGATATACAAAAGTGATGGTAGAAGAATAGATTCTATTGGTCCCCATGGGAGAAGTAGTTCTTAAAACATAATTATTGTGTGGGAGCATGAGAGAGGCAAGACAACCCATTAGATATATTTTTCTAGTCACTGATGTTGGTGACTTATTATTTGTTATCAATAATGATCCAATCTCCCATAAAGAGTCTGTATATGGATTATAATCTTCAAGATGGAAAGAAGTCATGTATTCTAAAATAAATTCCATGGATCAGAACAAGGTTTAGGTTATGGACAATGCATTAGTTTATATAAATAATGTAGGGTGAAAATCAGTATTCAAGATAAATTTGACATGTAAGGTAAATTTAATACCTATAAATCAAACCTAGTATCTAAATTGATTAAATCGTATGAATGAAATGAATATGATATAAAATTTTAACCATTTATGATGATTAAATCTATCAAAAATTTTGTAACTTCCTGTGTAAATAAATAATAAGACATTTTTATTTTTATTAAAATTTATGAAGTAAATATTAATTTTACTTTAAAGGGGACACTATGTTCTATGGAATACCCGATACGCAATAATGAGTTTCTATGAAATCATACGTTGCACACTAATAATATAATAATATTATTTTAAATGGAAGTTGATTCTTTGCAGTTGTATTGGTGGGAATAAATAGAACTAACTAAAATATGATTATATATGTTTGTTAAATGTTTTTTGATTTATCCAATTAAAGTTAGTGGTTTAAAATGTGAATTAATCCAATTTTAAGCAGAAATACCCTAAATTTTTTTAAAGGTCGATTTACTGCCTTTTAATGGAGAACCTTATTTATATCTAATTTTGGTCACATTTTTATGTTCTATTTGAAAAAATAAAAATCTTTTTTAGAATAGGGACATAAAAGTTTATTTTGGGTAATTTTTTGGTATTTTTCTGTTAAAGTTCCTTATTTTAATGAATACTATAAAATACTATATTTTAATTCTAAACTGCCTTTTAATCTAATTTATTTATATGGTTATATTATATTTTTAATTTCTTTTAAAGTGTAATTAGATTATATTTTTACTATTTAACGCAATGTTGGTCATTGGATGTAATTTCACCTAGAAATTGTACATAAATAGTTGTCAATCTTTTGATAGTTAACATTAAATTTTTTTTTGACAACAGGATTTAATTTTAAATTAATTAACCCAAATCTTATTTTTTTTAATTTAGTAAAATAGACATAATTTTTGAATTCGAAATATCAAATTCAGCTTAGGATAAGTTTTTTGTATTATTATGAAAGATATCATTTTTTATGAATAGTGAAACCATTAAGTAGTAGTTAAAATTCTAAATTTTTTATTTAAATGAAATTTTACGCATTTGTGATTTTAATTTTGAAAATTCGACATAAATAGTTGTTATTATTAAGTAAAATTTGGTTTAATAATATGAAAATAATTATTGGAGAATTGTATCTTTTGACTTCTTATTTACCACGGTTAAAGGTAAATAGGGTAATTCATGGAAAAAATAATATTATAATAATAACAAATTACCATAAAACTTGTCTTAACCTTATTGGCTTCGTCATGGCCAACCATTGGAATTCTTGGGGTGATATTGAGACCCCATGGTGCCACTTAAAAGTAATAATGACACCTTATTTTATTTGATGTAATGTAAAGGCAAAAATGACATAAACAAATATATTTTAGTAAACTAATTTTTACATAAGGTTATAAAAGTTATCTCTTCGACTTCATTTATAAATTTGAATGATAAAAATGTTTCCTACATCATTTTTCTCTAATTTTGAGATATCATATCAATATAATTAATCCTGAAACAATAATGATGGAGTGTTTACCTTATTGATAAATGATTTAAATAAATAAGATTATAATGGTTCTAATAATATCCAAAACCTATCAAATTATTATTAAATGGTTTTATTTCGACCATGAGTCATCTTATCATTGCAATTAATGAATTTTTGACCTTATGAAACCAAAGATAAGTTTATAATAAAATAACAGGTTTAATCTTTCCTAAACATCCCATCCCCCCTTATAAAAATCCATCACTTCTAACCCATTAATCACACTTATCAAGCCCCTTGTATTGTAAATCCTTTGAAACATTAAGCTCCATACATCCCTATACTCCTACTAGAAGCCTTACCTTAGGAAGAAGGCACTTCAAGAATTCCTTTTGGATCAAACCAAAGCTAGTTACCCGAATTAAAGGTAACAATTTCTCTTAAATTCTTTTCTTTTATTTTACTTCTCTAAACCCTGAAACTGATTTATTACTTTATTTTATAAAAACAACATTAACCTAAATATACTAGGTTGTTGTTATGATAATTATTCTAACTACACTTACACTCACCTCCATCTAATGGGTAAAGAGCATATTGTTTATGTGGATGGTGAACTACTACCTCACAAAACGATGATTGTTAATATATCTCCAACCGCCACTCATGGAGGCCATTATGATAGAATATTTTTTATATATGATATATATTATGATTTTTTTAATTATTCTTTATTTTCCATTTATATCATTCCTTTATTGTTTTTCCACTATGGGTAAACGCGGTAATTTCATTGAGAAAGTGCGGACTACCACCCCCTCATAGTGATATGACTCGTTCATAACATACATGAGACCTATAATGGATTGAGTTACTAAGAAAATATATATTATGTTATAATGGAATTATTATATAACTATGTATCATTATGATTTCATTCCATTAAATATGAAATAGAAATGAATGTAGCGTTCACGCATACATACGACTTACCGTCTCCATAAATGGTGCATTTCATTTCTTACCTCCAAATGTTATGTAATATTTTAAATACATGTATATAATCTATATATATGATATATATGATATCTAAATCATTAATATAATTATTGATATAATAAAATTTTGACCACATGAACAATCTGTAATTATATGTAGTCTATTTTTGACTCAAGTACAAAATATCGATAAAACACCCGTTATTAATTTAAATGATTGAATAATGTCTATAACGTGGAAATAAGTGATATAAATGGAATAATATACTTGATAAAGGTTCTTAATAAATTATAAATTATCTTTAGTTTATTATTCAAGAGATTAAATAACAAAGAGGTCAAGTCGGAGACAAGGTAAGAGATTTCTTATCTAACTTTTAATTCTGTGATATTTCCATTGCTCACCACTTATTTATTACATGTGGTGTATTGTGTACTTCCATTTGATAAATATATTATCATGATTATATTTATAATCATTTAATTCTGTTATCCATTTGGGGGTTATTAGCTTTGGGTCATATGACACGATTAATTATAACGTGGTAAGTGGTTTCCATCTCACTTTTTATTCCCATGGGATTCATGCTATAATTTCCACTATTTCCTTTTGTGTGGTTTATGTATTGCCCATGATTTTATTACTAGGGTAATATACTAAACTTTATGAGTATTTACATATTCATTTTATGATTATTATTTCATGGGTAGTATGTTTTGTAAGATACCGAATCGGTAAGGGATCCTTTCCCACTCCTCTTTTTAAAAGTCTTCTTTTTGGTTATATCTTTTTATTTACAAATTATTATGTTGGGATATATTATTCTATATACTTATTGATATAAATTTTATGTCCAATTGGTGAAATACCCCTTTATTTCTCATCAACTCATTTTTTGGTTTTTATGGTGACGTCATTAGGCTATGAAATTTCTATAAGGGAAATTCTTTACACAATTTCAATTTAGTGGGTTAAACATATACTATTGATTATGTCATTATATGAATACGTTTGAATAATATATTATTGTTTTACACGTAATATCCAATTATATAGGGCTTATTTATATTTCCCACACATAATTATGTCATTGATTTATCCTTAATATAAGGATACCATCTTTATAAAGGATTATGTATCAATTTACATTCCATTGGGACTACATTTTCATTATGCCCAAATTCACTCTTATATGGTGTATATACTATCCATTGGTATATTATATCATGAATCAATTTGTTCTCATGACTTAATAATGTTATGATAAAAATCTATTTTCAATTATTTGTATTCAAGCTTCTCTCATTTTTTTAAAAACACTTTAACTAAAATATTGTTTTAAATGTTTTAAAGATTTATTCTTCTAAATCTTTTTCATTAATTTTTATGTTTAAAAAATGTTTTTAGGATTTATTTATATGGAAATTGATGTTTTAAAATGTTAATTTCTTTAAAATCTTCAATGTGTTATGGGAAACTTTGATTCAAAAATATATTTATTAAATGTTTTAATTTTTTTTTAGAAATGGTTTGATAAAGCATTGATTCTGTCAATGTATTGTAATGATATATTTTTATTTCAATATGAAAATGTTAACTTTAATTTTATGCTTATTTTATGTGTTATGAATTTGATATGGTTAATGGTAATTTTTTATGTATGGGGTTGGTTCCGTGATAAACCTAAGGTGGGTGAGCCCGAGATAGCTCACCAATGAACTAGGTAACATGACGGAGGTAAATGATAATGTTTCTCCTAAGAGATTTTGGGAATATACTATTATGGTTATTCTAATGTAACTCCCTTCATAGTTGTTATATTTATAATGTAAGTATGATGTAGATTCCACAATTTAACATTATTATTTATGATTTTTATGTGTTATTCATAAATATTATGATTTAATGAGGTATGTTATAATTGAACAGTATAGTTATAAGGCCCTAACCTTAAACCTTACTTAATCTTGAGTTATTACAAGATTATACATTGAGGATCTTTTCATGATTAGAGTTTTAAAGAATTAGATCATAAAACATGCATTACATTCCAAATTTAAAAAAAGTGGTTACATAAAATATAGTATTAATTTTTCCCATCATCGAAAACATATTTAAAAGAAAACATGGATTCTTTCTTGACACTTCCTTGAAACTATCATCATATCATGTACCTTTCCCTTGACCTGTGAAAAACATTTCAAAAACATGGGATGAGAATAAAAATCTCAGTAAGGGTTATAAAAAGTATGGAAATGGAAACATGAGTACATATATACATAAGAATGAAATCATACATTACCCATAAAACATAAGAACATTAACATACCTCATAAAATCATGAATAAATCATAAAAATCATAAGACATAAAGGTTACTTGAGGGATTCATAACATTCTTACGTAGGGAGTAACCCTCTTGGTTACATTTGGAATACCCATCACAGTATATTCCCTAAATCACTCCGGAGAAACCTCAACAATTAACCCCTTCGCGTTACCCAATGCATTGGAGAGCTATATCGGGCACACCCGCCCTTAGTTTATCACAGAACCACCCGTCTTTATAATAATGCCCAAGAACCACAACATAATTGTATCACATAAAACATGCATAATGGAAACATAACATTTACACCTTTCAATCACAAGATATCAATACCAAACATTGATATAAAAACATTATGAATACCATTTTCAATACCAAAATAAAAGAAATGTAAAACATGGTATTTATTTTTCGTTTAAAAAGAAGGTATGGCTTGTAGAGGAAGCCGAACCTCAAATAATGGTCACAGCGGCGGAGAACTCATTGTCGCCCCATACGTATGACAATAACATTCCATTGTGACGTTTAGTAAAACGCTTTGTATAAAAAATATTCCTTTTGTATAAACATAAAATTCAAATGGGTTTATACACCGTATAAAAGAAGGTTGTGTATAAAACAAAAGATGCCTCAATGAATAGGGATTGAGACATAGTCCCTTACCTCGGGTCCGACTTGACTCTATCATTCTTTAATATCATGAATAATAAACATGAGTTAATTTATATTTGATTAAGAATCTTTTTCAAGTTCATTATTCCTTTTATATCACTTATTACTAGGTCATGAACACTATGTTATTATTTAAGTTAATAACAGTCGTTTTAACGATTATTGATACTTGAGTAAAAATAAACTCTTTATAATTACAAGTTGTCCATGTGGTAAAATATCCATTATATATAGAATTGTATTCATGATTTCGATATCATATATGTCATATATATCTAGTACATGCATGCATTTATAATATTACAAATCATTTAGCGGTATGAAATGAAATGCACCGTTAATGGAGACGGTAAGTCATACGTACGCATGAACGCTACTTCCATTTCTATTTCATATTTAATGGAATTAAAACATAATGATACATAATAGTATTTTACTTCCAGTATGGTATCGTATATAATATCTTTAAATATATCTTTTATACGTACCACATATGGTATTAACGAATCAAAATCACTTTGAGGGGGCGGTAGTCCGCACTTCCTAAAATGAAGATATCGCGTATACCCATAATGGAATTCATAATGGTATTCCATAAATGAAAAATACATAAGCTTAAGGAAAACATAAACATATAATATATCATATATAAATATAGTGACATCTTAATGGCCACCTTTGAAGGTGTTAGAAGAATATTGAACAATCATCGTTTTGTGAGGCAGAAATTCGCCATCCACGGAAACAGTATGTTCATTAACCATTAGATGTAGTTGTGTGTAAGTGTAGATAAAATATTTCTTATAACAACATCATAGTATATTGAAGATACTAGATTTGTTACAAAATAAATGAATAAAAAGAGTTTAGGGGGATGGAGAAGAAAAATAAAACAAAAGGACTCAAGTGAAGACATTACCTTAAAATTGGGTAACTCCCTTTGCTTTGAGGTCAAAGGATTCCTTGGGAAGACTTCTGCCCAAAGTGAGGATTCTAGGAGTTATAGAGGGATGAGGAGAGACAAAATGGGTAGGGGTTGGCTGAGCCAAAGGCTTTGGAAGTGTGTGTAAGGAGGTAGAGGTGGGGGCCTTTTATAAGAGGAGAGGAGGGGCACTCTTGGAAAGTAAAGAAATGTTACTTTATTTTAAAATGAGTTTCGGATTTAAATGTTCCCACATTGATATAATTCTAGGATAAGGTGATAAGGGTTATAAATCAACCCATCTAATAGGTTTTGGATATGTTTAGGTCATATATTTTACATTATCTTTTCATTTTATTTAAATCCATTATTAATGAGGTAATCAATGCATCATCATGATGTCATAAATACATTAATTTATTTAATGTCTAAAAATTATAAAAAATACTATGATGTATTAAATCTTTTTATCTTTCCAATTACTGTTTATAGTCAAAAATATGACTTGTATAATTCCATGTAAAAATTGTTTTAGTAAAATAACTCATGTTTCTGACATTTTTACTTTAACATTAACGTAAATGATATTAATGTCACTTTCCTTCAAAGTGGCTCCATGGGGTCCCCAAGTTGACCCATGGATAGTATTGGTAGGCCATGACACATCCAATAAGGGTAGGACATGTGTCTCGGTCATTTTATATTATTAAAACATTATTCTTACCTTAAATTACACTAATTACCTCTAATCACTAATAAAAACTTAAAAGTTACTATTCTCCAAAAAATTATTTTAATCCCATTGAACCACATTTTACTTCTTAATGACAACAATGTATGTCAGTTTTTTGAAATTCAAAACATAGCGGTGGTAAAATTTCATTTAAATGAAAAATTAGTTTTTTAAGTACCACTTAGTGGTTTAACTATTCATCATAAAATTGAAGCTTTTCAGAAAAATACCATAACATCACCCAAAGCTATATTTGATATTTTGAATTAAAAAATGATGTCTATTTTACATAATTCAAAACATATAAGCTACAATAATTAATTTAATAATTAATTCCCGCTGTCAGAGCAAATAGCGTGTTTTTTTGAAACAATATGTATCAAAAGATTGACACTAGTTAAAGTCCAATTTAAAAGTAAAATTAATTCCAAATAACACTATTGAATTTAATGGTAAAAATATATTCTATGTACACTTTAAAACCAATTAAAAAGATAATCTAACCATATAATTAAATTATATGAAAAATCAGTTTTGATGTAAAATGCAGTATTTATCACTATTCATTAAAATACGAACATTGTCCGAAAAATACCAAAAAATTATCCAACGTAAATTTCAATGTCTCAATGATAAATAATAAGTTTATTTTGACAAATAGAGCTTATAAAATTGTCCAAGGTTTGATTTAAAAATGGGTTGCCATCAAAAAGGCAGTAAAACTATCTTCTAAAAATATTAGTGTATTCCATGCTTAAGATTGGATTTATTCTCATTTTAAGCCTCTAAAACACTATCTAATTCATTAGTAGACATAGATAAAATATCAATTATTCATTACATACTTGGGATGTTACATCCTTCCCCCCTTTATAAAATTCCATCCTCGCAATTTATTCACTTATCAAAATAAGTCGGTGTATTTATCCCTCATAGAATTTTTAGATTCCCATGTTGCCTCTTAAATCATGTAGTTTTTACACAAAACCTTTTCCTGATGAATAACCTTATTCTGTAACACTTGATCCCTGTGGTCAAGAATCTGTACCAGTTTTCCCTCATAAGATAGGTTCTCTTCCAGCTGAACTACCTCTGGACTCAAAACATGACATGGATCTGGCCTGTACTTCTTTAACATTGAAACATGAAAAAATTTGTGTACCTCAGATAAACTCGCAGGTAATTCCACTCTGTATACAACTGATCCAACTCACTCTAGAATTTCATATGGTCCAATGAACCTTGGACTCAGCTTTCCTTTCTTACCAAATCGCACCACACATTTCCATGGTGAGAGTTTGAGAAAAACATGATCACCTACCTCAAAAGAGAGATCCTTCATCTTATTGTCCGCATAACTATTCTGCCCGCTCTGAGCAATTCTCATGTGTTTTTGTATCAGCTGAACTTTTTCTACCATCACTTCTTCCAATTCTGGTCCCATCAGCTTTCTTTCACCCACATCATCCCAAAAAGTTGGAGTTCGATACCGCTTCCCATATAATGTCTCAAATGGTGCCATCTGTATACTGGAATGAAAACTATTATTATATGAAAACTAAACAAAAGAATGATGTTGGTCCCAACTTTCCTGATAATCCATCGAACAAGCACGTAGCATATCCTCCAAATTCTGAATTGTTCGTTCTGATTGTCCATCTGATTGAGGATGAAAAGCTGTACTAAAATTTAATTTAGTACCCAACGACTTTTAAAGGCCTTTCCAAAAGCTAGAATTAAACCTGGGATCACGATCAGATACAGTGGAGAGTCGAACTCCATTTAACCTGACTATCTCTTTATGATACAAATGGGAATGTTGATCTAGGGAAAAAGTATCTCGTATAGCAAGGAAATGAGCAGATTTAGTCAAGAGATCAACAATAACCCAGATTGCATTATAACCTCGAGGTGTCTTTGTAAATCCCACAACGAAGTCCATGGATATATTCTCCCATTTACATTCTGGTACTGGTAAAGGCTGAATCATCCCTTTCGGTAACTGACACTCTACTTTAACTTGTTGACATGTCAAACACTTCACAGTAAAATCAGCAATATCTCTTTTCATTCCTTCCTACCAGTAATACTCCCGCAGATCTCGGTACATCTTAGTACTGCCAGGATGAACTGAAAACAGAGAACTATGAGATTCACATAACAACTCTCTATTCAACTGTGAATCCCAAGGCACACACAATCTCTTCCCAAATATCAAAAATCAATCATTATCATTGTACAATTCAGGAAACTTACCCTTCTGAACCAGTTCTACCTTTTCCTGCAACTCATTGTCCTGCTTCTATGCTTGCTTGATTCAGTCTAATAGAGAAGATTTCACTGATACCTGAAACAAAATAGAAGAACATCCTACACCAACAACTTCTATGCCAATGTTCATCAAATCCTTAACCAAATGATCACATTCCAAACACAACATTGTGAATGAAGCATTACTTTTTTGACTCAAATCATCTGCCACGTTATTTCCTTTTCTCGGCTGGTAATAAATTGTACAATCATAATCCTCGATTAATTCCATTAATCTCCTCTGTCTCATGTTTACCTCTTTCTAAGTGAATATATACTTTATACTTTTGTGATCTGTATATATTTCACACTTTACTCCATACAAATGATGCCTCCTAATTTTTAGAGCAAAAACTACAGTAGCTAATTCCAAATCATGTGTAGGGTAATTTACCTCATGAGTTTTCAACTATCATGAAGCATAAGAAATTACCTGATCATTCTACATTAATACACAACCAAATCCTTTCAATGAAGAATCACCGTAGATAACAAACTATCCATTCCTAGAAGGTAGTTCCAAAACTGGAGCATTCTCCAATCTTCTTTTTAGTTCTGGAAAACAATCATCACATTCTTTTGTCCAGATAAACTTAACACCCTTCCGAGTTACCTTCATCATTGGACTAGATAACCATGAAAAATTTTCAACTAACCTTCGGTAGTAACCTGCCAAACAAAGGAAACTACGGATCTAGGTTACATTTGTGGTTCTTGGCCATTCTTTAACAACTTTTTTTTAGCAGGATCAACAATTATCCAATATTTAGAAACAATATGACCAAGGAAATAAATTTGTTACATCCAAAACTCACACTTGCTTAATTTCTGATACAATTTCTTTTCTTTTAAGGATTCAAAAATAACCCTTAAATGCCTTTCATGCTCCACTTTACGTTTAGAAAACACCAAAATATCATCAGTAAACACAACCACCATTTATCACTTGACTCAAATGAGTCATCACTACAACAAATTTTTTAGTTCTGATTCTGACCATCACAGGATATTTATTTGAAAGGTCATTTCCCTCTGTATACCTTCCAGAAAAGCTGTTCTGTTTCCTCTATGGAAACTCATCTTGAACAAACATGTCTTAGATGAACCAACAAGGTAATCTTCAAATGCTATATCATTTCAATTTGACCATAAAAAATATTTTTGGATAATCATTTAATAAAATTCTAACTCCTAAAGTTATCTAAACGGACCACTGATACCAACTATAAGGCCCCAGCCTTAAACCTTACTTAATCATGAGTTATTACAAGATTACACATTGAGGATCTTTTCAGGATTAGAGTTTCAGAGAATTAGATCATAAAAAATGCATTACATTCCACATTTAAAAAAAGTGGCTACATAAAAGATAGTATTCATTTTTCCCATCAATGGAAACATATTTAAAATAAAACATGGATTCTTTATTGACACTTCCTTGACACTATAATCATATCATGTACCTTTCCCTTGACCTGTGAAAAACATTTCAAAAACAAGGGATGAGCATAAAAAGCTTAGTAAGGGTTATAATAAGTATGGAAAGGAAATATGAGTACATATATACATAAGAATGAAATCATACATTACCCATAAAACATAAGAACTTTAACATACCTCATAAAATCATGAATAAATCGTAGAAATAATAAGACATAAAGGTAACTTGAGGCATTCATAACATTCTTACGTAGGGAGTAACGCTCTTGGTTACATTTGGAATAACCATCACAGTATATTCTATAAATCGCTTCAGACAAACCTCAACATTTAACCCCTTCGCGTTACCCAATGCATTGGAGAGCTATATCGGGATAACCCACCCTTAGTTTATCACAGAACCACCCGTCTTCATAATAATTCCCAAGAACCACAACATAATCGTATAACATAAAAAATGCATAAAAGAAACATAACATTTCCACCTTTCAATCACAAGATATCAATTCAAAACATTAATATAAAAACATTATGAAAACCATTTTCAATACCAAAATATAAGAAAAGTAAAACAATGTATTTATTTTTCTTTTTAAAAGAAGGTATGGCTTGTAATGGAAGCCGAAACTCAAATAATTGTCAAGGCGGCGGAGAAGTCGTTATCGCCGCATACATATGACAAAAACCTTCCATTTTGTTGTTTAGTAAAACGCTTCGTAAAAAAAAGATTAATTTTGGATAAATGTAAAAGTCAAAGGGGTTTATACACCGTATAAAAGAAGGTTGTGTATAAAACAAAATATGCCTCAATGAATGGAGATTGAGACGAAGTCCCTTACCTCAGGTCCGACTTGACTTGATCATTATTTAATCTCATGAATAAAATTATTGAGTTAATTTATACTTGTTTAAGAACCTTTTACAAGTTCATTATTCATTTTATATCACTTATTACCATGTCATGAACACTATGTTATTATTTAAGTTAATAACAGTCGTTTTAATGATCATTGGTACTTGAGTCAAAAATAAACTCTTTATAATTACAAGTTGTCCATGTGGTAAAATATCCATTATATATAGAATTTTATTCATGATGTAGATTTCATATATATCATATATATCTAGTACAAGCATGCATTTATAATATTACATAACATTTAGACGTAAGAAATGAAATGCACCGTTCATGGAGACGGTAAGTCGTACGTACGCATGAATGCTACTTCAATTTCTATTTCATATTTAATGGAATTAAAACATAATGATACATAATAGTATTTTAATTCCAGTATGGCATTGTATATAATATAATTAAATATATCCTTTATACGTACCACATATGGTATTAAGGAATCAAATCACTTTGTGAGGGCGGTAGTCCGCACTTCCTAAAATGAAGATATTGCGTATACCCATAATGGAAGCCATAAAGGTATGCCATAAATGAAAAATACAGACAAATAAGGAAAACATAAACATATTATATATCATATATAAATATCGTGACATCTTAATGGCCACCATTGAAGGTGTTAGAAGAATATTGAACAATCATCGTTTCGTGAGGCAGAAATTCACCATCCACAGAAATAGTATGTTCTTTAACCATTAGATGTAGGTGTGTGTAAGTGTAGCTCGAATCCATCTTATAAAAACATCCTAGTATATTTAATATACTGGCGTGTTTACAAAAGAAATGAATAAAATGAGTTTAGGGGGATGGAGAAGCAAAATAAAACAAAAGGAATCAAGTGAAGATATTACCTTAAAATTGGGTAACTCCCTTTGGTTTGAGCTCAAAGGCTTACTTGGGAAGACTTATGAACAATGAGAGGCTTCTAAGATTTAGATAGGGATGTGGGGAGACAAAATGGGTAGGGGTTGGCTGAGACAAAGTCTTTGGAAGTGTGGGTAAGGAGGTAGAGGTGGGGGGCTTTTATAAGAGGAGAGGAGGGGCACTCTTGGAAAGTAAAGAAATGTTACTTTATATTAAGTTGATTTTCGGATTTAAAAGGCCCCACATTGATATAATTCGAGGATAAGGTGATAAGGGTTCGAAATCCACCCATCCAATAGGTTTTGGACATGTCTAGGTCATAGATGTTACATTATCGTTTCATTTTATTTAAATCCTTTATTAATGAGGTAATCGATGTATCATCATGATGTCATAAATAAATTAATTTATTTAATGTCTAAAAATTATAAAAAAATACTATTATGTAGGAAATCTTGTTATCTTTCCAATTACTATTTATATTCAAAAATTTTACTCGTATAACCCCATGTAAATATTGTTTTAGTAAAATAACTTATGTTTGTGACATTTTTACTTTAACATTAAATTAAAAGATATTAATGTCATTTTACATCCAATGTGGCTATATGGGGTTCCCAAGCTGACCCATGGATTTTCTTGGTCGTCCATGACACATCAAATAAGGGTTGTACATGTTTCTAAGTCATTTTATATTATTAAAACATTATTCTTACCTTAAATTATACTAATTACCTCTAATCGCAATTAAAAACTTAAAAGTTACTATTTACCAAGAACTTATTTTAATCCCATTGAACCACATTTTACATATTAATGCCAACCATGTATGTCATATTTTTTAAATTCAAAACACAGAGGTGGTAAAATTTCATTTAAATGAAAAATCAGTTATTTAAGTACCACTTAGTGGTTTCACTATTCATCAAAAATTGAAGCTTTTCAGAAAAATACCAAAACTTCACCCTAACATATATTTGATATTCTGAATTCAAAAATGATATCTATTTTACAAAATTCAAAACATATAAGTTACACTAAATAATTTAATAATTAATTCCTGTTTTCAGAGCAAATAACATGTTTTTAGGAAACAATAAGTATCAAAAGATTGACACTAGCTTAAGTCCAATTTCAAAGAGAAATTAATTCCGACGACCACTATTGGATTAAATGGTAAAAATATATTCTATTTATAAATTAACCAATAAAAAAGATAATCTAACCATATAATTAAATTATATGAAAAAGCTGTTTTGATGTAAAATGCAGTATTTATGACTATTCATTAAAAAATGTACATTGTCAGAAAAATACCAAAAAATTATCCAATGTAAATTTCAATGTCCCAATCATAAATAATAAGTTTATTTTGACAAATAGATCTTATAAAATTGTCAAAATTTTGATTTAAAAATGGTTTTCCATCAAAAAGGAAATAAAACACTCTTTTAAAAATATTAGTGTATTCCATGCTTAAGATTGGATTTATTCTCATTTTAAGCCTCTAAAAAACTATCTAATTCATTATTAGACATAGATAAAAATATCTATTATTCATTAATTACATGGGATGTTACAATAGTTCTATTTATTTTAATTTTTTAATGGGTTAATATATCCTTTACTTATTTTAAAACCCTTACATAGCTTTTTATGCTCACCCCATGTTTTGAAATGTTTTTCACATGACTAAAAAATCTATATGGTCAAGGATGGAATCAGGGAAAAGTCATGTTGTTTAAAACATGGAACTAGATGTGTTATTTTTTTAATGATTTTATTTTATAAAAAAATGGATACATTGTAGAAGTTTCTACTTTGTAAAATTTGAGATGTAATAGTTATGGCCTAATTTGATAAAAAACTAAACCTTAAAAAATCCACAATGTGAGTTATTAACATAATTCAGGATTATGTAATGTTTTAAGGGTGGGTCCCTATAATTTTACTTCTTATTGTTGATTAAGATGACTATGCAATTTGGATGATGGATTTCAAAACAACATTCCATAGTGGTAAACTTAATTAAGATATCTAGATGACATGACCAAAAGGGTAAATGACATTTTGTGATTCCACAATTATTTTAAAGCAGTAGAGATCCATTTATTGATTGATCTACGAATCTATATCATAGAACATTTGATTCGATGATTCTATAAAATAATGTGTTTTCAATATGAAATAATGTGGGACATGTTTGTAAAAAAGGTTAGGGGGAATGAAGTCATTATCCTAGTAGTATATATTTATGACATATTATTTATTGGGAATGACATCTTATTATTATAGTGTATTGCGTAATGATTGAAAAAGTGTTTCTATTAAAAGGACATAGGTGAAGCAACCTATATTATAGGGATCAAGATCATTCAGGATAAATCCAAGAGGATTCTCTGAATAAGTAAAGGTAAATAAATTAAACAGATACTAATTATATTTGGTATCGAATAATCTAATAGTGGATTGGTTCCCTTGTCACATGGTATCCATCATTATAAGAAAAGTTTTCTTCAATTATAATAGGATAAAGAGATAATGGGTAACATACCATACAAATTAGTTATAGGATCTATCAGGATATCTATGTAATGTACTGGAAATAATGTCTCATATTCATTAATAATTATTGTTAAATATCAATAAGGTCTAGGAGAACATCTTATGTCTATTGTTAAGGCTATCCATTAGTATCTCAAAAAATAAGGATATATTTATGGACAATAGAGGATATGGAGAGGTTTTAATTAGTGGTCATAATAATTATAGTCTTAAAATATATCAAAATTATAATAATTTATTGTTAATATATTTCTTCTATCTCAATGGATGAGCTATAATATAGAAGTGTTCAAAATAGCCAATTTTCATTGTTTCGATAGTAAATTCTGAGTGTATAACTACTTGTAATTCATCTATGTAATTTGATTATATATATTAAAATGATTCCATTTTACTCATGTAATACCTAGTAGTAAAGATCCTATTATAGTTTATTTCTGTAATACAATTGTCATGGATCTTAAAAATTTCCATGGCTACCCCAAAGGGAAAAGCACATATTCATAAGTATCAACTATTGAAGGATTTTTATCGAATGAGTGAAGTTGTAGTAGAAAGTGTTCGCATAGAAGAAAACATGGTGGACCCCTTGACTATATTATTATCTTAAAATAATCCTGAGTATCATGTGAGTTCTAAAGGACAGAAGGTTGTCAGAAATTTTCTCTAGTTCAAGTGGGAGTTTGTTATAGTTTCTTCCCTAGATCCAACTTTTATGTACCTTTTAATAACGTGTATTACTTTAGAAATATACTTTGTAGGATATTACGATATGGGGACCAGTTTCAAATCCACATTTATATGTGTTATTGGATGATCATATATACAGAAGTGTGTATTGATCCTTAGACATTAATATTGTTATTAATGGGGTTTATAATTCACCTACATTGATGTTTTGAAGAAACATGTGACAACATATGCTCGCGGTGCGGTATGATACATTAGATGAATCACTATAACACCCCAATAAATTGAAATATTTTTCTTTTTAGAATAAATTAAATTTCGTTGCCTACTTTATACACAAATTTAGGCTTACAATATACACAACAAAGAGTTGGCTTGTGAAAATCTATGTTTTCAAAATTTTAATAGAGAACATATTTTAAATAAAATTTTGGAAATTTTATAAATATTATATTTAAAAATAAAATCCATTTTAGAAATAATATCATCAAAATTAGGTAATGGTGATTTTTTGTTACTTTTCTGAGAAGATTCATTTAATTTATGAATATTGAAAAATACATAGTTTTAGATAAAAAGATCCTTTTCATTTATAAAATTTTTAATGTTAAATTATATTTTAAATTTGTTTTTGAAGTAAAAATGTACAATTATATATATATGTATATATATATTAATCCAATATAATAAATTTTAAATATTTTTATACTGAATTAAGACTCAAAAACATATAAAACATTTGAATATTTTTTCTTTAAAAAACTGCTTTATCAACACATCTGCGGGATTAGAATTAAATTTGACTTTGCAACATTGGTAAATAGAATTTGAAAAAATGGATTCACAAGTTTTAAATTAGTATAATATTTATAATATAATAATATGTAGTTTGTTTTTACCAAAGGGATTAATTAAAGTAGTTAAAATTACATATTATGATTAAGTAAAATATTAGCATAATAAGGGATGAATCCTTAATCTTAAGGTCCATAATGACAAAAAAACATGTCTAAAATATATTTATGCAATTATTTAGACCATATAATTTTTTGGATGCAATTGTTTGAGTTATTGGGGGTAATATTTCATTAAAGTGACCCATATAATAAATTAATTGAGGAAAAATACAAAGAGAGAACCTTATTTACCGTTTACATTTATAAAGTTTTAGAGTATGGATGAAGCTAAAAACTTTGGGTTATTAAATTTATTTGAATGTAAAATGAGCTTTCTTCATTTTCAATTAAATATAATTTATGTAGATGATATAATTACAATATATTATTTACACCCGATAATGCATGGATTATTTACATAATAATTAAATAAGATAAGTGATCCTAAAAACATTAAATATTAAGTAAATTTATTGAATTATTGTGTTCCATTTTTATTTTCAAGAAATATATAATGATAAATAGATGTGAAATTATTTTTATTTAATTTTATTAATTTTATTATAATTTTAAATTAAAATTAAATAAATAATTTGAAATTTGAAATTTATTTTATTTTAATATAATTGATATTTTATTAAATGATATAAAATAAATAAAAAAATATCCTATAAAAATTGAGTATAGGTGTTAGTAAATATCAAATATGGTCCATTAATATAACAATTGATCTTTTATGACTAATATATTTACCCATATAAAGTTAAAAAATTATTTTCATAGTCCTTGTTAAAGTAGTGTTTCGACGCGTTATAGGTGGTTATTTTAAAATTAATTTACAACACATAAAGTTATTATATTTTTTTAAATTAGATATGATATTTAGAAATAATTGGGTTCTAATTTTTTTAATAATTCTCCCTTTTTTTAGTCATAATTGTTAAATCTCTTATGTTAGAAAACTAGTTAATATAATTAAAACCAAAATGATAGAATTGGGGAAACAGAGAATTTAATGAAAAAAATAAAAAAATGAAAATATTTTTCTATGGTGGAGGTCTTTGTAGACCATATTTTTGCATTACTCCATTATTTTTCCATTTTAGAGACACATGTGGTAAGTTAACCCTCCCAATATTGTTTACCATTTTATATTTTCAAGAATGGAACTCCCCCTCTATTATAAAAAAACAGTCACTCTTAACCATACTAACACATGTCAAGAAACATTGGATGTAACACCCAATGATTATGAAAATTAAATGTAATACTGAATGCATTAAACACTGAGTCTCTAAAAACAAAACTTTTTGATAACCTATTGATTAAAAATAAATTTTCCACCTATGTGATTTTAATTTCGAAAAAGTGAAGTATATGTGGGCATTTTGTAAGTTATTTAGAGTCTGATAGAATCAATATAGTTTTTTATGAATATTCACATACCCTTGTGAATATAAATTAATATAAATTCATATTAAATCAATAAAAAATAGAAACGTCACCCATGAATGTATAATTTCAATTTATACATATTATAAGTGAAGAAACGATCATTTTATAAGTCTTGGTATTTTTTGTATGTTATAAATATTTTACTTAAAATATTATGATTAATTTAAAATCTTAAATTTAAATGTATTTTAATAAAATTTAATAATAAATTGTTATTTTTTTTGTCTTATGGTTACAGGATAATCTTATGGGACGTTGATTACATTTTCAACATGTTATAATAAAAGTTATAGTTTTAATATTTTTTTTTTCCTTTAAATTATGAACTTTTTACAAAATTAAATTAATAATATATAAGAAATTTATTAAAAATAATGGGTTTCAATTTTTTACTTTCTATGTCAGAAAATGTTTATGGTGAATTTTTAGTATTTTTCTAATATACATGAATTTTTTCTGAATAGTAATAACACAGTTTTGAGATTTCGATATGTTTAATGACCTCATAATGATGTAATAATTAATATAAAAATTATGGTCTCCTTGTTTACAGTAAAAATAATATATGAGGTATCCCATGTGGAAAATACCATGGGGAAATACCATGGGAAATCCCATGGTTTTTCAGAAGCCACTAATGATGTTTCCTTTGAAATTAATAAAAAATATCCCTCTGGTTTACTATAAATACCAACTCATTCCTTCATTTTATTTCATTAAAAACTCATAATTAATGAAGATATAATAGTTTTATCTCTCAATGAGTCCTCCTATGTTGTTCTCAATCCCCCAAGGTCCTAGCATTCATGTTTTAGGAATTACTCTACATGGTAAAGGAACCTACCACCCTACTATTTTTCAAGATTTCATTTTATTCTATAATTTTTAATTTTAATTGTAATATGTTGGGATATTCCATTACATATCCCCATTAATATTCATATAATGTATGAAGTATCAAAAACATTTATTTCTCTATTCAAAATATTTTATTAATTTTTACACGACGTCACTAGGATACCAAATTTTCGTAAAGGATTTCTTAACATTTCTTTTATTTTCAATTCCATTCATTTCATTTTTATTTTCTATTATACTATAATCCAAATGTTATGATTACTCTAGTACATTATTTTTTTGTGAATTTTGTTGATATAATAATGTAAATAATCACCATATCTCATTTACCCTCATTTTATACTAGAAATTGACACACCATCGCAGATATGTTAATTTATCACATTCAATGGTGACATGATTTCAATTTCTATTACCATATTCAATTAGGGTCATTAAAACATTTTTATTGATTAAATAGAACATAATATGTGTATTATAACATATGTGATTTTCTATATTTTTTTCACACATGATATTAATTTTGAAATTAACAGGAGTTCGTTCTGATAAAAAACTTACAATTAACCCACACAATTATCATTAATATATTATATAATGATTCATCTTCACTCCAAATAATGAAGTGAATTTAATAAAAATGTAATATTATTGATGATAAAAAATTAAATAAAAATTCTATATTGGACAACCGTTCTCATTCTATATGTTTATTCATAAATGAATATAAGTAAACTGATCATGAAAACCGAGGAAGAAAACACTCCTAAACATTGAAATTGAACCTCTTAAACCAACCACGAATGACATGAATGAACATAGTAAGGCTATAATAAATAAATTAAATAAATAATAGGTTCATAAAATATTAATTATTTAATTTAATGTTGTTATCTTGGAGACTATGATCATTTAAAGAACACCATCAGACATAAGGTAAGAGGTTTCCTCATATTGGTTCCATATTTTTGAGATATTTTATATTCACTAAAACTAATTGTATATGGTGTATGTATACTACACATTGATTTTTCATGTCATGAATATATTTATTCTCATGATATTCAATAAATAATTTTATGGTTATTAATTTTAGGTAATAAGATCCAATTGATTATAATGTTATAACGGGTTTCTACCCATACCTCCATTTTCATTAAGGTTACTATTATTCTGTACAAACCTAAATTATATTCTTATATATTTATATTTACACAACATATATTCTATTATAATTTTCAATATATGTTTAGGAACTATAATCCTAATTTCATTAATGGGGAGTTATATGTTTTGGAAGGATCTTTCAAAAAATCTTATCGAAATACAAGCTAGATAGAAGGGAATATGTCAAATTCATAGCTATTTTCAATGGCACTATAGAATTAGTTTTTGGGAACCCTTGAAATTATAAAATCACTCATTTTATTATAAAAAATACTATTTTACTTTACTTTTATTTTTATACAAATATTCTTCTAAAATAACTATTGTTTTAAAAGTAAAAGAGTATTTTTTCCATGAATGACTCGATGATTTTATAAGAGTTTCTCCATCTATTTCAACACTTGTTTTGATTATTATGTATTTTTGGGATTAATATTTTATGATATAATTTAACTTATTTAATTTAATGGTTTATTACTACTTTTACTATGGATGTGCTTTCTTAAAACCATTCACAAATTTTATATGAATAGTTAGTGTTTATGAAAAATGCTTGGGAAAGGTTTTTTTACGTATCACAAATTAATTTCAATATGAATGTATATGTTGTTTATGTTTCTTCTAGATAATATTAGTAATTCATTGGAATTATTAAGTGTCAGGTGGGTCCTATTATATCCCATTGGTGAATCTATAGGTCTCATCAGAGAAACTAGGTTATGGCACGAGGCCTTGACAAAATGGTTATTTATGGTCATGGCATGAGGCCTTGACGGTGAGGTTATGATGTACCACATTATGTATTACCTAATTATGAAAATATATTTTATAGTTCATGTAGTTATTCAACTATTTTAATACCCATGATTACGTTTTATTATGGAATTATTTTTTAATCTTTTATTCTTGCCATAATGTGTTCAAATTAATATTTAATGGCATGTGTTTTTAGTTATTCCCCATAACAAATGTTTATGTTTATGATATATTTAACTTTTTTTCTTACCCTTTCTAAGAATTCGTGCTCACCCATTTCTTATGTTTAATTTTCTCTTGACATGAACAATTTTATTATGTTTCACCTACAAGTAGAAACTTATATTTGTGGATTTTCCCAAAGAAACATATATGTTTCATTTCATTTCATGTTGAAATTTTGATCTTATGTATGTATCTTGTTTCCAAAGATACTAAAATAATAGGCCCATCAGGATTCAAATTCCTTGTTTATATGCCAATATAATAGAATAAGGCACAAGATCTTAGAATATAGGGGCGTGTCCTTAAAGATGGTATCAATGTATGTTTAGTAGAAAACCTAGAAACTAGATTCAGATAATATAAATTAAGGAACAAAACCCTAAGAAAGGCTTTGAGGATAAACATACAAGAACTTCATGGAATATATTACATGGATATTTTTAGAAAATGCATCCTCGTCAAGATACTACATGTGGGTGTGGTTATGTAACATATACATGTATGAGTAACAACTCAGACAAGATGTTTCAGGCTTTACTCGGGGTGTCCTAACACACGACAATGAGCCTTATTGTGCACCTAGTTTGACACTCATATGGGATACGCTTATGATAATTCAAATTTTTTCTTACATACCATTATGAAGTATTTATTCTTAAAAAGTAACAAAATAATATGGTTCTAGGATTTATATTGCATAAATTTATGATATAAAATATAGCATGTATATATTTATAGAATGTTCTACATTTTATCATATAATGTATCATATGTAATTTATTATAAAGATTTCCTAGAAGAATGAATGAGAACATCACCAATTCCCATTATTAAAATAAAAAGAATGTTCACATCTCTCGAGGTCTTAATCCATCATTTCAAAAGAAGATAGTCTCGCATGTGTCCTAGTCATATGAGGAAATAATATCATGTGTTAACAAGTTATGTAAATAATTCTATGATTCATATGGATTTAATTGGACGACAAAGAAGAATAGAATTGTATTGAAAATTACAGATAAATGGAAGAAGGGCAAGATTGATTTTCCCACATGTGATAACTATGGAAAGAATCACCCAGGTAAATTCTTTAAGGGAATGGGTGTTTGTTATACGTGTGGAGAAAAAGGACATGAAGTTCATGAATTAAAGGGTAATAAAATGTTTTCTAATGTACAATGCTTTAGCTCCAAAAGATATGGGACACTATGTGAATAATTTTCCCATGATTCAAAGGAATATACCCCAAATGATAATTCAAGATAATGATAAAGTTATGATGCAACCATAGATAAATTATAATGGTTTATATTCATAATCAATAATCTTTTAATTCAAATATTTTTTCAATGGAAGTGGCGTGATTCTGCCCTTGGGAGGAAGGAATGAAAACCCTTACTCTGCCCAACATGGGTTCCAAGATGAGTGAACTTTCACAAAAGTGGTCACGGTTAGAATTCCTTGTGCAGACTCAAAGACCTCAAAAAACCTTGCTCTAAAAACATATAGACACAGAGGTATATTAGAAATTTCTTTCTACAATGATGAGGTACTGGATCTTTCTTTGGATCTACAATTTGTTCTTGCAGGCCATGTTTTCAAAAATCGCCCTTCCCTGTTTTTCTTGTGCAAAACTCTTGAGAACATTGGCTTTAGAAACTTTCATATCGGGCTTCTAAATTCTATACATTTTGTTTTTTGCTTCTCCTCGGATTATGATCATTGTAGATTTTGGATTAGAGGCTCTTGGTCCTTTGGGAGGTCTTCTATGAAGTTCTATAAGTGGTCTCTCGATTTTTAAGTTGGGTCTAAGCCCCCTATTCTTCCAATATAGATCGGATTCCCAGGGTTACCTCTGCATTTTTTCAAGCAGAGAGAACTTTCGACAATTGCTTGTCTTTTTGGAATGCTTTTTAGATTAGAAACTAGTACCTGAAATCTATCTGAACCCTCAGTATCAAGGATTTTCACTAAGGTTGACATCTCGCAGGATCTTTCATCTCGATTCTAGCTTCAAAATTGTGAGAAAGGATTCATTCAAGAATTAGTATTTGAAAATGTTCCTCCCTACTGTATGTGATACTATAAAATTAGTCATTCGATGGAGGAATGTGAGTCTCAATGATTGGAATCCCCTTCAACCGTGTTGAAAATCACTTTTTGTGGAAAAATCTAGTTCAAAAAGGATCTCAGATGCTCTTAAATAAAGGCATGTCGATGACACCTTGACAAAAACCATGGATTTCCCCAAGACATCTAATGAGATTTCAGCCCCCATGGACAATTTTCTTCCTAGGAGCGATCATGATAAAACTCCTACAGAATTGGCACAGTATGTTACCAAAGAGACTTCACCCACATGTGTGGTTTCTAGTATTCCTCACAGTCCCTCCCATCCTCTTGATGTAGAGTCGAATGTGCAAATAATTGTTGACGCTCGTGACGATGACGATAATGAGGGATTCAATGCTTTTGATAGTAACGATTCGCCAAATGAATAAGAAGATAAATCTACTCACATTGAGGCTGATTATCTATGATCCATGGCTAGGAAATGTAAAAAGCCAATAGTGGATACATATGGGTTCATTACCCCCAATCCCAAGAAAACAAGGAAACTTAGGGATTATTCCCAAGACTAAAGGACTGTAGTTACTCAATCCATGGATGTTTCAAGAAGGGAACTTTCTATTGATCCTTCTAGAAGGGAAAAAAATGAATCCAATGAAGGTAAACCTTGTAGTAAAATGACTTTTTATGTGATTTCATCCCTGGACATATCTCAACATGTTGAGGTCCCACAATAGCATTTCGGGGTAGAAAAGCAGGTGGTACCTTGTTTTAATGACCCTGAATCATCATAAAAGCTCTGAGATGAAATCTAATATAACTATTTTTAAAAAGGGGATATATCAAAGAACACCTACCTTGTTGTTAAGCAAGATATATTCAATGAATGATTGGAAATAAAGTTTCAAAAAACTCCTTAACCCATCTTTGAAATTTATTTTCCAGCCTCATCTTTGCAGTCTATGATATTCGTTGATTGCTAAAGATGATTTTGTTCTCACTGATTCAAGTTTTCTATGTATGCTTTAATGATTGGACTATCATGATCAGTTGATGGATTTTGATTCTACTTTAGTGTTTGGATTCAAGTATATTTTTTAAATTCATTGGGCTGCTAAAATTCTGCCTACACATTGGGTTTCATAATCTGTTTTTCTGATCTCTAGAGTTTTCTGATGTCCTATTCCATTTTGATTCTACTTTAGTGTTTGGATTCAAGTATATTTTTTAAATTCATTGGGCTGCTAAAATTCTGCCTACACATTGGGTTTCATAATCTGTTTTTCTGATCTCTAGAGTTTTCTGATGTCCTATTCCATTTGTACTCTCTATGTCTTTTTGATGGCTTTGTAAAGGATGCTAGGGAAGCACCATGTCTGCATTCTAGCCCTGTTCAAGTGGAAAATCCTCCCTTATATAAAGTAAATGTTCTTATTTTGTGAGACGATAAAAAATTAACCATATTTCATCATTCTTTCTATGTGTCCTCAATAGTTCAGTGTGAAAATCATTTATAATGTCATCCCACATCAAAATAGGAATATGTAGAGGTTACATCATTACTCTAGGATATTGACTCTTTGCCTTAATTTTTTGAAAAACGTTACACCTTGACATGTAGTTTTCAATTTCACATTTCATATTATCCCACCAAAAATGTTCTTTTAGATCTATATACATCTTAGTGCTACTAGGGTGTATAGAAAAATATGAGGTACGAGAACCATATGATAGTTCTCTTTTTATCTCAGGTATTGATTGAATGCATAACCTCTTCAGAAATATGGCATGGTGAATAAATGAATTACACACAACATTAATAAGATGAGAATGAAACTGCATCCATAGAGTTTGTCATAGTGAAAAAAACATGGATATTAATAACTATAAACAAATAAAGATAATTCTAATTAATTGTATTTCATGTATCTGGAACATGATACCACTATAATGTCGAAATATTGAAGTCTTTGGGTAGAAACCCGTCGATGTTTTGGAATCTATCGTGAAGGGTTTGCCCCAAACTGATTTTCCTCATGAGACCGGGAGATGCATCGAGGGGCTATAGAGGGCCCAAAAAATTGATGAAATCCGAGAGAAAAATTTATGTATAGATTTAATACATGTAAAATTAGTCTTCTCATATTCTTATATATTAGAGGATACAGATTCATCAATATTTCCATAGTTAAAAAAAACTGTCAAAATAAACATTGTATGTAAAAGGGCATACAACTTAAGACAATACTCATATCCATGAAACTAGAATATGGATATATAATATATATACAATTTTAAATGAAAAATTATATCATATGGGCATTGGATACACCGAACAAGGAATATTTGGTGAACAATACAATGTAAATGACAATGAAATGGAAATTGAGTTGAAGTCCCTTACCACATTGTAATCAATCGAGTGATATGACTAAAAATTAAAAAACACAACTTTTATCAAAGAATAACATGAATATAAATATAATCATGAGATGTTGCATAGAATTGTAGTACATATACAACACATGCATGAGGTATGTGGCGATCAATGGAAATCTCACAGAAATAAGAGTGAGATGAGAAGCCCATTAAAAAGTATATATCATTAGATTGAGGAAAAATTAATAAAAAAATTATGTTTAACAAAAATAATCCCCAAAAATAAAATAGTATATATAGCATAAAAAATCATAGGTCATTCACACAGATTCTGTGAAAGACAAAACCACTGACAGTAATGTTTAACTTGATGAATGGAAATTGAGTTAAGATATCTCTTACAAATATTTCCCGATGGTAACATGTGTTCTTGTGAGGGATTAATGAGAGGTAAAGGTGTATCTAAAATTTTATATTTCATAATGTATGTATGGGTGAGGTGAAAAAACATAACTATCATTAGGATTTAAAAATAAAAGGACACAACATAGGGGCAATTCTTGAAAAATCTGAGAGAGAGGATCCCTTACCTTATGATTGAAGGTGTTCTTGATTGATCTTAATGACCTGAATAATCAAATTTATCTTTATTAAATCATCATTCCAGAACCATGTTAACAATTAATTTATATATAATAACATTATTCGGTTTATTCATTCCCTTTTTTATGGGATTAAGAGATTCAAATTTATTGGTTTGAAAGAATTTTCATCCTTGGTTTTCATAACTGGTTTACTCATATTCGTGAATTCAAGTTCATGTGAAATGTGGTTAAACATCCATAATTTTTAATATATATATATTTCTAAAATTATAAATGATATTATAATGATTTAGGATTATATACCTCGAGGATGAATCATTAGTTAAAATTTATTGATAAACGCTTGGATTAACATTGACATTTTATGCATTATGAAGTTGTGTTGTATTATTATTTTGTATTATGAGTGTGTGATGATTAAATAAAATTTAATAAGGAAAAATACATATATTATGATTTGGTTCAAAAATTAAAAATATTTGGACTCCTCATGTGATAATAATATTTTAATGATCACAAATCACATACAGTCTATAAAGCTTGTTAATCTTGATTAATCTGTCTAAATAATGTATATAGTTGGTTAGTTTATTTATGCTTATTAAACCTATCCAAGACCCTATGTTCTATGTATGATTATTGTAAAATATTTTTTATAATTGATTTATGTGAAAAAAATATTATGTATAATTCATTCTATGAATATCACTGTTTAAGTATGGATACAGATATTTGGATATGTCTGCAAAACTGTGAGTCTGCCACCGATTATGTTTTTTGGAAAAGGACCTAGACACCGTGAACAGACACCGTGACCAGACACCATGACCAAACACCATGACCAGAAACTGTGACCCAGACATGGGGACCAGACACCATGACCAGACACTGTGACCCAGACACCATGACCAGACACCGTGTCCGAGACACTCTGACCATACATCGGGATGATACATCATGACCAGACACCATGACCTGGAGAATGTGACCCAAAAAATATGACTATACACCGCATCTATGCTACCATTTTATCGTCTATATACAACTATATAATTATAAACGTCTCAATGCTCAAAGTCTTATAAGGAGACATTATTTCGTGGATATAGTGTTTCCAAGTGACATTGTTCTCAAAAAGAATGTGACACCATTCTTTAAACTATATTACCATATTTCAATTTAATTTATAAAGGTCATATTTGACTCTTTTAAAAGGACAGAAATAATTAATATTTATTTTTATACATTTCAACTAACAGTACTAGGTACAGGGTACGATGTGCATATTAAATTCTTCCTATAGGCTCCCACACATGTAATCCACAAATAAAAAGAGAAGTGTGTCCCAGAAACAAGAAGGTGTGCAATATAAGACACATGAGAATTATTGATAAATGAACCCAGACATGAAACTCAATACATCTGAAGAAAAGACGAAGAATTATTGAAATAAAAAAGGTGGGAATCCATAGATTAGATTCAAGCACATATTCTTACTACCAACTCCTTGAAGAACTCAATCTAGATATAACTAGAAACCAAAGCACCTGACTTGGGATACTTCGTTTATCAAAATAGGATTTTATTCCTGCATCTGTTTTATTCTAGAAGTCCAAAGTTGCATAGAATAACACTCACATAACATTTAGCATTATCTCATTATTTTTTTTCTGTTTTGTATTGTTTCTGTCATTCGAGCAATGTGTGTGTGTATATATAAAAACACACATTCTATTCTACATTAAACTAGAGGATAAAAGATATCCTTTATATCACATGTTTCTAAACATGTTTATTTAAATAGATAAGTGTAGAAGAGGTCCCTATGTGACCTTGTAGTTCATACATATGAAGAATTGTGGAAGAGGTCATGTGACATGGATAGTCCTGTGTAGTGAAATTTACCCTTATCTAGGGTGAGGATCATGTTTATTAATATAAACAGTTTTCTGCCAGGTGATCACCAGGTTGAGTGTATTAGGCCTCGTCATGAGACTGAACCACTTGTTTTATATCCACTGTGATGTTTAATTTATTTTTCAATGTTTTGCTATATAATTCCAAATTCTCTAAATCTACATTGATAGTTAATATCAAGCAGATTTTATAATAGTTTTTCCTTATTATAATAGCATTACAAGTAATGTTAATAACTAATATTAATATTATTGAGAATAAATCAATATTATAATAAGTTATTTAAATAGTCAGACTTTTATAACCGTACTAATTTGATTAATTTGGATTTATTTAATTTTTATTAGGGACATTTGAAGAATAATTTTCAAACAAGAGTTTTTATAGATACTCAATTCACCCCCCTCTTATGTTCTCTATTTCAATGAACATTTTGTATCAAAGGATTTTTGATATTCCTTTTAACCCTTTGTTTTTAGCCTATTCAGCTGTGATTTTATTTGTACATTAAAGATCTATAAATTTCTGTTAATTATAAATTTTTAGATCATTAAAGGTAATTTTTTTTATAGATAATAGATAGGACTGTTCTGTAATAAACAGACCACCTTTCATTAATAGAACCAATTATTCTCAATGGAAAATCAAAATGAAAATGCATTTAAAAAGTATGGGTTTTCAAAAATGGTCTTAAATTATAGATGAGTATAAGATTATTGCAACTAATAGAATCACATGGGATGAATCCAATAATACATCCACCAATAACAATTTAAAATAAATGAATTCATTATATTTCTCATTAGAAGATAAAGATTATAATAAAATTTCTGTACGAAAAATTGCCCATGAAATTTGGGATACTTTGTCTGTTTTACATGAAAAAACTTCTTGTGTGAAAGAAATGAGACTTAATAATTATACTATTAAATATGATAACATAAAAATTAAACCTGATGATCCTATTTATGAAATTTATATTAGGTTCAACCAAATTTTTAACACAATTATTTCTCTTGGAGGAAAATTTACTTCCAATGAAAAAATTATGCGGATTCCTAGATGCCTACCCAATAGATGGATATGAACATCTGCCCTTATTAATGAGTCATCTGACATCGTCATGTTACCTACAATAGAACTCATTGGGAAAATAATGATTTAGGAAGTGGATATGAATGTTTACAACGAAGAGGAGGATGAACCCAAAAGAAAATCTGTTTCATTTAAGACCACCACCTCTAAACACCAAGAGAAAAAGAAATAAGAATTCTCTATATACTGTTTCAATAGGTAAAAAACATCACCTAACATTTTTTAGGAGATGTATCAATTATCCATAAGGTTTAAGAGATTTGTCAAGAATAATTTTTTTTAGAAAGCCTAACTTCAAGGGAATATATGATCAAAAATAAAGCCGGAGGAATGACTTGAAATGAAGTGAGAAGTATGATGAGATAATATTTTATGAGTATAAGAGAAAGGATCATATAATGTCTGAATATCCCAAGCTCATGTACAAAAATAAATATGAGGAAAAAGATATAACAGATAAAAAGAAAATGAATGGAATGTGGGGTGCTTCCGAGGATAGTTCAAGTTACTCAGAATCATCTCATGATGAATAGGTTGACAAATCCAATATGTGTTTTATAAAAAACACATATGAGGTAACACAAGAATCTCCTATAAAAAATTACTATTATTATATAAATGAAAGTGACTCTAAAAATATGTTTAATGCCGAAATGTTTGAGTACTGTAATATACATGAAGATACATGTAATGTATTAAATATAAATACAAATCATTAAAGAAAAAACATTCTCTTACCACAACTGTTAAATCTAAAATTACATTATAAGGGGAGAAAAATTTTCAATTACTCAAAGAAAAAACTGTACTAAATCTATATTATTGTATATAGAAAATGTTCTTGAATTGTTACTAATGGTAAATATACTTTGGTATAAATTATAGGTTAATATATTTTTTTTAAACGTACTGCTCGAATTGGATATCAACCTGGTAAAAGAAATTTTGGAAGAACCAATTTTGTTTCTATGTTTAGGATATACAACTTTACTACTAGTTCTAGAAAACATTCAGCCAGTTCATGTTATGGTTCACTCTATACTTCATCAAACTTTTCTAGACGAAATAGAATTTATTTTTCATGAACATTACATAATGCATATAGGAAACCTATGAGGATGATGTGGGTTCGAAAATCACTAGTCACTAATAATACTGGACCCAAAAAAATATGGGTACCAAAGTCGTTTTTTATTTTACTATTTTGTAAAAAATCGGCTTACAGAACTCCTATAAAATCATCTAGTACATTTATAGTGGGTTTTCAAGATACTTGACAATATATTATTCATGCTTCATTAATATAATAAAAATATATGGTGGACATTCCACCTTTTTTGACAATGCCAAAGGAAAAATAATTTCCCTGTTCCAAATCGGTAGCTCTAACTCTGTTTAAATTTACAAAGTACTTTTTTCTTGATAGATTAAAATATATTATACTTGGTATTTCACAACTATGTGATTATCGATTTCCTATAAAATTTAAAAATTATTCTTCAAATGTTTTCATTTATAAAAATTAATTAGTGATTTCTACATTAAACAATGAAAATGTATACTCTGTTAACATAGATTCTTTGGTTTCTAAAAATGCTTCCTATTTAAATGTATTTCACAAAGAGTCTTGTATTTTTTCTAGGATAATAGGAAACTATAATATTCACTCTCTTAGATAGTTAACGAGAATTATTTTTGTCAAATACATACCAAAACATGAGTTTCCAAATGACTAAGTGTGTAATCCTTGTCAAAAGGGAAAACAACAAAAAATTTCCTTCAAACCAATGAAATAAGTGTCAATTTCTCAACCACTCAAACCGGTTCACATGGATTTGATTAGAGAATCTAGATTTTCTAATTTAAATGGGAATCACTATGTTTATGTTCTAATATATTAAATTTCTAAATATAATTTGACTTTCTTTTTGGTTCACAAAAGTGAAGCCTACTCTCATTTTATATAATATGCTGAAACTGTAAAAAACCATAGTGGACATAGAATTAAATCCATAAGAAGTGTTCATGGTCCTGAGTTCGAAAAAAAAGTGTTTGAATCCTTTTTATCTCAAAATGGATATAGTCATAATTTCTCTGCCGCAAGAACACCTCAACAGAATGGGGTTTTAGAAAGAAGAAATAGAACTGTCCAAGAGATTGATAGAACCATGCTTAGTGAAGATGACATACCTATTTATTTTTGGGCTGAAGCTGTAAATAATGAATTCTCTATTATTAATAGATTATTTATTAGACCCATTCTTAAAAGAACTCTATATGAGTTATAAAACAATATAAAACCCAATGTATACTATTTCAATGTTTTTTATTGAAAAGTCTATATCTGTAATATTAAGTAAATTCATCACAATTTTTCATTCAAGATTGATGATGGAATCATTTTAGGTTATTCAATATCTAGTAAATACTATAGAGTATTTATCAAAATAACTATACGTGTGGAATAATATGTTTTTGTAAAATTTTATTCAAATAGATCCACATGAGCCTAAGACCACTCTAGAGAACCTGGAGGACGATGTATCAAATATGGACATTAATTAAAAATCATCTAACAATCATATAAAGGATTCTATGAAAACATCTAGTTCTATAAATTCTTCATATTCAAGTCACTATGAACTCAGACATGTTGATGTACCAAAAATCACTAGTCCATTTTTTTCTAGAGAAGTTAAAATTCTTAAGAACCATCCATTAGATATAGTTCTAATAGATTTAGATAATATAATTCAACTAGTGATTCTATTAGAAGTCAGTTTTAACATGTAGTCTTCTTATAACATCATGAACCTAAAAAAATTAATGATGATATCAATGATGAATTTTGGGTGATGTCTATGCAAGAAGAACATAATCAGTTTGAAAGGAATAATTTTTGGAAACTTTATGACAAACCCACATGCACATTCACTATAGTAACTAAGTGGGTGTTATGAAATAAATTAGAAAATGATGGAAAAATTGTTAGAAACAAGGATATATTGGTTTCATAAGGTTATAGTCAATAAGAAGGAATTGACAATGAAGAAACCATTTCACCAATAGCTATAATTGAAACCATCATAATTCTGCTTTCTTATACTGCACAGCTGAATTTAAAACTATATAAAATTGATGTTAAGAGTGAATTATTAAATAATTATATAGCTGAGTATGTCTTTTTTGAACAACAACCAGGTTTTACAAATCCTCATTTTTCAAATCATGTTTTTAAATTATCAAATATTTTATATGGTGTCAAACAATATCCAAGATCTTGGTATTATAGATTATGAAATTTTCTTCTTTCCAAATGTTTTATAAACGGAATAACTGATCCTACATATTTTATTGAACAAATTTCCAATTATGATTTAGTATTTCAAAGTAATGTAGATGACATTATCATTAGATCTTCAAGAAATTCAATATTTATCAAATTTTTTAAAATGATGAAAAACGAAGTAGAAATGAGTTTGATGGGTGAACTAGAATTATTTCATCGATTTCCAATATTATAAAAAATTATTGGTATTATTTTAAATCAAGAATATATACTAGATATATTCTAAAACGTTTTTTCTTGGATGGAACAAAAATTAGTGACACTGAAATGAGTACTACTTGTAAGATGGATCTTGATGGAGATGGACAATCTGTTGATCAAACCACATATAGGGGAATGATTGGAAGCTTACATTACTTATATTCTAGCCAACCTGACATTAGTTTTGGCTTATGTATGTGTGATAATTTCCAAACAATCCCAAGGGAATCTGATTTAAATGTTGTAAAGATATTTTTAAAATACCTCAAACATTCACCCAATAAATGATTTTACAATCCCAAAGGACATCATTTGAGTTAGTTAGTTTTTCAATTTCTAACTTCAGTGGTTTTAGGATAGATAAAAAAGAACCATTGAAGCATTCAACTTTTTAGGAATGTCAATACTATCATGCTGTATTATGATACCAAACTCTGTTTCATTATCTACTACTGCAGATGTGTACATAGAAGCCGGTAGTTGTTGTGAAGAAATTTTGTTGATGAAAAATGGATTACAAGATTATGGATATCAATTTAGGAATATACCTATAAATTGTGAAAAAAAATTGTTATTAAAATCTCAAAAAACAATGTATCACACTCTAGGACAAAACATATTGATGTGAGATGTCACATTTTTAGAGATCAATATAAACAAGGTGATATCACATTGGAATTCATTGGAACTGAATATCATCTTGCTGATATATTCACAAAACCATTAAATTCTAAAAGAATATATTATATAATATATGAATTGGGAATAATTTATCCTATGTAGTAAGTGTACTATTTCACAACTTACTGTCTCACAGTTTATGGTTTAACAAGTCATTGTCTTAGGATTATTGTCCAACGTTAAAAGTTCTATAATTCTTACTGTCTTAAAAGTTACTTTCTCAAACAGTACAGTCCTACAGATTATAAATAACAGAGTAAACAACATACCATGAAATCTAGTTACAGTCTTACCCTGAAATCTAGTTACGGTCTCACAAAGAAAGCTTGTTACTGTCTCACCTTGAAATCTAGTTTTGGTCTCACCATAATTGTCTGTTACAATCTCACCGTAAAGATACATTTTCATTTTATTTACATATTATAAACCATATCCTTGTAATTAATTAATTTATTCTTTTAAATTCTTGTGCTTTTTATTTTGCAATGCCTAACATCCCTAAATGATAAAAATGACAGAAGATTCCCTTCTCCACCTGAGCTCTCTTCACTCAGACTGAAACCCCAACTTAAACCTTTCTCTCTCTCTCTCTCAAAACTTCGTTGAATGACCAAAATTAAGCATCAATCTTCATAAACTCTTGAGAATCATAGATAATAGAAGGTGTTGGAAATAGCTAGGATGTTAGCACTTAAAGTTCCATTGTATTTGAAACTAGTTAACTGAATAGTGCGACACGAAAAGTAAATTTTCCCTAAGTTGATTATTTCTAGTAATTCATTGTTATTGAAAGTACTAAAATAGAATGGATGGATATATTGGTTAAAAAAGTAGGATAGGCCAATTTACCCAATGCATGTTTCATAGTTTTATCAGTTCTTTCAAATCTATTTTGATACAGAAGATGGTTTTGTTCTGAGAAGCAGGATCAATGGGAAAAGAAGTAACTTTTCTTCGAGGTTATGGGCTTCATGCCTTAGGATACATCATGAGGGTATTTTTGAGTACTACCAGAGTGGTACTACACCTCCATGTGATATCTTTGTTTTGGATGAATCCATGGGAATTTTAATAGGGAATAAAACAAAGACCAGAGCTATAGATGCAGAGGTAGATAGTGAAACCAGACTTTTGTTTATGTTTGTCGACAATATAATTATCCTTAGAAAAGATTATTTTTCTACACTCAATTTTTATGATATATCTTTGATACATATTATGATTAATGGGTACAATTTTAATCTCTAAAAGTATGTTATACTTCATATGTGTGAGTTGATAAAGAAAACATCCAAGTAAAATTCCATGTTCTACACAAGATTAATCATTTATATGATTTATGAAAAATGGTTTTTTGGACCTGATGAATAAGTCATTAAAGACTATGATTTTGTTTTCAAAAGTTACTGTCAAGAGAATGAAAATCCGTTGGAATCCATGGTGAAAAGAATGGGTGGATGATAATGAGAGGTTCTATGAAAAGTATAACCCGGTTGTGCACTCTTCAAGACCTAAGGAAATTTCTGATCATAGTTTAGAGAAAGATGATATTGATGTCTATTTTGAGGAGGAGGAAGAAGAAGAGCTTGTCACACCTACATGGAAAATTATCCGGGATGAGAAAGACAATGAACCTGCTACACAAGTCATAATTGAGAAGAATGTACATATCCCTAAATAGATTGTTGATTTGAAAGAAGAACCTACATCTAAAGAAGAATCTGTTGTTGTTGAAAGGGAAGAGACTATTCTAGAAGAACATTTAGAAGAAGCTCTATCTCTTGAGATTCAATCTGCTTTCAAGGAACACCTAGATGAATAATTTGTTCCTGAGTTTATCCCATATTCGTAATATAGAATGGATCAATCCTTTAAAGTATCTCGAAAATAAATGGGTGGAGATATTAGTGATGAAATATTTGAAAAAGATCAAGGATCTAAATCTATTAATCCTAAGAAATATGTATCTGTTGAGGGGGAGTAACACCCGAATATAGAAAGTGTTGAAGTCCAAAATCCAGTTTATCCATGCTCTGTGGATACATGGTATAAATTCTTTAGCTATTTCGATGTTAATGATTACGAGGAATCCTTAGTTAAAAGAATAGATCTATCTATTATGTTTTAATTAATACCAGAATCTGATCATGATGTTATAGGTGAAAAGGAACCTTATCCTATCTCGTCTCCTATCAATGAACCTTCACAAGAACCTTCCCCCTTGGTGATTCATGATGATTTGAAAGAATTTAATGCTACCCTATTGCATGGGGTTGAAAATCTCATGAATAATCAACCTACCCCTATAACCATCTTGAGTGAAAGAGATGTTTCCCTATTGTAAGAGATGATTTTTTGGAAGATTCAGAAAAAAAATACTTCATGAAATTCAATAAGTCTGAGATGAGAACAAAAAGCTCAGTGATGAAGTAAAGTCTCCCAGTAGTATGGTTGAAGATATTCAGAGAGTGATGAACTCAAGACCAGAACATGTTTCTTGTCCTGTTGAGGATGTTGGTAGTCAGTTTCCACTGGAAGTAGCCTCCCTGATTCAAAATAACCTAAATTCCTTGGATGAAAAGTCAGATGTATGAAATAAGAAAATAAATCAAGAGATCTGTATGCATGTTTTGGATATTAAAAAGATGATTTTTGAGTAAAAGGGATGTCTACATAATTTTATGAATCAATTTAAGTCTATTAATTCATCTGTTATAGTTTCTAGTTCCTCTAGATAGTAATCACGACCTTCCTTGGACAATGATCTGCTCAGAACAATTGTAAAAGATTAACTTCAATAACTACTTAGTGGCTTTGACAAAGTGTCTCTATCTATGGTTATCAAGAAAAATGACACAGTTATTGATTTGGTTAGAATTCATTCCATGATTTCCAATGATTCTCAATATGAAATTACTAATACGGTGGATTGCAATTTCAATAGGATTCTATCTAATAATGATATGACAGAGAATTTCAAGTGCCCTGTACAGAATATGAAAATACCTCATATCACTGTTGATTTTAAAACTCTAGTAAAAAAGATCAATGATTTCGAACATTTTTTGGACATGTTCATGGAGAATAAAGATAACATTGAGAAAGCGATTCTGTATGGTGTAAAGATTATTGCTGACATCATAAAGCCTTTCAGTCCTTATCTCCATGTGTAGAGCACTTATATTGTGGGTCTTGTAACTGATCCCTTAAGACCTGGTTTACCAACCTTCTCATCCTCTTCTCATAACTCAACTTCTATGTATGTCTCTCAGGCTCTTAGTCGGATCTGACCAGTAACCCTTGACCAACAATTGCCTTGGTATTCCACCAAACCTCCCTTGGACCCTCTTGTTTATAATGTACTCCCTTTTCCTTCTCTGTCTGTTGGTTCACTTCCTTATACCACTTCTACATCTTCTCCTGTGTCTCCTAGTGATGTGGCTACCAAGGGAAAATAGAAGACAACCAGTGCTGAAAAATAGTGAATGTTGTCTTATTATAGGGATGATTATTGTATTTTTGTTCCATACATATTGTAATGAAACCTCTTTCTCAGTCTAATGAACTGTTAACTTTTCATGTCTCTTCTCTTATTTAATTTTTGTATTATTTTTTATAATCCCAAAAGGAAGAGATACATGCAATCTAACTACAAACAAAGGTCACTCACATGATTTGTGATCATAAATAAGGGGGTATTGTTGGACTCCTAATGTGTTGACAGTGTTTTAATGATAAAAAATCCTATAAATTATATAATGTTTTTAATCATGATTAATCTTTCTCAAATCATTTGTAAATTTGTTTTTTTATTTTGGCTTTAAATAAACCTATCCAACATCTTAAATTATATGTTTGATTATTGTAAAAAAAAATTATAATGGATTCCCTTGATAAATTATTATGTCTTATCAATTCTATGAATATCACTATTTATTTCTGTATATATATATTTAGATTAGTCTGAGAAACCATGAGTATGCCACCAGTTATGTTTTTCTGCAAAGGACCCAGACACCATGACAAGAAATAGTTACCAGACACCATAACCAGACACTTTGACTAGACACTGTGACCCATATACCATGACCAATTTCCATGACAAGACAGTATGACCCATACATCATGACCAGACACCATGATCTAGATGCTGTGACCAGACACCGTAACAAGACACTGTGACCAGACACTGTGATGAGGACACCGTGACCCAAACACCGTGAATAGACACCACATGTGTGATACCGGTTCTTTATCCATATAAAAATATTCCATCATAACTAACTCACCACTCAAAGGAATTGAATGAGACACCATTTCAAGAAGAAACATTTTACAACTGACACCGTTTCCATAAAGGCTTTGATTCTGTTCTTTAATATGTGCATTCATTTTCAAATTTAATTTCTAACAGTCATATTTATATCTTTTAAATGCATAGAAATAATCAATATTTCTTTGTATAATAGTCACATGAAATTACGATGTATGAGGTATAGAATACGTGCATCATGTCAGCTCAAACTCATGCACTCTAATAATAAAAAGCAATGTGTTTCCCAAAATCAAGAAGGAACACAATAATAAAGAATCATGATCATTCTTGAGAAAAGAACTGATACATGATGATCAACACATCTTAAGAAGACACGAAGCATTCATGAATCCAAAAAGCAAGGACTCCATAGATCATAATCAAGAACATCTTCACAATATAAACTCCACGATGAACTCGAACCAGATCTAACTGGAAACTGAAGCACCGGACATGTGATATTCTATTTGATGCAAGAGGACTCTATTCTAACACCTGCTTCATCCTAGAAGTCCAGAGCTACATAGAATAACACTCAAAGCACTTCTAACCTTATCACATCATTTTTTTGTCTATTTTGTATTGTTTCTAGCTTTCAAGATGTGTGTGTGTATGTATATAAACACACACTATCTCATGCATTAAACTAGAGGATACAAGACATCCTTCCTATCAAAACTTCTTGCACTTGTTTATTCCCACGTATAAGTGTGTTAGAGGTCCCTTTTTGACCTTGTAGTTCATACCCACTAAGAACTAGTGAAGAGTTCATTTGACATCGATAGTCCTATGTACTATTTTTTACCCCGATCCAGGGTGTGGATCATATTTATTACTATAAACTGGTTGGAGGCAAGTGATCACCAGGTGGAGTGGATTAGGTCTCATCTTAAGACTAAACCAACTGTTTCATATTTTCTATGTTGATTAATTTAGTTTTCTTTTCTTTAATGTATAATTCAAGAATTCACTAAATTCACTTTGATAGTTAATCAAAGAAATAAGTTATAATTTTTTTCCCTTATTATAAAACTATAAGAAGTAATGTCAATAACTAATATTATGATTGTTGATAATAAATCAATAATCTAATAAAATTTAAACAGTCAAAATTTCATAACCGTATTACATTGATTAACTGGGATGTATTTATTTTTAATTGGGATCCTTTTAAGAATACTTTTCAAACATAAATTTTTATAGATACTCATTTAACCCCCTATTTAGTACTCTACTCCAACCTACAAAATGATTTCATGACTAGTATAACGACCCACACTTTACATACATTGTTAATACTTCAAAATTGAAGCACACTTATTACAACATATGACAAAACCACAAAGGACCGTATAGGTATAGTGTCTTTAGAAACTGGGAAACATAAACAACTGGTTCATAAATCTTCTACAGTGTCTCCCATTTATTACATCATATCTAGGGTCCCTTTTAGAATATTCTACTTAATATCCATCTTCCTGACCTGGGGAAAAGAAAACATAAAAGGGTGAGCTCAAATGCTCAGCAAGGGCAAATAAAGGAAATAAAAATCATATCATATCTTTATCAAAACCTGCAAAAGAGATCATAATATCTTAACATGGAATAAATCATAGAAGTGAAAATGAGATCCCCATAATCATAACATAAAACTTGAAACTTTGTGGCATGCACACATAATCATGGAAAATCATTTCTTGTTAGTCATGACTCATTGCCAAGACTATCTTAGTGGACAAAATCCCTTTCTGAACCGAGTTCACTCCTTGTTTCAGTCCTGTATCACTGAACCGAAATAACCTTCCGTTCCATCCATGTCTATCTCATGAGATATAAAATCATTACCCAATGCATTGGAGGGAGATATAGGTCCCACCCATCTTATAATGAATCCTTTCTTATGTGTGCCACATAATCATAAAACATACATCATCGCATAACACATGTAACAAAAATGGGATTCTTGAAACATCATGACATCATAAATCAATTCATATAAGATAAAGGAATTCATAAACATAATTCCATCACAACATAGTAAAATCAATGTAAAAATATGGATAGAAACAGAACCCTTTATTATCTTAGATGGAAAATAATTTTGATAAAACACTTGAATTGAATTCTTGAGGAAAATATCCTTTCTTCTTAAAAACATTTTTCCTTTCATAACATGTCATACAACTTTAAAATAAAAGAAGTTGATTAAAAATAAACTTGAAAACTTGTAAAGGAAGCTTCTTTGAAGTAATGTTTTAAAAATCCATTCATGCCGTATAAGTTAAAAAAACATTCTTTGTACTTTTGTCGGAAAAGACAAAAAGTACCTCGTACGGAAAAACGACAAAAGATTCCTTTCATATTCTTTACTAAAAACTCACCTAAGGGTAAAATTGGATTTAAAATATTTCAAGTGGATGGAAACAATATTACATATTGAGGGAAAATGGATGTGGATGATAAAATACACCCCAGTAAATATTTACGAATAAACAATCTCGGATAAAAATGAGATTGTGATATTTCCCTTACCTTAGGTCCAATTTTCTTTGTTCGTGTCCGAAACTCCTGTATAATGGTTTAAATAATGTTATTGACTTATTCCAGAATCATACATATTGATATGAGATCATATATGGTCATATTATTAACTTCTTGTTAGTAATATTTCATTGTTACTTGTTACTCGGGTCTTTATAACTTTTTGTTCTTATGCGTGTTTTGTTGAATAAATTCTTATTCTTATGTTTAGGTTATAGATAATTCATTTCCAGAATGGTATTAGTGTAGTATATACCATATTCATTCATTCAATTCATTTATATAATCATTATGAAATGAAGATCATGTAGAACGAATCGCATCACATCGTGGAGACGGTATTCCGTACGTACGCATGAGTGGTGATATCATTCCTATGATCGTGGAATTGTATTGGATTATATATATATTATTTCAGATTCAATATTACTTCATAATAATCATATTTAGTTACTCATTACACCATTATAACCATCCTTGTAAGGTGATGGTGGAAAATAGATTACACCACGGCGTGGAGACAGTATTCCGTACGTACGCATGCGTGGTGATTTCATTTTTCCGTAGGATGGATATAAGGTGAAATAGGGTTGTTTCATATTTATAATGACATTTCAGTATGTAAGTAATACTGATGTTATTACTTTATCATGAAACAACTAAAGAAGAAAAAGTTGAAGAAGAAAGAAATTGAAAAGATCGGTAATGGATATTACCTCTTCTTTGGAACGCCTCTTTGAATCCTCCACTTAAGGAACTAAGATTGGTCTTTGGAGAAGACCAGGACCTCTAGGATTATTCTAGGGAAGTGGAGAGGAGAAAATGGCAGGGGTTGGCCGAGCTTGAGTGCTCAAATTGGTGTGAGGAGGAGGGGGAGGAGGTGCCCTTTTATAAGGGAGGAGAGGGGCACCTTAGGAATATCTCAAAATATTATTTTATATTAAAGTCAAAATAGGTTTATAATGGTTCCAAAGGGTCTTATTTCGAAGCTAAAGTGGGGATGGGTCGAAATCCTATCAACCAATAGGATTTAGACAAGTTTAGGGTATTATTTTAACCTTATCAATTAGATTTAACTCTAAGTTAATTAATTTAACTTTTACCGTGTCTTTTGTTTTCTTTCACTATATGGTTAATAAACTTACTATAACATGCCAAACGAACCCCAAATTGTTTATTATTAATATATATATCCTTATCTAAGTCATTTGGCCGAACCTTAGATTTTTAGGAATAAAATAACAATTAATAATATAATATTTGATTTAAAAACTATTTTGTGTCAATTTTGACACTATTTGATATATGATTTTTGTGAAAGTCATAACAGAATTATATGTTCGAACCAAGTTGATTAAATAAACACTAATATATCATAGTAACCTAGAAAATTAGTGTAATTCATAAAAAGTCTCAAATTACATTTATTTTGGTATTTATATTATCAATTTTTTCAATATTTCATTAATAAGATAATTACTGCATCATCTTTGTGTCATAAATAAAATAAATTATTTGATGTCTAAAAATTACAAATAAAATACCATCATGTAGGAAATCTTTTTAGCTTTCTAATGAATATTTATAATCGAATTTATCTTATGCATAACCCCATATTAAAAATGATTTACTTATTAAACTTTGATTTTAACTATTTTAACCCTTCTTTAAATAAATTAATAATAAATGTCCTATTCTAATCCAAGTGGGCCTAAATGGTCATATTTTATTCCTAAGATTGTTTTTGGTCGAATTACACTTTTCCAATAGAATTAGGACATGTGTTAGGGTAATATTGATATCATATTTACCCTTAGTTACCCTATTTACTATTAACCGCGGTAAAAATAGTAAAAAGTTACTATTCACCAAAAAATTATTTTCATCTCATTGAACCACATTTTAGTCCTTGATATTAACCGTGTCTCTCGGATTTTTGAAATTCCATTCACAGAAGCGGTAAAATTAAGTTTTATGCAAAATTCATTTTTTAACCTACCACTTAGTGGTTTCACTATTCATCAAAAATTGAAAGTTTTCAGAAAAATACCAAAATTTCACCCTAGGCTAATTTCGATATTCTGAGTCCAAAAATGAAGTCCATTTTGAAAAATAAAATTTATAAAATTTCAAAAAGTGGTTATTACTATTCATAACGGCTAGTTTTAATAGCATATTGTTCTTTAGTGAAACTCGGTATTGCGTACGACGCAAGCTATCGAGGAAGGTCGCGATTGCGTGTAAAGCAAGCCAATCAAGTGTTGTGTAAAAAAGATTCCTTTGATGATTTATATAACATAAAAGTCTTGGGTGTTACATTCTACCCCCCTTAAAAAGAATTTCGCCCTCGAAATTCGTCACTTTGCAACAAACAAATGAGGATACTTCTCCCTCATCATATCCTCAAGCTCCCATGTAGCTTCTTCAAGTTGGTGGTTTCTCCATAAAACTTTCACCAAGCGAGTGGTCTTGTTTCGTAGGACTTTTTCGCTACGATCCAGAATCTCTATCGGCTGTTCTTCATAAGAAAGATCTTGCTCCAGCGGTACAACTTCTGAGCTGAGTACATGTGAAGGATCTGGTATGTACTTTCTCAGGAGAGATACATGGAACACATCGTGAACTTGAGAGAGATTCGGTGGAAGCGCCAATCGGTAAGCTACCTTCCCAACACGATCCAGTATTTCAAAAGGACCGATATATCTAGAGCTCAACTTCCCCTTCTTTCCAAATCTCATAACCCTCTTCCAGGGAGATATTCGTAAGAACACTTTATCGCCTACTTCAAACTCTAGGTCTTTTCTTCGGTTGTCGGCATAACTTTTCTGTCGGCTCTGAGCTGCTCTTATGTGTTGTTGAATAGATCTGACCTTTTCTGCCATTTCATCAACGAGATCAGGTCCTAATAGCTTTCTTTCCCCAACTTCATCCCAGCAAGTTGGAGTCCTGCATTTCTTTCCATAGAGAGCTTCATAAGGAGCCATTTGAATACTGGAGTGAAAGCTATTATTATAAGAAAATTCCACCAAAGGTAGGTGTTGATCCCAACCTCCTTTGAAATCCATAGAGCAAGCTCTCAACATATCTTCTAGGGTTTGAATTGTTCTCTCAGACTGACCATCTGTCTGGGGATGATAAGCAGTGCTGAAACTCAACTCTGTATCCAGAGTATGCTGAAGACTTCGCCAGAACTTCGAGGTAAATCTCGGATCTCGATCAGATATAATAGAAAGTGGTACTCCATGCAATCTTACCACTTCCTTTACATATATCCTGGCAAGCTGATCTAGAGAGAAATCCTCTCTAATAGGAATGAAGTGTGCAGACTTTGTAAGACGATCAACTATGACCCAGATAGCATTATTGCCTTTGGATGTTTTAGGAAGTCCTGTGACAAAGTCCATAGTGATGTTTTCCCATTTCCATTCGGGTATGGGTAATGGTTGTAACATCCCCTTAGACTTCTGTCTCTCAGCTTTAACTTGTTGACAAACCAAGCATCGAGAGACATATTCAGCAACATCTCTTTTCATGCCATCCCTCCAGAAGTACTCTTTCAGGTCCCTATACATCTTCGTGCTTCCAGGATGAATAGAGAATGAAGAACTATGAGCCTCATCCAGCAGCTCTTTCTTTAATTCGGGGATGGGAGGAACACAAACCCGATTCCTGAACTTTATTATCCCATCACAATCAAGGTTGAATTCAGGAACATTTCTCACCTTCTTTTGTAACTCGACATCTTCTTTCTGTGCCTCTTTAATCTTCACATGTATAGATGGTTGAACATTCATTTGAGAAAGATAAGATTTTTCCCCTTCCATTATAATTCCAAGATCCATCCTTTGTAAATCCATAAATATTGGATCTTTTGTGATCCTCATCATGGATAAACTAGCATGGTCTTGTCGACTTAATGCATCTGCCACCTTGTTTGCTTTCCCAGGGTGGTAATGGATTGAGCAGTCATAATCCTTAATCAGCTCCAACCATCTTCTTTGACGCATATTCAACTCCTTTTGTGTGAAAATATACTTTAAACTTTTATGATCAGTATAAATAACACACCTTTCACCATAAAGGTAATGCCTCCAAATCTTTAATGAAAAGATTACCGCAGCCAACTCCAAATCATGTGTTGGGTAATTTTGCTCATGGATTTTCAACTGTCGTGAGGCATAAGCTATCACCATATCAATTTGCATAAGAACACACCCCAATCCCTTCTTGGATGCATCACTGTAGATCACAAACCTTTCTCCACTACAAGGCAGTGTGAGCACAGGTGCACTGGATAACCTTCTTTTCAACTCCTTGAAATTCTCTTCACATTCCTCTGTCCAGACAAACTTAACTCCTTTCCGAGTCAACTTGGTGAGTGGATTAGATAATCGTGAAAAATCTTTTACAAAATGTCGATAATAACCAGCCAAACCAAGAAAACTTCGGATCTCAGTTACTGTTGTTGGTCTTGACCGTCTTTCGATAACCTCTGTTTTTGCTGGATCCACAGATATCCCCTCTTTTGAGATTATATGACCCAAAAATGCAACTTTTTGAAGCCAAAATTCACACTTGGTAAATTTGGCATAAAGCTTCTCCTTTCTCAGGGTCTTCAATATAATTCTCAAGTGATCTTCATGCTCTTCCTTGCTCTTTGAATAGACAAGAATATCGTCTATAAAGACTACCACAAATTGATCAAGATAGTCTCTAAAGACTCTATTCATTAGATCCATGAAGATAGCAGGGGCATTAGTAAGACCAAATGGCATCACTATAAATTCATAGTGTCCATACCTTGTACGGAAAGCCGTCTTTGGTATATCCTCCCTTTTGACCCTTAATTGATGATACCTTGAACGAAGATCAATCTTGGAAAAGTATTGAGCTCCGCGTAGTTGGTCAAATAAGTCATCAATGCGTGGGAGAGGATATTTGTTCTTGATAGTGATCTTGTTAAGTTCTCGATAATCAATGCAGAGTCTCATTGATCTATCTTTCTTCTTAACAAATAGAACAGGTTCTCCCCAAGGTGACGCACTAGGGCGTATGAATCCCTTATCAAGATTCTCTTAGAGTTGCTTCTTCAATTCCTGCAACTCAATTGGGGCCATTCTATAAGGTGTCTTTGAAATAGGCAAAGCACCCGGTACGAGTTCTATTGAAAACTCAACTTCACGATTTGGTGGAAGACCCGGCAATTCCTCCGGAAAGACATCATCAAACTCCCGTACAATGGGAATATTCTTAATCGTGAGTTTCTCACCAACCATTTGAGAAAAATAACCTTCATTTAGTGGAATCAATACCCATAAGATGGAAGAAATTTCCACTGGAAGGTTATGTTCATCCTTGCATTGATAGACGATCGTAGGTTGATCTGGAATATGAAATGTGACTTCCCTTCTTTGGCAATTGATATGAGCTCCATGTAGAGAAAGCCAATCCATGCCAAGAATCACATCAAATTCCACTAAAGGAAGGATCACAAGATTTGCAGGAAGCATTTTCCCACAAACTTCGATCGGAGAAGAATTATAAACTTCTGATGCGATTGATGTGCCATTAGGTGTTGTCACTGCTAACTCAACATCTAATTGTTGAGGTAATACGGTGATACCCTTAGAAAATTTTTCAGAAATAAAAGAGTGGGTGGATCCAGAATCAAATAAAACATTTGCTACTTTAGAGTGGATGGTAAGTGTACCTTTCACCACATCGTTATCGTACTCCACCTCGCTGATAGAAATTGCATGTTACTTTCCTTTGTCTTTAGCCTTAAGAGTTTGTTGACGTCGACCATCATCATCAACCCTTGGATTTGGGCATTGATTGGCATAATGCCCCATCTCCTTGCACTTGAAACATTGAAGTGTAGCAGGTTCATTCTGTGTATCCCTTACTTTGTTTGCATCATTAGACATCTTCTTCCCATTATTACGGCATTCAAATGCCCGATGACCTTCCTTTCCACATTTAAAACATTTACTTGTCCCTTTAAGACAACTCCCTCCATGTTTCTTTCCACACTTTGAGCATAAGGGGAAGTTCATCTTCTTTTCCGTGTGCTCTTTAGATTTTTCTTTGAATTCCATCTTCCTCTTCTTATCAAACCCATGTGACTGATGGGTTACTCCAATCTCCATCTCAACTTTGAGAGCACATCGAACAATTTCCTCGAAGCTATTGAAGTCCCTTATGGCTAACGCCCTTCGAAGACTTGGTTTTAAGCCACTAAAGAATCGATCGATCTTACTCTCAGGTTGGATAATAATACCAGAAGCATACCTTGAAAGTCTTGTAAAATTTGCTTCATAGGTACTAACAGATTCATCATCCCTTTGCTTCAGTTCAAGGAACTCGTCCCATTCCATAGACTCAATTTCATCCCTTTGCCTCGTATTCTTAACAAGATTCCACCATTGATCCGCATCTCCTTCCAAACGATACACTGCTAGGATGACATTATCATGCTCAGAACATTGAAGAACTGAAAATATCTTTTCAGTAGTACTAATCCATTGTTCAGCAACTAATGGATCAGCAGACCCGCTGAAAGATGGTGGACGCTGCCTCATGAAGGATTCAACAGAATGTTGCTCCCTCCTTTGTTCGTTTGGAAATCCCGCATGATTCATAGCTTGAGAAAGTTGTGTGAGCATGGCTACAAGATTTTTCATTCCAGCTCCCATATCGTTTGGTTGCTCAGGGGGACAATCATTGCATTTCCCATCGCATTCCGCATTAACACGGTTCCTTCGGGTTCCAGCCATTGACTAAACCAAGAAGAATAGTGTGAGCAACACTAATTATAATAGGAAACCACATAATTCAAAAATAAAATTTTCATGCTTATGGTCTTATCCTAGGTTATTCAAGGCCATTTCTAAAATTGTGTTCTATGCTTAGACTTATCCTTAGGGTTCTTACTAAGGCTTTCACATCCTAGTTTCTAAAGGTTGACTATACCATTCCTCTGATACCAACTATAACAACCCACACATTACATACATTGTTAATACTTCAAAATTGAAGCACACTTATTACAACATATGACAAAACCACAAAGGACCGTATAGGTATAGTGTCTTTAGAAACTGGGAAACATAAACAACTGGTTCATAAATCTTCTACAGTGTCTCCCATTTATTACATCATATCTAGGGTCCCTTTTAGCATATTCTACTTAATATCCATCTTCCTGACCTGGGGAAAAGAAAACATAAAAGGGTGAGCTCAAATGCTCAGCAAGGGCAAATAAAGGAAATAAAAATCATATCATATCTTTATCAAAACCTGCAAAAGAGATCATAATATCTTAACATGGAATAAATAATAGAAGTGAAAATGAGATCCCCATAATCATAACATAAAACTTGAAACTTTGTGGCATGCACACATAATCATGGAAAATCATTTCTTGTTAGTCATGACTCATTGCCAAGACTATCTTAGTGGACAAAGTCCCTTTCTGAACCGAGTTCACTCCTCGTTTCAGTCCTGTATCACTGAACCGAAATAACCTTCCGTTCCAGCCATGTCTATCTCATGAGATATAAAATCATTACCCAATGCATTGGAGGGAGATATAGGTCCCACCCATCTTATAATGAATCCTTTCTTATGTGTGCCACATAATCATAAAACATACATCATCGCATAACACATGTAACAAAAATGGGATTCTTGAAACATCATGACATCATAAATCAATTCATATAAGATAAAGGAATTCATAAACATAATTCCATCACAACATAGTAAAATCAATGTAAAAATATGGATAGAAACAGAACCCTTTATTATCTTAGATGGAAAATAATTTTGATAAAACACTTGAATTGAATTCTTGAGGAAAATATCCTTTCTTCTTAAAAACATTTTTCCTTTCATAACATGTCATACAACTTTAAAATAAAAGAAGTTGATTAAAAATAAACTTGAAAACTTGTAAAGGAATCTTATTTGAAGTAATGTTTTAAAAATCCATTCATGCCGTATAAGTTAAAAAAAACATTCTTTGTACTTTTGTCGGAAAAGTCAAAAAGTACCTCGTACGGAAAAACGACAAAAGATTCCTTTCATATTCTTTACTAAAAACTCACCTAAGGGTAAAATTGGATTTAAACTATTTCAAGTGGATGGAAACAATATTACATATTGAGGTAACATGGATGTGGATGATAAAATACACCCCAGTAAATACTTACGAATAAACAATCTCGGATAAAAATGAGATTGTGATATTTCCCTTACCTTAGGTCCAATTTGCTTTGTTCGTGTCCGAAGCTCCTGTATAATGGTTTAAATAATGTTATTGACTTATTCCAGTATCATACATATTGATATGAGATCATATATGGTCATATTATTAACTTCTTGTTAGTAATATTTCATTGTTACTTGTTACTCGGGTCTTTATAACTTTTTGTTCTTATGCGTGTTTTGTTGAATAAATTCTTATTATTATCTTTAGGTTATAGATAATTCATTTCCAGAATGGTATTAGTGTAGTATATACCATATTCATTCATTCAATTCATTTATATAATCATTATGAAATGAAGATCATGTAGAACGAATCGCATCACATCGTGGAGACGGTATTCCGTACGTACGCACGAGTGATGATATCATTCCTATGATCGTGGAATTGTATTGGAGTATATATATATTATTTCAGTATCAATATTACTTCATAATAATCATATTTAGTTACTCATTACACCATTATAACCATCCTTGTAAGGTGATGGTGGAAAATAGATTACACCACGGCGTGGAGACGGTATTCCGTACGTACGCACGCGTGGTGATTTCATTTTTCCGTAGAATGGATAGAAGGTGAAATAGGTTTGTTTCATATTTATAATAACATATCAGTATGTAAGTAATACTGATGTTATTACTTTATCATGAAACAACTAAAGAAGAAAAAGTTGAAGAAGAAAGAAATTGAAAAGATCGGTAATGGATATTACCTCTTCTTTGGAACGCCTCCTTGAATCCTCCACTTAAGGAACTAAGATTGGTCTTTGGAGAAGACCAGGACCTCTAGGATTATTCTAGGGAAGTGGAGAGGAGAAAATGGTAGGGTTTGGCCGAGCTTGAGTGCTCAAATTGGTGTGAGGAGGAGGGGGAGGAGGTGCCCTTTTATAAGGGAGGAGAGGGGCACCTTAGGAATATCTCAAAATATTATTTTATATTAAAGTCAAAATCGGTTTATAATGGTTCCAAAGGGTCTTATTTCGAAGCTAAAGTGGGGATGGGTCGAAATCCTATCATCCAATATGATTTAGACAAGTTTAGGGTATTATTTTAACCTTATCAATTAGATTTAACTCTAAGTTAATTAATTTAACTTTTACCGTGTCTTTTGTTTTCTTTCACTATATGGTTAATACACTTACTATAACATGCCAAACGAACCCCAAATTGTTTATTATTAATATATATATCCTTATCTAATTCATTTGGCCGAACCTTAGATTTTTAGGAATAAAATAACAATTAATAATATAATATTTGATTTAAAAACTATTTTGTGTCAATTTTGACACTATTTGATATATGATTTTTGTGAAAGTCATAACAGAATTATGTGTTCGAACCAAGTTGATTAAATCAACAATAATATATCATAGTAACCTATAAAATTAGTGGAATTCATAAAAAGTCTCAAATTACATTTATTTTGGTATTTATATTATCAATTTTTTCAATATTTCATTAATAAGATAATTACTGCATCATCTTTGTGTCATAAATAAATTAACTTATTTGATGTCTAAAAATTACAAATAAAATACCATCATGTAGGAAATCTTTTTATCTTTCTAATGAATATTTACAATCTAATTTATCTTATGTATAACCCCATATTAAAAATGATTTACTTATTAAACATTGATTTTAACTATTTTAACCCTTCTTTAAATAAATTAATAATAAATGTCCTATTCTAATCCAAGTGGGCCTAAATGGTCATATTTTATTCCTAAGTTTGTTTTTGGTCGAATTACACTTGTCCAATAGAATTAGGACATGTGTTAGGGTAATATTGATATCATATTTACCCTTAGTTACCCTATTTACTATTAACCGCGGTAAAAATAGTAAAAAGTTGCTATTCACCAAAAAATTATTTTCATCTCATTGAACCACATTTTAGTCCTTGATATTAACCGTGTCTCTCGGATTTTTGAAATTCCATTCACAGAAGCGGTAAAATTAAGTTTTATGCAAAATTCAGTTTTTAACCTACCACTTAGTGGTTTCACTATTCATCAAAAATTGAAAGTTTTCAGAAAAATACCAAAATTTCACCCTAGGCTAATTTCGATATTCTGAGTCCAAAAATGAAGTCCATTTTGAAAAATAAAATTTATAAAATTTCAAAAAGTGGTTATTACTATTCATAACGGCTAGTTTTAATAGCATATTGTTGTTTAGTGAAACTCGGTATTGCGTACGACGCAAGCTATCGAGGAAGGTCGCGATTGCGTGTAAAGCAAGCCAAGAAAGTGTTGTGTAAAAGAAGATTCCTTTGATGATTTATATAACATAAAAGTCTTGGGTGTTACAACTAGTATTGAATATAGTAATAAAAATTGAAAACACATCGTCCTTGAATGTGATAAATTAACACATCTTGTACAGTATATTCAAATTTAGTGTAAGAGGTGGGTCAAAAGGGAGATGATGATGAAATATTACATTATAATTATAAATTATAGATAATGTATGTTAATGGAATTATCATATAATTTGGATGAGATATTTTTAGGAAATAAAAAAAATGGAACACAAAATAAAATAAAAATTGAAAAATCCCTCACAAAAATTTTGCAGCCTAACAACGTCACATAAAAACTCATAAAATAGTTTGGTAAGATAAAAGGGGTATTTCTTCACTCTTACATAATATGGAATGAAAGAGTAATATATAATGACATATACCAAAAATATCCAATTGAATATGAAAAATAAAACATAAAATGAATGATTTATGAAAATAGAAGGGTGGTAGATTCCCTTACCTTGTAGAGTAACTCCCAAAACATGAAGTTTGGGACCTTGGGTATTCAAGAAACACTTGGAGGACTCATAGGGAGTTAAAACTAACATATATTTGTGTATAATGGGTTTGTAATTAATGAAAATGATGGGGTGAGTTGGTATTTATAGTAAATTATATAGTGTTTTTAATTAATTAAAGGGGAAACCTCATTAGTGGTATTTGCAAAAACATGGGTTTCCCATGATATTGGACAACAGTTTTAGCCACCTGGGTCACCTCATTACATTTTTTACTTTACAAAAGTCTAAAATCGTTTCTTATTAATTATTAAATAATTATGAATTCATTAAACTATTAAAAAGTCAATACAAAATTATTACTATTCACAAAAAATCAAGTATTTTAGAAAAATCACAAAAATTCACCCTTACCATTTTTCGACGTGTAGAATTCAAAAATTAAATTCATTTTATGAAAATATTTTTCTATATATTATTAATTTAATCTTCAAATAATATCAAATTTTATAAAAAAATAACAATTTTAAATCTAGAACACATTTTTGGATACATTGAAAAATTAATCAACATCTAATTATCATTTGACCTCAAGATATAAAAATAATAATATGAATTAATATTTATAAGGTTTATATTACAATTTATATTTTTTTTCATACTGGTATGTTATTATATATAAAAAACAATTTTGTTCTATTAGACTCCAAATAACATACTGATCACAACCATAAATGAGCATTTTTTGAAATTCAAAACACAGATGCGTAAAATTTAAGTTGGGAATGGTTATGAATTTGTCCGATATATTACAAAGTGTTTTTTTCAGAGAGAATAGTAACTTCATTCAATATAGGCTATATAATGAATTTAATGTATTTAAGAAAAACATACCAAAAAATGTTTGGGATGTTATATTTTCCAATTAGAATGTGTTGTTTTGTAGTTACAGATGAATTTCCCCTTCCCATTATTAAGAAGATATTCTAACTATATTCTTGATGTGGGTTTCCAAAATGGAAATATTCAGATACCAGCCATTATCTTTCAAAGTTCAGCTTTGAATTTTGAGGATGAACATTTTTTAAGGAGGTGATAATGTAACAACCCAATATTTATCAAATAAAATCAGTATTGAATGCATAACACACCGAGTCTCTAAAAAAACAAATTTTTTAAAACTTATCTAGTAAACATATTTCTTCCACCTCTGTGCTTTTGGAAAACTGACATGCACGATTTTGATCAGTAAGGTATTTAGAGTTTGATAGAATCAACATAGTTATTTATGAATAGTAACATACCCTTGTGAATAGTAATATACCCTATGAATAGTAGTGTATATTAATGAATAGTAATTCAGAAAAAATGAAAACACCACCCATGAATGTATTAATACAATTTATACATCTTATATGTGAAGCAACGATCGTAGTATAAGTATTGGTATTATTTTTTATCATAAATACTTTAATTAAAAACTTATGAATAATTTAATAAATTAAAATGGAAATTTATTTTCGTAAAGTTTAATAATAAATTGTTATTTTATTGTCTTATGGATATAATATAATTTAATGGGACCTTGAATAATTTTTCAAGGTGTTATAAAAAGCGTTATAGTTTTAATTTTGTTGTGTTAAAATTAATTAATATTTTATTTAAAAAATAAATTAAAATTATGTAGACATTTATTTAAAAAAAGGATTTAATTTCTGAAATTTTCACATAGAAAAATGGTTAGGGTGAATTTTAGGCATGTTTCTAAAATACATGAATATTTTGAGAACAATAAAAATACAGTTTGTAATTTTGGGTATGTTTAATGACATCATAGTGATGAAATAATTAATATAAAAATTTTAGTCTATTTTTTATATTAAAATATGATATGAGGTGTCCCATGTGTCTAATACCATTGGCAAGCACATGGTTTTTCAAAAAACACTAATGGGGTGTCCATTAAAATTAATAAAAATCTTCCAATCATTTACTATAAATACCCCCTCATTCCTTTATTTTATTTCATTCCAAACTCATCATTCGTAATGATATAGTAGTTGTACTTCCCTAGTAGTCCTCCAAACGATTTCTCAAGCCCCAAATGTCTCAACCTTCATGTTTTATGAGTTACTCTACAATGTAAGGGATTTAACACCCATCTTTTTTTTAAGATATCATTTTATGTTGTTATTTTCAATTTCAATAGGATTATGTTTTAATATTTAATTACATATCCCTCTTACTATACATATTATTCAAGAATTATGAGAGGCCCATTTTTCATTTATCAAAAGATTTTATTAATTTCTATGCGACGTCATTTTTCTAAAAAATATTTATAAGGGATTTCTCAACTTTTCTTTCATTTCGAATTCCATTTTTTTCTTTCCACCCATCCTTTCATCCAAATGTTATGATGAATCCAGTTACTTAAATTTAATGGATTGTTTTTTTCAAAATGTAATAATTTGTCATCATCTCTCATTTCCCATTATTTTATAATAAAAAATAAAACACCATCCAAGATGTTGTAATTTGTCACATTCATGAAAGGATGGTTCTCAATTTCTATTACCATACTCAATTATGGTAATGAAACCATTTTTATGGTTGAACCATACTATAATAGAGTTTTTAAAAATTATCTAATGTTCTGGAATCTTTTTTTCAGACATGATATTAATTTATAAATTAAAATGAGTTCATTATGATCAGAAACCGTCAATTAACCAAAATAATTATCATTAATGTTTTATATAATGATTCATCTTCACTCCCAATAATAAAATGTATTTTAAAACAATGTAATGATATGAATGTTATCAAAAAAACAACAAAATGTACTCTTTAAACCCATTTTCATTCTACTTGTTTATCTGTACGAGAATATATGTAAACTGCTCATGAAAACCAAGGGAACAAAACTCTCTAAAACAATGAAATTGAACCTGCTAAACCCATCAAGAAGGGAATGAATTAACATAATAATGATATAATGGGTAGATTAAAAAAATAATAAGTTATATAAATATTAGTTAATAACTTTAATTTGGTTATCCAGGACACTAAGATTTAGTGAAGAACACCATCGAACTTAAGGTAATCGGTTTCGTCATCTCACTTCCATTTTTGTGTGATATTCTATATTAACTAATACTACTTGTTTATAGTGTATTTATACTACCAATTTATTATTGATATAATAAATATATATATTTTCATGATATTAAACCTATCATTGGATGATTATTTTTTCTGGGGCATATGATTCAATTGATTACGAAGTGGTAAGGGTTTTCTACCTGAACCTCCATTTTCATTTGGGTTACTCATATTTTATAATTACCACAATTAAATTATTATTTAATAATATGACCTACTAATATATTTTGTAATAATGTTCCATATATTTATACCATAAATTATCCTACTTTCATTTTTGTTGAGCTATATGTTTTAAAAGGATCTTTCAGAAATTCTTCACGAAATATGAGCCAGAATCAAAGGAATTTCTCAAATTCATTCTTATTTTCAAGGGAACTATATATTAAATTTTTGGAAAACATTATCTATATAAAATCACTCATTTGATTATAAAAATACTATCTTCATTCATTATGGTTTTATACAAATATATTTCAAAAAAACTATTCTTGTCAATGTATAAGAGTATTTATCTCAAGAATTACTCGATGATTTTATAAGAGAATCTTCATATATTTCAACACTCTTATTTATCATTATGTATTTTTTGTATTAATATTTAATTATATCATATACACTATTTAATTGAATGGTTTATGATTATTTTGATTATGATTTTTCAATCTTAAAACAATTAACCAATTTACACCGAATGGTTAGTGTTTATGATTAATGTTTGGTGAATGGTATTTACATTTCATATATTAGTTTCAATATGAAATTAAATGTTTTTATGTTTATCCCCATTATAATGAAAATTGAATTGGACATAGTAAGTTTCTGGTGGGTCCCACTATATCCCCTCGGTGTATTGTTAGGTCACATGAGACAAACTAGGTCATGATTCAAGGCCGTGAAAAAATGGTTATTTATGGTATTGGCACAAGACCATGACATTACGATTATGATGTCCCACATTATGAATTACCTCATTATGAAAATAGTTTGGATAGTTCATGTGGTTAATTTACTATTAGAATACCCTTGATTATTTTTTATTATGGAATTATTTATTCAGATCTTATTCCTAACATAATGTGTTCATATTTATTTTTAGTGGCGTGTTTTTTAGTTATTCACCATGCCTAATTTTTATGTTTCTAATATCTTCTGTTGTATTTCATACCCTTACTGAGCATTTGAGCTCTCCCCTTTCAAATGTTTCATTATCTCAGGATGTGAAGAACTTTATTATGTTTGACCTAAATGGATGAAATTATAGTTTGAACCTTTTCACTAAATATATTAAAATAATTAATTAGAGTTTGATTTTTTTTCATTAATCTTCCATAAACCATTGATGAAAATATAATTCTTGAATATGTTAAATACCATAAATTATCGTATTTACAATTCACAAAAAATACATCAATTTTATAAAAATCCCAGAAAAATTTACCCAAACATTTTTTACATGTATAATTCAAAAAATAACTCCATTATATGATAATAACATTTTCTATATGAGAAATATAATTTTTAATGTCAATCATCATTTACATTAACAATAGAGATTTTAAAATTATAACTATTTTATAATGCATTGAAAAATTAATTAAGGTCTCATTAAATTATCTTATAATTATAAGTTAACAAAATATTGATTTTTATATATATTTTTTGTAAAAATTAAATTTCTTATTGATGAATATATTAAATATAACATTGAAAATAAATATTTATGCTTTATAAAAATACCAACGCTTAATTCATAATTTTTAATACATTTATTTAATTTTACTATGATATAATTATATCATATTTGAATTTATATGATACATAAATGTAATTTATAATTTCATATATGATGTTACTAATCTATTGGACGGATTAGAACTTCTAATGTCCACATAACTATTCCAACGTTCATGTCACAATTCCATAGGTATAGATTCCTTAACATCTAGAAAAAACTCTTTTTCATTCATTAATGATTAATAATGATTTCATGGGGTTATCTATGTGAAATAATGTGATTGATAGTATATTGAATAATTATAATAAGGGAATTTCTATTAATATATTTTTGGCTCGTTACATTCTTCCCCACACCCTTGAATTTTCTTATATACATAGGTAAGGGTAATTATCTTTCATCACATCAGCTAGATCTCATGTTTCCTCTTTGTACATAAGGTTCTGCTATTGTACAATGACCAGGTGATTGGTCTTGTTTCATAGAACATTATCTCTATGGGAAATGATCTTTACTTGATTATCCTCTTAAGAGAGTTCATTTTACATCTGTACCACTTATGGATTCACTACATGTGATAGATTTGATTTGTACTTTCTCAAGATGGATACATGGAATACATCTTGTACATGATACATGGTAGTGGATGTTCTAGTTGACAAGATAAATCTCTGACACAATCATGAATCTCAAAGGGGCTGGTTTACCTAAAAATCGACTATCCATTCATCCCAAATCATATGATCCTCTTCCATGGATACATGTAGAGGAATAATGTGTCTCCATCCTTAAACTCTAGGTCAAATTGATTATTTTATTCGTAGATATTCTATCAAATTTGGGATACCATTATGTTCTTCTAAATGGGATTCACATTTTAATCCATTTCATTGAAAATTTCATGTCATACAATGTTACATTATATGAATTCATCCCATCTCTCCTATGTTCTGAATACTTTTTCTTAAGTGGATTCATATAAATAAATTATTGATTCTCGAGTAGAAACTAAAATTATAAAAGAACTCGACTAGAGGAAGATGTTGTACCCATCATCCTTTTAATTCCATGGAACATGTTCTCAACATGTATTCTAGTGTTTTAATTTCATGCTCATATTATCAATCAGTTTGAGGATGATAATATGTATTAAACATCACCTTTGTGTTTATATCATGTTAGTGACTTTTCCATAACAATGTGGTGAATATTTTATCTCGATTATATACAATCGATAGTGGTAATCCATGAATCCTTACAAATTCTATGGTGTATATTCATTCAAGTTGATCTAGTGACAATTCCTCTTGAATTGCGATAAAGTGTGTTGTCTTTGTGATACAATCCATAGTAACCCATACAACATTGATTCCTCTAGATTTCATTAGATGTATAGTGACAATGTCCATACAGATGTTTTACCATTTTCATATTGGTATTGGTAATGGTTTCATCATCCCTGTGTAATTTTTCTTTTTCATCCTTCTCATTTTGGCATACTAGTAACTTTAATGTATATTTAGCAATATCCTTCATCATATTTTCCCACTAATAGTTCTCTCGGAGATATGTATATGTATTTCTACTCCCTAGGTGAATAGATAATGTCAATATATATTAATCCATTAGAAAATATTTTTTTATATTTGGATTGGATGGTAAACATATTCATGACCCATGTCTCATGACTCTTTCCTCATCCATTTTAACCCTATGTATTTCTCATTTCAGATAGCTTCATTTTTTTTCTGAATTTACACATCAATTTATTGACCATACTTTATTTTCTCCACTATTGATGGTTGATCAATCATTTGACAATGGATTGAAAATATTCCTTCATTAATGATTATCATATAAAACTTTACAATTTCTGAGAATATTGGATCCTTCTAAATTCTCTTAATTGATATAGATGCATGATCCTTTCAACTTAAAGAATCCACCACCATATTAATATTACCATGATTGATGTGGATTGAGTAGTTGTAATCCATGATGAGCCTTATCCATCTTTTTTGGTGAATGTTAAGAACCTTCTATGTGAATATATATTTTAGGCTCTTATAATCAATATATCTCTCAGACATCTTCCCATAGAGATAATATCCCTATATTTTAAATGCAAAGATTAGATCCCCCGTCTACAAATTAGGCATAAGATATTTTATTATTATTAATTTTCAACATCATTGTGGTGTAGGATATATCATTATCATTTTTAATTACTAAAAATCCTAATATCTTCTTCTAAGAAACACTATATACTACAAACAGTTCCCCATTTGTTGGAAGTTTTAGTAGTGATGAGATGATAAGTATAATATTTAACTCATTGAAGTATTCTTCACATTATCTAACCTAGAAAAGAATTTATCACTTCTCAGTCATCCTGGTTAGTGGGTTTTAAGATCATGAGAAGTTGTTCAAAAATCTCCAGTACAACCCTTCTAGATCATGGAAACTAAGGCTCTCTATTACATATGTTTGCCTAGACCACACATCGATTGCCTTTTTCTTGGAAGGGACTATAGATATTCCTTTTCTAGTGATAACATTCACCATGAATGATAATAACTCTATCAAGAACTCAAATTTAGTATACATTTCATAATTTTTATCAATTCTTAATTTATTTTTCATAGTATTAAAATTCTCTTCTTGTTCCCACATTCTCGTAGAGTATATCATAATATCATCAATAAATAATACCAACAATTTGTCAAGGTAATATGTAATGACACTACTAATTATGTATATGGATGTTTCTAGATGATCATTGAGTCTAAAAGTAATTTTTATTGAATCATAATGTCTATATGTCATTCAAAAGAAAATCTTGCGAATATCAACATTCATCGTCATTAATTGGTGATATCCTGACCCATGATCCACTTTATAGAAATACCTGTCCATATGCAGTTGATCAAACAATACATCTATATATGGAAGGGTATAAGGGAGCTTTATAATTATTTTTTTGAGCTCATTATTATGAATTTAATGGATCATTGATCCTTCATTCTATTTGAAAAAGAGTACTGGTGTACCCTATAGTGAAGCACTTGGGTGTATAAAACACTTGTCCATATTATCTTGTAATTGATTTATTAGTTCATCAATCTAAATGGTTTCCATTCTATAAGATGTATTTGATTTTAGTATAGATCCAAAAAAATGTTCAATAGAGAACTCATCCTCTCAGTCACGAGGAAGACCAATAAATTAATTAGGAAACACATAAATATAGTCCATCATAATGGGAATTTATTCAAGTATGACTCTCTCATTTAACTCAATAATATGAGATAAATAATATTTCTCACATGGAAATAATATAAAAAATTTATATAATGATTTTGAAGGAGTTTCATCATTTCCCTACACTTTTATTGAATTGAAGGATTCCTCATTATGCGAAGAGTTATCTCCCTTTATTAATAGTGGATGTTGGATTTGTATAAAGATAAAAAAATGCATTCCAAACACAATAGAAAACACCACCAAAATAAGTAAGAAAACATTTTCTAGGAGGTTCAGTCAATAAAGTTTAACTTGGGTGGAGATATATACTTCAGATGCAATGATTTCCACATTTTCTATTCTCACAGATAACACAACCTCCATATTTTGAGGTTATTTCTTAATTCCTCTACTAAACATGAAAGATATGAAATAATGTGTGGAACCAGAATCAAATAGAATGGCCGCTATTATTGAATTAAAATATATCATACCTATCACCCTATAATTTTCAGGCTCCACCTCAGTAGTAGTTATATCATAATGTTTCCATTTATATTTTTGAATTTGTGGCTACTGATGTCTATTAGCCTTAAGGACTCTAGGTTTAGTGCACTAGTTTTTTTTAGACATTTCTCTATTCAATTTAAGCATTGAACCATATGTGGTTCTCTCATTTCATCAAAAACATTTTCCATCTAACACACTTCTCTTAAACATTCATGATAATGTTTTCCTTATCTCGCATACTTGAATCATTTCCCCATACCTTTGAGTAAGTTCCCATGATTATTTTTCCAACATTTTTTAAATGTGAGTGGTTGATTTTTATTTTAAACATTTTCATTAGATCCTCCGTATGGAAACTCCACCTTTCATTTATTATCAATATTGTTAGGGGACAATTATCCAAACTCCATATACACTTTGAGATGACATTGAACAACTTCTATATAACTGCAAAACTCTAAAATTTCTAGATCATTTTTGAATTTGTGGTTTCAAAACAACATAGAATATATATATTTTCCTATCATTGTTGATAACAAAACCTGAGATGTACCTTGAAATTCGTGTGAAGTATTCTATATAATACATTATAGATTCACCTTCCTTTATTCTTAATCTCATTGATATTTCTCTACATTTATTTCTGAAGTGTTTTAGGTAAATAAATATTAAGAAATATTTCCTTAATGTCTTCCCACTACATATATTCAATATCATCATTTTTCTTGGTGTTTTTAATCAACACACACCATTGACCATCCTCTATATCCAAATTTTAATTCAATTGAGTCACCTTCTCTATCATAGAATAATGAAGTATAAAAATGATATTCTCTATTGAGTAGACCCACTACTCCATGGCTAGTCGATCAGTAGATTCACTAAATGTAGGGGGTCGTTTCCTCATAAATGACTCGATAGAAAATCTCTCACTCTTATGTGAAGCAGGAAATTACACATCATTCAGGATATTATTCATTTCTCAAGATTTCTGGGTAAGAATCAATATGAACTTTTGAACTCCACCTCCCATGGAATTAGTGATTTTTTTGGGGAAATCACAGAATATCCCTCATATAAGTTATTGGACTAGTTTCTCTTGGATGCTACCATTCTCTAAAATAGAAAAGGTTTTAACAAAACATAGTTCCAGAATACATGAATTAATATTTTTTTCCCATTGTGAAATTAACTATTAAATCATTTCTTCTGTGATCCTTATGTTTATCATTTTTTAAAACAAAGACTCTTTAGTTCTTTTATATACTTAGCCTTGCACTAAGGGTTTCACTATGGATTTCTTATCCTAATACCCAAATTAACTAAACTATTATCTAATTCCAAATAAAGTTCCTTTATTTTTCTGAATATACTTTTAAGTCATTTTAAAGATTGACAATATAATAGTGTTACAAAACCAGGATACATAGGTTTAGTTTCATAGGATAATTATGATCATACCCAACATTTACATAATAAAACATCAAAAATAATTTAATTCATTATTATATATCTTATTATTTTCCCCGATGTTATTCTTAGTATAATTAGTCACTTTAGGATATAAATCAATTAAAGGGGTGATCTAAAATCATAGTAATAGGATATATAAGGACATGAATAAATATAACATGGGGTGGTCATAATAATCATCCCCATAAAATAATCATAGTATCATGATGATAATCATGAGAAAAAGAATTAGATAAATTATTGGAATGTGTAATTGGAAACAAATTAAATATCATGACTTAGTGGTCAAATTCCACACATATTTTTGAACAATTCTAGCATCATTTTCATGAATAAAATTTTGGAATAATCATAACGTCATAATTATAAAAAAAGTTTGTATCATGCTCATTCATATTTCACCTCATCTAAAGAGATACATTACATGGCCTAATGCATAAGAGTTATATGTAATTCCAGGACCACCCGTCACATCATAACATTTACATAATCATGTATACCACACATAATGTATAACAATATTGGAAATAAAATAACCCTTGGGAAGGAAATGGGATTGATGATAATTTCATTAAGCACAGCTTTATGAATAATAATTTGGGTTACCAAATTGAAAAGTGAGTAACATACATGGTATATTTATTATCAATCTTTAGTGAATAAGCAACAATCACAAGAGAAGTAAAAAAAGATATTCTTCATAAAAATAGATGTTCTTTTGGAAATATATTTTCATTTATAAAAAATTAAAATTGGAAGAATGTATATCATAGAAATGAAAATGTAAGGATACTGAAATTATATTTTAGGAATATTAAAAGAACATCCATACATAAATTTGGCCTAAAATCAGAATATCAAAAATAAATGAAAGTTGGTTCATAAATCACGTTACTTTATGTATGAATTATTTCATCAATTCCATATCCAGTATAATAAGATAATTTTCATTAATTAAAAAATACGTAACATCATCTACATGTATTTGATTCATTTGAATTTTATTTTGTTCCTTTATTTCAAATTTGATTACCTACAGTGTTCCATTTGATCATTTAGGAGTGTTCGTTTTCATGTTTTTCATGACCAGTTACCTTTTGTACATATATGGAAAATCATATAACAAGGGAAACATTGTCCAGAATTGAGATTATATATTATAAATGAACCACAAGAAAATTAAATTTTTTTTGACATTTTTTGTATTCATATATGAGGTTCATTCATTCTATAATATGTAAATGATAACCATTAAGATTACTTTAGTGATCATTCAATCATCATGAAATTTTTTCATTTTATTATTTAATATTACGTATATATGTCAGTTACAGATCATAAAAAGGGTTATAAATTAAATATCACAATATTTTTTTAACAATTATAATGGATTTATTACCCTCCTTGAAATAAGTATAGGAACATGAAAGTGCATCTTCCACGATGGCTGTAAATCGCCACATTTGGGATGATGATTCTTTCTAGAATAAATGGGAGAGGATAAGGGGTTTGGTGATGGATTATTACATTAACATAATAACATTAATTCGTATTTAATATAATATAGTTATAATAAAACATTGATAATGGATGTTGATGATATAATAATAAAATAACATAAATTTAAATAGATTAAAAGAAATGAAATGGGATTTTACCTGCTGAATTTCTTATCCATGGGAACCTCCTTATAGAAATTGGATTCTTTTTTCTTTTGTTGGGGCCAAAGGATATTGGTCATTTTGTAGGGGATTAGGATTAGTATTAGGTATAAATTGAAAAATATTAAAGGCATTGGATTTGTGGGGAGAAGAGGTGGTGAGGGTGGTGTTTATAAGAGAGGGGAGGTGTGTTTTTTGAATAATTTATTCAGTAGTGTATTATTTTGGCTCAAGACTATGAACAATTTGAACATTATCAACAACTATATTTAAATAACGAAATAGGGTTTTATATTTTGTGATTAAATTAGCTAAACATCATCTATGACTCAGTAATTCAATAATTTGTTAAATATCCTAAAGTACTGTATTTCACTATTCATCAAAGATTCTATTGTTTTAAATAAATCCCAAATCTTCATCATAGCCAATTTTATATTTTTAGAATTAAAAAAATGAACTCCATTTTTAAAAATGAATTTCTAATTATGAAAAATTTAATTATCAATTTAAATCATCATTTACTTTGAAGATACCGATTTTAAAAATAAAAATAATTTTATGATATTTTAAAAAAGTAATTAATCTATCATAAAAGTTTCTTATAATCACAAGAAAATAAATTATTAATTTATGAATTTATTTTATGGAGAAAAAATTGTTTTAAACCATTATATTAATTATAAAATTAAAAATAAAAATTTATGTTTTATAAAAATGCCAACACATAATTCATAATTTTTAAAACATTTATTTTCATATAATATGATATAATTATATAATACTAACATTTATACTATAAATAAATTTTAATTATAATTTCATAGATGAGGTTATTATAATATTGGCCAGATTACAATTCATAATGGTCATATTACTATTCCAAAGGTCATGTTACTATTATATAGGAATAGGTTCCTAAACATCAAGAAAAACCATGTATTTCATTCATTAATCATTTATAAAAAAAAATATTGTGTTTTATATGTGATTTTATGTGATTTATAATATATGGAATAATTATAAGAACCAAATATCAATTAATAAAATTTTTGTTTGTTACAAAGTTGACCATATTAGACATTATAAAATATTATTTTCAAATATGGAATCTAATTTTCCAAATTATATTCATAGAAGTAGCATAAATTTATTGGAAATTAATCTTAGAGACGTGTCACGATAGAATGTTTTTAAGAACAAATTTGTAATAGTTTGAAATGTTTTATATCCCATTTTAATTAGAAATTTTTTCTAATAGGCTACATTGGATTAATTGACATATAATCTATCTTATTATTCTTTAATAAAATTAAATATAATTTAACTATAAATAAATTAGATAAAAATATTGTTTTGAAATAAAATCACGTATTTTCCACTATTCATCCAAAAAATGTTGCATTTCACAAAAAAAATTAAATTTAACCCTATGATAATTTTGACATACTGAATTCAATTTTTTTTTTATTTTATCAAATTAAATTTCAAATAGTTTATAATTTTTTTATTCTTAGAAGGATATAAAAAAATCAGTTCATTTGAGAACATAGCATTTCCAAACATATATAGACTTTAAGAGAAATTACATATTTTATTATCAATATTTTTTGTATACATAAATCCATAGTAAAAAATAATTAAAAATTAGTTATTACTACAATTATTACTATGATTAACGAAAATTTTATAACAATATCTTTAAAATAATTTTTATAACAATATTTTGTTTCGTAGAAACTCAATGTTTTGTGTAATTCTTGATAAGTCGGTGTTTCATGTAGTGAATTATTAACATTTTGTTGTTTTTACTAAAATATTACCTTGGTGTAGAATTAAATGCAATTAATTAATGAAAAATATATTTATTGGAAAAAATATAATAAAATCAAAGTGTGTAAAATTTAACAGAATCCTCATGTGATCTTTATGATAATTCATTTTCATAAAATATATAATAATATATACTATAAAGAATTACAATAATAGATCAAGGTAATTTTTAAATATTGCTCATTAAATCCATGAAGTTATAGGGGGAATTAGTATGACCACTGTGAATCACTGTAAATTTATAGTTTCCAAACCATGGTAGAAAGGTTTTCATTAGTATGTTTTCATTGTTTACCCATAATGATAGAATCCAAATAAAAAATGAAAAATGGAAAAATATGTATCCCTATATAATTGATTGAATAAATAAACAAAATAGAGAAGACAATACTTATTCTTAATGATGATCTTGTTAATATCCTAATAATAAATACAAAGTTTCATTGATCTATCTATCTTCTTAACAAAAATAATAAGTGAAACATAGGGTGAAACTCCTGTATATATAAAACTGATATCAAGATTCACCTGGAGTTTCTTCATTAATCTCATCAACACAATTGGATATATTCCCTATAGTCTCATTTAAATAAACATATCATTATGTGTTATTTCTATCTAAAAAATTCATTCATGCTTCTGAGGAAGACTTGGTAACTATTATTTAAAGAATATAAATAACTATAATATTTTAGGAATATCACGAATGGTTATTTTCTTCATAAACTCTTGAGATAAATACACCCCTCTAAATATGAATAGAGATACATGAAACATATGTGATTTACAATTGATGTACATATTTATCCTCGCACTGAAATATAATTATTGGTTGGTTCGAAATATCAATTTTGATTTCCTTATTATATAAATTTGTATTTGATCAATATATAAAGAGTAATTCAATACTAAAAAACACATAAAATTCCACTAAATGAAGAATAATAATATTTAATATGGCACAATATTATAAATATTGACATGAAACCCACAAATCAAGAGTGAATAATAAATTTGATTTAACCTTCAGGATCATTGTTAGTGATTGATGGAGCAAAGACCCATCTTTAGTGAAGGATTTTTTCTTTTGGAATAGGGAAATATATCATATAGTCACAGTGTTCCCCATATATAAGAAATCAAATTCTGTGGAAATGTTTTCCCTACTCTTTTTATGTTAACATAAAAACACCATTCTATTTCTTCAATACATTATCCAAGGTTCTTCTTACCATATTCTCGACATGAAGGAAATTGAAATTTTGACCCTCTACAATAGTTTTCTCCTAAAATTCCAAAAAATTATCTTCTCCTCTTATTCGATATGTTTGGAGACCCATCTATGTTTATGTTTTTATTCATAAATCTTGATATCTAATTAGGAATAATCACAATGTTTCACATTCAAGATCATATCTCAATCAATTTTTGAAGTGGAAAATAATTATGTTGTCCTTAACATTAAATGATAACATGGTTCTTTCAGGATCCATCCATTAATTAATATCAAAAGTCATTTCATGAGAAAAAATAATCCGAGTGAAAAATCATATAATCATAGAAAATTCATACATAGGATGTCTAAATTATGACATATTTTTTTTCAATACATGACACCATAGACATAACCTAGTTCATACATGGTCATTAAATATTTAAACCCTTCATAGTGGATCTTAATTAAAATATAAATTAACCTATGTTTATCCCTTGGGAGTTTCAAAATATTTTTATATTAAGGTATCTTTAAAAATCACCAAAATGATGTTTAAGGTATACTCTAACAACACACTTCAGGGTTATTAACCCAAGATTTATCTATTCCAAACTAATTTCCACTTGTAGTATCCAAAGTGGGATGTGTTAAAAGGAAAAAAATACTCTCAACATTACTATGATTTTATGATGTTATCATGTACCAAATATTATCCTATTCATTCTCAGAATAGGTTCCTCATCATAATTTTTATACATTAATAATTCATGATTTGATAGAAAATGTTGTGAAACATATTTTTCATACATAAAGACTATATTTTATTAGTGGAAACATAAATTACATATTAATAAAATCTATGATAAAACTAAATTGTTTTATAAACTTAGAGAACATGTGTACATAAAAAACAGGCACATAAATGATATACTTAATTTCACATTAATTTTCTTACTATACAGACCCTTCTTAGACATAGTATAGATAAAAGTATTCTCCATAACTAGGGGAGTAAAACATTATAAAAGGAGAGCTAAAATGATCAATAAATGTAAACATATAATATATAAATCAAGGATAAAAAATTATAAATAGATAAGAATAGGGTATAATATCATGATCTTAATAATAGAAAATCATACCCATTAATGAATATATCATAATCAACAATCAAGACATGATGTTTATCAATCAAAATACCAAAGACATAAGTTTGCATAATCATTAAGAATCAATCATGAACCATGATAATATATAATAATAACAAGACATAAGTTTGTTTCATACAAATAATTATATTTTATTATTTCTCTTTTCAAGTATCACAACCAATATTATCAAATTGGAATGGGTTCACTCTTCAATACATCATTTTCACTATCGTGGATCACTCTAAAGAATATCATATTAGAAAATTTCCATTAATGAATTGGGTTCCCTCCCCATTCCATTCCTCTTATGTCATGACATATCCTTAATTACCGAAACCATTTTAAGTCTATATAAATCTAGGCTTAGCCATCACTTAATGAAAACCGTAGACATGTTTACACAAGATTATAAAACATCATCATATCATCAAATCATAACCCAAAGAAGGAACATTATTTTTATAAACAATTAATCATAATAATAATAAACCATCTATATAAATAAAATATATCGTAAAATTGGGCAATATCCATAGTTATTAAAATGAAAAATACAAGGATGTATTTATATATAAAAAAATTATTCAAAATATAACTGGAATATTTCTTGAGATAATTACCATTTTAATGTTAAACCACTTATTTAAAAAATAAAAATTTATAAAGAAATCTGAGAAATAATTGTATTTGAAACAATTAATGAATATTATATAATAATATTAATTTGAAAATTGTATTCCTAATTGAGGTGAATGTTTTTCATAATATGTATGTTAAACCAAAATCCCCTTTCATGTTTCCATTAAAAATAAAAAAAGAACAAAATTTGGAACAAAATAATAAAACTATATTTAAACCTAGTTAATGGAAGTTAAATATAGTTAATAAATGTCTATAAATAGTCTTTATAGAATAATAAACACAATATTTAATAGATTTTAAAGAAAATATGGAAATGGTTGAAAATATTATCGCTAAGAGTGTGAACTAAAGTTGGATTTCCATAAAAAAATTGGTCTCCAGAGAACATAAAGATGGGGAAAAAATTAAAACAAGTTATCTCTAGAAAAATCTAGTGGAAAAGAAAAGAAATAATATTTTGGTGGATACATAATAAAATTTCATCATTTAAAATTCTTAAACCCAAAAACATGATAAAAATGAGAATTTATGATAAAACCCTTACCATTGTGGAATGTTTTGATTCATAATCTCTATGGAATAAATAACATGAAATGAAACATTTAATAAAATTAAAATAATGGTATTAATTATACATCATATAAATTTGGTATTTGACACATATCTTTAAAGATGATAAGTTCATCACATTAAAAAATATCTAAATGAAGTGAAATTGCGATTAAACCCTTACGATATGGGTATATTTTAAATCGAAGGCCATGTAAAGAAAGAACATGATAAGGATCTTCAAAACACATTAATTTAAAAAATATTTAAAAATAAATTAATAAGGAGTTAATATCACAACATGAATCAAATGGTGGGGCAGAATATAAAACATGTCTCATGAATTTGAAAATAGGACAAAGGTACCTTTATCTTAAGTCATTCATGATTCGTAAGCTCTATATCCTCCTATATCGTAAATTTTGGTTTTAATATACTTATATAAAAGGACAATAATTATTATAATTATACCATAAATGGTTTATGTTTTCATTTTATCTCTTGTTAATTTATAGTATTTCATTATCACTATCTTGTCAGTTGGTAACTAATTTATTTTTCATGAATATTTTGGTTCATTGGTTTTGTTCCAAGAACATAGATCATGATTAATGAATACCCAAAATTTCAATAATGATATAAATATATTATATATTAATTATATAAATAATTATAACAATTCATATAAATCAGTGAGGAAAAATGAATTACATAACCATGTGAGAATAGTATTCTATATGTATGCAAGAGTGATGTCTCTAATTTTTTAATTGATAATCTTAAATAATGAAATATTTTAATTCACCCTTCAAAATAATAATTATAAAATAAATATGATATATAATCATTACATATCCCATAATAACCAACCATGAGTGATAGTGGTGGAAAGTTAATCACAACTCTATGGGGAAGAAGTACTCCATATATACGCATGAGTGATTCATTCATCTCCCATTTCATTGATAAGATGTTATTAATGGATAATCCATCATAAAAAAATCCATATATTTCTTATATTAGATTCCTCAGGTCATGATGGATAAAACACGTTTAAAGTTAAATGAATAAAATTTAAAATTTATTGATCATGGTTAAGATCAATATCTATTCTTTGTGATATATTTTTGGGATTTAACCATATCCCATTAAGGACAGTTCTCACGGGAAAATGATAATTAGGATAAATGTAAGGGGTTTATGATGGTTTCAGGGTAAGTATTTTCTGATTTAGAATACTAAAATGGTGTAAACAATGGAGTAGAAAAGGTGTCCATTTATAAGTGAGGATAGGGACACACATGAGATTTCATAAAATGTTTCAATGATATAAGGTAAATTTCATCATATCAATACACTTAACTCCTAGTTTAACCCCTTGGTAAAACTATTTTAACCATAACCATGGTAATTTTTTACTGTTTTTACTATTCAATTCAGACATAATTTACATCGAACAAATTATATTATATAAATTATGATGATTTGAAATATGTAAACTATTTTAATGGATTAAAATTATATAAATGGTAGAGTTTAATTTTAAATAATCATGTATCCCCCAATGATAACCTGCTTTAAAAGAATGAATATTGAGGAATATAACATAATTTACAGTATTTTTTCCCTTCGCAAAACCACTAATGAATTCTAAAATACATGATTTAATAGATAATAAATAAATTTCATCAAGAACATTAATAAATAGAGAGAAATTTAATTTATAAATATAAAAATACAATGAACTCATTAAAATTGTTTTAGAAATTTTTTTGTTTAATCCAAAAAAGGATCTTATATGAAAATCATGTATAGTGATGATTCTTATGCAATTATTTATATAACTTATTATTAATTGATAATTGTATTAATTTAATATCACATTCAGAACAAAATTACACTTTCATGAAATGAAATTAATATTTTTAATAAAATTGGTATTTTTAATATTAACTAAACAATTCATTTTAGAAAAATCCAAAAAACCAGAATAAGATACTATTGAAATATATAATTGAAAAATATAATTCCTTTACTAAAATAAAATTTCAATAAATCGTAGAAATCTGTTATTTTATTTTTCTACAAAAATTGTATAATCGTAATCTTTGATGAACTCATATTTTTGAAGTAAGAAATTACATTAATAAAAATATAGTAATTATCTATTAGAAATTAATATATAAATTTCCATTATTCAATACCTTTATCCATATTTTTCATAATGATTTTATTATTATTCTTACCTTTCAATTTAATATCTTGATTATAATTGTTTACATTAACATAGATTAGATATAATCAGGGTGGCGTGTATAGAAGGATATAAAATATATTTTTTTTATTTAAAATACAAGATCTATATAAAATCATAGGGTGTTACACAAATTAAAAAAATGGGTTTATAAGGTTTTTTGAGGGAGACTATATCTTAGTTATCGATTGATTTTGATATTATAAGTTGAATTTTTTGTTTTTTAAGTTTGTATAATGGTTTTAAGAGTTATTTTATAGATATTACAAAAGCTGATATATAATTAGGAAATAATATATGGTTATATGGTTTACCATGCATGATCAGGATAAATATTAATAGATAGTATTGTACTATATATATAGATTCCATTTGGATTCATACATTTATAACATGATTTTCTGAACCGTGTTGCTAACCCATATAACATTGTGAATTTTCTATATTTTTAAAATTTTTGTTTTATGAGAGTTCTATGTTGCTTATTTCACTATTGTGATTGATAAAACATAGATTTAGATGACTAATATGACTCATTTATTTTAGTAGGCTTGAATTTATTTTATTAATTGTGATGAATATATTTATGCAGGTTTCTAAGAGGAGTTTTATTTTGATGAAATTGAGAAACAATTTCTGACTGTTTTATATATGAAGTGGGATTTTATTTTTGGGAATTTTTTTTATGTATTTTCAATTACGAAAGTTTTGGATGGATTATTTTAAATTTTTATACGATAAATGTTTTTTTATTAAATAATTTAATATGTGTTGATTATGTAAATTTATTGACATTAATTATGTTAAATAATGTTTTTATAACATTTATGATGAAAATGGGTGATCCTTATTGTGTATTTAATATTTAATTAACATTTTAATATGAATTAAAACAATTTTTGGTGATTGAAGATTTCTTGATTTTGTTCTATGATTCTTGATTTAAGATTGTTCCACCATTAAGTCTATATGGATATTTTTGAGGGATCATTCACGTGGATATTCAAAAGCACATCTATTGGTTTATTGAAATCCATTCCTGTTGATTTATTCTTATTCTCCCGTTATAGAGACTTTTAGTATTCATATCACAGTTCAATATTGTTATTACAATAAATATTTTATGTTCTCAAACCCTCCTATTTTTTTCAGTTATCAAAAATCCTAGGAAGTTGATGTATGGTTCTAGGATATTGAGAATATATTTATCTAGCTTGATCTCCCAACATCTCTTAATCTCTTGCTAAAAATGTTTATGATAGAGGTTTAATGTTAGAATTGGTAGATGTCTATTATTTTAACCAATCCATAGAAGGACCACTCATGGGATGTAATTAATGAAGTTTTCATCCATTTCTACTTCCTTGAAAAAATTAAATTACAAAGGATAATGGAATTGAATTTTCATTATAATGGGGGTTTAGTAGTGTTCGAATAACTCCTAATCCATTTTTTTGTTTTTTATTAAATCCAAATTGTGGATTATTGGGAACAAACAATAATTTAAATTAAACACAACTAAACCAAATACCACCAAACCGTATAATCCAAAAACTAAAAATAATTAGTGGGATACCAAATTCAATGTTTAAACAAATAGTACTAAAATTAACCCATATCCGTGAATTAAAAATTAAAAAGCGTACATTAATCCTTGTACCTCCAACCACCTCATGCCTCAATCCATTACCATATTCGATGTCAGCCACATAATGTCAACATCCACCATGCCATCGTCCCCATCAAAAAACATAGTCATCATGTAAAGACACGTAAATATCAAGGAAATTTTTTTCTTAATTTTCTTTGAATTTTACAAGAACAGAGTTTCTGATAGCACCTGATTCCGAGGCCCGGTGTGCCCGGAATCATTTTCTGATGTTTGGCTCGGGTACGTTCAGTGAACGAACGAGCGGGTTTTTCTAACTTTTGAACCAGTTCTTGGAATCAAATTCTGAGGGCACCGATGGAATCATAGTACCGGTATTTGCTTAGAAACGCTTCTTCCGGAGTTGCGTTTGCTCGGGTGTGGTTTTTAATTTTTGGGATTAAGTGAAGAGAATAAAATTAAGTGGTGAGACATCATTATTTTATTTCACTTAAAGACACTTAAAGCCACTTTAAAGCTGCTTAAGCTGAGTTGAAGCGGATAGGGTGAAATTCAAAATATCCTACCCTCTTGGTAGGATATTTGTGGGGTGGGGCCCGCACGAGCCCCACCGTTTCTTTTCCACGATGTAACGCACACGCGAAAACCCTTTTTAATGAATGTCAACTTGGGCGTTTTCTTTAACTCTTAAACGCTCTTATTAATTTGGCGGTTTATTCGTTGAAATTAATTCTATGAATTAATGGGTCGTTACTTAGTTTGTTTTTCAATTTGTTGGCATGTTAATAAAATAAGACCAACACTTGTCTTTTTGAGGATTGCTCATTGAGAGGATTTGGAGAAGACTTCAAGGCTTGAGATCATCATCCTCCTTCGCGAAGAACGCGAAGAACGCGAAGAACACGGAAGGCGACGAAGAACGTCGAGCCCTCGAAGATCGACGACGTGATGCCAAGTACCGTGACACCGACGATTCCTCTTCCGCGACGTTCTTCTACGACGTTCCTTCTTCCGCGACAGACTTTCGATCATCCATTGAGGTAAGAGATTGCGGTCCTTTTAATTCCTTGTGGATTATAACATCATCATGGATTTAATTGTTATAATTAAATCTGTGTGTTTCTTTAACCCTCAGAGATCGTCGACGCAACGCCCTTCTGCGACGACGGGATGCCCTTCCGCGACGCGACGATCACATCCTACCGCGACGGTCAATTCCGCGACGTACTCGCACTCGTCCGACGACAGCTACAAGGTAGGGGTCATTTTGAAAATGATTTCTTTTACCTATGATTGTTTCCTCTAAGTCATGATTATTATTGTGGGATATGGTTTATCATTTGCTGGGATTCATGGTCTTGTTTCAAACCATTAATGCAGTGGGTGCAGACCAACGAACAATTTCAAACCCACCACCCTTTGTTTCTTGGTGGGCGGAACGGCGGACGACAACCAAACATGCCGCAGAGATGATTTTTTGATTCCAAAGTGAAGAAAGGAACCCGAGATGAACTACGACGTAGAAAGAAATAGAATTGGACCACCGGAGCAACTCCGGTGGCATGCAGACTCCACCGGCGGCCGGAGGCGGCGGCGCCCCGGTGCACCGCTAGATGGAGCCGCTGCGGCTGAGGCCGCTGCGGCGGGAGGCGGTTCGGCAGTCGCGCAGAACCGAAGGCAGGGACGCGGCGGCCCGGTCGCGTCCGGTGACACCGAGTGGCCCCACGTGGGGTTGCGGCTTCGCTTCACGCGGGGGCTGCACGCCCCCCACGGCTTCCTTTGCTCGGTCGCTCGACCGAGCCGAGCCGAGCCAAGCCGACCCACCGCCCGGGTCGCGCCCAGGCCGTGCCGGGCCGCCCTAGTCGGGCCGGGTCATGCCCAACCGGGTCAGACCCGGACCTGGGACGGGTCGACTGGGTTTGTGCCAACCCGGGGGGTCGGGACGGGTCGGTCCGGGCCCATACCCCCCGTTTTCAGACCTATTCGGTCTTTTGCTCATAACTTGAGCTACGAGCATCCGAACGATTCGCCGTCAGCGGAACTACGATTCTTGGATCGAGACTGTCGTTTTGGTATATCACACTCAAGGTTTTGAAATAATTTGGGTTAATCCGGGTTGGTTCGTACACAAAACCAACCAGGCCCTCGGAGCGGAAACACTCATATCATGAGCTCCGGACGTCCGATTGACGTGCCGTTGATTTTGGTGGATTCCTCTAAGTGAGACGGATCTTTTGGATTACTACGCCAGAGGATTGGACATAGGTGGAGTACGATCGGGTTGGTTTTGCATTAAAAACCAACCGGGCCCCTAGGACGAAAAAGCTAATAACTCTCAGACCGGGCGTCCGATTGACGCGCCGTCTGCGACGTTGAGAACCTGTTGACGATTCGGAACTTTTGGATACATCAACTCTGGAATATGTTTCAGTTGATATAGTAGTCTCTCGGCTCGTAGAGCGGACCCTCCCGAACGAGCTTGCTGTGTGTGGGAACCCTAGAGCTGGCTTCGAATGCTACTGTAACGACGACGACTGTACAGAGATCCTCAGTGGATTCGACTGCGACGATGATGAAAACAGCACGGGGATCCTCCGTGTTTTCGGCAGTGACCACTACGGTACATATTGGGATACGTCAACTTTGGACTACATGTCAGTTGATGTATCGACCTCTTAGCTCATGGAGTGGACCCTCCCGGAACGAGCATGCTGTGTGCGGAAACCCTAGAGATGAATGAGATTTGACGACTGCTGATCGAATGACACAGTGTGTTACAGATAGCCCAGTGGGAAGCGCTTGGTTGTAGCATCAGACCCAGGGCGGAGGAGCGCTTTCTTGTAGTGGCAGACCTGTGGTACTCAACATAAGGAGTACCTCAAGAGGTTATGAGGGGGAGCACGTGGTTGTAGCGGAAGACCCACGACGGAGGAGCGCTTGGTTATAGCGGCAGACCTACGATGGAGGAGCGCTTGGTTGTAGCAGCATGGGGGAGAGCATGGATGTAGCAGTAGAACCACGGTAGAGGAGCGCTTGGTTGTAGCGGCAGACCTGTGGTACTCAACCGAAGGAGTACCTATGGAGGCTATGAGGGGGAGCGCTTGGTTGTATCGGCAGACCCACGACGGAAAAGCGCTTGGTTGTAGCGGCAGACCAACGACAGAGGAGTGCTTGGTTATAGCAGCACGGGGGAGTGCGTGGTTGGAGCAGCAGACCCACGATAGAGGAGCGCTTAGTTGTAGCGGCAGATCCGTGGTACTCAACAGAAGGAGTACCTCTAGAGGCTATGTGGGGGAGCGCTTGGTTGTAGCCGCAGACCCATGGTGGGAAGCGCTTGGTTGTAGCAGCCGGCCCACAGTACACGATAGGTGGAGTACTATAACAGTCCAAGGTTAGAGGGAAGCGCTTGGTTGAAGTGGCTTGCCCAATGTACTTGATGGAGAAGGAGTTTCCAAATATCTATGGCTTCACTTCATGATCGATCCTATGTGGGTCATTGTGGGGGTTAGTACCTACCGATCCTTTGTGGGTCCGACGACTTAGATGAATCAGCGTCTCCATCTGATCATCTCTATCGTCTTACGATGTAGTATTCATATGTGAGCTGAATCCTGTTTTAATTTAGTTTGTGGATTTTTTTGTGCTATCCTGTGTGGATTTACATTTTTCTTTCCTGTGTGGACTGGGTTGTACTTGGGGTTGGATGTTGGAGCCGAACAGGAATTGATGACATAGGTATAAGTATGGTCATATACCTAATCCGTGTCGGATGTTACTTCGTGATTGTATCTTTCCTTTTTGTTTTATCCTTTTTGGATTCTGGGAGACCATCGGGGGTCTCGGTGTCCCTACTGAGTAGCTTATACTCACCCCTGCATGGGCTATGCCCGCACTACGTTGTGTTGGTTGCAGAAGACGGACCGCGCTGATCGTGGAAAAGGCTTGCGAAGCAAGACGAGACCTGGAGGTGGACCACTGGACGAGACGTACTCGGAGCGGACGGCCGGACTCGAGGAGCACTGGAGGCTACATGTACCCACCCTTCAGGTGGGATTCCCAGTGGACAGCTCGACGTTGCAGCTTTACCTTTCAGTTGTTGTTTTTCCCTTCCAGTTGTACTTTACTTTAAGTTTGGGTTTGAATACTGGCCCACTTACTTTTCCGCACTTACTATTGTACCAGTTTTTACTTAGTGTTTACTTTTTTCTACTTGCTTACTATGTGGTGCTTGTTTAAATTACAAAGGAAATGCCTTCCCTTTACCGGGATTTACGCCTTGGTGCTAGTCGCCAACCCTTGGCCTATGGAAGGTAGGCTTGGGTTAGTCACGAAACATGCCCTGAGGACGGGTCGTGACACATTACTATCTCGTCCCGGACAACACACATCGACGACCTCAACCAATCACACCGATAACTAGAAAGTAGAATGGATACCATTCACACCATTGAACTAGACCAAAAAATAATAGAAAACACTTACCAGAATCAACCAAATGATACTAGAAACATCAATACACCTTCATCACCATGAATTGAAGCCTTAAAGAACCCCCACAATAGATTTTAAAAATAGAACCATTGAGGATCCAAAATAGATACAGATCCACAATAGTAGATTCATTTTGGAACGTCAACGACTACACAATCACACCTCCCAAGACAAACTTAAAAACCACCAACCAACTCTGTGTGGGAGAAGAGAGGTGGCTTAATGGAACAAGAGATGAGTTAATAACAGAAGAAGGACTCAACAACATTCACTGACCACCAGAATGAACACCAAACTCTGCCTAAAATCCATCAAAAAATGGAAAATAAACAATGGGGAATAGGTTGCACAGCAAACTAGAAATACATGAACCCATCATCAGTGTCACAGATGAAATACCGGAACCTACCACCACCTAGAAACCTCTATCATAATTCGAAGCCCGAAACAACACCAACATAGGATGAAATACACATAATAAGAAACCAAATCTTGGTGATCTTAAATTGAAGACCAAATAATGAAAATGAAACATAAAAAACTAAGACCGTTAAAGTGAATGTATGATGAAAGAAGTAATAAATGATACAACAGATGGAATCAGATTTGAGTCGTCTTCCGCACGACCATCCCACTGTCCCAAATAGCCCTAAAAGTCCATCTCTCATGACCATAAATGGGTTCTTACATGGTGGGTATGTAAAAAAGGGATCTGAGGAGCACTGAAAAGAAGGATTGGATCCCGGAGACATGATATCCAATAGAAAAAACACTAAAAAAATAGAGATTAGAAAGTGAGATGGAGAGACTCGTTTTATTACACAACCTCACATAGTAGTTACATCACATATCTTCAACACCATGAAAAAGTGGTGAAACAAGACATAAAAATTTAGGATTGAATAACTATAATAACAATGGTATTTGATTCATCCACTATTCCAAAAGTCCGAAGAGGAAGCTCTAGTATTGGAAAAGGTATTGAAACTAGGATTTGTAATGATGGAGGTGGTATCAAAAGGTTTTCATGATAATATATTCTAGATTTCTTCACATGTCAGTCCACGATGTTCCATTAGTGTTGGAAGATATGGAATATAGAGCCTTCATGTTAGGAGGTCCCTTAAGATGACCATATCAGTTTTTGTTTGGTTGAACTATGATGATTATCTAGAATATGATCCCAAATTATAGGTTGATATGGACTTATTTACTTTAATTATTTTCATGTTCAAGCTATTAGATCAGAAATTGGGATGGAAACCATTTACTATTTTACTTAAGGTGTTTTTCATTATTTTTTAATCTTCTATAAGTTGTCATTATATTTAGTAACGTTGAATTTGTATATATCAAACCATTTAATGACTATATTTTTGGCAGTTAATACAAATCATAATGGTATTTTTGAATATTCAGTTCATTGATAGGGTATTCAAGGAATCAACTAATATAATAGGAAGCCTCTTTGAACATACTACATCAACCGTATGATGTTATCCATTTTCACCTAGATTTTTAGTGTGTCTTATCATCAGAAAATCTCTCTCATATGGGAAAGGGTGGAGACACACCATCCATGGGCCTCACATAGACAAAATCCTTCAATGTTGTGATGGATGGTGCACCTTCTTCCTTAAATACGGATTATCTACAAATCATTACGGTGATCCAGTTAGCACATTGGTTTTTTTCTAGGGTTAATGGATGACCCAATGTTTAGTTGACATCGAAGGAGCCCATCGAGGCTTGGACTTACCCTGACCTATTTCTGGAAGTCTTTATCAGCTTGGGCAACCATTATCTAGATTTATTGTTGGAATTTTTTGAAATCATGGGGTATCGATTATGTTGCTGTAAAGATTCTCCTTATATTTTACTTTTTCAATGATTTTTCTCAATATGAATATACTTGGGTTGGCCTGGTTGACATAGGAGTTCCACTATTAGAGTATTTGTTTTGAAATATTATTAGGTCTAGTTCAAAAAAATTTAATCCTATTTTTGAATGAAATAACTGTCCATGTTGAATTTGTTATTTATTTCAATTTGACATAACCCCTTCCATCATTGCATCAAATCAATAACATAACAAATGTGATGGTGGGGAATTTCTCCATTTTCCTAAAATAAAGAAAATTGTGGGTTGGGGTGCTACCGTTCCCCTATTGTAAATGATAAAATATAGACCCCACCTTCCCACAATTCAATTAAGTCCCTTTGAAAGGGTAATCCCACCTCCACACTTAAAATTTCCCTCAACTCTCTACATTTCACACCTTATATCTCTAAAATAACTCATCTTTTTCTGTGGTGGTTCCAGTGGGACTAAATGAACCGTAAATTTGTTGCGAATCATCATTCAGATGTATTTTTCTTATTTAATATAATGTTTTTTATTTATTTAATTTATTAGTTTTTATATAGTTATAAATACATTATTTATTTATTAGTTTAGTGTGTTATACCTAGTTTATAAATAATAGTTATTATTAGTAATGAATAAGTATAGATTAACTGATGAAAAACTTAGAATTAAAGAATGATAACATATAATGATTAGAGAATGATAATTTACTAATGAATATAATATCATTAAATAATTATTAACTAATAATTATGTAAATATTGTGTAATGTTTAATTAATTATTAGCTAAAGATTAGTCAATGATTAATTAATTATTAATTTATGATTAAATTATGATTAAATTATGATTAACTAATGATTTGGTAATGATTAAATCATTATTAAATAATGATTAAATATTGATTAACTAAAGATTAAATAATGATTAAATAATGATTATGGAATCATTAAATAAATATTAATTAATGGTTAAATAATGATTAAATAAGTATTAATTAATGATTAGGTAGAGATTAACTAATGATTAACATTTTATTATCTAATGGTTACATAATTATTTTCTAATGAATAACTAATGTTTAAGGAATCATTAAATAGTGATTATGGAATGATAAAATGATGTGTTACTAATGATTTACTAATTAATAAGTAATGATTAATGAATAATTACGATAATATAAAAGAGTGATTAATAAAATATTTATGAATGGTTAACTAATAAATAAATAATGATTATGGAATGATCAATTAATGATTAAATAATGAAAAATTAATGACTAAAGAATAATTAAACAATAATTAAATAAGGATTAAGTAAAGAATAAAGAATCATTGACTAATGATTAAATAATTATTAAATATGGACAAATAAATTATTATAGAATGAATGAAGAATTTTACTATATAAAATTAGTGACATATTTTATGATATAAGAAAACATTCTAAACTTTTGGTACCATAAATATTATGTGGTTGTCTAAGAAATAAAATCTATGTTTATATACTACAAGTGGATGTGTCTATGAAATATATGTACCTACGAGAGGAAAATTCGACTAGGTTCATTGGGAGTGACACAACGTAACCTGGTACATGACAACAGACCTTGCTACACACCTCTTTTGACACTCCTGGGTGATATTCTTTACATGATTCATATTTTTTTATAATCTAATGAGATAACATTAAGAAGATTATAAATTGTACTCCGAAACATTAGTATCATATTTTAGGATATTAGAAGATGTTTTAAAATTTTAGTATATAATTATAATATGGTAAACCCTCATTGTCAATAGTATTCACATAATGTTTTGGAAATAAAGGTAAAAATGAAGAGAAACGTCAAATAGGTTTATTTATACAAGATAAAATAAAAAATGTGATCATATAATGTGAAATGTAAAAGAACAAACACACTAAATAACACATGAATTCTTTAAAATAGATAAGAACTACATTGAAAATTATCAATAGATTAGTGTTTAAATTAGATGAGTGTGACTTCCGAAGTAATGTATAATGAAAATTATCATTATTTTGTAGCTTAATAAAAACTTTTATTTATATGTACATAAATTTTGAATTTTCAAAGGCTTTCACCCTTCTAATAATAGGATTCCCCATAGAGTGGTGGTTTCATTAGAGGGGTGAATGCTTTTGGAAAATGAAAATTCAAGCACATCCCTTTAGAATATTTCACTAAGATACTACTTGAAAGTAATATAGATTTTTCTTAACTTCCTAAGTTAGAATTATCTCATCCAAACTATATTTTATTGAAAAATTTTAAGGTATTTGTTTTCTTCTATAATGGATTCATGTGTTATTTAATAACTATTTCTTAATCCATGTCACTTTTTATGATCATAATTTTTATTTTATCATCTTTAAATAATCATATTTTACGTCAATATTATTTACACTATAATAATCCTGATCAAAAAAAAATTTGAATTAGAGATTTATGTTATCCTGTATATAATACTATAGAGAGGTTATTCAAAATGATCAAGGAGGTTCTTATACCACACATCCAACAATAATGGATAGGAAATATAATTTTGTAACCATAATGGAACATCTAGAAAAAATTAATGGTTTCTTAAATATGGGACACGATAAAGAGATCAAACCTATTATGTATAAAAAAATTTGAATCTTGAATACAGTATTACATCGAGCTTTTCCAATTGTAAAAAGACGTATAATTACAAAACTGTTTGAAGAAAGCCTGCCAAAAAATTTAGGCTCTTCCATAAGATATGGAAGATGAAAAACTAGATGATATCTCAAAAATAAATGTAAATTTGACTTCTAATAATGATATTTTTCATGATAAAAAATATAGTTATCATTCATGACGTTGAGGGATATTCATAAGTTTGGTAGTATGGTTTAAGAAATATTGTAGTTGTACATTATCCTTTATAGAAGATAAATCATCCACCACTATTTATATCTTTGTTGGAAGAAATTCTTCATTTTCTTAAATTCAACTAAAATATTATCACACCTGCAAAAAAATTTCCTGATGTTTTAGTGGACTATTTTAGTGATTTGGTGATAACATTATATATTAGAATGGATTTTACATGTAAAGTTTCATTAAAAAAATGCTAAAAAAAATTTAAAATAAAGAGGCACTATATATATATTGTTTAGGAATAAAGCTATAAAAGATACATCATATATAATGAAAGGTATAGGGATGATTGTAGATTCCTCTTCAGGAAGATTCTAGACATTTCATTTGGAGGTTGTAGAATTTTAATGATTGAGGCATTTCATGCTTACGTTCAAGAAAAACTAACACTAGATCATACCTAATTGGATGCTGAATATTGGTCATCTATTTTCATCGAGATGATTGGGACCTACCAAGAAGTTATTGTAACACTTATGAAATATAGGGTACAAATAAAATTTAGATATAATATTTCTTATAAGAAGCGATGGATGGTGGAACATATAGAATTTGTGATGGTCTATTATGATTGGTTGATGAATCGTATCAAGTTTTTTCAAAATTTCTATCCATTCTAAGACACAATGACCTTTTTTTCATCCATATACATTGAAAATATTGTGTCTCATGATAACCAACATGATTCTTATCATGTTTAATTTAATAGTTTTTTGGGTTTTTCTTTTCTATACTTCAACTTTTCATTTCCAAGAATAATCCATATAGATTATCGGAACGTTTCTATATGTAAGATACAAGGAAATATTTTTTATTTTAGAAACCCAAAATGGAAATGTTTCAACTATTTCTCTTGAATTTTCTTATATGGGGAAGGAAACCTATTAATAATGTTGTTGGTTTTTGGAATGTATTAGAATCCATTTCACCCACATTTGGGGTGTCTCATTTATATTTGACCAGTATTAGGAAATCAACGAGGCAATCAATATGGTCCTCGATATATGTATACCTCTAAATGAACATCATTGGTACAACATTAGAAACATACATAGAAATGTGAAAAATCATTCCATAAAGAAAATTTGAAGAAGATAATCATAAGGCTTGGTATTAGAATCCTTTTTTATTTTTTCACTATTTCAACCTACAGATAAAATGATTTTTCTGGGAAATAAGATCACTTATGTGTAGAATATTTCCCAGATCAATGAAAGTTTGAACAAAGTCTCAATGTAATCTATAAGGATAATCAAGAAGTTTAAGGACCCATCCCCAGTTTCTCGGAACCAATGCCTTATTTGATTATATTTTCATGAAACTAGGAATTAGGCTCCAAAACGACCAATTAGTTTAGTATTATTAGAAACAATATGCATACGTAGGTTCAATGTTATAACATGAAATGAAAAGAAAGTAGAAACTCATTAGTCACTTCCATAAATATTAGGTTATTTCATCATGTCATTCATGATAAAATTCTTCATGTCCTAAGAAATTGAAACATAATAAAGGACTGATCACAAACGCTGAATAAGGGTATGCAGTATAGTGTAAGATAACATAAACATTAGACATGGTGGATAATTGAAAATAGATGACATTAAAAATAAACTAGAATATAATATTAAAGAATTATGAGCTGGGTAAATATTTCCAAAAAATAACATAATCATGGGTATTATAGTAGTTGAATAACGACATGAACCATCAATAATATTTTCATAATTATGGAATTCATAATGCTGGAAAACATAACCATACCATCAAGGCCTCGTTCCAAGACCATAAATAATCATTTTGTTAAGGCTTTGTGTTGGGACCGTAGATTGTCTCTTGAGACCCACCGATGCACCGAGGGGTTGTTGCAGGCCCCTCCAAACAATGAGTATGTCCAATGAATTTCTCATATGAATGAGGATACACATAAACAACATATACATTCATATCAAAACTAATATTTGAAATGTAAATAACAATCCCCAGACAATAAGCATAAACACTAACCATCCGGTGTAAATTGGTGAATGGTTTAAAGATAGCACATCCAAATCCAAAATAACTATAAAACATTAAATTAAATATTGTAGATTATTCCATGAAGTATTAATCCCAACAATACATATTAATCAATAAGGGTGATGAAATAAAGAAAGATACTCTTATAATATCTTCAAGTAATTCTTGAAATAAATACTCTTTTACTTTGAAAAGAAGAGTTGTTTAGGGAAAATATTTGTTTAAAACCAGAAGTGAAGTAAGTTATTATTTTCATAAATAAAAGTGTTATTTTATAATCATAATGGTTTCCAAAAATAGATTATTTATTTTCCTTGAAAATATGATAGAAATTGTGATATTCCATTGAATTTGGCTTGTATTTCAGATACAATTTTGAAAGCTCCATTTAAAACATGCAACTATCCATAAAATAAAGATGGATTATGGTAGTTGTGCATATATATAACACTAACATAAGATTTATTATGAGTATATATTAATAAATAATAACTTCATTGAGGTAATTATACAATGAAAATAACCTGAATGGAAAAGGATGTTCGGGTGGAAAAACCCATACCATTACTCCAAATGTGTTCTGCTCATAAACATAATCTCCAGGAATATGAAATTATAATTATTAATAACATATTTCGTAACCTATTATAAATTTATATATTTTATCATAATTCTATTTAGTTCATTTATTACATTTTTGATAAGTTATTATATTTAATTTCGTTGTTCGACAATGTTTGTTTTTTTATTTTCATAATCGGGTCACTTGTTCTTAAGTAATGGAGTTCATGTAAATATCCAAAATTTAATTCACATATTATTTATGATCATAAATAAGTGTTAGTGGTAAATTATATAATTTTTTTACATTGAATGAGTATGAATATTTATATATTTTTTTGATGATAAATGTTTCGATAAATTTGTGGGATTTGAATAAAAACAAACTCATTTTTCATTATAACATAATCCATTTGAAAAAATGGATTACAGAAATTACATATGGTATATTACATATATAATAATCATGTTCAACCATAAAAATAATGGTTTTATGACCAGAATTGATAATGATAATAGAAATCAAAATCCCATCGTCCTTGAATGTGGTAAATTGACACATCTCAGATGGTGTTCTTTCTACTAGTATAAAAGAAGGTAAAATGAAGATTTGATGATAACATATTACAATATCATGAAAATATTCTAGTATATGTGCAGTACTTGAGTCATCACACCATTTGGATTAGGAAATGTACAAATAGTTAAATAAAACAAGTGAACTAGAAAGGAAAGACAATGAATTGAAAAGGGGAATTTTCCTCTTGAACCAAACATCCATGAGAGCCTCCATAAGGGATGTGTTTTGATATTTATATGAGACCAAGCCTTTCTGGACGTGGGAGAAAATGTTGAGTGGATATTTGGACAGAATTTGGAGAAGGAACAAGTCTTGATAGGAGGGAAGTGAAGAGGGTGTGAGACTAGGTTTTATAGTGGAGGAGAGAGGGTGTTTCTCAAAATAAAATTCATTAATTTGTTATTTACCCAAAATACAGGGAATAGTGAGTCGTCCATGACCAATAACAGTAATTTTATAATGTTAACTAGAACTAATTGGTCTTATATCTTCATAACATCATTCAGTACTTTAAAATTTTCTTATTTATCTTATTTTGTAAATTATGGTATTTAACAATTCTTCAAAAACTCAAGTATTTCAGATAAATCCCAAAAAACCACCCAAACCATTTATCAATGTACAGAATACAAAAATGAAGTCCATTGTTAATATATAATTTTCTATATATGATTAATTTAATATTTAAATAAAATCATAATTTATTCAAAGAACTACAGTTTTAAAACATTTATTTACTTTTTCCAAAGAATAGGTATATTGTACATTCACATGAATATTATTTATATAAAATCATAGTTAAGGTTACTATTCATTAGGGTATATCACTATTCATAAGGGTATGTTACTATTCATAAGGGCAGGTTACCATTTACTAAAAATAATGTTTTCCTTATTAGACTCCATCTAACTTACTGATCGCAACCATGTATATCAGATTTTCACAATTCACATCACTGAAGTGAAAAATGTATGTTTTAAGTGTAACATAGAACATAGTAGTTAATTATGTTATGATTTCACATGATTATAAAATATTTATAAGAAAAGAATATCCATTGAAAAATATAGGTCGTTACATTCTTCCCCCCTTCAGAATTTTTACCCTCAAAAATTCATTTTAAAGTCTAGGCCAAAAACAGGTGGGGGTACTTTTCTTTATTTTCTTCCTCCAGTTCCAATGTTTCCTCTTCGTACTTTTGGTTTCTCCATAGTACCTCTAAAGGATGAGTAGTCTTGTTGCATTGATCATTGTCTCCGGATCCATGATTTTCACAGGTTTCTCCTCATAGGAAAGATCATCATCCAACTGTACCACCTCTGAAGAGAATACATGTGAATGGTCTGGTAGGTACTTCTTTAAGAGGGTTATATGAATGATATTACGTACTTTAGACATGGTAGGTGGATTTTCCAGTTGATAGGCCACAACTCAAACTCTATCAATGATATCGAAGGGGTCGATATACCTAGGACTTAACGTTCCATTCTTCCCAAACCTCATGACCTTATTCCATAGATATATGCATATAAATGTCAGGTCTCCAACATTGAATTCAAGGATTCATCGACTATTATCTGCATAACTATTCTGTCGACTTTGGGCTGCCTTGATATACTGCTGAATGATTTTCACTTTCTCCACCATTTCATCGACTATTTCACGTCCTAGCAGCTTACGCTCACTGACTTCATCCCAACATGTTTTAGTTATGAACCTTTTCCCATAAAGAGAATCTTATGGTGCCATTCAGATGCTCGAGTGGAAACTATTGTTATAGGAGAATTCAACCAGTGGTAGTTGATGGTCCCATCCTCCTTTTAATTACATAGAACCTTCCCTTAACATGTATTCTAGTGTCCGAATTGTCCGCTCAGATTGGCCATCAGTTTGAGGATGATAGGTCATACTGAAGTATAGTATAGTGCATAGATCATGTTGAATTGATTTCCAGAACTTTGAGGTGAATCTAGGATCAAGGTTGCATACAATAGACAGTGGCACTCTATGTAGCCTTACCACATCATTAATGTAAATCTGTTCAAGTTGATCCAATGAGAAGTGCAATCGAATATCAATAATGTGAGTTGTCATTGTAAGATAATCCACAATGACCCATATAGAATTGTTTCCCCTCGATGTCCATGGATGTCCAGTGACAATGTCCATACTAATTTTGTCCCACTTCCATGTTGGTATGGGTAGTTGTTGCATTATCCCATTAGACTTTTTCCTCTCACCGTTCACTTGTTGACTTACCTATAACTTTTATGAATATTCAGCAATATATCTTTTCATATTGTCCCACCAAATGTTTTCTCATAGATCTTGATACATCATTGTGCTACTAGGGTGTATAGAGAAATTAGACCTATGATCATCATCCAATTGTTCCCTCTTTATCTAAGGAATAACAGGAACACAAAGCCTCTTTCATAATTTCAAAATGCCACCATCATATACGAATTCATTAAACATCCCATCGTTTACAACATTTATTTTCTTTAGAAACTTCTCATCATCATCTTGAAAACATTTTATCCTCTCCAGTAAAAATGGTTTGGAAACTATTGGAAAAAATATTGGATTGTTACCTTCCTTGATAATTCCCATATCTATCTTTATTAGATCTATGAACAAAATATCCCTTTCAACTATCATCTTGTTCAGAGAACTATGATCCTTTCTACTCAAATAATATTCTACCTTATTTTCCTTCCTTAGGTGTTATCGTGTTGTGTAATCATAATATTTGTGTAGCTCAATCCATCAACCTTATCTCACATTGAGTAATTTCTATGAGAATATATATTTCTATCTCTTATAATCCGTATTTATCTCACATTTTTCACCATAGAGGCAATGTCTCCAAATCTTCAAAGAAAATATTACTGTTTCTAACTCAAGATCACAAGATGGATAGTTTTTTTCCTGAATTTATAGCTTCCTAGATTCATAGGCAATCATTTGATCATTCTGCATCAGGAAACATCTATTTCATTTCATTGAAGCATCGCTATAGATAACAAACTCATCATTCCCTAGTAGTAGGGATAGGATCAGAGCATTCACTAACCTCCTATACAATTCTTCAAAACATCCTTCAAATTCCTTTTTCGATAAAATATTATCATATTTTCATGTGATATTGGTCATTGGGATGGCTAAACATAAGATTTTCTAAACGAAATGACGATAATAACCTGCTAAACCAATAAAACTACGTACCTTAATTATTTTTATTGGAGTATGAAATTCTTGGACATATTTTTTATCACAATATCTTTTGATATTCCATCATTCAAGACAATGTGGCCCAGATAAGAAACTAATTGAAGCCAAAAATCACACTTTCTATGCTTCCCATATAATTTATTTCGTCTAAGTGTATTCAGAATAGTGCACAAGTGATTTTAATGATCTTCATGACCTTTAGAATATACAAGGATATCATCAATTAACACCACTATAAATTCATCAAGATATTCATTGAAAACACTATTCATCAGATCCAAAAAATAGATGGTGCATTAGTTCTTCCAAAAGTCATTACAATAAACTCATAATTCTTGTGCCTGGTTCAAAATTTTGTTTTTTAAATGTCTTCCTTCCTAACAAAAAACTGATGATATCCAGACCGAAGATCAATCAACGGAGAAAATTGGGCACTATGATGATGATCAAAAAAGTCATCAATTCTTGGTAGAGGATACTTATTCATTATTTAAATATAATTTATTTTCATATAATAAAATCATTGCCTAATGGATCCATCATTATTCTTGACAGAGAGGATAGGGGCTCCCCACAGAGAAACACTATGTCAAATAAATCCTTTATCACTCAATTCCTCTAGTTTTTTTTGGTTACACTAACTCCAAAATGACCATTCTATAAGGAGTATTTTATATGGTCCTTGAACCAGAAATTAAGTCAGTGGAAAAAACATTTTCCCACTCTGGAGGATGTCCAGGAAAATCCTCTTGAAAGACGTCAATATATTATTGTACAATAGGTACATCCTCTATCTGTACATTCAACCCCTCACCCATTTTTATTTCATTCCCTTCCTCCCCAATTTTTTTATTCAGTAGAGCTACTGGGGTGGATCTAGATGAGAATTAAAAAGAGATGTTTATGCCCAAAAAATAAGGTATTCTACACCATTTTCAAAAATTGTAACTTATTTCTTCTTGCATTAGATCTTCACATCATAATTTGATAGACAATTCAAAATGGAAATTATATCATAGTCAACCATTGGTATAATGATATGGTTAGAAACTAAAGCATGTTTATGTGTCATGAGGGGGACTACTCAACACATCATTGATGTAATGATACATCCACCTGGGGTTTTGACTAATAGCTCTTTTATTAAATCAAATTGGACATATATAATTTTCTTGAAAATTTGGAAGATATAAATGAATGCGACCATCCGGAATCCAATAATGTATTGGATATGATGGATAAAACAATCGATTTACATTCCACCACTTCATTAGGAACTTCAACCGCCGTAGTTGTGACTGAATAAGCATAGACATTCTTCCTTGGACTACATTGGGGAACATTTCCCTAACGATTAGGAAATTAATGAGCTTAATGTCTCATCTCCCTACAATTATATCACAAAATAGTGGGAGCTTCTTTCTTCCCCTTACAATCCCGATATAGGTTTCCTTTTTCTTTTCACTCGTAACAGACTATCATTTTCATTAGGAATGTTCCAAGGTGTTTCTTCCCACAATTACTACATGATGGAAATTCGACTCTTCTATTCTTCCCAATTTCCTTATTTCCCTTCCAAGATTTTTTATCTGTCCTATTATTCTCTTTCATTCCATTAATTGTCAAAAGAAATAGATAAATAATTTTTTGTCTTGATAGCACTATAGAATATATCTTCATACAATGAGAAACATTGGGAGACTAGATCCCTTCAGAGGAATGGTTTTAAACCATCAAATAATCAATAAATTTTTCTCTTTGGATTACGTATGTATTCCATAACATGCCTTGATAGTATTGTAATGATACCATTATACTTGGCACCAGTTTCATCCTCCTTCTGCCTCAGATTCAAGAATTTCTTCTGTATGTCTACTAGTTATTCAGCAAGGAAATATTTTTCTAAGAAGATTTCCATATAATACCTAAATTAAATCTCTTATATTTCATCCTCCTACTTTGTGTTTTGGATTAAAGACCACCACTGATCCCAAAATCCCATTATTTGATAAACTTCCATGATATCCTTCTCTCTTTTGTTACATCCCAAAATGTGAAATATCTTCTCAAGGGAATATATCCACTTTTTTACTACAAATGGATTTGTATTCCCATTAAATTATGGAGGTTGTTTTCACATAAAGAAATCTAACATTGCTCCTCCACGTGGTGGATCTAGTTTCTCCATAAAAGTAAGGTTATTATTAATAACCTGAGAATGTTTTCCCAGTATAGTTATGAGTTGCTCAGCACCAGTCACAACACAAGAGCCAATATCATTATCTTGCATCAGATTGAAATCCCCATAGGGGAAAAGTACATCTTTGTGGCTTCCATTACATTACTAGGCTCCATCTCAATATAGTAGAATACACTATATTAGGTTGTGAATCATAATGTATAATCTTAACATAACAAAATACAAATCAAAAATTGAGATCCTACGCATGGATAATCCCACAATCACAAAAATGGGTTCTTGGAGGAATAATTTACATTTAAATCCTTCATAATGGCTTGTAATGAATATTTGAATTATTCTAATCATATCCTCCGATAGTGTCATAACCATGAGTGAAACAAGGTCCGTTGTTGTGCACAACATCGATTTTTATTCTAGCTCAAATTGGTGTTTTCAGGGTTTACCCCTAGATACATCTGTTCTAGAGTTGTCTCTACCTCCTCATATACAGACATGGATGTGTTGTTTGAATGATCCACGTAATACATTACTTACCAAAATACTATGACCTTCTTGTATGTTAATCCTCAAAACTGTCTTAGGGACTCTTCTCTAATCCACGTTTTCTAAATCTTGTTTCCATGTTTTCTACTAAACACTCTTTGATACCAACTGTAAGGAACTTACACATGTTTCCCAGAGACGGTGACTTATTTGATTACATTGAAATATAAAAAGGAATAAGAATCCGGAAGTGCTGAGTAATTTAGTATTATTCGAATCAAGATACATGTATAATTTCAACATTACAATTTGAAATGAAATGAACATATGAACTCCTTTGACACATCCATAAATCCAATGTTATTTTAGAATTTCATTTATGATAAAATTCTTCATTTCATGAGAATTTGAAACAAAAGAAAGGGGTGAGATGAAACTCTCAATATGGGTATGCAATAAAGTGGAATATAATATAATCATTAGATATGGTGAATAATTGAAAACATGTGCCTTTAAAAACAAACTAGAACATAATATGGCAAAATTAGGAGCTGAGTAAATATGTCCATTACATAACAAAATCATGGGTATTCTACTAGTAGAATAACCACATGAACCATATATAATATTTTCATAATTATGGAATTCATAATGAGGGAAAACATGACCATACATTCAAGGCCCCGTGCCAAGACCATTAATAATCATTTTGTCAAGGCCTTGTGCCAAAACTGTAGCTTTTTTCTCAATAGACCGATCGATGCAACGAGGGGCTATAGCGGGCCCCACCTAACACTTATTTTGTCCAATTAATTCCTCATATGAATAGGTATAAACATAAACAACATATACATTCACATCGGAACTAAAATTTGAAATGTAAATAACATTCCCCGAACATTAAGCATAAACACTAACCATTCAAAGTAAATTTGTGAATGGTGTAAAGATAGAACATCCACAAAAAAATAATAATAAACCATTAAATTAAATATGGTAGATGATACCATGATGTATTAATCCAAACAATACTTAATAATCAGAAAGAGTGTTGAAATAGAGGAAGATACTCTTATAAATTCTTCGAGTAATTCTTCAAATAAATACTCTGTTACTTTGAAAAGAAGAGTACTTATGGAAAAATCATTCTATAAAAACAGAAGTGAAGTAAGATATTATTTTCATTATAAAATGAATTATTTTATAAATATAATGTTTTCCATGAATAGATTAGATATTTACCATGAATATATGTGAGAAATTGAGATATTCCCTTGAATCGGGCTTCTATTTCATAAATAATTATAAAATCTCAATTTAAAACATGAAACTATCCATAAAATAAATAAGGATTATTGATGGTGTACATATATATAACCCTCAAACATAATTCATGATGAGTATATAATAATACATAATAATTTCATTGAGGTATTTATACAATGAAAATAACCTGAATGGAGATGGATGTTTGGGTGGAAAACCCTTACCTTAACTATGAATGTGTTTCGCTCTTGAACATAGCTCCTGAAATATGAAATTATACATATAAATAAAACATTTCAGAAATAATTATAAATGTATTTATATTATCATAATTCATTTTAGTTCATTTATTACTTTATTGATAAGTTATTATATTGAATTTCATCGTTCCGTAATGTTCATTTTCTTTATTTTTATAATCGGTTCAATTGTTCTTAAGTAAAGGAACTCATGTAAATCTGCAGAATGGAATTCACATATCATTTATGATAATAAATATGTGGTATTTCTAATTTATATAATTTTTTACATGATATAATTATGAATTATTATATATATCATTAATGATAATCGTTTCGGTCAATTTGTGGGTTTTAATTATAACAAACTCATTTTTCATTATAAAATAATACCATTTGAAAAAAGGGATTATAGAACCATAAATAGGGTATATTAAATATATAATAATCTGGTTCAATAATAACAATAATGGTTTCATGGTCATAATTTATAATGATAATAGAAATCAAAAACCCAACATCTGTGACTTTGGAAAATTGACACATCTTAGATGGTGGTCTTACAACTAGTATAAAAGATAGTAAAAGGAAGAGACAATGATAAAATATTTCCCTATCAAGAAAACATTCAAGTACATGTAAGGTACTAGTGTCATAACAACATTTTTATATGTAATGTTAATAATTGATGAAAAAACAAATGTACTAGAAAGGAAAGACAAATAATTGAAAAGTGGAATATACCTCTTGGACAAAACATCCTTGAGTGCCTCCTTATGGGAGGGGTTTTTGTAATTTTATGAGAACAAGGATATCTGGATGTGAGAGAGGAGGTTGGGAGTATATTTGGACAGAATTTGTAGAAATCAAAATGCTTGATAAGATTGAAGAGAAGAAGGTGTGAGAGGGGGTTTTATAGTGGAGGAGAGAGAGGATTTCTCAATATAAAATTCATTAAATTATTATTTCCCCAAAAGATACGGAATATAGATTCTTACAGGAAAACGAATAGTAATTTTATCATGTGAACCCAAACCAATTGGGTTTACATCAATAGAATATCATTCATGACTCTATAATTCACTTATTTAGCTTATTTTGTAAATTATGATATTTCACTATTCATCAAAAATAAAATTATTTCAGAAAAATACCAAAAATTCACCACAATGATTTTTCATCATGTAAAATCAAAAAATGATGTCCATTTAAAAAAATCATAAATATGATTAATTTAATATTTAATTACTATCATGATTTATTTTAAAATCAACAGTTTTAAAACATTTATTCACTTATTCCAAAAGAAGTTATATCGTAATTTTAGTTGAATATTTTTTATATACTATCATAGGTAAGGTTACTACTCATTAGGATATATCACTATTCATAAGGGTTTGTTACTATTCATAAGGGTAGGTTACTACTCACATAAAATTTAGAATTTCTTATTGGATTCCAAATAACTTACTAATCCCAACCGTGTATGTTAGATTTTTGAAATTCACATCACAGAAGTGAAAAACATTTGTTATAAGGGTCACATATAACATAGTAGTTAATTATGTTTGGATCTCACGTGATTATGACATATTTATAAGTAATTTCCCTTGATGAATATTTGGGAATTACATGAAGTTTTTTATTATATGATGCGGGTTCCAAAAGAAAAATAGACATTGGAATATGATGGGGGAGAGGTGTAGACACTTGTCCACAAGAATTGTGGAGTGAATAAATGGTGTCTTCAAGGGGATTTACATGTTAACTATAAATGTCCTAGCTCAGGAGACATTTTATCATTGTGTGAAGTACTTAATTGATTGAAAAAAACTAGCCTTAAACGGGATTTTGTAGGGGCTAAGGTATGAGTGGATCTTTCAATGAGAGATTGAAAATAACATTGAAGAATCTTGTAGTTATCATGTGTGCTTTTTCCACCAAGAATAATCTCAATTTAAATTTCAAGAGAGGATGGACCCCATCATAATTACCACATGGGAAAAAAGATTTTATTACTAGAAGCAAGGATGTTTCAATATAGAAACTCCCGGAATTGTGGTTTCAATGGGAACATACCATCAGAACATTTTTCCAAATGAACATATCATGTGTAGAATATATTGATCTAGTGTACCATTTGAAAAGCATTTATAACTATTATTTTGTACCATGGATACCTATTAATAAGTTTTAATGTTTCTTAATTCCCTAAGACTATGTGATATAGATACCTTATATCAACAGGTTGCATCAAAGAGGGAGGCCAAATTCTGAAATGATTTGGAATATGGTGGACTGGCCACAAGGATAAGGGAAATGTTTGGGATGCATCATATATCATCATGAATTTCATAACTGAAAATGATTCCCTAACATTGCTAGATCGAGTTCACACTATCTTCCATAATGTTATATTATCTCAAATGTGATCTTGTAATATTATTAATTATATTGTGTTAATATAAGATCCCTTGTTTTGTATATTTTTATGAATATTCCAAATAATATTACTATAAAATAACAACAATACTTTCATATTCACATTAAATAAATATGAAAAGTACAGGTGAAGTGACATGAAATCATAATCATATTTTCCATGGCTAAAACATAAAACATGATTGTGAGAAAATAATCAAGAAACATACGATCATGTGAGAAATCATTTGTAAATTGAAAATAAAACCATTTTCTAATTAGATTATAGATAAGGATGAATAAAAGTTTATATATATATAACCAAATATTAAAAAACAAACACTTTTAGGTATATAAAATATCTCAAAAACACTTAAGAAATATTCTTTTAGAAACATGACATAATGCCTTTATCTTTTGGTAAAAAAAGATTAAAAAAACAATTGGAATAAACATTTCATGTCTTACATTATACTGGTGATAATATTTTTTACCATAATGTTATATTTACATTTTAATCTTAAGACTTCATTCATTTTTTTAAATCCAAATGGAGGATACTATACTACTCAGTGAGTAGGCTGTGAATATTTCCCGCACTTTGATATGTGATCATCTGGTTCAACATATCATGGTGCGTTGAGTTCACCATCATCATTAGATGTTGCCTACAACCACCATTACACCATACGTATGTCGTGTGGCTTATACAAAATTGTTGTACATGATTTATCTTTCATTGATCATCACCTTCTTAATTCCCTTCTATAGAGGTAGATACTAGAGACATAAACATTCGACATCCCTAAGAGATAGATGACCATAACCGTCAAGGATGTTGTAGTGCTGACCAGTCATCATATCCAGGGGGGATGTAGTTATTGGACCCACTAATGCATAAAAGTCTATGATTGTACAGTAATTACAATGCCTCTATATTTTCGATGATGATGTTTCTACAGTTGGTGGGTCGATGTCTGTAATCTGGCATGAAATTCCCTTATTACATTTACTTGATGACGCTAATGATAAGACTGTCACGTGTTATGCCCATGCCTATATCTTACGGATTGTTAGAGGGACACTTTTTGCTGATACCTTAAGTAGTAATGTTCACATGATATATCTGAGGATACTAGGGAACATTGAATAGGCCGATACACACAGTTGGGGTTCTACATGCTTGACTTACCCTTACAGAGCATTATGGATGATATTCTACTTTGATCACATAGATATCAGGACATGAATCATCCTTATTCAGACGTGGGAATGAGATCATATCCCCTGTATCACCCTTTATCTTTTTGTCCAGTAACTACATATATATGTGATTTATGGAACTTCTTGTGGACATTTTTATGATAAATAAACTCTATTGGATTTTTATTATAGTAGGTGTTACTGAATATAATTTATTTTTATTTATCAATTTTCAAGTTATTTACAAGTAGATTCAAGAACATCACTTTATCATCACTCTGAATCAATATTTGAGGCATATTGCCTCATGTTGGATAGTCTCGTTCCTGAAGAGTTAAGTGTATACAATCTTTCATCAGATCATAAATTTTATAATATCATAATTTTTTCTAGTAAGGATTTTTCTTGGACAATATCACATTTCATTTGTTATTTGATTGATTCTATACTATGCTTTATTGGAACTTTTTTTTCCATTCTGTCCTACTAGACATCATGATTCTGGGGCTATAGTGCCACACATTCACTTTAGTATTATTGATAGGATCCATCATGATAGAGTCATCATCCATTTTGGCTATGTTCGGTGCGTTCCATATCCACTGAGATAGTTACATGAGCTTCATTACTTGATGTTGAAGGGGAGGTATCATGTCGACTGGATCTTATTACTTTCACAATATCTTCACTTCTTAGGATGATGAGCATTGCTTTATATCAAGGATGTATATAAGATGTGATTACATCTATCAAAGGAGGCCGACTATGATCCATGGTATAGAAAAAAGACTATACTATATCTTACTCAATGCAATATAAGGATTCAAGTTATGGTAAGTCAATAAACATCCATTAGTTTATTTACCTTACTATTTTTTATTCATTTTAAATATCATTTCAACATACAACAGTACTGAAGCTTATCTTCATATATAAAATGGTGGTATAAGAAGTTTCTAGACTTGAATTGATCCATTTTGCAATGCATGAGATGATTCTAGCTTATCATACTATTCATGAAATTATATTTGATCTTCCACCAAAATAAATTAAATTCATTTAAATGGAGTGGAGTTTCTTATTGAAGAACCTCCTCCAATAGCTAATGATGACAAGGATTCATGACGATGACCAGGTAGACCATGTCATGATTTATGTGAGCCCTCACCTATTCCAAAGGTAGATGTCAGGCCTCCAGGAGCCCAACATCTTCCAATTGGGGATGTGCATTAGGATGCATGTGATCCATCTATTTTTGAAGGATATCCATATTTTCTTCCAAGTGAGGATTATCTGAGTTTCTATCAGGGGTCATTTCCCATGCATCCATATTTCATGTCGGGGCCTTCACATGATCCATTCTTCCCCCAGGAAATGATGTAAGGTCCTTTTACTATCCGAGTGGGAGACAGATCGGGTGCCTAGGATGACATCCAGTTGACAACTCCTCCCATTAATACACAGGAAGAGAATTTTACAGTCGACGTTCCAACACTAGAGGATCATCCCTCCCCAAGTTATCATAGTCCAGCATCGTAAAGAGGGAGTCACTCTCGATATGGGCGTCTCATTCGTACACCACCATGTGAGAGGGTACCTCACAATAGAGAATGATTATACTCTTTTTTGTATATATTTTACATATTTTAAAATAACTAAATTCATTTCACTATAAACTATTATCACATGTTTATCCACTATTTCAATTTTCATTTATATGTTAGTTATATTTAAAATTTTATAATATTTCAAAGTCGACTACTAGAAACATATTAAAACTTATTAAAAATATTATAGAATATAAACTATAAAATTAATAAAATTAAAAATTAACACATACACTAATCATATAAAATTTGTTTGAAAATAAAAATAATTTCACAAATATAATAAATAATTGAAAATGAATAGAATGTAAAAAAATATTATAAATACCATTGTAATGGTTTAAAAAACAATATATTTATCTACTAAAATTACTTTTCATTAATTGTTATTTAAAAAATATTTTAAATTTGAATAATTTTTTATCTGATCAATTTGTATGTAAAATTTCATTTAGATTGTGTTTATATTTTAGATGTTATAGAATTTTAAATCCACAAATATAAAACATTATTATGTATCATATAGGTGACTTCGAATGCATAAAACATATAAAATATAATTAAAATCTATGTGATATTTGAAAAAATGACTCAACATAAATAAAATTATTGAAAATAAACAAAATCATAAATATATTAAGTTAAAGATAATTTATATGTAACAAAATCAGTTCCATAAAAACATAACATTTTCACATTCAAATATTAATTACAATATTATAAAAAAATGTACAAAATATATATATTAAAATATAAAAACCAAAATATTTTCAAATAAACAGACTTTTATAAATAAAATATTTCTTTTTAAAAGGAATCTGAATGGTGGAAGGGATTTTTTCACCATTCCTATTAACTGAAAGGAAATAGGGGAACTACATATTTTCAAACACAGTTTTTTTAATTTTTTATTTACTTCAACAGATTCTAATATTTTTTTCAAAAAATATGTTATAAAAATACCACTATGGTATATCTCATTTTATTATTTCCCAATGGTATAAGGATGTTCAATTATTTAATGAATCAAGTATGGTAGTAGTGTGGATTATATTACATGGACTTCCTTTACCATTTCATAACCCTAATATCATACAATTAGTTGGGAATGCATTGGGAATATTATTTTTCATGTATGATAATACTAATTGTCTTCATGTGGAATCAAATCCATACATTTTAAATGAGTTGAATTCAGAGGAATAGTTTTCATCCATGGTTTTGATCAGTGATGGCGATGATGTCTTTTAGTGGTAACATTTTTCTTTTCAGCCTCCTCCCATTTTCTAAAGTGGTCCATGGTTTCTCGGGGAACATGGTGGATGAATGTAGGAAAAAAGAGAGTGGGTTCCAAGGATATCACCCTGGTGGTCAGCTCTATATCAGGTGTCCCTTCCAATAAATACAATACAACTACGGATTTTGGGTCAGAGGAACCAAAGAATATGTAGAAGGATTCAGTAACCATCATCTCTCTTCTGGGATTCAATGATATTTTTCATGTTGGGAACCTCCACAATTGGTTCACCTCATGACTTACTTCCTGAATTGGGATAATTTCTTCCTTAAATAAATTAAAGTGTCAAAGATGTGTCTTTGGAAGAATTAGGTTTTTGACGTGGATATATTTATTATATGATAAGGTAGAGTACATGCCTAGTATCATAATGTCAATATAAATAGAAAATCCCCATTTTTATATCAACTTTCATTGATGATAATTTTTCTTCTAATCTTAGTGATTTTCAGTACTTGGGTAATCAATTGAAAATCATTATATCCATTTGGTAAAATTTATTGTTTTCTTTAATTTCTAGAAACAAAAAAAAATTCAGATCCTTATTTTTTCTCTCTTATCCACTGGACATTTTCTTCTTCTATATTAGAGAGTTATAATATTTAGAACCATTACATTTTGGGATCCTCTACCATGTACTAATTAATTTAAATGGATCTTCTTTCTAGATTAGGTCCTGTAGATTCTTCCATCATTGGGGTTCCCCATGTTAAAATATTTGGTCTCAACATTTTTTTATACACAAATGGTTTTTGGTTTTATCACATCCACATAAAAAAATTGTCTTATTTAAAAGGAATGGAATTTTTTTCTATTGCACGTTCTCTTTGTTGTTTTTTGTGTATTCGTCACTTGTAGTCTTTCCCAACATATGGTATCAATGTGTATTATTTTTTTCATATTTATTATAGAAGAAAATTGGAAATGAATTATTTTTTTCAATGATATGTAATAACATATGTGGTGACTAAAAATGAAGGATCTACATTTCATCAAATGAATGCATCATTTAGTATTATGTACTCTAATGGCAGAACGAATTTGAGATGAAGAATGAGAGTTCGTGCATGAGACAATTTGTGTTTTCATTCTCAAATGGGTCGAAAGAAATGTTATAAACTATATTATGAACTTATATCATTCTAGATCATTATGGGAGAGGCTTGAGACTATATAATCATACAATAAAAGAAATCATAAATTGTTTCATCTATAAAAAATGAATTTTAGGTACAAATATGTTACGTATATTTCTTACTATTTTATTGAATATCAGGGTTATTTCGATCAATTGTGTTGTTTGAGTGTTATGTTTTGATATGAGGTTTTAGCAAATTTTTTTCTTAACACATTAACTGATTCATAGAAAAATTTATATGTTACACTAACATGTTTTGATTCTAATAGTGTTGCGAAATTTGGTAATGTTATGTTTTCTATTTTAAATGAATAGTTCAGGATATTTACATTGGAGAAGTATTCTTTAGATATTATAGTCACAATGTACATATAGATAATCTATGAAAAGATTCATGGATAGATAAATCATGGTAATGGAAAAGGAAAATTCAAATCCATGTTGAAGAAAAGAAAATTTGAATATAAATGTTGCGGTATAAAAATTAATGATAAGAATTTTTTTATCTACTAGAAAGAAAAAATAGAATAAAGGAAAATTAGTTGAAGAAAAATGGTGCGGGAGAATTCCAATTCAATGTCGCTTCATGGGTGATCATGTTATTATTTATAACTCTATTAATATTTCTTATGATTATTCTTGATGGGTTGTTGAAATTGATTCCTATTTTCATGTGAAATAAATAAAGGAGATCTTTACATCCTATAACATAGTTAATTTTGGGATTTTAAATATAGGTAATGATGTTAATGCAGATTTTTTAGGTATCAGGTCTATTTGTTTAGAGACCAATACATGAAGTACGATGATTTTGAAGAATGATCAACATGATCCAGCGGTTGGGCTGAATATTATATCTACCAATTTTATTGATTAATAAGGGTTTATCAATAATTTTGGTAATTTCCAATGGAACATTTCCAACGTATATTTAATTATATCTTGAGGGAAGAATTAGGTAGGTTTGTACTGGAATAGAACATATATTTATTATGATATTTATTGTAGTGTTGAGTGCAGTGTTTCAACTATGTAGTCGCTTATGAGGCACAGTCACATTAGTGGGAATGGGATTTGTTGATTGGGAAACTGAATTTTTCATCAAGATTTTACATTTTTCAAATTGGACATGTGAGATCACTGTATGGATAGAAAATATAAGAGGGTGAGTTTCAATTGTCATCCTTAGAATATAAAGTCACATGTACATGAATGAGTATATTATGATGTTTGTGTTACTTTAAAATATAATAAATTTAGTGTATGTCTTTAATTTTTTGGCATTTATTGATGAATACTCACATAAGATTTTGTTTTATGTTTTGAATACCAAAAGATAGGTTCAAAATGTTTAAAAAAAATTAAGATTCTACTCAGAGGGAATCTACTATGAAACTAAAATGTACTTTCATTGCAAATGGGGGTGAGTATTATGGTCTATTTGAATATTATTTCATTCTGAAAGGTATTCAGTAATAAAAGATTCCTCCCATGACACCTCATCAAATGGTGTAGATGAGCGGAAAAAAATAACATTATTTAAAAAAAATTCATTATTTTATTTTAGATGAAAAGTTTTTTAGACATTTACGCAGTGAGGATTTACATAATGATTATTATATTATCAATTTATAAATTGTGGTTTATCTGTAGGTAGACACTCCTGATAAGTTTTTTAATGGAAAATATATCAGGTAAGATCAGTTACAAGTATTTGGTTCCATGTATTTGGTACATGTTCATAGTGGGGATAGATCAATGCTAGATGGTATGTTGTACTAATTTATTTTTATTGGATATGGATATGATGATTTTTGGTATAGGTTTTATGATCTTTCTATAAGGAAAACTGTTAGAAGTCGGAATGTAGTGTTTAAAGAGGATCATTCTATTTCATATATTTATAAGGGAGAAAAATCTACTTCTCCAAGTTATGATGGTTTTTTTAGTATTTATCTTGGTTGTAATTTACATTTACCTCATATAATTTTATTCTGATGATGATATTGATGTGAAAAATAATGTTTAGGGTGATTGGGTTGAAGTTTATAATTTTGATACACCTTTTGTTTCTAAGGATCCAATTCTAGGGGCTATTTATAAACTCATAGTTCTACATTAGAGGTCATATCACCAACATACAAAGTCTACACAATATTCACCTGATGATTACATGATCTGTGCTGAAGGGGGCGAAACTTAATATTTTGATAATGTGATGTATGTTTAATATAAGGAAAAATGACATGTTGAAATGGATGATTATGTAAAATCATAACACTACAAAATAGTTATAATCAAGTAAAATTAGCCATAATTAATAGAGATTTTTAAAATCGGTGGATTTATCAGATAAAAATTGAAGACTCCAGTTTTGTTCCTTGAAACAAGTCAGGGTTAGTTCTCAAAGGAATTAATTTGAAGAATGGTATATATTGATGATATTTTCTCACCTATTTTGAATTTTTCATCCATTCATGTTGTTCTTGGTTTGACTGGTAGTTTGGATCTACAAATTGAGGTAAAAGATGTGAAGATAACATTCTTCCTTGGATATTTAGAGGAGGATATTTTCATAGAACAAACAAAGGGTTTTGTTTAAATAGGTAAATATATTCGTGTATATTGGTTAACGAATAGATTTTTTGGTTTTTTTATGCTTTAAGGAAGTTGTATACAATGTTTTAATCAATCATATTTTCATCTTGTTATCAGGAATGCATATTATGATCGTTTTTTGGATAACTACAATTAATGATTTTATTATATTATTTCATTATGTTGATCATATGTTCATTGTCGGTCATGATTCTTCTCAAATTGATAGATTAAATATGGTTATTTTTCAGTACTTTTTGTTGAAATAATTGGGGTGAGCATGATATATTTTTTTACATGTTAATATCTAATTATAGAAAGGCCAAGAAAATGTGGTTATCTCAAGAGTGATATATTAATAAGATTCATAAGATATTTTATATTGACAAAGAGAAAGTTATTATTAATGATATTGATTTTAAATTAAAGCTATGTACAACTCACTCACCTTATACTGATTAATAGATGGAGGACATGAAACACACACCTCATTTTTCTGTTGGATTTTTGTTTTATTCCATGGTATGTACTAGACCTTGTATATCTAATGCAGTTAGTGTGGTCTATCATTTTCTATATAATCTAGGTAGAGATAATTGTTGGGCAGTAAAGTATATATTTCATTATCTTCATGGAACTTATTATCCGAGATTGTGTTTTGGAAAGGGGGAATCTATGCTTTGTGGCAATATAGATTTAGATGTGTAAGGATATATCAATTATATGAAGTCACATTTTGACTATTTCATCACTTTTGTAATTGGATATATATCATGTCTATCCAAATTATAGAGACAAGTTACATTATCTAATATATAGTTAGATTTTATTGTATCTACAAAGGCATGAAAAGAATTTTCATGAATGAAAAAAATTATTTGAGAGATCAATTTTAATCAGGATATGAATGTCTTATTTTACGATTCGCAGAGTATTATTTTTTTGTGAATGAATTAAAATTTCATGGTTGTTTGAAATATATTTATATTTGGTATCATTTGTTATGTGACATTCTTGATTTGAGATAGTTGGAGCTTGAGAAGATCCACACTATAGAAAATGGTTCAGACATGTTGACCAAGTGTTTACCTAGATGTAAATTTTAGACTTTCTGACTAATGTTAGGGTTGGAGGTGATCCCCAATCAAGTTTCAAGGGGATTTTTTGGGCACCACTTCAATCAGACCACAAAATGAATAACCTCTTTAATTAGATCATGCAGTTCAATAAATGAATAAGTGTCAAAGACATGTGGTTGGAGGAAGTAAAATTTGGATGTGGAAAAATTTCATATTAAAGGATTCAACATACAGTCCTAGTAACACAATGTCAATACTGAGAGAAAAATCCAAATTTTGTGATCATATATGATAGATAGTCATTTTTCTTCTGATCTTGGTGATTCTTTTGCACCTGGTTATTCAATCAACTATATTCTTATCTGTTTGGTCATATATATTGTTTGGTATTTTTTCTCGAACAATGTTCTTTTTTTCAGATCCTCTATATACCTCTCTTGTCCACTAGATATTTTCTTATCCTATATCAGAGACTTATACTTTTTTATCCCTATACTTCATAAGGTAATTTCAAATTTGAATATTGTATCTCACACTACACTTGTCCCTTAATTTCAACCAATAGTATTCCTATAGCATTAGCCTCTTTATATGATCATACTTTTCTTTTCTTAATGATACATGTTTCATGTGGTTCCAAGCTGATCACCCCAATTATCAGCTCCATTTTGGGTGAAACTTCCGTTGAAGGTTCTACAAATAAGGTTGTTGGGTAATAGGAGTGGAATTATCGAGGGAAGGCATCATCGGCCATAAACTCTCCTCCGGGATATGATGATATTTTCAACATGAGATTTTCAAATTAAAATATTTTATATCATGACCCAATCTCTAGTAACATTATGCTGAACTATAATATACATCCATCTTTTCCCTTGTCCCATTGGTTATTCTTCCTTGTCTCGGTGACCTTGTAGTCGGTGAAACATCCGGTGAACCCATGGATCCATCTAGAATTTTTTTGATGTCTATTATGTTGTAAGAGCCATGTGATTCACAGTTTTCAGTGGAGATTTTTACATTTGGTGCAATGAAAGATGCATGTGTGATATAGAGAATGAAGGCGACATATTTTTTAGAATAAAATTATAGTTGTTGCGAGGAAGGTGATTTATGTGGCTTGAAACTCGTATAAGATATTTCCCATTCCCCCTCTTCTCAGAGGGGGTGCCACTAATATCCTAGACTCCATTCCAAAACTCCATCTATAGGATATCAATATTATATGAGTTATAAAGTGCATGGACTAAAGAATGATGTAATGTTTGGGAGGAAGATTCTCGTTAAATGGTGTATTTGTTTGGAGTAGATAGCAGACACATTACTCTTTCCATAGTTAGGGATTCATCATTGGAAGGCACTACTTTGTGATCAGATTAACCTAGCCATACAAAAATTTCTATAATTGATTAATATTTTCTATTATCATCTAGAATTACTAAGTCTTGGGGAACATTCCATATGTTCCCTTGTTTCTTCCTAGTATTGGTGAAATAATATGACTATTGTGGACATCCTAGAATTGAAGAAGGAGTCGGTACATCTGGGGGTTTTTGAAGATAATGGGCTATGTATAATTTAGGCATTCCTGCCCTTTTAATAGAAACTTATTTTTTGTTTGTAAGGCATTTCAGTTGAGTTTGTGAATGTGATGTTGTAGTTCATCATGATGAAAGTCAACGTAAGAGATTACGATATCTTCTTGTAAATTTTCTATGATAGATTTCATGTGTTAGAGAGAATATTCCTTTGGAATCATTTGGATTTCTTCCAATTGGGAACAAATATATTACTTATTCGGGGATCCTTTAATAAAATTTTCAAAGTGTCAATGAAGAGAGGAGGGGCTTTCATTTTTTAAGGTTGGGGATGAAGCCACATTTTTATTATTAAATCAAAGAAAAGACATCTTTCATCTTGGTAGAGGGAGACCCATTACATAGATCAAGTCATAGTGGGCATGTATACCATTAAATATCCCATAGGCACAATTTATTGGCCCATGTCCCATTATGTGAATAGAAATGCAATAGTTCCCAACTGCTACAGTCCCCATCATTAATAGAGTGCCATGTCACTGCAATAGTGTCATTACACCCCTACAGTTTTATGGATCAATGAATTTCAAACCATCAAGTCATGTATTCTATTCCTCATGTGATAGTTACTCTCTTTACCATATCACTATATAATCATGTTCTATTACCAGTGGTGTTAATGATGGGAGAGATGCGGAACCAAAAATGGTTTTACTCTTCATGTTAGCAATGGACAAATGGATTTTTATATTTTATTGAGGTATCTTTGGTGTGTTTAGAAAGGGGATATTACTAGTTCTATTCTTTGAGAAAACTAGAATGGCTAAAGAATGACATACATGTCTTGATTGTAGATAATCCCAGAGAGAATTATGTCATGTAAGGACTTAAGGGGTACATATAATGGTTTGAAGAAGCTGTCCATCATAAATTGGAGTAAAAAATGTATTCTCTTAAATATTATACAATAATCATGTTGTTCGAGATGCTATTTAAGATCGAGATGACATGCAGACATAGATCAGGAGATATGGGTATAAAAGTGGGGGGAATATATATTTCTTCCAAGATTTATGAAATGTGAACAAAATGAACAAGTGAATCAATTTAATGAATTATAATGTGTTATTTATAGTATACATGGATGTGGATGGGAGGATGTTTTTAAAACACTTTAATTTGATTTTGGAAGGGCTGAGTAGCTCCTTATGTGATGATCCCGAAAAGTTTAAAGTGGAGGAAGATGTTATGGGATGTACTCAAGGCTTTATAAGGAATACAAATATTGAGTTTTTAGATGATATCCTGAAGGAGGAATATATGAGGGACACTATCCTCAATCTAAATGATGATATTTTACCAGGTCATTGTACTTTTCCTAGTGTATTTTATGTTGCTGCCTGGGATTTTGGGAGGGTATAAGTTATGGAATATGTGCATGATTTCTTCAATGGTGGATCACTGAATAGTGGTTTTAGTTCATCAAGGGTTTTTCTAATTCTGAAAGTGAAAAATAATTTTTTTTAACCAATTTAGAATGATTTCCTTTCTCAATATTTCATACAAAATATTTTCCAACATCATATCATGTAGGTTTTGTTTTGTTATATCGAGAATTATATCTGAGGAGCCTCATGGATTTTTGAAAGGGAACAACATTCAAGAGAATATTTAAATAGAAATAAATTGGTAATGGACATTAATAATTGGAATATTGGTTCTAATGTGATTATTCATGTTGACATTGGAAAAGCATACAAAATTCATTAATGTGGATTCATTATTCACGTTATGATGAAATTTTGTTTTCATGAATAGTTTTTTAATTTCTGTTATGTGTTATATGCCTCATTTTGGGCTACCATTTTCATTTTGCGGAGGGATTTAGGTAGTTTTAAGTGTGTGTGGTGTTAGGAAAGGGGATCCATTGACTTCAAATATTTTTATTATAGATCTGGAAACAATCTCAAGGAATATTCACAAAAACATGGAATATGGGAGGATGTTTATGTACAACAATAGATACAAGAAAAATATTATTTCTCATATTATGTTTTTAGTTGATGTGTTAATCTCTATTAATGGTAGGATAGTATCAATAAAAGTCTTCTTGATAACCATGGAACCTTATATAAATTTGAGCATTCATGTCATCTATCAAAGGAAAATCAATGTCTTTATTTCATAAATAATGTTTGGGAAGGTGTAGTGGTGCAATAAAAGTGAAATTGGATAAATAGAGGTTACAACTTCTAATGAATTATCATATAGAACCTATATAAAATGTAAGAATCAAAAAATAAAATTTCAATTATATCATCAATAAGATTATGGAGATGATTTGAAAAGAGAAAAATTAGTTATTAACTTTCAATGGTAGGGATACTTTGGTTAATAATATACTTCTAATGCACATATAATCCATTGTTATCCAACCAAAGGGGAAAATTTACAAGATTGAGAACTCAAGGAAATAATTTCAAGGGGATTCATATTTTATGGGATTTTTTCAATAGAAATCAAAGAAGTGTATAGAAAATGTGAATGAGGATGGTGGAATTGGCCTCTATATTGTCTCATAAACTATGCATGTCATGTAGGTGTGGTTGGCATGGGACATTGATGATGAAAAATATTTATATGTGATGTACTTTAGGGATAGAAATTTTAAAGGATGGGATGACTGGGAATTTCAATCTAGGTGACTCTTGAGCCTCTCACAGTGCATGATGATCCACATGGATGAGTTCCATGATAACTCTTGATGGATTGTGGGTAGTGCTAAAATTAATATATAGAAGGATAACTGGGATGGAGAAATAATTTTCTTACTAGGGTTCCCAAATATAAGAATTTATTTCAAAGATGCTACCCTACACCCAACCATGGTGGATGACATCCTCAACAAAGAGAATAAGGTTTTTTTTAAACATTGGATTGGTTGATGTTTTAGATAGAATCACTATTACAGGATCGACCCAAGGTTGATTAAATATCATGGAATTTGGGAAACTATTTCATGTAAGGAGTGATGTAGATGAATGGGAAATGAAATTATGATTGAAGGATATCTTGAATGAAATTAATTTTCTAATTTTTGGGTTAGAGAGTAATAGATACCCTTGATGAGAATTTACACAGAAATGGTGTGAAGTTAACATCAAACTGCCATTATTTTGAAATTATGAAGTCAGCATCTATGTAGAATATTTTTTCCAAATGGGAATGTGTGAAAAAATTATGCGATTTTATGCTACCAGTCATATCATTAGAAATGTGGGGTGGGGATATTTTTCTTTGTTGACCACAAAGTGAGATGATTGGAAGAGGAAACCATAAATTTATTACACCAAAAACTATTGTAAAATGTACCCCTCACACACCTTTCTATATTTCTCAACTGGATCAATAAAGGCTATCAAAAATAATGGACCTGTCTGGCTAAGATATGATTATAATAGATGACTCCCCTGGCCCTCCTTTTATTGCCATGGAGGGAGTGGTGAAGTTTGACACAACTCACACCAATCATCCACCAATATATGGAATAAAAAATAGAATCCACATAATATGGAAGTCATCTATGGTTGCTATGGATGGTGCACAATCTTCCAACCAAGATCATGAAAAATTATACATCATTTCTCACCCTCCAGCTGAAATCCACTATGGTATCTATAAAGGTATACACTGCTAGAATGTCTGGATATACAAATAGTTTCAAACCATTGGTACAGGAATGAAAATTATTGGTATAAACTATTCGAGACATTCTAGCAGCGTAGACCTTTATATTAATTTTTAGCACATTAAAAAATTAAATGCATATGGTATTTAATAGTTTAGTGTCTTTATAATCATGGAACACATTATTTTAATATGTTGAATGATCTTCAGCATATCCCATAAAGATCATCCCATTAAATACTCATATATAAAATCATTCTTTATACCAGGTTTAATGAAACAAAAAAATGGTGATCTAAAAATCATAATAAGGATAAATAAAGGTGATACATAATCATAACGTGAGAATAAGTGTATGGGAACATGATATTATCATTTTAAGATCATAACCTATATATCAATGATCAAATACATGAGTCATGGTATAATGTTTGGCAATTCAGAAGACATGATTCTTAATGGTTATTAATCATCATAAACTTCCATGAACCATATTCTCATGTCATATAAGTGTTGATACATCATAAATATAGAAACCCATTTCATGTGTCAAGGTTAAATACAATGCCCATAAATATAATGGATCGTAGAAAAAAGTTTCCCATTATGGATTCATATGAACATTTCATCCATTGCGTAATAGGACATAAGAATTTACCATTTTCATCAGGACACACTTATTCACAATTTTAGATCTGAACACACATGTTTCCAATTTCAGATCTGGATACTCTACTTTTACATTGTGGGAGAGGACACACCTAATTCCAATTGTGGATCCAAACACAAATATTTCACAATTAGGGATTAGGACTCAATTGTTTCCCAGTATGGATCAATACATGCATTTTTTCCATTGTGGATCAACCCTTATAATTTTTCCCATCATTATATCATGTGATACAAATATTTACAAAATGTATTAGAGAGATATATTGGTCTCAACCATCACATACTAAATCATACAAAGGTGTGCTAAAAGATCATAAAAATCATAATATCGTAACCCATGAAATAAAATTTTCATTATAAACAAGTAATCATATCATTAACTGTGGAAAATAGATAGGTTTAATAATCATTTCATCAAATCATAATTAGTAAAAGAACGATGTTTCACAAGAATATGACATGTGGAAGTGAAACAGGTGTCACAAACATTATTCTGTCAAAACATAAACCATTTAAGAAATATTATGAATGGTATTAGTGAATAATTTCCCTAATAAATCATAAATTATATCAAATGATTCAATCTTATATAGATATTTATTTTGAAATACCACTTGAAGAATTACATTTTGAAAATAACCTTTCTTTTAAATTCACATTTAAAAACATTTAATTTTTTTAAAATCATTTTCATTAAAAAATTGAAAACATATAATAAAATATTTAATAAAAAATCAATTCTCCTCTTGAAAAGAATATTTTTTTCCATTTAAAAACAAATTTTCAAAACATAAAACATTCTTGATAACCTTCTTATATAATAATAAACTTGAAAATGGAACCTTGGAAAAACGTTTTGAAAACAATTTTAAAACATAAAAAATTTATCAAATCATTTTTCATGAAAATGATCTTGAAATATTATTTAAAGACATTTATTAAAAAATATTTATAAATTATTTTTTTTGAATAAAAATTATTCATGATTAAAATGAAATAAAGTCATATATTCATAAAAATATTTTCTTAAATATATTAAGTAAAAAAGAGACAAAAAATTATACAATTACATGATGATATCATGAGAAACTACAGGATAATAAAATCATGATAATTATTGAGATATGGATCATAATATTTCTTTATTGGAAGCCTAATCATTAAAAATCCCGATAGACAATGAGATTATATAAACAAACAGTCACCACTTTCACAACATTGAATCATTTTAACCATGAAAGAATAATATTAAATTAAGATTAAAATATGATTCAAATTAATATATTCAATTTATAAAATTATAAATTTATGTATATAAAACTCATAAAATAATATTGGTTCATAACATGGTATGTATATCAATGATGTAAAATTGAGTCAAAATTACTTACCAATTTATTAACTTTAGAGCCTTAGCCCACATGAAAAAAGAGATCATAAAATAAATATTTAAATCATAATAAATTTAAATATAAAAATTATATAATAAATTTATGGGAATTATATACACCAAACAAAAGAGACAAGTGGTGAATAAGGCATAAGTCATGTAGAAATGAATGTGATACTAGAAATACACTTTCTACTTCATTAAATATTGAATAAATATCTCAATGAAAGATTTAATTAATATATATTTTTGATATAACATGTCATAGGTCAGTATATAAATCAAAAAATAAGAATAAGCGGTCAATATAGCATGTATCTCAAAAAAATAAAAGTGAAATGAGAAAACTGTTACCTTAAGTCCTGAATTTCATCATACATATTCAAACATAATTTATAAAAAGTATAATTTTAATATAAATATACAATATAAGTTTAATTTTTATATAATACCATATTTTATTTCATTATGAAATTATATTACTCTTTTATTAACAATTTCATGTTAATGTTAAATTTTAGATAATAATCACTTTTATTATATGTTTTGACATGTTATTTTTGATCCTTTTATATAGATCCTAATTTAATTATTTACTAAATGTATAACCTGATATAAATATCATATATATTAATTATATAATTATTTATAACAATATATAATGTATATAAATATTAAATAGAATACACTATTCATAGAGAAGGTAGGCTATATGTACTCATTAATGTTGTTTCAGTTTTATTGTTTTATTGAAATAATGAAAGTAAATGAAACAAAAAATATAATAAGATACATATATATATATATATATTATAATTATATTATAATTATTATTTTGTATATATATATATATATATTTACTAAACCCATCCTTAGTACATTTCATGTAATGTGTGAAGAAATCATATTGCTCAAAGGAGACGGTAGTCCACACGTCCACAAACGAAGATATCATATTTACAAAAAATGGAAATCATGAATGTATGATATATATTATAATTAAAGGGGAATAAAAACATCATAAACATCATAAATATAATATAAATAATATTTACATCATAATACCCAACCATGTGAGGTGGTAAATGAAAAACTAATGACATTATTTCGTGAGGCGGTATTCTACAGTACACAAGAATGGTAAGTTTGTTACCCATTTGATGAAATAGTGTGTAGGTTTAGCTATAATCATTATAAAAAAATTGTAATTATATTTTTGATAAAATTGTTATTATATAACCATGAAATAGGAGTAATTTAGTTGGAGAAGGAAAAATTAAACAAAAGTGCGTATTAAAGGATGTTCCCTCTTCTTTGGGTAATTTTTTTTGGGTTTTCATCAATGGAATAACTTTGATGGATTTATCCCAAAAGATAGTATTATGTATTATATTTAGGTATCTAACATGGCTAGGGATAGGATGAGACAATGTGGAATAATTTGTGTGATAAAGGGGAAGATGGAAAGCCATTTTATAAAGGAGGGGGTGCCAATCATGCAAATACCAAAAGGTAAAATTTATTGGGAGGTATCTCTTTGACTCTTGGGGTTCCAAAATGGATATATAATGGGTTCATAGGGATATATAGTTTATAAAAAACCTCCAGAATATCAAAATAAGTTCTTTTTTGTAACTTTGTTCATTAATTTCTATGTTTCCTAACTTTTATCATTTTACTTTTTATTAATGTAACATGTTTTCAATCCCATGATATTTATCCATTAAGTATATTATAAGGTGAAATTTAAAAGAAAATATAGAACTATGTAATTTTAAAAAATATATCTTATTTCAAAAAAAACCCACATGTGCTGGAAATTAATTTTCAAATAAACGAATCTAACGTGCAAAAACTCTACTTTAACACGAATCATGATAAAAATATTTTTACTATTGAAAGGTCAATATGTTCATTATGAAATATAAATTGGTCCATGAATAGACCATATTTTAAATTTGTTAACATTTAAAAACAATTTTTTCAGAATTTTGGATTTTTTTATTTTTTAAAACTTCTAATAAAATATTTGTTATTATAAATAAACATTAACGTCAGTTTTGACATTATTTACTTAATTTAAATATAACAATATTCTGAACATATGAAATTTTTACATATTAAGTGAATAAGTATATAATATGATATATTCAAATAAACAATTTAATCCAAATAGTTTAATCAATTTAAACACTTTTTAAAAAATTAGTAACATTTATTTTAGTTAATTAGGATGTAAATAATTACTGCATTTGGAATTACTTAAAAAATTAATTTAAATAATCCATATCTAAAAGATAAAAATAAATTAATATGATGAAAAAATATCCTTTACCTTTCAAAATAATGTGTACAAATGAACTAATTTTCTTTTTTGGTCAAATGTCATGGATTTATAATATTTAAAGGTGAGGAATGTTCCTATTTTTATCTTTTCCTTACTCAAATTATTATAGAGGTAAAATTCATGGAATAGTGTCCCAATATCTCATAAAAATCCAAAAAAATGGGATATGGTCTAAAAATGTCCAAAATAGTATTTTTCATTAGTTTTTAGGTCATTTACCCCCTTCAGATTAGTGTTTGACCATTACGTGAACTAATATTTTTCCTTAATCACTAAAATAAATTTTAATTAATTTCAAAAATATTTTTGGTCTTAAAAAAATTTTAAATTAATATATAATATAAATTATTCTAATCTTCAATATGGAATCATTTTTTATATATTTTAAACAAAAAAGTGGCAGAAATTATTATAAAATTAATCATGTAGACATGATGAGAAAGCGATATTTTTTTATAGTGAAGCACTTTAAGATATAGAAATTATTATATATATAATTTAATAGTGAAATTGTTTCCATTGTCCAAAATTGTATTAATTTTTGTAAAATTGATCTAATTACAATTTAAAATGATTTTAAAATATAATTTAACTATAAATATCAATTATATGAAAATGATGTCTTCTAATAAAAATCATTTTTTTCAATATTACACATGAAATGAAAATTATATGAAAATAGAAAAATATCACTCAAAGTTAATTTTAAAAAACAAATATAAATAATTATGTTAATTTTTTCAAGTAATAAATATAAAAATATATAAGATTAGATTTAAAATATGTCCTCCAAAAAAGGTGGAAAAATATCCTTTTAGAAAAAAACATCTGTTTATTCATAAAATTGGATTTATTTTTTTCTCATACATAGAAAACACATAAGACGAATGGTAAATAAATTCATAAATATAATATATATATATCATTATAATCACTTATCTAAATTGATAAAATTAATCAATTGAGGTAAAAAATGATTGATTTCATAAATATTTTTTTTTTGGAAAAAGATTTCCTATATTTTCAAAGGGGTTTTATTTTTATTTTTATTCAATTGGTCACTAAATAATTCATATTATATACATGTGTAAACAATTTTTCCATATTTTATTTTATATTATTCATATCCCCCATTACAATTGCTATGTGACAACAAAAATAATATTTTTACACTAATATAAATAGTATACTGTAGTTTGGTAAAACATGTAACTATGTTTAGTGTAAGATATCGAAGGAACTTTTCATTTTTATTAGATCATGCCATGAATAGTGTTGCAAGTCCCTAAAGTTTATCAATGTGTGATTTCTAGTGGAAGAATAACATGGTGTTTCATATAATGAAATCAAATCTTTGTGGTTTATTTTAGGAATAGTTTTATTCAGTGTTGGGTGAAATAACAAATGTCAAAAAGATTAAATTAACTAATAAAATATTTCACAAAATCTACTTGTGTTATATTTTACACCATTAAGAAATAATTTTTCTATCCAAATTCATCTATGTTATAAAAGGTTTAATACTTGAAATTTCTATTCCTAGAAACCCACATTGTAGAAATGAATACTACAACTTCCTTTAAAAAATGATTTTTGGGACCATAACAGTTACCCAAAGCATCTCACAATTGGGTTTTAATTAATGAGAACATAAGTGAATATTTGGTCATTAAGGAATATAACAAATAGTTATTTAGAGTTATAAAGATCAATAATTACAAGAATATGGGGGATCCAGTGAAAATGAATAGTTACAAAAATAGAAAATGACGAGGGAAGTAAGAGTTCCATAATATCATAAAAATTATGATAATAGGAAAAAATTTTATTACATTTCCATTTTCTTAAAGATTAATAATTTCCAACATAAATAATACTTATTATTAGGACAATATAAATTTTTTTCCCTTTATCAATTTTATCTTAATATCATATTCCATGAAATAAAGGTGGATTTTTCATTCTTAAAAGAATTATAAGAACATGATATTCATTAATTGAATGACGGGTTATTAAATCTGTCTTTATCATGAAAAAATTTTCAATAAAATTTATCCAATAATCATAAATCATAATTAGGTGATATAATACTTTAGTCTATTAAACCCCATCTTATGTTTATCAAAAACTATTCACTAAATGTAATACCCTTGTAATACTTCCAAAATATAAAATTAAAAAACTATATAATGATTGTCACAATATTTATCAATACATACTTAACATTGATCCCCTATATATCATAATGTATGTCTTATTTTTACCTACAAATCATGTGAATACCTTCACTGTGTATTGTCTTGAAATAAGGTAATAACCCAAATTACCATAACTACTTATTGAAAACATGAATGTATTCTTATTCGATATTTTATTGGATATATTTATTATATAAAATAATATCATAAACTCTATCCATGATACAATAAAACATATTTCTAATAAATCAATAATCAGTTCCATGGTAATCAATACTTTCCAATTCAATTTATCCATAATCATCTTTTTATCCCTGATAAACGTAGTTTTCTCAAAATCTAGAACATTTTAGGGGTTAACTTCTAGTAATCAAAATACAATCTTTATATTAAATAAATTTTATAGATCATCATCACCATTCAATATATTTTCTCAATTCTGAAATGGAAAACATATAAATCATCATTCATATGATATAATTCTTTCATTCCTATATAAATAACCTTCAATCATGAAACTGTATTCTTAAACCATTACTTAAGCTTCATAATCTTATTCCATAATACCCCTTTCATAGAATATTAAATTTGAATCATTTCATAAGGGTACTAAACATTAATTTAATCATGTAAACAATAATATTTTAACATCTCATTCATATCATATGTCATTCACGATCACATTATTTTTAGTAGTATAACCAATAGTCAGTCCACCATCCTGATTCACATAAATAGATTACCACAAAGGAAATCAATTTATATAATTACTATAATATCCACATCTAAAAAATTCAATGTTAACCCAAAACCTTCTAGTTCTAACTTTTTAGTATGACTAAAAATCATAGTGTGAGAAACACATATCATAGAAAAAACACATAATCATCAAAAATTAATATAGGATTCGTAAATCATTACACCTTGTTTTAAATCTATGAAACCTTATCCTTATCCATAGTGAAATACATAAGACACATCCTTATAAATTTTACTAGGTATCTCACTAATTATTTATATTCCTACTTTAAAAAGGTTGACTAAACCATTCATTCGATACAAATTATAGTGACCCCAAATTAACATAAAATGATATTACATCATTTTATATCAATATTCATCGCATTAAAAAAATCAAATTCCTAAGGACTATAATAGTTTAGTGTATTTGGAAATATGGACTACATTCTTCTACTTAGGTGAGTGGCTGTCAAAATCTCCCATAAAGATCTTTCCCTTTAGAACTCCTACTTAAGAACATTCATCCTAACCTAGTGAAATAAAACATAAGTAAGGGTAATCTTAGATTCCCTGTAATGGTAAATAAAGGAGATAAAAAAGAATAACATGATCATAAGAGTACTATAACAGAGAATTACATTTTAATATCATATCATAAATATTAATGATCATTTATAAGATTCATGGAATAATTTTACCATATCATAATACATGAATCATAATTGTGATTAATCATCATTATTCAATCATGTGCTATAATATCAAGTCATATAATTGTGTAACCATCATAAATATATAAAACCATTTCATGTATCAAATTTAACTACTAAGACTATCATCATAGTGGATCAGGGAACAACTATACCCCAAAGTGGATTAGGATGCACATGTTTCCCATTTTGGATTAGGACACACCTATTTCCCATTATGGACTAGGACACACATGCTTTACATTATGGATCATGTAATAATTTTTTCCATTGTGGATCGAAAAACACCTATGTCCCATTGTGGATAAGTACACACCTTTTCACATTATTGATCCTAACACACATGTTTCCCGTTATTTATCAATCTTATAGACATGTTGGCTAATATTACCTCATGAGATAAAAATCATTACACAATAAATTGGAGGGATATAAGATCCCTCAGTCACATAATAAAATCATACATACATTTTCCATAAATCATAAATAATCATCATCTCATAACCCATGAAATGAAATGGGTATAATAAACCTATACTCATATCATAAAATGTTGAAAGGAGACATGTTTCATAATAATTTCATTAGAGTATAACCTATTAAATAATGAAGGTTTCGAATGAATATATCATCTGGAAGAGAAATGAGGGGAATAAACATCATTCCTTGAAAACATAAATTATTAAATAAATAATATTAATTGGATTCATGAATTTTCCCCCAATAAATATTAAACTACATCAAAGGATTCAATCTTATATGGAGAATAATATTTAAATATCCCTTGAATAACTTGTTACTGAAAGTAACGATTCATTGAAATTCACTATTTAAAACATAGAAAATTTTCAAAACTTATTAATACATAAAAATTGATATATAAGAGTCATATAAAACAATTATTTATAAAAATATCCTTTTTATCTTGGATAATTTATTTTAAAACATAAAACATCTATTAAAATCATTTTCATTTAAAATTGAATTTAACTCTTATAAAAGAAGTTATGAAAACAATTTTTAACACCATTTTAAAAAATTAAAGAAAATTTAGAATCCTTTTAACATAAAATTAAATTAATAAATCTTTTAAATTAATTTTTGAAAACATTTTAAGAATTTTTTTAATGAAACATATTTTCAACAAGAGAGAAATAAAGTCAAATTTTACTAAAAATATTATTAATTATATTATGTAAAAAAGTGTGGGAAAATGGTAAAAATAAATTTATATTTAAATAAATAATTATTAAAATAAAATCATGAAAATTATTAATAGATAAATTATAATATTTCATCATTAGAAGAATAACCATATATAATACTGTTAAATGATGATGTTGTGCAATAAACTGTTACCACTTTGGTAACATTGAATGAAAATACTAATGACAAAATAATATTACATTAGTCTTAAAATATCATTATATTAAATATTTTCATGATATCACATTTAAAAATGAAATATATACACCTCATGGAAAAATATAAGTGAATAACATGTCAGGTGTCTCAAAGGGGACCAATTGAGAAAAAAATAGTTTACCGGTTTGGAAAATTTTGAACATTAATCCCAAAAAAATGAGAGATAAAAATATAAAAATATAAATGAAAAAACATTTAAATATATTTATCATATAATATTTTCTTGGCTTGTATATTTACCAATCAAAAAAATGAGTGGTGAATAAGGCATATGTCTCATAGAAATAAAACTGAGACTTTAAATCCCTTTACTACAAGAGTAAGTAATACCCTTGAAAGAATAAAATAAACTAAAACTTTTAATACCATAAGATAAATGAAATTAATGATATGAGATTTCATATGGTTTTATATACTCCACAAAACAAGAATAATTTATGAATACAACATGTATCACACAGAAATAGAAGTCAGACGAAAAAAGTGTTACCTTACGTATAGAATTTTTTCGTATACATTAAAAAATCTTGTTTAATAATTATAAAATTATTATAAAATTAAAAAATAACCATATAATTATATATTATAAAAATTAAGATTATATTAATATATTAAATTACCCTTTTGTTAAACATTGATGTTGAATTTACATTTCGAGTAATAATCGCATTGTTTTTCATAAATGTTTTGACATGTTATTCTTGATCTTATTACTTTTATTGTTATTTCCTTATTTATATAGTGTAAAACATGATATTAATATAAAATATATTCATTATAAAAGTATTTATAATTGTCTATAAATTAAATAAATATAAACTGGTATACACCGTCCTTAGAGGTGGTAGGTCGTACGTACCTATGGACATTGTTTCCATTTTATTTTCGTGTTGAAATAAATAAATTAAATAAAAAATAGATACACACACACATATATATTATAATTTTATTAGAATTATTATTTCATATACATCATATACATTTACTTAACCCAACCTTAATACATTCCATGTAATGTGAGATTGAAAGACATCACTTTAAGGAGGTAGTTGTCCACACGTCCACTAAAGAAATTATCATATTTAAACAAAATGAAAAATCATGTTGGTGTGTATTATATAATATTAAATAATAATGAAAACATAATAAATATTATATATATAATATAAAAACATTTTACCCATTTTAAATTCAAAACATGAGAGGTGGTAATGAAAAAAAACGACAACGTTTTGTTAGGTGGTAGTGTGTTATACACACAAATTGTATGTTCATTACCCATTTCATGTAAGTCTTTGTATGTGTAGTTGTAAAACATATAATAGCAAAATATCATCATTTTTATAATAGCAAGGCTATTTTATAAACATGTAATAATAATAATTTAGGTTGTGTATAATGAAAAGATGACATAAGAACTCATTGAAGAATGTTTCTTATTATTTGAGTAACTATTTTTTTTTGTTTTCACCAAAGGGAATACATAGATTCATTAGTTACTAATTTATTGACCCTATAATTAATGGATATGTAGTGGGAGCTTAATTTTTATAGTGATTCTAGAGAGAAATTGGATTGATAGGTCTAAGGAATGGGAATAGTGAATACATTTTTATAGAGGAGAATGGGGGGAATTTTCATAAATACCGAAATTTAATCACCATTGGGAGGTTCCCATTCCTCATTTGCATAAAAAAATATAAAAATAATGTATTAATGCATAATTATGGTTGATCAAAACATCCACCCCACAAAATAGATACATTTCTATTTTTTTACTAAACATCTATGTTTCCCACTTTTATCATTTTGGGTTTTTAAGGTAACTTGTTTTCAAACCCATGTAATTTTACCATTAACAATAAATTAAAGTGATAATTATTATAAAATTCAGAAAAAATTATTTATATATATTATATATTTTTTAAATATCCCATGTGTTTTGGAAATTAATTTTCAAATGAGTGCAAGTAACATGTAGAAACAGTACTTTAACCTTTAATTTGCTAATAATATTTTTAATTTTTAATGGTCAGTATGTTCATTATATCAAAAAAAATGGAAAATTAATAGAAAATATTTGATATTTATTATCCTTTAAAAATCATTTGGAAGAATATATTATATTTACTAAATTCTAAATCATTTAGTAAAATATCAATTTTATAAAATAATCTTACTGCTTATTTTTCCATTATTTAATTAATTGAAATTATAAAAATATCATGATAAATATGGAAATAAAATATAATAAATTAAAATCTTTTTAAAATTATTTAATAATATTAAAAAACAATAATTCAATCAATTTACTTAATTTTTAGGATATTTAGTATCACTTATTTTAGTTAATTATTAACTAAATAATGACCACATTTGGTATTCCATAAGAAAATAATATAAATATTTATTCTTCAAAAATTAAAAATAAATAAATATTATGAAGATAATACAATTAAAATTCAATAAAATATTTATAACTGAAATAATTTGTGTGTTTTCGTATATCAAGGTTTTATAAATTATAAAGGTAATGAATCTTCCATTTCTGTCATTTTCTCTACATAACATATTATGTTGGTCACATTAATGGAATAATGTCCCACATGCTCATAAAATTATATCCAAGATGGGATATGATAGAAATATTGGCATACAATGGATGTTTGAAATGTTTTTATGTCATTTTTTATTCAACATTAAATTTGAACCACTAAGTAAACTACATTTATGCATAAATCACTGTAATTAATTAAAATTAATTTCACTATTCTTTTTTATCAAAATTGTTTTTGACCTTAATTGAAAATATATATTATTCTAATAAAAATATTTAATCCATTTTGACAAATTATAAACATACAAGAGGATGGAATTAATTTAAAATTAATCCTAAAAACGTGTCGTGAAAGAAGAGTTTTTAATATGAAAAAGTTCAAAACATTGAAATATATTTATATACAATATAAATGTGAAATTGCTTTAAATAATTTAAATTGGGATACATAATGTAAATTTATATCTAATTACACTATGAAAAAAATTAAATATAATTTTACAATATATATTCATTATACAAAATGGAAATTTTCAATTAAAATATAGTGTTTTTACCTATTTATAAATAAAATTAAGTTGTTCATTAAAATAAATAAAATCACCCAAAAGAAATTTTTATATTAAAATTTCAAAAATAAATAGTGTTTTTTCTAATAAAAAATATAACACATTCAAAAATTATATTTAAAATATGATCTCTATAAAAAATTGAGTAAAATTAGAATTTAGATAAATACAATTTTTTATTCATAAAATTGGATTTATTCTTATGTCGTGTCATTAAAAAAATATGAATATTAAATAGTTTTTTGAATTTAATAAATAAATATATATATATATTAAAATAATTTATCAAAAATATCTTTAATTTATTTATTATGGTAAAGTGTGTTTGATTTCATAAATATAGTCTTCCAGTAAATGATTTCCTACATTGTAAAAAGGGTTTTATTTTCATTTATTGTTAATTTTTTTGCCAAATAATTCATATTATATACATGTGTAATCCATTTTCTCAATAGTTAATTAATATTATTCATAACCACCATTCTAGTGGCTAGGTAAAAATTATGATAATAATTTAATAAAAATATTAATTGTATATTGTAGTTTGGTAAAACTCAACCATGGGGTATCAGAAGCTATCGAAAGAACTCAACACTATGTGTAATAGAAGAAGAAAAATAGTTTCACTTTTATTGAATGTTAATATAAGTCTTTCGTGCAGTTCAATATTAACATGGTGTTGTGATTAATGCCTTCCAATCTTAGGGATTTCATAAAATAAATTATATATTAAATGTTGTGTGAAATGAAAAAATTAAAAAAGATTAAATTAATTTGTAAAAAATATTTTGCAAAATCATATGGTGTTAAATAATGAAACATTTATTGAATGTTTCAATGGGTTGGAATGAGACAAATTGTGGATGATTTTTCTCTCATTGGATTCTCTATCAGTAGGTGAATACTGAGCACCAGGTTCATGCATGTTTGTTACATCCACTAAAGATACCAGTGTGAAAATGGTATGAATTATTCATGGACATCATGATAGAGATTCCTCTGATGATGAGAGTCCATTTATTGGTTCCCTTTTAGGTCACCCATATGATGTAATGTGATCTTCAAGGAATCTCTCATTGAGACAATGATTGTTCCGGCGATGAAGGAGAAGGTTCGGGTTATCCATGAGCAGATGATAACATCCCAAAGCAGCCTTAAATCTTATCCAGATCGATGTCATGGGAACATGAATTTTCAGTAGGGATACCCCATTTTCATAAGATTATCCCAATAAAAAGGATTATAGATATTACTATGGGGAGAAAACCAATACCTATAGTTCATCAGGATGATTCTGATTTTATAAAGGGTTGGTGAGGTGGCTTTCCACCTCTCCATACCCCCATAGTTAGAGTGAGTGACTGACATCTTTTGTGAAGCATAGTTAAGAAGATATGTGCATGCCCCCATGAACGACATTGAAGGTGGTGATATGGAAATCAAGGATAGATCCCTTTTTATGTTTTACCTAGTGTATATCTAGAATTGATAGGAGAGAACCATGTGTGGGTGGACCAACCCCTTGATTTTCGAATTGTGGAAAAACATGACCATCCAAGAGTGCTCCTGTGAGTTAGAGAACTATATGTTGGCTCATTATCGAACGATTTTTTTTAGTTTATTTCTTTTTTGGGAATGAATATATTAATGGAGGTAAGAATTTAGATACCATATTTTTTCCTAGTAAGAAATTTAAATTTATCTAGAGATATTTTCGATTCTGGGAGCTGAGACGATGTGTGTTTTTGAGGGTGAGTGTGCAAATATTATTTTTATAAAAATAGTTAATATATTTAATATAATTCCCCATGGTTTCATAATGAAAATGTGAATCCTTTAAAAAGAGTCCTATATAGATAATTTGAGACTATGGTTAGGTCTGAAACATGTGTTTTATCCGAGGTGGTACCTAAATTTGTCTAGCATGGTGAGTTTAGATAAAAATGCCCTTGGTGGGTGTGTTTAATAGATTAATTAATTAATAGATTAATTATTTTATTAATCAAAAAAATCCACAATTCCATATTTATATTGAATAGTATGGAATAACTCCAATGTTTTCTCAATAACCATGGGACCGTTGAGGGGAGAGTTCTACAATCTATCATTGGTGAATAAAAAGAAAATGACAATGAGATTCAAAAAATAGGTTAATTGATGTGTAGTTAATAAAATGAAATCTCACATTCATTGGAGGGAGTTTTAATTTTCTAAAATTCATCCTAATCATTGTAGGACTTGTCACTTTTTTGAGGCTTCCACAATTGATTAAACGACTGGGTCTGATCATACCGTTTCATTGGTTTACATTCAAATTTAGCCTTTCAATGACCCGATGAGCCAATTTTAGAATGATTGTTATGTTTTATCACCCCCAGGAACTAAAATTTAATTTATTGTCAAAGAAAGATTATCGATAGATTGTTTCACATCTATTAATTTTTCATTTCTACCTTTATTTTTTATATTCTTCATCGATTGGTCTACAGGATATTAGTTCAACATTACATTGTGGGATCGAGCCTGATCAAACCTCCAAATTCATTTGTGATGAATTTTTTGAAAAACTAGTGATGGATTTGGAGGATTTTTGGTTGGGAATTATTTATTCCTAGATCTGGGATCTGATGTTGGGATGGAATTACAAGCGATATGAATGAGGTGTGTATGTATATTGATTGGGTGAATTTGAAATCAGTTTTCTAGCTAGCAGACTACTATAAATGTTAATCGAAGTCCTACCCATTCTTCTTGTATACCCTAAAGGTTATATTAAAAAATCCATTCAATGATATAGAATGCATAGGGTAAATTCAATGTTTCTGGGAAAAAACTATCTACACAATGTTTACAGGGATGACACACACTTTGTAGTACCCATATGGCTGTGAAACTGTAGTTTTATAAATAATTAAGGATCAAATACTGTGTGAATAGTTCAAATGAAATGTGACCGACCCTAGGTAGAATATTTTTTGTGGAAGATAATATTATCAAGACCTGGGGGGGAGGACACGTCGCTTACTTGAGTATACAGACATGGGATAGTGTCCATGGACATGACTAGGAGCATGAGTTGGAACTCAGATGGATAAGGAAGGGCGTGTAGTCTTCTTACACACTATTTATGGCTACACAAATAGTGATTTTTGTCTCTATCTGGGAATGAATAGAAAATATATTATGAAAACACATTATGTTGGTCCCCTTTCACACTGTGTACCCCTACATCCTTTTTGAGGTATCATCTACCTCTCATATCTCCTTTTTATGGACTTGGTTTTGGCCCATGAGTAGTATATCATATGCTTTTTCAAAATATAACATGATGGAGGCCTTTATAATTTGATTTTGACATAATATTTGATATATTCTATGTTTGATGCTACATTAGGAAACTATTGACAACAGTAGTGATCGAGCGTGATCATTATACAGATTAGAGTGGCATACTCTTACGGGGTAGGTCACGAGTCCTCTACCTCCTATTTGAGTTGATCCCACATACTAGGTAGTTTGTGGTCCCTAGATAAACTATTATAGTGGAACCCTTCTATTGGTATGGTCATTGGTCATCTCTCTACCATTATAGTGGTATCCTGATGTTTGGAAGGGCATGGGACCCGTATCTACGATCATAGTCGAACCCTCATATAGAGACATTGCATAATTCAAAGATCAATGTATTGTGACTCACATAATGTATTGATCATGAAAATTCTATCTACTATTTGTGGGGAAACCACCTATGGATTAATGGAAGGGGTCCTCTACCAACCATTACAGTGGCACCCTCCTGTTGGTTAGTGTATGGGCCCTCTATCGACCATCAGAGGTGAACCCTCTGTGGAATTAAAGAATGGGTCCTCAATTTACGTAGTGGTACACTCCTATTGTACCGAGGAATGGGACCTCTACCTAGAGATTGTGGACCCTATATTATATGGAATAATGTAGATGTGTGTCTTGTCTTGGATGTTTCTTCTAGATATACATGAAACATTTTGGGCATCATTGATGCACTATTCAAAATTTTGGCAGTCATGCATGTGCTAGGTTGTGATATAAAGATCTGCTTTCTCTCCCACTTGAGATTATTTTTTTGTCATATATATATATATATCCATGTTATTTTATTTTTATGATATATTTACTTGGGATGTGTTATCTATTCCTATCATGTCACCTACTTCACCCCCGTCATCTTTCAGGGATTCCCACTAGGTAGGTAAACACCCAACCCTGCATGGTATTTTCCCGCATGTATCATGTTTTATGAAGATGATGGAATGGTCAAAAGATAATTATAGAGAACCATAGGGATTCCTTGATTCATTTGACCATGTACGGTGGCCATATCATGCGGATTTGTATCTAGGATATCTCACCATTTTCATTTCCAATTTTTTTATTTTTGGACATATTTTGGCTTAGGTTTGTCTTTTATTATTTTTTATTTTTGGTTTACCCTATTATACTCTTGTAACACAAGAAGTTTTACATGAATGGTTATTATCTATATGTTGAATGTTTTATTATTACTTTTTCTTTAATTGTACCTTGATATGATCGGGTCTGTGTATACAATTATATTACGCAATGTCATTCCATATTAGTTGTTCCGTTCAGTTCTAGTTACTACCCTCGGGCCTATAGAGCCGAGATTTGGGTAGTTGCATCTTGAGCCATTTGGGGCCGAGTCATGGAATGAAATATATCTATAAATTTTATTATTTGAATGTAGAATCAATTTTTTTAAGTGTGTGATAGATTCTAGGATCTATAAAAAAATTAAAACTTCGTAGACTCGACATTTTGTTACAAATAAAAAATATTTACCAGGGATTAAATCCTGCATCTCAATCCATTCTTGATGCTTCAATGAATGGTGTATTACTCATACAGACTCCTTAGGTTGGCCAACACATTATTTATGAGACTACTTATAATACTAATTTCTATAATATTGATAAAATTCCATCACTAAAAGGAATATATTTGGAAACAAAGACTCCCATATTCGGAACCTAAGTGGAAGCACTGGTAGTGAAATTTGATATCTTCCCACTTCCAGTGGTTCATATCTAGTCATAACTATCACCATCAAAACCAACACACAATGTGAAATATTTTGAGATGAACAAATTACTCCTTCTTATTAAGAGTTTCTAGGTGGATTATAAGATAATAACCACATTGACTGAAACTATGAAAGTTCTATTCGATTCCCTTAACATTAAAATATATATTACAATCTAGTTAGACTAGTGAGACCACAACATCGAATGAATCCAGTGTGGAATAAGCAAAAAGATACTCATAACATCAAACAGAATCATAGAACCCCTATATATCAACCTAAACCATAGGCTCAAAGGCCTTTACAAACAATAAAACCTCCATGAATTCAATAATCCCAACCAAATTATCAATTCCAAAATACATCTTGTCATTTCTATTAGTGGGTAATTTTCAAATTTATTTTAATGGACGATCCTTCCAAAGATAACATATCTAAAGATATTTATCCTCCCAATTCATTATTTGCTTATCAACCGTTAAGTAGGATCATTGTGATACATAAATTGGTTTATATTTAATTACATTGAGTGTATTATTGAAATTGGGATTATATGATCAAAATTTGATGTGATTAGTATTTCATATAATGGACTAATCTATAAATTACCCAAGTAGTATTCTTAAAGTTGTTTCAATATTGTGGAGAACTTTATTTTCCATTCTGATTCCTTAATATTTCTGGGGGAAGAGGAAGGGGATATTTCTATCATTTTGGGGAGACTATAACTAGAGACTAAGAACATGATGAATTTTTGTGATCCAATGATAAACCATTTTTAGAGATTGATGGGGACATGTTATCTTTGATCAAGTATACACTGTGAACATGGAGATGATGCTGATGATTTTTATGATGTTTTTACTACTAATGAACAACCACCGATACTGTGACAACAAAAATACGATGATGATAACATGAAGCATATCATTGATGAGAAAAATGGGTAAATGAGTAGAAAATCAATGAAAAAAATAAAACTATAGATAGATGTTTTTAGTGTATACAACCTCTCTTAAGGGATTCATATCTAGACCCCCAGTATATTAATCATCATGAAAACCAACCTTGTGTTAATCCACTACATAGTTTGTTGAATTTTTCATTATTTGATGATAATGAAACGTTACTACTAATAATAAAATAAAACATGTTAATTGAAGAACATGAGATGTTTTTGGTAATTATTACTAAAATAATAATAAAATTCATTGTGTTTTTTGATGTTAAGTAAATTAATCTAACAATTTTAATAAAACAATTGTTTTGTAAGAATTCCCTAGAACATTCCATTAACAACAAAAAAATCACGCCACCAATTAATGAAGTATTCTGTACAAATTTATCAAATTATTTGTGGTAGTGAATATAGTTTCAATTTTATTCTGGTAATGGGCAACACATTATATGTTTTACACAAGATGGGGAGACTAATTATGATAATAAATAAATATCATTAGATCAAACAAACAAGGTATGTTATGAAATAGAATGTTTTCATAGATTATAAGAATATGGGAGTAAAACCTATAAATGATCAATTAATGCTGTTTTGTATTGAATAGATTCACAAATGGTTAGTTATGCATGTTAACTAATAAATTTTAGATGGATAATGAAGTTAAAATGAAATAAAAATGGGTTTAGGTGGTTAATGACAGATCACTATCACATACCTCTACAAAACATTAATCCATAAAATGATTAATGAACTAAAAACATTTCAATGTATTGTGGCACTTTTTTTCCTGATATGGAGTAATAATTTTTAGAAATATTCATAGATAAATATTTAGTTTATTTGAGAAACATTGTGGTGTACTTAAACAAATTAAAATTATTGATCATGTTATGTGAAGAGAAATTACAAGTGATAAACTAGTATATGACCAGTTTTATGGTTTAAGAAATATTTTTTCACATGAAGAAAAATATCAAAATATGGAATTGAATTCAATCCCTTGATGATTAGGGTAATAGGAATTCTTTATGAGTTAACCCCTGATAAAGGGATTCAAATATTTATTAGACATGTTTGAAATAACAATAAATTTTAAGAACGATCAAAATTCCCTAACCACGTACCTGTATCTTATCTAATGAGGTCTTTTAACATTAAATAATATGTAATTTAAGGGTTATTTAATTTGAATATAATTTTATTTGATGCAAAAATTATGATATCTTAGGACTAGTAATATCAGTTTGTACTAATCGGTGATGTGTGTGATTTTTCTGTAGGGTTAGTGTTTCAATAATTGGTTGATCCTCTCTTTCAACTCACCTACTATGAATCATTCATGTTCAATGATACATAAATTATCTTCACAACTATGAATAAGTAACTTATTATAGTTATTTTTTTGATATATTAAGATCCTTTCTTTTCATCTCTAATGTAATTTTCTATTCTAATAATGTTACACTTAGAACTTTTTGAAAAATATTGATTTAAATTATATTTTTATTAATTGGATAAAAATAATATAATAGCTTTAAGTCAGGATAAAATAATATTATAGAGATTGTTGTTGATAGTTACTAATTGTGTCTATAGTTACAACATATTGATGTCAAGGAAGATATGGATATCACTGATTAATGACACGATGAAAATATGATCTCAGAACCCCCTATTGGTATAAAAGAAAGAAATTACTTTGTAAATGTGAAAAATTTATAACATTTAATTTAAATAGTGAATGAAAATTGTAACACCCCATTCTTCCACTGTATGCTTATCTTTGAATAATACAATAGCGTGTGTTGTACGCAACACAGAGTTCAAGCGCACCACGACTTATCAAACTAGCCGTTCAAAAGAAGTTATGAATAGTATTAACTGAATTTTAAATTTTATATTATCCTTATAATTTTAGAATCTTTATTATTAGTTTCTTAGACATAATGTAAGAACAAATACATTTTGGTCAAATAAAAGAATTATTTTTATAAAATATGCAATTTTATCACGTTTTAAGGGTGAAGCCTTTTTAAATCCAATATTTGAATATTTTATATATTCAATTTGACAAAATAAACTTCTTATTTATAATTATGACATAAAAATTAAGTTTCAATAATGTTTTGGTGTTTTTATGATACCTTTCATATTTGGGTGAATGGTGAAAAATACTATATTTTAACTGAAAACAATTCTTTTAATCAAAATAATTTTTATTGTTAAATTATATATTTTAATGGTATGGAAGTATAAATAGATTATATTTTTACCATTTATTCCAATTATTGTCATTGTATGTAATTTGATTTTGAAATTGGAAATAATCAGGTGTTAAACTTTTGATAGTTATTATTTCTTAAAAATAGGCCTTTTGGTTTTAATAGCGGGAATTAATTTTAAAATAATTAATGAAAGTTTTATGTTTTTAATATGGTAAAATAGACTTTACATTTGGATTTTTAATATTGAAATTATCTTATGGTGATGTTTTGGTACATTTTTGAAAACATTTATATTTAGATGAATAGTGAAAATTACTAAATTTAAATTAAAAACAACTTTTTTATCGAAATAATTAATAGTGATAAATTATGAATTTGAGTGGTTTTAAAGAATATTTACAATATATTTTTACCATTTAATACAATTTTGGTCATTGTACATAATTTCAAAATTAAACCGGACATAATCAAGTGTCAATCTTTTGATAGTTATTATCACTTAAAAACACACTTTTTTTAACAACGAGAATTAATTTTAAATTAATTTCTACCACTTATGTGTATTTAAATTTGAAAAATGGATTCCATATTTGGAATCCGGATGTACAAATTTTGTAAATAGGTAATTTTTATTTTTAGACATTTTGAATAATTACTTCGGTAAATATTTTATTTACCATGGTTAAAGGGTAAATCCGGCAAAAATAAGGTTAAAAATAATATTATAATAATAATAAATTACCCTAAGACGTGTCGTAACCTTATTTTCTTATACATGTCCGACCATGGGCATCTCTGGGTCGATTTTGGGACCCCATTGAACAACTTGTAAGTGATAATGACACATTATATTAAATAAGTTAAAATAAATTCAAAAATTACATAAGCATATATGTTTTAGCGAAAAAACTTTTAACATAGGGTTATATATGTTGGAGTTTAGACAATAAAATTCATTATAAATATAAAAATATTTCCTAAATAATGGTATTTTATTTATTATTTTTAGAAATTTAATAATTAATATTATTTATGAAACAATAATGATGCAATATTTTCCTTATTAATGAAAGAATCAAATAATTGGTATTATAAATGTTAAAATTAATATAATTTGAATGTTTTGATGACATCCATGAATTTTATTGATTAATATGACATTATAAGACTTATTAAATTAATTTTTTTCAAATTAATAAAGTTTTTAAGACTTTAACAAAAATTAATTATTGAATAGTGTCAAAATTGACATAAAAGAGTTTTTAAAACAAATATTGTATTATTTATTGATATTAAATCTCTAAAAATCTAAGGATCAGCCAAGAGAATTATATCGTGATTTTTTTTATCATTAATGGTCCACTTGGGGGTCTCTTGGATCTATATATAATGTTCATTAACTATATAATATAAAAATACAAAGTTACATGTTAAATGTAAAACTAATTAACTAAGAGTTAAAACAAAACGATAAGGTTAATATAATGACCCAAACCTGTCTAAACTCTATTGGATAAAAGTATTCTGACCCATACCCACCTTATACTTTTAATAATCTACTTTGGAACCATTATTAATTGAATATGAATTTAATATAAAATAATATTTCTAGATTTTCCAAAGGTCCCCCTCACCCCTCTTGTAAAAGGGAACTCCCCTTTCTCACTAATTCACACAATCAAAGCCTTTTGGCTCGGCCAACCCCTGCCCAAATACTCTCTCAACTTCCCTCAGTTCATCCTAGAGGACTTAGTTTGATCAGAAAGCAAAATAATGGAGCCCTTTTGATCAAATCAAAATGAATAACCGAAAAAGAGGTAATGCTTTCACCACCCTCTTTAAAGTTCCTTTCTTCTTCAACTTCTTCATTATTTGTTATTACCATTATAAAATAACAACTCTAGTATATCATATATACCGTGATGTTATTATAAACATGGTAGAACCATATTCAGTATTTTATCCATCCTTTGAATGACATGTCACCATATTTGAGTACGTATGGCTTACCGTCTCTACGTAGTGGTGTAATTGTTATTCAAAACATTATTATTTTGATGGGTATAATAATGATGTTTAATTCATGTAAATAATAAATATAACATGAAAATGATTCTGTATATATGATATAACATCAAATTAAATATTATTTTAATATCAAAAGAATGATATTGTCCCTCGTATGTACGTACGGACTACCGTCTCCACGAACGTGATGGCATTAATTATCCATCGTATCCATTCAAGTATAATTCTCATTTGATTATTAAAAATAGCATTTATGGAATTTATATTATTTTGTATATCAATAATACACAACATATCCATTAAAAAACACGGCTTATGTAACAAAACATAAAAAAGGAAATGTGTAATTTAACACCTGAAACAACGATAATACTAAGATATTATTAACAAAGAAATGTTAAAAGATCATATATTGTATCATATTAATTTAAATAATTCTTGTATAATTTAATAAAAATTATTTTACCATTATACAGGTGGTTAACCTACATCCAACCTAGGAAAATTACAAGGTAAGAGTTTATTTCGCAATCTCTTCATTATCTGAGGTTGTTTATTCGTGATAATCTACTGGGACTTCTTTATCATCCACATCCATGTTTCTTAAAAATTTATTTCAAAACATTTTTACTATTTACTAGAATATAAGATAAAGTCATTTATAATCTTATTTGACTTTTTATAAGAGTTTTATAAAGGAATATTTCTGTAATTTTCCAAACAAGGATATTTTTTAACATTTTTTACAGAATTAAGGTAAGAATGTCTTTTTTAACTTATATGGCGGGTGTGACTATTTTCCGCCGTTATAAAATCTTCAAAGCTTCCAATAAAAGCTTATAAGATAATTTTCAAAGTAAATGTTTTCTTTTATAATTTTGTGACTTTTATAAAATTTCATAACAGAGATATTTCTGTCAAATAGTTTTGATTCCATCTATGTCAAAATCCTTTGATGGATTTTAAGCTTATTTGAAGTTGATTTATTGTGATACGAAACATACATATTGTATTGAAGGTTTTGTGATATTTTTGACTATGGATGTGTTATTTTTATACAATTCATGGTTTATGGGGAAAGTATTGACATTTAGTATACTAGTTTTAATACGAATGTTTATGTTATGTTTAAACATGTTCATATGAGGAATGCATTGAACATAATAAGTGACGGGTGGAGCCCGCAATAGCTCCTTGATGCATCGGTCGGTCTCATGAGACAAACAAGTGTCTTGGCATGAGCCCTTGACAAAATCTCATTTGTAGTCTTGGCACGAGGCCTTGAATATGTGGGTATGATAGTCTAGAATTATGAATTCCAACATTTTGAAAGTGGTTATTGATATTGAAAGTGATTATTCGACTAGAAAAAGATCTGTGTAAATAAGTAATTGGAATTATTTCATTTTATATTTTCCATATTATGTTGAATTTCGTGTTTAAAATGCTTTTGTTTTAGTTATACATTACCTTAAATGTTTATGCTTATTTATGAATGTTTCCGCTATATTGTTGTCCTTAATGAGTATCTGAGCTCACCCCTTTCTATGTTTTATTTTTACCAGGATGTGAAGAAGTATTTTATGAATGACTTGTAGGGATAGTATGTGGGTATATGAGTGTGGACTATGGAGAATATGTTGTTTTAGATTTCATTTTTATGATATAATGTATGACTTGTGTATATATCTTGTGTTTCCAAGGCTACTAAACCAATCAGTCTTTCAAGGTTTGATCTTTCTTGTGATCATTCCAATGTTATGTAATAATGCACCGACTCTGGGTAACTGGGGTCAGGGCATTACAGTTGGTATCAGATGAAGTTTAGTACAAACCTTGGAATATATATTTAGATAATCTCTGATCAGATCACATAGAACTAAGATGGATTTTGAGGATTAGTATAGAATAACATCTTATAATTTTGGTAGTGTAGAGATTTTTTGAGTATTCTGAGCAATACATCCATGTCTGGATACGTGCAGGTAGAGGCGGCTCTGGCATAGATGCTTCTAGTGGTAAAACCCAAAAACACCACTTTGATCATGACTCAATCGAGAACTGGTGAATGACAACGGGCCTTGATGCACTCATGGTTACGCCACTCCTGGGGGATATGCTTAGGATAATTCTCATTTTCATTACAAACCCTTATGAAGGGTTTACGAGTATATACATTCTAAAAGAAAACATTTTTATGATTTTGGATTATATCCATAAATAGGCCAATTTCTGTTAAGTGTTTTACAAGTATGGAATTATGTATTTTTATTCATAAACTGATCTAGTTTATGTTATTTTATATAAACAGGGCCCTATAGAAGGAATGTGAACTCCAGCAATACGAATGATCCAAAGATTAAGAAGGGTCATTTCTTTCACAGTATTAATCCAACATTTAGAAGGGACATAATCTCCCATGTATTATCAACATATGATGACATAATATCATTTGTTAATATGATAAGTAAATAATTCTCTAAGCCCTATGAATTTGAATGAAAGCAAGAGAAGAAAAGGATGGATGAGAGAAAGAAGGATAAAGGGAAGAGGGAAAAGAATAATTTTCACATATGTGATAACTGTGGAAAGAAACACTCTAGAACTTTCCTGAAAGGAATGGGAGTTTGTTATAAGTGTGGAGAAAAAGGACACCATGTACGTGACTTCAAGGGTAAAAAAATGTTTCAAATATACAATGCTTCATCTGCAAGGAGTTGGGACTCTACGCGAACCAATGTACAAATCATCATAGTATTCCACAAATGATGCTATTATATAATAATAAAGTTATGATACTACCATAGATGAGGAGGAATGATTAGAGTTCATATGTTGTTATAAGAGAATTATTTCATTTTATTGTTGTGTCAACAATGTACTGGTTGTAATAATTATGGAGTATATAAGGATTGTACTGTCGTACTATTTCATTAAGGACTTGAGATTGTGTGGAACAATGAAAAGTGACTCAATAATAGGTTAAATTTTTGGAAAATATATGATTGAGAGAAAGATAAACCATAATATGGTTCTGATACTGAGGTAGTGATTTTGGAATAATACATGTTTGATTTGGATAAATTATATTGGATATTCTGGACTACCTTGAAACTGATTAATGATTTGTATATTCCATCATTGTTGGAGTTTACAAAATTTTTTTATCGAAGGAGTATATTCAGTATTCTATAAGTAATATGGGATCATGAATGTAATCAATAAGGGTTTATGGTATTTCAAGATGTTTCCATGTTTTAAAAAGAATACATGATGAATGTGTTTACATGCTATTACGTGAAAAAAGGATCTTCATTATGTTCACCCACTTTATAAATTTTTTACTGTGAGTTTGGACAGAAGTATTTTGGATAAGTCTAGTTTGAGATTATTTTTTCATTTCCTTTAAAAGGACAACCTCGTGGTCAGGCGGCAACTCGTCGCGTCCGGGAAGGCCGTGAGACATGATCCCAAAACCGAAGGGCAACAAGGGTGTACCACCTACCGCTGACCCACATGATGTCCTGATTGAATAATTTATTTTTTTAATTGTTCTGCTAGATGAATTATAAATTCCTTTTTTTAACCCTATACAAATAGGATAAATAGAATATTATTTTTAAGTTCTATTATCTTTTATTGTGAAAGATGAGTTTGTGGTAGAACTTAGTTAAAGGATGGGACTCTACATGTCATGTATATATTTTTCTTATTCTCTTATTAAATAAATATATTAATTCTTATACATTAGTGAAGGGATCTTAAAACAAAAAAAATTGTTATCTTAATAGCGTATGATTTGTTGAACCGATTTTATTTTAAATCATCATAGATTGATGAATTTAATGCCCTCAATTTTACACTTGTTTGTGATTGATGACCTCAATCACTACCTATAAATATATAGGTTGTTCCTACAATTATATGTCACAAAATTTCCACCAATGTTCTCTTAATCAAGATCATAATTTGGAGGTGACCCTTTCATTTCACTTTTCCTCTAATTAAGACTAAATTTTATTAACCTAATTTTTATGTGGGTTTTCCCAAAGGTATTTTCTATTTTTAACCTTTTATTTTCAAAGAAAATTTTCAAATTGCGAGGACACAATTTATTGATGGAGGGTAGAATATAAAACCCCAAGCTTCCACTGTACGCTTCTCTTTGAATAATACAATAGCGTGTGTTGTATGCAACACTGAGTTCAAACGCACCACAACTTACCAAACTAGCCCTTCAAAAGCAGTTATGAATAGTATTAACTGAATTTTAAATTTTATATTATCCTCATAATTTTAGAATCCATATTATGAGTTTATTGTACATAATGAAGGAACAAATACATTTTTTTTCAGATAAAAGAGGTAATTTTAAAAAAATGCAATTTTACAGCCTTTTAAGGGTGAAACCTTTTTAAATCCAATATTTGAAACTTTTATATATTCAATTTGACAAAATAAAATTCTTCTTTAGAATCGGGACATAATAATTTAGTTTTAATAATGTTTTGGTGTTTTTGTGATGACTTTCATATTTAGGTGAATAGTGAAAAAATACTATATTTTAACTGAATTGTTTTTAATCGAAATAATTTATATTGTTAAATTATATATTTTAATGGAATGGAAGTATAAATTGATTATAATTTTACCATTTAATCCAATTATTATCATTTTAAGTAATTTCATTTTAAAATTGGACATAATCAAGTGCCAAACATTTGATAGTTATTATTTCTTAAAAATACACATTTTGGTTTTAAAAGAGGGAATTAATTTTCAAGTAATAAATAAACATTTATGTTTTTAATATGGTAAAATAGACTTAATTTTTGGATTTGGGATATTTAAATTAGATTAGGGTGAAACTTTGGTAATTTTCTGATAAATTTTATATTTTGATGAATATTGAAAATTGCTAAATTTTAATTAAAAACAACTTTTTCAATTGAAATAATTAATAGTGATAAATTTTATATTTTGATAGTAATTATCTCTTAAAAACACAATTTTTGTTTTAACAACGGGAATTAATTTTAAATTAATTTTTGGCACTTTTGTGTTTTGAATTTGGAAAAAAGGATTCCATATTTGGAATCAGGATTTCAAAATTGTTTAAATAGGTAACTATTATTTTTAGACATTTTCAATAATTACTTCAGTAAATATTTTATTTACCATGGTTAAAGGGTAAATCCGGTAAATAAGTGTAAAACAAATAATATTATAATAATAATAAATTACCCTAAAACATATCCTAACCTTAAAGTTTGATGCATGTCCGACCATGGGAATCTTTGGGTCGATTTTGAGACCCCATAGAGCCACTTGTAAGTGATAATGACACTTTATATTAATTATGTTAAAATAAATAAAAAAATGACATAAGCATATATCTTTTAGTAAAACAATTTTTACATAGGGTTATATCTGTTGGAGTTTCTACTATAAATATTAATTAGAAATATAAAAAATATTCCATGCATAATGGATTATTAATTATAATGTTTATAAATTTAATATTTAATCTTATTTATGACACAATAATGATGCAGTATTTTCCTTATTAATGAAATAATCAAATAACTGGTATTATAAATGTTAAAATTAATATAATTTGAATGTTTTGATGACATAAATGAATTATATTTCTTAATATGAAATTATAGGATTCCTTAAATGATTTTGTTTCGAATTAATAAAGTTGGTAAGACTTTAACAAAAATCAAATATTGAATAGTGTCAAAATTGACATAAAAGAGTTTTTAAAACCAATATTATGATATTAATTAATATTAAATTTTAAAAAATCTATGGTTCGACCGAGAGACATATATAATGATATTTGTTTCATTAATGGACCACATGGGGGTCTCTTTTATGTATATAGTGTGTTTATCAACTATATAATAAAAAAAATACAATGTGACATGGTAAATGTCAAACTAATTAACTAAGAGTTAAAATTAAAAGATAAGGTTAATATAATGACCCAAACCTGTCCAAATTATATTGGTTGAAATTATTTCGTCCCATTCCCACATTATAATTTTAATAATCTACTTTGGAGCCATTAGAAACCGAATATAATTTATTATAAAATAATATTTCTAGCTTTTCCAAAGGTGCCCCTCACCCCTCTTATAAAAGGGCACTCCCCATTCTCACTAATTCACACATTCAAAGCCTTTTGTCTAGGCAAAAACCTTCCCACATAATCTCTCAACATCCATCAGTTCATCCTAGAGGCCATAGTTTGATAATTAAGCCATGCTAAGGAGCCCTTTTGATCAAATCAAAAGGAAGAACCCAAAGAAGAGGTAATTTTTTCACCACCATCTTTCAAGTTCCTTTCTTCATCCACTTCTTCTTTCTTTGTTATTAACATTATTAAATAATAAAACCAGTATATTATATATAATATGATGTTATTATAAACATGGTACAACCATATTCAGTATTCTATCAATCCTTTGAATGACATGTCACCATACGTGCGTACGTATGGCTTACCGTCGCCACGTCGTGGTGTAATTGTTATCCAAAACATTATAATTTTGATGGGTATAATAATGATGTTTAATTTATGGAAATAATAAATATAACATGATAATTATTCTTTATATATGATATAACATCAAATTAAAGATTATTTTAATATCAAAAGAATGATATTGTCTCTCATGCGTACGTACGAACTACCATCTCCACAAACGCGATGAGATTCATTCTCCATCGTATCCATTCAAGTATAATTCTAATTTTATGATTAAAAATAGATTTTAAGGACTTTATATAATTATTTATATTAAAATGATACACCCTATCCATAACAAACATAGCTTATTAAGAAAACTTATAAAAGAAAATGAGTAAGTTATCACCTAAAACAATGATAATACTAATATATTATTAACAAAGCAATGTTAAGAGATCATATATGGTATCATATTTATTTAAATGATTCTCTTATAATTTAATAACATTTATTTCACCATTATACAGGAGGTTAACCTAACCCCCAACCAAGGAAAAGTACATGGTAATGGTTTATTTCACAATCTCTTCATTATCCGAGGTTGTTTATTTGTGATAATATACTAGGACTTCTTTATCATCCACATCCATGTTTCTTAAAAATTTATTTCAAAACATTTTTACAATTTATTAGAATAAGGTTTAAATTCATTTATACACTTTTTTGAATTTTTATAAGAGGTTTATAAAGGAATATTTCTATCGTTTTCCAAACAAGGTCCTTTTTTAACCTTTTCGACAGAATTAAGGTAAGAATTTCTTTTTTAAATTATACGGCGGGTGCAGCTATATTCCGCCATTATAAAATATTTGAAGCTTCCCATACAAGATTATAAGAAAATTTTCAAATTGAATGTTTTATTTTATAATTATGGGACTTTTAAATGATTTCAAAAAAGAGATATTTCCCTCAAATAGTTTTGATTTCAACTATGTCAACATCCTTTGATGGATTTTAAGCTAATTTGAGGTGGATTTATTGTGATACAAAACTTCCATATTATATTGAAGGTTTTGTGATATTTTTGACTATGGATGTGTTATTTTTATACCATTCATGGTTTATAGATAAAGTATTGACATTTCGTATACTAGTTTCAATATGAATGTTTATGTTATGTTTAAACCGGTTCATATGAAGAATGCATTGGACTTAATAAGTAATGGGTGGAGCCCACTATAGCTCCTCAATGCATCGGTATGTCTAATGAGACAATATAGTGTCTTGGCACGAGGCCTTGACAAAATCTTATTTTTAGTCTTGGCATGAGGCCTTGGCTACGTGGTTGTGACAGTCTGGCATTATGCATTTCATCATTATCAAAGTTGTTATTGATAATGCATGTGATTATTCAACTAGTAAGATATCCATGTGAATAAGTAAATGGGATTATTTTATTTTATCATTTCTATATTATTTTGAAGTTCATGTTTAAAAGGATTTTGTTTTAGTTATACATTGCCTTAAATGTTTATTCATATTTATGAATGTTTCTGCTATATTCTTATCCTTACTATGTATCTGAGCTCACCCCATTATATGTCATATTTTTTCCATGATGTGAAGAAGTATTTTATGAATGACCTGCATGTATAGTATATGGGGATATCACTGTGGACTATGGAGACTATATTGTTGTAGTTTTCATTTTTATAATGTAATGTAAGACTTATGTATATATCTAGTGTTTCTAAGGCCACTAAACCAATCTGTCTTTCGAGATTTGATCTTTCTTGTGATCATTACAATGTTATGTAATAATGCACTAACTTTGGGTAACTAGGGTCAAGGTGTTACAACAATTTTTTCAAACACAATATATTATTTTTGGGATGATTTTTTTTGTTCATGTACTGTAGCGATAGACTAATTTGGTAGTGTGTTACTAAATTAGAGGTGAAACTAACAGTAGAATTATTTTTTCCTCACCCAGTAACGGATATCATGTTCTTGAAGAATCTTAATTAAAATACAATAATGTTGATTATTATATCCCTTTACTCATAATGAATCATGGAAATTTTTGAATAGTTTTGAAGGATTTCAATAGTAAAGGAATATAGAAAGAATCATTTAAATGACACAACACCATATTTTAGAATTTAAGGTTTTAGATCTCTTGGGAAATTATTTCATTAACTAAATATTTAATTGTAAATTCTATCAAAACAAACTACTATGTGTGTATTATAATTCAAAAAGGGTGAAAACTGAAGCTACTTTTCGAAACATAGCCAACATGGTAAAAAAAATTAATATAAAATATTGTATCATTTAATCAATAGTAATTATAGAACAAATTTTAATAAACACTTAATGAGGGGATTTCAATAGAAATATGGGGTTTTATTCTACAATAGAATCTCTATTCACCAATAATAAAATGGAAAGTAAGAAATATCCAATGGTGATTAAAAAAATTGTCGAGAAGATAGTGAACATGAGATAAGAATTATAGAGAATATTATTTCATGATACATTGTCTGAATTCAAAATTGATTTCAAAACACCAATAGTTATAACCCCATTTTGGATCGACTATAGTATTCCAATCGATTTACCAGTGGAAGTTGAACATCGATGGTATTTGGTTGCGAGAAAGATAAATATGGATGTATAATATATTGTGAATAGGTGACTAATACAACACAGAGAATTGGAATAAATCTGAAGAGATGTATATTATTATTCATGGATTTATTAGGGGAATAACATGAAATGGAAAGATTGTAGAATTTCCTAATTACAATTTTCTTTTTGAGAAAAAGATCTCTAATTTATGTAATTGATTATATTGTTTCTTGGGAAAATAAGGTCATCGTGGTAGGGACCTTACATGGTGGTGAATGTCTACAAAAATAAAGAAACTATGATTAAAAATAATAATGGGACCTCGTTAAAATTAAATAAAATGTGGTTAAAGATATTCATGGAAAAATTATAAGAGTTTTGTGGTATATCCTTAAATTTTTGTTATGGTTAGATAAGGAATTTTTAGTATTATATGTCAAATGAAGAGTTAGTTTTATAGAAGCCCGTGTTTGTTCTCAAAACACAAAAAAAAAATCTCTTATATATTTTAAAATTAATTTTATTGGTATTTATGAAATTACATTATAATGTACACTTAGAGGGTCTAATAGAAAATAACCCACTAAACCTCATCTATTTGGTGGAGTAAAAATTGACGAATAGAAGGAATTTTTCAAAGAAGGAAAAGTACCCAAAGGTCTAGTTAATGTAGATATTAAAACATCAATATATGAACTACTACACATTGGTGGGGACTGCGATTATTTTCAGTAATCAAGAATGAACCTGACTTCCCATCCTAAAAAAGGAAAACCACACAATAGATATATATGACTACTTAAAATAAGGTCATGATTCTCATTTCGTCACCTTCTCTACACTATTTTCATCATAAGAATCCCATTTCAGTTTACATTTACTGTGTCACATGCTCTATCCTGACCTATTGTTTTACATAAACTCAAAAAGATAATATCATGTTTTTAATTACATGAAATGGGTATACCATATCTACTAAGTCACTTCTATTTGAAATAATTATATTATTGTAGGGCATGATATATATATATTGGGATTTTCTATAGTTCAAAAACCAAACATTTTTCCATAGGGAAACATGGTAGGTTGTATTCCCCTTTTCAAATTTAAGATATATACAAGAAATATTATTGGATTCCATAACACATTATCTATTTGCAACAAACCCTAGAACAATATCATTTTGGACTATAAGGATTAATCACCACACTGAATAACCATGAAAAAATGATTTGTTTCTTCATGAATTTGAATAAAATATTAAATAGATGATGTAAAATCTCAATGATTACCTCATTAACAACATAAATACCTATTCTATTTTCTTCAAAAAATAACCAGTAACCCTAACATTCTATTAGTTTGTCAACTTGAAAAAAACACACTCTATCAATAATTCTGGTTTCCTACTCTGTTACATCAAAAATCTTACCAATGTTTCCCAAAATTTTCCATACCTCTTCACATTTAATGTCTTATCCATTTTAACATACTTTACTTAAAAATCATTTTTTACACATAACCACCTCTATATGAGACATGAAAATACTATAACCTATATCCATAACTCTAGGAAAATATCTAAGCACTAAGAAAGTGTTTAATATCTCCCTTGAATCCCTAAGAAGTCCTTCTTCTGGGTGGAGCCTTTGTAAACCAGTAACTAACCACCACCAAAATTTCATCTCACTATTATTCCTGCCTTTTTCAAAACACATTTGAAATTAATGTATCCCTCTACCCAAAAAAATCATAGCTACACCCTAATTATCACACCATCGATAATAATAAAGGAATAATTAGAAGAATATCAACCTTCACATGGTTTGAAAATACACAATATATTTTGGATTTATAAATTCATTGAACAAAATAACCTGAAGGCACTGGTGGGCTGGAAAATTTAATATTGGAGGAATTAAAATCCATTAATTTCATAAATATTGGTCTTATGAATGCAATTATGTAATACGTTCAGAATATTCACCTTAGGTAGATCATTCTTGTGATGTAGGTGACATAGTAAGAGCAAGTGTTTGAGTTTTTCAACACTATATTCATAAATGGTGATATTTTTTTTCCTATGACTCACTGTTATGTGGTTTTATATCCCACTTGAACATTATGGTTAAAAATAATTATATCAACTCTGATACATTCATTAATTTGATGGAGAATTAATCCTTGATTATTTACCCACCATAGTGAACAGCCTTCCAAAAATAGTGAGGCCTTACAAGATATCCCTTAGCTATCATGATGCTTTTAATTCTAGATCTCTCATATCAAGGACCTAGATATTACATTAATTCATCATAAATTTAAATAATTTTATCTACCTATGGAAGTGACATAATGCTTGTAGAATTGACTTGATGTTTATATTTTGAATTTAATTCTTGAGGAACCACACCATAACATGGCATATATATTATTGTATTATTTAAAAAATATGTGGAAAAATAGGAAAACTATATTGTTAAGAGTCTAATTTGTGACATGGATAAACAAATTATTAGATGTGATTGATTTTTGGAAACAGATCACTCTAATGGGGATGATTTACTGAATTAATATGCATATATTACATGGAATCATAATTGTTATTAAGCTTGTAAATGATTTTGTAAGAACCTCGATCTTCATTTCTTGTATGGATCATGAATTCGGGCAGTTTTGATAAAAATGGGAGATTTTGATAATTTTATATGTATATGTCGTGTATATAAGAGTACACGCTGTTTATCAGGTTTCTTTGGGAAGCTGTGTACTAGCTATGTAATATCTGAGACATGCCTTTGTAGGGTGACCTAGAGGCCACCTAAAGTGGGGGGTTGGTTGAGTCATGTAGATGGTGTGTACGTTAAATTAACATGCGGTGTTCTTTTTCTTTTATTTTATAAATAATAATGGGGTTGCATATAATCCCCATAATCATCATCTTCTGGCCTTGGTTCGTTTATGAGTGACCGATAGCACTGAATCTTATCTGAGGCATCGTTTCTCTATCCATGGTTTGATTCAATCTTCGGCGGGTGCGTTGGAATCCCACCGGGAAGGCCTTACATATTCTAGAACCTCTCCTCTAGATTTTCTCTCTTTCTCGAGTTTTCAAAGGTTGATCATTTTTTGACATTTTTGAAGTTATACAATTTTCTAGGTCAATTAAATGGTTGAGGCTAAACTATATTGATCGTATGACATCGAGGTAGGTAGTTTTATGCCTTATATTGTTTGTATTTGAGTTTTATATGTCAAAGTTAGGATTACCCGTGTTCCATGTGTTTCGGGTTTATGAAATTGAACCATGTTTTATCTACCTTATATTATTGTTTGATTAAGGGTTCATTGAGGTGATATTATGTGAAATTGAATGTTTAAGGAACACCCCATGAGTGTGTTTCCTCTTTTGAATGTTTAGGGCCATTTGGTTCAGGTTGCCTATGAGGCATGCCTTGCTACCTTGCCTTACTTTATATGATGGAATTGTTTGAAATTTTCACCTTGTTAAATTCTTGTGATATGAATTTAAATAGTTTATCCATGTAGTAGTTGTGAATACTTTGGGATACATGATATCTTTTATGCACGATTGAATTTAACAGTGCTGCGAGATCCTGGTGTAGTTAGAGCACATGGGGAATTGACGTTGAGTGCTTCCTTAGAGTGTATGTTATAAATCACGCTACAAGTCCACATTAAGGATTTATGATGGGTAATAACTTTGAGTTTCTATAGATTATGTTTCATACCACATGAGGAATTGATGTTGGGTACTTCCCCCAAGATCATATAGTTGTTGTGGAATGACCATAGGGGGAATTGACGGTGAGTGCTTCCTCAAAATGTCTTTTCCTTTTTATTGCATTACATGGCGAGAGTTGTTAGACTGTGTGAGCTACCCAGAGGGTTAAAATAAATATTGAATGTTTGTAATGCATCTTCCATGACAAAGAACAATCTTAGATTCAGTCACGTTATGTATTATTCTTAGATACATGTTTTGATACATACATGATTAAAGGTTGAACATTAAATGGTATTGAATATAAATTAAAATTTTTGAATTTTTTACATTTGTGTACTCCTAGTTTCTTTGTTTCATTTCCCTTTTTACCTGCTATATATACACACTTACAGTTAGGAAAAATATTGTGGTTGTTTCCTATTGGGATTCATCTCACACCCTATTTGAGTCATGATTTTGGACCCAAAGTGATTATATGGTTGTATGTTTAGATAAGGGAAAGAACCTTTCATAATTATGTACAAGATTACTGTTGATATATAGAGCATGGGACAAAGTTGAGGCTTGTGATGCTACTGGAGCTTACTTGTTTTATTTTTCATTTGGTTTAGTGTTTTATTTCTAACATTTTTCCTTTTTTGGATGCTTTCCTAGATTTATATGAACTGAATCATTTATATATGTTCTCCAGTTGTTATTTATATTCATTCTTAGACTGTTAACTTGTTGTATGGTATTATTGATTCTGATATTATTCTTTACTTGTTATTTTGTTCTCCATACTCTTTCAATGATGGAATACATTCCCCAATATCAGACCCATGTCCCTCGCTGGTAGTATGAAGGATTTGGTATTTTTTTAAATGTGTTTGACTCCATGTGACCCACTAGATATGGGGTAATTATGGGTGACACCCAAAACCATGATGTTACAAAGTGGTATTAGAGGCGGGTTTCATTTCTGCTTTGTATTACTGTTTGGAGCATGTAGACATGGATGGGATGGAATAGGTAGTTGATAATATTTTTTTCCAATGAGTAGCTAACCCATGTACATGGAAAAGCCAATTTACCTCAATTATTGAAATTTTTATGGTTTTGTAATTATCCTAGTTGGTTTGATTTAATAGTTATATGATTCACATGATTTACATTGTTATGATTTATATCATTCAGATTCTATTTCTATTGCAAGCAGATGATATGAGGCTATGTCATCTCATGCATCATATAGAAACTTGTTAGGGACCAAAAGTCATGCATTCTTGTAATGCCATTTAGGGTGCATTTATAATTCCATGATGTTGCGATAGACGTTGTTCTAGATATGCATGATATTATTATAGATTCCTTAATATAATGCCTTATATTTTTATAGGGAATTGGAATACGAAATATTTCGTTGGAATGCACTCCAATCTCTTGTCCCTGAGGTGTTTTGTACCCTCCTGGATTGGAATTTTGTGGATCATATTGAACATTAACCAAATTTTGTTGTGATATGACATGAATGTGATGCCAAGCATTGATTCTCTGGGAGTATGGGCCCCCCACATATCAGAATTTGGCACCTTAATGCTAGTTTCAGCCTTATATTGGGTTTTAGAGTTGTTTCTGAGGCTTATTGTCTAGATAAAAACATAATACATGGTGTGAAATAGAGAATACATGCCATGTATCCTTTTGTTTGGGAAGATAATGTTTTAATTAAGTACATGATGTGTACTTATTCTACACCATGTGTACATATTCATCACACAATGTATTCTTTAACCATGACAGACTATGTGGGCAGAGAGAGGAGGCTTGGAAATGTTTGGAGGAACACCCCATCCACTAGGAGTACACACTGTGTTTTAGAGACAATGTATCTAGCCATGTGGCTAACGACACAGGAGGGATAACTTCAAGTAGTACATGTCGTGTCTAGTGTGAACTTGATGTGTGGATGTCGACTGTGTCTCCAGCCGTGTGACCAATGACATGGGTCGGTAAAATCATTCCACCACACGCTGTGTCCAACTTAAAAACAGAATGTAGTTTTTTTGTAATGGAACCGTGTAGTTCTTGCCACGTAGAAGAACATGGGTATGAGAAAAAATTAAAGTACACGTCGTGTCACTAGATGAACAAGCTGTGTATAGGGGTGTTACATGACTAGTTATGGTAGAATAACATGCCCATGTTGAAACCTAAGAGAACACACCATGTGGAGTGTATACACATGGTGTAATACTATTTTTCAAAACATGAATGATTTTACTCCCATGTTAATTTATTGCACTTCTATGTTTCAGTCCTTGATAATATTGAACTGAGGTGTGTGCTTGACCTTTTAGAGTCATACCACCGAGATGTCCTCTATTTTCATGCCAGGTTCAGGGCGATGACCAGACACCAGAAATGATTGGCCAAGAACTCCCAGTAGATCATCTCATCGTTCCCTTCATGGAACCAACCATCATTCTAGATACATGTGCATATGCATAGTTCTGAGAAGGCTTCATGAGGATGATGAATACTTTCTAGGTAACACTGCATCCTGCCCCATCTATGGAAGAATTGACAAGGGTTTTCAGTAGCAGCATCCTCCAACCTTCTCAAGGGATAGAGGACCTTAGGATATAGAGTCATAATTATAATCCATGTTGTGTATCATTGAACATCTTTAGATACCTTTGGAGATGAGGGTGAATCTTTCAACGTATATTCATCTAGATTCCACCGAGAGATTGTAGGATGTGATAGCACCTATGGGATTCTTGTGTGTTATGTCTTGGGATGAGTTACAACGTACCTTATATGAATAATTCTACCCGGAGATCTTGGTAGATGACTGAACCCAGGAGTACTGGAATTTGGATTAGGGTACTCTCTAAGACATGGAGTATTCTTCTCCATTTACAGAGTTACAGTGCATTACAACCATTAGGGGGGGATGAGTCATTTCTAATGAGGAAGTTTTAGGATGGGCTTAGACATGACATCCAATCCCATGTGAACATTTTTAGGCTGACTTCCATATCTTCTATAGTAAACCAGGCACTTATCAGCGAGCACAACCTGGGGGATTCTAGAGTTGTGGACCAGGGTTATTCAGCTTCCAGAGTTGGTACCCTTCTAACTGATATAAATAAAAACCATATAGATTCTACATCTGGAGATCCGAGTAGGGAGGATTTTACTTTAGGTAACCAGGTGGTGTGCTAAAATTATAGGAAAGGAGGACATAAGAAACCTCAGTTCCTGGGAGACCTAGTTGAGTGCTAATCTTGTGGTAATATGAGACATCTCAAACGTTTTATCAACACCGTCATTCAATAGCTAGTGAGGGGGGATCTGTTTCAAATCATCATACAAGAGAAGGACCACAAGTCCAACATCAAAAAGGGGGCTAGGGATATTTAGGTCATTCAGGCCAAGGTGGTGGTCGTGGCCATAGTAGTTAGACACATGGTTTTCGACAGCCACAAGGTGGGTCATCTGAAGGATCTTAGAAGCTTCACAGGGCATAACGCATTTCAGGCATTTTCATAGAGAAAATCAAGCATGGGTAGGATCCCAGACCCTATACGGTTAGAGGTACAATTTTAGTAGCCTCAGTTATATCTTCTGCTCTTTTTGGTATAGGGTATTTCCATAGCATTATATTATTTCATGTTACAGAGATCCTTTGTATATGTATAATCATTCTGTTGATATCATGACATTGGACACACCATTGTGGAATATATCGACTAGTGTACGTCAGTGCAAGGAGTTCCCTCATGAGGTTGGTGGTGTCACTTCTTATGGGACTTTTTTGTCTAAGAGAAGAAGGGGTATGACATCATTCTCAAGATGGACTGGATAGTACCCTTATATGATATTTTCGATTTATATCACTTTATTATGAGTTTCACATCACCAGAGGGTGGATTTTTTTTACATAAGGGTGAATGGGACATCCAGACAATCATAACTAGACTCTAGCATCACGTGATGAGTGGTTTTATAGCCTAGATGGATAATCAGTATCTTGAAGACCATAGGAATTCATAGATGGACATTCCTCTAGTAATCAATCATTTTAACTAAGTCTTTCCAGGAAACTTTTCATGTTTTCCTTTGGAGATAGATGTTGAATTTTCTATTGAGATTGTGTCAAGGGAAACACTTCTCTCTATTCATATTTATAGGATAGATACACTAGAGATGCATAAGCTCAAAAATCAGTTGGAGGATTTACAAAAAATGGGTTTCATCAAACCGAGTACTACTCCATGGGGTTCACCTATCCTTTTTGCGAAGAAGGCAGATGGTACCCTCAGACTTTGTGTAGTCAATCGAAAGCTGAACTGGTTGATGGTCAAGAACCAATTTCCCTTACCATGGATTGATTATATCATCGATAATCATGGAGGTTCTTGGGCATTCTAAATTATTGACATCAGATCTGGATATCATTAGTTGTGCATTAGATCATCATAAAGTCTGCTTATAGTGTTTTGGAGCATGTATGATCTATACTAGTATGTGGTTATACATTTCGGTATCATGAGAAAGACTACGATTTTTATGGAACTGATGAACTAAGTGATCCATCCTTACTTGGTTTCTTCTGTGGTAGTCTTTAGGGACAATATCTTGGTGTACTCTCACACTCGACACAACGATTCCATCCATCATTAGATATTTTTGAGTACACTGAGAGAGAATTAGTTATATACTATTTTCTCAAAATTCCACTTTTGGATGGACCAGATTCACGTTTTTGGTCATGTTATCTCATATACAAGAGTATTTGTAGACCCAAAGAAAGTTATAGTACTATTTTCCTGGCATCAGCCAAGAAACTTCATTGAGGTACGAAGTTATCTAGGGCAAGGTGGTTACTAATGATGTCTTATACATGAATTTTCATGCATAGAAGCACCACTGATGGACATGACTATGAAGGGGTAGAAGTAATTGTGGATTGATTATTGTGATTTATCCTTTAATAAGATTAATGGTAAGTTAACTTCAACACCAATACTAGTTTTTTGAGATCCAAGAAAGAGGTACACTGTTTACTATGTTACATAAGGCATTGGGCTGGGAGTAGTGAATATGCATTGGGAAGGAGTCATTGCATATGGGTCTCGGTGGTTGAGGCCACATGAGAGGAATTACCCAACCCATGATATTGAGTTGGGTGCAGTTATTCATGACTTGCACAGATGGAGACATTATCTTTCGGGATATTATCATTTGGTCTTCATTGACCAAAATGGTCTCAAGTATATCTTTAGTCAGCATTATTTGAATTTTAGACTATGAATTTGGGTTGAATAGATTCATTATTTCAATGTTGAGTTGCCTATATTCCTGGGAAAAGCAACACAGTGGCTGATGCGTTGAGCAGGAGGGATCAGATACAGGATGTGCAGGAGGCCATCCATGAGTGGTAAAATATGGATATGTTCTCTAAGATGTATTTGGAGGTTCATGATAGATAGGGGATGACATTTATTTCTTTTGTAGATGTTATCTCTACTCTTCTATATTGAGTTCTAAAGAGGAAACTATCAGATTATGATGCCTAGTCAAATGAGATAGTATGTCAGGGGAAGACCCCGCTCTTTGTTGGACCGTAGATGAAAATGAGATATTTTGCTTTCACAGAATCCTATGGGTGTTAGCAGTCATACGCAAGGACCTGATGTGAGACATTTATACTTTATCTTGGGTAGATCATCATGGTTTCCCCATGATGTATCAAGATCCACACATTCATTATTGGATTCCAGTAATAAAGAGTGACGTTGGTTGTTATCTGATGAGGTGTTCCACCTGCCATTAGGTGAAGGCGGAGCATCATTGGCTGATAGGGATTTTGAATTAGTTACCCATTCCTAAGTGTAAGTTGAATGATGTTTCAATGTATATTTTGGATAGGTTTACCAAGGTCTCAATGAAGTAATGATGCAGTTTGGGTTGTTGTTGACAAACTCACAAAGGATTCACACTTTTTACCAATCATGTAGTCCTTCAGTGTTGACGAGCATGAATGGATTTACGTCTGAGAGATTTTACAATTTGATGGGTTTCCATGATCTATCATTTCAAATAGAGACTCCAATTATACTTCTCGTGTCTGGAAGGGACTAGAGTGGGATTTGGGTACACAGGAACATCTATGTACATCTTATCATCCCCAAACAGATGGCATGCCAGAGTGCACGATACAGGTTTTGGAGGACATACTTTGATCTCATGTCGTAGATATTTTAGGTTCTTGGGTGAATCACATACCTATGATGGAGTTTTCCTAAAATAATTTCTTTTAGGAAATTATTCAGATGGAACCTTATAGGGCTTTGTATGGTAGGCCATGTCGATCACCCCAATGATGAATGGAGGTAGGAGAGGCAAATATGATGGGACCGTGTCTTTTCAAGGATAATACTTAGTAGGTGGTGTTGATTCACAAAAGTATGGATACTTCATAGTTGCATAAGAATTCTTATGCTGATCGATGGTGAAGCCCTCAAGAGTTCGAAGTCAGAGAACAAGTTTTCTTACGTGTCATCCAGAGATGATAACACAGGAGGATTAGGAGACTAGGGAATCTTTCTCCGATATATGTTGGGCCATTTGAGGTATTGGAGAGATTTGGTAAAGTTTCCTATCAATTGCAGTTACCCAATAAGTATCAGGCTATGCACGACGCCTTGTATGTTTCTCAGCTACGATGTTACATCTCATACTCATCTCATGTTTTTCAACCCAAGGAGGTTGATTTTGAGGTGGATGCATCATTTAAGGAGCATCTTATCCGGATTATTGATCATGATGAAAAGGATGTACCTAGCCGGTCTGATTCTATGGTATGGCTGTTGTGGAAGCATGACTGAGTGCAGGATAAGACTTGGGAGAGGGAGACGAATTTTCGATCATAGTTTCTGGAACTGTAAAACGATTCTTCTTCTCTACCTTGTTTAGGAAATTTTGGGATGAATTTTGTTAATGGGAGAAGTTTTTAAGATCCCTTAACTTCATTTCAGGTATGAATCGTGATTTCGGTTTGTTTTGAGAAAAAAATTGTATATTTTAGAAATTTAATAACTACATGTTGGGTACTTAGGATCACATGTCGTGTACTAGGTTTCTGTGGGCAGCCATGTACTGGTCGTGTAACATCCAATACATAGCCATGTGGTGTGACCTAGAGACATCCAAATGTGGGGGTCGGTTGAGTCATGTGTAGGTATTTTACATTAAATGAACATGCTGTGTAGTTTTCATTTTATTTGATAAATCAGACTAGGGTCACGTATAATCCCATGAATCATCTTCTTCTGGCCGTTGTTCATCCATGAGAAACAGAGAGCGACGAATCATATCCGAGCCACCATTTCTCCCTCCAAGGATCAATATGATCTCTGAAAGTGTGTTAGAATCCCACCGGTGAGTCCTTACTTATCTTAGAGCGTCTCCTCTTGATTTCCTCTCTATCTTGCGTTAATCCAGGTGGAGGGTTTATGGATCTTTTGTAGATCTACAATATTCTAGGTCAATTAAAAGGCTGAGGTTCAACTATATCGATCATTCCATGTTGATGTAGGTGGTTTCTTTTGACTTTCATTGTTTGTCATTTTGTTTTATATACCAAATTTCTTATTACACATGTTTTGGGTATTTCGAGTTAAGGAAATTAGTCCCTATTTTATATTCCATAGATTGAATGTTGGTTTAAGTCTTTAGTGTTGTGATATTTTGAGAAATTTAATATTTAATGAATAACCCATCAGTGCCTTTCCTTGTATGAATGTTTAGGTAAATTTGGTCCTGGTTTCCTATTAGTTGTGCCTATCTTTCGTAGCTTTCTTGATAAGATGGAACTGTTTTACTTTTGATACTTGTTAAATGCTTGAGATATGCATTGTAATTTTTTATCCATGAATTTTTTGAGATTACTTTGGGATGCTTGATATTTATTATGCACAATTGAATTACACATGGTTGTGAGAACCTGGTGTAGTTAGACCACAAGGGGAATTGGCATTGAGTGATTCCTATGATTTTCTGTTATATTTCACACTACGAGACCACATTGGGGACTGACAGTGAGTTCTCTCTTAGAGTGTCTATAGTTTATGTTACGAGACAATATGGGGAATTTACATGAAGTGCTTCCCCAAAGGGTCTGTAGTTATTGTGGAATTAATATATCTTTAATTGACGGTGAGTGAATTCATAGAGTGTCTTTTCCATTTAATTTCATTACATGCCCAACGGGGTTAGACTGTGTGAGTTTCCCAGAGGGTTAACATAAAATATTGAATTTCTGTGATGTATCCACCAGGACAAAGCAAAGAAATGTATTTTTTCCAATTAAGTAGTCTTCTAAGATACATGTTTTGATACATACTTGATTAAAGGTTGAAAATTAAATGAAAATGAATGTTAATGGAAACTGTAGTATTGGTTACTTTTGTGTACTCTTAGTTTATTATTTTTATTTCCATTATTACATATTATATATCCTAACTGACTGTTACAAATAGATATTGTGGTAATTGGCTACTAGGATTCGTCTCATACCCTATTTGGGTCATGATTTAGGACCCAAAAATATTATATGGTTGTAGGTTTAGATAAGGGAATGCAACCATTATCATCAGGTACTTGATTACTGTGGAGATAGAGAGCATGTGACCATGTTTAGGTTTGCGATGCTACTAGAGTTTACTTTTTTTTATTTTGCATATGGTTTAGTATTTTATTTCCAGCATATTATATTGTTTGAATATGTTCCTAGAAAAATGTGACATGCATCATTTATTCATATGGTCCAGTTTTTATTTACTCTCAGTATTCTGATTTTTACTTATTGTATGGTATTCTTGATTTGAATTCTCTTTGTTACTTTTTAATCCAATGTTCATACTCTTCCAATGAGATCCTAGTTTCCCCACTATCACAACTAAGGCTCTCTCTACTAGTCGGAAACATCTGTAATTCATATAAATTCTCTTGAGGCCATGTGAACAACCGGTTAAGGGGAACATTTGGGCGACCTAGGTAAACCTATCCTGAAATCCTTTGTAAAATCATCCCACTTCCACTAAAGAATAGGTTATTGCTAAAAAATCTATATTTGTTGTCAATGATCCTTCTTCATCTACTAAAAAGTGGAACACATCATCACAAAACCAACAACATCACTCTTCATACCTCACCACCATTACCGACATTGTAAATTGTGATACATCATAATGACACTAGGATGAACTGCCCAAGCTGAAGTTTGAATGTCTCACATCATCACCTCATGTATGTCTATTGACAACCATACATATCTGTTAATGCTCAAGTTATCATCATTCCATATGGTCCACCTAGGAGTAGGGCCTTCAACCTAACACACTCTCCCGTAAGACTAGGCCTTCAGAATTTGATAGTTGCCTCATTCAAACACGATGCAGAAGAGTAGAGGTAAGAAAAAAAGATGAAATAAAATTCTTCCCTTGTCTGTCATGCATCTCCAAATTAATATCAGGGAACAGATCCATAAGCTTCCACTCTCTTCTGGCCTCCTCAACTCCCTATATCTATGTCCTTCTACTCAACACATCATCCACTACGTTGCCTTTCGTAGGCATATAAGAAATCCCAGAGTTGAAAGACCGATGTTAATCATCCCACCTTCGTTGTCTCAAATCCAGATCACATTGAGTAAAGAAATAAAAGTGAGATTTTTGGTCAATGAAAAGCACAAAATACTCTCCTAGAAGATAATGTCTCCAAAAACGCAAGTAATGAACAACTTTAGAGTTCTCAAGATCTAATGTCGATTAATTCCTCTCATTTGGCCTCAAATACTGAGTCATATACACAATGAATCCTTCCCCTTACATAGGCACTGCTCCCATCCAGATACCTGATGCAATATAGTAAATGGTGTAACTCTTTCTCGACTCTAGAAAAACTAGTATCAATGCTGAGGTCAACCTCACTTTCAGCTCTTGAATAGATGACTCAGAAGAATCTGTCTACTAGTGCTTTACCCCCTTCTTAGTGAGGCCCCATAGTGGTGTAGATAAGCATGTAAAGTATTGTATAAAACACTCGTTGTAACCATCCAGCCCTAGAAAATATTGTACCTCAAAGTCATTTCTCAAGTACTCAAAGGAATCTATTTATCTCACATTCTCTGGGTCTAATGATATGCATGTATTTTAGTTAACAAGTCCCAAAGAATTAATCTGGTCCACCCAAAAGGAAAATTTTTAGAGCTTAGCATATAACTGATTATTTCTCAGTGTACTCAAAATGACCTTAATGTGGATGGAAAGGCCGTGTCGATTTTGTGATTACACCAAGATATCTTCCATGTATACAAAGAGAATAGAATCCATGTATGTATGGAATACTCAGTTCATCAGTTCCATAAAAACTACATGTGTGTTCTTGACCACAAACGACATAACCACGTACTCGTATAGACTATACATTATTTGAAAGGTTGTAAAAGGTATATCTAACAATCTAATGCACAAATATTTATAACTGGATATCAATTAAATAATAGAGAAGACCCGAGCTCCTCCAAGATGATCAAATATATCATAAATACTTGGAAAGGGATATGGGTTATTGATCATCATCTGCCTCGGCTTCTGATAATCCACACAAAGTCTTAAGTTACCATATGCCTTCATCTAAAAACTGAAAGGTAACCCAATGTATAAGTACCGGGTTGTATGAAACCCTTTTCCGTTAATTCCTCCATCTACTTTTTGAGCTCTTGAAAATCTGGTGTAGCCATCCTATAAGGAGGGATGGACACCTGTATTACACGTAGAACAAGCTCAACAGAAAGATCTACCTCTCTCTATAGAGACAAAACTAACAAGACATCTAGAAATAAATCCCAGAAATGATTATCAAATATAGGAATGTCCATATTTGAAGTCCACTAGTCATACAGATATAGAGTAGCAATTTGGGTTGAATCACCTGCCAACCGGTGTTTCTCGGGTCCAGCTCTATTTGCCTAGATGTCCCATTAACCCAGATATATAAACAATCCTCCCTCTAATGACATGAAACTCAACATATGGTGATATAAATCGACAACATATTCAAAGGTAACTAATTATTCCATCCTGAGAATGACGTCATAACCTATCATCTCTATGACATAATGGTCCCATAAGAATTGACTCCCACAAACATCAATAATGAACTCCTTGCAACGATGTAAACTAGTTTTTCTAGACCCTAAGAGTTAAATATGATGACCAATATGTTATTTAATGAGTAATCTAGAGTGGATATTATACTAAGGTCCATTCCCTTGAGATCACCTGTGTAATACCCTAGACCCAGACCCCCAGATATTGTGTTAAATATATTATTTTCACATTGATATTGATACCAATAATGAAAAACCAAATTAACCATCTATAATTACATGATTTACATAAAACATCACATAAAATACAATCCCAATATCATATTGGTTTAGATCATTATTGAATTATGAAAATATATTACATAATAAAAAATAATAATTTTCACATAGTGTTCATTTTTTATAAGAATATTTTATTTAAGATTATTAATAAACTTAGTATATCATTGATTTATTCAAATTAATCTTCCTAGTTCCCAAGGGACAAGGAAAACAAATTAAATTTTTAATCATTAATTCTTAGTATGGGGAAGATACATCAGAATCTACCAAAGAATAAAAAATTATTAAATAATATAGGAAGAATAATGAATAATCAAACAATTCGATGTCAAAAATACCATGAGTAAGATATATATACATGTACAGAATAACAATGTATATAACCAAATAAGAAATAATAAATAATTTAACATGGATAAAATTCATAATTACAGACCCCAAATTCAATCTTCCAAGGGTACATTCGAAGACATTAGAATGAATTTATACCATCGAGGCCTCAATATATGAAATTGTTATTTATTTTATTATAAGTCCCATTGCGAATAATTAATATATAAATGGGTAAGCGTACACCATATACCAAAATGAGTTTTCCTTATGAGAACTACTGATGAATTAAGGGTCAATATATTTTCGGTCCCCAAACATTACAAAACAATTCCAATATATCCATAATAGGATGAAATTAAAGAATAATACAATAAAAATAAACTTTATTTAGTAAATAATAAATAATTTTATGAATATTATAAGTATATTAAATTTCAATATTTTCTTTTTTGATAAATGGAATTAATTTCTTGTAAAAAACCACTAAAAACTTTAATAAAATATACGATATTCTGATTTTTTAGTGAAATGGATATATGGTTTATACTAAAATTGAAATGATACAACATATATCAATGAGATTAAAGGACATTGATATCGAGAAAAATAATTTCAAGTGATAAAATGATTATAAGAATCAGAATTAACAAGGATTTTTTCTTATGAACATAGTAAGTTATGAATAATAAATTCATAAAGGAGGTAATATGAAAATAAATTCCTTATATATGAATATAAAACCTCATGGTGAAGTCCTAATAACTTCAATTATTTTTTAATTACATTAATGTATAATTAACCCATTTGAATGAAATTTTTTTCGTAAAAAATAATTTATGATATTATCATATACTATATTGACATATAAGGTGGATACTGTCATTACAAAATATCTCCATTGAATCCTAAGAAACATTAAAGGATGTTGACATAGATAAGAATAACATTATAAATGAGTTTAAAATCTACCATAAAAACACTCAATTTATATTTTATATAATTTATTTGAAGGTAAATCTTTTTTAAAACATGTTGAATGATAATTAATCTTCTGAAACTATTAAATAATTGAATGTAATCTTCATTAATATAAATGATTATAAAGAATAACAGTATCATTCATGTAGAAAACACATAAAATGTTCTTTCCCCCATTTTTTAATGAATGTACATATTGTCCAATGGTGAAAAGATTAGAGATATTGTAATTAAAAACTATAAATGATGTAAAAGACCACATAATTTTACAATTATAGATCATTTAAGTATATAAAATATTATCCATGACATAATATAAATAATTTTTATATCAAGGAAAAAATTTCCTGGACAAATATAGAGATAAGGTAAGCTATACATTCAGAAATCAGTTATTCTGAATTGTGAACCCAAGGGAAGTGAACAAGATAGATGAAATATGTAATCTTGATATTACAAAATTACTAGATATTATATGTAGTATTATACACAATGAACATAAAATTTTCCCCAATATAAATTTATATATAGAAAATAATTATTATATAGTGATATTGGAAAAGAAAACCTCACAATGATCATAACATTTAAGGATTAAATCTTTGAATAAAAAAACTTATGAAATAAATGAATGTTTACATAAAAGAAGTTTAAATACAACAAATAATAGTCATAGGTTATGATTATCAAAATATTTTAATAACATTATAAATGAATAAATTATATAACTCATTAAACCAAAATTTAGTTAAGAATCCTATTATATCCATTGTAATAGATCAAAGTAATATGAAAGAGTTTTTGTGAAATGAGCTTGTAAATCCCATTAATGAATCATGAATAGTGATAATAAAAGTCAATGTGGCACTAAGTATACCATATATAAGAAAATTTGTGGCATTATTTGATATATTACTAAATGAGGGGAATATGATAGAAAAAAGACATACCTTTCTCATTGGTTTTCCCCCATTAGATTGAGGATAAACTAATTATATAAAGGACTAATGGAATGGCCATATCCATATTAACATGGATAGGTATTTATAAATAATTATAATCGGTTAGTGAGATATAAAAAACACGAGATGTGTTTTGGAATGGTTATAATGAGACCACTTAAATAAACAAATGATAGTGAAATTTTAGAAAATATTTTGATTTAATGTTTAAGAAAGTTATTTAGTAATTAAATTTTCAGAAAAATGGAAAATAGATGACAAGATAGACCATTGAACACCCCCATTAGACTCTATATGTTGTTTAATTATTTTATTTATTTATTTATAATTCTATTTTAATATTAAGAACCCATTAAAATTTATTAAGGGTTATTATTATAATATCAAATTTAAAAAATATATAGAAATATGAAATTAAACTATAAATATAGAAATCAATACATAATTATCAAATTTATTGTCTAAAACTATGAAAGACTAATGTTTATCTTAATCTTATCACTTTAAATATATTAAATCCGCATGTTTTCACATTTATCCTACCTGAACATGCACTATGTCTGTGATGTATAATAATTTGGATAATTACCCTATTAATTAAATATACAATTATTTATTATAATAAATATAATTTAACATCAATCACTATTTTCATATTTTGTATTCCATAGCATTTTATATTTTTATCCTTATCGTGAAAACATATTTATGATCATTATGAATTTTCTCAACATGAACAATCATAGAGTAATCATTTAGATATTTATTTTATTATATTATTGTAAGAGGTGAGACACTGTCCAATGTGAAAAAATGGTATATTTTTAATGATTATAACTACATGTGTCTAAAATAAGGGAATTTATAATGATTTATTTGAATTATAGTGGTCAAATCAGCTTGTAACTAATCAGTCTAGCAATGATCACTATAGTTAATTACCTTATTAGAATTTATATATATAAGAATTTTTTTTACACTGTATGTATGTGTGAGGATGAAAATAGTGGATAGAAGTAAATCCAAGCATTTAATATACCATATAGTTGGATTCCAATATAGATGAATTGAGATAGTTATGATAGCCTCGAAAATAATTATGGAGTCATACTTCAACCAACTACTAATGCATACTTATTGTATACCTCATCCAAACATATTAATGACCCTAAGAATATAAAATTCGAGAGAGGATTTTATTATACGATTCCCATATAGACATTTCATAAAATAACCAATATGATCCTCATAGACAACACTATATCCCATGGGTCTATGATTCCCTCTTAGAGCATTATTAGTTTTGAGTGTAATCTATCCTAGAAAATTTATTTTCTAGAAAAATTCAATGGTAAAAATAAGAGAATGAAGTTTACCATCAATAATGACGTTCCTCAAAATCAAGAATTCGTGTATTTAATTATGGCCATTTCAATTTTGATGTTCATTCAAATTATTGGAAGAAAAAATCATGGTGGAAGGGGAAGCATACATGTTGATGGAGCCCTACCCATAATGTAGGGTATTTTGGATCTTTTAAACAATATTTATTAACTTAAAGTCAATATTAAGGAAGGAATTGAAAATCTTATGGGATATAGAGATATTAGTGTATGCATGATGCAACTGAAAGAGGAATTCATCATGAGGAAGTGGAGTTTGAAACATAACAGGAATCACATGACACATGGTTAAGGAAGTTACACATGTGGGAAATAGATTATTGAAATCCTCACTTTGTTGATGGAAGAGAGTGAATCTGGAAAATAATAAGATTATATGTGATTAATGGTATCCATAAGTTGGAATTATTTTTTGGGAAATCCTATAAGTAAATGTAAATATTTATGGTATGATCCAATTTTTTTTTAATTTATTAATCCAGTCGGGACCTACCAAGGGATGATTAGTGAAATAATAATAGTACATAATGGTTGTTAATATACCAACTCTTTCATGTTTCCATATCAAAATATCATCATACTAGATGAGAATATAACCATTTAATGTATTTCTAATTTCAAAAGGAGAATCCATAATGGATTCATGAAAGTTCACTTTTATCAAACAATTATGTTCAATTGAATAATCTTTATTATTAAGATAATTAATAAGAGGATTACCATCTAATTTTCAAGGCCAACGTTTTAGGGGGAGTCCCAGTTAGAAATATACTATTATTGAGAGACAATTCTAGATAATGAAGCTTTGAATGCTCACAATATTTATGAATCTAGGGAATTGAAATTTTAAGATTTTTTATTTCTAATGAATATATATTATGAAATACAAGAACATTATATTTATAATATATAATAATTCATATAAAATGGTATTATAGGGTTTTATAAAACTTGAGATTATTTTTAATTCCCATTCCACAACATCATAGGCCATGAAAAATTTTACCCACGACATGGTGATTGAATTCTATTCAATGGAACAAAAACTCTTGTTAATGTTCATGATATACACATTAATGTATTTAATAAATGAATAGTTCAATTTATGTACTTTATAAAAGCATATTTTTTTTAAAATTAAGATCTATTTCATACAATAGATTCTTTTATCCCTATAAAATAATTTACCCTTCCACTAGGTAAGTTTATTCCCAATCAAACAAGTGATTTCATTGAATTATCTATCCTTGGTTATCCTTTGGAAAATATGACCACCTCGATAAGTGAATGGAAAAAAACATTCCCTAATTCCAACACCATTAATAAGGATAATTTTTCAGTCCTTAAAAATGATTATCCCAACATGGATGATGGAATTGTTTTATATTATCTCTGAGCCTGATACTTTTTCATAAGGTAAACGATCTCACAGGATAAATTATATAGTATTCAAATCTCTCTTTATTAAATGAATTATATCATATTTATATAGGATATGAGTTCATCTAGGAAGACCCATAGAATACCTGATGGATTTTTACTTACCTTGGCTGACAATATATAAAAGTAACATGTTGAGATAAGCATTGGAAATGGATAAAATGATGGTCGAGAGGTGGTATCCATTCATTACTCCCCAAATATATGGAATACACCCATATGGAGAAGAATTTATAGGATTATAAGTATGATCTATTTTATTAATATTTATCTACCAATTAATAAATATCCAATCAAAGAAAAATACCTTTAAATTTTTTTAAATAAAGAACCAATCCATCATTTCAACATCCTTTACGATATCATGTTTCCATGCAATGTTGCGGTGGTTTTACTATGAAGTGTAACACATAAAGAGGTTATGAAAAGGAACTATTATATATTTCTTCCCTTGATAAATCCAGTTTTATTTTATGACACAATTTTTTTGATATATTTTCCATCCTATTGGTCATGATCGTTCTAATGGACTCTTAAATAGTTATTGACAAGGGAACCGGCCTGAACATATGGATTTCACAATCATTTTAATTATTTGGAATGAAAAAAACTATGGATTTTACGCCTAGTTAAGTGATAAATATCTTATAAATAATATTATTAGTCTAACAATGTCATAATATATTATATTTTTATGATCTTGAATGAAAAAAATTGTATATAAATCAAGTCCAGGGACACATCCAGAATTGAGGCAAAAATTTCTACATTATTCATAAATTCAGGAGGATTTGAGGTGCGGAAAATATTTTCATCATTAATTATAAGTAAGGGGATAACATAATATAATAGACAATTATTAAAGGAATGGAAACTAAATATATTTTTGGAAAAGGAAATAACATGGGTTCAGAGAGCCTTCCAATTTCCTATTTTTTTCTCCTTAAAAAAGAAGACAGAAGGGAATGATGAACATTATAGTTAATTAGATAGAATAAAAGATCATATAATTTATATCTCCTTAATTTTTATATTTTTTGTTAATGTATTATCTCATTATGAATTGTTTAGGATTTAAATTATTATTGATCCTATGAGATATTTTAACTTTCCGTCAAGAACAAAAGAATGGTTTCTACCATTATTGTCATTTTGAAATTATCAAATGGTAGCATAAAGTGAGGAAATATAATTATAGAAGGAGAAATATCTACAAAAAATCTATTTACATGATTTTACCTCAAACATTTTATGCTTGATGTCACAAAGAAAACTATCATTGATTCTACAAAAAGAGGAATAGATTTTGAACACAATCATACCACATTATATATGAATAACCCATAAATAAATGAATATAAAAGGAATGGGGTATTAATATTTCTACTCAAGCGGAGGATTAAAATAATATAATGATATAAATTAATCATTTAATTAGAATTTTATGAAATGGAGTGCCATATGTCATGTTCATCCTCATTGATGAACGAAGTATCCAATTTAATTGACACTATGTTGTTGACATTCTTCATATACCAACTGTAATTGAATACAATTACATTGAACTTTAGAATAATATTTATTTTAATTCCAGCCTTAAATCCCTTGGAGGAGATGGAGGATGTCACAAAACCTAATCCTTCATTTAGATTATGAATTTCATTGATGTCTATAAGGAAATCACATTCCATGCGTCCCTAGAATTTTTACTACCCAAATGATTCCAAATATCGATTCTACCACGATAACTATTTTTATAATAATTGAATAACAATAAAATTTAAATTCATGAGATTCTAAACAACTAGGTGACCATAATATCATTAGAACTCAACAAATAAAGGTTCTCTATTGAATAAGGAGAAATATGGATAGATATTTATTCTTTACAATTATTTTTTTTGGTTCTTATAATAAATATCTCTTAAATTTAAAAAAACATATCATTTCAAAATCTTATCACTAATCCACCAAACATGACTTTTATATTGTTGTGCATACACTACATTAGAATCCATTAATAATTTTAAACCTATACAGACATTATATATAGGTTATATTAATTTAATAATAAATTTATGATATTTAGTGAATATTATGATTTAATATTAGTTCCACACATCACAAAAAAATTATGTCATATTTATATCAGGATTATTTTATAAATGGTATAAAATTCACAAAAACATTATTTTTATGGACTCACCTAAAAATCATATTGCAAATTTTTTTTTTGAAAAATATACCATTATTTAATTTTGAAATGATGATATGAATAAGAAATTTTTTTTATCAATTTGAAATTACAAATTTTTCAATAAAATTTATATAAAACCCTGAAATATATGAAAAATATTATTTAGTAATAATTTTTTTTTCTCTCAAATGAAAATCGTATTATAGATTTATACTTTGATAAAATTATATGTAATAAATATGTATATTAATTTTTATATTTAACATGAATATCTATTTATAACACATTTAATAATTAAAAAATTCTTTAAAGAGATCAAACTAATAAATATTTTATAGGAATTCTATTTATCAAATAATTAAAACATCCATTATGAATTAATGTAGCCATTAGAATTTTTAGTGAATAATTTATATATAATTAATAATTATTCTTATATTAAATAATAACATATTAGAATTAATATATATTGAATAAATAAAAATTCACGGCATGGGTTATTTTAAAAAAACATAAAACATGTATATTATTTAAAGATACATTGGTTTTCATACTCTCCCTTCTAAAATAAATTGTATCTTCATAAATAATCTCACTGATTGATATGATAAAAGAAAATAACTCATATGTTAAATTTAAATAATGATTCCACCCCTTTTAATTTATGATATTTTTTTAACATTTCATCATAAATTCTTAAATTACAATAATGATATGGTTAGGTCATTGTTTGGTATTTCTATTTCCGAATGCGATAAAAGAGTTTATATTTTGATTGCATACATAAAAATATTCCATGTTACATATAAATTTTGAGATATAAAAATGTTATTGTTAAATTAAATAATTTATTGTGGGTGTGTTGGATAGTTTAAAAACATTAAACATAATGTTAAGTAGGTTTGTTACTACTAATTATTATTGAATCATTTGGTAGGGATAAGAATGTATTATTGGATTTTCCCCTTCCATCTTGGTAACGAAATTTTATTATATAAAAAAATATTTTTTAAAAAATAGAAAATATTGTGAAATTAATTTTAATATCATATATTTATAACCTAGTATTAGTAACTATAATTTTAAAGTCAAAAATTATTTTCTCCATTATGGAATATGTTCAGTAGGTTCGTTCAGTTTCTAGCTATGGGATAAAATTAAAGTATATACTATTGAGGATATAGTACCTCATATAATATAAATAAACCATAATATAAAAATTCATCTCTTATTATCGTAGTTTGGAAAAAATTATTTAAAAATGTCATTATAGTTTAACCCATGTTGTGATACATTTTTTTGACTAATTTAATGTTATCTAACTATAAAATATCTATTAAATTCTCTGTTACTTATTTGAGAATCATTAAAATTTAGAAAAAATGTTCTTTCTAAGAATAATATAGATCATTTCAAACAAAATTTTATCCAAAAAAATATAAAAAAACATTCCAATATTATATTTCAAAAATGGGTTTTTATTTCATAAATAAAAAGAAAAACAATTATAAAAAACCTTTAGAGAAATAAAAATTTCTTTAATCCCTAATTTATGAAATTTATACTACCTAATAATATTTTATAAACACCTTATTCATGTAATTTTCCCAAAAATAGTTAAACTTACTCCAAGATGACATTAATCTAAAAAACACTAATTAAAATTTTAGTCTCTAAGGATTTATATAATAGTTAACTTATATTCCCAAAATAAAATATGCCTTTTATCAAATAACCATAACTACCTTAATGTCAAATAACATACCATACCAAAGGGTTATCTATTCCAATATTCTTAGGTCCAATAAATTAACATCATTCTTCTCAAATAACTCAAATAATCATCATATTGAATATCATATCAATCCAAAGGGTTATATATAAATAAATAACTTATTTCTCATACAACCAATAAATACCACAGAAAATATGACAAATATCCTTAACATCTAGTCACATAAGACATCAATAAGGGTTTATAACCTCAATTTTATTATTAAACATAATTATATTAACCATTTATGGTATCTATATGTAATAAATTATGCATAATTAATTATATATTTTTTTCTATAGTAATCAAAAGCTTTCTCTAATACCATCTGTAATGCTCCAAACCCACACTCCAATATTTGGTCCTAAAAAAATTATTTCCATATAATATTGGATAATAGTTCTGATCAACAATTATTATCAAAACATGATTAACATTTTTATAGAAAATATCAAAGAGATTATATAACCATGTCCTTCAAGGTTTAGAGTTTTAGAGAATTAATAAAATCTAATATACAAAAATATGATAAATTTAACACCATTTATATTTTTTCCATAAGAATGGGTACTTAATTTTTTATCCCCTTTAGTATATACATAAATAATCTATAGTACTAATCGTGATTCCTTAGGGAGCTGGAAAAAATAATGAGGTGGACTTATATTCTCAGTAAGGGTAATATATAATTGAATTTATCGAAGAATAATAAATGAATGAATTATATGATATGAATTAAAAATAATAATATAATTAAATATCTATAATATCATGAAAATAAAATATAAATGTGGATTACATAAAAATCTAAAAAATCACATGGTTAATATGATATTATTTCATATTTATGAAACACATAATTCTAGACATATAATTCACAGCGTTATTATCATGTGTAACACTACAATATTTTAGAATATATATATCATTAATAAATAAATGTGTTTGATTTCATATAATGAAAACAACCTTGATGTTAAATGGATAAATTATAAAACGATTCAAATATATGTTTTTAAAATAAAATTTAATTGTAAAAAATAATTATTATTCCACTTATGAAAAAATGATGATCCTAAATAAACTATTTAGAAATGTTTTGTTTATATTCATTGTTTATGGAATATATATATATTAAATTAACATTTCATAAAAATATTAAAAATATTAAAAATTATTTAATATTTTATAAAATTAATTCATCATTTATCAATTAGATAAAATTGAAAATAAAAGAATTTAGGTGTATAGAAGGATGTTTTTCAAAAAAAAAATCATATATGTGAACAATGTTTTTTTATCAAAATAAATTAAATTAATAACTATTTAAGAGTTATATTAAATAAATGGGTAGATATTATATTCAATAAAATAATTTTACATTCATGTAATTTTATTTACTATGAATGGAATTTCATTGACTTCATTTTTATTCTTATATATGAATTAAATGACATTTTTTATAGAATATCTCATCATTAGATGATAATGAATTTATTCAATATTTAAAATTGAACGAGATAAAATTATTTCCATATATTAAACATTAATTTTTCGATTTTAGAACATGGATGCTTTAATTTTTATCATATTCAATAGTAACCGAGGTAAAACTTTATTAGTATAAAATATGAAGTAATTTTTAATGAGGGAATAAAATAAATATTAAAGGGTTAAAATAATGTAATAACTCATATAAATCAAAATTTAAGATTTAATTTAGACATATTATTCTCTTATGTGTTATTTTTTATGTCCTTTGTTACACATTCACTTGGATATGACATTTTTATATTTTAATGTTTTATCTATTTATAAGAATTACTCTAACATCTCTTATAAAATTTAACATCATATCTTCAATTATTAACAAAAATTTACACCTCTATTTTAGCTAGTACAATCCAAAATATGTTCCTAAATTCCATCCACATTTCACATAGCTTCTTATATTCCCAAAATACCAACCATTGAAGATATAATTTTATTTACTAATATATTTATAGTTTCATTATTCCTTAAGCTCCTATAAATTCCAAATATACATATAAAAATGTAGTAATATACATTATTAGTAAATTTAATTTTTTTAAGTTAACTTTATAATGACTATTTTCATCCTTTCTAGCCCAAGATAAAATATGATTTTGTTAATGGAATCTTTTGGACTACCACCTCCATGAAGTTACATAACTTGTTTTTATAATATGTTACACATTCTGAGACATATGTATGGATTTAATAAATATTTTTATGATAAATATGAAATTTTTATGATCCTACAGATATATATGATTATTTACCATTATTTCTTTTTATTTTTTGGAAAATGAAAACATTACATGGTAGTACATATGGAATATCATCTCCATGAAATTATATAATTAATTTTTCATCACCACCTTGTATCAAGAATCATAAAATAGTACTTAATGAATCAATTTTATACTCATAACATAATAAGTATTTTTGAGACTATTAAACCATGAAAATGGTTAATGTTTTTGAAAATTCAAACCAAAACATTGAAGGAAAATACCATTTTTCACATGAATGTTAATTTTAATTAACTACTTTTAATAAATGGGTTATTGGACATTATTACTAGATGATATATATAATGATATTTAATACATTTGTATTGGTTTAGATCCATAATAAATATAAATTTATTATATAAGAACAAAAATCTGTGTATGAATAATTTTTGGAATTTAAGGTAGCTTTTTATGTTGCAATCTCATTTATAATTGGTATTCTTCATCAATGAATATAATTTGGGTGAATTATACGCTCTTTATGTATTAATATAAATTTATATTATTATCATATAAATATATTTTTCTCTGGGTTTTCATTTCGTTCTTATATATTTTTTTATTAAAAACGAGCAAGAAGATATATTTTTAGGAAAATATGAACTTATTTCCTCTATAAAAAATGAAAATTTTCATCTATGTATATGTTAATTAAAATAGTTTCATAAATGTTATTTTATATTATAAAAATATTATTTGAATTGGTTATTTATGAGTTTTTAAAAAAACTGTGAAATAAATATTAATTTTATTATTTATCACATGAATAGAATATACAACAATGATGAATTTTTTTATTTGAAACTTATTTTATGATTTTACATGGTAATTTTATAATATAATTATTTAATCAATATTTTTTTAAATTTTATTTATATAGAATTATTCAAAAATGATAGTTTCTTAATATTTTCATCTATGTGGTTGAATGTTATTTTAACGATATTATTCATCTATGTTTATTGACATTGATATATCTTATGGTTCACTATGTATATTTTATTTGGTGCGGGCGGCCGACGTACCCATACACCAGGACCCTGACAACTGATTTTCGACTTTGTTCACGAAAACACTGATTGCGTGTGTGTTTTCAAAGGTTTTCTCTTAAAACAACTCAAACCAGGTCAGCTCACTAGGTATAATTGTTTGATCATGTCACGTTGTTTCTTTCAGGATTCCTTTTCATGGATGGCCAGCTAGAGCCCAGAGGGATGTGCGTACTAACAGCCTGTCGAGCGGCGAGGCTTCAGTATAAGGCCCTCTTGTAGTTGAGGCACTAGGGGAGGCACCAGCGATACTACCATACGTTGGGCCACCGATGCCACCAGCCCTAGTAGTAGGCGATGCACGCCACTTGAGTGCGCTGAACGAGTTCCAGCGCCAGAGGCCACCCAGGTTCCGGGGAGAGACGCACCTGCTGGTGGCTCAGGATTGGCTGGAGGCTATGGTGAGAGTCTTCAGGCTAGTGGGGACGCCAGAAAACTTCATGGTGATCTTTGCGACCAGCCTTCTTCAGGTAGAAGTAGGCAGGTGGTGGAGCCACTTGTTCCAGTTTTGCGATGGGATGAACTTCACAAGGGAAGACTTCGAGACCTTCTTCAGGGTGGAGTTTGTGAAAGTAGCTCTACACCCTGAGCGTGTTCAAGAGCTGCTGGCTTTGCCGCGTGTTTTTCGATCAGTAGCCAAGTCATCTGTGGGAAGTAGACAGATGATACAGATGTCCAGGAGGACCAGACCTGCAGTTGGTAGATCTCGGGTTTTAGGATCGGTGGTGCGGGGCACCTCGGGTGGGGTCAGAGCCAGGCATGCTAGAAACAGACAATGTTACTCCTGAGGCAGGAAGGGTCACCTGGCACGTGACTGTCCGAATCCTCGTATAGTTGATCCGAGGCTTTGGAAGAGCCACAGAGGTAGAAGCATCGGCTGGTTCTTGAGAAACAGCCGAGTAGTGGACAAGGTAGTAGAGCTCCGGGAGCAGGTGGACAGAAGAGGAACTAGTGGATACGTCCTTTGTACTTCTAGTTCCATGTTCCTGTTGTATTTGTGTCTTGTACTATGAGCTGCAATAATAAAAAGACACATATTGTTAGGATTTTTTCTTTCCTGTCCTTTTGTTTGGTTGATACTGAGTGGTCCCGGTTAAAACTGGTGACTTGACCCTCACATTCGAGATTTCTACTGGAGGAGACCTAGTGACCTCACACTTATGCCGACAATGTGACTCGACCCTTGGAGGAGAGAGTGACAGTTGGATCTCTTAGTAGTTACGTCGAGGCCTTACGACATCATCCATGGCATGAATGCATCATTCATGTCAGGATTGACTGTATTAGGCAATGGGCGTGGTTCATCCAGGGGATGAGACCGAGATTCTCTTTTCAGCACAGGAGAAATCTTAGCAGCTCTTACAGATCATAGGCAAAGAAGGTGTAGATCATCCAGGAGCAGATGAAGACTGCACAGTGCGGTAAGAAATAGGAAACTGACACCAGTCTTAGAGACTCAAGGGTGTTAAGTGTTTCAAGAAGAGGATGCTTTTAAGGAGAGATTATTCTGCAAAGCAGCAGATGTGGAAGCAGAGCTAAGAGAGTAGCATGAGGAGGTGTACATCTTAACATGCTACAACCACCCGCCTTAGTTGTTCTCGCCAGGACCAGGGAGCTGGAGGGCAGAGGAAGAGTGCGGCTACATGCGGTCAAGGAGTGTGACCCAATGGCTCTAAAAATGATTCAAGGGACAGTATGTGTCCACTAATATCTGTTGTAGTAACAGACGTCAATATGAATCATTCCTTGCTTTCACAAATCTTGTCCCATACCTAGAGTTTCTGGAAAGCCATTGACTTGACCGTCACGTCTGGAGATACCTTGGGAGGATACTCGATAATTACACTTATGCCAACAGTGTGGTCTGACCCTCGAGGCGAGAGTTTGAGTTCGAATATCTTAGTGGCAACGTCGAGGCCTTACAAAGTTGGTTTGAGTATAGACTGGGAAATAATAGTTCATACACAAATTGACAGTATTAGGCAATAAGGTAGTGATTTAACTACGACGTCGGGATGGGTTTTCCTTGGTCAGCAAAAAAGGAAAACCCAGGCAGCACAGGATAACTCATGAACAGGAGGGTGTGACTGATCACTCTTGAGTCGGTCAACCTTAACCTCATTGCAGCATTCGTTTTCAGTTCCAGTTCTAACAAAAATTGGAGACCATTGGAGTTCGAGGATGACGATCACGTCCTTATACGGGTCTCTCCACGACGTAGTTTACGGAGATGTGGCCAACGCGGCAAGTTATCTCCGAGGTTCAACGGACCTTCTTACATCCTCAGCTGGGTAGGCGGGCTAGTTTACCGCTTGACCCATCCACCTCAATTGCACTAGGTGCACGACGATTTCCACGTATCTCAACTAAGGAGATATGTGATCGACCCTTCGCATATCATCAACCATGGGGAGTAGGACAATGACGATGGGGTATCTTTCACGAAGGTTCCAGTGGGGATCGAGGATCGACACGGAGTGAGTCCTATGAGGACGGTTGATTCCTCGGGAGCACTTTCACTAGTAGTAAGGGAACCTCCAGGTAAGCACATGGGAGAAGAAGGCTCAGATGCGTGCTTAGTAACGTTTTTGTAACCCTAGTTTGTGTTAAAGATTTATGAGGGCATAAAACACTAAGTTGGGAGTAATGTAAAGACCCATAAAATTTAAGGGAAAATTTTTTTTTCTAAATTTTCTTGGGGATTTTACAAGAACGTAGTTTCTGACGGCTCCTGATTCCGAGGCCCGGTGTGCCCAGAATTAATTTCCAAATTTTAGCTCAGGTACGTTCAGCGAACGAATGAGCAGGTTTTTCTAACTTTTGAACCAGTGCTTGGAATTGAATTCTAAGGGCACCGATGGAATCGAAGTGCCAGTATTTTCTTAGAAACATCTTTTCCGGAGTTGCGTTTTCTCAGGTGTGGTTTTTAATTTTTGGGGTTATGTTAAGAAATAAAATAAAGTGGTGCGACAAATTTATTTTAGTTCACTTAAAGCCACTTAAAAGCCACTGAAGCTAGGTTAAGCGGATAGGGTGGAACCCAAAATATCCTACCCACATGGTAGGATATTTGTGATGGGGGCCCGCATGAGCCCCACCGTTTCTTTCCCTCTATGTAATGCACCCGCACCCCCCTCTTTAATGAAAGCCAACCGTGCGTTTATCTGGTTATGAAATGCCTCATTAAATGGGCAGTTAAATTGTTACAATTAATTCATTGAATTAACTGTTTGTTTATTTTCTTTTGAATTTCAAACGTGTCACGTGCGTTAATAAAATTTGATAACTCTTATTTTATTTTTGTTGGAACTTGTGGCGTGGATAGGATTTGGAGGAAAGCGTTCTTCTTCGATGAAGAACGCGAAGAACGCGAAGAACGCTCCGAGCTCTGAGGAAGAACGCCAAACACTCGGAGATCGATGATGCGACGCCATGTACCGCGACTTTAATGACGCTTCTTCCGCGATGCTCCATCCATGACGTTTCTTCCATGACGATCTTTCTCTTCTGCGACGATCCTCTTCTTCCGCGACGGTTAATTCCATGACGAACATGCGTTCGACGACAACGCTTGAGGTAGGGAATTATGTTTGAGAATGATTTTATTCACTTTTTTCTTTCTTTCTAAAGAAAACAAAGAACACAGATGAACTTATTACCTAGTTGATCCGCAATCGTTTTCCTTGAGGGTTGGGAATAATCTGTTGTGGGAAACACTGTTTGGGTTGTTTCTCTTTTGTTCGTGAAATTTCCTTGTTGTTTTTCATCTTTTGGGCCGCTTGTTACCAACTTAACAGGATGAGGTCGAGCCGCACGAACACAACCGAATCTCCTCTCCATTTGTTGTTTTGATTCATTGCGGCATGAGAAAAGGCCGAACAGTGAAATGGCAACGTGCGGACACGAGAAAGAACGCGGAGAAGAAGAAGCGTGGTGCCGTCACGCCGCGTCGTTGGTGCCGAACGAAACCGCGTGCGGAGTCGGGGCCGAGGAGGCGATTTGAAGACCCTGCATTTTGTTGACGAAGTGCAGATTGACGGACGATGGTGAGGCGGTCCGAGAAGGCATTTTGAAGGCTTTGCAACGAAGGTCGGGTCCCGAGATGATATCTGGCGAAGACCGCGCGCAAATCGGACCACCGGAGTGCGTCCGGTGGACCGTGGAACCCCACGCCGGCGTGCCACGCAGGCATGGAGGCGCCGGCAGCGGCCGGCCGCAAGGATGCGGCGGCGCCCGGCGCGCTGCCGAGAAGACCCGCCGCGGCTGAATCTGTGGCGGCGATGGCCGGTCCCGCGGCCACACAGGACCGCAGAGGAGGGACGCGACATAAGCCGCGTCAAGGTGTCACGGAGCGGCCCCCATGAGGGGGGGGGGGGGCAGATGCCTTATACGGGGGCTGACCAATGCCAGCGCCCCAGCCAAGCCGCCCGGCCGGACCGCCGGGCCGCGTCGGCCGGTTCGGGTCAACCCTGTTCGGGCCAACCCAGGGGGGTTGGGTCCGGTCGGTCCGGGCCAAGAACCCCCGTTTTCGGACACATTATGGGTTTTCACTCATATCATGAGTTGTAGTCCTCCGATCGAAACAACGTTAGTAGAGATGCGACCCTTGGATCGAGACGATCGTTTCGGTATATTACACTCAAGGTTTCAGAATACCTTGGGTTCGGCTGGGTTGGTATGGATACGAAACCAACCGGGCCCTCGGAGCGGAAACACTTTTATCGTTAGCTCCAGACGTCTGATTGGCGTGCTGTCAACTTTGATGGATTCCTCTAATTGATAAGGATCTTTTGGCTATCTCCGCTCGAGGTTTTGATGTCGTCGGAGTGCGGTCGGGTTGGTTCGCTCACGAAACCAACCGGCCCTCTGGAACGAAAAAGCCAATAACTCACAGACCGAGCATCCGATTGACGCATCGTCTGTCTCGTTGATTTCCTCTTAATGAGACGGAACATTTGGAATACTTCACCTGAGTTTTGGTTGTTGTTGGATAGTGGTCGGGTTGGATTGTACACGAAATCCAACCATGCCCCTGGAACGGAACAACTGATATCTTTCAGACTGGACGTCCATTTGACGAACTGTTAGCGGCGTTGGTGATAACGTTGAGAAACGGTACCTTTGAGAATACCCTATGAGAGTTCAGGGTACAGTTGAGATACAACCGGGTTGGTTCGCTCACGAAACCAACTGGGCGCCTAGGACGAAAAGGCTAATATCTCACAGACCGGGCGTCCGATTGACGCGCCGTCTGTTGCGTGGAGACCCCTATGATGAGGAGGTCCTTTGAGATACTTCTTCTGGGGACTTTGAGATACTTGGAATATCGACCTGTAGCTCATGGATTGGACCCTCTTAGAGACGAGCGTGTAGAGTATGAAGACCGTATAGCCGACTAAGACCTGACGACTGCTAGACCGACTTGACTTGGAGTGAGTCGACTAGGACAGTGGACAGATCACTACTTTGTGAGGTGCAGACCCATCTCGGACGGAGCACTACCTGTGTGACAGTGCAGACCAGCGGTACTCATCCGGAGAGTACCTCTACAGGCTACTAGGGGGTGTGCACTACTGTGTTTGGGTGGCATACCCCGGCGGGAAGCACTACTGTGCTTGGGTGGCTAGCCCGCGATACTCGACAGGAGGATTACCTCAGCAGTCTTAGGATAGTGAGCAGTACCTCGGAGTCGTGACAGGACCACTGTACACTCCATATACAGGGCTCTTCAGTAGTTATGGTTTCGATAAATAAAATACTGGTTTGATCTGAGACTTTTGACCGTTGTGTTACCTCATGATTGAGATGGGTCAGTTTATTACATAGTTATATGTATGAGAATATACCTGGGTAGTGGTTATCCATTAATTTCATGATCCTTGTGTTTCCTCATGATTGAGGTGGGTTAATCGATAACTTAGGTATATGTATGGGCATATACCTATGTATAGGTTATCTACTGAGATCTTCTTTGTGTTTATCCTTGTTGGTTTTAGTGAGATCTTGAGGGTCTCGGGGTACCTACTAAGTATCGTTATACTCACCCCTTCACGGGCTATGCCCACACCTCGTTGTGTTGGTTACAGACGACGGGCAGTGCTGACGGAGGCCGAGTGTTCAAGGACTGGACGGTAACCAGAGGTGGACTACACGACGAGTCAGTATTCGGAGGTGGACATCACGGCGAGACGACACTCGGAGTAGGTTGACGGGCTAGAGCATTGTGGAGGCTATTTGTACCTACCCTTCAGGTAGGATCCATGGTGGATGATCCAGAAGCTGTGCCATATGTACCTACCCTTCATGAGGGATCTGAGGAGGACGACCTAGGAGCCACTTCCGTTCTTCCAGCTATTGTATTTTTCTATTGTACTTTGTTCAGTTGTAATTGTACTTTCATTTGGTTTTTTATTCTGGCCCATTTACTTTTCAGCACTTTTTTTGTAGTTAGTGTTTTGCATCCACTTGTACTCTATGGTGTTTTTTTTACTTTTATAAAGGCAATGCCTTTCCAGTTATCAGGATTTACGCCTTTGGTGCTAGTCGCCAGCCCCTGGCCTATGGAAGGCGGGCTTGGGGTAGTCACAGCACGGGCCCCGAGGACGGGTCGTGACAAATTGGTATCAGAGGAGTCGGTTCTACCCCAGAACTTATAACACTGATTTTTTTTTCTGTGAAGCAATAGTGGTAAAGGTACTGAGTGTGGTCTTCAGTTCAGGGAGTCCAGTTTTGGTGTGGGCAGCCGACGTATCCATACACTAGGACCCTGAAAACTGATTTCCGACTTTGTGCACGAAAACACTGATTGCGTGTGTGTTTTCAAATGTTTTCTCTTAAAACAGCTCAAACCAGGTCAGCTCACCAGGTATAATTGTTTGACCATGTCACTTTGTTTATTTCAGGATCCCTTTTCAAGGAAGAACAGCTAGAGCCTAGAGGGATGTGCGTAATGACATCCTGTCGAGCGGAGAGGCTTCAGTACAGGGCCCTCTTGCAGTTGAGGCACCAGCGGTACTACCATATGTTGGGCCACCGATGACACCATCCCCAGCAGTAGGCGATGCACGCCACTAGAGTACGCTGCATGAGTTCCAGCGCCAGAGGCCACCTAGGTTTCGGGGTGAGACGGATCCGCAAACGGCTGAGGATTGGCTGGAGGCTGTGGTGATAGTCTTCAGGCTAGTGGGGACGCCGGCAGACTTCATGATGATCATTGCTACCAGCCTTCTTCAGGCAGCAGCAGACAGGTGGTGGAGACACTTGTTCCAGTTTTGCAACGGGATGACTTTCACATGGAAAGACTTTGAGACCTTCTTCAGGGTGGAGTTTGTGCCAGTATCTCTACACCCTGAGCGTGTTCAGGAGCTGCTGACTTTGCCGCGTGTTTTTCGATCAGTATCTGAGTCATCTGTGGGCAGTAGACAGATGATGTAGAGGTCCAGGAGGACCATACCAGCAGTTGGGAGATCTCGGGATTTAGTATCAGTGGTGTGGGGCACCCGGGGTGGGTCAGATCCAGGCATGCCAGAAACAGACAGTGTTACTCCTGCGGCAGGAAGGGTCACCTGGCACGTGACTGTCCGACTCCTCGTACAGTTGATCCACAAGCTTTGGAGGAGCCACCGAGGCAGAAGCATCGGCGGGTGATTGAGCAACAGCTGAGCAGTGGTCAAGGCAGTAGAGCTCCGGGAGCAGGTGGACAGGAGAGGAACTAGTGGATACGTCCCTTGTACTTCTAGTTCCATGTTGCTGTTGTATTTGTGTCTTGTACTATGAGCGGAAATAATAAAAAGACACTTATCTTTATGATGTTTTCTTTCCTGTTCTTTTGTACGGTTGATACTAAGTGGTCCCGGTTAAAATTATTAACTTGACCCTCGCTTTTGAGATTTCTACTGGTGGAGACCCAGTGACCTCACACTGATTCCGGCAGTGTGACTCGACCCTTGGAGGTGAGAGTGACAGTTGGATCTCTTAGTAGTTACGTCGAGGCCTTACGACGTCATCCATGGCATGAATGCATCATTCATGTTGAGATTGACTGTATTAGGCAATGGGAGTGGTTCATAAAGGGGATGAGACCAAGTTTCTCTTTTCGGGAAAGGAGAAATCTTATCAGCTCTTACAGATTGTAGGAAAAGAAGGTGCAGATCATCCAGGAGCAGATGAATACTGCACAGTGTGGTAAGAAACAGGAAACCGATGCCAGTCTTATAGACTGGAGCATGTTAAGTGTTTCAAGAATATGAAGCTTTTAAGTAGAGATGAGTCTGCAAAGAAGCAGACATGGAATTAGAGCTAGGAGAGCAGCATGAGGTGGTGTACATCTTAACATGCTACAACCACCTGCCTTAGTTTTTCCCGCCAGGCTCAGGGAGCTGGGGGTGGAGGGAGAGTGCAGCTGCATGTGGTCAAGGAGTGTGACCCAATGGCTCTAAAAATGACTCAAGGGACAGTCTGTGTCCACTACTAGCTACTGTAGTAACAGATGTCAATATGAATCATTCCTTTCTTTCACGAATCTAGTCCCAGACCTAGACATTTCGATATTCCGTGGACTTGACCCTCACGTCTGGAGATACCTTGGGAGGAGACTCGATAATCACACTTATGACGATGGTGTGGTTAGACCCTAGAGGTGAGAGTTTCGGTTGAAATCTCTTGGTGGCAGCGTCGAGGGCCTACGACGTTGGTTTGAGTATGGATTGGGCAATCACAGTTCATACGCAAATTGATGGTATTAGGAAATAAGGTTGTGGTTTAACTACGACGTCAGGATGGGTTTTCCTTGGTCGGGGAAAAAGGAAAACCCAGGAAGCACATGGTAACTCATGCACAGGAGGGTGCGACTGATCACTCTTGAGTCGATCAACCTTACCCTGGTGGCATCAGTCATTTTGAGTTCACGTTCTAACAAGAATTGGAGACCTCTGGAGTTTGAGGATGATGATCACGTCCTTATACGGGTCTCACCTCGATGAAGTTTACGGAGATGTGGCCAAGGCGGAAAGATATATCTTAGGTTCAGCGGAACTTCTTACGTCCTCAGCTGGGTAGGCGGGGTGGTTGACCACTTGACCCATCCACCTCAGTTGCATCAGGTGCACGAAGATTTCCACGTTTCTCAACTAATGAGTTATGTGTTCGACTCTTTGCATATCATCGACCATGGGGAGCAGGAAAATGTCCGTGGGGTGTCTTTCACGGAGGTTCCAGCGGGGATCAAGGATCGACAAGAGTGGGTCCTACGAGGACAGTCGATTCCTCAGGATCACTTTCACTAGTAGTACGAGAACCTCCAGGTAAGCACATGAAATCGGAAGGCTCAGATGCGTGCTCAGTACCTCTTTTGCAACCCTAGTTTGTGTTAAATCTTTACAAGGATGTAAATCCCTAATGTGGGAGTAATGTAACGACCCATAAAATTCAATGGAATTTTTTTTTCTAAATTTTCTTTGGGATTTTACAAGAATTAAGTTTCTGACGGCGCCGGATTCCGAGTCCCGGTGTGCCTGGAATTAATTTCTGAAGTTTAGCTCGGGTACGTTCATGGAACGAACGAGCGAGTTTTTCTAACTTTTGAACTGTTGCTCGGAATCGAATTCTGAGGGCACCGATGGAATCGTAGTGCCGGTATTTGCTTAGAAATGCCTATTCCGGAGTTTCATTTGCTCGGGTGTGGTTTTTAATTTTTGGGGTTAAGTTAAGAAATAAAATAAAGTGGTGTGACATCTTTATTTTATTTCACTTAAATCCACTTAAAAACCACTTAAGCTAGGTTAAGTAGATAGGGTGGAACCCAAAATATCCTACCCACTTGGTAGGATATTTGTGAGGGGGCCCGCACGAGCCCCACCGTTTCTTTCCATCTAAGTAACGCACCTGCACCCCCCTCTTTAATGAAAGTCAACCGTGCATTTTTCTGGTTAAGAAACGCCTCATTAATTGGGCAGCTAACTTGTTACAATTAATTCATTAAATTAATTGTTCGTTTCTTTTCTTTTGAATTTAAAACGTGTCATGTGCGTTAATAAAATAAGATAACTCTTATTTTATTGTTGTTGGAACTTGTGGCGTGGAGAGGATTTGGAGGAAAGTGTTCTTCTTCGAAAAAGAACGCGAAGAACGCTCCGACCTCCGATAAAGAATGCCAAACCCTTGGCGATCGACGACGCGACACTGTGTACCGTGACGTCAATGACGCTTCTTCCGTGACACTCCATCCTCAACGTTTCTTCCACAATGATGCTTCTCTTCCGCGACGATCCTCTTCTTCCGCGACGGTTAATTCCGAGACGAACTCATGTTCGACGACAATGCTTGAGGTAGGGAATTATGTTTGACAATTATTTTTTATCCCTTGTTTCTTTATTTTTAAAGAAAAAAAAGAACCCGGATCAACTTATTACCTAGTTGATCCGAGAACATTTTCCTTGCGGGTTGGGAATAATCTGTTGCGGGGAAAAACTGTTTGGGTTGTTTCTCTTTTGTTCGTGAAATTTCTTTGTTGTTCTTCGTCTTTTGGGCCGCTTCTTACCAACTTAACGGGAGGTGGTCGAACCCCACGAACACGGCTGACTCTCCTCCCACTTTGTTGTTTTGATTTGTTGTGGCATGAACAAAGGCGACACAGTGCAACGACACCGTGCAGACATGAGAAAGAACGCGGAGAAGAAGAAGCGTGGCGCCGTCGCGCCGCGCCGTTGGGGCCGAATGAAACCGATGGCGGAGTCAGGGCCAAGGAGGCGATTTGAAGACCCTGCATTTTGTTGACGAAGTGTGGATCGACGGACAATGGTGAGGCAGGCCGTGAAGGTGTTTTGAAGGCTTTGGAGTGATGGTCGGGTCCCAGGATGATCTATGGCGAAGACCACGCACAAATCGAACAACCGGAGTGCGTCCCGTGGTTCGCGAAACACCCCGCCGGCGCACCCCGTCGGCACAGCGGCGCCGTCAGCTGGAGGCGGCGGTACCTGGCTCAACGCCGAGAAGACCCGCTGCGGCTGAAGCCGTGGCGGTGCTGGCCGGTCCCGCGGCCGCGCAGGACCGCGGAAGAGGGACGCGGCTTAAGCCGCGTCCGGGTGTCACGAAGCAGCCCCCACGCGGGGGGGGGGGGGGGGCGTGACTACCTTGCGCGGTGGATGACTAGAGCCAGCGCGCCGGCTGAGCCGCCTGGCTGGACCGCTGGGCCGGGTCGTGCCCAGCCAGGCCGGGCCGCGCCAGTCGGGTCGGTCCGGGCCCAGACCCCCCGTTTTCGGACACTTTACGGTTTTTCACTCATATCTTGAGTTGTAGACCTTCGATCGAAGAACCATCAGTGGAGATGAGACCCTTGGATCGAGACGGTCATTTCGTTATATTACACTCAAGGTTTCAGAATACCTTGGGTTCGGCCGGGTTGGTTCGGATACGAAACCAGCCGGGCCCTCGGAGCAGAAACGCTTATATCTTGAGCTCTGGACGTCGGATTGATGTGCCATCGACTTTGATGGATTACTCTAAGTGAGATGGATCTTTTGTCTTACTATGCTTGAGGTTTTGTTGTTGTCGGAGTGCGGTTGGGTTGGTTCGCTCACGAACCCAACCGGGCCCCCGAAACGAAAAAACCAATAACTCACAGTCCGGGCGTCCGATTGACGCGCCGTCTGTCTCGTTCATTTCCACTTGATGAGACAGATATTTTGGAATACTTCACCCGAGTATTGGTTGTTGGTGGATAGTGGGTGGGTTGGATTGTACCTGAAATCGAACCAGACCCCTGGAACAGAACAACTGATATCTTTCAGACCGGACGTCCGTTTGACGAACCGTCAGCGGCGTTGGTGATCACGTTGAGAAATGGTCCCTTTGAGTTTACCCTATGAGAGTTTGGGGTACAGTTGAGATATTACCAGGTTGGTTCGCTCACGAAACCAACTGGGCCCCTGGGATGAAAAGGCAATAACACACAGACCGGGCATCCGATTGATGCACCATATGTTGCGTTGAGACACCTATGACGAGGCGGTCCTTTGAGATAATTCTTCGTGGGACTTTGAGATACCTGGAGTATCGAACTGTAGCTCGTGGAATAGACCCTTACAGAGATGAGCGTGTAGAGTAAGGAGACCGTGTCACCGACTGAGACCTGACGACTACTTTACTGACTCGACTTGGAGTGAGTCGACTAGCCCAGTGGACGGAGTACTACTTTGTGAGGTGCAGCCCCATGGAGGACGGAGAATTACCTGTGTGACAGTGTAGACCCGCGGTACTCATCCGGAGAGTACCTCTGTAGGCTACTAGGGGTGTGCACTACTGTGTTTGGGTGGCATACCCCGGCGAGAAGCACTACTGTGTTTGGGTGGCTAGCCCGCGGTACTCGATAGGAGGAGTAACTCAGCAGTCTTAGGTTAGTGAGCAGTACCTCAGAGTCATGATAGGACCACTGTACACTCTAGAGACATGGCTCTTCACCAGTTAGGGTTTCGATAATGAAAATCCTGGTTTGAGCCGAGACTTTTGACCTTTGTGTTTACCTCATGATTGAGATGGGTCACTTGATAACTTAGATATATGTATGGGCATATACCTGGGTAGTGGTTATCCATTGATTTCATGATCCTTGTGTTTCCTCATGATTGAGGTGGGTTACTTGATAACTTAGGTAAATGTATGGGCATATACCTAAGTAGAGGTTATCTGTTGATATATTCTTTTTGGTTATCCTTGTTGGTTTTAGTGAGACCATGAGGGTCTCGGGGTCCCTACTGAGTATCTTTATAATCACCCATGCACGGGCTATGCCCGTACCTCATTGCGTTGTTTGCAGACGACGAACAGTGCGAACGGAGGACGAGTGTTCGAGGACTAGACGGTACCTGGAGGTGGACTACACGACGAGTCAATACCCAGAGGTGGACTACACGATGAGTCAATATCCGAAGGTGGACTTCACGGTGAGACGACACTCGGAGGAGGATGAAAAGCGAGAGCATTGTGGAGGCTATCTGTACATACCCCTCAGGTAGGATCCATGGTGGACGATACAGGAGCTGCGCCATCTGTACCTACACTTCAGGTAGGATCCGAGGAGGATGACCCAGGCGCCACTTCCATTCTTCCAGCTGTTGTCTTTTTCTGTTGTACTTTTTTCTGTTGTAGTTCTACTTTCATTTGGGTTTGTATTCTGGACCAATTACCTTTCAGCACTTTCTTTTGTACTTGGTGTTTTTCGTCCGCTTGTACTCTATGGTGTTTTGTTTACTATTATAAAGGCAATACCTTCCCAGTTATCAGGATTTACGCCTTTGGTGCTAGTCGCCAGCCCCTGGCCTATGGATGGCGGGCTTGGGGTAGTCACGGAACGGGCCCCGAGGATAGGTCGTGACATATATAAAACAAATTTTTTTAGATTGGGATTTCACATTAGAAAGATCTGAATAGTTATATTTTCCACCAAGATAATTTTTCCCCATAATTCCATTTCACCACCTAAGATGAAAAATTAAGGGTAATTTTCATTGATTAAATCCATAACATCTGATATTTCTTCTTCCTAAATAGGGTTTCGCTAATGTTCTCTAAAATTATGAGTTTTCTTATTTCAAGGGAATTTTTTTAAAAGGTCCATGATCTTTATTGACTACTCCTCGTAAGATAGATCATAATCCAATAGTACCACATACGGATTGGGTATATATTAGGGATTTTTTATTTAATATCTCATGAGGGATACATAGAAAACATTGTTCACTAAAGATGATTTGGGTGGGAGTCATAGTCAATAGGCCCTAGTCTTTATACGATTAAGAATATATGAGGGGACAATGTTCTAAGACATAGAATTACCTAATTATCTAACCTATTGAATCTCTCACAAGGAGATATGTTAAGTAGAACATTATTTACACCCTAAAACTCTATGTCTTACTGATGAGGGTTATAATAGCTCTTTTATCAACATTCATCCCCTCTAATCTATTGTTGATTGAATTTGACATTATCTTCTATTTCATCACCCATTTTGAGTCCCAATAAAAAACATTCTATAAGATTACCCCAACATTTTGGAGATTAAAATATCACCCCACATTAGGATTCATATTTAGTCAATTGATTTATCGTGTGTAATAAATTTTTATATAATAACTCTACCACATAAATATGTTTATCCAAATATATATTGAATTAAATAATATAATATATCAAAATATACTAATTTATTTAGATATTTTCTTCATAATTTCAATAAGTAAATGAATTATAGGCTATATTTATGTGAAAATATATGTTCAAGGAATATTAATGTCATTTCCCGAACATTGAGTTAAACCCCATATCTTGATCATATATAATGGATATTCGTGTTCCATACAACCTCACCACTTCTCTAACGAAATTTTTTTCATGTTTATCAAGTTTTATATATTCAAGAATGATGATGAGTTAAAATGTATTGGTAAGATTCTGAACTATAGAAAAAATGAGATTATTCCCTTTTGTATAACATCGAAAGAACCATGAAGAAATATATGGTGATTTGTCCCCATTTCCATATAGGTATGGTTAATGGTTGCATCATCTCCATTTACATTTGCCTTTCTTCCAACACTTATTTAAATAGAAATCACATTGATATATATTTGACAATATTCTACATCATATTTCCACAAACATGGTGATATATTTGTTCTCTATACATGTTTTTTCTCTCTATGTGGAAAAATATTTTTGAGCTATGAGCATTATTCCATAGATTATTACTTACCTCAATCTTTTTTGGTACACATAATCATACCCCAAATATCAAAAAACCACTATCAATATTATACAATAAGGATTTCCAAATCCGTATAATATTTTCAATATTTTTTTATCTCTAAATACTCCCTTTAATCATTAATTTTTATTTCCAGAGTCACTATAAGAAATGTTGTAAATTTTGGTGGTTTTAGAGGAACAACATATAAAACAGCATCTGAACAAATTTCTATATTCACTGAACCTTTTCAGTAAATCATTGTCAAAATGTTACGATTTAGGGGTGTGTTTTATGAAAATCACCACTAAATAAATTTAATATTAATTTCAATATGATTTTCATGAAAACTGCTACAACTATTATTAAAAAAATCATATCCATAACACCCCCACTCCCTCTAACCTCATTCACAACCTCTTAATACTACCTCTCATCCTTTAAATACCACTCACCATCAGTTGATGTTATTCTAACGCCTCTAAATGGACATTCGAATCACTCTTTACTTCTCAATTCCAGAACCCTATTAGAATTCCCCAAAATGGATCTCATTGTCAGACCCCATCTAGGCCTTCCCCTCAACGTTTCTCAATGATGTCACTCACCTCTTGGCCATATTCCCTCATCACCTAGATGTTGGATCCCCTCTATAATCCTCTATTTTTCTTCTACAGTACCATACACTTGATATGATTTGGGGTGAGATTTCACATATTTTTTTCATCTTAATCATTATTAGCAGATTATTTAGTATATTTTTTATAGAGTTCTTGGATAGTGTTATATTATATAATTTACCTATTCTTATTTTTTCAATGATTTGATTTTAGTATATTTTAAAAACAAATTATGAGGGGTTTCTTGAGAAAAATTCCTTATTTATGAATTTAAATATATTATTATTTTATATATAATAATATATTTATATTTTATAATTAATATTGTATGAGGTCAAGTACATATTTATAAGAGTTTTATTTCCTTATCTAGGAACACATATAAATATGTTATGGGTTTGAATATGTTTTTGGATATTAAATTTCAAAAATATATGTGAATAGATGAATCACATGTCAGTGTCCTATTTTTAAATTGATAAAAATGTTGAATAGAGATGAATTATTTTATCAGATGACATTGAAACAATATCCTCAACATTATCTCCAATGGATTTCACATAACGAATAAATATTCCTAGATTATTCATGATGTTATGTAGACAATAAAAATGAACAAGTTAATGAAATGATTGGGAATAAGGAATTAAAAATACTATAATTGATGATTTAATAATAGTAATGAAACATCATTGAAAATGTAACACATGTGTTTTATTAGTTATTGATGTTTAAAATATTAATTATTCTTTCATAACTATAGGATACACTTATGAGGTTGATAAAAAATTATTGTATAATAATAAGGAAACTAATAACCATGAAAAATCAACCAAAAAAACAACTATGTTTTTTAAATTAGTTTTAGATAGAAATACTAAATTATATAAATGATGTATCAAATATTAAGAAAATATATTTTCTAGTGAATATTTAATATATCAATTTTTTATTTTGAATTAAAAATAAATAATTTTCCATGATATTGGAATTTTTTTGATTCATTTTCTGAAGTTATAATCCCTTTATAATTATATACAATGAAGAATATTATTAGAAATCAGGGACCCATTTATATGAACATACATGCATGTCCTAATGATATTTCACTTGCCTAATTTAGTTTGTAATTTTGGTGTTTCATGTGGCATAATCACATCCTTGATACATCTTATTGATTTTGTTTTAAAAATTCATGTCTCGATGTAAAAACTAATTTGAGGTTTCCAAAAATATTAATATTACAATAAAAAATATTAACACAATTAACAACATTTGGTACAGATTTTGGAAAATATTTTTAATTGAATGAAGTTTAAAAAAGGGTTAGAACACCATCTCTTACAATTATAGCACAATAATGGAATAATAACAACATTTTTCAAACCTATATATTTCTAATTTAATTTTATATTGTATAATATTGAATATTTCAAATTTTATGTGTGGAGAAACCTAAATGGGGAGTATCCAGTTATAAATTTTTTTAATTAAAACCCATTTGAGTAATTTTTTTCCTCTGAATATTAAAAAAATAGAAATTTATCAATGAATAATCTATTAATATTAATGAACTGTTGATTTTGAAGAACCATAAGAAAAATGGAATAAAAAATTCCTAACATGTGTTTATAGATGGATCAGTAGTAACCTCTACATATTCATAATGTTTTACATGATTATATAAACAATTTTATACTAAAACTTTTCACAAACATTATGAATATTCTTTTAAGGACATGAAAACCCCACTGAATTTGATAAACATTAGGAATGATTTTTATGGGCATTGTGTCATTTGGAAATATTATTTACCCTATCATATTAAACTATAGTGACTCATTTGACAATTTATTTACCTGAAGAAGAAAAAAATTTTGGGCTCATATGTCATTGATCGATGTATCCCCTTGAGAGGTATTTTATTATAATAAATTTTTCTTTAAAAATTATAATTTTATTAGTAAATGTGTAAAAACGTTATTTATTAATTTCAAACAATTTATAATTACGTATCATATCAATTCGAAGTTTTATAGGAAAAATAAATCTCATCCATAAAGTTCTATTGAGGAATGTTACCTTACTAATGATAATTTCACCTTTTGTTCAAGTGATTTTGATTCAATAGATACAGGGTTCAATCAAGTGGGATGTGTTTATGATAATCTCAAAAAATTACGGGATAATAATAATCCAACAATATTTCAAAAATTTGGTTTAGAAGTAGGGAAAATATCATAATGTAGAATGAAAAATATACAGTTTATATAACCACAAAGTTATATGCTGCTCAATACTAATATTGTTGATCCCTACGTCAAATAATTAAGGACACAACCTAAAATAATCCACCATATCCAAACTCAGAATGAGACAAAGATAAGAAATGTTGCTACCAAAGATATTATTGAATAGTTTTCACATCATGTATGTTTTTAATATAATATATAGTTTTAATATGTTATCAATTTTCAAAATTATTTCTCAATTTTTTATATTATCTTTTGTAGGTAATGAATTGTGATAATAGAGCTAAACTTTTATATGAATTTTTTTTCTTCGGGTCCTGTAAATATTTCAATGATATTCAATGATTTCAAATTTCATGGTTTCATGATTTGTAATGTTGGTCACAAGGAATATTTTAAAACACAAAATAGTCAAAAATTCATATTTGAAAATTGTGGTTACTATGGAATCCTGGTTGATATTATTGAGTAAAATATCAAGGTAAATGTGGATTTGATTTTATTAAAATGTAACTAGATAATTCTTAATATAGTTTAATACAAAGATATATTAAAATTTCATTATTTAAATTTCTCAAAGTAGATCGATTTCGGTGGGTAGTAAGAACATGATCCATAAGTTATTGAATACCAACCAAAATGTTGTATCATGTTGATATTATAGTGGATGATTGATGAAGTATTATATTCCACATGATACTTATTGAAATTTATGAATGGGTGTGAGGGTTAAGTAATATTTGAATGTTAACCCCATTAAAATAATAGGAAATTTTTTTACAACGTAATGATATTGAATATTTTATTCTTGTGAGAGAAAGTGACACTGAAAAAAGAAATAATGTCAAAAATGGAACCAGGTAAAAACATGACCAACTTGAAATATAATTTCTATGTCTATTATTATATTATAAAATGTAATTTAAATTGAATATTAATACATTTAATGAATTTTATTATATTATGAAATGTAAGGAATATAATTTTACAATTATATAGAATCGAAATGGTTTATTATCAGTACCTAATCTATTTTATAGGGTTCTAATTCTCTATTTAAAAAACCATATATAATTCACCACATACCTTGAACAAAAATTTTTTATATCATTTTTCCAAATTTTATTATGCTTTAATTCCCTGTTATGACTAATAATAATGATTTCGATGAATCAGACATGATAAAGAATGATCAGTAAATTTCATTAATTTATATCTATAATATTATTTTTAGTATTTATTTATTTGATTAGTAAATTTTCTAAGTAAGATAAAATTAATTATTTCATTATTATCTCTCATAAAAATAAGACTTTAATTCCATGAATAATCCACGTTATAGTCTGGACATATTTCATTAAATTCAAGAGTATAAATTATTGTTGTGATAAAAAAAGTTGTTCATGAACTAGTGGTTCCAAAAACAAATTATTTTTAGATAACTATTTATGATATCATAAGAGTTTTTATTTTATAACATTAAATAGTTTTTCATTCACGTCAAAATAAAATTTTATGATTAATGTTAGAGGAAATGAAATTGGAAAAAGTTGTGGAAATAACTTATAGGTTTTCAATCCACTACTATGTTGATGTTTTATACATTACATTTTGTATGTGAAAATTATTTCAATGATTATTATTTTTATGTTTTGGATAATGTTTATATTAAAGCTATTTTATGTAATTGTGGTCATTTATCATTTAAATTAATTAATTAGAATCAAATTATATTTTTAGTCTACATGTTTCATGTTTGTGATTTGAGTTTTATCAATAATAAAATTATAATTAAGGATATAATTATTTGGTCATATCGTTATGATAATGTGAAACTAATGTAGAAAGGTTGACATAGTGTTCGACAAGATTTGAGATGTAATATTAAAGGAAGAGATTATATTTAATGAATTCAATATGTTTATAGAAACAATTTATGTATGAAAGGTATTGGATGTCCAACTCAACCGATGATATTATATGTTAAAAAAAATAATTGGTTTTCGTACACTAGTGTGTCATGAATCATCAAAATCAACTAATATTATCCTAATTTATGATAATTTAGTTCATGCACATGGGTACCAATTACTCATTTAATTATTATTGAAACACTTTAAACTGATTTTACATCAAATAAAAAATGTTTGAATCGAATTTCATTAATTATTCATCGGAAACACTCATTACTAATGTGTAGGTACCTACATTAAATGTAGAAATAAAAGGTAGAATGTGGTGAATGAGGTGATGGGTCATATCATGATCAATTAATAGAGGGGGGTCAAAATACACCTTAGTTGAGTATCGATGACTCATGTTTGTGTTTTCATTTTGTGAATAATGTAATTTTCAATACTATGATGTAATTTAATGTTGCATTATATGTAATAGACATTTATTGATGTATGGAATTAATTTTTTATATGATATTAGTTAGAGTTTTTTTCTAAATTCATCTATATTAGTTTTTAGTGGATCAGGTAGTAATTTATTTAGCTATTTTTGAAATTGTATGAATCCTGATAGTTTTAACCACCATTATTCTACATGTAGTGGTTTTAAAAAAACATGAATAAAATAGGGGTTCTCAAATCCTCTTATAAACATTGTAAATTTATATATATATAAGTGTTTTAATTTGAAACTATATAATTTTTTTAAATTAAAAAATACACCGTTAAATTTTTATTCAACATACCAATCATAACTAATTTTCAAATCTAACACATAATTGTAGAATAAAATAACAACTACTATTGTAAAAAGCATTCCATAAATACCAATTTTATCAATGAAAAATGAAACATTTGAAAAAAATAAAAAACCATCATTAAATATTAAACAACTTAATATTGAGTAGGGAATTTTGAAACCAATTAATTCACAAGGAGGAAGTTAAAACCATCATGAAATCCATACATAATAATTTCTATATTCTGTTTTCCTTAATGTTAATGGATGGTTGAAAAATTATTTTTACAATAGATGATATCTTACTTTCCATTATGATTCCAAATATCATAAATATTATTTATAGGAGGATTATATCCCCTTCAATCCTCATCAAAGATAATATTGTATAATATTGTATGCATATATCATCTTTGACATTATTATGCATCCTGAGATAGTAATGGATAGATATGTTATATTCATTGAACAACATTAACAGTATTTTTTTGACATGTAAATCTTATTTGACATGAATATATACCTCAAGATTTTATGATATTTATATATATGATACTTATCGACATATATATAATTATTATCAATATTTATTTAGATGATCAAATTATCCACCTCTAGGTTCTTATAAGATAATTTTTCCCATAAACCATTAACCGTTATTAGGCATAGGAAATCAATTTATCATTCTAAATGATTATATAACACAATAATTTATTTAAAACAACAATATAGACCATAAATCCTTCCCAATCATGCTTAGGGTGATTACTACAACTTTTATTAACCTATTATTCAACTCTATAGAAGTATCTTCACAATCATCAATACATAAACAATTTACTACCTTCCATGTTATTTTTTCTAGTGGTTTTGAAAAACAAAATTAATTAATCCCAAATCATCTATTATACACAAATAATTTGACAAAACTATAGATCACCATTATAGATATTGTTTAGGTCCATTCTTTAGTCACATATTCCTTTGATGTTAATGAGTATACCCGTTTCGTTTTATAACATATACCAATAATGTTTCATGGTCTATACAAAGATCACATTTACTATACACAAAATATAACATCTTATTTATTGATTTCTGTAATACTATTCCTAAATACACATTATGTTCTTCCTTTGTTTTTTATTTTATGATAATATTATCAAAAAAGGCCGATAGAATTTTTTCAAGGTAATCTCTAAAGACAATTTATTATGTCAATAAAATTATTTTAGTGAATTGAAGAGTTTAATTAAATCACTATGATATCATAGAGTTCATATATTGTATGAAATGATGTCATAGTGATATCATACTCCCTCACGTTAAATTGATGGTATCATGATTGAATATCTACTATAGAGAGGTCTAGAGGCTCAGGTAGTTGATCAAGTAAGTTATAAATATGTGGTTAACGATTTTTTTCATTCTCATGATTTAATTCAATCCATGATAATAAATAATGAGATATATTGAACCATCACTCTTCTTGAACAGAATCCATAGTGAACTGCTTGAACATATTAATAAAATGTTTACATATCACCAAATCATTATCATGATCAAACTTTGTGGTAGTGATAACATAAGATCTTCATTTCTCTCTCAGCCCTAGAGGTTTTAGTTTTTTGTTATCTTAAAAAATAATCTATTTAGTTAACTAAATTAAATAATATCAATGTTCAATACTATTGAAAAATTATTCTATAAGTGTAATAATGATTATTACTTTCTTTTATTATATATATTTTTGAGTCATTATATTCCTTTAATATTACTGACCTTAATTCAGTTATATTAAACACTTGAAACAGTCACTATTCACTTGATTCAATTATCTAGATTCTTATTTATACATATATGACATTTCAGATACCTCCAAGATATTTATTTATTGGTCTTCCAGAATAAAACACCATTATCATATTATTATATCTTTCCTTATAAACCACCAGAGACACTAATATCAATCTTTAGTTTAAGAGAACAATAGATTATTTTCTCAAAGCAATTAAGGGATTCAATTTATAATTTTTTAAAATAGATTCCTTTAGTCCACTAATGAATTATTCAACCATAATTCTAGGTTAAATGACAAAAACATAGTTGTAGCATACCTGACTTTTAATATTTAATCATATGAACTAATTGATTCATTCTCCCTTTCCATGATTCTATAATTCTCCCATTCCATTTTAAGATGGAGAGTGAAATTAAAATATTTGTTGAATAATTTTCCCATGAATTAATCTCACTATATTTATTTGATATCTTACGTAGTATTAATATTCATTACTAATTTCCAACATTAACCATCTTGTCCCACTAAGTTATAAATATAAAAGATGGCATTCACATATCGATAGATTTTTAGGACAAATAATTCATTCTCAATGGAATTAATATTATTTTTTAATGATTATATGATCAAAATATATAATAAACATAGTTGAAATTTAAAATATAAATGACTGAACTAATTCATATTATCTCTTATAAGTATGTGTTTCTCTATGATTCCTGTTTTTTTCATAACTTCTTCCTATTGAGTAAGTACTTCAATGTGACTCTCAACAATTGTCTCTATCATATTTGTCTTAAATTTAAGAAATTATTACATTTTACATCCCATTTATAGTTGGAATGACTCCTCCTATTTCCAAAAATTTACTAAAATAATGGAATTGTATGGATGATAATACTATAATAAATAAGATTATAAAAAGTAAAACTACGGATTAATAATGAATAACTCATAAATGACATCATATAATAAATTATCAATTTCTAGTTATTAGTATAGGTTATTAATGGAATATTTATTATTAGGTTAACCAACCTATTTCGAAAAAAACAAATTTAACTTTCTCAAATAACAATTATATAAATCGAAATATTATAAATATATTATTAGATGATTTTTAAATGAAAAATCCAAAAAAACAACCCATATATCTAGAGGCCTCGTGATTTTTGGTGATTATATATATAATATATCAAATTAAAAATAAATGAAATCATTTTAATTTTTGTCACCATAAATTTTATCATAATTCCCTTTACACATTCATTATCTAAAATGACACACATGGGACATACATTCAAAATAGAGATTTTATAAAGCACGGTTGTTGATCAAATATGATAATGAAGTAAAACAATTTACTAAATATGCATAAAATTATTTCATAATATAGGAGGTTCATATGTAACCTAATTTTAGCATAGTATGAAGATGATAATATCATATGATAGTGGTATCATAATAATGAAAAAGTAATATAAAACATGGTATGATGAGAATATGTCAGGGCTCACTACCTATAAAATGTATAATAATGTGCTAGGATTATTTCGCAAAACCATACTTGGAATCTCTTGAGATGAAAATATTATCCAATGATGTAAGGGGGTGTATTATTATAATCATACCCATCAGGAAAATAATATATATATTAATATTTTTTTGACATAATGTATCTTAATCATACATAAATCATAATAATGAGTAAACACATGAAAAAGAGTTGGGTTACATAATATATTCTCAAATATTAATAAAATTATATATCATAAATATTCAAAATATAATAAATGATTGAATGATTTTTTAAGTTCATAATTTTGTAAATAATCATCACTTATGAAGATGTGGATCATATGAAGAAAACATTATATGATGGCAGTGGATAAGGGAGTACAAAAATTGTTGAGCTCACATTGTATAAGGTGTATTTATTATCAGCGATATTATCAATGAATAAGGAGATTTTGTTGAATTCAATACATTAAATAATCATTTGGATGAATTTATATAAAGAAGACTTGTTTTGGATAATATTGACGATGAAACCATCCTAATAGAATGTCACCTTCATTACGTGAATAATTATTTGATGATTGATCTTGGATATTTTATGTGAATATTCTTATCATTCTATATTTGAATGAATGAATGCATTTGTGCCATTAAATGAATGTTGTGTGTTTAACTATTATTGGATTCCAATGACATGTTCCAATTTCACAAAGAGAGTAACTTTATCTACAATATTTACAATAAGTGAAAAGTAAATGTAAATATATATTTTATTGAAAAATATAAGGACCATGAAAAATGATAGTCATGATATTTTTGAATTAGTGAAATGATATTTCTAATGAATAAGGATAATGTTAAGATTATTTAAGGTTGAATGGTTTTTTAATTTATAATATATTTACAAAATAAATTCAAGAGGATAAATATAATGATTATAGAAACATTTATTTTCATGAAGAATTCATTGATGAAATATAAGAATGGAATAATACAATTTTATATTCATATAACTTTTATAATTATTTTTTGTTGGGGATTATACAAAAGAATGGAACAAACATATAAACTATAAAGAGGCATACTGGATCAACTATATATATTGTATAATTCTCAACAATAAGTTATATCCAGCCCTAGTGGCATGAATGGTGGAATGGGGTGAGAACATATGGGTAGGATTATGGAAATGGAAAGTGAATATGAACACAATAGGTTCACATAGTATTGTGCACATGTGGGGTGAGCGAGTCAAAAAACCCCATACATGTGTGAGTTGTGTATATGAGTGCATGGATCAGTTCATGATGGAGTATTGGGTGATAAGGATAGATTATTAAGGATTGTAGGGAGGAATATAGAAATGATGTGTGATGGGAGATGTACTACACTATTCATTAATATTAAAAATATATTAAATCAATTTTATCCATCTAACTTGATTGACCTAAACAATATGATCATTTCATCTGATCATATTAAATATCATTCCATCATGTCTTTGACATATGGGATTGATATAGACATCATTTCTATTCTTATTGGTTGACATAGGTGTTCTTCTCCATATCGAGTGATATAAATAAGGATAAGATGTTCAAAATAATCATGCATCATGCTCCACCATTCAAGTATGAAAAATAGGTGATGAATGAAAAATATCTCACTTGAGTCCATTCATGAAGATTGATACAAATTGATTTCAAGACATAGAGATTAATGTGATATTCCTAAATAAGTATGATTTATTCATCACGTAATAAGAGGATATCTTATTTTCATCTCATATAATTTTATGAAAATATTGAAACATGATTCTGAAGAATTTAAAAAATCTGAAATCTTTGGGGTGTTAAATAATAGACTCAACAATGAATATATCACAGATAAATGATCTGACATATGTTTTGAAAGATAATGTGGTGATCTGATTACCTATAAATATAGAGGTAAATATGAGTTTTTTTCTCCCTCTATTCTTATAATTGAGGCTCTCCTATTTTGATGAAAAATAATGTATTGTGAAGTATTTTTTCATAAATAGAAAATTCCATTTAGGATATATTATTACATAATGAGCACCCGCAATACATAGATATATACCATAAGGGGAAGATATCTCATTCATGAAAACAATAATGTTATGTATATTTATTTTTTGAAGCACTATCAACATTCATGAAAAAGATAACTCATTATGTGTTTGTATTATACTTTTTATAATCGTTAAAAATATATATAAGAAGGATAATATGTTTCTCATGTAAAATCCAATGTGATGAATAATCAGTCCATTGTATAGTCCTTGAACATACATGAAGAAGGGATGAAAAAAGTGGTTTTGAATATATAAAATTTGTTTACAAACTATTGATATTCATTGGGATTATGGTTTTTTTTAAATAATAGATATTGTGTAAAATAATTATAATAATATTTATAGTCAAAATTTCACATATATTTTTATACAATGAAAATCATAGAGAGACCTCATACTATATTACACAAAATAAAATTTTCAAATAAATAAGGTGTAGTGTGTAGAGATATTGTGTTCATTGACATGGTTTCTTGGACTATGAGTATATGAAATGGTTCAGAGAAATCCATTCTTGGGATGATATTCATGCATAATGAAAATTTCGACTCACACACTCGTGTTATTATATGAAGAAGTTTTGAATCATGAACACAATGGATGAAATATATCTTCCATGGAAATATCATTCTTCTAATTTCTTGCATGATGAAATAGAAAAAAAATTTATAATTATTTTGTTGAAAATTAGTGATAACATCCTAGGGAGCAAGGAAGATAAAAAAATTTAATGTTTTCAAGGCCATTCATTTGATCATTCTGATAATTAAATAATATATATTCAATGAAATTTCATTAACTTATCCTGAAGAGTAGTCGTCTGATATCTATATAATGTTATTGATTATATTCAATGGAATTCAATGAATTTTAGTAAGGCTACTTTAAAAAAAATATAAATATCATTAATATATAAAAAAGAATACATGTTTTGATAATTTAATGTGATTATGACCATCAGTTATTGATGAGAATATTCAATTGTATGGACTTGAAATAGAACAAGACCCACATGCACACATCATCAGTATGTGGATGTATTTCATGACTTGATAATTTGAGGTTGTCGAATATGTGTTAATGAAATTATGGTACATGTATAAATATTTATTTTATACTCTATATGACATGGATATTACCTTTTGAACATTTTTTGTAAATTTTTAGGAACATTTGTTTACTATAATTAATAGTGACGTGAAAATCCATGAAATAACCATAGGTTAAAAATGAAAATAAGTATGTTCCCACATCAAGACCAATCCTTATAAAAATCCTTATGTGTTATTATATTCATTCATTTGATTCCATATAGAATAGGCTAGACCTTATAGAATAATATATTTTTTCTTTAACCATCAACAGAGGATGAATAAAAAAGATAATTCATAATGGTAACCACTAATTACACCCTGAGTAGATCCAGCATGGGGCACTATAAGTGCTACTAGAGGGAGGGTCCCTCTATTTTATTATCTAAATTAAATTAATTTTTTTAAATAATCATATATCATAAATTTAACTATAATAAACTATTGTTTTGGATATGTTATTTATATTTGAAATAATAACTCATTTTCTTCCAAGAATACGGATAATAGAAATACGAAAGAGAATAATATGATGAATTATTTTCCACTACTTTCAATAGTGGAAAAAAGAAGTTTTAGTCCCTCTATGAAATGGTGTTGTTAGATATAAAACTGTTTGATATGAAAAAATGGTTGTTTCAAAAACTAATTATATTGATGAAATTATTACTTTAGTCGGATCAGGGGATTCAACTAATGAAGTGGGATTTGTTAATTTTTGTTCAAACTATCCTGACGATAATCCAAGCACTAGTGAATGTGATAACAAGATATTTTAATTTTCAATTGATGCATTAAGGTTTATGTAGAATTGTTTTTCAAACTACTTAATTTCGTTATCAATGTTGTATTTCACAAAATTACATTGGATGCCACTTTTATTGATTTTGGTTCTAATGAAATATAGATTAACATGAAGAAAAGTTCGAAAATTGAGAAAATTTCTCCTTTCAAGGTTGATTCAAAAATGTAGATTAAGGGCATAAAAAATGTATATAATCCAAACATGATAAAGTGTTGATAAACAATATATGATATAATGATGATATCAGTTAAAATGTATTGAATAAGATCCATGAATTTCAAGAAAATTTCAAATGCAACATTGATGTTAGATATATCAATTTAAAATATAATCATAGATTATCAATGAGACAATGTCACTTTTACAAGTAATAATTACATTGAATGATGTGGATATTGAGAACATGAGAAATTATTTTCATTTTATAATTTAACTTAGTAATGATTAAATGATTTATCTTAGTATGATATGTAATATATCAAAATTCAAACATGATATTTTTTAAAATAATCATGTTGAGAAATCAAACTAATATAAATATTTCACTTCTTCCACATAATGATATTTTTTGGTTTATACTAAAAAATTACCTCTATCATATGGAAATAATTTAATTATATAACCTAATAAATATTCTCAATAATTTTTTAGGAAAGAAGTATCAGCCATATCTCAATGTAATAATTATTCTGAAAATATTTCTACATAAAGTGAACGATTAAATTAAAATTAATTACATATATGGATTAAGATAAATGAATCATATAAATAAACATTTTAATGTGTAAATTATCAATTTGGGAATTGGTTTCAGAAAAATAACCCTATAGGTGTTAATGAAGACCGAAATATGTTATGTTAATTATGTTGAAAATTTTGAATGGAATACAAAAAATTAAATAATATCATGATGTTTGGGTCAATTTTGTTTCTGAAACTGATTCAAGAATTTTGCATTATATTTTTCATATAATCCCATAAATTCAAAACCACAATGAATTATTATTTAAATGGGTAGAATTAATCTAATTATGAAACAATCACTAAACAATAAGAATCTATTTACCCCAAATATATTTTTCCATTAATGATATCTATGATGTTGGAAGATGTGGAGTTAGAAAAAAGTGATGCATTCTTATGTTAATATGAATCAAAATATAATGTGAAGATAATACTATAGAATAAATAACATATAGCATTGGTTATAAATTAGAAGAATTTGTAAAATCTATTACTTCTACAAACATTCAGAAGACTTCATCCTTGGAAAATATGATAATGAAATAATATTCAAAAGAGGTCCAAGATGATTAGAAAGAAGAGTTTAATATCTCAGATGAAATATGTAAAACCAAGGAAATAATTTAAAGATATATGGAAAATCCATGATGGAGGACCATAACCATAATGACATATTAGATATTTTTCTTCCATCTTTTGAGACAGAAATATTGATACATAAAGAAAATGGCATGTCAAAATGTTAAAATTATGAATCCATATGAAGAATAAAAAATTCATGAGAGGAATTAAAAAATGTAAAGTATTATGTTAGATAAGTTCTATGTGGGAGATAAATTTTTTCTGAAGAAACTCCTAAATATTTATCAATAATAATTTCTATATATGAATAGAACATAAAAAAGATTAATGTTACACAAAAAGATACAATATCATTTAATGATCTTGCGAAGAAAATTGTTCTACACAATGAAATTTATGGAGTTATTTTATTCATGATTCTTCTAGAAAAATAAAAACTGATGATAAGAAGTGTAGGAATTAATAATGGAGAATTAATTGAAACACTTTTGAGAAAACAATCACAATCTTATTTTTTTACATTTAGGATAAAAAAGACACACCCAGTTCAATTAATATATATATATATTTTATTTATGATTACAATATATGGAATTCAAGGTTAATCATGTTCTTAGTAAGAGAATCTAAGAATATTTAAAAGAGTTTTTGTCAACAATAAACAATTAAAATGCTTATAAATACATCCATCATTGATCTCAAAATATTGTTTTAAAAAGAGTACCAATTAAAGAAGATCATACATCATGATGATATAAAGTTAGTCAACACTGGATAACCACATGTTGATGATCTATTTTGTAAAATTTTATATATTGGGAAATTGTGAATTTAATTATTAAATATATTCACTATTATGAATATGTTGAGCAGTGTCTCACTTTAGGGGGATAAAAATGAATATTTTAAGCTTGTAGAATTATATGTCCCATGAAAAAATTAACATTATGGAATTTATATTATTGATAATTTCATTAATGATGTATGTGTTTTTTTTAAATATGTGGTGTATAATTCAAATACCAAGACACAATTTATTGAAAAAGTCCTGGGGGAATTTGATGATTCTAAAATAAGGTATTTTTTAACAATCTCTTTTGAAAAAAGGGAGAAACTAAACTGGCAGATCCTCCTTCCAAGTAATTTTCTAAGTGATGCCCAATTTAGAAAGACCATCAGCAACCATGTTCTCTTCCGAAATTTTGTGGGTGGAAATGTAGTTGATCTCTTGGACTGAAGCTAGGAATATCATTCAGAGTATAAGGCCCCATCCATAAACATTACTTAATCTTGAGTTATTACAAAATTACACGTTGAGGAACATTTTAGGTTTAGTGTTTTATAGAATTATATCATAAATCATGCATTACATTCTACATTTAAACAAAGCGGTTACATAAAAGATAGTATTCATTTATCCCATAAATGGAAACATATTTAAAGTAAAACATGGATTCCTTCTTGACACTTTCTTGACACTATCATCATATCATGTACCTTTCCATTGACCTGTGAAACATATTTAAAAAACATGGTATGAGCATAAAAATCTCAATAAGGGATATAAAAATACGTAAAGTAAACATTAGTAAATGTATACATAAGAATAAATGAAATCTTACTATACTCATAAATCATAATCACGTTAACATACCCCATGAAATCATAAGATTTATGAATAACTCATAGAAATCATAAGACATAAAGGTAACTTTAGGCATTCATAACAATTTTACGTAGGCAGTAACCCTCATAGTTATTTTTAGAATACCCATCATAGTATATTACCTAAATCTCTTTGGAGAAACCTTAACATTTAACTCCTTCTCATTACCCAATGCATTGCAGAGCTATATCGAGCTCACCCGACCTTAGTTTATCACGGTACCACCCGTCTTCATAACAATGCCCATAAACCGTAACATAATCGTATCACATAAAACATGCATAAAGGAAAGATAACATTTCCACTTTTCAATCACAAGATATCAATAAAACACATTGATTTAAAACATTATGAAAACCATTTTCAATATCAAAATAAAAGAAAAGTAAAACATGGTATTTATTTTTCATTTAATTAAAAAGTTTATGGCTTGTAGAGGAAGCCAAAACTCAAATAATGTTCATGGCGGCGGAGAAGTCGTTGTCGCCGTATAGGTACGACAAAAAACATTCCGTTTTGAAATTTGGTAAACTATTCATATAAATGGATTCATTTTTAATAAACATATAAGTCAAAGGGATTTATACACTGTATAAAATAAAGTTGTGTATAAAACAAAATATGCCTCAATAAAAGGAGATTGAGACGAAGTGCCATACCTCGTATCCGACTTGACTCGATCGTTCTATAATATCCTGAATAATAAACTTGAGTTAATTTCTACTTTCTTAAGAACCATTTTCAATTTAATTATTCCTTTTATATCACTTATTACCATATCCTCAATACTATGTAATTATTTAAGTTCATAACGGTCGTTTTAACGATCATTGGCACTTGAGTCAAAAATAAACTCTTTATAATTACATGTTTTTAATGTATAAATTATATCTAGAGTTATATTCATGATTTATATATCATATATCTCATATATATCCATTATATACAATAATTTATAATATTACATAACATTTAGAGGTAAGAAATGAAACGCACCGTTCATGGAGACGGTAAGTCGTACGTACGCATGAACGCTACTTCCATTTCTATTTTGTATTTTATGGAATGGAATAAAAATTATAAAAAGGTATATTATAATTCCAGTATAATATCATATATAATATAATTAAATCCATCCTTTATACGTCTCACATATGGCATTAACGAATCAAATCACTTTGAGGGGGAGGTAGTCTGCACTTCCTAAAATGAAGATATCGCGTATACCCATTATGGAAGCCATAAAGGTATGAAAAAAATGAAAAATACAGAAGCTTAAGTAAAGCATAAACATATTATATATCATATATAAATATAGTGACATCTTAATGGCCACATTTGAAGGTGTTAAAAGAATATTGAACAGTCATCGTTTCTTGAGGCAGAAATTTACCATCCATAGAAAGAGTATGTTATTTAACCATTAGATGTAGGTGTGTGTATGTGTAGCTCAAATAATTCTTATAAAAACCTCCTAGTATATTTAAGATACTGGTTTTTTTACAAAAAAAATTAATAAAAATATTTTAGGGGGTTGGAGAAGCAAAATAAAACAATAGAACATTAGAGAAGACGTTACCTTTAAATCTGGTATCTTTTCTTGGTTTGAACCAAAATGGTTTCATGAAGAGATTTCTGCCTATGGTAAGGCATCTAGGATAAAGAGAGGGATGTGTATAGATAAAATGAGAAGGTCTTGATCGAGCCAATTGCTTGAGATGTGTGGGTAAATAGGTAGATTTTGGGGCATTTTATAAGAGGAGAGGAGGGGCACTCTTGGAAAGTTAAGAAATGTTACATTATTTTAAAAATAGTTTAAGATTTAAACGGTCCCAAATTGATATATTTCTAGGATAAGGTGATAAGGGATATAAATAGGCTCATACAATAGATCTTTGACATGTGAAAATCTTATATTTTACATTATTGTTTCATTTTATTTAAATCGTTAATTAATGAGGTAATCGTTGCATCATCATGATGTCATAAATAATTTAATTTATTTAATGTCTGAAAATTATAAAACAAATACTATGATGTAGGAAATCTTTTTAGGTTTACCACTACTATTTATAGTTCAATAAAAAATTTATGCAGACAAAATTAAATTTTTTTTACTCAGGTGATACATTCTTTGTTATATTTAACTTTCATTAAAAATAAGAAGATAAAAAGTCATTATCACACAAAAGTGATTCCTTGGGGTCACTAAGATTGGAAGAAGGAATCCCATGGTCGTCCATGACACAACCAGTAGCATTAAGACACATTTTGGGGTCATTTGTTATTATTAAGATATTATTTTATTATCCTTAACTACTCGATTACTAATTAATCATGATAATTAAAGATAATTTCCATCGTTACTATTCAGAATGTCCAAAAAACAGAAGAGTATTAATTAGATAATTTGGACCTTATGATTCCAAATATGGAATCCATTTTTCCAAATTCCAATCATAGAAATTAATATAATTAATTTACATATGATTCCCGTTGTCAAAACAAATATCGGGGTTTTTTGAAACAATATCTATGAAAATTTTGGAAATTGTTCATGCCCAATTACAAAGTGAAATTAATCCCAATGACAACCATTAGATTAAATGGTAAAAATATATTCTATTTAAACATTAAAACCAATTAAAAATATAATCTAACCATATAATTAAATTATAAGAAAATGCAGTTTTGATGTAAAATGCAGTATTTTTCACTATTCATTAAAAATGAACATTGTTAGAAAAATACCAAAAAATTATCGAAATTAAATTTCAATGTCCCAATGATAAAGAATAAGTTTATTTTGAAAAATAGAGCTTATAAAATTGTCAAAAAATTTATTTAAAAATGGTTTGCCAATAAAATGCAGTAAAATAATCTTTTAAAAATATTTGTGTATTCCATGTTTAATATTGGGTTTATTCTCATTTTAATTGCATCCCTCAATTTATTTACTTAACGAATAAGTGGGGGTATTTATCCCTCATTGCATTTTCAGATTCCCATGTTGCCTCTTCAATCATTTGGTTTTTATACAAAAACATTAATTGATGAATCACCTTATTTCTCAACACTTTCTCCCTGTAGTCAAGAATCTGGACCAGTTGTTCCATTTAAGAAAGATTCTATTCCAGCTGACCTACCTCGGGACTCAAAACATGAGATGGATCTGGCATGTACATCCTTATCATTGAAACATGAAAAACATTGTGTACCTGAGATAAAATCGGAGGTAAAGCCACTCGGTATGCAACTGATCCAACTCTCTCCAAAATTTCATATGGTCTAGTGAACCTTGGACTCAAATTTCCTTTCTTACCAAAACACATGACACTTTTCCATGGTGAAACCTTGAGAAAAACATGATCACCTACCTCAGAAGAGAGATTCTTCCTCCTGTTGTCCTCATAACTCTTCTGCCTACTATAAGCTGTTCTCATGTGTCTTTGTATTAGCAGAACTTTTTCTACCAACTCTTCTACCAATTCTGGTCCCATCAAAATCCATTCATCCACTTCATCCCAGAAAGCTGGAGTTCGACACTGCTTCCCATATAATGCCTCATATGGTGCTATCTGTATACTGGAATGAAAACTATTATTATAAGAAATCTCAACAAAAGAAAGATGTTGGTCCCAACATCCCTGATAATCCATCGAACAAGCATGTATCATATCCTCCAAAGACTGAATCGTTCATTCTGACTACCCATCTAATTGTGGATGAAAACGTGAACTAAAATTTAATTCAGTACCGAATGACTTCTGAAGGCCTTTCCAAAAGTTAGAAGTGAACCTAGGATCACGGTGAGATACAATGGTGAGAGGAACTCCATGTAACCTGACTATCTCTTTAAGATACAAATGGGAAAGTTGATCTATGGGAAAAGTGTCTCGTATAGCAAGTAAATGAGCATATTTAGTCAAGCGATCAACAATAACCAAGATTGAATTATTACCTCGAGGTGACTTCGGAAATCCCACAACGAAGTCCATGGATATATTCTCCCATTTCCACTCTAGAACTGATAAAGGCCGAAGCATCCCTTTCGGTAACTGCCTCTCTTCATTAACCTGTTGACAAGTCAAACACTTCACAGTAAAATCAGCAATATCTCTTTTCATTCCATCCCACCAGTAGTACTCCAAAATATCTTTATACATCTTAGTATTGCCTGGATGAACTGAAAATGGATAACTATGGGCTTCACATAACTACTCTCTCTTCAATTGTGAATCAAAAATCACACACAATCTCATCTAAAATCTCAAAACACAATCATTATCAATGTTGAATTCAGGCAACTTACCCTTCTGAACCAGCTGTACCTTTTTTTGCAACTTGTTGTCTTGCTTCTATGCTTGCTTTATTCTGTCTGATAGAGAAGATTTCACTGATACCTGAAACAAAAGAGAAGGAAATCCTTCACCAACAACTTCTATGCCAAATTTCATCAAATCCTTAACCAAAGGATCACGTTCCAAATGCATCATATTTAAGGAAGCATTACATTTTTGACTCAAAGCATCAGACACTTTATTTGCTTTTGTCGGATGGTAATGAATTCTACAATCATAATCCTTGATTAATTCTAGCCATCTCCTCTGTCTCATGTTCAATTATTTTTGAGTGAATATATACATTAAACTTTTGTGATCGGTATATATTTCACACATTACTCCATACAAATGATGCCTCCAAAATTTTAAAGCGAAAACAATAGCAGCTAATTCCAAATCATGTGTAAGGTAATTTACCTAACAAGTATTCAACTGTCCTAAAGCATAAGCAATTAACTAATAATTCTGCATTAGGACGCAACCATGTCCCTTCAATAAATCATCATTGTAGATAAAAGACTCACCATTCCTGGAAGGTAGTGCCAAAACTGGAGCATTCACCAATCTTCATTTCAATTCTTGAAAACAATCATCACATTCTTTTGTCCAGATAAATATAACACCCTTCGGAGTTAGCTTAGTCATTGGACAAGATAACCATGAAAAATTTCAAACAATCCTTTTGTAATAGCCTGCCAAACCATGGAATCTACGAATCTCAGTTACATTTGTGGGTCTTGGCCATTCTTCCACAACCTTTGTTTTTGCAGGATCAATAGTTATCCCATCTTTAGAAACAATGTGACCAAGGAAAGAAATTTTTTGCAACCAAAACTCACACTTGCTGAATTTCCCATACAATTTCTTTTCTATTAAGGTTTGTTAAATAACCCTTAAATATATTTCATGCACCTATTTACCTTTATAAAACACCGAAATATCATCAATGAAAAAAACCACAAACTTATACCAGAACTCATGGAAAATTCTATTCATAAGATCCATTCATACAGTAGGTGAATAGGTTAGCCCAAAAGGCATTAATAAAAATTCATAATGGCCATATCTTGTACGAAACGCGGTCTTCGGAATATCATCTTACATTACCTTCAACTGATGGTACTCCGATCTCAGGTCAATCTTTGAAAAAAACTAAGCTCCCTGGAGCTGATCAAACAAATCATCGATATGAGGCAAAGGATATTTTTTCTTAACAGTGATGTTATTCAAGGCTCTATAATCAATGTGATGTCTCATTGAACCATATTTATTTTTAAAAATAAAATAGGAGCACCCCATGGTGATGTACAAGGTTGAATGAAACCATTCTCTAATAAATATTGAAATTTCTCCTTCAACTCTAAAAGTTCAATTTGAGCCATTTGATAAGGGGGTTATGAAATTGGGTTAGCATCAGGAACCATGTCAATAGTAAACTCAACTTCCCGATCTGGTATTTTTCCAGGGAACTCATCAGAAAAAACATCAGGATACTCATTTACCACTAGCACATCATTAATTTGAACAGTTCCCTTGTTTTCAACAATATGTGCAAGGTATCATTCATTTCCATATTTTACAAGTTTCTAGGCCTCTTGATATGTTATCAACAGTAAGGGTTTATTCTTGTAAACAAACTGAATGTCGTTCTGAAAAGAAACTTATTTTTCTCTAAATTCAATCTTAGCATGGTAAATAGAGAGCCAATCCATACCCAGGATAACATAACACTCTACTAGAGGTAAAACAATAAGGTTTACAAGTAGGTTATTTCCACAAATAAGGATAGGAAGACTCTTATAAATTCTTTTTGCCTCAACATTTCCCCCAGGTGTTTTTACAACAAGTTTAGGAGTCATTTATTGAGATGGTATTCCCATTATACTAGAAACCTTTTCAGAGATGAAAGAATGTGTAGACCCTGAATCAAACAACACACTGGCATAATCTGAAAAAAACAAACAATGTACCTGATACCACTTCATTTGATGGCCCAACATCTGCAGAAGTAGCTGCAAAGGGTTTCACCACCCCTTTCTTCTTGTAGTCTAACTACTTCCTATCACTGATGCTCTTTGTCGGGCATTCGTTTGCATAGTGACCCATCTCATTGCACTTGAAACATTTCAATAATTGTAAATAAAATTTGGTATTACCTTCACCCTGATCTCTTTCTGTGCAATCACGAGGCTTATGTCCCATCTTACAGCATCGTTAGCACTTTCCAAAATTCATAAGACATTCCCCAACATTCCTTTTACCATATTTATCACAAATTGGAAACATAGTTTTCTTACCATCAGACCTTCTTGAAGAATTATTCCCTTTCTCCTGCCACCTCGGTCCCTTCTTATGTTTTTTGTTATAGGACACTTGATCATCGAAAAACACCATTTCCACCATCTCAGCACATCTAAAAAGATTTTCATAACTTTTTAACTCACGAGAAGCCAATGCCCTTCGATATTTTGGCTTTAATCCTGATTAAAAAAGATTGATTTTTCTATCAAGGTCTCAGATAAAATTTGGAGCATACCTTGCCAATCGAGTGAAACACTCCTCATAAGCTGCTAATGAGTCGTCCTCTTGCCTCAACTCCAAGAATAGTTTTTCCATCCTAAGTCGAACAGCCTTAGGAAAATACTTCTCAAGAAACATACCGTTTAATTAATCCTAGTCGAGAGAATCACTCTCATCAGCATCCAAGATATTTTTAAACATCGACCACCACTGATATGCTTCACCCTCCAAACGGTAAATAGAAAGACTAACCTTTTGATTATCTGAACACCCCATGACATCGAAAATCTTCTCCGGTGCTTTAATCCACCCTTCAGCTAGTAAAGGGTCAGATAATCCTCTGAATTATGGAGGATGTTTCCTCATGAAATGTTCCACCACTGACATGTTCCTCTTCAGTTGATCTAGCTGATCTCGTGCATGGATACCACCACTATTTATTTCTTGATTCAACTGCGCCATCACTGCAACAAACTATTCAGTTCCAATTCTGACCACATCAGGATGCTGTTTCCGAAGGCCATTTCCTCTGGTATGCCTTTGTAGAACTACTTCCCATTTTCCTCTGAGGAATACCATTCTGAACAAAAATGTCTTAGATGAAGCAAAATGGTAATCTTTAAATGATATATCATTCCAATTTGACCATAAAAAAATATTATTGAATAATCATTTAATAGAATTCTGACTCATAAAGTTATCTAAACTGGCCTCTGATACCAACTATAAGGCCCAAGCCATAAACTTTACCTAATCTTGAGTTATTACAAGATTACATGTTGGGGATCTTTTAAGGTTTAGAGTTTTAGAGAATTAGATCATAAATCTTTCATTACATTCCACATTTAAACAAAGTGGTTACATAAAAGATTGTATTCATTTTTCCCATTAAACGAAACCTATTTAAAATAAAACAAGGATTCTTTCTTGACACTTCCTTGAAACAATCATCATATCAGGTACCATTCCCTTGACCTATGAAGAACATTTAAAAAACCTTGGGATGAGCATAAAAAGCTCCGTAAGGGATATAAATATATGTAAAGGAAATATTAGTACATGTATACATAAGAATCAATGAAATATTACTATACACATAAATCCTAAGAATGTTAACATACCTCATGAAATCATAAGATTTATGAATAACTCATAGAAATCATAATACATAAAGGTAACTTGAGGCATTCATAACATTTTTACGTAGGTAGTAACCCTCATGGTTACGTTTGGAATACCCATCACAGTGTATTCCCTAAATCACTTCAGATAAACCGTAATGTTTAACTCCTTCACGTTACCCAATGAATTGGAGTGATATATTGGGGTCACATGCCCTTAGTTTATCACAAAACCACCCGGCTTCATAACAATTCCCAAGAACCATAACATAATCGTATCATATAAAACATGCATAACGGAAACATAACATTTCCACTTTTCAATCACAAGATATCAATAAAACACATTGATATAAAAACATTATGAAAACCATTTTCAATATCAAAATAAATGAAAAGGAAGACATGGTATATATTTTTAATTTTAAGAAAATAGTTATGGCTTGTAGAGGATGTCGAAACTCAAATAATGGTCACGGTGGCGTGGAAGTCGTTGTTGCCGCATACGTATGAAAAAAAATTCCTTTTTTTATTTTAGTAAACAATTCGTATAAAAAGATTACTTTTGAATAAATGTAAAAGTAAAAGGGTTTTATACATAGTATAAAAGAAAGTTTTGTATAAAACAAAATATGCTTCAATGAAAGGAGATTGAGACGAAGTCCCATACCTCATATCCGACTTGACTCGGTCGTTCTTTAATCTTCTGAATAATAAACATGAGTTAATTTATACTTTCTTAAGAACCTTTTTCATGTTCATTATCCCCTTTTATATCACTTGTTACCATGTCATGAACACTATGTAATTATTTAAGTTAATAACGGTCATTTTAACTATCATTGGTACTTGAGTAAAAAATAAACTGTTTATAATTACATGTTGTTCATGTATACATTATATACAGAGTTATATTCATGATGTATATATCATATATATCATATATATCCAGTATATACATGCATTTATAATATTACATAACATTAATAGTTATGAAAGGAAATGCACCGTTCATGGAGACAGTAAGACGTACGTACGCATGAATGCTACTTCCAAATCTATTTCGTATTTTATGAAATGGAATCATAATGATATAAATGTATATTATAATTACAGTATAATATAATATATAATATCATTAACTCCATCCTTTATACATCCCACATATGGCATTAACGAATTAAATCACTTTGAGGGGGCGGTAGTCCGCACTTCCTAAACTGAAGATATCGCATATACCCATAATGGACGCCATTAAGGTATGCCAAAAATGAAAAATACATAAGCATATGTATAACATAAACATATTATATATCATATATAAATATAGTTACATCTTAATGGCCACCTTTTAAGGTGTTAAAAGAATATTGAACAATTATCGTTTCGTGAGGCAGAAACTCACCATCCACAGAAACAGTATGTTCTTTAACCATTAGATATAGGTTTGTGTATGTGTTGATATAATAATTCGTATAAAAACATCATAGAATATTTATGATACTGTATTTGTTACAAAATAAATTAATAAAATGATTTTAGGGGGTTGGGGAAGCAAAATAAAACAAAAGAACATTAGAGAAGACATTACCTTTAAATTGGGTAACTCTTCTTGGTTTGAATCAAAATGGTTTCTTGAAGAGCTTTCTGCCTAAGGTAAGGATTTTAGGATGAAGAGAGGTATGTGGAGAGATAAAATGAGCAGGTATTTTCCGAGATAATGGCTTGAGAAGTGTCGTAAAGGAGGTAGAGGTGGGGGCCTTTTATAAGAGGAGAGGAGGGGCACTCTTGGAATGTTAACAAATAATACATTATTTTAAAAAGAGTTTCGGATTTATAAGGTCCTAAATTGATATATTTTATAGGATAAGGTGATAAGAGTAATAAATATTCTCATCCAATATGTCTTTGACAAGTGTAAGTCTTATATTTTGCATTATCGTTTCATTTTATTTAAATCTTTTTTTAATGAGGTAATCGTTGCATCATCATGATGTCATAAATAATTTAATTTATTTAATGTCTAAAAATTATAAAAAAATAATAAGATGTAGGAAATAGTTTTATATTTCCAATGAATATTTATAGTCCAATAGATAATTTATGTAGACAAAATTAAAAATGTTTTACTCAGGTGATACATTCTCTATTATATTTAACTTTCTTTAAAAATAAAAAGATTAAAAGTCATTATCATGCAAAGGTGATTCCATGGGGTCTCCAAGTTTGGCACAAGGCATCCCATGGTCGGCCATGACACAAAAAGTAGCAATAGGACACATTTTGGTGACATTTATTCTTATTATGATATTATTTTATTATGCTTAACTAACCGATTACTAATTAATCAAGATATTTAAAGATAATTACCGTCGTTACTATTCATAATGTCAAAAAACTAAAGAGTATTAATTAGATAATTAGGAAAATCTGATTCCAAATATGGAATCCATTTTACCAAATTCCAATCATTTAAATTTCAATAATTAATTTAAATATAATTCCCATTGTCAAAACAAATAGCGGGTTTTTTTGAAACAATATCTATGCAAAAGTTTGGCACTTGTTTATGCCCAATTCTAAAGTGAAATTAATCTCAAAGACCACCATTGGATTACAAGGTAAATATATATTCTAATTAAACTTTATAACCAATTAAAAATTTAATCTAAACATATAATTAAATTAGATGAAAATGTAGTTTTGATGTAAAATGCAGTATTTTTCACTATTCATTAAAAAAATGATCATTGTCAGAAAAATACCAAAAATTTATCCAAAGAAAATTTAAAAGTCCCAATCGTAAAGAATAAGATTATTTTGACAAATAGGGCTTATTAAATTTTCAAAAGTTTTTTTTAAAAATGGGTTTCTACTAAAAGGCAGTAAAACAATCTTTAAAAAATATTCGTGTATTCCATGCTTAAGATTGAGTTTATTCTCATTTTAAGCCTCTAAAACACTATCTAATTCCTAAATAGATATCGATAAGAATATCTATTACTCATTATTTACTAGGGATGTTACACAGAGGGTAGTGATAAGCCATCCAAGATGGATTTCACCATTCTAATTTTTCTATAAAATGGTGGTTGAGGCACTCTCAATCTAGATGTTGTTCCAGCTACTTTTCTTGATGAAATTCACAAAATTGAATCACACCCATCATTTCTACCTTTAAGGATGTGGTCGTAGTGCTGCTTCCAATGAAGCATCCATGGAACCACCCATTAATGTATCTGAAAATTGAACCACAACCAAAAGGTTCAGGATTTCCTTTAGAAGGTCCATCAACATTCACATCAATCTATCCCTAAAGCGATGTTTTCTATAAAAAATCAAAGCTTCTCCTTGGATGCTTGTAGATTTCATAAACTATAAGACGATAAAGGATCTCTAAATCACCAACAAAGTTTCTACAATATGCTTCTTTAATCGAATCAGCATCTGTAATGTCCATTGGAATTACGACCGAAATGCATTAGGATTCAATGATTAATTTTTGTTGATAATGAAATTTATACCATACCCAATCACGTATAAGAGCTCTGTAACCACCTCTAAGAAGATATTATTAATTTTATATGAAGAGTCCAAACCCACATTGTATTTTAATTGAGCACTAATAGAGTGAGAGTGTATCCAACTTTAGCCAAAGAAGTCTTTATTATAATTTCAATGAGATTTATCCATAGCACAAAACAAAAATATATGGTTACTGTCTTCTGTTTGTTGGTGAAAAAAATGGCACTTAAAACAAATTTGGATACCAATAGATTGATGAGAAACCTCAGTGGGAACCTGGTTGAGGGAAATACGCAAGACAATATTGAGTCTCGATGGATTAATCATGTTCTTATCAAAATATTTTAACCAAACAAAGCTAAGATCTGTATTTGAGATCATGTGGTTGTAAAAACATTTTGAGTTAATAACCCCATTGTGTGCATGCTCCCATGTAATAAAATCATCATCGTTAGCATAAGAATAATAATCTATAATATACAACTTTTTTTAGGAAGGTTGTAGCTACCAGAATGTATGGTATCCTTTATAGTACAGTTAGTGTTCACTGAGATGAAGTTAGAAGGTAAATTAGATATAAGAGGGACACTAGTCTAATTATCTAACCAATATTTCATGGAAGAATCAGTACCAACCCTCCAATTAGAGTTGACCATAATTATTGGATAATATTGTTTAATGGAGGTCCAGGTGGAAGAATGGATATAGTTCAAATTGCATTTTATAAGTTTTTCTGTGAATCGTTTTCTAATAAAAGAAATGGAATCCGAGTTATTTTTAATCTATCTCGATGTGAATCTACTTTATGGGCATCATTAAAGAGCCGAAGGTTTTCAAAACCAATAAGAACTTTATCTAAAAGTTTTCAACAAGTAGCCTAGGGAATGGTCACATGTTTTCTTCCAAGAATGCTACCATTCCAAAAAAATAATTCTTGATATAAACATTAAATTTTTTATGAAGAATAACATGCTATTTATAAATCATCAATGAGTAAACAAATTTCGACACAATCGGAGATTTCAACCAAAAAATAATTTCCACCATGGAGAGAGATTTACCATTCCAGGTGGATAGCTTGTTGACCACATGATCAACAATGGTGTAAAATAAAATGGATTTGGGACTTCCCAAAAATATAGGAACACCAAGGTAGTTAAAGGGGAAGGATCCTTCTTTGATGATGATATAATTGATGATGTCATTTTCTCTCTTATGATAATTGTTTTTTCCAAAGAAAATTAAGGATTTTCCCTAGCTAATAGATTGAACATAGATATTTTCATAATGATCCAAGGTTTTTTTTAAGATTTTGAATATTTATTTAATCACTTTTTAAGAAAATAATGATGTCATCGGTATAAAATAGATTCGTAGGCACACAAAAGTTTCTAGCTTCCAGAATGGGTTTAAGTTTGATTTGCATAACCATGCTAGTGAAAATCATAATAAGGTAATATTCTGATATAGAAAAAAGGATAACAGATAAAGGATAACCTTTTCTTACACACATGGTACATTTAAAATAACCCTTATGGGAGCCATTAACAAGAATATAAATAGAGATCGAACTGATCAAGTAATTAAATCGAATAATGACAATATAATTGAATCCAAAAGCCTCTAAAACCTTAAAGATAAATCTCCAGTTGATGGTATTAAAGGATTATCTACTATAAATCTTAATGGAAACATTTTATCCTCTGTTCATTTTGAATAGATTGTTGGTGCATTTTGAGGCATGTCAAATGCAATCTTGTATGTTTCTTCCCTTTATAAATCCAAATTGATTCCATGAAATAATTTTTTTGACATAAATAGGAATGTATCTTGGTGAGTAGTTTAGTGATGACTTTATAAAAAGTGTTAATAGTAGAAATGGGCCAAAATAAGTGAATTTAAGAATCATTGGAAACATTGTGAAATAATGTATAAAATTGAGCATTTATCCCATGAGGGAGAACCCTATTGGAAAATAATGATTTAACAAGTTTGCACACATCCATGTTAATGACTTCCCAATGATGTTAAAAATTTCCATTATTGAAACCATCAGGTCCTGGAGCACTATCAGGATTAAGGTTGAAGACAATTTCTTTGACATCATAATCAAGAGGGATGCTTAAAAGAGAAATATTTTCTTCCAAATTCACCTGGATTAGAATGATCTCAAGAATAAGGTCTTTATCAAAATTTGGTTCGTTGAAAATGTTATCAAATTAGTTGATAACATGAGTCTCAATGTCCTCCCTTGAGTCAAGGAGGGTTTCATTCTCCCTAAAGAAGAAGAGAAGATGAAAAAAAAACTTTTTATTCATTGAAAAGAGTTATAGAACTTTGTGTTACTCTCACCCTCCGAAAGCCATATTTCTTTGAAAATTTTCTTGGTAATGTTTTCTTTTAGCGCCAGGAGCGAATTCAAATTCAGAGAAGCATTGATTTCAGCTTGGGGGTCACTAGAAAAATCAGAGCAAGTAGAGTTGTTTTAAATTTGGGAAAGATCGTTTTCAAGTATATTGATGTCTTTGTCTATTTTCTTGTATTTAGTGTTGCACCATCCCTTAAGACACTGTTTGAGGTGCTTTAATTTAGTAATACTGGAAAAATCGTCATTGTGATGGTTCATAGACTCCAATAAATTATTTATGATGATAGAACAATCCAAATCATAGGACCAATAATTGTTAAATCTTAATGGAAAAATGGTTTTCATCTTTTTTGTGCTGAGGCAGACAAGGATAGGGTGATGGTCAGAATTAAGTTTATGTAAATTTATGCGAGAAATGGTATCACAACAGTCTAGATTTTAAGAATTAGTGAGGGCCCCATACATTTTTCTAGAAACTATCCTAGTTTAGTCTCTTTTGTACCATGTGTACATGGAACCAGTGAGATTAATCTATAATATATTTCAATCTTCAATAGAATCATTAAAATATTTTGAAGAAATAGAAGAGAAATATGGGCCAATTTTCTCACTAGAGGTAAGAATAACATTGAAATCACCCAACACAATCCAAGGATCATGTATATTTCTAGATAAATCGACATGATATTTCTAGAGGGGACTACTATCCTCATATATATTCTATTTATAGTCCATCGTAAAAATATTAGGTTTTCCGTCAAGATAAAATTTACAATTAACATTTTCTCAGTAGAATTTTAAGCACTGAAATTATGTAAAGAGTCATGATAAAACATCTAAAGGGATTCAACCGATGACCTTGTTTTACAATAGCCAAGATAATTATAACCGTAAGCACACATATGTGTAAAAATTAATTAAAAACAAAATTTTGGATTACCTATAGAAAAGATTATAGGTTTGCGAGTAAAAATAAATCTTTTAACCACATAAAAAGTGTCAGGACTCACAATGCGCTAACAATTCCACTAGAGGAAATCTATTAAAAACTATTCTTATGGATAGATCCCTCTTTATTCTTTTTGGATCCACTCAAGACCCTCCTCCTTTACAAACATCTGAAATTTTGGGGAGAAGGATTACTGGTCTTTTTAACATGTTAACTCATAGAAGAAACATAATTTCTCTTAGCAGCACCTATAATTGGATTAGTATGATTTTTAGGTGTTTCCAGAATCTCATTTGGTTCAATGTGATCAAATCTTGATTAAATATAAGGATTAAGAAAATTGGTAATATATTCTTGTGTAGAAGGCTGCACGCCCTCTACTAGAGTAGGTTATGCCACTAATAATTTTTCCATTTGTTGATCCCTAATTGAGACAGATCTCTTATTGTGAGAATTCTATGTGTGCAGTGCTATTGCAGATCATTAACTAAGGGAATCCCCATGTGATGACCTCTACCTGAATTCTTATTCATGGAAACCAAAAAATAGGAAGTTTATGTACATTGTGGATTTGTAGAGTACATATTCTGTAAATTATTTATAGCAGAATTTAAAATTATGACAGTAGATATAACAACATTCTTATCCAAAAATAACGGTGTAACATCATCCATAGGGGAAATTCCAACATCAGTTTTGTTCACAATTTCTAGAATCCCACACTTTCCCTGCTCTTATGTCTCACACGCTGGCTCACAACCAACCGATTGGTCAGCACCCTTCGTAGCATTAGCATGCACATGTTTCTGATAAGAAACAACATTCTTATCCAGTGTTACTCCTTTGAGACCACCATTTGGGTGTTCGGCACATCAAATATGATTAGAGGTAACTACAGCTAAAGTGTCCACTTGGGGCTTCATATATGCATCCAAAACAATCTGTTAAATCTTCTATGAAATGCACTGATCGTCCTCCAAGTTCTTCTCACCTTCTACCATATGTGCCTAGATTTTACCCAAGATTTCTCCCATAAAGTTGGGCTTCTTCACCCATACTTCAAATTTTTTCTTGGAGTCCTCTGGAAAATCAACAAAAACTTTATTTTTGTGCTTACGAACCTTTGTCCAACCATCATTAGTAGGATTAGAGACTTTACTCTCATAGTCCAATATTTTAGTAAGGAGTTTCCTATAATATTACACAGCTCACAATAAGGAGGCATACGTTAAAATTCAGTTTGAACCTCAAATCTAGAGATATTAGAATTGAATAGAATGATCTCTGGGATCTTATCAGTAATATCTACCTCCACCATGACATTATCATATAATCTGATTTATGCATTGAGGGATATTTGATCAATTTACATAGGGGAACATATGCAGGAAGCAATATTGTTCAAAATCATTGGATTCTAGAAATACCAAATGAGTCCATGAAGCCTAACCTAGATTTTAACTATTGTGTACCTACTGTTTTTCTGGTTGAACATGTAATCCCTTTAAAAAATGAAAAAAATACATAGTTTGAGTTGAAGATTCCAAATTTTCCCAACATGGACAAGTGATTCGTGTGATTTTAATATCTTATGGAAATAACCTTTTCCATTTTGAAAAATTTTCCAATCTATGAAGCCCCATACATACACAATCCTAGCATTAAAATATGAGTTAGACCATGGGTTTTATATTTTAATATAAGAAATGCGACCTATCTGAGAAAACATACAATGTTGCAAGTGCTCTTTATGTGTGTCTGGGTAAGCCTTAACCACATATCTTTCATCTTCTAGATGGTTGTACAGAGGAACCCTCTTTGAGGTAGCATTACACAGATCCGATCCTTTTGGTGCATCCAGGATAGAGATGTCATTAGGCCTCTCGATCGGAAGGATTTACTCCAAACGCATTTTAATAGCCGATCATTCAAGAATATTTTCTCATTTAGGATCAAATCATTCTATCAGATAAAGAGGCTGTTGAATCAGTAGAAACATTTAGGCATGATGAAGAAAACCCTATGAGCCGCCTCGATGTCGAGAGCTCTCTAATTGGTACAAATAAATAAATTTGAATTTCGTAAAAAATATAACATGAAGAGATGTATGTGTTCTTCATATATCATCATTGAGAAAGAAAATATGACTCTAAATACTATTTGGAGACAATTAGTTTTATAAAATACATAAAAAATTAATGGTTGAAGAATTTCCAAGGCTTTAATAAAATCTATCTATTTGTACTTAAATGTTTTTAAAATATGAGTTGATCTGAATATTGTATTTACATGTTGAAATTTTTTAATTTCAAATAGAATCGTCCATTTTACACATCTTTAAATATTGTTGTATAGTTTATGTAGAGGATATTGAGTTAACATTTCATTTGTAATCGTTTCATTTTAGAAGGGATGACATCGTGGTCTAGATCAAAACCTCTAGTTTTCTAAAATGATCATGGATCATATAGACATAGAGTTAAATGATTGATGTCACATTACCATGTATGAATTGATACTAATTTTTCCAAATTCATTATATTAATTTCCATTAAAGGGGAAATAATTTAAAATGGTTGTTAGAATATAAAAAGGCATACATGTTATAAACACACATTGACATATTATTATAATAAGGTATTATTGTGAGTATTTTCAATAAATATAAAGTGGAAATTTTTTTCATCACTCTATATATGTTTTATTTATTTTCACTGAGATACTAATATAATTATGAGTACTCAATGATATAAATATGTTGACAAATACTCATGAGGAGTTGATCTCTAAATGAATATTTGTTTGTAATATTGATGACGAAAAGATCCTAAGAGAGTGTATAATTAATTAGGTGAATATATACTGGATTTCAATTAATGAATGTTTGATATGATACATAATTTCATAAACTATATGATATAAGGAATCCATTTATTCCATTAAAAGTATGATGACTATTAACCTATTTGTTACTTATAATGGCATGTGACAATTCTAGTTGGAGAGTTCACATTATCTACAATATTTAAAATATGGATCTCATCCATGTTAATACTTATTTTAAGGAATAATTTAATGACCATTGGAAATTATATTTTTCATGCAGTGGAATTAGAGTAATGATCTTCATAATTCATAAGGATAATTATTCGCTTTTTGAGGTTGATGGTATTTGGAATTTAAAATTTAATTCAAAAATAAAAGGTAGATGAGAGTTATGTAGCCTGTGAAAAAATAATATTTCACATGAAAAATTATTTGATGAAATTTGAGAATATATTATTAATATTTCTTATACATTAAACTAATCAATGTATTTTATGATCATCTTCATGAAAAAATAATGGGACCACCATTAAAGCCAAAAGGATAAATCTCATATCAACTATTATATTTGGGAGAATGCTCCCCCACAAGGGAGAGAAACCCCTAGAAGCCTAAATGGTTGCATGGTGAGATTGTTCCAAGACTGAATAGGAACATATAGGGTGTGCATAGTGGAAAGAAAATATGTGGAGAGAAGTTCATCGTACCGCATGTATGTCTGTTCCATATATCAGGTTATGGATTTTTATGTTTTTTAGAGTTTTTAAAATTTGTGTAGGTAAAAAAATAAAAAAATTAGTAAGGAAGGCCGAAGGTCCCATGAAACATTTCAATCCCCCTATAACATTGCCCTAGGTCAATGATTGGAAAAGGTTGATGGGGGTGGTTTCCTTCTACCTAAAGAGAAAGAGAAAGGTGGTAGGGGTACACACCTTTTGCCTAAGGTAAAGGAAAAAAGACGACCCTCCCCTGAATCCTTTCCTTTAATGAACTATAAAAGGGTACCCCTTATCCTCACATAAAAATGATTCATCTCTCTTAATTCCATATTCAATCTCTCTATAAGAAGTATTCATCATGGGCGGAGCATCTGGTGGTCTAAAAGGGGTCCCAGTTTTTTTCAACACATCATTTAGAGAAATTTTTTTCTAATTAAATTATATATTATTTATTTATTTACTATTAATTATTTGTAGTAATTTTTAAATATTTTATTTATCGATTACTTTAGTTAGTTATATATTTATTTGAAATAATATTTATTTTTTCTAATTATTAATTATAGATTAACTAATGAATAAATTATTATTAAAAAATTATTATATATAACGACTAGATAATCATAATTAAATATTTAATATCATGTGATTATATATTTATTAAGGAATAAATAATTAATATTAGATAACATTTAATTAGTGAATAAAGAGTGTCTAAAAAATTATTTAGTTACGATTAGATAATGATTATGTATTTATTAACTTATGATAATGTAATGATTGAACATTGATTAAGGAATGAATAAAGATATAGTTATTAACTATTTATTAATTAATTTTTAACTATTGAGTATGTAATGATTAATAAATAAAGAAGTGATGAATAAATAATAATTAATTAATGATTACATAATAATTAGGAAAATATTAATGAATAATTATATAATGATTAAATAATGATTGAGGGATGATTAAATAATGATTAAGGGATGATTAATGAATGATTAATGGATAATTAAATAATCATTAAGGGATGATTAACGAATGATTATGTAATTATTAAGGAATGAATAACATATTTTTAGCTAATGTTTAAATTTTTTTAAATAATTTTTTTGAAACTATTTACTAATGGTTGGGTGAGTATTAGTCTCATATTTTTATAAGAAAACATTATAATAAAATTGGTAACATAGAGATTATGTATTTATCAAAGGTATAAAATCTATGTATGGATACAAACTAGTGGATGTGGATATGAAATAGATTTATCTTGGAGTGACAACTTGGACAAGGTATCTCGGGCCTAACTAAGGGTAAATTTGTACCAGACAACGAGCCTTACTACACACCTATTATGACACTCCTAGTTGATATTATATAGATGATTCATAATTTCATTATAAAATATTGATATACCAATCGAATCATTAACAAAATTACTAATAAAAAATAGTGTCATAGTTTATGAAATCATAATATGTTCAAAAAATTTAGTATTACAAATATTATACGGCCAACCCTCAGTTCCAATAGTATTTAGAGAAATTTTTGGAAACTGAGGTAAAAGATAAGAGAGGACACCAAATAATTTTATTTATAATTGATAAAACGTCAATAATGATTATATAATGGGAAATTGAAATGAAAAAACACAGTAATGCTTTAAAACATAAAATAAATAACTTTATATATTAGAATGGAACATTGTTTGGATGAGTTGGGCCTCACTTTGGATGTGAGGTAAAATAATTCATATTTTTAATTGGTATCTTAATGAAATATCTTCGTTAATATACAAAGATATCCTCGGATGGTATTAAACAGTGGCTATAGTATGAAAGGAACATTCAATTAGATATTGAAAATATAATTGAAGAATCTTTTAGTTATCATGTTTTACTTTTCATCCAATAAAACACTTGATTTTTTGTTCAATAGCTTTCGGACCCCATCAAAAAATAATCGATGAGAAACTGCGGATATTACCGTAAGTGAGGGAATATTAATGTGAAAAATTCCAATCCATACGGTTTCCATGTGGTCACTCCATCGTAGAATGTGCCTTAGTGAACATATCATGGGATGTGTATGTTGATCTAGTGTACCATCTGGAAACCATATATAACTATTATGCAACACCATGACACCTATTAGAGAGTTTCAATATTTACCAATTCCTGAGGTCCAGCCGATAGTGATACCTGACATCAAAATGTCATGTAAATGAGGGAGAACTATGTCTAGTAGGATATAGAATGAGTTGGAATGGCCTCAATAACAAGGTAAAAGTTAGAGATGCACCATATGTCATCAAGAAGTTCATAACCAGAAATGATTCCCTAACATTGTTGGATTGAGTTATCATAGTCATCCATAATGATGTATCGTCTCTTATGTGATATTCTAATATTTGTTAATTTTATTGTGTTAATATAAGAACCTTCATTTTTTTAGAATTTTCTCACATCTCTAAATAATTTTTCTATTAAATAAAAATAATCATGTCCTATTCACATTAAAAGGAATATGAAAAGTTCATTTGAGGTTACATTAATGCATAATCTATCAATCCGTGGATAAATCATTAAGAAATCATGTGATAAAATATTAATGAAACATACAATAATGTCATAAATTATACATAAAATACAAAGGACACCATTATCTAATAAAATTTTAGATAATAATAACCAAATGTATATATATATAAAACTATATGATGCAAAACATGAATTGTTATTTAAAAAAGTATCTCATACACAATTTAGAAATATGCTTTGAGAAATATAATGGCATTCCATTTTCATTTAGTAAAAAAATTCATCATAATAATTTTGGACTAAACATAGAATTTATTATATTCTATAATTCATAACATTATGCTTACCATAACGTTATATTTATATTTTAAACTTACGACTTATTTAATTTTTTAACATACAAATGGAGGATACTGGACTACTCACTGAGTAGGCTATGCATTTTTCTTATGTTTTGATATAGTGTGGTGTGGTTTGATAGATCAGGGTGTGTTGATCGCACAATTTTCATCACTTGCTACCTCCACCCACCATTATAATATATGTGTGTCATGTTGGCTTCTACGACAATACAATATCTGATTTTACATTTCTGACCATCACATTTTTGATGAACTCCTAGAACGGTGGAGACCCAAGACACACACATTCCTCCTTCATGAGAGGGAGATGACCATCACCCTCATGGATGTGGAAGTCCTTATCAGTCCTCCTATCTAGGGGAATCCATTATTGGAACAACATGTGCATACTGGTATAACATAGTTCAGTGATTCTTAGGCATCAAAATATTAGTCGAACCTCTTATTATAGATGGATGGCCAATATATATATGGGATAGATTTATGCGAACTATACCCATTTACCTGATCATGATAATGACCAGAATCTCATGATTCATGCCCATGCATATATATGTTACAGATTATTAGATGGACCATATACGATGATAACTCAGGGAAACATGTGGACTTGATATATCTTGGGCTACTGGAGGACTTTCATTGGGTCAGGATGTATAATAGGGGTAAATCTACTTGGATTAAACATACAAAGAATTATGAACAACATGCCATGTAGACCACATGGATATATTGGGTTGTGTCATCCTTCTTCATATGTGGCCATAGAATCACATGCCCTCACTCTATCCTCTGTTCTCTTGTCAGTCACTACCTATAGAGGTGATACATGAAACTTCATGTGGACACTGGTATGAATGCTCATATTTATTTTTTATGAACCTAATTAGAGTTATTGAACTAATTTTATTATTATTTAGTGGTTTTGATGTTGTATTTTATTGGTGCAATTAGAAACACAACTTTGTCAGCATTCTGGAACACTATTTGGGTGCATATTGTCTCAATATGGATTGTATCCTACCTAATGAAGTAAGTATATTTAATCTATAATTTTCTACCAAATTTTATAGTATCATCAATTTTGGTTTTTATTTAGGAATTTTTTTTGAAAACTATCACATGTCATTACAGATTTCATAAATTTCATACTCATCTTTAGTTGACCAGTTTCCAGCATAGTTCCCTATTGGTCGTCATGATTTTAAGGTTGTAGTGTAACTCATTCACTTTAATATTATTAAGTGTCAAAAACCTGATAAAGTTGTGATCTAGCTTTGTTGAGTTCACCGCATTCCAATTCCATTGAGGCAAACATAGAATCATAATTATTTGATGTTGATAGGGAGGTGTGATGAAGATTAGCACTGGCTAGATGACAAGTATGAGACATGGTATAAACTAATGTATATACTATATCTCACTCAACATGAAAGAGGGATTCATGATTTGGAAAGTGCATATATTTCCAAAGATTATTTATTGTTCTATTTTCTAATTCATTTTCAATATCTTTATATCATACAAGAGTACAATAGATTATCTACATGTATAATCGAGATGAGGATGGGATTTCTCAACTTGAATCAATCCATGCTACATCGTTGGGGATGATTCTATATTATTATTCAATTAATTAGAGAAAAATATATTTTAAAATCCAAATAGTGGAAGTTCATAATCAGGATCATCCTCCAATAGCTGATTATGTTGAGGATCCATGATGATGACGATGTAGACCGTGTCGTGATGCACGTGAGTCCGCACATGTTCTCTAGGAAGAGTTCGGTCCTCTAGTAGTCCAGCCTCAGCCGATTATGGATGTGCATTAAGTGTCATGGGATCCATATTTATTGATACGATATCCACATTTTTATATTACATGGGGTCCTGATACTTCATGAACAATTTGGATCTCAAAGATGATGATGGTGGTAACTTCTAAGAAACTAGTGGAAGAATGATCGAATAACCAAGATGACATATAATTTACACATCCTCTTATTGATACACAAGCGTATAATGTGACGATAAGTGGTAAAATGTCATAGGAATAGCCCTCTCCCGGTCATTAAACTCCACCCAATTACGGATCTCGATGATCTAGATATTCACATACCATTGACATACCACCATGTGCGGCAAAATATCCCCATAGACATTGGTTGTACTCATTCATGAATTTTAAACTATTATTTTAGGTACTTATTAATATTTATAAATTACTTTATATGGTATGTTTTCTGTTTATGATGAGGAAAAACTATGAAACTTATGAATAGATCAACAATTTTTTGAATGAATTATATAATCAATTGTAAAAATGTAATAAGATTCACTAATCAAATCTATATTATGAATACATTATCTAGGAATTCACTCATCATATGAGAGTCTACATAATTGTTTCACAACTCACACCTCAAAGAAAACCATAGTTGAATAGGGTGTCTATGATATTGAATCGTGGATGATTAGACATGGTTCTATAAATGGTGAGTTAGTGTGATATTATTATATCATTATGGGTGTATAGTATGAAAATAGTTTCATTTATAGATAACTATTTTATATATAATGTAGTCATAAATACACTATATAATATATTCAATGGTAAATTTCACAAAATAAATTTTATTAATATTTGGGGTTGTGAATCACTCTTATGAAATTTTGGTTTCCAATTTACATAAGCTTAAATTAGTGAAATGATTATTTGTTGTCTATATTAAGAAAACTATGGGCTATTATATCTATAATATAATAGAACAAAAAGTTTAACTTTTAGGAACTAGTATATTCCTTGAGAATGAATATATTAATTTATGAGCTAGTGGGATGAGTGTTTATCCTAGAGAAGATAATGACCATTAAAAATGATGTTCTCCTAATATGGAAGTTGGTTCAGTTCCATAAAGAGTTTTGTAATAAAAACCAACTCAAGTTACACAATAACCTAAATGATCTAGTAGAATTAAATCGGAGCATGATATATAGGAATTTATTATGGAAAATAATGATGAAATAATATTCATATATAATAAACCTACTACCTATTGAGAGTATATTGAGAGTTATATTTCTAAAAAATGGAATAAATACAAAGAAACTAAAATGTACTACACATACATAAACCAATTATAGAACTTGGTGAATGCACATGAAGGGGTGAGACCCACACGGTATAAGTGGGGTTTTCACAAGAAAAATAATATGGATTGTAGGATGTCTACCTGTAAATAAAACCTGGTGGATAATGTTACAAAAATATGATGGTATTGAATATGAAGAAACATTTTCAAATCTTGCCATTATAAAGTCTATTAACATATATATTATAATTAACATGATCTCATATACATATTATTACATCACCTTTATCATAAAACTATATATAATACTCCAAATAATCTAGAGATATAACATCATTGGAAATTGGGTACATGATAAAAAAATAACATAGTCTTTTATTCCAATCTAATACGCAAAAAATAGGGTTTTTATGAGTTTAAAAAAATCACTGATAATCGAGGTGCTATTAAAAGAGTGTCCATTTTATCAGCATTAAGAATGCATTGATAAATGAAAATTTTATCAATGATAAAAGACAGTAATAAAATTTTATTTTATTAATGCTTTTTAGCACGAATATAAGTCAAAAAATTAAAAAACCCCATTTAATTCGAAACTCCACTTTTAACAATGCTTGACCACCTATAATAGTTGTAGGATGCCTTGCCCGCAACCCTACCACCCCCGCCGACTGTCTTTAACAGCACTAGGTGAACCCAACCAACCTCTAACAATGCTATCCCCCATACACTAGGAAGAACACCTCTTCCACTGCTTAGATTCAAACTTGAGATCTCTCCCTTGAACTCCTGCACCATTACCACTCACACATTTTTTTCTCTATTTAATTATATATCCTATTAATATATATAGTTATATTTATTTTTATATTAATATAGATTCATATTAATATATATAGTTATATTAATATATATATTTTCATATATTAATATATACTTATATCTATTTATTAATATTTATATTTAATTATATTTCTTTATCTGTATATTTATTTGTATATTAATATATATTTATGAGATTACTTTAAAATAAATTTATAAAATATACTTCTTTGTGTGTGTTTATAAATAAATAAATACATACATACATATATACAACACACATACACATGTATATATCTTTTATATATGTGTATATGTAAGTATAATTATACATAATTACATATATGTACATATATTGTATAATTATATGTATATTTAAAAATAATAATATTTAAATAATATATATCTGTTTGTTAATGAAGACACACAATAATACATTCACTCACAGATTATATAGGTATATAAAATATTCATATATTTGTATTTTAAATAAAATGGATATTATAAGTGGTATATATTGATAAATATATTTAATTATATATATATAATAAAATTTTTATTTGTTAATATTTAAAAATATCTATATATTATTATATATTTGATTATAAATAATAGTACATTGTAAAAAATGATAAAATTTCAAATCCATAATATCAATATGAAGGAAATAACTACGATATAATTTAGTCTCCAATGAAAAATAGCAAAAAGCGTCCATGAAATGAGGCTTAAATTCCATTCAATGTTAAAAAATTGATTATTATGACTAGAAACTCAGTTTTGGAGGACTTTTGTGACTTTTTGGCCACCAAAAATGTGACAGAAGGTTATTTTGTGTCACCAGCATATAGATCTTGTCGGATGATTCAATTTGATATGTGGTAGAACTCAAATGGGCACCCATATAAAATGATATGACTATTTGTTGTTTGAGTTACATTTTCAACTTAATTTAGTTATTCAATTAAATTATTTTAAAAAAATCCTTCAAAATGTTATTAAATGATTATTAATTGATTCTAATTAGAAAATTAATAATTAATAATAGTTGTTAAATAAAATATAAGTCATTTAACTAAATTTTTAATATATTAAGTGTAATTTCTTATTTATACTAATCTAAAACATATTTAAAAAATATATTATATTTATATCTGTTTAAATATATTTACATATTTATATATTAATATATTATATTTATTGATTATTTTAATATAACTATTATTAGTGTGTCTAAAATAAGCACTAATAAATACCCTCTTTTCTCCATGCTACTAGAAAAAGCACTGATAAAGGGGGGATCTTTAACAGTGCTAAAAAATGATGATAAAGGTAGAACATTTATCAATTCAAAAAAAAGATATGATAAAGGGTTTTTTTAACAACACATTTTTAGAGATATTAAATGTATCCCTTATTCGTGATTTTTAGCACTATTAAAGGGGCCCCCTCTATCAGTGATTTTTAAGAATTGTTATATGGTGGCACTACAAAAACAAATTTTTTGTGGTACTGTCTCCATACTTTCTCCTTTACATCACCTTACGGTTTCTACATAGAATATATTGGACCCATACATAAAAGAAAGGGTGATCCATAAATCCCATTATGTATTTCACATGATAAAATTGGATTATATAACATGAGAGTCAATAATTATAGAATGGATACAAAAAAAGAATGATTGTAAAGAGTCACATAATAATATGGCATAAGAGTAAAATATTGTAAGAGCATGGTAAACATAAGAGACAATATAGTGTAATACAAAAATAAGAAATTCCATCATAATATAAATATTAATAATGAATAATAATTTTATATTAATCTAATAATGTAAAAAAGTTGTATTTAACTAAATGAAATGAAGAATAAAAACATTTATAAGTGATTCTTAACAATATATATATATATATATATATCATAATACACAGACATATATATCTATAAATATAAAATAATGAACAAATCGTTTTTTTTTCTGAAATGTTATAGGCCCCTTGATGAAATTCTATAATTATAGGGTGATGAACATAGTGTTTGGTGATGTGGGATAGCTTGTTAAGCCTTTCTAGATGGAACATAGAACCGACGTGGGATTGGAGATGTGCTATATAGTTAAGCTATATTAATATTATACAGACCAAACATTTGGAATCAATCTCATTTGATCTTTACCTTCTGATTAATTTTTGTTCTCGTCATCATCCGTCAGCCATTGTTGTTTTTATTCATGAGCTCAAGACAACCAGTAGTGCCATTTAATGTGTTCTAATACCACGTTCATGACCATAAACTGTTCTAGAACCGATGATTGTATGTTTGAAATAATCACACATATATTTTCACCTTGTTTTCATTATGTCTGAGTAATGAATGAAAAAATATTGCCTAAGGTTAGAATACACATGGATAAGGGATGAGTTCATTTCATGGAGTTCCATGTGTTCTTCCAACATGAATGCCATTGATTCATTGTGTAAGAAGAGATTCCATGATTTTTAGTTCTACAATAATATAAGGAATCACAGGTTCTAATAATTGAAATAAACCATTATCTATGGGGTGTTAAATAATATCCTAGACATGGAATATATCATAGTGTATTTACGAGAAATATTATTTAATGGTGACAACTGTGACATCTTCACTAATAAATACTATGTTAGGGCCATGGTTTTTGGTAATATCATTCAAATAATTGAGGATCTTATTTTTAGATAAAGAATTAGAGTGATGTGAACAGATGTTTCAAGAAGATAATATCCCCCATATGTACTATTATTGATTGAAATACATCTTCCTACAAGCCATGGTTTTTTGTTTTAAGGAGATGATATCTGTCACTTGACAATAGTCACAAAAAATATCATGATTTCATGAATCACACACATATTTCTCGAAAAATAAAATATTTGTGTGTTTGTATTTTTAAATGTGTTAACTTATTATTTTTTTTAAAAATATATAGTTTGAATATTTTTTTAAAAAAATTTGATAGGCGATATCGGCGATGACGCCTTTCCCCTAAAAAAATTAATTTTCCAATTTTAAATATATAATTTCCGTATTATTTTTTGTATTTTTTTTCATATATATATATATATTAATACAACAATACATTTAATTAAAATTTATCTCTTATTTAATATCCTACATTACTATAATTACAGTAATCAGGATTTTGATCGAATCCGAAAGTCATTCTGACCTTTTATAAGAGGGAATTATAGGGAAATAATTCATCATTTCTGAGGTGGGATTCAAGATCACACTTTCCTACGCAGAACATTTTTCATTTCTGAAGAGGGATTCAGGAATTATTCATGTATATGGATTTGAAAACCTATAAAATGTATAAATTATAAGGCCAATATAAATGAAAATTAAAACATGGATTAAATATAAAAATAATATTTGAAAATAAAAATAATTTCAAAAAATTTGTTGATGAAAAATAATTTATATGTTTACAAAGACAAAAATAAGAATCATAAAAAAGGATAATGTATGTTATTTTTTAGCCTATAAAATATAAACTAATAGAGAAATATAGATGAAAATTAAAACATGGATTAACTACATAATAAATAGTTAATAATAAAAATAGTATCATAAAAAATGTTGATGAATAATAATTTATAATATTTCAAAAACACCAACTGGAAACTAATTTTTTTTTCAATTTTATTTCATTGAATGCCTATAAAATAAAAACTATAAGAACAATATAAAAAAAAATTAAAACGTTGATCCAAAATAAAAGAAATAGTTGAAAATGGAAATAATTTGGTAAAAAAATGATGATATAATATAATTTCGATTCTTTCAAAAACACCAAATTGAAATATAAAAATATTTTAAGTATATGAAATTTCTAGCCTATAATATATAAACTATAAGATAAATATAAATTAAAATTAAAACAACGATAAAACATATAATAAATAGTCGAAAATAACAATAATTTTCTAAAAAATGTTGATGAAAAATAATCTATAAGCTCTCAAAACCACCAACATTAATCATAAAAATGTTTCAAGAACACCACATTGAGAGCCTAAAAAATATAAACTATAAATAGAATATTTTATTTTTTCTAATTTCATATATATTTAATCCATTTATTAATTTTCATTGATATGAGTTTTATGGTTTAAATTTTTTAGGCATTCATATTCAAGTAGGTGTCTTCGAATCCTCTTTGACATTTCTTTGTTTCTATCCTACATTCTAGTAACTTTTCCAACATTCATTTAGTTTACATTTACATATATTATTTATGAACCTATTTTTATTTTCAAGGACTGTATAGATGTTTAGTATATGTTTTAAACAAATTTTACATTGTTTTTATACTACATATTTTATATGATTTTTAGGATAGATACATGAAATTTCAAAATTATTCCTTCTGTTTCAAGAAGCTGACGATGAAGGCTGTCAAATATAAATTGTGCTTAAAATATTAATGAAAACTGAAAAATAGATTAAAAATATAAGAAGGGTTGATAGTAAAAACTATATCTTCATTTAAATATACATAAAACATATAAATGAATAGGTATAATAAAATTTTATAACTATGGAAGGTAGATTCTATCCTACATTATGGTCTCTGAATGTGACACTCACGTTGAGTTCACTATGGAGACTGATGATGTGGAGAGGGATGATCCTAGGGCACTAGAACAAAAACTACCACATCATCCACTTGTCTGTTAGTGAGATGAGCTATCTATGGGATGTTGTATTGTGATCCTGATCCTTCTCCCAATAGGGTAGCAGAAGGAATTTCTATAATCGTTGTGGGGAACCAAACCTGGGATGGAACAAGACCCCAAGGCTATGATGGATCTATACACAAGGATGTGATCGATCTGGACCCCATGTAGGAGATAAATTAAGATATCCTATCAGGAAATATGGATCCCATTATGTTTGAGGAACATCCTCAGTCGGATGATGTTGGGCTACTAGAGGGCTGACCACTACCTATCAAATAGGCGAGGCCTCACTAATAGCACGACATTGTCTACATCAACATCATCATGGCTCCTCATCACTAGCAGTTGCTGAAGGATGTTCCTATATTGTAGTAACCACCTCCCTCTAGGTTATACGCTTGAATATTCTCTCTAAATGTTCATGAGAAGATGACATCAGCTCCAATGCATCAACATGTTCGACTACCCGGCTAAAGACTTCCTCATACTCTTCATCACTCATTTGAATATGATTCTCTAAGTCAGTTCGAAATAAATAGAATTGAAATTAATTAAAAAATAGTTCAATATTGAACAAATATAAATATAGTGACTTATAATGTTATGAATTTATACTCCGTGTTGGGTAAGATACAGTATAGACTTCAGTATATTCCATGGCTCATACTCGACCTGCTCCGATAGGAAAAATCGATTCATAGGTAGACCCTGAAAATGAAACTCTACACATCTATGCCAGAAATTGAGAATGATAGCATGTACTCTGTGCCAGTTCTCGTCCTGCCTCCCTGTTAGTTTCACTCCATGAAGCCTCTCTGTCTGTCTCGGGATTAGTGGAATCCGCTAAACACAGTAAAACTGGTGAATTACTCCACTAGGATTCTTCCACTCAATAATATGGATGTTAATTAGGGGCACTACATCCATAAAATCCTCATGACCAACCGTGTTGTATGGTTGAAAGTGGTCCATTATAGTCTAGTATGGAAGCCATGTTATCTGAAATGACATGTGACCTCTCACTAGTGCAGAAATCATTTTTTACGTCGGTTATATATAACCGACGTAACAATGCGGAGAGTAGATTATTTACATCGGTTATTTTAATAACCGACGTTACAAATCGCGCCTGTTGGGTTTTTACGTCAGTTATCAAATAACCGACGTAAAAAACCAATGCGCGGGGGGGGGGGGGGGGGGGGGGTTATGTCGGTTATTTGATAACCGACGTAAAAAAAGCGTCAATATCGGGTTTTTTACGTCGGTTATCAAATAACCGACGTAAAAAACCAAAGCGCGGTGTGTTTTATGTCGGTTATTTTATAACCGACATAAAAAACCCCCGGGGGCTTTGGTTTTTTTACGTCGGTTATTTGATAACCGACGTAAAAAAGGCGTCAATATAGGTTTATCTACGTCGGTTATTTTATAACCGACGTAAAAAACGCCTAGATATCGGGTTTTTTTACGTCGGTTATTTTGAAACCGATGTAAAAAACCAAAGCCCCGGGGGGTTTTTTACGTCGTTTTCCAAATAACCGACGTAAAAAAGCTAAAAAATAGTTTATAATGTCGGTTATATAATAACCGATGTTATAAAGCATTTAAAAAAATTAAATCCCGTGTTCTGTCATTTATGATTTTTTCGATTGACAGTCGCCGGCTCGTCTCTCTCTCGCGCGGTAAACCGTAATCGGCTCGTCGATCGCCTGCATTACACTCAATTTGGCTTCATTTTTTATCTTCCTCACTGCTCTCGGATCTATCATCTCAACTCGCGACATTCAAGTAAGCCTTCCATGAATTTATTTCGTTCATTTTTGTTTCGATTCTTGATGTGCTTTTCGTTCGTTTTTGAATCTCGTGGAATTTTTTTATTGCAAATGGTTATTATGTTTGTGCCACACTCTTATGTTATTCCGCATACCAATGTTGTGATCTTGTGAATAAGGTTTTTTAAATCGTGTTCCCACTATCATATAAATCATGTCTTATGTTATGCTAAAATTGTTATACATGGACTCAGGTTTTATGATCTATGATTATATAGAACTGTTTCACTTATCTTTTTGATCATGTGCTTTGTGTATACATGCTCTTATACCCCCATGGATATCTTTTTATGAGATTAGATATTATATTTATATATATCTTGTTTACCCATAATGAGTATCATAAATCAAAACTTTTATTATTTTCATTCCCTAAGTTATAAAAATAAGTATTATGTAGGATGATTCAAAAATTTAATCTATGAGATGAGTTGATTTATGTGTGAAACCCAGGCCAAACACATATGTATTTTTTTATTGGTATTACATATATATAGTTCGACATATACTTTTTATTACATTACCATGATATTAACATTACTTTTTCTAAAGAAATATTAATGTCCTTAGATTATATATCGGATCAAAAGGATATAGTAATTATAATATATAATCAGAATGATCAGATAATATGACAATATTATTAAACATAAAACAAATGGTCTATATTCATATTTTTAACATGACACTTACGATGTATAGCTATTTGGTGTTGGGTACTTATGAAAACTACCACTACTTTCAAGATTTGTTTTATATTTTAAATTGTTTTACATTCAAATTATGATTTTCTTCATATAAACATGTTTTGTCTTATCTTAAAAATATATATTTTTTGTTGATATTTGTTATAGGTAATAATGAGTCGAAGTTGTATTACGGCACATCGAATGAGCAATGAATTTGAGGAAGGTGTTGATGCCTTTTTGGAATTTGCAAAACGAAATGTTCCAAGTAGTGACATTTTTTTCTGTCCATGGCTGAAATGTTTGAATATGAAGAAGTTGAAAAGTAGAGAGATAAAAGATCATTTGATATGTCATGGTTTTAATCCGAGTTACAACCCTTGGATTTGGCATGGTGAAACTGGACGGAATGTCACTGATGATGATGATTCGCAAGATGGTAACTCTGATGGAATTGAAGAAATGATTCGCGATATTGTAGCAGAACAAATTGAGATAGAACCGACAGTTGCACGTCTAAATGGGGATGCTAAAAAACCATTATATCCCGGTTGTACAAATTTTACGGTTTTTTTGGCGGTGTTAAGATTGATTAACCTAAAGGCGAAGCATGGATGGACTGACATAAGTTTTACAGAGCTGCTACAATTGATGAAAGACACTCTTCCAAAAGATAACGATCTTCCAGATTCACATTACAAAGCCAAGAAAATATTATGCCCGATGGGATTGGGATACAAGAAAATACATGCCTGTCCGAATGACTGCATTATATATAGGAAGGAATATGAATTTCTGTCAGAGTGTCCAAAATGTGGGACATCATGGTATAAGGTGAAAGAAAAATCACATGGTGATGTAGAGATTACAAATCTCCCTTCAAAGGTATTTTGGTATCTTCCTATAATTAATCGTTTCAAACGTTTATTTGCTAATTCACATGATGCAAAAAGGTTAAGATGGAATGCTGAAGAGCGGGTATGTGATGGAAGAATACGTCATCCAGCTGATTGTCCACAATGGAAGAAAATTGATGTGCAATATTCTACATTTGGAAATGAAATAAGAAATCTCATACTAGGGTTGTGCACAGATGGAATGAATCCATACCGAACACTCAGTAGCACACATAGTTCATGGCCTGTTTTATTGGTAATTTACAACCTCTCTCCCGAAGTTTGTATGAAGCACAAATATGTCATGTTGAGCACAATGATCTCTGGTCCAAAGTAACCCAGTAATGATATTGATGTTTACTTGTCCCCGTTGATTGATGATTTGAAACTGTTATGGGCTGATGGTATTAGGGTGTATGATTCTTATAAAATGGAATATTTTCAACTGCATGTAGTGCTTCTTTTCACTATAAATGACTTCCCAGCGTATGGAAATTTGTCTGGATACAGTGTTAAAGGGCATAAGGCATGTCCAATTTGCGAACAACAGACGTCCTATTGTCAATTGCATCATGGGAGGAAAACAGTGTACATGGGTCATCGAAAGTTTTTGCCTATGGAACACCCTTATAGAAGACTAAAAAAGGCATTTAATGGCTCACAAGAATATGATACTGCTCCAAAACCTTTATCCCATGATCTGTATTTTGAGAGGCTGAAAAACCTTGACGTGACATTGGGAAAGACACAGAAATCTGGTAATGATAGACATATTTGGAAGAAAAGGTCAATATTTTTTGAGCTACCATATTGGAGGTATCATGAAGTTAAACATAATATTGATGTCATGCACGTGGAGAAGAATATCTGTGATTCTTTTATTGGAACATTGTTAGACATTAAAGGAATGACTAAATATGGGTTGAATGCAAGATTAGACTTAATATCAATGGGAATACGTTTGGAGTTAGCTCCCACTCCTAAAGGAAGACAAACATTTCTTCCCCCAGCTTGTCATACATTATCGAAGAGGGAGAAAATTAGCTTCTGTCAGTGTCTTCATGATACCAAAGTGCCTCAAGGTTATTCTTCTAATGTAAAAAATTTTGTCTCAATGATGGACTTGAAGTTGATAGGTATGAAATCACATGATTGTCACGTCATGATGCAACAAATTCTGCCAGTTGCATTGCGTGGAATATTTCCCATTCGTGTCAGAAATACTATAATGAAGTTTTGTTATTTTTTCAATTCAATTTGTAACAAGGCAATTGATGTGAATGATTTGAACATTTTGGAAAATGATGCAATTTTAATACTTTGTCAATTGGACATTTATTTTCCTCCAACTTTTTTTGATATAATGGTACATTTAATGATTCATCTGGTTCGAGAAATAAAGATTTGTGGACCTGTATATCTTTCTTGGATGTATCCTTTTGAAAGGTATATGAAAATATTAAAGGGGTATGTTAAAAATCTATATCGACCTGAAGCCTCCATTATTGAAAAGTATATTTCTGAGGGGGTAGCAGAGTTTTGTATAAGCTACTTGGTTGCAGCGCAACACATAGGATTGCCTCCATCTCGCCATGAACGAGTTAATAATGAGGGAAAGGGGATTCGCGGCGTGAAAGTCAAATAATTGTCAGCTGAACAGATGAAGAAATTAGAATCATACATCTTGAAGAACATAGCTGATGCTCAACCATATATCACATTGCACATTAATGAGTTGAAACAATGTCATCCAAAGAAGAAAGAAATGTGGATTTTGAATGAGCACAACAAAACTTTTTTGTCATGGATTAAAAAGACTTTTCTTGGTAGATTAGATGTATCAGAGACATTAAAATGGATAGTGGGTGGTCCATGTTTAAATGTGATAACATGGTCTGGTTATGACATTAATGGTTATACATTTCATACAAAAGATCAGGACAACAGAAGTGCAGTTCAAAATAGTGGTGTATTGGTGTTTGCAGAAGCAATGCATTTTTCGAGTGCTAAGGACAAAAACCCAATTTCTGCATCAAATGCATATTATGGACTGATTGAAGACATATGGGAGGTTGATTACTTTAAAATTAAAGTTCCCGTTTTTAATTGTAAATGGTTTAAAGGTAACAACAGTGTCGGACACGATGAATTTGGAATGACACTTGTTAATCTGAATAGATTGGAAGACACAGCTGATTCAATTATAATGGCAACACATGCAAAACAAATTTTTTATGTAGTAGATCAATCAGATATGCAGTGGGCTGTTGTTTTAAAAGGGAAAAAACAATATGTTGGTGAGGATGAACTTGATGAATATGCTGATTTATGTGAGATCCCTACTTTAATGGAAATATTAACAGAACATAATGACGATCATGTTGAAGACATAGTTTGTTCCATAAGGAACGATCACGACGAAGGAATTTGGGAAAACAATCCATCTTTACATTCCTAAAATTACAGGTAACATATGTTTATTTCTTGTTTACATTTATGTTTTCCATAAATGTTAGATATTTTAAGTTTTTTATTTATTAAAACATGTTTTAAAAAAAATTAGTATATTTCTGAGTCTACCGGCCAACCGGTGGATTACCACCCGCCAGCCGGTGGTCTCTGGCATAGGCATTGCTTTTTGCCAGAGCCACCGGTCAGCCGGTGTTAGTGCACCGGCCAACCGGTTCTTGCCCACCGGCCGGCCGGAGGCCCCAGGCAGTGGGCTTGCCCACTCCCTGGGGACACAGGCCAGCCGGAGGCCCCAGGCAGTGGGCTTGCCCACTGCCTGGTGACACTGGCCAACCGGTGGTCTCTGGAAGAAGCATTGCTTTCTGCCAGAGCCACCGGCCAGCCGGTGTTAGCACACCGGCCAGCCGGTATGGGCACCGGCCAACCGGTTCTTGCCCACCGGCCAGCCGGAGGCCCCAGGTTTACCATTTTTTTCCATTTTTTACCATCTTGACCATCTTGACCATATTGACCATCTTTGCCATCTTGACCATTGTTTAACATGCTTACCATATTACCAATGTTTACTATTATGTAACCTAGTACACTTTTCTATTTTCTGATTACAGTAGTATTAAAATATTTGAATTTGTTTATTTGTGAACTGACGTTTGTTTTTTTGATTTGAAGGATAATGACAGATCACTCAGATGATCAACCACAAGATTCTGGGGAGGAGCATTTTGCTGGTCATACCTCTGGGGATGAACATTCACATGTTCCTATTACGACAAAGAATTCAAAGGTTGGTAAACGTGGTTGCACACGTTTACCAAAATTATCACTTGCCTGTACGCATGATCAAGGGATATTAGTTGAGTTTGATGATGATGATATTCCTAGAGGTCCGAATGCCAAAGATTTTAAGAGTTTGTTGCAACTCAGGCTATGACCAAAGTAAGAATTCTGTATGATGATTGGAGAGGTGTGGATAAAGCGATTATCTCTCAGTTTTGGGAGACGATTTTGGTAAGATCTTGTGTCATTGTTTGAGCATTCTTTTAATGTTTCTGGTATATATAATATGTTTAACCTCTTTATCAGATGACATTTGATATTCCTGACACTGGAGGAGTCAGGAAGAAATGCTTATCGTTGGCTGCCAGGAGATGGAGGTATTTCAAATCAACCCTCACATCTGATTTCATTTATGGTCATAGGAGTCATGATAATCCATGTCGTATATATCCTTTTATAGACGAAGAAACATGGAGACAGTTTTTTGAAAGTAGAAAAAAAGAGTCATTTCTGGTAAGGGCAATGTAAACTTTTATATACTTTCTTATATAAATGAATTTATTAATGTTTTGTTAATGATTTCTTATTCTTAAATTATAGAAAACAAGGAATGCTCATCAGGAGATCCAATCTAAAAATGTATACCCTCATAGTTTATCTCGGGGAGGTATACATTATTGGAAGAAAAAATGATAGCGGAAAAATTTCAACAACTAAGAGCTGAGTCTTCATGCTCTGGAGAGGTGGCCCCTCCACCCCCTCCATCTAGACGTGAAAAATGGAAGAGAGCTCGGAAGGGAAAAAAAGGGAAATATCTTTCGGAAGAAACGAGAATCGTAGCTGAGAGGATTGTAAGATATCTATTTAATTTATTTAAGTTAACTTTTTTCTTCATATAAGTTTCAATCATTACAGAAATGATCAATTAATTAATACAGGACTCTCTTGAGGAGAAAAGTTCAGAGGGGACATTTACATCTACTGGGAGGGATGATATTTTATTTGCAGAATTGGGAAGGCCAGAACATCCTGGTCGTGTAAGAGGATATCCGACAGGTGTATCGGTAAGAAAAGTGTTTCCACATTCTTCAACTTATAACATTGAGGGGGTTTATAAAAAAAATAGAATCCTTGGAGGCTAAAGTTCAAAATATTAATGCGGCAATGGAAGACAAGATTAGAGATTCGGTGCAGTCTATGTTTGCAGAAATGCAAAGACAATTTCAGACTGCAGCTCCCACTCCTCCACCTCCCCCTGCAGACCCCATTATTTATCCTCCACCTCCGCTAGTAGCTCCCACTCCCCAACCTCAGCATGCGGACCCCATTCTTTATCCTACGCCTCCGCCGCAGCTTCCTACATTTTGCGAGTTGTATGTTGATGATTCTCAACATCATATAGTAGCATACGGGTTGGTATATTGTATAGGAGATACAGTTAATCATCAATAATTAGAGGTAGATAATCAGAGGGTCACTGTACATGATATTATAGATAGATCAGCTAGGGTACGAATACCTACAGATGAGGTGGCGACAGTTGGATAGAGTATCGGCCATTTTTTAGTTTGGCCATCCAGACTTCTTCGACTCATTACCATAGAGGTATGAATCTTATATCTTTTATTTTATTTTCTTATTAAAGTTGTTTTATCATTTGAAAACTACTATAATTCTCAATTTTTTTCACAGGAATACTTCAAAGGTAAAGAAATATTGTATAGACAACAACAAAGACAACAGGCTATGACATCAGATACAGATTCCAGTGGTCCTGGTAGATTGTCAAGATATTCACATTTGTTGTTGGGTTTTTATGAGTTTCCAATGGAATCTCATGTTTGTGGATGTGAAATAAGTGTGGGGATTACAAAATCTGATATCATGGAGCTTATTACTGGAGATAAGTTGGGCATCAACGTGGTGAAAATTTTTTCCATGTATGTCTAAACACCTTTTCCATGCGTTATATTTATTAAAAATGTATACTTATATATGTTTTGTATTAAGTATCTTTATAAAATTTGTGAGAGGAATGAACTGACAGAAGTATATGGATTCATGGACCCGCAACTGATTTCCCCTGAAGCATGTGCATTGACTGAGGAACAAATAATGGTTTATATTGCTGAAATATTTGAAAAGAATATAATCCAACAATGTTGGATGTTGCCTTTTTGTGAGAGGTATGAAACACATTTCTCTCAAGGAGTTAATTATCTTTTAACATAAAAAACCACTAACATTAAATTTCCTTTTATCAGTAATCATTGGATGTTAGGGATTTTTTGCCTAAGGGAGAAAGCTCTTTATTGGATATGCTCTATTCATGGTGATGTGCGAGCAAGTTTTAAGAATATATTGGAAAAGTAAGTTTCTATTTCACAATAGTTTTATATATTATAATGAATTTTAAATTTACCTCATTCGTATTATTTTCTAACAGTGCATGGGTTTACTTTCGAAAAAACACAAAGAGAAGAAATGCAAATATAAAATATGTAAATGCAAAGGTAAATTTCCATTTATAATTTGTACTTTTTGATTTATTACATAAAAATAATATATTTAATTTACACTCATTCAAAACAGAATTGTCATGAACAACAAGGCCTCATCGAATGTGGATATTATATGTTATGATTTATGTATGAAATAATAACAACTGGGACAGTTGTGAATTTTGTTCTGGTACGATTTCCTCTTAAACTTTTCCATCATATTTCAATTTGATTTATTCATTATACATGTTAACTATCTTCTTTTTCATTTGTAGCTTTTTGATGACCCTCAACCCTATACTGCTGAAGACATCAAACACGTACAAGTGGAGTGGTCAAATTATTTTACAGGTTCGATTGAATTTTAGTTCTTTGTAATGTAAAATGTAATTTTGAATATTGTCATTTTAATTGTGTATTTGGTAGTTGTTTAGGTTTGATTTAGTTTTTTTTGAAGTTGACAGAGTAAGTTTTGAATGTTATATAAGTGAATGTTTAATTTTGCTCTACTTCTTGTTTTGGTCTACTTTTGATGGTTCTTTTGGTATGGATTTGGGTTTGTGGGGGAGGGGTTCCAAGGGTGTGGGGGTGTGTTCAGTGGGGTTGGGGGTGTCCAACGGTCTGGGAGGGCTGTCCGGTGGGGTGGGGGGACAGTCCTGGGGGGTTGCAGGGATGTCCGGGGGTGTGGGAAGCCGGTCCAGGGCTATGGGAGTGTTGTCCAGGGGTGGTGGGGTTGTCCATGGGTGTGGTGGGGGCTGTCAAGTGGGGTGAGGGGATGAGGAGGTGTTGTTCAGGCGGGTGGGGGGTTGTTGAGGGGTGTTTGGGGTGTCCGGGGGTCGGGGGTAATCCAGGAGTGTGGTGGGGGCTCCAATGGGGTGGGGGAGGGTTGTCCAAGGGGTATACATGAGGGTTGGAGCTCCAATGGGGTGGGGGAGGTCTGTCCAGGGGGTATACATGAGGGTGAGGGCTCCAACGGGGTGGGGGAGGGCTGTCCATGGGGTATAAATGAGGGTGGATGTTGTCTAGTGGGTCAGTTTTATATGTTATCTATGTACATGCTTAATTTCGATGTAGTTCTGTTTTTGTGGTATGATTTCTTGATTTGTTTTCTGGTTGATTCTGGTGGAGAGAAGATCACTGCATTCTGTTTAAAAAAAATTGGGTTTATCACGTCGGTTATTTAATAACCGACGTGATAAATATCTGCAGAATGGTTTATCACGTCGGTTATTTAATAACCGACGTGATAAAGTGCCTGGAGAATGGTTTAGCACGTCGGTTATTGAATAACCGGCGTGCTAAACGGCATGGACAATGGTTTATCACGTCGGTTATTCAATAACCGACGTGATAAACCGCCTCCCTCCGGTTTATCACGGCGGTTATACAATAACCGACGTGACAAACCCCCCTCCCCCGGTTTTTCACGTCGGTTTTATATGAACCGACGTGATAAACCACGCTCAGCCCGGTTTATCACGTCGGTTCTTATAGAACGGACGTGATAAACCACCCTCACCCCACTTTATCACGTCGGTTCTAAGTGAACCGACGTGATATACCCCCTCTCCCCTGTTTATCATGTCGGTTGTTTAAGAACGGACGTGATAAACCATTGTCCAGGCCGTTTATCACGTCGGTTCTTTAATAACCGACGTGATAAACCATTCTCCAGGCCCTTTATCATGTCGGTTCTAAAATAACCGACGTGATAAACATCACGATTTTATGTTTTTGACGTCGGTTTTTAAATAACCAACGTCAAAAACCTTATTTATAACGTCGCATGTATTAACATCGGCTAGAAACCGACGTAAAAATGAAAAATAACCGACGTAAAAAACGTTTTCTGCACTAGTGTCTATAAAAAAACTCATAAATAAAAACCAAAATTGATGATATTATTAAAATTTTTAGATAGTGATATATTATATAAACATATCTAGTCAGGTAAGAGACAATCCAACATGAGCCAATATGCTCCCTAATGGTGTCTTGGAAACACATGGAATGTGGGTCTTTAAAAACAACTATAAAAAAACACCGATAGTCCAAAATAATGACAAATTAAATTCAATATCTCCAAGTAGCATCATAAACCAATAGAGATGAGTGATCAAACTAGCATCCAAGTAGAGCACCATACAACACCTCCATAATGAACGGAAGACCCTCAAGATGTTGGTGGAACAAGGGGATGCACTCCTATGACCACATCTGAAGAAGTATGACGCATCCCCCGAGATATGTGTAGTCCCTATGGGATAGCCTTCTTTATTCTATGTATGTGTATACTATACAATCCACTCTATATATATTTTCCCAACCTGATCAAAGTCCTCTTGTAGGGGTACACACATCATTTTCACGTGCATCCCTAAGTGATGAGCACACATGGTCCATCTAGTGAGTTTTAATTAATTTGAATTGGAATAAAACATAATAATATTCTCATTAACATCATTGGGTAAATTAAGAATCTACTCCTCAAACAAAGTAATAGATATTGATGCCCCATATGTAGCCATATGGTCATAAAAAATATTGATTCCTAACAATAACATAGCAAGGTTGGGCCATGATGCATAGGTGGGTATAATAATGGCTTCCCATAGATTAGATGTCCAAGATGAACATCCACATATTAGAGGGTGATGTTCATATATCCATTAGTCCGGTGGAATTTTTGTGTCTCTATTATCCACCTTTCCACAAAGGCATCAAATAGGTGATGGTCAGAAAATGAAAAATCTGATACGACAGTTCCATAGAAGCTATCATGGTGCATGTATGGTGTTATGGTATGTGGAGGCTCCCTGTGATGAAATTGTTGCACTTGACGCTCCATGATCGATTGATCCTCACCACTATCTAACTCGACCTGAGAAATATGCCTATATTGCCGATTGAGTAGAATAGTATTATACATATATATATAAACAATCAAAACGAGTCATAAGTGTAAAATTTAAATATAACATTATGGTCAGAAGGATGTTATGAATTATAGAATGTACGATATTCAACGTTTATTAAAATTGTTTTGTTAAGTTATTTATGACAAAATAAAAGGTAATTTCTTCATGTCTTTCAAAGAATATTACCAACTTGATTTTAAGATATGATTATTCCTAGAAAAAGGTGTTTTGTAAAATATAGATTTATATATTCATATATATATATATATACATTTTGTCTTCGTTATATAAATATTTATTATCAAATGGTCTGCTTTGTAATTTATGTAATATTGTCCACATGATGGTTTGTTTGATGATTATGTTTTCACATGTACAACTAATTCTGTAACACTAAATGATCTTCAAGAATGATTCTATGGGAAATGAACCACAATATTCAGTTAGTGTTATAGAATTAGTTATACATGTGAGAAAATAAACATGAAACAACCCGTTATGTGAAAATTCATGCATAAATTACAAAGCAAGCCATTTTGTAATAAGTATTTACATAACAAAGAAAAAATGATTATATATATAAATATATAAAAAATACTTTAAATTATCTATTATTAGTATTCAAACCTCTCCGTACTAGTGCACATAGTTAAAAAAGACTCTATATGTCAAGATTGTTTTCTAATAATTATTCTTATAGTGTAACTAATATTGACAAATATGTTTGATCATATAATATTTATTGTAAATAAATTTTATAATGTATTCTCATACCGTAATATATGATACTATTAATTCGTTATATAGAAGTTTATTAGAATATCAGTCGCATGATGTTTTGAAAAAAGAGGTAAAATTAAGAGATAACATCATATAATTTACAATATGAGAATATCACAATGATGGAAGTACATCACCATGTATGAGAGTGTGAAATCGACCCAAAAAAGTTGGGACATCAATTTTTGTTATCATCTTCTTGAAGACATATGGTGCATCACATGAAATTACCTTGTTATTGAGGCCATTTCAACTCATTCTGTATCCTATTATCCTTAAATCTCCCATGGAGATACAACTGGTTGATGTCATGTATCACTATCGGTTAGCCTTCCGACATTGGGAAATAACAAAACTCCTAAATAGGCATCCATGGTGTAGCATAACAATTATGAATGGTGTCCATCCAGTACACAGAATCAATAAATGATTCCCACAATATGTTTATAGATGAACATACGATAATTGAGTGTTTTAATGGAAACCCTAAGGCTTTAATGCTTCCACATTGGCATTGTCTCGTTTCCACTAATACCACCATTTTTTCACTGATGCTATTTGTGATGGGGTCAAAATTATTTTGAACATCATGTCAAGAGTTTTGTGATCTAAAAATGATGACATGATAATCATAATATTCTTCAATGTTCTTTTTAATCTCTCATTAAAATAGTATTTTGTACCTTATCCCCTGCTGCATTCCATATGTGGCTAGTTTTAGTCAATAAACAAAGTACTTCACACAATGATATTTTTTCTTCTGAACTATGGAAGTTATATGTACCATTCAAATACCTTTAAAGACACCTTTTATTCACTCCTCAATTTTTTTGGTAATGTGTCTATACCTCTCCCCCCTGTCATGTAAGAACCCAGAGCTTCGGTTTTAGGTACAGATCACTTTTACGGGCTTTTTAAAGAAAAATGGATAATCTGGAAATTTTACGAATACATGTCTTGTACTATATGAGTACACTCTGTGTACTCCTCGGCCACTCGAAGTCGTGTGTTGGCCAAGACTGGGACACACACACGGTGTGTAGGGGTGACGTGGAGGCCGATTTTGGCAGAGTAGAGAAAAACCCACTACACGCCATGTACATTAAGTGTACACGCCATGTACTTTTTTATTTCATTAATCGACCCGGGGTCACGCCTAATGACCGTAAATGTCTTCTTCTCAGCCTAGTCCTGTCCAGAACATCCAAGAAGGATGATTCATCTCTGAGACACCGATCTGTCACCAGTTGTCTGAATCAAACTCTGTCAGTTGAAGTATAATCACAGCGGTGAGTTATTGGTTCTTCTTTATCATCTTTTCCTAATTATTCCTCTCCTGTATGTTATCTGAGGTTGAACGTTTTAGATGTTTTTGAAGATCTACTCTGTTCTATGCCAATTCACGGGCTGAGGTTCATGTATATTGATCTCCTAGAATCGAGGTAGGTGGTTTGTTGCCCTACATTGAAGTTCTTTGAGTTGTGGTTGCAAAAGTGTCGGATACCCATGTGTCGGGTATTCCGGGTTTAGGATTTTGATCCTATTGTTTATCTGCCTAAGATTTCTTGTTATCTTATGATGAATTGCTACTAATTTATTCTCGGTTTCATATTTGAGGATCACCCCATGGGTGTTTACCTCTCTCGTTCGGTTGTTTATCGCCGTTTGGAACCATTGCCATGAGGCAACCCTATTGCAATTGTTAGTTTCTTGTTATGACTGATTTCATGTGTTTCCTGCTGTTGGAATGCTTTTGAAGTATGGATTCTATTAGCCAAGTAGTTGTTTAACTTCCATAGGGCTGCTAATAGTCGATTACGCATGACTAGACTACTCAGGGCTGTGAGAACCTGTTGCGAGAGACCAAAGAGGGAATAGACGATTATGTGCTTCCCTAGAGGGTCTGTTGGTTTTAGTTTCGTATGAAAAACCTACGGGGAATAAGACTTTGTGCTTCCCAAGAGTGTTCTTAGTTACCCACACATCGATACCATAGGAGGAATTAGACGTAAGTGCTTCCTCAAAGAGTATGTAGCTATCATTGCAAGACCATAATGGAATTGATGTGGGAGATTCCTAGAGTGTTGGTGCCTTGTTGATTACTGGACTATAAGGTTATGCTTGTTTAAGCCACCAAGAGATTCAGTGTGAATGTTGATGGTTGGTTGTGATGAGTCCACCAAGCGAAAGAACAAGCTTCGGTTTTGTACGGCTTCTGTTTAGGTAGTCTTTTTAGATACCTGCTGTGTTACTTGATTATCATGGAATAGAAAACATTGCCGGTTTTCCCTGGTTGTGTAATTAAATGAAGGTGAATGGTAATTGGTTGATTTTTTTACTGCATATATTTAAATTTACTTTTTTTATCACTCAATGACAGTAGGGCACAAATCATGTGGTGGTTTCCTACTGGAATTAGTCTCACACGTTGTTTGGGTCCTACTTTCGGCGCAAACATATTATATGGTTGCAGGTATAAGTAGGGATTGTGGCCCTTCTACATCAGTTACATGATTGCTGGTCGGTGTTGGAGAGCATGGGACTGGGCCTTGGCCGGCGATGCTTCTGGATTTGCTATTTACATTTAGTACTTTGGTTTCAATTGTATTTCATCAATTTGTTTTGCTTACTACTTTCCATAGATACATGTACCATTCTGCACTGTTATTATATCAGACATTGCTTTTACTTTCAGTTCATTTGTTGCATGCTATTTACTGCTTCTGCTATTGTTTATGCTTATTCTTCCGATGCATACATAACAAAATGAGGTCATAGTTTATCCACTAACTCACCAAGGCCCTCGCTGCTAGTCGGCAGCCCCTGGCGTTTGGGAAAACGCTATTTAGGTCATGTGCCAAACCGGGTACGATGCACCAGTTATGCAAATCTGGACTCTGGTCATTACAAAGTTGTATCAGAGGAGTTTTCTTTATTTACTATTGCTTGCTGTTTTGCAACAATAGCCAGGGATAGGAAGAAATGGGTAGTTAGTACTTAACTTTTCCCGAGAGTAATTAAATCGTGTACATGGAAAATCTATTTTACCTCATAATTGAAATTTTTAGTTTTTGCAAGTGTTACAGTTTATTATATTTCACCATTGGGTGATGCACATGTTTTGTGTTGTTACAGTTTATATGATTATGGTTCTATTTGGTTGCAACCCGATGAGATGAGGGTGTTCCATCCCATGCATCATATATGCACTAGGTAGGGAATCACTTGTCATGCATTTTACCATGCCATCTAGGGTCCATTAGAATTGCATGCTGTTGTGATAGATGCCATGACAGATTATGCATGAAGTTTGGGTAGTTTTTTTGATAGAAATACTTGTTGCGCTGATATAGTATTACTTCTTTTACACCCTATTTAGCATGTGCACCAAGCTCTGGTCTTGGAGGTGTTATGGGACCTTGAGGATCATAATTTGGCGGATCATTGTTTTTTATGATGTTTACATTCTGTATGAATGGTTATGATGCCATGCATGGATTCACGGGGAGTATGGGCCCCCATGGATCGTAATTTGGCACATAGCAGGTTGTTCTTCACCGTTTCTGGCATTCGGAGTAGTTTCAGAGATACTGCCTGGAAAAACCTAGAATACATGTTGTGTACTTTATTCATATAGGCCATGTAGTTTTTAAACCATGTTGTTATCTTTGTGAACAAAAACACGGGGTGGTGGAAAATATTTAGGGGCACCCCGTGTACCATATGTACACGCCGTGTAGTAGTCAATTGTGTACACGACCATCTCACTAACAATACAGGTTGGAGAAACTCATGTAGTACACACTGTGTGTTATAATAACACGCCGGGTAGTTTCTTCTAGGTACCCGAACATGTCATGAACAACACATGTCAATGTTATCTTCTATGATACACGTCGTGTTTGTTCAGAACACGCTGTGTAAGGGGTTAGCCGTGTGGCCGACCGTGTAACCTGCTACACGGGCCACCGAAGCCTGGCTTGTACATGTCATGTCCTTAGTGCACATGCCGTGTAGTTTAGAATTAGGAGGACCGTGTAGGTTAGTCGTGCAAAGAGACTCATGCAGGGGAGTGGGGTTCAAGTACACACCGTGTTTTGGTACCACACGTCGTTGAGTCTGGAACATTACATGACCAGTGGTGGAAGAATTAAACGCCCATGTAAATGGATTTAACAAACATTCCATGTTGTTTAAATACACACCATGTAGTTTATTTTTTCAAATTTAAGTATTTCTCTCTACTGTTCCTGTTTTGTACTATTGTGTTTCTATCCTTGTTGATCCTAAATCAGAAGAGTGATTTTGATCTTTCAGGGCTATGGCACCAAGATGTCCTCCTATTTCACGTCAGGAACCATGCGGTGACCGTACGCCTGATACGGCAGACAAGGGACTACCAGTAGTTCCGACGATTGTTCCGGATATGGCACCTACAGTGATTCTGGACACTGATGCAGATGCTAAGTTCAGAGAGGGTTTCATGAGGTTCATGCAGACCTTCTAGGGAGCTCAACATCCTGCACCGTCTATGACAGAGCTAACGCGAGTCTTCCAGCAACAACATCCTCCCACTTTTACAGGGGATAGAGGACCTCAGGTTGCAGAGTCAGGGCTAGAAACAATTCTTTCCATCTTCGAGCATCTGGAGACACCCCCATATAGAAGGGTGAAGCTCACGACTTACATTCTTCGAGATTCTTCCAAAATATGGTGTGATGTTGTCTCACAGGGAGTGCGCCATCAGACTATGGCTTGGGACGAATTCCATCATATGTTCTACGACAACGTTTATCTAGTGACGCTGAGGGCCGACAGGGCCATGGAGTTCATGAACCTACAACAAGGTACTCTTTCGGTTATGGATTATTCTTCCTGCATCACTGAGTTACATCGTTTCTCTCCCGTTCTGGGAAATGATGAGCTGTTTTTGGCAAGGAAATTTGAGGAAGGCCTCAAACCAGATATCAGATCACAGGTGAATGGTTTCCAGCTGACTTCTATTTCTCTAATAGTCAACCATGTGTTGATCACTGAAAGAAATCTGAGGGATACTGGAGTAGTTGACCGGGGTGCTTCAGCATCCAGGGCTGATTCATTTCATACTAATAGTATGAAGAGCCACCGAGAGTCTACTCGAGGTGACTCGAGGAAGTGAGGTATATCTTCTAGTAGAAGAGATCTTCCTTATTGCAACCCGGTGGTGTGATATCCGTGCATAAAGAGTGGGAATAAGAATCCTCAGTGCCCGAGAGATCCAGTGGAGTGCCGAGTTTGCGGCAAGATGGGTCATCTGCAGCATTTTTGCAGGGTTCTTCTTCCAGCTGCTACTGAAGGACGATCTGTTTCTACCCCTCGTTCAGGAGTAGGATTACCAGTCCAGCAGCAGACTGGGGGCTAGAGTTTTTTGGGTATTTCATGCCAAGGTAGAGGTCGTGGACATGGTAGTCATGCACAAGGGGGGTCAGCTCAGGGATATCAGGCTGCTACATAGGGTCGCGGTACTTTCCAGATGTTTGTAGTAGACCAGATCCATTGGGAGCAGGATCCTGGACCATCCACAGTTCGAGGAATGATATTAATAGCCTCAGTTTTATCTTCATCCCTTTTTGATACTGGTGTTTCACATAGCTTTATCGCTATTGCTGTCGTTGAATTTCTGGAGCTCTGTGACTTTTCATCTGCTAACATGTTGACTCTTGACACGCCCTTGGGAACGAGGAAATATAGCTTACATCAGTGCAAGGAGTCCCCTCTTGAGGTTATAGGGAATCATTCCCTATGGGACCTCTATGTCCTGGAGATAACGAGCTATGACGTCAATCTCGGTATGGACTTGTTGGTTCCCTTCCAGGCAGTCATCGATTGCTATCGCCACAGGGTGAGTTTTGTATCACCAGAGGGTGAATCATTCTTCATAAGGGCGAGTGGGATGTTCAGCCGAGTCAAGCCAGACTCGAGAATCATGTTCTACGAGGAGTTACAGCCCAGGTTGCTAGTCTTTATCTAGATGACAAGGGGAATTCACAGTTAGATTTTTCTCTAGTGGTTGATCTCTTTCTAGATGTTTTTCTAGAATATTTTTCAGGTTTTCCTCCATAGTATGAGGTAGACTTCTCGATTGGGATCATTCCATTAGGAGCACCAGTGTCCATTCCTCCTTATAGGATGGCTACACTTGAGTTGCAGGAGCTCATGAAGCAGTTGGAGGAGTTACAGACAAAGGGTTTCATCCGACTCAGTACTTCTCCTTGGGGTTCGCTAGTCCTATTCGCGAATAAGGAAGATGATACCCTTAGACTTTGCATGGATTATCGAAAGTTGAACTAGTTGACAGTCAGGAAACAATATCCCTTGTTGGGGATTGATGATATCTTCGATCAGCTTCGAGGATCTTAGCTGTTCTCGAAGATCGATTTGAGGTCCGGTTAATACCAACTGTAAGTTAGGCCTTCAGTTATACCTCTGACAACCTTCAAGAGTAGGTATGGCCTCTACGAGTATACAGTTATGCCATTTGGATTTACGAACGCACAAACAGTTTTCATGGAACTGATGAACCGAGTGTTCCATCCTTACTTGGATTCCTTTGTCGTGACTTCGTGGACGATATCTTGGTGTACTCTCACACTCAACAAGACCATGAAACCCATATTGAGATCGTTTTGAGTACACTAAGAGAGCATCAGTTATATGCTAAGCTCTTAAAGTGCAAATTTTGGATGGACAAGATTCACTACCTTGGTCATGTCATCTCAAAGATAGGAATATCAGTAGACCCAGAGATGGTTAGAGCAGTAGTTACCTGGGAGCATCCAAAGAACATCTTCGAGGTACGGAGGTTCTTGGGGCTGGCTAGTTACTAGAAGAGGTTTATACAGGGCTTCTCACTCATAGAATCACCGTTTATGGGCGTGACTAAGATGGGGGTGACGATTGTTTGGTTAGAAGCCTATGACTCAGCCTTCCAGAAGCTGAAGGGGATATTGACTTCATCACCGATTCTAGTTCTTCCAGAGCCAGGAATGATTTATACAGTTTTCTGTGATGCATCTGACATCGGGCTTGGAGCAGTGCTTATGCAGGAATATCGTGTTGTTACGTACGGATCTCAGAAGTTGAGGACACATGAGAAGAACTATCCTATGCACGGCCTGGAGTCGGCTGCTGTTGTTCTTGCTTTGCGTTGTTGGAGGAACTATCTCATGGGAGAGAATTTCGTGGTATATACTGACCCCAAGAGACTCATGTACATCTTTACGCAGTGTAATTTGAATCTGAGATAGGGGAGGTGGGTCGAGTACCTAAAATATTTCGACTTCGAGCTTGCTTATACGCCTGGGAAAGGCAATACGGTGGTAGATGCACTAAGCAGGAGGACTCAGTTACATGCAGTTCAAGAGGCCAGTAGTGAGTGGTATCTCATGGCTCTCTTCTCTGAGATGCATCTGGAGGTTCACGACAGACAGGGTCAGACGGTTCATTCTTTTGTAGTTGTTACCTCTTCCCTTTTCGATCGAGTTTGAATGAGGAAGCTATCAAACCCTAAAGGCCTAGTCCTACCATAGGGTGTGTCATATGGAGACCCTACTCTGGGGTGGACAGTGGGCGATGAAGAGGTTCTACATTTTCATGGCCGCATATGGGTTTCCGCGGACATACGAGAGGAGCTGATGCGGAAGTTCCACACTTCAGCTTGGGCAGTTGATCCTGGTTTCACCAAAATGTACCGAAACATGCACCGTCAGTATTGGTGTCCCGGTATGAAGAAGGATGTGGTTGGTTTTGTTATGCGGTGTTCCACCTGTTAGTAGCTGAAGGCATAGAATTAGCGACCATCATGGATTTTTAAGAAATTACCCATTATGGAGTGGAAATGGAATGATGTCGCGATTGACTTCGTGACAATTTTACCGAGATCACCTCGAGGAAATGATGTAGTTTGTGTTGTATTGTACATGCTCATGAAGGTTGCACACTTCTTGCCGATAACGGATACCTTCAGTGTTGATGTGCTGGGACGGTTGTACATCCGAGGGATTGTACATCTGCATGGAGTTCCACACTCCACTGTTAGACAGGGATGCACGTTTTACATCGTACATCTGGTAGGGGCTACAGAGGGCATTGGGTACACATGTACTATTGAGTATAACATACCATCCCCAGAATAATGTCTAGTCTGAGCATACAATCCAGGTGCATGAGGATATGATCTGAGATTTCATTCTAGAAATTGGTGGTTCTTGAGAAAAGCATATTCCTCTGGTGGAGTTCTACTACAACAACAGTTTTCAGGAGACTATTTAGATTTCACCTTATGAGGCATTGTATGGTAGGCCATTCCGATCACCTTTATGCTGGCTATTGGCAGGGGAGGCAACATTGCTGGGACCTCTTCTTCTTCAGGAGACCTCAGAACAGATAGAGTTGATTCAGAAGAGGATAGCGATAGCACAGTCTCGACAGAAGACTTATGATGATCAGAGGAGACGACATATGGAGTTCGTGGTTGGGGATCAGGTTTTCCTACATGTCGCACCGATGTTGGGACACTAGAGGATTCAGAGATACGATATGCTTTCACCGAGATACTTCGGGACGTTTTAGGTTCTGGAGAGAGTCGTCCGGCTTTCTTACAGGTTGCAGTTACCTCAGAGGTATCAGGCTATGCACGACGTCATTCATATTTCTCATCTTTGACGGTATTTCTCATACCCGTCTCATGTTTTCATCCTGAGGAGGTTGAGTTGGATCAGGATGCATCATTCGAGGGGCATACTATCAGGATCCTTGATTGTAGTGAAAAGTACTATGTGGCCGGTCTGTTCCTCTGGTACGAGTGCTATGGTAGCCCGACCGTATACAGGATGAGAATTGGGAGAGGGAGGATGATATGTAATCACATTGGCCAGAGTTGTTCGAGTTTTCTTCTTCTACACCTTGCTAGTGAAATTCGAGGATGAGTTTCATTAAGGGGGGAAGTTTGTAAGAACCCAGAGCTTCGGTTTCAGGTACGGATCTTTTTTACGGGCTTTTTAATGAACCATGGAGAATATGGAAATTTTTAGAGTACACACCGTGTACATTATGAGTACAATCCGTGTACTCCTCGGCCACTCGACGTCGTGTGTTGGCCGAGACCGGGCATCACACACAGTGTGTATGTGTGACGTAGAGGCCGATTTTGGTTGAGTACGGAAAAACCCACTACACGTCATGTACTTTTTTTTATTTCATTAATCGACCTGGGGTCATTCCTAATGACTGTAATCATCATCTCCTCCACCTAATCCCATCCAAAATGACCAAGAAGGCCGATTCTTCTCCGAGCCACCGATCCGTCACCGATTTTCCAAATCAAACTCCGTCAGTTGCAGAAGAATCATAACGATGAGTTCTTGGTTCTTCTTTATCCTCTTTTCCTAATTCTTCCTCTCGTGTAAGTTATATGAGGTTGAATGTTTTAGACTTTTTTGCAGATATAATCTGTTCAAGGCTGATTCACATGTCAAGGTTCATGTATATCGATCTCTGAGGATCGAGGTAGGTGGTTTGTTTCCCTATGTTGATGTTCTTTTAGTTTTGGTTGCAAAACTGTCGGATACCCATGTGTCGGGTATTCCGGGGTTAGGATTTTCATCCTATTATTTTTCTGCCCTAGAATTCTTTTTAGATTATGATGAATCTCTACTAATATATGCTTGGTTTAATGTTTGAGGATCACCCCATGGGTGTTTACCTATCTCGTTCGGCTGTTTATCACCATTTGGCACCGTTGCCATGAGGCAACCCTATTGTAATTGTTAGCTGCTTGTTATCACTGACTGCATGTGTTGCCTGCTGTTAGAATGATTCAGATGTACGGTATCTATTAGCCAAGTAGTTGATTAACTTACTAAGGGCTGACAACATTCGATTACACACGACTGGACTGCTCAACGCTATGAGAAACTGGTGCGGGAGATCAAAGAGGGAATAGACAATTATGTCCTTCCCTAGAGGGTCTGTTGGTTTTAGTTTCGCACACTGGACCTACAGGAATTGTACTTTGTGCTTCCCAAGAGTGTTATTAGTTACCCATGCATCGAGACCACATGAGGAATTAGACGTAAGTGCTTCCTTAGTGAGTCGGTAGCTATTGTTTCCCGACCATATGGGAATTGACGTGAGAGCTTCCAAGAGTGTATGTGCCTTGTTGATTACTAGATTATAGGGGTCTACTAGTTTAATCCACCCAATGAGTCAGTGTGAATTTTGATGGTTGGTTGTGACGTGTCCACCAAGCCAAAGAACAAGCTTGGTTTTTGTACTACTTGGGTTTAGGTAGTCTTTTTAGATACCTGGTGTGTTACTTGCTTATCATGGAATAGAAAACTTTGCTGGTTTTCCCAGGTTGTGTAATTAAATGAATGTGAATGGTATTTGGTAGAATTTTTTACTATATTTATTTACCTTTACTTTTTCTATATCACTCACTCACAGTAGGGCACAAATCTTTTGGTGGTTGCCTACTGAGATTAGTGTCACACTATGTTTGGGTCCTACTTTTGGCCCAATCTGATTATATGGTTGCATGAATAAGTAGGGATTGTGGCCCTTCTACCTCAGGTATTTGATTGTTGGTTGGATCTAGAGATAATGGGATGGGGACTTATCCCGCGATGCTACTGGAGTTGCTGTTTACATTTAGTACTTTGGTTTTAGTTGTATTTCAGCACGTTGTTTTGCGTACTGCATTCCATAGATACATGTACCATTCTGCATCATTATTATATCAGACATTGATTTTGATTTTGGTTCAGTTATTTCATGATATTTACTTCTTCCGATATTGTTTATTCTTATTCTTCCGCTGCATTCTTTACCAAATGAGGGCATAGTTTCCCTGCTGACAGACCGAGGCCCTCTATGCAAGTCGACAGCCACTGGTGTTTGAGGAAATGCGCATGAGGTCATGTGGTGAACCGAGTACGAGGCACCATTTATGCGGCTCTGGACTCGGGTCATTACATGTCATATGCCAATGTCCATTTTTCTTTTGGAATCCATATAATATAGTCACAAACTTCTCCATTATCCTTGAGGATTTGTTGGAAATGTTCTTCAAACCTCCATTGATCCAGCTCAAATTCTATAGAGAAGAGATGATATTTCAAATAAATTGATTTTATCATTATTCTTAAATAGTAAAGAACAACAAATACAATGTGTACTAAGCCTCGTGATTCACTTCTTCATCGGTTTGTTATGGAATGTTTTCCGCACATTGCAAGAAATGTGTCTAATATAGAATTGTTGATGTGAATTTTTTTAGCTCTATGTATGAGGGTCAACATTAATTTCTTCACTATTTTCATGTTATCGATAAGATATCAAACAAAAAACCTAACGTTTTTTTCAATGGTTGTTGATAAATTCCAAAAACCAACTCCATGATTCATAGTTTTCTTTCTCTACAATGGAAAAGGAAAGTTTAAGAGGTGAATTTTTGTTTATCTCAGGTTTCCATAATCAACAATGCTCCCTTGTATTTTCTATATGGAAATGTTCCATCAATCTAAAAGAAATTTTTACAGAAATGAATTGTGGAGATACATGAGGGGAATACCTAGAACAACCCATGTAATTGAACATGAGATGGATCTAGTTGGTAATCTATAAAAAATTTTCATTTGAATCAATATGCAAGATATCCTGGTTTTGGTAGCTCAATGTTCATAGAAATTGTGGAATAACCTGATACGAGTCATCCCAATCACCATAGACCATCACAATTTCCATATATTTTCCATCAATCCCTTATTATAGGAAATATTATAACTGAATTTCTATTATATCCTCTATTTCACAAGGGCTATCAAGACATCTTGTAATGTCCTAATAATCTCAACGATAATGGATGACACAAATTATGCATCCAATGATATATGATCTTGTGCCAGGCTTGGCTGAACGCAAGTATGAGCTTCCTCAATCATTGAAATTATCCAGCCTCCAAATGAAATGTATAGAACCTCCCTCATGTACAATCTCTAATAGTCCCCATAATTCATACCCCATATGATATATTTATTATGACTTGATTGTAGAACAATATATTTTTAGTTCTTCTCAATGAGAAATCTCTTTAGCGTGCTTTTTAATGAATCGTTACATGGAAAATTCCCTCCAACATATATTGTTTTTTCAAGATCAAAAAAAATTTATGGTATAACTCCAGGACACATAGTTTCATGTGTGAGAACATTGTCATTGAATTCAGGCACATGAGTCATTGATTCTAACCAGGATGAAAAGAGTGGTAGATGATTTTTTGTGGATCGAGGCTCCTTTAAAACTAATGAATTTCTTGAAACTTCCTCCCTAACATTCAATGGTCCCTCTAAATCAGTACTATTTTCACCATCATTTCCATCATTATGAAAATCCTCATCAGAAGTCTAATTGACAAATATATTCGGGAGGTCATATAGGTTTTCATCTTCTGTATCATTTGTAATGGGCTCAATTTCATGGGGAAGACTATCTTTAAACACTCTTGTAAGTCTATGTCTTCATACAATTGGAAATTTTTGTTGTAAAACAGAAACATAAACATATATCTTCATCGTGGTACCATCTGACCTGTAATAAAATAAATTTATTTCTTGGACCACTGTGCATGAGAACCCAATTGAAATGCTAGATGACATAGTGTTGTTGGGAATTGAAATTTTTTATAGGTCATATACATGATCTATTGATTGGGATCCCATATTTAATGAACCACACATTATCTCTTGAATGTCACTTAGGGTTACACAATGTGATGTATTAACCACTATTATTGGTTGTGTACTATAAGAAGATCCATGCACATTTTGAATAACCTCCCCATAGTAGTGCACCCATGAGAAAATGACTCTCTATGTCAAAAATGTTTTTGAGATCAAAAAATATGAGGGCGAAAATAATGGTTGACTATATAATATTTTTTACATCAATTCTGGAACATATTTTTATACCCTTTAATATGATACTGATATTTATTTGAAACCAAGTCACAAAATACTTTGGAAACCGAGGTCAAAAAGAAAAGAAAAAATAAAATTAGTTTACTTCTCATTGATAAAATAAAAATTATGTTTATATAATGTAAAACATGGAAGAAAAAACACATAAAATAACACATTAATGTTTTAAAACATACAATAAATACGAGAAAAATTCCAAAAAACAGGATTTGGATACTTTGATCCTAACTTCGAAAGTGAGGAAACCCCTTACTGATTTTTATTTGATAGATCAATACCAAATTTTACATTTATGTACATAAATTATTATGAAAATATCATTATATGGTGTTATTAAGCTACCAAATTAAATTAAATTAAATTTTACATCACTTCTGAAGTCATGCTCATCTCATCCAAACCATGTTTAATTGAAAAATTTCAAGGTATTTCTTGCATGTGTTAATAAATTCCTGTGTAATTTAATGTGTTTGTTATTAACTATTTAATTTTATATAATCATAATTTTAATTTTATCAATGATAAGTATTATTATTTAATCATTACATGTATTCATCTTTTGATCATAATTTATTCATTAATTAATATATAAGTATTCGTTACTAATGAAAACTATTCTACATAAACTATATAATCATTATGATACTAATTTTTTTAACATAATGTTATATCCAAAACAATGATATTAATGATTCATTTTATATTTTTTAACTAAAAAATAAATATTTAATAACAAGTTAATAATAATTATGTAATTCTTTAAATAATAATTTTTAATCGTTAGTCATATGATATTTATTAGTTAATTATAATTAACCAAACACATGTAATCATTTTTAATCCGAAGTTATTCATTAATTAATCTCTAATTAATTATTAATATTAATATGTAATATTTATAAAATATATATAACTAAATTAACTACTTAATATATAACATATTTAAAACTAACAAAAAATAATTCATTTACTCATAATAACTATTATCCTTTAGTTCCTTCTTTCCTTGTCCATTTCATTCTATGTCATCATTATTATTGTTTTATCATTGATAAGTATAATAATTTTATTTTTCTTTTCATATGTATTTTAGTAGTTTATAAGGAAAATAAGTATCAACTGAAGAATATCCCCGAGGAGTGTCACACTAGCTCTGTAGCAAGGCCCATTTTTATGCACCGGTTCTCATTCGAGTCAAGATTAATGTAGTGTTTTCGGGTTTTACCCTTAGGTAAATCTGTACCAAAGCCACATCAATTTATTTGTATCCAAAAAGTTATTACATTTATTAGATAACCACATAATATTAATTCTATTAAAATTTCTCAATAATTATTCTTACGTTATTCTATACGTAATATATACTAAATCCATACTAATAATTATTATTATTACAAGATATATATAACTAATTAAAAAACGTAGTAAAGTTTTTTATACAAATAACTAAACTACTTAAAAATATAAAATTTAGAACTAAAAATAATTCAATTAAATCTATAAAAAAGATAAAAATAAAATAAAAAATACATCAAAATGATGTTGCACAAAAAATAGGTCCTTCTTTTGGACCACTGAATCCATCACACATGAAAAAGTGTTTATTTAGGAAGATAAGTAGTTGAATGAAGAGGGATTGGGGAAAATGGAAGTGGTGAGAAGGGGGTTCCCTTTTATAGGTCATTAAGGGAAATGAATCACCCCTATCACCTTTTCCATGTCATCAATCTAGTGAAAACACATGGGGGTGAGGACGGAAGGAGGCAGTTCCGCTACCTCCTTTGGGGATAATCCCCAAGGCAGCATCAATGATGCTACCTTTAATGCACATTTTTTTAAAATTAACTTATGAATTTTTAATTTTTTTTCATAAAACACATTTTAAAAGATCATCATGTACGACATCATGAAATTATCATATAGGATAATATTTTATGCATATAAAATCTAATGTCATGAAGAAGTCATTATAGAATACATTGCATGCACTTATGTGAAGAAGAAAAGATAAACATGGTTTTTCATATAATATAATAAGTTAAGTACATATGTCTATTTGATAGGATTAATAGATTTTTGAAGAAAATATTTCATATAAAAAAATTTAACATATGAAAAGAGAAATAGTGTTAGATATTCTATTTTGTGAATGAATTCACTATGGGGTTATTTTATACGACATTACATGTACTATTAAGTTAAATAACATGATGTTCATGGAGATAGTGTGTTCAAATATATTTTATTATGACTGTGATTATTTTAAAAGTATGAGATAAATCCATACAAGTAATGAAATGAATGAATCAAACAAATTGAGCTGCACAAAATTGTGTTGTTCTATGAAGAATGTGTGTTTCAAGAACATCAAAAATAAAATGTTGTTTTCATGAAATTAATATTCATTTTTTACTGTATGAATAACATTAAAATATATTTATCACTATTTTATTGAGATGAAGTGATATATTTTTGTAATGAGAGGAAGGAGACAACATGCAGTGTACTGATGACATCTCAGTTGATCATTCTCCTAATTTTTGATTTTTAATCAAAGTAACATCTTTTACATTTTTATAATCCTACTATTATGATATTCATATAGTTTTATTGATTATATTTAGTGGTATTTGAAAAAATTTAATGAGGCTAAGTATTTAGTGTATTGTAAATACTAGTGAGATATCAGAAGATAAAATGTTCTAATAACAGAAGGTGGGTAAAGAAGGTAGTGATTCAAAAGAATATTTTAATTCATGGACATGAAATAAAATAAGGAAAATAGGAACTACATCCGTAGGAGTAAGACGTTGACGATGTTTTTACATGAGGTTGTTGAAGGCCTGCTGAAGAACATATGGTGTTAGTATAAATAAAACCATTAATCGTTTAGATGACATGGATATTACCTGTCTAGCATTGTGTGAAAATTTATTAGCACTTGTGATCACAATAATTAATAGTTATAATTAAATACATTAAAACACCTTCCGTTGATCACAATGTGTAGTATATTCTCATATCAAGAAAAAAACATTAATAAATACATTTTTGATTTTACGGGGTTTTTTTTTCATTTGAAAGATGAGGGACTTCAATGAATGATATGTCGAGGCTTCATTTATCCACAGAGGATAAATTAATAAGTGAGTTAATAAAAGGTAACCATTTATTATCCAAACTCTTAGTGGACTCGGCCTATAGATCTGTTGAAATGAACATCTTAAATGAATTTATAGGGAATGAGTAAAAAACCCATATAGGGTGGGATTATAGTGATCTATTTAATATCATAAATGAAAAAAAATTGTTTTCAATCAAAAATTATTATTTTTATAGATCTTGGATATAAATTTTCTTTAATAGTGTGACACGGGGAAATGAATGATGAATTTATAGGTTCTTTTAATTTTTTTCTTTAATGTAATGATTGAGAACAGTACATGAATTACTTGTATATCTGTGAAATGTAAAGAGGTGTTAATATAATAATATAGTAATGGAAGATGTATATATATATAGTTGTTATAAACATGGGGCCAAAGACTCAGTTTTTTTTGGGGATGGGGCTATAGTACAAATAATGCTTCGCAACATGATGTACAGGGATGAACTCAACAAGACTCAAATTGGAGACCTCACCAAGAACTACAAGGGAAGCTACCGACTGATATGCACCTTGGGGAGAACATATATATATATATATATTGAATATAAAATATGTATATTTATATAATAGAGTTATAAACAAAGGGAGTGAGAGGGATATTATAACCCAACAGATTAGATGGTAGTTCCGGTGTTCCCATTACGTGGCTCCCGATTCACATAGTATGCATATCGATCCTCCTAAATAATAAAGAAAAATTTATTAAATAATTTCATTACAACCATTTTAAAATATATTTAATTCATTATTATTCTTTTATATCCATTTATAATCATGTTATTAATACATTATCTTCTTTCTCACAACCAATGTCTTGATAATGTTCACCTTGAAAGGAATGTAACACATAGTATTTAAAATAGAATTTAACATAATTATTTTATATATTGTATGTTCATGATTTATACAATATTATAATTAATTTATTTAGAATATTTCTCCTTCAACAAAATCAATATTTTCAAACCATAAGTTTGTGTTACTCATTACACAACTTAGGGATATGCCAGATTTAAGGTATAAGAAAACTAAATCCGTTCTCATACATAGCATGTGACTCCTTATATTAGAGTATAATAATTTATTGAGGTAGTTTATCATATTTAACTAATGAATACAACCATCCATAATATAAAAAATAAATTCATGAATAATTAAAAACCTATTAATTAAATGAATGAGAAATCTATATATTCAAAAAAGAAAAATCCTTTCTATGAAAAATTCATGATTTATAATAACATTATCATTTATTCTAACCTTAATGATATTCAATTACAAAAAATAAATATAAAATTATTAAAATTATTCTAATACTATTTATTTAATATTACACTTCATTATATTATGTTTACATTAAAAATATGATATTATATTTAATATAAAAATTTTATATTTCAGTTCTCTTATGAATTATTTTACATAATATCAATACCAAATATTTAAAAAAATTAATATTATACCAAAAAAATAATTAAAAATATTTTCTATGTGGTATAAAAAAATTTCAAAATAAGGCCTTAGAATTTAACATTAAAAATTAAATATTATGAACCATTCATAATTAAATATAAAATAATGTAAATATATGAATATTATTTTTTAAAACCATTTATAAGTTACCATTTTAACTTCATCAGAATCATTTCATATTTACAGTATATTTCGTGCCACACAATCTTCAAAAAAATTATTTAATACCCAAAATTTATATTTTAGATATTTATTTGTTAAATATTTTATAATTATTCAATAAATTTATTAATAACTCATTATTATAAATTAGTTTATTTGAACCATTAAAAATTTAATAATATTTTAAAATACATTTTATTACGTATTATAACCATTTTATAAACTATTTATATGAATTACTAATAAAAATTCATAAAAACAAAAAACATTAGGTATATCATATTTGAGGATACATTGAAAACAAAATTTGTGACTTTCTAAGAACCTCATCACCAGAAATCAGGTAATAAAATGATAATATAGATATGTAATATTAAACTATGTTGGGATACATTTACTAATAGTAATTTTGCTTAGGTTGGTCTTTTGTGACACCAACTTAGAAAAAAATGAGACTGTAGATGATAATATAGATTTAAGTGATCTGGATCATATAACAGAACAGATCACAAAATATTAAACATGCAATATGGGAACCTATACTAGATTAATATTCACATCCCTTATAGTCATATCATATAGTCAATAGTTGTTTGATATTAAATCCATTGTGTGGGATTTGATTGAAATTTAAGAAATATTACTCTGACATGTGCTATGATATTAACCTATAGTAACCCATTGCGTGAGACCATATAATGTTTGATTATAGAATTTTTTATGATTCACATTAGAATATGACCACGTAACAATAACAAATTGGCGCCTTGGAGGGGGATCTTAAAATATAAACTATATCATAATAATGATAAGATTATTTGATCTCATATCAAATATAGTCTCATTCTATGCAATAATACCAGATGACTCCCTATGTCTAATGTTACTCCATATATAAAAAAATTGGTTTCAGTTGTTTTATAATCTATGGTATGTAATATAATATTCATATGATTTTTATAATTTTACATTTTTAATTGTATTTCATGAGACTAAAGTTATTATAAGGATTTGATTCCAATATTGGGTTCATAAGAATAGAGTAAAACATAGTCAAGAAAATATGAATTTGAAAGCATAAATCCCAAAAAATAACATATCAGTAAAAATAATCGCATGTATAAAAAAATTAAATCATTAAACTACGATTCAACTTATACAAAAATATATTTCTACCACTATCATCAATATCAATGTTTGATAAAGGTCATATTAAATTCAATCTATTTGATACCTACTCTATAGTTCATTGATGGGTTGATGTTAATCACCAATCATATGGGTTGGGTTCTTCTAAAAATGCAAGGCATAAGAGTGCCACTCATAGAAAAGGGTAATGAATAGAGCGACACAGGTAGGGATTATCAATATTCAATTAGGTATGTAATATCACATCATTCTCTTCGTATAACCTCTTTTTATAATCCCTTGGAATACTTATTCTGTGATCAAGAATTAATGTGTAAGTTAAAGAATGCATGAGTTAATGAATGAGGCTAAAAAAATTTATAACCCATGACCAAACATGAATTCATCATATAAATAAATTAACATTAACTATATGTTATATATAAATTAATGAGAAACTATGTGGGGGAAAATAAAATATACTACCTTTGATAATTGAATCTTATTAATGTATTAAGATATCAACATACCATAAAGAATAATCTAATAAAGGATGTAGTGTTATCATATCATATATTATAAATATGGTTACACCTATATCGAACCATGTGATATATCCAAAACATAGTATTTGAATATAAGGATTTATACAATCATTCGTCCAATATATTGACTGGAATAATCCATTATTTTTTAACATTTAGATTTTTTAAGTCTAAAAAATCTCCCACTAGAATCTTTTGGAGTCTATTATTTTCAAAATAACATGATAAGGTACATAAAATTCTTTTCTTAAGGAAATAACACTTATTTCTTAGGTGGAAATTTTTTACAAATAAAATATGTTTCAAAATAAAATATGGTGTTCTATGTGTTTAGATATTTTTATTTAATTGAAAATTATTCATTATAATATACCACTAAAAGGCTTCACGGTCATATCCATTATATTTTAACAATCATATCATATATAATATTTCATAATGAATAAAATATTTTTACAATTTTATTATCCTCATAACATGTTACATAATTCTATGAATCATAATCCATTTGTATAAACATTATCCCTCTCATCATATAAGATAAATATGAGGAAAATACACATCTTAAATATTTATCTATATGAGTTTATAAATATTTATTTATTCTATAATACAAGATTTAATAACATTATTATTTTTAATTTCAATTAAGAACCCATGATTCAGATATTCTTTATAATATTATGAAATCCTACATATTTACAACACCTGTAAAACATAAAGTCAGTAACACAAACCCAATAAAAAATGAGTCTATTTCTATAACTTCAATAAAATACATTAACATTCCACATAGATTCTTAAACAATATTACATATCCGAGAAAATTAAATTATATTAAAACAATTCCATTCCCTCATGAATTTTCCCTTTAGTTTTAATATCATTGAATGGATACATAAAAACCCATTAATAGTCTTTCTAATTATCATTTATTCTATCGTTTTATCTATCATCCACTTGTACTATCAATACAAAATAATAATCTATACATTAATTGAACAATTCATTTTTCATAAATATTTTTGAGATAACTATGTAAATATTTCATTACGTCATTCACATCATCAAATCATTTACAATAGTGAAATTAAACATAATTCAATTGAAACATACCTTAATGGAAACTCTAGTCTCTCCAATTCATCAGCACAATTAATCCTAATTATATTATTTTTAGAGAATATTGATTCTTTTATAACCATTCATAAATTTATATTTAATATTCTAGTGAATCAATTTATTAATCTTAAAACCATATATATTCGAGTTCTACTAAATTTCATCATTAGGTTACATAGAAAGGTATTTATTTTACACATAAAATATGGAGTACATTATTTAGATCAATTCCTCAATTGTATAGTAGTCAAATAAATTTCATACATTATGCTTATATATTATATGGTATGATCCCAGGGTTTTTTATAATGATATTTAAATTTATTCGTAAATTTTTTTTATAAGATGAGTATCATGTTTTATATTACTTTAATAATGAATTTTATCTAATGTTTCCCATTCTAAATAATGACCCCTTAAAATTCAAAACATCAATAAGTAGGCTATGATTAAAATTTTATTATGAAAATGAACCTCATTTTTAAAAAACCAGATAACATGTCTACTTATATAGTCCATTATTCCAATCATTAGATATTTGACTCTTGGATGGTTATGCAGACAACTCTTTTCCAAATCCATCATATAGAAAATCTAAACAGCATTCCTCATATGTAATTCCTCTAAGGGTCCCTTAAATAAGTGAAACCCAAATAAAATTTCAATTATGTGAAATTTAACTATTAGTGTATCTTAATTACATTCATATCTTACATATGTTAATCTAGGGTAATACCACATTAACACGAACCTACCTAGTTTGATGATCAACTTCATGACAAGTTCTCTATCTGGAAGGAATTTGTCACTATTTTCTTTTAATGGTGATTTTGTCTTATCATCTTATATTATATTATTACCTTATGAATTCATTTTTATAATTATTTTGTTTCAAAAATTATTATTTCAAATAAATCAATATATTTAAAAAATGTTGATGTGTTAAACATACACAAACAATATATAATATTACTATCCCAAATTAAAATCCAACCATATTCGTACATATCAAAATGAGTCCCAAGTGTATGGTACCTAGAACACAATCATGTAATTAATTTGAATTATTTTAAATAAAATATATCCTCTAATAAGGATTTTAGATCGATAGATTACCAACCCCAACTTTTCAAGACAACATATGTCTCTAGGCTAATGAGGTATCTGATGAAAACTCCCTCTAACAATGGATACATTACTCAAGAGAGTTTAGAAATCCCTTATAATTTTCCAAACTAATATTTTGAACATAATAGTTAATAACTTCATTTAATATCTTAAAAAATAAAATCTAAATTCAATATAGAATAAAATGAAATCAATTATAAAAACTAGCCATTAACTCCTTAAATGATTGTATAATTTTTTTAAATAAGTTACAATATATAATATAATGATTTTATTGAGAAGATATTTGGTACTGGGAATAAAACATCCATAAAAATATAATCAAAAATAAAATTGTTCTAATGATATAATGGAGTTTTGTTAGAACAACCTACAATTTTATAATATATTTCTCTTTAACAATATCAAATTTCATGATATATTTCATGACATGAAACCCTGAGTTTACAAGAATAATGAAAAACTATCAAAATATTATTTTATAAAAATTTTAACAATTTTAAAAACATGTAATTACTATATTAGTTGAATTTAAAGGAATTTTTGAACATGTTTATTTTTCACTAAAGAGTTTAAAATACAATTTTGTTTGAAAAAAATTCATTTCATTTCATTTAATCACAAAATGTCAAAACTACAATTCTATTTTGTATTTGGAATTAAAAGGATATATAATTTACTTGATTAATAATAATCTAATTAATTCCATTAATTTTGAAATTTTATGTTATGTTAAGATAATTTTTTTTCATTAGGGAATATTATTCTATAAAACCGTTTTTTCAAATTTAATATGATTATTTTTAAATTAATTTATGAAAATAATAGTAAAAGAATTTTATCAAAAGGATTTCATATTTATATTATGGAGTATAAATTTTTTAAATGGTTCCCTTTTAATTTTATGTATTATAAATAGTAATTTTTTTAAAATTTATCATCTAGGTAATGTGTAGATCAGGTAATTAACGCCAAAAACAATTTGATAAGAGATTAAAAATAATTTAAACACTTTGAATTATCTAATTTTATTAGTTAATTTTTATAATATTAATACTGACTTCTAATATATTTCATTCATGTCCCTTTTTTCTTTGATAATATAATTTTATTTATTTTATGTAATGAAAACGAAAATTGCCACCATTTTTCATTTAAATTTATCTTATATGTTATCATAGAGATAAGAATAATTTTTAATGAATATTAATTTTCAATTATTCATCACAAAACTATTTTATTTATGTTAACCAATTTATAATTTTTTCATGCTATATATTTACTTTAAACACTTATACAATGCTTCCACACTACTTGTGAATGAAGTGGAAAAATAAAAGTAAATAATTTTAGAAACATTTAAAATAAACTTTTGGGTATAAAATTTAGTAACATTATAATTTTATAGTGATTAATAATTTATTTTTTATGGTTAAAATAATTATTTTAAAATTTATTTATTCTATTGGTGACATTAAATTCAAATTAAATGAATAACATTAGAATGATGTTAATAATATTTTATGAAAAATAATATAATATTAAATTATTTAGAAATGACAAAATGTTGTCAATATGACATGTTGGATCATAAATGGTATAAAATATAATACCTTGTCCATTTATATGTATGTTATAACCATATATGTAATATTATAACCATATAAGAATGGAAAAGTCACTACTGTGATTAAGGTTACAAATGTTTAAGGAATTGTTTATACCAAAATATAATAGTAATAATAACACAAGATATTCGTAAACCTCATTGGATGGTATCATTTTTAATATACCTCAATCAAATTTTAATATGATCCATTATGGATACACATTTAATAGAAAGTTACTCAATAATATTTTAATACATTGGAAAATTACATGTGTTCCACTCACCATAATTATAAAAGTACACCCTCTTCGGACATCTTGTAAATGACCTGATTTTCTTGATTTTATTTCTTTTTTTTGGAAAATTCTGATACCATGTGATGATATGACATATGATTTTGAGGTCGGGCACAGAAAGTTTGTTTGAAAATTTTAATGTTTCTAATATAATGTATGAAAAACATCTCTAAAAACATGAAGTAACTTTTAAATGAGTTCTCAAATCAGAAATAAGAGTGCACTATTGATCATTAGGTTGTAGATTTACCCAAGGATCAACCAAACATTGGTCGGCATGGGTAATTAATATATAAAGTTACCAACGGAGTAACTGTAAATAGAAGAAAATAATAATATAAAATTATTTTCTTTTGAAATCCTAATAATTCATAATAAAAAACTCATATTGGAAATCTAAGACCATAGTTGTGTTCGTAAGGGTTTTTTTCGTTAGGCGGGGCATAACCTCGACCAAACTGAGTCAACGGTGAAAGTAAGATTTTGAACGTTTAGGTCATTATAATATCTAATAGAAATATTTTATTGAACATTACATATTGATGTTTTGGTAGTTTCCCATTTAATAATCCATGTCATATGAATTGAGGTTTATATCCATAACCCTGGAATTCCCCTAAGGCAAAGAGAAGGAAGATATCTCCAGACGATGAATGTCGGAAGACCAGGAATCGATAACGACACAGACCTCTGTTCCATGTCAATGAAAAATACAATCATCTAGGTAGGGTGACGTTCTATTTGTGATTTATTTATCCCCTATTACGATCAAACAGTGAACACATACCAACCCACAAAATGGTTGATCTACCATTCAATCGTTCTTGCCTGGAGGGATAATTATTGTTAGATTAAAAAGAATTGAACATGATAATTATTCTTCAATTGGTTTCTTCATGTTCCCACAAACATGAATTGATCAAGGAAAAACTAACAAGGCCATTATCCATTCATTTGGTTGGCCATTTTATTAATCTATCACCACTAAATCTATAGTGTTCTTAATGTGTTCTTCTCCCTTTTAAATCTAACATGAACTATCGATCGTTGTTCCCATGATCCATGTCACAACTATCTGAGACCAAAGCTTGTGATCCAAGACAACATTACAAGGGTGTGATGAGAGCGCATTAAGCATGCATCATCTTATGGAAGAGGGCATGATGAATGAGGGGGAAAAGGTAGGGTCACTCAGGTTGAGGACAGTGTACATCCTAGTGGGAGGCCTGGTTCCAATGTGGTTCACAACTACTGTCTAGCCGGACTGCACCAGCACAGGCGACAGTAAAAAGAAATGCATCCAGGATAGATGTTGTGGTTTTGGCTATGAAAATATGTAGCTCAAGGAAGCATCGGAGGAGGACACTGTGGATGTGAGACCGCGAGATCAGGGGTCGGGGGGCAGTGTCGTCCGCGTTGACCAGAAGCGCACAACTGAGCCATGGGATAAAGAAGATGATCTTCATGCGGCATGCTAGGCTAGGTGAACCGAGACACACCAGAGCATGAATTCTAGTGGCCCATCATGTCAGTCTAGTTCGGGCCAACCCAGGTTGACTGGGTTAGGATTGGTAGGATGAACTGGGTCGGGTCTGCCGGACTGGGTTAAGTCGAACTTGGACTATGCCACACTCTTTTTACTAAATTTTACGTAACTTTCATATTTTGGGTCTTCTTTAAAATCAATTTATTGCTTCAGGACCCTTTAAATGATGTAGTTCTTTTGAGATACCCTATGTGAGTTTATTGTGGAGTTTAGTTTACGAACAAATGGCATGAGGGGTAGGTTATCTTAGAAGAAGCACGCTATGAGTGGAATCATGCAGTTGGCTATGACTATGTGACTTGGGGGGGACAGCTTGACCCATCAATGCTCCATGCACCATCAATGATCAATTATCCATAGACGCTTTGTGCACCATTGATTATCTTTGTGATATTAACTCATTGTGCTCCATCCAGGATCTGGGTGCCACTGACATCCCGTATGCCATCACAACTCTGGGAAAAACTAACACTTTGTGTAACACCCTAGGTAAATAAAGAATATGACATTTTTATGTTTATCCCTATTTGTGAACAAAATGTTAAAATTAATTTAAAGGGAACGCTATGCTTGATGGCTTACCCAATACGCAACAATGGGTTCCTTTGAAATCTTACATTGCACTATAATAATAAAATAATATTATTTTAAATGGTAGTTAACGCCTAGCCGTTGTAATGGAGGGAATGAACATAACTAACTACAAAATGATTATATATGTTTGTCAAATATTTTTTACTTTTTATAATAACTGTTAAAGGATTAAAAAATGTGAATGAATTCAATTTTAAGCGTAAACATTCTAAGACTCTTTAGAAGGTCGATTAACCGCCTTTTGATTGAGAACCTCTTTTAAATCCACTTTTTGACAATTTTATGTGTTATATTTGACTAAATAAAATTCGTCTTTAGAATCGGGACATCAAAATTTACTTTGTGTAAATTTATGGTATTTTTCCGAAAAAGGTCAATTTTTAATGAATAGTGAAAAATGTTGTATTTTAATTCAAAACCTCTTTTTAATATAATTTATTTCTATGATTAGATTATCTTTTTAATTGGTTTTAATGTTCAATGAGAATATATTTTTACCATCTAATCCAATAGTGTTCATTTTAATTAATTTCATCTTGAAATTGGTCTTAAACTAGAGTCAATCTTTTGCTACTTATTGTTTCTTAAAAACACGCTATTTGTTTTGACAGCAGGAATTAATTTAAAATTAATTAATGTAACTTATATGTTTTTAATTTTGTAAAATAGTATTCATTTTTGAATTTGTAATATCAAATATAGCGTAGGGTGAATTTTTGGTATTTTTTTGGAAAACTTCAATTTTTGATGAATAGTGAAACCACTAAGTGGTAGTTAAAGAAACTGATTTTTCATTTAAATGAATCTCTGCCACCTCTGTGTTTCGAATTTCAAAAATCCGACATACATGGTTGTCATTAAGAAGTAAAATGTGGTTGAATGGGATTAAAATAATTCTTTGGTGAATAGTAACTTATTAAGTTTTTAATCACGATGAGAGGTAATTAGTGTAGTTTAAGGTAAAAATAATGATTTAATAATATGAGATGAGATTGAAACATGTCCTACCCTTAGTGGATGTTTCATGGCCGACCAATACAATCCATGGGTCAACTTGGGGACCCCATGGAACTACTTTTGTTGGGAAACGACATAAATAACTTTTTATTTAATGTAAAATTAAAAATTACACAAACATGAGTTGTTTTACTAAATCAATTTTAACATGGGGTTATACAAGCCAGATTTTTGGCTATAAATAGTAATTAGAAAGATAAAACTATTTCCTACATCATGATATTTTTTATATAATTTTTAGACATTAAATATATTAAATTGTTTATGACATCATGATGATGCAGCGATTACCTCATTAATAATGGATTTAAATAAAATTGAATGATAATGTAAACTCTAAGACCTACACATGTCCAAAACATATTTTATGGGTGGATTTATAACCCTTATCACCTTATCCTTTAAACACATCAATGTGGGACCATTAAAATCCGAAACTCATTCTAAAATAAAGTAACATTTTTTTTACTTTCCAAGACTGCCCCTCCTCTCCTCTTATAAAAGGCCCCCACCTCTACCTCTTTACCCACACTTCCAAAGCCTTTGGCTCGGCCAAACCCCTACCCATTTCGTATCTCCACATCCCTCTATAACTCCTTGAAGCCTCAAATTTGGCAGAAGTCTTCCCAAGGAAGCCTTTGAGCTCAAACCAAATGGAGTTACCCGATATTAAGGTAATGTCTTCACTTGAGTCCTTTTATTTTATTTTTCCTCTCCAACCCACTAAACTATTTTTATTCATTTCTTCTGTAACAAATCTAGTATCTTCGATATACTATGATGTTTTTATAAGTATTATTCGAGCTACACTTACACACACCTACATCTAATGGTTAATGAACATACTGCTTTCGTGGATGGCGAATTTCTGCCTCACGAAACGATGATTGTTCAACACTCATATAACACCTTCAATGCTGGCCATTAAGGTGTCACTATATTTATATATGATATATAATATTTTTATGTTTTACTTAAGATTATGTATTTATCTTTTGTGGCATACCTTTATAGTCTCCATTGTGGGTAAACATGATAATTTCATTTTAGGAAGTGCGGACTACCACCCCCTCAATGTGATGTGATTCGTTAATGCCATATGTAAGACGTATAAAGGATGGATTTAAAGTTATTATATATGATGTTATACTAGAATTATAATATACCTCTGTATTATTATTATTATTTTCCATTAATGTATGCGATAGAAATGAAAGTAGCGTTCATGCGTACAACCGGCTTACCATCTCCATGAACGGTGCATTTCATTTCTTATCCCCAAATGTAATGTACTATTATAAGTATATTTTAATAATGGATATATAAAATTTATGTTACATATAAATGATTAATATAATTCTGGAATTAAAATATACATACCTCACATTTAGTTTTAATCCCATTAATATGACAAAGAAATGAAAGTAGCGTTCATGCCTACGTACGGCTTACCGTCTCCATGAACGGTGTATTTCATTTCATACCTCTAAATGATTATGTAATATTATAAATACATGTATATGATGGATATATATGATATATATGATATAAAAATCATTAATATCATTCTGGATATAGTGAAATTTTGACCACATGAACAACATGTAATTGTAAGAAGTTCACTTTCGACTTAAGAACCAAATATCGACAAAACAAACATTATTAACTTAAATGATTACATAATGTTTATAAAATAGAAATAAGTGATATAAAGGTAATAATGAACTTGAAAATGGTTCTTCAGAAAATAGTAATTAACTCATGTTTATTATTCAGGACGTTAAAGAACGATCGAGTCATGTCGGACCCAAGGTAAGGGATCCTACCCATCTCTTTCTTTTTAAGTACACTCTTTTATGTCATTCCTTATAAGCTCATCTTTCTTATGATTGGGATGTTCTTTTATATTACTACTACTTTAATTTTTATGTTCATATTAGGAGAGACCCTATTGGATCTCATAAATCCATTTTTGGAAGCTTTAAGTGGCGTCGTTAGGCTGCCTAGTTTTCATAAGGGATTTTTCATCTCACATTTATTCCCGTGACATTTATGTACATTTTCCACTATTTCCTTTGAGTGGTGTATGTACTGCCCATTATTATACACTTTTTGTAGTATAATTTTATTTATGGGTATTTACATCTTCATTGTATGACCCTTCTTCCTTGGGGTGTACTTTTCGAAAGTTACCCAACTCGGTAAGGGGACTTTCACCCTCCTCTTTTTAAAAGACTTCTTTTGTTATGTCTTTTAATTTATATCTTATTATGTTTGGATATGTTCTTATATATCCATATTGATGTAAATTTTATGTCCATGTGATGAGATACCATTCACTCTATCATCGCCTAATTTTCTGAATTTTGAAGTGACGCCGTTAGGCTGTCGAATTTTTACGAATGAACGTCTTAACCCAATTTCGATTTCTTTGGGTTCAAGTTGTACTTCTTGAACATGTCATCCCATGATTATGTGTGAATGACCTCTGATTGTTTCATAATTAATATCCACTTATATTGGGTGTATTTATATTTCTCACACATAATTATTTGATATATTTATCCTTAACTTAAGGATACAATCTTTATAATGGATTTCATCTCAATTTACATTTCAATTGAAAATTCATTGTTGTTATGCAACAATTCACTCTTATATGGTGTGTATACTATCCTTTGACATATTATATCATGAATACCTTTATTCTCGTGATTTTATAAATTTCCGATTAAATGTTATTCGACAATTATTTGTATTCAGGAGTCTCTCATTTTGTTAAAAACTCTTTAACAAAAATATCGTTTTAAATGATTTAATGATTTATTATTCTAAACTCTTATCTTTAATGTCCATGTTTTCAAAGTGGTTTTCTGTATTTATTTATATGGACATTAATGTTTTAAAATTATAATTCCAATAAAATCTTCAAAGTGGTATGGGACACTTTGATTCAAAAATCTCTTTTAAATGGTTTTTGAAAATGGATTGCTTAATTCAATGTCTTCGAATTACTTATGGTGATTGTAAATGAAATTTTGTTATTGAAATGATTATATTTTCAATATTTTAAGTGTAATGATGGTACTTGGACATTTTACGGGTGGTCACGTGATAAAATATATGACGTGTGGTGCCGTGAATACCAGGACGGGTGGTTACGTTATAACCTCCAATGCATTGGGTATGGAAGATGGCCGTATGGCTATTCCATTAAGTATGTGTGGATGTCGACCATATGGTTATTCCATTTAAGTATGCTTATGTCCCAATATACCTTTATATGTTATTTGTTCTTTATATGGGTTTTATGGTAAACTTTTGGTTACAAAAGGGTACGTAATGATATTTTATTCAGTGAAGAGTTTTTACTACTTCCTAAAGGTGAAAGTTATTACTTTGATAAAGTATACATGGTTTACTTGATGCTTTGAAAAACTAACAGTTTTCATTATTTGTGTATCCCTTGTTGAGCTTTTTATGCTCACCCCATGTAATTTTGAAATGTTTTTCATAGGACTTAATGTGGAATAGGGTCAAGGATGAGATCAAGGGAAAGTCATGCTATCTAAAACATGGAACTAGACATGTTTCATATAAAGAGTTTTTATTTTATAGAAACTTAGTAGAAGTGTCTAATTTTTAATATTTTGAGATGTAATAGTTATGACCTAATTCTCTAAAACTATAAACCTGAAAAGATCCTCAATGTGAATTATTCATTTAATTATATAATATGTATGGTTTAAGGATGGGGCCTTATAGTTGTTATCAGAGGTCGGTTTAGATAAATTTAGAGGTTATGGTATTCTTTAAGCATAAGTGACATTACCAAAATGGTTAAGATTTCAAAAAGAGTAATATTTTTTAAATAAATTGAATCAGTAAGTATATCCTCCTCATTATTACTTGATGGTTTTGTTGATATACTCATACTGACCCTTTTTGGTTTTAGTAAATGGCTGGATCTAGCAGGCACCAAAGTAACAGTGGATGTGAAGGAAACTGTGACAGTTTTATGAGAGAGCAACTGAATGATGTGGAAGTTGCAATGAGAACTCTTGTGTTTATCCTCAACCAACTACCTGGAGTCATGATTGACCACCTAAACCTTGGTGATTTCTATAAGGAATCATATATGCGAGAAACAAATCCCTACGGAACTACAGGTAATAATCATAAAAGTAAGTGTGTTCAAAAACCTATGTGTCAAATATGTGGAAAGAATCACCTAGGAAAATGTTTTAAAGGGATAGAAATATGCTATAGATGTGGAATTGAAGTTCATAAGGCAAGAACCTACCATGGAAAAAGGAAGCATCTAGTTGACTCGAGGAAAGGGAAAGATGTTATTTCTGAGGGATCAATTGAATGTTTTAAATGTGGTGTGCATAATCATAATGAAAACACATGTCCTATGAAGATGTTTTTGGAATGGGATCACCAAGATCGTACAAATATTCATTTACCAACACCTAATGTCATTCTGATTGAGGTTGAAGAAACTGACAATGACCAATCAAAGGTATGGATTATTTCATAACTTTTGATTTCCTATTTTGGAATCGTAGGATATGATTCATGATTTTGTTTTTAGGAAAAAAGTATTTCAGAATAAGTTGGAAAGGAATGGTTAATGGATCATGAAGAATGTTGAATGAGTAAGAAGTCAACATATAAAGGCTTCAAGAGTTATGGTGAAATTATTAAGATTATCAAGTCTATTTTGATGATGGGGTTACATTAGAAGACTTTTTATAGTATCTGTAACCCTGATGTTTGATATATGAAAATTTTATTCAAGGAATAGTTATCTGTTCTTTTGTAGACATAGTTATAAAGAACCATTTGAGTTTATATGATCCTTACATTTGAGTTAATTATGGGTAAGTATATGTTATTATGGAAAGTGAAAGTCATGAGATAAAATTGAGGTTAAAATATGTTATGAATATTTTTGAAGATTTTATCTCGTTTTGGGGAATGTTTTAAGAATTATATAGTTTTGGAAAAAGGACAACACGCAGACTGTGTGACAACCCATCGTGTCGGACAAAGCTATGGGAATCGAACCCACAACCAAAGTGAAACTAGTTTTTATCGCCTACCACTCACGTGAAGCCCCTGGTTAGTTTGACTACTTATTTTTAGTTATATTATTTTATGAATTAAGAGTAAATTGATTTTGGGTCATCTATGGAAATTATTAACCTATCATGGAGGATATGTGATTTGGTTAATTGCTTTTCAATAAGAGACTTTAAGAGCAACTGATTTTTTTTGGAGATAAATGATACGATTTAACTTGGAAGACTATGTAATTAAATCCTTCAAATATTTGGGTTTCAATCTTAGTTTGTTTTACTTATGGTCTTCGTTGAACATCGGGTTTTGTTGGACAAATTTTGGAGATTAATAATAGATTTTCTTTTTATAAAGGGTTATCCTTTCCTGGAATATCTGATCTTGTACTAACCCTTTTGGTTTTGGTTTTGGTTAATGTCTAAAGACATGGGAAGTATATAGATATCTTTTTTTGATTAGGTGATTCTCAAGAAGTTGATTATAGTACTCTTAATGCGAACAAGTCTTCCTAAATACTCGTCTTTTGGAGAAAATATGAGTTTGATTAAGGAATCTAGTAAAAGTTGAAAGTATACATGACAAGTAAGTATGTTTCATTATGATTTAGTTAAGCTCAAAAATAAATTCCTCAATTAAAATTGACTTAAAACAAAAATGTTTTCTGTTAACTTTTCCTACTAGAGAATCGAATACCGTTTAACCCATCACAAGTTTGTCATTTTCTTATGGTTATCTTTCTCCTAGACATGTTTACTATCACTCTCCATCAGAACATGACCCTTTCTTTTTTCATCAATGTCCATATTTTCATACATGGAATCCTAGTATGGGTTAACTCGGGTGACCTTTTTACTTCCCTTTATTTCTTTTAAAGTGATAGTTTAATTTACTCCTTTTTTGATGTGGGACTTTCAATTGAGTTTTCAAGCCCAATTTTGAAATTGTGAGGACGCAATTACCAAAAGGGTGTAAGGATGTAACACCCCAGGTAAATAAAGAATATGACATTTTTATATTTATACCTATTTTTGAATAAAATTTTAATATTAATTTAAAGGGAACGATATTCTTGATGGCTTACCCAATACGCAACAACGGGTTCCTTTGAAATCTTACGTTGCACTATAATAATAAAATAATATTATTTTAAATGGTAGTTAACGCCTAGCCATTGTAATGGAGGGAATGAACAGAACTAACTATAAATTGATTATATATGTTTTTCAAATATTTTTTACTTTGTACAATAAATGTTAGAGGATTAAAAAATGTGAATGAATTCAATTTTAAGCGTAAACATTCTAATACTCTTTAGAAGGTCGATTAACCGCCTTTTGATGGCAAACCTCTTTTAAATCCACTTTTGACAATTTTATGTGTTATATTTGACTAAATAAATTTTTCTTTAGAATCGGGACATCAAAATTTTCTTTGTGTAAATTTTTGGTATTTTTTCGAAAAAGTTCAATTTTTAAAGAATAGTGAAAAATGTTGTATTTTAATTCAAAACTTATTTATAATTTAATTTATTTATATGATTAGATTATCTTTTGAATTGGTTTTAAAGTTCAATTAGTATATATTTTTTCCATCTAATCCAATAGTGGTCCTTGGAATTAATTTAATCTTGAAATTGGACTTAAACTAGAGTCAATCTTTTGATACTTATTGTTTCTTAAAAACACGCTATTTGTTTTCACAGCGGGAATTAATTATTAAATTAATTAATGAAACTTATATGTTTTGAAATTTGTAAAATATAATTCATTTTTTAATTCATAATATCAAATATAGCTTAGGGTGAATTTTTGGTATTTTTCTGGAAAACATCAATTTTTGATGAATAGTGAAACCACTAAGTAGTAGTTAATGAAACTGTTTTTTTGTTTGCATAAAACTTTTCCAAATCTGTGTTTTTAATTTCAAAAATCCAAAATACATGGTTTTCATTAAGAATTAAAATGTGTTTCAATGGGATTAAAATAATTTTTTGGTTAATAGTAACTTATTATGTTTTTAATCGCGATTAGAGGTAATTTGTGTAGTTTAAGGTAAAAATAATGTTTAAAAATATGAGATGAGCTTTAAACATGTCCTACCATTATTGGATGTGTCATGGCCGACCAAGAAAATCCATGGGACAACTTGGGGACCCCATGGAGACACTTTGGTGGGAAAATGACATAAATAACTTTTTATTTAATATAAAATTAAAAATGACACAAACATGAGTTATTTTACTAAAACAATTTTTACATTGGATCATACAAGTCACATTTTTGACTATAAATAGTCATTGGAAATATAAAAATATTTTCTACATCATGATATTTTTTTTATAATTTTTATACATTAAATATATTAAAATATTTATGACATCCTGATGATGTAGTGATTACCTCATAAATAATGGATTTAAATAAAATGGAAAGATAATGTAAAATATAAGATCTACACATGTCCAAAACCTATTGAATTGGTGGATTTCTAACCCTTATTAACTTATCCTCGAAACACATCAATGTGGGACCATTAAAATCCGAAACTCAGTCTAAAATAAAGTAACATTTCTTTACTTTCCAAGAGTGCCCCTCCTCTCCTCTTATAAAAGGCCCCCACCTCTACCTCTTTTCCCACACTTCCAATGCCTTTGGATCAGCCAAAACCTATCCATTTTGTATCTCCGCATACCTCTATAACTCCTTGAACCCTCACTTTGGGCAGAAGTCTTCCCAAGGAAGCCTTTGATCTCAAACCAAAGGGAGTTACCCGATTTTAAGGTAATGTCTTCACTTGAGTCCTTCTGTTTTATTTTGCCTCTCCAACCCCCTAAATGCTTTTTATTCATTTATTTTGTAACAACTACAGTATCTTAAATATTCTAGGATGTTTTTAGAATAAGTATTTGAGCTACACTTACACACACCTATATCTAATGGTTAAAGAACATACTGCTTCCGTGGATGGCGAATTTCTGCCTTACGAAACATTGATTGTTCACAACTCATATAACACTTTCAAAGGTGGACATTAAGATGTCACTATATTTATATATTATATATAATATGTTTATGTTTTGCTTAATCTTATGTATTTTTCTTTTGTGGAATACCTTTATGGCCTCTATTGTGGGTAAACACGATAATTTCATTTTAGGAAGTGCGGACTACCGCCCCCTCAAAGTGATGTGATTCATTAATACCATATGTGGGACATATAAAGGATGTATTTAATGTTATTATATATTATGTTATACTGGAATTATAATATAACTCTATATCATTATTTTTTCTTTCCATTAATTTATGAGATCGAAATGAAAGTAGCGTTCATGCATACGTACAGCTTACCGTCTCCATGAACGGTGCATTTTATTTCTTACCCCAAAACGTAATGTAATATTAGAAGTACATATTTATAATGAATATATATAATTTATGTTACATTTAAATGATAAATATAAATCTGGAATTAAAATATACATACCTCTCATTTAGTTTTAATTCCATTAATATGACAAAGAAATGAAAGTAGCGTTCATGCGTACGTACGGTTTACCGTCTCCATGAACGGTGCATTTCATTTCTTACCTCTAAATTATTATGTAATATTATAAATACATGTATATTCTGGATATATATGATATATATGATATCCATATCATGAATATCATTATGGATATAATAAACCTTTGACCACACGAACAACATGTAATTTTATGAAGTTCACTTTCGACTTAAAAGCAAATATCGACAAAACAAACATTATTAGCTTAAATTATTACATAATTTTTATAAAATGGAAATAAGTGATATAAAAGGAATAATGAACTTGAAAAAGGTTCTTATGAAAGTTGAAATTAACTCATGTTTATTATTCATGACTGTTGACCTCACCTGTTTTGATAATCCCAATCTTGTATTCATATGTTTTAACAATCCCAATTATGTTTTCATATATTATGATATTCACAATTGATGTTGATCTACACTTTAATAATTTCAAATCAATGATTAAGTTAATAATAATGTTAAAATAATTTCTGATTTATGTAAATCTCGCTTATCCATGTTTATATAAGTTTTGAAATGATTCTAAGTGAATTAGATGTGTTTTGCATAAGACAGTCAAGTGTAAGTATCACTGACATGAACAGAGCTACCGATGCCCAGATCTACCGATGCAGAGAGCTACCGATGCACAGAGCTACCGATGCACAGAGCTACTGATGAACAGAGCTACCGATGCACAGAGCTACCGATGCACACAGAGTTACCGCTGCACAGAGCTACCGATGCACAGAGCTACCGATGCACACAGAGCTACCGATGCACAGAGCTACCGATGCACACAGAGCTACCGATGCACAGAGCTACCGATGGACATCAAGCTACCGATAAGAGCTACCGATAAGAGCCACCGATAAGAGTTTGAAGTGCTACCGATGGAAGATCCTACACCGAGTCAACTGTACACATCTACAAAAAAACGGCTACATATAATGAACTTCGGAGTCAAATCCTATATCCTCGACACAATTTTATTATTACACTAATGGTTACATTTGTTACTTTTTATGAATTTAATGTTATTAAATGATTTATGTTTCCATTTCAGGAAACCGTACAACGTACGATCGAAAAGCATAATCATTCCTTCTTCTCGGAAAAACAAAAAAAGGCATAAAAAAGGACATCGTGTATGTATAAAAGGGACGTGAGAGAGACAAGAGACTTGAAGAGATCGAGCACACAGAACATACTTGCGATCAAGCTCAAAATGTGCCAAGAACAACTGGAGAACATGCACTCACATGACTACTACTACCAGACTCCAGAACACAGAGCATACATCGAGCAATCGATGCTAAAGAAGACCTACACAGAACACTTCATTTTCTGAGCCGATAACCATGCTGAGCCTGGAAGCACTGGAAGAAGAAACGGTACTCTATTTTTCAGTCGAATACTAGAGAAGGACTCAGAACCATTTCTGATCAAATCCAAAAGAGTCCAGAGCTGCACTGCAATCACCAGAGCTATTCTGAACTCTATATCTTGCTCTAAGTGATTTAGTATTTGCATTATGAGCAGTGTGTGTAGCCTGTTAATTATTACACACACTGTCTCCTGAACCTTAACTGGAGTATTTTTAAATCCTCACTCACAATCTTTATATCCTTTATTTCCCACTGTGGATAGTGGTAGAGGTCGAGTGTGACCTGGACAGCTTTGAGCTGTTGTTTGTTATCCCACGTATAATTTTGGTAGAGGCCTCTTGACCTGAACAGTGTGATCACTATTGTTAACCCAGATCCAGGGTGTGGATCACTTTATATAAATTTTGAGAGGACTAAGTATCGTCTTGAGACTGATCCTCTTGGTTAACTCTTGTGTTTTTTTTGTTACAACCTATATCCATACTATATTCATTTATTTCATTTTGCTTTGCTATTACTTTGAAATATAATTTATTTTCAAATATACATTGATAGTTAAACTCGCAAGTGTTTATATTTATTATAAATTAGTAATTTAGTCTCAAAAGTTAATCTAATCATCAGATTAAGTTAATTGAGAATTAATCAATCTTTGAGAAACTAATTGAACCTTTATAATCTATATAAATTCACTACAGTTTAATTTGTCTTTGAAATTGGGGGATTTTAATAGAAATTGTTTTTAACAAAAATTTTAATTGGAACTCAATTCACCCCCCTCTTGAGTGTCCACTCCGACCAACATTTGGTATCAGAGGGTGTTTGTTTTGCAAAACTTTTTATTTACTCTCTTCTTTTCAACTGTGATTTTAGTTGTACTTTAAAGTTCTTAAAATTTCTATTATTTCTAAATTTTTATCTCCTTAAATTTTGTTTATAATGGATAATAGACTTGAGGGTGCTGCTACTAACCGGATAGCTTTCTTTAATGGAAATAGCTATGCTCAGTGGAAACTTAAAATGAAAATTCATCTAGAAACCATGAGTTTTGATATTTGTATTGCTATTGAATATGAATAAACAATTCCCACTACTGATAGATCTACTTGGGATGAACCTACAAAGACTACTTACAATAATAATTGTAATGCTATGAATGCTCTGTACTGTGCTCTAGGAGATGAATAATTCAACAAAATTTCTGCATGCAAAACTGCTTTTCAAATTTGGGATACCTTGGTTGTTTCTCCTGAAGGAACAAATAATGTTCAAGAAATGAGATTGAATACTTATACTATTAAGTATGATAATTTTAAAATGAAGTATGATGACCCTATTTCTGACATGTATCTCAGGTTTAATGAGATAGTCAATACGATGAATTCACTCGGAAAATCTGTTCCACCAAAGAAACAAATTATGAGAATCTTGAGATGTCTACCAGAACGATGGAGAGGCACATCTGTCTCAATCAGAGAATCATGTGACATTGCTACTCTACCTGTCAAAGAGCTTATTGGCAAATTGATGATGTATGAAGAAGAGCTAAAGGTAAACAAAGAGGAAGATGATGAACCGAAAAGAAAATATATAGCTTTCAAGTCTACTGCTTTGAAGAGTAAGGAGAAGGAAAAAATACAAATGGAGGATGAGAGTTCAACAAGTGAAAACTTAGAGTATGAAAATGATGCAGAAATGGCTCAGATAGCTAGGAGATTCAAGAAGTTTTATAGTAAAAATAAATTCTTTAGGAAAACAAATTACAAAGAAAAGTATGATCAACAAGGAAAATTTAAAAAGGATTGGAAGAAAGTTAACAGGACTGATGAAGTTGTCTGCTATGAATGCAAGCGAAAAGGACATATCAAAGCAGACTATCCAAAGTTAAAATTCAAAAAGAAATATGATTACAAAGACAAGTACAAGAAAGCCATGAAGGCTAACTGGAGTGCTTCAGAAGACAACACTAGTGAAGCCAAATCTTTGGACTCTGAAAGGAATCGAGCCAACATGTGTTTCATGAAAAATACTTCTGAGGTAACATTTGACACTCCTGTTTTAAATTCTTATTATTCTGGAGATGATTCTGATTCGGAAAACATGTCAAAATATGAACTATTTGAGTACTGTGATATGTTAGAAGAAACCTGTAATGAGCTTAAAGACAAATACAATGTTTTAAAGAAACAGTATGCTTTAAGTGTTAAGCATAAATCTGATCTTGATATATAAAAGGAAAAGAATGATCAACTATTAAAGGAAAATACAGAACTGAAACTGTCAAATGAGAAACTCAGAAAGGACTTAGAAAAATTCACAAATTGAAAGGATGCTCTAACTCAAATGCTAGGAAAGCATGTTGCACCAAGATATGCTACTGGTTTAGGATACCAACCTGGACAGAGACAGTTCACCAGAACCTGATTTATTCCTAAGTCTGAAAAAAATATTGCTAGTTCCAGTTTTGGAAATTCATATGGTTCAATAAGATATTCATATGGTTATAGACTAAATAAAGTTTATCTTTCAAAATCTGTTACTTCTGGTAATTGTATAAAACCAATAAAACAAATCTGAGTACCTAAAGCCCTGATTTCTAACCTATCTGGACCCAAGAAAATCTGGGTACCAAAGTCATTTCCTGTTTAAATCTGTTTTATAGCAGACCTGCTTGAAGATATGTCACAAGAAGATATGGTATGTAGACAGTGGGTCCTCAAGACACATGAATGGATATTATTCTTGCTTCAAGAGCTTAATAAAGTTTGATGGAGGTCATGTCACCTTTGGTGACAACTCTAAAGGAAAAATCATCGGCCTAGGCCAGATTGGTAACACTGACTCAATATTAATTTCTAAAGTTTTATTCATTTATGGAATTAAATATAACTTGCTTAGTATATCTAAATTATGTGATGATGGTTTCAATGTCAAGTTTGAAAATGATTCCTGTGATGTTTTTAACTCCAAAAATGCTTTAGTATTATCTGCTCTAAGGAATGAAAATGTTTATGCTGTTGATTTAAATTCGTTAGCCAAACAAAATATTTCGTGTTTGAATGCTTTTCTTAAAGAATCATGGCTATGGCATAGAAGATTAGGACACTGCAACATTCACTCACTTAGAAAACTGGTTAGGAAAAACTTAGTTAAAGACTTACCTAAATTAGAATTCCCAAATGACAATGTGTGTAATCCCTATCAAAAGGGAAAACAACACAAATTTTCTTTTAAATCAAAGAAAGAAGTCTCAACATCTCAACCACTTGAGTTGGTTCACATTGATTTGTTTGGACCGTCAAGTGTTTCTAGTTTAAACGGAAAGCACTATGTCTATGTTCTAGTAGACGACTTCTCTAGATATACTTGGGTATATTTCTTAGCTCACAAAAGTGAAGCTTATTCTTCCTTTGTTAAATACTCCAAGTCTGCAGAAAATCATAGTTGACTCAAAATTAAGACCCTGAGAAGTGATCATGGTCATGAGTTTGAAAATCAATACTTTGAATCTTATTGCTTACACAATGGATACAATCATAACTTTTCATCTCCTAGGACACCTCAGTAGAATGGTGTAGTAGAAAGGAGAAACCGAACCCTCTAAGAAATAGCTACAACCATGCTCAATGAATATGAACTGCCTATTTACTTTTAGGTTGAAGTTGTATATACAGCTTGTTATGTTATCAACAGAGTCTTGATCAGACCTGTTCTTAAGAAAACCCCATATGAGTTTTGGAACAATAAGAAGCTTAAGGTTAATTACTTCAGTGTTTTTGGTTGCAAAGTCTTTATTTTTAACACAAAGGATAATCTGGACAAGTTTGCTTCTAAAAGTGATGAAGGAATTTTTCCGGGTTACTCTACTTAATGTAAAGCTTATAGAGTCTTTAATAAGAAATCCAAATGTGTGGAAGAATATGTTCACATCAAATTCGATGAAACCAATCCACATGAGCCTAAAACATCTCTTAATATTCTTGAAGAAGAATTGTCTGTTCTGGACCTTAATGATAAATCCAAAGAACCTGTTATAAAAACTTCTAGTTCTGGACTTTTTCCAGAATCTATTTTGGTTGAACCCGAACCTACTGATGCACCTGAAGTGTCTAGTCCTACCTTTAATAGATCAATAATAATTCTAAAGAATCATCCTTTGGATGCTGTTGTTGGTAATCTGCATAGAGGAACACAGACTAGAGATTCTCTATGAAATCAGGTTGAACATCATGCTTTTCTCTCCCAAATAGAACCCAAAAACATTAATGATGCTATCGTTGATGAATTCTGGGAAATGGATATGCAAGAAGAGTTAAACCAATTTGAATGAAACAGAGTCTGGGAATTAGTTGACAGACCTAAGGACACACTACAAATAGGCACTAAATGGGTTTTTAGAAATAATGTTGATGAATCAGGAAACATAGTTAGAAACAAAGCTATGCTAGTTGCACAAGGATATAGTCAAGAAGAAGGCATAGACTATGAGGATACCTTTTCACCAGTATCTAGACAAGAATGCATTATAATTTTACTTGCATATGCTGCACATCTAAATTTCATGTTATATCAAATGGATGTCAAAAGTGCATTTCTAAATGGTTTTATAATTGAAGATGTTTTTGTAGAACAACCTCCTAGATTTACGAACCCCCATTTTCCAAATCAAGTTTTTAAACTTTCTAAAGATTTATATGGCTTAAAACAAGCTCCAAGAGCATGGTATGACAGAATCATCAATTTTCTTATTTCAAAAGGTTTTACTAAAGGGATTGCTAATCCAACTCTCTTTATTAAACGAATTTCTAAAGATGTTTTAGTTGTACAAATCTATGTTGATGATATTATTTTTGGATCTTCTAAACATTCTTTATGTACTGATTTTTCAAAAAGTATGCAAAATGAATTTGAAATGAGTTTAATGGGAGAACTCAAATACTTTCTTGGATTTCAAGTATTTCAAAATGAAAATGGTATCATTTTGAATCAAAGTAAATATAAAAAGGATCTTTTAAAGTGATTTGGTTTGGATAGTATTAAGGAGAGTGAAACTCCTATGAGTACAATCTATAAATTGGATACAGATGAATCTGGGAAACCAGTGGATCAAACCAATTATAGGGGTATGATTGGTAGTTTACTTTATCTTACTGCTAGAAGACTAGATATTATGTTCAATGTATGTATGTGTGCAAGATTTCAAGATAACCCGAAAGAATCTCATTTTCTTGCTGTTAAAAGAATTTTCAAGTATCTCAAACATACTGTTAATCTTGGTTTATTTTATTCAAAAGGACAATCCTTTGAGTTAATGAGTTATTCAGATGCTGACTTTTTTGGTTGCAAATTAGACAGAAAAATCACTTCAGGAACAAGTCATTTATTAAGAAAATCCTTAGTATCTTGGTGTAGTAAAAAACAGAATTTTGTAGCTCTATCCACTGCCAAAGCAGAGTATATAGCTGCTGGTAGTTGCTGTGCACAAATTCTGTGGTTGAAACACACTCTCTTGGGCTATGGATATAATTTTAAGCATGTTTCGATTAACTATGACAACACTAGTGCAATTAACATCTCGAAGAACCCTGTATCTCACTCAAGAACCAAACACATTGATGTAAGGCATCATTTTCTGAGAGATCATTATCAAAAGGGTGATATTTCTCTTGAATTTTTCGGCACTGAACATCAATTGGCCGACATTTTCACAAAACCCTTAAGTGTGGATAGGTTATGTTACATTAGGCACGAGCTGGGGATGTTTAATCTTCACCGATAGAAATCCTCAACGATAGAGATCCTCACCGATAGAAATCCTCACCGATAGAAATACTCACCAATAGAAATCCTCACCGATAGAAATCATCACCGATAGAAATCCTCACTGATAGAAATACTCACCGATAGAAATCCTCACCTATAGAAATCCTCACCGATAGAAATCCTCACCGATAAAGTGATGTTTTAAATCTTTTGTCTGCCGTCAAGAATGTGAACCGTTTTATTTTATTTTATTTTTATTTATTTAACTTATTATTCCTAAATGATAAAACTAAGTCTAAGCCGCTTCTCACTCCACTAAACCCACAACCTTTTACCTTCGAACCTTAGAACCCAAACCCTCTGCAAACCTGAGATCCCTCGAACCAGCAATGGAAAAAACCAAAATTCTTGTCATCTGAGAATACTGTGTTGAGCCTAAAGCCAAAAAGGCAGAAGTCCGAGCCAGAAGCAAGTAGTGCTGTTAGAACTAGGTCAGGAAGGAGACCAGTAGATCCTCATCTGCAAAATAGAGCTATTGTGGTCGAAAAAGAGCTGTGTATAGACTGGTTTCTTCCCAGCAGGTCCTTGGTGCTCGAAGTTCTGGAAGCTCAGAGATGGGTAGACTGCTTTTCAAATAACAATGGTTCCTACTACCCAAAGTTGGTAAAACAGTTTTATGAGTTCGTAAGGTTCGAGAAGTTAGAGAATGAGAACTGAGTATCTTCGTTTGTAAATAGTAATGTGCTATCGTTTTCATTAGTAGAATGGGATGATTGCTTAAGAGTTCCTCGTGAATGTGTGTCTGGATATGTATCAAGAGCAATGCCACCTACCAGTGACATTTTTGATCATGAGACCGCGTTGAAAGAACTGACTGGTGATGGAACTCCAAGGCAAGTGGTTGCTGCAAAAATGGATGGAGAGAATAGATTACTGTTCATGTTTGTTCAACATGTATTGATACCAAGGAGAGGAGACTTTTCTAATTTGAGATATCAGGATATCTATCTCACACATCATTTGAGACATGATGTCAAAGTCAATTTATGAAGATTGGTGATGAGTCAAATGGAAGATATGACAGGGCCAAAATCAAAGACTAACACCCTATTATTTGCTAAGCTAATTTCTGTAATGATCAATGTTAAAGGGATATATGAGTCTCAATATGAGACAGTTGTAGTGAAGAGCAACTTTTGTATCACTACTACAATTTGCAAATATATGAAGATTAATTGGAATCCGTGGAGAGGAGAATGGGTCAATGATGACCAAAAGGTATATGATAAGTTCAATCCCGTGGATTATCCTTCAAGGCCAAAGGATAAAAGAGATCCAGGTCTAGGACCTGATGAAGAGGAACCTGAGTACAGTGATGAGTCAGAAGAAGAAGAAGAAGAGTAATAAACTCCTATGGATGAGGGAGTAGATCCTGACTTGCCTCCAAGCCCTATTGCTGATGTTATTTCTTTAGAAAAGGAAGTGCTAGAAGAAGTAGAGACACCCGCTAATGATGAAGACCAATCAGTCTCTAAGCATGTAGATGAAGAAAAGAATGTCTCTGAATTATCTGATTCTGCTGAATTGAGTCTGAGTCCAGTTACTGGAAGCTCAGTTGTACCTTCTATGGATGAAGAAAGAGAAAGAGGAGAAGCTGTACCTATTCCAGAAAATCATCCTACTGCTGCAGAGATGGAAGTTGTTGTGGAAGATTCTAATGAAGAAAGACCAGCAGAGAATGTAGTTGCTATATATGAGAATACACCCATTGAGGGGGAGCATCACACCATGTTTGGAAATGTTACAGTGACTATCGAGTCTGAAGACTGGGTAGAAGACCCAGGTTTTATAGTCATTGGATTGGATTATCCAGATTCGGATAATGAAGTATCTTTGAATAGACCAAAGATCAGCTATGACATCAATTCTGAGGTATTACTTGCTGATGTGGTCCGAGTACATGATTTAGATGTGCTGACAGAAAATCTCAAAGTCAGTTTTGTAGAAGAAGTAAAGACAATGGAATCTTTTTTAGTATCCTCAATTCAATCTGTCATGGCTGATTCTGTAGTCAGTTCAGATTCTGAAGGATTATCTACTACAGTTGCTCATACTGATTTTGTTACTAAGTCTGACCTCGAATCCCTAAATCACGAGCTTAAGGAATCCTTCAGTGCCTCTGTTGCTGAGATAAAGCACTGTTTTGGTGAAGAAATGAAGATGTTAGAAAGGTCTTTTGAGCTTTATCTTGGTTGCAATCTATCAAATTTTGTGGGTGAGCTAATGGAAGAAGTCAAGGAGTTCCAGACTCAAACTTCTAGGCTAGAAGCAGACCTTGAAGCTCTATGGATATCTGTTGTTGCCTTAGACTCTTTCATGAGTTCAAAATATCAAGCTAATAAGGATTTAGCCTATGTGAAAAGTGTTGTAAGTAAGCTGGCCTCAGTGTTTGAAGCTTTCAAAACATCTGTCAAAGATCATTTCAAAGATCAGGACTCTCAAATGCAAAATCTGATTAGTGGGTTGACCACAAGCTTCAAAGAAACTATATCCTTCTCCCTTGGTCCTCTAGTTCCAAAACCTGCAGTTGATCTGAATCAATTTTGTGCTCTGATGAAGGAGGAGCTTGGTACTATGTCAACCAGTGGCTCTGTGGACTCATCAGATTTAAGTCGAGTTGTGCTGTCTACCATCGATTCAGCCAGAGAAATAATGAAAATCGTCTAGGACTACATGAGAGAGGCCTCTGATTCTCAAGAAGCAATCAAGAATAAGGTGGATACTTATTTTGAAAAGGTTTATACCAAGCAACAACTGACCAACCATTTCAAACTTTTTCTTGAGAATCTAAAGTTACCTCCATTGACTCAGGCCTTCAGAGAGTAGGTTAGTAAGCTCAGGTAGATTACTCCTGCTTTGGATAAATTCATTGAAAATAGAGATGATTTTGTTTCTGCAATGGAGAGAGGATGAAGCATTATAATGGATTTCAGAAACCTATTGCTTCCCTTCCTGCAAGTGGATGCCACACCGGTCATTGTACCTCCTGCTTTGCCTGCCTCTACCTCTACTGCTTCTCCAGTTCAGATGACTCTTGCTCAAGGCATAAGAAGTCTCACACCTATGATCCCTCAAAGGACTTCCCATTATAGGCCCGACACTATATCAGTTGCTCAGCCCCCTATGATCATTTCGTGAGTTCCAAAGTCCTCCCCAGTTTCCTCAACACATGAATTCTCTTTTGATCCCAAGGGAAATGCTCACATTGAAGATGTGGATTTATAAAGTGGCAAGGATGTTTGATAGGAATCTTTTTTTCTTCTCTTTTCTATTCTGTTTCTGTACTTTTTTTCTGATCTAATACAAATGTTTTTTTTTCTCTTTCCACTGTCTCAGTTTATCAATTTTCTATGTTTGGTTTCCCACTTTTTGATTATCACAAAGGGGGAGACAAGAAATATAAAATGAGAAATTTAATATTAATGTTATACTATCTAATACTATATTCTTTGGTACAAATTCTTTAAAACCATATCTCTGATACTATTGTATTTTATTCTACCTAAGATAATTTTTGATCTCTATCTTTCTATTACTATTTCCTCTTTCCTCTGATACTGTCTTCTTTGAGAAAATTGAATATTAATGTTATACTATCTAATACTATATCCTTTGGTACAAATTCTTTAAAACCATATCTCTGATACTATTGTATTTTATTCTACCTAAGATAATTTTTGATCTCTATCTTTCTATTACTATTTCCTCTTTCCTCTGATACTGTCTTCTTTGAGAAAATTGAATATTAATGTTATACTATCTAATAATATATTCTCACTGTCTTAAAATGGCCATATCATAAGTTGTGATTATCAAAAAGGGGGAGATTGTTGACCTCACCTATTTTGATAATCCCAATCTTGTATTCATATGTTTTATCAATCCCAATTATGTTTTCATATATTATGATATTCAAAATTGTTGTTGATCTACACTTTAATACTTTCAAATCGATGATTAAGTTAATAATAATGTTAAAATAATTTCTGATTTATGTCAATATCTCTTATCCATGTTTATATAAGTATTGAAATGATTCTATGTGAATTAGATGTGTTTTTCATAAGATAGTCATGTGTAAGTATCACTGACATGCACAAAGCTACCGATGCACAGAGCTACTGATGCACAGAGCTACCGATGCACAGAGCTACCGATGCACAGAGCTACCGATGCATAGAGCTACCGATGCATAGAGCTACCAATGCACACAGAGCTACCGATGCACAGAGCTACTGATGCACAGATCTACCGATGCACACAGAGCTACAAATGCACAGAGCTACCGATGGATATCGAGCTACCGATAAGAGCTACCGATAAGAGCCACTGATAAGAGTTTGAAGAGCTACCGAAGGAAGATCCTACACCGAGTCAACCTTACATGTCTACAAACAAACGACTACCTATAATGAACTGCGGAGTCAAATCCTATATCCTCGACACTATTTGTTTATTACACTAACGGTTATATTTGTTACTTTTGATGCATTTAATGTTATTAAATGATATATGTTGCCATTTCAGGAAACCGTACCAAGTACGATCGTAAAGCATAACCATTCCTTCTTCTCGGAAAAACAAAAAAAACGCATAAAAAAGGACATCGTGTATGAATCAAAGGGAGGTGAGAGAGACACGAGACATGAAGATATCGAGCACACAGAACATACTTTCCATCAAGATCAAAATGTGCCAAGAACAACTGGAGAACTTGCACTCAAAATAATACTACTACCAGACTCCAAATCACAGAGCATACATCGAGCAATCAATGCTAAAGAATAACTACACAGAACACTTCATTTTCTGAGCCGATAACCAAGCTGGTCCTGGAAGCAATGAAAGAAGAAACGATACTCTGTTTTTTAGTCGAATACTAGAGGACTCATAACCATTTCTGATCAAATCCAAAAGAGTCCAGAGCTGCACTGCAATTACCAGAGCCATTCAGAACTCTATATCTTGCTCTAGGTGATTTAGTATTTTCATTACGAGCAGTGTGTGTAGCCTGTTAATTATTACACACACTGTATCCTAAACCTTAACTGGAGGATTTTTAAATCCTCACTCACAATATTTACATCCTTTATTTCCCACTGTGGATAGTGGTAGAGGTTGAGTGTGACCTGGACAGCTTTGAGCTGTTGTTTGTTATCCCACGTATAATTTTGGTAGAGGTCTCTTGACCTGAACAGTGTGATCACTATTGTTAACCGAGATCCAGGGTGTCGATCACTTTATATAAATATTTAGAGGACTAAGTCTCATCTTGAGACTGAACCTATTGGTTAACTCTTGTTTTTTTTGTTACAACCTATATCCATACTATATACATTTATTTCATTTTCCGCTGCTATTACATTGAAATATAATTTATTTTCAAAGATACTTTTATAGTTAAACTCTCAAGTGTTTATTTTTATTATAAATCAGTAAGTTAGTATCAAAAGTTAATCTAATCATCAGATTAAGTTAACTGATAATTAATCAATCTTTGAGAAACTAATTGAAACTTTATAATCTATATAAATTCACTACAGTTTAATATGTCTTTGAAATTGGGGGCTTTTAATAGAAATTGTTTTTAACAGAAATGTTAATTGTAACTCAATTCACCCCCTCTTTAGTGTCCACTCCGACGAACAATGACGCTAAAGAATGATCGAGTCAAGTCGGACCCAAGGTAAGGGATCCTACCCATCTCTTTCTTTTTAAGTACACTCTTTTATGTCATTCCTTTTAAGATCATATTTATTATGATTGGGATGTTCTTTTATATTACTCCTACTTAAATTTTTATGTTCATATGATGAGAGACCCTATTTGATCTCATAAATCCATTTTTGGAAGCTTTAAGTGGCGCCGTTAGGCTGCCTAGTTTTCATAAGGGATTTTTCATCTCACATTTATTCCCGTGACATTTATGCTACATTTTCCACTATTTACTTTGAGTGGTGTATGTACTGCCCATTATTATACACATTGTGTAGTATAATCTTATTTATGGGTATTTACATCTTCATTGTATTCCCCTTCTTCCTTGGGGTGTACTTTTCGAATGTTACCCAACTCGGTAAGGGGCCCTTTCACCCTCCTCTTTTTAAAAGACTTATTTTGTTATGTATTCTAATTTACATATTATTATGTTGGGATATGTTATTCTATATCCTTATTGATGTACTATTTATGTCCATGTGATGAGATACCATTCACTCTCTCATCGCCTAATTTTCTGAATTTTGAAGTGACGTCGTTAGGCTGTCGAATTTTCACGAATGAACGTCTTAACCCAATTTCAATTTCTTTGGGTTCAACTTGTACTTATTGAACATGTAATCCTATGAATATTTTTGAATGACCTCTGATTGTTTCACACTTAATATCCAATTTTATTGGTTGTATTTATATTTCTCACACATAATTATTTAATAGATTTATCCTTAATTTAAGGATTCCATCTTTATAATGGATTTCATCTCAATTTACATTTCCATTGTGACTTCATCGTTGTTATGCACCAATTCACTCTTATATGGTGTGTATAAATTCCTTTGACATATTATATCATGAATAACTTTATTCTCATGATATTATAAAGTTCTAATTAAATGTTATTCTGCAATTATTTGTAATCAAGAGTCTCTCATTTTGTTAAAAAATCTTTAACAAAAATATCGTTTTAAATGTTTTAATGATTTATTATTCTAAACTCTTATCATTAATGTCCATGTTTTCAACGTGGTTTTCAGTATTTATTTATATGGACATTAATGTTTTAAAATTATAATTCCAATAAGAGCTTCAAAGTGGTACGTGACACTTTCATTCAAAAATCTCTTTTAAATGGTTTTTGAAAATGGATTTCTTAATTCAATATCTTGGAATTACTTATTGTGATTGAAAATGAAATGTTGTTTTTGAAATGATTATATTTTAAATATTTTATGTGTAATGGTGGTACTTGGACATTTTACGGGTGGTTACGTGATAAACCATATGACGGGTGGTGCCGTGAATACCAGGACAGGTGGTTACATTATAACCTCCAATGCATTGGGTATGGAAGTCGGCCGTATGGATATTCCATTAAGTATGTGTAGAAGTCGACTGTATGGTTATTCCATTTAAGTATGTTTATGTCCCAAGTTACCTTTATATTTTATATGTTCTTTATATGAGTTTTATGATAATGTTTTGCTTACAAAAGTGTAAGAAATGATATTTTTTTCAGTGAAGAGTTTTTACTAATTACTAAAGGTGAATGGTATTACATTGATAATGTATACATGGTTTACTTGTTGCTTTGAAAAACTAACAGTTTTTATTCTTTGTGTATCCCTTGTTGAGCTTTTTATGCTCACCACATGTTTTTTTTTGAAATGTTTTTCACAGGGCTTAATGTAGAATAGGTTCAAGGATGGGATCAAGGGAAATTCATGCTAACTAAAACATGGAACTAGACATGTTTCTTTTAAAGAGTTTTTATTTTATGGAATCTTAGTAGAAGTGTCTACTTTGTAATCTTTTGAGATGTAATAGTTATGAACTAATTCTCTAAAACTCTAAACCTGAAAAGATCATCAACGTGAATTATTCATTTAATTCAATAATAAGTAAGGTTTAAGGCTGTGGCCTTATAATTTGTGTTCCTCTAACGTTGTGTGCGCCATTAATTCTCCATGGTCCCGTGATGCTCCATGTTCCATCGACGATCTGTGCACTATCACTACTCAAGGAACCACTGACACTCAATGTGAGAACAACAATCTAAGCACCACTAACCCTCTATGTGCTATCAATTTATTGTGCTCCATCAATTATCCATGCACTTCAGACACATATTGTGTCATTTAGATTATGATATCTATTGACGAAAAGAGGAAATACTTCCCTTCAAGCATTATAATTTTACCTATGTGATCCGAACATATTTATTTTACTTTTTTTGATTCCTTATGGTGTATATTGTGTGTTTCCCTTATGGTGTATATAGTATAATTCTTTGTGGTGTACCTTTTTGGTTTTGGGGTCCCTTAAAAGATTTAATTTTACTCTCCCCTGTATGGTCTATGAACACACATGTCATGTATTGTGAATATGATAGAAAAATTGAAAGATTAAATCATGGACTGTGGCCAAGTGGTTGTTAGAGAGAGGCCCAACAGATGAGGTGTGCTTTACCGACTTCAGATAGATGTTTCTATACCTACCCTTCCAGTAGGATTTCCTACAGACATGATTCATGAGCTTGTACATTCCATTTTGGTTGGGCTTGTATTCTGCCCCTATTTTCTTTTTTTTTATAATTTTGTATTCATTTGTTGGTATCTTAGAGGGTTGGATTCTTTTTTACTTAATGTTTTCAGTTTAGAAAATTTGGGATTGAAAATTGGATTGTGTGTGTGTGTGTGCATGTACATAGGAAAATGCCTCTCAATTGTGGGATATGCAAACTCAGTTCAAGCCTCTAACCCCTGGCCTATTGGAGGCAGTATTGGGGTATTCCTAGTGCCGCGTAGGGTGAAGGGTCATTAATGATTGGCATTAGTGGAGGTTGGTCTACCTAAAAAAACCAATAGCATGTCAGATTTGTTTGGGGAAATAGTGTCCATTGTTTCACATTCTACTTAATGTTTAGGGAGTCTTGTATTGGTGCAGTGGATGATGTATCCATACACCATGACTCTAGATACTTATTTCTGACTAGGTACATGAAAAAATGGCTGCAGAAATTATAAGAGTACACGCATCATATACGATTGAGTGTGGTATCATGTCCTTCTTGAGTCATTTTTAGATAACTAGGTATACTCTATTTAATTTGGTACATCTCGATCTATTTCAGGATGCCTCTATTCCGATAGAGAGCTAGGATTCTGATGCATGATCCCAAGGATGGCCTGCCTAAAAATAAGGCATCAGTAAAGGGACCAATAATATAGATAGAACCCCATGGTGGGGTACCTGTGATACCACCACCCTGAGAGTAATAGTTACTACAAGAATTACCAGTAGAGTATGCACATAAGATATGTGCTTTTCATGAGTTCCAGAGGTAGTGACCACCCAGGTTCTTGTGTGATCCAAACCCCCATGAAGCCGAGGATTGGCTGTAAGTGGTTACACATGTCTTTATCCAAGTGAGGAAGCATCTTGACTAGATGGTAGTCCTGCCTGCGAGCCTTATACATGGATAAATAGAGATATAATGGTGCTTTGTGATATAGATACATGAAGAGATTACCCTTAGTTGGATAGACTTCGAGTGTCTATTTAGGGAGGAGTTATTCCAAGTGATGTTATGCTCCGTGAAAACAGTATGGAAACCAGATTGTAGCAGAGTCCTCAGTGAGATTTATAGATCATTCACTCTACCCCATAGATATGGTGTGATTCCCCTTCTAATGGTCTGAACCATCATATAGGGGATACTATAAGAGATTTGGGTATAAATGGTATCCCTTTTAATTTTGACATATGTTGGGGTACTGGAGGGGGCACTGATAGTGGAGAGTTTTCTACAAGAGAAAACACAAGTATTGGGAGATTCCGCTAGGTGGCAGGTAACTGAGTCATTGGAAGAATGTAGCTGAAAATGGACATAGGGATCCATGTGGATCATACAGTTAAGGGGATACCCCTGAGATATGTCTTTTATATTGCAAGGCTCCCAGGGTAGAGCATGTCAACTAAAGGAAAGGATATGATACTCATATGGTGGTTGGGGACACATGGCTCTAGATTACCCAACAATCTATCTGGATGATCGAAAGGTGGTCAAGGGAATACCAAGGAAGAGGATAAGGTGAGAAAAGGGAAATCCTCCAGGTGGAAGATGTGGTAATGGAGATGGACAAGCAGCAAGAGGTGGGTGGAGGTTTAAGGTACTATTGCCACCACCCATATGTAGTCCACCACAGGCATAGGGATATGGTGGAAAAAAGACAAGTCAAACATCATGTGATGGAGTCTTAAGACCATATTTCTCCAAAGATAATTAAAGGTATGATATATTTATTTTCCAAACTACCTGCAGTTTTAATAAACATAGGTTCTAGTCACTATTTTCTCTATGTGACACTTGTCCGAGACACAAATATTCCATTGGAACCATAGACTTGATCCCTACTCTCAGAGACTCATTTATGGGAAAATTTAATGATGAAACATTGGTGTTGAAAATGTTACCTTACTCTTGGGGGTTAAATTTTTTGTTCTGATATCTTGGTGGTTGCGTCAAGGCCTTATGACGTCATTCTTCGTAAGGACTGTTTATCCATAAGTCATGCCGGGATTGATTATTTTTCATCCATTGTGCGTTTTTTCATGGAGATGGGAATAATTTTTACTTTTTCTAAGTAGGGAAACTCCATGTTTGATATGATGGACTCACATATAGGACAGTAAAGCTGATCACACCCTAGTTGGATAACATGACCCTTGATGCAGTGGATGAGACGAGTCCTCAGTTTCCTGTAGCAATTAACGATTATGGGGACAACTATCAAGAGATGTTTTAGGATTAACTCCTCACAAGGAGGTTGATTTTGTAATTAATATCTACCCTATAATGAAACTGAAATCTACACCAGCATATGAGATGGACCTCACAGATCTCATGGGTTACGGTTATAGTTGTCGGACTTGTAGAGAATGGGTTTCATGAGACCCAGTTTTCACCCTCGGAAACCCCTGTTTTTTCTATGAGTAAATTTGATAGCTTGAGATTATGTGTGGAATTCTGGCACCTGAACAAGGTTATTGTGAGTAATACTTATTATCTACCATGGAAAAATGACCTCTTCGATCAGCTCAATGGAGCGAGATGGTTAGCGAAGATATACATCAGATCTGGTTATCACCAGCTTCGAGTATTGGATAAGGACATCCCAAAGACAGCCTTGAGATATCCTTACGACCACTATGATTACATAGTGATATTTTTTGATCAGATGAACACTCTAGTAGTGTTCATTGGAATCATGAATATGATCTTCCATCCGTACATAGACCAGTTGTTCATAGTCTTCATTGATCAAATCATGGTGTACTCTGTGTCTGAGAAGGATCATGAGATACACTTAAAAATGGTCCTATACACGATCCGAGAGAACCATATTTATGGGAACTTCTCAAAGAGTAATTTTTGGTAATGAGAGGCCCACTTTCAATGAAAAATCATTTCAGAGTTTATAGTTGTAGTAGATTTGGCGAAGATTGATGTGGTGCTTTATTGGGAGCCACATAAGAGTGTTACCGATATGATGAGTATCCTAGGTTTAGATGGATACTATTGGGCGTTCATACAAGATCTTTCCAAGGTAGAATCACCCTTTATGGACATGAAATGGAAGGGGAAACCATTCACACGGATAGTGATGAGTTATAAGTTAATTCAAGAGTTGAGGTAGAGTTTGATGAGAACTTCCAATTTGAGATTACTAGAGGAGGATGTTGGGTATGCGGTGTTCTATGTTCCTTCATGTACCAAGATTTGTTTTGTATGGATGAATGGAAAATCATTTATTATCTGTTGTTCGTGCCGGTTATGACAACATGATCTAAACTATGCGACCTATGATCTGGAGTTCGCATCGATAGTCTTCACATAGAAGATGTAGCAGCAATACATAATGGGAAACCAGTTTATTGTCTACTCTGACCCAAATGTTATCAAGTATATCTTCTCTCAAAAGTATTTTCCCTCCGACATAGGCATTTATTTTAGTTCCTCCAGGACTATGACTTCAATAGAGTCTATTCTTCTATAAAAAATAATGTGGTGGTAGATTCTCTCAGTTGGGGATCGATATTATATCTACTGAATGAGGCATCATATTAGTTAGAAATTCTTTAGATATCATTTTTGGTAATATATTAAACAACTTATCTCCAGTTGATAGGGGTTACCAATCCACATGTACAATGAGGTAGTGAATAACAAATCAAAGATATCGACAGTGAGACTACACGTGCTTAGATGTCCACAGGGTATTCCCCTGAAGGATATTCGAAAGGTGGGGAGCACTCCATTCTCTTCCGAGGTCGCACATTAATGCTAGTGATGTTGTGGGGGAGGTCTTAAGGGAGTTCCATACATCCCATTTGGTAGTAAATACTGGGGTGGAAAAGATTTATCAGGACCATTGAAATTAGTTATGTTGGTCGGGGATGAAGAATGCGGTGGTAGAGTTTGATTCTCAATCCCTCACTTGTCCACAAGTGAAGGTTGAGAACAAGGCTATGCAGGTTTTACACAACCCCTTGTGGTGAAAGAGCGTAAGTGGGATGGGATATCGATGGAGTTATTGATTAGTTTTCCATGATTGTCTAAGGGATGTGGTACCATATGATTGATCATTGATCAACTCACCAATATGGCCATCTTTTTACCAATCTGAGAGTAGAGATTAGAATAGATCTTGGGATTCTTCTATGTGCAAGCGATGTTTGTGATTCTTGTAGTTCCATCAATGATCATCTCATATTGTGATTTAGTATTTTAATCCCAACTATGGAAGTGATTTCAAGATGTGTTAGTCACATAATTGTGCTTGAGCATGAAATTTTACGCCCAAATAGATTTCGAGATTGATATGACCATATAGGTTCTCAAGGGCATGATATGTTCTTCCATCCTCAAATTTTTCCACAGTAGGTAGTAACTCCTAATTTTGGTGGATATTTCATCTAAAATAGCTACCACTCCACCATTATTATGGCATCATTCGAGGAATTTTATGGATGACCATACAAGCCACCACTATGCTAGAAAGACCGAGGAGAGTCAGTAATCATGGTTTCGGATTTGGAATAGGTCACCACTAAGAAGTTGAAGATCATCCAAGAGTGGATGAAGACTACACAAAGCTGGCATAAGTAATATGATTATTGGTGTTGGAGGCCTTTTGAGTCTAAGGGCACCATTGATATGAAAGTAGTGTCTTTACCCTAGGCATGACCTAACATTTTTCGGCACAAGTCATCTATAAAAAAGTCCCAAGGGGTGTAACATTAAATAAAATAATTAAATAAATGTTATTTTATTTTTAAATCCTAAGAACTCGTAAATGGAAACTTGGATTAGATATCTTAGACCGTCATTGTTTTATAGGGGGTATTGTCCTTAGGTTGGGCCTATCCTCAACCAGCATGGGTCAAGGGTGAATTTGAGATTTTGGAGATAAAAATAATTAAAAGATCTAATAAAAATATTTTATTCAACATTATTTGTTGACATGGCGGTAGTTTCCCTTTTTAATAAGCCATTTCAGATGAATTTTGGTTTAGAACCACAATCCTGGAATTCCCCTAAGGTATGGAGAAGGAATCTATATCCCAATGGAGAAGGCTTGTGGATTGAGGGTCAACAATGACACAAACCTCCATTCTTTTTCAATGACCCATCTAATAATCAATGTAGGGTGTCAATATATTTTTGATTTATTTTCCCCTTATTAGGTTGAAATGATGAATGTGTGCCAACCCATGAATATGTTGATCCATGTTTTAATCATTGTTGTGGGATGGATAATTATTATGTGATTAAAAGGAATTTATCTTGTTGACTATTCTACTGTTGGTTTCTTCATGGTCCCATTAACATGAATGGATCAAGGATAAAGGACTATGTCTAAGATCAATTATTTGTGTGTTCATGTTGTTAATCCCCCCTAAATCTATCGTGTTCTTCATGCTTTATTTTCTCATTGAAACCCAATGATAATGATCAAACATTGCAACAAAGACCCATGGGACAAAGATATGAGACCGAAGGTTGTGATCCATGATGGAATTGCAGATGTGAGATGAGAGTGTATAAGATAGTTCATGACTTATAGAATAGGGTTCGAGTAATTTCAGGATTTTAGTATGGTGGCTCGATGCTAGCACAAAACGTGGCCCGATGAGATCCTGAGTTTTGGGGGGGTGTATAGCTGTTATCCAGAGACACCACGCTGGAGGAGGAGCTCATGACATCGTAGGTCGCAAGCGGTAGACATGATCCAAATAGGAAGTTTACGGCTCATATGACTTGTTTTAGGTTGACCAACTAGTAGTAGTACCACGGGAGAAAGCGGTCGGGATGCGGTTTCATCCATGTTAAACATGGTGTCTGTGTTAATTGGGAGTTTAGGAACGTGTCATGTGCTGATAGAGTCGTCTGGCATGTGGCAGGCCTGGCTGGGTGAACAATGTCGTAGTTCAGAAGTCTGTAGTCCAGCGGCACATCGGGTTGGCCAATAAAGACTAGATCAGGTCGGGTTGGGAAAAATAAACGGGGTCGGGTAAGAACCCGACCAGAATGATAAGGGGATACAATGAAGGGAACACTAACGCCTCTGATGAAGAAGCTAACAAGATGATGGGAATAATGCTTAAAGTATCAACCAATGAAGAGAATAGTACATGGATTGAAAATAAAGAAAATACAATGAAAATGGGACAAAATGAATGGAAGACTAATCAAGAGGAATACATGAAAACATGGTACAATATGATGTATCTTTTGGAATAATTATTATAGGGCGTTCCATACACATGGTTATCGTCTGTCTCTTTAAAACATTTTATGGATAACACTTCTAGAATGATCAAATTTCATTTCAATGGTTCTGTAATTTCTCATGATTCTTGAAATGGGTAGTTTCTCACTTTTTCTCTTTTAATGTGTTTTGAAAATAAAATAGTTACGTAGTAGGTGAGTTGGGGGACTTTTTGGACCATCGACACTCTGTGTGCCATTGACAATCAATGCGCCATTGATGCTCTGTGTTCTATAAACTCTATATGTGCCTCCAAATCTTGGAGCTCTATTGATGATCCATGTTCCATTGACGTTATGGACACCATCACCACTCTGGGCCCCACCGACGCTCTATACCCCACTGATGCTCCTTGTACCATCAATGATCCATGCACCATCGATTCGCCATGCGCTATCGACGTACCGCATTCCATCACCACTCTGGGAGCCACATACTCTCCATGCACCATTGAATATTCATGCTCCATCGATGCTCCATGAACTATAGAATATCTTTCCACCATTGAATTTTCATGCACCATCGATGCTCGATGAACCATCGAGGCTCCATGCGCCACCGAAACATCTAGTTTCATAGAGATTGGTTGAGCTGTGGACTATGAGTATAAATACTTATCATCATGATTCATAATTGTATCAATGTGAGATAAAAGTTTTGACTATACTATGTGTGTTTCCGTGTGGTGTACATTATGTGTTTCCATTGTGGTGTATTTCATGTTTCTTATTTGTATTGTACTTTGTGTAATTCTTAGTGGTGTACCTTTGTGGTTTCAGGGTCCTTAATGAGTATTGTTTTACTCACACATGCATAGGTTATGCCAGCATGTATCATTTATTTTATAGATGATCAATGCTTTTATAGAGTCCTTGGTAGAAAAGGGACATCTTGTTCTTAGAGAGAGTCCTGAAATACGTGGTGCGGTTTACATACATTAGACAATTATTTCTACACCTACCCTTCAGGTAGGGTTTTCTAAAGATAAAATTCAAGATACTGTAATTTTCCTTTTTCATGGTCTTATATTATGGCCTTGTTTACATTTAAAATTTTGTATGGTCGTACAATTCTAATGATGTCTTATAGGTATGAATTCATGTTTACTTAGTGTTTTCAGTTCACAGCTTTTTGGCTTGGAAATGGTTGTGTGTGTACATGTATATAGGAAAATGCCTCCCATATGTGGGATATGCATACTTGATGCTATCCTATCACCCCTAGCATACTGGAGGCGAACATGGGATAGTAAAGGTATGTGCCCTGAGGTAAGGGTCATGATACATTTAGACACCACAATGATAATCCTATCTCAATGAAATAATATCAACCTAGAACCCGCTCTCTCAGATCTGGTGCTGAAATCATAAACTTTACATTATTAAATTTGATGCTCATAAGGGTGAACTAATTTTCCCATATAATTTATACATCACTAAAATGAAGACAATTGATTACTTACACCTAAATGACCATTTAATTTTTTTACTTTTACAAAATTAGGACAAACTCTAAAATAAACTATTCAGTTGAATTTAAATGATCATTTCTCCCACTAAATCAAAATTTTATTATCTCATATTTGGTCATCAGCATCATCTTTGTAAAATAATTAATAGACATAATTTATTCAACCTTATTATTTATAAATGGGGAGAAAGAAAATATAAGATGGGTCAACTAAAATTTATAGTAAGGGTAATCATAATCATTAACAATTGAATGTATTTAAGGATCATCAGATCTCATAATTGTGTCTTGACATAATCACAGTTCCTGAGTGAATCCTAAATGAATGCATACTCATAACTACCCAAATAATCAAATATGAAAATAGTAAAAAGAAAATAATCATATAAATCAATAACCATGATCCATTTCATATCAATGTATCTCATGAGAAACATTATAAACCCGTATAAATAATTATTTAAACATGTACGAACCATGGGAAATCATTTTCAATTCACTCTTATAATCACTCCAAAAAATGGGATAAACATACAATCGAATTCCATACCGAATGCATGGGAGGGATATCATGTAACCACATATCAATGGCCTACCATGAAGACACCAATCATTGGTATATCATATAACCACCCATCATTGTTTTATAACATAACAACCCATCGTATGGCCAAGTACCATTACATAATCATAATACATAAAGTATTTCAGTTCATCAGAAACTCATAAGAACAACCATTATCCAATTTGTAACTTGATTAAATAATCGAAAAAATGGACTTTATAACAATATCATTGACACATGAATAACTCATGAAATGAAATGGGTTCAATAATAATATATTTGAAAAAAAATTATTCATGTAGATAAACAACGAGGATGGTATTGATAATAAATATAACAATTTATGGATAAGTCACAAAAATATTTTTTGATATTATTGAATGTAAATACCAAAAATATATCATTAAAAATATTATTTATGAAGATATCATTTTTACTTTGAAAACATATTTTTGAAACATTAATCATTTTGAACAAACTTTTCATTGAAAGTACTTTTCTTGGAAAATAACTAAAAATATTTAAAGGAATATTTAAAAAATAAATTTAAATAAATCTTGAGAAAAATATCCATTTTCTCTTGAGAAAATATATTTAAAACAATCCTAAAAACATTTTTAGAAAAAAAGGTTAGAAAAACATAGATTTATAAATATAGTGGGAAATGCAGTTGTATTTTCTTAAAAATAAATTCTCAAATATTTTAAGTACCATGATGTGGAAATATGGTAAAATTATATGAATATATCATGAATAACTATTGGAGTATCTAATAAATTTCTATTATAAGATTTCAATTCTAGAGACATATTCATAAAAAATCCTGATAAATGACGAGATTATGACAAAAGATGCATACTACTTTGATAACATTGAATCACAATCACCATGTAAGAATATCATTAAATGAAACTTATAATATCATGAAAATAATTTTATTAATGATATAACATGTCCAATGGGTAGTATATACACAACATAAAATAAGATAGGTTTATAACAGAAAAAATGTCTCAATGAATCAATATTTAGACAGAAACACCATACAGCTTTAGTAACTTTGAAATAGTAAACCCCATGAAACAGATATTGTAAAAGTGACATTCAAATCCATATAAATTGGATTATATGAATCCTACAGTAAATTAATGGGTAGTATATAAACCAATCAGTAATAATAAGTGGGTTTTATGGAATGTATCTAACAGAAATAAAAGTGATATGAGAAAAACCCTTACCTTGAGTCTGATTCATCATGATATTCATTTATCTTCCAAAATAACATATTTATGTTTATTATTTAATTTATTTAATTTTTTTAATTATTATTTTAATAATTTTAATTCACTTAAATACAAGATATATATTATTAATTAATTAATTATGTTTACATGAGATGTTTTGACCATATTTTTCTTATGTGTCAAAATCATCCTTGGTCGGTTTACTATGGTCAAAGTGCGCATTTTACAAGTATATATAGAATAATTATAATAATGAAAATAACATCATATTTATACCTAAATTATTATTTTAAAACTAATCATGGATGGTGGTCATGAAAAATAATCCAACCTTATAACCATTGAGCCTGTAGTCCATACGTACGCATAAGTAACGTTCCCATTTTTCAACAATCATTAATGAAAGAAGGAAAATTAATTTTTTTTAAAAATCACCATTCTATAAAAAATAACAAAATATTTATTTATATATACTTATATATATAATTTTATTTATGTGATGATGAAAAAATAAGAATCACATCACTTCGATTAGGCGGTAGTCCACATGTCCACGAATGACATTATCACTTTTTCAGTGGGTGAAATGTTGAAAATAAAATTATATATTATATTTCTAGAAATATAATTATGTAATTAATACCATAATAATTTAAATTATATTATATATAATAATTATAGTTACCCGTATTTCCATTAATGTAATATGTCAGTGAAAATGCATGAATTGCTTTTTTAACTGGTAGTCTTCCATACACACAAGTAATATTATCTTATCCCATATGGAATGAAACATAATAAATATTAATATGATATATTGAATATAGACGACTAATTGTGTTTTAAATATCAAAAATATCATATCTTAAAATTTTGTCCTTCATAATTCCCACCCATGAAAGGTGGTAATGGAAAAATAAAGGACATCATTTCATGAGGCGATAGTATGTCGTACACACAAATGATAGTTTCATAACACATTTGGGGGAAGTGTGTATATTGTTAGGTCTTACCCATAACATAAAAAATATAATTATATTAATTATATTGATAATATTATATAATCATTGTATAATAATATATTAATGTGTGGAGAAAAAAACAACATTGTGATTGTGGGTGAACGTTACCTCTTCTTCAGGTAAATCCTTTTGGTTTATACAAAAAGCATTCATTTTTTATTGTTATATAAAAAATCATTATGTATGAGGTTAGTATTTTTGGATGTTTATTTGGGAAGGATTTGGATGATCCAAATTTATTAATAGATTTGTATAATGGTAGAGAGTGAATACCTATTTATAATTCAGGATGAGTGGAATTGTAGTAAATACAGAAAAACATTACTAAGAGGTCATAATTATATTATATTCCTCCAATAATGAAACATTTTCTATATGAAAATTTAATTTCGTCAAAATATATCCATAAAATAGGTTTCGGACACATTTATAGGTCATTGCGTCTATTAGGATTAAATTTTAACCATTAAGTAATGTAGTTCTTACCTTAATCAGTGTAATTAATTTTAATTTATTTCACTGTTATTTTTGGCCAAAAAATATGTTGATCATACTGGAAATTAAAAATTGTTATTATCACAAATATAGAATAAATTATTACAAATTCAATTCTCTTATGTGGAATACATTAATTTAAAAATAATCCTGTCGATGATACGAAATAATCGGGTTTTAATGTAAAATTTTTCAAAATGATGAAATGTTTTTATACCAAATTTCACTGAGAAATTGATTAAAATTTCCTGAATTTAATTTAATGATATATAATTTAACTAATTATACTATAAAACTAATTTCAAAACTAATTTAAATATATAAATAAATTATGAAAAAAAATCATTTTTCAATTAAAATTTTGTGTTTTTTACTATTAATCACAAAATGAAACTTATCAATAAAATACAAAAAACTAACACATTGAAAATTTATATATAATATAAGATCATGAATTTTTATGTAGATATATAGTTCTGGTTTACATGTGCTTATTTTAATTCTTTTGGGTACTTTTTGTGACTTATTTCTTGGGGAGATTTTGGGGGAAATTTGATAAATTTGGAAGAAGGATCGGTAGTGTACGACTGAAACATGGTTTGAAAAAAACATGTTACCTAGCCCAAAAAACCATCAAAACCCGGGAAGAGAGTATTATAATGGATGGAACATGGTTTTACAAACCAATTTCACTTTTAGAAGAAGCTATTTAGCCCCCTCCCCCAGAAGAGGCACACAGTTCTCCTGCATAGTTTTTCAATCCATGCTCCCATGTCCATAAAAAAATTCATAGGGTTTTAATTAATATAAAAATTAAATTTAAAATTACTTGAACTCCCATAATTCATCCAAATCTTCTCTAACACTGACCAAAAAATATAATCTTCATTTTAGATCCTCGCATATGGATTCTAAGTCCCCCTCACCCCCTTTATTAGTGAATCGAAGGGAGAATTAAAGGTGTTCACCTCTCCAGGGAAGCTAATATCATCCCAATAAGTTTCCCTTCACTTTCCCATTCATCCACTATTAATAAAAGGTATGTATTCCCCTATTGGATTTAGATCTATGTCTAGGTTTAATAAATCTTGTTTAATTTGATCTTGGATCTAGGAATTGAACCATGATGTCGATATTTAACATGATTTTGGATATTCCACTAAACATGGGGATATCTGTTGTTGATTTTATGTTACCATTTTAGGTAGGTGGTCTATAATTCAGATATCTATGGATTAATTTTAATTATGTGTATTTAGTTTTATATTTCATATTGGGTGATTATAAATTAATTTCCATACGATGAATTAATTATGGGGACATTGGGATTGTTGAATTGGATTCATTAATTTTTTAAATTAAATAATTAAATTATTTTGATTAATTAATTTTTTTAATTAATTACTGTATAATTGCATGATTAATTAATTATTTAATTAAATAAATTGAATTGTTATGATTAATTAATTTTTGAATTAATTAATGGATTTTTTGTGATAAATTCATTATTGACTTAATCAAATAGATTTATGTGATCAATTAATTGTGGAATAAATTAATGGAATTTTTTTGATAAACTATTTTTTGGATTAATTAAGTATATTGACTTGTTTAGTTTATTGTTGAAGAGATTAATGTTATCATTTGAATTAATCTATGAATTGAAATGATGAATGAGAACATTGGAATGCATATGTGACTTGAAATGATGAATGGTGAAATATACATTCATATGATTATTGAAGTGATGAATGGTCACATTTTCATTAATATGTGAATTTAAATTAATAATGGAAATAATGGAATTCATGTGAAAATTGATATTATGAATGGTAACAATGGAAATCAGATATTAATTTAGATGATGAATGAAAAAAATGACATTCAGATATGAATTTTGGTGATGAATGGTAACATTGGAATTTAGTTTTGAATTGTGAAAATGAATTTTTACAATTTAATTAAGATATATATGATATCCCATGGGGGTAGTTAATAATCTGACATTTTCCCATGTTGGTATTGAGAGTTCAGGTTTCCACGGGAACCCAATGGTTTTTTGGTTAAATAAGGAGTAATTAAATACATGTATATATTTTTCATTATTCTTTGTACATTATTATATATACAATTTCATACACGGTTATAGACTATATTTTATTTTATACACCATTAGTGGTCACCTAATGAGTTATACTCACGCCATAATCAGGCTTCCTGATCGGTACCTGATCGTACCACGAATCACTGCTTTATTCCACCATTACACCGCTGTTTTAAACTAGTTTTGTAATGAATATTTCAAATATAATAATAATTTTCACTTTGGTTTTTAATCAATTAATTAATTATAATCCATATTATAATGTTCACTGTTACTTGTTTTTTGTTATTTCAATGTAGGAGGAGATGATTTGGATGGACCTTGATGAAGTGGAAGAAAAATGGGCCAAAATTTCATGGATCCATGAAGACCTATACACTGTTGTTCTTATATCGAAAATTTTGTACATCCAAATGGGATCATATTTTTTGTACTGGTACAAAATGTTATGGGCTAAAACTCTTATGAAGGAATCCAAGCCCAATTCAGCCGTAAAAGGGCCCAACCGAACTAATCTGTCCAAGGAATCAAATCTGCACAATTTTAAATGTGATGTTCTGTAATCATTCCATATCTCTGACTCCAATTGTCCAATTGATTCCAAACATTCGGTGGAGATATTCAAGAAGTGGGGATACAACATTCTAGTTTTTTCAAATGGGATATTCTGGTGTCTATTGGACGAAATGCGTGGTACAAATGGACTGAAGAAATATGTGTGCCTCAAACCACATTCCAATTTTCCTATAAAATGGAACCTTGGGCTCCCCATTTGAGTGTTTGAACCAGAAGAAAAGTTCCACCATTTTGGAATCCCAAAGAGGTCTTTTCATCATCACTAGAAGTTCTGGAGGCCATGGGATGTTCTACTTCAACATCTTCTTCCTCCTCCACTCCCATGTATTTCTAAACCCCTCATGATCACCCAGGGAGGAATGTGATGTAAATCCCAAGATTCATGTTTGAAATATTTTAATGATATTTTTAATTCCAGTGACACACTCCCACAATGAGGTGGTCCTAGCAAAAAGCCTTCTACATGGTTCGACCAAGGGATGGTTCAGTCTAGTGACACTGTCCCACGACTAGGAGATGATCACATGGGTAGTGTTTGATATTCTCTTCAGGGAAGAGTTATATTCGATGAAACCGAGGCCATTGTGGTTTAAGGATCTTCTGTAGCTTTTTCAGGAGGGTATGAATGTGTAGGAGTACTCAGTGAGGTTTACATACTTATCATGATACTCCCTATATATGATTCGAAACTCATTCTTTAGAGATCAGAATTTCGATCAAGGACTACGTAGAGAAATATGGGATGATGTGGTTTCCTTGTACCTGCACACATATATTGCAGTTCTAGAGAGGTCCTTGGTTCTAGAGAGCATTATGGTTGAGTAGATTCTTCCCGTCATTTCTGGGAACGTGGGATCTGAGATCTCAATAGCTGGTTCTGAAGCTGGTAGGTAATGATAGTTACAGAGTTGTGGGTATGATCGATGCTTCAAAAGGTGACCCAATGATGGGTGATCTAAGGTTGAGTGATTGTAGGATGGTTTTTTTACAGTCATAGGAGAGACGGTGTTATGCTTGGGGTGGCTAGGGACATCATGTTTGTGATTTTTTGACCCATCATATAGCTAATAGGGTGCTGGTCAACATGCCACCTAGGCAGAGTCAGTATTCCATGTATAGTGGTCCACAGGGTGGTGGACGTAGCGGCAGAGCTTTTGTAGTAGTGGGAGGTGGTAGGTTATATGAGTTTTTATCTCCACCACCCCCAGGTGGACCACGTCGGGCATAGTGAGATGGAGGATGTGGGCAGGGACAAGTACATGCCATAGAGGATATTAAGAAAGAGGCTCCACAGATGGATAAAGGTATGCTCCTTGTTATTTATACATTCTGTAGAAGTTTTGATATATATTGTTTGGCGGTACTATTTACATTCTATTTCTTGACCGTTGTTTATTTAGGGTGTTTGTAAGACACTGTTTTGTTGTTTGTTCTCATTGTGATGAAGATGTTTTACCTTAGGGGTTGAGTTTCTGTTGCGGGGTCTTGAATGATGTGATATCTATTCAGTGATGTCATTATTTTATGGTTGGGAGTAATTCAAGCTTCCGAGGATTGGCGATTTCACCAATCACACGCGAGATGGGATGTCGAGGTTTTCTTTTCCTTGGGTGTGTTTTGGTGATGTGGTTATGGGTTCATGGTTATTACAACACAAGTAGCAATGGTGAGCTCACTAGAATGGGATTCAAATTGGAATACTCGGGTCCTTCCCCTAGTTCACATGCCTTTTGGATTTTTGGGGATGAAAAGACTAAAGTTGGGGATAGTATAGCAGCTCAGGTTTTGACCATGTCAGGCTTTGGAAAATTTATGCTAATAATTCCAGATCTAGCCGCAATGAAGCCATTCGATTATAGGGCCTGGTGTTCTCGGAATTAATTTTATAAAATTGTTAACTATTTTTATACTATTCACAGGGAATAGTTGAGTTGTCTCCTAAACGAGATCTTGACACATATATTTGAGGGCATGGATTCATCTACATCGTGTCATTTAAACTAGGTGGGGTGGAACCATTGTGGGCACATGCCTACTGTAGAAAAAGGTGACCATTGGAATTTTCATAAATAAAAGAAAAATTTATTTATGGGCATCATCTTGAATAACTCTGGAATGGATTCTTGGATCGCAATTCTGAGTGTACTGTTGCATTTTAAACACCACATTTACCCTAAAGGTGACCTGATATTTTCCGCATTGGGAGGTTTGGCCGGGGGCGTGGACGGTTGTTAAAATAAATAAATAATTAATTTATTAAAACATAAAATTAATAACCCCCACCACAAAACCCTTCTTATTACTCTACGCATGGAGAGCCACCTTCACTATCCTCCTTCAACAAACTGATGTGCAACAAATATCCTTTTTTCCCCCTAATTGATGGTAGGTCGAGATTCAGCGTCTTGCAGGTGTTTTTCTACACTCGAAGCTCTGGAGTTTCACCTACAGGGTAGGCTGTTTGAGTTTTAAAAATTATGGATCCCATTTATGAATTTTTTCAAATCATCATAAGGGTTGTGTACTTCTTGTCCTTGGCTTTTCAAAAAATGTTTCAGATCTGAATTTTGATCACCAGGGTGCTATAGGTGGTGCCCAGAAGTTTTCTAGAAGATAGGATGAATTCCGATGGTGTTCATCATGAAATATGGCATGTGCGGCGGTGATGCGGTGGTTTCCGGCTCTAGCATGGTGGATTCTGGCTTCGCCGTGGTGGTTTCCAATGAGAAAGGCAGTGCCCTGACCAGAATATTCTGGGGTTTTTAAACCCCCGTAACTCAAAAACCGGAGGTTTGAATTTTGATATGTTTGCAGAAAACCAGTCCTTGCATCCATATAGAACCTTGGATTATGTTTATATAATTTTATGATTTTTTTTCATGGATCAGAGATACAAAACATTGATATTATAATAATATTTTATTATAATTTAGCTTCATCTTGTCGTAACTTTTGCACGGAGCGTGTGATTGATGCACCGTCAATGGAATTGTGATCCTGAGAGTAAGGCAGACTTTTCAGTATAGTTTTCAGGCACTAAAACTGAGATCAGGGTGTAGGCCTCACGAGGTCGGGTTTGGGTGTTTACAGAGAAATGTATCTTTTTCATCAGGTGTCCTTTTTGGATGAAGTGTAGATTATCTCGTATGTTTTTACAAGGGGAACACAACAATGTTATCTGCTTTATGAGTTTCAGAAAGGATGTGTGGGCCCCACCCATCTTTATTGTGGTGAAAAGTATCTTTTTCATGGTTTTTCCATTTCTGGTGAGTAATTAGCATATACTGTGTGTTTTTTACATAGAACACGATGGGGGCCTCGGTCTTTCCCTAAGAGGTGCTCAGTGTGGTAATGTTGCTGTTCGTTTGGGTTAGCGGTGTTTGGACCATAAGTTATTGAGTGAACACCTTTAGTTTTTCCTATGAAGGTTAGTGTGGCATTAAAAACCCAGTATAGGTTTGTGATCCCTTTAATAGGATGATTTTATATAGAGTTGTTGTATCCCTTCGTTGAGTCTAGAGCGAGAAAATATAGAATCTCTTCCCTCAATTGGGTTATTGGTATCATTGTGACCTCTTATCCAAGGATATATATCCTCTATCTAGCAGGATAGCCCCATAGGTTTTTAGGTATTAACGGTAATATGATCCCCTACACAGTGGTCTATATTAGTAGGGTCTCTGTATCATCGGGTATATGATCCCCTACTAAGTGTGTGGTTTTTGGTAGGGTTACAATATCGTCGGTAATGAGAGCCCCTACCTAGTGTGTGGTTTATGTATGGTTTCTCGTATTTTTGTTTCTATCCCCTATTTCACATGTTATACCATATGGGGTTTTCAAAATCAGTATGACCACCTTTACATGAGCGCCGATCTCATATCTAAGTGATGTGTTCCTTGGACCCCCTATAAGGTTTTGTTATCCCCCAGTAGATCCTATGAGTGATTCCATTTCTATTAGATCATGGAGTTTCTTGAGTGGATTCATGCTTCCCCTAGTGGACTCCTGGACTGATCCCCTATCTGACGATTTTAGGGTTTCTTCTATTTCAAAATGGTGTTTTTAGAGATGATGTCAAATGATGGTGTTCTCTTAGATGGGCCATATTGGATGGTGGAGTGAGGCATGTTGGATTTTACCTCTCGGACGTGTGTCTTTTGGGATGGCAGAGCTCATGTTGTGGGTTCTCCTAGTTATATTCATTCCATAAAGCCTTGAGTCAAACATGTCAATGGGGATGTGGTCAGATCCTCAGTAGGCTTGGTGCCTGATATGAGTATATCTGAATGTTCATGGTATATGAATGGTCATACACTTGAGTTGGTCTGACTATTCGTGTCTGATGAGGATGGTCTCAAGATAGAGTTTCTCTCTTGTTTGGGTTCCCTCTAGATGAGATGTGATGATTGTTACCTTTCAGTCGCTCTCTTTTATTTTTGGGGTGCCTACTATGTTTCTTTATACTCACCCCTACACGGTATTTTACCGCACATGTTTTCTATCTTGAGCATACCACACGCCTTTCGATGGAGTCATAGGAGGACCCATAGAAGGTGAAGCTAAGTGAGATTGACCAGCCAGGATGTTTACCATAGCTGTGCTGAGGAGATTTTTGGGGGTTCTTTTGATAGTGATCCCTCCTTCTGAGTAGGATGGGTTCTTTTTTAGCTTCATTTTTTGGTCCATGTATTTTCCCTTTTAATCTTCTTTTGTACTCTGATTGTGGGTTAGATATATGAATGCATTTAATTTGAGTTATATATATATATATATACACTGTTGCATGGAGGTGTATGTGGGTGCGTGTGTATAGGTACCTTATGCTAATTTCTCCCATGGGTGTGATAGAATACTCAGTGCTAGTCGACAGCCCCTAGACTATTGGAGATAGGATTGGGGAGTCACAGCTAGAGCCTTGTTGGGTCGGGACATTACAGGTGGATCCATCCATGATGTACATCTCATATGAGTTTATGACAAGCATATGGTCATGAATATATCTCCTCATCTATGACATGTGGAAGATGTTGTGCCCCTAATCAAGATATCGAGGTAAGGATAGGTATTAAGAAACCTCACCAGCCCTCTGAACATTCTCACATGGCTTGATAAACCACGGTATATCTCGACTCCCTGGCTAAACCTCTGCAATCCTGATCTTGGGGAGACTCTCAGGAAACTTTGATCTCCTTTCTCAATCTCCAAATACATATGATATAGAACTACATAATATTTCTACATACTCTATGTCATCCTCATCTTCTTATTGATGACCTAGAACTTTTCTTTCATCACCTAAACCAACTATGGACCACATGTGATGTCTCTTTAAACTCTATCGAGTATAAGGGTGTCCTACATGGCCTATTGTACAAGGAATTATAAGGTTCCATGCCAATAAGAGAGTTATAGATATTGTTGAATGAAAAATCCACCCTGGGAATGTGATCCTACCAGCTCCGGCTGGAGTCTAGCACACAAGAAATCAGAATATCAACCAACACATTCTTAGTACAATTGTTCTACCCATAAATATTAGGGTGAAATTCTGAATTCATTATCATCTTGGTATTGAATTCCTCCCACATTCCTCTCCAAAGTAGTGACCTAATTAGTTTGTCACATTTAGATACAACCATTGAGGGAACCCCGTGGAAGAGAATAATTTATCAGTTGTACATATTCCTAAAACACGCAACCAAACTATTCTCCATTATAGTAAAGATTTGTTACATATTCATGAGTCGGTCATGTATTAGATAGATGGAATCATGGACCTTTTCTATCTGCAGAATCCCTATAACAAATTCCATGGATTTTTCACCCCCTTCCACTCTAGGATCTCAACGGGCCGCAACAAACCTACCATAATATGTTGCTCAACCTTCACCAACTCATAATTGAGTCACCAATAGATAAACTCATATAAAATTAATCTCATTCCTGACCACCGAAACTGTCACTAATCGTATCTGTACATATTCCCCACATAAGGATGTACATCCAAAGGAGAAGTTTGGTACTCTCACATCACCTCCCCCAATATCGAGATTGGGACAACCATTTGTCCATTGAAAAGGATGATATGATTCCCAAAATTAGAATATAAATATTTTGATTCCTCTAGGGATATTGGGTAATAAAATACTTCAATGTTGATTCTCCTTGAAAAGCCTCTCTGACATACTCAAGAAGAAATGGAGTAAACTTCATCAACAGAAGAAAAGTTTCACTCTCTCGATACACCATGGTTAGATATAAATAATCCAATTTCTAAGAGGCCTCCTGAACAATGTGATCATGATAATTTATAATAAGGTAATAAATTATCTTGTTTCACATACCCAGAGTATATACTATCTTGGAGTCATAGTCCTTCATGAACTATATCCAGTGTCGTAGTCTCAGGTTCAAGTATCTCTATGTAAACATGTACCCGATAGTCTGATGGTCTGAGTGAACCATGATGTTCTCTCACAAAAGATGCTTCCTCCAATTTATCAGGTAAAAGATTAAATATTCTAACTCTAGGTCATGAGTTACAAGGTTTTTATAAGGGGGTCTCAACTTCCTCGACCCATATCCAATAGTTTCCTTCCTCTTTATCAACATGCAAATAATCCCATATCATGAGGCATCACAACACACCACATACTCTAGTACCTCCTATGGTAGTCTAAACACATGAACACTCTTTATCCCTAGTATAAAATCCTCGAATGACCATTGTTGATTATTATTACAAGGAAATGGATTCCCATTTCACGTTAGCCTGGTAATAGGGGTTTTAGTCATTGATAAGTCTTACACAGGACCCATGTAGGTCCACACCAATACAAGAAAACTATGCACCCCAGACATTCTCTTGGGTGGCTCCTAAGTAAACACTATATCGATATTAACGGGGTCCATGACTAATCCATGAGAAAAAATTAAATTCCCCATAAAGTGAATCTCATGAATATAGAACCGTCACGTCAAGAGATTATAATAAATATAGTTATCTCAATGAAAATCTATAACCAAAATCATGTTCTCTCCATCTCCTCATCTTCCATAAATTAGATTAGTATGATGTTGATAGAGACTAAAGACTAGTCCATTTTTAGTTGGCTGATCTGATTCATAAAATTCCGAAGCACGGTGGGGGAATTGTTCAAACAAAAATTCACCATAAGGAACTCATAGTTTCCATAGTAACATCATAATACCAAAATTGGAATATCAACCTCACGAAACCTTAACTGGTGGTAGAATGACCAGAGAACAATCATCAAGAATAATCTCGAACATCAAAACTGGCCAAAGGATTCGTTAATCCTCACCAAGGTGTATTTTTTAATTACCAAGGAATGGTTATAGCAATGATAATAGACACAAACCTACATGTTCCTATTACCCTTTTTTAGGAACAATAACAGATTTTCCTTGGGGTACATTGGGTTTGATGAATCCCAGATCTTAGTTGGGGACATCAAATATTCCATAGATGATATTCAAGTTTTCCTAGGATATAATTCATTGAAAAAAAATATATGACATTTGAGGTAGTCTCGAAATGTCATTAGGGATTAAGACCATAAAATACTCAAGAACTAAAGGAATAAATATGACCAAAGAGCTAGATTCACCATTGGTTGTACTAGAAAACTAATCGGTGATGGGATGCATGTTTCTACTCACAACACTCACATTTCCAACCATAATAACTCACTCTATAGAAATTGTGAATCATATCACATTAGTGTGAAGGCATCCGATTCTTTTACATAGATAGTAAATATGGGATCATTCCATGGAAATATTATCCACAGTAATGATGATGTCATAGGTTTCCATTATGATGGAAAAAAGGAACCGTGTTAACCTCTCTCAACTAATCTACTACTAATACATCAATAAGATAAAATCTATAGATTAATAGTTCCATGTATGTCCCACAAGACATAGATATTGGGCTAGCAACTAAACTTGGAGTTATAGCTCTCATTCTAGATGTATAGAGATGAAGGAATGACTATAACATATTTATACGGAAACTAAATCAAGAATATAATATAAATAGTTTGTACATATGATCACGTCATGCATTATGGGTTTAGAAACCTCTACAGCCTACAATTATTCTCACCCAGACCCCCTGCTTCTAGAACCTAATGTGGTCTTCATGGTGGTGGTGGTGGAAAGAACTCATAGTGTTCTTAAACACATATATGAAACAACCCAATATTCTATGTTATTCCTCGTTTCAAATTTATTATTTTTGATTGTTTATGCATGGCGCAACATCAAGATTAAAACCATAATACACTATCTAATATGACCATTATAATAGAAATCTGATTATTAGAAATTGTAATATGAAAAATAGATTAGTAACCAGAAGTATGGAAGTATAAATAATATTTTGGTATCTTATAAATGAAGAAAATATAGAAAATTTATATCGTGAATTATGTAAATAATTTTTTTAAAAACAATAAATTAGGTGTTGGTATTATTAGAAACATAAATATTTATGTACAGTTTTATTATTAAAACAAGGATTTAATAGAAATTACTTTTATAAATTATGTTTATAAGTAGATATTTTTTCTTTTGATAATAATATTATTTTATTATACCTTAACTATTTTTTGAATGCTTTATAAAAACAATTATATTATTCCAATTATTATTTTTTGAGTAAATGAATATTTTATTTAAAAATTAAATGCATAATAAATATAAATTTATTTTCATAAATTGAATTTTATTTTTAATTATACATATAGAAAAGTGGATAGGGTTAATTTATGGGATTTCTCTAAAATACATGCCTTTTGCTGAATAGTGAGATATGGTAATTTATAGTATTTAACAAATATATGAATTATTGAGTAATAAAGTATTTATAGATGATTTAAGGCAATAATCTAGGATTATCTTTCATTATTATAAAATATTTGGTGATAACTGCCCAAATATTTATAGTCAGAGCCAAAATAATAAACAAATTAATAAAATATTCAAAAAATACTCATCCTCTCAACTATAAATACCACCCCCACCATCTCTTCCTCTCACACCATCCAAGATTTGGTTCATTGATAATTTCTACCCAATAATCTTCCCAATCCAATCTCACGCATTTAGGATCCTTCAGTCTTAACACAATACCAAAACCAGTCCCTTTTAGAAGGTTATGAAGGAGACAAATTTAAGAGGTAAAATCTACTTCTTTTCTTTTATTTTGTTTTAAATTTATTTTTATTAATTATCCTTAACTAAACTGATCTATCCAATGTGACTTTATAACTACAGTATCCTTTATATATTTTAATTTCAGTAACTCAATGGAAAATCTAACATCATGTATCCTATCCATTTCCTTTTATTTTAAATATGGAATCATCGTCTGTGGTGTGCCGATTTACCACCTTCATGGATGATGTTTTTTTAATTACACACTAAAGTATTGTTATAAAGCTATTTTAATGGTTAATAATGATTATAATATATGTATTAAATATTATATAATGTTTTATAACCAGTTTTTATATAATATTAATTAATTAAACAAAACTAGTCTGTGATGATCGAAAAACAGTCAAATTATCTAAACGATTATCACTAAAGTCTTATCCAATGAATAATCCTCAACCATAATGACCTAATTAAAAATAGAACCATTTAACATTTATTAATATTATTAATAACATATACTTTCAATTCTGCAAAACTATATTCTTTTAACATGATCATCCATATGCCAAAAAAAGTAATCTGATGATGAAAACCAGGGAAAAGAAGACTCCCAAATGAGAACATTAATCTTATATGTTATAAAATAGTACATAAAATAACATAAAAAATTATAATAAATTTAATAACTATTGAATAGGTTCTAATTCAAACTATTAATGAATATAATTTTATTATCTAAAATATGAAGCACAAGTGCAAAACAATTTTAGACATAAGATAAGGGTTTCTTCCATAACCACTATTTTTCTTTCGTGTTACACTCTCTATATCTTTAACCCAATTTAATTCAGAATTATTTTTATATAATGATATTAAATAATAATTATATTTAAAAAATTCATATATACACACCAGTTAAACATTATTAGATGGTTGAATACAATTTTTATAAAGTTCCCTTCAAAATTCATCCGGATAAGTTATCCCAGTTTAATAGAACCTCCCATTTTTTTACCCATTTGCACAAACCATTCAAAATAAATTTTAATACACAATTATTTTTATAGAATCATTAATTTTAACATGAAATTATATATTTATTCATTTCTATTTTTATATAAAAAATTATGACAAATAAAATTTATTTTCTCAAATGAACTAATTATTCTAAAACAAAAAGGTTATGTCTCTCAAGAATTTCACAATGATTTTATTAGAGTATTTTCATATATGTCAAAACATTTACTGAATATTATTATTTAATGATATTTCTCTATTATTTTTTTCAACTATCATATTTTATTAAATGATTATTGTCCAGTTTAACTGTGGATATTCTATCTGATACCATTCACCATATTACTTAGAATGTTTAGTGATTATGTTTACTGATTAGGGAATGTTTACTGATTTCTTAGTGATTATACCCATTTAATATGAAGAATTAATTTGACTTAGTAAGTGATGGGAGGGGCCTATTATAGACCCATGATTTATCAGTAGGTTTTATGATAAAAAAACATATGGACTTGACTAGGGCCTTACCCATTTATTTTCATATGTGGATTTGGATGAGACCTTAACTATTTATTTTTAGATGGATTGGAAAAGGCCGAGATGATATGTTTAAAATGTATGAAATTTTAGATTCCATCATTATGATATATGTAATTGATAATTAATGTGATTATTCAAATAATAAAATATTCATGGTCAGGATTCATTCTCATGTACTTATTAATGGAATTATTTAATTATATTTCACTCATGCCATATCACAATTAATAGTACGATTTAACTATATGTTTTTTATTAATTAAATATGAATTAATTTATTTGATAGTCTTCACTTAATTTATAACCCTTACGGAGAATTTGATCTCACCCCTTTGTTATGTTTCATTTGCCTCCATGATGTGAAGATAATCATTATGAATGACTTTGATGGATAATCAAGTAGTATATGGATGTTTCAAATGGAGTTGTTATGTTGTTTTCCCTTTAATGTTATAATAATTAACATATGTATGTATCTAATTTTCCAAATATACTAATACATTTGGTCTATTGGGATGATATCTCCTATTCATATCACTTATGTAATAAATTAACGCACTGGATCTAGGATGATGGGGTTGGGGTCACTACAGTTTGTATTAAATCTAGTTAAGTAGAAACATTAGAAAATAGAATTATAAATAAATATAGTAGGGAACATGTCCCTGAGGTGGAAATCAAGGATAATCAAAGAGAAACATTCTATAATATTGATAATATATAGATTATTTGGGTCTTCCTAGAAATGTATCCTTGTCTGGATAGTACATGTGCATCTAGTTCTGGAACAAATGTACCTAGGGGTAATGACCCTGAAATGGAGCGTTGGGCCTGACTCGGTGTAACCTGGTACATGATTTTGTGTCTTACTACACACCTAGTTTGAAAATCTTAGAGGATATGATTTTTATAATTCAAATTTTTCTCCACGAACCATGATGAATGATTAAGAAAAAATATATTCCCTAATGAAAACAATTTTACAATATTCAGATTTTCTATGCTTGAATTTTTCTACATATGTCATAAGGTTTTCTAATTATAAATTAAAAACATATTATTTGTAACCTAATTTATCATTTTACATTGTTTATAAATGGGGTTTTTGGAAGTATTGGAAATTGAATCAATGTGTGTATACCATATTGCAATTTCATCCCTAACTATGATATCGCTGTTGGAGAAGGATATGAAACAAGAGATGAGAAACTAATAATTATACTAGGATAACATACAATGGTTATGAATAATAATACTTCTTATATGGAGAATCCTAATCCATAGTGTGGAGGAATAATGTTATAATATATCATGAGACAACCAACTCTATCATTCAATGATGCTATAAACCCATTTGTAGCTTAGTATTTGATATGTTCATTCGGGAAAATATTTCAATCTATGGGAATTAATGAAAGGGAGAGGGATATCATAATAGTTTATCATCTCTCTGAAGATGTTGATTAATGGTGGTATTTTATTCAGAACACCATGTAGAATGAATTAATTTCAAATATAGAATGGATGTATTTCATGATTTTTTTATGGAGAAATATTCCCCTCATGAATAGTTATCAGTTATGGATAAGAAATTCAGGATTATAATATGGAATTGGTATGAAAACATTTTCATGTATTAATACAACATTAAAATTTTATTAAGTTATTCCACAAACAATATACATAATCAATGGATAATGTTTGATCAATTTTTTAATGGTTTAATCCCATTCCTCTGAAGGAAACTGATCCCTCAAAATATATCATAATATGCAGATATAGTATCATGTGATATCAATAAAATGATAGAATTTTCTATGTCCTACATATTTATGGGAAATAAATAGAAGAAGAAGGTGGTAATGAAAGTAATGGATAAAGGGATGAATAAAAAGGGAACTCTTCAATGTGTGATACTTGTGGAAGGAAATACATTGGTGCCTGATTAAAAGGAAAATGAAAATTATAAAAGTGTGGTGAGAATGGCCATAATTATAATTATTTCATGGGAATTAAATAAGCTAGAAATGATCAATGATACTATTATAGGGATATATAACACTATGAAAATGGGTGTCCGAATACTCAATGAAACATCCCCCCAAAAGGCCAAGGGAGAATGTCCAAGCATATGAGCTCACAAATGCTGAGGATAATGTTCTTAATGATATGTTAGAGGTTTCATTAATCATCTCCGAAAATTTAGACATTGCATTATTTATTTATGTATTATCACATTCCATTCTATCTTCCCAGTTTTCTTTAAAAATTATACATTTATAATTAACCTGAACAAGGTATTTGTCAGTAAAGACTCATAGAGGAAAACTTATTTCAAAAATGATTTGTAGAGCATCTCTAATTATGACACATAAAAGTGCTCTAATTTCTAATTTTAACATAATACCTATGGTTGATTTTGTTATAGTCCTTGTTATATACTGGATGTCGAAATGTAATGAAACAATTTATTGTAAAGAGATAGAAATTATGATTCATGATGATGGTATAGAATTTCACATATTTAGAGAGAACACTTCATCATCTTATTCATATGTGGATCCACCTCCTATAGTTATTATAAATGAAATTCTTATGGAAGAAGAGAAAATATCATTTATGGATGAGGAAATAAATATTCAAAGTAAAGATGTACCTATTTTGGAGGAATACATTGATTTATTTCCAAAGGATTTACAGGGAAATACTACCGAGTGATAAGTTGAGGTCTCTATTTATTAAATCCCTGATGAATGTCTAAAATCAAATAATCCTTATATAATGGATCCTGTGGAATTATTAGACCTTAATAAACAACTAGTGTAATTTGAGGGATAATGGATTTACCTGTCCTGGTATTTCTCCATGAAGATCCACTATTCTATTTTTCTAGAAGAATGATGGATCTATGAGGCTATGGATTCACTGTATGAAAATCAATACTATTATCATAATGAAAATGTATATCATTCCTCTAAATGATGATTTATTTGATCAACATAAAATACAACAAAAAGTATCATTGATTGAACATTTATATAGATATCATCAATTGTAGGCGAGGAACAGTGATATTCATAAAGAAATCATTTCCAACCATGAATGTAATATATGTTTTTATAATAATTCCACATTAAATGACTAGTGAACCCTCTATATTTATGGATCTAATGAAAAAAATGTTTAATGAATATATGGATAATTTTTAGTGGAATTTTATGTTTATATATCGATATATTCCTAAATATATGAAGACCATGATGACCACATGAGGGTTGTTCTAGAGTCTATGTGAGGAAAATATTTATAAGGTATGTTTAGAAGTGTGAATTCTATATTCAAATAGTTTCTTTTCATGGACATATTATCTCTATGTATGTAATCCCTGGTTATCCTATGAAGATAATGGATGTATGGGAATTACCTACAACAATGAACATAACATAGATACGTAGTTTCATTGGTTTATCAAGTTAAAATCAACATTTCATTCATTGTTTTTTCTAATTAGATTACCCATTAACCAATCTTTCATATAAAGTGGATTAGTTTTGCATGGATCAAATTATGTGAATATTGTTTTGAATAATTGAATATAATTTAGTGAATGCCTTGATCTAAAATCTACAATTGGGAAATGGAGTTTTTTTGAATTATAGTGATGCATCAAAGAATGTACATTGGTATGTCCTTATGCATAAGGATAGAGTTATTTCTTATGAATCAACGAAATTAAAATCTCACTAATAGAACTATAGAGCATAAGATCTTGAGTTAGCAGCTGTAATATTTTATTTGAATATATCAAGACACTATATATATAGTGAATGATGTGAGATATATATAGATCATAAGAGTTCAAAATATATCTTCCAAAAGAAACAACTCAACATGAGGCAAATATTATGGATTGAGAAACTGAAGGATTATGATTTTTCAATACACTATCACGTAAGGAAGGAAAATAAGGTAGAAGATGCATTGAGTTGGAAGGATCATGGTGTTCTAAAATAAAAAAGGACTGAAAGTGTTTTGTGCTCATGGATCTAGTGATGATTGATATGGGATTTATAGAGAATGTAAAAACATATGTACTTTTAAAATTATTTTACCAACCTTCTTTTTTGTAAAGGATTAAAAGTTCTCAGTCTAAATATGAGAATTTTCGAAGGAAAATTAATGCGGTGAATGGCGGGAAGTTGAAATACATCACGTATGAGGATGTAATTCTAAAAATTGGGAAGAGGTTTGATGTTACCTATACAAATGAGCTAAAAGGGTAGTTATTGGATGATTCCAATAGCTCGAATATCTTAATACACCCTCGTAGAACTAATATGTAAAATGATTTCAAGGAAAATATCTAGTGGTATAATATGAATAATGAAATTCTTATTATGTATCATGATTTATTGTATGTCAATAGGTGAAGCCTAATGGACAACATCCTAGAGGAGTCAAAGAACCTCTTCGTATTCATACATGGAAATGGGATGATATCACTATGTATTTTGTAACTAGATTTCAAAAAACTCAAATAAATAATGATGAAATATGGGTAATTGTTGTTCCAATTACCATATATATAGATTTCCTCACTATAGGGGAGGATTTTACACTAGTGTTCCTTATAAAATTCTATATTAATGAATTTGGAAAACATCATGGAGAACCTCATTCAATTGTTTCTCATCATGGTCCATGATTTACATTGAATATATGGAAAATACATAAAAAATATTTGGATACTGAGATTCAATTGAGTGCTTCTTATCACCTTAAAACTTATGGGAAGTCTGAAATGACTATTCCAATAATATAAGACATGTTGAGATTATGGTCACAGGACTTTCAAGGCATGTGGGATCAGTATTTACCTTTGGTATAGTTTTCCAATAATAATACTTCAATTTATGTATTAAAATGGAACCAAACTATGAATTTCATGGAATGATATTTCGTACACCAACATGTTTGGATGAAGTTTGTGAAAAGAGGCTTGATGGACAAGAACTTGTGAAGGATACAATGGTAATGGTAAATGCTATTCAAACTCATATCAAAGATGAAAAAATTAGGGAAAATAGAAATGCTCATAATTGGATGAATGATTTGGAGTTTCAAGTGGAAGAACCTATTTTACTAAATGTTTCTTCATGGAAGGGTTTAATAAAATTTGGAAAGAAAGTAAAAGCGAGACCTAGGTACATTGGAACTTTTTAAATCTTATAGAGAATTGTAGTTGTGGCTTATTTGTTGGAGATGCCTCCAATACTTTAAAAAGTACCCATCGTGTTCCACATTTTTTTAAGGAAGTGCATGCTAGTCCCAGCACATGTTCTCTCTTACGAAGGTATAGAATTGGAACCTCATTTATCAAACTATAAAAATACTATCCATATTTTGAACGCTAATGAGTAGGTGCTGTGTAAATAGACTACTTGGTCGGTAAAGGTACTTTGGAAAAATCAAAAAATTTAAGAGGCGATGTGTTAACCATAGGAATTTATGATGAAGAAGTACCTAAATATTTTTATGAGGTGAAATTATGGAAATTTCTATGATGAAAGTTTTTAACGGAGGTGAGAATTTAAAACACCAATATTCTATGGTATACATATTTAAAAAGTTAAAATCGTCGATAGTTTATGCTTCCCAAAACACTGATTTTAAAACCACAAAATAATTTTTAATATGACGATCAAAATAATAATATGAGCATTAGGAATAGTAATAGGACCAATAGAATAGTAACATAACCTATGAAATTATAAATATATTTGTGTATCTTGTAAAAGAAAATATGGAATATTTATATCCTGTATTATGAAAATAAATTTTTTAAAAATGATAATTTATGTTTTTGTATTTTTGTGAAACATAAATATTTATTTATAATATTATAGTAAAGATAATTATTTTAAAAAAAATTATTTTAATAAAATAGATCAATTAGTTAATAATTTTTTTCATATTATTATAATATAAATTTATGAGACCTTAAATAATTTTTTAAAGTCTCATAAAAACAATAATAATATTAAAAGAAGTATTTTTTGAGTAAATGTTGATTTTATATAAAAATTAAATTTATCCTATTTATAAAATTTTTTTCATAAAAATGATTTATTTTTTTAATTATACACATCTAAAAATTGTTAGGTAAATTTTTTTGGATGTTTATAAAATACAGAAATTTTTATTGAGTATGAAATATGGTAATTTATGGTATTTGACAAATATTTGAATTATTGAGTCATATATGATTTTTGGATGATGTAAGCTCATAATATGAGAATATCATTCATTATTTTAATATATTTTTTGATAATTAACATACCATTCATATTATTGGGCCAAAATAATAAATAAATAAATAAACTATTCAAAAAACACCCCTTTGCCCCACTATAAATAACACCCACCACCACGTCTTCTCCTCACAACTTCCATGATTTGAGCCTTGTTAAATTACAATAGAATACTCATACGAAGACCCTATCCCATGCCCCAGAGCCTTTGGTCTAAATAAAATACCAAAACCATTCCTTGTAAAGCGGTTCTAAATGAAAAGAATTCAAGTGGTAAAATTCCTATTTCTTTTCTTTTATTTTCATTTCAATTTCTTTCCATTTATTATCCTTTTATAACCTCCCATGTACAATGTGACTTGGTAAATACAATAAATTTTTATATTATATAATTTTATTATGTTAATGAAAAATCCACCATCACGTCTCATCTCTTTTTCCTTTTATTTTAAAGATGAAAACATCATCAGTGAGGTAGTGATTTAGTGCCTTCATGGACGACATGTTTCCATTTCTCATTTATTCCTTCATCGATACTCATAAAAACATTTTAATGTTTAAAAATATTATAATATATTTATAAAATATTATATAACGTTCTGGAACTAATATATATACATAATATTAATTAATGAAACATAACTAATTTTTGATGATAAAAAAATCACCACAATAATCTAAATGATTATAACTAACATATTATCTCATGATTAATCATCACCCTAAATATCCAAATATTTTATATAACTATTTAATATTTTTTAATATCATTAATGAAATATAATTTCATTTCTAGACAAGTATTTTCATTATACATGATATTATATATGCATGTAAAAGTAAATCAATCTTGAAATCCAAGGAAAATAACACTCCCAAATGACATAATTTATTATTATAACTCATCAAAAATTGAAAAAAACCTAAAAAAATTATAATAAATTAAACAAATGATTAATATTTTTAAAGTTAAATTATGAGTGAATCTAGTTTCATTATCTATGACATTATATGCTTGTGTAGAACACTTTTGGGAATAAGGCAAGAGATTCTTCCCAAACCAAAATTTTCATTCAGATTACGCCATCTCTATCATTAAACTGATGAAAATATCTATTAATTTTATATAATTCTTATAATTTTTTTTATATGTTCTAAAATCATATATCTAGATTATTTCATGTTTTTTTATGAGACAATACATGTTTTATAATATTTTTTTCTCAATTCTTCCTAATAAGAATGCATGATTTAGAATAACTTCCGAGTTTCATACCAATTTCCACATTCCATTCCTAACCTATTTAAACACACCATTATTTTTATAAAATAAAAAAACTGTGAAAATTATAATTTTTAATTTTTGGTTTCATACAAAATATTGTGAAGAATAAAATTATTTTTCCAAATGAACACTTCATTTCAAAGGGATAAAGGTATTTCTCTAAAAAATTCCTTGATGATTTTATAAGAGTATTTTTATATATTTCAACACCTATGTTGAATGTTCTGATTTAATGAGATTTATATCCTATGATTTTTGTCTACAATATTTTATAAAATGTTTTATGATCAGTTTGATTATGGATGTACTATCTTGATAAAGTTCACCATATTAAACAAAATGGTTAATGAATATGTTCACTGATTATGGAATATTATTTAAAAATCATATGTCTATGTAGTTTATGTTTAACCCCATTCACATGAGGAGTGAAATTGGGCTTATTATGTGATGGGTGGGGTCCTCTATACCCATTTGATGCATCAGGAGGTCTCAAGAGAAAAAAAATATATGGACTTGGCTGTGGCCTTTCCCATTTATTTTTATATATGGATTTCTACAAGGTCTTAAACATATATTTATGTATTTCTTTTTTGAGGCCTCATTGTTATGTTTTAGATGTCTGGAATTATGAATTCCATCGTTATGATGTTATTAATTCATGATTAATGTCATTATATGACTAGTATAATACTTATGGTTGTATTTTTCTCATGTAATTATTTGTGGAATTATTTAATAATTTTTCATGATTTCCATATTATGCTCAAGACTACGATTTAATGGAATATGTATTTAGTTATTCCCCATGAATTAATTTTTATGAAAAACTCTAACATATTTCTTACCCTTAATGAGTATATGAGCTCACCCATTTCTTATGTTGTATTTTTTCCCAGGATGATATGATTTTTATTATGAATGACTTGAAGGGATAATTGTGGGGTTTATGGATATTTCAAAGGGAGTATCTCTGTTGTTTTTCTTTTAAATATGTAATGTATAACTTATATATATCTAGTTTTCCAAATGTATTAAACTGTTCATTCCTTTTGGATCTAATCTCAGTTTGATAGTACCATTGTAAAAATTTAAGGCACCAGATTTTGGATACTATGGCTGGGGTCTTTAAACTATAGTTCCTCATGATCCTCTTATAGATCTGCCTCCCCAGGGGCCATCATTCCCTCTCTTTAGAGATCCCTGGTCATAGTGATTTCTTTACCACGGTATTCAATCAAATATATATATTTTATCATTAGCATGTCTTGATGGGCATTCAAGTTCATTGGGACCTCGCATGTCACAAGAGTAGTACCACCCATACATGGGATTCCCTAGTCCTCTAAACTTCCCCTGAACATATAGCAGAATATGATAATAGGAATATCTTATTTTTTGATATCCTACAGACTCGATGCTGCTAGCTACTAATGTTGACCCATCACTATAATGTCTACTACCATATCTAGCTATATGGAGTCCATAATACAATAATTTATCTATAACCATTACCATCCACAACACCATAGTGTAGGTGGGGATGTACAATGACAAAACAATAGATTAGATCTATCGGTGGAGTCCCATCTCAACATTAATGTGTGGAGGTATCCATTATAGATTATGTCAAGGTAGAATCATTTAAGTTATATAAACCCCACTGCATACATATCTACTATCACCCCTCCCTACTATAGCTCCAAAATCTCATGCATCCATAATATATGAATGTTGGAGGGATAGTACTCCTCACAGAATAGATACATAAAGCCATTCCATGACAATGTTGATTCATCATCCATATTTGTAACATGACCCACCGGTTTTGAGATACTCAGTGGAAATTACTAGATTCTTGGAAAACCACTTGATCCATCGATATCCGGATGATCCAAAATGTCGCGACCGCTGAATCTTGAAAATTCTATACTGCTAGTGCATATGGCCTTCTGCAGAACCTCAGTAGGCTCTAGTGTTGGAACAAATAGAATGTGATAAAACTGAAAACATCCTCATCATACTTTATTCGGAGGATCTACTAGTCAAGAAGTGGTGGTTCTAATACCCATCCACCTAAAGGATAATGATTTTTGGATAAGCCCTGAATTAAGGACTCATATTTCATCAGGTCATCGTCGCAATCCAAATGTGGAATCATGTCTTGATATAAACACAGAGGAATCCTCAATATTTAATCAAGATGTACCATGGTTAAATGTACACACACAGACACAGACACACATATATATATATATATAGAAATTCGGGAACTAAATTAAGAAATAATTTCAATGACTCAATCCTTTATAACGAATTTACAAATGATCCTTGAAACTAACGTCTCAATATACTGGGTTGACAAGTAGTTAATCATGGTATTGGTTAATGGATATGTCAGCTTCGCATAAAATCCCTAGAATACATATAATGAGAGATTCACTCAAGAATCATTGAAAAAAATTACCTAAACCAAAATTAATCTCCATAAGAAGACTACTCCGAACAACGTCCAGTGGATCGAATCATATCTGATACCTATCTATAACCACCTGACCGTATAGGGGGAATGAGTTGCAACTAACCCATTGTCACCTCTATATACGAGGGGTCGGTGACTACCACCTAATATATAACAAACATGAGGATTAATTTTACTAATTACCTTTATACACACACCCAACCATCTCAAAGAATATGTGATGAGGAAAAATAATATAAATATGAAACAACATAAATGTAAACAAAGAATGATAAACCTTTACGGTGTACAAGAGAATGAATGCGATAACTATACAGAAAAGGGGAAAAATACATGCCCAACCAGTGATTTTTACCCTCCTAAAATAAATAGAATGTAAAATATTGAGAGAGACCACCTCCTGATATCCATGCTACGAAAACCATACACTATCCAAAGGAACAATAGTTGCTAAGATCCTCTGAAGTCACCGCCAAACCATCTTTCAACATCAAAAGACTTCACATGTATGGTAAAATCCCATGTAAGCATGAGTATATAAATACCTTGTAGGACTCCCTAAATTAGGAATTGGGATTTTTAAGTTATTCAAGTGGAATATAAGGATAGTAGATAGTAAAAAAGATGATACCAAACCCAAGATAAGAGAAATATTATCCTCCTATAAACACAAGTGGTTTATCATGGTGTGTAGATAGACTATAGATCGAGTATATTACACCAATAATAGTTGATTAACCTCATACTACCATGAGACGGTAATAACATATAGTGAAGGTATTTCTCCACAAGTCATCACATATCATTGAAGCGGAGTAACCAAATACAATGGTATGGATAGTGATATATTAATATATATATATATTATCTGTAAAATTATCAAAACTGAGAGAGTAAGGGGATCTGCAACTCATTTCTCAAACTAAAAAAGTGTCAAATATAGTTCTAAACGTATATATATGATTCCAAACATCTCTCACTTATACTCAGAATTTTCCATGTGAAGGCCCACACCTCGCCACTATTCCCCATGGTCGAGGTGGGAAAATATCCATTTAATATAACCATTCTGTAGGGCATCAGGTTGGTTCCAATATATAAGTATCCCTAGAGGACCCACATCCAGATGTATTGGGAAGTTTCCACACTGAAGGTCGAGGACCCACGCCCTAATGTGTGTGGAGAGTTCCAATCTAGTGTCATTTGGACTTCAAAACAATCTGATAAGGGTGTCCCACTCAGTAGATAGTGGAACCCTTCCTAAACAAATAGGTGGATCGACTCTAGTGTCAGGAATAACTTCTCCCAATCCAATAGTTGTGTTCGAATTAGTAGATAATGGAATGGATCCCAAGTGGATGGGGGTTACACTCTATATGTCAAAGGACTAACACCCTAGAGTAACACGGGGATCTAATATGGTGATTTGGGAACTATTCCATATCATATAGTAGGTTCCACTCATAACGTAGGGTACCCATACCCATGCTGACGGGGGATCCACTCTATAGGTCCCTCGAGATCCTATTCCTAATCAATATCATCGTCAGGTGTCACTTTAATAAATGTCAGGCCCGAAATATTTCACATCATATATCTAGAATCCTAAAAGGAGTTATGCATAATGTTCTTTGTAGAAAAAACCTAAGGGAATGTTACTTGTGGGAAAAATATGAGTTCAAATGTAAGAGATAAAAGAGTTTAAAGTTTCTTTAAAAGAAAAAAAGTTGTACACAATGTGTGAGGGGACACACATGGCATGTGGGTCTAATTACATTACCTAGCCATCTACCTAGAGGTACATGGATCAAAACAAATTTAGGTTACAATACATTCCCATCAAACTCAGGGTCCCACCCATGATCTTTTCCATCTCTGTGTATGCATCCTATGTATGTGTACTCATGTTATATTTTTGTACATTGGAAGATGATGTGCGTAGCCATTTCCATGGTCATATACGCCCAGAGTACATGCTAAGTTGTTCAGCATGAGATCACATGAGAGGTGGGGGTCCCACATGTCATGTGATACACATAATCCATTGAAATACTAGTCTCTATAACCAGGTCCTGACACACCGCGTTTTCTTCAATATATATGAGCTATAGTTTAGATTTTTCAAGAAATCCATATCAATACTCTATGTGAAAGATATAATGTCTTTGTCTTGAGAATGGACTTCATATTCTCTTTTAATTGATTTATTTAGTCTATGTTGGCTGTTTCTGGTGACCTTGTGGATGGAAATATTCATCCACTCGACATGGTGGGTAATTGTTAATCCTCCATGGCTCAGGTTCCTCCAATGTGGATGACGTGATTTCTAATCAACAAAATTATCACCGAGAAAATTAGTTATTCTAGATCATTCCCTTATTCAACTATCTATCACACTCAAATGATTTTATAATGAATCAAGGGTTTTTGATCAGGCTTGGTACTGTGTTTAAATGTCGAACCGAGAGAATATGGTCCAACTAGTGAAGAACAAAAAGAAATTGTGGGTGGATGGAAAAATAGTATCAGTTTTTTCAATAATTTACAAAAAAACTATTTCTCAATGATAAAAAATGGGGATATATAGGGTTATAAAATAGTTGAATAATTAATTTAATCGATAGATATGAGCATGAAAAACTCTGAAATCAATGTAGATTATAAATATGATGATTTTTCTCAATCCAATTAATCAGGGTAGGATAAATTCATTAATTTATGAGTCCTACCAAGAGATTCGATCATTTTTCATCGAATAACACACTCGCCAATGAATAGATGAATTATTTGAATTCACTACTCTCTAATTTGTTCCTTTCTAGAGATTCATCATCATCGAGAGTCGATTCCCCAATAGAATGAAGAAAGATAAGTTCTTAGTGGTCCTAGGATAATGAGTATATCCATAAGAAAATTTCAATAACAATATGTTTAAAGGTATTCATAAATAATTTTTTAACTAAATAATTAAAATAATCATTTAATTAAATCAATGAACATACCACCAATGGGTGATATATCTGAACACAGAGTGCCAAACTATTTTATGTTCCACCTATGGTGAAAATCACATTATAGACCTATTTTAGTTTGTACCATGAGAATTATTTTGAGGAACATTATACATAGAAATTCAACGTTGTATTAGAAAAGTTGAACTGCAATGGTCATATAGTGTTGAATCATTTATGCCTATATAAACAAGATATATATATATATTGATGGATCAAAATCATTTAAGGAACATGTTTAGGGTTTTCTTGAACAATTAATGGGATAAAAATAATTACAATCAACAACAACATTCAGCTGGACTTTATATTTTTGATCCTTTACAACTGGAGAGTTGACTACTACCTATACACTCAAATAGTTAATTTTTTTATATGGTATTGTTTATATGCTTCTTCTTATAATATTTATATGTTTGTATTTATGAAGGGGTTACACAACCCAATAAATGATTATATTTTTGGTCATGACCCCAAATATAAATTTATTAATTGGTTTGTGCCTCTAGGGGATAAATAATACTATTTGGGTTGTGGATCTAATTAGAAAATGGAAGGGTTTTTTGGTTTTGGGGATGGAGGTGAAAATGAATTTTCAATCCGGTTGTGACTTTAGGTGGGAAAATAACCATGCTAATATTCCATTTAATTGGTCATATTTTTTCCATCACTCTGAGTACTTTAGATACGTGAAGAGTGGAGTATGTTCATTTAAATCTAAATGAAAATAAAAATATATTATGTTTGTTTTATTTTATTTTATTTTATACTATATTTTCATTATTACTTTCATATAATCCATAAATTAATTAATCCATTTTTAATAGGCCAATTCACACCCCAATATTTTTTATTTTTAAATCCTAAATATAGTACAAAAATGATGGAATATATCAATTTCAATCAGAATTTTTTTTGAATATATCAATCTAGAAAATTATTAAAGGTCATGAGAGCTTGTTACATATCAGAAGACAAGGGTCATCTAGATAATGAATTTAATGTAAAGAAAGAAACCACCACCATCCATTTGTTAATCTATAAATAGATGGGGAATTATTTAAACTAGTCACCCAAGATTCAAGGGAACCATCCACAATATTATTTAAGTTGAGAAATCCATGAATATCAATTTACTATTGTTGAAGTTCAAGTTCTAAGAGATTAAGTGAATGGAACAATTATCATCCACTATAGAATTTATTTGTTTTATTTTATTCATGTTGTACCTACTCTTTCTCAACTGAAGTAATTTTCATGTGTATCAAACCACCACCTAAATAATTAGATGTATTGATGGTTGCGAAAACATATACAAGTCGAATTATACAATGTCTTGTCTATTGCTCCTCTCCAATAGAAAATTTGGTGAGTATACTTCCAAAAATAAATTTTTTATTCTTGTATAAGTTAAATTTGATGTAATGATTGGAATTAATTTTAATTCTCAGTATAGAGACAATATAAATTTTCTGAGAAGGGATGTTAAATTCCATTTTCTGAATCAATTTGTAATAGTATATTGGTGATAGAATGAACCGATAACAACAATTTAAATTACTTCAATAATATAGATTCTAAAGCTTATTAATGAGGGGTATTAATCTTTTATAGATATGGGAAAGATCAACATGGATGTTATACCTGTTTAATATGAAATTTTTGGTGTATTTATGAAGAGTTCCTAGTCTTTAGTTAAGTCATGAAGTAGAATTTTCAAAATAACTAATACATGGAAAATTAACTATTTTAAATAATCTATATATAATAATCCTAAATGATTTTTCATAATTGAAGATGAAACTTTGTTATAATCTAAAAAATTTATTCATCTATCTTATTTATTCACAATATGTTTTATATATATTTTTTGTAAATAATGAATAAGTTTTAATGTGTATTTTCGTTGATTTTCAGGATGCTAAGAAAATCACTATTAAGACAAGTATCCTATAGCCTGTATAGAGGATATGATTTCTCAATTATCAAGAGCTAAATATTTCTACATGATTAATCGACAATATGGATATCATCAACCAAGGATCAAGAACGAAGATATACCCCATGAAACCATCTGTACAAGTTATGGTTATTTTGAGTTTATAGTATTTCTATTTCAACATACTAATGATCCTACAATCGTGATGGATTTAATGAATAAATTCATTAGTGATTACCATGAACAATTTATAGTATTCATTATAGATGATAATCCTATATATTTAAAGAGAATGGAAGATCATTAAGAATATTTGAGTATTATGCCTTTAACCGTATGTTCCAAGTTTACAAAGTGTAATTTTTGGAAAAATATCATATTATTAGGTTCTTCAATTTAATGTGAGGGTATAAGAGGGGATCCATCATAGAAGGATGTTATTGAGAAATGGAATAATCCAACCCTGGTAACCAAGATATGTATTTTTTTGGGCTGGTGTTATACTATCAACACCTTATGAGATATTTCTCATGACTATCGTGTCCACTCACTATATTGACCTCGAATAGAGACACGTTCTTCTGGATAGATGAATGTGAGGATAATTTCATTGAAATAAAGAGAAGGTTTTCATAAAACTTATCATGAAACTACCCTGTAGTGGAGAAGGTTTTGTGATATATAGTGATAAATATTACATGGTATGGTGTTACATCATCATGTAGAAAGATATATTGATTGATTATGGATAATGAAAATTTGATATTAATTATAAAAATTATCTGACTCATGATTTGGAATTGGAAGTGGAAATATCAGAATTGATGATAAAGAAGAATTATCTGTATGGTGGAATGTCTGATATATATACTAATCATAAAAGGTTGATGTTATATTTAGAGAGTATTAGTTGAATAATATTAATTGTTGATGGTAGTATTTGATAAAAGATTATAAATGCTAAATACATTAGAAACATAGGAAGGAGAAGAAGGTGGCTAATAATAGGAGTAATAAAAACCATGATAGTTTTAACATGATGAGGATTGAATGAGATCAAACAGTTTTGTATTTTATAAATTTGTGTCAGGAAATATTTAGTACATGGATAAAATATAATATTTCTCATAATAATGGTTTTGAATCATTCATTGAGAGGATTACAAAGACATATACGGAAGATGTGAACTTAATGAAAAAGGTGAGGAATGATCCAGATTTATAATCTGATCAAGCTAGAATGATAAGGTTCAAAAACTAATTATTTGTCCCATAAATAGAATACATGAAGCATGATCTATTGGATGAATATCATAAATCATCATTCTCTATCCATCATAGATATACAATTGTGTATAACAATCTTAAATTTTATTTCTTGTTGGATAATATAAAAAGGGTTATTTTAGAGTTTATATCTTGATGTATCATGTGTTAGTATATTAAGGTTGATAATGAAAATTACAAGGGCTGGTTACAACCATTACCCATAACATACTATAAATGGGAAAATAGTACCAGGTATTTCATCATTGGAAACCCAAAACCATCTAAAGGGAATACATATATTTGGGTTATAGTGAAATGACATGAAATAATAGTGAATTTTATCAATATTATAAGGGATTTCAATCTAATTTTTTTTATTAATTTATATGTTAAGTAATTTTTGTGATTTAATCGACTAACACTGTTAATACTATCTGATTGGTATCCTATTTTTACCTCACTTTTCTGTAGAATCCTCTAGTATGCTCAAGATTCATAGTTGAGTTTCAGTACTTCTATTAAACCTCTGGAAGATGGTCAGTGTAAAGAAACAACTTCAGACATTACATATTATTGTGACTTGAAACTAAAATTTATTTTCATACATTACCAATGATCATTTAGGTTTATATTTTTATAGAGTTGATTTATAACCATATATTATGAAGACAACAGTTCTATTATGTATCCAATTTTCCCTCAAAAAAAAACTATTAAAATTGATCATGTTTTCTTTTTATGATATATCATCAGAAATTTATCCTTGAAATAATATGTGTCCCTACTCATCCACAAATCCATGTGAAAATGTTTTTAATACATGGGATCTGTGAAAAATGATTATAGTGTGACATTAAAAAACAAATTCTCTAGTCTAGGAAAAATCATAAAAATTGAGGAATACCCTTTTACTAAAAACATATCACTTACCTAAAAATAGAATTAATTTACCTTAAACAATAATAATATATTACCAATTTAATGAAAATTACTTACATGAGAAAACATTAGCATAAACATAAAAGTCATGTAGGTTCCATGGGGAATCATAATCGAAAAACAACAACAAAACACTAATAATTTGAATAACCATTCGACTGTCATCCAATATAATTTTCCAAAGAACATTTTAATTACCCAATGAAATGGAGGTATTTCTGTGTTCACCCATCAAATAAAATATATATTGTTCACCTGACACTATATGGGTTCACCTATCATATAATTTATATCATGCTCACCTAGTTCTTTTTGGGCACACCCATAATATAAACTATATCGAGCTCGTCCGTATGTTATAATAGGCCTCAAACCCTTCACATAAGTTGTATCGAGATCAATAGGTATCTACAATGGAGCTCAAACCTTGATGAACAATTTACAAGGATTATATCTTGAATAAAACCCTTGGAAAACTCTTTTAATCCTGTATGAAAAATACATTTAGATATCATAATAATTTTTTTTAAGAACCCATTTTAAATACCAAAATTCCAATAAAAATGGAAAGATTTATTTTCATTGATGAAAACAGTAAATATTTTAATGGAATCAAAACATAAAATAATTCTTATCATGGCAGTAATATTTATTTCTACCATACATATTAAAATATAACATTCATTTCTTCATTATTTTTAAATAAATTAAAACATTTACTAAAAAGATTCATTTTAAAACCCATTAAACAAAATTCAAAATAGGCATAAACATTTCCATTAAAATTAATTTAAGTCTATATAAAGAAATCCATATTATAAAATTAATAATATGGTTGTGTAACAAAAAGTTATTTTTAAGAGAATCTTTCGATGAAGATTATTTGAAAAGAATGCCCTTTACCATTAGTCTGATTTTTTACATACGTTAATTATCATATTAAATAGAAGAATATATTTTAGTTTTATTCATTCTTAATAAAAAAATTCATTTTAATTATTATTTTTTCATTTAGAAAAAAATTTACAGAATTGTTTAATCAACTGTATTAACGTCGGTTTTGTTGAATATTTTCATCACATATATCGAAAATGGATATAGTAGGTTGACTATGGTACTAGAGGTATTTATTCCACCATATCTCGTATAATAATAAATAATTAATTATATATTTAATACTATAATCATAATTTTAAAACTAATCTTGAAATATGTTTATGAATAATGATCTATGTTACAATCATAGAGATCGTAGTTCGTACGTACGCTTTGGTGATGTATCCATTTAATAATGATATTTATGGAAACAATGTATGTATTATTTTAACATAACATAATTATCATAATATAATAAATTTCTTATATATATATATATATATATATATTTCTTGATATGTGTTTTTGAAAAAACAATAACATCACTTCATGGAGGTGGTAGTCCACACGTACATGTGAATGACATTATCATTTTTCTATGAATGAAAATGTTATAAGGTTAATGATATATGATATTTTAATAATTATTTTTTTTAAAGATATCATATATTTTCATTAATTCCATAATTTTTATCCATCCAAGAAGGATGTTTATGGAAAATTAATTACATAATTTTGCAAGGTGGTAGTCCGCTGTATATAGAAATGACTGGTTTTCCCACTTTGATGGAAGATAAGATGGATATATGTTGTGAAATTATCCAAATAAATTATATTATTTAATATACTCATATTATTATATAATCAATGTAGGTTAGTATTTTAAATAGGTTTAAGAAGAAATAAAATAAAAAACCTCGGTTAATAATGTTGACTTTTCGTTGGGAAACCTATTTTTCTTTACACCTTAAGACCACTGAGTTTTGTATTTTTCCATATCTAAATCCACTAGAATGTAATGAAGCATGTTAATAAGGGATTTGGGTATATATTTTCCAAACCAAAATTGTTTTTCAGTGAGAATAAAATTAAATAATTGGTTCAATTTTATAAGAAAAGGGGGGGGCACTCTTCGGATTTAACACATTATTAAATTAATATACATTGCTATTAAATTCCAAATGGTCAAAAAATAATTTATTTATAATATAGAATGAATATTAGATGAAATAACCTCATAAAATAATAATTATATAGGGTTTTCCTATTCTTTTAAACTTATATTTTGTTTATAACTCCTCGGTAAAACCTTTCACACATAAAGTGGCAACGACGATTTTTCTCATTGTGAGTCAAAATAGTTAATATAAATGAAAAAATGGCCCATAAATGAATGATTTTTTATATTATTCATTTTATAATTATTATTTGGTTGAATATAATATTTTTAGTAATTTCACACTATTTAATTACCTAATATTTATTATAAAATATCATTAATGTCTTTTTTAAAAAAATCCATTACTTTTACTCTAGTAACATCATAAAAAAGTGAAATTATATAATAGTATTTTAATACACCCCAAACATGTCATATTAACCCTTAAATTTATTGTTTCAAATTAATTATATTAAATTTATTTTATTTTATTTTTTTAAATTTCATTTATTTTAGTTTTCAATTATCTGAATAATTATTGTGTTAGTATTGTGTAAGCATTGAATTGAATTATTTTGTTGACAAAAAACTAAAAATAAATTAAAATTAAGATCATAAAAATATTATCTTTCAAAATATGTATTATAAATAATTATATCATCAGATTATATCAATGTTAAAATTATTATAGTTATATAATTAAAGAGTGTGACATTTTTTTACTTTTGTCATAATAAAATATTATAAATATTATAATCACATAAAAAATTGAAGAAATGTTATATAACATGATTTTGGATTCACAAGGAATTAATTGGATCATCTAATAAAATTATTGCATATTTTAGGATCATTTTATAATCCTTCTACTCAAATAATTAACTAACTGATTTACCCATTACCGTGGAAATGAAAATTACTAATGTTACTATTCATTTTTACAAAAAAAATAAAAGGGTTATATTTTAAAAAATTTGATCTAAAGATTATAAATATTGAATTTATTTTTTAAAACATAAAACATAGAATTTGTAGAATGTATTTTATAATCAAACAAAAAAAACGAAGAAAAACGAGTTTTTAGAATAACTTCCTTTTAAATTATAAAATATTTTTTATAAAAAATTAAAGTATAGAATCCAATTTAAAAACCATATTTGGATTCGATAAAAAAATAAATGATTAAAATTATAAAATGATCTTAAATAATGTTTTACTTTTAAAAAATAATAAATAAAATATAGTTTTTAATAAAAATTGGTAGTTTCAGTTTTCATTAAAAAATAAATATATTTTTAAATTATTCCCAATTTCTCCATAATATAATTTAGAAAAAAAATTATTTTATCAAAAATAATTTATAAAATTTGAAAAAAATAATTATATCATTATATAAAATAGAAATAAAAAACAGCATTTGATGAAGACATATATTTGAAGAATAAAATGGAATTAATAAAAAAGGGGTACTTATTTTCAATGAAATAAAAATTTAATTTTTATTTATTTTTAAATTGAATGGAATATATTTCAAAAAATTATATTCATACATAACAATTTAATGTCTGGATTGTAATTTTCATATTTTAATAATCATAATTCATTATATGTTTATACTTTGTGTTGCTTATCGTGTACACTATCTTACATAATCATTCATTTTATAAAAAAATTATAGTATATTTCAGAACCCCCTTTAAGAAATTTCATCCTTTCAATTTCAACTCATGCTCAAGAAATAGGGGTTTAAATTCTAAAAACAACTTTTTTGAAATCCTATATCATAATAATGGTTAATAAAAAATCAACTATAAAAGAGAGAAAATAGAAGTATGATGGTTATATAGAATAAAGCATAACATGAATTCTATATAGGGATAAATTTTTAGGAAACTTAAACATAGAAATATAATAAAACCCTAAATTATAAATATTTTTAAAGAGTGATAGGAAACATGGTCACATGAATGTTAACCATCACAAAACCATAAATCCTTGGTGGGTAAAAAGGACATAGATCTCTCAGTAAGAAATATAAATGGATACTGTTTTAATTTCAATATATTTTCCCTATATTTGAGGAATAACATTATTATATATACTATATGAATAATTAAATATACATTCTTATAATGAAGGACTTCAAATTTTTATCAATTTCCACTACAAAATCGTCTTTTTTCTCCACGAAATGAGTATTCAATGTTAGTTTTTTATGATTGACGAACTAGAATTAACATCTAATAGATCACATAATACACAAAAGGTAAATGATATATTCATATTTTATTTATACATTAAAAAATGGTTCTGAGATGATAATATTATTAATAACATGAATAAACCATCAAACGTTGAAGAAAACATTAATTTACAACATTCTAAAGTGATACCAAAATTTAAACATAGATCAGTCAATAAATTAATATCCTAATAATTCCTCAAAGATATTCATAACTATGACTGAAACAAAGAATTATAGTTATTTTATCATAATGTCTTCCAATATTTATTTAACTATTTTCTCTAAATAACATCACTCACTCTTAATTTATGAAATAAAAAATGTAATTTCGCTAAAAACATAATTTCCAATATATGATAATCATTAATAAAAATAAATTTAATAAAAAATAAACATTTAATTCATATATTCCTCAGAAATATAATTCATCCTTTATTATTATAATAATATCCCATAATTTTTTATTCACCTTAATCATATAGGGTTCCAAAAATAGTTAGATTTTTCTAAATAACATTAATCACATAATAAGAAAATCACTTTTGAATCATATTTTTATTTATACAATAAATCATATGTTACAAAAAATGAATATAAACAATATTTTAATATTTATTAAATAATTAAATATAATTTCATACTAACCAAGGATTCATGTAGGCCAGTGGTAGGAAATTCACATTTGTATCCTTAAACTATGGGTTAAAGCCCCAAAACCATTTCATATGTGTTTGGTTTTCACCCAGCATGTAGGTTTCCTTTTTTATAAAACAATACTAATATAAATCTTATAATGTTTCAAGAACCATTATTAACATCCTCAAAAATGAACTTAATCATAAATGATCATATGAACCCTATATTTTATCCATACATTTAAACCCATGGAGAAAAATTTATTAGAGCATTCTTCATAAAATAATTCTTTTCACATGTCAAACATAAAGATTAAATATACCTAAAAAATAAAATTTCCCAATTTAAATCCATCATATAAAACATAAAATTAAAACTAATTCATATTATTATACTTAAATCATAATTATTGAATCCCTATGCATAGACACCTCGATCATTCAACATTATTAATAATCAATTTACCATGATTTTATTTCTTATTACACAACACATACTCCGAAATAAAAAATATGGATTATTACCTAGTATTAAACTATATAAAAACATAATCCAAGATATAATCTTTTCAATTGATATTTAATTTTATGTTTCCTGATATTCAAGAATAATGGAATTAAAAATTTCAAAAAAAATTCATTAATATGGTATTAATGATCAAATTTTAGAGATTTACTGATAGGAAATCTATTTTCATAATGATCATTCTCCCCACAAATAAAATTTTCAATTTAAACCTTTTAAAGAACATAATTATCCTTGTTAGAGTTAATGGAATGTTACTTTTTCAATAGATTATTATTTATTTTATAACCTCATTAACCATATATAAATATTTTTTCTAGTTTTAAATACATTTTCTTTGGTTATTTTTCATATATTCAAGAAACATAGGTCATTAAATATGTTTAAATTTATGGAACACTATGACATGAAATTCCATGGATCTTTATTTCTATTATATATTATGTGTTGAGATACACACGATGGATCATGTTTTTAAACATATATCTTGATAGGGGGTTATGAATAACCATAATAGTTCTCACTAAAAATCAAATTATGTTCAGTTTCTTGTTTAAAAACCCATCACATTTTCCTTCTCATCCATTTTAACTTTGGGTAATACTAGATCGATCCATTTACTGAACCAAAGAATGTTAGTGTGCTCATATCAATAAAATCACAATAAACCATTATATAAGGATGGTAAACACCATTAAATACTTCCCACTGGTATCTGAAACATCAATATTTACACATAAAAACTATCCTTAATGGTTATATACGACATTTATCTTTTGATAAAATAATATCCTAACCATTATGTTTATCTAAACGCCACTGCAATGACAACAATACGGAACCTTCCTTAAGAATTACATATTCTAGTGACATAAAAGTTGAATCCAATTTATTATATTCCCAAATATATTTTTGTTTTTGTGACTTAAAGTGTTAGTATTAACTTTTATGTAAAAATCCTACCTATTACAATGTGGAAAACCTTTACTCGCTATCCATATTTCAAAAAAAACTAAAATATCATAAAGAAACATATTTATTTATCATTGAATATCATTATATATTTGATATCGACCTTATAATTGTCCCTAATCATACTCAAATTTCTATGATTTTTTTAAATGATAGATGAACACAAAAATCCTAACAAGGAACGTGAAAATATGAAATTTTCCAGTCCAGTAAAAAACAAGAAATCCCATGAATGTTTTTTTAAGAAACTTACCTTTTATTTGAAAGGCCATATTTTATACATTTAAAATCGTTATTTTACCTTTTGAAATAATATTATTTCAATAAAAAGTCTTTAGTAAGTATAGAAAAATCATGGAGGTTCCATGGGACATTATCATCATAAAATGATAAAAACCCCTACAATTGAAAAAACCATAGGACTAACTTCCAATATAATTACTTAGATTAGAAAATCATTAAAAAAAAGAAATGGATTGATTTTTGGGTTCACCCATCATATAATAAACATTTGGGTCACCCGATGCTATCCGAGAAAGCCCATCTTATAAGATATATCTGGCAGACCTGACACTATCTCTATGTGCCCACATTATAAGATATAACAGGTTCATCAATGAGGGAAAAAGGGGATTAACCCTTTCTCTATGATATATTAGTATTAACTTGAATCTATAATGGGTCTCAACCCTTAATAAACAAAATCCAAGGACTATATCAAGTATAAAACAATAGAAAACTACTTCAAACACATTGGAAATATAATTTCACATATCAAAATAATATTTTCTTTTAAAACCCATTTTCAATACCAAAATAACCAGAAAAAAGCGATGTGAGGTTTTTATTTAAGTAATAAAAAAATAAAATAAATGAATATAAACTAAAAATAATTATTACGGTGGTGTTGAAATCCATTTTTTCGTATATGTTAAATGAAAACATTCATTTTTTATTTTTTATTGAAATTCAATCATTCTGTAAAAAGATTTCGTTTGAAAATCTATAAGAGAAATCAAAACGGGGGATAAAAATATCCTGGAGAATAATTAAACTAAATATGAAAAAAATACATAAGAAATAATTTAAAATATGTATAACTAAAAAATAGATTTTTAAGGGAAACATTCATGAATTATTTTATTTAAAATAATGTCCATTACCTAGATTCTGACCAATCCCATACCATCTTTATTTTCCTCAATAAAAAACTTATGTTAATTTTTTTACATTATTAAGAATATTTTTTAGGTTAATTAATTTTTTTTTCATTTAATACCATGTTACAGATAATCATTTGATCAATTTAATTTACAAATTTTGTTTTGATTATATTCAGCTTATATGCCAGAAATGACATTGTCAGGTAAGCTATAATCAAAGAGGTAATTAATACACCATCTAAATAATAATAATCATGAAAAAAAAATCATTTTTATACATTTATAATATTTATAAAACTAATCATGAATGATAGTAATGAAAAATTAACTATGTTACAATCAGAGAATCGGTAGGTCTTATGTACACATTTTTAACGGTTTCATTTGTCAATGATCCATATAAATAACGGTAAGTACTATATTATATTTATTGAATTATTATAATATAATAAATATTATTTTATTTATACATATCATCTATGTGATGTGGTGATGAAAAATGAATTACATCACTTCGTGGAGTCGGTAGTCCATACCTACGCATGAATGATGTTATCATTTTTAGGGAATGGAAGGTAATATGATAAATTTTATATTATAATTTAAATTTGTAAAATATCTCATTATTTTTATATATAAACATCATTTCCATCATTATAATACATCAATGAGAGATGACGATGGAAAATGAATTATATTGGTTTGTGAGGCATTAGTCTGATATACATAGAAATGATGGTATCATTTCACATTTTATGGAATAGGAGATTGATATAGTTTATGAAATTAATAGGGAAAAATTTTATAATGTTTAATTAACTGATTTTAGTATATAATCATGGTTAATGACCATTTTAATGATGTTAATGAAGAAATATAATAAAAACCTCAGTTATTAACTATACATTTCCATCAGACAACCTTCTTTGATTAACACATTTAGAACACTATAGTTAGTGTTCTAATATAAGTATGACCTATTAAACATTTTTATGGATTTTATTAAGGTATTTTAGATGATATTTGGTAATCCAAAAGGGTTTTATTTTGTTAATTAAGGGGGAAAAGATGTGCCATTTTATAATATATGGGGGGGGGCATTTTTAGAATTTTTAAATATAATAAAGTAATATAACTTAATATTCAATTTAAAATATCTAAAAAGTGATTTATTTCAAATATATTATTATTAAGAGTCTAAATACACTCATAAAATAAAATTTATCAAATTTTTATGATTTTTACCTTACCTTTAGGTTTTATCCTCTCTTTAACCCTTTCACACTTGCCGTGACAATAATGATTTTTAATCTCCGAGGGACAAGATAGTTACTATAAAGAGATAAATGAACCATAAATGGACCATGGTTGATATTATAAACCATATCATATTAAATTTTATTAATACAATTTTATTATATATTTTATATCATTTAATAAAATATTATTTATTAAAAAAAATCATTAATGTATATTTTTAGATCTATGCATTATAGTTACTCTAATAGTATCTAGAAAACTAATAGAAATTGAAAAATAATATTTTAATAAACAATTAACATGTAATATTATTCAAATTAGTTCCTTGAAAACATTATAATTTTCAAATTATATCTTTTTTAAATTTTTAATAAAATTTAGATGATTTCATTTTTTCATTAATTGAATAATTACTCCATCAACATTCCGTATGAATTTAATGTTATTATTTCTTTACAACATATTAAAAATGAATTAACGTGTAGAATATTAAACATTTATATATTTAAATATTTTTATTTACCAAACATATTTTTGGATTAGACGCATGTAAAAAATATTATTTTTTCGTAAAAAATTAGTTTGGAATTTTTGTCTTTTATTTAAATAAAATATTATAAAGGAAATAATAACATCAAAATGGAAAGAAAATGCCATATATCATAGTATTTTTATATTAAAGAATTAATTTTCCCATAAAATAAAAATAAGGAAGATGTTCTGGTACATTTATAATCCTTATAATTTAATTTTTAACTTTAATGACATGATTCACCCTTTACCGTCACAATAAAAATCATTAAGGTTAATATTCATATTGACCAAAAATAAAAGTTAAATATTGAAACTATTTGGATATCATAATTCAAAATATGGAATATATTTTTCAAAATCAAATTTATAGAATTTTTAGAATTTAATTATAAATAAAACCAACAAAACTAGATGAACAATGGGTTCTCCAAAATAAATATCTCTTAAAATATGAAATGTTTGTAAATTTAAATTCAAATATAAAATCTATTTCAAAACCATGATTTTATTATTTTAAAGAAAAATAATCTTATTATATTTAATATTAAATCAAAAATATTTTTTGACATTGTAAACAATTAAAAATAAAATACAATGGTTAAAGAAAAATGTATATTTTTTATTATTCATTGAAAAAACAATGATTTAGAAAAAAGTAAAAATATCTCCACAATAATATTTTGATATGTTGATTTCAAAAATAGTAAATATTTTTTAAGATACGAAATTTCAATCTTCTATATATTAATTTTATCATTTTCTAATAAAAATAAATATAAATCCACTTATCAAGAAAACATATATTTGTAGAATAAAATGGATTTACAAAAAATGGAGTTCTTATTTTACATGAATTAAAAAATGAATAATTATTTATTTGAAAGTATATATTTAATTTTTAATAAAAATTAAATATCATATTTACACCATAAAATTTAATATATTTGTTATAATAATCACATTTAAATAGAAATAATTCATTATTGAATTGAGCTTGGGGTTGTGTATCTTGAACACAATTAATCATAATATTTCCTTTTAAAAGAAATACCAGGATGTTATAGTCATTCTGAGAGGACCATTCATTCTCTAGAATAAATTTAATTATCATTTTCTATATATTTTAATGGTTGTTGGGATCAATGTCGTTTATATAAGTGTTTACAACCATTTCTTTCATATGATCATTCATATGGATCCTTATGAATCCCTCTATATAATTTACTGCTGAAATTTAAATATTTGGGAAATTTATTAAGAAATAATGATTTTGGGAACTGATCTAGTTGAGCAAATTACATAGATGGACATATCATATTATTAACGCACAAGTGAAGCTTAGGGATAGAATAAATTCTTATGAAAATTGTTTGGGAGAAATAGTTCCGATATGCTGAAAAGGTATTCCAATGACTATCTTTATTTAAGTTGCTTATGTTATTTAGAAATAGGGGAAAGTAGAGCCATTATTATTAACCCCTTTTAAACTCATTCTTGTATTGGGCAGGTATATTATGACTTGGTGCTTCCACTAAATCTCTTACAAGTTCACGATGTGCTCCATTTATCAATCCTAATAATGTACATATCTAATCTATTACATGAATTAAACTAAATTTTGATACCATTAAAGAAATATTAGTGTTGTGATGAAAAATAGGTTAAGATGTTATATCTTTTAGATAAAGTGATATGAAACAAGAAACTTATTTAATCAAATTATTTTTAGAATAACCATAAATTTAAGGAAGCTACATAGGAACATAAGGATGTTATAATTCATATTATTAGAATGAAATTTATATGGAGAAATTTTTAACATGGAAATATATAACTGCCATATATTTTTAATATATTTATAGTTAAATAAATATATTTTCTTTTATAGATTGATTTAATAGAAACATCAAGTGTAAATGAATTGAAAAAACTTTTGAAATATCATTAGGAAACATTTTTATCATTTTTCCATCATTTTATAATTATCAGATTTGTTTTGCATTTTTCTAAATATAATTATTTGTCTATTAATATTATATAATAGTGATTTTTGTGAAATTTTAATTTATTTTAATTAATTCAATTAATTTAAAATATACCATTATATTTTGTAATTGGTATTAAATTTTTTAATTTTCCATTTGATCTATAATACTATAAATAATTCCTTTAGGATATAAATTTTACATGAGTTATATTATTCAATTTTTATTCATATAACTTATATATTGGGAAAACATTTTATCATCACATTTTACTTAATTATTTTCAAATAAATTACTCCAAATTATTGGAATTGAATTTTATAAAAGGTATTATTAATTTCCAATCATTATTTTCAATTTTTTTAAATAGGTATAATTTTTTTAGACATTATAAATAGTATCCATGGTAAAATTTATCACCATTATGAAGGGTGTATCATGTAATCAAACATAAAAATAGTGTGATAAGGAATTAAAAACATATGAAGTGAATGAATATATTTCATTAGATGATTTGAAATCATAAATATCCATCCTAACTATCAATATATTAGATTATCATTCTATTTTCCTTTGATAATGACATTTATATTTTTTTAACTATGGAAAAATTAAAAAAGTCCCTATTTTCTCTTAAAATATATCTTATATATTCTCATAGGGAAAAAATTAAGTAATGAAAAAATATTGACCTTCATTTTATTCAAAACTAAAATATTTTGATGATGATACTTATTTTTTAATTTCATAAATTATATAATTACATTTAATGCTTATCTGACATTGAAAAAGTGCTTTTAGAGGTAGAGAAAAATTAATGAAAATGATTTTAAATACAATAAAAATAATGGTTGGGGATTAATAATGGTTAACAAGAATTTTATAGTCATTAGTAATTAATAATTTAATTTTAAAACTTGTGTAATGAAATTCCAACTACGTCTTCAGGTATTTAATGTCAAATCATATGAATTGTGTGAAAAATGACATTAATGATATTTTATGAAAAATAAAATTTTGTTAAAAAATTTAGAAACAATAATAATATCATAAGAAGTTAATTAGGAACATAAATAGTTTAAAAAATCATCCCTAAACCATATATGAGTAATTTGTTTTCTTCTAGCCAAAATCAGTATGCGTTAGTTTTGAAAAATCTGTTATTGCGATTAAGGTTAAAAATGGGAAATGAAGGGGTTAAACAAATATATATGGGTTGAAATGACCTAAAAACTTAATAAATCTCATTTTATGGTTTTATTTGTAAATTAACACTATCGACATCTAATATGATTCATTTTGGACCCATTTTTTCAAGAATGTGATTTTAATATATTTTAAATATTTGAATAATTATAGGTGTGTTATACACCTCAATTATAAAAGGACATGCCTCCCCACTCTTATTTACACAATATTAAGAAACTGGTATTAAAAAGTATTACATTTTAAACTTCTATATTCTTGAATTAGAGGTGTTATTTTATTAATAGATAATTCAAATGGTCCTTTGTAAGGGGTCTAAAGGATGTATACGGAGGAAGAGGTAATATCTATTTATGAAACTTTCAAGTTAATTTCTTATAATGATTCCTAGGAATGTTTTATACCCATAAATAATAATAATTTTTTTTATTATAAACATAATAATATGTTATTATGATTATGATAAAACAATTTTGACCTCTTTTACATCCTAATGAATGAAAAAAATCGCACATTCATACGTATGAAATACATTATCCATATAGCGATGTAATTAATTATTCATCAACATTTTACATAGATAGTTATAAATATTGAACTAATAATTATATATAAATTATTTGACAAAATTATGGATATATAAATATAAGTTATCATTTTCATTCTTATATTCCAATCATTTGTAAAATGATAACATTGACCATGCATATATGTGGATTACTACCTCAACAATGTGATGTGATTCATTTTTCATTTATGATTTACATAGTTGGTATAAAGGATATATTTAATGAATATAATTGATATATATGATATAATAATTATTCTAGAATGGTTAATTATTATTTACCTTTATTTTTTCAATCTTTCGAAAATTCAAAACACCATCCATGTATACGTACGACCTGCCATCTTAAGGAATGATGTATTAATATTTATATATGAAACATTAATGGATGACTACTAATATATTTATAATAAAGAAATATTATATTTATATCTCTAACCATTAAAAATTAAAAGTGTAATGGGTATGACCTCTCTGGTCCATTCCTTTGTGATAATATAGTATTTGAGGTGTTCTGGGAGGTCAAGTTGACTAATCCCCAACACTTTCCCAAATTTCCATTTTGGTGAATAGTTTAAACATTAGACAGTTGTGAATAGTGCATTAGTGACCTTCGGTGAACAGTTCTATCGGTAACCTCTAACGGTAACATCTCATTCCTTTTCCAAATTTCAAATTCTATGAACAGTTCCACCAGTGAACATTTCAATCGGTGAGGTCTATCGGTAACTTCTATCGGTAACCTCTATCATTAACCTCTATTTTACTTTTCCAAAATTTGAGTTCAATGAACATTGTTTTTCAGAACGGTGAGGTTCCAATGGTGACCTTTTCATTCCTTTTCCAAGTTTTGACTTTTGTGAATAGTGTTTCCAAAATTGTGAGGTTCCATTAGTGACCATTTCATTCCATTGCCAATTTTTGAGTTTTTTTATATAATGTTTCCAGAATGGTGAGGTTCCAACGATGACCTTTTCTTTCCTTTTCAAAATTTTGAGTTCATGAATAGTGTTTCCAAAACGGTTTGGTCCCAACGGTGACCTATGTTTCCTTTTCCCAATCATTACTTTGTGAATAGTGTTTCTAGAATGGTGAGGTTCTAATGGTAACGTTTATTTCCTTTGACAAATTTTGAGTTTCTAAACAGCATTTCCAGCATCCTATAGTTTCGCACCTTTAACATTTACTTTGACATTAAATGCATTTACAACCTCATTTTAAGGACTCTAAGGCTGATTCAATGGCCATAACTCCTATAATAATTTCTCATAAGTCTTAGGATGTTTTTACTTGGTCAAACCGTGTGAGTTAAATGTGATCCCCTTTTTAATGGGAAATCCAGTATTTCTTATACCACCACTCAGTAAAATCTTCTAAAGGTACAAAATATCTTCCTCCCTAATTATTTCTTTCTTGTTCTTGAATGTAAGATGCTCGAACCTTAATACTATAATCCTTTCCCCTTGATGTTCTTACTATTGCATGTGCACCCCCTATTATGGATGCAACCATGTTTCGATCCTTCATCGATATAATCATCCTCAGGTTGATATAGTTGTCACATGAGGAGGTGATCATGATTCTTTGTGTGGATTGTTCTTGTATATAAAACGAAAAGAACTATTTTGAGGTAGGGAATTCCTTGGTTCTATTTTTTTATATGTGCAACTGTATAGATGTCATGTTTTATTCCACTGGATGGAAATGGAATTGACATAATAAATATTTGAACTAGATAAATAAAAAGATATGGATCGTATATTTTTGTCTCTTGTTTTTCTAGATAGTGTGATATCTATAATTTCCATGCTTATATTTTTGTTCTTGATGTAAATTGCTAAGGAAGGTAAACCGAGATTAATTGATTATTATTTGGCTAAAGATAAAGTGGCATGTAAAGGAATCTATTTCTTATTGTAATTTGATCTTAATTAAATTAACATAATAAGAATGTTTAATTATTTGTTATAACAGACTAGTTAGGTTTCTAGAATTTTGAACCAATGAATAACAAATCGTTTATTCCAATATGGAGTAAAGAACTGGTGGTTTGATAAAAGATTTTTGCTTGTAGGGTTCTGAGTAACCCTCCTGATGTTAAAAGGGGAAAGAGCCCAGTTTTTAAGATGTTTGTTTTACTACTTCTTGTTTTGTGGTGTGAGCCTGGATGGCTGTAGTGATATGTGGAGGCATAGATTCATTTTGGATGTGGAATCATTTGACAACTATAGTGGAGAGATGTATCAGTTTATGCTTGTGGGTGTCAGGGAGGACACCGTGGATGATGGAATAAGATGGATGTGACTGTTAGATGCTTTCTGTTTCTTATTGGTTGATTATCTACTTTAATTTTCCCTATTTCTCAAGGCAGCTGGTCTTGCTTACCCTTCTTTTGAAAGAGGCAAATACGCATGGGGAATGCCACATGGTTTGTCATGTTTAGCTTATCAAGGGAGGATGGGTCTACGTTCTTGATATAGGAGACAAGGAATTGACGGGTAGTGCATCTACTCACCCTGTTGAGACCCCTAATGTTTATTATCATAGAATGTTTTTATAGAATTCCTGGGAATAGGGAAAAGAAATTATGTAATGAATAATTGAATAAATGATGTTAACCCATGAGGATGGATCATACAGGAACGAAATGCTGAGGTTACAATTTTAATGGGACATCGGACATTGGGTGTGATGCTAATGAAATTTGATGAGGAATTTTTAATGGTTAATTAATGTTTATTGAATTAATTAACATACAGTAAAACTGATAAAAATGTAATTGAATAATTTATTAAAATGCATTAAATGGATTTGTGATTATAGGATACCTAGTCTTAGATGTTTTAGAACAGATTTTAAGAGACGTTAACTGCAGTTGAGTCTTTGACTAGATTATTCCCATAGTGTGGTTGTGATGTATAGTATATTCTATACTTTTGTGCTTTTATATTCTAGTCCACCCTTTCAGTAAGGGAAACTAACATGTCGAGGATTCTGATATCTGGGGGGTGTTTTCCCCAACATTCTAGTGGGAGGATGGATGGCTGACAACCCACTTTGTCCATGCTCTCTTATCATCATAGTTACCTATGATGGCATTCACATTGGTCAGTTTTACACATATATATTTGTAGAGGGATTTAATGGCTTCTAGTTATTCACACACATATTTTCTGGATATTGTTTTATATGTACTACTATAGGTTTAAAGTGTAAAGGCTGTGATGGCTTGAGGACCCTTACTCAGTGTATGGGCTGTATTGGATTATGGTATAATACCCAATGTATGATACACATTACATGAGCTGTGGTGGGTTACAAAAACTACCTAGTTACTTTGCTTATGTAGACATGGTGGTTTTTTTGCACCAGGTTCATGATGTGGTGCTTCATCCAGGTGTCTGGGTGCAAGCATGTTAGGAGAGAGATTGTTAGGATGTTAGACCTTAGGGAAAAGTGACAGACCAGTGGGGAAGTAGTATCATGGTACCCTTGATATTATTTATTATATTATATACTCTTTTAGCCGTTACTTGGTGAGAGTATCCATGGTGAGGCTGGGAACTTAGTATACATGTTTAGATTACTAGTTAGTTTCACTTGTTGTTAACTGTGTTATACCATGCTTTGTTTACATTTCCATAAGAGGCCCCGAGGAGGATCCTAATGAGTATACTGTTATACCCAACCTATGAATATATAACCTATTTTAGAGGTCACGTAGAGAAGGTTGGAGATCAGGCTGGTTACAACTAGCATGTGGTTGCAGGAGCTGTTTGGGATTTTGGTTGCGGTTATTTTTACTTTTTTTTGGGTACTTATAGTTTTCCCCTTCCAGTTGTAGTAGATTTTCATGACATTACATATTTGTAGTTGTGATTTATTTTATATTGTAGTCGGAGTAGGAGTTGTTTGGTGTTTATATTTTCCCTCTCTTCCCCATGTGTTCTCTTATAGGGAAATGCCTCCCATTTGTGGGTTACTATACCCTCAGTGCTAGTCGCCAACTTGTGGCCTACTAGAGGTGGAACTTGGGGTTCATTATTTCACTTCTCACATTGCCAGCCTAGGAGGGGTACACTTTTTGGGGAGTGGGCCATGACAGAGTGGTATCAGAGGTCTGGTTGAGGGATATGATGAATATTGGTGTTAGGTAAAAGCAAGGTTGAATGGGTTTATAGGGAAAAAGTGTAATACATATTTATCAAATGATATAAACACTAGAGATTGGATGATACCTCAGCATTTTGGTCCCCCTATAATATTTTGTAAGAACCATTAATTTTACAATGGATACTAATCGAGGTGATACTAGTTTTATGGTAGATACCAAGGAAAGGATCGTGCATCATTCTCCTTTGTGCCTATGTTTGAATGGGTAGACCTTGGGATAGGTTAATATAAAATGAAGACAAGAAAAAAATAATTAATTAATTTTGAGTCCTCCATATTCCAGGTTTAGGAACCCTAACTGTTAGCTATTTTAAAGGTATGGCTCTAGGTCAGCGTCCTTGTCAGGATTACAGTGAAGATGATTAGCAGGTTGTTTCAGTAGATCTTTGTAGGGTAGAGGTTGATGACGATGACACTTATAAGAAGGCCCTCCGAGAGGTTCAGTTACAGAGTCTACAAAAGTACGAGGGCTCTATTTCAGATGCAGTAACAGAAGACTGGTTAGAGGAGGTCGAGATATTCTTCAGATCAATCGATGCTAGGAAGAAGAAATGGGTGTCCTTGGTTGTGAAGATGATCATTGGAGCAATGATGAAGTGGTGGTTATTGTTCCTTAGGGATCACAAAGAGTCATCGATCTCATGGTAGGAGTTCCCAAACAATTTTAGGTTCTAGTTTCTTTCTTCAACCATGAAGGCATTTAGTCGCCAGGATATTCATAGCCTTCGACAAGGGATCTATAGTGTGTGAGAGTTTGGAATCCGTTTTAAGAAACTGTTACGAAATTCTTAGGACCTATTACCAAATGAGGAGGCCAGGACGAGGCATTTTGAAGAGGCTTTTCTTCTAGAGATCCAGCACCATATCACCCCATTTATATTGAAGATGTATCTTGAGGTGATGGCGAGGACAGAGGTTTTCAAGAGGACTTTGGAAAAAACCGGATCATCAAGAGAGGGGATTCATCATGATTTCTAATGAAGAATAGTTGTGGTCCAGGGTTCCTGGTTTTTATGGAAGAAGAGTTTCCATTCATCCGAGGGTAGGTCATAGCCCTTCACATCTCATGTATTTGGAGGGAGAAACTTCCACGCATATGTAAAGGGGTCAATAAATTGTTTTTCTTGGTGTGGTCTAGGTCATAAGTAGCAGTCGTACCCGAACTTTTAGAGCATCCATCGTGCACTAGGTTCTCTACATCAGGTTCCTCCATTGAGGCAGCTCCAATCGAGGTAGCAGTAGCAGGTTGCATCTGCTGTAGATCGGAAGAAGGTAGATTGGGCAGGTATAGGAGATCCCCGTGACAGTCACCTTCCTCAGAGACAAGAGCGTGAATGCGGCGGTGGTCGGAATCAGGGTCAGAGAGGCCATGGAGGAGGTCGTGGTCAGCTTCATGCTCATGAATTTCCAACTCCAGTTAATCCAAATGTTGTTCCAGGGACCCTTTTCTTGTTATATACCTTTTTTTATACCTTTCTTGATTCAGGAGTGACATAATCATTAATATCACCTTCCCTTGCCCATGCATTAGGACTTGACGTAGAGAGTATTCCAGTGCACTTAGTGTTGACTACACAAGTTAGATGTTGCGCTAACTTGGTTGAAGTATGTGGAGACTATGAGCTAGTGTTGAGGCATAACCACTCTTGGGAATATTTCCTATTTTTACGAATATAAACCATATGATGTCATACTTAGCATGGATTGGTTGTATTCAGTGCAGGAATTCATGTATTGCTTTAGGAGGCGGGTCATGTAATTGATGTGGATGAAGATCCTGTGGGGTTTTTGGGAAAGCGATACCCTCATGTGGGTCATAGGGGTCTTCCATTTTCATTATCCATGATGGATATGATGATTATGATGAGATCATCAGAGTTTCAAACATTGGGGTTTCCTAGGGTCGTAGAAGAGTACACTATTGTATTTCCCAAAGAGGATTTAGCATTACCCCTCGATGAGAGATTGTGTATGGGATTGACCTATGACCATGAGAGTCTCATATCTATATGTCTTCATAGAGGATATCTTCTTCTATGTTACAAGATATTCTATTACATCTTGATGGTCTATTACAGTTCAGTTTTTTTCGGCCAAGTGTGTCACCATGGGATGCACCAGTTTTCCTCATGAAGAATGATGATGGAAGTTTGCAGTTGTGTGCTGATTATCATCTCTCGAACAAAGTGAAAATAAAGAATCACTATCCTCTTCCAAGAATTGATTATTTATTCGATCAACTAAAGGGTTAATGTTGGTTCTCACTGATAGACTTGTGGTCAAGATATCATTTGATGCGTGTGAAGGATAAGGATAACTTGAAGACTGCTTTCTGTTCTCTTAATGGGAATTATATGTTCATTGTAATGTTGTTCGGCAGGACCAATACTCTAGTCGTGATCATGGGACTGATGAACACTGTGTTTTTTCGGTGTTCCTAGACATGTTCATTGTAGTTTTCATCGACGACATCCTTATGTAATCCACGTCTGTAGAAGAGCATGCAATGTATCTACATGCTGATTTGGGGTTCTTAGACAACATCATCTATTTGGGATGTTTTGAAAGTTTGAGTTTTTGGGTCTAGAGGTGCGTTTCTTGGGGCATGTTGTGACCCAACAAGGTGTAGCTATGGATCAATCAAAGATATAAGAAGTTGTGTCTTGGGTATCCCCCACGATAGTGTCATAGTTGTGAAGTTTACATGGTCGCTCAGGCTACTACAGGTGGTTCATAGCCAATTTCTCATGAGTTGTGACTCCTCTTATATATTTGAACAGGAAGGATTAGGCGTTCATATGGACGGATTAGTGTCAAGAAATTTTTGAGTATCTAATGGAGAAGTTAGTACGCGATCCAGTTCTTGGCCTTCCAGCTAATGGAGTTCAGTTTGATGTTTCCTATGATTCATCACATCTATGGTTAGGCTATGTTTTGATGCTTTAGAGATCAATTGTTTCTTATGGGTATCGGTAGGTGTTTCCCTATGAACGTAACTATTTCAACCATGATCTTGAGTTGGCAATAGTGGTGTTTTCTCTGAAGTTGTGGAGATATTACCTCATTGGTGGGCACTTTGTGGTTTTCATTGATCGTAAGATATTGAGGTGGGTTTTCTCCCAGCATGAATTGAACATACGACAATATCAGTGGATGGATTTCTTACTGGAATATGACTTTGAAATATCATGTACACCTAGAGAGGGGAATATTGTAGCTGATACACTGAGTCGAATGTCACATTGTGATGTTGTGCGAGAATATTGTGATTCTTTGAGAGTAATGGAAGAACTATCACCATTACATCTTGATATGGGAGATGTTGGGGGATGAGGTTTTCTTGATCAGATGATGGTACTATCATCCGTGGTGAAGAAGTTGGAGGAGTTCCAGTTGGTGGATCTAGAGGTGGTGGTCTTGAGAGATCGAGTTTTTTGTTGTGAGGCCCCTGATGGTTGGTCGGTGGATGAACAACACTGAGTGTTGTATCACAGAAGGAATTTTGTTACTTTGGTGATGCGAGAGACGGTTACCAATGAATTCAATAGTTCAACTTTATCTATGAATCCTTGCGTGACAAAGATCTACTGATCCTTGAGGACACATTTTTGGTTTCCTGGGCTGAAGCGTGCGATTAAGGAGTTTTTGTCTCAATGTTTGGTCTGCCAGAAGGTCATAGATGAACACCCTAATCCCAGTGGTCTACTCCAGCCATTAGATATTCCTCAGTGGAAGTGGGGGGACATATCAATGGACTTCGTTACTGGTGTAACTCGAGCTCAGGGAGGACATGATGCTCTTTGGATCTTAGTGGATCGTTTAACAAAATCGGCCAACTTCATAGTGATCAAGGAGTCGAGCTCATTGGATGTTTTGTCAAGGAATTATCTAGAGGATGTGGTGAGACTTCATGGAGTCCCAAGGATGATCAATTCTGATCGAGATCCTCTCTTTAACTATAGGGTATGGAGAGGTCTCTAGCATGATTTTAGCTCTCAGCTATTCCTTAGAACTATTTTTCATTCTCAAATGGATGTTCAGACAAAGCAAACCATCCAAACTTATGATGACATGTTACGCTCTTGTGTTCGTGATTTTGGAGGTTCATTTATGAGGATGTTACCCTTGGTTCATTTCACATACAATAATATTTTTCACTCCACCATCAGTATGGTTCCATTTGATGCCTTGTATGGTTGACCTTGTCGTTCTCCGTTATACTTGACTGGTGTTGGAGAGTTAGCAATTCTCAGACCAGAACTAGTGCAGAATACAATAGAGATGGTTCAGGTGATTCGTTAGAGGAGGAAGAGAACGCAACATCATCATAAATCAAATGTTGATCAATGAAGGAGATCCATAGAGTTTAATGTTGGGTATCATTTGTTTTTGAAGGTGACTCCCCATCGTGGGCAGTAATGGTTTGGTCGTGGGAGTAAGGTTTCTCCCTAGTTTTTTGGGCCTTTCATGTTGTTAGATCGTGTTGGACCAGTGGCATATCAAGTATCACTTCCCCTACAGATGAGTCAGATACATGATGTTTTTAATCTATTAGATCTCCATCGTTATCTTCAAGATTAAACTCATGTAATTGATTGGGTATTGATCGATGTTGATTATGATGCAACCATTGGTGAGTGACCTCTGGAGATCCAAAACCATAAGGAGAAGGTGTTGCGCATGTGTTCTATCCCATTGGGTTGTGTCTTGTGGTGACACGGTAGCATGGAGGAGAGTACCTAAGAATGTTAGTCACAGATATGTGATCAATACCTAGAGTTGTTTTAAAATTAACCTTTTCCATGTAACGATGTCTCTTTGTTGTTATAGGCCTTTCATGTTTATATTATGGATTTTCTTTTATTGCTTCTTGTTGCTTTCTCTCTTTTGAGAGGTATCTCAATGGGTGGTTGTTCAACCCTATTTCATTTTCCCTTTAGGTGGGTTTTGAATTATTGAGGACGAGAATGTTTTGAGAGGTCTCTAATGTAATGTCCCATACCACTCTAGTCCATTACTTTTTGAAAATATTGTATTTGAGGTGTTTTGGGAGGTCAAGGTGACTTATCCCCAACACTTTTCCAAATTTCTATTTCGGTGAACAGTTCCAACGGCAGACTATTGAGAACAGTGCATCAGTGACCTTTGGTGAACAGTTCTATCTGTAACCTCTAATGGTAACCAATCTTTACTTTTCCAAATTTCCAATTCTATGAACAGTTTCATCAGTGAATAGTTCTATCGGTGAGGTTTATCAGTAACCTCTATCGGTAACCTCAATTTTCCTTTACCAAATTTTGAGTTCTGTGAACAGTGTTTCCAGAACAGTGAGGTTCCAATGGTGACAATTTCATTCCTTTTCCAAATTTTGAGTTCTTTGAATAGTGTTTCCAAAATGGTGAGGTTCCAACCGTGACCTTTTCTTCCCTTTAACAAATTTTGAGTTCTTTGAACAATGTTTCCAGAATGGCGAGGTTCCAATAGTGACCTTTTCTTTCCTTTTCCAAATTTTGATTTCAAGAATAGTGATTCTAGAACGGTGTGGTTCTAACGGTAACCTCTATTTTCTTTTCCAAATATTGAGTTCGTGAATAGTGTTTCCAGAACGACGAGGTTCTAATGGTAAACTATAGTTCTCTTGCCATATTTCGTGTTTGTGAATAGTGTTTCCAACATCCAACAGTTTCACCCATTTAACGTCTCCATTGACATAAAATACATTTAAAACCTCATTTTAAGGACTCTAAGGCCGATTCAAAGGCCATAACTCCTATATGAATTTATCCTAAGAATCAGGATGTTTTTACTTGGTCAAACCACATGGGTTAATGAAATCTTATTTTAATAGGAAATCTGACATATCTTAAACCGCCTCTCTATAAAATCTTTTAATGGGAAATGATATCTTCCTCTGAAATTATTTATCATTATTCTCGGTTGTTAGACTCTCGAACCTTAATCATTGGATCGTTTCCCCTTGATGTTCTTACTGACGCATGCACACCCCCTCTTTTTTATGCAACAATGTTTTGATCCTTCATCGATATAAGAATCCTCGGGTGGATATAGTAGTCATAGGAGGAGGCGATTTTGATTAATTATGTGGTTAGTTCTTGTATAAAGATTATCAATAACTATTTGATTTAGGGGATTCATTGCTTCTATTTTATTATATGTGAAATTGTATATCTGGATTGTTTTATCCCACTAGATAAAAATGGAATTGACATAATACATATTTGAACTATATAAATAAATTGATTGGGATCTTATGTTTTTGCATCTTGATTTTCTCGATAGTGTGATATCTATGCTTTCCATGCTTAGTTGTTTGTTCTTGATGTAAATCGGGAAAGAACGTAAACAGGGATTAATTGATAATTGTTTGGCTACTGATAATGAGTCATGTAAATGAATATGGATCTTGTTGTAATTTTATGTTAATCAAATTGGAACAGTATGAATGTTCAATTATTTTTGATTACTTAATATTTGGGTTTCCTAAATTTTGAATTAACAAATAATAAATGGGTAAATCCAAGATGGATTAAATATCTCACGGTTTGATAAAAGATAATTGCGTGTAGGTTTCTGAGATACCCTCTTAGTTGTTAAATGTCCAAGGGACCAATTGTTAAGATGTTTATTTTACAGCTGCTTGTGTTGTGATGTGACCCTCGATGGATGTGGTGATATGTGGTGGCCTGGAGGCCTATTGGTTGTGGTAGGAGTTGATTCCTATAATTAAGAGATGCATCAGTTTATGCATGTGGGTGTCAGGGAGGAAACCATAGATGATGGAATGGTATCGATGTGATTGTTGTAAGCTTTTTGTTTCTTTTTAGTTGATTATCTACATTAGTTTTCCCCACTTCTCAAGGAAGCTGGTCTTGCTTACCCTTCTTCCGAAAGTGGCAATGAGTTTGGGGTATGCCATGTTTTTTCTGTGTTTAGCTTCTCAAGGTAGGATGGGTCTGCTCTTTTTCTATAGGTTGCAAATAATCGATGGGTAGTACATCTTCTCACTGTGTTGACCCCCCTTTTGTTTATTAGCATAGAATGTTTTTCTAGAATTCATGTGAATAGGGGAAAGTAATTATGTAATTAATAATTCAATAAATGGTGTTAACCCATTTGGTGGGAGATTGCTGGAACGAAATGCTCAGGTTACAATTTTAAAGGGACAATGAACTTGGGGTGTGAGGCTAATAAAATTTAAAGAGGAAATTTTATTGGTTAATTAATGTTCAAAGAACTAAATAATGGACAGTGAAACTAAAAAAAGGGAATGTAATAATGTATTAAATCTCATTAAATGGTTTTGTTCTTATAGGTTACATAGTCTTAGAAGTAGAAGGCTGAATTCCGAGAGACTTTAGCTGCAGTTGATTCTATGAATAGTTTATTCCCATAGTGTTGTTATGAGGTAGAGTATATTATTTAATTTTTGTGTTTCTATGCACTACCCCGCCCTGTCAGTAAGGGAAACTCATTCTTCGGGGATTTTGAGCCATGGCGGGTGTTTTCCCCAACATTCTGGTGGGAGGATGGATGGTTGACTACCCCCATTAGCTATGCTCTCTTCTCTTGGTAGTTATTTGTGTTGGAAGGCACATTGGTTATCTTTCCACATATATGTGTGTAGGGGGCTGTAATGGCTTGTGCTTATTCACACACATATATTATGGATATAGTATTCTATGGAATACTATAGGTGTAAAGTGTATATGATCTGATGGCTTGAGGACCCTTACATGGTGTTTGGGTTGTAATGGATTAAGGTATATTACCCAATGTATGATACACGTTGCGCGAGCTGTGGTGGCTCCTAGAAACTACCTGGTTACTTTGATTATATTGACATGGTGGTTTTGTTGCACGAGGTGCATGTTGTGGTGCTTCACCCATGTGTCTGTGGGAAAGCCTGTTTGGAGAGAGATGTGGGGAAAATCCGAAAACTAGTGGGGAAGTAGTAGCAGGGTACCCTTGATATTCTTTATTATATTATACACTCTTGAAGGAATTACTTTCTGAGATTATCAATAGTGAGGATGAGAACATAGTATACCTATTTAGATGACGAGTTAGTTTCACATGGTTTTCACTGTGCTTTAGTGTGCTTTCTTTACTTTTCCACGAGAGGCTTTGGGGAGGATCTGACTGAGAATACTGTTATTCTCACACTATGTATAAATAAATTATTTTTCAGGTCACTTGGTGAAGGTTGGATATCAGGATAGTTACTATTAGCTTGTGGTTGTAGGAGCTGTTCAGGCTTCTAGTTGCTGCTCTTTTTTAATTTCTTTTGGGTACTTACAATTTTCCCCTTCTAGTTGTAGTAGCTTTTCATGAAATTACATATATTTACTTGGGATTTATTTTATATTGCATTCTAAGTTGGATTCAGTAGGTTTTTGTCTTATCTCTCTCATTTGAATGTGTTCTCTTAGAGGGTAATGCCTCCCATATGAGTTTTATTATACCCTCAGTGCTAGTCTCCAACCCGAGGCCTAATGGAGGAGGCACATGGGGGTCATTATCTCCATTCCCAAATTTCCATCCCAAGAGTGGTACACTTCATGGGGAGGGGGTTGTGACAACATGAACCATAACAATTAAATAAAAAGATTCATGAGAAATGAATCCATTAACACATGAAACAACAATAAAAATAATAAATTATTAATAAGATGGTGATAATACAATATAAACGGGTCATATATGACATTATAGATATGAATATGGTTATTTTTTTATTTATAAATAACCTAAATTTATAAAAAAAAAATTAACTCACTTACGATGAATTTTCTATTTGAGGTAAGGGATTTCATCAAAATTTTAACTCAATTGGTATATATTTGGAATTGAGAACCAATTTAATTTTATGTATTGTATATAATGACCATTTCATGTATTAAACAAGATTATATATTTATTAATTATGTTTAATGTTTTAATTCATGTTTACTATTTATAGGGGTTAGTAGTTATACGTTACCAAAGAGATAAGAATTTATTTTACAAGTAATGTTTTTAGCAATTTCCCAAATTTTCATTGTAGGAATCACATAATATATCATTTATAAAATCTAAAATGTATTTTATACTTTCATTATTTAAGTATTTTTAATGTTTCCATATAGTATTTCCACTTTTTGGAAATTTAATCATGAAATGAACTGTTTAAAATAAAATCATATAATATTTCACTTTTGATTGTGTATATTTTTCTCTTATGTCTATATTTTTGAAAATTGTCTTACAAAAATCATATTATATAATAAAATAAATAATTATGGACATTTTATGTTATAAATGAATTTTTATAGGCCTTTTAATAAATCATTCTAATGCTATCCAAAATGGACATTTTTTACATTCGTAACAGAAAATAAAAATGAATGTTTTTTTTCAAATGTATAGCATGCTTACAGAAATTTACACCGCCATAATCGTTTTCTCAATTTATCTTTTTATACGTGTTTTCAATGATTTTACAAAGAATTATCTTTAATTAAATTTGAATTTTTAATTCTGAATCTATTTTTTAATTCATTAAAGGATATAATTTTATTATCGAAACTATATTTCTGATGAATTGATCAATATTTTTTAATATTTTTGATATTTTTTATTTATATTTTATTGAAAATTTGAGTTACATCCGATTATTGTTCATTAGACATTAAATTTCCCTTAAATATTTTTATTATTTTTATCAAGTACATGATTATTTACTAAACCAAATATTATTTCCATATAACGTTTTTTAACATGAATTTATTTTATATACTATGAAAAGCATTATATTCCACAAAATTTCATCAATAAAAATATTTATTGATAAGAAATATAGTTTATGATTAAAATTGATCATTTAATATATGAGGAATGTATTAAACATACAGAGATGAGTGGGCCCCGGAATTACCTAACCCTTTGACTCATCGATAGCTATCATGAGACATACCTATTTTCTAATCATATTAAATATATTTTTAGAGTATACCTTCCCATTGAATAAAATTTCATCGAAAATGGCCCTGATAGTAAACATGTCACAATTTCTATGGTCATGATGTCCAATATTAGGAATTTGACTAGTTAATGATTTAGTTTTTATTATTCATGAAATTGGTGAAATTATATTATACATGGATAAATTTCATGCTCACATTATTTGTTAAGTGGTAGGTGTTTCTAGTTATTTTCTTCCCCATATTGATTATGACTTATTTAATAATGATAGATTCCACTAAAAGTAACCATTACATAGAATATGAACTCACCATTAATTTTCCTTGTCTTTTTTATAGAAATAAGGATATTATTAATAATATAAATTATGATATAATTCTTCTTATGCTAGGTATTTTATATTAAAAAAAATATTAATCATGTAATTATCTGGGTTTTCAATACTAATAAATTGATCAGTCATTCAAGATGAGATCCTCTATATCGTAAACCATGGTAATAAATTAATTACAAACTCTGAGATAATTTAGTTGGGTTTGTTTAATTTATAGACTTTGGTGCTCGAGTCACAAATAATGTCTTAGTCCACAAGAAGTGTGATGAATGAGGGGTACATATAAGGCCAATTCAAAAAGCATCTACAATAACCTTCTTTTATTGTAAATCGACTACATAATTAGAGAACCTATATAAATTATCCACATTCCAATTCAAATTATCAATATCATCCAAAAAACCATGTAGTATGGGAGAATCTTCCACATGACCCTGTTTGATTGGCTCAATAATTATTCTATAAATATATATTAATCTGTTTCAATCCCTAAGTTATAATATCCAAATTCCTTTTAATATTTTATAGAACATATCATTTCTAAAATATCTACTAGATAAGAAGTTTCTAACAAATATATCTATTGAAACATCTCTTTAAAAATCCATGATGTGTTAGTAAAACATCACCATTCATTGAGAAACTATGTGAACCTTATCCCGCTCCAACAAAATTAACTATAACACATCATGGGTTTGTTTGAATCCATCTAGTTTATTAAATGAAATGTGGATTCATGACACTTCCTAAAATGTGAAGGATATTATGATGATGATTATGATAAAAAATGAAACACAATTTTCATTACACTTGTTTTGATATAGGCAGTTTCTTGCACTTCTCTATGCACAACGATAACACCCAAATGAAACAAATTATATTTTTTAGACTTTAAAATATGTCATAATTTGTTATAATCAATATGAATTTATGTATATTTATAGAGTCCCTGAGAAAAATATTGTTATTTTTTTACTAAATATAGATTTTGAGAAAGAATCCATAAAATTTAAAATAACACTATCATTAATCAACTTATATATAATAATTTACAGAATGTAATTCATATTTCTCAAAAAAAGAAAAATAATAAAATAATTTTATTTATTTTAATATTCTCTTGGACATAATTATCAGGCTGATGAAGATTAAATACATGAATTTTGAGGGTTTTGATCGAGTAGTAGTCTATTTCTCTAGACCAGCCACCATAATAAAACTATTTACAGGGATGGAATTTGTGTTAAATTTTTATAACCATTTTATCACATTAATGTTTTCTATCTATTTATTTCTATAAAATTGTTTGTAGTGAATCAATTGTGTGGTTGGGAAACTAGATTAGAATATCAATGTCAACAAAATGATATCATTATTTCTGATTTATCATATATGTAGGAAGAAACTCAGTAACCAATATGAGTTTGGTCATATGATCATAAATTGATATCTTCAAGGTTAACAATATGGAAAACTATCTACATTGTGTCATTTCAAGCCATGTTTATCTCTTGTAATCGATGGAAGAGCTCCTATAAAAATACCATCTAACGCATTCCATTAAATATATATAGGAATATATAATGTCATTCTAAATAAGTGATATCATTTTACAAGGTCATTCTTTCTCAGGATTTATAATAACAAATTCACTAAAGATGAAGATTGTTTCACTTTTTGAGGTAAGAAGGTTCCATGTAAATTTTTTTGATGAGTGCATTATTAAATTTAAGTAGTTTGATAACACCAATTGAACCCATATCAAATATACAGAGATATCCTTATAGGAAACAAATAAATGTTTTTTTCATTGAAAAATAAAATATATTTGAATCATTTGATTATATTATGAATCATTCTAGTCATACTGATAGGTCATTAATATAATGAAAATGCATAAATAAAAATTAATGGTATTATAGAATTATATAAATACAAATACCTAGATTATGAAATTATATTTATTTTATATTTTGATAATTATGAAATTAAATTTGAGGAAATTTTATCAATAAAATAATTATTTAATTTTTCAATGAACAATAGAATTGCATGATAATCAAATGGGAATGAGTTATTCTCAACTACCAAAATACTACCAACCTTTTATTACTTGGGAACATATATTACATATCCCAAAAATTTGAATTATTTATTCAAATTTATTTCCTTAATAGTAAAATCTTGATAATAGTTGAAGATAACTTTAATTATCTGAATATTCTACTTTATATCTTTACCAAGGAGGATTGTAGAATTTATTTACAAAATGTGTGATTGTGAAAACATGAAAACACCAACATTAATTTGTTTTTATTGGATAGTTTAATGTTGATCAATAATGGATTGTACCTCTATGGTCCATTACATTGCGAAAATATACTATTTGAGGTGTTCTTGGAGGTCAGGGTGACTTATCCCCAACACATTACCAAATTTCTAGTTCCCTGATCAATGTTTCCAGTTCTGTGAATAGTTACATCGGTGAGGTTGATGTGAACAGTTCCATTAGTGAGGTCTATGTGAACAGTTCCATCAGTGAGGTCGAGGTGAAAAGTTACATCGGTGAGGTCGATGTGAACACTTCAAATTGTGAGTTTTCAATGTAAAGGTACATGAATAGTGTTTCTAAAATGGTGAGGTTCCAACGGTGAGGTTCATGAATTTTTTTTCCATTTCTAAATTTTGAGTTCACGAATAGTGTTTCCATAACAGTGAGGTTCCAATGGTGAGCTTTCAATAGTGAGGATCATGAGCAATGTTTTTCCTTTCCCAAATTTCGAGTTCATAAATAGTGTTTCTAGATTCCTACAGTTCACCCCTTTATCATTTCCTTTGACGTTAAATGAGCTTAATGATTTGTTTTAAGAACACTATGGTCGATTCCCAATGCATAGCTACTATATTAATTTCTTTAAAGCATGAGATGATTTTACCTAGTAAAACCACAAGGTTCAATTTGATAAAAATTTAATAGAAAATTCAACATATCTTAATCCACTTCTCCATTAAATCATCTAAAGGGATGATATATCAACCTCCCTAGTTCATCCTCCTTGTTCTCAGAAGTGATATTCTCGATCCTTCATTCCCCCCCATAAGATTTTCACAATCAAGCATTCCTCCTTGGATTGGTTCTACAGTATTTTGATGAAACCAAGAAGTGTCAATCAGTCTTCGATATATGCTATGATCTCTCTTAATTATTTTGGGATCATTTCCTTGTATTTTTGGTTTCCCTTTTATGTGATTTTACCCCTATGATCCAAATGAGATTTTCACGGGTGTTGGACAATGTGGTGGTGTCTCTGCATCCTTGGGTAGATACAATTTTCATAGGAGAGGAGATTGTAACCCGTTGTGTGGATCATTTTCTTATAATGAACGTCAATAACGATTTGAGGTAGGTGATTCATTGAATCTTTTTTCTTTTACATGAAGTTGTAGAGTTAGTTTGTTTTTTATAAAAGGATCATAATGGAATTGAGAAAATAAATACTTTAGTTGGATAAATAAATTGATAGTGATCATATGTTATTGACTCTGATTTTTCTATATAGTGAGTTTTATATGAATTATTTGTTTATATTTTTGTTCTTGATGGAAATTGGTAAAGAACATAAACCTGAATTAATTGATAATTTTTGGATAAAGTTAAAGATTCTTGTAAAATAATCTAGTTTTTGTTGCTGTAATTTGATGTTATCAAATTGATGAAGTAATCATGTTTAATTATTTGTGATAACATACATTTTAGGTTTCAGGAAGTTGAACATTTGAAAAATAAATCAGTAAATCCAAGGTGGATTAAAAAATTGGTTGTTTCATAAAACATAATTCCTTGTAGGGTTCGGAGTTACCCTCTATCTTGTTTAAGCTCCAAGATCCCAAATTATATCATCATTTTTTTCTACTGACTGTTTTGTTATGTGAGGCTAGATAGATTTCGTGATATGTGGGGGAAAGGAGACCTATTGTTTGTGGCAAGAATTGATTCATAGAGAGGTGAGATGCATCAGTTTATGTATGTGGGTGTCGGGGAGGACACCCGGGATGATGTAATGAGTATGATTTGAATTTTTGGATGATTTATGATCTAATTGGTTGTTTATGTACATAAATTTCCCCAATTTTGATGGTATATTGTTTTCATATCCTCCTCGTAAAAGGGGAGAAGGCACATGTGGTATTCCACATTCTCTCCATGTTTAGCTTCTCAAGGGAATATAGGAATTTGCTCTTGCTATAGGTGGAAATGATTCAACAGGTAGTTTACCTACTCTATGTGTTGTTCCCGTTGTGTTTAATAGCTTAGAATTTTTTTCTATAATTATTGGGAATATGGGAAATTCATATTGTTGTTAATAAGTGATTGTATAAGTAATGTTAAATCATGGGGTCAGATCATGCTAGGATGTAATGCCGAGGTAACAATTTAAAGGGACAATGGACTATGGGTGTGAGGCTAAAGAAATATAATGTGAAGCTGGTAATGGTTAAATAATTATTAAATAATTAATTAAAATAAATTGAAACTAACAAAAAGGAAATGAACTAATGTCACGAAGCTCTTTAAAAGGTTGTGTGCTTATAAGATACCTAGTCTTAGAAGTTGCAGCAAGGAGTCTGAGAGACTTCAGCTAAATTTGAGTATAAGACTAATGTATGACCATATTTTGGTTGTGAGATATAGTATATTATGTAATTTTTTTGTTTCTATATGGTACTCTACCCTTTTAATTAGGGAAACTAACACCCTGGGGATTCTGATCCCTAGGGGGTGTTTTCCCCAACATTATAGTGGGGGATGGATAGATGACTACCCCCTTTGGCTCTACTCTATTCTCTTGTTAGTTACTTGTGCTGGTAGGAACATCGGTTAGATTTCCCCATATATGTGGGTTGAAGGTTGTAATTGCCTGTGGTTATTCACACACATATATTCTGGATATAGATTCTTATGGACCACTATAGGTGTAACATGTGTAGGATGTGCTGGCTTGAGGATCCTTACTCAGTGTATGAGTTTTAATGAATTGAGGTATAATACCTGACATATGATACATGTTATACAAGCTGTGTTGGCTCCCGGAAACTACTTGTTTACTTGATTATGTGGACGCAATGGTTTTTTTTACATGAGGTTCATGTTGTGGTTCTTATCCCAAGTGTCTGCGGGCAGACATTTTTGTCGAAAGATGCTTAAGAACTGTGATGTTGGGGAAAAGCAGGAAACCAATGGGGAAGTAGTAGTGGGGTTTCCTTGATATTATTTATTATATCATATACTATTGTATGATTGACTTGGTGAGAGTATCCATGGTGAGGCTAGGAACATAGTATACATGTTTCTGTGACGAGTTTGTTTCACTTGTATTTCAATGTACTATATCTTGGTTTCTTTAACTTTCCACAATAGGCTTTAGGTAGTATTATAACGAGTATTCTCGTATACTCAACCTATTTCTATATAAAATATTATTCAAGTCACATGGAGAAGGTTGGAGAAAAAGATGATTTCTACTGGCTTGGGGTTGTAGGAGCTGTTTGGACTTCATGGTTACCATTGTTTTTATTTACATTTGGGTACTTGTAGTTTTTCACATTTCAATTGTAGTAGTTTTGGATGAGATTACATATGTGAAATTGGGATTTCATTTATGTTTTTGTCTGAGTTGGAGTAGGTTGGTGTCTGTCTCATCTCTCTCTTTTGCATGTGTTCTCTTAGAGGCTAATGTCTACCATCTGTGTGTTAACTTTACCCATGGTTCTAGTCACTAACCCAGGGCCCACTAGTGGTGGGATTGGGTGGTCATTATCACCCTTCTCACATTTCCGACCTAAGAGGGGTACCAATTGTGGGGTGGGGGTTGGGAAAGAGTTGTATCAGAGGTCTGTTTGAAGAATGGGATGAATTCTGGTGTTAGCCACATGTGAGGTTGCATGGGTTGTAGGGAAACAATGCATTTGAAGATTATCATGTGATGTAAACTTTGGAGATCGGCTAAGACATTTAAATTTAGGGACCCCTATGATCTGATGCATAAACCATTAAGTTAACAATGGCTACTAAATGAGGTGAAACTAGTTTCAAGGTAGAGACCTAGGAAAGGATCATGTATCATTCTTCTCTGTTACTGTGTTTGAATGGTATTAATGTTGGATAGGTTAACCTAAAAGTAATAAAAGATAAAAATTAAGTAATTAATTTTTATTCTTCCCTATTATATTTTTAGGATCCCTAAGTGTTTTTTATTTTGTATGTATGGATCAGGGTCGACCTCTTCATCAGGTTCATGCAGAATATGTCAAGTAGGATGTGCTATCAGATCGCTATATGGTAGAGGTGGAGGGAGACGAATCATAGAGGAGGAAACTCAGAATGTTTTAGTGATAGAGTCTATAGAAGTATGAAGCATCCATTTCAGATGTAGTCACGGACGACTGGTTAGAGGAGGTAGAGATAGGATTTAGTTTGATCTGTGGTTGGAAGGAGAACTGGGTGTCCTTGGTTGTGACAATGCTGCATGGAGAAACGAGGCAGTGGTGGTTCATGTTCATCGGTGATGGTGAGGAGTCAGCAATCTCATGGGAGTATTTCTGAGACAAATTTAGAGTCAAGATTCATTCTTCGACCATAATGTCATATAGTCACCTTGAGATTATATCCCTTCAACATGGGAGCTCTAGTGTGCGAGAGATTGGAATCTATTTCAGAAACCTTTTACGATATTTTCCAAACCTGTTTCCACATGAGAAGGCCAGGGAGAGGCATTTTGAGGAGGATTTTCATCCAGAGATCCAGTGTGAGGTCAACCCATTTATGCTCAAGACAAATCGTGAGGTTCTGGAAAAGGTAGAGGTCATTGATAGGACATTTTCCAGAGTCAGATCATCATAAAAGGGGAGTCATCATGATTCCTCAGGAATCAGAGTTGTGTTATGGGGTTCCCAGTTTTCAGGGAAGAAGAGTTTCTGTTCGGCTGTGGGTAGGTCTTAGGCATCAGCATCTCATTTCCCTGGGGGAGGTTGATCTCTGGACTATGCGAAAGGATCATGCACCTTTTTTCCTTGTGATGGTAAAGTTCATCATAAGATATAATGCCTGACCTTTAAGGGCAGTCATCATACACCAGGTCTTCCTCTCCAAGATCCTCCGATGAGGTAGTTCCAATGGAGGCTGCAGTAGAAGGTTTCAGCTGCTTTAGATCAGAAGATGGTTCATGGGGCAAGTATAGGACAACCCTGTGATGCTCCCCCACCACCGAGAGTAGAGCTCATCCATTTAAAAGGCCGTGATCAGGGTTAGAGAGGTCGTGGAGGATTTCATGGTTATATTCATTTTTAGTGTTTCCAACACCAGGAGAGCTAGATATCTTTCAAGGTACCCTTTTCATGTTTTATACCATAGTGTTCCACTTGTTTGATTAAGGAGTGATAGACTCCTTTTTATCACCAACACATATCCATGCATTGGGATTTCATGTAGAGAGTCTTTCTGTGCCCTTGGAGTTGACTACGCCAGTTGGAGGTCTAGCAGACCAGTTTGAAGTATGTAGAGACTATGAGGCAGTGTTGGGGAAGCACCATTCCGGGGTAGATTTCTCATTTTTATGGATACAAACATATGATGTCATCCTTGACATGGATTGGTTATATTATAGGTAGGTTATCATGGATTTATTCAGGGGGAATGTGGTGTTATACGATGCAGATGGAGAGCCAGTGGTGTTCGTTGGTGAGTGAGACCCTCCAATGGGTCAGAGGCATGTTCCATCCTTATCCTCCACGATGGATGAGATGATACTGATTTCTTCATAGGTTCAATAGTTGTTGTTTCCTATGGTGGTAGAAGAGTACCCTGATGTATTTCCATAAGTGGTTGTAGCATTACCCCTCGACGAGAGATCAAGTTTGGGATCGAGCTACAGCCAGGAATGTCTTCTATATCTATGTCTCCATATAGGATGACACCTTCTAAGTTACAAGAGATACATATATAGCTTGATGGTTTGTTACAGTGTGGTATCTTGGCTGTGTGTTTCACTTTGGGTTTCACCATTTTTGACCGTGCAAAAGGTTGATGGCATTTTGTGGTTATGTGTCGATTTTCATCGCTTTAACAAAGTGATAGTGATGGATCACTATACTCTTTCGTGTATTGATGATTTATTCGATCAACTGAAAGGTGAATTTTGGTTCTCAAAGATCATCTTGCATTCAATATTCCATCAGATGCATGTGAACGATGAAGATATCTCTGAGACCACTTCCGGTTTCCGTCATCGACATTCTGATTTTGTTGTAATGTCGTTCAGTATAAAAAATGCTCGAACTCTGTTCATGGTATTTATTAATGTTGTGTCCCGTGAGTTCCAGGAAACATTTATGGTAGTTTATATCAACGACATACATATGTAATCCACATACGAGGAGGATCATGCATAGAATATACATTCCATTTTTAGAGTTCTTCATTAAAATAAAATGTTTGAGAAGTTTTCAATGTGTGATTTTTGGGCTCGAGAAGTCCGTTTCATTGGGCATGTTGTGTCAAATCATGGAGTGGCAGTGGATCCATTGATTTGATAATCATTTGTTTTTTGGGAATCCCCCAATACATTTTCAGAGGTGTGAAGTTTCCCTAGTCTAGAAGGCTACTACAAGAGGTTCATAACTGATTTATATTGACTTGTGAATCCTTTGTCATTTTTTACCAGAAAGGATCAGGAATTTATATGGATTGATCAGTTTCAGGCATATTTTGAGTATCAAAAAGAGAATTTACTATGTGCTCAAGTTCATTTCCGTCTAGTAGAGGGAGTTCTGTTTGATGTTTTCTGCGATGCTTGGCAACTAGGGTTAGGTTGTGTTCTGATGCACCAGACATCAGTTGTTTATTATGGGTCTTTTCAGTTGAGTCCCCATGAATGTAATTATGTCACCCATGATTTTGAGTTGGTATCCATGGTGTTTGCAATGATGTTATGGATACATTACCTCATTGGTGAGAACATTGTGCTTTTCACAGATCATATGATATTGAGGTATGTTTTCTCCCAGCATGACTTGAACATACGATAGCGTCAGTGGATGGAGTTATTATAGAAATACATCATAAAAATATCGTATACACCTGGAGAGGGGAATGTTGTTGCTGATGCACTGAGTCAGAAGACATGTAATGATGCAATGCATGAATCTGTTGATTCCAAGAGAGTAATGGAAGAACATTCATCATTACATCATGATATTGAAGAATTTTGGGGCAGAGGTATTCTTTTACAGATGATGGTGCAATAATCTCTGGTGAAGCGGGTGAAAGATTCCTAGTTCGATGATCTAGATGTTGTGGTCTGGAGAGGCCATTTTGGTTGTGGGGAGTCCCATGATAGTTGTTCTAAGGATAATCAACACCGAGTATTGTATCATGGAAGGATATTTTTTCCATTTATGATGTGTGAGATAGTTCTCAGAGAGTTCTGTAGTTCTCCTTTAGCGGTGCATCCTTGCATGAAAAAGATGTACTGAGCCTTTATGAGCCAGTTTGTGTGGCCTAGGCTGAAGCATACGGTTGCGGAATTTGTGTCTCGATGTTTGGTCTTCTAGAAAGTGAGGTCCGAACACCATGAGCATGGTGGTCTTCTCCATATGTTAGATGTTACTCATTAGAAGTGGGAGGACATCTCAATAGAAATAATTATTTTTTTTACCTTGATCCCTGGGAGGACATGATACTGTTTGGGTGGTAGTGTACAATTTAATGAAATCATCCCACATTATAGAAATCAAGAATTTCATCTCAATGGATTTTCTTTCGAGGAAGTATCTAGAGGAGGTGGTGAGACTTCATTGAGTCCCATGGAAATTCACTTCATATCGAGATCCTTGTTTCACCACTAGGGTGTGGAAAGGTCTCTAGTATTCTTTTGGTTCTAAACTATGTAATCACACTACTTATCATCCTTAGAAAAACAGACAGACAGAGCGGACCATCTAGACTCTTGAAGACAAGTTACGCTCTTATGTCCTTGATTTTGGAGGTTTTTCGATGAGTAACTTACACTTGGTGGAGATCAATTACAACAATAGTTTTCACTCCACCATTAGTATGGAACCATTTGAATCATTGTATGTCCAGCTATTCCATTCTTCGTTATGAGGGAATAGGGTTTGAGAGTTAGAAAATATGGGACCAGAGCTAGTAAAGAATACAACAGAGATGGTTTAGAAGATTCATGAGACGATTAAGATAGCACATGATCATCAGAAATCATATTCCCATCAAAGGAGGAGACCCATATAGTTTGATGTCGGGGAACACTTGTTTTTTAAGGTGACTCCCCATCATGGGAAGTGAAGGTTTGGTCATTGGAGTAATATTTCTCCCCAGTTTGTAGGGAATTTTGAGGTGTTATCTCGTGTTGGAGTTCTGGTGTTTGAGTATCACTGCCCATGCTGAAGATCCAGATACATGGTGTTTTTCATGTTTCACAGCTTCATAGTTATCTTCATGATGAATCTAACATCATTTATTATGAGAGATCGATGTTGATGATGATGATGCCTTTGAGGAGAGACCTGTAGAGATCCATGACTACAAAGAGAAGGTGTTGCAGGGGAATTATGTCTCCTTGGTTTGTGTCTAGTGGCGACATGGTGGCGTAGAGGATAGTACATGGGAACATGATTCTCACATACATTCTCTATACCATGATTTGTTTGATGTTTAAATATTTTCATGTAACGATGTTTTCATTGTGGTTGTAGACCATTAATGTTTATGAGAAGGCTTTATTTGGTTTATTCTTGTGTCTTTAACTATATTAAGAAGCCTCTTGATGGGTGGTTGCTTGGATTTCTTTTTCATTCCCTTTTACATTGTTTTTGAAATATCGAGGATGAGAATGTTTTGAGAGGTATCTGATGTAACAGCCCAGAACTCTATGGTCTATTACTTTGAGAAAATTTGGTGTCTTAGGCGTTTCGAGAGGTCAAAGTGACATATCCCCAACACTTTTCCAAATTACCAATTTTTTGAACAATGTTTCCAGTTCTTTGAACACTTTCATCAGTGAGGTTGATGTGAACAATTCCATCAGTCAGGACAATGTGAACTATTCCATCATTGAGGTCGAGGTAAATAATTCCATTGGTGAGGTTGATGTGAACAGTTGCAATGGTGAGGTTTCAACATTGAGATTCATGAACAGTGTTTCCAGAACAGTGAGGTTTCAACAGCAAGGTTCAGGGACATAGTCTTTCCTTTGCCAAATTTGGAGTTCATGAATAGTGTTTCCCTAACGGTGAGGTCCCAACGGTGAGGTTTCCATGGTGAGGTTCATGAACCACATTTTTCCTTTTCCAAATTTCGAGTTCGTGAATAATGTTTCCATCTTCATAAATTTTCACCCCTTTAAAGTCTCCTTTTTTCGTAAAATGCTTTTAAATCATCATTTTAAAGAATCTATAGATGATTCAAAGTCCATAACTCTTATATTAATATCTCTAAGGCCCAAGATTCTTTTACATGCTCAAACCGTGTGGTTCAATTCAATCTTTTTTTAATGGAAAATACAATGTATCATAAACCATTGCTCCGTTAAATCATCTAAAGGGATGATATATATTCCTCTGTAGTTCTTCCTCCTTCTCTACTATTAGACACTAGAATCTTTAATTCCATACCGTAATAGTTTCACAATAAAATTTTCTACCTTGGATTGGTCTCACTCAATTTTGATGCAACCAAGAAAAATCAATCAATCTTCAAAATAATGTTTGATCTGTCATCATTCTTTTGGATTCATGTCCTTCTGTTTCTCCTTTCCCTTTTATGGAATTTTAGCCCCATGTTCCTAAATGGATTTTCATTAGTGTTGGTCGATGTGGTTGTGTCTCTGCATCTTTTGGTGGATACATTTGTAATAGGGGAGGTGATCGTAATCTGTTGGGTGGCTTATTCTCATATAAATATCATAAAAAATGTTAGAGGTAAGGTATTCATTACTTTTTTTACATGCAGTTGTAGAGTTATCATGTTTTATACCATAAGATAACAGTGGAATTGACAAAATAAATACTTGAAGCATATAACTATATTGGTATCAATTGTTTGTTACTACATCTTGTTTTTCTAGATAGTTAGATATCATTGATTTATTTTTTTAGTATTTCATTCATGATGGAAATTGGTAAAGAATGTAAACTGGAAATAATTGATAATTGTCTACTAAAGGTAATGAGTCATGTAAATGAATCTAGTTCATCATGTTATAATTTGATGTTAATCAAATTGGTGAAGTAATCGTGTTTAATTACTTTTTATATCTTACTATTTAGGATTCCAAAAGTTGGATCCTATTAATAACAAATCGGTTAATCCAAGATGGTTTAAATAACTGGTTGTTTGATAAATGATAATTCCTTGTATGGTTTTGAGTTACACTATTTCTTGTTTAAGGGCCAAGATCCTAATTTATATGATGGTTGTATTACTGCTACGTGTGTTGTGATGTGATCCTCGAAGGATATTGTGATTGGTTGGGGAAGGGAGGCCTATTGTTTGAGGTAGGAGTTGATGCCTAGTGTGGTGAGACACATCAGTTTATGTGTGCGGGTGTCAGGGTTGACATCAGGGCTGATGGATCATATTGAATGTGAATATTTGTATGCTTGTTGATCATGTTGGCTGTTTATCTTCTTTACATTCCCACGTCTCAAGGAAGGAGGTTTTCTTACTTTCCTTCCAAAATGGGAGAAGACACGCGGGGTATAACATGTGCTATCCATGATTAGATTATCAAGGGAGGATGTGTATATAATATTTCTATAGGTATAAATGAATCGATGTATAGATCACTTACTCACCGTGTTGATCCCCTTGTGTTTTTTAGCATATAATGTTTTCTTATAATGCCTCAAAATATGAGAAAGTTATAATTTTCTTAATAGGTGATTGAATATGTAATTTTAACCCATGTGGTCAGATATTACTAGGACGTAATATTGAGGTTTCAATTTAAAAAGACAGGGGACATTGGGTGTGATGATAATGAAATATAATGTGGAAATGTTAATGGTTAATTAATGTTTAAAGAATTATTTAGCAAAATTTGAAACTGATGAAAATGAATTTATGTAATGTAATAATGCTCTTTAAATGGTTGGGTGCTTATGGGATATGTAGTCTTAGAAGTGGCATTCGGGAGTATGAGAGAAGTTAGATGCTGTTGACTGTAAGACTATGTTATGAACATAGTGTGATTATTAGATATAGTATATTCTTTACCTTTTGTGTTTATATATTCTACTCCACCCTTTCAGTTAGGGAAACCTACACCCTGAGGAATCTTAGCCCTGGGGTGTTTTCCCCAACATTCTGGTGGGAGGATGGATGGATGAAAACCCCATTTGGCCCCACTCTCTTCTCTTGGTAGTTACCTGTGTTAGTAGGCACAATGGTTACTTTTCCCCATTTATTTGTGTGGAGGGATGTAATGGATTCTGGTTATTCAGAGACATATATTCTGGATATATTTTCCTATGGACTACTATAGGTGTAACATGTATAGGCTATGATGTCTTGAGGATCCTTACTTAGTGGACATGCTGTAATGTAATGAGGTATAATACCCGATGTATGATATACATTTTACAAGCATTGGTGGGTCCTAAAATCTACCTAGCTACTTTCTTACGTGGACGTGGTGGTTTTTTTGAATGAGGTTCATGCGGTGGTGCTTCACCCAAGTTTCTGTGGGTGATCCTTTTTTGAGAGAGATTCTTATGACGTGCGATGTTGGTGAAAAGAGAAAAACCCTTGGGGAAGCAGTATCAATGAACCCGTGATATTATTTATTATATTATATACTCTTGTTTTCATTACATTGTGATAGTATCCATGGAGAGGTTGGGAACATTTTATACCTGTTTAGGTTACGAGTTAATTTCACTTGTTGTTCACCGTGTTTTAGCATACTTTCATTACCTTTTAATGAGAGGATTTGAGGATGATCCTAATGAGTATACTTTTATACTCACCCTATGTCTATAAAACGTTGTTTTCAGGTCACTTAGAGTAGGTTGGAGATCAAGCTGGCTTCTAATAGCTTTGGGCTACTGGAGCTATTTATTATTCATGGTTGTTATTGTTTTTACATAGCATTGAGTACTTGTAGTTTATTCCTTTTTAGTTGTAGTAGTTTTTCATAAAAATACATATGTGTACATGGTATATCATTTATGTTATTTTCTGCGTAGTATTTGGTTTGTTTTATATTATATCTCTCTTTCTCATATGTTCTCGTAGTGGGGAATGCCTCCCATTTGTGTGTTTACTATACCCTCAGTGCTTTTCACAAATCTAGGGCCTACTGTAGGTGTGAATCAGGGGTCATTATCTCCCATCTCACATTGCAGACCCATGTGGGGTACACATTGTGGGGAGGGGGTTGTGACAGAGTGGTATAAGTGTTCTCTTTGAGGGATATGATGGAGTTTGGTGTTAGGAACAAGTGAGGTTGCATTGGATGGTAGGAAAACAGTGGCAGTCAAGTTTATCAAGTGATGAAAACACTGGAGATCGGCTGAGAAATAGGCATTTAGGCCCCCCTGTGATCTAATGCACGGAAAATTATGATTACAATGTCTACTAAATAAGGTGATACTAGTTTTACGGTAGATACCTAGGAAAGGATCATGCATAATTATTCTTTTTTTCTTGTGTTTGAATGAGTATACCTTGGGATATGTTAAACAAAAATAAATAAAAGAAAAATTATTAATTAATTGCTGTTAAGTATTCCATATTATAGGTTTTAGATATCTATGTGTTTATTATATTTTTGGTATGGCTCTAGGTCAATGTCTTCATCAGGTTTATGTAAAATAAGTCCAGTAAGACGTGCCAGTAGATCATCATTGGGTAGAGGTTGGCGACCATGACACATAGAGGAGGATACTCTGAGACTTTTAGCGCCAGAGTCTACAGAAGTCTGAGCGCTACATTTTATATTACATAATGGAAGACTAGTTAGAGGAGGTTGAGATAATAATTAGTTTGACTTGTGCATGGTAAGAGCACTGGGTGACCTTGGATGTGACGATGCTTCATGTTGCAACGAAGATGTGGTGGTTATTGTTCCTCAGGGATCAAAGTGATTCAGTGATCTCATGGGAGGAGTACTGATAAAAATTTTGAGTCGAGTTACCTTCTTTGGCCGAAGAGGTGTCTAGTCACCAGAATCATATTACCCTTCAACATGGGAGATATAGTGTGAGAGTGTTAGGAATCCATTTTTGGAACCTTTTATGAAATGATTCGGACCTGTTCCCAGATGAGGCGGCCAGGACGAGGCATTTAAAGAAGGCTTTGCATCAAGAGATCCAGCGCTTGGTCACAACATTTCTGCAGAAGAAATATATTGAGGTTCTAGAAAGGGAAGTAGTCATCAAGAGGAAATTGGTCAAAAATGGATCATCACGAGAGGGGAGTAATCACGATTCATCATGATTTAGAGTTTTTTGGGGTTCTCTATTTTCAAGGAAGATGAGTTTCTATTTGGTTTGGGGTTATGTCCCAGCCCTCAGCATCTCGTTCCTATAGGGGCGGTAGCTCTATGGCCTATTCCAAGGGATCAGGGGATTTTCTTTCTTGTGCTGGTAAAAGTCATCAGCAGCAAGAATTCCTAAACTATCAGGGAAGTCATCATGCACTACATGATCCGCTCTAGGATCCTCCATTGAAGAAATTCCAGCCAAGGCAGTAGCAGCATGTTGCAACTACTTTAGATCAGTAGAAGGTATATGGGGAAGGTAGAGGACATCCCCATGATGCTCTATGTCCACAGAGAGCAGAGCACGTCCATGGTGGTGGTTTTCATCAGGTTCAGATATGCTGTGGAGGAGGTTGTGGTCAACTTCATTCTTTAGTGTTGCTTGCACCAATTGATCAAGACGTTTTTTGAGGTATCCTTTTCTTGTTTTCTACCATGGTGTGTGAATTTTTTGATTCAAGAGTTACACACTACTTCATATCACCTACCTATGTACATGCTTGTGTAATTGAGGTAGATAAGCTTCTATTTCCCTTGGCGTTGACTACACTAGTTAGAGGTCGAGCTAACATGTTTGAAGTATATAGAAACTGGGATCTTGTTCATGGGAAGCACCTATCATCAATAGATTTACTATGTTAACAGATATAAACATATGATTTAAACCATATCGTGGATTGGTTGAATTCAGTGCAGGATAACAGGGATTGCTTCAGGAGGCAGGTGGTGTTCTTTGATGTAGCTTGAGAACTAGTGGTGTTCATTGGTGAGTGAGACCCTCAAATGGTTCAGAGGTGTGTTCCGTCCTTATCATCCATGATGGATAATCTGATGATTATTTCTTCAGTGTTTCAGTATTTGGGGTTTACATGGTTTATAGAAGATTTCCATGATGTCTTTCTATAAGAGGTTTTAGTATTACCACCTTAAAGAGAGATTGAGTTTGGCACCAAGATTCTACTAGAAGCATCTATTATCTCTATGTATCCATATTAGATGCCCACTTATGAGTTAATAGAGATAAATATATAGCTTGATGGTCCATTAAAGTGCAGTTTTGTTTGACTAGGTGTGTCACCGTGGAGTGCACTAATTTCGTTCGTGAAGAAGTCTTATGGTAGTTTTCTGTTGTCTGTTGATAAAAATTTCTTAAAAAAAGTGACAGTAATGAATCACTATCCTCATCCGCGTATTGATGATTTATTTGACCAATTGAACAGTGAATGTTATATATCAAAGACTGACTTGCAGCCAAGATAATATCAGATGCATGCGAAGGATGAAGATACCCCAAAGACCACTTTCCATTGTCGTCATGGGCATTATGGGTTATTTTCTAAGCCATTCATCATGAAAAATGCTCTAGCTGTGTTCATGGGATTGGTGAACGCTCTGTTCATGGGATTGATAAATGTTGTGATCCTCTATTACAACAAAATAATTCATTAGGAAGTAAATTTATATGAATTGATATCATCATACTCTTCATAATTCCACCTATCAGTATAATAAAATAAGTAGAGAAACCATAATATTAATGAATATAAATGATAATATATCACTTAATAGAGTTAAATGAATTTTATATTTCAGTATTGAATGATTACTCTCCTTAATTTTCCTTTTTCATAAGAATATTGATTCCATAAAAGGTGTTTAAAATGTAGTTATAAATACATAATACTAGAAGAAATCAAAATTGATATGGAGTAACCAAATGAATAATTAATTTCCCATGTATATTATCCATGATCTTATTGATTGATCCTAAAAAGACGGTTTCCCAATTGGACTAGGACTAAATATTTAAAAGCAATAACATGATAATTCTTGTGAATTATGTTAATGAAGTTATAATTAGTTACATAGTTCATAGACGTAGAGAATAAAAAATCATTGAATGAATTGACTATATCATAATATATAATATCCCAATATAATATATGAAATCTTTAGTTAAACTATTATGACCAGTCCCACATTCAGTAGATAAGGAAAAAAATTGTTCTATTTCCTTACTATTATGAGTAATATTGAGTTTACAATTGGAAAAATCATATATTTTTCTCCCCACATTTTATTCATTTTTCAATGTAATGTAATATTTATTCATTTAATTTTGTGAAAAGAGTTCAAAAAAAATAGAATGAATTTGTATTTCACCATGAAGTTGTTCATTGAAGTTATGATTGTGGAACTATAACACATTTTTCTCTCTATCCATAGTTATTATTTCATCGTATATCTGGGAAATAATATGTGTCCATATTTATGAAATTATCCATTAGATGAAGGAAAAATTGTCAAACATACTAGTTTTCTTATTATTAAATGTTTACCAATAAATGTAATATGATATCCACATAAGGATTCCTCCAAATTTTTACAATATTAAATATTTGATCCAAACTCATGGACAAAACAATGGTTGATATGTTTCCCAATTTAATTAGTAAGACAGAAAACTATGTTGAAATCCTCAATAATATGGAACTCCAAATTAGGCTCATATGACATCATAACCAAATTCTACAAAAGATCCATTCCGTTACAATACTATGTGGAGGAATGAAAAAAGGTAACATTAAATACAACACCATTGATGAATTCCACATATTAATGATTTATGACTGATTCAAAAATACACATTTTGAAACACTATATAATTTAGTTATAAACAATGTATATTCCATTATTAAATAATTAAAAATTCCTTAAATTCAATATAATATAATCTACTTCATATTATCTATTACGTATCATTTAATTTTAAATATAATTTATTAAATTAAATATACAAAATTTAATTTGAATATATATTATGTAAATAATTTAGATAATCTAAATATACAAGATATTTAATAATATTTAAAATATGATCATATCAATTATTAAAACACATTTTGATATGGTATAAATAATTTATCATATATATGGAATCTTATTTTTATTCAATTCAAATTATAAATTATGGAGACTTCCAATATATAAATATATTCTCCTTTAAAATTTATCTCTTTTTTAGTAATTTGATAGTTTATTATGTATTACCTGTATAGTTATTGTATATTTCATTATCTGACTTATAATTCAGGTCATATAACATATAAGGATGTAATTTAGTATTAAAAATTATTATTATAGAATATTTATTTTCATAACACATTTAATTTATAAATTATAAACACTTTGATAATTTATTAACCTAGAAAAACCATTATAAAAGATAAATATCCTTAAAACATTTTTATTATGATTTATAAAAATTTTATGGACAATAGAATTTAATTCAAAATTAATATATTTAAAAATTTTACCATCATTATCATTTTAACTATTATATGATAAGGCACCATGGGTGATATCATTCATAATCTAAAAATTCTAAAAAATCGTGCATGATATAAAACCACATGGGTGGGTTGATTAAGTATAAATTTGTTCCCTACAAACGATATACTATGATAGGATATTTACAAGAGATTAACTCTACATTCCTATAGTCATGGGATGGTTAAACCATAAAATGTAGTGAGTGTGGCAATTGATTAGCATCACGAGTATGATTAAGTAAATGCATGTGGTTATTGTGGCATACTATAAAATTTTATGTAACATTAACCTTCATCGTATGTGAATCATATTTAGTGATATAACTGAAATATCATTACCATGATGATATTCCCTATTTTAAAAAACATAAGATGATAATATAATGTCCAATGATTATATATATAGTATGTTGGGATTCATATATATATATATAATATTGAATGTAATATATCATCTCCTTGGATATAAGATATTCGACACTGTGACCCCAACCCTGATTATGTTGTCACAGAAAATAGTTTTAGCCACAAAAATCATATTTGATGCTTGGTATTTTCATATCCATTTTCCATATGACAAAACTCTATCTCATCATAGGAAAGACAATATGACATGTACTATGATTTCATATTTCACAATTTTCAATATAAATTCATGAATCGATGATCATGGAATGGGTTTGATGAAATAATAATATTTCATAGGAATGACTATCATTTTATCAATATAGAAGAAGAAATAATAAACCCTTAAATACAAGATTAAATATGGAATTAAACTGAACCAATTATTTATTTAATATTAAGAACAATTATATATACTTTTTAACCTAAATTCATATGACATTGTCTTTATCAACAAGTCTTTTTATGAACACTGCAATTACACCATAATAATTTATTATCCATGTTGTATACATGGGTTGAATGAATGACTAATCATATCGTAATAACCATCCAAACTTTTTTAGTATAGTAGACATCATTAGGAAAATTATGAAAATTAAGTGAGATTTAAAGGGAAGTAGAATTCATACTTGTCTTGGGATTGCTTTAATGATCAACATCTAGTGGAGACCACCTCTTTATTCCATCCCCTGAGACATTCATGGGTTCTACACACATTAACTCATACATTAAAAAATTTATGAGTTAACACATCTTAATTTAAATATTAAACATATAAATTCACAAAATAATCATTCTAGTTTATCATACAATATATATGTTATATAATGTTTCCATGTGTGAGAGAGAAACCATGTTTTGATTCGTAAAAACCAATAGAGTCTTTGTTAATTATATTAATATATATCATAACTTTTTATGATATATATTATGTCATATTAAACTACCTTTTTGTGGTAAAGCTATAATATTATAATATTAAACAATATGATATGCTAATGACAAGTCAGGGTATATTCTTAATAATCATTCATGTTATATTCTATGATATACACATATCGTACAATATGATATGACTAATATCAAATATATTTAAAAAAATAAGTTTTAACTATTAGTTTACTTAATATATCATTGGTATTCTATATGAATCATATTATATGATTTAATACAATACAGACCAGTTCCATCACACATAACTATTGGTTTTAAAGTAAAATAATATAAGAATATCTATGGTTTATAACATATATTTAAAAATATATATGATATTCAATTAATAAATTTATATCATACATTATGATATTATATATATCTTACAATATTAAATATTACTAAACACATTATATGGATATAATATTTAGGTAATATCTCCATTAGTTTCTATAAAAATATTAGGTGATATAAATGTGGGAAAAATAATCACATAAACTAATTTTAATCTGAGATTAATAATTTATACGATCAAAGATCCCATATAATTTTATTTTTCACGGTTTTGAGAGTATGGATGTTTCATAACCAACTATGTATAATTATTGTATAGTTAGGGTATGCACCTTGTGGTTCTTCCTCATTTGTTCCAAGTATAAGTTTTACATGTAATTATTAAAGGATATAGGGTGGGAGGTAATATTATTTAAATATAGGGATATGAATTTTTTTCTCATTGGTGGGGGTTCTAAATCATGGAAGACTCATGTGTTGATTTTTTATGTTTTCAATTTACTTTAATGTAATTTTATGATTATTTTATTACTTATGGTTTCAATCCTTTTTTCATGTATATCATCGCTTTGATTTATTTTATGGTTAAGAAAATGGTTATTTATATATCTTTGGATTAATTACATGTGTGGGTGGAGTATTTTTATTGAAAAATTGGTATAATATTAATGTTATATTGTTAGTTTTATAGTGGTAAATCTAAATGACTATAATAAAAATAATTATTCCTTCAGAATTTTAGAGTTACCGTTAGAGTTAGAAGAATTAATAAAAGGAATCCCTATAGAACCATGATACATGATAGAGACTTCCATCTTAGAGTTTATATATTATACTTAGGGTGTTTCTATTTTGACCAAAATATTTTTCACACTATTTGTATTTTAGGTTGTCCAGAACATCAATTTATTTTTATAATTATATGATAAGTGGAAATTTTATTAAATTTTCGAATACATCTATTTGGGATCTATTTTTAGGCTATGTTTTTTTATCAAGCCTTTTCTTTGTTTCATTTTATCTATCCTATGTTATCTATTGTTTTACCACATCCCATATCACATGATATCCATCATCATTTCTCAAATATGACCATAGAAATTTATTGATATTATATGATGCATATATGGTTGATTTGATTTTATTTATTCTCTAATTATGTGGCCTACATTTTAACCTTGATAACTTTTAATTCCTTGGAATCCACTCTATTCTTGTTACATATCCAATAGTTGGATTGAATATTTTTATTGGGATGGGTACATGATTAGTACATGAAATAAATTTTGTTTTCAAACCATTACATTCACCGAAGATTATTTACCATTCTATCTCTCAGCCCCTTTGTGTCTCTCAGTGATGATCCATCATTACATGAATATTCAGTTTTTAAGGAATCATGTTATGGTAAAATTATTATTTTTTAATTCTATGGTTATCATCAATATTTGAAAGGGTTATTTAGATATAAATAGGGTAGAGGGTGTGATCTTTAATATTGATTGATGTGGGTGTAGATATTTATTATTGAGAACCCATATAAGGAAGAAGAAAAATTATTACGATGTCCAGCAATTTCCATAGATTTGATAATTCAATAATTAAGGATGATATGAGGATATATTTATTATCAAGGTGTTTTAAGCCCCTCTATTCCTTTTTAGTTCTTTGGTTTTTCCATGTATATTATTCGTAATTAGTAACACTACATGTGTCAAGTGACCCCATCCAATATTTCAGTAGATACCATAATATTAATTTAACTTCAACAATATTACTAGAGCAATAACATGTTGGTATTATAATATATTCTCTAGTCCTTCAACACTTGTTTTAATTTATTAGATTTCAACTTATATTGTTTTTACATTAAATACATGTAGGTGGGGGGGGGGCTCGGGAGTTATTATTGTACACATAGGACCAACATAGTCCAAAGCATGATAATATATTATGTTCTTCTATTTTTTGTTATTTTATTTTATTTTGATGCTCATTATAATTTGTTATCCATGTTTTCAACATCTTTATTCATCATATTTATTATATTATTCTGGCCTTATTAGAAAAAATAAATTACATTATAATAATCATCCGCTGTTACATCTTTGTTGTTTACACACAATGATTCATTACATACTCACCTCAACATATATGGTATAAATTTTGATGATTTTTTTTAATTTTCTACACAGTTTAGATGGAGGTCAAAAAAGAATATTTTAAACCGAAATTAATAGATAAGAAATTCGAATATTAATTGTTTCACATAAAATTTAATCAGAATTAATTGTTTAAAATTCTTAAGTAATATTGCTTGTATCAACTTTAATTATTCGTAAATAAATTTTTCTTCATAGTTATTAGATTCGTGGTTCCATAATAATCATGAATAAATTATATATTGTAAAAAAATATTTTCTAAAAAAAATTCCTTTATAATGGAATATTAAAATGAATTATTGAATATATGGGTTGGGGAAAAAAATTTCAAAAACTATGGTGAATTTTTTTGATCATTTTTACACATTTCATCTTACATCATTCTCTAAAAACATTCAATTAAAGCATTATCCTAGAAAAAACTAATTTGTAAAACCCTTCATGATACAACACCTTCTTTGAAACATTTTCATATAAGGATGTTTCCCTCTGAGAACTATCTATTTTATTTTTTAATGTTTTATTATTTTATAGTTTATATATAGAAATATTGATATATGTAATATATTTATTAATATAATTTTTTATTCATAATCTCATATAGTAAAATATTAATAAAATAATAAAGACTTAAAACCCCACAAAACCCCTCATATTAAATGATATTTATTGTTTCCATCCATACTAGATTTTGAATGTGGTATTTTATCTACTATAACATCCCATTAAACTAAAAATATTTTATTATAAATAACACATTAATAATATTATTAATATAATTAATAAAAACACTAAAAATATTAGTTATATTGTAAATATGTATAATATTAATTAATAATGCTATACGCGGGGAATGGTTGTATTCAAAATGCTTATATGTGATGATCAGGACTAGTGACATGGTGTCAATGGTCCATGATTTATGGTTTATTAGGATATCAAATTTGTGAAATTTTGGCCAGAAAACTATAATATACCATCTATAGGGTTGGTAAACCATTCGAGGGGGTGTTTTTTTCTTTACTGTCCCATGGGTGTGCGTTGTTTACTTTTTTTATATCCTCTAGTGCCATAAAAAATTAATAAATAATTCTGGGATTAAATATATTAATATATAATAATATTTTAATATTTATATTTATTGTGAAAATATTTTTAATAACTACTAATTAACAGTAATTATGAATCTATTTCTGGTAGAGAGGATTATAGAATAAAAATTCACACATACCCAGAAACCCTAGTGAGTCAATTTCTATCCATCCACATAAGGATTGAAAAGAACCCACTAGGAATATATTGTGTTTTTAGTGGCCCAAAGTCCCCTTTGTTGGGGAAATATTACAAAGACTAGTGAATTTCCTATTCTATTAGAGCTTGTACAGACATGCTTCATCAGGATATAGAGATTGTGTAAACCTGACTGGAATTGGGTATGGTTGAAAATATTCTTTCTTCCAAATGTGATCTGGAAGTGGGGTTCATTACCCTTTCAATCATTGGGTATCTTTCATTAAACTATATTAGCACTATACAAGGTCATTCACTGAGAATTGAAATATTAAATCCTCTATGACTTTACATTTTATCTATTCCTTAGTTGGATTAAAATTATCAATTTACATTTAATTAACCATTCCTGATAAAATCAACCAATAACCATGCACAAGGAAAATATTAGAGCCTCCTATGGTTGAAAATCCCTTGAAAGGTGATATAAAGGACAATTATGGTGAATATTATTTCTGAATATATTACAATATTTGATATATTTAATAACTACTATAATACCCATTGGTATACCCAACTAATACAATTCTACAATGCTTGTTATAGTACCTTCACGATGTAGATCATCAAATAACAGTTTTGTGGTTAATAATTTAAGAAATAAAATAATAATAAATATATAGAAAAAAATTAAATAATATTTTCATTAATAAGTATATATGATAATAAATAAAAATAATTGTGATAATAATAGTGTAATAAATAATAATTAATTGTTAAATTTTTGGTATACTTATAAAATTAACGTTTAATATCTAATTTTTATAATTTTTTAAATTTATGATATTGTTAATAGTGTCACTATAATATTTGTTGTGACCAAATTAATTTATGAAGTATCTTAAGGTATAAAATTTCAAACCTCTTTGTCAAGATAGATAATAAATTTTTAAAGGGATGATGGAAAATTTAGCCAAATAGTTACAAAGAAACAAAATTCCATCAGGAAAAAGAAAAGAAACCTGACTGTTGATAATCATAAGGCAACATCTATAAATATTTTTAGTAGAGAGATTCAATGATTGTATTTGTCTCCCACATTGACTGATATGAATCTAGAATGAATAACCATGATGTATTTTATAGGTCAAATTCATTCTCATGAGTGATCCTGGTTTTGGAATAGATAAAAAATTATCTAGTAGACGTTCTCATATGACCACATGAGTAATCATTAAATGAACTCCTTATTGAATGAAAACTACTATATCTAACAATATCAACAATATCATTCTTCCCATTCCATAGAATAATCATTAGTGTGGGATAACCATCACTATTAACACACATAACATGGACATCTATTAAAGCATCCCCTTTATCCAGGGATATCTACTTTGGATTTCCCCTTCCAGATAAGGTATCGTCCTCTATTTTGACCCAACACCATTCAATCATATGGATAATTGGGACATTTTTTTAAAATTTTGAAAAATAAGAGAACAAACCATATAAACAAATCATACCCTTATCTATATATCATGTCAGATCTTGCAGCTCAGATGTGTCAAAAAATATAGACATCCCAAAATTAACTATCACTTTTAATAATATCAATAATAATAATGGATAATGTAGTTAGAACTGTAATAACTAAATAAATTCATAACACCAAATAATGATATAATTAAAAAGATAATTAATAATTTTGTTATTTCTATATTTAAAAATAATTGAAAACTAAATTAAAAATAAAAATAAAATATTTATTGTTGATGATATACAAAATAATAATTATAAAAATAATTTATATTCATTTATATAATTATTAATAATAATTAAATGAGTATTCAACAAAAACATTATTATAAATCATTATAAATTTGATAAATAAAATGGTTTGTAATATATTTATTTTTCGAAATGAAATAAGATACAAAACAATACACACCTCTGTCCTAAAATAGATTTGAACTCACCTCCACAAGGATATGCCCACAACCTTATTATACCTTATTATTTAATAAAGCAAAATCTATATGGATTGAAAGAATTATATATCCTTATGTCCCCATTTTATTGGTCCAAAGCCCCTTTCCTATGTCACGCGTTGTGCAAGTTTATACATGGGTCTACTCCCTTTACGCCATAATCACCAATGTTATATCCTATGATAAAAATTGCATCATTATCCACTAATTTCCTAGAAACCCACCTATGGGTTTCTAGGATAATATTAATTTATTTATTTAGTAATAATTATTAATAATATAATTTATAAATCTATTAATGACATAAAATCGTGTATGTATAAAACATGTTATGTGAAAAAATTATTATTAGATACAAATGACATGTTTTAAAACTAAATCATTTTGTTTGAATTTCTATAGACTATATTTATATTGAATTATTTTTATGTTATAGTCGATGTTTTATATTTCATGTTGATTACATTTTTTCATTAAATTTTCACTCATTTCAGACTTTCCTATTAGAAGAAAAATAACATTCCAAGTAGGGTACTTTGGTATAATATAATATGTAATCAATAAATAAAATTTAAAATATAAACTTAAAATAAAAAAAATTGAATATATTAAAAATAATATACAAAAAATCAGTTTTGAAACACAATATGATGATATTTTAAAACATAACTTTTATAATTTATTATATTTTTTTGTAACATTGAAATAATAAAAAATATAAAATATAAATAAAATATAATGTATTTAATGAACAAATAAATAATAATTTAAAATAGTTTTAATTTTAAAAAACAACCAATAATTTAAATGACCCTACAAATTTAGGTTAAAACATATAAAACTAATTAAATTATTTTAATTAATTATATTAAATTTTAATTTTAAATTAAAATTATTTTCTTTACTAATTATGGAATTGAGTTATTATTAGTTAAAATTCTATATTATTTTACAAATTATTTACATTATTATTATTAATATCATTGTGTTAATACTAATAATATATTATTAGTTTAATGTACTTGTAATGGGATACCTGGATCCTATATTAAGAATTTTAATTTTATAGAAATGAACTCCCTTTCATAAAAGGTTTTATTGGGTGGGGTTTTAACACATGTATTAATTCAAAATAATTTATTGAAATTAATTGTGAATAAAATTATTTTTAAATATATGTATTCATTTTTTTCATATAAATAATACTATAAAAATTAAAACATGGATTTTTTTAAAAATAATATAGAGTGATCATGGTAGGAATTAACCTTCTTTAAAAATGATTTCAAAATTCATTGTCTTGGAAATCTACCACATTAAAAACAGTCTAAGAATTCATTTTCTATGAAAGATCATCATTCGAAATGATTCCAAAGAGGGCACTATCTGGGACAGTGTCATTATTAGATGTTTTTAAAAGAAGTGGATGAGTTAGAATAAAATATGACTATGTTGAAAAATATACCATAGTTTTTGAAATGATTTCCAAAAACAATATATGGTGATTTATTATTTCTATTATAATTTGATTTTTTTTCATGATCAATACAGATGAAACACTTACTAAGTACTCTTCCTTGTGATCCCCATAATACCTCTTCATTTTATCTGTATAACAACCCAAAATTTATAAAATTGATCATTCATTTTGAATAAACATGTGTGAATTCATTAGTAAATTAGTAGAGTGTAAAACTCAGGATACATACAATAAAAACAAAAAAAAACATTATGATTAATTTAAAAACAGTAAAATTAGTGGATAAATACACATATAAAAGTTATAATAATAAAAATAGAAAATAAACACAGAAAAAAACAAAAATAGCATAGGAAAATGTGAATAAACATGGTCTCCTAATAATATCACTCACTCATAATATTGAAAAAAAGAAACATATCATTAGTAACATGATAACTATTTTGGAAAAGAAAGAGTATAAATTCTATAGGATTGGAAATTGATGAATAATGACTGAAATAAGTGATATTAATATATAGTATAAAACCCATATGATCTTAGGAAATATGATCATTAGAATAATAAACATAATTTTTCGAATAATAAAATGATTGATAGAATTGTAAACGGAAAGAGAGAAAAAATAATAATACATTAAGTATATTTTCAAATAAAAATAAATTAATTTTATATTATAATGTAATTATATAAATGTGTTAAATGTGATTAAATAGATATTTGACACAAAGAAAACCTAAATGTATCTTTGGGAAACAAAAGCATTTTATTTTCAATAAAAATACATTTCTTATAATATTAATTAAAAAATATATATATCTAAAATGGTTTTATATTATTTTATGAATTTTTAAATAATTCATAAAATGATTTTATGAAATATTATATAATTTTAATATGGGTATAAAATTTTATAATTCTATTAAAATTATTATTAAATGATAAATAATGATTTAAATTAAAAATAAAAAATTATATAATTTTAAAAAATTACTAAAAGAAAATTAATTAATTAATTCCACACGTTGAAACATTCTCAAGGTTATTATTTATTTTTTCAAAAGATGTTGAATATTTATTAAATAGGGAAATAAAACAAAATATTATATTTCACATTATAAGTTAAATATATTATTAATTATAACATGGATGATGTATTTAACCAACAATATGTCCCTATGAGCACTAATTACATTAACTAATCCCAATAATAATCAATATTATTTATCTTTCGAAGAAAATACAATAATAAATATTGTATTGAAAATCAACCATCTCTTATGATTATAAATACCACTCCCTAGAACAATGTTTGTATCAATTTTAAAATAGTTTTTCGTGCCAAATAATTGAGAAATCCCCCTATATCTCTAATTCTCATGACCTATGAGTTATGATTTCACTAAAAGTCAATTCTAAGTAGCCTAAAGGTGTAGTTTAAGAGGGGAAATCCAAAAGATAATAGAATGATTTCAGCTTAACTCTTTCAATTTCTTTTCATTTATAAACCCTCGAATATTTGTTACTACCATATTTGTATAATGAAAATAGTATAATAAATATACTAAAAATTTATTATGTAAGCTGGATATCCATTATTTATCTTCGTAGAATTTATTTCTCAAATGAAATCGTCACCAATGTTTTGGTTGGATCAATACCTTTATAGACGATGTTGGCCATTATTTCATCCACACATTCATTGATGGTTGTGATTCAAACAGAAAATGCCTAAAAATATTATAAATAATTATATGATATTTTGATGATATTATATAATGAGATAATTGTGATAAATTTAAATGAAGCAATGTAAGTTTATAATGGTAAAAGAATTCCTAAAATAACATACCATATAAAAATAAAAAAGATGATCTAAGAATCGTGATTATTTGTGAAAAAATATATGATATTAATATCAATTTTAACTTATATAAATACATATTCTCCAAATCATTACACTCATGGAGTTATAGATCCATTTCATTAGAACATTCATATGTATCTATAAGAAAATGCATCCTTGGAACAATGAAACAAGAAACATCATGACGATGAATGTAAACATGATTTGTAAAGAAATGATTACAAATAAACAAAATAGCATAATAATGGTTAAAAAATAAATGTATGAATTTCATATTTTGGGTTTTATAAAATTTAATTTAATTATTCTAGATGATATGTTCACATAACAAGCGATTTAGGATTCGAGGCAAGGGAACTCTTCAAACCACACTATTTTTTTATTTTATTATTTTTTAATATATCTAGCCACATATATTTATTACAAAACTTAATGTATTAAATATATGTTATATATTTACCTCAAATATATACCAAGATTAATCTTAATTTTTTTCTAGGGTTATGTTTGTTTTTATGTTCCTACCCCACACTTCTCTCTAAAAAACCCAATTAATGAAATAATTATTGTTTATTATTCCTTTTAATTTGAAAAATATTAACTTTTTTATTCTGATCCAAAAAATTTGAAAAATATTAAATATTTTATTGTAATCCATTAGATTTTATATAATTGTATATAAAACACCATGCACTTAAATTAATTAATGATTTATTATCCTTTTTTATATCCTCTCTTAAGAGATTCATTTCAGAACACGCTTCTCAAGTAATTATTATAAATTTTCTTTAAATAATATCAATTTTTATGAACTATAACCATGTAAAATTTATTGAACTTTATAAAATTCATTAACCCATTTTTTTAATTGTATTATATATATTTCATTTTGTCATGAAAAAACAGAATATTAGGTAACATATTTCTTTTTCATGAATTTTCATAACGCTTTTGTTAAATGTATGAAATCATTATGTGGAACTCTTATTAATGTAAATATAAAGAATTTTACATGTGGTATTATAATAATAAAACCGCCTATGCATTGGGGAATATTTTTTATCATGATGTAACATGTACGTTGCATAAGTAGTTAGCTTTGGACAAATTGTTATATTGTTTTTGGTGTTGTGGATTGACTTATTCTTATGATGTAATATTTTATGCTGTCTCCACATTATATGACATTAAAATCGTATGATATAATATTCATAATACATTATTCTATGATATTATATTATATTATTCTATTTTATGACATCACGTTATGCCTCTTGTTACATATTCATTACATCATCATCATGTTTTACATTAATTACTACATTATTTTGATTTAAAGATAAATCATTTTATTTATTTATTTTCCAAATATATGATTTATTTAATAATAGAACAATTCAATACAAGATAAATTTATGGATATATATTTAAACATAATACATTATTAATTTTATATTGATTCATTATGTTTCCATCCTACAAAATACACTTGGGATCTAAATTTATTTGTTTTGTTTTATGATATTTTATGTAAGAATTCATATAATATAATGTTTCAAAGGCATATAATTCTATATGATATTCGTGTTTTGAAATAATTATTGATTTGATGAGCTTTTCAATAATGCAGTTTTGATGATGTGCAATAAGTAGATAGGGTAGTATGTGTGCTTCCAGTTGGAATTTTGTTAGGTCACCATGGTTTTCATTACCTATGTACAGTGGTGGGGCCTCTTAAATATTAAATAACTACATTCAGGGGAAGAAAAACAGTTTTTACTCTACACAACATCAATTTCATCCTCTTTATGTCCCCTACCATTACAACCCCTGTCGATTTCATAAAAGATTAATTTGTGAGGCTCAATATATTGGTAAGAATGCTTTTTTTATGGTTTCATTGGGATTTTTAATTTTTTTATGATTAATATTTTATATTAATGAGATAAAATATATTTTATTTTTCTATGGATATTGATTCAAAATATAATATTTGTACTAATTCTTTTTATTTTAAATCCCTTTTTAGGAGAACAATGTTTTTATTTCAAGGTCATGATAGACTTAATGAAAGGAAAAACCCATTTATATGTTTCTGGTTGTGAATGAATGTATATGTGCCTTTTTTTCTTTTTATTACCTTTTTTGTTGTGAAAAGAAATTGAAATTATACTTTAACATATTTCTGTAGATATGTTACCAATAAATACGTTTAAACAATATAACATTTATACACATTTTTGTCACATGAATATCATAAAATAACATATTTTATTAGAATATTAATGGAGGAATTGGTGGTGTGATTACTAAGATATGTTGATGAATCATTCATGAATTTTTTTAGAGCCGTATTTCAATATAATCATCCCATGTCCAATGAAATACAAAATTTTATGTTCTGATTTAATTCCCATAAAAATCATTATCACTAAGGCTAATGTATTTACTATTTATAAAATTAAACTATAATTTGATTTGAGGGGAATATTAAGGATATCATATAATCTATTATTTCATCAAAATAATATACGGTACCACAATAAGAATTTTTTCATTCATTTTTATCCAATGATTAACCACACCGAATGGGATTCTTAACATGAATTCCTCACATTGTATGGTAAATATACTTATATATTATTACTTCATTACATACCAATTTATCTTCTTCACATAGTTATATGTTCAATTACACTCTAACTTGCCACAAAATCTACCATGTGAGTTGACTAAATGTGAGACAAGTGTTGATAAAATAATCATAGATGAGAAGATAATAAATGTAATGAAATTATTTACTTATAATTTTATAGATGAATTGCTGGCATCCAAAAAAATTGTAACCCTATATAGTATATATAAATTTATTTAAAATCATCAATAACAACATAATGATGAATTTTGGCTAAGAGCCACCCTGATTGGTGTATGAACTATGTATTCCCAAGAATTCTTAAAATGAAGTCGAATTAAATCACATGGAAGACAATAGTTAAGGAGGAAGAAAAAGGTATCATTTTTTTGGAATGTCTTCCTTATGTAGATCTTATATGGTGATTATTTTATAACAAGAATATTATTCAATTTTTATTGAAAATAATGTTATTTATGTAACATTGTGTATATAAACACTACCAATTCTATTTCTAAATACGAATAAGGGGTTGAAGGATGATAATTTAATCAATTTGTGTGTATATTAATATAGTTTATAAATGATTAATTAAATATATTTCACTTGATTTATAAATTTTACATTGCACGTATATTATAAAACAATTTTCATAGGTCTACTATAATTTAGATAAATCTTTCATATTTTTTTCTCATTTCATACAGGATTAATCTAGAAAAGATAATACTCAAACTAATATATTTAATGTGTTTTGTTTGAATTCATTTTATATTTGAATAGGAAATTCGCATTTCCTCATTATACCAGTAGTATATAATATGGTATTTCTTAATTCTATAAGGATAATTATATAAACTAAACACAACCTAGAAATGTAACACTTCAATTTTAAAAATGTAATTTAATTTGAATACATTTTAATAAAAATATTGGTATCATCTTTTTAATTTATTTGTCAGGTTAATTTTTTTGGAAATTAGTAAAATAAAAAGGTTATACATGAAATAGAAAAATAGAAATTGAACACTTATAAACCAAATAATTAAAATTTTTAGTGTAATATTATGATATTAATAATATTAAACAATTATTATATGAAATGTATACTAATCTTTTCAAAAAAATTATACATATTTCTGAAAGGTTTTGTAAGAGAGTAATATAATTTTAATTTAGAATGTTCAATTTTTTTTAAAGTAGTTTTTTTTCTTTATTAAAAAAGATTATTTTTCTCATTGGTGATCATACCGTATGGATGTATGATTAAGTTTTTATATATATATAATTGAATATAAAGACATATATCAATTAGATTCATATATGTGTTTTAAATTGGTTTATATTCTCATTAAAGCATCGTTTTGAGTTTTTAGATATTTTCCTAATTTATATAGCTAAGGTGAATTATCACCACATAATTACATTTTTATAAAATTTAATTTTTATCATGTAGATTTTTTAAAACCAAAATAAATTTATATTATGAGTTTTAAATAAAATTATTTATTTTTCATTTAATATTTCTAATTTAATTCATGTTTTAGAATATTATAATTTATTTATGAAACCACTCAAGGATATTCTATGGATGAAATTGTGGATCTCCCCCTCTACCGTATTTCATTGATACCTACATATTTAATTTTGACCAACCTAAGTAATTAGCATTGGATTAAATTATTTTGTATACATTGAATTTTGATTTTAATTGTTCAAATGTCGTGACTCATTTTATAAAGTTTTTTATGGGTGTTACTTTTCCCTTAAGTACAAAATAATTCCAAACATGTTTTTGGAAACCAAATATTTTATTTTATTCATAATAAAAATTATTCAATTATCCTTTTTAGTGATCTCATTCCTAAATGAAAAAAATTAATTCAGCTTCTCTATTATCTAGATTAATTCATTATCACACTATATATCATTTATTCATATCATTTTCCACATTTTTTATATTTACTAATTCAATCTAGGGTTCATGTTAGTTCATAAATATTCTATATTTTTAGTATATTGATAATACCTATATTAACTAATCTACTTGTTCCCAAAATATTACTGTTATTAAATGATTCTATTTTTAATGGAGATTAGTCAGATTATATATAATAATCCTATAAAAATGTTGATGTCTCATGTAATATATATAATACAACCAAATATAAGATAATATTTTATAATTTTATTTTTTATTTGAGTTATATATTTATAAATAAACTCTCCCCATTTAATTATTTCAATTTTCCTTTGATTCTAAATTTTACGTATAATGATTGGGTGTACAATTAATGTTCATTTAATTTATGGAGAAAAATAATCTTTATTCATATATTTAGTCTCTATTTCCGTGATTGGTGAGAGATCAGAATTAGATAACATGAATGTTTATTTTTAATGGATTCCAATTTTTCCATTAGAAAATAAGTCTTTCCATGGTATTTTTGATGTGCATACGTAAACAAATTTATTTTAAAAACAAAAAAATAGTGTCAGTTACATCATTAATATCAATTTTCATTTATCCATTATTCTATTGTAATTATTATTTTTTATATTATTTCTATTTATATGTCAATATAAATTTATTTAAACCATATATATCATTATTTTTTATCATTCATTTCTTGTTTTTGGATTTTATATTATGTAATTACGTATTAAAACAACATCATTACACCATATATTTTTGATTACATGTAAATGGTATGATGAACTGTCACACACTATAATGTTTCAGTTATTTTATTTAAAATATTAATTATTATAGACATTTAAATATTATTAAATATCCTACACTTTAAGGTGGTCACTCTGTATCAAGAGAGTCGATTTTCTAAATATTATTAAGTAGTAGTAAATTTATTTTACTAACTACAAATAAAATTAATTGTTTTGGGTAAAAAAATGAAATAAAGATGGTATTTTGAAAAATTAATATTTATTAACGGTTAATAATCCACCCAGAGATGGTTATTTTTTATTATTCTATAAAATACAAATAAATATAATTTATTTTTATCTTGTTATCAATTTTTTATCCCAAAAAAATAATATACATGGACCCCTTATCTTATAGATATAGGCATACCATCAAATAATGTTAAATCCCAATATATTATTTTTTCTATTATTTTTCTATTATTTTATTAATTTCAAATATATATTAGAGTAGGTCAATGATTGAAAACGATGATTAATTAATGAAAGAAAAAATAATTTCTCTTGGATTCAAATTTCCAATATACCAACTTGTTGATTAAGTTGATTTGATCCCAACTAAAGAAACATTGAGAACATAGATAAAATGAAATCTATTGTGTCTATCAACATTTGTGGTTAAGTATGGTTCTATATTATCCATTTAAAAGAGATAAGAATAATAATAAAACCAATTTAGAATTTATGATGACCATTTCAAGTAACTTCTCTAATATTTCATGACATCATTGAATCACCACAAAATTAGTAGTATATAAATTATCTTTCTGAGCAATTGTAATTTTTTTATCAAATATCAATTATTCGTATGTTTATTTGGATTATATATGAGTCTATTTACACTAAATCAACCATATAAATTATATTTGTATCATTAATTGTATAATATTGTCAAAAAATGGATAAAAACATAATAATAAGAATACATCGAATTCATTTAAAGGGGAATTATATAATAATCAAATTAATGAACTTATATGAATTATTAATATATTTATGATCATTATTGTATCATATGAAATATTTATGAATATTTTTGTATAATTAGTTGGAATTGTGAGGAATAAAAAATCTATTGAGGATGAGTCTTCTTATGGAACTCCAAACATTGATATAGAGTGGGTAGTATATAAAATAATGTTATTCTCTCGAATAATATTTTTAATTAAAAAACCCATGTTATAAAAATTTTCAAACAAATATGATGCCATTGATTTCTGGAAATAATTGAAAAAACGAATTCTAGGAAACTACACATAAAAAGAAAATTTTTATATAAATACTTCTCAATATGTAGTGCAACAATTTGAGTAACATGTTAGAATAAATGGATGAGTTCCAAGATATTATTAATCAAATTATTTATATCAAAATTATGGTCCATTAAGAGTAAAAGTAATATTTTATGCTGAGTTCCCTTCTAAATAATTAGGACACAGAGGCTTATTTTTGTCCGAATATCCAATCATGATGTAAATGTGTAGTTATAATAAGTGAAATAAATTACATTGAACAATGGGTATTAATGAATGTATATGGGATATTCTACAAAATTATAAGAAAATTTTATATAGTGGAGAGAAATTTTTTAATGGAAGGGAAAATGAAATGTAAAATAAACTCTTGATAAAAACCAATAAAATAGAAATCGATAAAAATAAAATGATATATACATGTTAATGTTCATACTCCCTGAAATTACAAACACATAATTAAATAGTGATAAAAAATTAATTTCAATGAATCTAGGAAAGAAATACTAAAAACAGTGATGTTAATTTTTTAAATAAACCAGTTATTAATATTCCAAAATTAAAATAAAGTAAATTTTTGAATGTATGACTTTTTGGGAAACAGATTGAGTTCATTCCAATAATATCGTTTATCAATGAGATTCCATCAAATCTTAAAATATAGGATTTTTTGAAATGTGAATATAGGATATGATCATGTGAAAACCCCATCCCAGTTCACTCTAATGTATATTTTTCAGTTTTTTATGTGACCATAGGAAAACATCCTCATAAACCATATTTTTCAAACTAGTATAAATGGTCTAAGGTGAAATAATAGGGAAAATTTACCTTGGTATCTATGTGGCACAATACATTAGAGAATCAAAAAATTACTCAACACAATTCTAATGGAATAAAAAATCACCAAGTTCAAATCTTCTAGAAATAAAATATAAAACATTTTTTAAAAATATGATTTCAAAAAAAACCCCAAGAATTAAGAAAACTCCAAAAAAATATCATATTGGTAAATACAATACAACTCATTCAATATATACATAAGTTAAAATACTCACCACCTAGTACAGAGTGCAACACTTAGTCCCATATAAAAAATATTCCTAATCAATCTAGGACAACCATCCAATATTTAGTCATTTATCTAACTGCACCATTGATCATGAGGTCTTATATGGTACCAACATATTAGGTAAACCTAATAAGAGTGATTAAAACTCATTAGGATAACACCATAGATTTCCCTAATATAAGTAATAAATATATACAATACGTATTGTTATATTTTTAGTATAATTAAATAAAGCATTTTAATTTAACAAAATAAACAAAATTTTATCCTATGGTTCAAAGTTAACACCCTAGATCAACCATACCTACTTTGGATAAGGATTGATGTATTTAAATACGTTACATAACCATCAGTGGTATTATAGGAAAAATAGGGTATTATATTAAAAAATATATTTGGATGAATAGAATCCATCCATGTAAAAATAAATCATTAGTAGGGGGAATATTTATGCACACTGTAACACCCCGAGATTTTATGAAAAATATTATTTTAATTTCATTAATGTCTTATGTTGTATTCTACACCAAGATTAACTTGCGCTATACGCAACACCGTAATAGCTTGCAGTATACGCACCACTATTCTTGGACCGTGTTACACACAATTTTGATAATAGTTATTCTACGCAACATTGAGTATATATATATATATATATATATTAAATGTATAAAAGAAATATGTTTGGATTCTGTTATACGAAACAACGAAGGATTCTTTCACAACACGCAACCCTGACTTGGCTTGCATTACACGCAATCACGACCTTCCTCGATAGCGTGTGTTGTACGCAATACCGGGTTTTAATAAACAATGTTATATTATTATAATATTGTCATGAACTACCCGTTATGAATAGTATTAACTAAAATTTGAATTTTATAACATTATTATTCATCTTACACATTTCTAGAACATGGTATAAGAACAAAATAAATTTTTCGGGTAAAATAAGTATTTTTCAAAAAATGCAGTTTTACCGCCTTTTGATGGCGCACCCACATTAAATATAGTTTTTGACATGTTTATATGTTCAATTTGACAAAATAATATTCTTCTTTTGAATCAGGATATAAAAATTTACATTAGATAAAGTTTTGATATTTTGCCGATAACTTTCATATTTTAATGAATAGTAAAAACACGCTATATTTTAATTAAAAACAACTTTTTTCATCGTAATATCTTATGTGGTTAAATTATAATATTGAATGGTTTTAAAGTATAAATAGAATATATTTTTACCATTTAATATAATGTATGTCATTAGCATTGATTTTACCTTGATTCGTAGGTTAAATCAATTCAATCTTTTGCAATGTTTTAAACAAAAACCCGTTTTTATTCGACAACGGGATTAATTTTAATTTAATTTCTGAAACTTCTGTTTTTTGAATTTTAAAAAATGGATTCCATATTTGGAATCAGTGGGTCCAAATTATTTTAATAAGCTAATTTTTATTTTTGGGAATTATGAATAGTAACTACGGTAAATTTTATTTACCATAGTTAAAGGTAAATCAGGTAATTAAGGGTAAATATAATATTTTAAAATTACCCCAACAATTGTCAAAATCTTATTGGATGACTAAAAGTCGACCCATATCACCTAAGGGTCGGATTAGAATCATTTAATGGGCATTTTTCCATGAAAATAACTTAATTATTATCAAAACCAAAGAAAGTGACAACATGTCACTCTCTTAAATCTTATAAGTATATTAATTTTAATTTAGTGATAAACTTCATGAATCATCGAAAATGAATAGTCTCCAGAAATCTAATGAAATTATCTACATCATATAAATTTATTTATAATTTTTAGGGATTAAATAATTATCATTAATTATGACACAATAGTGATGCAGAAATTGTTTATCTAGTGAAAAATCAAGAATATTGTTTTTATTAAACTCATAGTGACCATAAAATGCACAAATACCTAACCAAAACTTATTCTCCATGTAAATGTAAACCATAAGAATCCAATGGTATAATATTTGACCATTTAGAGCCTTATAAAAGCGATTATGACACTTATATTATTTTATTTTAAATGATGCCAATGTTGTCACCTTCATAATTTAAAAAATATAACAATTTAAATATTGTGATTTTAAGATGATAAATTCGAGTAAAAGTATTATTGTGAAAGGTAATATATTTATCTTCATCATAGGATATTATTTTAAATTTTATACAACAAATAAGTATATTAAATAATTATACAAAAATGATGTAGTATTTATTTTATTAAGAGGTAAACCAAATAAATGGTTTTAAAAATAATAAAATAAATATTATATTAACTATTTAATGTGATACAATAATTTTATAGACACATATGACCTTTTATTAATATATTAAATCTTTTATTTCAAACATATCTTCTGTATATATTTTATTTAAATTCAAATAAATGAATAGTGTCAAAATTGACACTATTGTTATTTTACAAAAATAACATATTATAAAATTTTTTAAAAATCACAAAAATATTTAAAAATTATAAATTTTTATTTATATGGTCTATAATGTTATAAAGTAAACAATTATGGAAAATTCCCAACAAATAAGTAATTATTTTTTATAATTTAATATTTAGAATTTTATAACCACAAATAAACTTAAATAGATTTAATAAGGATAAATCAAAATGATAAGGTTTAAAATAAGATCCAAACATGTCTAAATTTGATTGGTTGATGATATTACAACCCTATCTCATCTAATCTTCGAATATGAGTCATTTTTTGAGGTTTTTATGTGGGGTTAGATTTATTATAAATTAATATTTTTAAGAATTCCAAAGGTGCCCCTCTCCTCCCTTATAAAAGGGCACCTCCTCCCTCTCTTCCTCACACAACGTTGAGCCTTCAAGCTCGGCCAACCCCTGCCAAAATACCTTCTGCACTTCCCTAGAATAATCCTTGAGGTCCTGGTCTTCTTCAAAGACCAATCATAGTTCCCTAAGTGGAGGATTCAAAGAGGCATTTCAAAGAAGAGATAATATCCATTACCGATCTTTTCAATTTCTTTCTTCTTCAACTTCTTCTTCATTAGTTGTTTCATGATAAAGTAATAAAATCATTATTTATTATATACTGATATGTTATTATAAATATGAAACAACTCTAATTCACCTTCTATCCATCCTACGGAAAAATGAAATCACCGCGCGTGCGTACGTACGGAATACCGTCTCCACGCCGTGGTGTAATATATTTTCTGTCACCACCTTAATTGGATTGGTATAATGGTGTAATGAGTAACTATATATGATTATTATTAAGTGATATTGATACTGAAATAGTATACATACACTTCAACACAATTCCACGACCATGGGAACGATATCATCGCTCGTGCGTAGGTACGGACTACCGTCTCCACGACGCGATGAGATTCATTCTCCATGTTAACCATTTAAGAATGATTAAAAAGTATATATAAGAAATAATAATGAAATATATGACATTTTAAAGCTACTGGATTTATATATATATGTATATGTATGTCATCTACTTACTTCCATTCAAGACAATAAGGAAAGGAAAACAACGTTCATGCGTACGTACGGACTACCGTCTCCATGAACGGTGTTTTTCATTTCATTTATCTATCTATTATATATATATATATATACTGAATATATATGATATATAAATCATATTTTATATTCTTGAAGTATGTAAATCATGATATAAGTAATAATAATGTCAAGAACAACAAGTCAAAACACCTACGATAAATGAAACGATTTTACCCAAAACGCTTCGTTAACATGGAATTTACAAAAGAACGGGTAATATAATGTCATAAGTGAACCATATATGATATCATAACAATGAATATTATTCTGTAATAAGTCAATTACATTATTTAAATCATTATAAAAGAGTTTCGGACACATACGAAACAAATCGGATCTAAGGTAAGGGAAATATCACAATCTCATTTTTATCCGAGATTGTTTATTCGTAAGTATTTATTGGGGTGTATTTTATCATACACATACATGTTCCCTCAATATGTAATATTGTTTCTATCCACTTCCAATAGTGTAAATCCAATTTTACCCTTCGGTGAGTTTTTAGTAAAGAATATGAAAGGAATCTTTTGACGTTTTTTTTGTACGAGGTACTTTTTGACTTTTCCGACAAAAGTACGAAGAATGTTTTTTTTAACTTATACGGCATGTATGGATTTTTAAAACATTATTTCCAAGAAGATTACTTTACAAATTTTCAAGTTTATTTTTAATTAACTTCTTTTATTTTAAAGTCGTATGACATGTTATGAAAGGAAAAATGTTTTTTGAAGAAGAAAGGATATTTTCCTCAAGAATGGAGTTCAAGTGTTTTATCAAAATTATTTTCCATCTAAGATAATAAAGGGTTCTGTTTTTATCCCTATTATTACATTGATTTGATCATGTTGTGATTGAATTATTTTTATGAATTCCTTTATCTTGTATGAATTGTTTTATGATGTCATGATGTTTAAGATTCCAATTTGTATTACATGGGTTATGCAATGATGTATGATTTATGATTATGTGGCACACATAATAAAGGATTCATTATAAGATGGGTGGGACCTATATCTCCCACCAATGCATTGGGTAATGATTTTATATCTCATGAGATAGACAGGGCTGGAACGGTAGGTTATACCGGTTCAGTGAAACAGGACTGAAACGAGGGTTACTCGATTCAGAAAGGGACTTTGTCCACTAAGATAGTCTTGGGAATGAGTCTTGACTAACAAGAAATGATTCTCTATGATTATGTGTGAATTCCACAAAGTTTCATGATTTAAGTTATGATTATTGTGATTACATTTTACTGCCATGATTTACCCCATGTTATGAAATTATGATCTCTTTTGCAGGTTAAGATTTCCAAAAGTTATGTGCTTATGTATATGATGTGATTGATATTTCTTTTGTTTACCCTTACTGAGCATTTGAGCTCACCCTTTTATGTTTTCTTTTCCCCAGGATATAAAGAAATGTTTTAGGTAAAAAAAAGGAAGATCTTTATGGGAGATTTTGAAGATCTTTCACCACGATTAGAAGATTACGTTCCGAGTTTCCAAAGACACTAAACTATTACGATCCTTGTGTGTGTGTTTTTGTTATGTACCAAGTATTCCGTAAAAGTAATGTAATGTCCATGTACGTCAAGCTTCGGGTCTCTATAGTTGGTATCAGAGGAAAGGTTTAGTCAACCTTTGGAAGCTAGGATGCGAAAACGTTAGTGAGATCCCTAGAGATATTTCTAAGGTATGTCTAGGGATGCCCCTAAGGATAAGTATACGTATAGGATATAGTCCTAGAACTATGGTAACGATATTAGATTAAACCAAAGATGTTAGATATTTAAGTTAATCCCCCTTTATTATGATTTTTGCCTCTCACACTATTCTTTTTGGGTTTTAGAAAATGGCTGGAAACAAGGTGAATCACGATAATGGAGGATATGATGGACAATTGAATGATATTCTTCATGAGCAACCAAATGAAATAGGATTTGGAAGTCCAAACATCATTATTATGCCGAATCAGCAATCTCATAATATGATCAATAAAGTAAAATTTGGTAAGTTTCCTGACTCGGATAATAAGAGAAAGATGGAGTTTCATGATGATCATAGAGGAAAGAAAGTTCAATTTCCCCTATATAAATCATGTGGGAAGAGGAATCAAGGAGAATGTTTCAAAGGAACTGGAAGATTCTTTGGGGGTGGAAAGGAAGGACACAAAGCAAGTAAGTGCAAAGGAAAAGGTTCAGTTAACACCATGGATGAGGATAATGGTATTGCTACGACATCAACAATGGTTATATGTTTTAAATGTGGAATGTCAGGGCATTATGCAAACCAATGCCTTAAGGGAAAGTCTCATGAAGATAATCAGTATGGTCATATGGGAAGTATTTATGTGGATGATGATGAAGAGACTACAAATGATATGTGAGATGAAAGAATTGTTGAAGCTCGGTCAATGGTTTAAGAATGTAGTGGAATGATTACATGTTTATCAAGTGTAATGTTGTATAAGTAATCTCATGGTACTATGGGATAAAAAGACATCTAAGTATTGTTACATTGTTGTCTTTCCTTAAGTTTTGAAAGTATGTGATGAATGGTACCAGTATTTTTGGAAAGTAGATGATATGCACATAATGAAGGGATAAGACGATAATGAGATGCATGATTGTTTGCATGAGCTCATGATTGATATAAGGACTAAGTGATATCTTGGTTTGAGTATATAGAATTTTGAGGATTTTGGTATGTGGAAAGTGTTAACTTTTAACTGCATTCATGTTTTCACTAAGGTTCAATGGGTATTCAAGAGAGTACATGGTTAAGGCCTTTGAATGTTTAGAATGTGATCAACAAGACATATCTTATGATATATGGGGATCAACGATGGTATTAAATCTCTGGAAATCATTTTCACTATATTATGAGAGTGGACTGTAGTATTATGGATAAGCCTAAAGATTAGAATGGATTATGTTGGACATAAGTTAGTATTGATTAAGGATAAAATATTTTCGATATTATTGATGGGATGTTATAGTAATGTAGTTTTAGAAAAAGGACAACCTGTAGGACGGGCGACAGCCCATCGCGTCGGACACGGATGTGGGAATCGAACCCACAACCGAAGTGCGACTGGCCTTTATCACCTACCACTGACCTACAGGAAGTCCCTGTTTAGTAGAAAACTAGTTTTATTATATTAAGCAGTATGATATGTGAAGTATAAGTTCATTTTAGGAACCATATATGATTAATATCACTATAGATGGACTTATGTATTCTTTGATAACTTTTCTAACCTTTTGTTTGAGATAGATGGAATGACCCATCATTCTATCACATGATCTTCTAACACATCACGAATGAAAAATTCAACTTCATTTCTTTAAGAGATGAAGTGGAAATTGTTCAAAGAATGACAAACGGTGAGACTATACCAAAATCACGAAAGTATTTCTTCTAATTCCAATTTCATCAACATTAGGGAAATGATCTTGAAAACCAAAAATGTTGTCTTAGTGCTCTTATATATGATGAATCATATGGTACCATAGATCATCACAAATTTATGGCTTTGTGATTGCTAGCTTTTCCATACCCATGTTCTCTACCACTCTCCATCAGAACATGATGGTTAGATTTCTCTTCCATATACATATTTTCACCTATGTGGAAACCCAGTGATTAGTTTATTTGGGTAACCGTTACGTTTCATTATTTTGTTTTTAAAGATAAGTTTTGGTATTCCTTTTTACGATGTGGGTTTCTATCAAAGAAACTTTCAAATAGTAAACCATTTATAACCCCGACGAATTTCGAGGGTGAAATTCATTTTAAGGGTGGTAGAATGTAACACCCCGAGATTTTATGAAAAATATTATTTTAATTTCATTAATGTCTTATGTTGTATTCTACACCAAGATTACCTTGCGCTATTCGCAACACCGTATTAGCTTGGAGTATACGCAACACTATTCTTGGACCATGTTACACACAATTTTGATAATAGTTATTCTACCTAACATTGAGTATATATATATATATATTAAATGTATAAATGAAATATGTTTGGATTCTGTTATACGAAACAACGAAGGATTCTTTCACAACACGCAACCCTGACTTGGCTTGCATTACACGCAATCGCGACCTTCCTCGATAGCGTGTGTTGTACCCAATACCGGGTTTTAATAAAAAATGTTATATTATTCTAATATTGTCATGAACTAGCCGTTATGAATATTATTAACTAAAATTTGAGTTTTATAACATTATTATTCATCTTACACATTTCTAGAACATGGTATAAGAACAAAATAATTTTTTCAGGTAAAATAAGTATTTTTAAAAAAATGCAGTTTTACCGCCTTTTGATGGCGCACCCACATTAAATATAGTTTTTGACATGTTTATATGTTCAATTTGACAAAATAATATTCTTTTTTTGAATCAGGATATAAAAATTTACATTAGATAATGTTTTGATATTTTTCCGATAACTTTCATATGTTAATGAATAGTAAAAACACGCTATATTTTAATTAAAAACAACTTTTTTCATCGTAATATCTTATGTGGTTAAATTATAATATTGAATGGTTTTAAAGTATAAATAGAATATATTTTTACCATTTAATATAATGTATGTCATTAGCATTGATTTTACCTTGAATTCGTAGGTTAAATCAATTCAATCTTTTGCAATGTTTTAAACAAAAACCCGTTTTTATTCGACAACGGGATTAATTTTAATTTAATTTCTGCAACTTCTGTGTTTTGAATTTTAAAAAATTGATTCCATATTTGGAATATGTGGGTCCAAATTATGTTAATAAGCTACTTTTTATTTTTGGGAATTATGAATAGTAACTATAGTAAATTTTATTTACCATAGTTAATGGTAAATCGGGTAATTAAGGGTAAATATAATATTTTAAAATTACCCTAAAAAATGTCAAAATCCTTTTTGATGACTAAAAGTCGACCCATATCACCTAAGGGTCGGATTAGAATAATTTAATGGACATTTGTCCATGAAAATAACTTAATTATTATTAAAACCAAAGAAAGTGACAACAAGTCACTCTCTGAAATCTTATAAGTATATTAATTTTATTTTAGTGATAAACTTCATGAAACTTCGAACATGAATAGTCTCCAGAAATCTAATGAAATTATCTACATCATATAAATTTATTTATAATTTTTAGGGATTAAATAATTATCATTAATTATGACACAATAGTAGTCCAGAAATTGTTTATCTAGTGAAAAATAAAGAATATAGTTTTTATTAAACTCATAGTGACCATAAAATTCACAAATACCTAACAAAAACTTATTATCCATGTAAATGTAAACCATAAGCATACAATTGTCTAATATTTGACCATTTTGAGCCTTATAAAAGCGATTATGACACTTATATTATATTATTTTAAATGATGCCAAAGTTGTCACCTTCATAATTTAATAAATATAACAATTTAAATATTGTGTTTTTAAGATGATAAATTAGATTAAAAGTATTATTGTGAAAGGTAATATATTTATCTTCATCATAGGATTTTATTTTAAATTTTTATACAACAAATAAGTATATTAAATAATTATACAAAAATGATGGAGTAATTATTTTATTAAGAGATAAACCAAATAAATGGTTTTAAAAATAATAAAATAAATATTATATGAACTATTTAATGTGATACACTAATTTTATAGATACATATGACCTTTTATTAATATATTAAAGCTTTTATTTCAAACATATCTTCTGTATATATTTTATTTAAATTCAAATAAATGAATAGTGTCAAAATTGAAACTATTGTTATTTTACAAAAATAACATATTATAAAATTGTTTAAAAATCACAAAAATATTTAAAAATTATAAATCTATATTTATATGGTCTATAATGTTATAAAGTAAACAATTATGGAAAATTAACAACAAATAAGTAATTATTTGTTATAATTTAATATTTAGAATTTTATTACCACAAATAAACTTAAATAGATTAAATAAGGATAAATCAAAATGATAAGGTTTAAAATAAGATCCAGACATGTCTAAATTTGATTGGTTGATGAGATTACAACCCTATCTCATCTAATCTTTGAATATGAGTCATTTTTGGAGGTTTTTATGTGGGGTTAGATTTATTATAAATTAATATTTTTAAGAATTCCAAAGGTGCCCCTCTCCTCCCTTATAAAAGGGCACCTCCTCCCTCTCTTCCTCACACAACGTTGAGCCTTCAAGCTCGGCCAACCCCTGCCAAAATCCCTTCTCCACTTCCCTAGAATAATCCTAGAGGTCTTGGTCTTCTTCAAATACCAATCTTAGTTCCCTAAGTGGAGGATTCAAAGAGGCGTTTCAAAGAAGAGGTAATATCCATTACCGATCTTTTCAATTTCTTTCTTCTTCAACTTCTTCTTCTTTAGTTGTTTCATGATAAAGTTATAACATCAGTATTTCTTATATACTGATATGTTATTATAAATATGAAACAACTCTAATTCACCTTCAATCCATTCTACGGAAAAATGAAATCACCGCGCGTGCGTACGTACGGAATACCGTCTCCACGCCGTGGTGTAATATATTTTCCGTCACCACCTTAATTGGATTGGTATAATGGTGTAATGAGTAACTATATATGATTATTATAAAGTGATATTGTTACTGAAATTGTATACATACACTTCAACACAATTCCACGACCATGGGAATGATATCATCGCTCGTGCGTACGTACGGACTACCGTCTCCACGACGCGATGAGATTCATTCTCCATGTTAACCATTTAAGAAAGATTAAAAAGTATATATAAGAAATAATAATGAAATATATGACATTATAAAGATACTGGATTTATATATATATGTATATGTATGTCATCTACTTACTTCCATTCAAGACAATAAGGAATGGAAAACAGCGTTCATGCGTACGTACGGACTACCGTCTCCATGAACGGTGTTTTTCATTTCATTTATCTATCTATTATATATATATATATACTGAATATATATGATATATAAATCATATTTTATATTCTGGAAGTAAGTAAATCATTATATAAGTAATAATAATGTCAAGAACAACAAGTCAAAACACCTACGATAAATGAAACGATTTTACCCAAAACGCTTCTTTAACATTGAATTTACAAACGAACGGGTAATATAATGTCATAAGTGAACCATATATGATATCATAACAATGAATATGATTCTGTAATAAGTCAATGAAATTATTTAAATCATTATACAGGAGGTTTGGACACATACAAAACAAATCGGACCTAAGGTAAGGGAAATATCACAATCTCATTTTTATCCGAGATTGTTTATTCGTAAGTATTTATTGGGGTGTATTTTATCATCCACATACATGTTCCCTCAATATGTAATATTGTTTCCATCCACTTACAATAGTTTAAATCCAATTTTACCCTTCGGTGAGTTTTTAGTAAAGAATATGAAAGGAATCTTTTGACGTTTTTTTGTACGAGGTACTTTTTGACTTTTCCGAAAAAAGTACGAAGAATGTTATTTTTAACTTATACGGCATGTATGGATTTTTAAAAAATTATTTCCAAGAAGATTCCTTTACAAATTTTCAAGTTTATTTTTAATCAAATTCTTTTATTTTAAAGTCGTATGACATGTTATGAAAGGAAAAATGTTTTTTGAAGAAGAAAGGATATTTTCCTCAAGAATTGAGTTCAAGTGTTTTATCAAAATTATTTTCCATCTAAGATAATAAAGGGTTCTGTTTTTATCCCTATTATTAAATTTATTTGATCATGTTGTGATTGAATTATTTTTATGAATTCCTTTATCTTGTATGAATTGTTTTATGATGTCATGATGTTTAAGATTCCAATTTGTATTAAATGGGTTATGCAATGATGTATGATTTATGATTATGTGGCACACATAATAAAGGATTCATTATAAGATGGGTGGGACCTATATCTCCCTCTAATGCATTGGGTAATGATTTTATATCTCACGAGATAGACAGGGCTGGAACGGTAGGTTATACCGGTTCAGTGAAACAGGACTGAAACGAGGGTTACTCGATTCAGAAAGGGACTTTGTCCACTAAGATAGTCTTGGAAATGAGTCTTGACTAACAAGAAATGATTCTCTATGATTATGTGTGAATGCCACAAAGTTTCATGATTTAAGTTATGATTATTGTGATTACATTTCACTACCATGATTTACCCCATGTTATGAAATTATGATCTCTTTTGCAGGTTAAGATTTCCAAAAGTTATGTGCTTATGTATATGATGTGATTGATATTTCTTTTGTTTACCCTTACTGAGCATTTGAGCTCACCCTTTTATGTTTTCTTTTCCCCAGGATATAAAGAACGGTTTTAGGTAAAAAAAAAGGAAGATCTTTATGGGAGATTTTGAAGATCTTTCACCACGATTAGAAGATTACGTTCCGAGTTTCCAAAGACACTAAACTATTACAATCCTTGTGTGTGTGTTTTTGTTATGTACCAAGTATTCCGCAAAAGTAATGTAATGTCCATGTACGTCAAGCTTCGGGTCTCTACACACACAGTAAGAACAATATAAAAATAAAATGGAATAAATCCCCCTCATAAAACATCATTTTCTCATAAGGGGAATAGTTCACCACTCTATAACATCACATTATCCTTAGGGGGATATCACCCCTCCTTGAAAATAAAATATCACTATGGGGAATAACTTCCCCCAATGAAACATGATATGATCATTAGATGTAAAATCAATTTACCCTAAAAATATAGTATAACCATTAGGTAGATTAACTCCCCACCCGGGATAAATATTATCAACATCAAGGGGATTGATATAGTTCCCTAGAAACATTATGACATCCATAGGTGGGATATTGTCCCACCGTAGAAACATTATATTATAATAAACTTGGGGGAATACTTTGTCTATAGGGAATCTTATATAACACCCATGGGGGTATACTATCTCCCTTAAAATCACATGTATATACCATATTTTCTTGGGATAACTATTTACCTAATACAAAAATAAGTTTTATAGTTTTAACACTCAAAATATTGACTATAATGTTTACTATATCTGAATTAGTATATAACCTCTATATCCCTCTTGATTTAATCACCTCCACATTCCATATAATACCAGGAAACACTATCAGTATCCTAGATAACATAAATTCTAGAACACCCCTCATACATTATTCTATAAAATTTCCCAACACTTTGGTACAAGAAAATCCCTCATGAAGAATATAATCCCTCAACAAAAGCTTTCTCACATTACTGGTAATTGAAAATTCAAGAATTATCATACAGGGCATCATATGAGCGTTACATAAAATCCTCTACTCTTTAAAAGGTAAAATAGGTTGAGCCTGTCACCATTCCATCAAATTAATCTATTCCAAGGTATCCCCACTGGGATATATATTTTTCAACTGGACACAGAGATAATAGAGTTGGTGTTTAATACCATTAAATTATATTGATTACATGGAACCAAATCCCAAAGGACCAATGAGTTTAGTAGTCTTTATAAACTGGAAAAATTCATGAGACTTTTATTACAACTAAAAATAATAATTACAACTTGTTTTTTCATTTGATGATAGCTTTATTACATCTAGTATATCCTTTTATATCTTTCATAGTACACTTCTTGGATTCATGGTGAATGGAAAAAAACTAGGGTGAGATCAAATGATATGTAAGGGTAACATATAGAAGAAGAAATTTAGAATAAATGAGAATAATATTTATGGAATTTTAAATAACTAAAATCCCATAATATGTAATAAAAAAAACATATAAGTTCATAAAAATAATGTATAAATAATAAATGGAAACACATTTCACTCAAATGACTAGATAATGTTATATAAATATAGTAGGTTAATAAATGAAAAACACCCAATTTAATCCATGGTCTATGAAATAAATGAATCAATAGATATATTGATGAAAAATATCATGGATGAGTAATAACAAAATATAAGTGAGTTAAATTATTATTTATTTGACACCATGTTTCTTATGTACATGGAACCATTACTATATAGACCTTTCAGAAGGCGGTTTAGCATATTCGGTTGAATCCAATTTAATTTACACAAATAATTCAACCAACACATCTATGAGATTTTATTGAATATTCCCCTGCCCATAGGTATTACATTAGAAAGACTCAAACCCATGTCTTTTATGTCCCACGAATTCCTCAAATAGAATAAATAATATTCCATATCGAATATCCTTACTAAATAAAGTATATAGATTGTCAATATTTCCCCAAATAATCAAATATCATTCAAAGTAACACCATATGAAAAATGGTATATAGTTCATGCAATAATCATATTCAAAATAATATGAATACTTAGGGGAATTAAATATTAAATAATCATATGAAATTGAATAATTCTTTGGGAATAAAAGGAATCATGTTTGTGAATGTCAATACTATCCCTGGTCAAATCAATAATAAACAATCCTGAGGAAGATTAAGGATGAAATTTATACAAAAATTCCCATGTTGATTAAAAATGGTTTATTTAATTGATTATTAGTAATAACATAAAAATCAATTTTCAAAATATTTTTGATTAAAATATCCTTTTTATTTTTAATTTTTTTAAAATCCCATTCCATGAAAATATCTTCGAATCATTTTCATTAAAAATTAACCTTTGAAAAATTCAAAGGAAGCATAGATGAAATGAAATTCGGTAAATATGTAAAAGACATATGGGGTAAAAGGAACAATACTTTTACACGATAAAAAGGATAGAAAATGCCTTCTTTGGATATATATAATAAGATTCTAGGGAAAATATTGGTTAAATGAAAAAATGGAAAAAAATAAATTTATTAAATCCATTTGGAATGGTAATAAACATATTTTGAAAACATTCTAAAAATTTGGTTTTTGAAAAGTAAATAGGTTCTCTGACTAATTATAAAATGAATTTATGGTTTCATAAAAAATTTATTATACATTTTGTGTACCCAAGATTGAAAATATGTTATTATTACATTAAAAAGGTCATGGATTACCATAGGAAAATAAATTTTAAGGGATTATTATATAATGATCAAATAATTTATTCTAATATAATTTTAATTGTATAATATTCTAAACAAAATGAGATAGTTAAGTAAACCCTCAAAAAGGTTATAATTCATGAGTGAGAAATAATCAATGAATCAATTTTCTGTGTCAATAATAAAAAACCACATATAATAGTGGAAATAAATAAATTGAAAGTCAAAATCATTATGAATATAATGATAGAATATTTATTATGTTGATTACGTATTATAACTCAATGAAAATAAATTTGATAATGATGTTATTTTCCACATGTAAAATTTTAACTTGAATCTCATTAGTTGAACTAACTCAATCTGAAACTGAAAATATCATGAAGAAAAAATGAATTGTTATATTATATGACAAAATGGAAATATTTACACAATATATGTCAAATTATGATCACAAAATAAAATTTATTGTTTCAATATAAGGTTAATTATCACAAAAAAATGAGATATTTTTGTGATAATCATTAAAAACTTTCTCAAGGGGAATATTCTTTAAACATTTCAAAGTGTCTCATACCAAATTGAAACATTTGATTCAAAATATACATGAAGGAATAATATTAATTGAAGCTTATTATATCATGATAATAAATATTTTAAGGATAAAACATTTCTAAGGGTTTAATATACACAGTATAAAGGTAACCTAGTGCTAAACAACAAATTAGTCTCAATGGAATTTAAATTGAGGCGAAATATCTTACCTTGTATTTCCTTTTTGGGTGAAAATCTATTAATATCATGTATAATTTTTATAAACATTTCAATAACTAATAATATAACTACAATAATATTTATAAAATCATATATTAATTTTGTATAGTAACTTATTACCCTTTGGTTAGTAAATTTTCATTTTTTTCACTAGTTTATGTTTTAATTTTATTGTATCTCAAGTATATTGGGAGTTGTTAATTGTTTTTATTCTTAAATAGATAATGGATTCATACTATATATAATTTAAAACATTATTCAATTATCATTTATATTCATTATTTATGTATTTATAATAATCTATAATATCTGGATAAAAGGAACGAAATGCACCATTCATGGAGACGGTAGGTTGTATGTACACATAAATGCTACATTCATTTCTTTATCAGATTAAAAGGATAAAAAAATGTTATGTATGTGTATTATAATTCCGTATAATATCTATTTAATATATATTAAATATTTTTATTAACCACATTCTTTATATATTCCATGTATTGCATGAATTAATAATATTGATTTGGGGAGGCATTAGTCCACACTTACACAAATGATGATACCATATTCCCACAAAAAAGAGTGTGTAAATTTATTTTTTATACAAGAATGTATGATTTAGAATCAAATTAAAAATATCAAATATCAAATATTTAAATATTTTCCATCATAATTCCCATCCATGAGAAGTGATAATCTGAAAACGAACAACTTCATTTTGTGAGGCAGTAGTTCACTATACAAAAAAATAGTATGTTCGTTACCCTTTATATGGATGTTTGTATAAATTAAGAGTAAACCATAAAATAAAAAATTATATTTATATTTATTATACTAGTGTTTATATATAATAATTTCATAAGAATAATTTAATGAGTTTATAGAGAAATAAAACTAATGATCTTGAGGAATGATGCTCCCTCTTAATCAGGCAACTCATGTTGGTTTGAACCAAATTTCTTCCATGAAGGAATTTATTTACATAGTGATACATCTTTGTTTTTCAAAGTAATGTTAATGATATATTTTGGTAGATATTTTCCAATACATTTTTTATTGAGATATTTGAGAAGTGGGAGGATAGGATGACATTTTATAATGGATGAGTAGTGACACTCTTGTTAATTTTGGAAAAAGGAATTCAACCGAGGTTTTTACTACACAATGTGACTTGAATAATTGTAAAAATTTTATAAAATAGAATATAGGGTCAAAATATTTCCATTAAATTGATTTTTTACGAGTTTCTATGTCATTTGGGACCTTAATTTTAATATTTAATCCCATGTTAGGCTGAATTTCACATTAATCATTATAATTAAATTTAAGTACATTGACTATTATTTTTTCTTAAATTCTATGTTAAAATTATTATAAATGATAAATTTTTATAAATCCAAATATGGAATCCATTTTTCCAAATTCCAATCATTTAAGTGGAAGAAATTTAATTAAATCTAATAATGTAGACAAGATGATAAAGTCGGTTTTTAATGTAAAAACATTCAAGTGTTTACTAAGTTTTTATATCCAATTTCTATGTGAAATTGATTATAATAACCTAATTTTTAGTAGTTAATAAATTTATTTTAATTAAACTATATAGTAAATTTAAAATACAATTAAACGATATAAATAAATTAAACTAAAAATCTTTATTATATTAAAATTTTATATAGATCATTATTTATTAAAATATGAAACATTTTATTAAAAAATAACTATAACCTAATATTTATGTTTCTATATCTAATATTATGTTTATTTTATCATAAAATGTTAATAAAAGTTTAAAAATATGATTTTAATTAGGTTCTCCTTTAAAATGTGGTAAAAGTTACATAACAAAAATATATGTTTTTATGTGTAAATTTTGGAATGATATTATCTTATGTATATAAAACCTATTAAATTAATATCAATAATATTTTATTAAATATATATTATATATTTATTACATTAATATATTATTCACTAATTATAATTTGTTTAATTTATTATGAAATATTAGATTTGGGAGGATAAAAATATTTTTCTATAAAAACATTCCCTTTCTTTTCATTAGGTTATTATCTTTATTTCTTATTAATTTATTTCAAATTAATATATTTCAAAATTTAGTAAACCTTATATTTACAAAATTTATTGAATAATATTCATAATGGGTAATTTATTGTGTAGGTTATATCTTATTATATTAAATAATAATATTTTAATAATGTATTATTGTTCGGTAAAACTCGGTCTTCCGTGTTATGAAAGATATCAAAGAAAATCATTGTTTCATGTGACTCAAGATAACTCAATGTAGTGTGAATTGAAAGATATAAAATATATTGACTTTATTTAAAATATTAAACATATTATAAATTATCTATATATATATTCCCTTTTTCACTTGTTGTTGAATGTCATACACACCATCAAATATAATATTACTACATTATATTTTTAGGGTTTTAAAATTTCTCCACCTTAATTAAATTTCCTCCTCACAATTAAAACATGATCGCGTTGATAGATTTTTTTGATATTTCATAGGTTTGAAATCCCATATCATGAGAAGGGTTCATAAAAAATACCTTATAATTAGATAATTATAAGTACAAAGGTCACATGGAATAACATATAACTAGGTCTCTAAGTAGGAGATCATTTTTGGAATGTAGAGATACATACATGGAGGAAAAACATAAATATTTATAGGGTGTGTTAGAGGTCATCACTCCAAAACAATTTAATTATCAATGGAATGTTGAGGGCCTCAAATATGTAAATATGCAATGACTTAGATGATCATTTGTTCATAAAAAATTAAAGTATTAGGGAAATATTTTTAAGAGCCCTTTCATCATGTTTTGAAATTCATTTACTACCTATGGATATATAGGAATATATTTACATGATACATATTAATTTCATATGAAAATTTTCATCTTTTTTTTATTTATTTATCAAATTATAATTCATCCATTGCTTAAATAAATTTATATCCAAATATTAACATTCATATCTGATGCACTTAAATGAGAATTTAACGGATCATAGTGCCCAGTAAAGTGTGAAATGTATTTAATTTTGTCATAAAATATTCTATAAAGCCAATATAGTTAATACATTAATCTCTAATAATAAAAAGTGACATTATAGGTTCACCATAAATATTTATTCATAAAATATTTCTACTAAAAATAAAATATTAACCAGGATATTGTGTAGGTCAGTGGTTGGAAATAAATAGCTATTGTCCTTGGGTCAGGTATTCAAGTCTCATGAGAATTATAGATTTTATGGTTTGTCACTCAACAAATATATTTTCCATTTCTAAAAAGTAATTGATTGTTTTTCCAAAATAAATATGATGGAAATCATTGAAATATTATTAATAACTAAATGTAATTTTATCTAATTCTTCCAATGAAACCACAATAAAAAAATACATCATCTCTTTTATTTTAATATATGTCCTTCCTTTATATAAGGTTTAACCTAGGGAATTCATTGTCATTATCTATTCAATTCCTTCAATTTAGTTAGTAAATAAAATTCAAATTATCATATGCGTATCACCTAGGAGTGTGAAACCAACTGCAAAGTAAGACCCGTTATCATGTACCATGTTATGTTGAGTTTGTCCGGACACACCTTATCTGAGTTATTACTCCAAGGTACATCTATTCTAGAACCAAATCCACTTTTACTTCATAAACATGGATGTATTAGTAGAAAACCCACATAATCTTTATCTAATCAAAACATTAATACGTTCTTATCTAATTATCCTCAAATTATACCTTAGGTAAATATTCTAAAATCAATGATTGCTTTATTCAATTACCCAATGTTTATAAAAACCATTATTTAATACCAAATATAGCATCCTGACAATAGAAAACATGAATCTAGTGTCAACTACCATTATATTGACATAATAACAACGAATCATATCCCAATTGAACAATGATATTTGTAGTATTGGTAAACCATTATCACACATGAGTCATATATTATAAATGTATACACTAATTATAACTTTTTCCTTTTGAAGATAACATTATTCTATATAGTATATCCCTTTATATCTTTTATTTTACGCTCTGATTCATATGGAAAGGAAACAAATAATGGTGAGCTAAAATTCATAGTAAAGTTAATGTATAGTGGATGAAATAATGAGTCAATGAGAATAATAAATATGTCATGGTAAATAAATAAACACACATAACAAGAAATCAACAAACTAATAAGGAAGTGCATAAAATATATGGAAAGGTATTTATTGTAAACACATTCTATTCAAATTAATAGATATTGAAAACTCAACATGTATGGGTAAAAAAATTAAAATATTCCATTTAATTAATTAAATGAGAATGAAATAAATCCAAAAAAAATATCGATGTCAAATCTCAAGGATAAATAATAATTGAATCGAAATAATGGAAATAATTAATTGTTGGACTTCGTATTTCCTAGGTATCTAGAAAAATTTCTATCAATACCTATCATAAGATAGTTTAGCATGTCGGGTTGAAACATAACTATTTTACACAAGAAAATAACCCCATGAGATTATAGATGTATCGATGGTATATCATTTATCAATCCTAAAATCATAGGTATTACTTTTAATGGTTCCCATCCCGTGACTTTCATTCCCCAAAAATTCCTCATATCAAATAAAAAATATGCAATATCAAATATAAATATTTAATAATCGATATATTTTAATAAATATTTACCTAAATAAGAAAATAAAATTAAATATTACACCACATGAAAAATGTTATACAGTTTAAGAAACAGTCATATCCATGAAAAATGATATGGACATTTAGGGGAAATTCAATGTTAAATGATAATTGGAAATTAAACAATTCATGGAAACTAAATGGAATCAAGGAACTGAATGTTAATACTATACATGGAAAATCAATAATAATCCATTATGTGGAATAATAAGGACCATATCAATAAAAAACAAAAACAAATTAAAAAATTTATCTTTTTCAGAGATGAATAAAAATACTATAAAAATATATTTTAAAAACATTATTAAGGAAAATATCCTTTTTATTTTGGAAAAAAAATTCAAAAATTGTTTTCCTTGAAAATAAAATTTGAAAAAAATTTCATTAAAATTTATCCTATTAAACATTACATGTAAGCTTTGAAAAAATAATGGTGGGTAAATTCATACATATCTTCTGATGTAAGAAAACATTCTTTTTATCATATTAAAAAGTTATAAAATTTCTTTGTTCAAAAAGGATCAATAATATTATTTTAAAATAATGGTAAAAGGGTAAGATTGTCTTGAATAAATTATTTATGAATGGTAAACTGATATTTTGAAAAAACATTTATAAACTAGGTTTTATAGATGAAAATACATTACTCAAGAAAAGGGAGGTTGAAGTCGGGTTTTCTTAAAAACATTTTCTAATAAATTTTGAGTAACAATGTGTGAACAAAGCACACTATTAAGTAAAAAAGTTCATGAATAACTAGAGGAGAATAAAATGAAATTTTTTATATTATAATGATCAAATAATCTCTTCTAATAGAAATTTAGATGTACAGAATCCCAAAAAATGATATTGTAAATTAAAACCTTTAAATGATTATAATCTTGGAGTGAGAATCAATCAATGAGGTGATTATGTTTGTCAAATGGAAATTCACATATAAATTTTTTATCATTTCCTTATATCATTAATGTAATTATATATATAATCATTTAATATTTACAAAAATGAGTGAGTAGTATAACGCAATTAAAAGAAGTTGGGTTAGGAAGTTATTTTTAACTTTGTAACTTTTAACTTGAATCCCCTTAGATGAAATAATTCAAATTGAAACTCTAAATATCTTGAAGAATAAAACAATCATGTTATTATATGATAAATTATAATTACAAAGAGAAGATATAATAAATTCGGTATAAAAAAATTTATTTTTTATGACATATTTAACTATTACAAAAGTAAGTGAGATTTCAATGATAATCACTAAAAACATTCTCTAGGAGAATACTGTATAAAAATTCCAAAGTGTCCTACACCACCTTGAAAAAATATAATAACAATATCCATTAAGTAATACCATTAAATGAAAAATATAAAATCATTGAAATAATTATCATAATGATAAACATGCAAATAGTACTTTATACAATATGAAAAACAAACTAGGATCATAACAATAAATAAGTTTCAATGGAATGTAAATTTAGACTGATTATATAACCATGCATTTAATTCTTGTTTAAACATCCTATAACATAATATATAATTATATTAAACATGTCACTAAAAAAACACATAATTATAATAAAATTTACAATATCATATGTTAACTTTTTATAATATCTTATTATCAGTTTGTTAGTAAACATTCATTATTTTTAATATTTCAGGTGTTCATTGCCTAATTTTTTATGTACATTTGAGTAGTAACTTTTTTTGTTCTGTTTATGTTGATCATGGTTTAATCATCTCCATAATTTAAGAAATGATTTAATAATTATATATATTCCCTATATATATTTATTATAATGTATAATATTTATAGATATGAAATGAAATGAACCATTCATGGAGACGATAGGCTATACATACAAATTAACACTATTTTCATTACTTTGTCATAATAAATAATTAAAAAATGATATATATATATATATATTATAATTATAGTTTCATATCTATGTCATATATTTTATATAGGTTTATTAACACCATACATTACACATTGTATATATAGTGTTAATGAATCACATCGCTTCGGGGAGGCAGTAGTCCACACTTCCACAAACAATGTTATCGTATTCCCACAAAATGGAGATCATAAAGGTATGTGTAATTAAAGAATTAATATAAGTATAAAAACAATATACATATCATATATATTATATATAAATAGTGTTTACATCATTATTACCAACCATGAGAGTTGTAAAGAAAAAATGAACAACTACGTTTTATGAGGCGGTAGTTCACCGTACACATACCGAGAAAGTTAGTTACCCATTAGAAAGAAGTGTGTGTAATTACAGGTAGAAATATTAATATAAAAAATATTATTATATTCTATAAATAGTATTTTTTATATAATAATAGAATAATTATACTTGTTTGAGTGGAGAAAGAAATTAATATAATGATCTTGAGGAAGTATGTTACCTCTTAATTCGGTAGCTCATTTTGGTCGGAACCAAAGTGATTCATTGGGTTGATTTATTACCATGATTAGTACTATAGGAGGAGGGGTGGTATATTAAAGAGATATTTTGGAACAAATTTTTTGATCCATTTTTTTTTGATAGGTTTGAAGAAGTGGGAGGAGTTGATGCCTTTTTATAGAGGAGGATGACTAAGAATCTTGTAAATTTTAGTAAAGGGAATTCCACCCATGTTTTTACAATGACCAGTGCATCCAATAATGATCAAAATTAAATAAATTGGTGTATAAGTTGAAAATATTTCAATAAAATGGATTTTTTACAATTATATATATCATATGGTTTCTTATGTTTAATGTTTATTCCATTATTATGACTAATTTAACCTTAATCATTGTAATTAAATTTAAAAAAATTCACTGATATTTTTTGTTAAATAATAATTTGTACTTATTAGAAAATATAAATTATTATGTTCTCAAATATGGAATCATTTTTTCCAAATTTCCAATCACATAAGTGGAAAAAATTAAATTAAATTAGACTTTAAATATGGGACGACAATACAAGATTTTAATGTAATGTTGATCAAAAGAATGTTACATTTTTATAACCGATTTCAAGGTGAATTTGATTAAAATGACTTAAATTTTATCAATTACAAAATATTGATCAAATTAATAATTTAAAACAATTTAATATATAATTTATCCTTATATATAGTTAAGAAAAAAATTTGTTTAGATTTAAAATTCAACAGTTTTCACTATTCATTACAAAAACGAAACCTCATATATAAATACCTATAATTCACTGAAACCTAATTTTTAGGATTATATTTTAGATATGAGGTTTATTTTTACATTTATGGTCAATAAAATTTCCAAAATTGTATTTAAATATATTTTTTTCATTAAAACTCTATAAAAGTGCCTTAGTAATAATATATGGTTTTTATTTGTAAAATTGAGATTGATATTTTCTTATGTAAAAAAAATATAATGGATAAATATAAAAAATATTTTATTTAATATAGTATATATAGTATATATATATTACATATATATTACTTACTAATTGTATTTAATTTAATTTATTTTTATAAAACATCTTTGTGTCTAATAAATTGTTTTCTATATAAGAAATCCCTTTACATTAAATTATTTGTCATATTAATAAGTAATTAATTTGTAACCAATGAATTAATTTCATATTTTTTGTATGTTATTTATTTTTATTGGTTATTAAATACTATTTATAAAATATAATTTAAGAGATCGTTTACATCTTCTTATATTAAATCACAATAATTAAATTATATATTATTATTCGTTAATACTCGGTCATTCATAAAAAACAAGCTATCAAAGAAGATATTTGTTGCGTGTGATGAAATATAACTCTGTGTCACATGCATTTCAAGATTTAAAATATTTTTAATTTATTGAAAAAAACAATTATATTATAAATTTGTGATATATTATATTACCTTGCATGTTTGGGGTTGCGTGTCATACACACTATCGAATAAAATGTTCCAACATTAGATTTTTAGGGAATGAGAATAAATATTATGATGATGGATTCAATATCACTCCCCAAAATTGTTAACCACCCAAGAGGCTCTAACATTTCCCAATGTTCGTTATTGACTAATTATAGCTTATAATTTTAATTTCATCATACTTCCTCAAAAAGAGGGATTAGAGGGCACATGCCTCAAGGTACAATAAATTTTTTCATGATGTTAATATCCATAAGGGGTGCATTTAACATACAAAACATAATAATAGTGAATCACATGGCTATCAACTACTATGGAATGAAGATAGTTTTTAAGGGTGTATTTTTTGAAAAAAAAAATTGTACTCCAATTTTATTTTTACGGAAAAAATTCACTTGTATCTCATGTTTGATCATATAATAGTTGAGATACTTTATATCAAAATCAAATCAAAAATTCATAAAAAAGATTTTCTGTTTTGGGACCACCTACCAAATTTATATTTATTACATTAGGAAAATATCATCCTATGCCACATGTATTTTTTCAATCCAAACAAACCATCACCCATTTTCAAGAGACAGAATATATATAAAATTATAATGAAATAAATTAAAATTATTTACAAATTTTTTTAAAATTTACATATATTAATTTCATAATTAATTCTAAAGGATTAATTTCATAATTACATATCATGTGGTCTCTCGTTAACAAATCGTCTAGTGAAGGGGTGAAAACGACCATCGATATATACTTGGATCTAAAGCATAGTATCCCTAACTATTGTAACCCATAACTAGTGTTTAAATTATTATATTTTTATAAGATGTGAGAGGTCATGAAATATAGGACAAAACCATTTATTATTCATATGATTCTAGATAAATATAAGATATTTATGTTTCCTTTAAAAAAATAAAAAATAGCACGAAAAACTTTATCGTATCATTGAAGATCATTCAATGATTTCTTCTTTATATCCTAGGGATATGAAAACCTAATAAAGAGTGACCTCCAATTCATAGTAATAGAAAATAGAAAATAAAATCTATAATGAATACACAAGGAATTAATAATATGGAATAGTAAATAATTAATAAACATGATATTTAATTAGTAACTTCTTATTCAAAATATATCACTTGAAAATAAAAAATCACCTTGGTAATAAAAAATTAAATATTAAAAATGTAAATGAATATTTTTTTTTCATTCATGGTCTTATTATCAAGGCCCAAACCAAGGATCCATATATCATTCATTAAATTCAATACCTATGATATTTTAGTTAAATTTAATGTTATACAAAAACTAGACTAATAACGGTGTTACTTGTTTAATCTCTTGAGACTTTTGGAAATGGCTAGGGTCTATCTATAAGTTGGACCAACCGATCAATTACATATTTCCAATGCATTCATAAAATATTGAATTAAAATATTTTTAATTTTTCCCAATCAATAAGTAGGTATCCATATAGAATCAATAACTCATAACATCATTATTTCCAATGTAAATGAAATAAATTTATTAATAATAACTATTAAAAAACATCATATTTTAAAATGGAATGTAGTTAATTCGATATTGAAGTATTATAAATGATACTAAATATATTCATGATAATTTAAATGTTGACATTATGGGGAATAAAAAATCCAATGAATAATTAAGTGTGACCCATTACATGATTATAATGAAGTTAATTATGATAAATAAAGTATAAGATATAAATTTTTAAGGATAATGAAGGACTATCAATTCATTAGAGATGAAGGATTGAAATGATGGAAATAATTTTTAAAATAAGAATGGGGAATGTAAGTTGATCATTAATAAGGGAATTCTTTATACATTTTTCAAGTTTGTATAAATAATGATGTTATTAATCATTTCCAAAATTCATTCTAACTTTTTAAAAAATAATTACATTTATTTTCATATAAAACAAAAAATTCATAGAATAATAGGAGAATAAATTTTTTTGATAACCCATTGAATTATTTAGTGTAATGTAAATAGTAAATAAAGGATAGGTTGGTGGGAAATTCCATTCATTCATTATACTTTAAAAAGAACATTCATTTATTGTTTTAAAAAATGTTTAAAATGGCTAATTTTGAATACATTAAAAAATTACATAATAAATGCATTAAATGGATGATATATATTGTTGAAAATGACTTTACAAAATAATTAGAAAATTTAATATATCATTATTTATATATTTTAAAAAATATCAACATGTAAAAAACATATTCCTAACCCAAAATGATATATAAGGTCTTATTTTCATAAGAAAAGTTATTTTGGTTTATGAGTACCAAATATAAGGAATTGTGGAATAAAAACAAAGAATATCCATAGATAACAAATGTAAAATAAAATTAATTGTTTTTATGAAATAAATAGAACATAATTATTCAAATATAAATATAATCATGATTAATCCTGAATAATAGTGAGACTACATATAAAATATTTATGCATTTAATAATATTTGAAAAAATTTACCTTAAAATGGTAGAAATGAAATGAAATTTTTAATTCCATGAATCAATTTGAATTCATGATGTAATATTTAAACTCCCATTAAGAAATGTACATACACTTGGCCAGAGATGGTTCTCTATCACTTTTCTCTAGTCTTTGACTCTATCATGTCTCCCTCACCCTCTTCTAGGGTTTTTATACCTTTGGTGACAGTTCTTCCTCAATTTGATGCGACTCTCCTCTGTTTATTCAACCTGTGTTTCTTTTGGGCCTTTTCCATGCCTCGGTCCTTATTTCAGTCCTATTTATTCGCTCTTTTAACGATTCTTCTCTTCCTTTTCTCTGGCAACAACGACATCTTCTGTAAGGAAGTTCTGGGGATGTGACACTGTTTGTCTACTACGAATGCCTTCAATTGACCTTACTATGGCTCTGAACATCTGTTCCTCTACTCCTCTATAGGTTAGATATGGAGCGGTGGTTCAAGGAGGTTTTGGTTTATACGGTTCGGTAGTAGACGGATCTCAAGGTGATGATGGGTAGTTGGCTCCTGTTTTTATGGTTCCCTGTTTTCTTTCGGATTTCCTCCCGGTTTTTTATTAATGCGTGTTGGGTTCTTCTATGACGGTTGTTCGGTGATGGTTCTGTTTTTTGTTATGTGTTTCTAGTTTATTTTGGTTAATGTTTTCTCTTAGTGGCGGCCTTTAGTTTCTTCACGGTGGTGTTGTGATATAGATTATTGTGGTTTGATGTGGTGTTCTTGCCCTGTTTTGGCGGTGTTGATGACTCTGGTTTTCTGGGGTACGATGATGAAAGGGTGTTTTTGTTTTATGGCGGCTCTGACTAATATCGACGGTATTTTGATCTGTGATGATGACGACAACGGTATGGACGACGACGACATTCTGGTAGTGTTTTGGGTGTTTGGGTTGCTAGTGGGGATGATGGTGTTCTGGGATTCTAGTGGTGAAGATGGATTGATGATAGTGGTGTTGATGATGTCAGTGATGATGTAGTTGATGGCTAGCGACAATTTATATCTTGGAACACGATCTTCTCATTTTCGGTGCTGTTTTGGTTTTTGGAGTTTGAATTTTGAATTTTGGCACCCTTCATTTGGTTACTGTGTGGTATGTTGGTTACTGATCAACCAAAAATCCACTTTTGAAAATCAATAAAATTTTAATTTTCAGTCAGTTTATGAAAAAATATTAACGACAGTTAATATATAAAAAATTTAATTTTCAATAAAAACGGATTTCCTTTATATTTTTAGTATTTATTTAAAAGATAATTTTGTAAGAAATATAATTTTATAAAATGAACTTCACTCTTTTATTTCCATATAAAAAAATATCTCAATGTTAATTTTTCATATTTTTCCAAAATAATTGATTTTAAGGTGACTATTAAATAATACAATTTTTAACTAAAATCCTTGTTTTCAAGGGATTAACAAGAAAAAATGAAACATAGAAAAATGAAAAAAATAAAAAAAAATATGAAATAACCTGTATAACAATAAAATTTTAAATATTATTATAAATTTATAAAACCTTTGATTAATAACATATGGTATATTTTCTAATGGTAAAAATTATTTTTGTCATTCATTTTTTTAAATTAGTTTTTGTAAAATTTAGTATTGAATCGACTCAAAAAAATTGAATTATTTTATAACAGGAAAATGTATATCATTTAAACCATATATTTTGATAAATTTTTCATATACATACATTTCAATCTAAAAATACAATTTTTATAAAAATGGTGTTCCATGTGTTACATTCAATAATGTTAGAATTAATCATTCTCATAAATAAATATTTTTTTCATTAAATATTTTTCGTATTTTGAATAAGCTTGTTTGAATTATATAATATGGTTTATTTTATTTTTTTTCCATAAAAGAAATTATGTTTGAAAAAAAATATTTTTTTCTAAGGAAGTAGAAAATAGTTAAAAGGGTTAACCAAATGAGTAAAAGAACAAAAATATTAAAAACAAGTTTAAAATTGAGTTGTGGAAGTGTGTATTGCCAAAATATTTATTCCCAACCATTATTTTACATTTTTTTATATTCATGACCTAGGAAACATGTGATCTCTTCATATGAAGATGAAGTATTTAAAAAAATCAATTATCACCACATAGAAAATCATATTGTTATCAACCCTTCAAAGAAAATCCAAAATTTCATTTTCTACATGAAATGCTACTTTTTTACTTCCAATAAAATCATATATAACTGCCTTTATTTTCTATTAAAATTAAAATATTCTATTCCATCGACATCCATGGAGTCCTCAAAGAAAAAATACATGTCCTCCAAGTGATAGATTAAATATCTTTAGTGAATGTTAAAAATTAATGGAAGGTGTTCATTCTATCATTTTCGGATCTATAGGACCTATTTGATATTGTGAACCGTCATTTAAATATGGGGTTTTCACATTTAAATTCCCTTAATGTAAAATGAATATCCTTTATTTAATGATATTTTAAAGACCATTTCAAGGTAACCCTCTTATTTTTACATTATCCGTACCAATATTGATTTTAGAACCCAGAATTCATAATTGTTATGTTATGATTTTTATTATTAAATTTATTTCATATGTATTGGGTAAATAATTATTATTTTTATTCTATGGTATTGTATATATTTTTTTCTATTTATTTAAATTTTTACCACATATCCACTTTCTATATTTTTTATTTCTTCAATTATGATATCCATTATAGAATTATTTAACTCAAATTCACATTATATGATTTGAAATGTGATACCTTGAGAATCATGATTCTATTCATTAAAAAATTATTCTTTTTTCAATATCATCATATATTTCCACTTTTCCCTTTAGATAATATTATTATTTTATATCAATGATTCATTATAGATGAATTAAATTCTAAAAAATTGAACAGTATTCAAATACAAAAATCATATCTTTTAAATTTTTTTCTAAGTATTTTCATGAATATTACTCATAAGAATTTTCTTATTACTAATTTGAAATCCAAATATGTGTTTATTTCTCTTGACATCTTTTTTTCTTTTAAAACATTGAAAAGGGATATTATATTACCACTATTTACAATGCTGGGTTCCAATAAAGTTATTTTAAAATAGGTTTTCGTCATTTCAAAATCAAATGTCTTATCATCTAGTCCAGATAAATTTTTTATTGACTTTATGTCTTTTCATGGACCCATGATTAGGTGTTCAGTTTCAAAATTTAGTGATTTCAAAAATATTTTATTTCACATTATAAAACATAAATTTATTATTCAATGATCCATTTTTAAATATGTTTTTTCATGTAATTGTTTCCGAATTGTTTTTTTATCTTTTGAATATATTTTTCATTCTATAAAGACACCACTATTGGTAGTTATTTTAATATATGATTTCCGAATGTTTATTTTCACTATTTCCAAGAATACATTTCAAATAAATCATTAAATCTTACATCCGATGAACAATAAATGCTTTTTATAATAACATGTTTACGATATCGCCACTATTTTCCACATCAACTAAAGGATTTATTTCATTTTAAATTATTTTTTATATAACGCTTTATAAAGTATTGTATGAAATAAACTAATGGGTTGATTGAATGTTTTTATGAAATTTTCACATTGTTATGTCAATTCTGATTATATCATCTAGAAATGTTATAAAACTACTTTTTCATTAAGAAATATCTTATTGACATAACAAATTATTTTACAAATAGAGAACATATATAAGAATGAATAGTGGGCTCATACAAGTATAAATCAGATATATACAATGTTAAAGAAAGTTTTTCATGAGAAAATTGGTTAGACATGTGCATTTATCTGAATATAAAGGGTACAAGGGAGGATTTATCCAAAGACAAAGGTTATATGGGATCATTTATCCCGATACAAAGGGTTCACAAGAGGATGTATCCGAAGAAAAAGGCTTAACATGAGGATTTATCAAATCCAATGCATACAAATGTGGATTTCTGATAATAAAAATGATAAATGGTAGGATAAAACCTAAGAAAAATGGTACATGAGAGGATATATATAAACAATTAAGGTGTTTGAGGTGTTTTATCCAGGGAAAAGTCTATATAAGAATATGTAACCCAATAAAATGGATCAATGGAGTATTTATACTATGATAAAGGGCACATGGGGTGTTGGTTTCCCATTCCAAAGATTACATGATATTATTTATCCCAAGTCAAAGGGAACTTAACCATATTTATCCCATGCCAAAGTGTATAATGGATGACTTATCTATGATAACCACTATATTTAATTCAATTTATTTAATGATTTGTTACATAATAGAACACTTAATATAAAACAAGAACATGATGAGGCCTAGTGTCTTTTGGATATTTATAATAACAAATATGAAAATAGAACATTAGTATAAAATCATTATTAAAAAAACATACCCTTATATTCCATTGATATTTAAAAATGCTTGGGAAAACCTCGGTAAGTACATAAGAGAGTAGTGACATGTGAATCCCAATAAGGTTATAAGGGAAACATAACATAAAGAAAAGAAGTACATGTGATCCAAGAGGTATATCGAGATAACATAAGATGGTGACAATCATAATCTTGAAAATTGAGGCTTGATATAACATGATTACATAAAGGCATCATATGAATGTTGAAACTACATAAAAAATGATACAATAAACAAAATTAAAGTATAACCTGGAATAACACATAATGTAGTGTTCATAGTATAACCGTATGTGCAATAAACATTGCATATCATGAGATGAAAACATTACCTAATGTATTGGAGGGATATATAATTCTTATCCCACCTATCATTTTCATATCACACATATATGGATATGAGTGCCACATTGATCATACAACATAAGGCTATATTTTGTCATTTCTAAACCTAATATTAATGGTTGTGGTTTAAATAAATATAAATCACCAATAATTTAAGATATGTACAACTAGGATAATACTCATGAGTGGAAATGGACATGGGTATTCATGATACAAATTTTTGGATTGGAAAAATATAATGATAATTTTGGATACAGAATTATTATACATAAATGTTTATAGAATATGTTTATGATAACTAATGGGTCCTTTATTACATTATAATCACAAGGATAGAAAAATAGAAGTTTAAAAACATATCCCAACTTGAACAATTGGAAATCAAACGACATTACAGAAAAAGTAGTTTAAATAAAGAGTATAAGTAGAGGATCCATTTAAATAATAGGGTGCTTCTTAAATCTATATAGGAGATTATTAAAATATTTGGGGAACCTATAGAGGAATCTAGATAGGTAATGATTGATAAACATGATTCCTTAAGTGTTTTGAGTGTTGATGAATGAAATTTTAGGTTGGTTTATATAGAAAAAGTGTGGCAATTTATTTATTAAATTCCAAACATAGTTTTTAGAATATATTTGATAATGTATTAAAAAACACAAACCTTAACATGAATTGGAACTATGATTTCTACCAAAATGGTGTGATTTTAATTATTTTATGATGACTATTACTTATCATACTAAAATAATTCCGCTGGTTTAATGTATTTGAGGCATGTGTATAATGAATTGGTTTTATATACATAAAACATAATATAGGCATTAAAGGATTTATTATGGAATTGTGAAAATAATAAAATAAAATAAAAAACACAATATATTAAAAAAGGGAAATATATATTTGGTTGTGGATAACTTTTATGGAGTATATTACATTACTTTTGGGTCTGTATTATATCATATTACCAATCATATAACTATTCCTTATTATATAATTACCTAGAAATTTAGATGTATCAAAAAATAATTAAAACCCCCCCATTATATAGTTTTCAAATTCTGATTTCAAAAATAATATTTATTATATATATATAATACTCTAAATATGATAATTTATAATTTCAAATAAAATATACAGAATTATTTAAAAATTCATGTTTTAATAATAATAGATTTTTGACACATAAAAATTTTATTTGACTTCACAAATATATATTATAATTTAAATTTATAAATATTATTTATTAATAATATTTTAGTTAAATAAATTCTTTTTCCAAGATTCATGAATTCAGAAAAAATAATAACTTGATTGAAGCTATATATTTCTATAATATATAATTTATATTACCTCATATCAAAATAAATTTTTTCTCAAACTATTTATATAATTATTTAAAAAGAAAAAATTATAAAGGATAAATATAATCATTTGCCTATATAATATAGAAATATAAAAATTAGTACATTTATGTTATAGATACATAATTACATATTACAGTTGCATACTCCTTATGTGTATGATGTGATGGTGTTAGATTTTCATTTGGTGATTCAACAAACATGGTTTGCTACATGGTCTCAATGTGCTTGATCTTATCCCATAAATAGTTTTTTTTCATGTTTTAGTGGTTGAATATCACCATGCCTATAAGGACCCGTCCATAAACCTTACTTAATAATGAATTAAATGAATATTTCACATTGAGGATCTTTTCAGTTTTAGAGTTTTAGAGAATTAGGACATAACTATTACATCTCAAAAGATTAAAAAGTAGACACTTCTACTATGTTTCCATAAAATAAAAAAAAAACTCTTAAAAAGAGACATGTCTAGTTCCACGTTTTATATAGCATGACTTTCCCTTGATCCCATCCTTGACCCTATTCCACATTAAGTCATATGAAAAACATTTCAAAAAAACTCGGGGTGAGCATAAAAAGCTCATTAAGGGATACACAAAGAATGAAAACTGTTAGTTTTTCAAACATCTTGTAATCCATGTATACTTTATCAAAGTAATACCTTCACCTTCATTAAGCAGTAAAAACTATTCACTGAATAAAATATCATTACTTACCCTTTTGTAACCAAAGGATTACCATAAAACCCATATAAAGAACACATAACATATAAAGGTAACTTGGGACATAAACATACTTAAGTGGAATAACAATACGGTCGACTTCCACACATATCACTTAATGGAATAGCCATACGGCCAACTTCCATACATACTTAATGGAATAGCCATACGGCCGACTTCCATACCAAATGCATTGGAGGTTATAACGTAACCACCCATCCTGGTATTCACGGCACCACCCTTTATATAGTTTATCACGTAACCACTCGTCAAATGTCCAAGTACCAATATAAAATCATAAAACATAAAACCAATAAAAAGGAATGATAACATTTCCACATTTCAATTACCATATATAATTTAAATATATTAACATAATAGAATCCTTTATCAAAACCTTTTTCAATACCAAAATACATAAAAGAGTATAAGGTAATGATTTTATTTTAAAAACACTACGGCTTGTTGAGGAAGCCAAAGAGCAAATAATACTCGCGGTGGTGGAAAAGGTCGTTGTCACCGGGTACGTTAAAAAAACATTCCTTTTTTTAATTTAGTAAAACACTTCGTAGAAATAGATTCCTTTTGTATAAATGTAAAATTCAAAGGGGTTTATACACCGTATAAAATAAAGTTGTGTATAAAAAAAATATTCCTCAATGAAAGGAGATTGAGACGAAGTCCCTTACCTCGGGGCCAACTTGACTCGATAATTCTTTAACGTCCTCAATAATAAACATGAGTTAATTTCTATTTTCTTAAGAACCTTTTTCAGGTTCATTATTCCTTTTATATCACTTATTTCCATGTTATAAACATTATGTAACCATTTAAGTTAATAATGTTTGTTTTGTCGGTATTTGGTTCTTAAGTCGAATGTGGACTTCTTACAATTACATGTTGTTCATGTGGTCAAAGTTTCTTTATCTCCAGAAATACATTCCTGATTTGTATATCATATATATCATATATATCCAGAATATACAGGTATTTATAATATTACATAATCATGTAGAGGTAAGAAATGAAATGCACCGTTCATGGAGACGCTAAGCCGTACGTACGCATGAACGCTACTTTCATTTCTTTTCCATATTAATGATATTAAAACTAAATGAGAGGTATGTATATTTTAATTCCAGAATAATATTTATCATTTAGATGTATCATTCATCATATATATCCATTATATACATGTAGTTATAATAGTACATTACATTTGGGGATAATAAATGAAATGCACCGTTCATGGAGAAGGTAAGTCGTACGTACGCATGAACACTAATTTCATTTCTATCTCATACTTTAATGGAAAGAAATAATAATGATATAGAGGTATAGTATAATTCCAGTATAACAACATATATTATAACATTAAATCCATCCTTTATACGTCCCAAATATGGCATTAATTAATCAAATAACTTTGAGAGGGCGGTAGTCCACACATCCTTAAATGAAGATATCGCGTCTACCCATAATGGAAACCATAAAGGTATGCCCAAAATGAAAAATACAGAAGCTTAAGGAAAACATAAACATATTATATATCATATATAAATATAGTGTCATATTAATGGCCACCTGTGAAGTTGTTAAAAGAATGTTGAACAATCAGCGTTTCGGGAGGCAGAAATTCGCCATCCACGAAAACAGTATGTTATTTAACCATTAGATGTAGGTGTGTGTAAATGTATCTCGAATAATTCTTATAAAAACATCCTAGTATATTAAGTATACCGGAGTTCTTACAAAAGAAAAGAATAAAAAAAGTTTCGGGGTTTGGAGAAGCAAAATAAAACAAACGGACTCGAAAGAAGACATTACCTTAAAATCGGGTAACTCCCTTTGGTTTGAGCTCAAAGGCTTCCTTGGGAAGAATTCTGCCCATTTGAGGCTTCAAGGAGTAAGAGAGGGAAGTGGAGAGACAAAATGGGTAGAGTTTGGCCAAGCCAAAGGCTTTGGGAGTGTGGGTAAGGTGGTAGAGGTGGGGGCCTTTTATATGAGGAGAGGAGGGGCACTCTTGTAATGTTACAAAATGTTACATTATTTTCAAAAGAGTATCAGATTTTAAAGGTCCCACATTGATTTATTTAGAGGATAATCTGATTAGGGTTCTAAATCCACTCATCCAATAGGTTTTGGACATGTTTAGGTCATAAATTTTACATTATCTTTTCATTTTATTTAAATCGTTAAATAATGAGGTCATCACTGCTTCATCATGATGTCATAAATAATTTAATTTATTAAAATCTAAAAATTATAAAAAAATTAATATAATGTATTAAATATTTTTATCTTTCCAATGACTATTTATAGTCAAAAATATGACTTTTATAACCCCATGTAAAAATTATTTTAGTAAAACATTTCATGTTTGTGTCATTTTTTACTTTAACATTAAATAAAAGGTATTTTTGTCATTTTCCAACCAATGTGGCTCCATGGGGTCCCCAAGTTTACCAATGGATTTTCATGGTCGGTCATGACACATCCAATGAGGGTAGGACATGTTTCTAGGTCATTTCATTTTATTAAAACATTATTCTTACCATAAACTACACTAATTACCTCTAATCGCGATTAAGAACTTAAGAGTTACTATTCACCAAAAAATTATTTTAATCTCATTGAACCAAATTTTACTTCTTAATGGAAACCATGTATGTTGGATTTTTTCAATTCAAAACCCAGAAGTGATAAATTTTCATTTAAACGAAAAATCAGTTTTTATAAGAACCACTTAGTGGTTTTACTATTCATAAAAAATTGATGTTTTTCAGAAAAATAAAAAAAATTCACCCTAAGATATATTTGATATTCCAAATTCAATAATGAAGTATATTTTACAAAAATCAAAAAATATAAGTCACATTAATTAATTTAATAATTAATTCCCGCTGTAATGACAAATAGCGTGTTTTTATGAAACAATAAGTATCAAAAGATTGACACTAGTTTAAGTCAGATTTCAAAGTTAAATTAATTCCAACGACCACTATTGGATTTAATGGTAAAAATATTTTCTAGTTTCACTTTAAAACCAATTCAAATTATAATCTAATCATTTAAACAAATTAGATTAAAAATAGGTTTTTAATTAAAATACAACATTTTACATTATTCATTAAAAAATGACCATTACCTGAAAGATACCAAAAATTTACACAAAGTAAATTTTGATGTCCCGATTGTAAAGAAGAGTTATATTTGGTCCAACAGAATTTATAAGATTGATCTAAACTATATTTAATGACGGTTCGCCATCAAAAGGTGAAAAGTGAACCTTTAGTAAAAATTAGGGTATAAATGCCTAAAATTGAATTCATTCCGTATTTTATGTCTTTATCATTTATTGGATAAATGTAAAAACATTTAAAAAACATATAAAATAATATTTTAGTTATTTTTATCCATTCCCGCCAATACAACGGCTACATGTTAACTACCATTTAAAATAATATTATTATATTACTAGTGTGCAACGTAAGTTTTCAAAGGAACTCATCGTTGCATATCAGGTATGCTATCGAACATAGTAACCCCATTAAAGGAAAATTAATATTTAATTCGTAAATATTAATAAATACAAAAATGTTTTATTCATTATTTACCTGGGATGTTACATCCTTCCCCCCTTTTGGGAATTGCGTCCTCACAATTTTATTCACTTTTGAAAATAAGTGGGGGTATTTATCCCTCATAGCATTTTCAGATTCCAACGATGCCTCTTCAACCATATGGTTTTTCCACAAAACCTTTACCTAGTGGATTACCTTATTTCGCAACACTTTCTCTCTTCGGTCAATAATCTGGAATGATTGTTCTTCATAAGAGAGATTCCCTTCCAACTGAACTACATCTGGGCTCAAAACATGAGATGAATCTGGCATATACTTCCTCAACATCGAAACATGAAAAAAATTGTGTACCTGGGATAAACTCGGAGGTAATGCCAGTCTATATGCAACTGATCCAACTCTCTCCAGAATTTTATATGGTCCAATGAACCTTGGACTCCGCTTCCATTTCTTACCAAATCGCTTCACACTTTTCCATGGAGAAACCTTGAGAAAAACATGATCACCTACCTCGAAAGATAGATCCTTCCTCCAGTTTTCCGCATAACCCTTCTGTCTGCTCTGATCCGTTCTTATGTGTTTCTGGATCAACATAACCTTCTCTGCCATCCCTTCTATCAATTCGGGTCCCATCAGCTTCCTTTCACCCACTTCATCCCAAAATGTTGGAGTTCGACACCGCTTCCCATATAATTCCTGAAATGGTGCCATCTGTATACTGGAATGAAAACTGTTATTATATGAAAACTCAACCAAAGAAAGATGTTGGTCCCAACATCCCTGATAATCCATCGAACAAGCTCGTAGCATATCCTCCAAGGTCTAAATTGTTCATTCTTACTTCCCATCTGATTGAGGATGAAAAGATGTACTAAAATTTAACACAATACCCAATGACTTCTGAAGGCCTTTCCAAAAGTTAGAAGTAATCCTTGGTTCACGGTCAGATACAATGGTGAGAGAAAATTCATGTAACCTGGCTATCTCCTGAAGATACAAACGGGAAAGTTGATCTAGGGAAAAATTATCTCGTATAGGAAAGAAATGAGTAGATTTAGTCAAGCGATCAACAATAACCCAGATTGCATTATTACCGCGATATGTCTTCGGTAATCCCACAACAATGTCCATGGATATATTCTCCCATTTCCACTTTGGCACTGGTAGAGGCTGAAGCATCCCTTTCAGTAACTGTCGCTCTGCTTTAACCTTATGACAAGTCAAACACTTCACAGTAAAATCAGTAATATCTCTTTTCATTCCATCCAACCAGTAATACTCCTACATATCTCTGTACATCTTAGTACTGCCAGGATGAACTGAAAACGGGGAACTATGAGCCGCACATAACAACTCATTCTTCAACTGTGAATCACATGACACACATAATCTCTTCCCAAACCTCAAAACACATTCACTATCAATGTTGAATTCAGGAAACTTACCCTTCTGAACCAGCTCTACCTTTTTCTGCAACTCAGTGTCTTACTTCTATACTTGCCTGATTCTCTTTGATAGGGATGATCTCACTGATACCTGAAACAAAATAGAATAACTTCCTGCACCAACAAATTCTATGCCAACGTTTTTCAAATCAAAAACCAAAGGATCTTGTTCCAAATGTATCATGGTTAATGAAGCATTACTTTTTCGACTCAAAGCATCGGTCACTTTATTTGCTTTTCCCGGATGGTAGTGAATTGTACAATCATAATCCTTGATTAATTCCAGCCATCTCCTCGGTCACATGTTCAATTATTTCTGAGTAAATATATACTTTAAACTTTTGTGATCAGTATATATTTCACACTTTACTCCAAACAAATGATGCCTCCAAATTTTTAAAGCATAAACAACAGCAGCTAATTCCAAATCATGTGTAGGGTTATTTATCTCATGAGTTTTCAACTGACGTGAAGCATAAGCAATTACATAATCATTCTACATAAGGACAAAACCAAGTCCCTTCAACAAAGCATCACTGTATATAAAAAACCCACCATTCCTAGAAGGAAGTGCCAAAACTGGATAATTCACCAATCTTCTCTTCAACTCCTGAAAACAATCATCACATTCTATTGTCCAGATGATGTTAACACCCTTACAAGTTAGCTTAGTCATTGGACTAGATAAACGTGAAAAATTTTCAACAAACCTTCGGTAGTAAACTTCCAATCAAAGAAAACTACGGATCTCGGTTACATTTGTGGGTCTTGGACATTCTTCAACAACCTTTTTTTAGCAGGATCAACAGTTATTCCATTTTTTGAAACAATGTGACCTAGGAAAGAAATTTTTTGTAACCAAAACTCACACATTCTGAATTTTTCATATAGTTTCATTTCTTTATGGTTTTCAAGATAACCCTTATATGACTTTCATGATCTTCTTTACTTTTAGAAAACACCAAAATATCATCAATCTCATCACTATCCCTGATATTTTTCACCATCGACCACCACTGATCAGCTTCACCTTCAAAACGGAAAATAGAAAGACTATCCTTTTAATGTTCTGAACACCCCCATGACATCAGAAATCTTCTCCAGTGCTTTAATCCACCCTTCAGATAGCATAGGGTCAGATGATCCTCTGAATTATGGGGGGATGTTGCCTCATGAAATCTTCCACCACTGACATGTTCCTCTGTGGTTGATCTGGCTGATCTCGTGCATGAATACCACCACCATTTATAGCCTGAGTCAACTGTTCCATCACTGCAACAAACAGTTCAGTTCCGATTCCGACCATCTCAGGTTGCTGATTTGGAAGGTTTTCTTCCTCCTGATGTCGTCCCAACATAGCTGACTTTTTTCCTCTATGGAAAACCATTCTGACCATAGAAATACCTTAGGCGAAGAAACATGGTAATCTCTAAATACTATATCATTTCAATCATACCATAAATTAACTTATAATTTTACACTTTTCTAATTCCTATGTTGTCTAGACCGACCTCTGATACCAACTATAAGGCCTAGACCTTAAACCTTACTTAATATTGAATTAAATGAATAATTCACATTGAGGATCTTTTCAGGTTTAGAGTTTTAGAGAATTAGGACATAACTATTACATCTCAAAAGATTAAAAAGTAGACACTTCTACTATGTTTCCATAAAATAATAAAAAACTCTTAAAAAGAGACATGTCTAGTTCCATGTTTTATATAGCATGACATTCCCTTGATCCCGTCCTTGACTCTATTCCACATTAAGTCATGTTAAAAACATTTCAAAAAAACATGGGGTGAGCATAAAAAGCTCAGTAAGAGATACACAAAGAATGAAAACTGTTATTTTTTCAAACATCACGTAAACCATGTATACTTTATCAAAGTAATACCTTCACCTTGATGAATCATTAAAAACTCTTCACTGAATAAAATATCATTACATACCCTTTTGTAACCAAAGGATTACCATAAAACCCATATAAAGAACACATGACATATAAAGGTAACTTGAGACATAAACATACTTAAGTGGAATAACCATACGTTTGACTTCCACACATATCACATAATGGAATATCCATACGGACAACTTCCACACATACTTAATGGAATATCCATACGACCGACTTCCATACCCAATGAATTGGAGGTTATAACGTAACCACCCGTCCTAGAATTCACGGCACCACCCGTCATATGGGTTATCACGTAACCACCCGTCAAATGTCCAAGTACCAATATAAAATCATAAAACATAAAACCAATATAATGGAATGATAACATTTCCACATTTCAATCACAATATATAATATAATATATTGACATAATAGAATCCATTATCAAAACCATTTTCAATACAAAAATACATAAAAGAGTATATGGCATTTATTTTATTTTAAAAACATTACAGCTTGTGGAGGAAGCCAAAGACCAAATAATACTCATGGCAACGGAAAGGGTCGTTGTCACCACGTACGTTAAAAAAACAATCCTTTTTGTCGGTTAGTCAAACGATTCGTAGAAAAAGATTCCTTTTGTATAAAAGTAAAAGTCATAGGGTTTTATACACCGTATAAAAGAAAGTTGTGTATAAAACGAAATATGCCTCAATGAACAGAGATTGAGACGAAGTCCCTTACCTCCGGTCCGACTTGAATCGATCATTCTTTAATATCCTGAATAATAAACTGGAGTTAATTTATATTTTCTTAAGAACATTTTTCAAGTTAATTATTCCTTTTATATAACTTATTGCCATTTTATACACATTATGTAACTATTTAAGTTAATAATGTTTGTTTTGTCGATATTTGGTTCTTAAGTCGAAAGTGGACTTTTTACAATTACATGTTGTTCGTGTGGTCAAAGGATATTTATATCCAGAATGACATTCCTGATTTGGATAGAATATATGTCATATATATCTAGTATATACATGTATTTATAATATTACATAATCATTTATAGCTAAGAAATGAGATGCACCGTTCATGGAGACGGTAAGCCGTATGTACGCATGAACACTACTTTCATTTCTTTGTCATATTAATGGAATTAAAACTAAATGAGAGTTATGTATATTTTAATTCCAGAATTATATTCATCATTTAGATGTATCATTCATCATATATATCAATTATATATATGTACTTATAATAGTACATTACATTTGGGGATAAGAAATGAAATGCACCGTTCATGGAGACGGTAAGCCGTACGTACGCATGAACGCTACATTCATTTCTATCTAATACTTTAATGGAAAGAAATAATAATTATATATAGGTATATTATAATTCCAGTATAACATCATATATAATAACTTTAAATCCATCCTTTATACATCCCACATATGGCATTAACGAATCAAATCACTTTGAGGGGGCGGTAGTCCGCACTTCATTAAATGAAGATATCACGTTTACCCATAATGGAAACCATAAAGGTATGCCCAAAATGAAAAATATATAAGCTTAAGGAAAACATAAACATATTATATATCATATATAAATATAGTGTCATCTTAATGGCCACCTTTTATGGTGTTAAAAGAATGTTGAACAATCATCGTTTCGGGAGGCAGAAATTCGCCATCCAAGGAAACAGTATGTTCTTTAACCATTAGATGTAGGTGTGTGTAAATGTAGCTCGAATAAATATTATATAAACATCCTAGTATATTGAAGATACTGGAGTTGTTACAACATAAAAGAATAAAAAGAGTTTTGGGAGTTGGAGAAGCAAAATAAAACAAAAGGACTCAAAAGAAGACATTACCTTAAAATCGGGTAACTCCCTTTGGTTTGAGCTCAAAGGCTTCCTTGGGAAGACTTCTGCCCAAAGTGAGGCTTCAAGGAGTAATATAAGGAACTGGAGAGACAAAATGGGCAGATTTGGGCTGATCCAAATGCTTTGGGAGTGTGGGTAAGGTGGTAGAGGTGGGGGCCTTTTATAAGAGGAGAGGAGGGGCACTCCTGTAAAGTTACAAAATGATACATTATTTTCAAAAGAGTTTCAGATTTTAAAGGTCGCACATTGATTTATTTCTAGGATAAGGTGATGAGGGTTCAAAATCCACCCATCCAATAGGTTTTGGACATGTTTATGTCTTAAATATTACATTATCTTTCCATTTTATTTAAATTGTTAAATAATGAGGTCATCGCTGCATCATCATGATGTCATAAATAATTTAATTTATTTAATGTCTAATAATAATAATAATAATTAATGTGATGTAGGAAATATTTTTAGATCTCCAATGACTATTGTTGTATAAAATATGACTTGTATAAACCCGTGTAAAAATTGTTTTAGTAAAACATTTCATGTTTGTGTCATTTTTTACTTTAAAATTAAATAAAAGTAATTTATGTCATTTTCCAACCAAAGTGGCTCCATGGGGTCCCCAAGTTGACCCATGGATTGTATTGGTCGTCCATGACACATCCAATGATGTTAGGACATGTGTCTAGGTCATTTCATTTTATTAAAATATTATTCTTACCTTAAACTACACTAATTACCTCTAATCGCGTTTAAGAACTTAAGAGTTACTATTCACCAAAAAATTATTTTAATCTCATTGAACCACATTTTACTTATTAATGACAACCATGTATGTCGGATTTTTATAATTCAAAACACAGAAGTGGTAAAATTTCATTTAAACGAAAAATTAGTCTTTATAAGTACCACTTAGTAGTTTCATTATTCATCAAAAATTGATGTTTTTCAGAAAAATACCAAAAATTCACCCTAAGCTATATTTGATATTCTGAATTAAAAAATGAAGTATATTTTACAAAATTAGAAACATATAAGTCAAATTAATTAATTTAATAATTAATTCCCGCTGTCATGACAAATAGCGTGTTTTTATGAAACAATAAGTATCAAAAGATTGACACTAGTTTAAGTCCGATTTCAATGTGAAATTAATTCCAACAACCACTATTGGATTTAGTGGTAAAAATATTTTCTAATTTCACTTTAAAACAAATTAAAATGATAATCTAATCATATAAATAAATTATATTAAAAAGAGGTTTTGAATTAAAATACAATAGTTTACACTATTCATTAAAAAATGAACTTTATCGGAAAGATAACAAAAAATTACACAAAGTAAATTTTGATGTCCTGATTATAAAGAAGAGTTATATTTCTTCCAATAGAATTTATAAGATTGATCAAAACTATATTTAATGATGGTTCGCCATCAAAAAGTGATAATTTAACCTTTAGTGAAAATTAGGGTATAAATGCCAAAAATTGAATTCTTTCCGTATTTTAAGTCGTTATCTTTTATTGGATAAATGTAAAAACATTTAAAAGACATATATAATCATATTTTAGTTATTTCTATCAATTCCCTCCAATACAATGGCTACCTGTTAACTACCATTTAAAATAATATTATTATATTACTAGTGTGCAACGTAAGTATTCAAAGGAACTCATCATTGTGTATTGGGTACGCTATCGAACATAGAAACCCATTTAAATTAAAATTAATATTTAATTTGTATATATTAATAAATACGAAAATGTTTTATTCATTATTTACTTGGGATGTTACAATTTCATTGGTTATTAGAAATTCATAATGATTCTTTCACCCTTATATGATATGATAAAAAGGCTTTATAGGGAACAATCCAACATGGTGAAGCCATCTCTTCATCCGTCTATGCCAATTGTCATTGATCATAAAAAATAATTTATAATAATAATAAGATTACTTTATAACATCTATACTATCATTATTTATGATTCTTAATAGTATTTTATGGCTGAAATGATATAACATATGATCTTCCAAAATAACCACAAATGTTCTCATCTTTTCTATAATTTCATTTCATAATAAGACAAGTATTCACTAAAATATTGATTTTCATATATAATAGTTTATTTCGTTACATTCATCAAAATTTAGGAATTTATCCAAAAATTGTTTCATTTGACACACTAAAAAAGATGATGGTACTTCTCTTTTACTACCTCTTTTGGTTCCTATATTTCATTGCCAAACTTGTGGTTCAACCATGAATCATTGACCAAGTGAGTTGTTTTGTTTTTTAAAACATTATATCAATGATATATGATCTTCAATGTATTATTCTCATATAAAAGACCAATCTACAATGGTTCCATGCATGGATTCAATACATGTGAAGGTTTTTCATTGTACTTTTTCCAGAGGGATATGTTAAAAACCTCATTTACTTGATATGGGTTATGCGGAAGTACTAGTTGATAGTCCTCTCCACTAATGAAATCAAGGATCTCCAAGGGACTGATATACCGTGTACAAATCATTGCATCCATCCTAAACCACATAAATATCTTCCATGAGGAAATATAATGGATCAATATATCATTTAACTTAACTCCTAGGTCTCATTAATGATTTTCATCATAGATTTTGTATCTACATTGTTTATATTTCATATGACACAAAATGGTTTCAAAATATTATATGATCTCTTTGATTAGATCATATCCCATTAAATTTTTCAATACAACATTATCTCAAAGTGTTGGAGTCTAAACCCTATTCTAATATATAGCGTTATAAGTTCCAATTTTAATTCTAGAATGGGAACTGTTGTTACACGAGAACACCGCTCCAGGATTGTGATGGTCCTAAATTCCTTGGAAATATATTGAAAATGATCTAAACACATCCTCCCTAGTTGTAATGGTCCTCTCATAAAAACCTTTACTTTGAGGATTACAAGTATTGCTGATGATATTGTATCCAATACTTGTTTAAGGATTCTATAGAACAATTTTGTAAAACTGAGATATTGATCAATAAAAATAGATATTATAACTCCATAAATCCTAAACACACTCAATATGTATATATTGTAGATTTAGTCAGTAGATAAATCATCCATGATGATACATAAATGAGATGAATTGGTAAGGTGATCGGCTACCACCCTGATGGTGTTAATTACTTTAGGTGTCCTAGGGAGTCCTATGATGAAATCCAAGGTTATGTTTTTCCATTTCAATAATAGAATAAGAAATGTTTGTATCATTCTCTTAGGTCTTTTTTGTTATGAATTCACTTTTTAGAATACAAATAATTGATATATAAACCCCACAATATTCCTATTAATGTTATCAAAATATATGTTTTTATATAATTATCTATAAGTCTTAGTGTTTCTAGGATTAATAGTGAAGTATGAGAGATGTACTTCATCCAAAAAATTCTTCTTCACATCTTGTTTTGATAGAACACAGATCATGGGTCCAAACCAAAGAACTCCATCATTATCAATGTTTCACTCCAAAATATTTTCTACCTGTTTTATATAAATCCTCATAACTGTTTTATTATTCCTTGATCATATCAATAATATAAGTTTGATATGTTATTTTAGTAATTTTAGATGATGATATCTTTTAAGATTCTTATATCCATCGTTTCCATCTATAAAATAATTGATCTATTTTAATCCTGATCATGGATAAGGTTTCACTATCCTTTCTACTTAGAGAATCTATCACTTTTCTTCACATTCTCAGGATGGTAATGTATTGAACAATAAAATACTTACTTTTAACCCCAAACATTGGATCATATTAATATCCTTTTTTTGATTATATGTTTTCTGCTTTTATAATCCTCATATATGTCACAAATCTCCCTATATAGATAATGTAACAATATTATTATGTTTAAGGTCACTAGGGTCAATTATATTTTATGTGTTTCTATATCTACTCATGTGTATTTAATTTTAAAGTGGCATATTCTATAATATTCTTATATTAAATGAGAACCTAAACCATGATCTTCTTGGATGCATCACTATAGATGACAAATTCTTTTCCACTATTGGGTAAATGTACAACATGTGTAGTAATTATCCTATAATTAAATTACATAAATCTATATTTACATTCAGAATTCCATAAAAAATGACTTTAGTCTATTTTATACTGGTTAGTGGTCTTGAAAATTGGGAGAAATTTTGGAAAAATCAATGATAGTAACCAATGATTCGAAGGAATCAATGGATTTACAAAACATATACTGTTCTTTTCCATCCTTCAATTGCATCAGGTTTTGAAGGATACATAGATATACCCTTTCTAGTAATGACATTACTCAATAATGATAATATATCTATATACAAATCACTGTTATCATAATTAAAATAATTATTATTTTCAAAATGTCGTAAGTGTAGAATTAAAATGCTCCTCATGTTCCTCCAATCTTATGGAGAAGATATGAATATAATATATAAAGACTATCAAATATTTTCCAATGTAACCCCTAATGACTTTATTTATCGTGTATATTTATATTTATAGAGATTTAGTGAGTACAAATGGATTCACTATGAAATCATAAGGCCCATTCCATGTACTATACTCAATCCTTGGGATATCCCCGTACATTACATTAAATTGATAATATCCTAATTAATTATGCACCTTAGTGAAGTACTAGTAACCAAATAGAATATCAAATAAGTCATCAATATGTGGTATAGGATACATATTATTTATCCTGATCTTGTCAAGCTCACAATAATCAATAAAGATTCATATTGACCCTTCCTTCTTCTTGAAATAAAAGAAAATTGCACCCCAAGGTGATTCACAAGGATATATGAACTATTTATCCATATACTACAAAAAAAATTCATTATCTCTTCTTGTTAAAAAACCATTATATAAAAATTCTTGGATATTGGAAAATAGCAAGGTAAAATATAGGTTGAGAACTCAACCTCATAACATGGACGAATACTAGGAAATTAGTCAGGGAACACATTAGTGTACTCCCTTAAAATGAACATGACTTCATAGATGATATATTTTTATTATCAATCATTATAGATATATACACATTTTCCTATGGAAATAATATATATTCTTGAGATGATGATAACAATGTATTTTCATCTTCCATATTTGATATCTATTGAATAATAGGATGATAGGATATATAGAGGGTCGTTTACTTTTCTGGACAATTTATGTTGTCCTTATATAAGGAAACACAATCCATACCAATAATTTCATAAATTTCATCTAAATTGTGTATAAATATGTTTTCTAGAATTTCTGTCCAACCAATATGGATATGGGACGAGTTATATGGTTGTGATTCTATATTTTACTCATTCTATATCATTACCAATAACAAAAATTACATGTTATATGTTGGTTAATGAATAGTTCTAATAAAATTCCATGATAAAAAAGAATATATAGAACTTGAATAAAAAAATTTGTTTATTATTATAGAATGTATAACTAGAAAAAATTTAAACATTATAATAGTATGATCTACCTCAGTTTTTATGATGGAAAATATCTCTATTGGCCTATAGATCTTAGCGGATCTCCTAATATGTTATAATTGAACACCAGTGGATAAAGGAATTTATTTACATAATTTTTATGTTTCATTTAGTTGAAAAATTCGAAAATAGATTGTGGGTTTTCACGATCATTCCCCTTTCCATAAAATTGGTGGGTTTCATCAATAAAAAAATACCTATCTAGGTTTCCATCCATCAAACAACTAAATCATTTACCTCTCCACATTATGAAATTTTGGGGATGCTTCTTCAAAACATATTACATGTGGGATACCAACCATTATTCTCCATGATATTTATCAATAATACAACTATAATTAAATTAAATTATCCACTTATTTTCATGAGACCCATGAGACGAATCATATTTTATGATCTGAATTTTTACTATGAAACAAAATAATACAATTTACTCATTGGTTTTAATGTCTTAAATGTTTATGTCTCTTTGTAGGCTCAATGTTATCCCAATAAGTAAGTGGTAAAAATAAAATTAGAAAATAATGATGTATTCATAGGTGTATGGTGAATTTATTATGAAATTATATCTATACATCCTGATTGATTCGTCATCCCTTTTCATAAGGATAAGGAGTTTCATCTCTATTTTCTATTGGAGAGTATAAGGAAAATATTATTCAATTTTTTCTCTATAATTCGTTTCACTCCATTTCATAAATCCACTCTCGGGATTTGTATTTTTTCACCAACTCCTATAATTTATCAACTCCTCCATCTATATGATAAAGATATAACATGATCATCTCTTTATTATAGCATTAAATGATGGAGAATATAATTTCAGTAGACGTTTTCCAATGTTCTAGAATTAATGTATTAGAGTAAACTTGGAAATGTTTAGGCCATTTTCACATAAAGGCCTAAATTTAATCATTCCATTTCATAGGGGAATTTGGGATTCCTTTTGATTCTATTTAATGTTCAAAATTTGATTCAAATAAGAATTTATTTTTATGACATTCGTGATTCCGGGTCCCATGGAGTTCAATATTTAGTTTGGGAAGTCATCAACTTTCCCCTCACATAGGTTGTTGAATTTATTCAATATATATTAGAACATTAACTATAATAAATGGGAAATTAGAGATAAGTATTTTTAAACTATTAAACACATAAATTGGAAACCCTGAACATTTGAAGGATAACCCATAAATGACATATATTACTTATAGTATGTATTTCATGGATTCAAAATAAATTATGCATGATCTATTTAATAATATCATATCATATAGGAATTTAGTTACCTTAATAATTCTTCATAATGATAATGAAAATTTAATAATGAATATCCACCTAGATATGTAAACTATGTCTATAGAAAGTCATATTTTTATACAGTTGTTGACAATCAGGTCTAGCTCAATGTGCCCTTTTCTAGGTTATTACCTGGTGGTTACTCAATTCCATATCCGTATATATATTATCAAGAAGGTATTTCTTATTTTTTGAATCCCCATAATATATAATGTATTAATATTTTATTGATTTTTCTAATGTTTAGTTCGATTTTTAATAATTTCACCAGATCTTTCTAATCCCAATCCAAAAAAATATCAAGACATTCGTTTGATATAATACATGAAAACCAATAAATTTAATGTTGTTTACTTCATGATTTATTACATAAGTACTATAAAACCCCGGTAAAACCGAGGCATAAAATTACAAATGTTAATACCAATGTCAATGGCATGAACCTTTATTTCTGGGAGACTTTTGATTAATACTCCATAGTTAAGTGTGCATGTCCTGGAGTAGTGATCATGATGGGATACCTCAAGGGACATTACCTAGGGTGTGTGTGAGTGGGGAAAAAATACTGAAAGTACATTTTTTATCTGGTTTGGAGAAACATTAGTCTAATAAAATGACCACATGAGTAATAACATGTGGTGCATTGGGATGGAATCATTGGAATTAGAGAAGTCCCACGGGGTCAGATTACTAGGTTAATATACAGGGGAAGGTTGGTTCGAGAAGAATGGTATCATAGAGAATACCCAGTCGGATGTACATATACACTACTAGTGTTTGATATTTGTGGTCACAATGAGGGTGTTTTTCTTTAATGTGTTATAGAGTGTAATACACCTGGAAAATTGATACATAAAATGATAAATGTTACTACCCATGTCAATATTGTGAACCTTTATTTTCGGGAGCCTTCTTGATTAGAAATTCATATTTAAGTGTGCTTGGAGTAATGTAGAGATTAGGGCGGGTAACCTCATTGGAATTTATCTAAGGCATGTTTGAATGAGGAAAAAACCCATCCAAAGAACTCGAATTTCCCTATGGGGACAATCATTAGTCACATAAGAGAAACTAGTGAATAACATCTTGTGGTGTGATGTGAATCAAACCGAGGTATTATTAGAGACCCATGGGGTATGATGACTGGGGTTATGGCCTCGGGAAGCCCGAGTCAGGATATTGATACAAATAATTGATTCTAAAATGGTCATGAGACCAAGTGTATCTAGGAAATTATATATATGAAATAGCAACATAAAACACGAGTTCATCATCTTTATTTAAAAACTCAAAATCACTCCATTATTTTACATGGATCCTATAAAACAAAATTGTATTACCTAGGGAAATACATAATAATGGGTTGAGAAATAAATAACAGAAATGGAATCAAAAATTAATATAATAAGGTAACGTAATATATGTTATCTACGAGGCCTTTCATGGTAAAATAATAGGTGTTATCATCATACTACTTAGCAACGATGAATGATATACCATTATAACATAAAAGATATATAGGACTGAAACAACCATATAAAACATGACATTTATATATAATTCAAGGATAATAATCATGAAGAAAATACATAGTGTACAAAGAATAACCTCTTGTGGACTACACAGGGAATATTCGGACATAAAAACATTACCAATATATTTGAGGGGTATATAATTTTTGTCCCACCCCTAACATTCAAATCATGTACAACCATAATTTTTATACACAGATCCTACAACATAAGGATTATTTAATCAATATAAATAACATTATTAGTAAGTGCGAGTTAAATACACAAAAATATCATTTTGTGAGTGACATGTATAAAAATGTTAATACCATTTAGTTGAAATGGATATTGTTTTTCAGTAAAAAAATGTTTTGTATAGAGAAATATCAGGATAATTTCAATACATTAACTAATGTACATATTAGATCATATTAGGGTTATATAAGAGAGAAACGGGCCTCCTGTTACATGGTAATCATAAGGAATATATGATGTATGTTAAAAAATATATCCCTACTTGAATAATTTCAAGTTAAATGGCATCCCAAAAAGAATGTACTTGAATAAAGTGGAGAAGGAGGGGATCAATTACCTGGAGAGGACACCTCTTAATGTTTTTGAGGAGTATATAAAGAGCATGGGGAACCATTGGATGAATTTATAGAGGGAAGTATATAGTAACAGCATGATCCGAGGGTTTTTAATGAATCAAAATATGTGTTCGGGTCGGTTTACATAGAAAAAGAGCGGATAATTCTTTATTAATTTCCAAACACAGGTTTTCTACTATAAGTGATAATGTATACAAAATCACAACCCGTAAAAATTTATTCCCAGGTTATTTATCAAATAAGACATGTTTTAATTATTTACAATTTTTAATAACCAAAATAATTATAGTAATGACATTTCTGTTGTAAAAGAGATTTATGTTTAGAAAGAATATTTTTTTAAAAACAAATAATATAATATTTACCTTTAAAGATTCATTATATATTTATAAAATTATTAAATTGACAAAAAATATTATATATTTAATGGAAAATATATTTTATATCATGGATACATTTTATGGAATTTATTACATCAATTTTGTGTCATTATTATGTCATATTATACATCATAGAATTATATTATTTTTCATTTTAACCCAAAAATTCAATTATCTCCGAAAAAAATATATGTTGGTTAATTTTGATTTTTTTGATTTCATAAAAAATATTTATTGTATCTAAATATGTATCTATAAATTAGAATGTATTCATAATATAAATTTTTTTCACTCATTTAAAAATATTATTTTTTAACAATAATAGTTTTTTACCCTTAGAAAAATTACATTTTTATTCATAAAATTATAGTATCATTTATATTTAATAAATATTATTTAATAATAATATCATAATAAAATAGAATTTATTTTAAATAAATTTAATTCTAAAAAAATGTTTCTTGATTGAAATATTATATTTTAAAAAAATGCAATTTTTGTTTCATCATATCAAAATATAATTTTTACCAAACTCATTATAAAATCATTTAAAAATAATAATAATGAAGTAAAAATATAATCATTACTCTATTAAAAATAGAAATATTAAAATTCATACTTTTAGGGTCAGTATTGATAAACCATGGTTATAAAATTTTATGCTATAAGGGTAAGATGTGATAGAGTGACATTTTCATAAGGTATTTCGGGGGACATGGTTTGGACCGTGATCTAAATTACCTTTAACTTCTGCAATAAATTCTATTGTGCATTATTTAGTTCATGAATTTCTTCCTAGCTATAGTCAAGGAAAAATCCAAGTGTTGCTAACTTCTTTGGAAGATAATATTAATTGGGTTTATAGGGTACAAACCTATTATTCGAGGCCATAAATTATTCCATCTGTGTCAATTAGACATTATCATATGAATTATTATAGAAAAATAATATGATCATAGTATAATGGTTACACTATAGATGGTTATGATGTATAATGTTGTTTTAAATACAACATGATATATTTTTTGACGATCATAAATTACAAAAATAGTTCATGTGTTTTAAATAATTTCATTTATTCGTAAGGAATTAATTTATTCATAAAGTCAAAATAATTTATAAAATTTAAAGTCATTACATTATCTCAATCCCAATGGGTAAATTGGAGTATTTATCCAAATATCAAGGGTAAATGGGAGGATTATATGAATCTTGGATTAGAAATAAAGTGATTAGACCAGGCCTACCATGTAAAGAATGGTATTTTTGGTATATTGGACATATAAATTTTGTACTTAGGTTTATTCCAAAATCTTATAAAATAATCATATCCTATTGCTTATTATTAATGAATTATATTTAGTGTCTCATAATTCAACATAGCCCTTCCATGGTATATGTTTTTTTCATTTGAGATTATAAATCATTATATCATGTGTTATAGAAAAATAATTTTGCTCAATTCCATTTTTATTAAAGTATTTCAATTTCTCATGTTTTCTATTATTCTTATGATCTAAAATGTGATGGAATGTTTATTTGTTTTCCCATATAGGTAATTTTAGATCACCCCATGTTCCGATGGTGACTATGAAATATATAATTTATAGAAGGGAGTATATAATTGTTTGATTATGTGGTAATTTCCTCAAGAATTGTAAAACATGTTCTCTATGTAACTGGTCCCTATAGAAAATAAACATCAAGGTTATATGAGTTTTGTGATACTATTCTATGATGTAATACTATTTTTTTCAATATAGTTAATTTGTAAAAGTATGTGTTTTTAGCACCTTAACTAGGATTGTGGGTAACTAGTACCTTTTTTCTTATCAAAGGGTTTAGTTATTTTGAGTAATAGTTTATTTATTTTTTTGGATTATGAAGAGGGGAAATTAGTGAATCCCCATAGGATATTTATAATGTATAATTATAACCATACGTTGACATCCAAAAATATTGGTATAATAGACATTGTGTGATTCACATAGAAATTAAATCATTGTTTGGATACTTCATGTTGATTCAAGATCTAACCCAGATATACATTAGTGTGTCAACCCTGAAAATGGAGGATTGTGTATTAACATCATCACCACTCAATGCATGAAAAAGAGGCCAAACATCACACATGGTTTCACACTCTTAGTGGATATGATTTTGTTAATTACATTATTATACAAACCATTAAGAAGTAATTGAGTACGATGTTAACTTATTTTGTTAATGAGATGAATAAAAAAATATACATGTATAACTAAATATTGGTCATATAGAGTCTGAGGTTGAATCAAAATTATCATATGTGACGAACAAAGGTTTAATAGGGGATTATATCATAAGGTTGATGTTTTCATATTGATATTTCGGGTATTATCATAATTTTTTTGTTTTATTTGGTTGAAATAGATCCATTAAAATGAATCTTGGAAAGGTATATATGTAGAAACCAATATATCTTTTAAAATAATAAGAGATGAAACCAAAATAGTTGATAATATTAGAATATACATGTTCTAATTGAAAAATTATGTTTTTTTTGTGTTTCCTAAGTTATTAATGTTATTATATTAATGGATATATTATCATGAAATTAATAACTATTTTCATTATTGGGATTTATTTTTCTATGAAAATTGTTGTATATTTCAAATATTATGAGGATTATTTAGAAAATATAACAGTTTTTCTTATATAGTATATCAATAAAGAGTGTAAAATTTCTATTAAATTTTATCAATTACCATGGAAATTGATTTTATTCCAATGTAATATTTTTAACGACATCTATTGAAAGAACACATGACTAAGTAATGGATTACCCTTAAGTCTTTTAGTATGAGTGATGTTGATAAATATATATTAATAGAAATGAAAGACCTATAATTTTTTTATTCAATAAAAATGTTATCCATGATATTTTGGTGATATATATATCATTTTTGGGATTATGATATAGATTTACTAGTGTGTGACCTTATGTGCTGGTGGTTAGTACCTTGTGAGTGTTAAATATTAAGATAATTTTTGGAAGAGTATTTGGATTTACTATAGTTTTATGTCTTAGATGCCCATATAGTGTTCTGGAAGGGAGAATTTTTGGGTAATTTATGATTAGGGTATATACATACATGATTATATGATTATATAACAAATTAATGTTGTTTGAGGAAAGATATATAACTTAATATATCCTAAGAGAGTATTTTTTATTCCATAATAATATTTATATCCTCAATGATCGATGCGTTAAAAATAATCACATCTAAATTAATTAGTGGGTAATAATTAATATTTTGGGGTTGTAATTAATTTAATGGGGAGAATATAACCACCAATGATTTTAATATATAATTTTTTCATTTAAATAATAACTATGATCGATATATTATTCAACATTCAACACAAAACCGAAATGAGAATCTACAAATTAAAGGAAAATTATTAAGAAATTATAAGGTGAAAGATTAAATAGTAAATTAAAATTTAAAAATTAACTAAATTTTCATACAATTAAAGGATAAATAATTAATCAAACAAAATATTTGAAAATAATTCTTCTTTCTCAAATAAATTTTAATGTGTTAATAAATTAAATCAAACTCTCTTAAGATCTTATTATGATAGTATATTATTTTGAAATATATTCAAAAAAATATTTATATTATTAAAATTATAAATTCATATGAAATATTATTAACAATTCTAAATTATTAATAAATCATTTTTCAACCAAATAAGTATTCTTTTTTATTTTCAATTTCCATTTAATTATATATTTATTAATTTTACTATTTTAATTTTAAAATGGTAAAATAAAATTTTATTTCCAAAAATATTTATTATAATAATTTGGGTTTTTTATTTTTGTTTTGAAATAATGGATTGTTAGATAAATAGTGAAAATACAGTTTCTCTAATATAATATCATTCCTTACTATATCAAAAAATAACCATAGCATAAAAACATGTAAAAAAGATTCATTATAAAATATATATTATGGAGCAAATATATACATTTATAAATAAAAATATGAATTTATAAAACCAATTTTTAAAAACATATCTTCTTTTCCAATAAAACAAACTATTTTTGTCTATTCTTTTAGAATTTGTATTTTTGTTGTAAAATTTGGTTTTGTATTACAAAAAAGAACATAAATATTTTTTTATTTTTAATAAACTAATGTTATCATGAAAATAATCTAAATTGATAATTTTTTTAAATAATGTAAATTTTTTTGCATAAAAATTAAATTAAAAAATATTTTTCTACGTATTGTATGAACTAATGATAATAATAATTTTTTTTACACAATGAAATTTTATTTTATAAAATGTATTTCATATTTTTAATCATTTTTTCAAAATTATTCAATAATACACATTTTATGTTTTTCATAAAAAATGAATCACATAGGTAAACAATATTTAAATCAGTAAAACCAAATTTTGGTAAAAAGGATTAACCAACAGAATAACCAAATATATTAAATAAATTATAATGGAGTGGTTGAGGTGTTTCTAGGCCAAAAGTTATATCTACTCTATTATTTTCTATTTTGGACACTTCTTGACTTTTTAAACATGTTCTCTCTTTATATAAGGTTGAAATATTAAAAAAAAGATCATTCTAAAGACTTATAAAATGTTTTATCACTAACCCTTGATGACCACTACTAAATTTCTGGTTCTTCATGAAACTATACCCTCTTTCCTTACCCATAAATCATCCATCAATTATTTTATCATATTCCCTCATAAAGTTTCCCTATGCCCCTAATTTATAAGAAGTCCTATATGAGAAAACAGATGTCCTCATTGTGATTGAGTCATGTGTTTTAGTATATGTAACCAATTAATGAAACTAATTATTTGTCTCATTTTCAAATATAAGAGATGTGTTTTATATTTCTCATCATATATTATTTAATATGTTTATTTCAATACCCTATTGTCTTAAACTATAATGAATATCATTCATTCTTGATATTTGAATGTCCATTTCATCGAGGACATCTTACTCTAATAGTATTTACTATAACAGTTCATGGAAAAATCAATTATCATTCAGTTATTTAGGATTTTTATTTATGAAATTATTTCATATAAGTTGGTTATATCCAAATAAATAATTATATTATGCCATTTTTTCTATATAATTATTGAGAATTTACATTTTTACAACATAATTCCCTTTCTAAATGTATATTACATTATTTATTACAATATCAATAAAGGATTTGATTAAATAAAATTTCAGTTCATTGAGTTAAAATGTAATAAATTTTTTAATCAATCTTATTAGTCTGAAATTTTTTCTTATTTCCTATTCCTCAATAAATTTCTTTTTTCATTATGTCATGATCCATCCTTAATACCCATGTACACTAACACGCTGGATGATCCTAAAATATCCTAAATTGAATTCCTAATCCAAACTAGTTGGCGAATCGAACCTGTAATATTATCAAGATCAATATGGAAGAGTTTTTAAATTGAACAATAGATGAAAAAATATATAAGCCGTTATTTACAAAATCCTTAAGGAGATTGTACATGAATCAAATAGTTAAAAAATTCAGAAACAATACATTATCATATGGCACATTATATGATAAATATAGTATTATAAGACCCATATAACATGTGGATCAAATCTCTACAAATCACCTACATCACTATAAGTCTAATGAATCATTACACTAGCCACCTACAAGTAGTTAAATTTCATTTTGGTGACCTAGAATAAGATAATAAAATTATTTCTAATGTATAAGTTTGGCGCTGAGAAAAATAACTCAATAGGGTATCAAAAAGTATTCTATAATTAATTTCATAACAATTAAACCACTTATTTCTTGAATATATATAAATCAAATCATGAAAGAGTATTTTTATATTTTCAAAAACATCATTTTAACTATAATGATGAATTATATAACAGAATATGATTACCAAATAATTTTATATGAAACAGTTACATAATGTAGTTTGAATGAATGAAATATTACTATAATAAATATCATGTATAATCAAGTCAATAAAAATAGATATCTACACTTATAAGTCCTATAGTTTAATATTTTCTTGTAGTGGTATCCTCACACTTCTCAATTTTTATCACAAATAAAGGTATGTGTGCACACTCAAATCAACACCTCATTAGGGTACCCATTATTTGAAATTAGATTACACCCCATTTGGGGACCCATCATTGGAAATCATGATGAAAATTATTAATATGTTTTTTCATCGTCAATCAATTATTAAGGAGTTAGAGTCATATCATGCTTGTCCTAATAACAAAATAACTATCCAACATCGCATTTTATGAAAAAAATTCAATAAATCATAGAAATATAAAGCATTTCAAATCATTTCAATATTCACAGTTCAATTTCATAAGCATAGTTTCAATATTTTAATGAATCAAATTTAACATGAGTTAGTTTTGGATATTATATAGACTATTTTTGAGACCAAGTTATGAGGTGTCTTGTGATTCTACGACCCAGTGTTCGCGAAATTAATGTCTAAAATATATATAAAATTATATAATATTTATAATGCCAAATTTTCTTGAAATGTGGAATAACTATTGAATAAAGTCCTGAATCACAATTCTGAAGGCTATGTTGTGTTCAGAACTTGGGCTTTACCCTAGGTAGGGAATAACCATTGTTGGTATAGGAGTTTTTTGAAACATTTATTCGGGCTATGAAATAAAAAAATTACATTAGGAATTTATTTTTTATCTAATAAAATGTATGGTTCTTCTATAACTTTATAATTAATTGGAATTATTTAGGTATGTTCACTCAATCCTTGGATTATAGAAAACTTTTGGAGATCTTTCTTGGAGGACTATGATGGATCAGTAATAGATTGTGGATTTCTTTACTAATAGAGTTCATGGATCTCGTCAATGATGACAACGTAGAACATTTCCTTATCAATGATCAATAAAAACATCATGTTGGATGCTAGATTAAATGTTTTTTGATACCATTTCAGAAACCTATATAAATTTTGATCAATTCCTTGAATAAAAATGATACTTGGATTATTAGTGGAGTTAAATTGATGGAATGTATATTTTTTTCTTTATGTCTATTCCGCTCCGTTCATCTTATTCTATAATAAGAAATAATGGAAAAACAATTGATGAGGTATTCTCTTCACTTTTCATGAATATATATTTCTACAATATTTAATCATCTGATCATCATTGGTTTTTTTCTTTTCCAATGGTTCAAGCAGTACTGGGTATTATGTAATTTCATGACCATTCATCAACGCAAAATATCAATTTCATGGGTATGAAATGAGATATAGATTTTACTTTTTGGAATTGAAGATGATGTTGTATGGATTAAGGGAGAATGATACCAAATAGAATGTTATTTTTTATTGCCAATATTGAAACAGTGCAGCGATGTATGGCACGATTGAGGTGTTTATCAAGAATATATGAAACCAGATCCCTTCCAGCATCATCATTAGTTCTTTCCCAACCTATGTTCTCTCTTTTCTTGTGAGGGTTTCTGTTTTGGTGAAATAGTGTATGGTGAAAAGGAGAAACCATTGGATCTAGAAAATTTCAGGTTAGATGAAATGTAATCCATCATTACACACCGTGAGGGGTCACCTGGCTACGATGTTAGTGCTTCAGCTAGAGTTAAGTATCACAAGATATATGACATGGTCACATGCCATGTGACCCCTTCTTTCTGGCTCAAAATATAATTTAGGATGAACATACAAATGTATAGAAGTACATGATCATAGGAACATTGTGTACTTGGACACGAAAACGGGTAGGTGTACACAGGCTGGTACACAGACAAGGCCAGCTGTACAAGGACATATCTATAATCATAGGTGAAGGTTCCATTTCTTCATTTCACCCAACATACCATCCTTACATGCTTTGTATTTCATATATTCACATTCCATGTGATGTGTTGCCACATTGTTATACTTGGGGATAGTAGGACCATCCATGTACCCCCCAAATAGTATATTTTTAGCTATTATTATCCATAGTTTTAACCCCTATTAGTTGGTTGTTTTCTATTCTCCCATTACATTAATGGTGCATTGTGAATTATGTACACATCATTTGATTGTGATCCCCTATATAGGATGAGTCTCATAGAGTTCATGGTGTCCCTCCATTATAATGGAGAGTGATCCTCTGTCAACATTATACCCTATGTGGGATTTGTGGAATCCTCTTAAACTCCTTAATTATAGTGTTGACCATATATCAATTAGGCCATATTAGTAGGGTTAACGGTATCATTCACATATGATCCTCTTCAATGTGGAAAAATCTAGATTATTAGTTCTATGAATTTCCCCCTATATGGGTATCACGGTCTTAATACCCTTGTTATATTTCTTGGGTAGGGACCAATTATAAGTCATATTCATAGAGAGTTTCTTTTGCTAGCATGTATTTTAGTGTGGATTCTCCTAGATTGACTGTATCTCCGAGTAGAGTCTTATGGTAGGTAGTAAGTTATGACCCCGTGGTGGTGTAGTTCCTTCTTGATTATAACTATGTTTTCTATGTTTTAAATATATTAGTATATCTTGTATTTGGCTGCAAATACTTGGTTATTCATGTTTAGGGTTTGTTCAGGGTGTCATAGTAAGAATTTTTAAACTCATTCCTAAAAGGTATTTCCTCACATGTCTCATGTATTATGTATATGATGACTCTTTTGATGGTGTCTTTGGTGGACAAGGAGAGCGACAGAGTAAAACAAGAGCACGAAAGACTGATTTGTTTATTAAGATCTTTTTTTGACCTTATTCCACACTCTTGGAATAGGTTATAATCTTTACTATTTTTTTGGCCTTGAAATTGGACCATATTCTACATTCATTACTTTATTATTGTACACTAGTTGTTGGATTATTTCTTTATTTATGATCTAGTTTAAATTCAATTTTCATCATGGTAAGTGATTTGAGTTTTGTGCATATGTACAAGAAAATTAGGAAAACACCACCCATATATGGCATATACCATCTAGGAAATTGTCACCAAACCCTATCCTATTATAAGTGGGTCTAGGTTGTCATCGGTCAAACCATGGTGGGTCGGGTTGTGATAGAGTTGTATCAGAGCAGTCATTTATACCTTAAGTCTAAAGTTGGTGAGTTTGATTTTTTGGAAAATCATTTAGTGTTTACAGTTTGGATTTCAGGATAGGTACTCCAATGTTGTCGTGTCAGCGAATGTATATATAACCCAGGAACATGATAACCTGCCTTTTGACTCGATACAAGTAAAACAAATTTGCAATAAAAAACATTGGTACATGAATCATATTTTAAAGGGTTGTTTTTTACATTTCCTTCTCGAGTAATCTCCTTAGATATACTCTTTTGACCATGGTATGTGTTGATTCATTTCGTGATTCTTCCACACAGAAATCCAAATAATATTCCACTATGTTGTAATATGGATGATTCACCTAGTTAAATGGAATTTCTATAGGGGATTGTATCAGAGATAAAACATCTAGGTGGTTTACTAGCAATACCAACTTGGATTCCAACTAGGATTCCACTGTGTGGTAATAAAGAAGTGCGCATGCTAAGTGTGCTAGAATATGTTTTAAAATAGTTACCTCCTATTATTTAGTTCAAGATAGACCCCTAGGTTACTGATAATTAGATAGAGTTAGAAACTCAGGTTATCTGCCTTGTGATGATTTCTAAAGATCATATGGAGTTTATAATGACGAGTCTTCATCATTGATATTCAGGGGGATGGTGGAGCACAATGACACGGTCAAATGATGTGAAATCTCTCTACTATCAAAATTTTAGTGCATATTCAGGGAGAAATTTTTCCGAACCATATTCTGATTTTTGTGCATACAAAATATTTCTCATCTACAGAAGGGAAGTCTGAAAATGGTGGAGTATTCAGTGAGGTTTAATGGTACCTTGAGATATACCGTGGATATGTTTTGAGATCCATTATTCAGAGAATGAACCTTTGATAAGGTATTAAAGTCAGAAATCTTTTATTCAGTGGATCTCATTGCATTTTTAATTATTTTGGGGTGTTTGAGAGATCCATGGTGTTAGAGAACTTCTTGGCGGAGCATACATCGACAGTGAGAGCTAGTACAAGGAACCGAGGAGATGATTCTTTTACAAAAAGTATCAAATAGTAATCATAGGGATCCAAGAATAATAGATGAATTAGAAGGAGATCCCATTACATTGGTCTAGAGATGCATGGATTTCATGGTGGTTCGTATTAGTCGAGGGAGATGTGGTGTTTCTACTGCGACATTTGGGGACATATGGCTCATGATTTTCTATCTCACTGAACAAATGATCAAGATATGGTTTAGGTAAAACCGATATAGATAAATATTAATAAATATGGGGGTCCATTGAGAGGCATACATGGTTGATGGGTCAACAGAGGAGCATGGGGTGTGGGGAGGTTTGACATATTTTCACCACCACCCAAAGGTGGTCCATGCAAGGCTCAAAGAGCTAGTGGAAATGGACTAGGATACCTGGAGGCCTATAAACCCAAGGCTCCCTGAATGATACGTGGTATGATCTATGTCCTTTCAGCATTATCTATTGAATTGATAGATCCAAGTGTGATTCATTTCTTCCTTGTAACTTCTCTATTTTTTTGACATCAAGATTCTAGTTGATCCATTTACTAGATGCCTACCGCTCGATACTTCGACATGCTGTGACTTGGTGATTACACACATGTACTGATAATGCAATACAATATTTAGTGGAAATATTTTTTATGAGATATAATTGTATAAAAAATGAATCCTTATTACATTATCTTAGTTATGGATTGGTTATCCACAATTCGTGTGCATATTGATTGTTTTAGGCGGTTGATATAGTGATTCCATGTAGATGGGATCACGTTTTACTTTGTGGGTGAAAAAAAACCATGGTGGAGTAGGATGATATCATACATAGGATAGTTTTCCAAATTAATCACTAGTTGTCTAGTATAAATCATGGAGTAGTGGATACTCTAGGATATCCGTTTCTTGTTGTGGTGGAAGAGTATGAGGATGAATTTCTGAGGACATACCAAGTTAAAATATCTTCCATGATATAGATATTTACATTAACAATCATCCTATGATGGATCTTCTATTTTCACTAGATTATGGGATTTGTCACTTAGATCATTGTGAGATGATGGTGTAGTTGGAGGACTTTTAGGTGAATGGATTTGTGAGATCAACTGTTTCCCTATGGTATCCCCAATGTTGTTCTCCAATATAGGGGATCTGAGCTTCAAGTAATGTGTAAACTACCGATTCTTGTATGAAGATAAAGTCAATAACATATATCTACTAACAATGATAAAATACCACTTTGATCAGTTGATAGGGGAACAATGGTTCTTAATGAATGTCCTCAGATCTATCTTTCAATTTCAACAATTATTGGATGAAAATATACCAAAGATGAAATATATATGTTTCTACTATCACTTTGAGTACTTTATGATTATATTTATTGTAAAAAACACAAAATTAGTTTTCATAGGACTCAAGAACATGATCTTTAATCCTTTAATAGACTTGTTCATAGTGCTATTCATTGACGACATCCTAGTGTACTCGGCATCTAAGGGGCAACACACAAGAAAATTGAGGATGAATTGGAGAAAATATGGTATCCCTAACATTATAGGAAACTCTAGATGTGATTGTTTTGAAATCAATAGTCATACTTATTGGGAAACATCATCTCAAAGGATAGAGTAATAGTGAACTAAGAAAAGGATGATGTAGTGATTTCATGGGAGCCACCAAAGATTTTTATTGAGGTATATAGTTTTCTTAGGTTGTAAGGGTACCATTGGATGTTTTTACACGATTTCTTCACAGTGGAATCGGCCTTGACATGTTTTACCCAAATGGTGAAACCTATTTTTATGGATGGAAAGGATCCAAAAGTGCTTTTAGGAGTTGAGGAGGGGAATGATGATCACTCTTATCTTGAGATTTTTATAGAAGGGTATTGAGTACATATGATTCTACGATGAATCAGGGGCTGGACGTGGATGTGTTTCAATAAATAGGAATGTGTTTATATCATATATTTAATTTCAGTTGAGTCAACCTGAGAAACACTATGTAACCTATAATCATGATTTTTTGTGGTACTCTCCACCCTATGTAGATGATGACACTACCTGAAGGGAATGAAATTAATAATTTACTCTCAGCATAATAATCTATTGAATAGATTCCCCCATAAGGATCATATCATGAGATAAAGGAAATGGCTAGAGATCATACAGTACTATGGATTTGATATTTTCTATACTCATGGGAAGGTGAACATGGTGGATAATTGTCTACGAAGGAGATCCTATTGTCATTTATTGGACAATTCCTCAATGGATTTAGCCTCATTGCAGTTGTCCATAGAGGATAAGTATGGTGCTTCATATATTTAGTTGATGTTAGTTACCCCACATATTTTACATCTTGAACGAGATTCGTAGTATGGAGATACCAAAATTGAGACCATGTGTGCTCAGTTATCCATTAGACATTATCCTAATGGATATGTTGAGGGTGGGGAAAATTCTATCCCTTTTGAAGGAAGGACAATGGTACCTTTGCTGTTGTGGGAGGAGGTGATGAGGGAGATTCATACACACACTTTGGTGGTAAATCCAAGAGTGTAAAAGATGTACCAAGTCCTTTGACTTCGGTTTTCGTGGCAATGAGTAGTGAAGGTAGCTTCAAAGTTTTTACATCAAAGACTCTCTTTTCAGCATATGATGGAAAAGCACTGAGTTCTAGTGGGTTTAGATCATACCATAGAGGTTCTTAAGAGGATGTCAGATGGGATACCATAGACTTCATGATAGAATTACCATGTATGTAATGGTTACATGATTCCATATGGTTGATCATTTAATGACTCATCAAGATGGACCAATTCCATGCCATTTTAGACTAGAGTTCTACAAAGAGCATTTGATCACTCTATATGAAGGATATATTCCAACTAAATGGATTTATGTCAATGTTAGTCTTTTACCAAGATGATTTAATATCATCATGGTTATATAGGGGCTTACATGAATCCTTTGGGAATCAGATACACTTGTGAAAAGTGTTCCACCCCTAGAATGACAGTTAGCCATAGCTGACTATTTAGATACTAGAGTACATTTTGCGAGCTTTCATGTTGGAATTTGGTCGTATCTGGAGGATCATATACCCTTGGTAGAGTTTGTGAACAATAAAATAGGATATTAAACCATTTTTAGGGTATAATTCATGGATTCTTATAGGTGAAGCTATATGTTACCATTATATTGGACTAATCATGGAGAGTCAACACTCAAAGTCCCAATGTTGGTGGGATCTACAATAGAGAAGGTGTAGATCATATAGAGGTAGTTGATGAAAACACTTAGTCATCAGAAGTCATATTCATACTAATTATGGAGACCTTTAGAGTTCTAGGAGAGAGACTATGTGTTTTTAGGGTCTCATGTTAATGTGGATTGTATAAATTTTGGCTCGGAGGAAAGTTATCTCTTATATTCCTTGGTCCCATCTAGATAATGTTTAGATTTGGCGGGGTGGTGTACCACTTAACTCTACTTCCATATTTGGATTAGAATAATGAATTATTCAACATGTTGTAGTAGGGGAGGTACATGCATGAACCGTAGTATGATGTCAACTGATACGATCTGGAAAATGAGGATGGATCTACCTTTTTAAAGTACATATATGATATTTTGGAATGGAAGGAGAGGATATTACAGGGAAATTGATTCCCCTATTGGTTTTGGAAGAAACATAAGAATATTCCGGAATGAACCTAAGAGTGTGATACCCATATGTGAGCTCAGTATCTTCATCAATTTGAGTAGGTTTTTCTCTTTTGAGATAAAAGTTTTCTATGGTGGGGGGAATTTGATGACTACTATTTTCCATAAATTATTGTTTTTGTATTAAATAGATTATTTTGGAGACTAGGAACTAAGAAAATATGCGATTCTTAGACCTGGTTTTCCTAAAAATAATATTTAATATATTTGAAATATATTAAATAGTATGCAATCTAGTTTTTCTTAAATAATTAGAATAAATTATGGACGATGTATCATATTAGAAATTTGAGTGAATTATTGAGTTTAGAATGTAGGGATTAGCTTAGGAATGACATAACAGTTTTCAGTACTGACCATGTATAAAGAATTTTTGAGGGAGTAAAGACAATAGAAAATTTAATTCAGGAAATTATTTATTTTTATTCGATGAATATAATGTTTCTTCTACATGTGTAGAATAATGTGGATTTTCTCTGCGTTTGCTGCTCAAACTCTAGAGAACTATTCAACCATTGGATAAATTTATAGAAAAATGGTAACATATCAGAACTAGGTCATGGTTTGTTGTGCCAATATATTTCATGGATCTCATAAATAATAGAATAAGATTACCATTCCTCATAAATTATCAATCCAATCTTTTGGTAGGATGTTTGATATTGTGATTTCCATTCCTTTTATTAATATCTAATGGAAACAGATAAATTCCATAAAAATTGATACATGCATTTGCATTAGATCTAAATTGATGGTATTATTATTATTTTGATTGTGTTTCTTTCTCTCCATTCATCTTCTTCTAAAAAACATCATATACAAACAAATAAATTCAGAAATTAATTCCTCAATTTTTATGCCTTATGGATTTCTACATTGTTTTGTTTGATTGATCATAATCGGTATTTTCCAGGGCCAATACTTAAACCAATACCTCGTATTTGGCCATTTCATGACTGATCATTAGTAAAATGGAATGATTTCATGATACGATTATGGGTGAAGGTTGGATTTAGGGAATCAACAACATAAGTAGATATATAATGTGATAAAATATCCAAATTGGGATTTATTCATTCTTCCCATGTGTTGCATGGTAATGTGAAGGAGGGATTGGCAAAGAGGTTTTTTGAGAATAACTGAACCCTGATCCCAACTAATGATGTTGTCAAGGATTGAATGACTAGAAGGATATATTTTATAGTAATGGTGGATGTTTTGGTGATGTGGATACCAACAAAGAGGAGAAACCACAAGATCTGTGTAATCCCGGGTTACATATACTGTAAAACAACATTACATATAGTGTGGGACTTGTGGCTACAATGATAGGGTTTCATATAGTGTTAAGTATCAGAGGTCGTGTGAAATTATCATAAACCATGCGACCCCTCCATGATGAATCATAATGTACATCATGAAGTAAATGTAAAAGACCAGAATTACATGGATAGATGCATGCCATGAACTTTGACATAGATACGGGTGGGTGTACACGTGAGGGTACACAGAACTCGCTAACAGTACATGGACATGTAAAAACATATGAATATTCTATGTAAACTCTACATGTGATGTACCGTTCATATATGTTGTTTATTAATAAATTTACATGTTGTGCGAGGCATTACCACACATGAAAACATGGAGACAAATGAAAATTCCATTTACCCCCTTAAATAGTGATTGTTTCTATTCATTTACATAGTTTGGACTAGTATTCATTGAGTGTGTCCCCTTGGCCAATTGCCTCCAGGGTACATTGTGGAATTAAATCCACTTCACCGGATATTTATCCCATATGGAGGATGAATCTCAGATAGAGTTTGTAGTCTACCTCAGGGAGACATGGGAATGTTCCGCTATTATCTATATACCATAGGTGAGGTTTTTTTGGAATCTAAATGACCTCCACGAGCATTGTGTTGATCCTCCATCATGTAGTCCATATCAGTAGGGTTTTGTGGTAAAATTGACATAAGATCCCAATGTAATGTGTTTATTATTTTTGGGTTTGCAGTATACAACACTTATTCCAGCTGTGACCTCCTATCTGAGTATTAGGGTCTTCAAGGAATAGCTGGATTTCTTCCATGGGGACCAATGATCTATACCCTTTCATTGATAGTTCCCAGAAATATCATGGGTCATGGAGTATATACTCCCATAACGAATATTGCTTCAAGAAGAATTAGATGGGTGTAATTTGGTATCGACCACATGATGATGCAACTTACTTCCTGATTATATATGGATATTTTGTATTGTACATTGATTTTCATATATTCTATTGAGGTATATATACATTGTGAATCCTGTTTAGTGTTTCTGGGGTATCCTATTGAGGATTTTTATACTAACCCATGCATGGTATCTTCCTACCCATGTCATGTCTTATTCAAACAAAGGCCATTTTGATGTTTTACTAAAAGATAGGGAGTAGGTAGAGATTATCTTGATATTGAAAAGAAAAATGTGTTTATAGAGAGCATATATTTTAACTTATTCCTCACACATGGAGTAGATTGGAATCTTTATAGTTTTCATTGGTCATGTATTTTGAGACTTGTATGATTTTAATACATTACTCTCTTACTCTAGTTATGCAATTATTGTTGTATGTGTGCACTATTTTAGTTGTTTTACATTTCATCTTTGTACGGGCTTGAAGATATTTGCATTTGTATAAGTACATTCAATAAATTTATCCCTTTTGTGGGATATTTTTACTCATCATCAGTCTACAGACCCTAAACTATTGGTGGTGGGAATTATGTAGTCATGATTTGAACCCTGGTGGGTCAGGTGATGACAAATTTTACATTTCCTTTCAAAACCAAGTAATAAGATAACATAAAATTCATCGATTTTCTAGCCATCTTAAATTTTCCCCAATTTTCCCAATAATGAAAAATAAATCATTTCATCAAATCATCTTCTATTTCAAGAGACATTTTTCTCAAATTCATTCCAAAAATTTCATTATTATTAAAATTTGGGTTTTTTTTCAAAATTTCCATGACCTTTTCAATTCAAACATCTAATTGTATCAAGTCCATGTTATTAAATAACTTAAAACCTTTTTTTCAAATCCATCATGTTACATTGGTTTTAAACCATATGGTATATCCTTATAGAACCTCTTACATTTTATAATGTGATCAATTTGAAACCTATAATGGTAATTAAAATGATAAGAGAGGTGATTGATATCACGAAATCAATCCTAGATTCAGTATACATCAATACGAATATTATAGACTCATAATAAACATGTTGATCAAGTACACTATGAGGAGGATAGAGAAAATAATTAGGGGAATATATAAGAGAGGTAATTCATTTACAAACGGAGATCAAATTAGATCACTGATGTTTCAATATTAAATGAGAAGAGGTTGGAGGAGTAAAAATCACCACTTGAGATCCTCCACATACCATTGAATTGATTAGGGTTCAAATAGTGGTATTCAGAATCATAAACAATGGGTTTTATATTTTTAATAAAATTACACTGGAATGAATAATCGTGTACATTGTTTTATGGTTTGGATACACTGTTAGTAGTAATAGTTCATGCTAAACATTGACAATCAATGTTCTTTGTAATGGGTACACGATTTGCATTTTAGGTTTTTTTTATCTTTGATCCCACCATAAAACCCACCAGTATCTAATGTCACAAGATTTGTTGGGGTGGTCACATGATTTAGAAAACCATGGACCCCCATCCAATGTGTCATAATAGATAATGTATTTTTCTGGACTAAAACACACAGTTCTCCCAAACCAATATCCAACCATGAAACATTCTATGGGATCCACATTTTTTCAAAATATCATATGAAACATATAAATATAATCTACATAAATTATAATAAAAAAAACAAGGTTCAAGAATTACCTGAAAGAAGGTAAAAAAATGTCACAACCACAACACTATAAAAACATTCCATCAATAGAATGATTTTAAAGAGGATTATATATCAAAGAGATGAGGGAAATGATCTCTCACAAGTTCCTCTCCCACCAAAGTATTTGGAAAATGAAAACCATGATACCAGATCATAAAGAGAAATGGTATCGTCATCTAATGAAGATTTATTGACTCAGAATAAATAATCATGACTATATTCTCAGTCACATTCAAATAATTTTCAACATCAATATCATCCCATCTCAGAACATGATCAGGTTTAGAAATGAAATTCCTATGATATGATACATAATCCACATTGTGGATAAAATACAACTATAATAGAAGTGACAATTGGGAAAAAAATTCCCCACCCACATAACACCCCCAAAAGGAACCACATACCTCATCACAATATTATCCTATTTATAAAGACATTAGTGAAATAACAATGGTGAAACACCCAATAACACGTGATCATTAACTAGAAACCCCAGTGATCATTAATGATTATCAATATAGGATTTATACTAGCTCTTTTACCTCACCATAATCAATAAAATCAACTGTATCTTTATTTTCTAATCTTAAACCAAAAAATTTCAGACTAAGGAAGCTTCCCAAATTTTTGACCAACAAAACATGGATATAAAATTAGATAAATTAATGGACACAGACATGGCCAATAGTATAGTATAATGATTAGTTATATTTTAGGAAAACACATCCATCCCCAAATATAAATCCCATGATCCAAAATAGTCATCAAAACAAGACGATAGTATGTACTAAATGATTTTTATAGCTTATTCTATCGTGACATTAGTCAATTGATGATATTTAATAATCAAACATAACTTATATCCCATTACTCCTAGTGGAAATTCTATATAAGAATAAGTGATCCAGGTATCCCTATCATAAATTATAACAAATATAACTCAGTGAAAATTAACTACCCATTTCACTTATAGTCTGCCCATATTCTAAGACAGTGTATTATATAAAATGGTATAAAGTGATGTTATTTTTTAGATAATCAATAAAAAACCATATATATTTCTTCCCTAAAGGTTTATGTGGAAACCCAACCACAATGTCAATCAAATGCTCATCCCACCTCCCAATCATCAATGTAAGTTATTAAGGAAAACATGATGGTCTTTGATGCTAGGATTTGATTTTGTGGAAACTATAATGGTGAGGAATAGAGTAATTGGTGCATCAAATCACACCATTACATATGTATAGTCCCTAAATATAATATAAGATATTTATAGTAAAATGGTTTAATATCAAATTGTAATTATAGAAATACCCAATCACATCATTTCACATAAGAAAAAATAAAATATATTGGTTCCAGAAACATAAGATACGTTATGAAGAGAAGAAACAATCAATAATTGTCTCAAAATCAAAAAGAAAACACCTAAATCATTGTATTTTTTTATTAAATGGACGATTCTAAATATTATTCTCAATAATATAGGAGTTCAAATGAACATGTACTACCAAAAAATGGTTTACATCATCTCCGAATCCTAAATGAAACTATGAAAAGAGATCCATAATATTCTATTTTTTGACTATTCCTTCATAAGATAGGTCACTAGTTTTCTACTCAATGAATTATTCATGTCATTACTCTTACACGGGGGTGTAGGTAATGTCAAAATCAAAATACAGTAGGTAGTCCACCCAATGCCTCTATCATAGATTCAGATCATTTTAAGGGAAGATATAAATCAGGATTATTTTGTCTAAATAAATGGTATACCCTTATTCAAAAAGGAAATGAAACTAAATATTAAGATCATGAATCATAGTATTAAAATTAAAATAATGGTTTAGATAATACTTCTCACGCATCCAATTATTTTTCAAACCATAGGCTACCACGTGAGAAGCATGCATAATGGGTCAACCCTAACTTGAACCTGATGCATTCAAAATTACGATATTGATCTTCCCTACATTTGGAAGCATCAAAACTAGTGTAGAGGAAAAAATATGGTTCAAGTAATTAATATATATCTAATATTGCATATCCCATAAAAACATTACACTTCTCTGTGTGAGTGCGATCATTAGAGAAGCCAACATTGAGAAATCCTTAACAAACCTATGGTAATACCATATCGAGACCAATATGCTCTAAATCATGAAAAAATTACACAGTTTATAATATGTCATAAAATATATTCAATTATTAGGGTATATTTAAATACCACATTCCAAGAAAACATGTCCCATGAACTTCAATTTATAAATCCATAAATAAAATTTCAAAACAATCATGTAATTTCAATAGTTTCTCAAAATTTATAGAACTCCTTAAAAATAAAACACATGATCCCCCATGTTATTGGAGTAACTATGGAATTCATCCAAAAATACATCAATGAATGTGTTGCGGTCCCCAAGGAATATACTTTAAATTAGTTCAATAAAAACTATCAGTGTGTTTGTTTTAAAAAAAAATCAAAAAAATGTTCTCATAATGGCCATAAATACTCTTGACACAATTCTTCTAAATATTAGATTCTATAATTATTAATTGGTTATAACATGATCAGAGATCAATCATTGAGAACAAAATTTATCTATTCAACTGATCAAAGATATCGTCAATCCATGGGAGGTGATAAATATTCATCATTATAAATTGATTGTGTTTTTTATAATTATAAAAAAGAAAAAGTGTTCCATGGACTTTCATTGGAAAAGAATATGAACAACCAAAGGTGAAACACTCAAGTGTATAATGTTTTTTATAAATAACCATAAAATATGTTTTTCATGTATATTATGTTGTGTAGTTTTATATGGTATAAATGAATAGAAACTAGCTGATTAATATGAACTAAATCAATGGAGAACTATTCCACCCTTACTAGTGGTAATCCAAGGAAATAAAAAATGGAAACCTATCCAGATAGTCAATGAAGTATTGAGATATATTAGAAATAAAACACTCTCTATCAACATAATAAAAAATCCAATATTATAATTCCCAACTTTACAAGAGTTTGTATGAATCTACTTGGACTTAGGTTACACTCTACCTAAAAGAAAAATTTTCCATGCCCTACCATGCATAATAAAGGAGACCCACCAAAGATAATAATCAACTAGATCCTTATGAGAAATAAGATAATCAATCATGAGAATTAAATATATAGGTTTCTAATTGAAATCTAAAAAAATGTAGGTAATATAAAATTTTCATTAAATAAAAAAATATGAGAATGGAGACCCTACATTCTATTTGTTGTGAGGGGCCTAATAAAATAAATCATATCTGGAAAAATCTCAATAAAATGATATAGAAAATCAAATGCATTAGTCAATATGAATGAATGAAATGTTCTAGTATCAAATAAATTAATCGCTAATGATGAATCCAATGTGATGGTGTCACTCAATATCCCTATAAACTCATCATGTCCCTTTGGAGATTTTGCCACTATGTGAAGATGTTTTGATTTGGATGAATATGGCTAGAATATACTAATTCTTGATGAATCTGATTTCACCATAATAGTTTCTCATTTCTATGAGTTTTTTCACATGATTAGAGAATGAAAGACATAATATAACTTCTTCTATTGACTAGATCATCCATATGAATGTCATATCATGGGTTATACTGTGGAAACCTATTTCAGATTCCAATACTTTTCACACTAAATGAATGTTATATATACTCCCCTAGAAAATTCATGAGGTCTGGAGAATTAATATTATCCACAACCACCAAGAGAATCCTTACACTATCTATTTCCTTTATATAAACTAACATTAATGAAACAGGGTGAAAATGAAATTATGGTCAACCATGACATACCACCCATGTCAAAATCACCCATAAATTCTCTATCCAGTACATCTGCAAATGAAGTGATCTATATTATGAAAACCTAATATCAAATATAACAGAGAAGTAAAATTTACAATTATTGAGCCTTAATATTCTCATTCATCTATTTCTCATGTGTAAACCAAACATTTCTTGTAAAATAGTTTTCATTCCTATTCACGGTATTGTCACACTACTGTATGTTGAGAAACTCCATGGAATTTTAAAAAACTATCGATTCTAGATAAAACTGATAAGTTAGATGAACTCTATATTAATTATAATACATGGCCTCATGATTATTATTCATCACTATCAATTCCCACTATCTCATTATATTCCACTTAACAATGAATGAATATAATTTTACATTATTAAAATTTTGAATCTACGATAACTCCATATATTGATCAATATTTTTCCATAATCCCACTACTTCATGATGATCATTTGAGAATTATAATGTTAGATGTTTTGGGTGAATAAACAATTTGTAATGATTTCCTTATTAATCCCTTTATGGTTACACTATTAGATCTAAAATGTTAATTGGTGTAGCTACTTTTTCCATAGTTGGACATCATTCCCTACTATATAATCATTATTATTGTCCCCAGGGGGATTCGTTCAATGTTGTTCACAAATAGATCATTTGTAATGCATATTAAAACTTTATATCAAAGTATTCAAACTAAATTTAAAACCTGAAAATTAAAACATTCGCAAGAAAACACAAATCATGAACACATATACATGATACATGAAAATAAATTCCTTCAACAGAATTCAATAATTGTTTTTACAAAATAATATAAAATCAATGGTATGAAAATGAGAGAGTAAAATAAAATTATTACTCAAAAAAACATTTCCGAAACACCCATGGTTACTTATGTCTTTTTATAATTAAATATAGAAATGAAATAACATGAAACTAAATCCTATGTCCCAGAAATCAGAACACTTTTCTACCCGGATACCCCATACTAAATATCGAAATCAATGAAATATGAAGAACATTCTCCCATGAAAACATTTTTCTATGAAAATATAATAATCCCCTTGGATGATGATACAACATTCATTCCTAACATATCTTAAACAGGAATTTTGATACTCACATGTATGAGGATAGAACAAGGTGTCGTATCGTGATCAATAGGGAATGAGATTTCCCCAAAAATAGAAGTCATATAATACAAGACTTTATATAAACACTACTCAAGGAGAATTTTCAAAAATAAAATAGTTAAGAAATACCAAAATAGTGATTATTGAATGACCCTCTATCTAAAAAAGAGAGGCATAGAATACACATGTAATAACTGGGTCACATCTCCACCAGTCACCTCCATCACTGTAGGTCCAATGAATAAATTACCCATACAACCTCCAGGAGGTGCTTTCCCTTATCTCAGACTAAGAATAATATAATTTAAAATTCAATAAAAGAAAATGGTAGAGTGTGATATAAATAACCAAATAGGGTCTCACATTGTTTTCCATAATAAATTAAATAATTATATATTAATTTCGAATTATAAGATAAATAATATTATGAATGGAATGTAATTTAACTTTATTAATGAAAACATGATTTCATCTACAAAAATGTAATATAAAATAAAACATGATGAAATAAACATTTTATATAAAAAATTTATATAAAACAATTGACATGTGTTTAAATTTCAATATTCACTGGATTATAAGATCACAGGAAAAAAAATATTGTACCATGCTCGGATGACCTAAAGAACATTAGTTAATGGAAATAAGATCCTCAAACTTCTCAATTATCATCATGAATCATGATATATATGTAAAGTGAAATTAACAAATCTATAAGAGACCCATTACATTAAATTAATCTACACCACATTAGGGGGAACATCATGGTATGTCATGCCAATCATCATTCAGTTATTGTAGTTATCAGCAATCTAATATAAGGGAGTCATAACCCTAGAGTGATTGACCTAATCTCCAAGTAACAATAATGGGTCACAAGTTCGTCAAACAAACAATCAACCGATCACGAGAAAACAAATCATTTCAAATAATTTCATCAATCACATTTAATTTCCAAATTTTAGTTTCTATATTCAAATTATTATCAAATTAAAATCTTAGGTTTACATTGTATTAATTCCTTTTCAAATAAAAATTCATGTTAAGTCAAATTTCACATAAATCAAAATAACTTTTTTTTTATAAAATCCGCATTCAATTAAATAAATCATTTTCCTAAAAATTAAATAAATTTTTTAACTCCATTACAGTTAGTCTGTTTTGAAAGATACCATGACCTTTTCAAATCAAACGTCATTTTATTTGAAATAGTTTTTCCAAATCAATTAAAATCCCGATTCAAATAAATAATGAAAAATAGGGTTACATTTGTGGTTTAAATCATTATAAAACCTCCTTGAATTAGTCATGTGACTAATTCGACACCCACAAGGGGAACACCATTGAAAACAGAGGAGAAAAAAATCAGGAAATAAACCATGTAGTCTATATCCATCAAAATTTTGATTATATCAATCAATAGTAATATGAAATATAACTCTATAAATATAATGGATGATTATATCTATAGAAACTACAGGAGATGAGTCTCAATTATTGAAAGGATATTAAAAGAGATCACATGTTCTTTGATCCTCAATGAGAAGATTTTGGAGGAGTAAAAATATCATATTTAGAGCCTCAATAGACCAATTTTTTTTGGATAATGAGGTTATTTTTAATCATAAGAGAGGGCCATGAGATTTTTAATAAAATTATCGATGGTATTATAATCCATATACAAGGTTTTCTATATGGGTTTTATGGTTAATAACAATTGTGCTCCCAAAATAGTCTTCATGAAAGGTTTATTAGATGGTCCACATGGTTAGTTTAACTATTTCCAACCCCCCAAAAAAATAATTTCCAAGGATTAACTATTCCGAGGGGTGGCCACACGATTTTATTAAACTATTTCCTCCCTTCCTATGGCTCATCAAAACATTCCATATTTGAGGTACCAAACTGCATGGTTTTCCTTGACCATTGATATCCATGAGAAATACCATGTGATTATAAAATTTTCCCAAATTCACCAAAAATAACCCGAGACAAACCCAAAAATGTGATATTAAAAGAGTTGTCATTAATTATATGAAATAATGTAATATAAGGTCGCAAGTTGAAGTGAAAATAGTGTTTGAAACTCCAAAACGTTTTCCCAATGATTTTTTCCCCTAAAGATTTATTTTATTAAAGGAAAAAATCAAATATAATTGAAATATTCATGTTTTATTTCATTACAATGTTCAATATTTTCAAAAAATTCCTGTCATTCTAATTTTTAAGTAAAAAAATTATTTTACTCGTGTAACATTCCTATTGTCCATCACCCCTTTTAATATGAATGTTTTATTACTTCTTTTTATGTTTTGGTTTTTAATAAGAGTATTATAAAAATGTTTTCCAACTTATGGAAGTAAATCAATCTTATCTTATACATGGAAAAACGTTTTGGTTTTCATTATTTCATTTCAAAGACCTAATAATGAATAATGTTTTTCAAAATTAGGAGTTTTTGAAAGAATTCACTTCATATTTTGAAAAAAAATATTTATTTATCAAGACTCCATGATTAATTATTAATTAAAAATTAAATGTTTCAAAAAATTAATCAACATTTTTAAAATTACTTTTTTTTCATGGCTATATAGTTGAATTTTATTTTTCAAAATAAATGCATAAATTTTCAATTCACATTTAAAAAAATCTATATGACCATAAAATCTTCTTTTACACCCAAAATTAACGAATCTTCAACAACTCATTTTAGATTTCACCAAATAATTAGTTATTATCAATAGAATTTATTTATATTAAAATTAATTTTGATGAATCTATTTATAAATGATCTTATGAAATAATATTTTTGTGTTAATTAATTTTGTGAATCAACCGTTCAAATTCGTAATATAAATTTTGGTGATGCCATCTAGAAGTGTTATGAGTCCTGTTTTTTAATATATAAGATTATAATGATTTCATGAATTATTTCATTAAAATTAAACATATATTTATGAATTAATGATGGATGTGTCCTTATATATACCTCTAATTAAATGTTAAGGTTTATATGCCATGATCTCAAAATGGTAGAGATGATAATTTTCCCCAAGCCAAAGGTTACACAAAAGGATTAATCCCATGAGAAAGGGGGTAATTTGAGGATTAATTTCTTGACAAGTGTGAAATTCGAGTACTATTTTAAATAAAGAGGGTACATGAGAGGATTTACCCTAACCTAAAGGGTATATGAGAGGATTTATTCCAAGCCAAAGCATTCATGATAAGTTTTTCTCAAAGGAAAAGGGTACACAAGAATATTTATTACAAGCCAACATGTACACTGAATGATTTATCCCAAGAAAAATATAATATTTGAGGGTTTGTAAGATGTAAACGGGTACAGAAGGGGATTTATCCCATGTAAAAGGGGTTATTGTAGGATTTACCCCAAGCTAATTAGTAAACATGAGGGTTTATCCCTAGATATATGGTATGCATTAGGATTTATCTCAAGGGAAAGGGTATATCAGAGGTATTATCCCAAGCCATTGAGTAGATATGATGATTTATCCTAAGAAAAAGGGGTACAAAATAGGATTTATCCCATCCCAATGGTACACTGGAAATTTATCTCAATTCCATTAAGTAATATAAGTGATTAGACGAAGCTTTCTTTTTATTGAATGTTTTGGTGGGTATCCCTGATACATGATTTAAATGATTATAATTAAGAGAGACTATTATATACTAATCTTAGGTAAATTATTATTCTCCTTGACTCATGTTTAATGAAGCAGTATTCAAAAAAAATTTTGACATGGTATATGTCTGTTCTTATGAGATTTCATGTCCATCTATCCAATCCAGATTACCAAATTTGTTCCATTAAATTTTTAATATGATATTTTCCCTAATAATATTTTCATATATTCTAATGATACAATCTATGATGTTTTGTTTTGATATTTTACCATAATAATATACAGATCGGATACCATTTTTATGTTTTCATTCCCGATGTTATGTATGAGTGAAAACTATTGCAAGTCTTCAAGGAATTAAAGTATTTTATAATGGTAGATAAATGGATACATGTTTCTAAAAATAAGATACCACTATATCTACACTGCTATAACTCTAGAAAAAAATGGTTTTTTTGGATTTCTAAGATAATTGTGAGATTTAATAATTTTGTAAATTTTTTAAAATTTTAGCTTCTAAGAGGAAAACATTGAAATATTCTCAACAATGAGGGTGGGGGTGAATAAATATTCAGTAAAATTTGTATTTTTATAAATTTTTAATACATTACATATGAGATTTGTTAAAATATTCAGTCTATTAATCTCTTTTCCTTATCACAAGGAATATATAAAAGTATATAAAAATACAACATGATATTTTTACAAAGTTCATTACTCAACATGAGTATGTAGTCAATAACATGTATGGTTATGAACAGTACAAAGATTCTCCATTATGATATCTGACACTAAATAAAAATGTTTAGGGAAGAGATAATCCATTTCTATGTGTGTTTAATTACACTTTAGATGGGTGGGGGAGGGGTGGGTGGAGACAATCCTCTTCTCTAGACTAGTGATAACCTTGTTCAATGTTTATCTCCCCATTAGTTCTTTATACATACATATAACACAATATTCATATTATTCATTAATGTAAATAGTTCACAAAAAAAATAATCCACCAGATTTGAATTTTTTAATATGTCATAGTGATTTATTTCATATTCACATTATAAATTGAACAAGAGTAGGAAAGAAATATTCTTTCCTCTTTTTAAAATCCCAAAATACTATGTATGATTCCTTAGTTAGATTCTATATTTCTATTATTATCCATAAAAATATCTTATTTTTGTGAGGTTACAAATTGGGAAATTTGGTCTACTATAGTTTCCTCTTCTTCCTTCATATTTATTCCTTTGGAGATTATCCTTTTTATTTCTTCATCAGACCCTATCTATCAATTATTAAAACATCTATTTAAAATTTATTCAATTTATCCTTATTTCATCTCAAATTTTTTATGATTTCTTTTTTTTGCATTAGTCCCATATGGTACCCAAAGCTTATTCTCTATATTCATCTCTTGACACTTCAATCCAAATGATAATTTCTCTCACGCTCGATGCCGAAAAATTTCTTACGACCCAAATTCAATAGATATTATCATCTCCAAAAAATAGTAGTGTTCTATATGTTATCCACAGAATATAAAACCTTTATATTAGTGGAAATACATTCGTAAAAATGTGGATTGAAATGTGATTTCCTACATAGATTAAAAATGAATTTAGAACTTCTGTCTTCTTTTCTTATTTCTAAAACTCTTCCAAATTATTTTGCAACATTTGTGATCTGAAGAACAAATCATCCTACTTAATTGTGATTACAATAAAAAACTACATTTATAATTATTGTAAAATTGAATAATCATATCATCATTATCACATTTTATAAATTTGAACGATTATTAATGTGCTTCGAACATTATCTCTGGAACATCATTATAACATATCTTATATAAAATGACAAATCATTGGGTGTTCCTTCAGAAAATTTTTAGATTGTCTTGAAATAATTTTCTAGATAATTCCTATGACCATTTATGTGCTTCATAATTATTTTTTTCGGTAAATTGTTTTATATGAAGACTCTATATGGAATTCCCTTGTAATGTTTGTACGACATACATCCAGGGGTCTTGTCCTCCCTCTGATAGGCTATTAGATGTCTGTCCTTATCTGTACTAGATGATCCCTTATAGATATTATCATCTTGTTCAATACATTAAATTTATTCAAATCTGTTGTTTAAATTTGTAATACTTACCTAGATGTCATTGAAATATTTTATATAGATAAAATTATCTTGAAATATTAATATGATTAAACTATTTTTAAATCTCATCAATCTATATATGCTAAAAATTAATTGATATTTAATTTTGATGAATGATATATGAAAAAAATTCTCTGATAACATCACAAAAAATAATTTATTTGTAAATATACATCATAAAATACATATTTCACCACAAAATTGTAATTTATTCTCTGATCATTCAATAATCTCTTATTTTGATGAGATTCACACATTTCCATTAACTGTTAATTGAGTTAAGAATACTATGCTAGAACATTAAATAACCTATATCTCCTGGTGTATATTGGATGACATACCAGGTTTATACGACATAATTTTTTATCATTGAAATATTTACAACATCATACATCACCTGGAGAGTGATATTAACCATTCATACAATCTATTTGTCTATAAATATTTTAATATCGATTAAACATGATCCATTGATTCATTTTTTCATTGTTTAAATTTTTATGTACTCCACACATAGTGGACATATCCATACTGTCAAAACCTATTCGACACCACATTGAAGCTTAATTACCTAACATTGAAATCTTTGTATGTGTTTTTAGGAAGGGATTTGTATGACTAATGTTCCAATCGTCAATAACATCTTCATAATATTTTTGAACTTATGTTATTACGAAACTAAATATTTTAATATAATATATATTCCATAGTCTCTCCAAAATCTCCACTTTTAATTTAGCTTATTTTAGATCTCTTTCAGAGAAATTTCACATCAATTAATATAATATTTAATCACACACACACAATATTGAAATGACTGATAAATGATTACCACATAAATATGATTTATATAATAAATGTTTTTTAGTTATATTATATCCATTGAATATTTGAATATAAATGGTTAAAAAAATTCTTTCCTCATTTCTCCAATATTTTCTCCCAATCATTTCTTAGTAAATTGGACTACTTATCTTATCTGATCTGATAGACACCTTGAAATCTTCATCCATTGTCCCTGGTCCATTAGACTTTTTTGAGGTCATCTCATCCCAATAGCCTCAATAATATAGAATACATATCTTTATCATCAAAATTTATAACACAATTACATTTTAAAAATCATTAGTAATTCATACATATTTTTTAAATAAAAAATCTTCTATAAGAAACAAAACATGTGATATAGAAATTATTAGAAAACCATCAATAATCTTAATTAAATTTTTATTATTCAAAATATAATCCTTAATATAATATTATTTGAGAAGCTATATTACTAATAAATTCTTTCATACAGTAGATATTCACTTTTTACTAAGCTTGGATGGTTCAACCAAACATTCAAATAGGTTCTTCCTCATAATTTATTCAACATAATGAAATAAATGAGATCATTATATATCAATGACAACCATTCACAACCAACATCATCTATGGATTTTACATAAACCTAAAAAACAAAGTAGAATCAATAATCACCCTCATTGTATTTCATTTTTAAATACCATCAAAGTACATTCTAAATGAAGATGTCCATATTTGAGTCTTTCTCTCCCATTCCTTTTAAAAATTATCTCCCCCATTTTTGTTAAAATAATTATTTTTACATTAAATCCCAATTTTTTTAAAAATAAAAATTTCATGGAAAAGGGTTATCATATCATTATTAATAAATTTTCTAGTGATAGTTTCATAATAAGATTATGTGATACATTCTCAGTGTGGAAAAGAAAGTGATTTTTTCGACCAAAAAAACATCCCTTCCAAACTGATCTGGATACCACATGAATCATAAATAAAAAAAATATAATTATTGGTTTTCCACATTATTCTAGGAATAAAATAAAAATATTAGATATGATATATTTATAAAAAAACCTAATCCTACAACTAATTCACATATTTAAAAAACAAGCAAAAAAATATCACGTGAAACTAGTAGGATAAGTGGATTTATAGAATTTCCATACATCAATTTTTCTTATTCCATTTATTAGTTATGTAACTATCTATTTGGGTTACGTTTTTTATAGAAAAGTATGAGAGATTAAGAAAAAATGAACATTTATTAATGACATGATAATTGATAATATTCAATAATGAATACATTTTTATCAGATAACAATTCTTAAAAGAACATATACTTTTCACAATGTCTCCCCATCAATGGGATTTTCATTTTTAGCTTAATAATGATAAATATATGAAAAATATATTATTCAAAAATTTCATAATGAGAAATCATCAAAATGGATCTTTTCCAACATGGTTGTCCAAACATGATATATTCCACACCATTACTAAAGATTATCCTTTTATTATATCATTAGTGTACCAATATTGGAATTATTATATGATAATAACTGGTTTTTCTTGGAGTATGAAAGTTTTATGTTGTTCATCCTACGTTGGTTATCCCCTTGAGTAAATTCCTGACAATTAATAACAATTTTTTAACGAATAGATACAATAAATAGAGGTTGAGTGAATAATGTGTTTCTTCATTTCATGAAAATGAAAACTACATGGTTGTGATAATTTTCACATCTATGATGATAATTTTAATCCAATAATAATTCATGTAATGTGTAATTTCAATTACTATTGAGGTTGAAATGACCTTATAACATCATAAATTTCCTTGTGCAAGAACCTTCATTCTCAATGATATTTTAATATACCTAGATCAACTGATGCAGTATTCATGTTCATAAAAAAATATTATTATGTTTGAATCATTATGGAACAATGTTTTACTGTATTTAAAAAAAATCACCTCATACATCTAATATTATTAACATCATGTAGAACTATTTCTATTCATGTTTTACAATAATTTTTTTGCTTCTTGAAATATATTTATTACTTACAAATACAAAAGCTATATTACTAAGAAATAATTTGTATCATTGGTAGAATTTTTTTCGCATGGATTCTTCTAAGAAAAATACTTAATATTTTTAAATTCAGATGAATTATTTTTCTTTAACATGATTGATTTATAATCCAATATAATATGAAATTTTAGTTGGGAAAATTTTTTTTATAAAATAATTCCACTTTTTTTCCATGGATATTTCAACCTTATTCCAAAATTCTTGTATCATTATTATGTTATCAATTTTAGTTACATGTTGTGATAATAATATATAACTTCTTTTACCAATAACATTACTAACATAAAATGTATTATTAATCATTACAAATAATTACAAATCATTCAATGGTTTTAATATTTTTCCTATAATATTCATGATTCGTATTCATATTTTAAATTCTTAAAAATTGAAATGGGTTTCATTTATATTTTCTTCATACTGAGGATTTTACAAAACATATAATAAAAAATTCTCGAAACTGTTGTATTACAAACACCGAACCCAAAAAAATTGATTTCCATATTTATTAATTATTAATTTTTGTGATATTATTCATAGGTTTTTGGGATCTTCATGGGGTACCAACTTCAATATTTTTTCTGTTATACACCCTTTTCATTGTTATATACTTATTATTATTATTATTATTCATAAATACTTGAAAAAATATTTTTTTCCATCATTAATATTCATGAAAAAATTTAGATCCATTATTACTATATGGTATAAATTGTACATATTTCTTCATAGATTCCTATGATTAATCACTAAATTATTTCATAATGTTATTATCACATGTAGGAGGTATTATAACTATATATTCTGCAAATGATCATCGAGTAGAACTATCAACATTCCTTATCATATTTGATGCCTTAATTTGTTTTTATAAATATTGGTTTACTAAACATAAAATTATATAAATTTCATATTGTAGGTTTTTTCCATACCATTTATCAAAGTCACCTTCTATTTATGATAAATATTCTCTAGATCGTCATACGCTTAATAAAATTTATGTCTTTCACTAAAAAAGAATATTGTTTGTTAACATTCATGTATTTCTATTCCAATTTTATATAATTAACATAAATTATATTCTGGATAAATTCATCATGTGCATGTATGATTTTATCTATATCCTTAAATGTGACTTAAATTATTAAATAAAAAATTCAATGATACATTTTTATTCAATTTATTTGGATCATTTTTCATGATCTACATTTCATGCATCAAACGATCCATGTTTCATGATGATATTTACACACTCGAAAACATCAACTTGTAATTTATTCTATATATTTTATACATCTTCAAGATGGATGATTTATTCCTTTAAAATTTGAATGACTCCATAGAAAATAGTGATATTTCAAATGGTAACTCCTTATAGAACATCTCTTAATCTATCAATTGATATATCTAGAGATTATATATATTGATCAACATCACTAATTATTATAATATTTTATTCTAAAGGGAAAAAGGTTAAAGAGTTTTAAAATATCCCATAATCACTTGAAAAACATGAGTTAGGAATGTTTTATTTCAATTTTATAGAAACATGTGACAGCGGTAATTCTCTTTCAAAGACTTATATTTCTATTTTGTTTTCATGGCATGGAGGGACTAATAATTATTCTTCTTTACTTAATAGGGATCTCTAATTAAAATTTATTTTATTTTTTATTTTCTTGTTCATCTGGGTGTTTTTAGTAACATATTTCTTCTTTAACATTACTAAACCACCACCAAAAATACAGTCAATTTTAATAATTGAATAAAAATAATTTAGTCAGAAAATAAATATATGAACATTAAGAATAATATATATGTTAAAATACTATAATGAAAATTGAGAAATCCATATCGTTATACAATAAACACTCTGTGGGGGAGGTGGAGTGAATTAGTGTTTGAAACCTTTATCCTTTTAGATAATTTTATATATTTACCTTTTACATCAGTTTATATTTTGAAAATCTAACTCTATTTTCCTTATTAAATTGAAATATAAGAAATTATTTCAAAATGTATGATGATGTTTTTACAACATACAGAACATCATATGAGTAGTTAGTCATTTCTTAAAAATAGTGATGAACAATACATATATTATATATAATATTATGGAAAAAATAGAGTATTTGGAAAGAAAAATAACATTAACCAAGTGTTATTACAAATATATTGGAGTTCGGGGACATAAATAATCTTTTTTCCCATACCGGTGTAATTCATTTCAAACATTCACCCAACCACATTTTCATTATACTTCCAAAGAACAAAGTATTCACCTTATTCTTTATTTTAATTTTTATCCCCATAAAAATATACCAAATGATGATACTTCTACTATATTTCACATTGATACTTTTCTTCAACACATCATTCTTCTTCACTTTGTTACATTTTCAATACCTAGGGATAAAATTTATTACATCTTTGTTTAACATATCCTGAACTAGTCTATCTTCTTACTCTATCTAATTATGTCAAATAATTCAATCCCATCCCAATATTTTCATCTTGCGAGGTAATTAATGGGGAGAGTTCAACCCTTCCATTTTATTCTAGTTTCTTATTCTTACATGATCTGTAGATTGTCTATATAATATGTCCATCTAAAGTTATCTATCCAATGATCATTATTCTTGTGATAGTTCCTCATATTGATCTTTCTTAATTTTCATGATTCTTAATTTTTCGGGTTCTTGGTATATGTTCGTGCATTAGCCCCTTTCGATATCCCTCCCTATTCAGAACTTCTTCTATTGATAGATAAACCTAATAAGGAATATCATAAATTCATGACGTCTACTATATTATTATGGGTCAAATCCATTATAAATTTTTATCCTCCGCATAAGAACAATTTTCTATATATTACCTATACAATTTTATCCCATTATATAGGTTATGTTCCCAGCTTAATCAATGGAACAAAAATATTTATTCTCACCTTTATTAAACATGAATTTCAGTCATCCCTATTTTTTTATTTTAATGGAATTATTCTCAAATATTCTAGTGTTTTTGATATGTTAAAATGATTCTGCATCCATCGTTATAAATTATAAAATCAAAATATATGTTTCTGATTTTTTTAAAATTTAATGATTATCTCAACAACATCAAGTTTTATTAATTTACCAAAATTATAATGTTTTTCAAACATTCTAACATAAATAACATCGTAATATATCTTGTTTCTGGTGAAATTTAATCTAATTTTTTTCACAATATCTTAAGAACATCTAAAATCCTTTCAAAGTCACTTCCTCTTACCACTGACATGCATCACAATACATTCATCAGATAATTGTCTTTTCTTCTAAAAATATGTTTGATATTACATTGGAGATTTTTTCATTATACATTCATGGGGACCATCCTCTCTTCTATGGGTTCTTAGATGCTTCACTGATATCTCTGCATAATGAACCCAATGATATCTGCTTAAATTATTCATTCTGGTGACGTTGTATAAATTTATCTTTTAAATTATTAAGAATATGAATAATGTACCCATCATAATTTTTAACTAATGAAATCATCCAGAAACATCACTATGATGTAACTGTTTTCAAACCTTATCTATCTATGTCGACATATATTGCTTTGAAATAGCAGTCACATATATATCAAATGAAAACCTAAGGATGAAATGTTCATCTTTTACTAAAAATCTACACTAAACAATCCTTCTTTGTTTACTAATTTGGATGCACTTCTATAATCATTCAAGAGTCTTTTATTTCAATGATCAAAATAGATTTTCTCCAATAGTTGACTAAATTAGGAAACATGGGCATGATCATATGAGAACCTCCATGTGCTAGAGTCTAATCAATAACATACCATTTTCATATGATGAATATCCTATTGTAGTATATTTTAAAATTTTAAACATTATAAAATGAGTAATATAATATTTTGATACATTTTTTCTATTTGAATATCTACCACCATTCATTAACTAGAGGTAATGATATATTTTATCATTTTTTTAATTTATAAACTCTTCCTTCATAGTGGGATTATCTATCATGGTACTACTTTTTCAAAACCATGTTAAATCTTATTTACTTCAAAATTTGATCCTTTTAAAAATATTTTATAGGAATTTTTACATCATTTTCTACCATATTTAAATCATCTATTTAAAATGTTTTCGAACATGAGTTCTATTGAAAAAAATGTCATGATAAAAAAACATTCCACAGTTTCTCCTCAATATCCCCTCTAAATTTAGATGAGTTTATATCTTTTTCATAGAGATTATTAATTTGACTAAATTTCTGGCGAATCATATCATCTTGAAATTTTTATGTCTTCTAAATATTGAAAAATTCAAATATAATTATTTGATATATGATTTATGATTATTTTATACCCATTAAAAAATAAAATGTAATCTATTAAAACCATATTCCCACAATTATTCCATAATTTTAAAAAAAATCATATTATTATGGTATTTTTATCATTTTTTGTTCCATGGAAACTTGAAACAGTACATATTCTAGCCTTGGCCTAATCTAATATGTCTAATCATCTCAGTCACCTAGAATCCATCGGCAAAACTTAGTCCATTTCATCACTATCTATGTCTATTTAGAAAATCAATCATATTAAGGAACACTTATTTATTATTTTTAAAAAATGTTATTTACCAAAAAACAAAGAACAATTTATTGACATTTATAAAATCCCATTAATAATCATAGTAGAACTCAATTTCAAAATATATCTTCTATATGAGAATGATATTTTTTTAAAAAAATTAACATATATATTCAATCACCCATTCTATATTCACATTCTTAGTAATCTTAGACGATTCAACCAAATATTTCCACAATATAAATATTATTACTTATTCAATATATTAACATCAATAAATTACATCTATTTCATTGAAAAAAATTGAAAACTCCAAATATCCATTGAATAAAATATGAATAAACACAATTTGGGTTCAATTGATCTTATTATATAAGATGGTAACAAAAATAATTTTAAACTATTGTTTTTTCACCGATCATATGATTTTAGTTATTGGGTTCCTCATCTTGTATAGAAAAGGGAGTTTTGTATGTTTCTAGAAGTAGATTAGTTATTTTTGGGATTTGGGTGTTAGAAAATAGTGAATGACCAAAAGATAGTTATGTTATATATGTCTTTGAATATGATAACATCCTAAAAATTCCGTTAAATGGAGATTATATGGTTCCTTAGAAATTATATCTACGTAGGGATACTATAAGTGGATTCAGAAACTATCATAGATCTACCTAGGTGTAATAGCTGTAGAAATGGTAGACTATGTATTAAATAGAGCATCACCTAGCATACAAAAAAGATGAATGACTGCACATATTTTCTGAAACATTTGTGTTAAATTATTTATATAATCACATTATCATTAAAAACCATTTAGAAGGAATTTAGAATGTTGTTAACTATTTTTAATGATAACCTACTAATAATGTGACCATGGATAACCATATATTTAAAAAAGAGATTCAGCAGTTGAATCAAAATTATAATATTTTCAAATCAAAGGTTTCATAGGGGAAGAAATAATTAAATTTATGTTTTGATATTTATGTTTTATATAATTTCTAAATAATTTTGGATTTATTATTTGGTTGAAATAAGACAATGAAAATGATGTGGATAGTGGAATGCATCTTAAAACCATTAATTCTAACAACCAAGTAATGGATCATAATTAAATAGGTATAAACCTTAGTACATTTATTTTATTTTAGAAAATTTTTTCTTCAGGTCATATGAATGGCGGTGGATTTGATATGATAGTATTAATTATATATAAAAAATTTTAGTAATTTTAATATAGAGTGATATTTGTGGATTATAATGCTTTAAATTCCAAATTTTATGAGGTTAATGTGAAATATTTAGTGATTTTACATTTTTATTTTTTATAAAAATTATTGTAAATATATATTAAATGGTATCAATATCCTTGAAAGGTAATTTTATGACATGGTTATATTTATTATGATTAATATATAGGAACACATAATTGAGGGTTCAACAAACCTTAGTAATAAAAGGATAAATTATTTTTACTAACATTAGATAGATTGTATTTACAATCATGAAATTGATTAATAATTTAATAAATAACATATTCATGTTATTTTTGTGAGTTTTGTCCCACTTTTAGAAGTATGGTATATTTTTAATTGATAGTGACCTTATAAATTAGTGGATAATTCCACTTATGGTTAATTAAAGAGTTAGGTTTTGGAAGAGTAATTTTTTTACATGGGTTTAAGGTCGTTGAGATTTTGATGGTATGTTGAAAGGTTTATTTTTATAGAATGTATGATTATGGTATATACATACATTAGTATAAGATTGTATGAAATGTTAATGATGTTTTGAGAAATATAAATAACTTAATGTAGCATAATAGAGTATCGTAGATTCCACAATAAGAGTTATATCTCAAATGAAAAATAAGATAAGAATAATATCACCTAATTTCACTATTGTATAATAAATAAAATTCCAAGGAAGCAATTTTTTTAAGTGGTGATGATGTAACGAAAAAATATTTTAGTATGTAATTTTAAAATTTAAATAAATATTATATTAAACAACCTCTTCTACATGTAATGCGAATAAGAAATAAGTGATGACATATTAGACGATCATTATTGGGAAACTATAATAATAAGAAAATATATAGTAAATAAAAATATTGTAGTCAATTAAAATTTATTTCATTCATAGGATAAATAAATAAAATGATTTATTGTTAATAAAATATTTTTATTCCATAAAGATTAATTAATGTTTAAATATATTAAATATACTAATTTTAAATGATTATTATGATAATGTGTAATATTAAAAAATATTTAATAATTTATTGATATTAATTAATTAATTAATTAATGTGAAATAACATTCAAAGCATTTAATGTTAAATAACAACAAATATCTAGTAAAATCAGTTTTCCATTATATATTGAATTTTTTATTAAAATATAAATTTATAAATTTAGAATTTCCATTTCAAAAAAATAAATATAATTTTCAAATTATTCATATAAATAATTTCCAAAGGTGAATTTTTGAGATTTTATTGGAATAATTATTTATAGGTATATATTGAAAAATATTGTTTTAAAATGAATCATAGAATTTATAACAATTTCGAGAAGTATGTGTAACTTAAAAACATATATATTTTTTATTATGAAATATTTACTAATGAGTAAAAATTAACATTTCAAAATAATATTATGAATTTATAAAAACAATAATTAACACCTTGTGCAATATTTTACAATTAGTTAAACTGTTTTAATATATTGTTTTAAAATAAAAATATTATTTTAAAATATTATTTCAGAGAAATTTGAAAGAAAAGATACATTTAATTGTTTTATAAATATAATTAACTCATTAAAAATAGTTAAATGTTTGAATTTATTCTAAACATAATTTTTATTCATAAAATTAATCTTTTACAGAAAATGTAGTGTTATAAGTGTTACATATAGTAAAATAAAAATTTGTTACAAAATGTTTTTTGGATTAATTTATTAAATATTTTAAATTAAGAGGTCCAAAATATATATTTTTTAATGGATTTAAATTGTATTACATTGATAAAAACTAGTTACCATGGAAAAATAAAAAATGGGTTAACCAAATGAATAAAAACCATACATGTTAAAAACATGTTTCCACTTGAGTTGAAGAGGTTTTACTAGAATAAAATTAATAATTAATCCTTTATTTTACATTTATGATTAGTCATGAAATTTGAAATAGGATTACTTTTTATTTAATGTTGAAATATTTACATAAATTTAATTCTCACTAAAAATGACCTCCCACAACCCCTTCCTAACTGGTCCTAATTAATTCATTCCTCTTGAATGTATGACCTTATTCATTTTCATATAATTATATTTCACTTCATTTTGATCATTGTGAGAAGAATTTATATGATACCCCAATTTTCCTTGGATTCCACTAAGGTAAAACTCATATCCTCAATGATATATATTCAAAATGATTTGGGGAAGTCAGAAATTAGTGCAACAATTTCTTTATCTTATTTTCAAATCAATGAGAAAAATTTAATATTTCTAAAAAATATTTATTTTTCATTATATATTCACTATCCTATTGATTTCACATATAAATATTATTTGTAATTTAAGGATATTTGAAATTCTATTTCATGGTGATCCAATAATTATTATGTAAATATTACTTTAATGGTTAATGGGAAGGTAAATTCTTCTTAATTTATAAATTATTATTATTCATAAAATTATTTCATATAAGTTTGGGGAAATATTCTCCTTAATATTTTAATGTTGTATTTCCTCTTTTATTACTCAAGTATTATATCGTTACGACAAGGACCCATTTATAAACGACTCTTGCTTTACTAGTTTGATATGCATACAAAATTTGGTAAACTCATATTTCATTTCATCATGTTAAAATGTGGTACCATGATAATTATTCATCTATATTTGAAAATTTATTATATTTATTATTTCATAATATATTTACTCAAATTGTAATGGGAAATTGATGTTTTTATCTAAATATTCCTTCTCAAATATTTTAGTTCTCATAAAGTTGAAATGACTTTATTGATGAAAAAAATTCCGTTTGAATATGAATATTCATCCAATTACATGTTATTCATTCCACAAAATAATTTCATTTCATATTTTAAAACTCAAATATATTATTACTCTTTTAAACTTTTTATTTCCTATTACCACTTGTCAATGTAATTTATTAGTAAACATTTTTATGAGTTGTATTTTCAAAAAAGTTATTTTATGAATGTTTTTCATCCTTTCAATACTAGATTAGTTATCTTCCACTCCAAAAATATTTTTTATATCCCTTATGTATTTTCATGTACCTTTTATTGATGTGTCTTTTTTAATAGTTACTGTTTTCAAAATAATTCACTTAATATTTTGAATACTTTTTTTATTACAGAAGTCTTATTTATTAATTAAAATACTTAATGAAAATATATTGATCATCATTCAAAAAATTTAAATCAGTACAACATTTCAAGGGATCAATTATTGATATTTATTTTTAAAAGTTGTTTCAAAATCTTTGGCATCATTTTTTTGGAAAATAATTTTCAATGTGATAATAAATTATTATTTTATGCAAATTAAATAAGCATTTTATAAAAACTCTTTTACAATATCGTAATCATTTTCTACTATATACAGATTATTATTTTCCATCGAAATTATTTTCATTGAATAAATATCTAATTGTTCCTATGAAATCCTCTTTTGGGGTGACTCACTTTTGGGTATCAACTATTAAGGTTTGGAGGTGAATTTTGGAAATAAAATTTTCATATGTTATGAAAAAATAATTTCTATTTGTTATCAATGTTTTGTTGAATGATTATTTTTAAGTGGTACATATATGTCTGGGTGAAAGGTAGGTGGGTCATATGAATTCATTCCATTAATTTTTAATTTATGTATCTCATTTTCCCAAAAGGGTAAATAAGAGGATTTATCCAAATAAATATATAACATATAATAATTTTTACTAAACAAATTTGTACATGGGTGGATTTATTCAATGAAAAAGGGTAGAGAGGATGAGTCAACCTAAGATAAAATTTAGAGATATGGATTTATTTAATGAAAAAGTCTGCACATGCATATTTATCCTATGATATAGGGTGCATGAAAGGATATTATCTAAGACAAAGGGTAGATACGAGGATTTATCACAAATATAAAGGGTAGTGAAGGGGATTTATCCTAAGAAAATGTTTACACATGGGGATTTGTCGTAACAAAAAGGGATAAAAATTTCGATTTTCCTAATAAAAATACCACACACATGGATAGATCTAAATAAAAAGTGTATAGAAGAGGATTTATTTAAATAAAAATGCTACATGAGAGGATTTATCCCAAACTAAAGAGGTATATATGAGGATTTATCTCAATGTCATGGGTACATGAGGTGATTATCCCATACCAATGAATGTATGTTGGTGATTATCCAAAGAATATTATGTGATGAATGTCTCTATGAGAAGCCTTGAAATATGATTCATAAGATTATATTTGTTCCACAATATAATTTCATAATCTTTTTCCAATGATTAATATGCTTGATTCAGGATTATGGTCTCATGATTCTACACCATTTTTCCTTTGTGAAATATTTTTTAAATTTGAGATCACATTTCCTTCTATTATGACTTATGGATAATATATTTTATTACCTACTCTTTTTAATATAATATTTCTACCTACTCTTGTTTTATTATATACTTATGATCTACGATTTGATCTCATGATATATTATTTTACATTAATGAGTATCTAGAATCACGCCTTTTCTATATAATCATCCCCCAAGACATTATAGGATCATATCCTATGGGTAATATAGAAAGGAATCTATTAATTTAAAAATATGGAGAAATATTCCTAAGTTATATAAAACAAATTTCTTATTTAGCTGTTTCAAAAGAAAACTAAACCAATAGGCTATTCAATTTATATTGGATTATTGAGACATGTAATATTAATGTGAAATTTCAAAAAATTTATCTTGGAAAAAAACACTTGGTATAAATATTAATTTATATATGTATTTTTTTAGAATTAGAACTATGATTTAGGGTCCGGTCTACCTCATACACCATTACTTCAAGAATCTCACTTGGCTTAGAAATTATTATCTAACATAAGAAATCATTTTATCATTTCATAAGTTGTTTTCTGAGTCAGTATGTGATCTACCTGTTACATGGAGTCACACATGTTCTATTTATTCACTCTATATATATACATGTGTTTCTTGAATCTATTCTTAAATGTATATTTATTTTTTATATACATAATATATTTCACCAATATAATAGTTATAATTCTTCTCAGAAGTAGTTCCATCAAATTCCATCATGTCTTCATGAATTCATGGAAAATTGGTTTCTCGTTACATCTCATCTTTATAAGTCTTCTTAGAAGAAGGTGATGTGGTTGTCTTAATCAATTAACTCTATTTCCTTCAACTCAAACATCTATAATCATGGATCTCATAAGAAGTTATTATTACTACTTTATCATTGATAATTGAATTATCTTATGCTTAAAACAAAGGATATTATCCTCTTCAACTATATTATTATTTTATATTTTTTAATAAGATTCACCAAAAAACTCTTGAATATTTATATCTTAAACACATACATGCTCAATATCCATTACATTAATTATATATACATGTCATTAGTATTTTTTCAAAAAATTTTGAAATAATAATTATTCTTAACTAATTACATGCCCACAATCCTTAATTGATTTTTTGCCTGTTTTTTTATAGTATGGTCTCATGATCTTGATATTCATTTTTTTCTCAAATTAAATATCCATTACAACAAAAAGAGTTCCACCACATTTTTTATTCCACATTAAATTATCATTATTCTTAGAAAAGGTAGAAATATTATATATTATTCTATATTTAGTTAGTTTTCCTCTAGTCTACCTGATATTCTTCTAAAATAATCACTAAAATCTATAAAATCAATAATTTATCAATATTTTTGATAAATAATACAACAATTAGTTATGGGATTTTTTTATTAACATTATAGTTGGTGGAACACAATTGTTTTTATTGGAAACTCAATATTTTTATTATTATATAAAAAAATATCAAGTTATTCCTCAACCTATATATTACCAAAATATTTCAAATGTAAAAATTCGTTTATTATCCTTTAGCTTGATGGAATAATTGAGTACAACTTAGATCATTCAGATTATAAATATATTAAAAAAAAGAACATCATGAAATCTCATTTGATATAAATCTTGAATCATGGATATTAAAAATTTTATGAGTTTCTAAACATGAAGGTTCGGTGTCCAGATAATAAAATTTAATTTATATATAACTTGGATATTTCTATAATATCCTCAATTTCATTAAACCTTGATGTTACACCTAATTTAATGAATATCATATTATTTGATATTTTATAAATGAGTAATAATAAATTTTAGTTTATTATAATGTTTACATTCATGAAGAATATTTCTAGAATCATCCTAAATATGTTATCTTAATTAAATTCAAAATATGAAATCTTGATTTTTTGACCAGTAGAACATCAAAATTTTCATTAGTTCTAATGTCATACATTGGGGAATACAAAGACTTATGATCAACTTCTATATAAAATATCTCCAGAAATGAATGTATTTCAAACGAATCATGTCATACGTTGAACACTTGAAGTCTTATGTTAAACGTAATGTATTATTATTAGTAGGAAAAGTCATACATAGAAGTCATATCCATTTTTTGTGAACTCTAAAAGAATTATTTCAACTTTAAGATATATATTAATATTTTATTGATTTTATGGATCACTTATCCAATTCAAATCTTATTAAAACATATTAAAATGAGTGTTGGAATTATAAAAATAATTTCAAACTACATTGACCTGATTATATAGTATTTTAGTATATATAATTGTCAAATAAATTAACTTTAGGGAACACATATACCATATCAAGATAACATATTCATCAATCAATTGTGATTTATATCTAAATTTTGTAATCTATTATAGATAGTACATGAACACATCCTCACGAACATTGCATGTTCTTTCAAAATTTCCAACTCTTTAAATATATTGATGTACTATGGAATACCCTCCAGAATATATCAATCCAGGTATTCAAGGGTATCCAACTATTCATTCCCTTTTACACATTTTTTCATGGTGACATATATTGTTCATTAGTGGGTTGCTACTCAATCCAACACCAATTCCTGTAGGATATTTATTGACATGAATGTTGAAAAAAACAAAATCATTAATCTCAATAATCCTTAAATACGCCTGTTCGGATTTATTTTCATTGTTTTTAACATAATTAAACCCTTTATGTATTTTAATTTTCAATATAATCTCTATATTTTTCTCTTATTTAATTGAAATAAATGTGAATGTAAGAAATAAAATTTATCCTCCATTATATATAGGTTCTATCATCCACTTAAAATACAACTTATACACCCCTTGGTTTTCAATAATAATAGTGATGTTTGGCCCCAAAAACTATTTAGAAATGATAAATTAGGTAGTAAAACTAATATTAGTTGGAAAACTTTATTGTAGAAAAAAATATTTCATATATTTGAATAAAAATCTATCCATTACATATTTCAATGTAGTTAAAACATTACTTTTCTCATTATCTATGGATATAGAAATTATATTTAAAAAAAATTCAACCTAAAGTCACCATTACTTGACACATAAAAAAGTTCAATTTCAAGTAAAAATCATATATTTTGTGTCACAAAAACACCCCTTGTTAATAGATGAAATATAAATTAAGATAATATTGTAGTGTTAGATCAGAACTAAATCATGAATTCACATTAAATTTGAATATAATCATAGATTTAAAATAAATATAGATATCTCTAGTTGATTGGAATACTTTAGTAATTCCCCTCATGGAATGATTACCATATTACTTCACCTTTAATACCAAAACATTCAAGAACCAACATAATGATTCGAGAGTAGGTTCGGTCTCTCAATATCTCCATAGAATGAGTTGCAGCAGTGATATAGATTTACAAAATTATTAATTATGATTCTAACTTCATCGTGATTATAGATTTAGTCATCAAGGTCTATTAAAATTTATGAAAAATTGTCTTATTCATGATGTTATTTTGTTTCTTTTTTGGAAATATTATTCTTTCCATGGACTGGTGATATAGTTTTACTCATTAATTAATTATGGAATCTACTTACATATTCCAAAAAATCAGTGCATATTATTAATATATCATTTTTAAAATATATCTCTTTATTATTATTTGGGTGATTAATATTTATAGTAATGTATTTTTCACTATGAAATATCGGTTAATTTCAACATTATTCTTGATATCCTTTTGACTAGGCATCCAAGTGATGAAATTTTTTGTCACATTATTTTTCCAATTTCACCATCTATACACACCTTTATCATCCATTACCTTTCCCTTTTCTGTAGTTTCTCAATCTTATCATATGTGATATAATCCACTATGATAATATTTAGTTGAATCTGATATGTGTACATATTTTATACTATAATTGTGGTTATATTTTTAATATTACCCGCAGTGTATTTTTTGATATAATAAACATTATTGGATGTCTTACAACCATGGAATAATGTACTACTATTTTGGGTCACATCATGATTATACATAATAACAATAGTTCTATATTTATTATATTGTTCTTTTTTAAAAATATATAGAACATCCTATTCAGTATTCATTGACTTTAGAGGAGTTTTATTACTTTATAATGATGTTATTTCCTTTATTCCATTCATCTTTTTCATATACTATTGGTTTTACTTTCATTCATCAATATGGATGATGTGTATTGTAAGAATGTACAATCTTTCGTCTTATTTGTGGTAATAAAAATTTGAATACTTGTATAAATTATAAAGGCATTGAAATATGTTCTTCATTATGCGATTCATTTTATTCTAAAAAAATATTCTTTATTTTGTTCAAAAGGATTGTTTTAAATTTCATATTTCCTTACATTATATATTTGACATTTTTAATTTAATAGTTTTATTTTTCTATTTAAAAAATCAATTCTCATATTCTCAAATAACCAATATCTCCCACAAAACATGTATCATTTCCTTATTTTTATTGTTGAAATAATCTATCTAAATTTTGAAGTTCATTATTTTTGGATTGAAATACCTATCTACCGGGATACCATTAGATAAAAGTTTCAACAATAAATACCCACTTATAGTTTTTATATATTTTCTTTGGGTTTTCAATATTGTTTCTCTTTCCTGTGTTTAAAATTTTCCATTTATCCACATCATCCGTAAATGAATGATTTAGTTCAATAAAAATTATCTTTATATTGTGTCACAATTTTCCAATATCTAGATATTTATTCTTCTCCACATTATCTCATGATATTTGAGCCTCCAACAAGGGACTCACATCTAATTTATTTTTGGTAGTGTATATTATCATAAATAATTATGGATATTATTATTTTGCTAATTTACTAATTTTCAAAATGACATCAAAATGAAGACACTTCTTATTTATGGTGTACATATAATCTCAAAAATATCTGAACATCGGTTCCCAATAAAATACAAAATGTTGATCTCGATCATCATGCATATTCATAATTTTTTATTAAACTCTCATGTTATTCATTTCTTTTCTCCTGAACATATATATGAAAATCTTTGAAATTCAGTATAAATTTATATAGCTTATATAATATATGTAAAACATCATTTATACTTCCAAAAATACATACTAATCAGAAAATATTCTTAAAAAATATTCATCTTATTAAATATATTTATTATTGAAATTTTACATAGTTTGATCCTTTTCAATTTAAAATATTTTGATGGTGTTTTATATTCAATCCTTTTTTCTAATCCATCCTTTAATATCATAAAATTAATTTTCTCAATGTGATTTTTAATCAAAAAAGTTCGTAATAAACCATTATATATTAAATAACATAATCCTGATGTTTCAGTAAATAAACATTATCATGTGAGTATAATATTTTCACTTTTTTGACCACTTTTTATGTTCAAATATTGAAATTCCATCAAATAAAGAATAAAAATAAATATATTCTACAATAATATCCTTTTCATTCGGAATAAATACATCTAATGGTATTTCATCTTACTTTTTTTATATTTTTCTCAGCTATTTTTACACTTTCATTAACCTATTTTTCATTGTATTAGAGGTGTTTTTATTACTTTTTAAATTGAATAGGAACAAGTCTTATCCAAATAATGAAAACCTTCATAAAAAATTCTTAATATTTATATCTCATTAAAATAAATTAATATTATTTTTTATAATAATAGATCCCATTAGAGGTTCCTTACCATATTATACTAATTAAAATACAAAATATGTATGGTGTAGATGCATAAGGGTGGTGTGAATTAGGTGTTGAAAATATTTAGTATATTCTGAACTATCAAGAATCCCTATTTTAATTTAACACATATTTTTTATTTTCAAATATTTATCAATTTTATTTTTCTCTTGGAAATGATTAATAATATTCTTTATGAGTAAATTAAAATAGATGTATCAAATATTTTTAAGATATTTTTTTATGATTAAATACTCTTTGTTTGAATTGTTTGTTTCCCCCAATCATGTATTGTACAATATAATCTTGTTTTATAAACTGGATGGTGCTTCTCATAACTTCACTTCCATAATATTACTAGATTTAAAAATTCCTATCATACATATTAATTACTTCTACAACATCAAATAATGTTCACAAAGTCACACTGTGATCTCCCTACATACCATATGTCACATAGGTTAAATAGAGTCCCAATATATATATGAAATATTTTCTTTATGTTTAGCCCAAAATTAGATATTTTGTTATATTTAGTATTCCTCTACCCAAATAAAGCATTTTACTTAATTATCACAAAAATTATTTGAATGACAGAGATTTATCAAGAAATGTTTACGATTACTCATTTAATATAGCATTGCTTCTCATGTCTTCTTAGATACTAGAAACCATACTATATAAATTAATCACAATCTATTTTAATCTTATAAATAATCTATAACTGTGTACATCACTTGAAAATCATCTTCTTCCATGAGATTCAATACCCAAAATAACATATGCTTCATCAAAAGATCATATACTCCTTATTATTCTTATTTATTGAGATTTATTCTATAAATTGACCATATAAATTTATGATATTCATTTCAAGAAAAAAATATAATCTCTCATATATATATTACTTAAATATGCGGGTCATTAATAATTGGTTAATTTTTTAAATATAAAATATTCTCAACATCTTCCATGCCCACTATCCTCAATTATTTATTCACTTTTTTCATGTGTTCTATACTCCCATTATCATAAAATCGTTTTTTTCTCAATGATAGTCCCCTATATAATGTTATGAGTGACATTAAATATCAACTTTTTCATCTATTTATCTATTTTAACAAAACCAAAAGAATTATTATAAGTTTATTCATTTTCATTAATATCCTTTTTAGAATTCCTCATCTTTATCTCAAATACTAACTATAGTCATAAAAATTAATTATTTCTCATTATTATAGATTAATAATACATCAAAAAGAGATGTGTAGTTTCATAATATTTAATTATTGTAAAAAACATCTATTATTATTAGTGAATCATTCTATTCATTCTTAGAAAAACAGTATGATGATATTCTTCAACCGAAAGAGTCAAAAAGTTTCATCTCACTATTGATTCAAAATTATTAACATTTTCAAGATATTTTGAACATAACGGATCAATAATAGTATGATTATATTTTATTTCCTTTGAAATTAAATAATTATAGAAACTAGACATTTATTTCAATCTGGATCCACACACCTATTTAATTAATATTAACTTCTTAGATATTTCATTAATTTATCAATTTTTCTTGGAGATTATTACATATAAATTCTCAAGGAATAGTTCTTTAATCATCTAAAATATGTTCATCATAATCATATTTCAAATTTGGAAACTAGATTTTCATCCATCTGAACAATTATTTTTTCCCAAGTGTTGACCTACTGTAATGGCTAATACAAAGACATAAATTTAGTAAGTCTTAGGATGAAAACATTTCCTATATAGTATATGTATTATTATTACAATTGTTTCCCAATTTAGGAAAGAGGCTAAATTATTATATTTAGTTCTTCAATGGATTACATTGAAAACATATGTTCAGTGGAAGGTCCAACACACTCATGATAGGTCTGGTTCCTCATGTGGTTGATTCAATTTACATTCATAGATAAACATCATGTGGTTACTTTATTGATCGCGAGACCTCCTACTGTATGATATGTACTTTGTCTTCATGTAATCGATACATTGGATTGGGCTTTAGAGTTCATGTATTCACATCGTGTTTTTTACGTGGTAGGTTAGAATCTACCAATGTAGACCCTTCATATTGTGCAAGTGGTATGTTTGAATGTAATCATGAATTATCATTTTTTTATTCATACGGTATGTTGGAATTTAAAATTTTCTTCACTTAATTTTTTTTCATTCTATAGTTTGGACTCTACTCAAGCATGAAATTCATTTTTTTTATTCCGCAGTTTGAACTCCAATATTTTGGTCAATTTTATTTTCATGTTAAACATTAGATATTAATAAAGAATCCTATTCATTTGATTTCTTGTGAATGGTTAGAATATAATAACGGTATAACATAATCTTGTTTCAGTGGTAGGTTTGACTCAACTCATGGAGTCAATTCACTGTATTAATGTGGTATTTTGGACTCTAATCATGTAGTAACTTCATTTTTTTAATGTTGTATGTAATATAGTTTGCATGTTTTAGACGTATGATCAATGCCTTTATAAAAACTCATAATATTTCATAGAGTTATGAGAACCAAAATGTATTATTCCCATCACCTAATGTGTTATGATTTATGTGAAGTGAGATAATAAGTAGGAAAAGTTTTATGGTTCATATTTTCATAAACTCCAAAAATAGTATTTCAGTTATAGGTTTCAAAATGATATCTGATTACATCCAAGGAATCTGAATCCTATTCATATCATCTCAAAGCCACTTCATATGATTTTTATATTTATTATAATATTCTAAAACACCATAAAAACACTCCAAGGAGTTAAATAAAATAAAGTAGTTAAGGATTTAATTTCATTGAATAAAACTACCAAATGAGGTGCATCTATTTTTTAATCAAACATTATCCATATCTGAACAGTTAAACCTATTGTAGACATTAACGGGACCACTAAATCAGAACTATCCATGTTATTAAATGAAGATAATCTATTTAAATCAGCTTATGTTTTATGGTCTTCCCAATTGAATATGTATAACCAAGTTTTCAACGTTTTCCATCTCTACATTCACTTTTACCCATAATGTATAGGGGAAAACTCTTATTATTTGGTGAGTGTATACTCAATCAATCAAAAATTCTTCCAAGACAAGTATAGATATGTATATCGAATAAAATCACAATAACTATTCCAAATGGATCTTCAAATATGTCAATGGGGATATATATACACCAAATAATAATAATTAGCTCATTCATAAAAAATATTCCTCAAATGAGTTGAATTGAAATGAAAAACATAACCATGGATTCCTACATTATCATTAATGTCAAAAAAATCTAAATTATCAATTTAAATTTAAAAAATAACTTACAAATATCGTTTTTTAGTTATACACAATTTGTTAAATAATTTTTATAATCATTTGAAATCCATTCATTGAATAGTTTTTTCTTGTGTTGTCCACTATTGGTTGTTTGGAAAATGTATCTGAAATATCATAGATATAATGAAAAATATTAAATTCTTTATGAAATGGTTCATCTATATCAATATTTTTATTAATTTAAAGATAAAATTATTCATTAAAAAAATCATCCCGACAACGATGTAATAGAAAAATGAATCACATCACTATGTTGAGGTGGTACTTCACATGTACACACTTGTGATTTAATCAATTTACAATAGATTATTAGGTAAGAAGAAAAATGATATATTACATTTAATAAAATCATAATTATTTCATAAATATTGGTTATTTTTTATAATTACCTCCTTTTAATCATATAGATGAGCTATAGATGAATAATTATACATATCACTTCGTGGATGTGGTAGTCCAAAAGTATGAATAAACAATGTATTAATTTTCTATATGATGAAATAGAGGTAGAAAAGTGACATAACATTGACATAAAACATGTAAATATATAACTATTACTATGTTAATATTTTTATTAAATATTTTAGGATGTTTAAGAAAAATGGAACTTGAATAAACTCGGAAAGAACATATATATATTCTTATGGTAATCACCATTTTCTAAAACTCTAAGGCAAATTGAAGGGGTGTTTTGATTATAATTAAACCTCTAGGTTTAGATAAGTATACTTTTTAATATATATAGTTATGTATCAGGATATCTTAATAGGTTATGTAGTGATGATAAGAGAAGATATTAGGTTTCCTTGTATAAGTGAGGTGGGTGGAAATATTTTAAATACATAAAACAATAATATATAAATTGTGTCTAACTCTTGTAAATTTTATCCAATGTTTTATATATTATAGTATAAGGTTTTAGTTTAATAAATAGATTCAATCAATAATATTTAATCATATTTATGTGGAATTGTGAACCTTATCTATCAATTTAACCCCTCATTAACGCACTTATCATTAATCATGGTAATCACAATTTTAAGATCCATGGGTCATGGACATAACATTAAAAAAACTATGTGTTACATTAATGGATCATTCCTGATAGACTCAAGGAAATATTAATCCAAATAATTTATTATTTAATATATAATTATATAAAATTTTTTAAATAAATTATATAAAATTTAAAATAATTTTAAAGATTATTAAAAAATAGTACTTTAATGAAATGAATATTATAATAGAATTAAAATATAAAAACATTAACCAACACAAAACATTTATAAACATTCATAAAACTACTCAAATACAAAAATTCACCCAAATAGGATTACATTTAATGGTTTTAGTATCATTTACATGAATTTTCTAATACTTTCTCACGAACTACAACAACATTGTATAAACGTCCATTTTAATGATAACATTAATAAATATTAAACAATTATTTCTATAATAATTTTTATTCATAGTAAATTTTATTATATATGTTAATTCATATATCCTTCTAATATGTATCCATATCATTATATGAAGATATGTGAAAGTGATTGAAATTTTGTAATTACAACATATTTAAAAAAAATATAATGGTCTTAATTATAATAAATAAATTGTTTACATATTTTAAAATTTACTATTATGATGGAAAAAATATAAAATAAATTAATATAAAATCATTTTTGAGATATTATGATTATTTATCCCAAAATTTAAACTGCAATTAACCCAATTTTCTCTTTTTCATGGAAAAAAACATTTACCAAGGTTGAGCTTCATTATGACTGAAAATGAAATAAAAATTATTATAGAATGAAAATATTTTATCAAAAAATATTGAATATATTTTTTATGATTTAATTTAAATGTTATTATAATTTTATTTTAAATCATGAGTGTGAAATGAAAAGAAAACAATATTTATAAAAATACTCATTTTAAGATTATAACTAATTTTATACTAATATTATGTTGGATATAGATTTGCATCAAATTTGATATATTATTTTTAGTAAAATTAATATAAAGTGAGATTAATAAAAATAAATAAATATAGTGGGTATTTTCAATGACCTTATTTATATAATACTGATTACTATTTTAACAAAACCATTATTTATCATTATATACTCAAAAATCATCCTGAAGATGAAAAATTACAAAAACATTTTTCTTATTACTATGTTTAAATGGTTATTTTTAAAATATTATAATATTTTATAAAATATAATTTATAAATTGTTATATATTTATCATAATATTGATGAAAAATATAAAATAATTTTTCTGGAGAAAATATAATTTTAAATCATGAAATGTAATTATTCCCATTTTTTATCTAGTAAACACAATTACATGAATGTTGTTTTTATATAATAAATACATGATTTATAAATTTAATTAATAATTTTCATATATTGTGATAAACATTAATTATTTTAATAAAAAATATTTTTCCCAAATAAAATTGTTTCTCCAAAATATCACCATAAATCATAAATGAGGTTCATCCAAATTGAATTACTTTAACGTATAAATTAATTAGCGTATTTTTATTAATGAAACATTTTATACGTATATTTCATAATTATGTTACTTATCATTATACATTTTTATTCAATGTATAAGTTATAATAGTTATATAATATTATTTAATTGTTCATTTATGTTCAGTATTTATGGTATCATAAACTATAATATTATTAAAATAAAATATTAGTGTATTACATTCACCCCTCCTATAGGAATCTCATCATTGGAATTATAATTTCTTTTGAAAATATCATGAAATAATAATATTTTTTCTCACTATTTTCTAATTATAGGTTTGGGAAATGAAACTTATTGTTTCATGAATAAATATTTCTAGAATAGTCTCAGATTATTAATAACATATATACATGTTGATGTTTTTACAAGGAAATAATGATTTTTAATTGAATCCTTCAATATAAAACTTGATAAATTTATCTTCATTTTGTTATGGAATTATAAGAATTAATTTCTAGATTAATTATTTTCGTAGTTCTGCTTCGATCTGCATTCAACATATGATTCATCTTGTATTCGAAATGTCGATCGAATAAGATGAATATTTCTTTGTATAAAAAAACTTGGCTTATAATAAATCATGAAATATATTAAAGGATTATTTTAATCATTGTATGAAATATTTTCTAACCATTGATTCATATAATATCAATAAATTTACTAAAATCTAAAATGGTTTGTATATGTAATATTTTTATAAATATAGACATAAATTGAAGGTGTAATCTCAAAAAACACAACAATAAAACCAAAGAGTAAACATTAATCAGGAAAACTCAAAACAAAAATAAAATATTCTAGATATTTTTTTAAAATATCATTATCATATATATATATAAATATTCTACAATTACCCAAACATTAAAAGTTATATTAACCATAATTATTATATAGGATGGGTAGGAACTACCTCATATTAGAAAAATAAACAAATATTAAATATTATGAGATAATATTTCCATGATAGGAAATATTATGAATCCAGGATTCAAACATAAAAAATTACGGAAATAACATTATTAATACCATGGTCCAATGAATGATTCCCAATTTATTTTTATGATATTATTTGTTTTAAAATATATCAATCTAAAATAAATAAATATGGCAATGAAACTACCAACATAATTCATGAATCATGGGGAACTGATTTGAATAGTTTTGCATCTTCCCATAGTTGAAACACATAATATTAGTGATTTATTTCATCCCCTTACATTCATTATCTAAAAGGTCATTATAACTATACTTGTAATGATATATCATTACCATTAAGATTTTACTCTGAGGCTTCATTATAAAATTATCAAAAGTTGGAATTTCCAAACATTATTTCTTATCATTTTCCTCATTTATTTTTCCTTGGTGACCATTCATCCATTTTCGCTCTTGATTTCCTTTATAGATATATGACATGAAGAAATTTTTCTATGACCTTTTGGATCCTAATACTATATATTCAAATGATAACAAATATTAGAGAGTAGTTCCCTTTAGATATAATTTTTCACTAATTAATTGAAATGGTAAAACATACATTATAGATTACATATATAGTCCATAGCATGTATTCCAAATATCGTAATGTTTTCCTCACACTTAGTAACAATTTGATTATTCTTATATCTTAAATTATGATATTTTCCTCCCATATAATCTTTTTCTTCATGAGGGAAATATTTTTCAATGAAAATTACCTTTATGGGTTTCTATTCAAATCCCTCTATATTCTCATCCTACTCTGTATATTGAATCAGTGGTTATAATTTACCAAATTCCCCATTAAAAAAATAAATATCCAAAATAATAATTTCTATTTCATTATTCCCCAAATATAGGAATATATATTTAAATGGAATTGATCAATTACATAGAAAAAAATGGATCAATAGTTTTATTAAAGGATATATGATTTTATTTCATAATGTTTAGCATCCCAACATGGAAATCACTTAATAAGGTTCCCTGATCCAATTTTCCATTAGGCCTCAAGTGCACCTCCCTGATTACTGAATACGACTAATTAACAGAAACGGTACAATAGAGATATATATAAGAGACTATAACATATATATATGTAATAAATTATTAAAAAAAATAAATAGTTAATTCATTGAAATAAAATTAGAATAGATCATGAATAACAAATTAATGATTAAACATGCATGAACAAATTATAGTGTACAACAACAAACACATAATAGTTAATGGATAAAGAATATATGACGAAAAAAATCTACAAGGACCATGTACATAAGAATACTAAAATTTATATCAGTCTTATGTGTCACGACCCGTCCTCGGGGCCCATGTCATGACTACCCCAAACCCACTTTCCATAGGCCAGGGGCTGGCGACTAGCACCAAAGGCGTAAATCCCGATAACTGGGAAGGAATTACATTTATAAAAGTAAACAAACACCACAGAGTACAAGTGGATGTAATACACTAACTACAAAAGAAAGTGCTGAAAAGTAAGTGGGCCAGAATACAAAACCAACTAAAGTATAGCTAAAACTGAACGAAAGTAGATCATGAAAGACAATCAACTGGAAGAAAAAAAGAACCATCTCCTAGGTAGTCCACCTCGGATTCTACCTGAAGGGTAGGTATAGATAGTGCAGCTCCTAGATCGTCTGCCACGGATCCTACCTGATTGGTAGGTACAGATAGCCTCCACAATGCTCTTTCCCGTCAACCTCTTCCAAGTATCTTCTAGTTTTGAAGTCCACCTCCGGATAACGACTTGTCGTTAGGTCCACCTTCAGGTACCATTCAGTCCTCGAACACTCAGCCTCTCTTAGCACTACCTGTCGTCTACAACCAACACAATGAGGTGCGGGCATAGCCCATGTAGGGGTGAGTATACGATACTCAGTAGGGACCCTGAGACCCTCAAGGCCTTACTAAATCCAACATGGATAACCATAAATAAGGATATCAACAGATAACCCGTACATAGGTATAATCCCATACTTATACATTTTTTATCATGTAACCCATCTCAATCATGAGGAAAAACAAAGGTTACGATATCAACGGATAACCACCAACTCGGTATATGCCCATCCATATACCTAAGTTATCAAGCGACCCATCTCAATCATGAGGTAAACAAAAAGGACATAGACTCAACTCAAACTAGGATTTTCATTATCGAAACCATAACTGTTAAAGATCCCTATCTATGATGAGTATAGTGATCCTGTCACAACTCCGAGGTACTAATCACTAACCTTAGACTGGTGAGGTACTCCTCCTGTCGAGTATCACTGGTCTTCCACCTCACAAAGTAGTGCTCCTCTGCCATGGGTCTACCACCTCACACAGTAGTGCTCCCCCTCATAGCCTATAGAGGTACTCCCCCTGTCGAGTACTGCGGGTTTGCATCATGCTACCAGGCGCTCCATCCGTTGTGGGTTTGCACCGAAACACATTAGCGCTCCGTCCACTAGGCTGGTCAACTCACTCTAAGTCGATTCGGTCAAGCAGTCGTCATGTCTCTACCGGTTACAAAGTCTCTGTACTCCATACGCTCGTCTCCGGGAGGGTCCGCTCCCTGAGCTACAGGTCGATACTCCAAGTATCACAAAGTCCCATAAAGAAGTATCTCAAAGGACCACCACATCGTGGCGGTCTCAATACAACATATGGTGCGTCAATCGGATGCCCGGTCTGTGAGCTATTAGCATTTTTGTCCCAGGGGCCCAGTTTGTTTCGTGTGCGAACCAACCTAGCCGTATATCAACTATACCCTGAACTCTCATAGGGTATACTCATAGGGACCGTTTCTCAACGTGATCACCAACGCCGCTGATGGTTAGTCAAACGGATGTCTGGTCTGAAAGTTATCAGGTTTTTCGATCCAGAGGCCTGGTTGGTTTTTAAGTAAAAAACGACCTGACCGAACTCCAACTGCGTCCAAACCTCGAGTAGAGTAAGCCAAAAGGTTATTCTTACTAAGAGGAATCCAACAAAGTCGACGGAACGTCAATCGGACGTCCAGAGCTCAAGTTATAAGCGTTTCGGCTCCGAGGGCCCGGTTGGTTTGGGTTCAAACCAACCCAGCCATACCCAAATTTCTCTGAGACCTTGAGAGTAATATAAAGAAACAACGGTCTCGATCCAAGGATCGCATCTCAACTGACGGTGCATCGATCAGAGGTCTGTAGCCAATGTTATGGGCCTTTGAACAAAACTGCCCGAGAATTGGGTGTTCGGGCCCGGACCGACCTGGCCCAAGACCCCCTGGGTCTGCCCGAACCGGTTTGACCCGACCCGGGTCCGGGTCCAGCACAATAGGACATGGCCTGGCCAGGGCGGCCGGTTGGCCTGGCGCGGCGCGATCCGCATGGCTAGCTCATTCTGGACGAGCCGTTGCGGGAAGGGGGGGGCACGGCCCCCCTGATTGAAGGAGAGACCTCCCATGTGGGTGACGCTCCCTTTTTCTAGCCAGGGGTTACGACCCCTGGATTCTTGGAAACCGGCTGGCTCGGTCGGCCGGTGTGTCACCGCGGGACCCCCTCCACAGATCCCGCCATCCTTGCTCCGGTGGCTGGCGTTTCCTACCGCCGCTCCCTGCACCACCGCGACCAAAGGGCGTAGCCTTGTCCGACCGGCATGGCGCGCCAGCGACGCGCCCCCTTTGCTGCGGCCCCACTCCGGTCGTGGCCTTTTCATGGTTCTCTGGTGTGCAATGATGGTGTCTTGGCTTCGTTCGTCCTCAACGGCGCGACGCGATGGCGCCACGCATCTTCTTTGTTTCCGCGCGGTGCGACTGCACCGCGTCACCTTCGTTCGAGCCACAACGGGTACAACAGCAAAAGGGGGAGGTGGGTCAGCCGTGTCTATGTGGTCCGACCTCCTCGCATTATAATGATAGCAATTGGCCAACAATTATCAATTAAGTTCGTTAAATAAAGTTGAACGATGATTAAACCCCTACTTAGATGAGGTCGTCATCCGAGGGTCGTTGCAGGGAAATAATGTCACGGAAGACGGCGTCATGGAAGATGGCATCGCAAATCGAGGCTCTGTAAGTGTCGTCGACATTTGCTCGACGAAGGATGTGGCGCATCGTCATTATTAGATGAAGTCGTCTCTCATTGGCTGTGGAGAGGGAAGAAGAAAGACACGTCATTCACTCCTTGTAGTGATGGCATTCTTCATCGGGTTCTTCACGTTCTTCGCATTCTCCAATGAAGAAGATGAGTTATATCTCCTCCCTTTCCCCACACAACCCATCAAACAAAATAAATTAAGACATTGTCTTAATATATTCACACATGCCAACACTTTTAGAATTCAAAACTAAATCAATTAATTAATGTGTTCAATTAATTGAGTAGAGAGTGTGTTGGCATTCATTAAAAGAGAAGAGGTAAAGTCACAAAATTAAGGAGGAGTTTCAAGGGGTTATGGGGAATGTGAAAAGGTGGGGGCATGTGTGGGCCCCAACTCTCGTTTATTCTCCCAAGGGAAGTTACCAACCATACTTCCACACAAAGGATAAATCTACTTTGAAGAAAAATAAAATCGGATTACAAATTTTATTTTATTTTTCACTTACACCTCAAATTTTAAACAACTCATCTCGAGAAAACGCACCTTCGGAAAAGGTATTCAAAAGAAATTACTGGCGCAGCGGTTCCATTGGTGACCTCAGATTTTGATTCTGAGCACCGGTTTAAATGTTAGAAAAACCCACTTGTTCATTCACTAAACGTACCCGAGCAAAAATTCAGAACTTGATTTCGGGCACACCGGGCCACGGAATCAGGTGCTGTCAAAAGCAGCAGTCTTGTAAAATTCCAAAGAAATTAAGAAAAAAAAATTACTTGAAATTTCTAGGACTTTAAATTACACCCACCTCAGGGATTTACGTCCCCGTAAAGCTATAATACAAACTAGGGAAACAAAAGTGGTACTGAGAACGCAACTGAGCCTCCCGCTACCATGTTCTCTCTTGGAGGTTCTTGAGCTACCACTGATAGCGCACCTGAGGAATCGACCGTCCACATAGTACCTGCTACTGTTGATCCTCGTTCTCCAATATAACCTCAATGAATGACACCCCGTCATCGACGTCCAACTCCCTGCGGTCGATGATGTGTGAAGGGTCATGCAAGTATCTCCTTAGCTGAGATACGCGGATGACATCTTACACCCGGTGCAACATAGGTGGAAAGGTCAAGCGGTAAACCACCTTCCTACCCTACTGAGGACCTAGAATGGTTTTTTGAACATCGCTGATATCTCACCGCTTCGGCTACATCTCCATAAACCTCATCGAGGTGAGACCCGTATAAGGACGTGGTCATCATCCTCGAACTCTAGAGGTCTCCTGTCAGCTCTGCTGGAAGTGGTGCCACAACTCTGGAGAATCCTAGCACAAAGGTAAGTTTGGCCAACTCCTGAGTGATCGAATGCACCCTCTTATGCATGATTCCATCCTGTGCTGCCTGGGTTTTCCTTTTCTCCATCCAATGAAAACCACATCCCAACATTGTAGATAAACCAAAAACGTTTTTCCTAATACAATCAATCCATGTATTAACTATGGATCCAATCCATACTCAGACCAACTTCATAAGGCCTCGACACTTCCTCCAAGAGATTCCAACTGAAACTCTCGCCTCGTGGGTCATACCACACTATCGGCTTATGTGTGATTATCGAGTCTCCTCCCAATGGTATCCCCAGACGTGAGGGTCAAGTCTACGGCTTTCCGGAAACACCAGGCCTGGGACATAATTCGTGGAAGGAAGGAATGATTCATATCAATGTATTGTAGTTACGGAAGCTAGTAGAAACACAGTCTGTACTTTGAATCATCCTTAGAGCCTTTTGGTCGCACTCCTTGACCGCATGCAACTACTCTTTCCCCTGCCCCCCAGCTCCCTGAGCCTAGTGGGAATTACAAGGGCGGGTGTTTGCAACATGTCAAAATGTTCACCACCTCATACTTCTCTCATAGCTCTTCTTCCATGTCTTCCACCTTGAAGATTCATCTGCCCTATTTTTCTTCCTCAACATGAAACATTTTACACGCACAAGTCTCTGAGACTGGCGCCAGTTTCCATCTTTCCCACTGCTAACCTTCATTGAATGCATCCATTCAGCAAAAAAATTATCAACCACAAAGGTTCTTTATAGAACCCTAGACTAAGTAGGAATGCATGGAGAAAATGTGATGGCTCGGATGTCCGAGCCCTGATGCACCAATCACATCGCATTCATCTAGTACCAGCAATGGTTTGGTACGCCCCGATGAATTCTTAGCTACCGACATGTCTTCCTGCCGAAGCTGTATAAGCTCTAGAAAAATCTCATCCACCTCCTCAAGCCAGCCATCAGCTTCCTGTGAGTCGGGCTCGCCTAGGAACATGAGGGTATCTAATGTTAGAACACATGAAAGGAAGTAAGTTTACATGTGTCACATACCTATACTGCTGGTTGTAACTTCTGACCAACATGTAGTGATGTATAGCTGGCCCACTACCCGAAGGCACTATCTCAGGCATCAGTCCACATACCGAAGCCTCATCACTAAGCGGACCATCCTCATTGTCATTCTCTAGAAAATAGTTGTAGCCAAGTCCACCATCCACTCTACTGATTTCTCATCTAGGCGGAAAACTCTAGAAATTGCCTCCAGCCAGTGCTCTACTATCTGGGAATCTGCCTCGCCTCGTAACCTCTGAGACCGCTATTGCTGGAACTCATGAAACACGCTCTCCCAGCATGCACAGTTCGCTAGTATGGCTGGTGGAATCTGCTGCCCAACAGGTGGTGGTGCTGCTGGTACACCTCCTGAGGGTGCCAACATAGTAAAAAGGGCCCCGCAACAGTGCCTCGACACTTGGTGGGCCATCATCGAGTACTCTATCTGAAACTCCAAATGACTGACTGCGTGGAGACATCATGAACAATGTGACACGGTCAAACGATTTAAACCGGGTGAGCTGACGTGGTTTGAGCTGACTTAAAAAAAACTTTTGAAACACACACGAAATCAGTGTTTTCATGCACTAGGTCAGAAATCAGTAGTCAGGGTCCTGGTGTACGGATACATTGGCCACCGCAGCAACACTAGACTCCCTAAACTGAAATCCACACTTAGTACCCTTAACACTATTGCTTCAATGAAAGAAAATATCAGAGTCTAATGTTCTGCAGTAGAACCGACTCATCTGATACCAATTTGTCACGACCCTTCCTCAAGGCCCATGCCATGAGTACCGCAAGCCTGCCTTCCATAGGCCAGGGTCTGGCGACTATCACCAAAGGCATAAATTCCGATAACTGGGAAGGAAATGACTTTATAAAAGTAAACATACACCATAGTGTTCAAGCGGAATTAATACACTAAGTACAAAAGAAAGTGATGAAAAGTAAGTGGGCCAGAATACAAACCCAACTAAAGTACAACTACAACTGAACAAAAGTACAACAAGAAAGACAAACAACATGAAGAAAAATAGAATCATCTCCTGGATCTTCCACCTCAGATCCTAACTGAAGGGTAGGTACAGATAGTGCCGCTCCTCGATCATCCGCCATGGATCCTACCTAATGTTTAGGTACAGATAGCCTCCACAATGATCTTGCCTGTCAACCTCCTCCGAGTATCGTCTCGTCGTGAAGTCCACCTCCGGATACTGACTCATCGTGAGGTCCACCTCCAAGTACCATCCAGTCCTCGAACACTCGGCCTCTGTCAGCGCTGCCCGTCGTCTGCAACCAACACAACGAGGTGCGGGCATAGCCCATGCAGGGGTGAGTATACGATACTCAGTAGGGACCCTAATACCTTCACGGTCTCACTAAATCCACGAAGGATAACCAAAAAGAAGGATCTCAATGGATACCCCTTACTTAGGTATAAGCCCATAATCCTACCTAAGTTATCAAGTAACGCATCTCAATCATGAGGAAAAAAAAAGTTTATGATATCAAGGGATAACCACTAGCTAGGTATATGCCCACACATATAACTATGTTATCAAGTGACCCATCTCAATCATGAGGTAATCACAAAGTTCATAGACCCAGCTCAAACCAGGATTTTCATTATCGAAACTCTAACTGCCGAAAAGCCCCGTCTCTGGAAAGTAGAGTGATCCTATCACGACTCCAATGTACTGCTCACTAACCATAGACTGCTAAGGTACTCCTCCTATCGAGTACCGTGGGTCTTACACCTCACAATGTAATGCTCCTCTACCATGGGTCTTCAACCTCACACAGTTGTGCTCCCCCTCATAGCCTACATTGATACTCCTCCTGTCGAGTACCGCGGGTCTGCCACCTCACAAAGTAGTGCTCCTCCGCAATGAGTCTACCACATCACACTGTATTGATCCCCCTCATAGCCTATAGTGGTACTCATCTTGTCGAGTACCACGGGTCTGTTGCCTGCTTCCTGGTGCTCCGTCTGTTGTGGGTCTGCATCCAAACATAGTAGTACTCTATCCGCTGGGCTGGTCAACTCACTCCAAGTCAAGTCGGTCAAGCAGTCATCAGGTCTCATCCGAATACAAAGTCTCCGTACTCTGTACGCTCGTCTCTGGGAGGGTCTGTTAAACGAGCTACAGATCAATTCTACAACTATCAATGAGTCCCACGAAGAAGTATCTCAAAGGACCTCCTCGTCATGGGGGTGTCAACAGAACATATGGTGCGTCAATCGGACGCACGGTCTGTGAGTTATTAGCCTTTTTTTCCTAGAGGGCAGGTTGGTTTCGTGTGCGAACCAACCTAGACATATCTCAACTGTACCCCAAACTCTTATAGGGTATACTCATAAGGACTGTTTCTCAACATCATCACCAACGCCACTAACGGTTTGTCAAACAGACGTCCGGTCTGAAAGTTATCAGTTTTTCCGTTCAACGGGACCGATTGGTTTGAAGTCAAAACCATCCCGACTGCACTCCAACTGCATCCAAGCCTCGAGAATAGTAAGCCAAAAGGTTCGTCTCACCAAGTGAAATCCAACATGGTCGACGGCACGTCAATCGGACATCCGGAGCTCAAGTTATAAGTGTTTCTGCTCCGAAGACCCGGTTGGTTTCGGGTTCGAACCCACCCGGCCATACTCAAAGTTCTCCAAAATCTTGAGGGTAATATACATAAAAGTCCGCCTCTATCCAAGGATCACATCTCAACTGACGGTTCATCGATCGGAGGACCGTAGCCCATGTTATGGGTGTTTGAACGAAACTGCCCGAGAATAGGGGGTTCGGGCCCGGATCGACCGGACCCAAGACCCCCTGGGTCGGCCCGAACTGGGTCCAGGTCCGGCCCACCAGGGCACGGCCCGGCCTGGGGGGCACGGCCCGGCCCGTCCTGGCTACTCGGTAGTCCTGGCGCGGTGCGCCCCGCACGACCAGTTCGTGCTGGCCGAGCCGTTGCGGGAAGGGGGGGGGGCGCATCCCCCCTGATTGAAGCTGCAGACTCCCATGTGGGGGCCTCTTCCTTTTGGATTCCAGGGGTTATGACCTCTGGCTTCTCGGAAACTGGCCTGCTCGTCCGGCGGGTGTGTCACCGTGGGACCCCCTCCACGGGTCCCGACCTCCTTGCTCTGGCGGCCGGCGGTTCCGGCCGCCGCTCCCCGCACCGGCACGGCCAAAGGCTGCGGCCTTGTCCGACCGGTGCGGCTCGACGGCGCCGCGCCCCCTTCACCATGACCCAGCTCCGGCCACGGCCTCTTCGTGGTTCTCCAGCATGGCGCGACGGCACCGCGACTTCGTTTGACCTCAATGGCGCGGCACGACGACACCACGCTTCTTCATTGTTTCTGTGTGGTGCGACGACACCACGTCACGTTTGTTCGAGCCACAATGGGTACAACAGCAAAAGGGGGAGGTGGGTTGGCCGTGTTTGTGTGGTCCGACCTCCTCCCGTTATAATGATAGCAAGAGGACAACAATTATCAACGAAGTTCATTAAATAAACATGAATGAAGATTAAACCCGTACTTAGATGAGGTCTTCAAACGAGGGTCGTCGTGGGGAAAGGACGTTGCGGAAGACAGCGTCGTGGAAGACGACGTCACTGAAGACGGCATCACAGATCGAGGCCCCTGAAGTTTCATCGGTGTTCGCCCGATGAAGGATATGATGTGTCGTCGTTCTTCGATGAAGGCATCTCTCACTAGTTGCGGCGAGGGAAGAAGAACGACACATCATTCACTCATTGTGATGACTACATTCTTCGTCACGTTCTTGACGTTATTCGCGTTCTCCAGCGAAGAAGACGAGTTCTATGTCCTCCATTTCCCAACCCAACCCATCATTCAAAATAAATTAAGACTTTGTCTTAATTTATTCACACATGACAACACTTTTAAAATTCAAAACTAATTCAATTAATTGAGTAGAGAGTGTGTTGGAATTCATTAAAAGAGAAGAGGTAAAGTCACAACATTAAGGAGGAGTTTCAAGGGGTTATGGGGAATTTAAAAAGGTGGGGGCTCGTGTGGGCCCCACTTCTCATTTATTCTTCCAAGGTAATTTACCAACCCAACTTCCAAACGAAGTATAAATCTACTTAGAAGAAAAATAAAATTGGACTACAAATTTTATTTTATTCTTCACATAAACCTCAAATTTTAAACAAATCCTCCCGAGCAAATGAACCTTCGGAAAAGGTCTTTTTATGAAATTATAGGCGCCGCAGTTCCATCGGTGCCCTCAGATTTTTATTCTGAGCACCGTTTCAAAAATTACAAAAACCCGCTCGTTCGTTCACTGAACGTACCCAAGATAAATTTCAGAACTTGATTCCGGGCACATCAGGCCTTGGAATCAGGTGCCGTCAGAAGCTGCAGTCTCGTAAAATCTTGAGAAATTAAGAAAAAAAATTTCCTTGAAATTTCCAGGTCATTAAATTATGATCATATTAGCCCATGTAAAAGCCTTGAATCATAAAAATAAAACTGGTGAGAAAGCCAAATCCAGAACCAGATCCAATAACCAATAGAACTATTCATGTATCCCAGTGTAATGGTGACCCGCTCTGGGTGTATGATATAATTAGTGGAATACCACAAATTTTTTCAAATTCTATCTATTTTAATAAAAATACTTTATTGGGCATGCATAATGAATAAATTTTAATTTAATACATTCAAATAAGCCATATCGGGTTCCGCAGGGACACTTTGTTTACCATACATGTTTCATCCTTAGCTGCAATACCTCTTATAATGTGTACAAACACACATACACACACACATAATTATATGTGTTTGTCTATATATATAAATATATGAATATATATACGTGGATCAGATATGTAGTAACATATTTATTCATATATATATATATATATACTATTACTAGAAAATAAAGGAAGAGTAACTTAGAAATCCGAGCATCACCACTGAGTTCTGATAGAGTGATAAGGGATTCTATGCATGAATATCATAAATCATTACAGATTCAAGGATCAAGTATCATAATAAAGAGGGTACCTTAGTCCCACTTATCATAAATCAAGAGGGATTCAATTCTTAGTTATCATATTCAATATGGGATGTCATGCCCACGTATTATAATTTGAAAGGGAAACCATTCTCGTGTATCGTAAATCATGATGAACTCCTTGACATGGTATCAATTGTTTTGAGATATGCTAAGGTTGATTATGGTAATCTAATGGGGGCGTCTTGATAAAATATTATATGATAAGAGGGACTCCATTCTTGAGTATCATAATTCAAGGGGGAGTCCATACCTGAATATCATAATGAAATGAGAACTTTATTCTTTAATATCATAATTAAATTTGGATTACATGAATTAATATTCTATATTTATTGGGAATCCAATACCATATATCATAATTCAATAGGGATTCAATTTCTGAATATCATAAATAAATAAAATAAATTATTAAAAGTATTCATGTCCTTAATCATTTCATATCACAAACCACTTATATTACTAGGGTCAATCCATTTATAAAAAAATATGATGTCCAATGGAAGGAAAATACCACCTATTATTTAAAAAAAATTAATTTAATTTTCCCTCTTAATTATGATGAAAGTGAAAATCATCTGAGGTTTTACTATAAACCATGGAATTTTTTTATAGCATCTCAATCAATTTAGCTTAAAGATATGTTATATGAGGGATAATTAAACTCAACTATAATGGTTAATTAATGTAGAAATATAATTTTAATCATTGGTGAATTACTAATTTTAATATAATGATTTGGACTCACCACATATGGTGACTAAAGTTGGTGTCTTCATCCTCCATACATGAAATCTATGTTTAATGAATAATGAAGGAGTGGTCGAAGAATTTCTGTTTATGAATTTCAATATTTAAGAGAAATGTTCTAAATATCCCCCATGTAGAAAATGGAAATATCATATAAACATGGGATACATATGGTAAAGTCAACTAGAATACAAACCACTTTCATAAGAAAGGACAATGGTCCATTAAATATCCATGGTCTAAGTTATAATGAAGAAAAATAGATGATTATACAAATTATCTGAAAACATAGTAAATTAGATCACACATATATATCACCGTTGATGGAGAAATAAATAAGGAATTGATGGAGGAAGATTTTTGGACTTATTGAAAACCATCTAACACACCCAAAAATAATTTAATTGAACCATTTTTTGATTAACATTAACCATGGATGTGGAGAGGAGGAGGTAGGTGTGTGTATGGGAGCTGCTAGAGAAATAGAGGAGCAAAATGGGGTAAATCCCATTTAAGTATGGATGGTATAAAAGTAAATTTTACCCATATAAATAAGATTCATGGTTATGATTCATTGTCTGGCTAACCAAGATTCAATCATGTATGTCACATTTCCCATGAGCCATACCATGCATGACATAGGCCAACTATGTGTCATCCTTATGGTGTTAATTGTTATGTATCACTAACCATGTGCCTTGGTTCTTGGTTTGGAAAACCATATATATCATGTGTACCCACCTCAAGTATTTACAATTGAAATTATTCATGACCATGTTCCCCACATTATATGGTATATAAAATCATGTGACACCCCCTTTTAGGGCTATACTGTTTCTCCTTATGGGTTGTGTAGTTTAAACAAACCATGCAACCTATATGTTTATCCTGGAAAGATATTCTCCAAAGCCCAGTTCTCCAAACACCTATTCTAACTTCTTGGTCAACTCGTATGCCTTAGACCACATCCAGAAAGAACAATTTCTAGTGTTCCATCAGTCATTTTCATATTTTGAGGCCTAATTCAAAATTCACCACCTTCACTGACCATAAAAATAGAAATTACATTGAAAATATCCACTCATTCAAAATAAATTACATTAAAACATCCCCACCATAGAAATTATTGTATTTTAAAAGACATAGAGAACAACATTGGCATCACCTCACCTACCTAGGTTGTGAATATTCATTCAAATGGCCTTATTACATTTCCAACTTTCCAATACATCTCATTGAATGAAATTATGCACACAGTAATTGAGCATACAAAACATGATCCATTGAAAATAAATAATATAAAAACATTAATATTATAATTATGTGATCCCATAATTCTTGATATAGGATTATATCATCTCCACTATGGTTCTTAATACAATAATTTCTAGTTTTCAGTGGCCAATTATACATCATTGTACTCCCACCATCAGAAATGCCTATAAAAAACATTTATTGTGTTCCATTATAACTTATACAAAATTTATCTAATTAAACATGTTGAAACTACCCTCAACCCCGTATTTAATCAAAATGGTCACCCTCGAATTAACACGCTCAATTGGTCACACCATATGTTCCTTGAAAATTCTCAATCAACCATTTAAAGTACACCTATCACATCATGGAGGCATTCCTGATGTGTTTCCTTCACCACCAACATCCATACCAAAAATAGAACACTTTTCAAGATTCTTCATGAAATCAAATACTGAAATTTTTTGATTTTGGATTTGACACATCATCAAACATGATTCCAAATACATTAAGTAAGGTACACCATGATTATAATGAGAATTCTCAGAAAATTCTATTATCGATATTCAGTGATGTATCCCTATTGAAACCATATCCAGATCAAAATTAATCATCATTCCATAAAACAATGATAACATTATACCCATCTTGCATTCACCGATCATCATAAGGTACTCATGTATTAATTCCCAAATCATGATTTCACGCAAAAAAAATATTTGAATCTTTACATGGAATTTAACTAAGTTCCAACCATAACATGCATCATTCTTTTTATTTCATATAACCTCAAATGTGATATTCACATGACTAGTCTCAAGTTCCCACATCCCTTATCATATGATTTTCAACCATCAATACCTAATTTCCCCCTCCGAGCCATTGTAGAATTGTTTTTTCTATTTATGTGATAAAGAAAACTTATTACCACATCCCAATAAATTTCCATCTTGGGAATATAATTAGGATAGAAAAGAACTCACCCATACCTGAGGGATAAGTAAGATCACCGATCAAACATTACACCATTTAGATATTGGATTACAAAGATAATTCCAAACTTTAACTCATTACATTGGTGACCAAACATAAACAACCAATAGTGTACTAAACACAACATAGATTTATTTAAACCCTCTCTCTAAGAACAAATCACAAAGAGTCATTTTATAAAATCCTAATAGTTATCTAAATAGTTATTTTAGCATAAAGTAAACTAACCTTCAGCCTAGTCATATAGATGTTCTGATAGGGTAATTGATCTCCACTAATCTAAGACTATACTGAGATTCTTTCATTAGGTGTGTATAGATCATCTGAGCTACACTCACATCTACTAGGCCATAAATTCATTTATCAACTACTGGAACTATATCTTAAGACCATGTGTTCCAAATTCCATTTATGGGTCAACGTCCTATATCACCCCAAAAATTTTGTATTATCTGTTATGAATGAGCATTTACTTTTAACTTACTCGAATGATATGGTTGTTTGTTCCCTTAAGCATCACCTCTTTGAATGAACTATTACTGGGATAACACCCATCCATCCACTAAAGCTCAAATTTTTAAAAGATACCTCATACAACCAGTGTGAACTAAATTTTCTTTTGATGTATGTGTATTATCATGTACCCCCAATTTTAGAACTTGACTCATGATTATGTGGGTCATTATTATAGAAATTCAATCTAATATTTCAATATAGAACATAAATTTCTAACATTCCAAAAGATCCCTTGTAAATAATCATCAAAATATTTCACGTAAATCTTCTACAATTACATGAATGATCTCCCACCTGATGACTTTTTTACAGATAAGAGACCCTCAACTAGACAACCACTACTTCATAAAATGACCATGACACCAAAACCATACATTCCATTATAAATAGTTTCAAAAAATAGAAATCATGATTATTTATAATAAACCAATGGTATCTCAATGATTGAATCAAAATATTGGAGCACCTACCATGAATATTTCTAGAAATGATTGTTAAATGAATCTTACTATAAAAATTTATATTTAGTCCTAGAAAAACATATTGAAAATGTTTTCATTAATAAAACATTCTCGATTACCTACTAGGGTATAAATCAATGTGAAATATTCATGGAATATCCACCTATCTGTACGATATCTATAACTAGAAATAATTCCCATTTAATGGAATTAGTTAAAAAACATGGATTGGCGATGCTATACCAATCAAATAGAGATACTGTTTCCATCAGCATTGATCTAGAGGGAGAGGATTCTGTGATGTTCCCTCAACATTGAATCTTATTTCTTCTCTCATAGTCCATCCTCTATTATTGGTTCTGGTGTTCTTCAATTCTATGGTTTTCATGGTGGACATAGTGTTGGATAGTCCAAGGAAGTTTTTTGCAGTGTTCTGATGTCATTGTGGCCCTATCCTTGGTCCCAGTGGGTTTTTCCCTCTTCGACTAGTCACACAGACTATATTTTCCACCATGTTATCACCCATGTATATGTGGATGTGGATGTGTACATGGTTCTTTCAACATTGTTTGGATTTTAATTAGTGAAGATTTTCGGTGAAAACAACAGCTGGTATATGAATCACGGTCTGATATTTGTTCAATATGTAAGAATTTGGGCTATTTGACTACAACCTATCGAAGGGGCTCCAAAAATATCAATAAGTTGGTATAAAAAGACACCAATATATGTGTGAATAATGTAAAGGGACTAGAGGCATGTGTATAGGTATGATTGTCTAGAAAAGATATAAATGGAATGGATTCTATGGTTAAATCAACAACGGATGGAATGAGTGGATCACATGATGTGAATCTAATGGTGAATGTCATATTAAAATTATTGAGAAGGGATATGGGTTATCCTTAGGATCCTCAAGGTATTATTTAGGGTTCAGTGTTACATGTTATAGAGGAGGAACTACCTAGTAGTGGCCACATCTTGGTGGTTTCAAAACTGGTGGATGAATAAAATCTATGACTCATGTGGCTGATTCATACGCCAAAGTAGTACTCTTGGGAACTGATTATAGTGCCAATGGTCAAATAAAGGCTTCTCACTGAAACATTTTGAGGAAGAAGATGGACAATACATAACCGTCAATGATATCTTCACTGGTGGAAACATATTCATAGGTGGAGATATCTACTGGTGTTTTGGACCATCAATTTGATGGTACCCAAGGTGTCAGTGAGCACACATTTGAGGTGGAACTAAAAATGCTAAAAGGGGGAGGTCCCAAAACACCAATGGATGCATGTAATATTCATGAGAAGGTGTTTGTGGGTGAGGCCTCGATCAAGAAAATCCCAATAGAGGTGCAAGGTCATGTACTGGGAAAACACTTCGATCATTTGTATCATGTTGATCTGATCCATAATTGTCAAAATTCTCCTGGAAAAACCTATATGGATGAGTAAAAGGACCAAGGGAATGAGTCAAGTAAAGAATGATATATCTATTTTGTAGAAGATATAGATGATGAGGAACATGTTTGAGGTATCCAAGCCCGAAGATAAAAAAGAGAAGGAATGAACATGGTAAGGATATGAAGGATTATTCATATTTACCTATTCCAATGACGACTAGATCTAGGAAGAAGATTAAGGCCATGTAGCTGGACAGTGACCCCTAACTATCCAAGTCAGTTTGTTAGTAATAGGAATATGATTCTATTCTCGAACATCCTTTAGAATTTCTTATGATCTAGGAAGAGGAAATGGGTGAAACATTCCTAAAAATTAATGCTCATGATTTATTGGTTGGACGAACGATGGAAAAGGCTCTATAGGCGCCTCCCAATATAGAGAAAATCACGTGTACTGAGAATTAGTAACTGATTCTAATAATAGGATTCTACAGAGGGACGATAAGAATATAAGAGTACATCCAGTCCTTGGACAAGCTGGTGTTATGGTTCAACGATCATCTGATAGAGGAACCAGAAACAAAAGTGAACACTTTCTCGAGGAATCATTTTAGGAAGATTAAAACTAGTAGGTTTCAATTTCTATATAATGTATTATTGTTTTTTTCTCAAGACGATTTCATTTCTCACATTTTTTGTCAAAGTGTTTGATTATAAATAATTTTTTATTTGAGTGAGTAGAAATTATAATTTATTAAAAAAATAAATTAATATGTTTTTAAATGATATTAAATTAATATATGATATTAATTCGGGAATTATCATAGCCCATAAATTATACATGGAATTTATTAGATCATGAATAATTTTTTTTAAATTGTTTTTATAATATTATTCATTCAATACATAAATATTACATTCAAAACATGTAGAATAAAAATTAATATTCATCTCACATATATTCTATATTTGAATAATTGGTGTTTTATATAAGAAAATAAAAATATCCAAAAATAATAATTATTCCCTAGTCATTTGGATATTATTTATTTTAATATAAAATTGAAATGGAATTTTAGTCATATTCTCAATACAGTTAGTGTGGAAGCCTATGGGGATATTTTTCATTATCATTAGGTAGTCTTTCCTAATATCATATATTATCATCTAACAACTTTTCATAAAACCTATATATAAATTAATTTATGTCATAATGATAATAAGATCAAGAAACAATTTAATATTTAATATAAACCCATTTTAATAATAACACACCAATCATGATTCTTACTTGTGTCATCAACTTGTATATTGGAATAACATTATTTGACTTCATAAAATGAACTCATAAATAAATCATCATTGGATATTGACTTAATTAGATTTCTATATTTCATTCTAATTCCTTGAGGTATCTTCTTGAAATCTAAGTAGATGAAAATAATTTCTTCAGTTATTTATTAAAATAATATCACTTATGATTCACCCAACACAACCTAATATTCAAGATCATATCTCGATATGATTTTCAGAAAAATGCATCAACATAAGTGATTAATAATATACATTGATAATAATATCTATTGAATGGAATTAAAAATGGCAATATATAGGAACATACAATGATTAATAGAACATGTGGAAATCTCATTAGTGTTTATACCATCACAACCTTCTATTTTGGATTTTAGCATGTGAAAATATTCATGAGAATATTATTCATCCATTTATCAAAATAAATCATCTAATTTAATGAACATAATTTTTTCCATATTATATGGTTTCATCAAGAAAATATGATGTATGTTCTATAATATTATCATATAATTTTTAGTGTCTCATAATTTCATCAATCTTATATGATGTGTGGATGTGGAAAAAAATATAAAGAAATTATTACATTAGTTTTACACAAATTAACACTCATAGTGTAATAAGATCATTATTAATATTTATGTATTAGACTATATATATAATCAAAATTACAATGTAGTTTTATTATAGGGAGATAAATCTAATATGTATAACCATACATACATGTCATTACCTTAGATAAACCTCACACATATCAACATCATGTCATGACACCCACTATTCATATTGTTACTACTTACCACACACAATTATTCCCTTTTAGCATTAGTGTGCCTTCTTAATGAATCCCCTCACAATGGTATGAGCCTCTATATCAAGATGTGGGGATCCATCTAAAGAAAACATTTTTTGTATGTACAAACAACCCTTCATCTTCATTAAATCATCGACCTAAAACACCATCCAATCCTCTCACCAAATCCAAAAATAATCTCTAGAGATGGTATTTCCCTAGTAATCCTACTCTAAATCTTAATAAGTGAATGATCCCATAATTTGGGGAAAACAATTGGAATTTACTCGTAATTTAATAACCCATTATAATGTAAGTCCTTAAAATTTCCCACTATTATGCCTCTAATCCTATAGAATCTATGGTGAGCCTATGTCTATAAATTTTCAGCTAAACACAATAATAAAATCGCCACTAAAATCATTTTATTATCAAAATCCAAATGCACTTCTTGGACACAAATCTAATCATAGGGAAGTACTATTTTATAAAAATCGTTCAACCCGGCCATCACCATCATCAACACAAAGTTGTATATCAACTACAAAAAAATATCTTAAGACATTGGACAAAAAAAAATGATTCATTCCAAGGATTGTAGTTCTTAACACAATTATATATCACATAAAAAGTCATATTCCGTGTCTTTGTGATCTCCAGCATTTGAATCATCTCGGTGCCATATTTTTTGGAAAAACAGTTTTTGGTCCTCCAATGTATTAATTATCATAGAAATTATAAGTATCACCAACTTACATACTTTGTAATCTCTCGATCATGATTCCATATTTTTCTGTAGGATTCATAGAATCTCCAAAATCCCCAAATTGATGTTTGAGCCTGACAGTCATTGTAATTCCATCGTTTTGTCCCCAAACATTAAAACCAACCATCATATTCTATCCCTATTCAATATCACACCATTGATCCAACTCAAGCATAGATCTTATAATTTTTTTTCAAAGTCAAATACTGATACTCAGACTCTATCAGACATATAATTTGAATCTCAAATATGGTATTATCAAAGGAATAGGATAATAGTAAACCTATATGAAAAAACATCACATTATAATCCTAATTATACCACAATAATTTTAACTACATCCCTAGCCCTTAGGAAACTATTAACATACACGCATATCAGTCATGAGGCACCCATCATTGAAGTATCCTCATTTCCGCATAGAACCAGATATTTGATCATCTTGACCACATCTTATACATTTACAAAAAAAATAATATTACATGACCACGTTGATCACACTGGATCAATAAAAAACCAAATTACAAACATTCTTGGATTAATTTGAACATCTTCCTTGATATCTATAAAAATATCAACCATCACATGGTTCACCCCCTCCAATAGCCAATGGTGCACTCCCCAACCTATGTATTCCATTTCAAGTAATATTGATCACAATGCATTATTGGTTCCTACATCACAATAATATCAATAATTCTTACCCATTGTCATCACATCTATAATAATATAAGTTATTTGAGAACCTAGAATTTACCATACTATGTCACTCTCATCTATCCTGATATCACCAACATTCTAACGGAAATACCTTTCTATATAATCAGAAACCTATGCATGCATACCCACTTATCTTTTTATTGAATTCATCTATCATTAACAAGAACTTGTGTATCAATAAATTATACATAAAAAAATATCTAATACACATAATAATAATAATACAGTATCCCTCATACAATGTTCTTATTCCCAAAAGTAATTCCAAAACTCAATTTTACATTTTAATGATAAAATTAAAATAAAAATAACATTGAAAATAATTCATGACCCCTATTCATCGAAATATATTCTAAAAAAATTGAAATACAGTTATATTAAAATGATCAAACACGTAGAATCATGATCAAATGATGTGAACACCATCAAATCTTGGATGACATTCTTAAAAAAATAACCATTCTAATCATCATATTAATATCAACTAGTTGAGAGAACCATATGTGCTTCCTTATAATTTTCTAAAAGAAAATTACTATTATTAAAGCCTATTACATTAGTAGCCTATTCATTGTTGTCCAACATTAAATTTTTAATCCAACAAGACATATATATGAATATATCTCTTCCTACGACTAGGTCATCAAATTTTAAATAAACCATGATTCAAAAGAGTTTCCAAACACTCAATATCGTATAAGGTATTTCATAAATATATAAATAAAAATCCATATCGTATATTATTATTTATTTTCTAGAAGGTAATATCATTTTCAAAATCATATAAAATCCCAATTTCAAATCCATTATCATTATATTATAATAGGATTATAGAATATCAAACCATATCCGAATCTATATATCCATGACCCATTTCATGTCAATCCTAGTTTCTAATCCATGTTATCCACAACATATACTATATTTTTTAATCTTCATTATATTGGTGATCAATATACACTAATACAATAAAAAACATACCCAAACAAGTTTACTTATTTGTGATACCTAGACATACTATCTAACTCCTTCCATATCGAGTAACATCCCATAATTCCTACGACCTCTTACCTAATTAACCGACTATCCATACCTCCCATACATGTCATACCCATCACAAGATGATCACTAATCTTTATTTTGAATCCATAATAAATTATGAATCATCATACAAATACCAAAAACTTGATATCATTGACCATATATTAATATCGAATTAAAATTATTAACACATTATTTTAAATTTGAAGGAACTAACTGGCCCAAGCAAACCGAAATCTCAGGCTACCCTCCTATATTAGAATTCATATCATGCAACAATAGAAAAATGTCCTACAAGAAAACAATAACATTCCGATCAAAAATATATTTATCCACATATAAAAACTACATGGATTTCTCCAACCAAACCCATATGTCACATCACTCATATTAATCTAGTTTTAGAGAATCATATATACTCCCTTTTTAACACTCAAGATATAATTATAATAATTAATAATTTTTTTCGAAAGAAACTATAAAATCATGAAGATTAATATATTCAGAAATTTGATTTAAACTGAATTTCACAAAATTTAAAAGTAGATATATACTAAATTAATTTTTATATTTATTTCAACATGGAAAAATTATCTTAGGGTGAATTTTATGTGATTTTTAGAAATATATTTTTGTGTTTGTGAATAGTGAATATTCCAATTTTACAAAAATGATCAAATTTATGGAATTTTAATGTTATTTGAATAATATAATTGAATATGGAAGTATTTTTATAAAACAAATATTTAATAATTAATAAAATGAATATAAAAATATTATTTTAATAATATAATTATATTACATTCATTTAGACAGTCTATGAATTGATTTTATTCAAATAAAAACCTTTTTTGGTTCTCATATATTAATCATTTAATTATAAGGTAATATTAGAATTTAGAATCTTTTCAGATAAAAATATGTACTATATGATTAATAATAATATATTTAATTCCATTTTAGTGAATATTATAAAAGAATTTTTTGAAAAATATTTTTTACACCAAAGAAACATATTTAAAAAAACCACATGTCAATGTGTTTTGAAAAAATATTTTAAATATAATTTTATCAATTCATAAAACTTTATATAGTAAAATTGATTTAATATTTTTAATTAGAGTAATTAATAAAATATAATTATCTTAACTTACTTTTTATTTATATATAATATTAAAAATATTAAAATTTTATCACTTCGGTTAGGGGTAAAATGAGTTAAAATGATTACTATAAAGGGATATGAATTCAATATAACTCAATAAAGTTGTAAACCTAATAGTGTGGCTGAATTTAAAACATACCCTTATCATATTAATGATATGATAATTTTGAGAAAAATTATTTTATATATACATATATTGTTTATTTAATGTTTTTGTATTTTCCTGTTTTTCTCCCACCTCACCTATAAAAAATATCCCCTTATACACCATTATACAAATTAAATGTTCCACTTAACTAGAATCATAACATCCCAAATACATTTCCAACATCCCTAAATGTGTCTTAGATAAATAGAACATTGTGAGTGCATAATATCTAATATAAAAGAGTTCACCAAATGAATATGTATAACTTCTTATCGAGCATTTTTAGGTTCATTTATTCTTTAACATCCTTATAATATTAAATAACCATATTAACATAATAACATAAAAATATAAACTATATTGGTAATTTTTTTGTCTTCATAGTATTTAAATATTATATCATTTTTCTATCCTATGGAAAGCATAAACATAGCTTCTGAATATATACGACCTATCACTCCCACGTATCATTTTAAATTTATTTCATCACACTTTTTCATAGTATGATATAATGATGGAATTAAGAAATATAGATGAAATTTGTGACCTAATTATTACTTTTAAAATATAATATATCATATAACCTGGTACCCTTACATCCATTGAAAAATGATAATGGCGCCTGTGTGTAAGTAAGTACTACCACTTCCATGATGTGATGTGATTCATTTTTTCAATTTGAATATTGCATCAATGATTATGAATATATATATAATAAATAAATATTATATTCATGAAATTATTAATATTTTTTTAGAATGTGCAATGTTAATAAATCTTTTATCCTTTGAAAATATACAGAAGTAATGCTGTCAAAATTGACTTAACAACCTCATGTGGTCAACAACATTGAGAAATACAAATTAAAGGATTCAAAAATATTATAAGTGGAAAAAAATAGAATACATATTAAATAATATTATTAATTTATTATTTAATAAATTAAAAATAATTAGATAAGAGAATAAAATATGTACTATTAATTAGATATTTATTATTAGGAATTTATGTTACAATTTTATTTTATTTTGTTGTTGTTATATTCAAATATTCATTGGGATGTTTTTATGATCCTAATTTCTAAAGAACCTTATATTTTATTATCATATGATTAATTATATTAATTTACTATTTTTAATTCATTCATTTTTATTTGGAACATAAATTAATTTAAAAATTTATTTTAGGACAATCGAAACTTATCTCTTCTCTAACTAAAAATATTTTCCTTCCATGCCAATGTTAGTTTAAATTTTATATATAATGTTAGTTGTTTTGATAAAATTTAATTAAAACTCATTTACAAGAATATTTTAATTTATATTAAATTTTATAGAAGAAAAATTATTTTCATATTCCAATTGAGGTACTTATGGATTTTTTACTAAAAAAATGAAATAAATCATTATTTTAACATTTACTGTCGGAATAAAATTTCTTATTTTCATTAAGTTTATTTACAGTTAATATTAATTAATATATATCTATGGTTATTTAAAATGGAAATTATTTTCGAAATATTATTTTAATATTTAATAACAATTTTATCAAAATAAAAGGATAAAATTTTATTTAGAGATTAAAATGAAATATTAAAACCATTTTAAACATTATTCTTATAAAAGGATACAAGGCGAATATTTTAGATGTTTTAATTTTCTCTTATTTTCTTTCTCAAAAAGGTTGGTTTTAATACAAATAAATAATGTCTATGGAATTAATTTTCTTTTTTCATCATTTATTAATTCATTGTATCTTGTTCAATAACTTTCTCACGATCACATTGCCTATCAGTCGCCATCATTTAATTGGAATTTATTTTATTCTAAATTAAAATATTTTATATATCATTTAATTATATAGAATAAGTTCCCCCAATTTCATGTGGTTATAACGATATTAAATTTTTTAATTGGTATAAATTTAAAGTTATTTAATTAAACTATTATCCCATTGACTATGTAAACATTATTTATTCTATATTAAATATAAAAAATGTAAAATTATAATGATTTTTCATAATAATGTGTATTAATAACTGAATTTATAATGAATTAATTGGATAATAATGTGACTGGTGGGGAAAGGTTATAAATTTCCCATTAATGAATCAACATGTATCGTGAGACAAGATTGAAGCATTCTATCATAGATGTGTATGTAGTATAATATTATTAATTTGATAATAAGGTATAGGTTGAGGATTTGATAGAAAGATTCATGATATCCTTGTTGAGGAAGTTATTTAATGATTATGGATGTCTATATTTTCACATTTCCTTTGTTGATAATCATGTTTCATTTATTTTTTTTGATTTCAATAATTCTATTATACATAGATATACATTGAAATAAATTTATTGACTGAATTGAATTTTTTTGATTATAAACATTGAAATATTTATTATAAATTATTTACTCAAAATAGATGGAATTTCACATAACCCATATTGAGAAAATCAATTCATCATTTATTTATTTTCATTTCTCCCATATATAAAGATGTATATTTTGAATGATTTCAATAATTCATGAATATTTATTATTCGATGTATCTATATTTCTAATGTAATATAAGAATCAAAATTTTTCTTTTTCTATATTACTAGTACTAATATTGATGATACATGGTTCGATCTACTATATCATGGAAGAATAAAATAAATAAATTAACATCTCTAGATTACAATAATTGAGGTCACAATAGTGAGTATCTGAGGAATGTTTTGTAACATCATAAGGAACTATATTATAAATAAATACAGCTAACATGAAAATAATGATAAACCCTTGGGGTATTTGAGAACATTTAATAATATTAGTACTTTTATATTATATAATAACATTCATGGTGATTTTGAGCTAACTCAATATGTGATATTAGTTAGAGATGGATCCTAATAGAAAGAATGGAATAAGTGGTCATAGTCAATATAAGGGCTACTCTTCTATGAAATCCAAAAAATATGGTGTTATAGCTGATTAGATCATGAACATATTTGGGAAGATATATCGGGTTTTAATGAATAATTTTACATCTATATAGAAAAAAGTAGTTATACAGAATGATTCACTTATGTTGTGTCATTTCATGTGATAAAAAAATTCATCTTCTACTGTAACTGATAATCTATTAATTGTTGAACGATGGATCAAATCCTTAAAAAATAAATTTCTAGACGTGGGAAATAATGAGTTGTAAAAGGTTTAATCTAGTATAATATATTTTGAAGGTAGATACAAATCGATAGTGTTCATTGACCTATAAAACTAAAGAATCATATAAAATAGAAATTTTCTAATAGAGAACTTTTAATGAGATATTTATTAATAAATAAATTCCTATTATTAAGTATATTGTCGCATAATTTTATACATAAATTTCCTGTCATTTTTGATGTATATTAAGAACGTCTCATAAACACACACTTATGGACCTTAATAGTTTGGAGTTATTAGAGGATAGAAACACAATATTCTTATATAATAAAAAATATACAAAAACTCCCCTAAAGTTCTTCTCACATGGAACTCATCTTAGGCATAGACTACCAAAACATTTCATCATAACCATGGGAAGGAAACGTATGAAAGGGTGATCCTAGATTCACAATAAGGGTAAACATATGAGATATCAATATATGATCATATAAAATAATAAGATAATAATAATGGTATGTTATCATAAAAAAATATTAGGATATTTATACCAAAACATTCATAGATTATAAGCATGATTCATGTTTTTAAAAACTATCATTTTAGAAAAAAATTCCAGTAAGAATGAGAAATCATCATAAGTACAAAAATAAACCATTATCTCAATTCATTAATGTGATTCACCATTATAAATATAGTGAAATACATTTCATATGTCAATATTAAATACAATGATAACCATCATAGTGGATCCAAACAGATCACATGTTTCTCATTTTGAATAAGGAGACACCTCTTTCCCATATTGGATTTGGACACACATATTTCTTATTTTGGATCAATCCCCTGCACTTATTTTTCATTTTTATCAAATGAGATATAAATATTTACCTAATTCATTATAGAATGATATTGGTCCCACTCATCTAATAATTAAAAAATTTATTATATATTCTATAATATCATAATAAATTACTCAAATTTTCACATTAAAATCTATGAAAATAAAATGGGTTTCATAAACATTTCATCAAATATCCTTTTCATAACCCAGAAATCATTATTTGGTATACTAAAAAATTCAATAATCATATGCCTTTACCATCCATTTAAATAATAAAGGAAGTATTTTCCAATATTATCCCTAATAAATCATAAAAAACATCAAATGATGTAACCATTGATAGAAAATGATTTGAAATATCATAGGGAACATTTATTATGGATTATTTCATTTCAAATTTATAAATAATATTTTAAAGTCATTAAAAAATTTCGAAATAATTATTGTTTAATATAACATTTTAAAATAATAATGGAATCATAAAAAATTCTTCAAAACATTTCTTCAGGAAAATTACTTTTCCATCTTGAAAATACATGAAAATTATTAAATTATTTTTGAAAATATTTTCTATGATAATATTTATTGAAAATTATAATTGAATATTTAATATAATTTAAATTGGAAGTTTCCGATATATTTTATTGGTTAAAATAATTATTCCTTTAATATTTTTAGTAAAATACAAATGTGTACTGTCTGAAAAAAAATACTGAATAGTATAAATAAAATATAAAAAAGATCAATCATGGTTATAAATTTTAATAATAAATTACTAGTAGGATTTAGAAAAAAAAATTAAATTTTTTTAGAATACATGATTTTTTATGTGAATGGAGTTTTTGCTGAGGAGGGAAATACAATCATTTTTTTAAAATGTTTATTTGAACTCTTGAGGAAATAGAGAGAGTAAAATGAAGGGAAAAACATTATAATCACATTACTATAAGAAAATTAATTTCATGATTTTATTGATAAATGGATTATATGATTTTATCATCATAAATATATATAGAATCATTCTAGATAAATGATGACATATTATCATAAACCATGTAAAACTAAGGTAATATTTAAACCCTTAGCTCCATAAAATAGAGATACTAAAATGTATATCTGATTCAAAATACTTATTCGATGAATAATCATAAAATAAATTTATTGGTAGTATATACATTATATAAAATAAATATGTGGGGAATATTTAATGTGTTTCACAGAAAATACACGTGAGATGGAAATCCCTTACCATAATTCTCGAATTGTTTTTAAAATTTCATAAACTACAATATAATAAATATATGTATATTAAAAATCTATAACATAACCATAATTAAACATATCATAAAATATATTATTTAATTATGGACTTTTATTTTGTGTTTATTAAAAATTTCATGTTGAAGTCACATTTTGGGCAATAAATGCTTATTTTTTCATGTATGTTTTGAATTGTTATTTTTTGTCATATTATATTGATAATGGTTAGATAATATAAAAAAATATAAATATAATATATATTCAGTATATATGTGTTTATAGTGATCCATAATAATTATATATTGAAAATGAAATACATCATTCATTAAGACGGTAGGCTGTACATAAACATGAACATTGTTTCAATTTTCATAATGGAATGAAATAAATAAAGTTAAATAATACCATTATTATTTTTTAATTTCATATGAATCACATATTTTCAATCAAAATATCATTATTACCTTAAATTTATATCATGGTCATGTTACAGAGATTTGCAAGGCATTTTTCGGTCGTACATATGTATGACATCATCTTATTCCCATATTATGGAAGGTAAGAATTAAAATGAGATATCATGATTCCATAAGAATAACAATATCATAAATATTATATATAAATATTAAATCCCTCATTATAATCATTCATGGTAGGTGGTTATGGAAAACAAATATCATTGGTTCACAAGGTTGTTATCTAATCTACTCACGAATGATGATTTCAAAAAATATTTTATAGAAGATGATAATGATTTATTTAATAAAAATAAATTAATAAAATCTTAGTATATAGATGATATTTCAGTTTTTATATAATAGTTTTTTATAATAAATTAAATGTGTGGAGGAAAAAATAAAATATAACCCTATGATAGGGATGTTACCTATTCTTCAGACATCTTCTTTTAGTTTACACCAAAAGGGTCCTTAGGATTTATTTAAGACCGAAAAAGTATTCTAGATGATATTAGGGAAATAAAACTACTGAAAAAATAGGTTTTCACATCAGTTGTTTTTCAATCATAATGTTACTTTTTAACCAATGTTTATAATGTTAGTTTCATAAATAAGTGGTTCAAAATCATTCTGAAAATAAGATGCCAAAAATCAATTTTTAAATTTTAGGTCTAGTTTTTGGCATTTGTATCTGCTATAATCCTAATTGAGATTTGGGCTTCTTCATCAGGTTCTAATATGATCCAATGCTAAAGGTCCACATATTTTATAAAAAAAAATCATCTATTGTTTTATAAATAGACACAGATTTTTTTCGGTCTTGTTTTTTGTGATTTTTTACAGAATAAACATATGACGAAGATTGGAATTTTTTTTTTAGAAAATACAAATTGGTTTTTGAAAAAGACTGAATATAAATGATACTTTTTTTAAAATAATAAATATCTTCACCCATTAATTGTATGGATTCCCGTAATAAAAAATAATGAAATAAAATAACGTTATCAAAAAAATAAAAACATTGTTTATAAACATAATAGAAAACATTATCTGCATAATTATATTTTAAAATAGAATTTGAAAATAAATACCAGATAATTTATAACATAATCATTCAGGGTTATTGTTGAAGCATTATTTTCAGTTCAATAGATTCAAACACATATTTTGAGAAATGAATTATTTTTTGAACACTTTTTATTAGGAAAATTTAATATTGATCATTAAATTTTAATAATACATACCTGATAATTTAATCACAATAATAATTTAAAAATAGTTCACAAACAAATATTGAAGTTGGGTATGTTATTTATTCATTTACGACTCAACATTATTGATCATCTATGACATCATTGATTCTAATAAGTTTATATTATAGAATAGTTTGACATAAAATGTAAAATAATTAATATAAATAACAAAATCAAATAATTTTGTTACCCTAGTTGTGATTATCTCAGACTTGAATAGTAAAACAAAATAATCACATTCCACATTTTCTTATTGACGATGACACTAAAGTCATAAATCATTAAATTGATATTAAAATCCACGATATATATATAATAATATTATCTACTGTTAAAATAATTTATAATTACTTCCACATATTGGATTGATTTTGGGTTCTATATCAAAAAGTGATCCTTGTAAAAACAATTCCCTATAATGGATTTATATAAATATCAAATAAAAAACATATATTAAAAAAATTAATAATATAATATTAAGAACACATAAAAAATAATAAAACATTCTATTCTAACACGGTGCTAAATTTTTTACGAACAACACCAAATAACAAGAAATACCTATATAATGTGAATTCACTTGGGTATTATACGACTAACATTCAATGGACCTTAAAATAAAAAAAAATCACAATTAATTACCCTATAAGTAATATTAGTTTATAATTATCTTCTTGATCAAACCCTTCACGTAATGGAATAAAACCAACTTTAAATCTCATTCATTGAAAATCACTCACATATATTTTTAACTCTATCGGCATTCTTCAAATATTTTTTAGTTGTTAAAATGGATTCTAGATATAAAAAAACCATAAATTCCCGTTGTCTCATTCTGAATATGTATTCTGTGTAGATATATAACTAAATAATTAATACAATAAGTCAACAAAAATAATATCTAATTAAATAAATAAAATATGAAACATAAATTTACTTAGATTGAAATCAACTACAAAAAATTCATGATGAGTTCAAAAAAAGATAATTAGATCCACAATAACATTCCTGAATATTCACAATAGATAATCAATTCCAAATATATATAAGTCATTCCAAACTCATATAAATAATCAATGAAAGAAGAAAGAATAGATAATATTTCTAACCCATTAGAAATATTATAAGTATCTAATGTTGTTTGTTCTGGAACTGTTTGTATCCTTTGATCAAATTTAATTCATTTTTGGTAATTCTATATAAATTAATAATTATATAAAATATAATTAATATTCAATAAAATGTTTTCAATATTTAAAAAAATGTATAAATCATATGAATGGTAATGAAAGAATCATTTATTTCCAAATTAAACGTTATCCCATATAATCCGCAAAAATGGTATCCTCCATTGTAGGAAATGGTGTTAGAGCATTCGGATCTGTAATATCATTTAGTGATACATAGATCTTACCCATATTTATAGGTTAGAGATGTAATAAATCCACTAAAATATATACAAATCCATACACTACAATACATACATGAGGATATATAGAATAAATCTCATAGAATATGGTTGGGTCTAAGTGAGGAGGTGGATGATCTGAGCCATAAGGCTAGGATTTCTTGTCCGGATGGGAATTTTATACAAGTTAGGTAGTGGGTTGAGACGTCTTGGTAGGATTATAAGGAGGCACAGACTGTGACTATCACTTCAATTTTTTTTTGACATATCCTACAAAACTAATTAACTTTTATTTCCAATAGACTATTTAATATATTTCAGATCATCGTTTAAGGATTTTATTTATGGAACTCATTATTTCTTACTTTGATGACCCCAAAAGTTTTGAATACTAACACCCACCTCATATCCTCTTATTCGGTCGGGGTTCTCTCACTTTCTTAAAGTAGTGACAAATATGTCTATCCTTTCCTTAGTGAAAAAAGATAATTGTTTATATTTCTCTTGAAGGTCATCCAGAAATGGAAACTGAAAATGGAATATTGTTGGTGTTTGTTTATAATATAAAAAAATAATATAAAAAAATAATTTATTATATTATTTTAATTAATTTCTCAGAATTATTGATAATATACTTTTCATTATTGTAGTATTATTATTTTCAATTTTTCTTGGAAGATGGAGGGAGATATAAAAGCCATCAAGACCTCCTCTCAACCACTATTTGATTGATCCCTTAATGGTTCCAACTTTCCTTCAATAATATTTATCCATAATAAACGATACCCTCTTTGTTATAATTTTGAGAGAATACATTCTGCAACTGGATATTTTCATGAAAATTCCTATAGTCCTGTTATATAAAAATAATGTTTTATGTAATTAGGTAATTATATAATAAATTTTACAAGAAAAATATTTATTATACAAAAAATGCATAACAATTTCAAATGGAAAAAAATTATTCCATGTATCCTCTTCTAAAAATTCATAAATGAGGGATGTGTTTTCATTTTTTCCCTTCCAAAAACATAATTTTATATTAGTTTTTTTAAATCCCTCCATCAATCCACAACTAAATATTGAAATATCTTCTTAATTTATTTAGTTTCATAAAAATTTAATTTAATTTATAATTGAATAAATAAAATATTGGACACATAAAATATATAATATTCATAAAATAAGATAATATAAATAAATTGAGATATTTTACCCTTACAACCTTCCAATGATAATATATCCCCATCTTTTTGATGGAAAACTAATTAATATATAGAATGAAAAATCATAAAATTGATCTACATGATGGTATAAATGATACAATACATTGAATTTGGGACATTTTCATTATTATTATCATAAAAAATAATATTTTATTTATCATTTGAACAAGAAATTTATTGTTTTGTAATATTTTTAATTCGGAATATTTTAAATCAAGAAACTGATTTCAAAACTTTGAAAGAAGAAGATACTACCATTGATGTCTCAATAGTTGAACAAAGATTATATTTTTAAAATTAAATGGTTTATTTCATTAAAAAATTATATTACCGAATGTTTGATAATATGAAATATTCATACACCTCAGTACATGTTCCTCTATCTCTGCAATTATATATGTCATTGAAACACGAAAATGTAATGAAATTATATGTTTCTTTACATTATTAGATTTGAGGATAATTAGAAAACAATAAAATGTGTTCTCATGTGCATAAATTTTAATGAAGTGTAATAATGTAAATCAGGTATTTCAATTAAAAAATATTTAACCATAATAGTGGAATATAATATTTGATAGAAAAAATCAGATACTGAATCAACTATATAAAATTAAACATCCAATATTCAATAAAAAATTCAGTTTTTACACATGTAAATTTTAAAAATGAAATATAATGTAATTAGTTACGGGAGATGTTAGGAGAATAATTTCCCTTCTGTGTGATCCTTATATATAACATTCCATATGTCTTTGTTATATTTATTGTTTTTTAGATGTCATGTAATATAAGAATAAGACTCATATAAATAAACAAAATCATTATTATCCTCATCACAGAAACATATTCTTTTCCCTTGAGAAAAAATGAACCACTAATCATTTGATGGATCAATTAAAAAATAAAATTTTATTTGCAAGTTTCTCCAGGATAAATGGAACCATATTGCTATTAAATAATTTCAAATTATCCTATTTAAACACATATATATCATGATTTACACCAATACTACTAGAAACCCAATTACAATGAAGCAAAGTGACTCAAAATTTATTATAATTAATTTTTCATGTATTCATGAACTCCAAAATATTTTGTTGATGAAAGAATTGAGTTCTTATATTTTCCACTAAAAGAATGATGTTCTTCAACTATGACTCTTACACCAATGTTTTGAATTGTACACTCACATTCTAGCTTTTTTGTTTAAAATGATGATCCATTAATAAAAAAACCATGTGTTTACATTAAGATATGGTCCACCTTATATCCATTTCAATGTTTCTGTTTCAGAAATATCTTCGATGAAATTCAATTTAAAACTTGAAGCAAGTGTAGTTCATGCCCAATCATCAACCAAAGTTCATTTAATTCTAGAAAAAAGCCATTAATTCCTCAATATTTGATGTTATATATGATTGAGCCTTATAGTATTTGTTCAAAATTTATAAATGTGAACGAGTCAATTTATCAAGTGGAATGAACATTACCTTTATGCCACAAATCCCTTTACCATCATAGTCAATATTCATATATCGAGATATAGAGTGTAATATATGGTACACTTCATAAAAATAATCATTATAGAAGTCAATCACCTCTTTATATATGTATTTTAGATTAATAGAGTCCTATGGAATATAAGTATTTTTAATAAATCCTTTCAAAATACTCATATATCATTCAAAAGGATAAATCCCTCATATAAAAATAAACCCCCCATATTCTAATCTCACAATCCTAATAAATCACCAGATAAAACATTATATCAAAAAATATAGGGGGGAAATAAATTTTATGTCGACAATATATAATAGAGGCATCATTCTCCAACGCATTAAAATGAATTGGATCAATGACTTGGATAAAATGAATTTTAAAAATTTATATAACCTAATGATAGACTTTCTAAAAGCTGTAAAAAATATACCACATAGTGCGAGTGGTATATGTTTTTTTCATAAATATATGGAAGTCATTATTTTTCATACCAATTAATTTACAATCCTTTAATGACATCAAATTCATTACATTTTATGAATATAAACTAGGTACATTAATACCATGAATATAGTGAAAAATATATATCTTCTCAATATTGAATAATGTGTGAAAAATTAATGGTAAAAATGCTTTTTTCCTTTCATAGTGGAAGATAAATCCAAACATTTTCTCGTAGAAATAATTTCATATATATAATTAAATACATCACTTATCATTCCTTTTATTTCAAAAAATGTTCTAATAAAAATGTAAAATATGTTTTTCTCAACAAAAATCCCATCAATGATATGTTTTATCATTAAGAATATCAACAAGGTAGTTCTTAAAAATAAATTATTTCTTCTGGCTATTTTTTAAGATATGAACATCTTATCTCTCCAAATTATGAATCAATAGTTTTCACACAATCATAATATTCTTCAATTGAAAATGGTTGTGAGGGAATATTTTATTCCTATAAAAAATTCATTTATTTTGAATATATGATAAAGATCATCAATACAAAAAAAATATTATCTCCCATATAATATGTTATTGTTCAATTATTCTAATGATAATTTGAAATCTCTTCATCACAAATTTTTCATTCTTTATATCACTTAACATTGAATGCAGATATGTGTCTCCAAGTAGAAAAGTCATTTACAGTGAAAATTATTATAGAAAACAAAAGGAAAATGTCTTTCATGTATGAATTCAAAATGTTATAACATGTCTCCCATATAAGTTTCCAATCATCAATCATTAGTTAAATATAAACATACATATCATTTCATGGCTGTTATGGTCCATAAAACATCATGATCAACATATCATTTTTTTTCATCATAACTCTATGTGTGGATAAGGTGAAAATTACACACCCAAAATTCCATGAAAAATGTTTTCTACTTTTTATATTATATGTATTCCCTCCACTAGTACATAATCCCATTTTTCTATTTTTAGCTTCACTTCCAAAATCAATAATTTTTTTAAAATATTTTTTACTATGGTGAATCGGAAGGATAACATAATTTACAAGCAGTGTTACCCTCACCTATATTCAATTGTAACCTTTTTAAATCAATAGAATATCTAAATAGACGCTTCATAACAGGAACTATTGTAAGGTACCAAATTGTTATAGCATGAGCATTAAATTATATAACTGATAATGAATTAGAGTTCAATTATTTGAAATATATGAAGGAATTATTTGGAAGTAATTATTTGAAATTACCAAATTTATTAAGAATGAGGTTAGATGTAAATAATAGGGAATGAATCATACATAGATTTTTTCATCCATCTTATACTGTGATGTCCCCTATGTATGAAATTTTGATAATTAATCATTTTCCTTCATAAAAAACAATGATATATTTGGGAAAGAATGAAACTTTTTATACCCAATTCCCATTTGTGATAATATATTATTCACCTAATAATTAGAACCTAGACGTTTAATGCCTTTTTTAATTATCTCTTTTAAAATATCATGATAGTTAGAGACACTTTTATCATTCCACCCATTTTATAATTCCAACTTAACAAATCTAAAAACTGCTTATAACACAAAATATTTGGTGCAACCAAGGAATAATGGTTTCTCATAAACATTATTCAATCATTCATCAATTAATCTTTTCAATAGTTTAATCACACAAATCATGAATTAGTTATTAAATATGATCCTCTATCTCATTATGAATATTTTCATCGACATTAGATGTTGAATTTTTAGTTCTCACACCATGTCGGTTCAAACATGTGTAAATAAGGTTAAAACCATAGAAAACGGGAGATCATGATTTATCGATAATTTCCGTTTCTTATATTCAAACACATCACATGTTGATAGAATATAAAATATATATTTTAATGATTTCTTTTTGAATATTCCAAGAAATCCTCAATTCCTTTTTAATATTAATTAGTGGTTATTTATAAATTTATCTAATTATGATACATTTAGTACCTAATGTATCAATATTAAAGTGAATATATTAAAAAATAAAAACATTTAACAAATATATATAATCAATGTAATTTTTAACTATAAAACATACAATCAAAATTATTACTGAACTGGTTGGATATATCAATGATTATGAGGAATAATATAAAAAATAAATTACTCTAGGAATATATTTTATGTAAATAAATTAATATAAACTATAATTTATGATCTTAATAAAATAATTGTGATACATTAATATTGTTTATAAAAAAATTAAAAGACTATCAAACAACACCTCTTTTTGTTCTAGGTAGATCCATTATGATACAAATAAATATACCTATTTAGTTAATCTATAATATATAATGATAAAAATAAAATAAAATTCACATTATCAACAACAATTGTATATTTTATAAAAAAATATCAGTCAAATGAATCATTTAAAATAGTATGTAATGTATGCATTTGATCAAAATAATATCATAAATTACCATTTCTATGATGATGATTAAAAATTATAGTGATTATTATTATCTTCAATTATGTATTTTAATTTAAATGAATGACAAAAATGTTATGTATTAAGAAAAAAATTTATTGATATTATGACATATTTAAATCATTATTTTCTTGATGTGTGTCATGATGGACAAAAAGTGTATAATTTTATAAGAATAAAAAATTAAAGAGATCATAGAATATAATTTCAACTGATATATATATACATATATTTTCACACACACAAACAAAAACACACAAACACAAACACACACACAAATATATATATATCTATATGTGTGTGTGTGTCTATATCATTTTTAGATAGACCATTTAAAATTTTAATTAAGTAATTTTTTTTAAAATTAGACAATCATTATTTAAAAAAACAATTAACAATGAAAGTAAGACAAAAAAATGAATCCCTGAATCAAAATTATAACTAAATGATAAATAATTTATATTTAATATAAAAAACCTAAAAATCATATTTTCATTAAGGGAAAATTTGTATGAAATCTAGATATTCTCCGTCCAATTAGTTGTTATTATCAATACTAGAAGATGTAAAAACGTATTTAGAAATTAATAATAAAAAAAATTGGGATTGATCATGGGACAAAATTGGGTTTCCATAGATCAAATTACTCTATGGATGGTTAAACAAAGGAAGAAAATGAAATAAAATAGACCACTAATCATGAAATGATGATTGAAATAAAAGAAAACTGTGTAATATGGATGTATATGTTAATTAGTTAGATTTAAATTGCATCATTCATTGAAAGGAAAAATGTTTTTAATATCCAAATTTTTTGTTTTAGGGGTCATGTTTTATTAACAGGTTTTGGTATCAGTTTTTTAGAAACTGACACTATATTTTTTTTTTAAATTGTAGCATTGATTTTTATTGAAACTTCTATAAATATTTTCTCATTTTTTGGAAATCAGGGATTTCAAAAAATGATTCTAAAACCCAAAATGAATCTTTTTTTGTCATTGGTTATAGAAAAAACTAATGCACACAATTCTCCAAATTCCTTCTGTGCATCGACATTTATGAAACCAACATCATTTTTTCGAAGTTTAGGCCACTTTTTGTACTTGTGTAATGATGATATTTGTATAATTCTCGAACAAACAAAACCATTAAGGATGTTTTAATAGGATATGAGAATTGATAGCCATTTCTAAGTGAAGTGAGAGAAAAACATGTAATTTTAAAATAGAAAAAGTTGTATACAGATTTTTCACATAAAGAATGGAACCAAAATGGACCATTATTGAGAATAGGTTTAAATAAGTCCATTCAATGGTTGTTGGAATGTTCTTGTGTAATTTTTGACCAATATTGTTTTAGTTTAACCCATGGGTAAATCCATTTTAAACATATATGTGTGAAATATAATTATTTATTATACTATTTATTATGGTAAAAAATTATGTTGACCTTATTAGATGAATTAAGTCATTAATATTATAATTATGGGATCAATTTTTCTTAATTCAGTTTACATAGGTGTAAAAATATCATTTAAAGTTTATCCCAAAGACATGACAAAAAAGCAGTTTCCCAAAGTTAAAATGATTAAATGTACAATTTTATATTATCAAGAATAAATATAAAATTCATTAAATGGACATAAATTGGATTAGTAGATAAATAATTGAACTAATTTTACATTTCAAACAATATTAAAATATGTTTTTATGTTTTTAAATTCATTAAAAGAATTTAAAATTCTTATTATAAACTAGTATTTTCACTATTCATTGAATAATTTATATTCTTGTAAAAATATTAAAAATAAACCAATATAAAATATTGAAATAATTATACAAATGAATTATTTAATATTTTCAAATAAATATTCTAAATTTAGTAAAACATAAATTTACAATAATTATGAAAAAGGAAAAAAATAACTTTTTAGAAAAAATAACTTTTTTAGAGTAATATTTGATTTATTAATTTCTGTGTTCTACATGAAAACTAAGATATACGATAAAAAATTAACTAATATTTAATATATAATTTTCATTAAAATAATTCTAAAAATTTATTTATTTATGTGATTGAGATAAAATATGATTATTGTGTATATATAAATAATTTTTTTGAAATGGATTTCCTTTGTTTTAAAAATGTTTTTATTTTCATTATTAAATAATTAGTTTCCAAGTAAATCAATATACACATATGTGTAAACTATATATTGTCAAAATTTAGTTTATCCTATTTAAACTCTCCATGCAAATTAGTATATAAGAACTATAATACTAAATCATAACATTTTAATAGTATGTCACATGTTGTTTAAATATTATGTTGCATGTAACGTTGGCTAAACTCAGTGTAGTGTGTATTGAAAGGTAAAATGAGTGTTGTGTGTGATAGAAAATATCAAAAAGATTAATTTAATTTGAAAAAATATTTCCCTAAATCCTCTTGGGTTACATTATATTCCCCTTAAAATGAATATCCCTCTTGAAATTCTTCACTTTGGTACCAAAAGCAGTGGGAACTTATACCTCATAACATCATTAGGTTCCCATATAGATTCCCCAAGATAGTAGTTTTTTCAAAAAATGATGAAAATTTGAGAAATATTATTTCATACACATTCAATATATCTTCAAGAATCACTATATATTTATCCATATAAGAAAGATCATGCTCAAGTGGTAATAACTCTATGTTCAGTACATGTAAAGGATCTGGTATGTATATCCACATGAGAGGTACATGGAATACATTATAAACCTCAAATAGGTTTGGTTGAAGAATAAAACATAATCTAATGTCCCAATAACATTAATTATTTCCATGGGTTTAAAATACCTATGGTTCAATATTCCTTTATTCTTCATCGGACAAATTATTAGAAATAACATCTCATCAATGTCAAATTTTAGATCCTGTTGATGATTATAGTCCTAAAATTTCTTTCGACTTTGTTTTCACTCATTGATTGTTTATGAATAATTTTTATTTTAATAAATTAAATTTAATTGGTAGATTTCATTTCATGGAACACTATTATAATATTAGACTAAACACAACACTGAATTTTAGAAAACACATAATATATTATTAATTTAGTTATTTAAACGAGGAACTTATAACCTTGACAAGAAACATAGAGATTTTAAGAATAATAATTACTTTTTTATTATCACATAAATTGTTTTTATATAATGAAATTTATTGATACTAAAATACATAAATATAGGTAATATCATTATATGTTTCAAAAATACTATATTTTCAAAAAATAAATTAAATAAATATAAAATTTAATTTTCACAATTTTATAAAAATAATTTGACAATATGATTATCCCTATTTATTTCATAATGTCAATATTTTTAGGCTGATATTTATAAATTTTTCAATTTGTTTCATTTTTGATAAATAGTAAAAAATTAAGAATTTTAATTGAAAAATTATTTTTCGTTTAATTTAATTATGAATTTAAATTATATATTTTGTTGATTTTAAAGTTATATTGGTTAAATATTACACCCTTTACTCTAATTTAGGTAATTTTAATCAATTAAATATTGATTTTCTATATAAAACATTGAATACTTTTGACCATTTCTTTATTAAAAACACTCATTCTCATCACACATGTGAGAATAATTTTAAATTAAAATTTTCCACTTTTGGAAAAGAATTAGGAAAAATGGATTCCATAGTTGGATTAATAATAAATTATAATTTATAATAATTTCAAAATAATTTATTTCTCAAGTAAATATTGAATTCAGTAAAAATTAATTAAAGTGGTTTGTTAAAATTGGATTAACAAGGGGGGTGGGGGTAACTAGAAATATAATAGTTAAAATGAAACATAAAATATCCTAAAAATAATGAATAGAATTTTTTCAAACATGAATCCTACAGGGTTCTATAATGGACTAATTATGACCCTTCTAACAGATAACAATCGTGGGAGCACTCAATTAATCTATAAAATACCAAGTCCGTCCCCTCCCACACTTATTAAAGGTCGCCCCTCTCATCAATTATTCATATCATAAAACCCTTCAGGTTTCGAATAACCATTATATAATCACTTCCCATCTTACCTCCATTCTTCAGAGGATCCTTATGTTTTATATAAATCAATCATATGATTGATTTTAATGAAAACCTATCGATGATACCAAAAGAAGAGGTAAATTCATTAACGAGAACTTTTACATTATTTATTCCTCAACCACCTTAAATTCAATTCATTACATGATTATATAATATCCAAAGTATTTAAAATATGCTGATATGATGCGTTTTTATGTGAAGTACCTACATGCATCTGCACTTCCATTATTAGAGTTACTAAATCATCGTGTTTCTGTATGGTGGACTATTACCTTGCAAACTGATGTCGTTTCTTCTTCCATTACCACATCCCATTATTATAATTATTAAAATATTTTTATTAATATATTTTATTAATTATGTTTTTTTAAATTATTATGATTCTATAAATATTATATGATACATACCTTCATACACTCTATTTTGGTGGAATTCGATAATGCTAGTCTTTCGTACGAAGGAAGAACACCTCACGAAGCGATGCGATTCGTTCATTAATTACATGTAATGTGTTATAGTTAGATTTAAATTTTATTTTTGATATATATTAAATAACCATTATTCTGGAAATAAAATATCTATCATTTATTTTTATTTCATTCAACCCAACGATAAAATGAAAAGAAATGTTCAAGCATATGTTTGGCTTATTGTCTCCATGAATGGAGTAATTCATTTCCTATCACTATATTTTATGGATGATGATAAATAAATATATAATAATTATATATGATATTTATATCATAGTTATAATTTTTATGATTATCACACAATTTTCAAACTAAGAGATTAGAAAATATTAAAAATCAAATCATTTACAAAAAACAAAGCAGTTATTATATGAAATATAGATTTAACATAGAGTTGGTATTAAAAGGATAATAAATGATTATAATAATATAATATATGGTGTGATATATAATTTTTTTCTTGTACTATATTTATAAAATTTATTTATTTATTATATATGAGGTTTGAATGAGTACGATTGGTGTCAAATCTCACATTATGGTATTTCCAACTCACCTTTATTTTACGTTAATAAAAAGTTGTATTCACTGTGTATTTATTTTAAATGATGTATTTACTATCCACACATTTATTTGATGATAAAAACAATAAAAACTATTTGGTTTTACATATTGATTATTTGATATCAATTTCATGGATTTTACGAATAAAATTTTAAAAAATCTGTAGGGATTTTTATTTCAATTTCACTTCTGTTGGACTTAAATTATGCTATGTGCTTATCTTATTATATGAGGAATATGTAGTTGCATTTAATTTTATATCATGAATAAAAATAATTTCTTTATTCTATATGTTCCCTTTTATTTTAATCATTCATGGGGGATATGATTCAATGTTCCCATAGTGGAATATATTATACATTACAATCTAATCATTTAACGATAATGGTCCTGATTTTGTTTCCAATGATAATATATTTTGATATATCTCTCAATAATGTAATTAATTTTCATTTAAAATTATTATTCATGATATTTTAAATATTTATTACCATCTGCTACTATTTGGTACTTAATATAATTTAGAAAATGTTTTTATGAAAACTCAGCCTTATTTATATTTTCAGTTAAAAAATTATTTTCCTCTTAAACAATTTTTTACAATTTTTTTTTATTATCCTATATTTTCAAACAAAAATACTAATGTTTTAGTTTTAAATTTTTTTAAAGTGAAATTCATGTTTTTTCCTAAAATAATTTGAATTATTATTTTATTCAAAATATGAAAAGATACTTTCTTTTTAAACACAAGATTTGAAAAGTATATCCCAATGTCATTTCCAATAAATTTTTTCAATATTCCATTACAACTATTAAAATTAATTTCCAAAAAAACTTTGGTTCTTAATATTTTTGAAATTTTATATATATTAAATAAATCATTTCAAAGTGAAAATTATTTGGAATGTTTTATATTGTCTTAAATATGGGTATTCAATGAAGAAAGGATATTTTAATCAAGGAATTTCTAATGTGATTTTTAAAATCATAAATTATAATTTTTCATAATTAGATTCAAAGAAAATAATTATTAATATATTTTTTGTTTTAAAATTGTATTTTTAAGGTGGAAGGGGTATATTCCTGTAGAAGTGCATTAAATGATATTTAGAAACTATTTTCCATATAAAATTACATATGTGGGTGTTACCTCTAAATTTTGGCTGATATGATCCATGTATACCATACATAATCATTCTCTAATGTTTTTATGATTTGATAGAATGAAGTTTATGAAACCATAATATCTTATATGATTTATACCAGGATGAAATTATTATGAAAACCACTTATTTTTGTGGGACATTATATGGTTAAATGATTATGAAACCTGTCTCTTTTCAATTGGTTGTGATATAATGAAATAATTATATTACCCATTTAATTACATTGGTTATTATATGATTAATGGTTATGATCATTCGGCACAAATAATAAAAGCTTTATATATAAGATTAATGGGACTAATATCTCCATCTAATGTATCAGTAATGGTTTATATCTCATTAGATATACTGGTAATGAATAGGGTGTGAACATAGTTCTATAATATTGGGAATGAATGACGAGTAATGATAGTTTAGTATGTGAAATTTTTCACATTGATGGTCTTAAGTTTGAACCTTGACTACATTGCTTTTTTGGGACTAAACACATTCCAATATAATATCCTTATAAATGAACCTTGAATAATATTTAAGTGATTTTATTAACTTTTGTGTCTTCCAATAAATCCATAGCTAATGCTAATTTAATTCCCTCCTAGTTTATGTTCATTTTTAAAACTTATGATTCCATTCTTATGATATTCCAATATTTAATCCGTGATTTACTATTCTGATCATTGTAAGAAAGTTATTAGTTTTCAATGTTATTCTCTTGTCCTCACACCTATATACTCATGTTATTCTAATGTATCTCCATAGTTAAACCTTACTTGTAATCTGAGCTCACACATTTTAATTCTTCATTTCCCAAGGTTACGAAGAATTGTTTTTAGTAGTACTACTAAAGGGGAAGATCATTACATAATACATTTAAAATACTTCCTAGATTAATATTAATGTGTTCCATGTTTCCAAATGCACTCAAATATTATAGTCCTCATGCATGTGTAGGTATAAATTAATGAATATTCATCTAAATTTTTGTAATATACATGTATAAAAATCATAGTCCACAATATTTTTTATCAAATTAATGTTTTAGATAAATATTGGAAACTAGGAATATAAATATTCAGTGATACCCCTAGATAAATTTATAAGGATATAACTAGGGATGTCTCTTAGGATAAGTATTAGGCGGAGTTAAAGTATATGAAAATTATCTAGAATTTTTTTAAATAATTGAGTGAGTGTATTCCATGAAATTACATCCATATTTTCATATTACAAGTGGATGTTAAAATGGAATATATTTACTTAGTGTTATAAACCTTGAAAACACCATATTGAGCTAGAATCAATCTGGATGTGGTGTATGAAAATCTTCCTTACGCACACTTAGTTTGGAACTCTTGGGGACATTAATTTTCTATGTCGATAAACACATTACATAAAAATGTGGAATTATTTAAATACATGAGACTATAAATAACATATTACAACCTTAAGGTTTCAGAGATTAAAAATAAGGTAGATTTATTTTTAAGACAAAAATTATTTTATAGACTATACGATTTTGTATTATTTTTACAATTAATAACACTATTAATTATATTTTAATCAATAGCAGGAACTAGAAGGAACTAGAATAACAATGACTGTAATGAATGATTTGACTATGATAAGATAAATTGGATGATTAATGGATTTATAGAAGGTTTATTTATTCCTAGACAATATTCATGGATCATGATTAACAATGTGTACCATAACACACTCTTAGACTAACCATGGAAGATAAAGATAATGTTTGTTGAGAGTTTGATCATTGATTACCATGGTGGGAAGAATATTCAATTTACTTCATGGAAAAAATGTTGTAAGAGTCATAAAATAAATTATTTTTGGGGTATTAGTAAATGTTTTATTTATGGAAGGGAAAGACATTAAGAAATTTATTACTGAAGTGATGAGAAGAAGATATCTAATTACGTGGAGACTGATAAATCTGCACAGAATACACCTCTCATACTTCAGTGATTCATGTGTTTTGAGAATGTGTATTATGAAAAATAATTCCCCAACCCCACCGTCATTGATGATTATCGACAACCGTGTCATATTAAATTTAGGGGTAATCGTAAATCTTCTACAATAACCATTTCTACCTAGGTGTGATATAACGATTTGGTGAAAGGTACAGTGACTACCCAATATAGAACTTGTAATATATTATTTGACTTTTGTTTTACCCATTAATTCATATATTAATAATCTTATAAAGGTATCAATGTTTCATAATAATTATTAGATATATAATTATTAGTGAAAACACATAATGTTATTTTTATTTCATCTCATGTTTACAATCCCTCTCCAGTTGAATTTGGTTGGAATTTTCTTCCTTCAAAACATTTTATTAATCCTATGATTTCATTTTATGTAATCCTAGGGATGGATTGGTGTTCTAAAAAAAAATTACACTTCAATATTTGAGGATGAGAAGTACATTGGATAATAAAAAATTAATGATCATCTATCTATGTGATGATAAGTATGTTCTTTTTATGGATATCAAATCTGTTATATGGCTTAAAATTCTCTTTCGGAATGAGTTTTTATCTCAGATGGTTTGGAATAAAATCTACATCGATGACATGCATATTGTTCTATAATTTGTTGATGTATTTCGATACAGTTTTCATTTCCATCAAACAATATATGAATTTGAGTTGCTAATAAAAATCATACATATTTCCAAAAAAAATTCAATGAATACCTTTATAATGGGACTGATTGAGTTTAACGTATTGAAAATGAAACTACAGGAAAACCTTGTCAATAGATTCATTAAGCCATGTGTCTTGCCTGGGGATGAACATTATTTTTTGTTAAAAATAATGTTGGTTTGATGTGACTCTTCCTTGATTATTAGAATCATTACAAGATCATAATTATGAAAAAGTATCAGCTTATGCATATTTATAAATCATTTGATCAAATACACAATTCTCAATAATTTTGAAAGACTATCCTACATTATGGAAATCATCAATTGAAGATCAATAATTGGGATATACCAAATAAAACATTATGTAAAAGGTATGGTCACTATATATGTATGTTTGTACCATTTGGTTTTACTAATTATCCATCTTTCTCTTATATTTAATTAATAATGTCTTTAGATATTACGTTGATCAGTATGTGGTAGTTCTTATAAATTATATTATTATATATTAAAAATCTAAGGAAGATCATGCAAGACACCTGAGGAAAAAAAATACCCTAAGGAAAGAAAAACTATATGAACAATTTAAAATGTTCCATTTATTCAGAAAACTTTTTGTTTTTTGGGACATATCATTTCAGAAGATTGTATATTAGAAGATCCATTGATTATGGATGATATTAAATGTTGTCCCAAACTAACTTCAATGACTAAGATACATTTTATCATTATTTAATTAGATATTATATAAAATTTTTATGTACATTGTCATGCCTATCTAATACAGTCACCATGCTAGATTCAAGGATAACTAAATTCCTGTAAACAAAATAATGTGATGAAAATTTCATGAATCTAACGAGAATGTTAGTAGGTGAACTTGTTCACAAATTACCTTATAGTAGAGAAGGGTTTGTATTGTATAGTCATGCATCCAAAAATAAATTGGAATGCATTATTATATAGAATTAAATGGTTATAGATTATGAATCATTGAAATTTAATATTCATGTTAAACCTTACTCAACTCATGATTTGATGTTTTCTACAGTAATTTATACATTAATGATGTTAAGGAATTATTTTTATGGATAAAATTGATATATATATGTATATTGATTTAAATATTCAAATGTATACATTTACACAGAATGATTATAACATGAACTAGAGAAGATGGTTAAAGATGAGTAATGATTATGACTACTCAATACAGTACCCTTGAGAAATTGAATATGCTAGATGATAATTTAAGACAATTTTTCAATATATATTATCCCTAAAGATGATTATATAATATCCAAAAATCATTTATTTACAATGGTTGGATATAAAAATCCTAATGGAATGGGAAAATATTATCTTCCTCAAATGAATGTTCATCCATATATCCACGTGATGATTAAAGAATAGTATAAGGATGACATAGAGGTATAAAAGAAGATATAAATTTTCTATAGTTTAACCTTGATCATGATGGAATGAAAATTTTTTAGAAACATGTACAGGCTACACTCATACTAGGCATAAAGAAGGAGTTGTTAGACTAAGCTCATAGTTATTCACTCCCTATTCACCACGGGAAGTAAAAAAATGTATAGATATTTGAATGAATACTTCTAGTGGGATGGCATGAAGAGAGATATCAGTGAGTTCTTATCATGGAACTTAGAGTGTGAGAATTGTAATGAACAATGAGAAATGTATAATATAATGTATCATCCATTACCCATAACAGAATGAAAATGGGAAAACATCATCATGGATTTTTTCATCAAACACAATATAATATCTCAGGGAATAATTGTACAAGGGTTCTTTTAGATCACCTTATGATGTCAGGTAACTTAATATATATTAGAGAAGACATACCTCTAGATCATCTTCCTCAGATATACATTATGTAAGTGGTATGGTCACATGAAGTACCTCATTCCATTTTTTTAATAGGGATTGGACTTTTACATTAGATTTCATGAAAATGTATTCATTAGGAACCTGATATAGAGTTGAGTTTTATACTATGTTTACATCCTCAAATATATTAATATTATGAAAGGAAATTCCCAACCTTATAGGATGTACAAATATCTTATAGATTGGAATTAAAAGGTGGCTGAGATCAACAACATCTTATAGTTTATTTTTATTACAAAAACATGTTTCAATCAAGAATTCATATGGAACCGTATACTATCCAATATGGTAATAAATGTATAGAACCAATGTCCTGGAATAAATTTGGTGAAATAATATTTTAGGACCTGATAATGTTTATGAAATTGTAAAGAATAATAAATCCAATCAACAACACATCAAGGCAGCTTAGATTTTGAAGAAAAGTAACAATGATAATTTCTAGAAATATCTATAATTTTAAGTTTCCGATACGATGTTTCCTTGAGTTTCATCATATAAGAAGGTTTTGAGGTTTGGGAAGAAAGTTAAACTAAGCCATAGGTATATCAGACACTTGAAAATTATAATTACATCAAGATGGTATCATATATATTGGATTTTCCATTGAACCACTGTTATACCCATGACATGATACGACAATCTATCATAGGTAAGTAAATAAATGTCACTTATCATGTGATGAAATCATAATACATACCCCTAGAGAGATATCATTCTTACGAGGAAGAACTGGTGGATATTCTTTATCATAAATGGAATGCTCTATAAAACTATACAACCCACCTTATCAATGTCCTATGGAAAATCCCCATATTTTTGTATACTATGTGGGGACATGATGATATTATCGGGTAGAAGTATCCTCATTGGTATATCATGATGTTGAGTTTGAAGGGTAAAATTCATTTTAATCGGGTAGAATGTACCACCCATAGTTTTTATGAATAATTATTATTTCGTAAAAGTTAATATTTTATTGATTGTGTGTGTTACATGAAACACCACGTTAATATTGTGATACATGTAACATTGTATTATCTATCATGATAAAATTAATGACATTTAACAAAATAATTATATATTATTAATTTATTTATTTAAATAAAAACACCCCATAATTTTAATGTAATAACATTATATTTGATTCCTTGTATGACATGAAACATCAAACATGTAAGGGGATATAAAATCAGTATACTTTATAATATATTTAATATTTTTGACAAATTTAATCTATTATATAGCTTTTAATTATTTCAGTACTGATTAACCTTGTGTTACATGCAACAACGATTTCATTCAATAACTTCCCCTGCACTCAGGAAAATATTTTATAGAACATCAATATATTATTAAAACAATATTATTTAATATAATGAAATATAACCTAGAAGTTAAATTTTGTTATGAAAAAGACTAAATTAATTCTAAAAATTTATATTCTAGTCCATTGTTTACAAATAAATTGGAAATGAATATAATAACCATTTGAATATAAAGGGAATATTTTTATAGAAAAATATTTTTTTTCTGCTCACAAAGCTATTTTGTCCTAATAAAATAATGTAATTAAAATGATTTCATGATATTAATTTAATAAATATGTATAATATAATCAATAAAATATTTTTAATTTTTATACATATTATTTTATAGGAATAATATCATCACAATCCAAATTTTACACATAAAACCAATATTTTTATCAAGGCACATTTACAACCACTTAATGGATAACCTTTTTTAAATCAATTTTTTTCACATTTATCGATATTATTTGTCAAAAATAAACTAAATATTTTAAATTGTAACATCAAAATTATATAACGGTAATGTTTTGAAATATTTTTTATGTTTCATTTTATTGATTAATTGTGACAAATATTGAATTTTAACTCAAAAGATCATTTTTATCACATATTGGTTTCCAAGAATAAATTATAATTTCAATTGGTTTTAAGGTTTAATTAGATAATTTATTTATTAATTAATCATATTTATCTTATTCTAATAAATTTCACATTGAAATTGGAAATAAATACCTAGAAAACATTTCAACATTTTTAATTTTTAAACTTTCATTGTCATCCCATTAATAAGATTAAAATTAAATAAATTTATTCCAATTATATGTTAATAATTTCTAAAAATGGATTAAATATTTATAATTAGAATAATTTATTATTTATAACATGCTAAATTTAGTTTTTTACATATAATATTAGTGAATGTAATAAAAAATTATTACAATATTTAAGATAAAAATTAACTTAACAAGGGACTAAACCTTAAACTGAAGGGAAAAAGGCATCGAAACTAGTTAAACAATTTTTATAAACATATTTAGAACTTATACTAAATTTTATTGTCTATTTACCATTATTATATCCACACTCAATAATAAAAATTAGGTTGTATTTCATTCTCCAATATTTTAAAAGGGTGTCACTCTTCGTGCACTATTAAAAGGCTCTCACCTATCCCACATTCTCAAACCACTAATGAAAATTTTTCCCGACCAATATCTTCCATAATTGCCCCTTTAAATCCCTCAAATAAACCAAGAATCCTCAAATTGGGAATAATTTCATCTAATGGAGCACTTTGATAAAAACCAAATGGACTTACTCGATTTAGAGGTAACATCATTCCTCACTCACTTTACTTTTATTTCCTTCCCCATTATTTTAATTATCCTATTTACATGATTATATAATAACACAACTATCATAAATATACTAATATTTTTTATTTCATGTGTTTGACCTACACATACATTCACTAAAATTTAATTCATTACAAACATAACATTTATGTGTATGACGAACTACCACGTCAAGAAATGATGTTTTTCAATTTCCCATTACCACCTGTCATTGTTGGGAATTATGATATTTATAAATGATATTTATGATATTTATAATTTTTTTAATCTTCTATAATTCTTTTGTTTCACATAACTCTATGCAGTACATTTTTGTAGAAATACGATGACATCATTTCTAGAAGTGTGGACTACTACCCCTTAAAGCGAAGTGATCCATTCACATTATACAAGAAATGCATAGATGATTGATTTTATAATACTATATAAAATATATTAAATAAATATTATAGTATAATTATAATATATAAATATTATTTTCATTTCATTCTTTCAATACAACAATAAAATGAAAGGATCCTTCACGCGTTTATATGACATATTGTCTCCATGAATGGTGCATTTTCATTTCTTATCTCCAAATAAATTATATTATTAACAATACAAATATTATGATAATATATGATAATTAAATCATGGTATACATTATTTATATTATTAATCCATGATCCATGTTATATTAACAACATGTAACAAATCAAATCATACTCATAAGACATGGTAATGAAAACCCAAAATAGTGAAAATAATGAAAAACTGTTATAAAATGGGTAATAAGATATTATAAAATGTTAATATATGATATTATAAAAATGAGTATGGTTATAATATTTGTTATTGAAATGTTCAATACAAATATACAGGATGTTAAAGGATGTTCAACTAAAAATGGAATCCCAAGGTACATGATTTCGTCTCAACTTACATTTCATTTAGACATATTTTTTTTATGAACCTAGTATATTTTATTTGGTGCATATACTATCCTTTGAAATGTTATATCTTGAATATCTATATTCTCATGATACTATATGTTTCATATAAATTTATTCATTCATGTTGATTATGATTCATATGTTTCAATGTGTTACGTGACACTATGGAATGTTTAAACAATAATCTCCTCGAGATAAATTTTAATGACTATCTTTTCAATCTCACATCCTTTTGTGATTGTTAAATTTAACTTGAAACCATTATATTATTGTTTTGCACTAAATTTGTTATATATTATGTAAATACAACCAATTTTCTATATACATACACTATTCATTCAATCTTCAGATATTTTAGGTTTCAATTGGAATTATATCATCTATAGGGATTTGAGTGAAGAGTTTCCTTATGGAAAATAATTTCGAAACTCAATTTATTTTCACTAGGTTATATTACATCTTTTTTTTGGTAATATAATATGTTTTTTTGTATAAGGAATATGACTATATATTAATGTATTTTCAATTCTATATGTGGATTTACAGTTGAATCACATAAACTATTCATTGTATGACTCTCATACCAAAATTAAAATATTTTCAAGGCTTTACAATAAAATAATATCTTTCTTAGGATTAGTTAATCATATATTTCAATTAGTGGAAATTATTTGATAATTTTCTGATAAACCATTTCATTTTATTTTCCTCTGGTTATTCATGTCATTTTTAATATATTAGTACCATTTCTCACTATTTGATTGTCAAAATTTTTTATAAAATGTTTTTAATAAAACATGAATTCATTTCTCTTTTTAGTCGGATAACAAGTTTTCTTCAAAAAACAATAATTTATTAAAATGATTTAAAAACTAGTATTATCCTTTTCAAAGTTATTTTTAATTAATCTATTAACCTTTTTTCTTTTACCATGTTTTCGATGGAATCGTCTAATCAATTTCTGAAAAAGTAATTTTTCTATCCTTTTTATAAGAAAATGTATTATTATTTTTGCCACATATGATATGTATGGATTTACCTATTACTATTTTATTGAATTTTAATTTTCATGTTTAAAATAGTAATTTTTAATGAACAAGGCTTTAAAATTTTATTATCAATTAAAAATAATTTCATTTTATTATTCAAAATAAGAATGATATTTTCCTCAAGAATTTTTTAAGGTATAATTTTTTTATTTATTTCATCATCAATAATAATCACTCATATCTAATACATTGGTTATATATTGTAGTAATAATAGGATTATTCTTCCTATGGATTGTATATAATTCATTTTTCCTTGGATAATACTCACATTCAATTCCATGATTCTGTTTAGTCCAATTAAAATATTAAATTTCCTATGAACATTTGAAATTAAATTTACCCTAATTAAACTTATCAATTTTATGGAGATGATTATTTCTTGAAACATCATTAATTTTTCAAATTATGTTCACTATTTAAGTTATTTAATTATTTGGGGAAATATTGATAAATTTGTACCTTCTATTCGATACAGATATTTGATAAGGAAAATTATTTATTTTGATTACTTCATATAAGTATTAAATTTGAAATGTACGACATGGGTGAATCCCATTTATAGATAACCCCTGATGCATCATTAGTTTCGTGAGATGAATTAGATTCCAAATATATATGGGTTTCTACCTAATATGCTAAAATTTCATATGGGTGTTCTTTATTGTAATGGTTCCATGTATGTAGAAAAAATGGCACTCAATAATTATGAATTTACCTCATTCACATTCAGTAATTATTCATTCATGATATTTTTCATCAATATATCTTGGGATAGATTTCATTTTCAATGTAATTATTAAATGACATGTGTATCGGTTTATTACCCAAACATATTGGTTTTTATTTATCTTGTTATTTGAGGGGAATGTGTTTCCAATTATTACTTTTCTATATTATTTATACACTTCCAAATAATTTCTTTTGATTAAATTATGTGTGTGTTAAGTTATGAACCATGAAACAATTATTATTATCATTGAATCGTTATTTTTTCGGATATACTTCAACCTTACATATAATTTGGCCTCACCCTTATTTTTTTTCCTTTCCCCTAGAATCCAAGAGGTGTACTACGAACAAAATGTAGTGATATACCAGATGGAATAAAGTTATTACCCATCAAAGAAAAAAATTCTATTGTTATTAATATATTAATTTATAGTAAAACACTAAATTATTTATCTAGATTTCCAATACAGCTAAACTCTACAGTCCTTTGATATTTGATTTATTGTAATTATTCTAATGTAGTGGTAGTAGTAACTAGATCTAGGATCTCTAGGTTTAAGTAGTTATAGTTTGTATTAATTGATGTTTATATGAAACCTTTTGAACAATACTTAAGAAATCATAGATTAGATTGCATATTCCTAAGGTATAATTTGATGATAAGTAATAAATATCATCCTAATTTTTTAGTTAGATATAGATTATGTAGTCCTCCTTGAAATACTTCTCTATCTTGATACTAAAGTGGAACAAGGAGATATAATAGATGTACATAAGAGTAATAACACTAATGAGGTGTTTCATACTTGACTTGGAGTAACCTGGTACACTACAAAAAGCCTTATTGTGCACCTAGTTTTACTCTCCTGGGGGGATACAATTTGGATAATTCACATTTTCATTACAAATCATTATGAAGGATTTGAATAGATAATAAGTATGAATGACCTAGATATAACCATAGACCATGGAAGGATCAAAGTTAATATAAAATGATTGATGTATTTATATATTGAGGTTTTATTGAAAACCACTGTTCAAAGGATATTTAGTGATTATCCTTGTTTAAAGGATTTTCGTCATATTAATTTTGGAAATCATATCAATGTGGTATAAAAAATTCACAACCTGTATTTTCAGGGATGTACCATTGAATTCAGAAAGTCCAGGGGATGTGAACACAATATCGAAGGATGATAATGTTTTAACTCCAACCACGGACCTACTCAATATTGTGCATAATGTTACACTATTTTAGATGTACAATTTTATTAATTAATGTTAATGAGGAACCAATAGTGGAAAAATTTAGGTGAATTGATTAATGTGTTATCTTTTTTGGGATTTGTACAATAGTTAGAGGTAAATTTATAGAATTTAACTCTTTATAGGAATATTAATTATTTAAATGATTATTTAAGTTCTTTAGGAATCAGAGTTAATTTATGGATGTCCATTTCATGAAGTAGGGGATAAATTATAATTTGAATAAACCAAAACCATAAGATGAAATTGTTCATATAAAATGAAAACATATCATTTATTTAATTCTAATTATATTGTTTAGTAGTAAATTAATTTCCCATCATGAGGGAAAAGATCCTAAAAAGGTTTTGTCTAAATATCTTTTTTTTGCTAAATAGATCATCTTACAAAATATCACAAATTTAGGGATTTGAGTCACTCAATGTTCCCTTGATCATTCAATTTTTTTTATGAAATAAATCACTCATAATAATTATTCATATTAATTCTCCACATACATATCTCTATATTCCACTAATGTTCTTATACATTGATATAATGTTATATGTTAGTCAATGTGACCTTTTTTACTTTCAAATATATCTTTTATAATTGATTTCTTAAAAACACTTCTCATGATGTGGGTTTTAAAAAAAATAAATTTCAAGTAATATATCATCAAGAACAAGTATAAAATTTTTAGGATGCAATTTAATTGTTGTGGGGAGAATGTAATGCCCCAAAATTCTAAAGTAATAACATTATATTCAATAACATGTATGAAACAAAATATGATGTGTGTTAGGGGATATAATATCCTCAAAATCTAAAATATATTTTCTATTTTAAATAACATAAATATATTATATAACTTTAAACCCTCACAATACATAGTTTGCATGCATTACATAGAACAAAGAGTTTTTTGATAGCCTATACTAGACATAAGATGATGTTTTACCAAAATAAAATATATAATTAAAGCATTATTATGTAATATAATAAACTACATAATTTCTGTTAAATGTTAATATTAACTAACTTATAAATATATATAGTTTAATCCATTGTTTATAAATTAATTATAAATAAATATAGTAAACAATTGAATATAAAGGGAATATTTAAATAGAAAAATATTTTAAGTTGACAATGATTTTGAACCCTAATAAATTAATTTAATTACCATGAGTTAGTAATATTAATATGAAATATATATATATATATATATATTATTCAATACTTTTTTTATATTTACCAATTTGACTGTATTTGAATTTAATGAGAACAAACCCAATTTTACATATAAAATCCTATATCAATATAAATGAACTTTTAAAGACATTTAATCGAAAAAATATTAAATCAAATTTTCTATATGTTTATTAATATTATATGTCAAAATAAAAATAATCATTACAACTTTTAAAAAACTTTATTATTGTAATTTTCTGGAATTTTTTTGGAATTTTCATTTTTTTTGAGGAAAAGTGAAAAAATATTGAATTTTTACTCAAAATATTGTTTTCATATAATTTTTTCTAAGGTTAAATTATATTTTAAATGGGATTTATTTTTGTATTAGATAAAGTTTTTATTAATTAATCTTGATTAAATTGCTTTAATCTATTTGACACTGAAATTGTATATGAAAACATGGGAAACTGTTGAACGTTTTTAAATTAAAAACATGCATTGTGGTCTCATTTGAGTGATTGACTTTAAATTAATTTATCAAACATTATTGAATAGAATTTGGAATATTGGATTCAATATTATTAATCAGAATAATTTATAATTTATAATATGTTTAACATAGTATTTTAAAAAAATATTATTGAAAATAATTATAGTTGATTCCAATTATTAAGAGACAAAATAGCTTAACAAGGGACTAAACATTAAAAAAAAGGGAAAAAATGACCTATACTAAAGTAAAAAAAGAAGATATTTGGAATTATTTGAATCAATATTTTCTTTTATAGAAATGGGTCCATTATTGGACCAAATTTCAGTAGAAAAAATGTGGGATGGATTCCCTTTCATAAAAATTATAGGAGTGACACTCCCTATCCACTATAAAATGGAACTCACCCTCTCTATTCCTAACAAATATCAAGAAACATTGGATCAAAACATATATTCCCAATTACCTCATCAACATCAAAAACATAAAAATTTAATTGCCCCTATTGAGAAAAAACCCTTCAAGGAGGCATTGTGGTGTAAACCAAAAGGATTTACCTAATTAATAGGTAACATCCATCCTAAATATCATTAGATTTATTTATTTCTATAGATGTTAAATTATAATTATTACATGAATTTATAATAAAAATAATATCCATATTAAAATGAGCTATTTTTAATCTATTGGTTTGACCTGAACATACACACACGTCAATTTAATTGGAAACGAACATAACATTATTCTGTATGGAAAACTATAACCTCATGAAACAATGTTGTTCATTATTCCTTTACGACCAGTAATGGTAGGGAAATATGATAGAAACTACGTTTATATATAGTATATATTATATTTATAATATATTTTTACGTATTTATTTATTTATAACACATACCTTTATGAACATCATTTTTCTGGGAATATGATAACTTCATTTGTGAAAGTGTGGACTACCTCACCCTTAAAGCGATATGATTCATTCACACAATACATGGATTATATAAAATATGTTTTAAATAAAAATATTTAAAAATATTAAATATATATGATACTAAAATTATAATATACATATATATAATTTTTTTTTTATTCTTTTAAGATGGAAATGAAATTAAAGTAGTGTTCATTCGTACTTACAACCTATTGTATCCATGAACGATGCATTTTATTTCTTAAATAAAAATAAAATATATTATTATAAATATATATATGGAATATATATGATAATTACATAATTTTTTTTCATGATAAGTTTAAACCATGATCTATGTTAGAAAAACAACAAGTAACATGTCCAAACATAATTGAATGTCTTAGAAATTAACACCATTAATATTGAAAATAATGAAAGATTGTAGAAAAATTGGTAATGAGATATTATAATATGGTATTAAATGATATAATAAATATGGTTATTGTATTTATCTTAGTAATTGAATTTTTTACAGTCATTATACATGAAGTTAAATGGGTTTCATTCAAAATGAAAATGCAATGTAAGGGATTTCATCTCAACAAACACTCCATTGAAACTTATTTGTTGTTGTGAACGTAATTTCTTTAATATGGTGTATATAATTCCCATTGAAATATTCTATCATGAATCTATATATTATCATGATATAATAAGTTTCATTTAACATTATTACATTTTGGATATTATGATTCTAATATTTCCCATTGAAATGGGATACTCTGGAATGATTAAATTTTACTCTCCTAATTATTTTTTTAATGATTATCTTTTAAATATCAAATAATTTTGTGATTATTAACCTTATATTTAAACAATAATTTTAATGTTATGCAGATTTTTTATTATATATTGTGTACACACTGCCATATTTTCATTTAATATCATTATCCATTAATTCATCATAATATTTTCAGTTTCCATTTGAATTATTTCATATATGGGGATTTGAGTTAAATGTTAACAAGTGGAAAATAATTTCATATTCGAATATCTTTTCATTGTACAATATTACATCCTCATTGTCATTAATATTATATTATTTTGATTATAATTTCATTAATTGTCTGTTGATGTATTTCATATTCATTATGAAGATTTTTATTTGATACACATAATATAATCATGGATTGATTTTCACTCAAATATTATTATATTTAAAAGGGTTTACATTATAATGTCAATTTGTTAGGATTGTTTACAATTTTATTTCCACAAAAAGAAATTATTTGATCATAGAATAATAAAAATTTTGTTTTCTTATTCTCTTGTTATTAATGACCTTTTTCATGTGTTGGTACTATTTTTTCACTTGTTGGTGATCAAAATCATCTAGAAATTTTTTTAAGAAAACCTAAATTCACATATAAATTCAGTTAGAGATCCTATTTTCTTATAAATTCCATATTTTACTAAAAGGTTTTTAAAAAGGGATTTAACCTTTTTAAAATTATTATTAATGTATTTTGTCCATTTTTTTTATTTTCCCCATGATTTCAAATGAATATTCTTATCTCTTTTCGAAAAACTTATTTTTATAAACATTTACCATGAAAAAGTAATGTTTTTTTACCCCTATCAAATGTAATGATTTTCCCACATTTAATTCTTTGATTATTCCGTTTCAAGTTTAAAACTATATTTTCTATGTAAACTTTTTTAGAGAGTGATTTTAAATTAAAAAAACTCAATTCTTTATTCAATATATAAATTATATTTTCATAAAAAAATTAAGATATATTTTGTAGTATTTAATTTTATCAATTTTTAAAAACCTTTATTTCTACTCAAACTGGGATTTTTTATGGATGCCAAACTTATTCTTCCTCTGGATGGTCTATGATTTATTTTCCAAAGGAAAATTTTAACGTTCACTTCCTTGATTTCTTTTAGCCACGTTGAAATATTACATTTCTTATGATCAGTTGAAATTGAATCCCCCCTAAGTATATATATCATTTTTCATGGATATATGTATTCTCTAAACCATATAAAATTTTCATATGGTGATCACTTTGAATTCCATTTTATTTTTTGTGGAAATATTGATAAATTTTTTCTTCTATTCAAATATGATATTTTATAAGGCACATAATTTTTTCGATTATTTGACATGGGGATAGATATATATGGGTTCTACATGAGTGGTGTCCAATTAGTGATATCCCATCGATGAATATATAGTCTCATGAGATAAATTAGTTTCAAATATTAGATGGGTTTCTGCCCAATATGCTAAATTGCTCCATGAATATTCTTAATGGTAATGGTTTTTTTTACCTAATAAATATAGAATCCAATAATTAAGAATCCTACACATTTAGTTTCAGTTATTATTCATCCATGATATTTCTCATTGATATTTATATGGATACTTGTAATTTTTATTTTTCGTTACATAGTTATTTTAATAGCATGTACTTTGAGTTATTACATTTCTATATTGTTTATACACTTCCTTATCAGTTTTTTTATTACATGGTATGTGTGTTAAGAGTTTTACCATGCCATAATTATTATTCTCATTAATACATTATTTCTTCTACACTAATATACCCTTACTCATTATTTTTGTTACCCCTTGGTTTTTTCTGTTCCCCAAGAATCACATAAGCATACTGTGAAATATTTTCACGGATATAATATATGGAATAATTTTTGTACACAAAAAATAAACAAGATATTTTTTAATTAGTATATTCATTTTTAATAAACGACTCATCCTTTTATATTCATTACCACGAAAACTAAAATCTTATACCGATTGGGTTTTGATTCATTATAACCACACCAATGTAATGGTAGTAGACATCAACTCTATTCTCTCTGGTATTAGGTCACTATATTAAACATGTCAGCTATAACATACATGTTAATCCTAGTAATATGAATAATAATATTTTTTTGAATATTTTATATTATCGGTGTATATAATGAAAAAATATTTATAATTATATAAATATTTTTTTAAATCTTTATATGTTTCAAAGTAATATGCTTTCAAATTGTTTTTTTAATAATAACAAAACTAAATTTTGAAACATCTAGAAAATTAATTTGATACAATAAAAACAATTTCTTAGTTTAGAATATGAAATTTATAATATGGTAAAATTTTGTTATTTTTTCGAAACGTTTCTTTTTTGATAAATAGTAAAAAAATATTGAATATTAATTGAAAACTGACTGTTAGTTTAATTTAATTATAATGCTAAATTATATTTAAATTTTATTTTAAAGATTAATTAGATCAATTATAAAAAAATTGGTTAAATTTATTTCATTTTATCTAATGTCATATTGATTCACTATAACAAAACATTGTAATCTTTTAAAAATTATCACATTGAAATCACATTTTATCATTATGTCTGTGTGATTAATTTTAAATTGATTTTATTCACTTCTATTTATTGGATATAGAAAAATATATTACATATATATTTAATAAAAATAATTTTAATTTATATATGTTTAATATAATCTTTGACAAAAATGATTTATCAATGGAGTAAAAATAATTAATGTGTTTAAGGTAAAAATGGATTTACCAGGGGTTAAACTAAATGAATACTAATAAAAATGGGAATTAAAATTATATAAAATATATTGGCTAGAAATAACTAAACCATTACATATATATGGTTCTAAAATGGTGTAATTTTTACTTTTGGACCATTTGAAAAATTTTGTATCATTCAATTCTTTTAAAGAAAACTAAGACTGTCCTCCCCACTACATATAGAAGCCCGCCACCTCTCCTCTCTTATTCGCGCCTTAAAACAATATTGTTTTTGATAATAAATTCAAAAACCAGTTACAAACATTCATCCCCTTATCCTATAATTAGTATAACACAATTAAAATTATCATAGAAAGATTTTATCAAAATCCAATAGAGGATACCTGAAGAAGAGGTAACATTCATCAACAATAAATTTTATTTTATTTCTTCCTACACCCACTTCCTTATTATAATAACATTTTTTTATGATAAACTATTTATATTAAAAATAATGAGAAGTTTTAATGTGAAATGCATTACCTAAAACCCACTAAACTTCCACCAAATAGGTTATGAAATCATCATTCATGTGTGTGGTAGTATACCATCTTGTGAACCAATGTTGTTCATTTCTATATTCCCCCCATTTAAGGTAAGAATAAATGAATTATTTATATTTTATATCTAATATTAATATAATTTGTTATGTTATAATGATTCTGAAATTTATATATCATACATACCTTCATTCTATCCATTTGTGGGAATATGATAAAATCATTTGTGTGTATAGTAGAGTATCGCCTCGTGAAGTGATGTAATTCATTGAAACATTACATGGAATGTATTAAGAATGAATTAAATAAATATTTTTTACATATATGAAATAAAAAATATTAATTTTTGGTAATTAATATCATATACATTTATTTATTTCAACATAAATATAAAGTGAAAACATTCATAAGTGTGTACGTACGACCTACCATCATTATGAATGACATACTCCATTTCCGAAAACTAATTTTTATAGATTAATATTAATATATAAATATATATATATATAATAAATATATTTTATAATTACATTATTGTTATAATTCTATTTTTTATTGAATAAAGATCAAATTATGAGGGAAAAATATAAAAAAATAAACTTATACGAAAAATGTAACGATTATTACTTGAAACATAATGTTAACATTGATTTATTAATAAATAGTTAAGGAAATGTCATAATAAGACCATATATGAAATTATTTATATTAATATTGTTATTAAATGTATTTATTATAATCTTATATAAATTATAAAAGACATGTGAATGATAACTAGAGATGTCAATACTTAATGTAAGAGATTTCTGTCTCACATTTATATTCTGTTAAATAAAAGTCATTTTCACCATGTATTTCTTTAATGTTGTGTGTGTACTTAACATGAATGTATATTATGATACATATCCAAAAGATTATTCCATTTTACATAATCATTTTTTGATATATCTTTAATTTGTTATAAGATGCAATAGTTAACAAGTCGTTCAACAATTTTTGTCTCAATTATATTTCATTAAGATATAAGTTATCCTAAGGGCCTATATTAATTAATACGGTTTATATTCCTCCTTTTATAGGTTATATAATGAGTTAAAATATTTTTATGATGTGTAATGTTTTCTATTATTTTACTCTATCACATAACTTACAATTATGATTTACAAAAGAGGTAATGATATTATGTTAGAATCTCAATGTTTATCAAGGTTGATTAGGATTATGTTTCTGTTGAAAAGATATTATAATCAAGATCATAATAAACCCATAAATTTTATAACAATACATGTATTCCTAATATTTTTATATAAACAACCATTTATAAACACTTTGTTATTTAATATAACTTAAAAAATGTTTTTATGAAACCCCTACTTTATTTATGTCTTCGGTTGGACATTTTTCACCCAAAAACCATTTTTATAATAATGTTTTCTATATTCTTTTATTATTTTCCACAGATTTTTAAAGTAATTTTTTTCCTATATGTTAAATATATATTATTTTATGTGAATATTCATGTCATTTTCCAAATATAATTCATTTTTTTCGTTGGCTGAAAAGGTGAAAAAATCATTCTTTAACATGCACAACAAGAATAGTATTTCCCGCAGCCATGCTCTATCATTTCAGTCTTCCATTTCATGTTTTCATGGTTCTATTGAAATAATAATATTTCAATAATAAATTATAAATGTTAAAATTTTAAATAAATTATTTCAATGTTAAAATGGATTTAATGTTTTTTATGTTTTAAAATGCATTTTTCAATGTGTAAAGGATTTTTACCACAAAAGTTTTCTAAATAATTTTAAAAATATTATTTTCTAATATTTGAGTTTTATTTATATTTAATATGAATTTAAAAATTATTTATGATATAGAATGAAATTTTCAATGTAGAAAAGATATTTTCATCAAGAAATGTTTTAAATGATCTTTAAAAAAGGGTTTCTATCTAATATGTCATCTATTGGTGTTTCTGATTCAATAACTTGGATATTATTTAATGATACCAATCACATTGATTATCTAATAGGTTTATTTAATGATTTTATGATGTTTATTGAACCATATCCACCTATATTGCTTATACCATAATTAATTTTTTATGAATCCTGATTATTTTCATGGGTTTTTTAGGATGAATGATTATAAAACATGTATCTTTTCAACAGCTTATTATTTGATGAACTGTTTATGATACCCATTTAATTTCATCAGTTATAATATATTTAATTTATATGATATTGTTGGGATATAACTATTGTTTTCATTATGATATGGGTGGGCCCTATATCTACATCATATTCTCTGTGAAAATATTTATATCACATTTGGTCAACCAGAAAAGAATGGGGAGTGTACCTAATTCAAGAGGCATGCCTAGAATCGGTATTGAACTCAGTTTAATCGGGGACTTTTTCCCCTATGATGGTCTTCTAAGTGACCAATGAATGACCATTATAAATTTATAAACATTGAAATAATCATTGACTAATATGAAAATTATTTTCTATGATTATTTCTATGCCGAAAATCATGGTATTTTGAATGTTATATGGTACAACGGATCATGTTCTTTGATTACCTTATGATTAATTTCTAATGAACTACAAATATTTATTCTATAACTCATGATTATGATCATTGATATTCATTCTAGGTTTTTCTAGTGTTATAATTATTCACTCATACCCATATTATCTTTTGAGGATTATGTATAATAATTTTTTTAACATTAGGTAGAATCTAAGCTCACCCAATTCTATGTTTAATTTATCCTGGTTATTGGGAATGGTTTTTAATAGGATCTATAAATTGGAACATATTTATGGGAAATATTGAAGTACATTCATGAATTGAGAATACGGTGGTTCATGTTTTCAAATAAACTATGTAATTATGGTCCTCAGTCATGTGTTTGTATAATATAATTTAATATTCAACTAAAATGATTTAATAACAATTTTTGAAAATCAAGGGTTGCTATATATATGTTTCCATTATGTATTGTAGAATTTTTCTGATATTATTTTTTTATATCATTATATTTCATATTTCTTAATATCATTATTTATTGAACATCATTATAGTATAATATAGTTCTACACATCATTCCAAGAATGGATTAATTTGGATCCAAATGAATACTTGAGTGAAATCAATTTTTGTATGATAAATCAACTAGAGGAATTTCTTGATAACAATCACCTTTTAAATCCATATAGAAAGATTTTAGAGTATCCTGTAGGGTTTGAATTATTCTCTAAGATAGAATCTATATGTGATGATATGTAGTAGTGAAAATCAACTTGTAATCAAGAGATTTCTAAAGACTCAGCCAAACCAACAAGGTAAACTTCATAACCTGATCATATATAATACAATGTGGTACTTCATGAAACTTTACCATTTCCCAAATGTAAATTCTATAAATTGGATCAAAATATAATTATTTTCCAATATAAATAAATTGAATTGACATCTAAGGTTATAGAAAATAACCATAATTACCTCATAAAAAATGTAAGATAATAATTATATGTTACTAGTTAATTTAAGGACATTTTCACATAGTTTAAAGGATTTATTCCATAAATATCTTTTTTAGAGAAAAATATAAAAAACTAAAGGGTTATATTTCTATAAACATCTATTAAATTATCATTAATCTTGATAAAATCCCATCACATATATCCTCAAAGGGGTGTACATTATTTTAAAATTAATATCAAACTTGAACTCATAAATCTTTGATCGTATTAATAAATTATATGTTGATCATACATGGAGATATATTTTCATCTATAAGTGAATTCAAAATTTATTCTTTATATAATCTCATATATTATAAAAAAAATCACTAGAATCATGGTTTTTCTATTGAAATTATAGAAAAAAACATTTGATTTCTTTATTAGAAAAATCCATGTAGTGGTAGACAATCACTTGAAAAATTACATAATGGTGAACAATATATTTTTCAAAGGACTTATTCATAAAAAATCAGATATGAAATTATTAACTAAGATGGGGAGGATAAATGATCCCTAATTTTCATGATTCATTTCATCCATTATAGTTGAATAGTATTTCACTTTTCTCTTTTTATTTACATTTTTTTGGGTTTTCATCCACATTGTCACATGTATTAGGGAATATGTTACCATAATCCAAAAAAATCACTAGAAATAGTACAGTTATGGATGTTCCTTATATGGATTTCTCATCTCCTCCATTTAATTAACTTGACCACCAATCATATTTCAACATTCTCGAGCTTAACAACATGTCTTTCCACATTGTAATCACCTATAAAAATCATGTACCTAGACTCCTTGACCCTGTAGTAAAATCATCAACTTTACATTTATATCTTTAATGACCATAATTATAACAATTTTTCTCATTTTATCATTACAACGTCAAAAGGAAAAACGGATCACATACAACCTCAAGGGCTGTTTTTGGTTTATAGTTTTAGAGAATCAGTAAATATCTCATCTCAAAACATCACATGACATTAAATGATAATTTACCCAAAATAACCCACATTTCATTATTACAATTCAGTTCATCAATATAGTCTTTATGAAAAAAATTTATAGACATATATCATTCAAACTCATTCATTATAACCCAGGTAAATGTTAAAATAAGATTTTTGAGTTTAAATGATTAGTAAGGGAAGACATAAACGTTAAAAATTGATTTCCCTAAATGAGCATAATTGATCATATGGGTATGAATAAATAATTGGAGGTCATGACTGAATCATAAATTCAGTCTTACCCATCAATACATGGATCATTAAATAAGAACACATAGTAAAGGTAGGAGTAATCGGAATCCATAATCATGAGAAATGTGATATCAACATTAATCAAATGAAACATCATAATCCCATAGCTATAAAAAATAAAACATGTATATAACTTGATATTTATTTTCATATCACTCTTCTAATAACTCTTACAAACAGAATATACATAAGGTCTATTTCAATACCATTTTCATTGGAGGGCTATGATGGATACACCCCTCCTTGTTTTGTCACCCGAATGTCCCAAAGTCCTTCATTTTAATTGATTTTTGATACCCCACGTTTCATGTGATGAGGGGAAACCCTTACGATGCATATATGCTTAATGATTACATGGACCATACACTTAAGAGACATTACTAGAACTGAAGGTCTTAAGTAATTCTATATAGACTACTACAACAAGGAACTGCCCCTCCCCTTCATATGCATCATGATGGTAGCTATCCACCATTGTATGGCCATCTGGAAAAGCTTCCTGTGAAAGAATAGGCTTGTCCCGATGGTGAATCCATACCCTCTCAATTTTTGAAATCCATTGGTTCTTCTTTGGTGAATGTGCCTGATCTAATTCCCCCTCAGGGGTTTATCCTTTTTTAGAGTGTGTCTGGGGAAACTTCATGTGCCCCGAAGGCCATGAGTTGTCATTAAGGCCTTAAAGGAGGCCTAGAAATCCTACTGACTTTAAGGCCTGGGTGGTACGAAGGCCTTATGGACTCAAAGCCAAAATCGGTGGACCAAGGTGAATAGTTACAGCTGCTACAGTACCAAAAGAATTCTACTACAGTAACTTCTACAGTACCTCATAGTCTATAGTGCTGCTATAGTTCCTGCTACAATTCTGGTACATTACTTCTACAGTACCCAGAAATATACCTCTCCATGGTATTGAATCTAGGCATCATTGATGAACTTAAAGATACCTCACCAACTTGGATGAGTCTCATATTCCCTCCTTGTTTATTAAATAACCACCCAACGTTTTTTATTAGGCCACCACATATGAAATGTCCATGTTCCATTAAAACGTTATAAAACATAATAGCTTTCATTTTCTCATAAAAATAGGATAAAGAATTATCAATTTTATAAATGATTAATATGTGCAAAAGAAATGAAACCTATGAAAACCAATTTGAATCAATAATATTATATCTAGAAAAAAATTAAGATGGTCTAAATATAAAATATACCTAGTGAAGGATAAAAAACAACAAGGTTTGATGATTTCTATTATTGGAAATACCATTAAAATATAATTAAATTATTAATGAGAAAAATATCATTTTCATTTTGATTAACATTTTTTAAAATACAAATAATTTTGAAAACCAATTTATTTAAAAATAATAGTGAAAATGAATAAAAACAATTCGTTGGAAATCATTTAAAACTCTTTTTAAAACATATTTTTAAAAACAATTAATTTCTCTTGATTTTATTTTAAATATGTCGTATAAAAACATTTGGAATGAGATTTTTAGAAACCATAGTTCTAAATAAAACTTATATTTGAGTAAAGAGTAAAATGATTTTATATTTTTTTAAAAAGACTTTCTCAATAATTATAAGTGTAATTATAACACCATAATCTTTTATTAATGAAAATTACTCTTGATCTAATTAAATGTATTATTATGTAAAATAATTATATAAAACATATCTACATCCTTGGTTATATTTTTTTGGTTTTAAAATACCATTATGAATTTTTATCATTGCTAATAGAGTCATCAAACAGTGATGACATGATTAGTATAAATATAGGGCTTCAACAAATCCAATTTACTCAGAAAAAAGAAGTGATGGCCTCATCTGGTAGAATTTCCCAATACAAAGACCTTTTTTGGAACTTGTAATTGAGGTATCATCATTGGGCTTCGCTCTTGACCAAGACCAAGATGAACTTCAACATGTTAATATTTAATGGAATCATCTATGAGATAAGTGGTAGTTAATAGAGATTACCACCCAAGTGATGTTATCTGAGCCGCCCAAAGAATTTGACACCATTTCTCACCATAACCTTAGGTGTTTTGTGGGTGTTATAAAAGGTTATGTAATAATACCCTAGAACTGTGATTATGTGCATTATTGTTTTAAAAATAATATACATTCATTTTATTATTGTTACTTTTTAAATCATTATTAAAGCAAAAACAGTATTTCTAGTTAATATTTAATTTCAATTAGGATAACATTTTTGATGAAATAATGAATATTGGAATAAAATAATATTTTCATAAAAATATTATTACTAAATTACTTTTTAAAAAATATAAATGATCGTATAATGTTTTTCAATACAATTTTAATTTTTATTAAGGTTAGAATGGCGTTTTTGTCAAACACCATGAATTTTTATAAATAACAATTTTAAATTTTAAAGTATTATTTCAAATATTTAGAATTTTTTAAAAAAATCAATATTATTTTTGGAATTAGTATGTTGAAATTATTCAATGGTGAAATTTTCATTATTTTCTGAGATATTCAATTTTTGGGGAAAAAATTAGATGTCGTTTAAACATATAATGTATTTATGAAATCATAATGAACCAATAGTGATGTATAACATAATATAAAATTTTAACAATTCTAATATATATTTTACATTTAAAATATTGGGATTTTAATTTTTTTGATTTATTTGGCAATGCCTTAGTGGACCCTTCAAGAATTATAAAGCATTTTAACATTATAAAATGATTTCCTTGAGAGTGTCACTCACCTCCAAATAATCAAGCCTAATATTTTAATAATTTTTGAAATTGAACTTATATAATAATTTTTACCACACCAAATAGGATAAAACCATGGGAAAAACATTGTATGGTTTCAGATTTTGATTAGTTGAATGTGTTGTGTCCAAAACATAAATACAAAAGAATTACCTCTCTTTTCCTATATAACCCAACCCAATCTCAAACATATCTTCACAAAAACCCTTTTTATAATGACTCATACATTACAAATATTTTTATTACTTCATAATTGATGTACATTTATTATAACATATAACAAAACCATGAAAGGACCGTATACGTATAGTGTCTTTAGAAACTAGGAAACATAAACAACTGGCTTTTAAATCATCTACGTTGTCTCCTATTTATTTCATCATATCTAGAGTCCCTATTGTCATATCCTACTTAATAACCTTATTCGTAACCTGGGGAATGAAAACATACAAAAGGGTGAGCTCAAATTCTCAGTAAGGGTAAACAAAAGTAATATCAATCACATCATATTCATAAGAACATAACATTTTGGAAATCGTATCCTGCAAAAGTGATCATAATTTCATAACATGGGATAAATCATATTAGTGAAATGTAAACCCAATAATCATAACATAAAACATGAAACATTGTGTCATACACACATAATCATAGAGAATCATTTCTTAGTAGTCAAGACTCATTGCAAAGACTATCTTAGTAGACAAATTCCATTTCTGAACTGAGTTCACTCCTGGTTTCAGTCCTAATTCACTAAACCGGATTAAGCTGTCATTCTACCCATGTGTATCTCATGAGATATAGATCTTTACCCAATTAATTGGAGGGATATGTAGTTCCCACACATCTAATAATGATACCATTCTTATGTGTGGCACAAGATCATAAATAATACATCATAGCATAACCCATGTAATAAAATTGGGATTCATAAACATCATGCCATCGTAACATAATCTATATAAGATAAAAGGACATCATAAAAATAATTCCATCATAACATAATCAAATCAATGTAAAAATAGGGATAGAATGAGAACCCTATATTATCTTAGATGCAAAATAATTTTGCTAAAATTATTGAACTCCATTCTTGAGGAACATATCCTTTCTACTTCAAAAACATTTTCCTTTCTTAACTCGTCATGTAATTTTAAACTAAAATGAGTTTATTAAAAATAAAATTCAGAAATTTTAAGAGAAGCTTCATGGAAATAATTTTCTAAAAATCCATTCATGTCGTATAAGTTAAAAAAACATTCTTCTCGTACTTTGGCTGGAAAAGTAAAAAAGTACCTCGTACAGAAAATGACAAAAGATTTCATTCATATATATTACTAAAAACTCATAGAAGGGTAAAATTGGATTTAAAAAAATTTAAGAGGATATGAATAATATTACATATTGAGGAAACAAGGATGTGGATGATAAATATTCCCCAGTAAATTCTGAAGTATAAACAATCTTGGATAAAAATTGAGATTGCAATATTTTCCCTTACCTTAGGTCTGATTTGCTTTGTATGTGTCCGAACCTCCTATATAATGATTTAAATAATGTCATTGTCATATTCCAGAATCTTACTCATTGTTATTATATCATGTATGGTCATATTATTAGCTTTTTATTAGTAATATTTTATTGCTACTTGTTATTTGGGTGTTTATTGAGTTTTGTTCTTATGCGTGTTTTGTCGAATAAATTATTATTATTCTTGTTAGGTTATAGATAAATCATTTCTAGAATGTTATTAGTGTAATATAAATCATATTTATTCAATAAATTTATTTATATAATCATTGTGCAAGGAAGATCATGTAGAACGAGTCGCGTCACATTGTGGAGACGGTAGGCCGTACGTACACACAAGTGATGATATCGTTCCCATGATCGTGGAATTGTATATAAGTGTATTTATACTATTTTAGAATAAATATAACTTTAATATAATCATGTATACTTATTATTTACACCATTATACCCATCCAAGTAAGGTGGTGGTGGAAAACAGATTACACCATGACGTGGAGACGATATTCCTTACTTACGCACGTGCAGTAATTTCATTGTCCATAGGATGTATAAAAGGTGAAATATTGTTTGTTCATATTTATAATAACATATCAGTATATGAGTGATAATGATGTTATTACTTCATAATTAAACAACTAATGAAGAATAATATGATGAATATTGAAATTGGAAAGCATCAGTAATGGATATTACCTCTTCTTTGACGCGCCTCTTCTTCACCTCTTCTTAGGGCACTAATGATGGTCTTTTAAGAAGTCCAAGACCTCTATTATGTTTCTAGGGAATTGGAAAAGAGAATTTTGTAGGGTTTGGGGGAGCATGATGGCTCAAAGTGGTGTGATTAGGAGAGGGAGGAGGATCCATTTTATAAGGGCGCAGAGGGGCACCTTAGGAAAAACTAAAAATATTATTTTATTATAAAGTCATATTCAGTTGTTAATATCTTAAAATTGGTTTATTTTGAATCAATAGTGGGTATGGGTCGAAATTATCTCATCCAATAGAATTTGGACAAGTTAAGGTTACTATTTTAACCATATCATATAGATTTAACATTAAGTTCAATAATTTCACTTTTGTCGTGTCTTTTTGTTTTCTTACACTATAGGGTTAATAAACTTAAAATAACAAGACAAACGAACCCCATGTTGTTTATTATTAATATATATAACCTTATCTAAGTCATTTATCCAAACCATATATTTTTATAAGTAAAGTAACAACTAATAATATAATAGTTGTTTTAAAAACTATTTTATGTCAATTTTGATACTATTTGGTAATTGATTTTTGTTAAAATCAAAACAATACGATTAGTTCAAACAAAGTTAATTAAATCAATACTAACATGTCATATTAACCTATAAAATTAGTTTTATTCATAAAAATTCTCAAATTACATCTATTTGTTTATTTATAATATCAATTATGTTAATATTTCCTTAATAAAGTAATTACTGCATCATCATTGTGTCATAAATAAAATATTTGAAGTCTAAAAATTATAAATAAAATACAATTATGTAGGAAATATTTTTACATTTCTAATTAATATTTATATTCGAATTTATGTTATGTATAACCCTATATTAAAAATGTTTTAGTTATTAAACATTGATTTTAACAATTTTAACTATTCTTTAAATAAAATAATAATAAATGTCCTAATCTAATCCAAGTAGACCTAAATGGTCATATTTTCTCCCTAAGGTTGTTTTTGGTCGAATTAAACTTATCCAATAGAATTAGGATATGTGTTAGTGTAATAATAATATCATTTTTACCCTTAATTACCCTATTTACTTTTAACCGTTGTAAATAAAAGTAAAAAGTTACTATTCACGAAAAAATTATTTTCATCTCATTGAACCACATTTTACTTACTGACATCAACCATGTCTCTCGGATTTTTGTAATTCCATTCAAAAAAGATGTAAAATTACGTTTTATGTAAATTTAAAAATTCTCCTAAGAGGTGGGTAAAAGTCGGTCAAAAGTTCAATAAAATATTTATATATCTAAAATTATTATAAAATGACTCTAATGAATTACTTTGAACTTATATAGGTATTATGTATCAATTTTTAACAAAAATAAATTTAAATAAAATAAATAATTATTTAAATAAAATAAATAATTATTTAAATAAAAAAAATAATTATTTAAATAAAAAGACGGTTTTAAAATAGTAATCCACGGTTTTCACTATTCATCAAAAATTGAGAGTTTTTAGAAAAATACCCAAAGTTTACCCTAGGCTAGTATCGATATTCTGTATCCAAAAAATGAAGTCCATTTTGAATGATAATATTTTTAAAATTTCAAAAAGTGGATATTCCTATTTCTAACGGCTAGTTTTAACAATATTTTAATAGCACATCATTGTTTAGTAAAACTCGGTATTGCGTACAATGCATGTTATCGAGGAATGCCATGATTGAGTGTAAAGTAGGCCAATATAGTGATGTGTGTAATGAAAGATTCCTTTAATGAAGTATATAACTTAAAATCAAAATATTTCTCATAAAAGTATCAGGTGATACATTCTACCCCCCTTAAAATGAATTTTTCCCTTCAAATTTATCACTTTGTGACAAACAGATGAGGATACCCCTCCCACATCATATCTTCAATCTCATATGTAGCTTATTCTAATTTTTGGTTCCTCCATTAAACATTCACCAATTGAGTGGTCTTGTTCTGTAGGACATTTTCGCTACGATCAAGAATCTCAATCGGCTGTTCTTCATAAGAAAGATCTTGCTCCGGCGGTACAACTTATAAGCTGAGAACATGTGAAGGATTAGGTATGTACTTTCTCAAGAGAGATACATGGAACACATCATGATCATGAGAGAGATTCGGTGGAAGCACCAATCTGTAAGTTTTCTTCCCAACACGATCCAATAATTGGAAAGGACCTAAATACCTAGGGCTCAACTTTCCCTTCATTCCAAATCTCATTACTCTCTTCCAAGGAGGTATTCGTAAGAATGCTATATCACCCACTTCAAACTCTAGGTATTTTATTCAATTGTCAGCATAAATTTTTTGTCTACTCTGGGATTCTCTTATGTGTTGTTAAATAGATCTGTCCATTTCTGCCATCTCATCTACAAGATCAGGTCCTAATAGCTTTCTTTCCCCAACTTCATCATAGTAAGTTGGATTTCAACATTTCTTTCCATATAGAGCTTCATAAGGAGCCATCAGAATACTGGAGTGAAACCAATTATTATAAGAAAATGCCACCAAAGGTAGATGTTGATCCCAAATACCTTTGAAATCCATAGAGAAAGCTCTTAACATATCTTCTAGAGTTTGAATTGTTCTCTCAGACTGACAGTCTGTCTGAAGATGATAAGCTGTGCTGAAACTCAACACTGTATCTAGAGTATGCTGAAGACTTCGCCAAAACATTGAGGTAACCCTCGGATACCGATCAGATATAATTGAAAGTGGTACTCCATTCAACCATTCCACTTCCTTTTTATATATCATGGCAAGCTAGTCAAGAGAGAAGTCCTCTCTAATAGCAATGAAGTATGCCGACTTCATAAGACGATCAACTATAACCCAGATAGCATTATTTCCTTTTGGATGTTTTAGGATGTCCAGTGACAAAGTCCAAAGTGATGTTTTCCCATTTCCATTTAGGCATGGTTAATGGTTGTAACATTCCCTTAGACTTCTATCTCTCAGCTTTAACTTTATGACAAACCAAGCATCGAGAGACATACTCAGAAACATCTCTTTTCATGCCATCCCTCCAGAAGTACTCTTTTAGGTCCCTATACATCTTAGTTCTTCCAGGATGAATAGAGAATGAAGAACTATGAGACTCATCCACTATCTCCTTCTTTATTTCTGGGATTAGAGGAACCCAAAATCGATTCCATAACCTTATTATCCCATTAGAATCAAGGTTCAATTCAGGAACATTTCTCACCATATTTTGTAACTGTATAACTTCATTCAATGCCTCTTTAATCATCACATGTATAGATGGTTGAACATTTATTTGAGAAAGATAATATTTCTCCCCTTCAATTATAATTCCAAGATCCATCCTTTGTAAATCTATAAATATTGGATCTTTTGTGATCCTCGTCATGGATAAGCTAGCATGGTCCTGTCAACTTAATGCATCTTCCACCTTGTTTGCTTTCCCAGGGTGGTAATGAATTGAGCAGTCGTAATTCATAATCAAGTCCAACCGTCTTCTTTGGTGCATATTAATCTCTTTTTGGGTGAAAATATACTTTAACAATTTATGATTAGAATAAATGTCACACCTTTCTCCATAAAGATAATGCCTCCAGATCTTTAATGCAAAGATTACTAAAACTAACTCCAAATCATGAGTTGGGTAATTTTGCTCATGGATTTTCAACTGTCATGAGGCATAAGCTATCACCATATCATTATTCATTAGAACACACACCAATCCCTTCTTGGATGCATCACTTTAGATCACAAACCTTTCTTCACTGCAATGCAGTGCGAGTACAGGTGCACTGGATAACCCTCTATTAAACTCTTTCAAATACTTTTCACATTCCCCCGTCCACACGAACATAACTCCTTTTCGAGTCAACCTGGTGAGTGGAATAGATAATCATGAAAAATATTTCACAAATCGTCGATAATATCCATCCAAACAAAGAAAATTTCAGATATCAGTTACTATTTTTGGTCTCGACCATCTTTCAATAACCATTGTTTTTTATGGATCTACAGATATCCCTTCTTTTGAGAATATGTGGCCCAAAAATGAAACTTTTTTAAGCCACAATTCACACTTGGTAAATTTGGCATAATGCTTCTCCTTTCTCAGGGTCATTAATACAATTCTCATATGATTATAGTGTTGTTACTTGATCTTTGAATAGACAAGAATATCATCTATAAAGACTACCACAATGTGATCAAGATAGTCTCTAAAGACTCTATTCATGAGATCCCTGAAGATAGTCGGGTCATTAGTAATACCAAATGGAATCACTATAAATTCATAGTGTCCATACCTTTTATGGAAAGTCGTCTTTGGTATATCCTCCCTTTTGACCCATAATTGATGATACCCAGAACAAAGATCAATCATGGAAAATTATTGAGCTCTGTATAGTTGGTCAAATAAGCCATCAATTCGCGGGAGAGGATATTTGTTCTTGATAGTGATCTTGTTATGTTCTTGATAATCAATGTAGAGTCTCATTGATCCATCTTTCTTCTTAACAAATAGAATAGGTTCTCCCTAAGGTGACGCACTAGGGCGTATGAATCCCTTTTCAAGATTATCTTGGAGTTTCTCCTTCAATTCCTGCAACTCAATTGGGTCCATTCTATAAGGTGTATTTGAAATAGGTAAATCCCTCGGTATGATTTCTTTTGAAAACTCAACTTCACGATATGGTGGAAGACCCGACAATTCTTCTGGAAAGACATCATCAAACTCTCGTACAATGGGAATATTCTTAATTGTGAGTTTCTCTCCAACCATTTGAGATAAATAACCTTCATTTAGTGGAATCAAGACCCATAAGATGGAAGAAATTTCCATTGGAAGGTTATGTTCATCCTTGCAACGATATACGATCATAGATGATCCAGAATAAGAAATGTGACTTCGCTTCTTTGGAAATAGATATGATCTCCATATAAAGAAAGCCAATACAATACAAGAATCACATCAAATTCCACTATAGGAAGGATCACATGATTTTCCAGAAGAACTTTCCCACAAACTTCAATCATAGAATAATTATAAACTTTTGATGTGACTGTTTTTTCATTAGGGGTTTTCACAGCTAACTCAACATCTAATTGTTCAGGTAATATGGCGATACCCTTAGAAAATTATTCAGAAATAAAAGAGTGGGTGGATCCAGAATCAAATAAAACATTTGCTACTTTAGAGTGGATGGTAAGTGTACCTTTCACCACTTTGTTATCATACTCCACATCACTGATAGAAATTGCATGTGACTTTCCTTTGTATTTAGCCTTAATATTTTGTTGACATAGATCATCATAAACAACCCTTGGATTAGAGGATTGATTAGCATAATACCCCATTTACTTGAACTTGTAACATTGAACTGTAGGAGGTGCACCATGTGTAGCCTTTTATTTGTTCAAATCACTTGATATATTCTTCCCATTATTGCGGCATTCAAATTCCCGATGACTTTCTTTTCCACATTTGAATCATTTACTTGTCTCTTTATGACAACTCCCTCCATGTTTCTTTCCACACTTTGAGCATAAGGGAAAACTCGTCTTCTTTTCAGTGTGCTCATTAGATTTTCCATTGACTTCCATTTTCCTCTTCTTATCAAATGAATATGAATGATGGGTTACTCCAATCTCCATCTCACCCTTGATAACACATCGAAGGATTTCCTCATAGATATTGAAGTCCCTTTTGGGTAACACCCTTCGAAGACTAGGTTTTAAGCCACTAAAGAATTGATCGATCTTACTCTCGGGTTGGATTATAATTTCGGAAGAATACCTTACAATTCTTGAAAATTTGCTTCGTAGGTGCCAACATATTCATCATCCTTTTGTTTTACTTCAAGTAAATCCTTCATCATCTTTGTTCAAAGAATACGAGGGAAGTACTTAATGAAAAATAAGTTCTTGAACTCATCCCATTCCATGGAATCAATTTCATCTCTTTGATTCGTATTCTAGATAAGAATCCACCATTGATCAACATCACCTTCAAAACGATACACTACTATGATGACTTTTTCATGTTCAGAACATTAAAGAACTGAAAATATCTTTTTGGTAGTACTGGTCCATTGTTCAGCAACTAATGGAGCAGTAGACCCGCTGAATGAGGGTGGACAATGCCTCATGAAGGATTAAACAGAATTTTTCTCATTCTATTGCTCGTTTGGAAGTCATGCATGACTCATAGCATGAGAAAGTTGTGTGATCATGGCTACAAGAGTTTTCTTTCCATCTCCCATAATTTCTGGTTACTTAGGGGGACAATCATTACATTTCCAGTCACATTCCGCATTAACACGGTTCTTTTGGGTTCTAGCCATTGACTAAAACCATGAATAGAGTGTGAGAAACACTAATTATAATAGGAAAACCACATAATCAAGAATAGAATTTCACAATTAAGGTCTTATCATGGTTTTTTCATGGCCATTTATAAAACATTAAGAGTGTGTTCTATTCTTAGATATATCCTTAGGGTTCTTACAAATGCTTTCACATCCTAGTTTCCAAAGGTTGACTATACCTTTCCTCTAATACAAACTATAACGACCAATACATTACATACATTGTTATTACATCATAATTGAAGCACACTTATTACAAAATATAACAAAACCATGAAATAACCGTATAGGTATAGTGTATTTATAAACTCAGAAACATAAACAACTGGTTTATAAATCATCTACGTTGTCTCCCATTTATTTCATTATATCTAGATTCCCTTTTGGAATATCCTACTTAATAACCTTCTTCCTAGCCTGGGGAAATAAAACATACAAAAGGGTGATCTCAAATGCTCAGTATGGGTAAACAAAAGAAATATCAATCACATCGTATTCATAAGAACATAACATTTTTTAAATCTTGAACTGAAAAAGATATCATTATTTCATAACATGGGATAAATCATAGTAGTGAAATGTAATCCAAATAATCATAACATAAAACAGGAAACATTTTGGCATACACACATAATCATAGAGAATAATTTCTTAGTAGTCAAGACTCATTTCCAAATCTATCTTAGCAGACAAATACCATTTTTGAACCGAGTTCACTCCACGTTTCAGTCTGGTTTCACTAAACCAGTTTAACCTACCGTTCCAGCCATGTTTATCTCTTGAGATATAAATATTTTCCCAATGCATTGGATTGATATATAGGTCCCACCCATCTCATAATGATACCATTCTTTTGTGTTCCACAAGATCATAAATAATACATCATACCATAACCCATGTAATAAAAATGGGATTTAGAAACATCATGCCATCATTACATAATCCATATAAGATAAACTGACATCATAAAAATAATTCAATCATAACATAATCAAATAAATGTAAAAATAGGGATAGAAACATAACCCAATATTATCTTAGATGTAAAATATTTTTGCTAAAATTCTTGAACTCCATTATTGGGGAAAATATCCTTTCTACTTCAAAAACATTTTTCTTTTCTTAACATGTCATATAATTTTAAACTAAAAGAAGTTGATTAAAAATAAACATGATAACTTGTAAAGGTAGATTCATGGAAATAATGTTTTAAAAATCCATTCATTCCATATATGTTAAAAAAACATTCTTCTCGTACTTTGTCCGGAAAAGTAAAAAAGTACCGCGTACGGAAAACGACAAAAGATTCCTTTCATATCTTTTACTAAAAACTCACCGAAGGGAAAAATTGGATTTAAAAAATTGTAGGAGGATATAAATAATATTAAATTTTTAGGTAACATGGATTTTGATGATAAATAGTCCCCAGTAAATTCTGAAGAATAAACAATCTCAGATAAAAATTGAGATTGCGAGATTTTCCCTTACCGTAGGTTAGATTTTCATTGTACGTGTCCAAACCTTCAGTATAATGATTAAAATAATGTCACTGACTTATTCTAGAATCTTAATCATTGTTATGATATCATGTATGGCCATATTAATATCTTCTTATTAGTAATATTTTATTGCTACTTGTTATTCGGGTGTTTATTTCTTTTTGTTCATATGCGTGTTTTGTTGAATAAATTATTATTCTTATTTTTAGGTTATAGATAACTCATTTAAATTATTGTATCAGTGTAATATATATCATATTTATTCATTAAATTAATTTATATAATCATTATGCAATGATTATCATGTAGAACGAGTCGCATCACATTGTGGAGACAGTATGCCGTACGTACGCACGAGTGATGATATTGTTCCCATGATGGTGGAATTGTATTTAAGTGTATGTATACTATTTAAGAATCAATATCACATTAAAATAATAATTTATAGTTATTATTTACACCATTATACCAATCGATGTGTGGTGATGGTGGAAAACAGATTACACCACGGCGTGGAGACAATATTCTGTACGTACACACACGCGGCGATTTCATTTTCCGTAGGATAGATAGAAGATGAAATAGAGTTTTTTCTTATTTATAATAACATATCTGTATATGAGTGATACTAATGTTATTAATTCATAATGAAACAACTATGGAAGAAGATGTTGAAGAAGAAATAAATTAGAACGGATCGGTAATGGATATTACCTCTTCTTTGACGCGCCTCTTCTTAACCTCTTATTAGGGAAATAGGGATGTTCTTTTAAGAAGACCAGGACCTCTAGTATGTTTCTAGGAAAGTGTAGAAGATAATATTTTAGGGTTTTTCCGATCGTGAGGGCTCAATGTGATGTGAGGAGGAGAGAGAGGAGGTGCCCTTTTATAAGGGAAGAGAGGGGCACCTTAGGAAAAACTAAAAATATTATTTTATTATAAAGTCATATTCTATTTTTAATAACTCCAAATTTATTTATTTTGAAGATAAGGTGGGGATGGGTCGAAACTCTCTCATACAATAGAATTTGGATAAGTTTAGGTTACTATTTTAACATTATCATTTAGATTTAACTTTAAGATCAATAATTTTACTTTTACCGTGTCTTCTTGTTTTCTTACACTATATGGTTAATAAACATACTATAAGAAGCCAAAAAAACCCCAAGTTGTTTATTATTAATATATATATTCTTATCTAAGTCATTAGGCCGAACCATAGATTTGTAGGAATAAAATAACAATTAATAATATAATATTTTCTTTAAAAACTATTTTATGTCAATTTTGACACTATTTGGTAATTGATTTTTGTGAATATCATTACAACTATATTAGTTCGAAAAAAGTTAATTAAATCAATAATAACATGTCATATTAACATATAAAATTATTTTAGTTCATAAAAAGTCTCAAATTACATTTATTTTGGTATTTATAATATCAATTATATTAATATTTCCTTAATAACGTAATTACTGCATCATTATTGTGTCATAAATAAATTATTTGAAGTATAAAAAGTATAAATAAAATAAAATTATGTAGGAAATATTTTTAGCTTTCTAATGATTATTTATAGTCGAATTTATCTTATGTATAACCCTATATTAATAATGTTTTAGTTTTTAAACATTCATTTTAACTATTTTAACTATTCTTCAAATAAAATAATAATAAATGTCCTAATCTAATCCAAGTTGACATAAATGGTCATATTTTATACCTAAGGTTTTTTTTGGTTGAATTAAACTTATCCAATAGAATTATGACATGTTTTAGGGTAATAATAATATCATTTTTACCCTTAATTACCCTATTTAATTTTAACTGTGGTAAATAAAAGTAAAACATTACTATTCACCAAAAAATTATTTGCATCTCATTGAACCACATTTTACATACGGACATCAACCACGTCTCTCGTATTTTTGGAATTCCATTCACAAAATTGGTAAAATTACGTTTTATGTAAATTTGCAAATTATTCTAGGAGGTGGGTAAAAGACGGTCAAAAGTTCAATAAAATTTTTAAATTTCTAAAATTATTATAAAATGACACCAATGAATTACTTTGAACAATTATAGGTATTATTTATCAGTTATTACCTAAAATAAATATAAATAAAATAAATTATTATTTAAATAAAATTTTGGTTTTTAAATAGTAACCCACTATTTTCACTATTCAACAAAAATTGAATGCTTTCAGAAATATACCAAAAATTCACCCTAGCCTAATTTACATATTACGAATCCAAAAATGAAGTCCATTTTGAAAGATAAAATTTTTAAAATTTCAAAATTTTGTTATTAATATTTATAACATCCAGTTTTAATAATATTTTAATAGCATGTTGTTGTTTAGTAAAACTCGGTATTACATACAACACATGTTATCGTGGAAGGTCACTATTTTGTGTAAAGAAAACCCAACTAGTGTTGTGTGTAATGAAATATTCCTTTGATGATTTATATAACATAAAATAAAAATATTTACCATAAAAATCTCGTGTGTTACAATTATAGAACATCACTACTATTCCCTCCTCTCACTATAATCCTTCCAAGGCATCCCAAAATCCAAATAAGCCCCTATAAAGCCCCTCTCAAGCCTTTGGGATCACACATCCAAATAGGGGATTCATTCCTTTCTCATTTTTCTCCATGTTTCAATTATGTAGTTATTCCCTTTTATTTTCATTTCAAAAATTTGGAATATGATTTTTCAGCAACCTCATACCTCCCTACATAAGTTTTAATGATGATAAACAACATTCTCTCTCATTAATGCCTCCCATGTATGCTTGTTACCATGAAAAAATTGCATAAGAGTCATTCCATTTTGTTCATTTTTATTAAAGATTCATAATTTTGTTAAGCTTTCTATTTCCAAATTCCATATGTTGGGACATGTATATATATGATAACCATACATTCCACTTTAGGTAGATATGATGAGATACCCCTTTATATCTCATCAATCATTTTTATGAATCTTTATGGCACACCGTTTTGCTGCAGAAATTGCACCGTGATTTTCAAAGCCAAAACCATTGTGTTGTGAATACCATACCAATGTATCAATCAAAGCTATTCACCTTTATGAACATATACATATTGAATTTTACTTACATGTATGTATTATAAATTCCTTAATTGTTTAATAACTTATGATGATGAATGATTACATGTTATATGATCCATGTGGCACACTAATGCATGGAATTAAATGATTAAGAAGGGTGTCCCTTATAATGCTCCAATGGATTAGGTAATGATTAGTATCAGGATAAATAAAGTACAATGAGGGTTTACTCATTGTAATTCATGTGCAATGATGGTTCACTCATGATACATGTTCAATGATCATTGGTTCAAGAAAATATCATGTTAAATGTTGTTTCCACATTTCCACGATATGATAATCATGTTATATCATGACTTTATGTTCATGTTTCTATTATTATCCCTTGAAATTCTTATTGAATAAGTTTTATTTTATAATTCTTGTCATTTTTTTTACTTCATTATTGGGCTTTCTGTCTCACCCTTTTCTTATGAATTTCTTCAAGTAATCCCATGAAATTCTAGGTTTGAAGGAATATTGTTGTCATGTAAAAGAAGTTTTCAATAAAGTTGTTATATATTATGTTATGTGCTGTTATGTAATGTTCGTAATTTTCCAAAACAGTAGACCTATCTATCCTCGGAGTTTCCTTATGTTCAGTTCTATATAATTAGTCATATTAAAGTGTGTAATATAGTGAAGGTTTGTTATAGTTAGTTTCAAAGGGAATGTCTTGTTATTTTTTGGGATTAGGAATAGAATCCCTTATTGAAATATTTAGGGATAATATTATGTATAATAAAAACATCCATAAAGTTTGGTGAGAATGTATAAAGTGGTTTATCAAGAAAATACATGACTGTCTAGATACAGATAAGTATAGGTGGCTTTGTCACAGATGTATCTAGTGGTAAATCATGAAAACACCACTTTGATATAGACTCATAAAGGAACTGGTGCATGAAAAGGGGCCTTACAGTACTCTTGGTTATGACACTCCCATGAGATATGCATTGGTAAATTCATAAGCTTAGTATGAATCATTAATAAGGGAAAAAATGACCCTACAAATATATGTTGTGATGTTGATCATGGATATCATATATTGAATCATATAAATTTATATGTTATGGAATTAAATGTAATTTATAAGTTATCCTTTTCGGTCTTTGGATTCATTTTATGTGTTATCACATACATTCCTTTTATTATAGCTAATGGCCAGTAATAGCATGACTCAGGCTAACAACCGATGCAATGTTCAATGCAAGGAATGTTTTAAAGATATTCCGAATTTGAAGTGTGTGTGAATTGCAATATTTGTCATGGTACACTCAATTAACACATGTTATGAATAGAAATATGGGTCAAGAAGAATTCAAAACCCCCACCCCCTAATAAATAACAACCCACAATCAAGAGCTTTATAAGACAAATGCCTCCTACTTTTAATGGATCAAATGATCCCTCAATTACCATACAATCGATCAAGCCCATTGAAAATATATTCTCTGTCATTCCATGTTCTGAACAAGGGAAGATTCTTCTAGATTCTTATCTTAAGGATGGTGATGCTGATCAATGGTGGACACTGATAAAAAATACAAAGCGTAAGGAAGAGATCAAGGCATTGGAATAGATGGAATTATAGAAAAAACTTTTCGATAAATATTTTCCTCGCAATGTCAGACATAGGACGGAAAGGGACATCTTTACCCTCAAGATAAAAGATGAAGAATTCCTCCAAGAGTATGATAAAAATATTCCAAGGATTTCACGATATTCCTCTAGCTTTTTCATTACCTCGGAATGCAAGGTTATACATTTATTTAATGGGATGAAAACTAGATTACAGAAATCCTTAGTGATATTTGAATTTGATAGCTATGAGGAAATTTTTTGGTGTGCACTCAAAATCAAAATGGAGATTAGAAAATATCAGGGTTAATAGGGGATAATAAGCAGAAGGTGGAATTTAATTTTGTTTTTCCGATAGATAAATCCAATAGTGATAAGAAATTCCATCACCCCACTTTCCAATGGTGTAGAACGAATCACTCAAAAAATATCCTGAAGGGGATAGGGAAATGATTTCGGTGTGGAAGATAAGGGAACCAGGACAATAACTGCCAACAAGAAAAACCCATATATGGGAAATTGTGGAGGAATGCAAATTCTAACCTCAACGAATTTTTCATTTCATCAACAACAGAAAACCATTACACATTGAAAAATAATTCCATGAGAAAAGGGTTTTCAGAGCTGACCACAAATATCCAAGTTAGCAAGGGTGGTCTTTTTTAATCACTACTACTGAATAAAACCCTAAAAATGAATTGGTGATAGGTACTATATCTATTAATTAAATAATGGAGAATAAAATTTATTATGGTTATACACATTCATTTATATCCAAAATGTTTAGTAGAACAATCCCAAAACCACCAAAAATCATGGAAGTAAAGATGTCACTGAGAAGGATAAATGGGGATATCGTTGCATCCCATTAATATAACTCTAACCCAATGATAATTTTGGGATTGAACTTCCTGATGAACCACTTCATACTCAACCTAGCAAAATTTTATGCAATTATTGTCATGTATTGGATTCCCCAATATAGATCCAAAAAAATTGTGAGAGGGAAATAACTATCCACAGGGAGAATCGACCCTCGATTCTGTAAAATTGAAATGAGGAGGATTAATCGTACTTAGCACCATCATCAAAAGAATTTATATTAATTCCCTATGATCACGTATATTATTCTCAGATGATTGATTCTATGGAAGAAACTTTCCTTAATGACATTCCTATTATGATGGAATTTGTTGTAGTGTTTCCTAAGAAATTGATTGGTCTTCCTCATAGAAGATATGTTGAATCCTAGATTGATATTATATCTATGGAATTTACAATATCCAATACTCCATATATAATGGCCATTATAGAGCTTGAAGAGATAACGAAACAACTACATGAGAATCTGGATAAATGGTTTATACGCCCATGTGCTTCACCATGGGGTTCACAACTCCTCTACGTCAATAAGATGGATGGTTCAATGAACCATTGAATTGATTATCGTGAGCTAAAAAATCACGATTAAGAAAAATTATTCTCTCCCACATAATCTCCTTTGTCTGTTCGTAAATGAATGTGATGATATTGAAGGTGGTATTAGCTCAATATCATTCATGAAAGACAAGGTACTTTATCCATGATTGATAACTGTAACAAGTATCCTTCCCTATAACCCATTTTATAGATAGAATAGAGGATGAGGGTGGGTGATTGAAGCAAGTGGGGAAATTCATTTGATTGCACTCAGATTTTAAGAACCTGATATTACCACATAGACTGAGAATCCATATTTCTACATCACTAAGGTCGAGATCATAATTACCATGAGTATTCAATATTGTCATCATTATGTAGATACCTCCGACCATGGAAGTAAAATGTTGGGATATTTTTACAATATGGATGAATGAAAGGATGAAACACTTTCCAATGTGTCATTACCGTATAAAAAATAAATCTGGTGGATGTGGATGATTTCATAATAAAATAATTACTTGATTATGATATGTGATACATGAAGAAATTTGAATTGTTTTTGATGTGTCCAATATGTTTACAAATGATATGTGGGTAGAGAGAAACAAGGAAGAGAAATAGATCTTAGGTAATCCCCATTTCACAAACGAGTATTTTCATTATGGGGAGGGGGATCATGAAGGTTTTCACATAGGGTTCCATGTAGAGTACTTCTTTATAGTAATATTTTATTTCATACACATGGAAACTCATTGAGGTTTCCCAGATATGTCCTCTTATAATGGATCCCTTTTTGGGTCTCCTTTATGGTGTAATTTAGGTTAATTTCCTACATGGGTCCTCCCAAGTCTTATTTAAAGTCAGTACATCTCTACCACCCCCCATATTATTATTCGACAACCATGAATTTTATAAAATTTCAAATAACTTTTTATGAGGGATATTCTATATGCCACATATCATACCGCCTACCATGTAGTTTAGTAATAAAACTATAATCTAAAAAATAAATTTTATTTTTTAATGACTATAAAAGGTAGACCTTATGCTACAAAATGAATAATTTATTTTCATGGGGTTGTAAATAACAGCATGCTCTAAAGAATTTTCATTTTTGGGGTGGTGTTAGTTCACTATCAACCCCTGAAAATGAGAATTTCATTTTTGGGGTGGAACTGTTCCACTAATTGTTCCCAAAAAAACAATAGGTCCATTTATGGGGTTCGTTATTCTTCCACCTCACCCCACATATGATTTTTTTATTTGTAGGTGCACCATAGAGAGAAGAAATCCCACATATAATTTTCAAAATACAACACTAATTGAAAAAATTAAGGATCTAGTTATATTGAAAAAATTATACAATATTAAACCATAAACCATTATTTTGTTTTGTTTTGTTTTAAAATAATATTTATATTTTTATCAGATTATTTATAGATTTTACTAGTCCCAACATATGTCCCTCATCATAATGGAGTCTAATGAGAATAAATAAGAGTAAATTTTGATGAAATAATTGACCATGTTGAATGAATTTGAGTAAACATGCGGACCTGGATGAAGGAAAATTACTATAAATGGAGCCAAGTTGAACAATTTTTAACCTAGGGACGTACCAATGATTTGAAAATCATCAAAACCTTACATCTTAGCATCATTCCCTTAATATAAATTTTCCTATATGAACAACCTTTTCGACATACTAAAACACTTATATCCATGAAATAGTATTATCCCAGAATAATTAATTTTCATAATATATGATTGATTTTCACATAGTGATCGGAAATCCACATAGTGATTTCTATCGTTACGTTGTTAAAATAACACACTAGGTGGTTCATACACTATCCCATGTGTGATTATTTACCTTAAAAATTATATATCTATTTTTTCTTAATTTTCATTCCATAAGGATAACAAGGACCCCTAATAAACATTTCTCATTATTAATGAGAGTATACATGAAATTATCAATAAGATTAATCATAGCGTGAATGAATATGTTATCCCACATCATTGAAAATTAAATGATCTTGTGGGAGTTAGCCTGATAATTTTTCTTATCTATGATTGGTTTACCATTATGAGTTTAAACCACTGTCTAACATCTTTTTAATTGTATAAAATCACATGAATCTTCCATTTTATTTGATAAATAGGTTATGTAATTCACCTTATGAGAATATATGTGAAAAAGGACCATACATTCAACACAAAATTATAATGAATTTGTTTTGGGATATAAACCTTAATACCTATAAAAAGGGATAAACATTATTTAACTAGATAACCATTGTTATCAATCAATTTTTACGATATTTATGTCCAATTAGAGGTTATTATAGTTTTCAAAATGGTGTATTTTTTTGAGGATCAATTGGTATATAACGGGTATAAACTTTTTTGGTTCTCTATAGATGAAAAAATTGATGTTTATGTTGATGGTCATAGGGATTCACAAGTCTAACTAGTTTTCATATGATTTTTCTAATTAGAAAAAATCAATCACCCCTCGCCTACATAACTGGTGGAGCATGAATACCTATATGTTCCACCAGGTGCATACATAAGTCATTATTAGTATTTGGGATATCTGGATGATCATGTGGGAACCCATAATCGGTGATATGTGTGAAAAGTTCCTTCTGTATTTTTTTGTGCGGGAGTAGACCAGGAAGAACCATACAATCAAGAGGAAGATTCATAACATATCACAGAATCTTTATGAGTTAGATACCCCAACTAGAAATTGATATCCCATTATCTGACTGGATTCATGTTTTTTCTACAAAAATGGTCAGCAGACAAATGCCTAGAGTTAGAGGATGTGTTCTACTCATAGCACCTAGAGATGCACTTGTTATATTTGGTAGACACTCAAGGAGGTTTTATATGACCAATGCGGTCATAAATTTTATTCTAGTGTTATCCAACATTTTGATTAAAAGATATCATTGAAATGTTTTGAGGAGTCTTATTTTTATGGGTTTATGAATGAATCACTTCAGCTTTAGTTATTGTATTTTTTGATACATCCTAGTAAGTGACCAAGAGTCTCATCAACCTAAAGGTCCTAGTGTTGTAACATATATATAATATGATGATAAAATTAGCAGGGGGAGTCTCCCTATACGTTTTCAGTCTCTTATGACTCATATAAGTTTAGAATGCATCTTGTATATGGGGTTATGATTTTATCAGTGTCCTGTGATTTTTTTTCTTCATTCACGACCAACGTACAGTGTATAATTTGTGAGAATCCATTAACATTGGGGTCAAATGACGTAATTAATAAGATCAACATTCATGAAATATTTGTGTATGCCCTATACTCCACTCCTAATAATAAATTGGTAAATGACACATCTGGTGATAAAAAATGAAAGTACTTCATTTCCTGGAGGTATGGTGGTATTGTTCTAATAATTTATGGAAAACTACGTTTTAAATGGTATTCACCCTATATATTTGGGTGTTAATTCCATTTCTTTCAAAAGGAGTCTATTTCATCGAAAAAAATCTCACATAATGAAAATTATCTGATTGCCTCCCATCAGATTTAGTTGATGATCACATGGGAGGACATGAGCTCCAAGATCAAACTCCCCCAAGTGTCAAACCCAAGAATTTTATGTCTTATGATGAATCATGAAATTTCTTAAACAGAAATGGTTAGCTGAAAAAACTAGTACCCTTTATTGTGGGTCCACATATACCTGAGTCTGGAGAGGGTGAGGATTGTGTTAAAAGATATTGTTAGGCATGAAAATGATATTATACTGGGGAATCCTCTCATTAATAAGATATATACCATGATGTTAAAGATATTTGGTGTAGACCCTCAAATCATTTTTTCTCCCCCATGATAGAATCTATTGAACCATTTTACCATGTTTTCATCCCCACATAGGCTTTATTTATCTAATATGGGACAGACTGGGACATCTATGGAAACATTATTCATGTTAATGGAATTTTTTGAAACCTTTACCGGAAGGAAATAATATTGGCTATGTATAGTTGAATATTTGTACCTTAAATCATTTATGATATAGATAAACATAACACAGTGTAATATTATATTCATGAATTTGATTCCTCCATTCATTATATTCAAGGTAAATTAATATTTTTCTAATGATTACATGATATGTTGTTACATTATGAAATCATGTGGGAAGAAAACAACAATAGTTCATTCGGGAATAATGAGGAATATTTCCCAGTTCCAAAAGAACTCTGTGATATGGTATTTCCCTGACATTTGGAACTTAAAAATCACACTAATTAAATAAGAGTGGTACATGAGATGCTAAAAAATAGGTGGAAGAATTGGATCCCAAAACACCAACACGGTTGGACTCCTCTACATTATCTCTCACCTTCATGGAAGTATTCCTTCAGTCATTGGAAGAATTTGACTACCAGAGAATGAATAATCCTACCAAGGAATACGAGGATGTTCTTCAAGTAGAGGATATTTATTTTAAATGATTTGGGATAATTATATCCCATGAATATATCTCTTTAATATATAATATTGAGTAGACTAGTTAATAATAAGAGGATATAGCTAATTCTACCAATTTAGTCCACGGTTGGATAGATTGATCCAACCGAGTGAGAGAAAGGATGGTGTCCAAGGAGGAAACCACCGAATATTTTAGATATGTTTAATAAGTTATTATGTTGAATATATTTTTTCTCTTAATATAATCTTCAACACGTCACATTCCTAATTTTTTTTTCTTGGATGTAGAGTTCTGAAACGTCTCCCATTCCTTCTTCAGAATATACAGTAGGTGGAACAGTTATTATAATGGATGTTCTTATAGATTACAGGGTCATGTAATAAGGCTCTCCCATGATAGATGAACATATGTATTTATTTTTTTCAGAACCAAAAATAGAATTACCATTACATACTCTACCTTCTATGTTACCTATGAGACTATCTTCCTGGGAGATCACAATAACTAAACTGGTGAGGTAGATGACAATTTATATCTGATATGGGATATAAGGTGATAATTATTCACTTATAACATGATTTTCATGTTTTATATCACATTGTTTTGATGATTAAAATTATTCAATTGTTAAAAAATTACTCATAAGTTAGTTAATACCAATCATTCAAGATGAGGTAGTTCTAATGAGGTCAAGTTTAGATATGAATAAGAGGCCACCTGTGGACATGATGGATATTCCAAGCTTCATGGTGTCAATAACTCAAGATCAAAATATCATTTACCCCATTGGAAGTGGTTCATGAAAGGTTTTATTCTTATTCAGGATACATTGATCCCATTCATATGGAATTAAAATTTTCAATAGAAGTAGACACCCGGGCCCCAGACGCATTGATCCCCACTAATTCCCCATGATCACTGATGGTCATCCATGTGGGATCAATTTCAATAGGTTCCCTTTAGAGGATATTGGTCTAGATAAAAATGAGAATATTGCATCTACTTTCCCAAGAGAGTTGTCTCCTAAGATCGTCCCACAATCTAGAGATGTGGTTCCTTTTGTGCCTATCTTTGGGGTGATAATGAACAAGGTGGTCATTACATCATCATGTTAATGTGAGTCACTAAATTTCATTTAAATATCATTTTCTCCATTACTAGGTATTTATTTATGGATACCCATTCTATATGAATTGGTATAATTACCTGAGGTACCAAAAGGTCCAACTTTCAAATCATCTATTGTTACCATGACTTCTGCTACTATAGAGAAATCTCATTGTGAAAATATGTTTGATAGGAATCCCTTTTATGGATGAGTCCAAGAATATTTCATATTCTATACATGTTATTATAAAGAAAAACTAGAAATCCTTGACCATTTTTGAATCACTAAGAAAAATTATGGGGTTAAATATTTAATTTTTATTCTCAAACCCCTATCTAACTACTATCAAAATTCCCAATGACGTTTGAAATTACCCAAATAGTTGTTTATGGGGGATATAATTATCATGATATAAAAACTTGGAGAAATATAATTCTACCATATGAGTAGTGGGGAGTTATCTCGAATATAATATTATAAATATAGATTAATAGTTCAATTTTTCTATAATAAGAAATATCATGCTTAATATGGAATCCGGACAATCTGGAGTAGCTGCTCAACACCAAATTCATGTTAAAAAACCTAGATACTTGGTGGATTTATCATTTCATTAGTTTTAATAGACACATTTGTAATTGGATCACATTTAGGTAGTGACAAATATAGAGAAACATCTAGCATAAATGGCCTAAAAAGCAGGTCTAGATACAATTGAGAAGTCAGAAGCACTGTGAAATGAAATAGAAACATAGTTCACAGTGTTGTATGAATTACATCAAGTGGTAGTGGTATTTAATTAGGTTATGTTTCCATTATATAAATATATTGGCCGTACATTTTAAATGGATTTATTATCTCATATATGGTGGATCTTAAATTTTGTATGTTCCCCCCTTTTAGAAACAATTCCAATGAAAATTTTTAATCAATTTTATTTATATTTTTATTCTTTTCATAATATAACTTCATTACAACTTTTAGTGTTTAAAATGAATAAAATATAGATAACTGGAATCATCTGACTATAGAGTAATAGGATCAATCATAATTATTAATATTCTATATTATGTAATCTTTAATTTTAAATTTATTAAAGCTCACCAATTGGTGTAGGTATGATTAGAAACACTATAACACCAGATTTGCCTTGTTTGAAAGGATGAATAATCTTGAATTGATATTAATGAATATTTTGAATATATGTATTGTGAACATATGTTTTTGTGATATAATTTCTATCAAAGGATGAGAGACCTGGGGTGTAATGAGGCATGTATTTATAGAATAGTACATTTTGATTTTTATTAATAATTATGAATAAGATATTAATTTAAAGTTAAAGGGGGCGGTTTTTATTATAGCATACTAGATACACAATAGTTGGATTTTCCAAAATCATACATTGCACACAACACTGAGTTATACTAAAAAATAATACAATATTATTATTGATATTTTAAATGGTTATTAATGACTTTCCATTACAATGTATGGAATTGATAGTATCAAATGAATTTTAAAATTTTGTTTTCACATGATTAAATGATTATTCATTGGTTACCAAATTTAATACAAATAGAAATAATATACTACTGAATATATAGGGTTTGTTCTTATGAAAATATATTTAAAAGTGAATAATTGTGTTTCTATATCACTATTTATGGATTTTTAATTCAAGATAAATATTTGATATATATTCAATGTAATTTTTTAAATTTATCTTATATGTTTTATAGATATTATATTAGAATAAATTCTTTTTTTCAGAAACAAAGATGAATTTTTCTAATAATGTTGTTTTATCACCTTTTGTTGGAAAACCATTATTAAATATAGTTTTTTCTAATTTTATATGTTCCATATGAAAAATAAAATTATTATTTATAATATTATTATCAAAAAAATGGATTTAATTTTGGTATTTTTCTAATAATGTTCAATTTTAAATGTATAGTGAAAACTTCTGCATTTTAATTCAAAACTACATTTTTGTCTGATTAATTTATATAGTTATATTGTACTTTTAATTGGTTTTAAAGTGTAATTGGATTCTATTTTATTAATTTAATCAAATTTTGGTCATTATATGTAATTTCACATTTTAATTAGACATAAACACATGTCAATCATTTGTTAGTTATTATTTTTTAAAAACACGCTTTTCGGTTTTGACAATGGTAATTAATTTTAACTTAATTTCTTCAACTTCTGTGTTTTGAATTTTGAAAAATGGATTCCATATTTGGAATCATGGGGAACATATATTTTAAATATATAACTTTTATTTTTATACATTATGAATAGTAACTTCAGTAAATATTCTATTTACCATGGATAAAGGGTAAATCCGTTATTTTAGGGTAAAAAATAATATTATAATAATATTTAATTACACTAACAAATGTCCTAACCCTATAATATGAAATAAATCCAACCATGGGAAATCATGGGTTAATTTTAAGACCCCATGGAGCCACTTGTGTGTGAAAATGACATTTAATTATTTTTAATTTAATGTTAAAGAATATATAACTAAAACATATATCTTTTACTAAAAAAATTTAATATTGGGTTGTATATGTTTTATATTAGACAGTAAAAATTAATTATAAGGAAACATATATTTTCTAACTGATGGAATTTTATTTATAATTTTAATATATTAAATATATAATTTTTTATGAATTAATGGTGATTTAGTGATTAATTTATTAATGAATGATTTATATAAATGAGATTATAAATATTGAAATAAATTTATTTGAAAATATTTATGTCATCCATGAATTTTAAGGATGCTTATGAATTTTAATATTTTAATTAATGAATTTTTTTTGAAATAATCATGTGTTTATGGATTATTTTTAAAATTCGTGATATGAATAATATATAGATTGACATAAATGAGTTTTTTTAAACAAATGCATTTTTATTAAATGATTTAATAATCCAAAATATATTATATTTGGAAAAATTACTTTGTTAATGTTTTAAATGTTATTAATGAACTAATCAAGGATCGATTATCATTTTATAGTAAGTATATTAACCATATAGTCCGAATATGAAAGAATACATTGTAAGAGTTAAATTAGTTAACTAAGGGTTAAAGCTAAAAGATAAGGATATATTTGGGACCAAAACGACCATAAAACCTATTGGTTGAGTGTAATTAGACCTATAGTCAACTTATATTCAAATTTAATTATATTTGGAGCATTTTAAACCTAATGTAATTTTATAATAAAATAATACATTGAAACCTGCATAAAGTGCCCCTCCTGCCTCTTATAAAAGGGAATCAACTCTAACCCCATAATAAAAACTCTCAAGAACCATCGATCATCCTTATTCTTCTAAAATTTGTTCCCATAATCCCAATATTCCTTTTAGAATCATTTCTGTAGGCATATAGAAATTCAAGAATGTATTTTTTTTTCAAATCAAATGGAGTTATTTTTTTAAGAGGAAGTATTCTCTTTAAAGATTCTTTCCAATATTCAACTTCTTCACTCCCTATTCTATTATTTGATTTGATTACATAAAAAACCCTGTATCTTAAATATATTATTATATTATTATGAAAATTATTACAACTAAACTTACACACACCTCCATCTAATGGGTATAGAATATATAGTTTCTACGGATGGTGAACTACAGCCTCATGAAACAATGATTGTTCAATATTCTTCTACCACATATTATGGAGGCCATTCTGATGGAACTGTAATTATATATGATAAATATAAAATTTATTTTATCTATATTATAATTTAATTCTCCTTTATAACATACCTTTATTCATTTTATCTTTAATATAAACGATAATTTCATTTGAGGAAGTGCGGACTACCGCCCCCTCAATGTGATATGACTCATTCATGCTATATATGGAACATATAAAGGATGGAATTTATGATATTATGTAATATATAAAAAAATTATATTATACTGGAATCATAATATACCAATTTATCATTATGTTTTCATTCAATTAGATATGAAATGTAAATGAAAGTAATGTTCATGTGTACGCACAACTAACTGTCTCCATGAACGGTGATTTTCATTTATTATCTCCAAATGTTATGGAATATTTTAAATACATATATAATGGATATATATGAAATATATGATATCAAAATAATTAATATTTTTATTTAGATAATTGACTTTTGACCACATGGAAACTTTGTAATTTTAACAAGTTCATTTTGGAATCATCTACCAATAATTCACAAAACAACTGATTTGAACATGAATAATTATATAAATAATATAGCAATGTAATAAGTGATAATAAACATAGAAAAAGATATGAACCATGTAGAAATTAAAATACTTTTATTATTCAGGAGGATAATGAATGAACAAGACATGTTTGACACAAGGTAAGGGACTTCATCTCATTTTCCTTTCATTGAGGCATATTTTGTAAATATACACCAATTTTTTTTACACTATTTATAATAAAAAACATTGAATTTTACATTTATTAAAGGGAATATTTTTACTCAGAATTTTAATAAATGAAAAAATAATGGATTTTTACCATATTACGATGACATTGACATTTTAGCTGTCGTAACCATTGTAGGATATTTGGATAATTCTATAAGCCTTAATGTTTTTAAAAGGAAAAAATAATCCCTTTATTCCTTTTTTGGGTATTTTTTATTGAGAATGGTTTAGAAATTATATTTAATATTTCAATATATTAAAATTATTTTCTGTGATTTAAAATTAAATTTTATGATTGAAATGTTAATATTTGTAATATTTTAAGTGTGATGATAATATAATGGTACATGAAAATTTGATGAGTGGATAAATGTCAAACCAAATGATATGTGGTTCCATGATAAACCAGTGACAGTTGGTTACGTTATAACCTCTAATGCATTAGGTATGGAAGTTGGATATATGGATATTCCATTTATTAATATGTGTGGACGTTGACCACATGGTCATTCCATTTACGTATGTTTATGACCAAGGATACCATTATATGCTATGCATAATTTTCTATTGTATTTATAGAAATAACTTTTTTTACAAAAATGGTAACCAGTGATCTTATATTCCGTGATGTGTTTTAATACTTTTATATGGTGAGAATTATAAAATTATGAGAAATTATCCTTTGTTTACATGTTGTTTTATTAAACTAATATTTTTGCCATTTTTATGTATCCATTAATGAGATTTTTATGCTCATCACATGTTTTGATTTTTTTTCACAGGAATTAAAGATGAATAGAGACAAGTATGGGATAATAGGAAAGTCATGTTATCTAAAAAATTGAAATAGAAATGCTTATTTTTTAATAGTTTTTGTTTTCTGAAAAAATTGGATATTGAGTAGAAGTGTCTACTTGTAATATTCAAGTTGTTATGTATATGTTATTACCTAATTATCTAAATTTATAAACCTAAAAATGTCCACAATGTGAATAATTAGCTAAATTTAAGATTATATAATTTTTACAACTTGGTCCTTACAGTTGCTATCAGATGTTGGTTTAGATAAATTTAGATGTTAGGGTGTTATTTAAGAATAATTGAAATAACCATAATTGTTAGAATATTAAGAAGAGTCATAGTTATTTTAGATAAATTTAATTAGGTTAAGATAACATGAATATGTGTAAATTAGGGTTTACCCTCCTCATAAGATATTATTTGATTATTTTACTAATATACTCACACTGACCTTTTTGGTTTCAGTAAATGGGTTGATCTAGAAGTAACCAAAGTAGTAATGTATATGGTCGAAACTATGTTGGTTTTATGACTGAGAAGCCAAATGAAATCGGTGCTATATTGAGAAAAATTATGGTTATTCATAACCAATTATCTAAATTCCTGATTGACCACTTGAACCTGGGTGTTTTTTCTAAGCCATCATATTTTTGAGAATAAACTCCCAATGGATGTTCAGCTAGTATTCATAATGGTATGTATATTTGAAAACCTATGTGTCAAGGACATGGAAACAAACACCTAAAAAAATGCGTCAAAGGTATGAGATGGTGTTTCAAATGTTTTAATAAATGTCATAAAACAATAACATGCCATTGGAAAAGGTAGCATCGAGTTTACTCCTAGAAAGGGATGGATGTTCACTACAAAGGATAACTTTAATGTTTTAAATGTGATGTTCATGGTCATTATACATATATATGTCCTAATAAGAAGGTTCAATAATGGGATGATAAGGATAGTACAAATATATGTATACCAATTTCTATTGTCATTCCAATTGAAGATGAGGAAACTGAAAATAACCAATGAATGGTATGAGTTATTTCATAGTTTATGTATTCAGATTACTGAAATCATAAAAGATTATGAATGATTTTATTTATAAGAAATAATTATAAAATAATAAGATGAAAAAATTTGGATAAAGGAGCATTAATAATGTTAGATGATTAAAATTTATAGTAATGTAATAGTTAAGTTGGATCTATGGATGATGTTATGTTTAAATGTATTAATGATAGGATTACATTGGAAATATTTTCTAGAATGTGTATCCCTGAAGATTCATATGTGAAAATTTTATTCAATAAAGAATTATCTTTTCTTTTGTAGACGTAACAGATAACCATAGGGTTTCATATGAGCTTTTGTTTTTGAGGTGCCAAATGGTTTGTAAATTTTGGGATGAATAATGAAAGGTATTAGATAACCTTTGAGGATAAAAATGGTTAAGATTATTTTTGAGGAAATTTTATTATTTTTTATAATTTTATAAGAATGCTTTTGTTTTACTATATGTATAACCTGAATTATGGGTGAAAACTGATCGCGTCCCACAAGGCCATGGGAATCATACCCACAACCAAAGGTTGAAAATAGAGCATCGCCTACCACTGGCCTATGTGAAGTCCCTGGTTAGTCTAATTTATACTTTTTAGTTAAATTATTTTATTTATCTAGAACAAGTTGATTTGGAAGATTATTTTTTAACAAATGGATATACATATTATGTGAAAATTATCTGGTGATTAAGTGATAATGTTTATTTTGGAATACATTTGATATTTGGGAACACTATATGCCTGAGGAAAAAAGTATACTTTGGGATTTAAATTGAGAAGAGAATGTGGAACTATATTTACTAAGATTATTTGTTTTTATTTTAAACATATATCTATTTAGTTTATTTATTTAATTTAATAACCTTTCATAGGGAATATTTGATTAGGTTAATTACTTTTCAGTATGAGACATTAAGAGTATCCAATGTTATTTTGAGATAACTGTTAACATTTTTGTGGAAGGAAATGTTATCAAATCCTTCTGAATGTTGGACTTCAAAATTAGTGTGAATTATTTTGAATAATTTTAAAGAAAAATTTCTATTGAATAGTCTTTTTTGATAATGGGTATTGTTTGTTCAATTTTACAGATTAAGTGTAGTAATTATTTTTTAAAAAGATAATAATATTTTTGTATTATCTGATCATTTACTAACCATTTTTTTGGTTAATGTCTAAAAATTAGAGAAATATATGTTTTATATATTTTAGATAATGTTATTATCTAGAAGTTGAATCTAGATCTTAGGGTGTGACAATGTGATCTTGAATACTCATATTTTAGAGAAAATATGTGTTTTTGGAAGAAACTTATTAAAGGATGAATGTGTACATGAATGGTAAGTATGTTTACTTATTTTCATAGTCAATCTCATAAATAAATTCTAAAACTTTATTAAATGGAACATTAAACAAAATTTTTTTCCCATTTACTTTTCCTACAAGGGAATCAAAAACCATTTTACCAATGGCATTTTTGTGGTATTTTGGTGGTTACCATTCTCCTGATCAGGTTTTTTATCACTCTCCATCAAAAATTGATGGTTAGTTTTTTCCTACATATCCATTTTTTCATTGAATACTAGTATGTGTTATCTGGGTGACCTTTATACTTCACTTTATTTCTTTTAAGGTGATATTTTTATTTAATATTTTTCCAATGTGGGACTTTCAATGATGTTTTTTATCCCAATTTTAATATTGAGAGGACGTAATTTCCAAAAGGGGGAATGATGTACTGACCCAAGTATTTATAGAATAATTTTTTTTATTCTAATAAAACTTATGAAAAAGATATTAATTTTATGTTAAAGGAGATTATTTTTCAAATAGCGTACATGACACTCAAAAATGAGCTTCTCTGAAATGATACATTGCACACAACATTGAGTTATACTGAAAAATAATACAATAATACTATTATTATTTAAAATTGTAGTTAATGTATAGACATTGGATTCGAGGTAATGAATAGTATCAAATGATTTATGAAATATGGTTTACACATTTTTAATTGATGATTCAATGGTTACCAAATTTTTTAGAAATAGAAATAAAAAACAATTGAATATAAAAGTTGTGTTTTTATGAAACACTTTTTAAGAGTGAATAATTGTGTTCTCATTTCATTATTTATGTATTTTTATTAAAATAAAAATACTTGATATATATTCAATGTAATTTATTAAATTAACCTTATATTTCTTCTGGATATGATATACGAATAAATTAAAGTTTTTATATGAAATAAGTATTTTTATAAAAATACATTTTTACCACCTTTTGATGGAGAACAATTTCTAAATATAGTATTTGTTAATTTTATATGTTACATTTGAAAGAATAATATTATTTTTTAGAATCAAGACATAAAAATTTTCATAGGACGAAATTATGGTATTTTTATGATAAAGTTCATTTTAATGAATAGTAAAAAATACATCATTTTAATTCAAAACTAACTTTTCATATGATAAATTTGTACATATGAATTTTATTTTTAATTGTTTTTAAATTTCAATTACATTATATTTTTATCATCTAATCAAATTTTTTTAATTGGATGGAATTTCATTTTTTAATTAGAGATAAACACATATCTTTCTTCTGATAGTTGTTATTTCTTAAAAAAACGCCTTTTGGTTTGACAACGTGAATTAATTTTATGAAATTCTGTATTTTGAATTTGAAAAAATATATTCCATATGTGGAATTCGGAGTTCCAAATTATATAAATAGTTAACAGTAATTTTTATACAATATGAATAGTAACATTAGTATATATTTTATTTACCATAGTAAAAGGTTAAATCTGGTAAACAAGGGTAAAAAATAATATTATAATAATATTAAATTACCCTAATACATTTACTAACCATATTAGATGAAATATTTCTATCCATGTGCATCCTCGAGTTGATTTTAAGACCCCATTGATCCACTTGTTTATGAAATTGACATTTAATTACTTTTATTTTAATGAAAATAAAAAAATAACATAAACATCTATCTTTTACAAAAACAATTTTTTATGGGGTTATATAAGTTATCATTTAGACTGTAAATAGTCATTAGAAAGATAATATTGTTTCCTAAATCATGGAATTTTATTTAAATGTTTTAGATATTAAATAAAAAAAATTTATGTCACAATGGTGATGAAATGATTACCTTATTAATGGATGATTTAAATAAAATAGATTATAATTATTAATATAAATTTATTTCGAAAATTTTTATGTAATACAAGAATATTATGATTTTGTATGAATTGTTATATTTTAGTTAAGGAATTATTTTTAAAAAATAATGTTATGTATTTTTTAAAATTTGTGATATGAATAGTATATAATTTGACATAAATGTGTTTATTAAATAAATACTTTATTATTAATATATTTTATATTCATAAAAATATAATATTCGGAAAAATGACTTATATAATGTTTTAAATGACATTAATTAACCACTTGGGGTTCTATTGTCATTTTATAGTAACTATACAACCATATAGTATGAATATGCAAGAAGAAATGTTAAGTTTTAGATTAGTTAACTAAGGGTTAATGCTAAAAGGTTTGGATAAATTTGTGCCCAAATCTTTTCTAAAACCTATTGGATGAGAGGATTTTTAAAAATAATATACTTATATTAGAATTAAATTATTTTTGAACCTTTTGAAAACAAATATTATTATATAATAATATAATTCATTCAATAATTCCTAAAGTGCCCCTCCTCCCACTTATAAATGGGCATCATCTCTAACACCCTAATCAAAAAATAAAATCCCATTGCATCCTCCATACTTTGGAATAATAAGTTCCCAACATCCCTATATTACTCCTATAAGAAATAACATTGTCATAAGGAAATTCATTAAATCATTTTCCCTTAAATCAAAGGGAGTTACACATTTTAAGAGGTAGTGTATTCTCTAAAGTTCTTTTCTAATATTATTCTTATTTACTCCGTAGTATATTCTTATTAATTGATTACATAATGAATAAAGTATCCTAAATTTATTAGGATGTTTTTATGAAATGTATTACAACAGCACTTACACACACCTTCATTTAATGGGTATATAACATTCTGTTTCTGTGGACGGAAAACTACAGCCTCACGAAATGTGTATTGTTCAATATTCTCCTACCACCTCATATGTTGGGCACTATGATGGAACTGTAATTATTTATGATATATATGATTTTTTTCTATTTTATACTGTAATTATCATTTAAAACATTCCTTGATGTTTTTATTGTTTTATAAACATGATAATTTAATTTGAGGAAGTGCGGAATACCGCACCCTCAATGTTATATGACTTCTTCTTGCTATACATGGAACCTATAAATGATGGAATTAATGAAAATATGTGACATATATAAATTTTTTTATTATACTCGAATTATATTGTACCTATGTATCATTATGTTTTCATTTCTTTAAATATTAAATAGAATTTAATGTAGAGTTCATGCATGCGTATGACATACCATCTCCATGAACGTTGAATTTCATTCATTATCTCAAAATGTTATTTACTATAGTAAATAAATATATACTAGATATATATTATATATATGATATCTAAATCATGAATATCATTCTGGAAAATATTATTTTTTACTACAATGAAAATTGTAAATTAAAACAAGTTCATTTTTTACTCTTGTAACGAACATCGAAAAAATGACAGATGTGAAGTTCAATAATTATATGATTATCATAGCATGGTAATAAATGAAAATAAACATGAAAAATCTTCTTAACCATGTATAAATTTACTTAAATTTATTATTCAGGTAGATAAATAATGAACATGACAAGTCAGACACAAGGTAAGGGACTTCGTCTCAATCTCTTTTCATTGAGACATATTTTGAAAATATAAACCTCTTTATTTTAAACTGTGTATAATAAACCCCTTTTACTTTTAATTTTATTAAAAATGAATCATTTTCTAAGAAGAATTTTAGAATACTAAAAAAGGAATGTTTTTACTTTATTACAGTGAGAACAACATTTCTTCCACCATAACTGTTCTGTGATATTTGGATTCTTCTATAAGACATAATGTTTTTAAAAGGAAAAAAGAAACCCCTTATTCCATTTTTGGGTATTTTGGTATCAAAATTGTTTTTGAAAATGGATTTACAATTTCATTATCTTAAAATTATTTCATGTCATTTAAAATAAATTTTTATGATTGAAATGATGATATTTTTAATCATTTATGTGTGGTGATTATATAATGGTACTTTTACCTTTGATGGGTAGTCATGAGATAAACCAAATAAAGGTTGGTTCTGTGATAATCCAAGGTTTTGTGGTTACATTTTATCCTCCAATGAATTGGGTATGGATGTCGGTCGTATGACTATTACATTTAGTTATATGTGTGGATGTCGACCATATGGGAATTCCATTTAAGTATGTTTATGATCAAAGATACCTTTATATTCTACACATTTTATTCTATGGGATTATGGTAGTCTTTTGGTTATAAAATTATTAACCAATGAGATTATATTTACTAATGTATTTTCGTACTTCATTATGGTGTAAAGTATTGAATTATGGAAACATATTCATGGTTAACATGTTTTTTGGAAAAAATAATAGTTTCCATTCATTATGAATCCCTTATAGTGATTTTTTATGCTCTTCCTAGTTTTTTAAATGTTTTTCACATGACTCAAAAATGAATAGGGTCAAGGATGTGATCAAGTAAATGTCATGTTGTCTAAAACATTGAACTTGATATCTTTCTTTTTTAAGAGATTTTGTATTATGAAAAAATCGAATAGTGAGTATATGTTTATACTTGTATTATTCTTGTTGTTATGTATATGTTATGACAAAACTCTCTAATGATATAAACATAAAAAAATCTTCAATGTGAATTATTTACTTATTTCAAGATTATGTAATGTTTAAGGTTTGGGCCTTACATAGTGATCCTTTTTTGACTATTATTAAGGCCACATGATGGCCACTATATTATTTATTTATCTTTTATTACCGACATATCTATATCATAATTGTAGAGACCCGAAGCTTGACGTAAATGGACATTACATTACATTTTCGGAATACTTAGTACATAACAAAAACACACACACACAAGGATCGTAATAGTTAAGTGTCTTTGGAAACTAGGAATATAATCTTCTAATCGTGGTGAAAGATCATAAAAATCTCCCATAATGATCTTCTTTTTTTATACCTAAAACCTTTCTTTATATCCTGGGGAAAAGAAAACATAAAAGGGTGAGCTAAAATGCTCAGTAAGGGTAAACAAAAGAAATATCAATCACATCATATACATAAGCACATAACTTTTGGAAATCTTAACCTGCAAAAGAGATCATAATTTCATAACATGGGGTAAATCATGGCAGTGAAATGTAATCACAATAATCATAACAAAAAACATGAAATTTTTTGGCATTCACACATAATCATAGAGAATCATTTCTTGTTAGTCAAGACTCATTTCCAAGACTATCTTAGTGGACAAAGTCCCTTTCTGAATCGAGTAACCCTCGTTTCAGTCCTGTTTCACTGAACCGGTATAACCTACCGTTCCAGCCCCGTCTATCTCATAAGATATAAAATCTTTGCCCAATGCATTGGAGGGAGATATAGGTCCCACCCATCTTATAATGAATCCTTTCTTATGTGTTCCACATAATCATAAATCATACATCATAGCATAACACATGTAACAAAAATGGGATTCTTAAACAACTTGACATCTTAAAACCATTCATATAAGATAAAGGAATTCATAAAAATAATTCCATCACAACATAGTCAAATCAATGTAAAAATATGGATAGAAACAGAACCCTTTATTATCTTAGATGGAAAATAATTTGGATAAAACACTTGAATTGAATTCTTGAGGAAAATATCATTTCTTCTTCAAAATCAATTTCTTTTCACAAAAAATCATGCAATTTTAAAAGAAAGAGATTTTATTGAAAATAGTCATGAAATATTTTTGAGTAAGGTTCATGAAAATAATTCTTTATAAAACTGTAAAAATCCGTTCGTGCCGTATAAGTTAAAAAAACATTCTTCTCGTACTTTTGTCGGAAAGTCAAAAATTACCTCTTACGAAAAAAAAACGACAAAAGATTCCTTTCATATTCTTTACTAAAAACTCACCAAAGGGTAAAATTGGATTTAAAATATTGTAAGTGGATGGAAACAATATTACATATTGAGGTAACATGGATGTGGATGATAAAATACACCCCAGTAAATACTTACGAATAAACAATCTTGGATAAAATGAGATTGTGATATTTCCCTTACCTTAAGTCTGATTTGCTTCGTAAGTGTCCGAACCACCTGTATAATGATTTAAATAATTTCATTAAATTATTAAAGAATCATATTCATTGTTATGATATCATATATGGTTCACTTATGACATTATATTACCCGTTCTTTTTTAAATTCCATGTTAAAGAAGCGTTTTGGGTAAAATCATTTCATTTATCGTAGGTGATTTGACTTGATGTTCTTGACATTATTATTACTTATATCATGATTTAATTACTTCCAGAATATAAAATATGATTTATATATCATATATATATATAATAGATAGATAAATGAAATGAAAAACACCGTTCATGGAGACGGTAGTCCGTACGTACGCATGAACGCTGTTTTCCTTTCCTTATTGTCTTGAATGGAAGTAAGTAGATGACATACATATATATATATATACATAAATCCAGTAGCTTTATAATTTCATATATTTCATTATTATTTCTTATATATACTTTATAATCATTCTTAAATGGTTAACATGGAGAATGAATCTCATCGCGTCGTGGAGACGGTAGTCCGTACGTACGCACGAGCGATGATATCATTTCCATAAATATTGAATTGAATTGGAGTGGATTATACAATATATCAGAATCAATATGATGTTGTAATAACTATGTATAGTTATTCTTTACACCACTATACCCATCCATGTAAGGTGGTGGTGGAAAATAGATTACACCACGGCGTGGAGACGGTATTCCGTACGTACGCATGCGCGGTGATTTCTTTTTTCCGTAGGATGGATAGAAGGTGAATTAGGGTTGTTTCATATTTATAAGAACATATCAGTATGTATGTAAAACTGATGTTATTACTTTATCATGAAACAACTAAAGAAGAATAAGTTGAATAAGAAAGAAATTGAAAAGATCGGTAATGGATATTACCTCTTCTTTGGAACGCCTCTTTGAATCCTCCACTTAAGAAACTAAGATTGGTATTTGAAGAAGACCGGGAGCTCTAGGATTATTCTAGGGAAGTGGAGAAGAGAAAAATGGCAGGGGTTGGCCGATCTTTAGTGCTCAAATTTGTGTGAGGAGGAGGGGGAGGAGGTACCCTTTTATAAGGGAGGAGAGGGGCACCTTAGGAATATCTCAAAATATTATTTTATATTAAATTCAAAATCAGTTTATAATGGTTCCAAAGAGTCTTAATTCGAAGCTAAAGTGGGTATGGGTCAAACTCATACCAACCAATAGGATTTAGACAAGTTTAGGTTATTATTTTAACCTTATCAATTAGATTTAACTCTAAGTTAAATAATTTAACTTTTACCGTGACTTTTTGTTTTCTTTCACTATATGGTTAATACACTTACTATAACATGCCAAACGAACCCCAAATTGTTTATTATTAATATATATATCCTTATCTAAGATATTTGGCCGAACCTTAGATTTTTAGGAATAAAATAACAATTAATAATATCATATTAGATATAAAAACTATTTTGTGTCAATTTTGACACTATTTGATATATGATTTTTGTGAAAGTCATAACAGAATTATATGTTCGAACAAAGTTGATTAAATCAACACTAATATATCATAGTAACCTATAAAATTAGTGGAATTCATAAAAAGTCTTAAATTACATTTATTTTGGTATTTATAATATCAATTATGTCAATATTTAATTAATAAGATAATTACTGCATCATCTTTGTGTCATAAATAAATTAAATTATTTGATGTCTAAAAATTATAAATAAAATACCATTATGTAGGAAATCTGTTTAGATTTCTAATGAATATTTACAATCGAATTTATCTTATGTACAACCCTATATTAAAAATGTTTTAGTAAATAAACATTGATTTTAACTGTTTTAACTCTTCTTTGAATTAAATAATAATAAATGTCCTAATCTAATTCAAGTGGGCCTAAATGATAATATTTTACACTTAAGGTTGTTTGTGGTCGAGATACACTTGTCCAAGAAAATTAGGACATGTGTTAGGGTAATATGAATATCATTCTTACCCTTTATTACCCTATTTACTTTTAACCGTGCTGAATAAAAGTAAAAAGTTACTATTCACCAAAAAATATTTTTACCTCATTGAACCACATTTTACTTACTGGCATCAACCGTGTCTCTCGGATTTTTGAAATTCCATTCACAGAAGCGGTAAAATTAAGTTTTATGAAAAATTCAGTTTTTTAACTACCACTTAGTAGTTTCACTATTCATCAAAAATTGATATTTTTCAGAACAATGCCAAAATTTCATCCTAAGCTATATTTCATATTCCGAATTCAAAAATGAAGTCTATTTTACCAAATTCATAACATATAAATTGCATTAATTAATTTTATAATTAAATCCCGCTGTTAAAACAAATAGCGTGTTTTTAAGAAATAATATCTATCAAAAGATTGACACTTGATTATGTCTGGTTTAAATGTGAAATAACATCTAATGACCAACATTGTATTAAATTGTAAAAATATATTCTAAATATACTTTAAACCACTCAAATTAATAATTTATCACTAATAATTATTTCAATTAAAAAAGTTGTTTTTAATTATAATTTAGTAATTTTCACTATTCATCAGAATATGAAAGTTATCCAAAAAGTACCAAAATTTCACCTTAGGTTAAATTCGATACTCCGAATCCATAAATGAAGTCCATTTTGAAAAATAAAATTTACAAAATTTCAAAAAGTGGTTATTACTATTCATAACGGCTAGTTTTAATAATATCTTAATAGCATATCGTTGTTTAGCGAAACTTGGTGTTGCGTACAACACACGCTATCGTGGAAGGTCACGATTGCGTGTAATTCAAGCCAGGTCAGAGATGTGTGTTGTGAAATCTCCTTTTGGTGTAGCGTATAACGCAAGACATTAATGAAATTAAAAAGAATATTTTTCATAAAATTTCGGGGTGTTACATTCTACCCCCCTTAAAATGAATTTCGCCCTCGAAATTCGTCGGCCTTATAAATTGTTTACTATTCGAAATTTTCTTTAATAGAAACCCACATCTTAAAAAGGAATATCAAAACCAATCTTTAAAAACAAAATTATGAAACGTAACGGTTACCCAAATAAACTAGTCACTGGGTTTCCACATAGGTGAAAATATGGATATGGAAGAGAAATCTAACCATCATGTTCTGATGGAGAGTGGTAGAAAACATGGCTATGGAAAATCCAGTAATCACAAATCCATAAATTTGTGACGATCTAAGGTACCATTTGATTCATCAGGTATAAGATCACTAGGACACCATTTTTGGTTTTCAAGATCATTTCCCTAAAGTTGAAAATTTTAATTAGAATAAATACTTTCTTTATTTTGGTACAATCTCACTGTTGTTCATGCCTTGAACAATTTCCACTTCATCTCTTAAATAAATGAAGTTGAATTTGTTATTCGTGAAGTGTTAGCAGATCATGTGATAGAATGACGGGTCTTTCCATCTGTCTCAAACAAAAGGTTAACAAAAATTATATACATAAGTCAATCTATAGTGAGATTAATCACATATGGTTCCTAAAATGGACTTATACATCATATATCATACTGATTAATGTAATAAAACTAGTTTCTACTAAACAGGGACTTCCTGTAGGCCAGTGGTAGGCGATAAAGGCCAGTCACACTTCGGTTGTGGGTTCGATTCCCACAGCCTTGTCCGAAGCGATGGGCTGTCGCCCGTCCTGCAGGTTGTCCTTTTTCTAAAACTACATTACTATAACATCCCATCAATAATATCGAGAAAAAAAACTTCTATCCTTAAACAATACTCACTTATGTCCAACATAATCTATTTCAATCTTTAGGCTTATCCATAATACTGAAGTCCACTCTCATAACATAGTGAAAACGATTACCAGAGATTTAATACCATCGTTGATCCCCATATATCATAAGATATGTTTTGTTGGTCACATTCCAAACATTCAAAGTCCTTAATCATGTATTCTCTTGAATACCTTAGTGAAAACATGAATGCAGTTAAAAGTTAACACTTTCCATATACCAAAATCCTCAAAATTCTATATACTCAAACCATGATATCACTTAGCCCTTATATCAATCATGAGCTCATGAATACTATTAAACATTTCATTGTCTCGTTTTCCCTTCATTATGAACATATCATCTTATTTCCAAAAAATATCTCAATCACTTTGAATACCACATCAATAAATATTGCAATACTCAATGATACAACATTATTTTGGAATCCCATTACATAAACACTTAATCATTCCACCACATCGTTGTCATATTCAACATTGCCAATAGTGATCGCTTGTGACTTCCCTTTGTCCTTTTCCTTCAGTGGTTGCTCATGTTGATCATCACTAACCCTTGGATTAGGGCATTTATTATCATAATGCCCCATTTCCTTGCACTATTGAAGTTTTGGTGGTGCGTTCTCTGCAGTTTTTTCTTTATTCACATCATTAGAAACCCTTTTTCCATTACTTCGACACTCAGCTAATCGATGACCTTCTTTTCCACACTTAAAACATTTTCTAGTCCCTTTAAGACAATCTCCACCATGCTTCTTTCCACACTTTGTGCATAAGGAAACATTCATCTTCTTTTCACCATTATTCTGAGATTTCTCCTTGAACTCCATCTTTCGTTTCTTGTCAAAACCATGAGATGGATATGTAACACCAACTTCTATTTCTACCTTGATAGAACAACGCACAATTTCTTCAAAGCTACTGAAGTCTCTTATAGCTAATGCCCTTCAAAGACTTGGTTTTAAGCCACTGAAAAATCGATCAACTTTACTTTCAGGTTGGATGATAATGCCAGATGCATACCTTTCAAGTCTTGTAAAATTCGCTTCGTATATACCAATAGATTCATCATCCTTTTGCTTTAGTTCAAGAAACTCCTTCTCCATATTTGTTCGAAGAATACGAGGGAAGTACTTATTGAAAAATAAGTTCTTGAACTCTTCCCATTCCATGGACTCAATTTCATCTCTTTGCCTTGTATTCTTGATAAGATTCCACCATTGATCAGCTTCAACTTCCAAACGATATACTGCTAAGATGACTTTATCATGTTCAGAACATTGAAGAACTGAAAATATATTTTCAGTCGTATTGATCCATTGTTCAGCAACAAGTGGATTAGAAGACCCACTGAAAGAAGGAGGATGTTTCCTCATGAAGGACTCAATTGAATATTGTTCCCTTCTCTGCTCATTTGGAAGTCCATAATGATTCATAGCTTGTGTAAGTATAGCAATAAGATTTTGCACTCCATCTCCCATAACATTTGTTTGTTCAGGAGGACAATCATTGCATTGTCCATTGTATTTATCAACACAGTTCCTTCGGGTTCCAGCCATCGTCTAAAACCCAAAAAGAATAGTGTGAGAGGCAAAAATCATGCTAGGGAAAAAACATAATAAAGGGGGAGTACCTTCAATATCTAACATCTTAAGTTTAATTCTATGATCGTTAGCGTAGTTCTAGTACTATAACCTATTTGTATACTTAGCCTTAGGGACATCCCTAGACATACCGTAGAAATATCTCTAGGGATCTCACTAACGTTTTCGCATCCTAGTTTCCAAAGGTTGACTAAACTTTTCCTCTGATACCAACTGTAGAGACCCGAAGCTTGACGTACATGGACATTACATTACATTTGCGGAATACTTAGTACATAACAAAAAAACACACACACATGTATCGTAATAGTTTAGTGTCTTTGGAAACTCGGAATATAATCTTCTAATCGTGGTGAAAGATCATCAAAATCTCCCATAAAGATCTTCTTTTTTTTATACCTAAAACCTTTTTTTATATCCTAGGGAAAAGAAAACATAAAAGGGTGAGCTCAAATGCTCAGTAAGGGTAAACAAAAGAAATATCAATCACATCATATACATAAGAAAATAACTTTTGGAAATCTTAACCTGCAAAAGAGATCATAATTTCATAACATGGGGTAAATCATGGCAGTGAAATGTAATCACAATAATCATAACTTAAAACATGAAACTTTGTGGCATTCACACATAATCATAGATAATAATTTCTTGTTAGTCAAGACTCATTTCCAAGACTATCTTAGTGGACAAAGCCCCTTTCTGAATCGAGTAACCCTCATTTCAGTCCTGTTTCACTGAACCGGTATAACCTACGGTTCCAGTCCTGTCTATCTCATGAGATATAAAATCTTTACCCAATGCATTGGAGGGAGATATAGGTCCCACCCATCTTATAATGAATCCTTTCTTATGTGTGCCACATAATCATAAATCATACATCATCGCATAACACATGGAACAAAAATGGGATTCTTAAACAACATGACATCATAAAACCATTCATATAAGATAAAGGAATTCATAAACATAATTCCTTCCCAACATAGTCAAATCAATGTAAATATATGGATAGAAACAGAACCCTTTATTATCTTAGATGGAAAATAATTTTCATAAAACACTTGAATTGAATTCTTGAGGAAAATATCCTTTCTTCTTCAAAATCAATTTCTTTTCACAAAACATCATGCAATTTTAAAAGAAAGAGATTTTATTGAAAATATTCATGAAATATTTTGGAGGAAGGTTCATGAAAATAAGTCTTTATAAAACCGTAAAAATCTGTTCGTGCCGTATAAGTTAAAAAAACATTCTTCTCGTACTTTTGTTGGAAAGTCAAAAAGTACCTCGTACGAAAAAAAACGACAAAAGATTCCTTTCATATTCTTTACTAAAAACTCTCCAAAGGGTAAAATTGGATTTATAATATTGTAAGTGGATGGAAACAATATTACATATTGAGGTAACATGGATGTGGATGATAAAATACACCCCAGTAAATACTTACGAATAAACAATCTCGGATAAAATGAGATTGTGATATTTCCCTTACCTTAAGTCCGATTTGCTTCGTAAGTGTCCGAACCTCCTATAAAATGATTTAAATAATGTCATTAACTTATTAAAGAATCATATTCATTGTTATGATATCATATATGGTTCACTTATTACATTATATTACCCGTTCTTTTGTAAATTCCATGTTAAAGAAGCGTTTTGGGTAAAATCGTTTCATTTATCGTAGGTGTTTTGACTTGTTTTTCTTGACATTATTATTACTTATATCATGATTTAATTACTTCCAGAATATAAAATATGATTTATATATCATATATATATATATAATAGATAGATAAATGAAATGAAAAACACCGTTCATGGAGACGGTAGTCCGTACGTACGCATGAACGCTGTTTTCCTTTCCTTATTGTCTTGAATGGAAGTAATTAGATGACATACATACATATATATATACATAAATCCAGTAGCTTTATAATGTCATATATTTCATTATTATTTCTTATATATACTTTATAATCATTCTTAAATGGTTAACATGGAGAATGAATCTCATCGCGTCGTGGAGACGGTAGTCCGTACGTACGCACGAGCGATGATATCATTTCCATAAATATTGAATTGAATTGGAGTGGATTATAAAATATATCAGAATCAATATAATGTTGAAATAACTATTTATAGTTATTATTTACACCACTATACCCATCCATGTAAGGTGGTGGTGGAAAATAGATTACACCACGGCGTGGAGACGGTATTTCGTACGTACTCAGGCGCGGTGATTTCTTTTTTCCGTAGGATGGATAGAAGGTGAATTAGGGTTGTTTCAAATTTATAATAAAATATCAGTATTTAAGTAATACTGATGTTATTACTTTATCATGAAACAACTAAAGAAGAAGAAGTTGAAGAAGAAAGAAATTGAAAAGATCGGTAATGGATATTACCTCTTCTTTGGGACGCCTCATTGAATCCTCCACTTAGGGAACTAAGATTGGTCTTTGAAGAAGACCAGGACCTCTAGGATTATTCTAGGGAAGTGGAGAAGAGAAAATGGTAGGGGTTGGCCGAGCTTGAGTGCTCAAATTTGTGTGAGGAGGAGGGGGAGGAGGTACCCTTTTATAAGGGAGAAGAGGGGCACCTTAGGAATATCTCAAAATATTATTTTATATTGAAGTTAAAATCAGTTTATAATGGTTCCAAAGGGTCTTATTTCGAAGCTAAAGTGGGGATGGGTCGAAATCCTACCAACCAATAGGATTTAGACAATTTTAGGTTATTATTTTAACCTTATCAATTAGATTTAACTCTAAGTTAAATAATTTAACTTTTACCGTGTCTTTTTGTTTTCTTTCACTATATGGTTTATACACTTACTATAACATGCCAAACGAACCCCAAATTGTTTATTATTAATATATATATCCTTATCTAAGTCATTTGGCCGAATCTTAGATTTTTATAAATAAAATAACAATTAATAATATAATATTAGATTTAAAAACTATTTTGTGTCAATTTTGACACTATTTGATATATGATTTTTGTGAAAGTCATAACAGAATTATATGTTCGAACAATGTTTATTAAATAAACACTAATATATCATAGTAACCTAGAAAAGTAGTGGAATTCATAAAAAGTCTTAAATTACATTTAATTTGGATTTTATAATATCAATTATGTCAATATTTAATTAATAAGATAATTACTGCATCATCTTTGTGTCATTAAATAAATTAAATTTTTTGATGTCTAAAAATTACAAATAAAATACCATTATGTATGAAATCTGTTTAGCTTTCTAATGAATATTTACAATCGAATTTATCTTATGTAAAACTCTATATTAAAAATGTTTTAGTAAATAAACTTTGATTTTAACTCTTTTAACTCTTCTTTGAATTAAATAATAATAAATGTCCTAATCTAATCCAAGTGGGACTAAATGATAATATTTTACACTTAAGGTTGTTTTTGGTCGAGATACACTTGTCCAAGAGAATTGGGACATGTGTCAGGGTAATATTAATATCATTCTTACCCTTAATTACCCTATTTACTTTTAACCGTGGTAAATAAAAGTAAAAAGTTACTATTCACCAAAAATTATTTTCACCTCATTGAACCACATTTTACTTACTGACATCAACCGTGTCTCTCGGATTTTTGAAATTCCATTCACAGAAGCGGTAAAATAAAGTTTTATGAAAAATTCAGTTTTTTAACTACCACTTAGTAGTTTCACTATTCATCAAAAATTGATGTTTTTCAGAACAATGCCAAAATTTCATCCTAAGCTATATTTCATATTCCAAATTCAAAAATGAAGTCTATTTTACCATATTTATAACATATAAATTGCGTTAATTAATTTTATAATCAAATCCCGCTGTTAAAACAAATAACGTGTTTTTAAGAAACAATATCTATCAAAAGATTGACACTTGATTATGTCTGGTTTAAATGTGAAATTACATCCAATGACCAACATTGTATTAAATTTTAAAAATATATCCTAAATATACTTTAAAACCACTCAAATTAATAATTTATCACTATTAATTATTTCAATTAAAAAAGTTGTTTTTAATTATAATTTAGTAATTTTCACTATTCATCAGAATATGAAAGTTATCCAAAAAGTACAAAAATTTCACCTTAGGCTAAATTCAATACTCTGAATCCATAAATGAAGTCCATTTTGAAAAATAAAATTTACAAAATTTCAAAAAGTGGTTATTACTATTCATATCGGCTAGTTTTAATAATATCTTAATAGCATATCGTTGTTTAGCGAAACTTGATGTTGCGTACAACACACGCTATCGTGGAAGGTCACGATTGCGTGTAATTCAAGCCAGGTCAGAGATGTGTGTTGTGAAAGCTCATTATGGTGTAGCCTATAACACAAGACATTAATGAAATTAAAAATAATATTTTTCATAAAATTTCGGGGTGTTACAATAATACCTATGAGAAGCGGACTTAAATTGCATAAAAAACATTAACTCATGTCTCCCTCTGTGGGTTTTCGACCTGGTGATTTTATTATCTCTTAAAATTTGTAGTCTATGGTCTTTCATACTGGTCATGTGCAACTAATATTTTTAATTGAATAATTTTTACAATAATTACCTAGAAATAACCTCCCAGTTTATATTGTTTAGACATATTTTTGGATGTGGGGAGAGGGAACGTAAACCATAATATTGAGGCTCTAAAATATAGAAAGGATAAAATAGGGTAAGTAAGAATGAAATGTCCATGGAACATGTCAAAAAGGAATTCATCCATATACTGATAACAAGTATTATGGGAACGAAATAATTCTCACCAAAGATGAATGTGCCTCTAGTTGACAGTCCACACTTAATGAATTCATAATGTAGATCCACATCTAGGAATATTTTTTTATTGTGAAAAAGGTGTCCCTTAGAGTTTAAAATCCTTAAAAAAATTATGTAGGAGTGTTTTTAGAAATTTTAGTTTTCCCAAATAATGTATTGTGGTTCATGAAATATAGAATTCATCTAATAAGTATGATGGGAAGAATCTTGGTTTGATGTTTTCGTGGATGGAATATTCAAATTCAAACATGATTTAACCTAGGGGAATTATTTTTATACAAACATGAGTTTCAAGTGAGGGGAAACCACACTAGGATTCCATACAATGACTGAGAAATACATTTTTAGGGGAGGATAGACCTATAATAAGGAATTTTAGCATTACTACGTAACACAATGATATTTGAATCAATCCACACATAGTTCAAGAGTCAAGAATTGATGTAAGGCCATATCAACATACAGGATTATGTAATACAATTGGGAAATGAACCCCATAGCTTAGTATCTTGTTATAAAGATGTTTCCTTGTATTTTAATATAATGTTACTATGATTTATAGTGTGCCTTGTGTGGTTTTAATTCACAAACCATCCATTTTTAGTGCTCTAGATGAAAGTAAATTTCAATTTGAAGTGCCCAGATCAGTGTGAATCACTGAGAGGGGGAGGGGGTGAATCAGTGATCCCTTAAAACTTTTTACTAATTGATTCTTAATCAATTAAACCTCTATGGCTGGTTAAAGCCTCGATCCACTCTTCTTGTATCTCTCAACCTTTCCCGGATAATGCAGTAATGAAAAGGCACAGGACACAAGGATTTACAAGGTTCGGCACCAAAGGCCTACATCCTTGCCATGCTCTCCAAGCATGGATTCTCCCATTATAATCTGTTAGTATTACAATGGTCGATACAGCTTCCCACCGTATCTCTCCTGAGTCCCACAGGAGGGTCTTTATACTGCGTCCCACAGTGTTACCAGAGTCCCACTGGCCTGCTCCAGAATCCCACTGAAGACTTCTTCTCCCTGAGTCCCACAGGGTCTTCTCCTGGCTCCTCGAGTCACACGAGTAGCTCTTCTTCACTTCAAGTTCCTCAAGTAACTTCAACATCCTGGGATAAAGGCTGATGGCCTTGCTCTTCTTCTGATCACTTGTGGTGAACAGGTCTTCTCGTCTAGCTCAGGCTTTATCTCCTTCTTCAGGAAGACCTGGCTTCTCTCTTCAACTACTGAATACTCAGACAAATAATATCTTTAACTTCAGTCTGGTCCAGTCTCAGTTCACTTCAACATCATGCACTGAGTGCATGGCAACTCTTCAAGATCTTCAAGTCTTGGACTCCTCAGATGCACACCACTGATTTAGCACTGTTCACGTGTGCACGTGCATGCATGCATGCATGCACTCCCCTTTTTCTCCTTGGTGTGATAAACCCACAATGGGTGTAAATACTTTTAGCACACACACCTTCTTGAACAACACACACTTTATTCTCTTTTGATTACACACATAAATGTGTGTTATACACTAGTGTGGATGTCTTCTCTTCTTCTTAGTGTGTACACACTTTGGTTTGCACACACACTAAGGTTCGGCCACTCCTTTTAATTTGCACACCCACACAACATAGGTTGAGTTGTGGTCTTCACTTGTTGCACACACATGACTTGGCCTTCACTTCTTCTTGCACACACTTTGTCCAATTTGTTTACACACTTAGAGTGTGTTCTTATTTAGTGTGGGTCTTTCACTTCTTTCTTCTTCTAAGTGTGAACACACTTTTAGTGCACACACTAGGTTCGGCCAACTTGTCTCTTTGCACACACTTGTTTCATTTTGCACACACTTGAAACTTGGCCTTCACACTTCTTGTACTCTTCCACTTTGCACACACACTTTGTTTTTCTCTTTTAAACTTCAAGTGTGCATAACCACAAAGCTACGGCCTTCACTTGTTCAATTTGCACACAAAGGCACTAAGGCCTTGGCCTTCCTTCTTCACCTCTCACACACACACAAAGTGTGGTCTTTGATTTGGCACATACACAAGGGCATGCCTCGGCTCATCTTGCTTTGCACACCTACTGCCCGTAGGGTGTTCTCCAATTTTGCACACACACAAATACCCACGGCCTTCTCAATATTCTCACAAGAGGGACTGCCTCGGGTCCTCTTCTTCACTTGGCACACACAACACCAAGTGTGAACTCCACTGTTCTTCAAGAGCCGTGCAAGCACAATGGGTGCAAGGGCGGTGCTTGGGTGTGGCCTCTACTGTCTTCAAATGCCGCGCAAGACCTCAAGGAGGCAAGGCAGTCGCGGGCGCACAAGATCCTCCTACCGCGGGGCGCGCAAGTGCAACACCCGCGGGGTCTTCCTCTTGCCGCGCAAGGGTGCGGGCAGAGAGGGAACAAGCCTCGGGCGCGCAAGAATGCTGCGGCCACGAGCTCTTCCTGCCGCGCAGAGGATTAGCGCGCAGGGGTCTTCAGCCGCGCAAATATAATTTGCGCGGGGCTTCAACTTCGTGAGGCAGAGGTGCACTCACGGTTCTCCGGATCTTCAACAAAGGATCAGCAAACTTCACAGAGGGCTCGGCCTCATTTTTATAGGCAGAGGCTGCCTCAGATTATCCGCGTGCAAATAACTCAAATTCCCGAAGTTTTCGGGTTTTCAAGATTCGGTGAAATCTTGTTTTCTTTCCTCTGTTTCAACGCGGGTTCTCTTTTTTTTTTTGTGTTTTCTCTTCGGTGCACACGGGTTCACTTATTTATTATCTTCTTCACGTGCATGCGACTTAGAACGCATGCACGGACTCTGTCTCTTCTATCCCATGCAGAACACAAACACACCGAGGCCTCGGCACCTTCGGTTTGCCTCGGCTGAAGTCCGAATTCTCCTCTCGTTGCATGCAGGCTTATTTTAAACCATGGTCGTGTTTGGTGTGGAGAGACGAGTCGAATGGTGTTTTCATCTTCGGCAATGGTGGCCGGAAACTCGAATTCAACGTTCGGGAGGCTCTGGTTCAGCGGCTGCTCGCGGGTGGCTTCGGCTCGAGCTCGAGGAGGAGGACGAAGCCACGGCCGTCAGATCAGACGATGGAGATACATCGGACGGCCGCGATCTGGTTGGGCCGCGGCGGATTAGATGGGCGGCCGAGATCTGGCGCGCGATTGATCGTGCGGCCAGGATCGTTCCCGGGTGAAATTTCGCCGTCCCACATCGAAACGCCGCGGGATTTTTCCGCGGTTTATCAACTAAGCGCTCCCCGCTACTCCTCAATTGAATCTCCTCCCCTCTCGGTGCCGCCCCGCACCGAGTTCTTCTGCGGGCGCGCTCTACGCCAACTCCTGCCACTCGGGCGAGCCACTGGCGCCCACTATGCGTGCCTTCGGGCGCGCGCGCTGCGCGGACTTCACCACCGCGTAGCTCGGGGCTTATACACGGCCCCCCTGCCTCTCAGGGGCTGGCCCCATGGGATCCCCTTGGGCGTGGTGACCTGGTCCCACATGTGCCTTGGGTTGAACCCTTAAGGCTGGCCTCCTTGGTGGCCTAATTTTTTGGCAAAGTAAATATAGGGTACTTTGTATAAAAACAAAGTAACCACATACATAATTTGAAATGCCAAGAGCCATTCCAAGCCTTCTCCTCTAGGCCATGTCTTCTCTCTTCTTCTTAGGAATTCATCAATCCTCCTCTCATGTGATCTTCACTTAGGATATCGAATTCCCGAAGGTTCTTCATCAACCGAGCTCTTGCATCAACATGAATTCTCCAATGTGCTTCATTGATCTAATCAGAGACCAAGTTGGATCACTTCCAATTCACATGCACTAGGAGTTAGTACATGGACTTCTTTAATCCACTTCATCCACTTAGTACTTGTGGATGGAACTTCTTTCAACTCCTCATGCATTGTCACTACAATGCATGGTCTTCAAACAATGTTGTGACATTGTATCATCAGGATACAAGTTCTATGAACTTAATGATCAGCTCAACAATCGTCAGATGTCCTTAGAGAATGTTTCAAACCATCATCTCCTATGTCACTTAGTGAATCTCCTAAGTGACATGCATTTTGGTACAATGGCCATTCTCCTTCATCACCATCACCATCACATCCTTTGACATTCACATCTTGACTCCTTGACATCCATTCATTCCAAGACAACTACATGCCTCATTGACAACAAATGCAACACAATGCACTTCAATCTCCCCCTTTGTATTTGTTGTCAATACACTCCATCAGCACATATGAATGGGTCAATATGTGTGCCAATATTTTCTCCCCCTTATTGGCAATCAAATGCAAAGGTGTGGTGTGGTTCTCTTCCAAAAATATCTTCCTCCCATTGAAAAGTATCTTCTTGAAAAACACTAGGAGAGGGATGATGTCACATGTTCTCTTTAGCAAAGAACCTTTAGTAAATCAGCTCTAAGTCTACTTGGGCTAACCCGGTGTAGAAAACAAGAGTGATATAACCAAGGTACACAATGCTGTCCAACATTCTCTACACATGTGAGATCATGCTTAGGGGTTTGAAATTTTTCAGATATAACAATGAATTGCTAAATCCTGCACATACTTCACCAAACACATTAGAAAGTTCAGTGCAAAGATAAAGCTCCCCCTTTCATCCATTTGTCTTCAATCCATACTCCCCCTTAATTGACAAGATAAACTCAATTAAGAAACAAGGGATGAAAGTATGATTGGAATACCTTCACTTTCTCAAGATGATATTAATTTTTAGAACATCATCTTCTTCAGATTTGCTCCCCCTCAAGGGGTGCACTCCATTCTTTTCAAACCATCCTCCAGCTGAGAATGATCATCATCTTCAATTCCCTGCAATGTTAGCACATGTATATACCAAGAGTATAAGGGAATAAGATGGAACCTCCTTGGTTCATCAACGTGAACAACAAGGTTGAGAAGATTCTCTCAACCGAGATGTCCCATTTTCACCAGTCTTCACACTTGCACATTTGATCTTTATTGATGATTGTGCTGGTGTGGTTCTCAAAACATCTTCATGTGAAACCTTCTTCTTCCCTTTTGCTTTAGCCATTGCCAGAACTTCATCTTCAGCTCTTTGTAGATCTTTGGCAAGTTGCAACTGATTTGGCCATATGACTAACAAGTCATTTGGAAGTGTGGCCTCAGTTCTGGAAGTTCCACATGGTTCTTTTGATGCTGTCAAGCTACCTCTCTTAGGCAACTTGTTTTCAATCAATCCCTTCGGCTTATTGATTGATTGTCTTCTGGAGTTCAGTCTGCTTCTATTTAGTTTCATGGCTTCTTTACAAAGATCCATGATATGACCTTTCTTTCCACAGTAGAAGCATGTCTTGGTGGTCCTTCTGGATGCATCACCCTTCTTGGATTCAGACTCCAAGGACTTTTCTTCATTTCTCAAACACTTCTTGGGAGCATTTTCTACTTTCTTCTTGCTTCCCAAGGAATCTCTCTTAGCCAGGTTCTGTGATCTTTTCTTCTTTTGAGCTCTGGATACAGTTGGAGATTGACATGTATCTATTTGACCACTTTTGCAATCATCCCAGATGTTGTCAAGTAATCCAAATCTATTTGCAGTAAACAGATGTCTCTGGACCTGTGGATGTTTCTTCTTTCCTTCTGGCTTGCTCCCCCTTGGCATGGGCTTCCTCTGTGCTTTGGCATTCAGTGGATTGTACCAACAATCCTTTGCACAATGCCCATACCTGTTGCAACACCAACACTGACCCACAAATCTTGACCTCTTCAGTCCTTCTGATTGTTGGGTACTTTTCTTGAGCTGCTGTGTTGTTTCAGGAGAGCTCTGCTTCTTCATTTTCTTCATCCATACTTGTTTGGAATTATTTTTCCATCCTGCACTTTTTGTGGAAACACAATTAGAAGCATCAGTACAAGATGGTATGGATGGTACCTTCTTTCTAGAAGTTGTTGCACTTTCACTAGAGGATGTCTTTCTTTTAGAATCATCCTTCTCAAGGCATACTTGAGTAGCAACATTTCTCCTTTCAGCTGACTGGGAGGCTTTAGCTTTGGGTGATTGCAGATTTTTCAATATCACCTCTAGTTCTAGGCATTTCATGTTAAGGGAGTTCTTCTCATCCTTAACTGTTCTTAGCCTTCCTTCCCATTTCTCTTCCAGCTGTTTCATCTGGTCTTCATGCACTTGCTTCATTTCAAGCAATGAGTTGTCCAGCTCCTTCACCCTTTTGACTTTGTCTTCTAGTTGAGCATCTCTGACAACCATTGACACTTTGTGCCTCTTTTCCAGTGCATGGAAAACTTCTTTGACCAATACTTTAAAGATTTCTTTCTCAGAAAGGCTTCTTTGCAATTCTTCAGCAGTGTCTTCATATCTTTCATTGCAAAGAGATACTGTTTCATCTTTGGCATTTACCAGCTTTCTGAGAGTGTTGGTTATGCCAACCCTTTTAGCCAATTGGACTTCCAGAGAATTGGCTTCATCTTCTAGCTGTAATTTTTCTTCTTGAAGATCAAGGAGGCCTGTAGCTATACACATTGCAACTTCCTTGGGGACTCTCTTCTGAAGATATTTGATTGCATTTAGAAGATCATTGTTTCTTTCATCTTCATCACAGCTAGAGCAGGCTTCATCAGAATAATGATAAAAGGAATTGTCATCTGATGTGACTTTCACATTTCTTTCCATAGAAGGAGTTTCTCTGATTGCAACAACCTTCTTCCTCATCTTCTTTGCCTGTTTCTTCATTCTATTTTTCAGAGTCTTGGCAGATATCTCCATTTGAGGCTGTTCTTTCATTTCCTCAAATCTGCACTCCATATAGACTCTCTTGGATCTTTTAGAGGGAACCTTCCTCTGATACCAATTAAAGTGCCCAGATCAGTGTGAATCACTGAGAGGGGGAGGGGGTGAATCAGTGATCCCTTAAAACTTTTTACTAATTGATTCTTAATCAATTAAACCTCTATGGCTGGTTAAAGCCTCGATCCACTCTTCTTGTATCTCTCAACCTTTCCCGGATAATGCAGTAATGAAAAGGCACAGGACACAAGGATTTACAAGGTTCGGCACCAAAGGCCTACATCCTTGCCATGCTCTCCAAGCATGGATTCTCCCATTATAATCTGTTAGTATTACAATGGTCGATACAACTTCCCACCGTATCTCTCCTGAGTCCCACAGGAGGGTCTTTATACTGCGTCCCACAATGTTACCAGAGTCCCACTAGCCTGCTCCAGAATCCCACTGAAGACTTCTTCTCCCTGAGTCCCACAGGGTCTTCTCCTGGCTCCTCGAGTCACACGAGTAGCTCTTCTTCACTTCAAGTTCTTCAAGTAACTTCAACAGCCTGGGATAAAGGCTGCTGGCCTTGCTCTTCTTCTGATCACTTGTGGTGAACAGGTCTTCTCGTCTAGCTCAGGCTTTATCTCCTTCTTCAGGAAGTCCTGGCTTCTCTCTTCAACTACTGAATACTCAGACAAATAATATCTTTAACTTCAGTCTGGTCCAGTCTCAGTTCACTTCAACATCATGCACTGAGTGCATGGCAACTCTTCAAGATCTTCAAGTCTTGGACTCCTCAGATGCACACCACTGATTTAGCACTGTTCACGTGTGCACGTGCATGCATGCATGCATGCACTCCCCCTTTTCTCCTTGGTGTGATAAACCCACAATGGGTGTAAATACTTTTAGCACACACACCTTCTTGAACAACACACACTTTATTCTCTTTTGATTACACACATAAATGTGTGTTATACACTAGTGTGGATGTCTTCTCTTCTTCTTAGTGTGTACACACTTTGGTTTGCACACACACTAAGGTTCGGCCACTCCTTTTAATTTGCACACCCACACAACATAGGTTGAGTTGTGGTCTTCACTTGTTGCACACACATGACTTGGCCTTCACTTCTTCTTCCACACACTTTGTCTAATTTGTTTACACACTTAGAGTGTGTTCTTCTTTAGTGTGGGTCTTTCACTTCTTTCTTCTTCTAAGTGTGAACACACTTTTAGTGCACACACTAGGTTCGGCCAACTTGTCTCTTTGCACACACTTGTTTCATTTTGCACACACTTGAAACTTGGCCTTCACACTTCTTGTACTCTTCCACTTTGCACACACACTTTGTTTTTCTCTTTTAAACTTCAAGTGTGCATAACCACAAAGCTACGGCCTTCACTTGTTCAATTTGCACACAAAGGCACTAAGGCCTTGGCCCTCCTTCTTCACCTCTCACACACACACAAAGTGTGGTCTTTGATTTGGCACATACACAAGGGCATGCCTCGGCTCATCTTGCTTTGCACACCTACTGCCCGTAGGGTGTTCTCCAATTTTGCACACACACAAATACCCACGGCCTTCTCAATATTCTCACAAGAGGGACTGCCTCGGGTCCTCTTCTTCACTTGGCACACACAACACCAAGTGTGAACTCCACTGTTCTTCAAGAGCCGTGCAAGCACAATGGGTGCATGGGCGGTGCTTGGGTGTGGCCTCTGCTGTCTTCAAATGCCGCGCAAGACCTCAAGGAGGCAAGGCAGTCGCGGGCGCGCAAGCTCCTCCTACCGCGGGGCGCGCAAGTGCAACACCCGCGGGGTCTTCCTCTTGCCGCGCAAGGGTGCGGGCAGAGAGGGAACAAGCCTCGGGCGCGCAAGAATGCTGCGGCCACGAGCTCTTCCTGCCGCTCAGAGGATTAGCGCGCAGGGGACTTCAGCCGTGCAAATATAATTTGCGCGGGGCTTCAACTTCGTGAGGCAGAGGTGCACTCACGGTTCTCCGGATCTTCAACAAAGGATCAGCAAACTTCACAGAGGGCTCGGCCTCATTTTTATAGGCAGAGGCTGCCTCAGATTATCCGCGTGCAAATAACTCAAATTCCCGAAGTTTTCGGGTTTTCAAGATTCGGTGAAATCTTGTTTTCTTTCCTCTGTTTCAACGCGGGTTCTCTTTTTTTTTTGTGTTTTCTCTTCGGTGCACACGGGTTCTCTTATTTATTATCTTCTTCACGTGCATGCGACTTAGAACGCATGCACGGACTCTGTCTCTTCTATCCCATGCAGAACACAAACACACCGAGGCCTCGGCACCTTCGGTTTGCCTCGGCTGAAGTCCGAATTCTCCTCTCGTTGCATGCAGGCTTATTTTAAACCATGGTCGTGTTTGGTGTGGAGAGACGAGTCGAATGGTGTTTTCATCTTCGGCAATGGTGGCCGGAAACTCGAATTCAACGTTCGGGAGGCTCTGGTTCAGCGGCTGCTCGCGGGTGGCTTCGGCTCGAGCTCGAGGAGGATGACGAAGCCACGGCCGTCGGATCAGACGATGGAGATACATCGGACGGCCGCGATCTGGTTGGGCCGCGGCGGATTAGATGGGCGGCCGAGATCTGGCGCGCGATTGATCGTGCGGCCAGGATCGTTCCCGGGTGAAATTTCGCCGTCCCACATCGAAACGCCGCGGGATTTTTCTGCGGTTTATCAACTAAGCGCTCCCCGCTACTCCTCAATTGAATCTCCTCCCCTCTCGGTGCCGCCCCGCACCGAGTTCTTCTGTGGGCGCGCTCTGCGCCCACTCCTGCCACTCGGGCGTGCCACTGGCGCCCACTATGCGTGCCTTCGGGCGCGCGCGCTGCGCGGACTTCACCACCGCGTAGCTCGGGGCTTATACACGGCCCCCTGCCTCTCGGGGGCTGGCCCCATGGGATCCCCTTGGGCGTGGTGACCTGGTCCCACATGTGCCTTGGGTTGAACCCTTAAGGCTGGCCTCCTTGGTGGCCTAATTTTTTGGCAAAGTAAATATAGGGTACTTTGTATAAAAACAAAGTAACCACATACATAATTTGAAATGCCAAGAGCCATTCCAAGCCTTCTCCTCTAGGCCATGTCTTCTCTCTTCTTCATAGGAATTCATCAATCCTCCTCTCATGTGATCTTCACTTAGGATATCGAATTCCCGAAGGTTCTTCATCAACCGATCTCTTGCATCAACATGAATTCTCCAATGTGCTTCATTGATCTAATCAGAGACCATGTTGGATCACTTCCAATTCACATGCACTAGGAGTTAGTACATGGACTTCTTTAATCCACTTCATCCACTTAGTACTTGTGGATGGAACTTCTTTCAACTCCTCATGCATTGTCACTACAATGCATGGTCTTCAAACAATGTTGTGACATTGTATCATCAGGATACAAGTTCTATGAACTTAATGATCAGCTCAACAATCGTCAGATGTCCTTAGAGAATGTTTCAAACCATCATCTCCTATGTCACTTAGTGAATCTCCTAAGTGACATGCATTTTGGTACCATGGCCATTCTCCTTCATCACCATCACCATCACATCCTTTGACATTCACATCTTGACTCCTTGACATCCATTCATTCCAAGACAACTACATGCCTCATTGACAACAAATGCAACACAATGCACTTCACAATTATCTGGGAATGAAGGGTATGTTTTCAATATATGGGAATCATTTTTAAATACCTTATGGAGTGGTATGGAACATAATTTTTTTAGAATAATATATACCTTATTAGAAAAGATGTTATCATTATGATGACATCACATTGCACAAAGATGAGATTTTTTCCACCTATGAATGAAGATTCATCAAGTTAACTGGACATATTAAGGGATCTCATTATGCAGATCAAAATATTAGAAAATTATGTATATTCAATGTAAAGTTCCTTTAGAGATGATCATTCTTTTTACCAATAGCTAAATGATGGTTTATCATAACAAACTCGGCCATAGATTCCCAGATTCAATGTTTAGTTTATTAAAATGGCATAGATACAACAACTCACTTCACAAATGATCGATCAATTTAGTAGTTTTTATGAACTGTACACATATATGGAACCCTTATTACATTGGTAAATAAATATATATCATGAAAAATGAAAATAAAATACATTCTTAACACTTATTCAAGGATTTAATCTTCAAAACCTGTTGAAGGGAAAAAATTAAAGGGTGATATCAAATTCACTATAAGGGTTACTAGAACCAATAATAACTTACACAATGTCTATAAGTCATAATGGTATGAAAAATAACTGAAAAAAAGTCATTAATAAACTGAGATTGAAAACAGATCAATAGAATTTTTCATAGTTTAAATCTCATGTAATGTAATAAATTAATACTGAATGAATGAAATACTTAATCATTGGATGTCATGTATATGGAACATGAACCATTATATAATCATTATAGTTTATGTATTTCTGTAAAATGCCATTTTATTATATTAGGAAATAAATAATAAGGTTTGTTATAAAATGTTTTATCTCAAAACACTTTTCAATTCCTCGATGTGGTATCTATAACTGGTCCCCACCCATCACAAAAATTCACATTATTTCTTCAAACATAGATTCAATTCAGGAACAATATCACTTATTAAAATATCTATATTGAGTAGTGGATACAGATTTATCTATATTTTCCAAATTAAAACAACATTCAAAGAAAACACCATCTGTAATAATGGTACTAAACTAAAGAAATAATAATATATATGAGACATAAAATTTGGATATTTAGTGACATCTTCAATGAATTATGATCAATATTGAAAGGCATGTATACATACAACACACAGAAGGAATAAGAAGAGAACAAGGCATAACCAAAGAGAATATCATAATAAATTCGATAAACCAATATATTTACATCATTCATGGAAATTTATAATTTAAAAAAAGAATATATCATGGATAATTAATTACAATTATGTGAAAATAATGTAAAATTATTGTTTAACAATCATTGAAAATGATCAAATTTTGCGGTGTTGAAAGTATAATACAGAAGAGACTCAACAATAACCAAAGAATATTCATTTGTATTAATAATATCATAAAAAATATTGATTTCATGTTAAAATGAGTGATTTAAATGAAAATTTTATTAGCATAAAATTTATTATGGATGGTACTTGATAATGGGTAATATATTCAGAACATCTTTTTTATCGGGCATTATTATCATGAGGAATTGAAAAGGGATCCTTATAAAACATGTATTTCCCATAAAAAATAGACATTTAGTTAGGTAAATATCTTTGAAACATACACATGGATTTTAGGAGTAGTACATAAGAATAATGATGTATTATATTTGGGTAATGATGGAGAAAGCATAACCTTAATGAATAATGGATGTCTTGTGATATGACATACATTACGTTCGAATTTTTTATGCACTGGAACATAGAATTCTTGATAATGAAATTATATTCATTAGTATATTAATTAATGACCCCATAAAAATTTATTATAATTTTATTATGTTTATTTAGGGCCTTTGATAAGTTAGAATATTCAGTTCTGTCATTTGCAAGGGTTTGTTTCCATGGTTTTCATGATTTGTTCACTTGTATACAGGTACAAAGGATTTTATAAAACAGAAATATTTATCCAAAATTGAAATTATATGTAATTAATTAACATAAATGAGATTAAATGGTATTAACTATCAAATTTTCATTACATTAGAAAGATTCATTAGATAAAACATAAATGATAAGAGTATAGATTATTTTAGTGGTTTTAGATCAATATGATCTAATTTTGTTTTAATAATTTAAATAATATATATAAAACGGTTCAAATAATTTATATAACATTGAATATTTATGATTGAATTATTATTCAACAAAAATAATGATTTTATGACCATACAATAAGGTGGTAGTGGAATAGGAAAACACATCATCCATAATGGCAGTAAATATATGATTCACAGATTATATTTTCAATTTTAGAATAAAACGGATAGGAGTGGGGGTTTAAAGATGGATTTTTCATTAACATATTAATATTATATTTTATATAATATAGTCGAGTTTAAACAATTTTTAGAGATAATAGAAGTGTTATTTATAACAAAATAAATTAAATTAAATGAAATTGAAAGTGAACATTTATGTTTTTTCCAAAATAAATATTATTTTAATTTCAAATGAAACATTTAAAGGTTAAGTGTGAAATTGAAAAATTCTTCTAATTAAAATATACAAGAAGAAATCCAAGAAAACAAATACTAGGATATTCCCCTTCTAATGGCTATGTTGATATGAAAATCCTCCACCTTGGAAAGACTTCTCAACAAGCTGTCATGTGAAGAGTTGTGTACCTAATTTATTAAGGGGTTTATATCTTAAATTCAACTCATTGAGAGCTCATTAGGTAACATGGTTTTTTTGTTTAATTGGTAAAAATTGACCTTGGGAATGGGGAAAGAATTGGTGAGAGTATTGGGAATCAATTTAACATGATTCAAGGCCTAAAAGGTGTGACGATAATTTGTGGTGTGGGGTTGTATATATAGTTGATGAGAGGAGTGTATTTTTATTATTTTATTAATTATTTTATTGTGATAGATATAGAATATGTATAGTGATTATTCTAATTACTAAATATAGTAACTAGAGCATGTTATTTCTATATAATGGGTGATTACCTCAACAATACATCATCCATGACTCAATTATTTTTTTAATTACATATACAGTAAATTACCATATTTAACCATTCACCAAAAATTCAACTATTTTTGAAAAATCCAAAAAATAACCCAAATATTTATTCAAAGGGAAAAATTAAATAATGGATCCAAATTTTGGAAATACGTTTCTAAATATGAGATATATTTTTTATAATCAAAATCCTCATTTATATTATAAAAAATAATTTTAAAAATTTTCATGTTTTTATGACATGTTAAATAATTAATTATGTTCCCATAAAATTATTCAATAATAATAATAAATCAAAATATTAATTCACGAATTTATTTTATGAACATAATTTATATTTTAAATTATAAAATTAATTATTAATTTAAATTTATAGACTATTATGTTCTATAAAATAAAAAAATTGATTTAACATTTTAAAATCATTTTTACGTAATATATTATATATTTATATCATATTTAATTTTAAAAGTTCTCTAAATTTTGTTTATACTTTTATTATTAAGTTTACTATTCAAATGGTAACATTATTATTCTTAATGTTCACATTACTATGTGAAAAGTCATTTTACTATTTAATAGTATATTACTGTTCAATTAATATTGTCATTGTGTGAAACCTAAGATATTAAATGAATTGAATCTATTTAAGAAGAGGCAAACATTAAAATCATTGGAAGTTATATTCATCCTTCTGTAAAATTCTTCCTCGAAATGATTCATGAATATTTCATTCTAAATAGATGAGGTTGGTTCTTCATTATAACATCCTCAGGTTCCCACAGTACTTCTTCAATATTATGGTTTTCACCAAGAATCATTACCAATAGAGTCATCTTATTTATCAATAAATTCTCCCTTGTTTGAATGAATCCCAATAGTCCCATAATAGAAAGGAAACTCATGTTCTAGTTATTTTTCTTCAATTGTTTTTACATGTGTTGAGTCTATCAGGTACCTTATTAACAATAATATGTGAAACACATCATCATCTTTGGATTGGCTTGGTTCCATTTCTAATACTTACACTACAACAGCAATTATTTCAACAATTTTAAATTTTCCACTATACCTAGGGCTCCATTTCAATTTTTTTGAATTATAAGACACCCATACATATAAAGACTTTTTAAAATACATGATCTCTAACATGAAATTCAATTTCATTTCTCTAGTTGTCATCATAAATTTTTTTCTACATTTAACTACTTTAATATGACCCTAAATGATATTTACCCTTCTTTTAATCTCTTCAATATGATATGGGCCAATAATTTTTTTCTCTCCCAAATTATCCCAATAGGTAAGAGTACAACATCTATTTCCATATAGTGATTCATATTTTCTATTTCTATAATATAATGGAAACTATTATTGTACAGATACTCTATCAATGGTAAATATTGATCAAATATATCATTAAAGTCATGTGAGAATGATTTTAACATGTATTCCAATGTTTTTTTTGTATTTTTAGATTATCTGTCTATTAGAAGTTGATAAAGAATATTCATATGAAACTCAGTATCCAAATACATCTAAAGAATCTTTCACATTTTTAATTTTAAATAGGGATCTTGAGTATACCCAATCAATAGAGGTGAACAATGAAGTCTTAAATAATCATTAATATAGATTATTACAAGGTATTTAACAGTTAAATAATCACTTATATAATCAAAATTTGATAATTTTTTATGATGGTAAAAAACCGATATTTAATCATTTCATCTAGGTTTCCATGGTAGTCCTGTGAAAAATTCAATTGTAATTTCATCCCAATTCCACATAGAAATAGGTACATGTCACATTACCACTCTATGGCATAGACTCTCAACCTTCACATGTTGAAATACTAGAAACCTTGACCCATAGTCATAAATTATACACATAAGATAATCTCACCAAAATATTCCTTCGTATCTATATACATTATGGTATTACTAGGATGTATAGATAAATTTGAGATATAACCACCATCTTATAGTTTTCTTTTTGAGCTCCCATATTGATTGATCAAATAACCTATTTCGAAATTTTAGAACTCCATCCCCATACACGATGTCTTCCAATCATATATCCTTAACGAAATCATTTTTCTTTTAAAAGTTATCAATATAATATTGAGAACATTTTATCATCTCTAGGAATGATTTTTTATCAATCATTGGAAAAATGATTAATTTTTCCATTTCCTTAACAATTCCAATAACCATCGTTACTAAATCTGTGAATATAAGATCATTCTCCTCCCACTTTTTGGTTAGATGTTCATGATCTTTCTGGCTTAATAAATCTTCCAAATTATCTAATTTTTCTATGTGGTAGTTAATTGAGAAATGAGAAATCCTATGTAACTGGAGCCATTAGAATTTCCTCATGTTGATATTTTTCTATTTGAATATGCCTTTCAAACTCTTCTGATATGAATATATCACATATTTCACCAAAAATATGTTATATAAATATCTTCAATGAACATTTTATGTCTACTAACTCATGATCATGAGTCAGATATTTTTTTTCATTAGTCAGTAACTACCTTGATGCAGATGAAATTACTTTATCATTTTGTATAACAAAACAACCTAGTATATTATTTGAGGCATCACTGTATATCATAAACCCATCAATTCAGAATTGAAGGGTAATAATTTTAACATGGACTAATAATGTCTTAAAATCTTAAAAAAATTACTTAAATACTTTTTTCCATATAAAGTTAACCCCTCTCTGTGTGAGAATTTTCAATGGGTTAGCCAATTGAGAAAAATTATGAATGAAATGTTGACAGTAACATTCTAAAAGAGTGAAACTATGTACCTCAGTTATGATTGTTAGTGTAACCCATTCTTTTGTTTACTTTGCATTTATAGGATCAACTACGATTTAATTATTAGTGATAATTAGAACAATAAATTAATCTATTTGAAGAAAAAATCCATAATTTCTAAAGTTCCCATATAATTATTTTGTTATAAGATCATTAAAAAAATAAAAAAATGTTTATCATTTTCCTCATAGAATTAAGAGTACACTATGATATCAGAAATAAATACCACAAAAAATTTATCTAGATATTCATTTAATAGTATGTTTACTAGAACAATTAAAATAGATTGTGTGTAAGTAAACCCAAATGACATTATTGTAAAATCTTAATGTACATACATGGTTCAAAATTATATATTTGGAATATCATCCATATTTACTTTCAATTGATAATTTATAGGTTGAATTTAATCCTTTGAAAAATAGTTACCTATATGACTTTGATCAAATAAATCATTTATACGAAGAAGATGATACATTTTTATTTTTTAAATAGAATTGATTTCTCTATAGTCAATGCACAACCTCAATAATCCATTTGTCTTCATAATAAATAAAGCATGGGATACCCATGGAGAAATAGTATGTAAAAAAACTCTTTTAATTCTAAAATCCAATATTTTTTTCTTCATTTATATTAATTCTACAGTTTCCATTCTATAACCATTCATTGATATATGTCATGAATCAGGGATTTGATCAATGGTAAATTTAAAATCATTATAAAGGTTTGTTCTCATTTAATTCATTAGAAAATAAATCAATGAATTCCTGAAAAATTGGTATATATTCAAATCAATGATCCCTTTCCTCATCCCAATATGTATTTACTCTTTCTCCCAAAGAACATCATTTAGTAGAGCCACTAGGGTTGGATCTAGATAAAAATCATATGACGATGTTTTTTCCCTAAATTTATGGGATTCCATATGTTCCTCATAGATTTTAATTTACTTCTTCTTGAAATATATTTTTAAATATATTTTTTTAAATAAACTCCATACTAGAGATATATATAATTTTAATACCTAACTATGTAGATATGTTTTGAAACTAAATAATATTCTTGGGTAATAAAGGAGGATGACTGATAGATTTGTGTTGCAATGAGTCTTCTATTAAGATTTTTAACTAATATATACGTTGTTAAATAGAAATGGAAATGTAATATTTTTGTGGAAATTGGGTTGATATAAAATAGTGTGATGATACAAAATCAAATAATGCAGTTTCTAGATTTGAATATATGTTTAGTGTAACCTTAAACACATCATTTCGTAGTTCCACCTCACCTATAGTGATTTTATAATCTTGTCCATATTCCCTAATCCAAATCTATGGTAGATTCCCCAGTTGGTTGGGATAATGATATGAATAATTCCACATTTTAATACACATAAATCAATAATCATAATTGAATTTTTTATTCTTCATTCAATCAATATCTCGATGAAAATTTTCTCTACAGCTACTGGAAACTCAAATGCCTATCAAGAATTTAACATGATAATTTATTCAACAATATCCTTATAATTAAAATTTCATCATTTCCTTATTCTTCGTTTATTCTTCACCTTTTTCATATTTATTAGAAGACCTATTGATTGATTTATTTCTCTAGAATAAATAGGATCTAAATAATTTCTTCTCTCTTTTGATGTAACTCAACACTTTTCATCATATGATTAAAATGTTTGAGAATCCACTTCCCTTTAGATACATGGATTAATACCTTTAATGAAATGATAAATTATGTGTTTTGAATCACATAGGTAGTCTATATAATACCTAGATTGTGTTGTGATGGTAGACTCATAGTCTACAACACTCTCCTTATACATTTTCTAAAATCTATGGAATTTTATCTTTAATTAATCATGTTTCTCATGATATATTTTTTTTTCAAATAATGTTTCTTTATATTTTCTCTATTTCTTATGTTCTATTTCATATTCCTCTATAGTATTTTTGTTCAATGAACACTATTGATTAGAATTTTATTTTATAAAAATATACTACCAGTAATACCTTTTCATTTTCATTACATCTCGATGCTAGAAATATTTTTTCAAGGGACGTTATTTGAGGCTCATCTACTACTATATTATTAGTCCCACTAAAATATAGGGGATTTTATCGCATCAAAATGTCTATTGGTAGTATGGATATTTTTTATAACCTGAGTACGTTGTCCTAATATGGTCCTGATATACTTATCTTTAACAAAAAATATGATAACTTTCTTAGTGGTAAAACCAATACATAGACCATGTGTATCGATTCCTTTCCTTCCATTATGTCCCATAACTAAATAACGACTCATAGTTAGTTATCTCATATAAAAAATAACTACAAGGGATTATTATAATTCTCATATTTTTTTATCATATAGTTTTCATGGATTATAGTAATAGTTAAAATAGATAGAATCACTAGGTATTAATCAGTTTAGTATTCTTGAATACTAGACACACAAATTTGACCCTTAATATATAGTTAATTAAACATAGAACATAAAAAGGAAAATAATATGCTTTCTCAACCCTTATTCAAGGATTTAATCTTCAAAACATTTGGAAGGAAAAAAATGAAAGGGTGACCTCAAATTCTCATTAAGGGTTACATGAATCTATAATAAGTGAAACATAGTCAATAAGTCATAATTGTAAGGTAAACAAATAAGAATCATATTCAATCCATAAACTAAGAATGTAAATGTATCCATATATTATTTATGTGTTGAAAATATCATGAAAAGTAATAACTGAATACTAAATTATGAAAATTCTTAATCATTGGATGTCATGTATCTAACACATAAACCATTATATTATATAGATAGATTAAATCTATAGGTAAAAACCCACCCGAGTCTATTTGGAAACAAACATGAAGGGTTTGTCTCCAATTTTTTTTCTTCATACCCATCAATGTATCAACGAATCTTTATAACCAATTCACACCCATCACTACAAGTAAAAATAATTATTCATATACTGAATAAATTCATGAACAATATGACTTATTAGAAAATCCTTATTGAGTAGAGGATATAGACTCATCAATATTTCCCCAATTAAAAAACAGTCAAGGTAAAAATTATGTGTAAAATTGTTAAATGATTAAGAAATAAACATATCCATGACAAATAAAATTTATACATCTAATTTAATCTTCAATTAATTATGATATCAAATGAATGAGAAGTATACAAAAAACTAAACACAATGAATTAGTGGACAAAAAAGAATATCCAAATGGAATATCCTAATGGATTCCACAAAAGAATGGATTTAAAAAATAATTGAAATTTAATAATGAAACATAATAATAAATAATGATAAATGAATTCAATGTGATGTGAAAAAATATAAAAGAAGTGTTTAAGAATCTTCTGAAATAGCCCCATTGGTGCGGTTTAAGGGAAAATACAAAATAGACATTAAAATAAACCATGGAATAATAATTTTTATAAATATATAAATGAAAAAATAGTGTGTTTCATGATACAATGAGTTATTTTTGGAACATATTTTTATTTTTTAATTGATTATGGATGGTAATTGAAATTGGATAAGAAATTGGGATGTTCTAATTAATCGAGAATGTTTTAACGAGAGTAATTGAAAAATTATCATTATAAAACACGAATTAACCATAAAAATTATAATTTATTTTGGTACATATATCTAGAACATAAACATAGAATATAATATGAGTACATATAAATAATTAAAAATTAAAATGGTGTCAGAGAGAGAAAGTGTAACCTCGATGAAACATGGTGGTTTGGGGAGTATCTCTTACCATTTGTCTGAAATTGTTCTTCACCTACAAATAAAATGATGGATAATGAAATTATATTCATTAAAAATTTAATTTATAACTTCTTAAACAAGTAATTTATTATTATTATTTATTATGTTCATTTATGGACTTATTTATGAGTTATAAGATTAAATGTTGTCATTCAAATGTGTTTGTTTCATGAGATTCCATGATTGGTTCACCTGTATACATGTATAAAAGATATTGTAAATTGGAAATTGTAATCCATTATTGTAATTGTATGTAATTAATTTAATATAGATTAAATTTTCTTCTATATCATTTTTTTCTATATGTGAGGATGATTCATTAGATAAAAAGCTAATGTTCACTATTTAGTTATTTGGGTATTTTTCGATAATCACAAACTTCTTTTGTTTAATAAATTAATATCATGTATATATACTTGTTAAAGAAAAGTATATAACTTATAATATGTTTTATAAAATCTGATTTACCAATAATAATTGTTTTATGACCAGCCTTGAAGGTGGTAATGTTAAATTCAAATGCAACATCTATGGTGGAGGTAAATCGACACATCACATACAATATTTTCACTTGTAGAATAAAATGGAGAGGATGAGGGGATTGATGATGGATTTTAAATTAACATAATTATGTTCTAGTATATATTTGTTACTAGATATATCATTATTTTTTAAAAATATTAGGTAACAAAAAGACTAGAAAACAATTTAAATTGAATGAAATTGAAAGAGGAGGATTAATGGTTTTACCTCTCAAATTCTTCTCCATGAAAACCACATTAAAGAACTTAGGATTAGAATTTTATTGAGACCAACTGATCCTAGACATGGTGGAGAGACTTGGTAAGATTATTTTTAATAAATTAGATATGGTTAAATTCTTGGAATATGTGAGGATAATGGGTAGTGATGGTTAGTATTTATAGTTGAGAGAGGGTTTTTTTTATTATTTTATTGAGTAGTTTTTTATTTTGGATCAATTCTATGAAATTTAATGACTAAAATAAATAAATATAGTAAATAGTGCATGATAAATCAAAACAATTGTTGATTACTTCATATATACATCATCCAAGACTCAATAATTTATTTATTTACTTTTATCGTAAATTACCATATTTCACTATTCACAAAAATCAATTGTTCTAAAAAAATCCCAATAATTCACCCTAACCATTTTTTGATTTTTAGAATTCAAAAATAGATTCCATTTTTTAAAAATAATTTTATATATATGAGAAATTTAATTTTTTATTAAAATAATCATTTATTTGAAAAATGCCTATTTTAGAATTATAACAGATTTTATGATACAATGAAAAATTAATTATGTTATAATTAAATTATATTATAATCATATAAAAAATATCAACAAATGAATTTATATTCTGAAAATATTTTATCTTTTAGATTATTATATTAATTAAAAAATATTAAATAAACACTTAGGCTTCACAAAAATATCAAAAATCGATTTAATATTTTTTATAAAACAATTTATATAATTTATGATATTATTATATAATATTTAAATTTATATGATGCCAATTTGTTATATTTTATTAGGTGAATATTCTTTTATAATAGTCACATTACTATTCCTAACTACCACATTACTATTTCAATGATCACGTAAATGATTAATAGTATATTAATATTCATTTAATAATGGTGTTTTCTGAAATATATGTTATCAAATTGATTGAATTTTTCTAAGTAGATACTTAACATAAATTATTTTGGTGTTAAATTTTTAGGATTTTTTTTTTGAGAAATATATTTTGTTTGTTTGAGGGAATGATCATGGGTTTGATGTTTGAATTTATGCCTTAATTGGCCAAAAATGGGTAAGGTATTCAATATACAAGTTTGACATGCACATAGAAAAGTGACCATTTTCAGCTACATTTTGGATTTCATATCTATGTGTACATATGCCTTGTTAATGGGAATAATCCATTGCAATGTTCAATGATATTAATCTATTTGTGTATAACAAATCTATTCAATTTGGTGATTTTTTTATTATGGTTTGACCCATGATTTTAGATTCAGGTATCACTATATATCTTGTGGTAACATGAATTAATCCATACATAATTATATTATTGATTCCCTACACTGATCAAGCAATTTTTTTGATATGAGGCTCTTTTAATATTGATGGATCATCCTAAATAGAGGATATGCGAGTCCCTATGTATTTTATTTGGACGAGAATCATGACACACATAGTTCTTGAATGGAGGTATGGTTAGAGAACAACACCAATGACCGTGGTCATCATAGGAAAGGTCTATATAAATGTTAAAATTTATATAATATGTTGGACATTAACAATCCAATTAAAACTTTTTGCAGTAAATTCATTTTGTGTTCCTTTTATTTCATTTCATACAAGTCTATTTTATCCCTAAAAAGAAATGAAACCTCCTGATCTTTCTAGTAATCCATTACCATAATTCCTAATCCAAAATTAGTTATGCTCGATTTGAGAATCAAGGAATGGATAACGACTCTTTCTCCCCATAGAGGTGATTATATTAATGTAAAGGTCTATTTTTATCTCATTGAGGTTAGGATGTGATTTGGGATGTAGGTATCACTACATGTAAAATTATGATGGGAATCAAACCACACATAGTTTTAGAAACATTGTGGGGGTAGATAAGCAACACTCTAAGGGGCTTCATATCTAGTATGGTATATAGAAATAATGAATTTTATTTTCATAAAAGGGGGATGTTTCCATGTAGTTTAATGTTATGTGACTATGATGAATCAATAATGAATTTTTAAGGTCGTGTGATATAGACCAAAATGTGGCAATAGTCATATTCAATGGAATAAAGTGTCTTATAGTTTGGGGTCATATAACTATGAACATGTGGTTTATATTATTCAAGGTCATAATGTTTTCACTAACATTATGGTGATGTGATGTCCCCTCTAGCCAATAAAAGAAAAAACTATTGATAATATAGGAAATAGTGTAAATGATATTTAAAAATGGTGGATTCTATTTTTTTCTAAGGAAGAGGCTTTATAAATCACTAAATATCTTTTGAATCCAATAATTATACCATAAATATTTTTGAAAGTGATTCCCAATTGAGTCATGATTCATGTACAAGGATTGGAAATTTTACATAAAATATGAATGTAAAGGAAAGGAACCATATTGCAGTACCCAGAATAGATTTTGTTTGTTTATAAAATTGGATAAATTTTCTTTATTTCACATTTTGGAGCATGAAATAGGGCTCATGTGTCACTTCATATCCCACATAAGTGAGAATAATGGCACGCATAGTTCATAGAAGCATATTTTGGTGGTGTATTAAGAGACGAACACCCAGAAATGTGGTTTAATAGTGATTAGACAAATGTATTTCATAGTTTTACATCATACAACTGGGATATGAATCATTAATTTTCACATCATGCGATAATGATGTTTTGAAATTTTTTTAATTTATTGTGACTGTGACATTAGGCTATATATCATGGATTTCTACATAAAATCAATAGTGTTTTGTAGTTTTAGGTCATACGAATAAGACCATCGTGACTTTTATTTTGGGGTCATATGTCTAGGGCCATGATACCTTGCAGTTTAGGGCATTTTGACCAGGCCTTGTAAATTTTTGGGGATTAAACCTTTAGGGGGGCCATTGGGTTTTAGTCACATGAATTAATTATTGAGAAATATTTCATTTTATGTCATTTTTTTCTCCCCATCCATAGTGTAAATTAATATGATCAATTTCAATAGACTTTTTGGATATTAAAATATCCTTACCATTTTAGTTCATGCTTCATAGGATTCCTCCTAGGTATCATCAAGGCCCTAAGGACCTAATATCGTTACCTTAATAGAAAGGCTCAAAGGTGAATATTTTTGTTGAAATATTTAGTGATTATATTTTGGTGAACATAAAAGATGTGAAAGGTATGGAACCTTTTCTCATTGAGTTGTCTAACTAATCTAACTTACTTTTTGATTTAACATCATATGAGATCTATATGCTGATAGATATTCAAAGTGAAGGAACTTAAACATTAATAAGTATAACTACCTCTATTCCATAAATAATTGATAACTTGGTCTCCTGGGTAATAGTGAACATTTTATTGAGAATGGCCCACAATGCATGTAGGATATTATGGGAAAGTAACACATTTCTATTTCTAATATTTTATAAAGTATCTTTGATAGAGTTTTTTTGAATTTATCTATATTTTCAATCTCTATTTTGTGATAATGTGTAAAATTGTTGGATTCAATATAATATTTATTGTACAACCTATTAAATTTGTAAGAACATAAGTTTATCCTATTTTCCATCAATAATGTGTGATGGAAACTTGATATACTGATGATGTAGCTCTTTTAAAAATTGATAATTATTTTGGACCTGAATTATTTATGTGGTATTTAATAAATTATTTTGGAAAATATATCTATAATAGTAAATATATATTTGAACGTTTTTTATTTAATTGGCGGGTATGACACTAAAACATCCATTCCTCATTCAAAAAATGACCATGAGTATTTAGCTATGTGTAGAAAAATTAGGGGTTGAGGGATGAAGTTGGAATTCACATCGTATAAATTACACTTTATTCTGAAATTTGTGATATCATATTCCATTAATGGCTAAAAATATCCATGACACTTAATTTGGAGAAAATTTTATGCTATTTACTAGTAGGAATGACAAGAACATGAATGAACATCATTAGTGGTTGTAGTAATCTCCTCCATATCAATGCATTTCAGGAGAACACCAACAAATAATCATTTTTAATGAACCTTCTAAAGACCCAGACACTCATAATGTGTGTATATGACTACCCCCAATAAGATCTATTATTTTCCATCTTTTTAGGACATAAGGTCCAATTTTAGAGTTATTATATGTTGGGAATCATCTATCCATTTTCATAATTACCTTGTTCAGGGGAATAATTGACCTATTAAATCTATTGCATTATACTCTGAAAAATGGTGATACCAGTCTACGATGTGTAATGTTGATGAATGTTTCTTCTTTATCCTGATCTACCAACGATGTCACTATATATTCTAAATTTTTTTCTAGTGAGTTTTCTAAATGTGATACATGAGTTAGTTTTTCATCAGATAGAAATTATTCCATCAACTATATAATCTATTTGAGAAAGAGGATAGTCACTTCTATTCTATTAGATAAATTACTGCAGATCTTCTTAATCACTATTTCATAATCACCGTTATTTCTAAGGTGAGATGATGGTATTTTAAAAGATAGTTCAAAGCATGCAATTTTCTCTTTGTATTAAGCCTTATTATAAGTGATCCCTTGTAATAGTATGATATATTAGGGTATAACGAAATTTTTTAGAGATTATATAATTACTCCCAACCCATCTTTTTGAGTTTTTGGAATTCTACCATCCTTCCATCTGGTAATCTAGATGCACCTTCATAGTACATTTGACACATTTTAGTAGACCATTTAATTGGGAATATTACTTCATCTTATGTATTTATACTCCTTATCATTTTTTCATCATAGTGAAGTTATTAATGGATGTTCTCTAAGGTCTATGATTTTTTTCTTTTGGCGGTATGAACCAAATTTCAAACTGCTTTATAATCAATTCCCATTATTCAGAATTTCTAGTCCACATGGGATGATTGAGGATATATTTGAGTGATATATTTTGAGAGAAAATATGGTCATCATGTTGTTCCTGATATACTGTTAATTTCATAAATTTTCTAATAAATGTGAAACTGCTCTTCTCTATATCCAAATAAAAGTCTCTGTGTTGTGCATGGTAGAACTATGATAATATGTGAATTTTCACTACCAATGAGAATTTTTCTATGTGAGGAAGAATCCTAGAAACCATTCCAAATATGTAACATATAAGATGAGAGACCATGCATCAAATTGAATTCATTATAACTACCAAGATCAATAGATATTTCATGAATCATTATGATGCTATTTGGTCATCATCAGTCCACCAAAATTTGATCCCCTTCTCCATCAACATGTTAAAAGTCCTATAATTTCTTCTGATGTTTTCAATGAATCATTGAATATAGGCATTGATTTAATGTAATTCTCTAAACTCATGGAGGTTTTGAGGTGGTTACATACCTATGATTTCAATAGTCTTCTCAAGTTCAACATTGATTCTATGATGAAATATTAAAAATATGAAAAAATTATCTGATGTGACATTAATATCAATCCCTAGAATAAGGTTCTTGATATCTAGTCATTGCATTGATAGTATTTTTGATAGTTATAACTGGGTTGTCATATTTTGGATAATGGTAGATGAGTTGTCTAAAGATAATAAGAACAGTAATTTTATCATTTTTATTCTTGACTATGACAATATTAGTTATCCATAATGGTTATATCACTTCATTAACAATGTTTTGATGATCTTATCCACATTGTATTTAAACACTGCAGCATGGGTAATATATTTCTTTCTAGATTTTTTCTTGTATCCGTGATGGTTTTCTATTAGATCTAGTAGATGGGTAGAAAAAATATGAATGATGAATGGAATTTAATGTAAATTAAATGATTCAAATAACTAGTGATTATTTATAAAATATGTGTAAATTTATTTGTCTAAAGGGGGATATCCACATCGATAAACATCAGTGGTAGATCCTATGCTATACCAAGATTTATCTAATAGGGTTTATCAAAAAAAAAAGAAGAATCATTCATTGAGTTTTGGAGGAGCATATATCATGTCATCTTCTTACTATTCTTCCTATTTTTATTCATCATCGTATTTCACTGTGTACATGTCTAGATGGATGGGGGAAATGGGGAATTATTAATGTTAGTGGTGAGGACATTATTTTGATATGATGGAGGGATCTTCATGAGATTATGTAGTTGATGCCTTCATATAAAGTCATTGAAAGTTATATCTTGACGAATAACCAGGAACTCAGAGTAAGATTCTAGATCCCAAAACTTTGTTCTGATCCTCTTATGGCCAGGGGGTTTCTTGTTCACTTGGACAACACCCTTGATGTGTTAGCGAAAAAGTAAAAAATAGCTTCATTGTATCCTAGTCTATGGATTATAATGGTTGGAATTAGGTTTATCCTGGAACCATTATCATGAAATTGATGAAATATATCATTACCATATAATCAGCCAAATGTGTATAGGGTCATGATATGTCTATATATAGAAACACAACTTGTATTCTCTATGTAAGAGATAAATTCATGAATTTATTTTTGGGTAAATATATTCACAATGTACATTAGTTGTATTAAATTCATCTTCATACTCTTGAGGTATCATAATTGAATCTACAATAATGTCTCAAGGTCTATTTACATATTTATAGAATATATAATTGAATGCTTCACTGGAACCATGTCCAACTTCTTCATGGTTTCATATTTTTAAATAGAAACCCTATTAATTATTATGGGTATATTATATATAGTATATAATATATGGAATGGAGTTCATGGGGTAGATGAGTTGGATTATTTCGTATATTTTGAAGTCATTTTCATATATAATATGTCAATTTCAACATTCCATCCAATCTGTGATGACATGAATGTGACACTCAATCTGGTAATTATTCTAGAATTAACATTAATAAAAGGATGTTTTATGGTGGGGTGATTTATATATTATTAATATGATAATTTAATGTATCTTCCATGATTTTTAATTTAATAAACGTCCCTGGAAGGGATTTGGCTTGGATATTAGTTCTGATCATGACATCGTCTTCCCCTGTCACCTTGGCTTATGCAACATCTACCTGTAGATTAATATCTAGTCATGGGGAATTCATTATTTTAATATAGATCATCATTATATAATGGAATATTATATCAGTGTAGGAAACAAGAACCAAAAATTAATTCTTTATCTAATAAGTATTCTTTCTAGTGGGATGATTCCATTGGGTGGGGTTGCACCCTTATTCTCATGGTTGATGGAAAGATTATTGAGACTGTCAAGGAATACTCTGTACATGTGTTGGTTTCATCATAACCTCTTTGTTATTTTATTATTTTGTCCATGTATTCATATTTAATATTATCCATTTGAAGGTTGTGTTGTTGAGGGAATGAGTTGTGTCATAACATAAGTGATGCAATGAACAATTGGTTGTTTCAACTATGATCGGAGGATAACAAGAGTTTGATTGATTTTTTATTTATAAATCCAATAACTGGACATCATTTAATTATTTTTGGTAACTTCATTTAATTAACCAGCTTCTAATGGAGTGGGGATAGAAATAAAAACTACATTTTTTGTGGTTTCACAGATTTACTTGCCGAGAATCAACCTTAATTTTTAGATTATATATGAAAACAAATTAATCGTGGAAGTGATCCCGGGTATCTTTTTAAAGGAGAAATAATATGATTTTTAATAATGATTGACATGGTATGATATTTTAGGCTATATTAATGTTAAATAGTTGTTTTCTAGGGAAGTTAATAATTTTCTAGGAACTTGTTCATTTAGGAATAAGTAGACATTGTTCATCCAGTTTCCAAATTGGGATCATTTTAACGCATTCCAATCATAACTAAAAAGGATTTTTTCTATTATTTCTACCCCTGATGGGGTACCACATGAGGCGGTGTGGTATTTTAAGTTAGAACATGTTTATATTCTAATTTTACATTAACAAATTTTGTTTTATCCCTACCCATCCTTTTCCCTTCAGATGCTAGTATAATATGGGTGTTATAATTGGTTTTGAAATTAGAATCTTCTAACCATTTTTCTATTATGGAAAGATAATAAAAATCTACCAAGGTATATTGATGGGATCCAAATTGTTTATATATAAATATTCTCAATGAAAATACCAATAAATATTCTTGTAGAAGATTCATGTTTAGGGAATAAGTCAATCTATTCAATCTGGAATGTTTATCTAAAACCCTATTATTTTATAATTTTCTACAATTTTAATGATCAAGGGTTGTTTCTATAATTAACTCAACTATTATAAATAAAATTCAACATTATATTTAATTAATTTTCATATTGTGTAATATGGTTATACAAACACATGAAATACTTTTTATTATTATATTATATCTTATTTAAAATACCATTAAGAATCACTACCATTATTAATATACCTATTGAATAGTGATCACATTATTAGTATAAATATATAGTTTTAAAAAATCCAATTGCCATTGACAAACGAAGTGGTGGCCGCAAATAGTTAAATCATATCATATGAAGCTCATTTATCAGAGATTCTGAGGGAGATAAAAACAATAGGCTTTTCCATTGACCAATACCATGATAAGATCTAATAAATAATTTATGAGTGATATTGTTTATAGTATAATTTCAATCTCATTATTATCACGATCTAAACCATGTTCACCAGACAACCCCATCAAAGTATCACAACAACAAAAATAAACCTATGGTTGTTTTTTGGTTATTAAAGGGTTATATATGAATACAATAGAAATACAATTAGCTACCATAGTTTTTATAGAATAATGAATATAATTTCATCCTATTTTTTATACTTTTTAAACAACATTGATTTTGATAAAATAAAACAAAATTTTTAATTTTGGTTAATATTAAATTTCAATTTATGGATATCTTTTGATCAATTAATGGTTTTTAAAATAAATAATATTTTAATAATATTTAAATATTAACTAATTTTTATTAAATATAATTGATGATAATTTTTTTATGAATCAAAATATATTTTAAAAGTATTCAAAAACAATTAGTGTAAACAAATTACATCATTTCTTAATAAGTATCAATTTTATTTTTGAATGTCAAAATTCATATATACATAAAAATATTTAGATAACATTAATTTTTTATGGAATCATAATTTCAAATTTATCCAATGGTAAATTTTTCATAATTATTTTAGACAGTCTAATTTTTGGCTAAAACCTAAATAACTTATTGATATATTGTGTGTATTATGAAATCATAATGACCGAAAAGTGAGGTAATAAATAATATAAAAATTTTCAAGGATAAAATATATGTTTTAAATTTATATAAATTATATTTAATGATAATTTTATATGTTTTATAATTAAATTATGAATCTTCTTACACCATTAATTATTTTGGTTTTTTAATTCATTTATTTAAGAGTTTAAGTCCCCTAAAAATAATTAAGGGTATTATTTTATTATGTTCAGACCTCTTCCTTGTAAAATTCTATAATAAAATCCCATTTGAATGAAACCATTGGAAAAATAATGGTATTATTTTTGGTTTTGATTATTTTATTATATAAATTCGAAAACCGTTGTTTGAGAAATAATGAAGATACCTCCACTCATTTTAAATATAAATTCATCCATGCTATAACGTTTATTCACTAAAAATACAAGGATACAATATTTAATCATACCTCGAATCTCTTGAATCCTCCCAAGGTTCCCCCAAGATCTCAAAATTCTCCACCCAAGCATTTTAAGTCACATACTCAAATATGGGATCTTTTCCATTCTCCTATTTTTTCCCGTATCTTATTTACATTATTTCATTTACCGTCATTTCCATATGAAGTGATGTGTTATTCCATATCCCTATAAATTTATAGTTGACTTAAAAATGGTTAGGGACCCCTTTCTCTCTCATCACCGCATTTTATTAAATTTAATGTGATGTCGTTATGCTCTCAAAATTCCAATACTATTTTCCATGAAAAAATGTGTATAGTGAATACAATACACATTTCATTACAAGAATATAACATTTATAAACATAAAATTCAATTAATTGGGACATAAAGGTTTTTAATCCATTTTTCATAGTTGTGTAATAACATATTATGATGAATGAATCCATGTGGTATGATATATATTCCACACTTAAGCATGAGAATGAAATTAATGTTATGGGTTCACCCGGAATTATATGGAACTCCAATGTATTGGGTAATATTTAGTATCATTAGGCAATGTTTTGGGACATAGAGTAAAATTGATTACTTTTTGGTAAATTATAAATCATGTTTTATAAATATTTATCCATGGCCTTTGTTTATGATGAAGTTTTTTATGTTGTTTCCACATTTACCAAGTTATATTTATTATATTTTATCATGCCTTATTATTCAATTATAATTAATTCCCCTTTGATAATCCAATTGATTAAAATATTTTAACTTATTCCATGACTATTCCGTTATTTGTATTTATATCTCAACCCTTTACTATTTATGTCCCAAGGTTATCCATTGTTTTTTTATGTGAGAGTATGTTTGGAAATCTTAAAACAAAGATTATATATTTTCTGTGATTTTGTTGTTATGTATTGTACATAATTCTCAAATACAATATACTAATCGATATTAAAGGGTGAATTTGATTAATATTATGTATTAAATCATTTATTTATGTATAATAAATATATGGGTTGTTATAGTTTGTATTAATGGAAATGTTTAGTTATTTATGGGATTAAGATTAGAAAACACGACTAAAAGTAGTAGAGATACAACTAAATATAAGAAAAAATCACTAAATTTTGGTAAGTATATAGTGAATGGTATATCTAGAAAATAAGTCCCTTTTAGATTATATAATTGGACTTAGATCAGGAATATATTAACCTAGTGTTAACAACTCTAACAAGGTGAATTGGTGCAAATTCGGTGTAACCTTGTACACGACAACATGTCTTACTGCACACTGGGTTTGATAGTCACGTAGGATATGTTTTGGTTAAATCACAAGGTCATTATGAACCATTATTAAGGGAACAAAAAATCCCCTATGAATATATGTTTTGAAATAGATCATGGATAATAGTGACTAAAACCAAGAAATTCATAAGGTCTGAAAATAAATATAAGTTATAAGTTATCCCTTTAATATCATTAAATTAACATTTTTTATAATTGTTTACAAAAACTCATCCATAACATTCCATTTATTATACATAATTTATAAAATTATGATGAATCAGGTAAAAAATAATTGTGACGAGCAATGTGAAGATTGCCCCAATGATTTTCCCAACCTGATTGGAGCAGGAATCAAAAACATTGTGATGATACTCTCTTAGCTAACTCAGTTTATCACTAGAAACCAAGATCATAAGGAACAACAAAAACACCCTAAGAAATGTCATTTTGAAATTGAGATGATAATGTGACAAATCCCTTATCATTCAATGGATCATCTGATCCCTTAGTCTCATAAAAATGGACCAACTACAATGGGATGTTCATTATAACTTTCAACATTCTGAACATGATATGGTTCTACATGATGTTTAACACATGGAGGTAGAATCTGATTAGTGGTGTAAATTTATCATTATTATGATGCTTGAGGAAGATATTTATGTGATGGGGTGGAATTAATTCTATAAACTATTTTTTGATAAATATTTCCTCACACTCTCAGACATTAAATATAATGATATTTCCATGCCCTCATGAAAAAGATGACAAATCTATCATGGAATATAAATAAAATATAACAAGATTTACATGATAAACTATTAGAATTTTCATTAACCTTGAATTAATGTCTTGTCACTTCATTGGTGGGATAAAACCTATTTTTTAAATTAGCATGGAGATCCATTAATTTGATAAGTTTGAGGATATTTTCTGATGTGATGCCAAAGTATAAATGGACATCAGTGAATCTCATGGATATAATGGTGATAAGAATAAGAAATTTGAGTTTAATTCTATTGTATTTATGGAAAATTGTAATGGTTCCATGTAATTTCAACGTCTCTCTTGTCAATGGTGCGAAATGAAGGACCCCAAAAATTTCATAAGAGTGAAAAAGAAATTCTCTAGGTGTAGGAAAGAACAACACCTAGCAATCAATCTACAATATGAAAAAACCAATAATGTGTTAGAGGAGAGTAATTATATTGTAAAACTTCAATTAATTGTTAATTACATCAAATATAAGGAATCAGGTCACTTTTCAAATGAATTAATGGATCCATGGGCTTTCAAAGACAACAAATAACCTCCAAAGTAGTATGGGAGAACGTTTTCCATCACAACCACTAAGGTGGACCCTAAAAATGATGTGTTGAGAGGTATGCTAGTTTTTTATTCAATAATATAGAATATATTTTTTAAATCTAGTTATACACATTCTTTCATATCATGAAATATTAGTACAACTATTCAAAACCCCATAAAAAGAATGGTAGTTGAGCTATTGATGAAAACAAAAAATGGGGTAATTATTAAGTCTCATGTATATAACTTCTCTTATTTAAAAATTTGTTGAAATAACATCCCATTGGACATTATGATGCTTTATTTGGTATTTTTTTAATGAAATTCTAGTTATGGTTTTGATTTCTCCATATAGATATGACATAAATTTTTATGAGAATGAAATCACTCATCATATTATGAATCGTTATTCGATTCAATACTAGTGAAAGGTAGAGGGTGAATATTTACTGTCAAAAACATCTCAAGAAGGGATATTATTACACTATGTGAAAGAATATCCTAATAAATTGATAGTGTCTATGGAAAATACCATCCTTGAAAACATTCCCATTGTGATGCAACATGCTGATGTGTTTCCTAATGAATTGGATTGTCTTCTCCAAAGAGAGAGGTTGAATTTTCAAGTGATATTATACACGGGGAGTTACCATTACCCTATAATCCATATAGAACGGATATTATAGAACATGAGGATCTAGAGAATAAACTACAGAGGAATCTATATAATGTGTTCAAATAACTATGAGATTCACCACGTGGTGCACCAATCCACTTCAACATGAAGAAGGATGGGTCAATGCGCCTTTACATTGATTATCATGATATCAACATCTTTCAATACAGAAAAAGTATCCTATCCCCAATATTGATGAATTTATTGATAATATATGTTGAAAACAATACTTCTCCATGGAGAATCATTGGTTTGAGATATTACCATGTTATGGTAAAAAAGAGGATATCCCCAGGATTATTTTTTGTAAAATGTATGGGCACTATGAGTTAATACTAATTCCATTTGGAATGACTAATGCTCAAAAAATATTCACAAACATGATGAGTCGAGTCTTCAGAGAATACCTACAATAAAATTTGGTATAATTTATATATTATATTCAAATATTATCCATAAACCAAGGAGAATGTTGAGGATCATCTAAGAATTGTGACAAAGACCATGTGAAATGTGAATATTTATGAAAAATATAGAAAATGTGAGTTATGGATCAAGGAAGACTCATTATTATGTAATATCATCACGCACAAAGGGATATTATGAACCCTTATAAAATAGATGAAATTTATGTATGTATGAGGCCAACATCGGTGACATATATCCATTGTTCTCATGGATTATATGGGTATTATTATCTATTTGTGAGAAATTTCATGTTATTTTCAAACCCTCAATCCAAGATATTTTGTAAGGGTGTAATGTTTTCATCGAATGATGAATTTAAATTATGAATTAAGGATCTCAAAAAAAGGATTATCACTACACCTAAGACACACTACCATTATGTAGATATTATGCCACAATATTAAAAAATGTGTAAAATAAGGGATAGAGATATGAATTGATGAAAAATTAAAATTCCATGACCTATGTTTTAAGTATTTTGAAGGTTCATAAACATGACATCCCCATGCATGATTTATAGTTACATATTGTGGTGTTCACTTTTAAAATATGATCAAATTATCTACTTAGATAGAAGTGTGAAATATACATGTATCAAAAAATCATCAAGTATATATTTACGTAGAAAGAGTTTAATATGTTCCAACAAAGATTGTTTGAGATGATCATGGACTATAACTCATCAATCAACTATCATCATGGGAAAATGAAAAAAGTTGAAAATTTTATATGTAGAATTGATCCAACAATTTGGTCATTAATGTGATTTTATAAGGATATGACTTTCTTATATTTGGACAGGGTGGATATGGGAATAGAAAAGTATCAAACATCATATTTTCTTTTACGAATTATTTGTCAAACATATCATAGGGAGAGGTTAATGGAGGATCAAATAAATGATGTTGGAATTAATAATAAAGTTAAAACTACAAGAAAATGTAAATCCATGTAATTTAATACTAATGATGAAATAGTTTTATGATTTGTGTTAGGAATATGTGTAACTTTAAATCACGAGTCACTGATGGATCTATTTGATGATACACATATCTCAACCTTCTTTATCCATCCTTGAATCAAACATATGTATTGGGATCCTTGAGAACACTATTTGTGGGAAAATATGAATAGGGGGATCACATAGTGTACATAAAGATATCTTTTATGTCTACAATTGTAGGAGGGAATTCCTATATCTATGTGGATTATGAAAATATTACCCATAACAACATGGAAATAGAAAAAATAAACACAGAATTTGACGTCGGAATATTAGACACATCTAGAGGATACAATGATATCTGGATTGTGCTGGATAATATTACATGTATTTCATGGTTCATTTTGATTTGATAGTACTTCTCATTGGATCAACAAGAATGTATATACATCAGAGAAATAGTATGGCTCCATGGAGAACCAATATAAATCATATTTGACAATGGAATGTGATTAACCTCCATGTTTTGGAAAAATATCCAACATTCTCTGAATATAGAGTTGAATATTAGTAAAACATATCACCCTCAAAATAATTGAAAATCTTGGAAGACTATATAGAAATATGATAAAATTTTGAATGCATTAACTATTGACTTCAAAGGATGATGGGATTGACATATCCCTTTTCTAGAGATCTCATATAGTAACATTTTCCACTCATGAATCCAAATAGATCCCTATGAAACCCTTTTATGGAATAGGTGAATACCACCTTCATGTTGGGATGAAGTTTGGGAATAGAGACTAATTGGTCCTAAAATAGTCAGGGAAATGGTGGAAATTGTTAAGACAATTCAGCCACACATTCAATATATGTAGAATCGACATAATAGCTATGTTTATAATCATCCATGGAACCTATAAATAGAGGATTGATATATGATATTCCACTAGATATTTATAGGGAATAATTTTAAGAGAGTTGGCAAAATGGGAATGTTATTCCAAGATACATCATCCCCATTAAGATTATCGATCACATAAGAGTAGTGGCCTATTGAATGGAACTCCTTCCAAACATATCTCAAGTAAATGAAGTATTCCATGTATCCCTATTAATGAAGTACATACCAGATACCTCACATTTATTCAATCCAAAGGTGGTCCCACTAGAGAATTATTTTTCATTTGAAGAGAATCCAATGAAAATATTAGATTATACATAAACAATTCCAGAAAATATGACATAACACCTTGTCAAAGTGTAGTGAAATACATAAAATTTGAAGAATTTACAGGGGAAATGGAGGAGGTGATGAAATATAGTTACCCTCATCTTTTTTAATTTGGTAATAAAATATAAATGTTTAATTTTCATAACGGTGGAATATTGTAATGACCCAAATTGATATAATTAAAAGTTACCATCGGATTAAATTAAATTAACTATTATGTAATATGGTTTTTGAATTCACATGAACTTATTGGGTTTCATTATATTTTATCATATTTAAAATAATATTATGAATAATTATCATTTATAATATAGTTGTTGAATACTGATAACATTATTTGTATAAATATATGGTCTTAACAAATACAATTGACACATACAATGGAAGTGATGACCTCAACCAGTAGGATCCTAACCTATCAAGGGAATTTATCAGAGCATCTTAGGGAGATATAATCACTAGTTTTTTTCCTCAATTAAGACCAATATTATATCCAACAACATAAGAATGAAAAAAAAAATTTATTGGAGTATTTTATGATCATCGTGATCCCGACCCAAACTGTGTTCTTAGAACCACCCCATGAACGTCTCTCTGTCACGCATCTTACCCTTATGGTGTTTTCTAGTGAATTAAAAGCATATGTATCATGATATTATAAATATGATTATTCAAATTATTTATTATATAATACTTAATATATATTCTCTATAATATTGTTACATTATAAATGAATTATCTTTTTATACAATAAACCAAAAATTCATGTTTTGGTAATATTAAAATTCAATTAAGGTATTTATTTGATGAATTAATGGATATATGAAAAAAATAATATATTAATGAAATATTATTATTTAATTATTTTTGTTAAATATTAATGATCATAATTTTTTATGAAGCCAAATATAATTTTTATATGTGTTTGAAAACTGTTATTATAATAAAATCATGCATTTATTAATAATTAATTAATTTATTATTATAATATAATATACTTATATTTATATAATTATTAGTTAAAATGGATATTATTTTCAATAATCGGATTTTTATACTATCAAATGGTAAATTTTGGATAATTTCTTTAGAAAATTTAAATTTTCAGAAAAAATTAAATATCATATAATAAAACAGTGTGTATTATGACATCGTAATGTCTTAAAAGTGATATAATAAATACATTAATGTGAATCCATGAAGAAATAGTATTTTCCTTTAAAAATTATATTTTATGTTTATTTTATAAATTTTATAAATCCATTATAAATCCTCCAAAATCATTAATATATTTGATGTTTTTTCAAAATTTCGTTAAGAGTAGTACTCAACTTCACATACGCAAAGGTGTTATTTTCTTATGTTCATCCATTGGCGTTATAAAATAATGTAAAACACTCCAATTTTTCTTAAACCATTGGGAAAATCGTGGGATAGCTTTTTTGGTTTGGTATTTTATTATATAGATTCCAAAACCAATGTTTGAGTAATATTAATGAAATCTCCCATCATTTCCTATATAAACCAACCAAATATTCCACTTCCCTTCACTAAGAAACATTTATCACATTCTAACTATATTATACGTTCTTTATATTCCTCCCAAGGTTCCCTAGAGCTGTTAAGAATCACCTTTGAAGCATTTGTAGAGAGACACTCAAGTAATGGATCTTTTCTATTCTCCTATTTATTCATCTATCTTCTTTACATTATGTGTTTTATCATTTATTCATTTTGATGAGATATTTTACTACATATCCCCATTAATTTTTATTTTATTCCCAAATTATTAGAGAACCCCTTCTCTCTCATCAACCTAGTTTTTGATTTTTTATGTGATGTCATTATTCGGTCGAAATTTGACCATAGTATTCCATGCCAATTATTTTTGTAGTGAATACCATACACGATTTCAAACAGTAGTTTTCACCCTCATAAAATTATAATAATTTGAATTGAGAAATATATTTATTTATTTAACACTACTTAGTAATGGAATAAAACACAATGATGAATTAGTTTATGTTGTATGATCTCAGTGGCACACTTAAGAATGAGAATGAAATGAAAGTGACCAGTGAAACAAAAATTATATAGTGCTACAATGAATTTTGTAATTATTAGGCTCATAATAAGTCATGTTGGGATATGTAATTAACCTAATTCATTTATAAAAAATTCTCCATCATGATTTCTTAGATGTTAAACATGATCATTATTTATGATGATGTTTTTTTGTTGTTTCCACATTTTCCATTTTATGATTTTCATGATATATAATTCCTTATTATTAATATTCCTTTTATTCCCAATTTATATTCCAATTTTATAAAATTTAATACCATATTCAATGATCATTCCCTTATCGAGGTTTATAGATCACAACTTTATTATCCGTGTCCCTATGTTATCCCATGCCATGTTAAGTGAGATCATGTAATGAAATATTTAAATGAATATTATCTATGTTGTTTTGTAAAGTAACTAATTCAAAAAATAACTAGACTTGTAGATATTTTAGTTTGTATTAATTTTATTTGTATGTAATAAATCATTTACTAATCAATAGTAAAGGGAAGTGTTTCATTATTTTTCTTCTAAAATGTAGAGATAAATTGATTGAGTAATTATCATAAAATATATTCCCATCAATTAATAGATCTATCATGTATATTTGTATACTTGGTGAAGGATGAAACCTCTAAATTCTATCCAAATTATTTGAGCATAGCTTCCTCTTAATGGTCAAGGGTCCCCATCATGGGGTTGCACCGAGACACAATTTTCATCTTCTGATATTGTGGATCCCTTGAATAATTTAATTTTAGGAATGTAATATATCCAAAATTTCACAGGGAATGATTAAATCCACCAAATTTATGTTAATGATACCTCTCTAGTTTTACAGTGAACATCATATATCCATATCTTCTAATCAATCCTCTAGCACTTCAATAATGTTGATTTGTTTTGGAGTAATGGAAAACTAGGTAGGATCCTAAAAAATGATAACAATAGGTTGGAATACTTGTGTCTTGTATTTTCATATTAATGGTGAGTAACATATAGGGGATAGTCTATCAGTATTTTTATGAAATATCTCTACTTTTTACTTAATGGAGGGAATTCCTATATTCATCCTACATTAGGGTCCATACTTTTCTTACAGTACCCCCATTTATCTGGTGTTCTATATTAATTTTAGTTATTTTGATGAACTATATTTGATGAGGTACATTAGATTGTAAGGAGAGGTGTTTATCCACATGTATAAAATTTCCATTAGGGATGTTTCCTTAATGAATTTGTTAATTTAGTTTTATAAAATCATGTATCCCTTCCTCTGAGTGGGAAAATATTTCCTCAATATTGACGAGTTCATCCTCTCTATTGGTCTGTGAAGCATGGTAACACCTATATCCCATTCATTAGAAAATTCATGAAATGGAGGTAGTGGAAGGGTAGTCATAGGATATCAATATTTATACCAAGCCTCTGTTTTTAGATATGAACTCCTTCAATATTTTTTTGTGGGATATATTATTAATAAAAAAAACATCCTATTATTCTCGGTATTATCTTGATGTATGATAGATTCATCAGTTGTGGTACTAATGAATTTCATCGATGAATAATATATTTGAGTTATATAATCAACATATGAATGATCATTCATTGGATCATCTCAAATATATCTTCCAAAAAGAACTGTGATATCCATGATTTGTCATACCAATGCGAGAATTTCATTGTTTGATCCCACCCTGAGTCCTGGTAATATTATATTCCAGTTTTATTGTAACCACTTTTTGAATGGTTATATGATGGAAATATTAATATAAATTTGTATGATTGTTCCCTAATGGGGATGTTAGATAATGGGATATGAGTATATTGGTGTTATTTCTAGGGGAATACACTAAACAGGAGAGGAATAAATTATATTGAGGAAGAGGATGAGGTAAAAATTCCCCCGATACTATGGGATGAGGATCCTCATGTTCTATTTCCACAACATTTTGATACTGGTTTTTCATTCTTGTTCGCTGTGTTAAAAATTCCCCCAACACTATGGAATATGGCAGTGTTTGTATTTTAGCATATACAATGGTAACAAACGCTCAATTGATTTTATGGTGCATTATTAGAAGATAGTATGGGTGAATATTGTGATTTTCCCTTGATCTACCTACTACCAATGATATTGGTGCTTCCCTATAATTGTATTACGTTAAGAGGGAAGATTTATCAATACTTTTAGACTCTCTATGAATGATTATTTTGATGGATTTCACTCTTCTAGCCTAATGAATTTGAGACTTGTTCATGGATGGATATTTGGAGTATAAAGTGTTTTGATATTAAAAATTATTTTTACGATTCAGTTAGAAGTAATTATAATTTATGCCGTCACATTGGGATGACTTTTTAGATCTGAAATGTGAGGTGAATTAAGACACACAATGTTCTCAACATCCCTTATTGCAATACTTATATGGGGAATCCATCGATATATGAAATTATTCATTTAATGAATCGATAAATTTTCATTCGAGGGATCCTTATTGTTTTTTAAAAATTGTCTTTCATGTGGATAATAGGGATACTATTTCAATTTCATGACAAATACCTTCTATTAATTGATGTTACATGAATAATAATTATAAGGTAATATTTTTATAAATGTGTCTAAGAATAATCCATAAATATTTTTGGAATTCATTCACACACTATTCTTGTAGTGGCTTTGGAATGATCTAATGGAATGTGAATAATGGACATAATATGATCAAAATACATTCATTAGAGAAATATATTATCATGATAAACACATATATTTCATATTTTATAATAAGTTCCCCAACCAAATTTGACAAAATAGAATTCTTATCTATTTCTTTATCCTATACGTAAGGGTTCACAAGTATTTCCACTATCATGTTGGAATGAATGTGATTCAAGGGAGTTTCAGAGAATGATTTTTTTCTTATGATATCTTATAGTTGAGAAAACATTTCACTTCCTGGTGAAGAGGAATCAACCATGAGTGGTTTCATTTTCCAAATATTCTCATGATAGGAGTCCTTTCTCATAGTTTTGGGACCTTCTTGATGAAATATATTATCATTATAAGTATGACCTTCTTGGGAAATTCCATCATTGGGCGGTCTACCATCATGAATTAACATCTGAATTCAAGGATAACTCCTATAGAATATACCCTATGGAGGTCCTCCATGATGGATGATAGAAAGGGAAGATCCATATTTCTATTATATCTTGTATAAATAAGGAGGTTTTTTAACAATCCTCAATGGAATATTGGATCTCATGATCAATCAGAGTTTGGACATGACATAAGCCTTCACGGTAAGATATTTAGGGAGGACCTCTAGAACTACTGGAAGAATATTTTAGGGGAGGACCTTTAGAATTCAATCTAATTTCTTCTTAATTTATTAATGGATTATTTATAACCAAATCATCCATATACATATTTATGATGGAATCGTGATCACAAGCATTGATTGGGGTAGGATCATTGGTTGATTCTTCATTATCTAATTCTATTTATTGTGAATTATTTATATATTATCTGTTGTGGGAGACTGGGAATGACTATTGTAGATAATGAATTTCATATATGGTGGTCCATTTTAGTGGATCCCATGTTTTTTTAATCTTAGATAAGAATTTTGGAGTTCTTTAAGGGATATATAGAATCCCTGGAGTGGCTATAGGGATAGACTAATGACAACTAGTTAGAATGGGGATATAGTCTTGTTCAAGTTGTACACTTATAATGGGATGTTTCTAATGAACCTATAGAACTATATCTATGATATGAAGGTACTATATAAATACCCCCCATTATGTTAATTAGTCACACCAATTATTGATATGGAGTTATTTGTCCACCTGTAAACCACTTATTTTTATTCCAATCTATCTTGGTAGGTTTTTAGGATGTGGGTGGGAATTTTCATCTTCCTTTTCATCATTATGATGATATGCAGAGTGATTTCAACAGATAAAACATGAATATATTCTAATTATTTTATTGATGAAGGGATTTAGTTCTACACCGGTCCTCCATATCCACTTTGTATACATCAAGAGTCGTAATGAGAGAGGGTAGAGATACGGGTCTACCCATTGTTTTATTATTGGGGTTTCAAATTGGTTTATCCGATATATACAAAATAATGTTGGAAATATTGATATACATGAGAATGTATTTTCATCTACTCATTGGATTCCATTATATTTTTTTGATGGGTTCCATTGGTAACTACCAAGCTATGTTGGCTCGTTTGAGGGGTACAGATTAGAATTTACATATTATTGTTAGGTTATACCATATTTCTTTAACATGATTGTTATTTATGGATAAGGATACGATCCCATGAAAATAATCGTTTTACCTCCCTTGATAGGCATCCCTAGGTGCTCAGTTCATAATTACCTATATTGGATCCCAAGGGGTTGTGTCCTCATCACACATAGGACGTTGTGCCATTCAGTATTAACTATAGAAATTATTGGGAAGATCCCCTTAGTGCGACCACTATGTTATCTGGCTAAGGATGTTGGTGAAATCCTTATTATGCTCTCTATGATATGGCAGGAATGTGTTTTTGTGCTTTGGAAAAGGAATCATGAAATAGTTTGAAATGGTAATTTCTTCCACCTATTTATTCACCACAAATCATTACTGGATATATAGCTAGCTGGAATTCTTGTCATATAGAATATATGGTACAACCAATAGAGTTGGGATAGTACAATTGAGGTGGTACTCCAAAATAAATTCATTTGATAATTGGATTTGAATATGTCGGGTTATAAAGAACGTCCTCTAAATGGACATGGAACTATCCAATGAAATAGTTGAAGCATATGTCTACAAAAAATGATAATAATAAAATTGGATTGAAGTTATTTCTAGTGATATTGTTTTGAAATACATGAAAAAATAGAAACTTCATCAATAAGAGTATTAATAAACAAACAAATGCGTAATTGATTTTTATAAATCAATATATGACCCTATTTATGTTTTTGATAACATTAAAGAGAACAAATAATTGGGAGACATAGTAATTTTGGTTATGGATTCAGACAATGTTCAGAATTGTTTAGTTCTGATGAAAAAATATGCATCCTAAATGATTCATTTATTTAGAGGGGGTTTTAGTATGGTTGAAAAATCAATCACGTAAGGTTCACCAATTTAGATTTTCATCCCTTTTTGGGTGGTTTCCAGTTGTGTTTATTCATCAGAAAAAATTCTCAATAGTTCCCTTAATAGTTATTTTAATGAACATTTTTTTAACGGTATGTTTTCACTGTGAAATGAATAAACAACAAATATGGATACACATTTACCGAGAGGATGTAAATTCATGATCATCACACATTTTTTTGGGGAATTATTTCCTAAATTGGGACTCTCTTATATATTTAATAGATTTTCGTGAATAATTTATTAAATCCAAACTATAGAATGGGCCACCCTTATATTTATCATATGTTATCGGAATGTACTGACTATAGAATGATATGTATGTCTCTGAGGTTCTTAGTCACTGGAGACATCTATATGTATCTGAGGTTGTCCCTTTATTGTACCATTTGTATATGGGTCAGACATCCTTATTTAGTTTATTATCATGATGTTGGTTTTATTTCACGTAGGGGGGCACTATAGAATTTATAGTCATCCAGGAATATGGGGGTTGTTTTGATGTTTGGATTGGTACTATCATAGTCTATTCCTATGTATTATCATGAGATTAATTAAAACCCACATAATTCAGTTACACATAATAAGAAACATCCTACATTTTGAGGTCATGCGAAGAGGATCAGACCATTTAGATTAACATCATATAAAATGGGCATAGGGAACATATTAATTTATAGTGAGTTTTGGCGTGGGGTTTTATCCTCATGTATTCTTCCTATGTTTCTTGTTTTAATAGGAACTGAATCTGACATAGTTCAAAAAGTTTTAGTCTTGCTCCATAATATTAGTCCTAATGGGTTACCTCATTTTGAATAAGGTCGTTTCAAGTGATCAGACCATAGATTATGATTATACCTAAAAGGATTCCCATTAGATAATTGATCACACTGATGACATGGTCTCCAATAAACTCAATGCACATGTGATTCATGATCATTGTGAGAAACAAGAAGAAACTAATGACCTTGAAACCCACACATTTTTCCATCACATGGAGGATGAGGTGGATAATATAGATGGCTACAACAAATTAATATTTTGTTATACATATTAGGGGAATAATCAAGGTGGTATTTCATAAATAAGATACTCTTATATTCTCCATTCAATAAGTTGAATAGAGGAGGAGAGTGGGGAGATGGATGATAAGAGGACTTATCATATGATTCGCTTTACATTTCAAAAATGTGATGTCACACCCCGAAGGAGAAGAAATCCATCACCATACCTAATATTGGGATCCTCATTACCATGATAATGAAATAATATAAACATTATGAGGATGCATACCACAAGGGGTGATATATTTGGTGATTTGATTACCACGGAAATACCGGACTATATTGGAGACATGCAAGTGTGTATTATAACTATTCCAAATGAGTTGAAGTCAATGGAGGATGTCATAATTAAATAATTATAATGTTATTAAAGTAGATATGTGAGGAAGTTTGGAATGTTCATGATGTGGACAATATGGGAGAGAACTCTATTCATACAGAGAGAAACGATGCCATTAGAAAAAGATCCTTAGTAATTCCCCATTCCTCATACCGGTCTCTACCATGTGGGTGGGGGTATCAAAGGACTCAACTAAGGGTCAAATTAAGGGGACTACATTTTTTATGAATAATTTGTGAGAACAAGGGTACACTTTAATAGTGGACTTATAGGCCTTATAATTATGGATCACTTTTTTGGGTCTCTTTCAGACAATGTAGTAGGATAATTTCTTACAGGAGTCTTCAGAATTATTATTTATTATTAAAACATATTTACCTTCACCACATTTCATCTTCTATGACTTGGTATTTATAGGCATTATAAACAACATTTTTATTTGGATTACCAGTCAAATGCATAAAATGATTGGTTCCATGTGGTTTAGTGATAAAACCATCATCCACAAAACATTTTTTTATTTTCAAGAAAGTAAAAAAACACCTTTCAATGAAAAGTAAATATTCATTTGTAGGGGTGTCAAATCACTTCATCATTTTGAACATGAAATATTCATTTGTGGGGAATAGTTATTTCATAGCATTCTCCCACAATAAAAAGGTTCATTTGTGGGGTGGCATTATATAAGGGACTTCTCATAAATATAAAAATAAAATTTTTGTGCTTCTGTTATTTCATAACCTCACCCCGAAAATAACATCATTTCATTTGTGGGAGAACCATGAATAGAAGTGAACCAACATAGTTTTTTTATAATGTGAGAGGAATAGTATGAATTTATCTTTTATTTAGTTTTTGTATTTTAAACTCTATGAATTCCTTAACCATTTAAAAATTTAATTTTCCAAAAATCCACTGAGATTTGTCAAATTATTTGAGTATTTTAAAGGGACCAACAACATTTATCAAATATTAATTTGATAATGAATACCCATGATGCAATTATGGATTCAATTACTAGGAGATTTTATATGACTAAATCCATAAGAAAATTAGAGTAAACCATCACTGGTATCTATATTGATCTAAAATACATAAAATCACTAAATAAAATCTCAATTAAATAATCTATTTCCCTCAAATCAATGGAAATTTCTGAAACTTTAATACAATAAACATTTGTCTTTGAATCCGTTTGAAATTTTTTGAGTTTAAACTCTTAAGTTCCCCTATAACCAATATTTGTAAAAACTCCATCATTATAGATCTATTCAACCATTCTTCAGTAGAATCGGCATTAAACACAATCTCTATGAAACCAAAATTAGAGATAAGTAAAATAAAATTATAATTAAAGAATGGTGAGGTAAAAACTCATCTCAACCATCATAAAATCATACAAGAACCACCACACACATTGGGGGGCTGAAGTGGGAGAAATATTTGGAGGTTTTGGATGAAATATCTCTCTCAACATGCTTTCTCTATGAAAAATAAACATAGTTTACCATGAAATTATGGTTCTAGATGTTATTTTTTAAAACTATAATATAGAAATGATAGGGAATAAACATAAGAATCAAGAATTGATTATTTTTTCCTTACCCCCACCATGGAATAGTCCCCTTCGGTTAGTTTTTGACACACCCCTCATAGATTAATCTTAAAATCACATGGATAACCCATTAAGGTGTGTCCTATTCCTCTATAATGTATCATTTGAGCTCTATACCATTACAATTCCCCATGTAAATCCATCACAGTGTAACTATATGGGTCATAGAATGGAATGAATTTTTCTTGGAAAAACTATAGGGATATACGTAAGGGTTCCCCATCCCCATAAAGATGATTCACCATCATGGTGTTGCACCCCAACCATAACATGAATATGTTAAATATTTTTTTACATAGTGGTAACCCTAATAAAAAATCTTCTTCCCCATGAAATCCATTGGGCATAGTTGGACCACTACCCATACACTAGGGAACCAAAAAATCCATGGTGGGAGTCTTCTAGAATGTCCCTTGTCACTACATGACCCTCCACTTAATAGTTTAATGATCTCTCTATCGCATAATTCAACATCAAGTCCACTTGTCCCAACAATTACATTCAATTGAGAAACCAAACATAACCTAACCCCAAAAAAAACATAAAAAATGTATCTTTGTTATGTTTTAATCCTTGAAATCGAGATATGAATATCAATTCTAAAAATTTAGAATGATATTGGAATACACCTCAAATTTTATATGAATATCATAACCCAGAATAAATTGGTTCATTACATAGTGCATCAAGAAATAATTTTTATATGTAATATTATTTGTCTAGGTTAATATTATGTGAAAGTTATTATAAAAAATATTAGCAACGTGTTCCTAAAATTCACATCAATATAATAACCACCAGAATACTAAATTATAATGAATTTAATATTTTACACTATAATTGAAATGTTAATCATACTAAAGGTAATATTAATGTCGGAAAATAAAAAAAATCATATATCAAACTCACAAAAATCAATCATTATAATAGAGAAATCAAAACAGGTTAAAAGGATGTTCCTACAGAAGTGTGCAATAGAAGGAATGGATACAAGAGTGTTAAAGGACTCATAATATTTTCAATTATTAATTAAATTTTATGAATAAAATTTTATGATTTATATATTCTTTTTTATTTCATAATGGGAAAAAGTATAATAATATATTTTTTTTATCAAAAATAAAAAAATATATATATAATACACACCGACATCTTCAAGATAGAAAAAAGGTAATATGAAATTTTTTATAAATTGTAACATTTATTGATAATTACTCCAAAGATGTGTGGGTATTATATTTTAAAACTAAATATAATGTTTAATATTTATTCAATAAGTGTATTATTATAGTTGAGATAGAAATATAAATATAATTTTAGAGTGTTTATGCTTAGAATAGATGACAGAATACTAGTCTATATGAATAACACTATAGATCATTCATAATCTAGTTAATAATTACATCCATATAAACATCCATAGAGTAATAAATTCCTAAAGTTGAAAAAAAAATTATGTGAGTGTATTTGGGGTATTCTCTCAAATGAAATGATAAAAAATTCAATTTGATGGGAAGATAATGTGATCTATAGTAAATATATTCAAACATTTTCCATCAGTATCATTGAACAATGACATATGAGATATAATTTTTATAGGTAATGATATTTCCTACAAAAAATTGAATGTTTTTAGAAAGAGGTTATTTTTTTATTATATATAAGTTCATAGTATAAAGTTGCATGGAAAGGAAAAGTATTTTTTTCATTGGGAGTTATTTTCTGAAAGAGTTAATATATAAACTTTATGATTCTATAAATAAATGGATAATCAAATCTAAATATAAGATAATTATAAATAATAATAAGATTATTGATTTTGAGAACGTAACGAGCGCTAGAAAAATCTACATTGTGATGAAATTATATTAAATCTTGAACCAATATCAAAACCACAAAATTAAATAATAGTGAATTTTTTTTGGAAGTCATTATAAATTAACACATAATAATTTGTAACTAGTGATGGTTTGTCTCTATGAATCAATATTCTAAATATATTTAATAGTAAAATATTCATGGAGATCCCCTGAAAAATTCTTTGCAATCCATTGATGCTCCCCATATGGGTATATGATTCTTATTTGGATGAAATAGAAATTATGATTTTATGATCAAAATCATCAGAATATGGAATGAATGAAATCCAAACAAGAGATGACATAATACTTCTACGAGAATCATAAATTTTATTTCAATGTGTTATCACAAGGTTATAGATTTCTCGTGATAAAATAAAACTTATTCAGGTAGTGAAAGGCATAATAAACCATATTCCATGATCATACCTACATTGAATCCTTGTAAAATATAAAATTAATAATACATCATACGTATATCGTGTACCAGTATCATATATTAAACAAAATTTTTAATAAGGTTCAGAATAATTTATCCAAAGGAATCAATACTTATATGGTATCTATTTTTGAAAAATTACCATGTGCTTGGGTAGTGTTCTTCATTTCAACCACATTATTTTAGTAGAAGGACAAGATATTATCAAAATCATGGGAATCAACAACGTTTTTGAACCCCCATTCTGATGGATTGTTTCCCTTTATACAGTTCTCATAGAAAATCCCCTAGAATGAGACCATTTACATAAATATTATATAATGTTTGAGTAATTATATATTCAATGAATTCATAATTTAAAATATTTATTAATTCACCAAATAATTTTTCCATGTGAAATATAATCAATAAAACACATATTACCTAGAAGAAAACCATAATTTTAGTATTTAACATTTGGATTCAATTCTCATTAATCATAATATTTGAAATATATATCATAACAATTTTAATATTCCCATATCTTTCTATATGATATGGTTATTGTATTGGAATGAAACTACTCTATAATACCCATTGATATCCACAGCCTATGGATATTATATTCTACATCTCTTTTGATATTACGCTATATGATACCCCCCAAATAATACAATATCATATAGGAAAGTACATATCTTATATAAATTAATATTTGAGGAATATCCCCTTTAATCTAAATCATTCACTATATAATCAATGAAATTTTGACATTTCCCCTAATTTAATAGTATTTTCATAAACACTTAAAACAATACCAGAACTTATTTTTTGATATCCCTAAAAACATCTGTTATACAACATTAGATTTTCTTTGTATTACATTATATGAAATACATTATTATTATCATCCAAAAATCCATTTTTTATAAACTGTAAAAATATATTTAGAGAATAAATCATTGTTCTTTAAAAATTAATCAACATTCACTCATATAAAACTTTTTACCCCATATGCCATGTTATCATTGAGAATAATTATAAATTTTATAATCCATAAATGAATGGAAATTTAATTCTCTTGTAATGCATAAGTTTTTTTCCAGATATGATGGAATGTAGTGAAGTGTTTTACAAAAACATGTATCTTTATATTTATATATAATATCTACATCATATAAATGTATGGATAAACGTATAATCCCTTTATCCATGAAATTATCTAAAAATTAGGTATGGATATTTAATTATCATTTAGATACTCTAGAATTCCTGATTCTATAAGTATATATAGGAACGATAGATGAAAAAATAACATGTACTTCACCTTGATAGAAATGAACAGAAAATAACAAAATATAATACATAAGAATATCTCATATATTCCTACAATGTTATGGTTATAGACTCCTCTAGTAATTTTTTTATCAAGGATGAAAATGTAATATTTCTTATATGAGAGGATACATACTATCCTGATTAAACTCAAAAAACAAAATGAACTGCAATCTATCAATCACCTCTTATTAATATAACCTTATGGATATCATATGTGAGGTATCAATGGTTTATGTTTATTGATGTTGTAATGTATCAAAAAACAACTAATGTGGGGGGTTTTGAATTGGTTGTTCACATTTTATAAGTTATAATACTTTTAATATATAACCCCAGAATCATGTTAATTTTTATATCCTTATAATCCTTTATTAAATACTCATTGTTGAAAATGTTTGAAAATGTTTAAATAAATTCATATTAATGAGGTTCATCCTCAGTGTGGAAACCTATACCCTTTCCACATCCACTCCCATGGGTCTATGAAAAGAAATATTATGAATAATTGAATATAAATTCATTAATGTACGATTAGACACATTCTATCTCCAAATAAGAATGAATAAACTGACTCTCGATAGTTTACAATGTTTCCTACAAAAACATTGATCCAAAAAATAGATTATTATATTATCTCCACAAAAGCTTTAGGTCTGATTATTAGGATTCTAATGGCCTTCATCCTGATGAACATAGTCTGATTGACATTGTTTTATAAAATCTATACAATGAACCATTTTACATTTTTCTCATCATCAAATATTTTTTTCTTTCTAGATAACAATACATTCTCTTCTAAGAAACTACTCAAAACTCAATCTGAAATTCCTCTGTTTGATGAATCAAATATTATGTACTCAGTATGATAAATCCATTCACAATATGAAAAACTCAATGTCTACTCAAATGCTTAGTATGATTATCATAATTACGGTAAATAAACATTCATTTGTTAGAACAACTTTGGAGATTGTATTCCAAAAAAACATTGGAATGAATTATAAATCACTATATATTTTCTGAACAACAAGATGTTGAATTGAACGATTGTATTGTGCTTCTATTTATAGGAAACATAGAATATCAATGAAGGAAACAGAAAATTTTTTCCTACTTACTAAAATATAACATATCCAAAAACCAAACACATTTAATATTAAATATTATCTTCTTTAAACATTCATAAAATTTTTCCAATACCAGTCTTCCCAATAAAACTAAATTTTCTTTTTTCGGATTAACATTATTTGATTCACTATAAAAAAATTCCTGAAATCACTATAATATATTTATCTTCCTTAACAAATTATGGTATAACTATAGTCCTCTTATTATTATGATATGATAATATTCAAATTATTATGATCTGATTATATTACATTTTTAATTACAATCTAAATATTTCCACCTAATTATGATGTATTTGTCTTCATATTTTCTAGATCATTCTTCCAGCCTTCTAATATTATAACACCAATAATTCTAAAACTAATTGTTTTCCTCCTTTTTTTCAGTGCTCCTCAAACTCATGAGTACCCTCTATAATAATTTACAACATAATCTCCTCTCTATCAATGAATCCATCTTGAATCATAAAATAATCATGAATTATGAGTAAATTATGATTATAAAATAATCATTAGATTTAATACCTAGATTTTCTATTACATCCCAACATTTTGGTCTCAGTAAACATCTTTTGAGACCGATTCTTCATGAGGTCGGTTCCTTGAAATCTGAGACTATACATAAAATTTCCATTTTGATTTCATATTTTGGTTGACTCATGATAATGTGCTATGTTTGCATTTTTATAATGATGGTATGTGTATGATCCAAAAGAATAAACACATTATTTTACAAAATGGAATGTTTTCTAAGAAAAATTTGGTAAAAACAGCAAAAATTTTCACCAATAACCCCCTTTGGATTTAGTTTTCCTCACTCAAAAAAATTTCACAACTCTTATGTTTTTTAAAAATAATGTTTTTGGACTATTAATAAAACATATCCTTTCTCAAAAGGGAGTGACCTGAAACAAATATAATGGATAAATTTATGATTTTGAATGAATTGGAACCCTCATTGACAACAAAAATATGAATCCATTTAACGATAAACTCCCCTGTACTTCTATCATTTATCACATTTATTTTTCTCACCCCTTTTTTTATATCTCCCATTATCTGATAGAAAAAAAATCAGTTTCATTAAATAATTATTAGTAAAAACTACAAAAAAATTGTTATTTTTTCTCCAATTTTTTCATCATAATACAAAGTATGATGGGGGATATTCCTTATAATATTTAGAATGTCGTTGAAGGTGGCTGAATATGAATTTATTGCATCAACTAAACAAAACCTTATTTCAAACTTTCCTTTGTAGATGTATCATAAATTTGATAATTCATAGAGATATATTCCCAAAACCTTTTATTTATCATCACATAAAATCATACCATCCATAAAAAATTATATTTAGAGTTCCAGAGTGAAAAACATCCCCATATACGATTCTATTTACAATTACTTCTGAAAAATTGTTTTTTCTTAATTTTTTCATGTTTTTAATACCAAGAACAGAGAGCTTGTTTTAGAACAGACCAATAATTATTCAATTTATAATCATTGCTTTCACAATTATCATTTTTAAAAACATTTGATTTTAAATGTAATTTTATCCCTTAATATCACCATTTAATGATTCTAATATTACATCCACATGATAGAATTTGTAATTTTTTTGTGTGAACTGATGTTGGAAAATTACAATAGTTTCTAATCACAAATTTGGGTAAAAATTTTATTCCAAAGCCACTCCTTCCTACTATTCATTGCCTTTACAAACAAGCCTTCCTTTGTTTCGTGAATCCCCTCTATGTTTATTCAATATTATTTATATAAACCCACTTTAATAGGATAACATTTGTACCTTTTGTATGTGAATCATGTTCCCATGATTCATTTTTTCCAATATTATCCATCACTTAATTCATAGAATCCAGTAATTATTTTTATTGAATATTTTATGAAACTAATTCTAGTTCAAACTATGACATATGTGATGAGTTATTTTATAATATCAACATTCATCAAGTTAGAACTGGTGCCTTCTATTTCCAAACTATATTTTTGGTCTCAATATGTTTTTATAAGGTTTGAAACTTCAATGTTTCTTTACAAAAATCACATTAATAGTCACATTATTGTTTTAAATCTTGATAATTTGTTTCCTATAATTCATAACATCATTTGGAACCCTATGTATATGTTCCTTAGCATTATAATCCAATATTGTTATAAAATAATTTTGTTCCACACCATTCACATCATATGATTAATTTCTTAGAAAATGATTCATCCAATATTTTTAAATTCTCCCATTTGGTGAATAATTGATAAAATATTCTTCTTAATCTTATTATTTATAATATACCAAATTTTTATTTAAGAAATTAAGTAAACATGGACTTTAGAAAACATTAAAGCACATAAATAATGTTTTTTATAAAACATTTCAAAAGAAGTCATTTTTTATTTTAGACTCAACTAACATCTTTTTTTAATATGTTTAATAGTAATAAAAACTTATCATTATTATAACATTAAATATTTTTATTCAAATAACATGATTTATCTCATTTCACCAAAATTATATTTATTATTTCTTCTAATTCATTTTATTTCAGATTGTAGGGAGCACAACATAGATATCTTATACCATGCTTTCCCAGATGATTTTAAAAAATTATTTTTTGTGAATTTCATACTATTATATATTCTCATATTCTTTATATAATCACCCTTGATTTTTACCATCATTTTTGAAAATCCTAAATATTTGCATAGCCTATGATTTGTGTTTTATAAAAATTATGTTTTCTATCCGAGTGAAATCATCAATTAAAGTGATATTGTAAAGATCCATTTGTTTATGTCTCATTATACCCCATAAATTAGAATGAATAATTTCTAGAGTTTTTATAGAATAAATATAATCTAAATTATGAATCTTGTTAGTAAGATTTTCTTTCTAAAAAGTAACAAAAACACTGTTATCTATTCTATTTTATTCTGGAAAATATTGGTAAATATGATCTTTAGAATGTTTGTTCACTTTTTTATGCACACTTTTCCCCTGCCATCAGTTTAACAATTGTCTTCATCTATAACACTGATGTAATACAATTTTAAACTCTCCAATTTTAAAAATATTACCACTAGCTATTACTCCTTTGTATGAGAATTTTTCCATCATTCACACTTCTTGATATAGAAGAGTATTTTCTAAAAAAACACCTTTTCCATAATTAGAATATTATCAAACACTATGTATGTTATGTTTGAAACCATAACCAAATAAAAAATCCTTAAATTTCAACTATTTTACTTCAATCTTAGCTATTTGGAATCCTATAATTTTTAATGAACTATAATTACAATAGGTAACTACTCCTCTATCATGACATTCCACTTGTTTAATGATTTTAATATCGCTTGTAATATGTGATGAACAACCACTTTCAATCATCCATTGTTTGTTCTTTTTTACTTTCTTTTAATTCCATTTAAAAAAAAATACCGTTCTTTAAACTTCATATTTTCCACATATTTTTATTTTTTATGATATGAAAATTATTCTAGAAATAGATTCATACATATTTCAGCATGATGGCCAACCTCATCACATATTCCAAAAAAATCTTCCAGAAATTCAAATTGATTTTTTTAAAGTATTCTAACATAATTTACATTTCTATTTTATAACACCTTGTGGGTTAGGAATGTTACACATGCACCTTCCATAATTGTGTTCACTTTTTTCAAACATTCTTATCGGAATTGATTATTATTCCAATAAACATGAGCTCTATTCCCAGGGATTCCACAATGATGAAAACAACCATCAAATCATGATTTTTTACAGATATGATATTTTTCTATATAAAAAAATTGTTGATTTTGATAACATCTTCCTAATCTATCAATATATGCGCATGCACCATCTTTCATCTTAATTTAATTTTCATTATTTATTAAATATGATTCTGAAACTATTTTCCACCCATTCTATCCTAAAAGTTTTTCTGGAACATGATATGTGATACAAATTAGATGAACTAATATTTTTTGTGGGTGGGGATTTCACCATATTCTTTATTTGAGATATCTAATCTAAATTTTAAGTCTTAACCATTACATATGAAGATTTATATCAGTGTTCATTCATCATCCTCAAGGGATTTTGGGACTCAAAATGTTTTAATTGAATAATTTTAATTTATTATTCATTATCTTCTCTATTTTCACAGAGATCTTCAACCATCATTCCCTATTCAACAATTAGCAGTTGGTAACATTATATGTCATGAATTTATTATTCCTCCTCCTTGATGGAAAATTTTCTTCCAACATAATTTTTTTTTTAAAAATAGTATTCATTAGCGTAATATATTTCTTTAGTGTTATGATTTTTTCAACATAAGTAACCCATTATATTTTTAGTCAATATTATCTATATGATTCCTCACCACATTCTTCACTATATAGTGAATAACCTATTTTCTCAATCTTTTTAGTGATGTTTATAAGTTTTTCTACACATTAAAATTTCAAATAATTGTTTATAGTTGTTACTAATTGATATTTTATACTCCTAATAATCTAATTTTTACTAGTTAATTTTTTTTTATATTTTTTGGATGAATTTTAACATTCAGAAAATTCATTCCACTTCTTCTATTAAGGATTTTAATCAGAATAATCTTAATATTATACATCATTCATCATGGGAAAAATCATAGAAAATTTATTGATTCCATTGTACTGAAAAAAAATTAAGAATAAGTTTACTCTATAATTTCCTCTTCCACTAAGATAGTTATTTGATATAAGATACATGATTTTTTATTCAAATAATTATCTTATTTATCTTTATAGTCACAGGGATCAACTTATTCATCATTTTTTTTCATTTCTCCCATGGATTCAAAATCTGTTTCTTTATTCATATTCATTTATAAAATATGATATTTTCTCATTTCATATGTAATGAGAAAACTATCAAATTAATATAGAGATAAATCATTGTTTTCATATAAAGAGAAAATTTTATAGTAAAACCTATCCTAAATGTTTCTCATATGTTTCTAGATAATTGTAGAATCTTCTAGGATATCACAAAATCTTCAGATGATGTAATCAATATCATTATCTCTGGTGAATTATTGATCAATAAATTCTTCGTATCACATTATCATGTATTCATACATATTATTATAGATTATTAGCATTCATTCAATCACATTAGTATTACATTAAAAAATACCTTTCAAATTGTCCCAATAAACATTTATGTTTTGAGACCCAACACATTTTGATAAAAAAAATCTACTAAAGATAGCTGATATTGAATCATCCTATTTTTCCACTAATAATTTTTTTTCAAAAATGATAGAATTCCTCATAATTGGATAGAATTGAAATTATCTATGGAATGGATTAAACGAGGCCCCCTTTTTATTTAAACCAATTGAATTTCAAAAGGATACAATAACAACTGTGAAGGGATGGGGCTTGAATTAGATTTTTACATTTTATAAGATTAAATACATTAAAAATAATCCCTAAAACTTATTAATGTTTTTATAAATGTCATCATTTAGTAAATATAATTCTTTGAAATAGAATGAATGAAAAATAATTACATGATATTAACAAGGTTACACCTAATTATGGAAACCTACATCTTTTCCATAGCCACTCCCATGGTTCTATAGAAATTCACTATTATGAAGAAATGAATACAAATTGTTCAAAATTGTTTAATTCACCATAAATATCCTAATATGAGTTATTATATAGACACCCATAAATTTAAGAAATTTCATACAAAGAAATTTAGTCAAAAGAAATTAAAAAAGACTTTGTTCAATTTTATACCTAAAATTTCTTGGGTCAAATGACCCTGAGTTTGACAACCTTCTATCGGATGAACTTAGTCCAATTGAATCAATCTGATCAAATGAATAAAATTATCTCTTTTACATTATGCGAAAAAAAAAATTTCTATTAAAAAGGATAACAGAAAATTAATTTCTCAGAAACTACTCAAAACAAAATACAAAATTTCTAAATCTAATGAATTCTATCGGAATTACATTGTATGATGAACCAATTATCTATATTTAGAACTCAAACTACTCTCAAATAATTTGTACAATATTAATCAGTTATACAAAAATAATTTCATATGTCAAACCATCATCTTATATGTAATGATATAATGAAACAAATTAAAAATTATTATGCAACACTCTACCTTTTTCACATAAGAAAAAGTTGAAATCTAAAAATTTATTATAATTATATTTATAGAAGAATTGAAATATCAAAGGATGGAAATTGGACAACATTTCCTACATAACAAAATTTAAAATATCTTAAAAACACTCAAACATAATCTTCAAATTTTACATCATCAAAATTTATAAGTATTTCAATGAGATCTGTATTATAAGAAAACAACATTTTCATTAGTATAAATAACTTATTTAGGCTAAATATGATAAAATTTCATAATCTAACAATATTCATACTATTTTATTATTTGTATTATGTAACTATTATATTCCCCAGCTAATTATGATGTGATAATGTATTCGACATTACAACATGACAAACTTTTTATTCTCATTATGCTCCGTTTATTTTTTGCAAATTACCAACTGACTATATTTAGCCTAGTAAGATAATTATTCTAGCCTTTTGATATTGTCACATCGATTATTCTTATATAAATGATCTCCATACTTATTTGTTTTATGTTTGTCACACAAATGAGTAGCCACTAGAATATTTTACTTCATAATATCATATATTCTTAAAAATTTAGCTTTTATCATATCTTATTCATGATTTTTTTAAACTTCATGATCAGAAAATCATTGGTAAATTTAATACATGTATTTTCAATTACATACCATCCTTTTTATCTCACTCATTGTATTATAAGACCAATTTTTCTTAATACTGATTCCCAACTGTCTCAATCATTCCATCAAATTCACATTCTGATTTCCTAGAATAAAAACATCATAGTGTCTGGCACTCTTTGTGTTATACATGGTGAGTTATCCAAAAACAAATTTTATATCTCATTTGGACATATTATATGTAAATATAAAATAAAACCCCTTATAACCAAGATAGTTCATGAAAAAGTATTATAATCCATAAAAAACATTAGATTGGGATAACCAAATTTCATACTTTAAGAGTTGAATTATCATTGCACCACAACAGTATATAAAACCATCACAATAAAATGATAATTTTTGTATTGAATTTGATTTATATGATGCATAACATATTCATAAAATCTCTTACGAATATAAGAAAACCCATATATAAGTTCACATATAATAATATATTATATTATCGACCATCATAGAATCCGTATGCTTGCCTCATTCTTATGGTTTAGCTAAACAAATTAGATATCTATGTAGTCACCACTACATATCTATATGATAATATAATAAGACCAACCACTAAACTCCATTAGAAATTGACAACCATGAATAAATATTATTTGAATAATGGTAAGATAGTAAATCATATTCTCAATGTTCAACTATCCAAAAAATGGTATATAACATCAACACATTATAATATTAAATGTAACTATGTTAATAAAAGTTTTTTTAAAGTATAAATTTTTCTATGATCATCATCATCACCATTCATAGATATTCTCTATTAAATTATTCCTTTGATATCTTATTTGTTACACAATAAAACTTATTACATTAATATCCTTACCAATAAATCGTAAAATAATTTATAATATAATGTTACAATAAAATTGAACATGAATGGTTCAATATATTATATATTATACATTAAACCTCTCTAAGTGCATAATTACTCACACTAAGATTATAAAAAATATATTTTCATACAAATATCCTTCAAATATATACAAACTCTATTATGTCAGTAAATAATACTTATTTCATATACTATGGGTAATTAAAAAATAATGTATTGGCATGTATATGTTATGTGATGTTCAAATATTTTGGACCATTATCATTCAAATAAAATAAATTGTTAATATTTTCCACCACTATCAGGTGGAATCATAATCTTCAATTTTGAATAAATATATTAGATAAAAATCATTATTAATGATAATAATACATTTTTATTATCTTCTTTTTAAACCGTTTTATAATAATAGATCTGTCAAAACCATGATTATCATCTCATTTTTTTTGGAATAGTCATTTTTCATAAAAACTCCTCCTATCAACACAATATAAAAATTTGTAAAAATATACAATAATTATTATTATCAATTAGATCATTATTTTAATACACAAAATCAATCACAATAATGTAAAAGTACCTTTCTCAAACATTTTAATGAATAATTCCAGAAATAACAATATATTTTCATACATTTTAAAAACACACACTCATATATATATTCCAAAACAAATTTTTAATAAATAGTTCCTATAATATAACCTTTAAAATATAATAATTGATTTCAATAAAATTATACCTAAACATGGATTATTCATGTAGTTTCTTTCAACCCTGATGTTATTTAGGGAAAATACCCATCCTGTGATAATGGGTTTCATAAGATATAAACGTACCATTATTATTGAATCCGTCCTTAGGTTAAAATAACATCAAATGAATATTGGAAAATAAATTTTTAATCATTCAAATTTAATTCATCTCTTTTTGAATTCAACATTCACCCTCATACATTATCAAAATAGAACATGTGCCTATACCACAAATTTAAAACTAAATTATACTCATCACATTTAGAAGATTGGGAATCTTTTTAATGAAAATCATTCATATTATAAATTATAAATTTATTTAAAAAACCCTCCAATAGTGATTTTATAATGAATTCCATTAAATGATAAATACTTAATAAATTACCATGGTTATCCAAGTCATTTATATACCAATTCATATTGACTAAATTATTAGAGACTCGTGGTTTGTAGATATTTTGTATCAACAAATTCATTTGAAACAGAAATTGAATCTTTATATGCATCATATTAGAATCTACATTTACTTACCTAAAAAATTGAACAATAAATTTATTAGGAAGGTTTTTCTCTATCACATGATATTTTTTTCTTGATTTAGAATGATCCTTATGTTTTTTCTAAAATTATTATAAATTAATTTCATTATGATTTTAATTTTCTATAATTGAACTCATTGTAATTTTTTGATGATGATGATTACATTTATCTACAACCATTAAATAAAAACATAAATTCTCTAGTGGATATATAGAAGAACTATTTGAAACCAAAATTAATTTTATTATTTATCTCTAAAATTTTTAGTGTTTCTTTACTAAATCCTTTTGTAATTCATATATTTAATTTATATTTTTATATAAACTATCCCTTTTTTAAAAAACCACTTTTCTTCATCCCTTACCCTTTCAACTAAGACCATGATCCCCATACCATTATCTATGCACACCTCCTCCATTTTCATCAACCACTCATGTTGAACGTTCATGTCATAGATGTACTATATAATATTTAATTATTAATTAAGATTTAATTTTTCAGTGGTTTTAGGAGTTTAAGGTTTCAAGTATTGATAAAATTTGTATCTTGATGTGTGCCACAGTTATTGAACATTTAGGGCAACCTATATAGATAGATCTTATGGGGGGGTGATTATTTTCTAGGTATGTGTGCCTAACTAGTTTACTGTTCCACAAACTATATGGTCATACCATACAGAAAATGATATGTATGGGTAGAAACTCCATGACTGATTCATGATTTAGGTAACCATTGTATAAAATATTTAAGGGGATTCAACTATTTTCCTGGTATATTTTCCTTATTAGATATTTTTTTAAACTATGAATGAAAACCAAGCATGGTTCCCATATTAATCTAAACTAAAATTGACAGTATCTACAAAATTTTAAATTTAGGTGTTTGTTTGATCATTATGTTCCTATCTCACATGGAATTCTCATTGGAAAGCTCATGAGGAATTATACATCATTTTTACATGCTTCAAAGACCAATTATACAACAATTCCATGTGGATTTCTATGTTATGTTTAATTTTCAAATTTCTATATCTTTTTTCTTACTTTTCCCATGGTTTTATTTTATACCATAATACCTTATGTCCTTAGTGGTCAAATCAAGATCATGGATTAATTCTAATAGGGTTATTGGGTAGTATAGGTTTTTTGGGCCTTCAATGTTTTTATTTTGAATTCCACCATTAATTTCAAATTATTTATACATGGAAATAGGTAATTATTTTTTAAAATAATTTTATTTAATATATCATGAAATGATTAAGATTTCAGGACTCAGTTTCCTATCATGATATATCATAACATGGTACCCATGAAGAGTTCAATTTTTTTTTCAAACATTTCATATTTTTTAAATACAATGATTTTATATGAATTTACATTATTTATTTTGACCCCATTTTTGATGTATAAAATTGGTATTTGAAAATTTAAGAGATATTATATCAAATGAATGTAATGTTTAGGTGATGGTTTTTAACCGTATCATGATTTACAGTGGGTATAACCAATATTTTTAGCATTGAACCTATTTATTTATATGTTTATGATTTAAATTAATTACATGTGGTGAATAATAGGGTTTTCCAATGTTAAATATTATTTATTTCTTAATGGTTGTTTTTAATTGGATTTACAATTTTCATAATTCGCAATTTATAAATTATAGAAAATGTGTTTGTAAGCGGATTGTTTATCCTTGTTGGGAGCCCCATTAGATTATGTCATGTATATAATTTTTACCTTTTCTGGATGGTCCTTAAAATCATAATTGTCCTTTATATGATGTAAAATGGTTGTGTAATATTTAGGTATTTAATGTTAGATTATGTTTATTAATTATTTTTTATTATTGATTTATATCATAATAATGTTCTTATATATTTATGAATTATATTTTTACTGTGTGAGAGGTACTTGGTCCCTATGTGAGATATTTCTCATGTAGAAATGTTTTATAAGGTGATAAATTTATTTCTTCACCCATTGTTTATAGAAATTGTGTCATTGTTGCTTATCCTAAGGTATAATTACATGATCTACTTGTTTCTTCACCTTTAATGTTAGGGATGTGAAAGACATATTACTATTCACACTATATCGATATAAGATTGAACCCTATTTATGTTCATTCCACATGTATATGTTTAGGATCAACTCGCGTTACAACCTATTGAGTCTACAAGGACATGTTCTCGTTTGATCAAATTAGCTCCAAGATCCCAATTAAAATAATTATATCACCATGTACTCTTCTTAAGTCAATGGAAAAAGAAATTTATTGGTCTTTAATTTTCATATACATCATTAATATAATGGTTCCAAATTGATTCATATTACTTATTTCTATTATAGTTTGGTTTATTGTTAAATATCACTTTAAATGGGGGATTTTATAAAATATGGAAGATGAAAATTAAATTTGTTTTTTGTATTCATGGTAGTGAAATTATTAATTTTTTTAATTAATTTTTTCTAAAGGGGTGTATTAAACACCTTGGGTGAATAATAAGGTATTTTTAAAGAATTATTTTGATATAATGATTTGTTTATTTACAAAGATTTAAATTATGGATCTCAAGTGTGATCATGGTTCATTTTTTTAAAAAATAAATCCTTGAGATTTTCAAATGGGATAAATTTACAATATTTTTTTCATTATAAATTTGTTTTTGAAAACATATTTCTTAGAAATTTTTAAAACTAGAATTTATTAAATAATTATTTAATGAAATTTAATAGACACTATAAAGCCACAACCATAAACATTACATAATCTTGAGTTAAATAAAGAGTTCAAATTTATGATCTTTTTTGGATTAATGTTCTTGATAAAGTGAAAATAAAAATTAAATATCAACTCAAATAATGAAAACTACAAACATCTAATCAGTATGAAATATTCAAAAAATTAAACACTTTAAAATGAAATTTGATTTCTTTTTGTGATAAAAATCTCCATATCATTCATATTGATTTATTTCTTTCTCTTAAATATCCTTATAACAATTGGAAAACATTTAAAAAACATGGTATGAGCATAAAAATATAAAAAAGTGATACATGAATAAAAAAACTATGACAATTACAAAAGCATGTAAACCATGAATACCATATATTAAAGTAATAAATTTCACCTTTAAGAAGTAAAAAATACATTTACCTGAATATAGTCTCATGGCATAAAATATTTATAATCCAAATATTACCATAAAAGCCCTTGAATTTAAATATAACATATAAGGGTAACATGGGAGAAATAATAATTAAATGGAATGATTATATGGTCTACTTCCACACAAATTGAATAACCACATGACCTGCTTCCATACCCAATGAACTGGAGGTTATAATGTAACCACCCAAACATGGTTTAGCACAAAACCACCAATCATCGGTTTATCATGTTACAAATCATCTTTCAGTTATCATGTAACCACCCTAAAATTTCCACGTACCCTTATATAATTATAACACATAAAAGATTTCAATTATAAACATTTTACTCATAATATTTTATATGTAATCATAGGAAATAATTTCACGATATTGAAATATTCAATACACTTTAAAAAAAATTAAATACAAAAACACAAAAAAATGGAATAAGGGATTACTTTTCCTTTTAGAAACAATAAGTCTTATATGGGAAGCTAAATATCAAATAATGGTTACTGTGTAAAAGAATCTGTTTTCACCGCATACGTTACAAAAGAGTTCTGTTTTTAATATTATAAAGTAAAACACTTCATATAAAAATACAAATTTTGATAAATATTTAAATATAGACAAAAAAATATCATTTATGGTCCTTTTATATACATAAAAATAAATATATGAATTAATATAATGACGAAAATATTTTATAATTAGATCATTAATCATTTATAGTGTCCCATACAACTTTTGACATTTCAATCTTAATATCCAAGAATTAATAGATTTACAAAAAAACGAGTAGAATTATAATACATAAAATATCAATATTTAATGTCATATTTGATGTACATAACCCTAATAAAATAGTAAAGGTTCATATTATCAAGAAATTACTCAATGAATGAAGATTGATATGATGTCCCTTACATTGAGTCAGACTTCTGTTGTACATTATTTATATACATGAAAAGTAAATTTAGTCTAATTTATACTTTTTTAGAACCTTATTCAAGTTTATTATTCATTTCATATCAGTTATTATGATGTTATAGCAAAAAATTATTATTTATGTTTATTTCAGATGTTTTATCGACATCAGTTACATTCGTGAAAAATTAACATGGTATGATGTAAATAGTACATGTTTTCGTAGGACCATCATCTCAAGAATATAAAACATTATATAAATATATTATATATTAATTTTATATGTATTTATAATAATATTTATTGTTAAACTAAAACAATGTTCATGGAGACGGTAGGCCGCACATTCACTTGAATGGTTCTTTCAAGATTCCAATCATAATGAAAAAATGAAATTAAATAAAATATATTTAAATATATATAATATAATAAAAATATAATTAATATTAATTTTATATCATATATGATTACTTAGAAAATCATTAATACATTCCTTGTGAATTGTGAACGAATCACATCAATTAGAGGAGGCGGTAGTCCACACATCCCCAAACGAAGTTATCATATAACAAAAATTTGGAAAGCATGATGGTATGTTTAATAATAATATTAATAATATTAACTAATATAAAATAACTTTATTAAAATATTATTTTACCTGACTAATGTTTTTAATAATATCCACTACGGTCGTAATTGAAAATTAATCAAAACATTATTCTCAGATGTGATTAACTAGCAAAACATGGACATCAATTCTGTTTCTTTGAATAAGAGGAAGTGTCAATTGAAATAGACATGAGATATTATATTCAAACCATAGAAGAACAATACATAAATGATTCTAGGGTAATAATATTGTGATGGGCGAAATAGGTGAATAGAAATTAGAAAAAGGAAATAAATTAAGAGATGTACTTTGAGATAATTGCATCCTGAATATCCCCTCCTTGAATGTCCCTTGATGACCTTAGATTTGATATTTTGGAGAAAATACAAATAATTTGATGTGAGTTGGGTGAGGAGGGGAGGTTTGGTAAGTTATTGGAGGAGATAAAAGGCTTTCTATGTTGAAATGGGGAGGTGAGGGTTTTTATTTATATTTGAAGAGAGGTGAGTTAAATTGATTAATTTGTTGATTAATTTATATTAAAGGCTAACCATATAGATGTTAAATTAATTTCCATTTCTTTTGCATGTAATTAGTATTTTATGGATGTTGATGGCCAATACACACCTCAACCACCCATTAAATATTGAAGTCTTTTAGGTATGATACACATTAAATATTTAATTTAATCCCATGTAAAAAAATTTATTTTACTATGGTAACTAATTATTTTACCATTCTGACATTATTATATATAAAATTGAAATTTACCATAAAATTAATTTGGGCCATATGATTCCAAATATGGAATTCATTTTACCTAATTCAAATTACATAATTTGATGAATTCTATTTATTATTAAATTTGCATACAAAACTAAAAACATGTATTAATGTGAAATGTTCAAATGTTTGAAATGTTTGTATATATAATCTTACATTGAAATTGATTAATATGAAAGAAATTGGATTAAATTGGAAATTAATTATCTAAATATACTTTAAAAACCATTAAAAATAACTTCTAACAATATAAATAAATTAGCTGAAAATGATGTTTTGAATTAAAACACATTTTTTTCATTATTCATTAAAATATTGATTTAATAAAAAAACAAACACATTATCCAAACTAAATTTTGATTTACACTCTCAATATAAGAATTTTATTTTTAAATATTGAATATATAAAAGTTAAGACAACTAGATTTTAAATGGGTTCTCCATTAAAAGATGGTAAAAATGAGTTTTTTTGAAAAACACACATTTTATCTGAAAATTTATATTTGTTCTTATTAAAAGTATTGAAAAACATAATATTAATTTTAAATATTATATTAAATTTATATTTTAATAATATATTACAACAAAAGTGATTTTATTATTTAATATATATAACTATTTTCATTTAAATATTTTTTAATAAAAACACATCCTTTATATTAAATTGGGTTTTATTAAATTTCCTAACTATTTTTGTAACCAATAAATAATTATATAAATGTGATTAAACCATATTTTACTACTTAATTTAAAAATTTTCATTCCCACCATTCTAAGGTATATATGATAACTATCATATTAAATAATAGTAATTTGTTATTCATTTATGCTTACTGTTGTGTATCATGTATCTATCAAACATAGTGAATCTATTTAAAAATGAAAGATGTAAAATTATCTCCCCTTTGAAAATTGTTTCCTAACTGTTTTAATTTGGGTATGGTTACTATGGTATGAATTTTCAAAAAACCATTTTTGTAATCCTATATCAGAAAAAGGATTAGAAAAACTACAAATTTATAAGAATGGAATGAAAGTACAAAGGTTACCTAAGATAACATATACTACGGTTCCATGTAGTAATGTTTAGATATGGAAATGAGAAATAAAAATCATATTATGATGGATAATAATAGAAAACATTGTTTTGAAAATTATAAAAACAATAAATATATAAATTTGTGATGGGTTAAATGGTATGTTACTTCATAGTTGGAAAAGAAAATAAATAATGATTTTTAAGATAATTTTCCTAATGTTACAGAATTATATTACATCATTGACAACAAATAGAATGAAACATACTTTAATTCCATTTATGGTTTAATCCTTTAATAAAATTTTTGCACAAACCCATCTTTTTCTCAAAACGATAAGTACTAAAGATAATGTTTTTTCATACTAGAAATCATAGAATAAAATTTTTGACATTAACATAATAAAAAAATATTAACTATTTATTCCTCATGTTTTGAAACATTGAAAAAAACCAAAAGGAATAGGATGAGATCAGATAATTCCCCCTAAAATAATAAACCTTTAAATATAGAAAAAATACTTTAATTCTATGAAATTAATAAGCAATACACAAAGATCAACATAGACCATTTGATAAATAATTATACTTTAAAATCCAAAAATATAATATAAACTATGACTGAGACCAAAATTATCAGAATGATTTGATATCATATTTTTCCAAGATAAATTTTAGCATTTATATCCAAATTTTAACAATCAGTCTTAATGTATGAAAAATTATTTAATTTCAAAAATCACATATTCTCAAATATATATGATTTATTTCCATAAAAACCCCATACCATGATATTCCCACAATCAAAACATATATTCAAAAAAATAAATTCAACCATTCCCCTCAAATATAATCCCATAGTATTATATTTTCATTAGGCATATTTTTTCCCAAAATAGTAATTATCTTTTAAAATAATATTTACCACATAATTCCCAAATCATTTTCAAATTCCATGGATATCCATTTAATAATACAAGATTTCTGAAAATCAACTTCTTCTTATTACATCTACTCATTTAAATAAAAATAATTTTTTCTACTAACCATGGACTTCATATTGACCAGTGGTAGGTGATAAAGCCCTCTCGCAGATCGGTTGTGGGTCTAATTCCCATAGTATTGTTCAACATGGTGAGTTGTCATAGGGTATGAATGTTTTCCATTTTCAAAAAATTTATAATTATTATAACATTTTATAATTATATAAATTACTAGAAAATGACCATAGAATATTTTAATATCATGTTTTATCTCATGCCTTTTATTTTTATCATAAAAAGTAATATCACATAATTAACTCAATGTCAATGATTATATAAGCCTTAAAGGTTTTTATAACTTAATAATTATTTTCCCATAATAAAATATTATACTTAATCAAATAAACTTTTCACATAGAAAATATCAAGGATACGCATACTAGAAGAAGTATTGAAATTTAATCCCACCATCAAAAGGGAATCAATATTTTTAAACATTTCATCATCAATAGAAATAACATAACTCTCTAATCCATTACATATTTTTTTTTAATAATTCATCATTGTTCATGTTCCCTTAACCATAATTTTACTTATTATTCTTTAATAATTATTTCATTTAATCAAAATCATGACTCAAGTCATAAGATTCAATAATTTGAAAACAAGAGTCAGGAAAAAATAATTACCTTTAATATATCACTTTATGTTTCCTAATTTTTCGTTGGAATGGAATAATGTATTGATAAATGTATATTTGTATATTCTTGCTGATCCTATTCCTAAACCATCTTTGTAGGAAATTTATTTTCCTAAAGACCATACTCAACACATTTGAAACATTAAATTGATAAATAACAATTAACTTATTTTTATTTCTTAGAGTCAATTGAACACTTCCTTTTTTCATGCTATGTTATTGGTTTATGAAATTCATTACCACAACTATGAAAACATCATTTCACTTTCAAACATTTTTCTAGCTATTTTTATGACATCCCTGAAACACAATTTGATTAATATTCTTACCATTATGGTCATTATTAACTAAAATTCCATATGGATTCAATTCTCTCTTTTATGATACATCATAAAAATCGCAATGGTTCAAGTTGTTGACTGTAACTCATAATATTTGGGTTAGAAAATACCAAAATAGTTATCATTTTGGATTCCATGTCATTTAGTTTATTATTCAGAGAAACACAAAATCTTTCATCACATCCACAATTACTTTAGTGCCAACTGGATCCATCCCTTTGCTAAAATCAAAAAACTAATGAGAGTATATCAATAAAATCACCAAATACTATCCTTCAAGGAAGATAAACACTAAGATATGCTTATTCCTGTTATATATAACTCGTTAAATTTTTTTAGAATAACTATGAATATTCATATTATGATAACCATTGTGGTTATATTTAACTTGTAACTTATACATAAATATAACGTAAACTTCTACAGTTATCTAAAATAACTTCTGATACAAACTATAACACACCAACCTTACACATTAAATAATCTAGAGTAAAATCCAGATTTCACATAGATGATCTTTTTTCTATTATAGTATTATATAATTAGGCCAGGAATATTACATAAAACCACAAAAATTGTATATTAGACACTTCTACACAATGTCCATATTTTCAAAAACTTAAACACTTTGAAATAAGACTTGATTTTATTGCATGAAAACAATTCATAACATTCATCTTGAATTCATCCTATATCTTACACATACATATACCCAGGGGAAAAAATTTCAAAAACTTTGGATGAGAATGAAAATAATTTTAAGGGATACACAAAGAAGATAAACTATTTTTCTTTTGAAAACATGTAAACCATGAATAATTTATCAAAAAGTAAAACTTTTTACCTTTTAGTATTAATAAATACAATTCAATGAATATAATATAATTTATTACAATTTTTTAGTCAAAATATTAACATAAATTCCATATAAATATCATATAACATATATTGTTAACTTAGGACATAATCGTACATAAATGGGATATTCAGACGGTCAACTTCTACACATATCACTCTTACAAATGGAATATCCATATGGCCGATTTAAAAAACTAATGAATCAGAGGTTATAATGAAACAAACTATATATTGATTATCATAGAACCACCAATATTTGGTTTATCTTGTAGCAACAAATATTTGGCTTACCATGTACCCACTCTTGAAATGTCTATGTACCATTATATAGTCATAACACATAAAAGTTGGCTCTTATCAATATTTCACCCATAGAATTTTATTTGAAATCATGAGAATAATTTCAAGATATGGAAATACTAAATAAAATATCAAAACTTTATTCAATACCAAAACAGGAAAAAAAGGAAAAAGGGATTTAATTTCCTTTTTAAAACATTAAGGGTTTTAGAGGATTCCAAATATCAAATAAGAGTCATGACGTCAGAGAAGTCATTATTGCTACAAACATTAAAAAAACATTTCCTTTTTGATTTTGTAAAGTAAAAATATTCATACGAAAATGATTAGTTTGGAAACCTTTAAAATATAGACATAAAAATTAATGTATGATCTTTTTCTTTCTATATAAATAAATAAGTGAATTAATATCCTGAAAAAAATATTTCATAATTAAATCTTTAAATGTTCAAGGTGTCTCATACCAATTTGAACATTTAAGTCTGAATATCCATGATTTATTAGATTTACCAATAATATAATTATAATTATTGTAGATAAATATGTGTATTAAATTTCATATTGTCTGTATATACATATAATAAAATAATAAAGGTGCATATTGTCAAGAAATGCCTCAATGAATGAAGATTGAGATAATGTCCCTTACCTTCTGTCTGAATTCAATTTTATGATATTTATCTACATGAATAATAAACATTGTTTAATTTATACATTGAAGAGAATATTTATGAATATTATTATGTATTTTATACATATTCTTAAAATTATACAATAATAAATAATTTTATAAATTCATGTTAGACAGTTTGTCGATACTCAAAACATTAGTTGAAAATGAACTTGGTATGATGTCAATAATCTATGTGGTCATATGTCCATTATATCCATACTGTAAAAAATGAAATAAACATATTAAATATTAATTGTATATGTATTTATAATAATCATTGATTACAAACATAGAACGCCATTCATTGACACGGTAGGTCATACTTACGCATGAACGCTATTTTCATTTTTCATGTAATATTGAAATGATTAAACTAATTGATATATATTTAAATATCAATAATATTTTTAAAATAGAATTAATTTTTATTTTATATAATATATTTACTAAACAATCATTTAAACATTCCATTTGATTTGTGAATGAATTTTGTCATTTTGAGCAGGAGGTAGTCAACACACACCCAAACGAAGTTATCGTATAACAACAATTTAGAAAGAACGCATGAACATTTAATATATAATTTATAGAATATAAAATAGTTTAGTATATATATATTATCATATAATTCTTAATGAATTATAGTTTCAATACCATCCATGAAGTCAGTAATGGAAAAGGTATGAAAACATTATTTAAGGAGGTTATTACAAGCACAACTTGGACAATAATTTTTTTTCATTAAATAATAGGAGGTGTGAAATGAAATTGACATGAGATATTATATTAGAAACATAAAATTCTAGTTTATACTTTATTATGGTGTAATCATGAATTTATGAATGAAGGAGGTGATGAGAATGTTGAGAAATAAATGAAATTAAAATAGGTACATTGAGGAAACTTCTACCTGAATATCCCAACCTTAAAAGATCATTGAGGACATTGGATTTGGTATTTTTTTGATAAAATCATAAATTGGATGTGCGTAGAGTTAGGATGCGAGTTTTGGGTATATATTTGTGGACCTACAGAACATTGGGGGGTCTAAATGGGGAAGTGGTGGTTTTTATTTATAAGTGAGGAGAGGTGGGATCAAGTGATTACTTTATTAATTATTTTATACTAAAAGCTAACCATATATAGGTGGAATTAAATTACATGAATTGTGATTGTAAATAATTTTTTATATTCTGGTTAGGGTTTAAAAACACCTCAATAAACCTTTAATGTTTTTTAGTTTTTAGTTATTTTATGCATTTAACATTCAATTTTTTCGGTTGTTGAATATTTTCTTTTACTTTGGTAAATGATTTTTTACTAGGGTAGATTTTTTGTATCTAACAATGAAATTGATCATAAAATATAATATAAAATAATTAATAAAAATATGGAGTCCATTTTACCTAACTCAATTCACATAATTGGGAAAATTATATTTAATATTAATTCTTTAGACAAAACTAAAAAGATTGTTTTTATTAAGAAACATTCAACATATTGAAATCATTTTATATCATATATTAATTTGTAATTGATTAAAATGAAAATAATAGACTAAATGATCAAATAATAATCTAAATATAATGTAAAATCTATTAAAATTATATTCTTAAAATATAAATAAATTTGGAAAAAAAAGAAATTTTGAATTAAAACATGTTATTTTTTATTAATCATTAAAATATAAAATTTATCTAAAAATCCAAAAACCATTTCCAAAAACAATTTTAAGGTCCCATTTCAGAAATTAAGTTTATCTTTTCATATATAACATATAAAAGTTACAAAATTAGATTTAATATGTGTTCTCCATCCAAAGGCGACAAAATTATATTTTTATAAAAACACTTTATTATCCAAAATAATTCTATATATTCTAACAAAAAATAAAGAAAACACACAAAATTAATTTTAAACATTAAATTGATTTTATAATTAATTAATATTATCCAAAAACACTTATTTTATTATTTTATGTACTCAAATATTCACATTCAAATAGATTTATATAAAAACACATCCTTTATATTTAATTGGATTTTAGTTAATTTACTAACTAATTACTAAACCATTAAGTCAATATATAATCAAATGTAAAAAATATTTTCCTACGTCCATTATTCATTTTCATTCCAAAAATTCTGAATTATACATGATAACTATAATATTATAATATATTATTAAGTTGTTCATTTAAGAAAAATGTGGGATATCATGTATAATATTGAACATAGTGTTTCATTTTAAATACGGAGGATTTTACAAACATATTTGTAAAATAATATGACCATTGTTTTTCATAAAAAATACACATTCATGTGTATGTGTGTGTTAATATTTTTTATTTTCTTATAAATTCCCATTTTGATCCTAGTTTAGCCTTTTTGTCTTGTCATTTCATTGATATAGGTTTTAACATGGTTAGTAACTATGGGTCCTAGTGATGATTTGAGATTTTTTTGGGTTTTTGTTCATTTTGGAAAATTTTTATCGAATAATTTGACCAGTTTTATTTTTTATTTATGAATTGATATATTTGACATATTGTATGTTTTTTTCATAGTATTCCATATTTGGTTTGATTTTTTAAGACTACTTCTTCATTTTTTGAGGATGTCCAATATATATACGCAGTAGTCCTGATTCATTTTTGGATTATACTAATTCATTATTATTATTACATGAGGGATTAATACTTTAAAAATGAGTTTATTTAGATATTGTGGAAATTTTTCAATCTTGGGGTGATTGAGAACAATCATCAGAACTTTTGGTGGATCGCCATGGGTAACTTTTTAGTTATACACAATGAGAGTTCATTTTGAAATGGTAATATAAATCCCTATAATTATTTAGGTTCATCATGGTAGTGTGTTTATATTATTTATAAAACATTGGAATTAGTTCATGAGTATATGAATAATCATCTAGTTTCATGAATAAACATGAGTAACTATTGGTTATCTAGGTTTAATCGATAAATTTGGGTTTTTTCTTGATTTCATTTAGATATTTTTATATGATATGATTTTAGTTTAATTATAATTTATTATATTAGATACATTATAGGTTTCATTTTGTTTTTGGGTTAAATATATGAAGATCCATAGATGCATTGTTAGATAACTTTTTCTAAAAAAAATACAAACCCAACAAGGGTTGATAATCTCCAAAGTGGAATTCACAAGGTTGGCATAGAGAACTGTATGTCATTCACTTTTCTATGTCACTGCCCAATTTATTGATTTATTTCCCTTCTCAATATAATTTATTGAAATTGTGGTTATCATTCACTGGAGAAAAAGTCAATGGAATTTTGTTTATCTTTGATATTTCACTAGTGTATTTTTTTTGATTCATCATTATTTACCTTAATTATAAATGGTTTTTAAACATTTTTTTTAGTAATGTAAACTTCGTGAGATTTTATCACTTTAATGAAGTATTTGGTGATTGTGGTGAAAATAGTTTTATTCAAATGATATATTTTCAAAAGTTGGTGAATTTATAGTGTAATTTAATATGTTTAAGGAAATTGATGTGAATTGTTTGAATGATTGATATTACCATTATGGATCATAGAAAAAGTATTATGTGAAAGAATAACATTTGGAATTATAGTTAAATCTTGTATTTTAAGAGAAATATTAGGGGGTTTAGATTATGTTTATATGTTTTTTTATTTCAATTAAATAAAATTATTATTTCAATTTAGGATGGAGTCAAAAATATTCCATCCATTTGATTTAGAAATATGATTTAATGTTTATAATGATTTGGTAGTTTAAAAAGTGTGCATTATTAGATAAAATGATTTTTAAACCCCTATAGAAATTTTTATATTTAAAAAATGATGTTTTTATTGAAATTTTACGTGGTGTGATTTAATTTTTTATTTTCTTCATTATAAATATGATGTCGTTTTATATTTATTATAAGACATGAATTTATTTTGTTCTTGTACTATGGTGTTTAGATAAATCTACCAGAAATGTTATGATGGAATGTGGAATATCTAAATCTATGGATTATCCTAAGGATGATTACTTTTTCTATTTGGTATTAAATATTTTACTTATTGTATCTACCAATACATGGTAAATCTTGTTAGGGTATGTAGATTTTATTCAATTAAAATTCTTGAATAATAACTCATCTACATTCTGTGACAATCATGTTCTACAATGAGTGATATAGTTGTCACATGTGATTATGAAAATATTATATTCTCCCAAATCATTTAAAATTGTATATTAAAATAAAATGTGTTCATTTTTTTATATTATTTATTGTTGTCATCAATGAATGCTTTTGATTAATTTATGAGTGCACATTTAGTTGAGAGAGGTATTCATTTAGACCACATATTAGTTGTTGATGGCTAATAATCATAATGTTTTATTGATTCCCTTGAGAATATTATATTTTTTATGTTATCCCACTATTGGAATTTTTAGAATTCTAATACCGCTTGAATGAAGTATTTACAAGATTTTTCTCATAGTGTCTATTGAGGTCATAACGAGAAATTGTATAAGTTGAATTTTCAAAATATAAAATTTTATGTTTTATAAAAATTCATGTATTTGATGGTGATGGAATATTTTTTATAGGTTATCATTGAGTTTAGATCATATTGAAATTATTATGTAATTTTATATTTATGATCACCCTTTTTATCTCCTTTATTCATGTTTTTCATATAGAGATATATATTTTTATAATTCTCATGGCTTTTTGGATGGTTATAATTTTTTATGATATTAGGGGATTTTATAATTATTATATCTCCGGATCTGATGGGGTTCTCATTGGAACCCATGGTCATGTTCTTTGGTGACACATTTGAGTTATATCCCTAACTTATATTATTCATTCCCAATTTCCATGTTTATTCTATTGGGATCATCATGGGCCACTGTTCTGAGAGTGATTTCCTATTATTCCTTATATTTTCCTTTGACCTGATGATGGATCCCAATATTTTATTTTTAAATTCATAGTTCTGGTCAATGTATTTCTTTTATTTTTTATGTACCTTATGTTTTTAGAATTTTTGACATTTTTTTGTTTATTTTGGTATCATTTTTTGATTTTATTTCCTTATTGAAATTTGTTTTGGATTCCCATCAAATATTTTTTCATTTTTGTTTTTTCATTTTCACAAGATTATAATTATCCAATGAATTTCTAGATGTATAATGTTACATGGTGGGGAGAAATATGAAATTAAAATGTTAATAAAAAATTATATAATATTAATTTATAGGATAATATGAATCATTTTAGTGTTTTCAATAGATATAGGTTTGAACGCTTTAAAAATAAAGGATCTGGACTAGTGGTATATTTAGCACACGGTTCTTGCTAAATGTGTATTCAAAACGCGTGGTGGAGGGATTGAGTTGAAGTTAAATGTTCATTGTTTGAACATGGATTTAAAACCAATTTATCCAAGACATGTACAAACCATATATATAATATAAACCCTAATGATCCATTAATTATTTGGAGATTCATCCAAGGGGTGAAACCTCATTCTAGTATGAGTTTCAAGGTTTATGCACAGTTTGGTAAACAATGCTCCCAAGTCACGAGGTGTTCTTATATTCATTTAAATAAAAATTTACACATTCATACAATGATAAATAAAAGTTCATGGAATCTATTTTATTTCCCATCTTAAACAACCCACTCATAGAATATCTCATGGGATATTCCACATTCTTCTCCCTAACATCGAGGACATATTAATCATGAAATCCATGTGTATTTGGATGAAAAGAACATTTTATTCTTCTCTTCCTCTATCCTATTCAACACCCTTGATTTATTTTCATTACAAAAACACTAATAATCATTGTGTTAATACATTTAGAAAATGTATGTTCTCATATGGGTCTTTTGATTTCAAAGGTTTGAAGGGATATCAACATTTTTATTTTTTATCCATCATTGATGGTTATTGTTTTCCACTTTGATTGAGGTTGGTTTTTTTGTGTAATTTTTTTATTTGAAATGTCATTAAATGATTTATATTGATAAATTATTATTTGTATAATGATATACCAATATATGGTGCACATTATGGGTTTATGTAATTTTTTGAGTTTTTATTGTACTTCTCATTATGTGATTTTAAATGAATTTCATATATTTCATTTGAACCAAAAATAGATTCATACCAAGTGTTTTTTATAATGATTGAGAGTATATTTCAAATTAATATGATCTTTAAAGGAATGTTTTTGGAAATATTTTTATTTAAAATAGTGATAAATAAAATTTTAGGGATTTCCCTAATTATAGGGGTCCTCTTAAAACTTATTGAATATTTCAGGATGACATAATTTTTTAATGTGTTAAAAATTTATTTTTCTAAATAGATTTTAATAATTGTCATTACAAATATATTTTAATGGTAATGTTCAAAAAAATTTAAAATGTATTGTTTTCATGAATTTACACCCTTTTTGGTAACCCCATTCTATTATTAATGAAATATAAATTTACCCTTTTTGTATATAAGTTCAATTTTTACTTGATGATTTTTTGACATGAAAGGGATGGTTTGTTAACATGGAGTTAGATATTTGATGATAGTTATTACTTATGTTTTATTCATGATCTATAATATGATTACGAGGATGGTTTTAGATCACTTCTAATTTGAATATGTCATTGGAATCCAAGTTAACTAAGTGATATATATATATATATATCTATGTGTGTGTGTGTGTGTTCCCATAGTGTGAGGACTTGATAGCCTCATTAATTATTATATAATTCCAGGTTGGATATTTATATAAATTTTCCCATATTTTCAAGATGGGATAGACTTATTTCATTACTAGTAGTTGTATAACTGTGATGGCATTATTTCATTGAACATAAGGTAGACATACAATGGAAACCATGATTTTTTAATTCAACCAATATATATTTTGGATTGTCTCTTGTTAGGACATATTTAGTTTCTAATGATTCTTATTTTTTCTAGGATATTAACTTAAAGATCTCTATTTCCCACATATTTTGTCTCCACATATAGAATATATGAATTTAGGGAACCATTTTTTTTACTATTATCTAAATTAAGTATGCTTTATTTATGTAATTGTTTTAATATGATATATTTTCCTCCATTTCATAATGGGTTTTTTCATTAAGAGTTTACATAGAAAGTGAGTCTTGTTAATAAAAATTACAATAATGTAATTGATTTTTTATATAAACACATATTTCCACTTTTGAAAAATTTAATGTATTTTTCTTTTTAATAGAGTATTCCGCCATATTTTTATGTAAACAATATATTTAAATAGTTATATTTAATTAATTTTTTTATTCACTTCTGTTTAAAATTAATTTTCCAATAATGGTTTGTGATACCTTCATTGAAATAATGTTTTGGGCATTAGGAGTTGGAAAATTGATAAATTTAATATATTAATTCACTAAAAAAATTAATTTTAATGATAATTTAAAAATGGTTCTGAAAATATTATTTAAATAATATTATATGAAAGAAATTTTATATTCTCATTAGTGAGACCCAACTAGGACTTTTTAGCTCACACATTACATATACAGTCATTTATGTGTGAGAGTGTGTATACAAATATCATGTTCTCATAATGGATAATAATTTTAAACCAAATTTAGGGTTTTTATGTTGTTTAATAGATTTATTTGTAGATTTGATGAGTTATCATGGATGATATGGATGTTTTTGGATGTTTTCCTAGTTTTTTGTTTATTTGGAACATTAATATAAAATCTTATTTAAAATATTATAGTATAATTTTAATATTTTCCATTTTACTATTATGATATATTTTTAATTTTTTCCATTGCATAAATAATTTCATTATTTACCTCTACTATCTCTTATATATCATTTGGATGTTTGTTCTCACTATTTCATGTTTTGTTTGGTTGATTATTTTGAATTTATTATTCATTTTTATGGAGGTCAAATATATGTACGTTACATTAAAAATTGATTTATGGATTCTTATACATCAATATAATTCTTATTGAAGGGTAATTTTTCCCATGTTTTTATATTTTGATATCATGGAACCAGTTGATAACTCGGGAAAAATGAAACATGATTTGGGTTCATGGAAGATTATCATGGGCACTGATTTAGTAGTAGACCACGCTAGTTCATTAATACACCAATGAAATTACACCATATCAATAGACTCCATGCTATAACTATGCTATAATACGATTCCCTCCTCCCTCTCCCTTTCCACGAATCGTCCGATATTATTACACCCTTCAATAATTATCAACACTGTGTTTAAATATTTAGGTGAAATTTATATATTATATTATTTATTCTATAAATAATTATACGGTTTGTATTAATTTTTTGAGTTTATTTATTTTTTCAATATAATTGATATTTATTTTATAATATTAGTAATACTGATGTTCTAGAGGGTCAATATTGAAGATGTTGAGTAAGTGGTTTGAGTGATTTTATTTATTTATTTTAGTGTTATATGAGGAATAAATGTAGGGACAACAAGATATTAGGATAGGGTGAACATTAGTTTAACTAAAATTGATATGATTTAAAATTTTATAACATTGTATAATTTTTTATCCTTAGGGTAGCCAGAATTGATTTTTAATTTGTGTTTTCATACGTGATTAACTTTGGTATGCATAGGATAACCTCTCATAATTTTCTGTGTTTAAACATGATTATTGCTTTTTGAATTTATTATTCATATATAGATGGAAAAAAATGATCTTTCACAAAGTTTATATTGAAATTATGGTTTAGGATTGATAATTTATTTTAGAACAATATATTTAAACAATTTTTTTCTTAATATGTGTGGTGGACTTTTCCTACAGTATCAAATTATAGATAATGTTTATGACGTTATGTCCATCCTGGGAGTGAACATGTTAGTGACTTTATGTTGGATAAAAAAATTAATGAAATGATAAATTATTATTTTTTCTAAATGGAAAATTAATATTTATAATGTATCATAGTAGTTTATCCACCTTTTTATGTTTAAAATATTAATCTGTCTTTAAAAACTACATGGAAACATGATCTAAATTACAACGTATTCAGGGATGATAATTTTTAAAAAAATTCAATTGGAAAATAGTTGAGTAAATAACATCATTTTCAAAATTATTCAATGATTAGAATGAATAATTATATGAATGATGTATTAATTATTAAGAACTATCATTCCAATTTATGATATTCCACATTAAGTTCCACTATTGAATTACAAATAATGCACTGTCCATGATATTAAAATTTCAAAATAACGAATTTGTAGTATGTAAGATCCCAACATAATTTTATGAGTTAAATATGGTCTTTATCATTCATGGACATAGTTATACTGAGAAACATGCATGTACCAATGATTTTATGTTATAATGGTGAATTATTTCAATATATAAGGGAGAAAAATAAGTTAAAAATATAGATGTAAGTAAAAAAAATAATGATGATGGTTCGAATCAATGTACTTGAATGATTATGTTGAAAAAATGTATAGTGAACGATTTATGTTAAATTCAGTTAAAACTAAGATTGAAACGATTTTCATTGTCAACTAAAGCAACTAAATATATGATGTTTCATTCATTGGAAAATAAAAATGATTACTTCATTCCAAATCCAATAGATTTGAATATATGGAAGGAAAATGTATCATTACATGATGATTTATTTTAATCCAACAAATTTTTTTTTGTTATTGATAGTTTATGGATTAAATATTTTTGGGACACTATGCATATATTATATAATAATTAATCTTATTTTAATCTAATATAAATAAATAACATCCATATTTTTGTGAAATATAAAATTAAATCATTATCATAATAATTATTTACCAAAAATGGTTATAGCATAGATGTCAATTTTTAGCCTCATATATATGAATTGATCGACTAAAATAATGATGTTTTATAAATATAAAAATTCAACAACCATAGAAATTTTCAAAATTCATTCTACCCTAATGTGGACATCACTGAATTTCATAGAGTGATTAACATTTATAGTTGAAACTCACACACAATTTTTGATTATCCTTTTGATAAATTTGGTTTTTCTACTCAACAAATGACTTATAGTAAAAACCGTTTTTCCTGATACAAAATTGATTCCATGACAGAACTCTTCTATTTAGATATAACAAGTCATGGATCAATGGAAAAAAATATTTGAAACTTCCACCAAATTTATTTTCTACATCATAGATCTTGTTAAAACTATCCAATGTTTTTATATAGATTGAAATAATATTTTAGTTAAAGGATGGTGAAAAATATATAAATAATTATCAAATACTTATAGAAATATATGGATGAAAATAAAAATAAATTATAATTTTTTTTTGTAATTTAATATGAGAATTCATAAGCTGATGTTATTTAAATTGAGATAATTGTGTCTAAAAATTTTCTTTATATAATGATTAATGGGTATGATATATATACGGATTGTCCAAACGATTATGAGGACATAGAAGTATTTAATGTCAACTGTGTCATATCTTTAATTGATAATGTAATGTATGTTGTTTCAAATTTTTAAATGAAAAATCAGCAAAGATATGATTACCATCAATGTTTTAAAAGGTATTATTTTTGTATGAATATTCACGTAACATTTTAATAAGTGATTATTTGATTCATTAACATGTACCTTAGCTTAAAATTCATTAAATTTATATTCTGATAGATTAGTTTCTACCTTATAAAATCTATATTATGTTACCAAAAATAATAATATTAATTATAATTGAAATTTTGAAAAAAAATTAGAATTTTTTTTGGTAAAACCATAAGAAAATTTGATAAGGAAAAAAATATTATGTTATAATTTTATGGAAAATATATCATTTAGATATGATAATTAACCCATTATATTTTACTATAAATATTTATTTATTTGTTCATTTAGTCAATGAATCTAGTTTTGGAGGACTTTTACATTATCAATGTATTCATCCCATTGAGTGTTACATTGCTTTAATTTTATTCTCATAATAAATTAATAATTTCCTAATAAATGAATATAAATTTTTATTATTAATTTTACACATTGATCCATTTATTATCATACCCATTTGATTTCATGTTTTAAAAATAAATCTCAACTATACATTTCTTTTTATAAAGGATACATTATTGATTTCTTCTTATCCTTATGTGGGGATTACTTGGATTTAATAAGGTCAATATTCAACTGAGTTGGATGTGTAAATGAAAATAAAAATAATTTGTCTTAAAAAAATAAATCAATAATATTACTAAATTTAGTTTCTGAAATTTCTTAAATAAAAGAATTTTCAATGACATATTTGTAGATAGTATAATAACATTGATATTTGATACCCAATAGAAATATTATTTAACCATATATCTCATAATTGAAGAAAAAATGGAATTTGATTATTGGAATTACACTCAATATTATTAAAATATATTCAAAGTGGTTAAAAATGAAAATATTTATTGGTTTATATATCAGTTATGTTCATAATATAACCAATATTTTTAATAGATTGATATGTATATAATATATGAAATAATATTTTCTTGACATTATATATAGGTAACTAATTCTGAAAATTGAACTAAATGAAGGTAAGACTAGAAGTCTGTATCTTGCAGTCTTATGGATCATTTAATATAGAATAAATTTTGATATTATTTATATTTTCATGGTTTTTTGTTATAGATAATTAGGATAGTGGAAAATAATTTTTTTTTATTTATCATATAATATATTGGTTATAATAAAATAATTATTGATATTATTATATAAAATTAGCATTTTAATTTTTAATAGTTATTATTCAAATTCATATAGATCGATATCAAAATATGAATAAAAATGAATATTAATAATTTAGTTGAACGTAAATCCACTAGTTGATCAATATTGGTGAAGTTGAACAACATGATCACTATATTTTAATATTCCATGAAAAAATGGTGTATTAAATCAATGATATTATAAACAAAGGTTGGACTATTTTTATCCACATTAAACTATAAGACATGTATGATATGGGAAAGGATGGTGAAGTAATTTATGATGGTGAACCCTCTCAACAAAATCACATTAAATTTTTTAACATGGATGTTATTGAAAATTCAAGTCTTATAGATGTAGGGGGAAGAAGAAGTATAATAAATAATGGTCCAAATAGAATTTGGTGATAACACTAAGAACCAAGATGAAAGTGATTGTTTGATCAAATATGATGAATTTTTAATATTTTATTTTTTAATTAGAATTTAATGTACTATAATTGAATTATTTAATATATTTATTTTCATTTAATATTTATATTTTTATATTAATTTAATTCATGAATATATTTTAATCTGGAATCTCTTATATGACATAGGATAGTTTTTATATTATTATTACCCCATGAAAACTTGGAGTATAGGATTTTAAAACAATATATTATACATATGGTCCACCTATTTCACAATAGAATCATTCTACTTCTATTAACTTGAGTAATAATGGAGCATAGTCAAATTGATTTACTCTCTTAAAATTAGGTATATTAGTTACACAATACATCAGTTGTACCCTTTTCAACCAGGGTACATATGGATTATAACAAATTTTATCTAATTATGATACACATTCTATACATCGTCACATACATTGTATAATTTTTATTTATATATTATATTACTCAATTACACATCAATTCACATGTATGCCAACAGTTGAGTTTTTCCTGGAATTTTACTATCAAACCAAGACTCAGTTTCTATCAAATGGTTACTTGATTCTCACTGTTATTCGTATTTATTTCAATGTGATGGTATTTTTCCTAAATATTTTCATAATTTGTTAATTTATATATTATAATGTTAATAATAATATATTGGAGATATAAATAGAAAACATGATATTTTTAATTTCATATGCCCATTATAATTATCCATTTTTAATGCATGTGTCAAAACAATTACAGACTTTTAATGCATTTACGGGTAGATTCAAGGAAAATTGGAACCTGAAGAAGATGTCCTCTTCATTCATTATTTTGATTGAAGGCATACTCTTTTATGATGGATGGATGTGTTTTCATATAGTCCTAAAAAGATATTATCTTATTTAAATGTTTCTATATGACGAAATTGAACAACATTTCTTATTACAAAAAAAATATAAAGATACACATATAATTTTTTGGAAGATATAATTTGTTATTGATGTGTATTATGTGATTTAAAATCCATGTATGTTAAAAAAATATGGACTGAAATTGAATGATTTTCAATAGAGACTATTGAATGAATTTAGTGACACAAGTCTATCAATGTCATGGTTATATTATAAGATCCCTATAGGAATAATTATGGACCTGTAGATGGTGTTTGGCGATCAACATTGAGTTATTTCATGTTATGAATATTATTTTATGTATATAGATTAGTAAATTTATGTTAATGAAATTTCACTATATATATATATATATTAGTTGATTTATATGAGAAATGTAGCTTTTCATGTGTAGAATTTAATTCCCCACAATGATGGGTTGATTAGATTCACTAGGGAAAACATTAAATGGAACTTTTTAATTTATTATAATATTTATATCCCACATGAAGTAATATATCTTCCTATAAATTATCATTATTTATTCTTTTGATACATGTAATGGTGATCGGGTAACATTTTGGATTAATAAATATTTGGTTCGATATCTAAAACAAAAAATGGATGTTATGAAAATTACCCAATTGAAAACCATTGTGGAATGAAATTTTTATTTTTATTTGATCTTATAAAATTACATCAAAATTTTATTCTATACCATTTTCAGCATTGACATAAAGCATTTTTGGATGCCAACACATGCATGTCAGATTCATTATTTATTGAAGAATCATTGTATCATGTTTTAGAAAAATAGTATTACATTTATGTGAGGGGAATGGATTATGACCCATCTTCAACAATGATATTTTAATATGAATATAAATATTTTTCATTGATTCATATATAAGTTGGTTTACATTTATTTTTTATCCAGAAAAATTGAAATTCATATCCTTAATAATTCTTTAAATTTTTTGGAGTAACATATTCTGACATATGATGGTCAATTTCACAGTTGGAGAGTGAATTAGGAACTTTGTTATGAAGGATAATGTGTCATACTCTTGAATAAATAACGACACCAATAAGGGATTCATAAATAGTAAATTGGATAAATTCATAGTTTGTTTTTTATTTTCTAATTAAATTTTTATTATGGTATCCTCATAATATTCAAAATTGTAAGATCATAACAAGATAAAAATCATATATTATTTAATTTTAATTTTTGGGGAATCATTAGTTTTTTTTGTATTAATTAATTTTAAATAATTTTTATTCTATTATTTCAATTTAGTTTAATTTAGTTAAATTCAATTATTTTCAATTATATTCTATTAATTAATATAAAAGTTTTTACATTCTATTCACTGGTTTTTGAAATGGATTATTTATGACTAATCTATGCTGGGTCAGTTTGGTACAATAAATATCGAATTGGGAAATTTTTATTCACTTTAATTTCCATGGTATTTTCATGTTACTTTTTCTATTTTGTTTTTTTATTTTTATTCTTTTTTATTATGCTCTTATAAATTAGTTTATTTGTGTTCTTATTAATTCATTTCGATTACATTCAATGAAAATTATTTTGGTTTGATTCACTATGCTTTATGATTGTTGAATTTTTATTGGATTTAATTTAATATATTTTTTATAATTTAATTCATGATCATTAATATCATATTAGTTTAAGTATAGAGAGTTTGCATTGATTATCATAGTTCAATTAAATGTTTTTAATTTTAATTTCATTTACTAATTTTTTTATCATTAATGTTCTGTTCATGGTGTTGAAACATAGATTTGTAATAGTAAACAACTAGCTGATACCCATGTGGTAAAGGCTCATTCTTAGTATCTAAATTAACGAATATAAAATCTTGGTAAGGAAAAATTATCATGTGTTATGTAGATGGACTACAAAAATACTGTAGAACAACTGTAGCATCCTAGGTAATGTAGAATTACTCTTCATTGATGGGACCTTTAGGCCAAAAATGTTATTTCAAGCCTTTTATATTGGCCACTAGGCCTTGAGACATTAGGCTATGTAACATGTCTCCCTCTACCATGACAAAAATAGGTCTTTTATTTAATAATAAAATGATGCTTTGGCAGTAAAATTTAAGAAAAAGTTTTCTACATGTATGGTCAATTTATTTTGTGATTGTTCATTTCAATATTATTTTATTCTATTTGATTTCATCATGTTTTATTAAATTAATCATCATATAATTGGTTCTATTTTATTTATTTTTTCACATTATTGTTTTATTATATTTATGGTCGTTTTGTTTTGTTTTATCTAGTTTACTTTTGTTATGGAATTTTTGTTACGATTCAAGTCAATTTAGTTTGTGAAGGGACATTTCATTCTAATCTAAATTTATTTGTTACTATATTTTGTATCTTAATTTGATCTGGTTGAGATATAGTTACAAAAAATTTAAATTTTTTGGTCTTTGTTAATCTAATTCATTTTATGTTCATTTTAGTATATTTGGTTTTACCAATAGTAGATCGGGATATAACATTGGTTTGTTTGATTATAACGTTATATCATATTAAAATATATTAAAATAATTTGTTATAGTCTATTTTTTATATAGAATGGTTTATTTGTGTTAGGTCTGTCAGGTCTATCCTATTAGTTTTGTTTATTTTGATTCATTTTACATCAATGTACTTTAATTAAAATATGTTAATTTCATTTGGATTGAGTTTATTATACTCTAAAACATTTTTATTATTTTTTATTTGTTGTTTATTAATTTATTCTATTTAGTTATATATAGTATTTTTTGAGTTGGTCAAGTAGATTTGATTTAATTTTCATTTGTTTCCACTAATTTATTTCTTCTTTTTCTTTTCATAATTTATCAATTTTTTGGGGAGGATTAAGTCATCATAATATTTATTATCTTTTTTTATTAGTTTTTTTTTCTATATAGGACTATTTATAATAAAGAAATTATTATTAGTTTTTGTTGAATGGGTTCATTATAATTTTATTTATTCATTTTAATATATTTATAATTTTTTAGGGAAGATTTTTTAATTTTTTTATCTTTGATTCAATTGAACAAGGATATAGTTGAGTATAAATTTATTGGTTTGTTATATATTAGATTAAATTTTTTTTTGGATCATTTTAGTTCACATGGCTATAGGTGTTTCCAATTTATTTTAATTTTCTACACCAATGTTATTTATATCAATTTTAATATTAGTTTTCATGATTTGGTCTATGTGTCTTTTCGTTTGTATCATTTTAGTGTACATTGTTTTAGCCTATTTTTAAGTGCATTTAATATTTCTAGAATATTTAAATTACAAATGTTCATTTATGTATACTAAATACAATCACTAAAGGTTTTATATATATAAGTAGATGATTAGCAGTATGACATGTATGGGGAGAGAAAATGAATTTATTGAGTTCGATTATAAAGGGAGTTATGTCTTTGGGAAATATATGAAATTTTGTAATATTTGTTAATTTAATAGTGAAAATTTTGTTAATTTTAATATTAGGACGTTTTTTTATAAATTCTTTTATATTATCAGAATATCTAAAAATATTTCTTTTATGTAATACAAGATGGATTAATTTTATATAAATTTTATTACCTATATATGTTTTTAATGGGATGATTTTATTTAGGAAACATGGGAATTTTACTAATATACCATATATTTTAGAGCTTTTAACAACATATAAATATTGTATATAATTTTTTAGTGTTTTATATTATGTGGAACTTGTTAAAATTTCTAAAAAATATGTTCTATTTTGGAATCATTTTTTGATCACTTGAAAAAAAAAATTTATATATAGTGGGTGGTTTTTAAACCTCTATTAAATAATAAAAACCTTAATAAATCACTTCTTCATGAAAAATCATTAAAAATATCATGATAACATACTAACATTTAAATAAGTAGTAGTTGTATGGGACCCCCACATATGGATTTAGTAGTCGTTTTAACAATCGATGTATCAGTGAGACCACCTATAATGTTATATTTTCTAATTGTGAATAAATATTCTAATTTTATTGGTTTTCTATCTGAGATCATTTATAATAACATATATTGAATCTGACTCCACTAAAATAATATCCTCATCTAAATTAAATCATATTAATTACATGAAAAATAACAATATGTAATAATATAAAAGGATAGATTTGCAATAACTCTCTCCACATATAAATTTATGTAAACCATTGTGTCAATCCTATTATATATGAATATTTTACATATCTGTGGACAAATGCACATGAAAATCAATCATATGGATTTACCCAATATTATTCATATGGAATCGAAACTCCTAGAGATTGGTAGTTAAATATAACAAAAATCATTCAATGTGATTTTTTATTTAATCATTAAGGCTATCTATTTACACCATAATTATAGAAACAATATTACATGGGCACCATACATTGGAAGAACCCACTTAGTTGAATGATTAGAGCCTTGATATTTTTTTCATTTGATGGAATATTAATCATTGGGTTAAAAGTGGGTTTCAATCATCTGGAAATCTTCTCACATGTATTACATTTAAATTCATTCCTCATTCTATTGATTTAGTTCTTTGAATCCATATTCATTACACTAAATCAAGAAATTCTAAACATACTGATGTGTACCTCTTCACACAAAACATAGCTTTTGTTGCAAACCGAAATTAAAATCGAACTATATATATATAATAATATCCATCACATGAAGATGGAATGAAAAACACATTGATGTAATCTATTAAAATGTAGTGAAATAAAAATCCTACCATGAGTATGCATTGTTCAATAAGAAACTATCCACCTTAGAGAGAAATCTCCCATCTTAATGAGTAGTTTTACAATAATTTCAACTACCCAAGGTTATATACTAAAGAGTATAAACTATAATTAACAAATAAGATTATTTCAAAACTCTTACATAACACAAATACCTTATAGAAGTAAACAAAATTAATTGTCATACAAAGTCATAACTCCATAAATACATGTATTATAATTTAAATTAGTGATTTATATATATTTAAACTATATTTTACATAACAATTCATAATATAATTAATTTATATGAAACAAAAGAGATACTAATAAACAAAAGAAATGAATAATAAAAAAATTTAGACATGATATAACCATTTTAAACAATTCCCAAATAAAATATTTATAATTAAGTATTATTTATGGGAATCGAGTAAATTAAAAATTGTAATGAATTTATAATTATTTAAAATTTGAAGACCCACATATATTCAATCTATATTACATTTATATAAGTTTATGACATAAATTTTAAATATTAATTTTTTTTATTTCATATATAAATTCATATATGTATTATATTACGAATTTAAATAATTTAAATATTTTATATTTTATATTAATAAAACATGATCATATTAATTATCCAAACTAAATTTGAGGAGGTTCAAATAATTTATCAATTACGCCCATGAATTTAATCATTTCAAATTAATAATCATGAATAATTCATTATATAATAAAATCATTTTCATGCTTTATATGAATTATGAACTCAGTTAAAATTACAAAATAACATCTATGTTAATACTATATTTTTAAATTATAATTAATGTAAAAAAGATAATATAAGTTTAATATTAACAAATAATAATAAATATATTTTTTATTACACTTTTCTTAAATATTTATTGAATAATTTTAAACAATTTTTAATTATTTAATTTATAAATATTCTATATAATAAATAAAAGGCCCAATATTTTTTCCCATATTGTAAGAATTATATAGTTAAATCAAAAATTGATAATTGGGAGGAAATTTTTTTCCATTTCATGTTATTTAATGATTGAATTATTAATCTTATTACATGATATTGTTCAAAAAAATTATCATTGTTTTGGATTAAATCATACTAGATATATTTATGGTGGACACCAAGGGGATAATGACATCACCCCTCATTTTTTTGAATTGTATATTTTGATATAATCCTACTTTATGTAAATATTCAAAATATTTCCAATATTTTTATTTATTATAGGAAAACCATGACATGAAATCGTAATTTGTTAGTTGAATATCATATTGTATAATGAAAAAAGATTTATTTTATAATATGTGGTTCCATTTTAAAAAATATCAAAAGTTTCAATTAGTGATTCTATATTATATTATAATCCTATATTTTAAGATATTTATGTGGAACTAAATAAATTTTAAATGTATCATCAGGTGTGATATATTATATCAAATTAGGAAATCATATCTCAATTTATGATGTCTTGTATCATAAAACATTCCAAAATAAAAAAACTATAATATATTTTATGTTTTTGTATAAAATAACACATTTTAGTCATTTAAAACATGATTTCCTAACTAAATTTAATCATTGAATAACTCTAATACCGTAGATAAGAAGATAACACTTTCCCACAAATGAACATGACCAATGTGACATCCATATGTGTTATAGTAACACTGAAGAATAATAATGAATTTTTTTAACAGTAGTGTACTAGTGAAAGTGAATGAGGAAGAAAAATTAGAATGTGAACAATGAGATTTTTGTCATTTGGTAGGAATAATTATATCCGCATACTTGGAATTCCATTTCTTTAGTTTTAATAGAACAATTATAAGTCACCCTAATTGTCACCAAACCAATCTCACAAATAGATCATATATAAACAATTTATTGAAGTGCACTAATATTGGATGGATCATAATGTATGATTCAACTATGTCAAAATCCTTAAAATATTGATTTACATATATTTGTTATTTAATTAGCAATACTATAAAATAAATATTCAGGAATGTGATGAGTAAATTATTTTGTATAATTAATCTTAAGATATTTTATATATTGTGAATGGGATCTTCTATGTATTCTAAATGGTTATCAACAAATATGAATCATTAGGTTCATTGATTTTTTTCCTGAGACATAAATTTTAATCGTTGAAAAAATTAATTATTATAATTTTCTATAATGTACGAAATTATATTAATGGATTATAGATTCCATGAAATGGCGGTCAGTGCATTACTATATTTATTTGGTGAATAGAAGTTAGAAAAGGTATGGAGAACCTTCTATTGGGGGTGTGAAATTTTATCTATCCTTCTTGAAGATATAATCAACCATGTTCACTATTTATCAGTTTAATAAAGCTTTTACCACTTCTTTAGAGTCTAAGAGATAATCTCTTATAATATGAAGATTTTACTCGATGTTGGGATACCTTTAGAGCTAAGAGTTTTCTAATTGTTTCAATATAAGGTCTATTTTAAATACTCAAGTAATGTGATGGATATAAAATGTTTTGTAATATTATTATATTATATTATTATTCTTTAGGTAATATTTTTTTAATAGTAGTTCACGAAACTAAATGGGTTTATTCAACATTGTTAGACATAATATTGTCATATAGAACTCCTCAAGGACGTTAATTCCACATTAAACATCAAATAAAAACAGTTTTTATATACTTTTCAATGCTCATAAATGTCATATACGAGTTATGGATATATCATAACATATAATATAACATGGATAATTGTTCAACAATGTATATATTTATGTTTCCTTATGATATAGAATATTATAAGGTGTTGTTCACAATTTTTTTCAATCATTAGGTATGAATGGATTACATATAGTATATGATTCACTAAATCTAATGGTTTTACACTACTTCAAAGTGAAATAAATTTTATATAATACCAAAGGACATTAATATTGTGTTTTAAATAATTGAATTTCAAATCATGATTATGATATGAAAAATATTAAATATTACACCTACCAATCCATCATATCTTATTTTTCAATCAGAAAATAAGTAATAAAATATTATTTATAATCACTCTTTACATTTTGAATGATTAAAAATTTATCATAATATTTTTTAAAATATTATTTTTATAACAAATAATTCTTAAGTCTTACTAATTTTATATAAAACATTAATGTTAGGTATTTTAAATGAAAATATTATTAAATAAAATAAATTTTAAAGATTGAAATTAATAGTTCATTTTTTGGAAATATATAAAATTATTATTTATATATTCAATCCAATTATATATATATATATATATATATAATTTTTATATAATTTGATAATTATGTATACATAAATTTATATGGTTAATTTATTTTTACAATATTACTATGATATACTATGGTAAAAAAATATTATTAGGTTTCCAGCTATGATAATATTGGTTTTCAATTGATGTTTTTATCTTAAGTTAATAAATTTATTATAATATATACATATTGTGTATTATGGTTATGATGGAATTGAAATGTATCTACAATATATTATCCTTTTTATTATGGATATTTCATTTGATTTATCTTTATTATAAAGGATTTTTTCATGTCTAGAAAAGTTATGGTGGGATATATGTGGCTCTAGGATTACTCTTATGGGTATTATTAATTTCATATTATTATATATTTTTCAGTGAAATCAGATTTTTGTACCATATGGATGTGATTGATTTGGATATTTAAGTATTGAGATGATTGGTGGTTGAACATTAGATGGGGTTAATTAGGTGTTGAGTTCATTTTCCAATTGTAATATAATCTTTTATTATGTTACCCCTTTTAGAATTATACCATTGTATTCAGTTTTTATGGATATATATATATATCAATTTTTCTACATTTTTACAATCGATTATATGTGTAAAGGTCACACAACAAAGACACTCCTAATATCTTTACATGGTTCATTACAAATACCTACTTCCTTCCTTGATTGTTTTTCCGTAATCAAAGATTCTCTACTATAATAAATGTGAATAAAATAGTTTTGGTGCATCCCAAACTCACACTATGACAATCTAAAAGGACATAAAAAATAATATTTCATTCAACAATTCATTCTATATCATTGCACTATCTTCTCAAATTCTCATTATATTATTCCTATAAACTCTGAGTGGCATTAGTCTTATGGAGTCCGATAATATATATGTAACTATAAATTTATATTAGGTCTTGGAAGTATATCGATATATTTTAAAAGGATTATTCTACCTAAAATAGAGATATTTACTTTAAATAAAAAATATATAACTAAAATTCATAAAAAAATTAAATAATTCGTTTTAACTAGGTTACTACTTGAAGTTATGATTCATATATCTTAATAACTACCTTATTTGGCTTCATTACTCACCTATAATATATTTTCTTGAAAAATATTTTTGTCTTATTATGTTGAATTGATGAAGCCATTGTCTATAAACATGAACAAGGAGTCATCTTGAATTTTTTTATCATTCACATTGTTTTACAACCATGAATGATACTATAACCTCTTCCACTGTATTGAAATTTGATATCCTGATGATTCAACTCATCGGCATGGGATTGAATCTTTATTTTTATTTTTATTCATTAATAGTGTTATTTGATATTATATAGAATAATATATAATCTTTAAAATTATATTTCTTTCCTCATAGTTAAATTCACACAAGATACAGGATATTGTGGACCATGTTATTTTGCCATACATTAAATATACTAAATTTATCATCTATAATACCAGTTTCATTTATGAAAATTAAATTTATTCAATAAGAAAAAATTTGCATATATATATATATATGTTTGTGTGTGTGTGGATTGAGGAATCCTTTTCATTATGAAATAATAATTATTATCGTTATAATGAAACATCATGAATCACCAATTTTATGCACTAATTTTTCAAAAACATCCTTGTAACACCCCATGCTTCTACAATACATTTCCCTTTAATAATTCAACAGCTTGCATTGTACGCAACTTCATGATTCTAACACACCTCGTCTGATCAAACTAGCAGTTATGAATAGTAATACAAACTTTTTCAAATTTTATAAATTTTATTTCTCAAAATGGACTTCATTTTTGAATTTTGAATATCAAAATTAGCTTAGGGTGAATTTTTGTTATTTTTTGAAAACTTGTAATTATTGATGAATAGTGAAAAAACCCGTGTTATTGGTTAAAAAAGACTTTTCATTTAAATAATTATGTATTTTAATTAAATATATTTTAAGTCAATATATATACAAAATACCTATATATGTTCAATTTAATTCATTAGAGTCATTTTGTAATAATTTTTAACATATAAAACTTTTATTGAAATTTTACCGTCTTTTACCCACCTCCTAAGAGAATTTTCAAATTTGCATAAAACATAATTTTATTGCTTCTATTAAATGAGTTTCAAAAATATGAGAGACACAGTTGATATCAATTTGTAAAATTTTGTTCAATATGATGAAAATATTTTTTGGTGAATAGAATATTTGGACTTTTATTTACCATGGTTAAATGTAATAAGTTTAATTAAAGGTAAAAATGATTTTATTATTACCCTAATACATGTCCAAATTCAATTGGATAACTTTATTTTGACCAAAAACAAACATAGTATTAAAATATGTTACTTTAGGTCCACTTGGGTAAGTTTAGGACATTTATTATTATTTTATTTAAAGAAGAGTTAAAAGTGTTAAATTCAAAGTATAATAAGTAAACAATTTTAATATAATGATATAAATATTTTAAATTTTCATTAGAAATATAAAAAGATTTTCTATATAATAATATTTTATTTATAATTTTTAGACATTAATAAGTTTATTTTATTTTTGACACAATGATGATACATAAATTACCTTATTAATGAAATATTAAAATAATTGATATTATAAATACCCAAATAAATGTAAATTGAGACTTTTGATGAAATATTAGAATTTTATATGTTAATATAACATATTAGGATTAATTAAATTAATTTCTTTCTAATTAATAAATTTTTTAGGACTTTCAAAAAATCAAGTACTAAATAGTTTTAAAAATTGGCGAAAAAGTGTTTTTAAAATAAATATTATATTATTAATTTATATTCAATCCCTAAAAATCTAAGGTTTGGAAAAAGGACTTATATAAGGTTATGTATATCAATAATTAACCACTTGGTGTTCTATTAATAGTTTATTGCACATTTATTTACCATATAATATAATAATACAAAGAGACATGGTAAATGTCAAACTATTTCACTAATAGTTAAATCTAAAAGATAAGGTTAATACGGTGAACTAAATATGTCTAAAACATAATGGTTGAGACTATTTAGACCCATCCCCACCTTATCCTAGAAATAAATCATTTTTGAGACATTATGAAAAGAATATGAATTTATTATAAAACAATATTTCAATCTTTTCCTAAGGTTCCCCTCACCCCTCTTATTAAAGGGAACTTCCCCTTCTATCAATTTCACACCTCCAAAGCAATTTTGATGGGACAAAAGCTTCCCAAATATCCTCCCAACATCCCTCACGTCAACCTAGAGCCCTTAACTTGAGAATAAATCCAACCTATGGATATATTTTGTTCAAATAAAAAAGAATGAACCCAATGAAGATCTAAATATTTCATCACCTCTTCCAACTTCTTTTATTCTTCCACTTCCCTTTTTTTAATTGTTTATATATTAAAATAATAAATCTAGTTTATTATATATACAATTTTGTTAATATAAAAATGTAACAACCATATTAATCATTCTATCCATCATATTAATGAAAAAGTCACCGTACGTGTGTATGTACGGCTTACCGTCTCCACGTCATGTTGTAGTTGTTATTCAATACTTTATTTTTGGATGGGTATAATAATGATGTATAATTTATATAAATAATAAATATAACATGTTAATGATACTGTATATATGATATACCATCTATTTACATACTAATTTAATATCAAAAGAATGATATTGTCGCTTGTGTGTATATACGGATTACCGTCTCCACGAATGGGATGGGATTCATTCTCCATCATAACAATTCTAGACTAATTTTCATATGATGATTAAAAATAATGTTTAAAGAATTTATATCATTCTAGATATTAATAAGTTACTTCCCATCCATAAAAAACATGACTCATGTAACAAATAATATAAATGAAACCGAATCTGTTAACACCCAAAATGACGATAATACCAAAAATATTATTAACAATGAATTATTAAAAGATCATATATGATATCATAATTATTCGTATGGTTATTTTATAATTTAATAACAATGATTTAACTATTATATAATAGTTTAATGTTCCATCGACCAAGGAAAAGTATAAGGTAAGGGTTAATTTTACAATCTTTTTATTATCTGAGGTTGTTTTTATGTAAGTATCTACTGGGATCTCTTTATCATCTACTTCCATTTTTTCATAGAAATTTATTTTAAAAACATTTTACTATTTACTATAGTATGGTTTAAAGTCATTTATACCCTTATTTTTTCATATACGATTTCAAAGGAATCATTCCGTTATTTTCCAAACAAGGTACTTTATGGCCTTTTTGACAAAATTATGGTAAGAATGCGGTTTTTAACATATACGATCAGTGTGGCTATTTTACACCATTTTAACATCGTCGAATATTCCATTACAATATTATTAGAATATTTTGATGATATAATTTTCTTTTAAATGGTTTCAAAATAGAAAGAGGTATTTATTTCAATTAGTTCTCATTTCATTTATTTCAACAACCTTTGATGGATTTTAAACTTGTATGTAGTTGATTTATTATAATAAAATTCTACCATATTGTATTAATGGTTTTGTGATATGTTTGAATATGGATGTTTTATTCCATACCATTTATGGTTTATGGATAATATATTGACATATTTTATGCTAGTTTTATTATGAATGTTTATGTTATGTTTAAACCTTTTCATATAAGGAATGAATTGGACTTAGTAAGTGACAGATGGATCCCACTATAGCTCCTCAATTCATTGGTAAGTCTCATTAGACAAACTAGTTTCTTGGCACAAGGCCTTGACAAAATCTATTTGTAGTCTTAGAACTAGGCCCTGACTTTGTGTTTATGAAGTCTGGAATTATACATTCCATCATTATGAAATTGGAAATTGATATTGAATGTGATTATTAGACTAGTAGAATGTCCATATGAATAAGTAAATGGAATTATTTGATTTATATTTTAAATTTTATGTAGAATATTAAGTTTAAAAGGCATGTGTTTTAGTCTTATAAATTTACTTCAATGTTTATGCTTATTTATGAATGTTTCCTTCATATTGTTATCCTTAATGGGAATACGATCTCACCTTTATCTATGTTCTATTTTCCCCAAGATGTGAAAACCCATTTTATAGTTGACCTACTAGGGTAGGATAAGGGATAAGTGTTTTTAAAGGGGACACGATGTTTTTGTAGTTTTTATTTCATGATTTATTGCAAAACTTATGTATGTATCTATTACTTCTAGGGCTACTAAATTGATCAGTCTTTCAGGACATAATTTCCTAATATCATGCCAATGTTATGTAATAATTCACCGACTCTAGTTATCTGGGGTCCGAGCATTGCAGTTGGTATTAGAGGATGTATATTACAAACATGGAAAAAAAGATTTAGGTAATCTCTGATTCGAGCACAATATCATAAGATAGGATTTGAAGATTAGTATAGAAGAACTTCTTAAATTTTTTAATGTATATATATTGTGATTTTTCTAAACAATTCATCCATGTATGGATACGAGTAGTTAGAGGGGGCTCTGGCACAGATGTACCTTAGGGTAACACCCGAAAACACCACTTTGAGCTACACTCCAATGGTAACTGGTGAATGATAACGGGCTTTACTGCAATATGGGTTACGAAACACCTAGAGGATATGTTAATGATAATTAACATTTTCATTACAAACCATTATTAATGCTTTATGAGTATATACCTCCTCAAAAAACATTTTTATTATTATGGATTATATCTATAAACTGTTCAATTTATGATAATTGTTTTACATGTTTTGAATTGTTTATTGTAATTTAGAATGTAATCTAGTGTATGCCATTGTTTAGAAATGGTTCCTAGTTGAATGAATTGAAACTGTATCAACACACATAATCTATGTAGGGATTTCCCTCCAACTCAACATAATTGTTGTGGATCTGGTGATGCAACTAGTTTTGATCAGCTAATCAACATGCTTGGAAAACTCACTCATGTTATTACTAATAACCACACATGTATGGAGCACCCTGATCCAAAACGTGGAAAATCAATGTTAAACCACTTCATGAGGCAACAACCACCATAATTCAATGGTTCTACATATCCATTTTTAGTTGGACATTCAATAAGTTCTAAAGAGGAAATATTTCATGCTTTAGAGAGTAGCGAAGGGGAAAAAGTTGGCATGGAAGTTTATAGTCTCACCAAAGATGCAGATCAATTGTGGTCATTAATTCAAAACACATTGGTGGATGAAGAAGTACCAAGTATGGAATTAAGGGAGTTTAAATATATTTTCTTAGAAAAATACATTCCTTATGACCATTGAGTGAATATGGAAAGGTAATTTATATTCCTGTAAAAAAGGAGGATGAGAATGTCACAAAGTATGAAGCTAAATTTACAATGTTAGTGAGACATGTTGTATATTATATATGTAACACATGAAGTAAGATTGATCATTTCATTGATGATCATAAACCATTTCTCCATTAATCATTAGTCTCAAAATCGTTCTCATCATACGATGATATTATCCCATGTGCAATCAATACAGAAAATGAATTCTCTAAGTCTTACGACATTAATGAAAAATAAGGAGAATTAGAGATCTCCTGAAAAATTTTGAAATGGAAATAAGGGGACGAATAGAAAATTTGAATATCAATCCTGTAGTAAGTATGGGAATAAACACCCTAGTACATGCCTGAAGGGAATGAGAGTCTGTTACATGTGTGTTGAAAATGGCCACCAATCACGTGATTGCAAAGGGAAGAAATAGGTTCTCAATGTTGAATGCTACAATTGTAGAGAAAAAGGGAATTATTCAAATGAATGTTCTAATCGTGGGGGAAACATACTTCAAAAAAGGATTAGCGGTCATGGAAGAGCCTATACAGTCACTACTACTGAGGTTGAATCACTAAAAGACATTTTGGCAGACAATTTAATGGTTTCCTCATGTTTATCCAATACTTTATTTGATTCTGTATCATTCAATTGTTTCATAGCTTCCCAATTTTCTATGAAAATTAGATATTTATAAATTTATTTAACACGTGAGTTGTTGGTAAAAAGAGATGTATCATTGCAACAATTTTTTATGAATATGTTCCCATTATGACATATAAACGTTATTTATCTGATGATCTCATCATCATACCCATGATTGAATTTGATATAATTTTTAGTATGGATTGTCTTTCAGACCATGATGTGATTATTTATTGTAATAATAATCAGGTAACATTTTTTTATGATGATGATAAGGAATACGTTATTTTTAGAACCAAAACGTCACCACTAGATTCTTATCTAGATCCATCCCCAGTAGCTAAACTAAATTCAATTATTGTAGAGGAACAGAATGAAATAACTGTGGATGGGGAAAATAATATTTTAATAGAGGATATACATATTGTTCAAGAATATGTTGATGTGTTTCTAGAGGATTTACCTGGACATCCTCCATAATTGGAAATTGAGTTTTCAATTGATTAAATTCCTGTTTCAAGCCCCATATCGAAGACCCCTTATAGAATGCACACTGTGGAAATACTGTAACTAAAGAAACAACTGGAGGAATTGTGTAATAAGGGAAATATTCAACCTAGTGTTTCTCCACAGGGATCCACTATTCTTTTTGTTAAGAAAAAATATGGATCTATGAGGTTGTGCATTGACTATAGGGAGATCAATTCTATAACAATAATGAACTAGTATCCCCAACCTCACATTGATGATTTATTAGACCAAAGTCATCGATCTCAATATTTTTCAAAGTTTCACCTTTGATGTGGATATCATAAGTTGTGTGTAGAGAAGGAAGACATTCCAAAAACAACAATTCGAAAAAGCTACGGGCATTACAAGATTACAGAAATTCGTTTTCGGATGACTAATTCACCCTCTGTTTTTATGGATCTAATGAACAGAGTTTTCAAGGAATATCTTGATGAAATTGTAGTGGTATTTATTGATGATATTTTGGTATACACTAAAAGCTACTAAGATGATTAAAAACACTTGAGCACCATTATGAACACCCTAAGAGGAAATTAAATATATGGGATGTCTAGCAAGTGTAAATTTTGGATTTGGGAAAATTATTTTCTTGGACATATTGTCTCTAGGAATGGAATCTCTATTGATCCTTATAAGATGATAGCAATCGAAGAATGTCCAGCACCAATGAGTATAACTGAGGTACATAGTTTTACTATTTTAGTAGGTTATTATATGTGTTTCATCCAGAATTGTGCTCAATTGGCTAACCTATTAACTAAGCTCACATGTATAGGGTTTAAATTTTTTTGGACAAAATAGTGTAATAAATGTTTGGAAAAACTAATGATATTATTATTCAATGATTCTATATTTCCTCTACCATCGGTGAATGATGGGTTTGTTATTTATAGTGATTCTTCAAATAAAGGACTTGGTTATGTCCTTATTCACTATGATAGGGTTAATGAAAATGCATCACGACCACTAAAGATTCATGAACAAAACTATCATACTCATGATCTTGAATTAGCAGCTGTAATCTTTGCTTCGAAGATATAGCGACGCTGTCTCTATTGTGAAAAATGTGATATATATACCGATCACAAGAGTTTGAAGTATAATTTCTCACATAAGGAACTCCACATGAGGCAAAGGCGATGGCTTGAACTAATAAAAGACTTTGAATTCACTGTACAATACCACCTAGGGAAGGCAAATAAGTTGGAATAATATTTGAGTAGAAAGGGTCATGGATTTTTTAATAAGATGAGACTTGAAAGGGATCCTATGTAAACAGATCTATTGAAAAGGGATATTGGAATAATAATAAAAGGTAAAACATCAACACTTTTATAATTGGATTCCAAACAATCTTTACTAGAAAGGATAAAAAGTTCTCAGGCTGATGATGAGGAGTTTAATAATAAAATTAATGCTGCAAATGATGGTAGATTGATCAACTTCATATATGAAGATGTGATTTTGAAATTTGGGAAGAGACATTATGTTTTTGACATACATGATCAAAAAAGAGAATTTTTTGATGATTCTCGTAGATCCAACATCTCTATACACCCTGGTAGCACTATGATGTTTATAGATTTGAAAGAACATTTTTTGTGGAAAAAAATAATGAGAGATATTGATGATTATGTTTTAAGATGTATGGTTTTTCAAATGGTGAAATATGGAAGGAAAAATCCTAGAAGGTTCCTGAAACCTCTTCTCATAACTGAGTAGAAATGGGAGGATATTATGATGGACTTTATCACAGGTATACCAAAGACTCCTTGAAGGAATGATGCAATATGGGTCATTGTCGATCGTCTTAACAAGTCAGAAAATTTTCTTGGTATAAATGAAGATTTACAATTTGAACGTCTAGAATGAATATATATTAATGAAGTTGTAAGACATCATGGAGTACCCCTATTGATTGTCTCTGATCGTGATCCCCATTTTACATCAAGATTCTGGAAATGTATTCAGAAAGCTGTGGATACTGAACTTCTTTTGAGCAATTCCTATAACCCTAAAATTTATAGACAATTAGAGCAGACTATTCATACCTTAGAAGACATGTTGATATCATTCTCACTGGACATTCAAGGTATGTGGGATCAATATTTACCTCTGGTATAATTTTCATATAGCAATAGCTTCCATTACAAAATTCATATGGAACTATATGATTCATTATAAGGAAAGCGATGTCACACATCAACTTGATGGGATGCTATTGATTAAAGAAAAATTAGAGGCCCGGAACATGCTGAAGAAACGATGGAAAAGGTGATGGTTATCCAATCCCACATCAAAGCATCTCAAATGTAGGCTGAAGATCTAGGTCTATAACTGAAGAATGGATTTTTAATTTCAATTAAGAGATAACTTTTTTTGAAGGTATCTCCATGAATGGGAGTTATACAATTTAGTAAAAAGGGTAAATTGAGTCCCATGTAATCCAACCTTTCGAAATTCTAGAATGAATTGGGGTTGTAGCTTACCATCTGTAAATGCCGCCAAATATCTCTAATGTTCACGATATATTCCACGTATCACTGTTGGTAAAATACATGCCTGACCCAACACATTTACTCACCTATGAGGAAATCGAACTGGAACCTGATTTGTCTTATTGTGAGGATCCTTTCAAGATTCTTGATACCATAGAACAAGTTTTTAGAAACTAGAAAACTCATCTGGTAAAAGTTCTATGGACATACCATAAGACAAATGAGGCAACGTGGGAACCTAAGGACCTTAGGATTAAGAATAACCCAAACCATTTTATGCCGTATTATTCTAGAAATTTCGAGGGAAAATTTATTTGAAGGACGGTAGAATGTAACAACACAGGTTTCCATAGTATGCTTCCCATTGAATAATGCAATTTATTGCATTGTACACAACTTCAAGATTCTAACACCTCGTGACTGATCGAACTAGCCGTTATGAATAGTAATTGAAATTTTTTAAAATTTTATAAATTTTATTTCTCAAAATGGAATTTATTTTTGAATTCATAATATAAATATTAGCTTAGGGTGAATTTTTGGTATTTTTCTGAAAACATTAAATTTTTGATGAATAATGAATAACACTGTGTTATTGGTCAAAATCGACTATTCATTTAAATAATTATTTATTTTATTTAATCATATTTTAGGTAAAAATATATACATAATATCTATATATGATCTATGTAATTCGTTGTAGTCATTTTATAATGAGTTTAGATATATAAATATTTTATTGAACTTTTACCGTCTTTCAGCCACCTCCTAGGAGAATTTGAAAATATGCATAAAATATTATTTTACCGCTTCTGTGAATTGAATTTAAAAAATAAGAGATACATGGTTCATATCAATATGTATAATGTGGTTCAATAAGATGAAAATAATTTTTTTTGAATAGTAACATTTGACTTTTATTTACCATAGTTAAAAGTAAATAGGGTAATTAAAGTTAAAAATGATATTATTATTACCCAAAAACAAGTCTTAATTCTATTGGATAATTTTATTTCTACCAAAAATAAAATTAGGAATAAAATATGATCCTTTCGGTCCAGTTGGGATAGACTAAGAAATTTGTTATTATTTTATTTAAAGAAGAGTTAAAAGTTTTAAATTCAATGTTTAATAATAAAACCATTTATAATATAGGGTTATACAGAATATAAATTCTATTATAAATATTAAATTGAAAGCTAAAAAGTTTTTATATATAATAGTATTTTATTTATAATTTTTAGAAATTAAATAATTTAATTTATTTATGACACAATGATGATGGAGTAATTACCTTATAAATGAAATATTAAAATAATTGATATTATAAATTCACAAATAAATATAAATTTAGACTTTTCATGAAATACAATATTTTTATAGTTTACTATAACAAGAAATAATTTATTAAATTAATTAATTTCAAAATAACAACGATGTTAGGGATCTATCAAAAATTAATTACTAAGTAGTGTCAAAATTGACAAAAAAGATTTTTCAAAACAAATATTATATTATTAATTGATATTATATTCCTAAAATTATAAGGATAATCCAAAGGACTTATATAAGGTTATATGTTTCAATAATGAATAACATGGGGTTCTCTTGGATATTTATTGTAATTTTATTAACAATATAATATACTTATAAAAATAGACATGATAAATGTTAATCTATTAAACTAAGAGTTAAATCTAAATGATAAGGTTAATATGGTGACCTAATACTATCTAAAACACAATGGACGAGAAGATTTATAACCATCCCCACCTAATCATAGAAATAAATCATTTTTGAGACTTTATAAACCGAATATAAATTTATTTTAATATAATATTTTAATCTATTCTTAATATGACCCTCAACCCTCTTATAAAAGGGATGTTCCCCTTATATCAATTCCATTTGCCTAAGGAAAACCCTGGAAATATATCCTCCCAACTTCCTTAAATTAATCCTAGATCCCTTACCTTGATAATAAATCCAACCTATTGAGTATTTTTGTTCAAATCAAAAGGGAAAACCGAAGAAGAGGTATATATTTCATCACCTCTAGATACTTATCTTCTCCCACTTCCTCTTTCTTTTTTTTACATTATAAAATAATAACCCAATTATTTTATATATATTGTTATGTTATAATAAAAATGGTACAACCATATTCATTATTATATCCATAATATGAATGAAAAAGTCACCATTTGTGCATACGTACGGCTTACCGTGTCCACATCGTGGTGTAGTTGTAATAAATACATTATTTTTGGATGGGTATAATAATGTTGTATAATTTATGTATATAATTAATATAACATGTTAAGGAATTTTTATATATGATATAACATTTATTTATATACTATTTTAATATCTTGATATTTATATTGTCTCTTGTGCATACGTACGGATTACCGTCTCCACGAACGCGATGAGATTCATTCCCCATCATAACCATTTCAGAATAATTATCATATGATGATTAAAAATAATGTTTATAGACATGATAACATTCTTTATATGAATAAGATACATCCCATACATAACAAACATTACTCGCGTAACAAATAATATAAAGGAAAATGAATCAGTTAACACCTGAAATGACGATAATACTAAATTATTATTAACAAAGTATTATTTAAAGATCATATATGATATCATAATTATGTATATAATTCTAGTATTATTTAATAACAATTATTTAACTATTATAAAGGAGCTTAACGTACCCTCAAACAAGGAAATGTACATGGTAAGAGTTAATTTCACAATCTCTTAATTATCCGAGGTTTTTTTAACGTAAGTATCATCTGGTACCTCTTTATCTACCACATAAGTATTTTCTTAAAAATATATTTTTAAACTTTTTTACTGTTTACTACACTATTTGTTAGAGTCATTTATACCCTTATTTTACCTTATATTTTTCAAAATTTTTCTTTCTTCCGTTTTCCGAACAAGGAATTTTATGACCTTTTCGACAAAATTAATCTAAGAATGTTTTTTTAACTTATATGGAGGATGCGGAAATTTTCCACTGTTATAAAATTGCTAAATCTTCCCTTACAATCTTATAAAAATATATATAAGATAAATGTTTTCATTTAAATGGTTTCAAAATATAAAGACGTATTTATTTCAAATAGTTTTCATTTCATCTATTTCAATATCCTTTTATGGATTTTAATCTTATTTGAAGTTGATTTATTATGATAAAAATCATCCATATTGTATTGAATTTTTTGTGATATGTTTGAATATAGATGTTTTATTTCATACCATTCATGATTTATGGATAAATTATTGACATTTGGTATGATAATTTTAATAGGAATGATTATGTTATGTTTAAACTTATTCTTATGAGGAGTGCATTGGATTTAGTAAGTGACGGGTGGAGCCTGTTATAGCTCTTTGATGAATCGGTAGGTCTCATGAGACAAACTATTGTCTTGGCACATGACCTTGACAAAATATTTTTTGTAGTCTTTCCACAAGGCCTTGACTATGTGGTCATGATGTCTTGCATTATGACTTCTATCATTATGAAATTGGCTATTGATATTGCATGTGATTATACGACTAGTAGATTATCGATGTGAATAAGTAAATGGAATTATTGGATTTATATTTTCTATTTTATGTAGAATTTTTAGTTTAAAGGGCTTCGGTTTTGGTCTTATACATTGCCTTAAATGTTTATGGTCATTTATGAATGTTTCTCTTGTATTTTTATCTTTACTAAGCATCAGAGGTCATCCCATCCTATGTTTTATTTATCCAATGATGTGAATAACTATTTTATAGTTGACCTGTAGGGATAGTATAACGGAAAAGTGTGTTCCAAGGGGAATAGATGTATTTGTTGTTTTTATTATATGATGTAATATAAAACCTATGTGTGTATCTTGTACATATAGGGTTACTAAACTGATTGGTCATTCGGGACATGATTTCCTTGTATCATGCCCATGTTATGTAATAATTCACCAACTTTGGGTAACTAGGGTCAGGGCGTTACATCCTCATTATGAAAATTAGTTCTATTTTTTAATCATGGTCCCTTATATGAATGGACATATTATTTATAATTTCACTTGGATTATAATTTATATTCAAAATCCATCCAATTTAATTGATATGATATGATCTTGTTCTCACTAAAATAGTCTCGACCTCTATTTACATCGACCATCTCACATAGAATAATAAATCTGGAAAATAACTCTCTATATTATCAAATATTACGATACTTATATAGTAGAATTCACTTACTCATATTGTTAGGATATATCCCTTGATATTATGAACAAAAAATAATATATATATCTATATAATAAATACAAAACAACAAATAAATATACAGAATTGAATTCATTTTCATATTGGAATGATTCCATGATATACTTTTTTTCATATTATACACTATAGAATCCTATAATCAGTATCATATAGTCCTTAATAAATAGTAGTTCAATTGGTAACTGTTCATCATCTACATTATTTTTTGAAATTCAATAAATCCATTGTTACGATCTATGAACATATCTTCTGGATCAAATTCATCAATATTTAACAAAATAGGCTTCAAACATGGATATAAAAGATTCATGATTTTTGGATCATTACTACAAAAACCATGCACCATAAAATATGAATTTTCTAATCAATATCAATATTTCAATAATTATATAATATTAATGTAGCATGTTTTGGGTGTCCTCTCAGACTATCATTACACATGATTAACTAATCTCGATTGGCCACATGGCCCCATGAATACCTCCCCTTTTTATATAGCATACTAACTATTAGCAAGGCTCTATGATGGCATATGGGGAAGACTATAACCTCTTTATCAAATTTGGGAATAATGGGGAATAATATAATTAATCATTTAATGGTGTATGTTAAAAAATTAAATGTAAATAATTCAAATTAAATAATAACCAATAAGAATGTAGGCAGTTTCATATAAAAAATTATTACATCATGACTCTATACAAAAAAGAAGGAATATGATGGAAAACTGTATTATATATAAAACGTGTACATTCTATAAAAATCATTCAAAAAACTAAAATATATCTCCAATAAAATCACAATCAATAGATCATTATTCTACTCATGTACTCTATCCTTGTACATAAAATCAAGCATCCATAGTTGGAATCTTTCATTTGAACCATCCTATATAAATGAATTCCATACATGTACCAATCAGTTTCTTGAATAGGGTGTGAGTATAACATAATAGTCCACCACCAATGATGTCAAATGTAACCCTTTTAGTGAGTATGAAATGAACAGTGTGTAGATATATTGAATCAAAAGCAGTATTGTAAATATAACCCATGTCATGTTTATGATTTTCATGGGACACATGGATGACTATACCATATTCTATCTATGAAGGAATGTATCTAGGCATGTGTCGGAATATATATTTATATGTTTACATATTTATATTATATATATTTTATAGGACATGTGGTATAACAAATTCCTCCATCAATAATATCATAGCTATAAAAATCATGTTCCTTTAATTTCATTTCATGTCTTAGTTATTAGTTGTGTTCTTATAATTATTGGGATGAGTGGAATATAGAGTTTTAGAATTTATATTTCACCCCAATAATAAAAAATATTTTCATTCCTACAGAAAATTAAAAGGATTCCTCCAGAAAGACATGATTATACCCTGACGAGATAATCCAAGGTGTTCTTTATCTCATGACATCAAGTCGAATACAATGAGATAATCTGAGGAATTTTTATAGCCATAAAAGTATCATTTGAGTCCATGGTTCCACATCTATGAATCCATCAATGTAGTACAATGACATAGCCTATGTTGGGTATCAACACGTAATAGACAAATCCTTGAATTATGTGGTGTTCTATTGATATTCAAGGATGACCTAGATGGGAAATCTAATACATTCCCAAGGCATAATGAAATGTTTTTTGTTGTATAGGTATCCTCACCTATGTTTTGGTTTGATGGGATTAATAATAAATGAAAACCATTCCAATCAATACAAGATGCACATTTAGTTCTTGGATGGTGCACATTTATGTAAATAAAGCGACATTAGATAAAAAATTGTTCAATTTTGGATAGGGGAGCATCACATGGTTGGCACACAGTTTGTTAGCCATGTGGCTCTTCGTAGGTAATCGTACAACCAAAGCACAATTTGAGAATGGTTTTCCCATGGTTTGTGTGATTTTTAAAAAAACATCCAGGTATACTATGCACTAGTTAAAAGTTGATAATTTTAAAAAATATCCATTATAGTATTTAAGAACCTCACAAATTTATCCTCCCATTTATCCTCCTATAATCCATAATGATAAAACAAAGGGAACAATGATTACATGAGGTGATTTTTTTCCAATCCTAATTGATTTGTTGCACCTTTGGTTGCGAATCAAATATTTGAGTAAGTCTAATTTTCATATTTTTTCTCATTTATAGATTAGGGAACATATCTTTATAGATCATCTTCTGTTTCCCTAACACCCTATTTCTGCAATGGATTGTTGGTTTAATCCTGAAAAAGTCTCTGAATATGGATCATATACTATATTTAAGAGCGTGTTTATCATAATATTCTAGGTATTTGGAATAAAAGTTATATCCAATAGTTTCATTATATATTTGTGAATGTGTGATGAAATATTTTTTCCATATTGATTTGAATTTTTCTGCTTTAGTAAGAAGTTGTAAAATTATCAGCTAAATAATGATTTATAGTCCTCAATATCCTTGTGGGATTCATTGGGGTTAATTAGAATGATTTTTCTCCATCGTTGGGGTGCTCCAAAATTCCCCAACATAGAAATTGTTAAGGTCATGTGTAGAGTTGAATTCTGATAATTTATAGCCAGGAAGAACATGTAATATGTTTGGTTGAGTTGAAATGGAATAATGAATTTTTTCCTATGGTTAGTAATGGTATAAGGGTCCACTGGGTTAAATACCAATGGGTTAATTGAACTATAAAATGAAAAAGGGTAATGGGTGATAATATAAGGTGTATGAATGGAAAATGAGTTAAATGAGTTAATTCATACAATGTCTAATGTCTAATGAGTTATGTTGAATATACTAAATGGATTATTGTATATGAAAAAAATGAACATGCTAAATTTGAAATTTCATGTGAATTTAATAATATGATAACAATTTCTATATGGTAATTGATAAATCTATTCAATCGGTTAATATATGAGAATTATTGTGTGTACCTAATGAGTTGAATGTAATAAAGTGGGTGTGTTATGTGATATAAGCTTTTTATTTCTGAAATGTTAAATGGTCTATATGGGATAATTTATGGTAATGGATGAATATTAGATAATGATCGAGAATTGTTGAATATACATAATGGGTTAAGGAACGATAATGGAAATTGGGATTAGTGGATATGAAATGTAAATGGAAAATGTGTTAATAGGTTAAAACATATTATTAATTCCCATTTAAACTAATAGGGAGTGTTATTTATATCTGTATTTTTTATGTTTGGTTTTAAAAAAACAATTTTAGTTAATGGATGAATGAGCATGGACACATGGCATTGGATGTGGGATATATGATTGAGGCTCCACCCACTGGTTGGGTTAGACTGATGCTTTAATCTCTTCTACAATGCGCATGTTAGAGAAAGAGCTAGATCTGTATTACCCTAATGGTTTCATTACACCTGGGATGAGGCGTGTAGTGGAGGATAATATGTATGATGTGATGTGATTATCTCATGTCAGATAGGTAATTGACTAATTCCCTTATGCATAGTGATTGGTTGCCTTAGACCCAGGTTTAGATGAGGAATATTCCTAACCCATGTAATAAAAGTTGATAATGATTAAATTAATAACGATGATGGAAATGATGAAAATAGTACTAATATTAGATATATTCAATGTTGATATTTTTAACTAATGGAATTTGATTAGGGTTTCTATATTTTTCATTTACTTTTTGATTTCATGAGATTAATATTTAGACTGGATATTTTGTTGACATTGTTGGTGGTGGAATATTGATTTTAACTCACAAACTGCTCAGGATGTCGTTGGGAACCAAACCATTTCAATTGATGGCAGGTCAGGACAAGTGTATGGGAGTTATAATCACAAGTTTATTTTGGAATAAAACCTACATGGATGAGGATACAGACATGGAGTCAAGAACAATTTACGATTTGTCATTTTTTCCCTTTTTATTTATTTCTGGGTTTATTCACTTGACAGTACTTGTCATGACATTACATATTTTACTAGTTGTTTTTGGACTTCTACACTGATTAGGAAATAGATTTTATTCATGCTAATTTGGTAATTTTTTTATGTTATTTCCTTATTATATATTATGTATTAATTGAGTAATGTGTGTATTGTCTCACCACATGACTTATTTTACCCTCACCACTAGTAGGACACCTCTAGAATATCAGGGGGGATTCATTAGGTCATATGATGACTGGGGTAGGGGCACTAGTTTAGTGGCTCCTTGGTTGGGGTTATTACAAAGTGGTATTAGATAATTTCTTTTCTGGGGTCTTGTTATGAGGGATGGTATACATGAGGTTAGGATGTGTCAAACCTTGGTAATGAGCTCATTACTGAGCATAGAAAAACCATGTCTGATGGAAATTCCAATGTCACCAATGGTGGGGATTTTCATTCATGTTACATGTTTTTATATTTTAATTATTTTATACCATTGGGTGATGCACATGTTCTCTGATGTGACTATTATATGATATTTTTCTCATTTCCAGAATTGAAAGAGGATGATCATTCATGCATCATTTTAGGACCTAGGGATATAATAGGCATTCATAATTGTAGGAATACACATGGATGGGTGTGTGGGATATGAAATGTGGTATACATTTTACATTCTTTGGAATTTATAGATAATGGTTTCAAATAAGTGTGAAAAAAATGGGTAAAATGGAATTATTGTAAATAAATGATTAAACAATTATGATTAATGAAAGTTTTAAATGAGTTAAAACGTGGGTCGTAACAATATGTGAAATGAGAAACCATTCTCAATATTAAGGATTTATGTCTCAAGTGTGGGAATAGTTTTACCAAGGTGTTTAGTTAATTCTTGTGGCTGTGTAAATTAGTTTACCCAAGTTGACGATGACTTGCAGTAAGCATTGTTGGGGGTGGGGGGTGTAGTGTTCTATGTGTGATGATGACCATTTGGACAATTTATGTGGTGTGGGTTGTTTAAGGTTGATAGCATAAAATCTTTTCCATCTATGGATTTATATCGATCATTCATTGAAGTTTTTGTTGTGGTAAATGTTTTGGATTATGTTCCTGAATATGGTAGCGATACTCAAAACATATAGTGAATGGGGAGTTTAAAATATTAATTCTTAAGGTCAAAAATGGCATATTCAATTCTAAAAGGGATGTGTGATTATGGAACTCTTTAGAGAACTAGGTAGTGTGTATTCATTATTCTTCTAATTTGACTCTTGTATGTTTGGTTTGGGGTAGGGGGAGTTCCTTAGTTTGAGACATTAGATTTGGGATTGTAAGGCCTTACTGGTTGCAATTTAGAATAAGATATGTGTTTAGGGAAACCTTTGTAAGGTTGTGGCCCATGGGACGTGAGGTGTTGTTCTGTAATTTAAGTGTAGAAACTGTCGTGAATCATGATCATATAGAGTGTAAGTTGTACCTTAAGGATGTTTCCTGGGTTTTGGTGACCATGTTTTTAGAGACCTAGTGATTTCTATTTTGGATTCTAGAGAAGGATAGTGGGAAGGTTGATGATTTGGTTATATGATTTGATCTATTAGTACGTGTTTGTAGTTTTGGGGGAAATAATTGTTAAATCATGGGACTCTATCCCAATGATGATGTTTATTTATAATATGAATATTATGAGACTATTCAGAGCTGTAATACATGCATAAAGACTACTATCAAGGACCGATAAATTGTATAGTTGTTCACTGGTACATTTAGAATGGAACCCAAGTGCATGTGGTAAGTTATAAGGGTTTTTTGAAGGGTTTTATCTTATGGATTCCTGACCCATCTATTTATATAACAAAAAATTGAGCACTCGGTGATGTTTCCAGGTGGAATTTACAATGGTTGATGAAGAATAGTGAGATTTTTCTGTTTTAAAGGTGACACCCGAGGCCAGGGTGGTCAAATGGGTGAGTTTTTTTGCATGTGTGGTTTGATTTTTAGGAGAAATGTAGAGAATGCCTTGGGGTTAATGAAAATGAGTGACCAAGATGCATGGTTGGGTGAATAAGTTGTTGTTGGGCTATGCTTTAGTGTTGGAGGTTTGTTGAAACAAAATTTGATGTAAGAGTGGTCGCAAGATAGTGTGAATCCTTGAGGACTCTAATCTTGTGTTTTCATGGGAATGCAATGCTAAGGTGAGATTTGAATCTGGATAACGATCTATTTGACTCAATGAAACCAATTTTGGAGTCATGTTCATGCTATAGATCATCTAGTTTGATAGGTTTGGTTAACTAAATTGTTTCAGTTGTTGACTATTAAGGATGTACTAAAATAACATGAGTGGTGTGGTGTAAGTAGTACCAAAGGAAACCTTAAATCATGGATACTTGATGGATGGTCAATGAATTCTCTTTAGACATGGTTTTAAATCATTCCTGAGGGGTGTTTGTTAAGTGTTGAAGAGATACGTGTGTGTAAGGAGATTGAAATTCATTGTAGAACATGGTGTCCCCTTGATAGAGGTGATATTAGTATGGGATAAGTTTGGGATGTATTCTTTAGTAATTTATTAGAATTATTCATTGTAGTGATTATCATTCCTAGAATCTTCAAATTTTCTTGGGTATGATGAGATATCTCTAGCTTCACACCTATCACAGTGATGGTATTTCGGTTAGATGAGGGCATCATGATGTTTAATCTCATGGGGCAGTGTATGTGGGATTGGATTGTGCGATGATCACCATAAATTATTTACAATTATGGGCCTCTATATGGATTGGGGGATTAATGAATGATTTGGATACTATTCGTAGAGGCTGTAAATGTGCACCGAGAGACATTATTCTTCATATTCTATGATGAACAAGATATCCATTATTGTGTATGGGGTTAAAATTATGATCTATGGGTGAAACGTGGTAGTTCGAATCCATTTTTGAGAGAAGTGGTAATGAAAAACCTAAAATCGTGACTTATAAATCAGTCATGGATGTAGAGAGGAGGATATTGAGATGTTGTAGTTACATAAGGATTCCAATAATGAACCTGTGAGGTTCACACTAAGTCTCTCAGGGTGGGGAGGTGGGCCTTTATTGTGGTTGTTGGTTGATCCAAGCATCGGATTTTTGCTCTATGTGGCTCTGAATGAAATTTGATATTACCCTGACTAGTCGTAAAAGGGGGTGGTATGAATTGAAAAACGTTTGAACAAATAGAGTTTGGGGTTTATAAATCCAAAGAATATATATTTAAGATAGGGTAAGTGTATTTTTGTGTTATTGTAATGTCATGAAGTTTTAAGACTCCTTATCCATGTCATATAATGTCATTCCAATGGAATAGTGATGCCATATGTTCTAGGTGATCTAGTCAGGGATAACATCTCATGGTTAAGAGCGGGGAAAATATATTGAAAAATTGTAAATCACCTTACTGGATATTTTTTAGGGGGGGAAGTACATTTAATATTTATGAATGGTATTGAGTGAGAGCCTAGATATATTTATTAAGTGTATGAACAATAGGAGTTCTTATGATTGGAATGTTGATGGGGTAGTGGAGCCTAATGATGGTTTAAAGGGATGTGATGTCTTAATGCATGAATTCTTTCAAAGGTTAGCGAATGGACTATGTAGGTGAATTGGATGATAATGATAGAATTTAAGTTTTTAATACACTTGGGAATACAGAATGAGTAGAGTTCGAATAGAGAAAGAAAAATGTTTTGGGAACATTTTTTCGAGAGTGGTCCAACATGATAGGTTTATAAAGGAATCGATGTGGAAGGTTGTTACCCACATCAAATTTGATGGAAGCGATGATAGGTGAATTTATAAAATTATGATTTACTCAAGAATGGATAAGTTGTTCTTATTCCAGAAATTGATGGTGTAGGGGTGACCTCTCTGATGTTTTTGACAGAAATGATGATTTCCAGTTGGGTGAGGCCCTTATGTATTTTCTAGTGTGGTGAGTTAGGGATGTGTCATGTGTTTTGAAGGTTGAGTTGAGGTTTTAGTGGAATTTTTCAATAGTGATGTTTTCATTCACAAAAGGTTTGTGTGGGTGAACTATGATATATAGTGGGATCACCCCTATGGAAAGTGGTCAGTTGGTGATGTGACCGGTGTTTTAGGTAAAAGGGGCTGAAGAGATTATAATTTGAGTATTTTGGCCATAGTATTGACTGATGAATTGAATTTAGATAGGTTGAGTTCCCTTATTGTTTTTTGTTTTGGGTGTTCATTTATAGAATGGGAATTTTGGATCTCAAGCTGTGGATTGAATAAGGATTGCATGTATTTTATGGAGAAATTTTTATTCCTTTAGGTGGGATTGAGTTTAGACAATCCTTGGAGTCTTCAAAAATGGTAAATGGAGCCAATTGATTCGGGTTATGATTTTCAATGAGGATCAGATGGATGGTCACACTATGATGATTTGATGTTGTGTGTGATCTTTATGTGTGTTTTGAATTAAACATTATTGCCTATGTTTTTTCTATTATTTTCCAGTGGTTGATGGATGGGTTGAAGTTGATGCGTCCTTTATGGAGCATCTCGTCCATTTTGTGGATCGTAGTGAGATGATTTGTGGGGAATGATCGTGTCATTAGTTCATGTTTGGTGGTAGTGTAGATATTCTCAATGGAAATTTTTTGAAATAAAGGTGGATATTTGGGCCTAGTGACATGATTTCTTTTCTTGGAATTCCAATGATGCTTGAGAATAGATGCACAATGATAAGCAGTTATAAGGTGGATCTTTTGTATTATCATGGATTTTACTAAGGTATGACCTTGTTTAAATTTTGGTTTTAATCAAATTTTTCTGTTTAATGAATTGTTTCCCAAGAGTATGGGATCCTCGAGGGGGTTCAAGGGGTCAGGACACAAAATAAAGTAAAACCAGGCCAACATGTGCAAGTAAAATGGTTAGCGCAAAATTGGAGCATGGTTTAGTATACTGTTTGAAATGGGAGGTCAAATTGTGTAAATTTTGGACTGTGAAAAATATCAAGGTTGGCACATGGGTTGTAAACCATGTAGGTATTCCAAAAAAATAGTGTGAATAACCATCCTTCTCTAGAAAATTGCACAGGGTTTCAACACATTTTTGAAAGTCGTGCCCCACATAAAAGTAGTTAAATTTACAAAAATTAAATTATAGTATTCAAGTATGTCACCATATTTTCCTCTAGTTTATCATCATATAATCCCTAGTGATGAGACCTAGTGACCCATGCTTACAGGAGGTGATTCTTCTTCATTTATTAGCAGTTGTGGAGCATAGTTAGTGGTGAATTGATGATCCTAGTAAGTATAATTCTCTCCCTTCATTTCTTTCCAATTAATGGGCTTGTATCTTGGTAAATATTATTCCAATGTCATAAAACAATTATATATAGTGGAATATAGGTTTAATTTTAAAAATTTATTTGAATACTAATATATGGCTATGCTTAAGAGTTTGTTCATCATCAAATTCTTGGTAGGTGGTCTATAAGTTATATCCAATTATTATATCATTGAGTTGTGAAAGTGTGAATAAAAATTTCTTTCGGATTGTTTTTAATTATTCTAATTGATTAATACACAGTAAAATGGTTGGATAAATAATTATTTAGACCCATAATGATCCTTGTGGGATGTTTTAGGGGTTATTAAAACTCTTTAGGGTCACCAATGGGGTTCGTCGTCATTCCCGAACCTAAAAGGTATTAATGTGTGATAATAGAGAGCCATGAATAACATGTTAATTTGGTTGGATGAGATGAAGTAGAAAAAATTAATCTTGTGACTCATGTTAGTAATTGTATAAGGGTCCATTCGGTTGAAAACCAATAGGGTATGTGATCTATGAAATGGAAAAAGGGAATTGGGTGATGGTATAAGTTTTATGAATGAAATATGAGTTAAAAGTGTTAATTGAGATAGTTTTTAATGGATTGTGAATTATATTGAAAAGACCAAAGGGGTTATTATCTATGTAATTATGAAAATGGATAATTGGAAATGTATTTTGAATTAATGAACATATAAATGGGTTATATTATGGAATTGATAAATATATTTAATGGGGTATTACATGGGAATTGTAGGGTGAAGCTAATGGGTTTAATATAATGAAGTTGTTTTTCTAAGTGATATAAGAGTTGTACTTGTGAAATTATAAATGTGCTATATGATCTAATATATGTTAATGGATTAATATTGGATAATGTATGAGAATTGTTTAATACACTTAATGGGTAAAAGAACGAGAATGGAAATTGTGTTAAATAACTATGAAAATAAAATGTAAACGTGTTAATGGGTTATAACGTACTATTAATTACAACATATATTTTCATGGAATTTGATTTATATTTTTATTGGTTGTGATTGTTTATGAAACAATTTCTGTGTGTTGAATGGATGAATGAGCATATTCACATGGATTTGGTTGTAGAATAAATGACTATGTCTTCTAACATAGTATGGGATTCAATAATGCTCTAAACTAACCCACAAAGCATGGGATAGTAAAGGGGACAGATTTGTATCCCCATAACAGATTTATTCTACCCATACCAAGGATTTGAGGTGAGGATAATGTGTTTGTTGTTATATGATTATCCTTGAAGGGGTATGGAATTGACTTATTCTCTTATGAATAGATATTTATTTCATTAGACCGAGGTGTGGATGATGTATATTCCTAACCCGTGGAACAAATGATGATAATGAATTATTTAATTAATATGATGAAAATGTTGAAAAGCTTACTAGGTTAGGTGATTTTTAAAGTCATGATTGTTTACTAATGGGACCCAAATTGGAAATTATTTTTTTTTCATTTTTTTCATGCATTACTTGTGCAGGCTAGATATTTTGTTGACATCGTTAGTGGTGGACTTCAGAGTTGTACTCACACTTTTCTTGGGGATATATTGGGTAAACGAGAATATCTCTTTGTGGGAAGTACATATAAGGGAAAGGGAACTAAGATAAGGAGTTGAGTAGGACATGAGACCTAAATAGATGAGGATATAGACATGGAGTCAGGACCTTTTTATGGTTCGACAGTGGTTCTTTTCATTTTGTTCGGAGTTTGTTCACTTGAAACTTCATAGCAAGACATTAAATAGTTTACTAGATTGATATGGACTTGTACTGTATTCGGGAAATTATTTTTATTCATTTTAATTGAATATTATATATTCTTTCTATTATTTCATTTTTATTTGTTTTTGTTTACTCTAGAATAGAGGGTATAGTATCCTAACATGACATATTTGACCCTCGCCGCTTGTTGGCATCCTTTGGAGTATGGGGTTGTGCTTTTGGTCTTGTGATGACTATATTAAGGGAACTATAATAGTGAATCCGGGTTTGAGGAAATTACATCATATCATAACAAGGACCATATTATTCATTGATATCATTTTACATTTCAATGAATCCCAATTACTCATTTGAATCATTAATGTCAAAAAAACCCCACCATTTAAGATGATTTTGTTATATATACATGGGATAAGAATCAAGGACCCCTAAACCAGATTAAAGTTTCTATATAAGATATAATTTATTCTCTATTCATGCATATGAATATGATACGCCTCAATATAATAATCAATACATAACTCAACCTCACAAAACTAAACCACTTGAGATCAGAAAGAATAATACCAACAGAACTGATAAACATAAAAGATGTTGTTCATACCCTTGTATCTTTAATGGTTTTCTAGATGATAATCCACTAGTCCAACCTACTCTAGAATACCTAATTTTATGGAAAACTTAGCTGATATATTACCCTTCATATTATTTTATTAATGAACCAATCTAAATGAAAAACATAAGAAGACATAATCTCCCACATCGTACAATCGAGGTTAGTAGTGGTGATTAGTATTATAAATCTTCTTAGAATTAGTTGTATATATATGAAATATGCTTATTTGTAACATCAATGATGTATGTTTGAAAATATAAGGGCCCAATTGTATTGACTCTCATATCTCCAACTATCATGGAGTTTAACCACACAACATACAGTATATGGGTCCTTAAGGATCCAACAGTATGATAGATAGAAATTTGTTATTGTACATAAACTAAGAATGTGGTAAAAGGTTCTACCATGAATATCAATAATCAATGACACATGGTAGGTTCATGTCTTATGACACATATTTTTCATTCTCGAACTGAACATTGCCCTGAGGGTCATAAGGTGTGCTAAAAAACACTTAGTGAACTTTAATCCTTCTACAACATCTTCTAAAATAGTAATGTAATAGAATAATCAATATTTCATAAAATAATATGTGTAAATCCTAGGATTCATATAATTTGTAATTTATAGAGCCTCCAAATTCATTCCATTTATATTATCTCCCAAATCGGAAGGAAGTAGATAAAATTTTTCACCTTATCCATAATAACCCATACTACTTGTAACCCAATAATAAATTATAATTTTTTTTCGAATTAATTGGATTATTTTTATATTATCTATTACATGTATCATTGTGTATATCATGAATTATACACATCACCTATTTTTGCATTCATTACATGTAATGATAAATTTCTTCAAACAAGTGCATGATGCATGACAGTACGATTCAGTAAACCATGAAATAATATTATTTTAAATATATTAATTATAATCAAGACTATAAATACAAGGTTATGAAAATTAATAGATAATTTTTGAAAATTATTTATAAATTTCCTAATAAATATTTTTTAATTTATATATTTTTAATAAACAATCAATAATATTTTAGGAAAGTAATTATATACAAAGAAAATATGTTTTCATAAAGAATTGTTATTATTATTATTGTGAGAAAATATTATAAATATATATATATATATATATATATATTTGAAAATAATTTTTTTAATAATAAATATGTTTTTCAAATAATTATATAAAAATTAAATTAGGTTGAAACTTTTGGTATTTTTATGAATATATTTATTTTTAGTAAATATTGAAAATATTTATCTTTGTAAAACTATTCTTCCATTTCAGTAAATTCAATAATTTAATATCCCTATTATTATTTAAATTAACAAAAGTATTATTCATTTATATTTAATACACATTAGTAATTATTAATAAAATGCATATTTTATTTTATTATAAGTTTAATTTTCAGTTTAACAAATGGTTTTTCTGAAAAATATTTTAATGTACATAATGTTCCCCTATGGAAATTAATTTAAATAAACCACAGTGAAGAAAATTGTAAATGAAATTTATATATTATATGTAAATAAGTTTTAATTAATATTAATAATGGATTTATTATTAAAAATAGTGTTAAAATAGATTTTTATTTTTTATGGAAAATAATCTTATCAAAAACATGTTTTTTCATTGCTTTTTTAGGGTTTTTATTAATATTATTATTTTTAGTATTTTAAAAAACTATTTGAAAAAAAATAATTTTTTTTAAATCATATTTTCATGATTATGTTTGAGTGACTTCTCGATAAGTTTCTGAATATAATTTTTTTATGATTTTTGTAAAATAAAGGATTTTAATTGACTGAAAATCATTTTTTTGATTTTAAAAAAGCTGGTTTGAGGGTAGTCGGTTCCCCTACAAGCCGATTTGAGGAGAATCAGAAAACCACATCATTGTTTCAACAAAAATCGCGAGATTAAAGCGGGAAAACCAAAAACAAAATCAAACGCCATTGTGACCACGTGTCCCCCCTCGATCCATGAGTCCATCATGCTACCGCACGCCGCTCTGTCACCTCGGGCTGCGCCACCACGCCCTGACACCACGGATGAACTATCGCCTCGAGACGCGCATCCAAGTCGCCGGCGAGACGCGCCGGTCCGACTACCGATTCACTGCCAGCAACAGAAGAGTCGCCGACCAGACGCCACCATCAGCCCGTCCACCGGAGAAGAAGCAGGAACACATCCACCAGGAGGAAGGTGGGCTTCACCAGTATCCGACAATTCCACTACGCTGAGGCCAAGAATAATCCGCCGCGGAAAACGCCAACATGCATTGAGAAGGATCTAGAGCGCTCCGAAGAGTGTGCCGTTGAGAGAACCGGTCTTACACTCAAAGAACCATCCAAGAACGCATCAAGAATCCACCGAAGCAGAGATCCAAGGCCAACGGAACCATTCAACCCCCGGCCAGATACACCGGAAAGAGATCCATTAACGATAAACAACCATTTATAAAAAACAGCACAACCATCAACCATCACCTCCCTGAACGAGGGACCGGTGAGGCTCACGATGCCGACCACAACTGCACAAAGAAAGATTAAACCCCTCGCGCCGCCATCCATAACGTCAATAGATGCAACTCTCAACCTTTAAACCCTAAATAAAAGAACAAAGTGACAATCTTACCCAGCCAGACCAGGGACTCAGGCGCCAAAACCCCATCGAGTCGCGAAGACCCCGATACGCGCAGGATGAGTCCAAACATGGTATCGACAGGGAGAAGAGCACCACCTCAACCTCTGAAACAGGGAGGAAGAAGATTCGATCCGTTCCGGAGGAGGCGGCGTGAGAGAACCCTAGCGGTGAGCAGAGCCCCTTATGGGCTCATCAACTCCAGTAAGGATTTTAATTGAAAAAAACATTTTTTGTTAAAATTATTTATAAGTATTAATTATATTTGAAATTGGTTTTAATGAAGAATGAGTTAAAAATTATATATATATATATATATATCAAATTTTAGTCATTATAATAATTTTCATTTTGAAATATTATCTAATAACTTTATAATAATTTGAATATTTTCACTTTAAAAACTTGCTTTTTAATCACATTTGTGGGATTAAATTTAATTTTTTTTATCAAATTATGTTAATGGAATATGACATTATGGATTCAAAATTGAATAATAATAATTTATATTATCTAATAAGTTCAACATAATTTTTTATAGATATTAATAGTGTAAAAAGTAAAAATTATTTACCATAGTTATGGTCAAAATGGGTTCACCAGGGTGTTAAAAATAATATATAAGGGTTTAGATATCCTATAAAATTTTCCAATATATTTATTATATCCAAATTTAGACCATATAATTTCTATGTTTTAAATTGGAAAATTTTTTATCCATTTAGAACGTGAAAACCATTGGTCTAATTTTTCTTTTAAAAAATTACAAATGTTCCACTCACCTCACTTATAAAAGACCACCCCATATCCTATCATCCTCACAACATAAAAAAAGATGGATTAGAAAATAAAAAAACATTGTATTCAAAAAAATAAATCCTCTCATAATTGAATAAATATATTGGAAAGATGGATAACTTAGTTAGTCTTTTGGTTCAATTCTAATAAGGATACTGGAAAAGCATATGTTTTTATAAATAGTGAAGACAATGGATTTTAGTTAAAAACTGCATATTATTTTAATTTTTTAAAAAAATTAATGTATAGTCAAAATTTATTTTAAATAAATTTTATTTTATTTATATATATATTAATCAAATATTGGTCATTTTCATCAATATCGTATTGAAAATGGATATAAAAACATTTTAAACTTTAGAACATTTTCCTTCGAAAACCTTTTTTCTCGTCCTGTCTACGTTATTAATTTAAAATTTAATTTTACCTCATTCATGTAAAAAAATATGGAAACTAGATTAAATATTTTTAATGATAATAATTTATTTTTTCTAATAATTTTAATTAAATTTTTTCATAAATGAATAGTAAACATAGTAAAAAAATATTTACCACGGTAAAGGTAAAAATTGTGTTACCTCAGTGTAAAACTAAATATTATATGGGTTAAAATGATTTATAATTTCTCCAAAAATATATTATATTTTTTGATTTAGACCATATCATTTCAATTTTTTGTGAAATTGTTTACCCTTCTATCATGGAAAAATGTGGGTACATTTTTTCATAAAAACATTACAATTGTGCCACTCAGCTCACTTGTAGAAGGCCACCCAAAATACTCTCTTATAAGAATAATTAATTTTTTTTTTGAAATTTACTAATATCATAACCTCCCAATATCCCTCATATCATCCTATAATAATTATTTGGAAAAAAATCCCACATATGAAGGATTTTGGTGCAAAACTATGCAGGATACCCAAAAAATAGGTAATGTAAATCAATGTATGTTTTGTTTTTTTATACTATAAATCCTTAAATTATTATTATTTCATGATGATATAATTACATAATTGTCATACATATAATTTTATTTTTTAATATTAGATTAATTTTCTACAATCATATCTACTTCCATAAAACGGGTTATGAAGTCAATGTTCGTGTGCACGGCGGACAAACACTTCATGAACTGATGTCATTTATTTTTTCATTACCTCATCTTTAGGATAGAAATAATGATTGAATTATTGTTTATATATGATATTTATGATATTATTATGAATATATAATTATTATATTGTTTATACATTTATGTTTTTAATTTTTTGGGGAATAAATTAATCTCAATTGTGTAGACGAAGGATTACTGCCTCACGATGTGATGTGATTAATTTACACCTTACATGGAATGTAATATTGAAGGTCATAATATAAATATTTAAAATATTTGAAATAAAAAATATTTTGGAAATATATTATAGAATTTAACTTCATTAATTACAATCCAATGGAAAATAGAAACCACATTCATGCATACGTATGAATTACCATCTCTATGAAAATTGTATTTCAGTTTCTATCAATAATTTTCTACATTAATCTAAATACATATATAATGAATATATAAAATATTTGATTCATGTTTATTATTATGGATATTAATAAATATATAACAATGTATGGGTAAAATATAACAAATGAAAACATATAAGAAAAATAATTATTTATTACTCAAGACATGATATTAACAAGGAATTGTTAATAAATGGGTCATTAAAATTGTAAGTATATACGATTTGATATTATATATTTAATTATTATTTTATAATATATTTATATTGATCTTATATTAATTATACTTGAGGATCGATCACGTATGAAGGAAGTCAATAATAATCGTAAGGGATTTCAAGTTTCACTTTTATTTTTGGGAAACATATGCATGTTCACCACTCGATTGTTTTTGGTTGTACATATAATTAAACTTTTACATTTTATATCATGAATAAAATTATTTTAATTATATTAAATGTTTCAGTTTAGGTTATTTTTTGGGGTCTCATGATTCAAAATATTACTAAGTGGTAAGGGATTTCCACTCAATTTTTACTTCTATGAGAAACATAATATTTTTACCACCTCTTTTAATTTATGTAGTGTATATAAAACCTAGTAATGTATTTTATTATGATTGAAATTATAATTATCGTTATTTAAATATCCATTTTATGAAATCTATTTAATGGGGTTAATGCTCTATATTTAGCAAATTAGTAATATATTTTTGTCTAAAATTTGTTTCTATGAGGCATAAGTTATGCTATACACCTATCATTTTATATGATATGTATATACATCCCATTGAATTATTAATTAATGAATATTAATATTATTATTATTATATTATATTTTTCATTTAATGATATTTTTTCATGGGTATTTTGACTCAATGTTACAATGTGGTTACAATTTTATGTTAGAATGTCATCGTTTATCAGGATTGTTCATGATCATGATTCCAATGATGAAATATTATTATCTATGTCCCATTAAACTGCTGAATTTTTATCCTAAATTTATTTTCAAGTAAATAAATGTATTCCATTCATTTTACACTCTGTATATAGCTATGAGTTTAAAAGATTATTTTTAAGAAAACTCATTCTTATTTTTATCTTCGATCGTAACCCAATTTTTTTCAAAAACCATATTTTTTTAAATATGGATAAAAAATAATCTTATTATTGTATAAATTATTTAATAATTAAATATCTATCTATTTTTTAATTTTTTTAATGTATTCTTCATGTTGATATAAAATAATTCTTGTTTGGATTTTATTCAAAATGTTAAAAGAATAGTTTTTAACATGCATAGGATGAATAGTATTTACCAGTGTCACAACCACCCATGGATTTTAATATTACCATAAAGTAGTAAAATCTAATTTTAAATTAATAATTTTCCTTAATATTTTGGATTTTTTATACTTTTGTGAAATTATTTCAAAATTAAAATGTCTATAAAAAATGTTTAGTGTTTTTAATAAAATAAGTTGTTCGAAGAAAAGTTATTTTCTATAATAAATGTTCAAAATTATATATTGAATTAATTATCCATCAATAATGACAGACGTGTAGGTAACATAATATCTTTTGGGTATATAATCCGAGGATTAATGTTTAACTATTTCTCTAACTTTTTTATCATGATAACATCATTATTTAAACCATTTTTATTCCATTATTCATATCCTAATAAAAGTACTAATAAAGCCAAAATATTTTTACAAGATTTATGTTAAGATGAATTTATTAAATTATTATGAAACCTATTAATTTTACATAGAAAATTATATAATTAAATTTTCATGAAAAGGATTTTATTTCATGGAATGTGATATTATGAATTTTTAATTATATTATGGAACAAATATATATTACTTTCATTATGGTTTAGCTGTGAAATTTATCTCCCTACAATGATATGTGTATTGATAAATTCATAACGAGCTTATATGGTACATGGGAGGCTATCACAAGACCAAAAAATAGGGTACACTACAATAGTGGTTATCCCCAGCCAAAAAATAGGCACACATGTTGTTGACCAATGTCGAATAAGATACATAAGTGATTATCCAATTCCTGTAATGTTATCATTTTCATGATTTGTAGCCTTGAAATAATATTTTCTATGATTATGTATATTCCAAAATTATATTTCTTATTCCTATATTATTCTCTTATAGATCATGTTCTTTAATTACCTTATTATTCATGTCTTTTGTACTGCCAATTTTTTTTATAATTTTCATGATTATGATCTTTGAGATATAGGGTATGGTTTTTAAATATTATTTGAATGTTATGATATTATTATGCTTAGTTTCTACATATTAATCTATATTGTTTACCCATATTTTGAATATTATCTCACAATTTATCATCTACCATTTTTCTATGTTATGAATAATTCTTTTTATGTATGTGTAGTAAATGGGATGGTTATAATTGGAAAATTAAGATATATTTAATGAAGTAGGAATACTATATTAAAATATTATAAATACTGAAAACTACTATGATTCTTAATCGTTTGTTTATGTAAGGTAATTAATATTCATATGAAATGATATAATATACATTAATGACAATCATGTGATGGTCTACTACACCACAAACACTATTTGTATTTGAAAACCAATTCAAAAAATACAAGGTGACATCATCTCATTTCCATATTGTAATATGTAATGACTATTAAATACATGTAGGTCACTCGTGTTATAGAATCAAATTTTTTACATGTGGAACACTATGTAACAAAACCTACCATCTCTTTTTTCATTCCCAATTTCCAATACTGGTTGTGTTTGTCTCAATACAAACTGGTATGATTAGGATTGAATACCATTTTGGAGACATGATATTCTCCAGTAAATTTCTCTCATGATTCTATAAAAAACAATGAATCTCAATGAATATGGAATATCCCATCCTTAACAACAACCCACCATATGGTTGGTGCACACCTAAAACACTTTACCTTAAGAAAAATTCTATGGTATTAAAATTATTTCTAATCTTCACCCAATCCATAAGAAATTAGGTCACTTAAATGTATTATGAATATGATGTATATGATGCATTTAAATCTCCATATCCATATAAAAAATGAGATTTATCAACATCTATTCAATAATAGACTTTTAAATGTCTTGTGTCAATAGCTTCTGGAATAGATTATCAGGCACTAACTTTCCTTTTATATAAATATATTGAATGCTTAAAATCTAAAGGTTTAAGGTTTATAACCCATAATCAATTTACGAGTTTCCAATCATGATGATTGAATATTTATTTTCTTCTTTAATGAAAATTTTATACAATGAATCATTATCCTATAAAATAATTCTTCCAACAATGCATGGCATGAAAAAATTCAGAAATATTGAGATCTTGTGTTTGATAAATATTCTCACGAGGGATCAACGATTGAGACCCATAAACAAGGAATCAATCAACATTCATCAATCTAGATCCCATATAAATTCCAAATGAATCACAATAAATGGTATTGATTATAACATACTCCGGGAGAATAAGAATCAACATTGAGGTTAGTCTTGTTTTGTAATCCTAAATGACATTCTTAACATCTTTATATAAGGAAAATTATCTTACCCTCTTGGTTAAGCATATAATTTGTGCTACAATGTGTGATATATTATGTATAAAATGTTGATAGTATCCTACTAGACCCATGAAACATCATATTATAAATACATTATTGGGTTTGTCCAATGAATACATTGCTCTCACCTTCTCTAGATCCACATATAAACTTTATTCTAACAGTATTTCACCAATGAAGTGAACATTGTTAATCATGAAGTGGAATTTATATTTCCTAGTATAGAAAAATTGTTATCAATGTATACTCAATATGATGTCAACAGGTTTTTCCTGATCATGTTGAGTCTGTGAGTAAAATAATATATCAACCACCAGAACCATAATGAATGCATCCATGTATGGGTGGAAAATATAATTCACCAGGGGCATGAAAACTATTGACATGTTCATCATATGGAACAACACTACTAAATACACTTAAAGGGAATATAAACATAAAAAATTATAGTAGGAATATATGTTGTATGGAAATGCACCTAATTATTGGAAAACCTGAAATAAATATTTGAGGATACATTATCTCCCCAAATATTCTTGAATAAAACAACAATATGTGGGAGAAGGTACAGGTTCATAATGGTAAGTTTCTTTAACATCGTGTATTCCATGCAGATACATACTACGCCATCCATCATATTTAAAAAATTTATGTTTGAACCCCTAATGTGATGTATTGGATCATATAATATAATTATATTCCAAGTCCTATAAATATCATTATAATTTACGATGCTTAGTAGGATCTATCATGTAGGGTGAGATAGATAACAACACTATATCTTGAACCAACACAATGGTGAATGCTACACCTCTCATGGGAGGTAGTCCAGAGATGTACTCATGGAAAACTACCCTAAAATGAACCACCATTGGAGAGAGAGATGTTTTATGTATTTCATGACCTCCCAAAAATGTATTTTATGTATGGTTTAATTACTCAACCTAAACCATGATGATAATGTCCATCATTAATCACATAGTAATCCCATTCACCCATGTAAATATATTAACCAACCACAGTGGATAAAAAGGAAACAATTCAGTGATATTAGTTGATATGGATATTAGGTAATTAACTAATCCATCATAAGAATGATTTCAAAAAATATCATAATGAGGATGAAAATTTTATATTAGAAATAATATCTACCTATCTGAAGGGGTCACTATGTGAATATTTTAAAACTATATAACTGAATTCTTAGTGGAATTTCAAGTGTCATCACTCAATATAAATAATCGATTACAAGACCAATATTAACTATGGTAGACACATATACAAAGGATAAGAATGTTCATATGTAAAATAAATAATATAATAATTCCACAGTTAATAGAATCATAAATTGAACAATATATTGACATATCATCTTCTCCTCAGAAGTTGGTTAGATTGCATATATCTTTCAAAATCTGGGACCCTGAGCTACAACCTGACTACACTAATCTAGAAAACTCTATTGGACCTATTTTTCAAAATAATGAGTTCCTAATCCTTATCCACCTTCATAGCCTATATGAATGGTATTAAATCAGATACCTTCCTGAAGTGGAGTTCCTGATCATATCTAGAACAATTATTTGATGTTGATTATCTCACACTTGTAATTGGAGGAAGGGTTCTAGATAACCCTTGATGATGAACAATTGATTTGTAGGATTGATAGTCAACCATGTCATCAGTGTACTGAGGATTCAAAGGTCCTTGTAACACCACATTATTTTATGAAATCATTTTTTTGAATTAATTTTAACTTTTTTACTTTTTTTCATTTCGTGAAACATGAATACAACATCTATTATAAGAATTTACTATGTTTGTCTTGTGCTTCATGGAACACAAAGATAATCTTTTACAACATGAAACACATAGAGTAGATTGTGGTTCATGTAAAAAATGTTTTACCACTTTTTATACACTGTACAAAGATCCTTTTATATCTTTCATTATAATCATGGACATGTTTTACTGAACTATAATATACTGTTAATATAGATATTAAAATATTATAATAGTTACCACCTAGAAATTGGAATTGAAATTAAAAATAAAAGTAACTAAAATTTTAACATATGATAAAAAATTTATATAAAATTAATCCATTGTTTATAAATTATCTAAAAATCAATGTAAGAACAATTCGAAAATAATGAAATTCATTTTTCCGGAAAATTATTTTTGTTTCTAAAAATACCATTTTATCTCAAGAAATAAAAAATATATTTTTTTATGAATTTAATTAATAAAATTTATATATTTTATATTCAATCATTTTCTTAATCTCTTCAAATTGGATTGATAAGAATAAGATGAGAAGAAGTCCCATTTTATTTAAATAAAATAAACTTTTCTAAAAGGTAGTTTTACAACACGTTAAAAGAAAACCCATTCAAAAAACTATATGTGACACACATATAATTTTTATTTTGATAAATTGACTTCATTTTTAAAATTTTGATATCAAAATTTAATTTTGGTTATTTTTTGGTATTTTTTAGAGAACTTTCAGTTTTTGATGAATAGTACAAAACAATATATTTTAATTAAAAAATTATTTTTCATCTAATTTATTTATTTTGATAAATTATATTTTAAATTGGTTTTAAAGTATAATTAGTTAAATTATAAATAACTAAATAAAATATTGGTCATTTGAATCTATTTCACATTGAAATTGGATATTAAAATCAATCAATATTATAAAAATTTACGTAAATATATCACTTTCTGGTCACATATGTGAGATTAATATTAAATTAATTTCTACCACTTCTATAATATGAATTTTGAAAAATGGATTCCATATTTGAAATTATTATAATTAATAATATCTATTTTGGTCAACTATTTTTTTTAAATTTATCATAGAATGTATTTAATATTAATTATAGCGAGTAAGGTAAAAACAAGTTTACTCAGTGGTTAAAAATTATCTTAAGGGTCCAAATAGCCTATAAATATTATTAAAATCTATTTAAATCCATATTTCGAATATATTATCGTTTTTAAATAATATTTACCATTATTTGGTTAACATTATATAAGGGAAACCTCTATCTAGTGTTTTCCTTTTTATATTTACATGAATCCCACTCGTCCTCCAATAAAAATGGTAACTCACCCCCCTCTCTTAGTCACACATATAAAGGCCATTTTTACACAATGAACATAGATATTAATCTCCCAAATTCCCTCTATCATTCCAATAATCCACCATATTGGCATAATTCCAGCCAAGCAATTCTACTGGTCAAAACCAAAAGGAGTTACCCAAAGAGGAGGTAACATACTTCAACAAAATTTTTTATCTTATTTATTTATCCACCACCAAAATTATTATTTTACAATAATTATATAATAACATCAGTGTCATAAATATACAGAGATGTTTCTATGATTAATTTAATACCTAAACTAATAGACACATCCTTCAAATGGGTTACACATTCATCGTTCATCTGTAATGAAGAATTCCACCTAGTGAACCAATATTGTTCGTTATTTCATTTACATCATTAATGTTATGGAATAATGATAAAATTTGTTTTTATATTTTATATATGATATTTATGATGTCTTTATTATTCTACAATTTAAATATAAAACATTCCATCATTCGTTCAATTTTGTGAGAATATGATAACTTCATTTGTTGATGTGTGGATTCCCACTTCCTCAGAGTGATGTGATTCATTCAAAAATTACATGGAATGTATTTAGGATCATTTAAATTAAAATATTTTTTATATATGTAATAATAATTCTACAGTAATTAATATATATATATATATTATACATTATTTTATTAAAATCACCAGAAAAATTGAAACAACGTTCATGTGTACGCACGACCTACCATCTATAAGAATGGTGTATCTAATTTCCTATTTATGTATTTTAAAGATTATTTAAAAAATATATATACTAAATATATATCATATTTATCTAATTATTTTAATTAAATACATAAATAAACCATATGTTATGTAATAGGATCAAGAATAAAAAGTTAAAAACATATAAAAAACACTTATTATTACACGAAACAAATCTATAACATGAAATTATTAATTAATATTAATTATAGTGTGATAATAAAATCAAAAAAATGAATTATATATAGTAATATTGTTCAATTTCATATTTATTATAAACTTATATTTATTATTTAGTAGTTTTGAATGTCTATAATGAATTCCAAGACGTAAGATAATGATTTTATCGTCCCGCTTTTCTTTCTATAAGATATATGTTATATTCAAACCTTATTATTATTGGGTGGTGTATATAGTTCATTATTACATAAAATATCATTAATTTAATTTATTTAATGATATTAACTATTTCCATTAATTTTATTATTTCATGGATCTCAGGATTCAAATGATACTCATGTTGTAAGCTGATTTCTAGTGTCACTTTTATTTCAACGAGACTTATGTGTAACTAACCAGTCATTTAATTTTTTTGGTTTATATACTTCACAAGATTTTATTTTATAATCCTTATCCTTAACAATATTAGTATCTACATATCAATTTTATGATAGATATTTAATGGGGTTTTACGGTTCAAAAGATACAAAATTTGTAATGTAATTTTGTATCAATTTCATTCTTTGAGGCATCTAATTTTATATGAACCTATATATTTATATGAGATTTATATACTACCCTTTGTCATGTTATTTCATTAATATACCAATTTTTATAATATTTTATGCTTCATGTAATTTCATTATCTCATTTGGACTAAGATTTAATGTTATCAATGTTGTATGAGTGTAGAGACCCGAAGCCTGACGTACATTGACATTACATTACTTTTGCGGAATACTTAGTACATAACAAAAACACACACACAAGGATCATAATAGTTTAGTGTCTTTGGAAACTCGGAACGTAATCTTCTAATCGTGGTGAAATATCTTCAATATCTCCCATAAAGATCTTCCCTTTTTTTTACCTAAAACCTTTCTTTATATCCTGGGGAAAATAAAACATAAAAGGGTGAGCTCAAATTCTCAGTAAGGGTAATCAAAAGAAAAAAATCAATTACATCATATTCATAAGAACATAACTTTTGGAAATCTTAACCTGCAAAATAGAGCATAATTTCATAACATGGGATAAATCATAGTAGGGAAATGAAATCCCAATAAGCATAACATAAAACTTGAAACATTGTGGCATACACACATAATCATAGAGAATCATTTTTTGTTTGTCACGACTCATTGCCAAGACTATCTTAGTGGACAAAGTCCCTTTCTGAATCGAGTAACCCTCGTTTCAGTCCTGTTTCACTGAACCGGTATAACCTACCATTCCAGCCATGTCTATCTCATGAGATATAAAATCTTTACCCAATGCATTGGAGGGAGATATAGGTCCCACCCATCTTATAATGAATCCTTTCTTATGTGTGCCACAAAATCATAAACCATACATCATAGCATAACCCATGTAACAAAAATGGGATTCTTAAACAACATGACATCATAAAACAATTCATATAAGATAAAGGAATTCATAAAAATAATTTCATCACAACATTAATCAAATCAATGTAATAATAGGGAATAAAAACAGAACCCTTTATTATCTTATATGGAAAATAGTTTTGATAAAACACTTGAACTCCATTCTTGAGGAAAATATCCTTTCTACCTTAAAAACATTTTTCCTTTCTTAACATGTCATAAAATTTTAAACTAAAAGAATTTGATTAAAAATAAACTTGAAAACTTGTAAAGGAAGCATCTTGGAAATAATGTTTTAAAAATCCATTCATGCTGTATAAGTTAAAAAAACATTCTTCTCGTACTTTTGTCGGAAAAGTAAAAAAATACCTCGTACGAAAAACGCCAAAAGATTCCTTTAATATCTTTTACTAAAATCTCACCGAAGGGTAAAATTTGATATAAACTATTGTAGAAGGATATAAATATTACATATTGGGGAAACATGGATGTGGATGATAAAATACACCCCAGTAAATACTAAAGTATAAACAATCTCGGATAAAAATGAGATTGTGATATTTCCCTTACCTTACGTCCGATTTGCTTCGTATGTGTCCGAACCTCCTGTATAATGATTTAAATAATGTCATTGACTTATTACAGAATCATATTCATTTTTATGATATCATATATGGTTCACTTATGACTTTATATTACTCGTTCTTTTGTAAATTCTATGTTAAAGAAGCGTTTTGGGTAAAATCGTTTCATTTATCGTAGGTGTTTTGACTTGTTGTTCTTGACATTATTATTACTCATATCATGATTTACTTACTTCCAGAATAAAAAATATGATTTATATATCATATATATTCAGTATATATATATATAATAGATAGATAAATGAAATGAAAAACACCGCTCATGGAGACGGTAGTCCGTACGTACGCATGAGCGCTGTTTTACTTTCCTTATTGTCTTGAAATGGAAGTAAGTAGATGACATACATATATATATACATAAATCCAGTAGCATTATAATGTCATATATTTCATTATTATTTCTTATATATACTTTATAATCATTCTTAAATTGGTTAACATGGAGAATGAATCTCATCGCGTCGTGGAGACGGTATTCCGTACGTACGCACGAGCGATGATATCATTTCCATAAATATTGAACTGAATTGGAGTGGATTATACAATATATCAGAATCAATATGATGTTGTAATAACTATGTATAGTTATTCTTTACACCATTATACCCATCCATGTAAGGTGGTGGTGGAAAATAGATTACACCACGGCGTGGAGACGGTATTCCGTACGTACGCACGCGCGGTGATTTCTTTTTCCGTAGGATGGATAGATGGTGAAATAGGGTTGTTTCATACTTATAATAACATATCAGTATATGAGTGATACTGATGTTATTACTTCATAATGAAACAACCTAAGAATAAGAAGTGGAAGAAGAAATAAAGATGAAAGAATTGGTAACGGTAATTACCTCTTCTTTGAAGCGCCTCTTTGAGACCTCCTCTTAGGGCACTAAAATTGGTCTTTGAGGAAGACCATAACCTCTAGGATGTTCCTAGGGAAGTGGAGAAGAGTTTTTTTCAGGGGTTGGCCGAGCTTGAGTGCTTAAATTGGTGTGAGGAGGAGGGGGAGGAGGTGTCCTTTTATAAGGGAGGAGAGGGCACCTTAGGAATATCTCAAAATATTATTTTATATTAAAGACAAAATCGGTTTATAATGGTTCCAAAGGGTCTTATTTCGAAGATAAAGTGGGGATGGGTCGAACTCCTATCAACCAATAGGATTTAGACACGTTTAGGGTATTATGTTAACCTTATCAATTAGATTTCACTCTAAGTTAAATAATTTAACTTTTACCGTGTCTTTTTGTATTCTTTCACTATATGGTTAATACACTTACTATAACATGCCAAACGAACCCCAAATTGTTTATTATTAATATATATATCCTTATCTAAGTCATTTAGCCGAACCTTAGATTTTTAGGAATAAAATAACAATTTATAATATAATATTTGATTTAAAAACTATTTTGTGTCAATTTTGACACCATTTGATATATGATTTTTGTGAAAGTCATAACAGAATTATATGTTCGAATAAAGTTGATTAAATCAACATTAATATATCATAGTAACCTAGAAAATTAGTGTAATTCATAAAAAGTCTCAAATTATTTTTAGTTTGGTGTTTATAACATCAATTATGTCAATATTTCATTAATAAGATAATTACTTCATCATCATTGTGTCATAAATAAATTAACATATTTGATGTCTAAAAATTACAAATAAAATACCATCATGTAGGAAATCTTTTTAGATTTCTAATGAATATTTACAATCTAATTTATCTTATGTATAACCCCATATTAAAAATGATTTACTTATTAAACTTTGATTTTAACTATTTTAACCCTTCTTTAAATAAATTAATAATAAATGTCCTAATCTAATCCAAGTGGGCCTAAATGGTCATATTGTATTCCTAATATTGTTTTTGGTCGAATTAAACTTGTCCAATAGAATTAGGACATGTTTTAGGATAATATTAATATCATATTTACCCTTAGTTACCCTATTTACTATTAACCGCGGTAAAAATAGTAAAAAGTTACTATTCACCAAAAATTATTTTCATCTCATTGAACCACATTTTACTTACTGAAATCAACCGTGTCTTTCGGATTTTTGAAATTCCATTAACAGAAGCGGTAAAATTAAGTTTTATGAAAAATTCAGTTTTTTTAACTACCACTTAGTAGTTTCACTATTCATCAAAAATTGAAGGTTTTCAGAAAAATGCCAAAATTTTATCCTAAGCTATATTTCATATTCCGAATTCAAAAATGAAGTCTATTTTACCAAATTCATAACGTAGAAGTTGCATTAATTAATTTTATAATTAAATCCCGCTATTAAAACAAATAGCGTGTTTTTAAGAAACAATATCTTTCAAAAGATTGACATTTGTTTATGTCTGGTTTAAATCTGAAATTACAACCAATGACCAACATTGTATTAAATTGTAAAAATATATTCTAAATATACTTTAAAACCACTCAAATTAATAATTTATCACTATTAATTATTTCGATTAAAAAAAGTTGTTTGTAATTATAATTTAGTAATTTTCACTATTCATCAGAATATGAAAGTTATCCGAAAAGTACCAAAATTTCACCTTAGGCTAAATTCGATACTCCGAATCTAAAAATGAATTCCATTTTGAAAAATAAAATTTACAAAATTTCAAAAAGTGGTTATTACTATTCATAACGGCTAGTTTTAATAATATTTTAATAGCATATCGTTGTTTCGTGAAACTCAGTATTGCGTACTACACACGCTATCGAGGAAGGTTGCGATTGCGTGTAATGCAAGGCAAGTCAAGGATGCATGTTGTGAAAGCTCCTTTTGGTGTAGCGTACAACACAAGACATTAATAAAATTAAAAAGAATATTTTTCATAAAATCTCGGGCTGTTACATTCTACCCCCCTTAAAATGAATTTCGCCCTCGAAATTCGTCGGGGTTATAAATGGTTTACTATTTGAAAGTTTATTTAATAGAAACCCACATCGTAAAAAGGAATATCAAAACCAATCTTTAAAAACAAAATTATGAAACGTAACGGTTACCCAAATAAACTAATCACTGGGTTTCCACATAGGTGAAAATATGGATATGAAAGAGAAATCTAACCATCATGTTCTGATGGAGAGTGGTAGAGAACATGGCTATGGAAAAGCTAGCAATCACAAAGCCATAAATTTGTGATGATCTAAGGTACCATCTGATTCATCAGATATAAGATCATTAAGACAACATTTTTGGTTTTCAAGATCATTTCCCTAAAGTTGATGAAATTGGAATTAGAAGAAATACTTTCGTGATTTTGGTATAGTCTCACCGTTTGTCGTTCTTTGGACAATTTCCACTTCATCACTTAAAGAAATGAAGTTGAATTTGTCATTCATGATGCATTAGCAGATCATGTGATAGAAGTATTGGTCATTCCATCTATTTCAGACAGAAGGTTAGCAAAAGTTATAAGTCCATATTATAGTGAGATTAATCGTATATTGTTCCAAAAATGAACTTATACTTCATATATCATACCGCTTAATAAAATAAAACTAGTTTCTTCTAAACAGGGACTTCCTGTAGGCCAGTGGTAGGCGATAAAGGCCAGTCGCACTTCGGTTGTGGGTTCGATTCCCATATCCTTGTCCGACGTGATGGGTTGTCGCCCATCCTGCAGGTTGTCCTTTTTATAAAACTATATTACTATAACATCCCATCAATAATATCGAGAGAACTTATATTCTTAATAAATAATAACTTATGTACAACATAATCCATTCCAATTCTTTAGGCTTATCCATAATACTGCAGTCCACTCTCATAACATAGTGAAAATGATTACTAGAGATTTAACACCATCGTCGATCCCCATATATCATAAGATATTTTTTTGTTGGTCACATTCCAAACATTCAAAGTCCTTAATCATGTATTCTATTGAATACCTTAGTGAAAACATGAATGCAGTTAAAATCTAACACTTTCCACATACCAAAATCTTCAAAATTCTATATATTCAAACCATGATATCACTTAGTCCTTATATCAATCATGAGCTCATGAATACTGTTAAACATTTCATTTTCTCGTTTTCCCTTCATTATGCGCATAATATCTCAATTACTTTGAATACCTAATTAGACAAATACATAAATATTCCAATACTACATGATACAACATTATTTTGGAATCCCATTACATAAACACTTAATCATTCCACCACATCATTGTCATATTCAACATTGCCAATAGAGATCGCATGTGACTTCCCTTTGTCCTTTGCCTTAAGTGGTTGCTCATGTTGATCGTCACTAACCCTTGGATTAGGGCATTTATTGGCATAATGTCCCATCTCCTTGAACTTGAAACATTGAAATGTTGGTGGTGCGTTCTCTGCAGTGTTTGCTTTGTTCACATCATTAGAAACCCTTTTTCCATTACTTCGACACTCAGCTACTCTATGACCTTATTTTCCACACTTAAAACATTTTCTAGTCCCTTTAAGACAATCTCCACCATGCTTCTTTCCACACTTTGTGCATAAGGGAACATTCATCTTCTTTTCACCATTATTTTGAGATTTCTCCTTGAACTCCATCTTTCGTTTCTTTTCAAAACCATGAGATGGATATGCAACACCAACTTCCATTTCTACCTTGATTGCACAACGCACCATTTCTTCATAGCTACTGAAGTCTCTTATTGCTAATGCCCTTCGAAGACTTGGTTTTAAGCCACTGAAAAATCGATCAACTTTACTTTCAGGTTGGATGATAATGCCAGATGCATACCTTGCAAGTCTTGTAAAATTTGCTTCGTATATACCAATAGATTCCTCATCCTTCTGCTTCAGCTCAAGAAACTCCTTTTCTATCTTTGTTCGAAGAATACGAGGGAAGTACTTACTGAAAAACAAGTTCTTGAACTCGTCCCATTCCATGGACTCAATTTCATCTCTTGGCCTCGTATTCTTGATAAGATTCCACCATTGATCAGCATCACCTTCCAAACGATACACTGCTAAGATGACTTTATCATGTTCAGAACATTGAAGAACTGAAAATATCTTTTCAGTAGTATTGATCCATTGTTCAGCAACAAGTGGATCAGAAGTCCCACTGAAAGAAGGTGGACGTTGCCTCATGAAGGACTCAATAGAATACTGTTCCCTTCTCTGCTCATTTGGAAGTCCAGAATGATTCATAGCTTGTGTAAGTATAGAAATAAGATTTTTCACTCCATATCCCATAACATTTGTTTGTTCAGGAGGGCAATCATTGAATTGTCCATTGCATTGATCAACACAGTTCCTTCGGGTTCCAGCCATCGTCTAAAACCCGAAAAGAATAGTGTGAGAGGCAAAAATCATGCTTGGGAAAACAACATAATAAAGGTGGAGTATCCTCAATATCTATCATCTTAGGTTAAATTCTATGATCGTTACCATAGTTCTAGGACTGTATCCTATACGTATACTTATCCATAAGGACATCCCTAGACATACCTTATAAATATATCTAGGGATCTCACTAAAGTTCTCGCATCCTAGTTTCCAAAGGTTGACTAAACCTTTCCTCTGATGCCAACTGTAGAGACCTGAAGCCTGACGTACATTGACATTACATTACTTTTGCGGAATACTTAGTACATAACAAAAACACACACACAAGGATCGTAATAGTTTAGTGTCTTTGGAAACTCGGAACGTAATCTTCTAATCGTGGTGAAAGATCTTCAATATCTCCCATAAAGATCTTCCCTTTTTTTTACCTAAAATCATTCTTTATATCCTGGGGAAAATAAAACATAAAAGGGTGAGCTCAAATTCTCAGTAAGAGTAAACAAAAGAAAAAAATCAATTACATCATATTCATAAGAACATAACTTTTGGAAATCTTAACCTGCAAAATAGAGCATAATTTCATAACATGGGATAAATCATAGTAGTGAAATGAAATCCCAATAAGAATAACATAAAACTTGAAACATTGTGGCATACACACATAATCATAGAGAATCATTTCTTGTTAGTCAAGACTCATTGCCAAGACTATCTTAGTGGACAAAGTCCCTTTCTGAATCGAGTAACCCTCGTTTCAGTCCTGTTTCACTGAACCGGTATAACCTACCATTCCAGCCATGTCTATCTCACGAGATATAAAATCTTTACCCAATGAATTGGAGGGAGATATAGGTCCAACCCATCTTATAATGAATCCTTTCTTATGTGTGCCACAAAATCATAAACCATACATCATAGCATAACCCATGTAATAAAAATGGGATTCTTAAACAACATGACATCATAAAACAATTCATATAAGATAAAGGAATTCATAAAAATAATTTCATCACAACATTAATCAAATCAATGTAATAATAGGGAATAAAAACAGAACCCTTTATTATCTTAGATGGAAAATAGTTTTGATAAAACACTTGAACTCCATTCTTGAGGAAAATATCCTTTCTACCTTAAAAACATTTTTCCTTTCTTAACATGTCATAAAATTTTAAACTAAAAGAATTTGATTAAAAATAAACTTGAAAACTTGTAAAGGAAGCATCTTGGAAATAATGTTTTAAAAATCCATTCATGCTGTATAAGTTAAAAAAACATTCTTCTCGTACTTTTGTCGGAAAAGTCAAAAAATACCTCGTACGAAAAACGCCAAAAGATTCCTTTAATATCTTTTACTAAAATCTCACTGAAGGGTAAAATTTGATATAAACTATTGTAGAAGGATATAAATATTACATATTGGGGAAACATGGATGTGGATGATAAAATACACCCCAGTAAATACTAAATTATAAACAATCTCGGATAAAAATGAGATTGTGATATTTCCCCTACCTTAGGTCCGATTTGCTTCGTATGTGTCCGAACCTCCTGTATAATGATTTAAATAATGTCATTGACTTATTACAGAATCATATTCATTTTTATGATATCATATATGGTTCACTTATGACTTTATATTACCCGTTCTTTTGTAAATTCTATGTTAAAGAAGCGTTTTGGGTAAAATCGTTTCATTTATCGTAGGTGTTTTGACTTGTTGTTCTTGACATTATTATTACTTATATCATGATTTACTTACTTCCAGAATATAAAATATGATTTATATATCATATATATTCAGTATATATATATAATAGATAGATAAATGAAATGAAAAACACCGCTCATGGAGACGGTAGTCCGTACGTACGCATGAGCGCTGTTTTACTTTCCTAATTGTCTTGAAATGGAAGTTAATAGATGACATACATATATATATACATAAATCCAGTAGCTTTATAATGTCATATATTTCATTATTATTTCTTATATATACTTTATAATCATTCTTAAATTGGTTAACATGGAGAATGAATCTCATCGCGTCGTGGAGACGGTATTCCGTACGTACGCACGAGCGATGATATCATTTCCATAAATATTGAACTGAATTGGAGTGGATTATACAATATATCAGAATAAATATGATGTTGTAATAACTATGTATAGTTATTCTTTACACCATTATACCCATCCATGTAAGGTGGTGGTGGAAAATAGATTACACCACGGCGTGGAGACGGTATTCCGTACGTACGCACGCGCGGTGATTTCTTTTTCCGTAGGATGGATAGATGGTGAAATAGGGTTGTTTCATACTTATAATAACATATCAGTATATTAGTGATACTGATGTTATTACTTCATAATGAAACAACCTAAGAAGAAGAAGTGGAAGAATAAATAAAGATGAAAGAATTGGTAACGGTAATTACCTCTTCTTTGAAGCGCCTCTTTGATACCTCCTCTTAGGGCACTAAAATTGGTCTTTGAGGAAGACCGGAACCTCTAGGATGTTTCTAGGTAAGTGGAGAAGAGATTTTGGAAGGGGTTGGCCGAGCTTGAGTGCTTAAATTGGTGTGAGGAGGAGGGGGAGGAGGTGTCCTTTTATAAGGGAGGAGAGGGGCACCTTAGGAATATCTCAAAATATTATTTTATATTAAAGTCAAATTCGGTTTATATTGGTTCCAAAGGGTCCTATTTCGAAGATAATGTGGGGATGGGTCAAAATCCTATCAACCAATAGGATTTAGACAAGTTTAGGGTATTATGTTAACCTTATCAATTAGATTTAACTCTAAGTTAAAAAATTTAACTTTTACCCTGTCTTTTTGTATTATTTCACTATATGGTTAATACACATACTATAACATGCAAAACGAACCCCAAATTGTTTATTATTAATATATATATCCTTATCTAAGTCATTTGGCCGAACCTTAGATTTTTAGGAATAAAATAACAATTTATAATATAATATTTGATTTAAAAACTATTTTGTGTCAATTTTGACACTATTTGATATATGATTTTTGTGAAAGTCATAACAGAATTATATGTTCGAATAAAGTTGATTAAATCAACATTAATATATCATAGTAACCTATAAAATTAGTGGAATTCATAAAAAGTCTCAAATTATTTTTAGTTTGGTGTTTATAACATCAATTATGTCAATATTTCATTAATAAGATAATTACTTCATCATCTTTGTGTCATAAATAAATTAACCTATTTGATGTCTAAAAATTACAAATAAAATACCATCATGTAGTAAATCCTTTTATCTTTCTAATGAATATTTACAATCGAATTTATCTTATGTATAACCCCATATTAAAAATGACTTACTTATTAAACATTGATTTTAACTATTTTAACCCTTCTTTAAATAAATTAATAATAAATGTCCTAATCTAATCCAAGTGGGCCTAAATGGTCATATTTTATTCCTAAGTTTGTTTTTGGTCGAATTACACTTGTCCAATAGAATTAGGACATGTGTTAGGGTAATATTAATATCATATTTACCCTTAGTTACCCTATTTACTATTAACCGCGGTAAAAATAGTAAAACGTTACTATTCACCAAAAATTATTTTCATCTCATTGAACCACATTTTACTTACTAACATCAACCGTGTCTCTCGGATTTTTGAAATTCCATTCACAGAAGCGGTAAAATTAAGTTTTATGAAAAATTCAGTTTTTTTAACTACCACTTAGTAGTTTCACTATTCATCAAAAATTGAAGGTTTTCAGAAAAATGCCAAAATTTCATCCTAAGCTATATTTCATATTCCGAATTCAAAAATGAAGTATATTTTACCAAATTCATAACATAGAAGTTGCATTAATTAATTTTATAATTAAATCCCGCTGTTAAAACAAATAGCGTGTTTTTAAGAAACAATATCTATCAAAAGATTGACATTTGTTTATGTCTTGTTTAAATCTGAAATTACAACCAATGACCAACATTGTATTAAATTGTAAAAATATATTCTAAATATACTTTAAAACCACTCAAATTAATAATTTATCACTATTAATTATTTCGATTAAAAAAAGTTGTTTTTAATTATAATTTAGTAATTTTCACTATTCATCAGAATATGAAAGTTATCCGAAAATACCAAAATTTCACCTTAGGCTAAATTCGATACTCCGAATCTAAAAATGAATTCCATTTTGAAAAATAAAATTTACAAAATTTCAAAAAGTGGTTATTACTATTCATAACGGCTAGTTTTAATAATATTTTAATAGCATATCGTTGTTTCGTGAAACTCAGTATTGCGTACTACACACGCTATCGAGGAAGGTTGCGATTGCGTGTAATGCAAGGCAAGTCAAGGATGCGTGTTGTGAAAGCTCCTTTTGGTGTAGCGTACAACACAAGACATTAATAAAATTAAAAAGAATATTTTTCATAAAATCTCGGGCTGTTACAATGAGTTTACTACTTCATTCTCAAAGTTTATCAGTATTATTAATGATTATGATTCCAACAATGAAATGTTGTGATCCATGTGTAAAAATTTTCATGAAAATACTCCTAATCTATTTTTTCATGATATATTAATTTAATTCTTCAATTTTCCTACTATATGGTACCTATGAATAATAAGAATTTTTTTTAGAAAAACTATAACCTTATTTCTCTCTTCAGTTGGAAATATATTTTATTCAAAGACAATATTTTACCAACTAATTTATATTTTTTTAAATGATATATTAATCAAATTTTCATGTAAATGTTTTTTTAAAATGTTATTTTTAAAATAAAATTTAAAATGCTTTTCTAAATATTCTTTTATACATTTTCATGTTTACATTGATAAAAAGGTTTTCCAAATGATATATTATTAAAAGAGAATTATTCAAAATAGAAAGGATATTTTTATTAAAAAATGTTATAAATGATTTTTAATGATATCATTATAAATTTTGATTGTTATTTTTTATGAAAATGATATTTATAGTTTTTTTAAATGTGTTTATTAATGAATGTTTATTTCCCATATGGAATGATCAAAGTGATATTTAAAAATCCTCATCCATATAAGATGAATAAAACTGATATAGATTATGACTTAATGGAAACATGATAAAAGTATATTATTCTAATTTTTTATTTGATGGATTATGTTGAAATAATAGGTTTTTTATGAAACCATTTTCTCTTCGATGGGTTATACCATGATGAAACCCAATTCATTTCATGGTTTATACTAATAGGAAATGATAAATAAACCAGTATCATTTCCATAAGTTACAGTATTATTAGATTTTTATAACACCCATATAATTTGATGGTTTTGTATATGATGAATGTTTTATTAACATGAGTCACACATATGTATGATTTAATTATGAGACGGTCGAGACCTATATCTCCCTGCACAACATCATATTATAATAAATGGTTTATGAGCTCAATGGATACATTGGATATAACACAATACAGAAAAAACTAGGTACATTGGTTGTAGCCTAAGCCTGAGGAAGATAGGGTACATGTGTTGTATCCCAAGACCATGAAAAAGATAGTACATGGGTTTTTTTCCCAAGGCTAAAAACAAGAGGGAACACCAGTTGTAGCCCAATCCCAAATTCATGAGGGCGCACAATTCATATCCCAATTATGAAAAAAGAGGGTACACAAGTTCTATACAAAGTCTGAAAACTAGATTTTGTACAAGTTATAGACCAATCATGAAAACATGATGGTACATGGGTTGTTATTCCAAGAATGAAGAAGGTACATGGGTGATTATCCCTAGCCTAAAATTTTATTAAGGACTTGGTATATAGAATTGGAAAAAGATTTTCTATGATTATGTCTATGCCATAAATTCTATGTCTTATTCCAATGTTATGATCTCATGGACTATTATCTTGATTCCCTGATGATTCTTATCTTGTGAGATTCCAATCAATATGTCATGATTCATGTTTAGGTTCTTTTATATGTAGGGGTTGATTTTCTTGTTTTATGATCATTTCTCACAACTGTGTATATATATTATGCTTACTTATCTCTTTTATTTACCATTACTAAGCATCTAAGATCACTGTTTCTTATGTTTCCTCTCCCTTGGTTGTGAATAAATATATTAAGTAGGAGTAAAAAATGGGAAGATCTTTATGGGAAACATTTATGATCATTGCCTATATTAAATAATTGTGTTATAGGTTTCCAAATACACTAAACAATAATATTCATTGAGAATGTACTTTTTCAATGTTCTGAAGATTTTTATAAAATGATGTAATATCCATGTTTGTTTTGACATGCCGATGAATGTTGCTATAAAAATTAAGGTTTACTAATAATTTGGATAATATGATGATAAATATCTAGTGGGATCCCTAGATATATTTCTAAGGATATGTAGACGGTTGTATGTAATGATTATACAAAGGATGTGTAAAACACTAGGAAAACACTCTAGAATTTTAGTAATGTATTGAGAGAGTGGTTTCAATGAAAATTTATCCCCTTCTAGAAACTACAAGTGGATGTGGATATAGAAATGATGTACATGGGGTAAATGAACCTGAAAACACAATATTGAGCTAGAATTGATTGGGAACTAGAATTAAGAAAATATGCTTGTATAGCGACAATTGTTTTATATGGCCGATGTTTAAAACCCCGTTATATGGTCCTATGATGGTTTTAGAAAACCACTATAAAAATTATTTTCCTCAATAAATACATGGAGGTTACTTCCATATAGTATATGGTTTTGGAATGTGTTTTAGAATGCATATTTCACAATGATTTTTTAGTTTTATTTGTGTTTTTCCCTTTGAAATTGTAACTGCAATCTCGTAGCGGTTTTAACCACCTCCAATGTATGAACATTTTACAGAAGAAAACCACCACTAATACAGACCAAAATTCTATTATGTAAATTATTTTCATATTTAGTTGATTTTATATCCTCCACACTAAAAATTAAAATTATATAGTGGCGATTTAAACATTCACGAAAAAAACTATATGTAGTGGTGTTTTTAACTGCCCATATATCTTGAATGAAAAAAATAAGCTGCAGGATTAGCTGTCAGAACCCGTCCTAGTGGGACTCATGCCGCGACTCCCCAAGACCACCTCCAATAGGCTAGGGGCTGGTTACTTGAACCGAGTAGGAATATTACTAAAATGGGAGGCATTTCTTAAGTACCTATACACATGCACACATCTCCAAGCCCAAAAATCTAAAATGTAAAAACCACTAAGGAAAAAAATGCATGCATATAACTAAAATCATCCAATAGAGTACAACAGAAAGTATTGTGATGAATGTAAACATGGGTACAATAAAAGCCCATCGAAAACAAGAGTATAAAAACTACAAAGTCCAACCTATAAAACCAATAGGTATTGTGACAACTGATCGAAGACGTAGGAATGTCTCATCCTATAGGGAGCTCATAAATCTCGGTCACATCCTGGTCTAACCTGAACTATATCAAAATGCTTCTTGTCTGCACAAGACATGATACATGCGATAAATTCCCATTTATGGGTGAGTATAACAATACTCAATAGGGGACTCCAAAAACCACTATGTAGTACACGATGTAAAGGTACAGTCAGCTATTCACATTATATGTCTACAGAATATATAGTAAGATAATCACAAACCGGATATACTCAAAACCCAGACCCATTGTTTAGAGACAAGTCACACAACCACATATCCCTTATAGTGATTTAGTTCAAAGATTCCTCGAAGCACTTGTTCCAGGAGAACTCACTCCATGAGTCTGATAGCTCTAATGAGGTTCATCCGAGAAGAAATGTTTGTTAAGAAAATTCACGAGAGATAGGTACATTCATTATGGGAGTCACAAATCTGAGTGGGGAAAGATCATGATACACAGATGAGGATCACTTCTATGGGCATGGTGGCTATTGTGAATCATCTAGATAAACCTTCTAAGTATAGGATCGATATGCTATAGAGTTTTTCATGTCGATCCCTGACTCTACCCAGGGTCAATAATCGATAGAGGGTCTCGATCTAGAAATCTCGGATGGATTCTTTACTCTATCACATAAAGTCATGCGTAAGGGATCATACTCTTGTATATGGAAATAATGGTTGACCTTCAGTGAAATGAGAAGAAGGGGCACTAACCCAAGTGAAACATGTCCAGGATATGGTTGAAAATAAGACCATAAAATTTTCCAAAAAGTACAGGGTGTGTAGTAAAGGGTTGCACGATGTTCCTTCTGACTCCAGGTACTGCCCATGTACAATGTCTCATGTTGTAAGGTTGTTCACATAAAAAAAATTAGTACACAGCGTGTGGTATATTGTAGACGCTGTGTCCAAGACATCTGGGGTTGGCTCCATCTACACAGTCCAATGTCCGTACACATCTTCTACCCACAGACGGCAACCCGTGTAATCGGTACAAGGGGTGACCCGTGTTACTGGCCTCTCTTGGCCATGTGGTGGAGTACACGGTCGTGTAATCCATCCCGTGTCTGTGTATCCCCTGGATACCTGCCGGGTCTTGTGTAGTCTCTTCTCCCACGATGCGTATAGAGTACACGTCGTGTCTCAAGGTGTGTAGTCCAACCCATGTCATTCCAAAATACATGTTGAGCTTCAGGGAAAGTCCAACTTGTTGCGTGACCAGGGTCACACGCCGTGTGATTCTTATTTGACCCCTAAAACCCTATTCTCCACCGCTGGTACTACATTGTGTGTTCATCGGAAGTACACACCGTGTATTCCAGAATATTCTAGAAACGACTCTTCTCACCGGCACGCCTTCCGTGATGTCGCGATCATCGTTATGATGGTCCGATCACCATGAAACACCAGATTCTAGGATTCACCGATGTCCCAAAGACATCTCCTTTGTTTTTGGGCCTCCGATCAGACCTAGATATGTGTTTAGATCTTCCCACGTGAATAACGCTTGAAGAACGGTCTCTTCTGATCCATGTTGATTCATCATTCGTCATAGCCATTATACCTCCATAGGGTCATTGGGATGTTGGTTCCCATGATTGGGATTGTTTCATAAGAAGAAGGGTGCACAATGATCCATTGTTTGTCGCCCCGTGTAGAACGCGAGGAACACGTGAGAAATAAAGGGGAAAAGAAAATCCAATAAAACAATTCGAGGAATGAACCTCCCCTATCGTTCATCACGGCATTGATCCGCTCCTGTTAGTAGGATCAAATGAGTCAGAATTAAACAATAATTCAACATGGATTAATTACCATGAATCATCCCAATAAAACCCTCCCACAAGAACATACGAATCAGCGGTTCAACATGTTCATCGTTGATCCGCGTTCTTCTTTTTAATTCAAAAACGGGGAAAAAGAAATAAAAGTAACAAATCGAACCTCAGGAAGGGTTTGATCAATGACAATGCTGGTTTGCACTATCTTCATCACCAAGATCCTTCTACTTTGTTGGCATAGTGATTCACAGCTTTGATTTTTTTGTCGTTAGTTGCTGAGAGTTTTATCTAAAGAACTAAGAATCCACTAGTGTTTATCTCTTGCTTCTTTCAACGAACAATATTCGATTAACCCATAAAAAGGGGAAAACGTCTCAGGAACACCATCAAACTGAACCATTATTGAGTCAGTGTTGCTCTTTCAGAGTTATTATGCCATGGAATTTATTAAATAAATATATTCCACATCGCCGCGCTGCATCGGATGTTTCCAAATAAAAAATTCATTGTGAATTTATTTTATTTTCTTTTACTAAAAATGTATGAAAATTAAATTTTTCCCTCAACCTGTGACGGTCATGATTAGACACATTCTTATGCAATGTAATCATCCTGGATGCAATGGTGCCCTCGTATTTTTAATCCAGTCATCCCTTTGGAAACATCCACAACCGCGCACATAAGTTGACTCACTTAACTAATAAATGTTCAAACCAGCATTATGGGATCACCAGGCCTCAGAATGGTGTCTCATCTCTATGCATGGTCTTGTAATAATTCTGTATAATATTTAACAATAATACATAGAAAAATCAGATACATTACATTCTCCCCAGTATGGGGTATTACATCCCTAAAAAACCAAAACAAAGGATACTCAAAAAGATGTGGGTACTGGGCATGGATCTGAGCCTCCCACTCCAATGTTCTCTCCTAAAGATTATTGTGCTTCAACTAGACATGCACCATGGGAATTGATGTCTCATGAAAGATACTCTCCTACCGATCCTCAATCTCTACCTGGAACATAGCAAAGGATTATCCATCTTCAATTTCCAGCTCACCCCAGTTGATGACATTCCATGTGTCATAAACATACCTCCTCAACTGTGACACGTGGAAGATATCATTTCCAGATGAAACTATTGCGACAGAGCTAGGTCGTACACCACCTTGCCATCTTTGCATAATTTCTGGAAAGGCCCGATGAACCTCAGATATAGCATGCCGCCCTGGCCAAATCTCTATAACCTTCTTCATGGTGATACCCAAAGAAATACATGGTGTCCCTATTCGAACTACATAGGTCTCTATTTCCTATCATCATAAAACTTCTTCCAGCTCTGTGTAGTCTCCATCCGCCCCTGGATGATCTGCACCTTCTCGGTGGTAGCTCGTACCAACTCTGGACCCATGAGTGCTAACACTCTGGGGTTGGTGAAGAAAAACAGTGACCGGTAGGTTCTCCCATAAAAGGCCTCAAACAGATCCATACCAATGGTGGAGAGGAAGATGTTGTTTTACAAAAACAGCACCACTAGTAGGTGGTCCTCCCAACTACGACCGAATTCCAAGATAAAGGCCAGCAATATATCCTCCAGAACCTAAATGGTACTCTCCATCTGACCATCTGTATTCGTATGAAACGATTTCTTCAAGCATAGCTGAGTCTCAAATACCTCCTACAATCCCTTCCACAATCGGGATGTGAAGTGGGTGACTCAATCTGACACTATTGTCGAGGGGATTCAATGAATCCAAACTATCTCCTACACGTAGGGGTGTCCCATGCTCTCAACGAAGCTCTACTCCATGATAGCTAGGAGGTGGGGTGACTTAGTGAGTTATTCAACGATCACCCAGATGGAATCATGCCCCTTGGAATTTCATGGTAAGCCTGTCACGAAGTCCATCGATATTTCATCCCCCATCCACTATGGAACTTCCATGGGATGAGCTAAACCCACTGGTACCTGATGCTCAGCCTTAACTTGCTAACATGTAAGGCTTCGAGAAACAAACTATGTTACAGACTTGTTCATTCCTGACCACCATAACTATCATCGGAGATCCTGGTACATATTTACCCCTCCAGGATTTACCACCAAGGGGGATGTATGAAACTCCCTTAGTAACACTTCCTGCATCTCCACTGGTACAATAGTGCATCCTCTCAAAAGAAGTATGTGCTCCCCACCATGGGAATATCCATCATGAGCATGTCTTGTGGATAACTGAGCACGTAAATCCTCACAGTCGACATCCCCAAGCTGTGCCTCCCTAACTCGCTATAATAGTGGAGGGGAAACAACCATTTATTGTAGTTAAGCCACATATTATTTGTCCACAGAGGACAACTGCAACGTGGCTAACTACTATATCACCTCACTCAAGAGCTGTGAGTTTGATTTTCTGTTAAGAGCATCCACCACCTTGTTCCCCTTCCCATGAGTATAGATGATCTCAAAATCATAGTCCTAGAGGATCTCTATCCAACTAATCTATCTCAAATTCATATCCTTCAACAAAAAGATGTAAATGAGGCTCTTGTGGTCAGAGTAGATGATAAACCGCTAACCCATAAGGTAGTGTCTCCACATCTTCAATGCAGATACTATCGCGGCCACCATGACATCATGGGTCACATAGTTCTACTAATTTGGCCTAATATGGAGAAAAACAAAAGAAATTACTTCCTATATTTGCATTAAGAAACATCCAAACATGTTTCCTAATGCGTCACAGAAAACTACGTACTCGAAACCCTCCACTGGAAATCTCAAAATTGGGGCGCTCATCAAACCCTTGTCTCAACTACTCGAAATCCTGTTGTCACTTCTCCTTCCAAAGGAAGTGTTTACCCTTATTTGTCAGGGATACCATTGGTGCTGTAATTCATAAGAAATAAGGATTGAATATTCAGTAATATCCGTCCAATCATGGTATGCCTCACACCTCCATCATTCTCCGAGTTGGGTTACATGCTAACACTGCCACCACCTTGGATGTGTCAACAGCCACTCAATATTTTTAGATGAAATCTCACAGAATGTGGATCTCCTGAATCCAAAACAGACGCTTTGAGAGCATCCCATTAAGCTGATGCTCCCAGAGTACGTCTAGAACCATCCACAGGTGTCTCGCGTGCTTCTCCTCTAACACCAAGTACACAAGGATGTTGTCGATGAAGACCACTATGAACCAGTTTAAATATAGCTGTAAGATTCAGCTCATAAGTCCCAAGAATACTATGGTGGCATTTTTCTCTCCAAATGTCATCACCAAGTACTCATAGTGATCGTAGAGACATCTGAATGACACCTTGGGTATATCCTCATCCCCTTATTCATACCTGGTGATAACCTGATCGATGATCAACCTTCGAGAACCATTGTGCAACTCTTAGCTGATCAAAGAGGTCGTCGAATAATTGTTAGTGGATACTTATTCTTCACTGTTACCTGATTCAGGCACCAGTAATCCATGCACAACTCCAAACTCATGTCTTCCTTCTTGGAAAACAAGACTGGGGCTGCCCAAGGTGAAACGTTGGGTCTTACGAAACCATTGCGATGAAAATCCTCCAACATCACCCTCATCTCGCAAATCTTTTTAGGAGCCATCTGATATGATGATGAGGAAATCACAGATATCCTGGGGTGTAAGTCGATGTTGAAGTGGATTTGCCAGGGGGAGGTAATCATGGAATATATTAGGGAATCAAATCCTTTTACTCCGCCACTACTGCTGGGAACTGAGAGTTCATCACATTTACTACTCCAAGGGAATGGCTAGCTAACTCATGAGTGATTGGAATCACCCTCCTAAGAAGGATACCATTCTATGATGTATGGGTTTCCCTTTTTCAAAAAAGGAAAACCTTGTCCCATCACTACGTACACACCACACTCTTTTCCTGAAATAGTCAAAATGGGCATGGACCGAAGATAACCAATCCATACCAAGAATGACATCATAAGTCCTATATGCTACCACTAATAGGATCCAACCAAAACTCTTGCCTCTAAGGGTAATATCACACTATATACAATGGATTGTGATTATAGAGTCTCCTTCCGTAGGTGTCTCCAAGAATAAGGATTGAGCCAACGGGTCTACCAGAATCTCAAGGGTTCTCACAAGACATGTGGAGAGAAATGAATAACTGGAACCTGTGTCTATAGGTATGGAAGATAAGGTAGAGAAGACACAGATCATACCTTGAATCATCCCTACAGTCCCTGGGATGTATGCCTCAACCACATGCAGTTGTCCCTGTCCCTGTCGCCCAGCTCTCTGAGCCAGCTGCGGATCTCCTGGGTGTGGTGGTGGATGTATGTCGAAGCGTCATCCACCAAACACAACCCTCTATTTTCTGCTTCCACATCAACCATTCGGCGGGTCTGTCGGCTCCACTTTCTTCCTCTTCCTCGGTGGTCCAACCACTACTTCCCCATCAGTATCTCGATGGGTTAGGTAAATCTCTAGCGAGATGTCCCCTACCATCGCATGCATAACATCACTTCTCCCTAAGCTAACTGGATCCAGCCCGAGAGCCATTGAATGTCGATCCTTTATCTTGGGTTCTCCTATGACATTTCCCACATCCAGATCCCTATTCCTAATTTCAGCTCCCTGATGCCAGGGTCTCCTCACATCTTTTCCTATTGTTGACTATCGTTGGTTGTCTCTGATCCACTAAGAAGTTCTTGACATGAAGCCTCATTTGAGCACTCCGGCATAAGTCGAAATGCATAATGGCTAGAAACTCACTCAGATGTCCTTTCGTAAACCACTCTCGAAGGTCCGAGTTCTGAATTAATGATCCTTGACCATATCCATCGAGTACCGGGCAAGGATGGTGAACATCGATGAATTTCTAGCTACTGTCAAACTGCCCTACTAGAGCTGAAGAAGCTCTTAAATTCACACTTACCTCATTGTAACCAGAGAGAAATACTCCATAATGATTCGATCGAACTACATCCACGAAAGAGATTTATCGTTCTAAGTCTATGTGGTTAGACATCACCATCATCAAGATGAACCTTGGAGAAGGCTCCTACTTAGGATCACCATCTGGTCCACGGGTGTCCTCACTATTTGGAAAACTCTGGTCACCACCTCGAGCCAGTCCTCAGCCGCCTGTGGGCCAGTCTCACCTAGGAACATAAGGGGTATCTGTCTCCATAACTCACAGAGCGCGCTCATCTTGCACCCCTAGTCAGTTGGTACTGCAGGTACCACGAGCTTCTCAACAAGTGATGGTATAGAAGGTTCACCACCTAGTGAAAACACCTGGGGAACTTGTCCCGGTATCGAAGCCTCGTCATTGAGAGATTCATCCTCATGATCACGTTGCTGAATCCTAGCGGGTATGCGTCATAGAAGCATCATGTAAGGAAACAAGATGTACCATGGTAAATTTTTTATATCTGGATAGCTGGCACAAAGTATATGGAAAACACAACTCATTCCTATATGATGCATGTACCAGTTTTCTAATTCCCCACAACTAGTGTTTTCCTGTACTAATTTGAAAAGATGGTTATCAGAGTCCTTGTGTATTGATACTTCGGCCAATGCACCAACACTAGAGTCTGTGGCCTAAAATCTAAACTTGAAACACTTAACAATGTTTCCCCAAACTAATATCACATATTATTGGTCCTAAGGTAGAAAAAACCACCTATGATACCACTCCATCACGACCCGTCCTAGGGGGCCTCCGCCATGACTCCCCAATATCACCACCAATAGGCTAGGGGATGGTGACTAGCACGAATGTCCCTAAGGCCTTCTTTTTTATTTTATTATAGATAATCCCCCTTTTACGGTTTGAAGGGGAACCCTTACATGACCCGTAGGCCCATGGCACAAGGCCCGACATGACCCGCAATACATGACCCGAAGGCCCAGAGGCATACCATGCCCATTAAAAGACCTGTAGGACCATCCCAATAGAACAAAACCTCCCCCGTTTCTTGAATAAGTGATCTCCATAGGTCCCCACCTTTCATTTCTAATCGGCTAGCATTTCCCCGTACAAAGAAGCACGACCCTTGGTCCCGATGTCGGCTACCATACCCTCTCATTCTTCCAATCTGGTAAGCTCTGCATCTGGTGACTGCTACTCCTGTTGATCTGATCCTCTTTTGGGGCACGCTTTCTGTGAACCAGGCTACTCCATGGTCTACGTGACCTGAATGCCCTGTGGCCCGAAGGCCATTGATGACCCGAAGGCCCTGGAGACCCATAGGCCCAAACCGGTGGCCCAAAGGCCCAAATCGGGTGAATAATTCCAACTGCTACAGTGTCGAATAGTAAATGCAACAGTAGTACTATAGTAACCTGGAAATTAACCTCCACCCGGTTTTGATCTCGGGTGTCTTGGATGCCAAGTAGGAGCCCTTACCACTTGGGTAGGGGCTCGTTGGTAGGGGCTGGTGACTAGCACTGCGTTAGAATATTACTAAACTTGGAGGCATTTTTTATGTACCTGTACACATGCACACATCTCTAAGCCCACAATGCTAAAATGTAAAAACCACTAAGGAAAAAAAATTAATGAATACAATTAAACCTAACCAATAGAGTACGACGCTAGGTAAAGTGGTCAATGTAAACTGGGCTAGAATACAAGCCCATTGAAAACAAGAGTCAGAAAACTACAAAGTCTAACATGTAACATCAAGAGGTATGGGACTGCTAATCGTTGCTTTAAAAATGCCTCAGCCTATAGAGAACTCAGAAATCTTGGTCATGTCCTGGTCCTCCCTGGACTCTATCAAAAGGATGATCATCTTCACAAGACACGAGATGCCTGAGAAAAGCCTGTGCATTGGTGATTATAACAATACTCAATAGAGGACCCCGAAAACCACAAGGCAGTACAAAAAGTAAAGGTACAGTAATCTATTCACATTATATGTCTACAAAACATAAAACAAGAGAAACACAACGCGGATATACTCAAAACCAAGACCCCTGGTCTAGATACAAGTCACCCAACCGCATACCCCCACTAGTGATTTAGTTCGAATATTCCACAATGAACTCTATCCAGGAAAACATACTTCAAGTGTCCAATAACTATAGTGACGTTCATCGGAGAAGCATTGTTAATCGGAAAACGTCATGAGAGATAGATGCACTCATTACGGGAGACACACTCTTGAGTGGGGAATGATCACAATAGAAAGATGAGGATAACATCTAGGGCCATGGTGGATACCATGAGTCATTCGGATTCATGTTCAAGGTAGAGGATCGATGCCCAGTGGAGTTGGTCACGTCGAAGCATGACTCTACCTAGGGTCAATAATGGATAGAGGATCTCGATCCAGGCCCCTCGGATGGATTTCTGACTCTATCATAGAAAGTACTACTGAAGAGATCATACCCTTGTAGAAGGAAATGATGCATGTCCTTCCGGGGAATGCGAAGAGGGGGATCTAACCCAATAGAAACATGTTTAGGATATGGTGGACAAGAAGACCAAGACATTTTCCAAAAAGTTCATGGTGTGTATAAAAGGGTCACACACCATGTCTTCTGAGCCCTAGTACTGCTCATGTACAACCTCCCATTTCATAAGGCTAGTCGTGTAGAAAAAGTCAGTACACTTTGTGTGGTATGGAGTACACACCGATTCAGAGTCATTTGGGGTCAGCTCCATGTACGCGGTCATGTGCCCACACACAACTTCAACCCACGTATGCCAACCCGTGTAATTGGTACACGTGCTGACCCACGTTACTGGCCTCGCCTAGTAATTTGGTGGATTAAACAGTCATGTAATCAATCCTATGTCAATGTTTCCCCTAGATACACGCCGATTCATGCATAGTCTCTTTTTCCATGTTGCGTAGTGAGTACAAACTATGTCCCAAGGTGTGTAGTCCAACCCATGTCTTTCCAAAATACATGATGTGCTTCAAGGAAAGTCCAACACACCATGTGATCGAGTTCACAAGTTTTGTGATTCTTATCTGACCCCTGAGACCATAGTTGAATCTGCCGATACAACACGACATGTTCTTCGGAAGTACATGCCGTGTATTCCGGAATTTTCCAGAGACTACGCTTCTCGTTGTTGCACCTCATCTGATGTCGTGATCATTGTCAGGACAGATATATCACCTCGAATCTCTAGATTCTAGGTCACCTCGTCTTCCCGAAGTCCTCTCTATTGTTTTCGGGACACCGATCAGCCCATAAAATTCATTTTGATCGTCCCGCCTGAAGAAATCATGAAGAACAGTGTCATCCAATCCATGCTGATTCATCGTCCGTCATTGCCATCAAAACTCTATAGGGTCGTTGTGATGTTGGATCTCCGGTTTGGGATCACTGCATTGTAAGACGGGTGCACAAAATTCTTTTGTTTTCCACCACATGAAGAACGTGAAGAACAGATGAGAAAAAAGGGGGGAAATCCAATAAAACAACTTGAGGAACGAACCTCTGTCATCGGCTGCCATGGTGTTGATCCCCTCTCATTAGTAGGATCAAACGAGAAGAATCAAACAATAATTCAACATGTATTAATTCTCTAGAATAATCCAAATAAATCCCCCTCACAATAATGTACGAATCCGCAGATCAACATGTTCGTGGTCAATCCATGTTTGTCGTTTAAATTCAAAAATGGGGAAAAATAAAACAATGTCACAACCACACCCTCAGGAAGGGATCTATCGCTGATGAAGAGGGGTCAAAATGTCATCAGTGTTGAGATTCTTCCACATCATTGGCATTGTGATTCATAGCTTCGATTTGTCATCATTTATAATGAGTGTTTTCTCCAAACCGCTAAGAATCCCGCAGAATTTCTCTCCAGCTTCTTTCAATGAACAACATTAGACTAACCCATGAAAAGGGGAAAGTGTTTCGAAACTCTATCATGATGAGCCATTAATGTGTCAGTGTTGCTGTTTAAGAGTTATTATGATGTTTCATTTATTAAATAAACAAAGACCTCGTCGTCGCGCTGCAACAAATGTTTCCAAATAAAAAAAATAAACATTGTGAATTTAATTCATTTTAATTTACTAAAAACGTCCAATAATTATCTTTTTCCCTCGACCTACAACAGTCAAGGTTAGACTCATTAATAGGTAAAGTCATCATCCCGGATGCAACGGTGCCCTTAGATTTTTAATCCGAGCATCCGTTTGGAAACTGCCACAACCATGCACATAAGCTGACTCACGTAACTAAAAAAGTGCAAACCATCATTCTGGGATCACCGGGCCTCAGAATGATGTGTCGTATCCGCACCTGCACTCGTAATAATTCTAGATAATATTTCAAATTAATAAACGGAAAAATATGAGACATTACATCAGCAACCCCAGAACCTATTGCGAGAACAACACAACAATAACAATGAATGGAATCACGTTGTTTCTAAAACAAGGATGTTAGAACAAAGGGTAAGGGACTCCAAAAATTTATGATAAAAATTAAAATGAATGGAATAATGGTGCAACTCAAAGAATAACGGAACGGATATTTATAACAAAACACAATTTTGAGGATCATATTGCAATCCCCCTAACAATACCCCCTTAAAACACAATGAAATGTCTTAATTTAAATATAAACAAGGATGGTAATGGTGTAATGACTACCACCATGACACCACAATCAAATTCCAAGAATAATTTTTTAGATCATGTTTATCTAGTTCATTCATAATCCACCCCAAACAATAACCATGACACATCCCCTGGGGTTCATGACATTTCATAGAAGTCCATGATTAAATAGCTTATGAATCCGGATGTAATGACCATGGTCATGATGCAATAGACTGCATATTTCCAAACATACCTGAACCCAAAAACCATATCTTGACCTCCATTGCATTAATTGAACTCATCATGCCGCAAATAATTTACGACTATCTAAACATAACAACATCAAAACTAAATGACCTAATCCTCACACCACAACATCTTGATATTTGTAATAGACTTATTTTTCATTAATAAACACACTCAATCACAACATGATAAAATTTATCCATTTAATTTTTGGATAGAACCAATATCTTCTCCATCAATCTCCCACCACACTTCCTACCATGACCCCCAACACCCAAAATACCCAAAATAATGGATTGAGGAATCATTACCTATTACATTAGATAACAATAAAATGATTTTATTCCTCGATAAAAAAATAGTGAATTTCATAATATTGACCACTATATGGAAATTCCTCTCAAACAAGATGAACACACCTATAACACTCTCAATGAAAGAATTAATTTTAACACCACTTATTTCAATAAATAAAACATCTAGAAATATTACCACCAAGTGGATACCTCTGAAATATGGACCACTCCATATAGAGAAACCAAAAATTTGTTAATAACCCATAAAAGAACCAAAATCATACTAAACCTTTGGAAATTTGTATCAATGATTCCCTATTATTTTATAATGAAAATAATAATAATAAACTCACTGATTATATGATAGTATTAACTACCCAACCCAAAGGATTGATCCTTTCTCGAATTCTAATTGATTATCTCACCCTCTAATTCCAAAAATATTATGACTCATAACTTACGAAATTTATCCTGAATTCATATTAGAACATTTTAGGTTTCATCATATAGTCATCAACTTGTACATGGAAAATAAAATGCCTCCGAAATAATTCAAGAAACACAACCCATGTAATTTCATTTTGGTTTCCTTTATTCATTATCCACTACATTATGATGAATACTCTTACAATTATTCATCAAAACATAAGGTTAGTAAATATAATATGAATTATAAAAAACATCATAGAGACCATCATATCATACATGATAGCACATTCATTATCAAAACATGTCCCTTACATCAAACCATCATCACAATACTTGCTTTCCATATCATCAATCAAAATACCATCCACTAGAACATATTTCAATAAGATATCCATTACTCCACAGTAATTTCATCTAATGGATGATATATTATCAATAATTATATATTTATAATTTATTTAACATAGCATTACCTTATAATAATAAATCAATAACCACAACAATAAAACATGTAATTATAGGTGAAACTATCATTAATAATGTATTAAAATAAATAACAATAAAGTAAATTATCATAAATCCAACATGGTATTATACAATAATTAAATTAAACATTTCAAAGGGGAACTCATAAAATATTTATATTCAATTTATCATTTTTTTAAAAATATTTGCAGTACTTTTATCACATTTTTTAACATAAAATCTTGTTGTATAATTCATCACACAATTACCATTGTATTACATGATGCTTCACTTCCAAAATTTAAAATTAGATTTCAATTATATAATGATTAATAAATCACATATGAAAATCAAGTAATATTGTAAAGACATTAATACATCATTTGTAAAATGGAATAAATATAATTTAATTTATTTTAGAAAACATTCTATAATAAACGGCATTTAATATAATTCTAGGAACCTTATTAATCAAATTAAGTCATATTGAAATCATACGTTGATTTAAATTTATTTGAAAACAATAGGTTTGATTTAACACATGATATGACATAAGAAAATTTATAATCCAAATCATACTACTAGGAAATTTATTTTTTAAAATATTTCATATTATTAATAATAAATCATAAATATAAATCGTGGATGAAAAGAATTTTTAGAAATTTTTATTATATAAATGGAATTAATGATCTTATAACATGATTTTCTATTAACATGACATTAGGGACTCATAAAAACAAACTATTTATAATAATCCAGTGAAATAAATACATTTAATTTCTAATATTCTATTTTGAACTAATAAGTATATTAATTAACACCGATTAAACATAAATAATAAATCAAAATAAGTATTTTTATATAAATAAAATAAAATATCATATTATGTCATGAATTATTAATAAAATAAGTTTAATCTAATATAAATAAATTACTTATGAAGTGTCTATGATTTTCATGAAAATGTTATAATAATGAATAACCTATAAATATATTTATTACCATAATAACACATTAAGAACACAATTTAAAATTTTAACTTAAATAGAAACTTATGATAATGATGCATGAATATTTAATAAAACTTTACAATGAAATCAAATAATTTTTACATAGACAAGCTCAGTTTGTTGTCAAATTCAATGTGTTGAATCATAGTGGTCCACCTAATACATGGTTCATGACTAGTACGTCACCATGAGCAACAAGTGAGAAATAGTAGAATATAATAGTCAGATAAACCTATATGTAAAAGAGAGAAAATAAACTAAACATCATATATGATCATAATGAAATTTCAATCTCTATAATGAGGTGAAACACAAAATATGGAAACATTGTTATAAAACAAATAAATATAGAACTCATTGTCCAGATCCAATATAAAATATAAGAAAAAGATAAAAATTCCCACATTGGATGTACTGAAACATGATAAAACCCTCTCCACCAATCATTTCCCAATGATGAACTCTATCGTCACCCTCTTAATCTCCATCATTAATTCCCTCTACCGGAACGTTTAAGATAATTATATTTGTAATTAAACAATGTCGTATATTTATACTTAAATGTAAAATCATTAAAAGTTTCTGAACTAAATGATTTTGAATTTGGGTTATTTACCTTCTCACCATCTGTCATCACTTTCAATCCCCATTTTCCTACCAAATTCCTCATATTGAAATGGTTCAAAACCCATCCTGTATAATTGAGTAGGATGCTCCGTCTTAAAACATTACCAACCGAGTCATCCTTAGAGATGGAGTAGGACTCTATGGTATTGAGATTCCACAGTTATTTAATTTTTATGTTTAAATTAAATATCAGTTATATTATAACAAATATATATTAAAATATAGAAAACTTAAAGTAATTTATTATAAAAAAATTATTTCATACCCTAACTTATTTAGTAGACTCATTAACAAAACTCCCATCATATTTTTTTAAACATTCAACCACACTTCTGTACAAGATGAAAGGTCGCATAAACTCTTTGACTACATTAAATTAAAAAGAGTATAAAATTTAATATATTAAATAGATATCATCGTCTAATAAATATTTAATCAAATGAAAATATTACCAAATTTGATCAAATTCTAGAAAATCCCTTTGACCCTGATGTGTGACTATAATGATTCTTCTATTGAATTTATATCATTTAAAAAAATAAATTTCAATTAAGAACCTAAATTTCAAAAAAATAATGCATAGAAAATAGAAATGATAACAGATCCACCATACTATAAAACAAAATATAAATAAAAATTATAATTAATGACTTCACAAATGACATATGTTGTTGGTAAATGAATGGATAACTTCACATACAATCATTTTCTTATTCAACAATGAAATTTTCCTACTCTATCGTTACATCATCCATTCTTGAAAGACTAATATTTTTAATATCATAGTGAATAAGTATATATGTTTTTATATTTTTATGGTATTAAATGTTAGAGGATAAATCTTATACTACATCACCCATATCATACAAGTCTCCTTATTTTACCTGAGAAACTACACTCCACCCTTTTTCCTGAACATCATTTCCATAATAAACAATTTTTTCTATAATAATATACATAGATCACATTTATGATGGCCACTAATATCAATCAAGAAAAATAATTTCACATAAGTAAATTTCAATGAATCTCTATTAACACCCCTGATAATATACCCCCCAATTGATTTGAATAAAACAAATGAAAAATTCCCATGGTAGTTTATTTGGAGAATATCCGTCAACATTCCAATGTATTCGACTTACAAAACATAAATATGACATAATTCATTGTTTTCAAACCCTCTTCCTAATCGACATTATTAAATCTAAATCCTTTCACGTTGTAAGCATCAAACTTTCGATCTTGTTTTAGAGGATCTCGAGAAAGAAAATTCAAATCTTCTGGAAAAATTTCTCCTGTATCATATTCATGATATAGAAAATTAATATACATTATTTGATGTAAAAAATATATGTGTCTACATAATATCAGTATTGATTTAAATATTAATGAACTTACATGTCGTGAAAACCATAATATAATCTCTATATTACAATCTTTTATTATGTCTTCCTCATTTCGTATTCGTCCTCTCATTTGCCTCTTTGATTTTATCCTGAACTCTTAAATAGATAGATCTAAAATTTCACTATTTAGAAACACATCACAATGTTCCTATAGTAATTCCAATTCAATCAAGGTAACATTTGAACTCCACACAATTGATCGAAAAATAACAGGAATGATTCTGATTTATGATGTATTTCTGATTGATTCGATGTTTCATCAACACATCCAACTCGATCAAATATTGTCCCAATTTCATCAATATATCTATAACAAAAGGTAATACACTCTTATACCAAATAGCCTTAAAAAATATATCCATTAGGTTTATATTTATTTTTCATGTAAGATTTAAAATTCCCAAGATATCAAGGAAATAAAATAAAATAAACATAATTTGGAATTTATTAATGATCCATGCATTGTTTACTGAAATGAAAAATATATAAATAATGTACCAATAAGTTATATACATCCATCAATAATGTATATGACCTGTTAATTTAGCTTCCTCAATCAAATACATAGTTAAATTCATCATGATGGTAAAAAACAACAGATGCACGATCATCTCTATTGCACAATGTGTCAATACAAGTCTCTCATGATGGTTTTCAAGATGAAACAGATGAAGAGTTTTCTCACATAATTTAATAAAAAAAGTTCCATAATTGAACTACAATATCAATAACCTTATCAAGAAATAATGTAAGTAATGTAAATGGATGTAATTATTGTAACAAATCATGTGAACTCTGGCTTTTAAATCCATGTTACCAATGATTCTTTAAGTAAAAGCACCTAGAGATTTTACTTGAATACCCATCAGATACCTTGACATGTTTTAAAATTCAATGGAATTGATATTAATCACTATTTCTCATAAAAAAAAAATTTCAAAGCATACCTTTCAATCTCATCTGGCTAGAGATAATTCTTTTTGTTCATTACATATAAGTCTTTCAGAGCATTGAGATGGTTAGTTATCTTTCCATGTCCATTATGCAATTTTAAGATAAAATTTTCACAATCATTCTTCTCAATATTTATGGCATCATGATTATTTTACAGAAAATTAAATTCCCAATAGATTTGTTTTAATAATGTACATTTTTCTTTCATTGTTGTCTTCCAATTTCACTAGATGATGCAATTCGAAGTCTTTTCCAACTATAATTAAAATTTTGTACCTTTATAAATTTTGTTTCAACATTTAAATGTTTTTCCAATATTTCATAACCTATTATCAACATTGGAGGTGGGCTACGATCAATGAAACTATTGAATTTGGAACTTTTCATCTGAAATATATGAGGTGTGTCGATAAATATTCAATGACACAAGAAGAAAAACTTTCTAATATGAGGTATCCATTTCGGATCAAAATAAAAGTTACTAATATTAAATTCCAAACCCCTATAAGTGTTTCGAATAGTTAAATTCCCATGTCTGCGGAAGTCTCTAAGGGTCCACATTAGAGCAGCTTGCATTTTAAACATTCTTCTCGAAGATGCATCATTTGCCTAAACATTGTTTCACCCTAACTCCAGTAATTCTTCAATTAAAGGCTCCCTGAATACATTAATATCATTTTCAGACATTTTTTCCTCGAATAATCATCAAAATGATTTCATAAGTTTGTTTCAAAAACATCCAAAAAGGAAGATTGTAAAGGATAAAAACAACCAGAAAAATTATATTACTAGTACTCAGAGTCCCAAATGGGTTGAATTCATCAGAAACCAATCATAATCAAACATTCCAAGGATTATATGATAATTTTATATTTATGGATTTAATTTTCTTCCATGACTATGAATCTCTTGGATGTCGCATTAACCCATCATTGTTTTTATCTATAGAATGCCACTACATTATTCAACAATTTTCAATGACATGAATAATCATTGAAATCAAGGCTTTAAAGTAATGTAATACATAACCATTTTAGGGGTGATCTTTTCTTCTTCGTCATTGTATTATGTCGATTCATACTTACAACATCACCCATAGACTGTTATCTAGAAGGAAAACTTTTTTCAGTCCTGTTTTCTTGAATCCTCTCCCCAATAAAGTATATAATCATTGTGATAAGAATGTATATTTTTATAAATCAATCCAATATTGTTATCAACATTTTTCATATCATCAAAATATCCAGGTATCATTGATTTAGGAAATGCATCACACAACAATTCTAATATCATGGAAATTTCCTTATTTGTAATTCAACATAAGAATTTGATATAGTAAAACATTAGTAGAATAAAATGTTTTGAATATTTGAAACATCCACTATAAACATATTTATAACCATCATCAAATAAACCATGAAACACATCTTTCTGCTCAGTGAAGTTTTCAATTACAGTAGTCTCTATAGAATTAAGAGGTGGATCATGAAATGTTACAATCTTGAACGGGATGACCTATAGTCTCAAAAAACATCACTAGATTCATTTCAAATTTAACCACCCTAAAAAGGTCATTCATATATGTTTTTATATTTATTTTTGTGTTCTCAAATACCGAATAAATCATTTATAAGGTTATTCTTTTCATTTACCATTGTCGACGAAGGTGGGAGCTCATTTTGTGGATTGAAAATAGTGCCAAGACTTGCTGTAACATTTGATTCCCTATTCCAAATAAATCAAAACTAATGAGAAGATAATTTCGTCAATATGAAGTATTCATAAACTATATATCTATTCAAACATCTTCTAAATTTACAATTTATACATGGACATCATATTCACCCATCAACTGATCGATTTGAAATAGAAAAAATCTAAAAACTCACTCGAACCCTTAGCATACTATGGCGTGTTCTTCGATAATGTGACACAACTTATATATATATATATATATATATATCACAATGTTCCTAAAAATTATGGAAAAACATTAAAACACGTAACTAATACTAAATAGGAAAATATATTAATATATAATAGTTGAATAAAATATGAATATTTTAAATAACCATACACCAGCTTTTAAATATATGAATAACCATCTGTGAAATAATAATTACATACACTTTGGAAATAAAATAAAATTATTTGGACTACTAGATATTCTAATAAAGAAACTTATGTGAAGTAGTGAACATAAAACATACATAAATTGATACAGAATAAGGAAATATAGGGGAACTAGAAATGAAATATCAAATTAGTATAATGAATCCCTGATGTTCTAAATGCATTTATTAGTCCTTATCCACTTATTTACATAGCTTCTATTTAAAATAAAATCATAAATGTATAAAATTATTTATAAATCCATTGAATATCATACACATTGGTGTTTCTTAATTCTTCATCATACATTTAAATCCCATAATTTAGACATTAAAATAGAAACATATTACTATTTAATGTATCATGATCATATTCAAAAATACTCAAAATATTTCATTCGTGGTATAATTTTGGAGTTATATAAGATTTCTACCATTAAAATAGAAGAGAGACACTAAAACGTAAATATAGTAAGGAAATTTTATACCTATATAGTCCTCATAAGGGTAGAATAATTTTTTCACAAGTTGTATATGGGTAACTTATAATTTTTATAATTGGCATAAATGTAACCTTTAAAATATACAGCTTGTTTAATGATAAGATTAAATTTAAAAATACTTTATATACATAAATTATAATGGTATTTAAGGGTAATAACAAACTATAATCATTTCATAAGGGTAACTAGTAATTTTGTGTAATTGTAATATTTTACTTAAACTGGTCACGTAAATGTGACTAAAAAAAGTTGTATAAAGTCATTGAGAAGATACATAAGGGTAATAAGAATTTTCTAAAGAACAGGTAATGGAATCAAGTTGATTCCAAACAATATTTAATGTTATATATTTCACTACACAATGGTATCATTCATTTTTTCCTTGACTCTTAAGGGTACCTTAACCGTTCCGTATAGGTAACAAACACTTGTGAAAAGGTAAGAACCACTTGTGAAAAAGTAATAATCACATGCGTAAAGGAATGAAACGCCTTTATATATGTAAGTAATGCTTATGTAATGGTTAAAAAATAATTTCTAAGGGTACAAAGGTACATATGTTAAGGTAACACCAAAACTATAAATTCTTTTTAAGGGTTATAAAAAAAATTATGTAAGGAATACAAAAATACAATATAAATTATAAAGATTCCATAATGAATAAATCACGGGAAATGATATAATATAGACCTAGATTAAATTACCATAAATCACTAAGTAACCATAAAATACAATATAAACAATAAATATTTCGTAATGAAGAAACCAGGGTAAATGATATAATATAGCACTAGATAAAACATCCCTTAATCTCTATGAGACCATATCATTGAATAGGTCAGGGGATCTAGCATGGGCATACTAATGTGATATGAAGTTAATAATATATTTACATAACCACAATAACTATATATCTATAATATTATTATACATATATAAATAATAACCAAGTTTCATACACATGCCTTGTGTTAAGAATCCCACACCTAGACCTTCTTCCTATATTGACTAGTTTGAAACTATCAGCATGTGAACTAACTAGAGAAATAATTTAGGTCATCCAATTAGTAAAAGGTTTCCATTGACATATTATGGAATTGATTCATTGTGAAATTTATACAGGTTCAACATGTGAGGAATCCCCATAACTACACTAAACCCTAGCACCCAATGATGTAGAACCCCATACATACATAACACACAACCAAGACATAAGTATCACCATCTAATTCATGTGGATCAACTAGAATAACATATTTATCCTAAACCCACACACGTGGTAAATTAGAAAGGGGGAATCAAGGGCTTCCTTACATATACCCCATTTAAAACCATTATTATAAACTACACATTGACAAAAAACATGTCTTGGATTGAAAAAAACATTTAATTTTTTCATAAAATAATTACCAAACATAATATAAAAAATGATGGAAAACACTATATCATTTAAATCATTTCAATTTCACCCTTATAGAAGCAATACATTCTTTTAGAAAGAAAATCTTTGGCAATGACGTTCATTTCCCTCAATAATCAATGGAACACAACTTGAATCGTTTTAATAGGTCCACAAAAATTGACTATTTATTTTAAAATGCATCAAAGCTATAATTCAACTAGGTTAAATCTCTTTGAAATTAAAAACAAGGAAAAATTGACATCTACATACTTCAAACCATTTAAAAACATGACAATAATAAATTTTAGATGTATTAAACCATGTACACATTTAAAATACCGATTTTAAATACATTAAAGAAATTTTTTTAAATCATTTAGAGGAAAACACCAAAATTTGAAATAAAATTCTACTTAAAACATTTTTCACACATTAAAAATCATAATCAGGTCAAAACACAATTCAAAACATGATACGAATTTCAAAAACAAAAAAGAGTTTCATAAGAATATTAGCATAATAAGACATTCCATTTTAAAAATTATAACATGGTATTCTTGGGAAAACCCATTTATTACAACCTCAATACACCAAGAAATATATTCAAAGAACCATTAGTATATCTAAAATAAAATTATTTTGATAAATATGGAATTTATGAAGTAATCACATGCTTATAATTCTAAAATGAATGAATTTTATTGTAGCATCTACCTCTAATAAGTAGAAACTAATTTGAAACATTGTAAAAATAATATCCTTAAAATTTTACCACACCCATGGTTCAGATTTTGTGGCATAAATTTGGGGGGTCAGGTAAGGATTCAATATGTCATGTGGGGATTAGGGTGGACTATTGGAGAGGTCAGCGAGGGTCAGACCAGCACTGATGGGTAGCGATGGGGGGAGAGCATCGAGATCAGAATTGAGGGATGGGATTGGTTGTAAGGGATTGGATCAATAATTATCATGGTTTATAGGGCTTCATAGGGATGGGGTTGAAGCATCTAGTGGTTAGGGGAGAAGTGTCGAGATTGCCAAAAAATAAATAAAACGATTAAGCATATTTTTTAAATAAACTGCCACTAATGTAAGATTTTGGTGTAGTGTAGTGAAAAGAAATGGGCCTCGGTTCACTCCAAATTTGATAGTCCCTGAGGATATGGTTTGTGATTAAAAAAATTATAAAACATTCAGAAGGATTTAAATATGTAATATCTTTTAATAACCAAGGGCAAACCTATGGGGTCATAGATTATAATTTAGATGATATGATTTAGACATCCTATAAGTACTTCATATTTCATATGCTAGTAAAGGAGTATTAAGGAATAAGATAATAAATCCTAATAAATGCTTTAAGAATAAAGTTTCATTATTGAATTTTATATGTATTAAAGTTCAATAATGATTTTATATGAATCATGATGTAGATAAGGATTTTTTAATAAGTTTTTATTTGAGTATTTAAAAGAATATGTTAACTAATACTCATGACCTATAATAATTATTTAATGGAAAATTTATATTCTTGTAAAAAAATGATTAAGGGAAGTATAAACTTTAATATGTTCTTAATGTTGGGATAATAATTTCTATAATTTTTGTGGATATGAATAAGAAAAATAGACGGTATTGATTACATTGGAACTGATTAAGGATTTTTTGACATTGTTTTCAAGGTTATCATGGATAAAGTTTAATAAATTTTTTTATTTATGAAATATATCCAAAAATAATCATAATAATAATGCATACATGTTTTCAATAAGGTTTCATGGAAATTCAACATATTACCATATTTCAAGAGAATATATAATTAATGTATTCAAATGTTTGTAATGAGATAATATATGTATAATTTTTTATGTGGGGACCAATTTAAATAAAATTTTGAAAAATGTAGTGTCCTTTCAAATGTATTGTATTTTCAACAATCAGAAGGTTTATAAGGTTGACTATTAATAGAACTTTTTAATTTAAATGTCAGATAATGTTTTATAGATTTAATTATTATATCTCTATATGATTATTTAAGCATATTAAATAACATATTTTAACCATTTTGATGTTATGATAACTACATTTATATGGAATGACTTATAATATGTATGTTATGATCCATTAGTGCTTCGGTAATAATAAATTCACCTTCATTTTTGTAGTAATATATGAAGTGAAATTGGTCAAGACAAAATAAAAGGGTGACGTTTTTCATATAAAATGTTATGAAGTAACGTAAATATATCATCTATTGATTTTTTATTCATATTTTGGAGTGGGTTCATGAAATCAAGTTTTGATCTATTATCACCAGTTTTTATTATATAAATGAACTTTTCATGATTATATGGGTTATATATTTGTGATCTTTAATATTATACTAAGAATTTTCTATATCACACTCTATTGGTACTTGATAGTTATATTTCTATTCCAAGTCCATGTTTTCTCTTTTCCCCTATGTTCTTCTATGTAGAACCCTAGTTATTAGTGACTTTGTGTAATAGTTATGTTTCAAACATTCCCATTTTAAAGGGAGTTTTATTATTTATTTTTATTATGTTGGTTTTTTAAGTTACCATAAAATATTAAACCTTGTATAACCATGAAAAAGTTTTAGTATGAAATTAATTTTAGGGGTGTAGAATGTAAAACCTGAAGATGTTGAGAAATTTCTCTTTTCCAAATAAAATAATCTTTTTTATGTGTTATATTAATGAACCATGTTTATCTTATGTTTCACGTAACACATTGTTAATAATTGAATAAATTGAATATTTAGTTTAGCTAGTGGTATACACAATTATTTTTTTCCCAGGTAACACACATTCCTTTGATAGCATGTATTTCACGCAATTCCATGTTTTAGAGATCTACAACATACTATTAATATTGTTATTGAAACATAATTATATTTACTAACTGTATGTTATAATATAAATTACAAATAAAAATAATAAATTGTGAAAATATGTTCTAAAAATGTATATATATTTAATCATTTCGTTATCAATTTTCCAGAATTGAGTGTAATAACACATCAAAAATAAGGAAATTAATTTTCTAGGAAAAATATTTCTGTATGTACACGCTTAAATTTAACTCAATAAATTAGAAAAACGCCAGTTGAAAAAACAATATAATTTGAATATTATATATTCAAAAAAATTTAAACATGTCTAATTTTTTTATAGGTATTAGATATGAATAAATCCATTTTTATAAAAAAATGGAATGTCTTTATAATTTGTAATTTTAATGGATTTCAAGGGGGGACTCATTTAGAATATTATTTTGACATAATTATTATTTTTTATTTTACAAAATAAACATTATTTTTTAAAGAGTAATATAAAAATTTACCTTTCATGATTTTTTGGTATTTTTCTGAGATGATTCATTATATTGATAAATAGTAGAAAACACTAAATTTGAATTTGTTGTAGCTTTTTCCTCAAATTTATTTATATATTTAATTAAATATTAATTTTCTTAACATATAATTATATCAATAATAGACCAAAATGTACAATTTAGGCCATTGGAATAAATTTTACATTGAAATTGGATTTAAAAATAATTCATGATTTTGAACTTTTTTACATTATATTCCTCCTTTCCCATCACATCATTGGGATTAATTTTAAATTAATATCTTCAAGATAAATGATTAGTATTTTAAAAAATTGATTAAATTTTTTGAATAAAAATAAATTAAAATTTCTATTAAGTTTCAATTATTTTTTGAGAAAAATAATATTAGTGAATTCAATTAAAATTAATCATAAGGATTTGGGAAAAACATATTTACATCTTGGTTAAATATTAACTTAAGTGTCCAAATAACATAGAGACATGTAAAAAATCCATTTTCATTCCATATATCGACCATATTCACAAAAATAAATAATATTAATAATTATTGTATGAACATGATGTAATGGAGTCATCTCAATAGTTTTTACGTTTTTATATTTTCAAGAATGCCACTCATCCTCCATAATAAAAGGGAAATCACTCCCCCCTAACACATATTCACACCATTAAATCCCTTTGGATAATCCATACCCTACTCCAAAAAGCTCAAAAATTCCCTCCCTTAAATGTATAATCCACTCTTTTGGACTAATTCCAACCAAGGAATCCATTTTGTTCAAATCAAAAGGAGTTACCAAAATAAGAGGTATCAACTTTCAACTAGCACTTTTGTTTTATTCCTTTCCACACCTCTTAAATTATTATTATATTATTCTTATGTTAAAAATTTATTATAATAAATTTAAATATATGTTTTTAATCTATCGGTATGACCTACACTCATAAAAACATACATCAAATGGGTGACCCAATCACCGTTTGTATATATAGAAAACTACCACCTCAGAAAACAATGTTTTCTGTTCTTCCATTTTAACCATTAGAGGATGGTAATAATGATTGAAATTATGATTTTATATAATATATATATATATATATATATATGTTATTTATAATGTATTTATACTTATTTTTTTATTATAATTGACATACCTTCTTTCTTTACATTTTGTGGGAATACAGTACATTTTTTAGATGTGTGGACTACCACATCCTCAATGTGATGCAAATTTTTCACACTTTACATAGAATTTATTTTGGATTGAATTAAAAAAATTCTTTATATATTAAATAATAATAATAATGTTATTATATTATATATCAATATATTATAATACTTCATTCTTTCAATACCCCGAGATAATGGTAGCATCCTAATTGCGTACGTATGACCTATCGTCTCCATGAATGGTGTATTTTATATCATGTTTAAATATTTTATTTATTTTTATAAATAACTATATAATTAATATATAATATATATTTATCATTTTTTACATTCTATAAATATGAAATATATAATAAATGTTATAGAATCAATAATAACAAGTCATAACATAGAAAAAAACAAAGCAGTTATTACCCAAAACATAAATTGTTCTCAAAATTATATATATATATATATATATGGGTATTATAAAGTAATAATAAAAGAGAATATGGTCTTATATATAATAATATGGTTATTTTTTATATGTATAATTTTATTATTATATAGTATTTTTTAACATGTTGGAATAAATTTCATACATAATGTAAGGGTTTCCTCATCTAACTTTTATTTCTGTGAGATATATGCTATATTAACCACTTATTCTTGTTTTTCTGTGTATATAACTCCACATAACATGTTATATTATGAATATTATTTATTTATTGATATTAAAATGTTAAATTGATCTTATTATTTCATGGATCTCATGATTCAAAAGTAACTCATGTAATCAGTATATTTGTAGTCTAAAAATTATTTCTCTGAGATTTATACCCAATTCAGAACTCGGTCCTTTTGTATTGTATGTTTAACATCCTGGTTTAATTTTATTATTTTTATATTTACATATTTCAGTATTTACATTTTCCTTTGAGGATCAATATTTCTTGGTGTTTTATGGTTGAAAAGATACCACATCGGTGTGGCAATTTTGACTTAATTTGACTTCTTTGAGAAACATGTTTTTTATACACAAAGATTCATTTAAAAAGACTATATATTTCCCTTTGAAATGTTATATTTTAAATAGAATTATTTTCCTAGTATGTTATGATTCATTTAATTTCATTATCTAATTGTTATTAGGATTCAACGTTACTAAAGTTGTAGGAATGTATTGAAAAAATCACATTATTCATCAGGTTTATTTTTTATTATACATCCATTGATGAATTATTATGATCCATATCTCAATAATTATCATCAAATAACTTATCCTCTATTTATTCATGATAAAATAATTAAATGTTACTATTTTCACACTGAGTCCTACTTAATATAATTAACAGTTTTTTTATGAAAACATGATCTCATTTCTCTCATTAGTAGGATGTATGTTTTATTCAAAAAAATGTTTTCCTAAAACATTTTAAGCATTGGGTTTTAAATGAAATTAGATTCATTTTTATATTAAAAAGATTTTATTTTATTTTGTTTTAAAAAGTGTATAAAATGGGGTTTCAACACTTCGATTATATGTTTTAAAGTTTAAATACAATGAAAAAGTTTTTCAATATGTTTTATGTTTTAAATAGAATTATTCAAATCTGATAGGATATTATCATAGAGAAAATTTTTAAATGATTTTTTAATATCCTTAGTATGTTTTATAATTTTTATCAGAGAACTATAATTTGAAAAAAATATTATGTTTTAAAATGTTATTTTCAAATAAAGGATATTTTCCTTAATAAACTCACCATGTGATTTTTTGAAATCCTCCTCTATCTAAGATGAAATATATTTCTATAGTTTATGATTTAATGAGGATATTATAAAAGTAAAAATATTATTATTATATCATTGAATATTTTATTATTAGGATTAGATGTTTTTCATGAATCACATTTCTTTTCCATAAGTTTTACCATGATGAAACCCAATTTTGTTCAAGGGTTATGCAATAAGAAAATTATTCTAAAACCTTTGTCGTTTCAATTTGTTATAAAATTTTAAGATGATTATAATACCCATATCATTTCATGGATTATATAATGATGAAAATTTTATGATGATATAGAATAAATATTTATGATTTAATTATGAGAAATGGGAAGCTTATATCTCTCTTCAATGCATTATATAACAATAAATGGTATATGATCTTAAGGGGTACACAACTTATACCCTAATCTCAAAATATACATTTAATACAGGTTTTCGACTATGAACAAAAATTATTTTACGTGGGTTGTACACGAAGCCTAAAAATAAGAGGGTACTTTGGTTGAATCCCATGCATGGAAAAAAATTGTACATGGTTTGTATCCCATGCTTGAAAATAATAAGGTATATGTGGGTGAATTCTTGAATCAGAAGCAAGAGGGTATATGGGCTTTATCCCAAATCCAATAACATAGTGTATATGGGTTGTATCCCATGATCTAAAAAATGATTGTATACAAGTTATAAACCAATCTTGAAAAAAAGGATAAATGGTTTTTAAGAACAAACATGAAGTAGGTACATGTTTGATTATCCAAATCCTAACATGTTATGTTGGTCTTGGAAGGTATCCTAGACATAATATTTTAAATGATTAACTGTTCAGCACAAATTTTATTTTTCATTCCTATGTTATGATCTCATTTCCTAATATATTGATTCTATTATTATTTATGTCTTATGAACTGCTAATTCTTATTCCATTTTTCATGTATATATTCATTGATATGGATGGTATGATTTTCCTATGTTATTCACATGTTATCAAACCCTTATCCTTATGTTATTATAATATATCACTATTATTTACCCTAATTGAAAATCTATGCTAAACCATTCTTATGTTTCTTGTACCAAGGATTTGAATTAAGGTTTTACATAGGTGTAATAAAATGGTTGATCTTTGTGAAAATAATTTAAAACCTTTCACCAAATTCGAAGAATGTGATCCATCTTTCCAAAGACACAAAAATATTATGTTCCTTAAGAGTTTAATTTTTTAATGTGAATAAAATTCATTTAATAGTATTTAATATCCATGTATGTGAGTACTGGGGTTATATATCCCAACCTCCTAAATTACTGTAATATCACACTACTACTTGTGTTGATATATTGGTTACAACTTCCATGATGAAGAAACTGTAAGAGATATGTTCAACCTCTCGATGAATTTATTCCCGTTTTAGGTACTAACCTACAATTGTACACATATTTATCTTCACATAGGATGTTCTTTCATAGGAGTTCATGGTTGAATTTTCATACACCATGGTAAAATGAAATAAATTTACATGTGATTGAATTGTGTATCTACTCCCATATAAAAATTTTATAGATCGAGAAAAATAGTTTTTGGGGAGTGAGAGAATACAAAAATTAAGATCCATAAAATAAATGGATTAATCCATTATAGATAAATATCCCTACTCCATCTCTATAACCTTTATTGATCTATCAAAACTTAATATATCTAGAGTGAAATATCCATAAAATAAATATTGGAAATCCCTAAAATGCAAAACATTGTTCTTATCATGATGTATCAATACATCTAACCACCTTTTGGAAGACCCAAAATAATTTTTTATTATGTTATAACCAATCCTATTAAGAGGTTTATATATATTATTAGAGAATTATAACATGGATTCTAGCCATAACACAATATCCTCAGAACATCCATTCCCTAAAAAGGTGGGAGGGTGATAATATTATAACTATAGCATTAGTTTTGACATAGAAGATATATTTACTAGATCTATTTTCATGGAATTTACTAACATTTGGAAACCCTCTTGAAGGTGGGAATTGATTCTCAAACTAAGAATAATGGGAGGAGCAATAATTGAAACTTCCCACTAATTCGAATGCATTTTCATCACCACCATAATAGAATTTGACCAATCATTATCATCGAGAAATATATATATAAATCCAAAGAACACAGTATAATTGGATTTTAAATCAGAAAACGTATCTAATGCATAATTATTGGATAATTAAAAATTATTTTTAAACAATATTAAATACCAATATTTATACTCCTAAATTATGGTATAGGTTATATAAAAAACCAAGGAGGTTTATTAGGGACACATCCATCAGCCCACTAATATGGTCAAGGATCCATGTTTTAATCATTTGGGATTCATTATATGGATTTTCAATTGAATTTAGAAGAGGAAAACACCCAATATGATGTAATTAAAATCCCCATTTAATGAAAACCATTTTATTTTAGTTTCATAGTTTATCAACATTTATATTTCTAAAATGTTCTAGTTAGAATATCAATGATTCTAATGTTATGATGACCTTTGATTTATACGATACAATTAGGACACTATATAACAAAATCCAAAATATTATATTAAGTATCATAATGTAACCATCCCATGTATGATTCCTCAGTTAGATGGACATCTATTCCAAATTTAAATATGAAAAGTCATTCTAATTTAATATTGGAATCCATGTAATCTCAACAAAACATTCCTCTTGTGCAACTAAGGCTTCATATATTTAGTTAAAAAAAATTTCTAATTAATGTGACACCATCAAGATATATTAGAAAAAAATATTTAGTGTAATAAATATAAATTATGTAATGATTCCTCATTCCCTTCATAAAAAATTTGTAAAATTTCTAATATAGTAAACAAGGAACATATGATACAGAATAGGAAATGCATGTTGTAAAAAAACATTGGCTGTATTTTTCTTAATATGTTAGCTATAATGTGACTATAACGATGTATGATCATTTATTCCATTATATATCAAGACGATGGTAAAAATAAAATACTCTATAAAACACCATAAATAACTTTTGTCACCCAATACTAAAAATAATTCAACTATATGTGGAGAAATATAGAACAACAATTCACAATAAAAGAATCATGGATTTTGTATTTCTATACATGGGTTAGCTAATCCCAAGAATTGCCTCATTACCAAATCCGGACACATTTAATTCTCTTTTTTAATAACCCAACATAGTACTAACGAGATTAAGAAACCTATGATAGAACATTATGATTCCTCAGACCTAGTTTACAAATGAGTAATAGAACTGATTTGTACACGTGGCCCCAATCACAACTTCTCATATTCGAATGGATTATGACTGGAAATGTGTGTCTATGATTGTATGGTTGTGAGACTATACACTATTTATCATAGTAGATTGTGATGGTGAATAATATAATAATATAATAAAGTTTTATAATTTAAAATAGATGTACATCATCGAGATGTAATAATAATCAATAGGAATGTAGACAATTTCATATAAAAAATGTTGATTTCATGACTCTATATTAAATTTAGTGAATTCAAGTGAAATATGGTAGTAGGAATATGAAATGTTCAATCTATAAAATAATTCAAAAATATAGGGAGATATATCCTCTAGCACCGCATGAATAGACTAAATTCTATTCTCTAAAACATTATCATAGTATATAAAATAAATCATCCATATACTGGAACTTTCCCTTCTCCCTACCTGAAATCATGATGTCTATCCGGGTACTAATCCACGTTATAAAGAGGGTTTCAGTAAAATTCAGTAGTCCATCACCAATATCATCTAATATAATGAGTGGATGATTATAAAATGAATAGTATGTAGGTCTAATTAATGAAATGCGCAAATGTATATATAAAGCATGTCAATGATAGTTTCATTGTGGGACACCTAATCAACCATACATGTTTTAGTCTAAGACAAAATGTCTCTAATAATGTTCCAATATATGTATTTATTTATTTATTAATATAAAAGTTTAATAACTACTCTCTAGGATCCATGTTATAGCTAAGGAATAAATTTATAATATAGTAATGGTATAAAACATGGCTTCGAAAGGTCAGACTAACTCATAATTATTAGTGGTAACATTGGTGTCAAGGGTACGTGTGAATTCTACATGCGTAGCTCCAAATATTACACTCATATTACAATAATACCACTTAACCATAGTAAAAAGCCTAAGGTAGCCTTAATTTAGTCAATTTTAGATTCTTATGAGATAGTCTAAGGTGTTACCTATCCAAAGAAATCAATAAAAATCTGTAGATGTAATTAAAGGAATTCTAATATTTGGAGGAGGTAAAAAATGAGCCCACATATCCATGTAAGGGATGTCATCAATAGAAAACAATGAATGAGCCTTTGAGGGCAATAAAATCATGGAAATATCATTGACTTTGTTTGGGTCCTCTCGGTAGATTATGAAAATCCATGTTGGTGGGTCTATGAAATTTCAATTTCAAGCCATCCTATAATAGTATATAATGTTGATAATGAAATCCATTTGATGTATAATCCATTAAAGCATGAAATTTATATCATTTATTCATGATAATTATTCACTATCTAATATTTTCCAATAATCTATTTATATCATTTAAAATTTTGTGAATTCCACATACTCATTTCAACCCAAAATTACTTAAAACCCCCGGGATAAAATGGGGTTTGGTTCAATAGTCATCATAAATTAATCAAGGGAACATAATAATGACAACAAAAGGGGTGGTCATGTAGACTCTGTCAACCTAAAAAATGTGAAGGGTCCATGGGAGTATGTCATCAAAGCCTATAAATTTATTTTTTGGAAAACTGAAATATTAGTGGAAATGCTTGGATACTCTAGTGCATGTAACAACAATTAATAAGATAAACAAATGGACTATTGGTTAATATTACTAGAACACGTAGCATTTACCCATATAAAAAACCTAGTCGATTTTCCCCCTATTCCGGGATAGAATGTGGGAAATCATAGAAATAGGAAAACTCAATGAAAATATATCATAATACCACTCATGTAAATATCATCTAATATGAAGAAGAAAATGAAAAAGAAAGAAATATGATTTATAGGATTATTTAGGGTGATAAAAATGATAGAAGATGATTGAATAATAAACTGGATGGAGAAATTATCATAATTAATTGGATTCTAGGAAAGAGGGGGATGCAAAGAGTGGTCCTAATGTGTGGTTGATGGAGGAGAAGAATGTTTGAATTTAGAGGAAAATGATGGAAATTTTTAATTTCACCCATTTTTTAAATAGGAGAATAGTCTTTTCACATTGTCAATCAAACATTGTGTTAATCATTCTAATGTGTTATAAAAGGATTAAAAAATCACCTGTCTAGGAGCACGATTTCCTATACCGTACATATCTCATTCATTCTCACTATCCAAGGACCATATCCCCTTTAATTTGTGGTACATGATTAGGATAATCCATGCACTATTTGATCATAATGAACCTTTAATATATTTTACGTCGGCCACATCCATGTGGACTCCATCAAATGATTAGTCAAACTATTATCCACATCTTTGGGGATACATTTTTCTGATGAATTGATAATCCTAACTAAGGGAAATCCATGAACCTCTTCCAATTTGTACAAAAACGGGAGCTCCAATCACTGAGAAATCATTGAAAAATCATGAAACCTTCAATAAAATTTAAGTCATTTCAAATTAGATAAAAAAATAATTCATATTGAAAATTAATTAATATTTACCTAATGATAAATCTAGGATCTTGAATATGTGGAATTCAATGAGGTGAAATTTATTTATTCATTTTTAAATAAGAACATATTGAATTCCCATAAATCGATTATTTCAATATATATAATTTTATATGTGGTGCTCCAATTCTATTATGAATTCTGAATGTGATTAAAAGGGATTGGCTATGAAAAATTTATATATTCTCTATAAATTATGTTATGTGGTGATTCATTCATATATATTGTTCCTAAATTCTGATATAAAAAGAAATTAGAAAAAATGATATTGTTATACCTTATATATATAATACAAGAGGAATTTAGATACATCATAGGATTTTAATATGCTATAATTTCTATATGTTACATGAATTATTTAATGATGTTCTTCACATATGAATATTTCTTTATGTGGTGATTTCATCAATGTGGGTTTTGATCATATGTAGAGTTTCATGATTTCCTACATTTAGAAATAGTGAATAATAAGACTTCCTCTAGCCACTCTAAATCTCCTCTATGAGATATAAAACATAATAATCACCAAAATTCATTCACGATGACTCATGGTTAGTTTCATTGGAGTAAATTAACTACCCACAACTATGAATATATTTTCTTCATTTAACAAACAAAATGATAATTTCTCCCCTGGTAAAATATTATCATCCAACTCCAAATCATAATTTCAATTATTCAAAATATACAAATGTATGATTATTCACATTGACCAATTAATAATGAAATTATTAACATCAAAAAATTAAATAATTTTTAAGGGCTTCACACTTAAATCTAGATAGCTAGGTATTCACGGGAAGAAATAAGCTGAAATTTATTTATCCATTATGTGGGAAACATAATGAAGATCCAATTACTTAGTGGACACACAATTCATTACTCATATCATATTTTTAATAATTACATTAATAATGAAAAAATTAATAATTTACAACCAATACAATCATAAATCCATAGGAAAATCAATCTCCAAATTGTAATTTATTATAATTTATACATTTACTCTAGAGGATATTTTTTATTATTCTCACTAATTGAAAATGAATTCAATAGTGAGAAAAAGTTCGCCACTTTAATGTAAGGGATTTCTCATCAAATGTAAATACTTTATAATCGTCCATAAAATGGTAATATTCATATAGAAGAAAAGAACCATTTACATAAGATTAATGATCCATCATTTGAAGACTATAACTCTCTATGGGAAAACCTGACATAAAAATTAACAGGTCATGTCCTAAACACAAAACATGGTCATTAAATTTATCAGTATAGTGAAAAAATATATTTTTTAATACTACATATCATTACAAATAAAATTTCCAATAAATTATATTAACCTAAACTCATCATATCAAACACATAAAAAGAGTCATGTGGAATTAAATTACATCATATATTTGTTAGACATACATTAGAACTTTATAATTATTAAAAACAATTATAAAATGTCATGGATTTGGTGTATAATACATAATGAATTATAAATTTTTTTGTTTTATAGTTTCAAGATTTTATAAAAAGAATAAATCTCATGAAGAAACATTTTTTAGTCCCCCCACCCTCAATAGGTGTACAATATACGTCATGATGATCTAAGTTATATTTTCTTATAAATATTATACTTATCTAATTGTTCACATTTATTAACATCAATTCACTTGACCAAAATGAATTCACAAATGATGTGGGAATAATTTGGATCTTCAGATGATTTTATATTGTTTCACTTAGGATGATAATTTTTCCTAAACACAATTGAAATTTTTTATTAATGTTATGAAATGTATATTGTTTTTTATTACCACATCTACAATATCATTAAATATTGGTAAACTAGTAGGGAAGTGTTTACTTATTCTCCTTCACATATTTTTCTTTAGTTTCAAGAGACTCATATTCATGGGGAAGAATAATAGTTTATTTTTTTTAATATCTAACCTCCTTGATTCAATCATCTAGGTGAGACATATGATCAATATATCATTAATATCATGTATCTCCATCTGTAAATGTGTCGAATTATTATTTAACATAATTGAAATAGAAATATTTGTTCTTATATATTTGACATTGTCACTTTTAAAATCCTTTTGACCATATATGAGTATCATTCAATTGTTAGGAATGTTTCCAAAAAAGTATCATCATCCACACAAGATTTATTTCTCTATTAACATACCCTTCTTTAGTCTCATCCCTTACACATTAGATAATAGTTATTCCAAAATTAAAATTTTTTATATGTGTCATTTATTGGATTTCAGCTATATTTTATATTTATCCTTAGAGCGTTAATTTCCATGGAATTATTAAATAATTCAATGGTATATCCTCTCTTACTATTCTAGGATAATCCACTTGTATTCAGTCATTCATATTGGTTATCCATATTCATTATTTTCTTTGGTCTAATAACTCTAAATATAATTCTAAATTCTATAATAAAATATCTCATACCTGATGCACCAAAAATTAAATAAAAACAGCATTAAAAAAAACCTTAATTGTGACTTTTAGGATTCAAATGGATTTTATCTAATAGTTAGGGTCAATTGTGGAATAATATGGGGACAATACCATCAATATTGCAGTGTATAAACTTTTTTTAATATTAGCAATCAATAAAAAAAATATAAAATATAACCGAAAAGAGGAAATATAATCATCCATCATATAAATAGACATTAAAATCACATACACTTGTTCATTAAAAAAACAATGATCTTGGATTTCTATAAAAAAATAAAATAAATGGGGATTAGTGGAAAATTCATATAAAACATGCATTAAAAATTGATCAAAATAACCTTGTGTATCTATAGTATCATATCATAAAAAAGATCTTTCTTATTCTCCTATTCACAACCATAGAATGATAATAGAACAACAATGGAATATTAATTTACCATTTCTATACTATCATCTATGTATTCAGTCCGGGTACACAATATATTCCAGAATAGGGTGTGATATATTCCCAGTAGTCCACCACCAATGTTGTCTAATTATATCCAGGGCATGAATATTTCATAAGAAGATTATTTTTAGGAATAAATTATTTAAAGAAGAGATGGTAAATAAATAAATCACATGGGTTTAGGTTCCAATGGATCTCCAATATTATATTACATGTTTCATCCTATGTTGAAATATATTTAATTGCAATGATAGTGTTGATTTAATTTATAATACCTTCTTAGGACCTGGCTTGTATCCCACGTGTACCCTACGAATCATATCTGAGAAATATATGTATAAATAGGTAATCACAATGATTTTTAAGTAACTCATCAAATTAAATATCTTTATTTGGATTTCATGTCATGTTGTATAATGAATTTATTACTTAATTCAAAAGAAACTTGATCCCATCAATGTAATTGCTAATTTGTAACTAATTTTTTATCAAGTTAAAACATGAGACCATCACCTTACAAGCCCATCATAGGACTTTATTTATTGAAACCATCGTATCACTTCAGGATTAGTATTTTTTCTCCTCACACTAGGACCATACAAGGAGGTTCACATTGGGATAATATGTTTTACTCATTGATAATATAATGATCTTATCTTTGTGTCATTCCTCGAAAGTCCAAAAAGGGATACAATATATCACTAATTTCTTATATGATGAGGTAGTACCACCGGTTTCTCATGTGTAACCCTTACATAATTATTTTCATGGTTATAATGTTAAGGGTGATGAATGGGAGAGTCGGGAGAACATTGAATTATGTTTTCTGGCAAAGGGGAAGTCACACAGGCAGCACACGGTTAGTCTAAACCGTGCAGAAAAACCAAGTGTAGTTGGTCTTGGAGGTAGTAGCTTCCTCATGGGTGGCACACAGTTTGTCTAACTATGCAGCCAAACCATGAGATAAGGGTGGACAAGGTAGTGTCTAATGCACGGTTAGCGCACGGTTTGTCAAACAGTGCTAACTAACCGTGCATACACTTAAATTAGATCATTAAATTATGGATCTCACTTGTTTTTCCTCTAAATGGATCGTTTCTCTTCCTAAGCGGCCATAACATGGGATTTTTCTTCTCTTACGGTCAGCGGAGTTTCTCCCATCATTTGGAGGCGATCTGAAGGCTTATCTTGGTGAATCGACGCTGGTTTCTTGAGGTATGTGATCGTTCTTTATTGTTCTTGAATGGATTCTTAGATCTAAATAGATCTACTTCTCCTCTTCTCTCAGTTTCTTAGATCTACACCCGTTATGGGTAGATATAAGTATTTAGATGCCAGATATGATGAGATTGGGTCTTGTTCTTACTAGGTGAAGAGATCTAAGACAGGTTCTTAGAGAATCGACCCAGGTTTCTTGAGCGTTCTTCGACCATTGTGGATTTTTTCAAAACCATTGAGGTAGGGGGCTTCACTCTTGACTTATCTTGTAATAACTAGTTGCAATATATTAAAATTGGTTTATTTAAATGTATTTTATTGTTAAAATCATTGAAAAAATGTTCTTTAGTGATGATTTATGGTTTTGATGAAATTTGGAGATCTTGGTGAATTGTAGTGCAATGTGATTTGGCTTCTTGAATTTAAAATGTTGATTTTAAATTATGAATTTTTATAAATTGTAAATGGTTTGATGAGAAATGGGTTTTCAATAAAAACTGTTTTTTATTAAAATGGTTTGAAATTGAAATTACATTGATGGATTTGGTTTTCAATAAAAAGGGAGTTTTATTGAAATGGTTTTAATTGGTTGAACACACTTGGATTTGACCAAAATGGATTTAAATAAAAGGGATTTTATTGAAAGGGTGGTTTTGGAATCATTGTTGTAAAAATGTGATGTGTGTTCATATTTCATGTACATGGCTTGGTTTAAATAGGACCTTGTTCTTGGTGCCAAACATTTAATGGCACACGGTAACTACTTGTACAAGGCTAGGTTGAAATATGACCTTGTGCTTAGTGCCAAAGGTGTAATGGGACACAGGAAACAATTACCTTGTGACAACTAGGAATATCGATGAGAGACTGATCTTGAGTATGGAACTATCATAACGAAGCATTCATGGTTGATTTCACTGGTTTTTATAATGGTTGGGTATGCCAAAAAGGGATATTGTGAAATGGATCTAAATATTGTTTGGTTATTTTTCTGAAAAAATAACTTCTTGAAAAATTTGTTTCAATTTCTCTTGGGTGATTTTTGTTATTAATGGTTTCAGGTACTTGTTAATATTTAGTTATAAACTGCTTTTGAAAAAATGTTTTATATAAAGTAGTTGTATATAATTGTTTCTAAATCTTCTATCCTAGTGGCGTGAGTATGTAAGTCATTGTGGAAAACATACTAAGTTTTATACTCACCCATGCTTTGGAACTTTGGTGCTTTTGTATATGTTGCATTCCAAGACATAGGTAAAGGTAATGAATCTCATTATTAGTGGTTCGTGATGATGATTTGGAGATTTTGTGGTTCTTGAAGCATGGAGCTCAGTGTGGAGCTGTGGAGTGTGTCTTGGTTTGTTTTGGATATTTTGTGTAGTCTTCTTCGTGGTACTCTTATTTTGTGTTGTGGGTTGTATTGTTGAGCAACTAGGTTGTCGCTTTGGTAATACATGAGGTGGTTGTATTATTTACATGCATCATACAGTGAATGTTTGGTTATGGTTCGTTGGTTTATGGGATTATTTTAAAATGGGTAAATCATCCCCCACTTGTATTTGAAACCCTTATGCATTTATTTCTATCCTTTGGCATGTTGGGGATGTTGCTTAAGGCCTTGTAATTACTCTGTGTACTCTCATTCCAATGATAATTGTTGGGTCATTACAAATGGTATCAGCTTGTTTGGTCCATGCCTAATAAGTAGTCATCGATGTTTTTGGTCTTGGAGTTGAAATTCCATCTTGACTATTCCTTGGGTCAAAATCGTAGACAAGTGTAGGGTTGTCAGAACATGAAAGGTATAGCATAAAAGGACATAACTAACCCGTTTTTTCTGAACATTATGTTACCAGGGTGTTGGGTACATAAGTGTTTGGAGACACTTCTAGAATCTTGGAAATCTCATTATTGTGGGTTTAGCCAATGAGATGATCATGAAATGAATTATAGAGGAATGCCTTCCCACTAATATTTCATATCACATTGTGAAGAATTATTAAGGATTTTGTTCATGATGTGAATTTTTGAAAAATTTATAAATTGTTTTGAAGTGAATGTTTTTGAATACAATGTATTTGCTGTATTTTGAAAATTGGTTGATTTTCAAAAATCAAGTGACTATTTTCAAAAATGGATGAACATGGGAAAACGAATGTTCTAGGAAAAAATGTTCTTATAGTTGATGGGATAGAATTTGAAATGATAAACCTACAGTTGTAAGTGAGTGATATTGATGGAGTTTGTTGTTGGTTTAGAAAATGGCACCCGGTAAATGTCGTCGAAACCAACCCGAATAACGAATGGAGAATGTGGTTGCACCTGAACCACAGGTGAACCACGGTCTACTTCAGAGTATTTTCCAAGATTTTCAAGACGTGGATATGGGGAACCAGAGGAATTAACTACGGCATGTGGATCATACCATCCAGTTCATGAAGAACAATCCACCTAACATTCGGGGTGATATTGTACATGAGAAGGAGGAGGTGTGGTTATGTAGGGTGAATCATATATTCAATTTCATCGGCACACCATTATATCTAAAGGTCATGTGGGAGACTTATATGATTGAGTATCAATCACATCAATGGTGGGATTTAGCGGTACATGCTACATTGGATGAAGGCCTTAGATGGAAGGATTTTGTATAATAGTTCAACAAACAATTCTATCCTCTCATGTTCAAGATCAAGAAAACGATGGACTTCTTCAGCTTGAAACATGAGAGCCTCTTTGTCACATAGTATGAGGCTATGTTCATGAATTTAGTCCACTTTTCACTAGAGATTGTGGCAAATGCGTCATTGAAGGAACACATCTTCGAATCTAGGATAAGGCAGGAGATTCGATCAAAGATCATAGTGCTCTGTATTACATATTATACATATATTTTGAAAAGAGCGACTGTTGCTTAATGTGATATCTCAAGATCGATAGGAGGAGGAATGGTGATACCTATAGGAAACAGTGAGAACTCAACCACTAGGAACAAGAGGAAAAGGGATGCCTATTTCCACGATGCAATTCAGAATCAGAACCAAACGGCGGGATTAGTGAACCTTTCTCCACTAACCCAAAGAAAATCAGGTTGCATTCAATGGGGTTTGACTGGACACATAAAGTGAGAGTGTATGAAACAACCTAGATAATTTTATAATTGAAAAAAAGATGCGACATTTTTAGTGCTATTGTCACAGTGCTCCTAGGTTAGGTGCTCGAGACACTTCTCAGTCATCATCGTAAGCATCATATGATTTAATTGGATGAGGACAACAGATTCACTCTCATCATCATAACAGAGCTAGCCACGGTGACTCTAGAAATACCATGACTCCTCATCCAAGGAAATATTAACAAAGCAAAAAGGAAAATAATGCAGCGACGAAGAAATTGTATGGAGCTTAGAAGATGACGGTCGATGATCAAGCTGGACTATCTACGGTGAGATGTACAGTTCTTTTGAATTCTACCCTTGTGAAATTGCTCTTCAATACTGGTGCATCAAATTCTTTCATTTTTTATCTTGCTTTTGATTTTATATGTTTAAAATTAGAAATCATTTCTTCTATTTTGAAACTAAAATCTCCTCTTTGTGAAAGATACTGTCAAGACTTTGTGTGTGGAGCATGTGCTATAACTATTGATGGAGCTTAGTTGAAATGGTACTTCTCAATGTTAGATATGGATTTCTATAATGTAATCCTATGTATGTATTTGTTGAAAATGTTTAATGCTCACATCAATTGTTATAAGAGAACAATTAGTTTCAAGACTGAGGATGTTATCGACCATCACTTCAGAGGAGAAAGGATGGTAATGAAAGATGAAAAGAGCTTGTTGGAACTAGTTGTGGGAATATTATCATACCAATTGGAAGAGTTGAATTTGGAATCAATGTAATATAATTAGGAAATTATTTTTCTAGATTTTGTGGATCAATTTCAATATGTCTTTCCCAGAAATTTATCAGGGTTACCACTTCTATGGGAATGGGTGTTTATGATTGATCTTCTTTCATGGACCTGTCCTATTTCCCTTCTGTCTTACATGATGGTACCAACAGGGTTACAAGAATTAAAAGTGTAGTTATATGAGCTGTAAATCAAGGGTTTCATTCATCCAAGTACATATCTGTGGGCAGCACCGGTTTTTTTCGTGATGAAGGCGGATGTGACACTTTGACTGTGTATTGATTATCGTAATCCTAACCAAGTTACGATAAATAACAGATATCCACTTCCACACATTGATGATCAGTTCAATCAATTAAGGGGAGATCAGTGGTTCTATAATATTGACTTGTGATTAGGATATCACCAATTGCGAGTACGAATGAAATATATTCCAAAGACAGGTTTCATAAGTTGATATGGCCACTATGAATATGTAGTCATGCCTTTTGGTCTAAAAAATGCAGCAATAGTCCTCAAAAATTTGTTGAATAATATATTTCATCAATATCATGATTATTTTTTACGGTGTTTGTCGACTATATCTTAATGTATTCAATGTCAAGGGATGAGAATCATGTGCACCTTGAAATAATGTTACAAATCTTAAGAGATCATCAATTGTATGCCAAATTATCAAAGTGTGATTTTTGGATACTAGAAGTACATTTCCTTGGCCATTTCATTTCCGAGAAAGGCATTTTTGTTGATCCGGAAAAGATATAAGCCGTTATCTCATGGAATCCACCGAATAATGTTTTCAAGATACAAAGTTTTCTTTGTTTAGTTGGTTAATACCGATGATTTGTGCGTGATTTCTCATGACTAGATTCTCCAATGACTGCTCTGATAAAGAATAAGGCTTCATTCCAATGGACAGAAGAATGTCAGAAGACCATCCAGGAACTGAATGTTCGGCTTAAATTAGAACCTATCATGATCTTGTCAGAATCAGGATAGGGTTATATGGTGTATTGTGATGCTTCGGGATCAGGGTTCGGTTACATTCTCATGAAGTGAGATCATGTGGTTGGTTATGGTTCAAGTTATTTGAGCGTTCATGAGAAGAATTACCCATCACATGATTTGGAGTTAGATGCAGTCATCCATGCTTTGAAAACATGGATATGTTATCTCATTGGGGAGAAATTTACTATGTTTATGGATCACAAAAACTTGAAACAAATTTTCTCAAAGCGAGATTTGAATCTGAGGGAAAGGAGATGGATAGAGTATCTCCAAATTTTTGACTTTTACTTGATGTACACACCGAGGAAAGAAATTTAGTGGAGGATACATTGAGTAGAAAGTGATATGCTTAGTTGGAGAAAGAAGCTTCATATGAATGGTTGTTGATGTCGTTATTAGACGACATGCATGTGTAATGTGAAAACCGATGTGATGGTGCAGTTTTATTTTTAGCTATGTTTGTTCCAGATTTAGTAAAGATGATCAAATTAACACAAACATCTGATGTAGAATGTCATGATGTAAGTTTAAAACTCAATGGTGGGGAGACCATTGACGGTTGGAAACATGATGGGGGTTTGGTTGTGGGTTTCAAGGATTGAATGGGTTTTCCTATGGTTTGTCAAAAACAACTCCATCATGCTTACCACCATTCAAGATTGGATTTACATCCGGGTACACAGAAGATGTATAAGGTGTTGAAGGTGCAATTTTGGTGGAGCGACATCAAATGAAAGGTTGTTGAGTTCATCTCACGGTGCTTAACATGTCAGCAAGTTAAATAAGAGCATCATAGACCAGCCAGTATGTTACAGTCTTTACCTATCCCCGTGTAGAAATGGGATAAGATATCAATGGATTTTGTTATAGGTCTTCAAAGAATGGTCTGGAAACACGATTCCGTTTGGGTGATAGTGGATTGTCCCACTAAGTCGACCCATTTCATCCCTATTCATGAAACTCATACGGTGGAAGATCTTCCAAAAATCTATATCTAGGGAAGTGGTAAATAGGAATGGTTTACCATTGTCTATAGTCTTATATAGATATATGAGGATCACATCTCATTCAATGAAATCATTATATGAAGCCCTTGGAACTCAGTTTACTATAAGCACGACTTATCATCCTCAAACGGGTGGAAAATCTAAGCTGACGATAAAAACATTGGAAGACATTTTTTGGGCTTGTGTAAATGATTTTTGTGGCTCATGGGAGCAGAATATACCATTAGTGGGGTTATTATAAAATAACAGCTATCATGCCTAGATACACATGGCTCTGTTTAAAGAATTATATGTGCATTCTTGTCTCTCTCCACTATGCTGGGTGGAAACGGGTGAAACATTACTAGTCGGGCTGAGCTTTGTCCAAGAAACAACGGAGAAGATTCAGTTGGTTAGAAAGAGGATGGAGATGGCTCAAATTCCTCATAAATCTTATGCAGATCTCCTTCGAAGATAGTTTTCGTTCGTTGTGGGTGATCATGCCTTCTTGAGAATCTCTCATAGGATTGGAAATTGTCATTTTAAGAAGTAGGGAAGGATATCTTCAAGATACATTGTCCCTTTTGAGAGATTATAATGGGTTGTATAGGTGTCATATCGGTTGGCATTACTTCCATGGTTAATTCGGTGCATAATGTCTTCCATGTATCTCAGTTTAAAAAGTATCAGCCTGATCCTGACCATGTGATTAGATGGGATAACGTTGACCTAGAGACAGATGCTTCGTTGATAGATATTTAGGTACGGATTGTGGATATGTAAGAGAATGTATTGGGTGGAAAATGTATGGCTCTATTGTGGGTTTTATGGAATCATGGTCAGATTTAGGATAAGACATGGGAACGTGAGTAGGAAATGAATGAGTAGTGGATGAAACTCTTTAAGTTGGGTAAAGGTTTTCTAATTTCCAAGGACGGAAAGACCAATGGTGGGGAGAATGTATTACCCCCAGTTTCTGATATGTAACCCTTACTTAATTATTTTCATGGTTATAACGTTATGGGTGATGCATGGGAGAGTCGGGAGAACATTGAATGATGTTATGAGCCAAAGGGGAAGTCGTACGGACAGTTCACGGTTTGTCTAAACCGTATAGAAAAACCATGCGTACTTGGTCTTTGAGGCAGTAGCATCCACAGGAGTAGAAAATATTTTGTCTAACCATGTATCCAAATCATGCAAGAAGGGTTTCCAAGGCAGTAGCTAATGCACGATTAGCGCATGGTTTGTCAAACTGTGCTAACTAACCGTGCATGCACTTAAATGAGATCCATAAATTGTGGATCTCACTTGGTTTTCCTATAAATTGATTATTTCTCTTCCTAAGTGGCCATAACTTGGGGTTTTTCTTCTCCTAAGGTCAAAAGAGGTTCTCCCATCATTCTGGAGGTGATCTAAAGGCTTATCATGGTGAATCGAAGTAGGGTTCATAAGGTATGTGATCGTTCTTCATCATTGTTGAATGTTTTCTTAGATCTATTAAGATATAGTTACCCTCTTCTCTCAGTTTCATAGATTTACGCCCTATATGGGTTTATCTATGTATTTTATTCCAAATATGATTATATTTGGTCTTGGTCCTTCTAGGAGAAGAGATCTGTGGTGGGTTCTTGGAAAATCGACCCTTGTTTCTTGAGCGTTCATCGACCGTTGTGGTTTTTTTCAAAACCTTTGAGGTACGTGGAATTACTCTCAAATCATCTTGATAGAATTGGTTGTCTTAGATTCAAATTGGGTTATATTAATGGATTTGATTGTGAAAAGAATGGAATAAATCTTTTTTATTGATGATTTATGTTTTTTATGGAATTGTGAAATCATTGTGAATTGTTGTGATAAGTGATTTGGCTTACTGAATTTAAAATGTAGATTTTAAATTATGAATTTTGTAAAATCATAAATGGTATGATGAGAAATGGGTTTCTATTAAAATGGTGTTTCATTGAAATGGTTTGAGATTGAAATTACTTTGATGGATTTGGTTTTCAATAATAATGGATTTTTATTGAAATGGATTGAATTGGTTTAACACACATGGATTTGAAGTAAATGGTTTTCAATAAAAGGTGTCTTATTGAAAGGGTTGTTTTGGCATGATTGTTGGGAATATGTGGTTTGTGTTCATATTTCATGTACGAGTCTTGGTTGAAATGGAACATTATGTATGGTGCAAAACATTTAGTGGCACACAACATCTACTTGTACGAGGCTTGGTTGAAATATTATCTTGTTCCAGTTCCAAAGGTGTAATGGAACATGGGATACAATTATCTTGTGACGACTTGGTAGATCGACGAGAGCCCACTCATGAGTATGTAACTATCATAACGAAGCATGCATGGTTGATTTCATGGGTTGGTGAAATGATGGGGTCTGCCAAAAATGGATATTGTGAAATGGTTCTAATGTTTGTTTGGTTATTTTTATAGAAAAATAACTTGTTAGAAAATTTGTTTCAATTACTCTTGCATGATTTAGGTTATAAATGGTTTCTGGAACTTGTTTATATTTAGTTATAAACTGCTTTTGAGAAAATGTTTTATATATACTGTTTTTATATTATTGTTGCAAACTCTTGTATCCTGGTCGTGTGAGTAGGGAAGTCATTGGGGGAAAACCTACTGAGTTTTATACTCACCCCTACTTGGGAACTTTGGTGCCTTTTAAGATGTCGTATTCTGAGACACATGTAAAGGTAAGGAATCTCATTATTAGTAGTTTGTTGTGATGCTTAAGAGATGTGGTGGTTCTTGGAGTATGGAGCTTGGTGTGGAGATGTGGAGTGTATCATGGCTTGTTTTGTGTCTTTTGTGTAATGTTCCGCCTAGTACTCTGATTTTTTGTTGTGGGATGTATTGTTGAACAATTGGGTTATCCTTTTGTCAATAAATGAGTTGGTTGTTTTATTAAAATTCATCATGTAGGGAGTGTTTGGTTTTGTTTGGTTGGTTTATGGATTTATTTCTTAAATGTTATGTAGTCCCCCACTTGTATTTGAAACCCTTCGTCATTTATTTCCTACCTTTGGAGTATTGGGGATGACTCTTAAGCCCTATCAATGACTCGTTGTACTCTCAAGCCTATGATAATTGGCTGGTCATTACTGATGATCTCCCCTCTGAGTCTGTCCTTGGAAATCAACAATTGGAGTACAAGTATCACTTAGCCAGTATATAATTCATATTCTATGTGATTTCATCCATGGTGTTTTTATGAGAACTCATTTGTCACCAATAACTCATGATAATTTAATTTATCAATATTTATTTAAATAAGCCTGATGAATCCATTTATGGTGTTCTTCATTGAATCCCATATACCACTGTTAACATGGAAGTGTTAATGGTCATGAGATATAAGTATAACCATACCATTTATCTACAAATTTAATTTAATTAGCCATCATGATTATATATGAAATTAAATTACATCAATAGATTGCTTAGATCGTATCCTTGTCTTATAAGTAAATAATTCCCATAAAAATTCTCATTCATATTAATTTGGCATTTTATTATTTAATAATTAACTAAATACAAAATAATAATAGACGATGGCCAAATTTGAAGGGTTGTGGTGTTCCATTAATCCTTTCATTGAATTCAATTTATAGGTCAACATAATCATTTAACATAAATAAAATTAAGGGGTAAAATAACACACCTTAAGAGGTAAATCTATTTTATAGTGTACTCATTGTTGTTTTAACCAATTACATAAAAATTTACATGAGTTAGAGAGTCAAGCTTATTCAATTTGATTAAGGAAAATTCCATTTAAAAAGTGTTTCATGGAAAATTTGGTGTGTAGTGAAATTGTGTGATACCTAAACACCAATACATTAATTGAAAATATAGAGACCACCTATCTTATCTTGGTAGTGGAATCATTATCTATTTTTTTCAAAAATATAGGACCGAATATAAGAAATCAAGTAATGATACAAATTCCCTTGAAAATATGGAATATTATCTCGATCGAAAATAACTCCATGGATATCAAAATAAACAATAAATGATGTAAGAATAATAGAGATATTATAAACAAATATCAAGTGAGATGAACGATGGATATATCACAATATTTAAGGGGATAAACCACAGTTCCTATGCTTATGATTAAGGAGATGTCCCTACGGGTGGATAGTAACTATGAGTGAAAGGAAAAAGATAAAAGAGGGGGAGAAATTAAATAGAATTGGGGATAAAATATTAAATTCTACTCTTTTAAAAGGGTTTCATGATTTATAGTATGGTTGGATAAAAAATGTTCCAAGAAAATCCCCAAGACACTCATTGAATGGGATGGCCACAATGATTTACAACCCATTCACAGCCCATGATTGACTACCCATTGAATGGGTTTTGTAGTAATCACATTGTTGTGCAGCCTATGTTGCATTGTTTTTCAGAAATGTGTGGCCAAACGAAGGTAAATACATCTCCCTCATCATATAACCAAACCATGTATACCATGATACACATATTATATTAATTTTGCAGACCACCTATTTCTTCCAAAATCTAGGGCTATGCGATATATACAACCCCGTACACCCCCAAAACTCCTATGAAACCATTAGAAACATCCATTAGTACAAAAATAAGGAATTAAACTAAAAGTAAAAGGTTCTATTCCACAATAAAAACCTAGGATCATGAAATATTTATCTATTTATGAAACTCATCCTAGATTTACCCTACCTTTGGTGGTTAAGTACCATCAAAGAATATATTCAGACAATAGGCATGTATGTCAACCTCCTGATCTAATATCTCTTCAAGAATGGATACATTTTCATAACGCCCATACTAATATATCTAATTGTCTGTGGTGTACCTTCATTCCCAGATCAACAATATAGAGTAGTTAATTCTCATAGAATTCATCAAAATCCAAATAGAACACCTCATTTTGAAGAATATGAGATAGATCTAAATGATATGGATGAAGCTAAGATATATGGAGGAGATAATGTTGGACAAGGTACCACAAGGGTAACATTAAATGATTGGATATCAGTCTGACTCTCTCCAAAATCCCAAAGGGATATTCATAATAAGGAGATATAATCCCTTGTTTTTGAATCATTTTATTCACCCGTCTTGGTGAAACATATAACAAGACCCAACTCCCCACATTTAAATATAGTGTTATATAATGATAATTAACAGAAGTTTTTTTCATATATAGATCTCTAAATTTACATTTCTTAATCAGATGAACCTAATATGATGTATCCTTTATTAGAAGAGGACCCAATAGTTCTACCTCCCATAACACTAGAATAATAGTGGTGAAAAAAATTGTCTACCATATAGTACCTCATAAGGATCCATATTTATAGTCTCAAGGAAGACATTATAAAAACATAACATGATGAGAGGTAAGTGTTTCTTCGAAAAACCTATGAGATAAAGGACACAAACTCAAATCATGTCATGAAATCCCTATATTGTATGATCACAATGGCCATTATTATTTGGCTAATAGGTTTGGTGTACTTGTTAACCCATTCTATTATGAAATCCCTTAAAAAACATACATTTGAATTGATTATCTTTGTAAATTATAGTTGAACATGGAACACCATGTAGGTGTATGATCTCACGAATTAAGAACCTCTTGAAGTCATCCACTAGTAAGGCCACTTGAATATAAATAAAACTGGTGACCTTTAACAATATATGTACAACCACCCATACAAAGTCACTACCCATAGGTGATATAGTAAATACCATCATGAAATCGATGATAATGTAATATGACATCCACTACATAATATGTAATGACATTAAAATCCCTTCATATCTTTCTTGTTATGAGATCACCTACTAATAGGAGGAACAATGAGTAATAAACCTAGTAACCTTCATTTTCAACCCCAACCACTAGTAATGGTGGCATATGTCATGATACATATTGTTATGACTAGGATGTACATATCATATAGAGGGATGACACTTTAAATATAACTCATCATGGATATCTCTGGGTATCGAGTTGTTTCCGTAAATATGAATTATCTCAATATAATCAATGACCTAACCAAGTGACATTTCATCACATGAAATGATATTCAATTCGATTATGCCCTCAAAATTCGATAGTTTCTTCATCTTCACTCTCATCAGTTGTGAATTGTCCCATGTTATTGATTAAAGTAAATAATATCCATGAAAGTCCATAAACCCAATGTGTATGATGGAAAATAGGTCCATAAGATCCCAATTGGTAATGTCATCTTTAAATTCATATGTTTGAGTCATCGTACATAGGTCTTCTAACACCACATTGAATGTACCAATAGTATATGAAATCAGTATGTAAAAAAATTATTTAGGTTTTGAACCAAGATTATTTTGTTGAGATTATTTTAATTATATATAACTATGTACATGCTTATTTTTTTGTATGTATAAACCAAAAAACTCTATCCATGTATGTAGTGGCTCAAACATTGAACGTCTTCAAGAACATTGGAAAAAATGAGATCGTACATCTAGTAGTGACACTCTTTTGGCATCAACTGATAAGACTTTTATTCCCAAAAATTAACCTGAAACAACATAACTACTCATACCTTGATTAATAATGCATCAACATTAACCACATTTCTTCTTTCTAGATCTGGATGAATCAGGACAACTGCTAATATTAGTCCCCTTTTCATATCTTTAGTGGATTTTTCATATGCTAATGACCATATGAACATCTAACCCATCATATTTAATCATCTTAGATGTTCTTATTGAAATGGAATTTTTAAATGAACTTTCCATAATAACCAAATGGCCCCAGGAAACTCATTAAATCAATGATAATCATGGGATGATCCCCATAAACTACTGCTCTCAACTTCTCTTGGATAGTTGATACTCAAATTATTAAGATAAAGTGACCTAGGAAGTGGTATTTATCCATAAAAAGTGTACCTTTTTGGTATTATCATATAATTGATGCAATAGAAGTGTAATAAATATGATATCAAGATAATTTTAACGGTCATGTCGAGTGTATGAATAAAAAAAGATGTCATCCATGAATACCACTACAATTGAATCCAGATACTGTAAAAAACCGTGAATCCTCATTTTCCTAACTGATGGCATGTTCATGAGACCGAATGACATGAAAAAACTCACACAATACGTATCCACTAAACAATGTTCTTTTTTGTATATCTGAAGGTCCTACTACAAATTTAAGATAACCCATCTTCAAATTAAAATTATAGAATAGCCATTCACCGCCAATGCTGGTTGATGTGGTCATCTATATGAGGCAGTTTATATTTTTTCTTAATCATTTGAATTGTAAACCAACATCAATCCATTCAATGCCTTGGGGTTTTATACAGATTTTTAGTGAAAATGAGTGGTAAAACCATTATATTAGATCATGGCCATATAAAACCCTTAACATCCAAATCCAATAGATACCTCTTGAGATCCTACAAATCAGAAGTATCTATCTCATAAGGTGGAATGGATACTAATGAATCAACTCAAACAAGATCCATGGAATACATTAATCTCTCCCTAGTTGATGTTAGTCTTGAAATTTCAACCCTAAAAATTTATTTTAAATGATATAACACTTTTGGAAAATTTGTATGACACATTTCTTGATCATCAAGATAATAGAAATCAATTTGGGATATCATCCTACACATACTATGATGCTTGGGTCACACATTACTTTCTTAGACATCCCACTATCCTTATTGAACCAAAATTACCTTTCTATAGAGATGTTAAAGTCATCATTTGATGATAAAAATCAATATAATAATGTTATTAAACCAACCCTTCCATCAAAACAATGTTGTTAAACCCTAACATATCTGGGAAAACAAATTAATATATTAAGAAACTCCCAGCTTTCTTGAGGGGTAATTCCAAGAACTAGCGTACACTTCCCAATTAAATCACCAACGAAGTATCGGGGGGTAATAAAGCCATTGCAAAATAGAAGATAGAGACCAATTATCTATAAATTTTAAAATATATAAAGGAATTGGATGTGCCTATATAAATATGATATGATTGTAATATATAGGCTACTAGAATAGTACATGGCACCATAGAAGGTCTGGAACTTTTTTCCACTATTATCGGTTGGATTACAAAAATCTAGAAACAAATGTTGGCCTACGATATAGTTGGGATATCTTGAATATGTCATATTTGATAGAACTATATTTACGGTGTCTAGATACCCCATCCAAGACCACTACCTCATTCTGATCGGCAGATCACATTCCATCTCCATGCCTAATGAGATGTTGCTGACCCTGCTCTTGAATGTATAGTCTATGTAGACAATATATCAATGGATAATATAAGAATATACATAAAAATAAATCATGATGACACATATTTCAAAAATAGTTTTATACAAATGGGTCCCTAGAACACTGGGGTTTCAAATTTCCTAGCCAATCTCACTTATGGAACCTCACCTAGCTACACGAGTACACACTCTGTCTACTAATATCACAATGTAGAGGATCCAAATGTGGATTTCTATTGTTGGTCAATGATTTTTCCAATCCAGGTGGTAAAACACCCTTTATCTAACTCGCATCCTCTCTCAGGTTACTCTTGTTTACATGTTTCAATTTCACCATCCCATATATTCTAATTAGATGAAATACACTAACATGCGATTAGATTTCATTTCCCAAGACACATAGCTTTTTAAAACTGGTGTCCTAATAGAATAGGTTTTCTTCACTAGATCTTTGTGAAATGAGCATAGCATTCCACAACATATAAAATACCCATCTCTAATTGATTAAAATCTATAGATCTATAGAGCATAAATATATTTAGAAAGATATATTCATATAGGGACGTCTAAAATCCCTTAAATCCATTTCGTGATGATGTTTTATATAAATAATAAAATCACACCATATCATAGAATAATTGAAAAGAATATCCATAGAGATAATAACTCTCCTCTCAATATGTGTCTCTAGATTGTCAAAAATTTAAATAGTGGTCCCTAACCATGACTCTATAGACTGTAAACCACAATCCCATAATATTGTGGGTGATTTGTTCTATTTAAACTAACAATTCATCACTTCCATAGTTGGGAAAGGATGTTAGGATCTATGAAAATTATTCATAATGAGTAGGAATCATTCTTAATAAACGAGAATTAGAATTCATATCATGTATAACTAGTTATTCTTCATGGGGAACTACTAGAGGTTCTATTGGGGTTCAAGGTCCCACCAACTTCATAGAATGGACATCACATCCATCATGTTGTATGAATTGTTGTAATAATGGTGTCATGTAACTATAAATTCCGAAAACACGCATCAATAAAAAACATAAAAAATAATATAATCACACACACACCCACACACCCATACACCAATATAATAGAGTAGGTACAATCCTTTCCATATAAGAGCCACACCCATCCACCTTCACATAATGCTAGGTTTGTGTGATTTACATATCAAATGAATTACAATTGGAACTTCCTTCTTCACAATAATAAGGTCACGTCATGGTTAGGATCTAAATTTTAAATCAATTTTCTAGTATACAATTTTTCAATTTATATTTATAGAGGAAATTCCCTTTAATATCTAATTAGAAAAAATATTTAATAGAAAATGTTTCATTTAATAAATCAATGTTCATTATGTTCTTATACATTTATAGAAAATCCATTAAAATTTTTGATTTATATATATCAAAAATTCTAATTTATAAATTCTAATTGACTATATAAATTGTAATGGGAATCCATTTAATCTAAAATAGATAATTATCCAATACAATTATTAAATTATTTAACAACTTCCTAAATGTAGTACTACTAATTCCAAAACATGCTACATGAAATAGTTGTAGTAATGTATATATTTTATTGAATATGAAATAAAAACATATTTTCAATTGCCTATAATGATCCATGAAGCAATAAATCATTACCAAATTAAGCAATGGGTAAAAAACGAAGTCTTTAGGATTTTCTAAAATAATGGGTTTCACAAGACTATGATGTCAAGACAACTATAAAAAGAAAAATCCAAAACAGCATTTCCCATCCATGGTAATTTGTCCTTTCACTATATGTGTTTTAGTTACTCAAAATAACAAGCTCATTAACAAATCCAGACATGTCATACTTTTCTTTTATACCACCCTAATTAATGTGGTTGGGAAAATAATAGAATGGAAAAAATATGATTCCCCTTTGTGGTGTCCCCAATATGGTTCACTCAAATGTAACTGAACATATCTAGAAAAATAACTCATGCACACCCCCACCCCTTATACCAAAGGTTTCTGATAAGAAGACTGGGTCCCTGGTTGAATATGTTGGAGATTATACCATGATGAAGAGAGTGTATCATAGTAGTATAATAATATCAACAAATAATCAAAGCATAAAAGATAATAAAAAATAGGAAGTGTAATCAACCATTTGATAAATATCCATGTAAATCATACAAATTAGTGAATTTTTTTTGATCATTCCATTTTATACAAAAAAGAAATATAGGGCGACTAGGCGGACATTAATATACACCATTATATAATAAATTAACAAAATAATCCTGACTAACTCTAGATTCCACTCAATTATAGGCTTGGTCCTCTTCACCCATACACCATCCTAACACAATAATATTGTTTCCATGGTAGGCCACTTTACATTTTCCTTACATGAATCCATTAATTCGTTTTAGGTACGAATCCACTAAATAATCTATGTGTGATATATACTCAGCATACTACCACCAATGGGGTTTAATGTCATCTAGTCCATTACTATAAAATAAGAAAATTACAAGTTATAATATAAGCTAAAAATGAGATGTGGGAAATAAATAACCCATATAGTTACTTGTTCCCAAAGAAAAAACATACTCTACTAAATTATTCTGCCTAAGCCATACTATTTTTGAGTAAAAAATTAGCCTTCTTCTAATTTAGAATAATGTCACAGGAACTGGCTCATATGACATGATTCCCCAATTTATTATATATTATAAATATATTTATAATTAGACCCTGATATTAAATTGAAACGATCAGACCGAATCCATGATTTTTCTTTGTCCAATCAGTCTCATCATATAAATAATTCATAACAATATTCAAATGAAACATGATCTAGTTCATAGAGTTTAAAATTTTGAATCTTGGTATTATTGTATGTATAAAATGAACACATAACCTTATCTGAATGTCCTATAAATTTCAATTAGAATCCATAGTATCACTCTTGGAGTAGTTAAAGGTCATCAATCTATAATTCCATCCAATTTTATCCACAAAGGGATCACATGTGTCACTCATTGAATATATAATGATCTTCCCTCTTAGCTCATCCTTGGATGTACGGATAGGTATTACAAGTATCACTCATGGAAAATATTATGATATGACCATTGATTCTGTCCATGGAATTCGATAATGGGATTCCATGTATCACTCATGGAGTATATAAATCAGCTTCCTAGTGATTATATCAAGGGAATACATTTGAAATCTATTTTTTCAACCATGGTGGATGATAATTTCATTTTAAATTTTTTAGTTAAATAATCCCAATGATTCTAATCCTAAAATTCTACATTTGAACCAATGTACCACTCTCAACTTGGTAATATAAGTAGTCATAGGCCTGAAAAAAATTATACCATTTGATTTCACATTTAATTAATTTTCTAACCACATTTATATAATAAATCAACTCAACTCAACTCAAAAGGTGCCTCAAATAATATTTTAGTCTTAGAAGGCCCAACATCCCATTAATTCTCCCACTCATCTTAATAACAGAATATGGCTTTAAATGAACTTTTGAAGACTAATAAATAATGGATAATTGACAAAGTTATACGGACTTTGTATTCTATTCCCGCATTAAATGAGTTCAAATGACACATGAATACAATCATTTAACATCACAATAGAAAGGGGTAAAATAAGAAATCATAGAGTTTAATGAATTTCAAAGGCCACTCATGGTGGTATCATCCAATATAAAAACACACCCAAGGGGTGGTTCAATTCAATACTAGTAATCTACAGTTCTAAGTAAATATTCCTCATGAGTTAAATAGGGAAATACTATTCATTTAGTTCAAGTATAATAATTTTTAAAAAGTTCATCATGGAATGAATGGAACATAAAATAATAGAGTAGCATATAAAACCAAAGGCATTATGATAAAAACATGAGACCTCCTACATCATCTTGGTAGATGACACCTAATATTTTATTGACCATTAATCCATGATAAAATGTATGAAGTTGATTAAATAGAAAAATACACTAAAAATTAGGCATATTAAATCCCACTTAAATAACACATTCAACAAGTAGATAAACAATGTGATTTGAAATAGAAATAAAGAGCTTACTCGTATGCATACAATGAGATCAATGAAGGATTTAATAGAGTCCCAATGGGGGGATAACTCAATTAATATATTTTCTAGTAATAAGAGTTACTAATAACTAGAGGGGTACTGTTCATGGAAGGGAAATGATATAGGATAGGATAAGTCAAATAGAATGGTGGGGAATATAGTTATTTAACCCTTTTTGAAAGGTTCACTTAGATTGGAATCACAGTTTGTCTCACTATGAACCATCATTGAACAATTAACATCTCGAATAACACTCATCACATGAGATAAGAACACAACATTACTAACCAGGTGTAGACCATGAAAAACCCCTCTATATTAGGGTAATATGAACTCCCATGGTCTTTTATCCGATACTACATAGATAAGAAAAACCGTACAACACTAGGATGAGAAATAGACCACCCTATATTATTTAACCAAATAATTTGGACTATTCATCATAGATTATAATAACTATGTTTTCACCTTTTACTTTAGAATTTTGAGTCTTCGGGAGTCTTAAATTCTTTGTACTCCCTCAATATTCCTTTTAACACATTAATAATTTCTACTGGGAAAAAATTATGGAAATAACCTCAAATTAAAAGGTACGATACATCGAATAAAATCCGGCTTCATATAGATTTCACATCAAGGAAAATATAATTTTGTTTCTCATCTTCATGTAATTATGTCACCTCATTCATTCATTATCATGAGTGTTGGGGCTACATTGATTATAAAATAATCTGTTATGTTTGTGGTCATATATGTTTCAATATTCAAAGGAAATATAATTTCATTAAAATCTATTCATCAATGTCATATTCATTATATTCTATCAATTCTTAATTTAGTTTATTTCTTTTCACATTCATATTTAATCATCTATTATTCTATCGTAATCTAACTTTTAAATGATTAACGATTATATGGAAATATAGTATTCATATTCTCATACCACTGAAATCACTAATAGTGGCCCATAAATCGTTTTATATTTTTTGATAGACCAGTCTATGTAGATTTACAATCATGATCATATTGGATTTCCCAGTAACCTTTTGAGTTTAGTTTGGGGATATTCTCCTCTAATACATATACACCTCTTCCCTTTATCCCTTTGATGCTATTAACATATACTAGATGAAAAATGAAATGAATAGGCAGTGAAATATATGTAAATGACAAGACCACATATAGTATAAATTGCATTAGAATACAGATATCATTCCTTGTTCATGAGGTACATTAATGGTTATGAGAATATCTCATTTAATTACATAATAGTGAAAAGATCATGGGATATCTATTAGTGGTTGTTCATAATTCTCGTTCAGCATGTTGTCACTATAAATCATGTAACATACACAAGATGAATGATCAGATTAAAATGATAGTATCACATGTCAATATCATAATGTTTTTCTTTGATTAATGTATTTTTAGTCATTGGTGGTCATGTGACACTTTAGAGATATGTGACATCCACACCCCAATAAATCAAACAAATCATATTGGGAAGAAGGATACTGATGTTGTAAACTTATGTACGCATTATTGATCAAGTAATTTACTAGAGAAGAGATTGAATGTAGAATCATTACCCCAGATATCCTAGAGTTTTTGACTACTACTAATTACATTTTCATGATTATGAGGAATCAAAACCTGAAGGTCCAATTAGTTTTGTACACATTGCAAACCGAATACATAAATGAATCATTTATTACAAAGGACTACAATAAATAAAACTTATTTTTCACTTCATTATAAATAATCAACACTATGTATAACTATAATCCATCTAGTAATTCACTGCATATATTTCAGAGTATTCTTCTGGGTTCCTTGGGAATGAAACATAATAAGGGTGATCTCAAATGCTATATAAGGGAAAAGTATAGAAGAATAAATAAATATTCAGTGATAATATTCAATATGGAAAGGTACATATCAAGAAGGAAATTCAATTAGTATTACTAGAATAGGAAAAAATAAATATTTCATGGTATTAAACTAAAATAAAATTCATTTAATCAATGAACTCAAAATGAAATTTTTCTATAGATATTCATACTCAAGATATCATGGATGAATAATAACAGAAACTAAATGTGGGATATACCTTTATTATTGGATTCCATGTTTCCCCAGTTACATAGAACCTATACCATCAAGAGGTAGTTTAATAATACAAATTTTCACATAAAATTTGCTAATTGAGTCTACAGATGCACCGGGGGGCATTCATATCCCAGTTCCCAACATTTTTATTGCACTTACTATGCATTCATCATATAAAAAAACATGACTTATCAAACATCTGTATTAAATAATGTATAAAAATATAAAAATATTTTACCAAATATTCAAATAAATGTAAAAGTTTTCACCGTATGTAAATTGGTATATTGTTTAAAAAATAGTAATATCCAGGATATATGAAATAAATAATTTATTGGAAACTCAATGTTCAATGATCCTAATATATTGAATATTTCAAGGGGACTAACAAATAATTGAAGAAAGTGAATGTGAATATTATTCTTGTCAAAATAAATTATAAACCATACATTGGAAGAATATGTATAGAATCAATACAACCAATACTATGGGGAGTAAAAATAGAGGGTTGTAGTCATTGTGAAAATAAAATAATACATTTTAAAAATATTCTTAGGGAAACAATATTTTTATTTTGAAAAAACTTTTGAAAATATTTTTCAATGAAAATATCTTTATAAAAATTTATAAAAAATAATCTTTTTAAACATGAAAAGTATAATTCAAATAAAATAAAATAGATAAATTCATACTTTCCGTACAAGGTAATATGAATTTTCTTTTTATATGGAGAATGGATAAAAAATGACTTATTCAAAAATAGATATAACGATTAATTTCAAAACATTGGTAATAGTCAAAAAAAGGAAATAATTTCATTACAAAATATTTTTAAAAAAATTTATTGAAACACATTTTAATAAAATATATTTTTATGAAGAAAATAGGTTGTCTCACTAAAGAGAGATATTTTGTCGAGTTTTATATAAATTTTTTCTAAAACATTTTGAGTACAAAATAATCGAAGATTGATAATAATATTTGAAAATTTTAATTAATAACCTTAGAAGAATTAAAGGGTTTATTGTGAAATGGTTATATAATTTTTTTGAGTTAAAATTCTATAGAATGATCAGTAAAGTTATTTTTGAGGAAATTAATCCTTAAACGTTCCAATGTGTCCCAATCCACTTTGAAACATTTTAGAAAATACTCATAATGAAGGAAATACATTATATTAAATTCTAAAATACAATTAATTTAGAATTATTAATGATAAAATATAAAATTAGTCTCATAGATACACCACACAAAAAATGTATGCTGTGAACATGACATTTATCTCATAAATGTATTATGTGAGATGAGAATTCTTTATACTGAGTTTCCATTTAGGTTAATGTTAATTAAATTTAATGATAAAAAATATAAGTTATTTATATAAAATCTTCCGAAATTTTTTCATTTTCATAATTATCTTATTTTATTTATAACTATGTTGTGTATAACTAAATAATAAATTATATTTATATCGTGTGTTTTGGAAAAATTTGGTTTATGAGTCGAAAATAACATTCATATGTCAAATATGATCAATGGGTTAATTATGTAAATTCTATATAATAATAATCATTAAAAAATTATCATATTTCTCCATTAATTATACTTTGAAACTAAATAATTAAATATGGTTGTGAAAAATGAATCAGTGTTATAATAATGGAGATGGTCAGTCATACGTACACATGAGTAACATTCCCATTTTTCAATTATCGTTATGCAAAGAAGGGAAGTAAAATAATAACATTCCAAAATGATCATTTTTTAATTAATAAAATATAATATAATAATAAATACTTATATATAGAATTAATTTTATGAAAAATTAATCACATCATGTCGAGGATAAAGTAGTCCACACATCCACGAATAACGTTATATCATTTAATATTTTTGAAATGGTAATAAGTAATATGTCATATATATATATACACATATGTGTATTTCAAGAAAGGTAATTCTGAAATTAATATCATATTGATGTTTATTATTTATCATAATTTTTTATTATAACCATCATTTATACATTCCATTTATCATATGAATCAATCACATCGTTTTGAGGGGGCAGTAGTCCACACTTCTTCCAACAATGTTATCATATTTATGTATAATAGATAGTATTAAATATATGTGTTATAAAATTATTAAATAAGTATAAAGTATTAAATAATATCATATATAATATATATTTTTTTTTTTCTATCATAATGGCCACCATGATTAGTGGTAAGGGAAAAAATGAACCATAGTTGTTTCATGAGGTAGTAATCCGTCGTACACAGAAACAATATGTTCGTTACCCATTAAATTAATGTGTGTGTAAGTTTGAGTGAAAAAAATAACATGAAAACAACCTAGTTTATTTAGGATATTTTTTTGTTATGAATTTATATAATAAGAATATATGATGGGTTGGGGAAGGGAAATGAAACAAAATAGCTTGAGAGAAGATGAAACCTCTTTATCGGGTAACTTATTTTGGTGTAAAAACCCATCCACATATTTGTTTTTTCCCAAAATGGGGATGCTATATTGAGGAGAAGGATTTTGGAAGGCTATTTTTTCATATATTGTTAGAATAAAAGAGGTTTTAGAGGTGTGAATAAGTGGTAAATTTGTTGTCCATTATGGTGAATGATAATGAATGACATAGAATTTTTGTAAAAAAGTTACATGTACACAAACTATTTACAAAAAAAGTCATAATAAAAAAAACTCAATAATTATGGTTATTTGAAGATATATTTATATTAAATTGGGTTTTGGAAAAGTTTATTGGTCAATTGGACCTTTAATATGTTTGTTTAGCAATTTATTATGCTTAATTTTTCAACAATAACTTTAATAAATTATAATCTATTTCACTAATATTTTTGGTCAAAAAGTAAGAAGAAATTATTTGAAATTATAAATTATTATGAATCAAAATATTAAATATATTTTTCCAAATTCCAATCAGATATGTGGTAGAAATGAAATTAAATTTCATCTCATAGGCGGGACGACAGTGAAGGGTTTTAAAGTAAAAAGCTCCAAAGGTTGATATGTTTTTAAATTCAATTTCAATGACTAATTGATACCAATATACTAAATTGTATCAAATTTTAAAAATAACATATAATTAAACATTATAACCAATATAAAACATAATTTATCTTTATAAATAACATATAACAAAAAGATGTTTTAACCTAAATTTATGTACTTTTAACTATTCATTAAAAAATGATATGTTTCAAAAAAATATAAACAATTTACCCTAAGCTAATTTTTATGTTTATATTTAAAATATGATATTTATTTTGAAATATTAAAGGAATTAATGTTTCAAAATTCAATTTTAAATTGGGTTCTCCCTTAAAAGGATGTAAAATTACCTTTATAAAAATATAGGTTTTATGTGTAAAATATGGTATGTTCTTATCTAATGCATATATAACTTAATGGATAAATATAAAAAATATTTAATTTAATATATAACATATATATATAATTCAAATCTATGAGTAACTGTAATTAATTATATTTATTTAGACAAAACACCTTAGGAAGCAAAAAAATAATATTTTTTCTTATTGTATCAAATTGGATCTCATTTTTGTTCCACTTTAATTAGTATTTAATGAATTCATTATATATTTATATAACCTATTAATTTTCACTAGTTACATAATATTATTAATACCCTCTAACATAATGGCTAGGTTATAAAATATTATATTAAATAAAAATATTTTAATAATACATTGTTATTTGGTGAAACACGGTCTTGCAGGCAACACATGTTATCAAGGATGTTTTCTCTTTCATATATTTCAAGTTATCGAGTAAGGTATCTCTTTCATGTAACATATGATATTGAGGAATTTAGCTCTCACTTTTAACAAAATCTAACTCAGTATTACATATATTGAAGTATATTGAATATATTTTAAATAGTAAATATATTAAATGTATCTAGATATTATATTCCCATATACTCTTTGAAATACATGTTATCCACGCTATTGAATACAATGTTGTATATTAAAATTTTTGTGTGTTACATTCTCCCCACATTAATAAAATTTTATCCTCTCAATTTAATCTCGATCTTGGTGATAAATTTTTTATGTTTCCTTTGTTGGTGTTCCTCAACATGAGATGTGTTCATAAAAAATCCACTCGAAAATAGACAACGTGATGTAAAAAGTTCACATGGACTACCATGTAACTAGGTAACTGTGTAGGAGAACATTAGTGGAATGTAAAGATAGATACATGGACGAAATTAATAAATATTATTAGGGAGTGAACGAGGCCTTCAATAAAAAAAAGTGAATGATCTATGGAATGTTGATTCCCTCATGTTCATAAATCTTTATTTATTTGGAAGACCATAGATTCAAGAGGAATTAAGGTATTAAGACAAAATTTAATTTATAATTAATTTTACTAAATAAGGGTAATTATTTTATTGAAAAATAATGTAATTAAATATTTAAACTTGATAGGTTTCAATCTCATATAAATAGTCCTAACTTTTGATTATTATTTTATGAAATTATAATTATTCCACTTACTCCCAGAATGTAATTTCCAAAAATATTTCTTTTATTCCCAATGTACTAAAAGAATAATATAAAGGATGGTAAGTAATATAAAATTGTTAGAGGTCTAACTATTTTTCATTATCTATCTCTAATAGTAAATACGGTTAAACTATTAATCTATAATCATCAAGATTGTTAAAACCAATTAATCATTAATTGTTTATTAGTTAAATTCATTAAATAAAAAAATAAAAAATTAACAAGGAAATTGTGTAGGTTAGTTATTGGTTTGAACCCCTTATATTCCTTCGTTCATGGGTTCAAGACATGCAGCCTTCTTGGATTATATTGGTTGTCCCCCTATATACATGTTGTTTTTTTCAAAACCCCCATTAATATAACATCCTAATATAAATATTATAGAAAAACATGAAACTAGATTAGTCACAAAATTGGTTTTTAACTAATTTTATAACTACAACATCAATTCCTAAATAATTCATCCGTTTATATTTATAAAGGCCCTTGTTATCGAGTTTATCCATAATATAATATTTATGATTTTTCAATAATTTAACCTTTTCTTAAATCTAAAACATCTTATTTTTAAACATGGATTTTATTTTTCATTATATATTAAAATATTACTTAATGGTTTATAATGAAAATTGGATTATCCTAAGAGTATCCCCTGGGAGTGTCAAATGAGGTGTGTAGTGAGGCCTGTTGTCGTGTAGCAGGTTAACCCAAGTCATGCCCGGAACACCTTATTTTAGTTATTACCCCTTGTTAAATCTATACTTGAACCACGTCCAATTGTAGTATCTAGAAAAAGTCGTATTTCATGGAAGACCCACATAATCTATACTTTTAAAAAATATTATGTAATTTATCAATACTTCTCTTCAAAATATACATTAGGGATATGTTATCTATTCTAAATTTTCATAAATCTAGTTCCCATGGTTTCTACTAAACGTCTCTACTACCAATTGTAAAGGCTCAACCCCAGGTTGATGAGATCCAGTTCCTCGTACTAAATATATTGACATGATTACATGGATTCAATCCATTATGGACTGATCAATTTAGTATCCTTGGTAAACCAAATACATAAATGGGTCTATTTTTATAAAAGACAGCACGAAATAAAAAATTATCTTTTTTCTTATTTCTAAATATATATCTTCATGTATATCTCTAATCCATATAGTAAATCCCTACATATGATTCATAGTGATATTCATGGATTCCTTGAAAAAAAACATAATAAAGGTGATCTCAAATGATTTTTAAGGGAAAATATATAGAAGAAGAAATAAATAATCAATGATAATAGTAAATATATAAAGGTAAATAGATTTAAAGACATTCCATTAAAATAACTAGATAAGGAGAAATAAATATAACATGTTATGAAACTGAGATATAATCCATTGAATAAATGAACAAAAAATGAAATTTATACATAGATATGTCGACACAAGATCTCATGGATGAATAATATCTAAAACTAAATGAGGGATATCTATGGATTATTAGACCCAATATTTCCACTATTACACGGAACTAGTACCATCAAGATATAGTTTAACTATTACAATTTTCACAACTAATTCGACCGATGAGACTATTGATTCATTGAGTGGCTTTCATTAACCGATTCCCAACCCATGTATTTCATATCCTAATAATTCCACATAAAAAATAAATAATATTAATTATCAAATATCATTATTGATATAATTATACCAACATATCATTATTTCCCAAAATAATGAAATAAATAAAAAATTTGATACTTAATGTAAAATGTTATACAGTTTAGGATAGAATAATATCACTGATAAATGAAATGGATAAGTTATGGGAAACTCAATATTCAATGATCATAGAAGATTGAATGATTTTAGTGGACTTAAAAATAAATCGAGGAAGTGAATGTTAAAATTATTCTTTTCCAAATAAATCATAAACCATCCATAAGAATAATATTGAAGGAATAAATACAACAAATTCCATGTGTAGTAAAAATAGTGTGTTGTAATCATTGATGAAATAAAATAATAGATTTTAAAAATAATATTGGTGAAAGTAACCTTTATATTTAATTAACATTTTGTATGTGTTTTTGAAACATCCTTTTAAAAGAAATATTCATTAAAAATAAACCATTTAACCTTGAAAAGTATGCTTCATTGAAATGATGATGGAAAAATCCATACATGTCATACGAGATAACAAAAATATTCTTTTTTATGGAAAATGGATAAAAAACATCTCATTCAAAAAGTGACCAGAATATTTCATCGAAAACATTGGTAGATGAAAAGGATGGTCAAATATTTATTACCAACTAAATTTAGAAAACATTTTTTAATTTTTTTTCATAAAACATGGATTTTATAAGACAACATGGTCTCCGACTAAAGAGAGAAATAATATCGGCTTTTATGAAAAACATTTTCTAAAACATTGAAAAAAAAATTATTGAATATTTGTAACACCACAAGATTTTATGAAAAATATTATTTTCATTAATGTCTTGTGTTGTACGTTACACCAAAAGGAGCTTGCACAACATGCATCGTTGAATTTCCTTGCATTACACGCAATCATGGCCTTCCTCGATAGCGTGTGTAGTACGCAATACTGAGTTTCACTAAACAACGATATGCTATTAAAATATTAGTAAAACTAGCCGTTATGAATAGTGATAACAACATTTTGAAATTTTGTAAATTTTATTTTTCAAAATGGACTTCATTTTTGGAATCGGAATATCAAAATTATCTTAGGGTGAAATTTTGGTACTTTTCGGATAATTTTCATATTCTGATGAATAGTGAAAAATACTAAATTTTAATTAAGAAGAAATTTTTTAATAGAAATAATTAATAGTGATAAATTATTAATTTGAGTGGTTTTAAAGTATATTTAGATTATATTTTTACAATTTAAAACAATGTTTGTCATTGGATGTAATTTCACATTTAAACCAATTATAAACAAGTGTCAATCTTTTTATAGTTATTATCTCTTAAAAACACGCTATTTGTTTTGACGACGGGAACAAATTTTTAAATTAATTAATGCAACTAATATGTTCTGAATTTGGTAAAATAGACATCATTTTTGAATTCTTAATATCAAATATACCTTAGGCTTAATTTTTGGTATTTTTTTGGAAACTTTCATTTTTTGATGAATAGTGAAACCACTAAGTGGTAGTTAAAAAACTGAATTTTCCATAATACTTCATTTTACCGCTTCTGTGAGTGGAGTTTCGAAAATATGAGAGACACGGTTAATATCAAGGACTAAAATGTGGTTCAATGAGATGAAAATAATTTTTGGGGAATAGTAACTTTTTGCTTTTTTTTAATACAGTTAAAAGTAAATAGGGTAATTAAGGGTAAAAATGATATTATTATTACCATAACACATGTCCTAATTCTATTGTAAAAGTGTAATTAGACCAAAAACAACCTTTGGAATAAAATATGGCCATTTGGGCCCACTTGGATTAGATTAGGGCATTTATTATCAATTTATTTAAAGAAGTGTTAAAATAGTTAAAATCAACGTTTAATAAGTAAATCATTTTTAATATGGGGTTATACATAAGATAAATTCGACTATAAATATTAATTAGAAAGATAAAAAGCTTTCATACATAATGGTATTTTATTTGTAATTTTTAGACATTATATAATTTAATTTATTTATGACACAACGATGATGTAGTAATTATCTTATTAATTAAATATTGACGTAATTGATGTTATAAATACCCAAATAAATGTAATTTGAGACTTTTTATGATTTAAAATAATTTTTTATGTTAATATGACATTTTAGGATTTATTTAATTAACCTTTTTTCAAGTAATCATTCTGTTATGAGTTTTAATAAAATCAACTATTGAATAGTGTCAAAATTGACATAAAATTGTTTTTAAAACAAATATTTTATTATTAATTGTTATTTTATTCCTAAAAATCTATGTTTCTGCCATATGACTTAGATAAGATTATTTATATTAATAAAAAACAACTTTGGGGTTGCTTGGATGTATATGGTAAGTTTATTAACTATATAATATAAAAATACCAAGTGCCATGGTAAATGTCAATCTAATTAACTAAGAGTTAAAACTAAAATATAAGGTTAATATAATGACCTAAACTTGTATAAATTCTATTGGATGAGAGGATTTCGACCCATCCCCACCTTATCTTAGAAATAACTCAATTTGGAGATATTTAAAACCGAACTTGACTTTATAATAAAATAATATTTTTAGTTATTCCAAAGGTGCCTCTCTCCTCCCTTATAAAAGGGCACCTCATCCCCCTCTTCCTCACACCACTTTGAGCCTTCAAGCTCGGCCAACCCCTGCATATTTATTCTCTCCACTTCCCTAGAAACTTCATAGAGGTTCTGGTCTTCTTCAAAGACATATTTTAGTACCATAAAAGGAGGTCTCAAAGAAGCACTTCAAAGAAGAGGTAATGTCCGTTACCGATTCTTTCATCTTTATTTCTTCTTCCACTTCTTCTTCTTTAGTTGTTTCATTATTAAGTAATAAAATCAGTATCACTCATATACCGATATGTTATTACAAGTATGAAACTACCCTATTTCACCATCTATCCATCCTACGGAAAAATAAATCACCGCGCGTGCGTATGTACGGAATACCGTCTCAACGCCGTGGTGTAATCTATTTTCCACCACCACCTTACTTGGATGGGTATAATGGTGTAAATAATGACTATATATGAATATAATAAAGTGATATTGATTTTGAAATAGTATACATACACTCCAATACAATTCCACGATCATAGGAACGATATCATCACTCGTGCGTACGTACGGAATACCATCTCCACGATGTGATGCGACTCATTCTACATGATCTTCATTTCATAATGATTATATAAATGAGTTGAATGAATTAATATGATATATATTACACAAATACTGTTCTCGAAATGAGGTATCTATAACCTATAGAGAATAATAAGAATTTATTCGACAAAACACGCATAAGAACAAAAAGTAATAAACATCCGAATAACAAGTAGTAATGAAATATTACTAATAATAAGCTAAGAATATGACCATATATGATATCATAAAAATAATTATGATTCTGTAATAAGTCAATAACATTATTTAAATCATTATAATGGAGGTTCGGACACATACAAAGCATATCGGACCAATGGTAAGGGAAATATCACAATCTCATTTTTATCCAAGATTGTTTATACTTTGAAATTTACTGGGGTGTATTTTATCATCCACATCCATGTTTCCTCATTATGTAATATTTACATCCTTATACAATAGATTATATCAAATTTTACCCTTCGGTGGGTTTTTAGTAAAACATTATTTCCAGGAAGCTTTATTTATAATTTTTCAAGTTTATCTTTAATCAACTACTTTTAGTTATAATTTTATGACATGTTAAGAAATGAAAAGTGTTTTTGAAGTAGAAATGATATTTTCCTCAAGAATGGAGTTTAAGTGTTTTATCAAAATTATTTTCCATCTAAGATAATATAGGGTTATGTTCCTATACCTATTATTACATTTACTTGATTATGTTGTGATGGAAATATTTTTATGAAGTCCTTTATCTTATTTGAATTGTTTTATAATGTCATGACGTTAAGGATTCCCATTTTTATTACATGGGTTATGCAATGATGTATGATTTATGATTTTGTGGCACACATAAGAATGGTATCATTATGAGATGGGTGAGACCTATATCTACCTCCAATTAATTGGGTAAAGATATTATATCTCATGAGATAGACATGGCTGGAATGGTAGGTTATACCGGTTCAGTGAAACAGTACTGAAACGAGGGTGACTCGGTTTAGAAATAGACATTGTCCACTAATATAGTCTTGGCAATGAGTCTTGACTAATAAGATATGATTCTCTATGATTATGTGTGTATTCCACAATGTTTCATGTTTTAAGATATGACTATTGGGATTTCATTTCACTACTATGATTTATCCCATGTTATGAAATTATGCTCTCTTTTGCAGGTTAAGATTTCCAAAATGTTATGTTTTTATGAAAATGATGTGATTGATATTTCTTTTGTTTACCCATTCTGAGCATTTGAGCTCACCCTTTTATGTTTTCATTTCCCCAGGATATAAAAATCGGTTTTAGGTAAAAAAAAGAAGATCTTTATGGGAGATTTTGAAGATCTTTCACCATGATTAGAAGATTATATTCCGAGTTTCCAAAGACACTAAACTATTATTATCCTTGTGTGCGTGTTTTTGTTATGTAATAAGTATTCCGCAAAATTAATGTAATATCTATGTACGTCAAGCATCGGGTCTCTACAGTTGGTATCATAGGAAAAGTTTAGTCAACCTTTGGAAACTAGGATGCAAAAACGTTAGTGAGATCCCTAGAGATATTTCTAAGGTGTATCTAGGGATGTCCCTAAAGATAAGTATACCTATAGTATATAGTCCTAGAACTATGGTAATGATATTAGATTAAACCAAACATGATAGATATTGAAGTTACTCCCCCTTTATTAGGATTTTTGCCTCTCACACTATTCTTTTTGGGTTTTAGAAAATGGCTGGAAAGAAGATGATTCACGATAATAGATGATATGATGGACAATGGAATTATATTATTCATGAGCAACCAAATGAAATGGAGTTTGGAAGTCCAAACATCATTATTATGCCGAATCAGCAATCTCATAATATGATCAATAAAGTAAAATTTGGTAAGATTCCTGACTCAGCTAATAAGAGAAAGATGGAGTTTCATGATGATCATAGAGGAAAGAAAGTTCAATTTCCCCTATGTAAATCATGTGGGAAGAGACATCAAGGAGAAAGTTTCAAAGGAACTAGAAGATGCTTTGGGTGTGGAAAAGAAGGACACAAAGCCAGTAAGTGAAAAGTAAAAGGTTCAGTTAATACCAGGGATGAGGAAAATGGTATTGCTACGACATCAACAATGGTTAAATGTTTTAAATTTGGAATGTACGGGCATTATGCAAACCAATGCCCTAAGGGAAAGTCTCATGAAGAGAATCAGTATGGTATTATGGGTAGTATTTATGTGGATGATAATGAAGAGACTACAAATGATATCTAAGGATTGTTACACTGTTTTCTTTCCTTGAGTTTTGAAATTGTATGATTAATTTTACCAGTATCCATGAAAGGTTATTCAGATATTTTTGGAATGTAGATGATATTTGTATAATGTAGGGATAAGGAGAAAATTAAATGTTTGATAGTATTCATTAGCTCATGACTGATATAAGGAGAAGGTTATATCATGGTTTGAGTATATAGAATTTTTGGATTTTGGTATGTGGAAAGAGTTAACTTTTGACATCATTCATGTTTTAACTAAGGTTTAATGGGTATTAATTTTTCAAGAGAATACATCATTAAGGTATTCAAATTATTGGAATGTGACCAACAAGATATATTGGGGATAAATGATGGTATTCACATTCTTGGTTGACGACATTTCAAGTTATCATTTTCATTATACTATGAGCTTGGACCAAAGTATTTTAGATAAGCCTAAAGATTGGAATGGATTATGTTAACCATAAGTTAGTATTGTTTAAGGATATAACTTCTTTTTGATATTGTTTATGTGATGTTATAGTAATGTAATTTTCGAAAAAGGACAACCTGCGGGATGGGCGACAACCCATCGCGTCAGACAAGGATGTGGGAATCGTACCCACAACCGAAGTGTGACTGGCCTTTATTGCCTACCACTGGCCTATAGGAAGTCACTGTTTAGTAGAAAATAGTTTTATTATATTAAGCAGTATGATATATGATGTATAATTCCATTTTAGGAACTATATATGATTAATCTCACTATAGATGGACTTATGTATTTTTTGATAACTTTTCTAACCTTTTGTTTGAGACAGATGGAATGACCCATCATTCTATCACATGAACTGCTAACACATCACGAATGAAAAATTCAAATTCATTTATTTAAGAGATGAAGTGTAAATTGTCCAAAGAACGAAAAACGGTGAGACTATACCAAAATCACGAAAGTATTTCTTCTAATTCCAATTTCATCAACTTTAGGGAAATGATCTTGAAAACCAAAACTTTTGTCCTAGTGCTCTTATATCTGATGGATTAGATGGTACCATAGATCATCACAAATTTATGGCTTTGTGATTGCTGTATTTTCCATAGACATGTTCTCTACCACTCTCCATCAGAACATGATGGTTAGATTTCTCTTCCATATCCATATTTTCACCTATGTGGAAACCCAGTGATTAGTTTATTTGGGTAACTGTTACGTTTCATACTTTTGTGTTTAAAGAGTGGTTTTGGTGTTCCTTTTTACTATGTGAGTTTCTATTAAAAAAACTTTGAAGTATTAAACCATTTATAACCCTGACAAATTTCGTGGGAGAAATTCATTTTAAGGGGGGTAGAATGTAACACCCCGAGATTTTATGAAAAATATTCTTTTCATTAATGTCTTGTGTTGTACGCTACACCAAAAGGAGCTTGCAAAACACGCATCCTTGACATACCTTGCATTACACGCAATCACGACCTTCCTCGATAATGTGTGTAGTGCGCAATACTAAGTTTCACTAAACAATGATATGCTGTTAAAATATTATTAAAACTAGCCGTTATGAATAGTAATAACCACTTTTTGAAATTTTTTATATTTTCTTTTTCAAAAAGGACTTAATTTTTGGATTCGTAATATCGAAATTAGCTTAGGGTGAAACTTTGGTACTTTTCGGATAACTTTCATATTCTGATGAATAGTGAAAATTACTAAATTTTAATTAAAAAGAACTTTTTTAATAGAAATAATTATTAGTGATAAATTATTAATTTGTGTGGTTTTAAAGTTTATTTATAATATATTTTTACAATTTAATACAATGTTGGTCATTGGATGTAATTTCACATTTAAATCAGTTATAAACAAGTGTCAATCTTTTGATAGTTATTATCTCTTAAAAACACGCTATTTGTTTTGACGACGGGAACTACTTTTTAAATTAATTAATGCAACTGATATGTTATGAATTTGGTAAAATAGACATCATTTTTTAATTCTTAATATCAAATATAGCTTAGGTCTAATTTTTGTTATTTTTCTGGAAACTTTCATTTTTTGATGAATAGTGAAACCACTAAGTGGTAGTTAAAAAACCGAATTTTTCATAAACCTTAATTTGACAACTTCTGTGAGTGGATTTTAGAAAATACGAGAGACACAGTTAATATCAAGGACTAAAATGTGGTTCAATTAGATGAAAATAATTTTTTGGTGAATAGCAACTTTTTACTCTTTTTTTACCACGGTTAAAAGTAAATAGGGTAATTAAGGGTAAAAATGATATTATTATTAAACTAATACATGTCTTAATTCTATTGTACAAGTGTAATTCTACCAAAAAAAACCTTAGGAATAAAATATGACCATTTAGGCCCACATGGATTAGATTAGGACATTTCTTATTAATTTATTTAAAGAAGGGTTAAAATAGTTAAAATCATAGTTTAATAAGTAAATAATTTTTAATATGAGGTTATACATAAGATAAACTAGACTATAAATATTAATTAGAAATGTAAAAAGATTTTATATATAATGGTATTTTATTTCTAATTTTTATACATTAAATAATTTAATTTATTAATGACACAACGATGATGCAGTAATTATATTATTAATGAAATATTGACATAATTGATGTTATAAATACCCAAATAAATGTAATTTCAGACTTTTTATGAATTAAACTAATTTTATAGGTTAATATGACATGTTAGGAGTGATTTAATTAACATTGGTCTAAGTTATAATTCTGTTATGAGTTTCAAAAAAATCAACTATCGAATAGTGTCAAAATTGACATAAAATAGTTTTTTAAAAAACTATTTTATTATTAATTGTTATTTTGTTCCAAAAAATATAATATTAGGCCAAATGACTTAGATATGGTTATTTATATTAATAAAACACAACTTGGGGGTCGCTTGGATGTATATTGTATGTTTATTAACTATATAATATAAAAATACCAAGTGACATGGTAAATGTCAATCTAATTAACTAAGAGTTAATACTAAAAAATAAGGTTAATATAATGACCTAAACATGTCTAAATTATATTTTATGAGAGGATTTAGAACCATCCCCGCCTTATCTTCGAAATAACTCAATTTTGAGCTATTTAAAACGGAAATTGACTTTATAATAAAATAATATTTTTAGTTATTCCAAAGGTGCCCCTCTCCTCCCTTATAAAAGGGAACCTCCTCCCCCTCTTCCTCACACCACATTAAACCTTCAAGCTAGGCCAAACCCAGCCAATTTATTCTCTCCACTTCCCTAGAAACGTCCTAGAGGTTATGGTCTTCTTCAAAGACCTATTTTAGTACCCTAAAAGGAGGTCTCAAAGTAGCACTTCAAAGAAGAGGTAATGTCTGTTACAGATTCTTTCATCTTTATTTCTTCTTCCACTTCTTCTTCATTAGTTGTTTAATTATGAAGTAATAACATCAGTGTCACTCATATACTGATATGTTATTATAAGTATTAAACAACCCTATTTCACCATCTATCCATCCTACGGAAAAAGAAATCACCGCACGTGCGTACGTACGAAATAACATCTCCACGCAGTGGTGTAATATATTTTCCACCACCACCTTACATGGATGGGTATAATGGTGAAAATAATGACTATATATGACTATTATAAAGTGATATTGATTCTGAAATATTATTCATACACTCCAATACAATTCCACGATCATAGGAATGATATCATCACTCGTGCGTATGTACGGAATACCGTCTCCACGATGTGATGCGACTCGTTCTACATGATCTTCATTTCATAATGATTATATAAATGAATTGAATGAATTAATATGATATATATTACAGTAATAACATTCTGGAAATGAATTATCTATAACCTAAAGTGAATAATAAGAATTTATTCGACAAAACATGCATAAGAACAAAAAGTAATAAACACCCGAATAACAAGTAGTAATGAAATATTACTAATAATAAGCTAAGAGTATGACCATATATGATATCATAAAAATAATTATGATTCGATAATAAGTCAATAACATTATTTAAATCATTATACTGGAGGTTTGGACACGTACAAAGCATATCTGAACAATGGTATGGGAAATATCACAATCTCATTTTTATCTGATATTGTTTATAGTTTGAAATTTACTGGGGTGTATTTTATCATCCACATCCATGTTTCCTCAATATGTAATATTTGAATCCTTATACAATATTTTATATCCAATTTTACCCTTCGGTGAGTTTTTAGTAAAAGATATGAAAGGAATCTTTTGTCGTTTTTCGTACGAGATACTTTTTGACTTTTCCGACAAAAGTACGAGAAGAATGGTTTTTTTAACTTATACGGCATGAATGGAGTTTTAAAAAATTATTTCCAAAAGCATTATTTATAAGTTTTCAAGTTTATTTTTAATCAACTACTTCTAGTTATAATTTTATGAGAGTTTAAGAAATGAAATGTGTTTTTATGTAGAAAGGATATTTTCCTCAAGAATGGAGTTCAGTGTTTTATCAAAATTATTTTCCATCTAAGATAATATAGGGTTCTGTTTCTATCCCTGTTATTACATTTACTTGATTATGTTGTGATGGAAATATTTTTATGAATTCCTTTATTTTATATGAATTGTTTTATGATGTCATGATGTTGAAGATTCCCATTTTTATTACATGGGTCATACAATGATGTATGATTTATGATTTTGTGGCACACATAAGAATGGTATCATTATGAGATGGGTGAGACCTATATCTCCCTCCAATGAATTGGGTAAAGATTTTATATCTCATGAGATAGACATGGCTGGAACGATAGGTTATACCGGTTCAGTGAAACAGGACTGAAACGAGGGTGACTCGGTTAAGAAATGGACTATGTCCACTAAGATAGTCTTGGCAATGAGTCTTGACTAATATGATATGATTCTATATGATTATGTGTGTATGACACAAATTTTAATGTTTTAAGATATGATTATTGGGATTTCATTTCACTACTATGATTTATCCCATGTTATGAAATTATGCTCTCTTTTGTAGGTTATGATTTCCAAAATGTTATGTTCTTATGAAAATGATGTGATTGATATTTCTTTTGTTTACCCTTTCTGAGCATTTGAGCTGACCCTTTTATGTTTTATTTTCCCCAAGATATAAAAAAAAGGTTTTAGGTAAAGAAAAAGAATATCTTTATGGGAGATGTTGAAGATCTTTCACCACGATTAGAAGATTATATTCTGAGTTTCCAAAGACACTAAACTATTACGATCCATGTGTGTGTGTTTTTGTTATGTACTATGTATTCTACAAAAGTAATGTAATGTCCATGTACGTCAAGCTTCAGGTCTTTACAATTTTGGTACTAAAACATGAAAATAGACATGAATAAGTAGTTAATAATTAATGGTTTTATTAAAAAATTGGTATATAATTTCTCAAATAGAAATACCACTGAAATGTCATTAAAGTAATTTTTTTGGAAGATAATAATTATACAATTTGAAGTATCCCATATCACTTTGAAACATTTCAAAACATAATCCTCATGAAGAAATAAAATTATATGAAAGATTAAAATAACATTAAGTTTAATGGATTTAGAATAAAGTATAAAAAACTGGTAATAGATACACCACCCAAAATATGTAAGTGTTGAACTTGGATTTTATCCCATATATGTAAACATTTAAAGGAGAATCCCTTATCTTGAGATTTTATTTAGGTGATTTTTTTTAATTCATTTAAAATAAACATATGTTAATTTTATAATTTAATTTTTATATTTTTCATGTTCATAATTATGTTTATTTCACTTGTATCAATTTTTTTACAAATACTTAATCTATTATGTTTACATTCAGTGTTTTGGTCAAATTCTATTTATGTGTCAAAAACAACATTAGTAGGTGAGCAATGGTCAAAAGAGTCATTATATAACTTCTATAGAATAAAAATAATGAAATAATTATCATATTTATAAAAGAATTATACTTTTAAAATCAATCATCAAATATGTTTTGGAAAAATGAATAATCATTACAATCATGAATACAGTAGGTTATATGTATGCATGAGTAATGTTCCCATTTTTCAATGATAGTTATGGAAAAAAGGTATCTACAAAAATTTCATTCCAGAATGATAATTATATAATAAAATCAATTTTATTTAATTATAAAAACTTATATGGTGAATTATTATGATGAAAATGGTATGACATCATGTCGAGTGGGGCGGTAGTCCGAACGTCCACAAGTTACGTTATCATATTTTTAGTCTGTGAAATGGTAATAAAGAAAATGATATATATATATATATATATATTCAAAGAAGGTAATTATTTCAGTAATATCATATATATTTTCTCATATTTTTAATTTTAACCCTCATTTATACATTCCATGTATCATGTTAATGAATCACATCACTTTGAAGGGCATTAGCCCAAATTTTTTAAAATAATGTTATCGTATTAATATTAAATATTAAATATTAAATATATGTTCTATAAAAGTATTAAATAATTATAAATACATAATAAATATAATTTATAAAATATATAAAAACACTTTTTATCATAAAGCCCATCATTATAGGTGGTAAAGGAAAAAATGAACAATCATCAATTCATGAGTCAGTAGTTCACCATACACATAAGTAGTATAATTGTTATCAACAATATAGATTTGTGTTTATGTGTAGGTAAAAATATTAACATTAAATAATCATATTTTATTTTAGGTATTGATTTTCTATACTTAATATAATAATAATATATGAGAGGATGGGGAAGGGAAATGAATCTAAAAAACATAAGAGAGGATGTTAACTCTTTACCGTGTAACATCTTTTTGTTTGAACCAAAAGATTTCATGGATATAATTATTCCAAAAGGGGGGATTATAAGAACATTGGAGATATTTTTTGAGAATATTTCACTAGTTATTTTCCAATACTAATAGGATTTAGTGGTGAGAAGAAGTGGGAGAGGTGTTGTCATTTTATAGAAAATAAAAGAATCACACTTTAAATTTTTGGAAACAAGTTAGGTTGTAAATTTTATATTACCTATAAAAAGTCTCAAAAAACAAAAACAATTCATTAATTTATTTTTAATGGATGATATATTGACATTAAATGGGTTTTTAATTGGTTTATATGTCAATTGGACCCTTAAGATAATTTTTTAGTCCTTTATTAAGATTAATTTTGCAATAATATTTGTAATTTATTTTAATCACATTCACTAATATTTTTTGTCAAAAACTATTTTGACCTTATCAGAAATTATAAATTCTAATTATTAACAATATATATTCATTCGTTCCACTTTCTAATCATACAAGTGTTAAAAAAATAATTTAAAATTCATCTCGTAGGCGTGATGACAATGCGATGATTTAATGTTAAATGGTACAAAAGTATTATTAGATTTGACATTACATTTCAATGTGAAATTATTACCAATAAAGAAATTATATTAATTTACACACATATTATCTAATTAAACTTTAAAACCAATATAAAACAATATTTAATTGTATAAATAAAATAGAACAAAAATACGTTTTGACTTGAAATTCATCAATTTTAACTATTCATTAAAATTGATATGTTTCCGAAAAATATAGAAAAATTAACCTAAAATAATTTTTTTGTTTATATTTCAATGATGAATTTAATATTGACATAATAAATAAATTAATGTGTGAAAACTCAGATTTAAAATGAGTTCACCCCTAAAAGTCGGTAATAGTGCCTTTATAAAAATATTGGGTTTTATGTGTAAAATATTGGTTGTTCTTATTTTTTGAATATAAAACATAATGGATAAATATGAAAAATATTTGATTGAATATGTAACATATATGTTTATTTTAAATCACTAACTAATAATAATTAATTATATTTATTAAGGAAAAACACCTTGAGAATCTTGAAATTAAAAATATTTCTTTTTATATCCAATTGGTTATTTTTTCATTCCTCGTTAATTGGTAACCAGTGAATTCATTTTATATTTATATAAAATATTAACTTTCATATGTTATCTTATACTATTTATAACCAATAACATAATGGATAGGTTATATCATATTATATTAAATAATAAAACATTAATAACACATTTTTACATGGTAAAACATGGTGTTTTGAGTAATACAAGTTATCAGGGATGATCGGCCTTGCTTGCATCAAATGATATCAAGTAAGGTCACTTTTCATATAACAAAATCTATTGAGTATGGTCACTGTTATATTTAATGAATGCTAAATCAGTGTCTCATGCATTGAAATATATAAAATATATTTTAAATTTTAAATATATTATAATGTATCTAGATATTATATTCCATTACTCACTATGTGATGATTGTTATGAATTATAATGAATAAAAATGTGTATATTAAAATATTAGGGTGTTGCATTGATGATATGAGATCATTATTAGAAATGTTTCACGAAGTCATACTGAATTATGAGTTAATCTTCCACCTCCTCAAACCCGTGTATGTGGCTTTCCTGCCCCATTAGGATGTGCATATATCAGAAGATGCTTCATATAAAAGAACATGAAATATATTAAAAAAGAGGAATATAGTAATTAATTAAAAATTTTATTCAAATAAAAAAAGTTGAATTGAATTAAAATATTTTTGAAAGACTAAAAGTTATCTAACATTATAATTAATTGAGTAATTTTGAAGGGATAAACATTACAATGTAATTAAAAAAGATAAATGACTAAAATAAATTCACAAATCCTATCATATAAAAATTAATTCAAAGGATTATTTCAAAAATCCATACCATGGATGTGATCATGTAATGTAATTTCAGACAGCTGATTATATCATGGGATCAACAAACGTAATTGATGTTACATGAACCCATGACCCCATTACCATCGTAGGATTGTGTGTCACCATTCACTTCATGTGATTGTACATAAGTTATTACAATTATATGAATCCTACTTCAATAACTATTCTACCGAAACAACATGTGTCAACAAAAATTCTATATATATAAGAAATCATAACTTATTTACACGGAGTCCATGATTAACCATATAATTCCACATAACAATAATATCATTCGCATACAAACTGATGAAATACATAGTCCCTTCCTCACCTTGAAATATTCCTCATGTGATATGCTATATGGGTATCCAATCTAGTGTAATCCCCAATCACTTTCATAAATGTCTATATTTCTCAGGAGTCGTATCCATTTATGGGCCTCCAATCTAGTACAATCCACAATATCTTCATCACATCATTGTTTTCCTCATGTTTCATAATAATACTTCAAACTTCCTCTATATTTGTTTTTAACATTCAAATAGAATATTTAATTTAAATTGATCTACAATTATCTCATGTTTATTACACTAATCATAACTCAGATGTGTACAGATATATCGGTGTATTTTTTCTTTAGCATAATTAAAATAATATCTATAGTAGAACTCATTATAGTGTGTAATACACAGCTCTTCTCCTTAGGAACCATAACCCTCACGAGTCACATTCCTCATCGGCATCTACTTTGGCTTCATTCCATATATTTTCTAGATCATATAGAAATTTTTCATATGTGATCAGTTTCCATTCATTTCTCTTAAACGGGCGATGAACATATTACATAGACCAGTGCATCAGTAATCCCCCAAAAATATTCGAATGATCTATGTGTACATTAATTCATTGTATAGACACGATACATAGGCCTCTTTCCCATGACTCACAAAAAATATCAAATTCAATTATTTCTATATAAATATATATAAATTTAATATCATTTCACATGGCCATATTCACATGATTTACTTTATTCATACAACATATGTTTCATTTCTATATTAATATATACAGGAAACTAGAACACACTGAGAGGGGATGTGGGAATTAGGGTGTCAACATTATCCTTAATTAAGATGGATATTGTCCCCATGTTTTTTGAAACTTGGTAAACATGTCTTATATAATTGTTAAATTATAAAACACCTAAATGGAGAAAAAACATTATGCAATAGTTTCACATGGTTCAAAACAAAGTGATAGTCCAAGGATAATATTACAATAGTGTTTCTGTCATACCAAAAATACAGTACAATTCACTATTTTTTATATAATAACATTTTTCCGACAAGGAATGTCCATTCCCGACACCCCAAAATTAGAATACCATTTTGGAAAACACACTTCTTCCATCATATCACTTCCCATGACTCCACCTTGCTCATTGACTTGGGTGAAGTCTTACTATGTTTATCAAATTGAAGGTCACTTCAACGGATTATGAACATATGTGTTTGTACCTTATTGTAAGGAGGATCAACTTGAACCATAGTCCTAAATTTATACACTTGTATTCACTGATATATAAAAATAGATGCTCAAAAAATGCTAGTAGAAAAACTCTTACACTAGTGCTTATCTTTTTCACTTGCACGCTAATTTTTAACTCGAATAAAAATTTTGAACATATGTGTAATATTTTCACATTTATAATACCTTTTCACGTACATGAAACTTTTCAATTGTGTGAAACATTGTAAATTCATGAAACTAATCAGTTATATATTATTTCACAACTCAAATTTTCACAACATTGTTGGACGCAACATTGACGTGAGAAACACTAGTAAATGAAACTATTTCGTGAGGAAGAGGTTCATGACATTAATTAAGAGTTTGTGTTGTATAATAAATGTACTCACCTATTTATAGATGTTTCTTGCCCTGTGTAGAACACTTTTGTGCACATTCACCACTTCACAAAACATCATGGTTTACTAAACGTCAACATTTTGACATCTTCTTTTATGTGCATCTATATTTGAATTTTGTCAGTGTGATAAAATCTGATGTTCCCACAACTTCATATCTCACATGTAAAACATTCTTTAGCCATGTTTTGATGTTTTGGAACCAAATATTCTCTTACACACAACTATAGAATCACCCTTCATCCATGTTCCAAACTATAAAATTTGCATGATAATATTTTCATTAAGTAAAACAATAATTTCCAACATCCAAATTTTGGAACCAAAAAACATGTAAAACATATAGAAATTTTTCCAACATCACCATGAAATTCACCTACACTATAATATCACATTCTATGTGGACTCCTTTGAACAACATTTTGAGAAATGATAAAAATATATAAAGTCCATTTCCATCTATGAAAATCATTTTTTTTCAACAATATCCATTGTCGGAGTAAATATACTCATAGATTAATATTTAAATTTATTGTAAAATCCCCCATTACATGACGATATATGACATTATAAACACCCACTCCATATTATGATAAACTACATGTTTAATACATATATCATATGGTGTGAATATTTATAACATCTGAATAAATAGGAGTCCAATTTTTATATGTAGAGGATATGTATGACACTTCATTGAGATTTGAGCCCAATATTGATTCCTGGTATCAATTGTTCCTTAATCATCCACATTACAATGTCCCCCATGGGAACTAATACATAATTTATTTGACCTCCAAACCCCCCTATAATCCACATCCAATGTTTTATTTATGAGATACCTATGATAACTCACTCATGGAGGCACGTTCCCAATTAGTTTGGGTATGGTAAGGGAATCCCACTTGGTTTCATCCCTAACATCATCCATATAAAGGATTATTATATAATCTCAGAAGATTCATTTTTCTCACATAGAAATATTCCTCATATTCCTTGATCATATCTTAGTCTTCCACCATAGAATAATCCACATGAAATATCTACTAATGTGGTAATATCCACCTCAAATGAAACCATCATCTTTCATCCAACATAGGGGGATGGGAGAATCAAATAGGTCATCTTATGCAATAGCAACATTACTCCCTCAATCAATGTAACAATATATCTATGTCATTTTGTTTCTAAATATATTCATAGATCACATGGTATGAGAGATTGTGGATAATAGATTTAGGGTTTCTAAGGACCCGCCAATTCTTATTGTATTTAGAGTACAACGGCCCATTACTAGGCCTTAAGTGACATCCCCAAGAGACCAAAGGATGGAAATAAATGATGAAGAGTTTCAAATACAAGTGGGTTATGATTTTTCCATTAATAAGTAACCCAATAGACAATCCAAAAATAACCATACATACACTATATTATTCATGAACAAATCAAATACAACTCAACAACTTCATGTATGTCAAAACCCAATCAATGTATGAAACCTCATACGAATAAACAAGTATCAATGTACACCATAGATAAAAGAAACAAGACATTAAAAAGACCACAATAATCCATTCTCCACAGGCTTTAAGATCAACAGTCTCCAAACATCCTAAACATCCTGAGGTAATGCTAAAAACAAGGGAAACATTACCTTTTCCCCTCTCCTGGAAGATAACATCTGCAAAAGCACCAATGTTCTAATGAGGTGGTGAGTATAAAACCCAGTAGGATCTCCCCAATGACATCCCTAATCATGGAAAAAGTACAGAAAAGTTAGCCACATTTATATATGATAGTTAATATTTTGATATTCACCAAAATAGTTTATAAACAAATATAATCAAGTTCAAAATACCATTTAAAACCAAGTGAAAAAATGAATTAAAAAAAATTCCAGAAAGGTATTTTTCCATAAAAATAACTTATAAAATTTTAAAACATAATTATTATTATCATTTGGCATTCTCATTCCATAGTTCACCACACACCCACACAAGCATGCTTTGTTTGAAAGTTCTATACTCATGATCGGTCTCTCGTCCAATTACATTGTTTCCCAATGACAGAGGCCCCCAATCTACGGTCACATCCCTTGTACCCCAATGGTACTTGTCCCTTACTATGGGCATGTTAATAATTAACTAACAACTACACCATTTATACCAAATACTTCAATTTCCACAATAACCCATTTCAATAAAACATAACTTTTATTGAAAACCAAAGCATAACCAATTTCAATGAAACATTTAATATCAATAAAAAAATTTCCCTCTTATATAAAACATCAAATAACAATCATGTACAGAAATTACATGATGATCCCCATTTTAAAATATCCATTTTAAAATCATGAACCAAATCACTATTTCAAAGTCAATAATTTTCCATATTTCACAAAAGTCACTCAACAAAGTTGCCAACATGTTTTCAACAACCAAATCACAATAAATTCAAAACCACAAGTACAATTTTTTGGTAATAATATAATTTATACTATGTGGATTCAATAAATATTCCTCATACCACAAATATTTTTACGAAAACTACAACAAATGAATAATGCTAAAAATACCGGGTCGATTCTCCAAGAACACGCCTTAGATCTATTCTCCTTGAATGAACAAGACCATATCTGTAACACCCGAGATTTTTATGAGTAATATTTTGTTTTTATATATCATCAAAGGATTCTTTCACTACACACTTGCGTGGCTTACTTTACACGCAATCACGACCTTCCTCGATAGCTTGCGTCGTACGCAATACCGAGTTTCACTAACCAACGATATGCTATTAAAATATTATTAAAACTAGCCGTTATGAATAGTAATAACCACTTTTTTAAATTTTATAAATTTTATTTTTTAAAATGGACTTCATTTTTTGATTCGTAATACCGAAATTAGCCTAGGGTGAAATTTTGGTATTTTTCTGAAAACATTCAATTTTTGATGAATAGTGAAACCACTAAGTTGTAGGTTAAAAACTGAATTTTGCATAAAACATAATTTTACCGATTCTATGAATGGAATTTCGAAAATCCGACAGACACGGTTGATATCAGTAAGTAAAATGTGGTTCAATGAGATAAAAATAATTTTTTGGTGAATAGTAACTTTTAACTTTTTTTTACCGCGGTTAATAGTAAATAGGGTAACGAAGGGTAAATATGATATTACTATTACCCTAAAACATGTCCTAATTCTATTGTATAAGTGTAATTCGACCAAAAACAACCTTATGAATAAAATATGACCATTTAGGCCCACTTGGGTTAGATTAGGACATTTATTATTAATTTATTTAATGAAAAACAAAGTTTAATAAGTAAATCATTTTTAATATGGGGTTATACATAAGATAAATTCGACTATAAATATTCATTAGAAAGATAAAACGATTTCCTACATAATGGTATTTTATTTATAATTTTTAGACATTAAATAATTTAATTTATTTATGACACAATTATGATGCAGTAATAATATTATTTATGAAATATTGACATAATTGATTTTATAAACACCAAAATAAATTTAATTTGATACTTTTTATGACTTAAACTAATTTTCAAGGTTACTATGATATATTAGTGTTGATTTAATCAACATGGTTCGAACATATAATTCTGTTATGACTTTCACAAAAATCATATATCAAATAGTGTCAAAATTGACACAAAATAGTTTTTAAATAAAATATTATATTATTAATTGTTATTTTATTCCTAAAAATCTATGGTTCGGCCAAATGACTTAGATAAGGATATATATATTAATAATAAACAATTTGGGGTTCGTTTGGCATGTTATAGTAAGTGTATTAACCATATAGTGAAAGAAAACAAAAAGACACGGTAAAAGTTAAATTATTTAACTTAGAGTTAAATCTAATTGATAATGATAAAATAATACCCTAAACTTGTCTAAATCATATTGGTTGATAGGATTTCGACCCATCCCCACTTTATATTCTAAATAAGACCCTTTGGAACCATTATAAACCGATTTTGACATTAATATAAAATAATATTTTGAGGTATTCCTAAGGTGCCCCTCTCCTCCCTTATAAAAGGGCACCTCCTCCCCCTCCTCCTCACACCAAATTGAGCACTCAAGATCGGCCAACCCCTAAAATTTTCTCCTCTCCACTTCCCTAGAATAATCCTAGAGGTCCTGGTCTTCTTCAAAGACCAATATTAGTTCCTTAAGTGGAGGATTCAAAGAAGCGTTCCAAAGAAGAGGTAATATCCATTACCGATCTTTTCAATTTCTTTCTTCTTCAACTTCTTCTCCTTTAGTTGTTTCATGATAAAGTAATACAATCAGTATTACTTACATACTGATATGTAATTATGAAACAACCCTAATTCACCTTCTATCCATCCTACGGAAAAATTAAATCACCACGCATGCGTACGTACGTAATACCGTCTCCACGTCGTGGTGTAATCTATTTTCCACCACCACCTTACAAGGATGGGTATAATGGTGTAATGAGTAACTATTTATGATTATTATAAAGTAATATTGATACTGAAATAACATATATATACTCCAATACAATTCCACGATCATAGGAACAATATCATCACTCGTGCGTACGTACGGAATACCGTCTCCACGATGTGATGCAACTCGTTCTACATGATCATCATTAAATAGTAATTATATAAATGAATTGTATGAATAAATATGATATATGTTACACTAATACCATTCTGGATATAAGGTATCTATAACCATAAAAGAAGAATAAGAATTTATTCGACAAAACATGCATAAGAACAAAAGGCAATAAAGACCCGAGTAACAAGTAACAATGAAATATTACTAATAAGAAGCTAAGAATATGACCATATATGATATCATATCAATATGTATGATTCTGGAATAAGTCAATAACATTATTTAAACCATTATACAGGAGATTCGGACACGTACAAAGCAAATCGGACCTAAGGTAAGGGAAATATCACAATCTCATTTTTATCCGAGATTGTTTATTCGTAAGTATTTAATGGGGTGTATTTTATCATCCACATCCATGTTACCTCAATATGTAGTATTGTTTCCATCCACTTACAATAGTTTAAATCCAATTTTACCCTTCGGTGAGTTTTTAGAAAAGAATATGAAAGGAATCTTTTGTCTTTTTTCGTACGAGGTACTTTTTGACTTTTCCGACAAAAGTACGAAGAATGTTTTTTTTAACTTATACGGCATGAATGGATTCTTAAAACATTATTTCCAAGAAGCTTCCTTTAAAAGTTTTCAAGTTTATTTTTAATCAACTTCTTTTATTTTAAAGTTGTATGACATGTTATGAAAGGAAAAATGTTTTTGAAGTAGAAAGGATATTTTCCTCAAGAATGGAGTTCAAGTATTTTATCAAAATTATTTTCCATCTAAGAGAATAAAAGGGTTCTTTTTTTATCCCTATTATTACATGGATTTGATTATGTTGTGATGGAAATATTTTTATGAATTCCTTTATCTTATATGGATTGTTTTATGATGTCATGTTGTTTAAGAATCCCATTTTTATTACATGGGTTACGCTATGATGTATGGTTTATGATAATGTGGCACACATAAGAAAGGATTCATTATAAGATGGGTGGGACCTATATCTCCCTCCAATGCATTGGGTAAAGATTTTATATCTCATGAGATATACATGGCTAGAACGGTAGGTTATACCGGTTCAGTGAAACAGGACTGGAACGAGGGTGACTCGGTTCAGAAAGGGACTCTGTCCACTAAGATAGTCTTGGCAATGTGTCATGACTAACAAGAAATGATTTTCCATGATTATGTGTGCATGCCACAAAGTTTCAATTTTCATTTTATGATTATGGGGATCTCATTTTCACTTATATGATTTATTCCATGTTAAGATATTATGATCTCTTTTGCAGGTTATGATTTTCAAAAAGATATGATATGATTTTTATTTCCTTTATTTTCCCTTGCTGAGCATTTGAGCTCACCCTTTTATGTTTTCTTTTCCCCAGGTCAGGAAGATGGATATTAAGTAGAATATGCTAAAAGGGACCCTAGATATTATGAAATAAATGAGAGACACTGTAGAATATTTATGAACCAGTTGTTTATGTTTCCCAGTTTCTAAATACACTATACCTATACGGTCCTTTGTGGTTTTGTCATATGTTGTAATAAGTGTGCTTTAATTTTGACGTATTAACAATGTATGTAAGGTATGGGTCATTATAGTTGGTATCAGAGGAAAGGTATAGTCATCCTTTGGAAACTAGGATGTGAAAGCCTTAGTAAGAACCCTAAGGATAAGTCTAAGCATAGAACACAATCTTAGTGTTTTAGAAATGGCCATGAATACCCTAGGATAAGACCTTAAGTGTGAAATATTATCCTTGATTATGTGGTTTTCCTATTATAATTAGTGTTTCTCACACTATTCTTCTTGGTTTTAGTCAATGGCTGGAACCCGAAGGAACCGTGTTAATGTGGAATGCGATGGGCAATGCAATGATTGTCCCCCTGTGCAACCAAACGATATGGGAGCTGGAATGCAAAATCTTGTAGCCATGCTCACACAACTTTATCAAGCTAAGAATCATGCAAGACATCCAAACGAGCAAAGGAAGGAGCAACATTCTATTGAATCCTTCATGAGGTAGCGTCCACCTTCTTTCAGCGGGTCTACTGATCCATTAGTTGCTGAACAATGGATTAGTACTACTGAAAAGATATTTTCAGTTCTTCAATGTTCTGAACATGATAAAGTCATCCTAGCAGTGTATCGTTTGGAAGGAGATGCTGATCAATGGTGGAATCTTATTAAGAATAGGAGGCAAAGGGATGAAATTGAGTCTATGGAATGGGACGAGTTCAAGAACTTATTTTTCAATAAGTACTTCCCTCTTATTCTCCAAACAAAGATGGAGAAAGAGTTTCTTGAACTGAAGCAAAGGGATGATGAATCTGTTGGTACCAATGAAGCAAATTTTACAAGACTTGTAAGGTACACTTCTGGTATTATTATCCAACCTGAGAGTAAGATCGATCGATTCTTTAGTGGCTTAAAACCAAGTCTTATAAGGGCGTTAGCCATAAGGGACTTCAATAGCTACAAGGAAATCGTTCGATGTGCTCTCAAAGTCGAGATGGAGATTGGAGTAACCCATCAGTCACATGGGTTTGATAAGAAGAGGAAGATGGAATTCGAAGGAAAATCTAAAGAGCACACTGAAAAGAAGATGAACTTTCCCTTATGCTCAAAGTGTGGAAAGAAACATGGAGGGAGTTGTCTTAAAGGGACAATTAAATGTTTTAAATGTGGAAAGGAAGGTCATCGGGAATTTGAATGCCGCGATAATGGGAAGAAGATGTCTAATGATGCAAACAAAGGAAGGGATACATAGAATGAACCTACTACACTTCAATGTTTCAAGTGCAAGGAGATGGGGCATTATGCCAATCAATTCCCAAATCCAAGGGTTGATGATGATGGTCGACGTCAACAAAATCTTAAGGCTAAAGACAAAGGAAAGTCACATGCATTTTCTATCAGCGATGTGGAGTACGATAACAAAGTGGTGAAAGGTACACTTACCATCCACTCTAAAGTAGAAAATGTTTTATTTGATTCTGGATCCACCCTCTATTTTATTTCTGAAAATTTTTCTAAGGGTATCACCGTACTACCTCAACAATTAGATGTTGAGTTAGCTGTGACAACACCTAATGGCACAACAGTTGCATCAAAAGTTTATATTTATTCTCCGATCGAAGTTTGTGGGAAAGTGCTTCTTGCAAATCTTGTGATACTTCCTTTAGTGGAATTTGATGTGATTCTTGGCATGGATTGGCTTTCTCTACATAGAGCTGATATCAATTTCCAACGAAGGGAAGTCACATTTCATTTTCCAGATCAATCTACGATCGTCTATCGATGCAAGGATGAATATAACCTTCCAGTGGAAATTTCTTCCATCTTATGGGTCTTGATTCCACTAAATGAAGGTTATTTATCTCAAATGGTTGGTGAGAAACTCATGATTAAGAATATTCCCATTGTACGAGAGTTTTATGATGTCTTTCCGGAGGAATTACCGGGTCTTCCACCAAATCGTGAAGTTGAGTTTTCAATAGAACTCGTACCGGGTGCTTTGCCTATTTCAAAGACACCTTATAGAATGGCCCCAATTGAGTTGCAGGAATTGAAAAAGAAACTCCAGGAGACTCTTGATAAGGGATTCATACACCCTAGTGTGTCACCTTGGGGAGCACCTGTTTTATTTGTTAAGAAGAAATATGGATCAATGGGACTCTGCATTGATTATCGAGAACTTAACAAGATCACTATCAAGAACAAATATCCTCTCCCACGCATTAATGACTTATTTGACCAACTACGCGGAGCTCAATACTTTTCCAAGATTGATCTTCGTTCAGGGTATCATCAATTAAGGGTCAAAAGGGAGGATATACCAAAGACGACATTCCGTACAAGGTATGGACACTATGAATTTATAGTGACGCCATTTGGTCTTACTAATGCCCCTGCTATCTTAATGGATCTAATGAATAGAGTATTTAGAGACTATCTTGATTAATTTGTGGTAGTCTTTATAGACGATATTCTTGTCTATTCATAGAGCAAGGAAGGGCATGAAGATCACTTCAGAATTATATTGAAGACCCTGAGAAAGGAGAAGCATTATGCCAAATTTACCAAGTGTGAATTTTGGCTTCAAAAAGTTTCATTTTTGGGTCACATAATCTCAAAAGAGGGGATATCTGTGGATCCAGCAAAAACAGAGGTTATCGAAAGATGGTCAAGACCAACAACAGTAACTAGGATCCGAAGTTTTCTTGGTTTGGCTGGATATTATCGACGTTTTGTAAAGGATGTTTCACGATTATCTAATCCACTCACCAAGTTGACTCGGAAAGAAGTTAAGTTTGTTTGGACAGAGGAATGTGAAGAGAATTTCAAGGAGTTTAAAAGAAGGTTATCCAATGCACCTATGCTCACACTGCCTTGTAGTGGAGAAAGGTTTGTGATCTACAGTGACTCATCCAAGAAGGGATTGGGGTGTGTTCTTATGAAAATGATATGGTGATAGCTTATGCCTCACGACAGTTGAAAATCCATGAGCAAAATTACCCAACACATGATTTGGAGTTAGCTACGATAATCTTTTCATTAAAGATTTGGAAGCATTACCTTTATGGTGAAAGGTGTGATATTTATACTGATCATAAAAGTTTAAAGTATATTTTCACACAAAAGAAGTTTAATATGTGTCAAAGAAGATGGTTGGAGCTGATTAAGGATTACGGCTGCTCAATCCATTACCTCCCTGGGAAAGAAAACATGGTGGCAGATGCATTAAGTGGACAAGACCATGCTAGTTTATCCATGATGAGGATCACAAAGGATCCAATATTTATGGATTTACAAAGGATTGATCATGGAATTATAATGGAAGGGGAAAAATCTTATCTCTCTCAAATAAATGTTCAACCATCTATACATGCGAAGATTAAGGAGGCACATAAAGAAGATGTTGAGTTACAAAAGAAGGTGAGAAATGTTCCCGAATTCAACCTTGATTGTGATGGGATAATAAAGTTCAGGAATCGGGTTTGTGTTCCTCCCATCCCCGAATTAAAGAAGGAGCTGCTAGATGAGGCTCATAGTTCATCGTTCTCTATTCATCCTGGAAGCACGAAGATGTATAGGGACCTGAAAGAGTACTTCTGGTGGGATGGCATGAAAAGAGATGTTGCTGAATATGTCTCTCGATGCTTGGTTTGTCAACAAGTTAAAGCTGAGAGACAAAAGTCTAAGGGGATGTTACAACCATTACCCATACCCGAATGGAAATGGGAAAACATCACTATGGACTTTGTCATAGGACTTCCTAAAACATCCAAAGGCAATAATGCTATTTGGGTCATAGTTGATCGTCTTACAAAGTCTGCACGTTTCATTGCTATTAGAGAGGATTTATCTCTAGATCAGCTTGCCAGGATATATGTAAAAGAAGTGGTAAGATTGCATGGAGTACTACTTTCTATTATATCTGATCGGGAACCGAGATTTACCTCGATGTTCTGGCGAAGTCTTTAGCATACTCTGGATACAGAGTTGAGTTTCAGCACTGCTTCTCATCCCCAGACAGACGGTCAGTCTGAGAGAACAATTCAAACCCTATATGATATGTTGAGAGCTTGCTCTATGGATTTCAAAGGAGGTTGGGATCAACACCTACCTTTGGTGGAATTTTCTTATAATAATAGCTTTCACTCCAGTATTCAGATGGCTCCTTATGAAGCTCTCTATGGAACGAAATGCAGGACTCCAACTTGCTGGGATGATGTTGGGGAAAGAAAGCTATTAGGACCTGATCTCGTTGATGAAATGGCAGAAAAGGTCAGATCTATTCAATAACACATAAGAGCAGCTCAGAGTCGACAGAAAAGTTATGCCGACAACCGAAGAAAAGACCTAGAGTTTGAAGTGGGTGATAATGTGTTCTTACGAATATCTCCCTGGAAGAGGGTTATGAGATTTGGAAAGAAGGGGAAGTTGATCCCTAGATATTTCGGTCCTTTCGAAATACTGGATCGTGTTGGGAAGGTAGCTTACTGATTGGTGCTTCCACCTAATCTCTCTCAAGTTCACGATGTGTTCCATGTATCTCTCCTAAGAAAGTACATACCTGATCCTTCACATGTACTCAGCTCAGAAGTTGTACCGCTGGAGCAAGATCTTTCTTATGAAGAACAGCCGATAGAGATTCTGGATCGTAGCGAAAAAGTCCTACAAAACAAGACCACTCGCTTGGTGAAAGTTTTATGGAGGAAAAACCAACTTGGAGAAGCTACATGGGATCTTGAGGATATGATGAGGGAGAAGTATCCTCATCTGTTTGTTACAAAGTAACGAATTTCGAGGGAGAAATTCTTTTTAAGGGGGGTAGAATGTAACACCCGAGATTTTTATGAGTAATATTTTGTTTTTATATATCATCAAAGGAATATTTCACTACACACTTTCTTGTCTTACTTTACACGAAATCGGGACCTTCCTCGATAGCTTGCGTCGTACGCAATACCGAGTTTCACTAAACAACGATATGCTATTAAAATATTATTAAAACTAGCCGTTATGAATAGTAATAACCACTTTTTGAAATTTTATTAATTTTATTTTTTAAAATGGACTTCATTTTTGGATTCGTAATACCGAAATTATCCTAGGGTGAAATTTTGGTATTTTTCTGAAAACTTTCAATTTTTGATGAATAGTGAAACCACTAAGTGGTAGGTTAAAAACTGAATTTTGCGTAAAACTTAATTTTACCGCTTCTGTGAATGTAATTTCGAAAATCCGACAGACACGGTTGATATCAGTAAGTAAAATGTGGTTCAATGAGATAAAAATAAATTTTTGGTGAATAGTAACTTTTTACTTTTTTTAACCGCGGTTAATAGTAAATAGGGTAACTAAGGGTAAATATGATATTACTATTACCCTAACACATGTCCTAATTCTATTGGATAAGTGTAATTCGACCAAAAACAACCTTATGAATAAAATATGACCATTTAGGCCCACTTGGGTTAGATTAGGACATTTATTATTAATTTATTTAAAGAAGGGTTAAAATAGTTAAAATCAATGTTTAATAAGTAAATAATTTTTAATATGGTGTTATACATAAGATAAATTCGACTATAAATATTCATTAGAAAGCTAAAAAGATTTCCTACATAATGGTATTTTATTTATAATTTTTAGACATTAAATAAGTTAATTTATTTATGACACAATTATGATGCAGTAATTATCTTATTTATGAAATATTGACATAATTGATGTTATAAACACCAAAATAAATGTAATTTGAGACTTTTTATGACTTACACTAATTTTATAGGTTACTATGATATATTAGTGTTGATTTAATCAACTTGGTTCGAACATATAATTCTGTTATGACTTTCACAAAAATCATATATCAAATAGTGTGAAAATTGACACAAAATAGTTTTTAAATCAAATATTATATTATTAATTGTTATTTTATTCCTAAAAATATATGGTTCGGCCACATGACTTAGATAAGGATATATATATTAATAATAAACAATTTGGGGTTCGTTTGGCATGTTATAGTAAGTGTATTAACCATATAGTGAAAGAAAACAAAAACACACGGTAAAAGTTATATTATTTAACTTAGAGTTAAATGTAATTGATAAGGTTAAAATAATACCCTAAACTTGTCTAAATCATATTGGTTGATAGGATTTAGACCCATCCCCACTTTATCTTCAAAATAAGACCCTTTGGAACCATTATAAACCGATTTTGACATTAATATAAAATAATATTTTGAGGTATTCCTAAGGTGCCCCTCTCCTTCCTTATAAAAGGGCACCTCCTCCCCCTCCTACTCACACCAAATTGAGCACTCAAGCTCGGCCAAACCCTGCCATTTTCTCCTCTCCACTTCCCTAGAATAATCCTAGAGGTCCTGGTCTTCTTCAAAGTCCAATATTAGTTCCCTATGTGGAGGATTCAAAGAAGCGTTCCAAAGAAGAGGTAATATCCATTACCGATCTTTTCAATTTCTTTCTTCTTCAACTTCTTCTTCTTTAGTTGTTTCATGATAAAGTAATAACATCAGTATTACTTACATACTGATATGTTATTATGAAACAACCCTAATTCACCTTCTATCCATCCTACGAAAAAATGGAATCACCGCGCGTGCGTACGCACGGAATACTGTCTCCACGCCGTGGTGTAATCTATTTTCCACCACCACCTTACAGGGATGGGTATAATGGTGTAATGAGTAACTATTTATGATTATAATAAAGTAATATTGATACTGAAATAACATATATATACTCCAATACAATTCCATGATCATAGGAACGATATCATCACTCGTGCGTACGTACGGAATACCGTCTCCACGATGTGATGTGACTCGTTCTACATGATCATCATTACATAGTAATTATATAAATGAATTGAATGAATAAATATGATATATGTTACAATAATACCATTCTGGATATAAGGTATCTATAACCTTAAAAGAAGAATAATAATTTATTCGACAAAACATGCATAAGAACAAAAGGCAATAAAGACCCGGGTAACAAGTAACAATGAAATATTACTAATAAGAAGCTAAGAATATGACCATATATGATATCATATAAATATGTATGATTCTGGAATAAGTCAATAACATTATTTAAACCATTATACAGGAGCTTCGGACACGTACAAAGAAAATCGAACATAAGGTAAGGGAAATATCACAATCTCATTTTTATTCGAGATTGTTTATTCGTAAGTATTTACTGGGGTGTATTTTATCATCCACATCCATGTTACCTCAATATTTAATATTTTTTCCATCCACCTACAATAGTTTAAATCCAATTTTACACTTCGGTGAGTTTTTAGTAATGAATATGAAAGGAATATTTTGTCTTTTTTCGTACGAGGTACTTTTTGACTTTTCCGACAAAAGTACGAAGAATGTTTTTTTAAACATATACGGCATGAATGGATTCTTAAAACATTATTTCCAAGAAGCTTCCTTTACAAGTTTTCAAGTTTATTTTTAATCAAATTCTTTTATTTTAAATTCGCATGACATGTTATGAAAGGAAATTTTTTTTGAAGTAGAATAGATATTTTCCTCAAGAATTGAGTTTAAGTATTTTATCAAAATTATTTTCCATCTAAGATAATAAAAGGGTTCTGTTTTTATCCCTATTATTACATGGATTTGATTACGTTGTGATGGAAATATTTTTATGAATTCCTTTATCTTATATGGATTGTTTTATGATGTCATGTTGTTGAAGAATCCCATTTCTATTACATGGGTTACACTATGATGTATGGTTTATGATTATGTGGCGCACATAAGAAAGGATTCATTATAAGATGGGTGGGACCTATATCTCCCTCCAATGCATTGGGTAAAGATTTTATATCTCATGAGATAGACATGGCTGGAATGGTAGGTTATACCGGTTCAGTGAAACAGGACTGGAACGAGGGTGACTCAGTTCAGAAAGGGACTCTGTCCACTAAGATAGTCTTGGCAATGAGTCATGACTAATAAGAAATGATTTTACATGATTATGTGTGCATGCCACAAAGTTTCAAGTTTCATGTTATGATTATGGGGATCTCATTTTCACTTATATGATTTATTCCATGTTAAGATATTATGATCTCTTTTGCAGGTTATGATTTTCAAAAAGATATGATATTATTTTTATTTCCTTTATTTGCCCTTGCTGAGCATTTGAGCTCACCCTTTTATGTTTTCTTTTCCCCAGGTCAGGGAGATGGATATTAAGTAGAATATGCTAAAAGGGGCCCTAGATATGATGAAATAAATGGGAGAAACTGTAGAAGATTTATGAACCAGTTGTTTATGTTTCCCAGTTTCTAAAGACACTATACCTATACGGTCCTTTGTGGTTTTGTCATATGTTGTAATAAGTGTGATTCAATTTTGAAGTATTAACAATGTATGTAAAGTATGGGTCGTTATAATATCTCATTATACGTGACATCCACACACATAGATCTACCCATAATGGGTGTATATAAATGAAACCGATATAAAATGGGAAATATATCGAAGTATATCTAAGAAACTGATCAATAATGATGATGAACGATCACATACATCAAGAATCCGGCTTCGAATCATCAAGGGAAGCATTCAGATTGCCTCCAGAATGAAGGGAGCACCATCTTTGACCTATGGAGGAGAAAATTCATGAGTTATAGACTTTAGGGAGAAAAATGACCTACATAGAGGAAAATACAAATGTGATATCAACTTTTTTAGAAACTCACTTTTGTTCCCACACGATTATTTTGCATGGCTAGAAAAATCATATGCTAACTGTGCATTAACCACCACCTCAACAAACCCTCTCATGGAATCCTCACACGTTCCCCCAAACTATGCTCTAACCATGCGGGATTCACTACCAAAATTTTTCTAAGACACATGGTTCGTAAACACTGTCAAAAAAAATTTACGCCTCCAGTGTGCATTATAATTTTCCCTAGAAACACCTTCAATGACCTCCAAACTCTACTGACTATCAACCTTATACATTTTAACAATGAAAATGATTAAGGGTTACATAATAAAAACATGGGGTAATAAATTCCCCCCACCATTAGTATTTTCATCCTCATAAAGTAGAAAACTTTCAACCAACTGAAAGATTTTTTCCCAGTGCTCATTCATTTCCTTCTCACATTCCCATGTCTATTTTTGAATCGGATAATGCTGCCATAAAACTACCACAAGACCAATTCTCTTTCCCAACAATACATTCAATTTCCAATACACAATTCATACTGGGATATCTATCAAAGAATATTTCAGATCTAGGTCAACATGATCCTGTCTAATCACATGGTCAAGATCAGGAGGATAATTTTTCTATTAAGATACATAGAACACATTACACAGTGAATTGAACAGTGGTTGTCATGGAACTGATATTCCACATATCCGACCAGTTCCAATATCTCGAAAGGGACTTTTTATCTATGATATATCGTTCCCTACTTCCTAAAATGACAATGACCAAGCCTTGAAGATATCCTAATGAAGACATGATCAGCCCCAAGGAACGACAATGGTCATTGACAGTGATCTGGATAAGATTTCTAACAACTCTGAGCTATATATATCCTCTTTCTAATCAACTGGATCTTATCCCTTTTTTTCTTAGACAGGTCTTGGTCCAACTAGTGATTTTTCTCATGTTTCCACCCATCACAATGGAGAACGACATAGAATCCCATACAATTATTCAAACGAATCCATATGTATCGAGGCCTGATAGTTGTTATTGTATGATAACTCCACCATGGTTATATACTCCACCCTTGAGCCACCAAAATCCATTACACAATTCCACAACATATCTTCCAATGTTTGTATCATCCGCTCGAACTTCCCATCTGTATGAGGATGATATGCCGTGATCATAGTCAACTGAGTCCCATGAGCCTGTTGTAAGGATTTCACGAATTGAGATGTGATCCTCGGATCTCTGCCTAAGACTATCGAACCATGTATTCCATGAATCTTTACCACTTATTGGAATTATATTTTTATAAATTCTCCACATTATGAGTATCATGAATGGGGATGAAATTGGCATACATGGAAGGCCGATCCACTATCACCCATATGAAATCATTTTTACGAACCATTTGTGGAAGACATGTAACAAAATCCATCACTGTCTTCTCTGATTTCCACACAAGGATAGTTATAGAATACAACATTTTATCTAATCTCTGATGCTCTGCCTCAACATTTTGACATTTTAAGAATCCCCAGACGAACTCATCCACCATTCTTTTCATGCCACTCCACCAAAACTGCGCCTTCAACGCCTTATACATCTTATGTTTTCCTGGATGTATAGCCCGTATCAAATGGTTGTAAGCATGAAGGATTTATTCTTGACAAGCCATTAGTACAACTATTAAATATCTAAATCACACAACATAATTCTTATAAAGTTTCCATCCATCAATGATCTCCCAACCATTGAGTTTTGAACTCATAACCAGACATTATACATCAGATCTTTGTGCCTCATTGACAATTTTTACCAAATCAACAACAAGCGTAGTAGAAATGAAAACCCCAACATCATCTCACACTTCACATTCCACGTGCATGTTGGATAGATCGGAAATCAACTGCCATTCCATGAAGCTTCTTTTTCCAACTGTGAATTTGAATTTCTAATCAATGTATCTGCCACTAAATTCCATTTTCATGGTGTATACATCTATTCAATGTCAAACATCCGAAGATACTCCATGCATCTCCTTTCTCTCATATTCAAAACTCATTATGAGAAAATGATTTTTAATATTCTGTGGTCCATAACCACAATGAATTTCAAACCAAAGTGATAATGCCTCCATGTTTTCAAGGAATGGACGACTGTAGATAACTCCAAATAATTTGTTGGGAAATTCTTCTCATGAACCCTAAATTTCATTGAACAATAAGAAACCACATGGTCTCCTCTTATGAGAATGCAGCCCAAACCTGATCCTAATGCATGACAGTGCACCACATACCCCTGTCCTGATTCTGGGTAAATCAAGATAGGTGATAATGTAAGATGAAAATTCAACTCCTAGAAATACATCTAGAATTCCTCTATCTATTGGAATGGAACATTATTATTTGTCAGAGATGTCATTGGCAAAGGTAGTAGTGAGAAATCGTGCACAAAGCATCGGTAGTAACCATCTAGACCATGAAAACTTCGTATCTCGAAGACATTTTTTTTGTAGTTTCCACAAGATAACAACTTCTATATTTTCATGGTCAACAAAAAATCCTTTTAATGAAATGGCATGGCCCCAAAATTGTAATTCATGTATCCATAAATCACACTTTTATAATTTTCCATAAAAATAGTGATCTCTCAAAATTTGTAACACTATTTCCATGTGCTCCTACAAGTCATCCCGTGTATTTGAATATACCAAATTGTAGTCCCCAAACACCACAACAAAATAATCCAAATATTTTTGAAATATCTAATTCAAAAATTCCATGAGGACTGTGGCTGCATTCATTAGAAAAAAAGGTATGTCTACATATTCATAGTGCTCATATCTACTTTTGATAGTTTTCTTTGGAAAATCATCTTTCTGAACTCACAATTGGTGATATCTTGATCGAAACTCAATCTTATGGAACCATTGAGATAATATAAATTGTTCAAATAGATCATCAATGTGTGGGAGTGGATACTTATTATTTATTGTAACTCGGCTAAGCATACGATAATCATTACACAACCAAAGATTTAAATATGCATTCTTCATGAATAAGACTGGTTCTGCCTACAGAGATGTACATAGTTGAATCAAACCCCTTGCATTCCAATTATTAAAACATCACATTTCATTCCCTTAACTCTGTTGGTGCCATCCTATAATATGGAATGGGAATAGGGATAGTCATCAGTAGGAGATCAATCCTGAACTCCACTTCCCTTAGAGGTGGTAACCTAGATAATTTAGTGGGGAAGTCATATGGAAATTAATGCACAACTACTTTAAAGCTATTTACCTTGATCTCTTCCATTGATGACAAAGTCAAAATTTCCGTGTGAAAAGAGATCTTTCCCACCATTGGTTCCAATAATCTATTTCCAATTTATTTACCATCTGCTATCCTCTTAAGAGATTCTTAATGCCATCCTCGGTTGTTAAACTAACTGTTCATATATAGATGTCAATGTGAGCCATGAATGTTGTCAACCAATTCATACCCATGATTACAAAATAAACATCCATGTCCAACATTGAGAAGTTCCATTTCAGTTCATCTACATCAACAGTAATGGTAGGTGATCTACACACAAAGGCATGACATTGTCATTCAGCAAGAGGAGTTTGTAGTTTTAAGATAGAAGGAATCATTTCTAACTTTGAACACAGAAAGTCAGCAGAATGAGAAGAAACGAAAGAATTTGATGCACCGATATCGAAGAGCATGTGTAAAAGGGTAGAATTAAAAGTATTTGTACCTCTCACCGTATATGTTCCATCCAGATAATCAATAATCATCTTATCAACACCGTAAAATTTCATAATCGTTGTATTGTTCTCCCTGTTGCATTGCAGAGATTTCCCTGGTTGAGGAGAATTGGTATTTCTAGAATCACCATGGATAGTTTTGTTATGCTGATGAGACTAATTCTATTTTCCTCATCTTGTCGAAGTATACGATACTTTCAACACCGGAGAAGTGTATTGTGCACCTAACCTTGGAGCACTGCGACAATAACGCTAAAGGTGACCCATCTTCTTGTATCTATGGAATGATCTAGGTTGTTTGGTATAGTCTCACATTATGTCATTAAATGAATTTAATTGAATGAATCCTTCATTTCTCTGGGGTATTGGACACAGGTTTACTGATCCAGTCATCTTGTTCTGATTTCCACTTCCACTGTGGAAATAGGTGTCTTATTTCTTCTTGGTCTCAATGGTTAAGTTCCCACAATTTACTAAAGTTATCATCACACCTCCTCCTATTGTTACAGATATATAATGTTCATCCACATTTACTTTGTTCACCCTCTCTATATAATTTTTAAAATAGAGCACTACAATCTTCGATCGAATCTCATGCCTTATCCCCGATTCAAAGATGTTTTCATTCAATGTCGCACTTTCGGCAACCTATGGTGATGAACAAACTAAATTCATGAATTTAGATACATACTCTATGACAGAGATACTCTCGTGTTATTGGTTAAATATTTATATCATTTTTTGGATCATGAACATATGAGGATAGAATTGTTTGTTCAACAGTTCATCAAAATCTTTTCATATAAGTCATTCATCCACATTATCTTGCCCTGATAAATCCCGCCACGGGCGTGCATGATCTACAAGCATATATGTCACCATCATGACATTGAGATTTTATATTGTGCCAATTAAATATAAGATAAGATTCATCCTACATAGCCACACCTACGACTACTCAGGTCCAGCCTCACTTTGGATATTTGTTGGATTCTACTTCATGAACTTTATGGTGTGATCCACAAACCTTAGATCATTTCTCTGTTTTCCACTATCCACAGCTTGAAAACCCTGAACAATACTATGAACTAGCTCTTAGTTTACCCATTATTGAGGTGAAACCATAGCCTCCGCTGTTCTTTGGGTTGCTTTTGTAGACGCCTATTGAGTGCCATTTTCTAAACAAAAAACAAAATCTTTCAATCTAACTCTCAAGAAATTTATGGATTATCATTTCATATTCTATCACATAAACTATCACATTATTGTCATCGAAACAAACATTTTCCATAATCAACAATTTTTTTAAAACATTCAACATTAATTTTCATAATCAACCCATTTTCAAAATACAACAAATATCCTTTTACCAAAATCTTTCATTTGAAAACAATTTTTTCAATTTTTTTAAAAAATTCACACCCTGCAAAAAATCATAAATTAATCCTTACAAGGAGACAAGAAATCCTAGTGGGGAGTCGTTCCTCTATAATGTATTTCATTCTCATCTCATTGGATAAACACATGAGAATGATATTTTCAACATTCTAGAAGTGTATCCAACACACTTACATACCAAACACCCTGGTAACATGAAGTTCAACATAAATGGATTAGCTACATCCTTTTGTGCTATACATTTCATGTTTTGAAAATCATAATCCGGTATATGATTCCAACCCAATGAATAGGTAAAAAAATTCTTACTCTAAGGCCAAGAACAATGATAACCATTTGTACCACCAAGGAAGGACTACACTGATACCATTTTTAATGACCCACCAATTCTCATTGGCATGATAGTACAATAAACCATTAATTGTCCTTAAGGGACAACCCCAATGTAGAGACCCGTATCTTGATGTACATTGACATTACATTACTTTTGCGGAATACTTAGTACATTAAAAAAACACACACACAAGGACCGTAATAGTTTAGTGTCTTTGGAAACTCGGACTATAATCTTCTAATCGTGGTGAAATATCATCAAAATCTCCCATAAAGATCTTCCTTTTTTTTACCTAAAACCTTTCTTTATATCCTGGGGAAAAGAAAACATAAAAGGGTGAGCACAAATGCTCAGTAAGGGTAAACAAAATAAATATCAATCACATCATATTCATAAGTACATAACATTTTGGAAATCATAACCTGCAAAAGAGAGAATAATTTCATAATCATGGGATAAATCATGGCAGTGAAAAAGTAATCCCAATAATCATAACAAAAAACATGAAACTTTGTGGCATACACACATAATCATAGAGAATCATTTCTTGTTATTCAAGACTAATTTCCAAGACTATCTTAGTGGACAAAGTCCCTTTCTGAATCGAGTAACCCTCGTTTCAGTCATGTTTCACTGAACCGGTATAACCTACCGTTCCAGCCCTGTATATCTCATGAGATATAAAATCTTTACCCAATGCATTGGAGGGAGATATAGTTCCCACCCATCTTATAATGAATCCTTTCTTATGTGTGCCACATAATCATAAATCATAATTCATCGCATAACCCATGTAATAAAAATGGGATTCTTAAACAACATGACATCGTAAAACAATTCATATAAGATAAAGGAATTCATAAAAATGTTTCCATCACAACATAATCAATATCCATGTAACAATAGGGATAAAAAAAGAACCCTTTTATTATCTTAGATGGAAAATAATTTTGAAAATCACTTGAACTCCATTCTTGAGGAAAATATCCTTTCTTCTTCAAAAACATTTTTCCTTTCATAACATGTCATATAACTTTAAAATAAAAGAAGTTGATTAAAAATAAACTTGAAAACTTGTAAAGGAAGCTTCTTGGAAATAATGTTTTAAAAATCCATTCATGCCGTATAAGTTAAAAAAACATTCTTCTCGTTCTTTTGTCGGAAAAGTCAAAAAGTACCTCGTACGGAAAACGACAAAAGATTCCTTTCATTTCTTTTACTAAAAACTAAACAAAGGGTAAAATTGGATTTAAACAATTGTAGTTGGATGGAAATAATATTACATATTTATGAAACAAGGATTTGGATGATAAAATACACCCCAGTAAATACTTATGAATAAATAATCTCGGATAAAAATGAGATTGTGATATTTCCCTTACCTTAGGTCTGATTTGCTTTGTACGTGTCCGAAGCTCCTCTTCTTTGAAGCACCTTTTGGAGACCTCCTCTTAGGGAACTAAAATTGGTCTTTGAGGAAGACCAGAACCTCTAGGATGTTGCTAGGGAAGTGGAGAAGAGATTTTGGCAGGGGTTGGACGAGCTTGAGTGCTCAAATTGGTGTGAGGAGGAGGGGGAGGAGGTGTCCTTTTATAAGGGAGGAGAGGGGCACCTTAGGAATATCTCTAAATATTATTTTATATTAAAGTAAAATCGGTTTATAATGGTTCCAAAGGGTCTTATTTTGAAGCTAAAGTGGGGATGGGTCTAAATCCTATCAACCAATAGGATTTATACAAGTTTAGGTTCTTATTTTAACCTTATCAATTAGATTTAACTCTAAGTTAAATAATTTAACTTTTACCGTGTCTTTTTGTTTTCTTTCACTATATGGTTAATAAACTTACTATAACATTCCAAACGAATCCCAAATTGTTTCTTATTAATATATATATCCTTATCTAAGTCATTTTGCCGAACCATAGATTTTTAGGAATAAAATAACAATTAATTATATAATATTTTATTTAAAAACTATTTTGTGTCAATTTTGACACTATTTGATATATGATTTTTGTGAAAGTCATAACAGAATTATATGTTCGAAACAAGTTGATTAAATCAACACTAATATATCATAGTAACCTATAAAATTAGTGTAGTTCATAAAAAGTCTCAAATTACATTCATTTGAGAATTTATAACATCAATTAATGTAATATTTCCTTAAAAGGGTAATTACTGCATCATCGTTGTGTCATAAATAAATTAATTTATTTAAAGTATAAAAATTATAAATAAAATATAATTATATAGGAAATCTCTTTAGCTTTCTAATGAATATTTATAGTCGAATTTATCTTATGTATAACCCCATATTAAAAATGTTTTAGTGAATAAACATTGATTTTAACTCTTTTAACTCTTCTTTGAATTAAATAATAATAAATGTCCTAATCTAATCCAAGTGGGCCTAAATGATAATATTTTACACTTAAGGTTGTTTTTGGTCGAGATAAACTTGTCCAATAGAATTAGGACATGTGTTAGGGTAATATTAATATCATTCTTACCCTTAATTACCCTATTTACTTTTAACCGTGGTAAATAAAAGTAAAAAGTTACTATTCACCAAAAATTATTTTCATCTCATTGAACCACATTTTACTTACTGACATCAACCGTGTCTCTCGGATTTTTGAAATTCCATTCACATAAGCGGTAAAATTAAGTTTTATGAAAAATTCAGTTTTTTAACTACCACTTAGTAGTTTCACTATTCATCAAAAATGAAGGTTTTCAGAAAAATGCCAAAATTTCATCCTAAGCTATATTTCATATTCCGAATTCAAAAATGAAATCTGTTTTAACAAGTTCATAACATAGAAGTTTCATTAATTAATTTTATAATTAAATCCCGCTGTTAAAATAAATAGCGTGTTTTTAGGAAACAAAATATATCAAAAGATTGACACTTGATTATGTCTGGTTTAAATGTGAAATTACAACCAATGAACAACATTGTATTAAATTGTAAAAATATATTCTAAATATACTTTAAAACCACTCAAATTAATAATTTATCTCTGTTAATTATTTCGATTAAAAAATTTGTTTTTAATTATAATTTAGTAATTTTCACTATTCATCAGAATACGGAAGTTGTCCGAAATGTACCAAAATTTCACCTTAGGCTAAATTCGATACTCCGAATCCAAAAATGAAGTCCATTTTGAGACCTAAAATTTCTAAAATTTAAAAAGTGGTTATTACTATTCTTAACTGCTAGTTTTAATAATATCTTAATAGCATATCGTTGTTTAGCGAAACTTGGTGTTGCGTACAACACACGCTATCGTGGAAGGTCGCGATTGCGTGTAATGGAAGGAAAGTCAAGGATGCGTGTTGTGAAAGATCCTTTTGGTGTATCATACAAAACAATACAATAATAAAATTAAAAAGAATATTTTTCATAAAATCTTGGGCTGTTACATTCTACCCCCCTTAAAATGAATTTCGCCCTCGAAATTCGTCGTGGTTATAAATGGTTTACTATTCGAAAGTTTCTTTAATAGAAACCCACATCGTAAAAAGAAATACCAAAACATGGCTTTAAAAACTAAAGTATGAAATGTAACGATTACCCAAAAAAACTAATCACTGGGTTTCCACATAGGTGAAAATATGGATATGGAAGAGAAATCTAACCATCATGTTCTGATGGAGAGTGGTAGAGAACATGGCTATGGAAATGCCAATAATCACAAATCCATAAATTTGTGACGATCTAAGGTACCATCCGATTCATCAGGTATAAGATCACTAGGACAACATTTTTGGTTTTCAAGATCATTTCCCTAAAGTTGAAAATTTGAATTGGAATAAATACTTTCTTTATTTTGGTACAATCTCACTATTGTTCGTGCCTAGAACAATTTCCACTTCATCTCTTAAATAAATGAAGTTGAATTTGTTATTCGTGAAGTGTTAGCAGATCATGTGATAGAATGACGGGTCATTCCATCTGTCTCAAACAAAAGGTTAGCAAAAATTATATACATTAGTCGATCTATAGTGAGATTAATCACATATGGTTCCTAAAATGGACTTATACTTCATATATAATACTTCTTAATATAATAAAACTAGTTTCTACTAAACAGGGACTTCCTGTAGGCCAGTGGTAGGCGATAAAGGCCAATCACACTTCGGTTGTGGGTTCGATTCCCACAGCCTTGTCCGAAGCGATGGGCTGTCGCCCGTCCTGCAGGTTGTCCTTTTTCTAAAACTACATTACTATAACATCCTATCAATAATATCAAAAGAAGAACTTCTTTAGGCTTATCCATAATACTGCAGTCCACATTCATAACATAGTGAAAATGATTACCAGAGATTTAATACCATCGTTGATCCCAATATATCATAAGATATATCTTGTTGGACATATTCCAAACATTCAAAGGCCTTAATCTTGTACTCTCTTGAATACCCATTGATCCTTAGTGAAAACATGAATGTAGTTAAAAGTTAACACTTTCCACATACCAAAATCCTCAAAATTCTATATACTCAAACCATGATATCACTTAGTCCTTATATCAATCATGATCTCATGAATACTGTTAAACATTTCGTTTTCTCGTTTTCCCTTCATTATGCGCATAATATCTCAATCACTTTGAATACCACCTTAGACCAATACATAAATATTCCAATATTCCATGATACAACATTATTTAGGAATCCCATTACATAAAAACTTAATCATTCCACCACATCGTTGTCATATTCCACATTGCCAATAGTGATCGCATGTGACTTCCCTTTGTCCTTTTCCTTAAGCGGTTGCTCATGTCGATCATCACTAACCCTTGGATTAGGGAATTTATTGGCATAATGTCCGATCTCCTTGCACTTGTAGCATTGAAGTGTTGGTTGTGCGTTCTCTGCATTGTTTGCTTTATTCACTTCATTAGAATCCCTTTTTCCATTACTTCGACACTCAGCTGCTCGATGACCTTCTTTTCCACACTTAAAACATTTTCTAGTCCCTTTAAGACAATCTCCACCATGATTCTTTCCACACTTTGTGCATAAGGAAACATTCATCTTCTTTTCACCATTATTCTGAGATTTCTCCTTGAACTCCATCTTTCGTTTCTTGTCAAAACCATGAGATGGATATGTAACACCAACTTCCATTTCTACCTTGATAGCACAACGCACAATTTCTTCATAGCTACTGAAGTCTCTTATAGCTAATGCCCTTCGAAGACTTGGTTTTAAACCACTGAAAAATTGATCAACTTTACTTTCAGGTTGGATGAAAATGCCAGATGCATACCTTGCAAGTCTTGTAAAATTCGCTTCGTATATACCAACAGATTCATCATCCTTTTGCTTTAGTTCAAGAAACTCCTTCTCCATCTTCGTTCGAAGAATACGAGGGAAGTACTTACTGCAAAACAAGTTCTTGAACTTGTCCCATTCCATAGAATCAATTTCATCTCTTTGCCTCGTATTCTTGATAAGATTCCACCATTGATCAGCTTCACCTTCCAAACGATATACTGCTAAGATGACTTTATCATGTTCAGAACATTGAAGAACTGAAAATATCTTTTCAGTAGTACTAATCCATTGTTCAGCAACTAATGGATCAGTAGACCCACTGAAAGAAGGCGAACGCTTCCTCATGAAGGATTCAACAGAATGTTGCTCCTTCCTTTTCTCGTTTGGAAGTCCTGCATTATTCATAGCTTGAGAAAGTTGTGTGAGCATGGCTACAAGATTTTGCATTCCAGCTCCCATATCGTTTGGTTGCTCAGGGGGACAATCATTGCATTGTCCATTGCATTGATCAACACGGTTCCTTCGGGTTCCAGCCATCGTCTAAAACCCCAAAAGAATAGTGTGAGAGGCAAAAATCATGCTAGGGAAAACAACATAATAAAGGGGTAGTACCCTCAATATCTAACATCTTAGGTTAAATTCTAATATCGTTAGAGAAATTCTAGGACTATAACCTATACGTATACTTAACCTTAGAGACATCCCTATACATACCTTAGAAATATCTCTAGGGATCTCACTAACGTTTTCGCATCCTAGTTCCCAAAGGTTGACTAAACCTTTCCTCTGATACCAACTGTAGAGACCCGTATCTTGACGTACATTGACATTACTTTACTTTTGCGGAATACTTAGTAAATTACAAAAACACACACACAAGGACCGTAATAGTTTAGTGTCTTTGGAAACTCGGACTATAATCTTCTAATCGTGGTGAAATATCTTCAAAATCTCCCATAAAGATCTTCCTTTTTTTTACCTAAAACCTTTCTTTATATCCTGGGGAAAAGAAGACATAAAAGGGTGAGCTCAAATGCTCAGTAAGGGTAAACAAAATAAATATCAATCACATCATATTCATAAGAACATAACATTTTGGAAATCATAACCTGCAAAAGAGAGCATAATTTCATAATCATGGGATAAATCATGGCAGTGAAAAAGTAATCCCAATAATCATAACTTAAAACATGAAACTTTGTGGCATACACACATAATCATAGAGAATCATTTCTTGATAGTCAACACTAATTGCCAAGACTATCTTAGTGGACAAAGTCCCTTTCTGAATCGAGTAACCCTCGTTTCAGTCCTGTTTCACTGAACCGGTATAACCTACCGTTCCAGCCCTGTCTATCTCACGAGATATAAAATCTTTACCCAATGCATTGGAGGGAGATATAGGTCCCACCCATCTTATAATGATTCCTTTCTTATGTGTGCCACATAATCATAAATCATAATTCATCGCATAACCCATGTAATAAAAATGGGATTCTTAAACAAATGACATCATAAAACAATTCATATAAGATAAAGGAATTCATAAAAATGTTTCCATCACAACATAATCAATATCCATGTAACAATAGGGATAAAAACAGAACCCTTTTATTATCTTAGATGGAAAATAATTTTGAAAATCACTTGAACTCCATTCTTGATGAAAATATCCTTTCTTCTTCAAAATCATTTTTCCTTTCATAACATGTCATACAACTTTAAAATAAAAGAAGTTGATTAAAAATAAACTTGAAAACTTGTAAAGGATGCTTCTTGGAAATAATGTTTTAAAAATCCATTCATGCCGTATAAGTTAAAAAAACATTCTTCTCGTTCTTTTGTCGGAAAAGTCAAAATGTACCTCATACGGAAAACGACAAAAGATTCCTTTCATTTCTTTTACTAAAAACTCAACAAAGGGTAAAATTGGATTTAAACAATTGTAGTTGGATGGAAATAATATTACATATTTATGAAACAAGGATTTGGATGATAAAATACACCCCAGTAAATACATACGAATAAACAATCTCGGATAAAAATGAGATTGTGATATTTCCCTTACGTTAGGTCCGATTTGCTTTGTACGTGTCCGAAGCTCCTCTTCTTTGAAGCGCCTTTTGGAGACCTCCTCTTAGGGAACTAAAATTGGACTTTGAGGAAGACCAGAACCTCTAAGATGTTTCTAGGGAAGTGGAGAAGAGATTTTGGCAGGGTTTGGCCGAGCATGAGTGCTCAAATTGGTGTGAGGAGGAGGGGGAGGAGGTGTCCTTTTATAAGGGAGGAGAGGGGCACCTTAGGAATATCTCAGAATATTATTTTATATTAAAGTCAAAATCGGTTTATAATTGTTCCAAAGGGTATTATTTCGAAGCTAAAGTGGGGATGGGTCGAAATCCTATCAACCAATAGTATTTAGACAAATTTAGGTTCTTATTTTAACCTTATCAATTAGATTTAACTCTAAGTTAAATAATTTAACTTTTACCATGTCTTTTTGTTTTCTTTCACTATATTGTTAATACACTTACTATAACATGCCAAACGAACCCCAAATTGTTTATTATTAATATATATATCCTTATCTATGTCATTTGGCCGAACCTTAGATTTTTAGGAATAAAATAACAATTAATAATATAATATTTCATTTAAAAACTATTTTGTGTCAATTTTGACACTATTTGATATATGATTTTTGTGAAAGTCATAACAGAATTATATTTTCGAACCAAGTTGATTAAATCAACACTAATATATCATAGTAACCTATAAAATTAGTGGAATTCATAAAAAGTCTCAAATTACATTCATTTGAGAATTTATAACATCAATTAATGTAATATTTCCTTAAAAGGGTAATTACTGCATCATCGTTGTGTCATAAATAAATTAATTTATTTAAAGTCTAAAAATTATAAATAAAATATCATTATATAGGAAATCTTTTTATCTTTCTAATGAATATTTATAGTCGAATTTATCTTATGTATAACCCCATATTAAAAATGTTTTAGTGAATAAACTTTGATTTTAACTCTTTTAACTCTTCTTTGAATTAAATAATAATAAATGTCCTAATCTAATCCAAGTGGGCCTAAATGATAATATTTTGCACTTAAGGTTGTTTTTGGTCGAGATACACTTGTCAAATAGAATTAGGACATGTGTTAGGGTAATATTAATATCATTCTTACCCTTAATTACCCTATTTACTTTTAACCGTGGTAAATAAAAGTAAAATGTTACTATTCACCAAAAATTATTTTCATCTCATTGAACCACATTTTACTTACTGGCATCAACCGTGTCTCTCGGATTTTCGAAATTCCATTCACAGAAGCGGTAAAATTATGTTTTATGAAAAATTCAGTTTTTTAACTACCACTTAGTAGTTTCACTATTTATCAAAAATGAAGGTTTTCAGAAAAATGCCAAAATTTCATCCTAAGCTATATTTCATATTCCGAATTCAAAAATGAAATCTGTTTTAACAAAATCATAACATAGAAGTTGCATTAATTAATTTTATAATTAAATCCCGCTGTTAAAATAAATAGCGTGTTTTTAGGAAACAAAATATATCAAAAGATTGACACTTGATTATGTCTGGTTTAAATGTGAAATTACAACCAATGACCAACATTGTATTAAATTGTAAAAATATATTCTAAATATACTTTAAAACCACTCAAATTAATAATTTATCTCTATTAATTATTTCGATTAAAAAAGTTGTTTTTAATTATAATTTAGTAATTTTCACTATTCATCAGAATATGGAAGTTATCCGAAATGTACCAAAATTTCACCTTATGCTAAATTCGATACTCCGAATCCAAAAATGAAGTCCATTTTGAGAGCTAAAATTTCTAAAATTTAAAAAGTGGTTATTACTATTCTTAACGGCTAGTTTTAATAATATCTGAATAGCATATCGTTGTTTAGCGAAACTTGGTGTTGCGTACAACACACGCTATCGTGGAAGGTCGCGATTGCGTGTAATGGAAGGAAAGTCAAGGATGCGTGTTGTGAAAGATCCTTTTGGTGTATCATACAACACAATACAATAATAAAATTAAAAAGAATATTTTTCATAAAATCTTGGGCTGTTACACCCAAGATTCCAAAGTCTTTAAATAAACAATGAAGGGTTTCAAATACAAGTGGGGTGAAATTTAGACATTAATAAATAACCCATTAAACTAAACATCCATAACCAAACATTCACTATATAATGCATGAATAAATTAATGAAAACTCAACCAATCCATGTATCTAAATACCATATCCAAGTATTTAATAGCGAAAGAATAACCAAGTATCAAAGTAAACATTAGATAAAAATAACAATACTATAAAAAGAAAACAAGACTCTATGCTCCAAAAGATCCAAGCACCACAATCTCCGAACAACACAAACATCACAAGGTAGTGTTAAAAATATGGGAAACATTACCTTAGTCCCTATCCTGGAAGAGAGAATCTTCAAAAGTACCAATGTTCAAGGAAATGGTGATTATAATACTCAGTAGGATTTCCCAATGACTTCCCTACTTACACAACTAGGATAGAAAATTTATCAACATTTAAATAATACAGATTATATAAATAAATTTACCAAAATTGTTTATAACCAAGTTTAAACGGGATCCCAAAACTATTTAAAACCATGTGAAAACAAAAATAAATGAAACCAATTTCAAGAAAGTTATTTTTCCAGAAAAATAAATAATCAAAGCATAAAACCCAATTCTTATTATCATTTGGAATACTCATTTCATAGTTCACCACACACCCACACATGCATGTTTTGTTTGACAGTTCCATTCTGTTGGGAGGTCTCTCATTCAATTACTTAGTGTCCCAATGACACACAGCCCTGATCTAGTGTCACTTCCCTTGTACCAAAATTGTACTCAACCCTTAATAAGGGCCCGTTATGCATGAAATCAAACCAAAACCATTTATTCCAAGAACTTCTATTTCTACAATAACCCATTTCAATAAAAAATGAACTTTTATTGAAAACCCAAGAACAACCAATTTTAATGCAACATTTATTTCAAATAAAACATTTCCCGTTTATTGAAAACATATTATCCAAATCATGTTCCAAAAATACATTAAAATACCCCTTCTAAAATCCACATTTTAAAATCATGAACCAATGCCCTCATTCCAAATCACCAATTTTCTATATTTCACAACCATCACTCAAGATGGTTTCAAACATGTTCTCTACATAGAAATCACAATCAATTCAACACCACACATACAATTTGAAATTAAGACAATTTGTTCTACTATTTGGAGTGGATAAATAATTCTCCTGCATCAATGATTTTGATGAAACCCACAACAAACGAAGAACGCTAAAAAATGGGGCAATTCTCTAAGATCACGCTTTAAATCTCTTATCCTAGAAATTCCAAGACCAATACACATAATAATTGGCATACACACACTTAAATCTACCCAGAACGGTTGTATATATAATAAATTAAGATATGAGGAAAATTTTATCTATGTAGATCTATGAAACTGATCAAGAATGCTGAAGAATAATCACATACCACATGAATCCAAATTCGATTTTCCATGGGAGGCCATCATATTTCTTCTCAAATGATAGGGAAACCTTATTAAACCTATGGAAAAGAAAAATCATATGCCATGGATTCTTATAAGGATTAAAAGCCACTTAAAGTCAAAAAGTTTGATATCCACTTTTTTAGGTTCTCACTTAAGTGCATGCATGGTTATTTCGCACGGTTAGAAAAACCATGCCATAAACATTTGTTCGCCACTACCTCAGGAAAACCTTGCATGACCTCCCGAACTGTGCTCCAACCATGAAGGATCCACTAACTCTAATGTGTCTACTACACACGGTTTGGATGCATAGTTTGAAAGACTGTGCGCCTCCCGTGTGACTTCTAATTTTCCCCAAAACACATCCAATGTTCTCCCAACTCTCCCAATTATCACCCATAAACATTTTATCAATGAAAGGATTAATTAAGGGTTACATACCAAAAACAGGGGGGTACTTCTTAGATTATGTACCATACCCACATCGTCACCATATGATGTTAAATAACATTTTCAACATTGGAGTATTGTAAAATCAAATTATTTTCTCTAGTAGGATACACATGACCTCTCTCCGTGGATCATGTCCCCCCCACTAGCTTTCAAAAACCCCATATATGTGTGTATGTCTCCATGTACTATTTTTCATACACCCTATAGGGGAAACCATTACCACATATTCTATATATTTTCCAAATTTCCATATCCCTTGTTCAAATCATAAATCATTGATTAATGATGTTAAACTATAACAAAATGGAACTACCTGGACTTTGATTTCTATTCATTATATATACACATGAAACTAATTAATGGAATGATTAACAATATATAATTATAGTATTTCTTTAATTGGAATCATGTTTTATCCATATCCTATTCTCGTATGATGCCACTCTAAATATCGAGGAATGTAACTAAAATAAGAATGTTAGAAAAATAAATTACCCCATATAAAATAGATATAGGACCACTTGTACATAAAATTATGTTAATATTTCCTTTGAATAGAGATAATTTTTTCTCACGATAGTAACCAAAATATTAATAAAACTCTTGAGTATGATTCATGTTTTCATAATCATTATTTTAAAAACTCCTAATGTATGCACTAATTCTTTAGAAATAATGTGTGGATGATCACGATCTCCCATACTTTCAACTCAATACATATTGAAGGATCCTTTATGTGTCCAAATTTCTACATTCCATTATAATTTCTATGTGTGAATTAAATTAAAATAGATGGAATTTAATCTCTAATAAAATATATTGGGAACCAAACATGAATCTTCGTATTTATGTAGTGGTTGATAGTTGATCCACCCACATAGTAGTAAATACAGGGGTAGTATCGATTGTTGATTCCACCTTTTTATTCCATATGCATCGAAACAATAATGGTTAATCCATCATGAATCATATCACCAGGATGTGCTTGATGGTTTAATGCATCATTATAATAAAAAACATTCGGGTTTTATTGATTTCTAAATTAACCCTTCAATTACATATACATGAAAAAATTGAGTACCCATATGAATCATATAATCATGAAAATAATTGATATCATAATTATATTATATATATAATATCACTACTAATAATTCATTAACAAGTATCCATCATTTTTTGGAGGAGCTGAAAATGTCACAATAACTCCCATCCATCATAGAGAAATGTGTCTAATGATTAATCACCAGAAACACCATTAACCCAAAAAATGATGTAGCCAAGGAAGATAAATTGGTTTTCAATTTGATATATATTTTGATATCATTTCATATAATTAAATGTTTTTTAAATGTTTTTTACTGAATAGAAAAAAAATTTATTAATTAGTTTTTTAATAAATAATCCCAATTTATTATTTAAATGTAAGCTTTAAATTGGTAAATTTTATTTTTATATTATCCTATTGATGAGTGTTTAATTAATTAAAAACTATTTAATTTATTATATTTTTATAATTATATTATTTACTATTATTAATTCCATTATTTATTTGTCTTATTTTTTAAAAATATTAATTTTGGGGGATTTAGTTTCATCTTTGTGTTTAGAAAATTTATTATTTAATTTTATAGTTTTTTTAATAATTAAATTATTAATTTATTATTTTAATTTAGCTTCTAATATTAATGTTATTTATTTTCGAACCATTTTGATATTGATTTTTATAGGTGTACTCATCCATGTAATCAAAAGTAACTGTTACACTCAGTATATCAACTGTAATAAAAAACAACAAGTGATTGTTCCGTACAAATCAATAAAACAAATAGTAATTTTGATCTTATCAATAGTTAGTATAGTAGAAAAATCAAATTTACCACATTACGTTTAATCAAGATGTTTTAATATAATCAATCCATTGTCACATAAGTGATAATGAATGAGGTATCATACTTACTATAACAATAAATGAATCTATTATAAGAAGAAAAACAACATCAATCGATATGATTGAATTGTAACTAACCTCAATAATCTAATCTACCATTCTTGGATTCCCTCATTATTCAACACTTCAATATTTTGATTTAAAAAAATAAGGATGTTCAAATTTCAAGACACTACACTCATACTACCATGGAAAAGTGGATAAATTAACAACAATAATACATGATCTTATGAATACAGAAATGTCTTATTAGAATAAGATTTCATGGTTGTTGAGGTTGATGATAATATCAAGTTCCATGTTAATCATTCCATCTCAGATTAACGTATGACTTATAACATTTTATGAGACTTGGATTTGGAATAGGTGTATCTGTTCAAGGAGAAAATGAGAAATCTCAATAAAAGGATGTTGAGATATTTTTTATTCATCATAGACATACAATTAGGAAGTGTGAAACTTGACAATCCCATACCCAATAGTTGATGGTAGTTGTAAATGATTTTATGATGAGCATCGACCATGATAGTTTCCATGAAATACATCTTCTCCACACCATCATGAAATGGAGTTACCACGGAATTAACAAACTACCATGGAGAAAAAATCTACAATAATATATTATAATCAACTATTAGCATATGTAGAATTGAGTTTATATAATGAATTCCATTCTCTATAGAAGGTGTTCATGGATGATTCTATTAGGTGGAAGTCAAATATTGTTAGATACTGATAAAACACCATGTTATAACAAATGGGGATGAAACATCAAACCTAATATTATGAATTTAATATGTATCCTATGAACTCTATATAGTGTATTTCACTACATATTTAATATTTCAAGCCGAGATGAATATATGAATTGGTGAATATTAACATTGGAGGTGAATGTAAATTTTGATGGAAATTATTGGAATCCATTGAACTAAAAAATAAAAACATGGAGAAGAATAATGATGTTAACAAATAATGTTATAAATATGAATAAATCACATAAACTTGATGTGTTCAAAATTAATACATTCTATAATTGGATATCATTACTTCGTGGTTCTCTGTGAAAGATGATGGGGCCTTGAAACCCCCTATGGTGATGTCACGATAACATGGGGGGTCCATACCATTTTTAGAATCATATTTTTGAGAAATACTTGATATGAGGATAAAGGAAAAATTATTATAGTACTACCCCAGATCAATTATTTAGGAATTTAAACAGTGATGATCCAAAACAATGGTTGTCCAGGATATACTCACCCATGTTGTTCATCGAAGGTGGGGTTATATAGAACCAAGATAAATGAATAATTGAGTTTTTTGTGGATTAATGTGTGAATTAAATAAGAAATAATGGGTTTAGATACTTTGAGAAAGAATATAGGTGGGAATCAAATGATGTTAGATCCTTGGAGGTTCAATGGATTCCATGATCATAGCGTGATTCCATTTGAAAAATGGTCACTCTTAATTTTAAGGGATTTGGTACTTGACTAGGCCATGGTATACTATGACACAAAAACTTCACACACACTTTTAAGGGCCAAATAATGGAATTTTGTATGGGACTAGTGAAACATTTGGGTTAGGAGGATCTCTGTTCAGGTTATGAAATTTGGGTGACAGATATCCTTCATGATTTTTAATTGATAATATAAAATATATTTTATCCATATATCACATAAAGGTGGGATTCTCAATAAAATTAATGTTTCATGTGGGATTATCAAAAAATTTATGAGATTTATCTCAGATTATGTGGTTGGGGGGATAAATAGTAACTTCATTTATGATGTCAGAGAGAAGTGATCAGTTATTATTATCGTGATTGGTTCTTTTGGGTATTGATAAGGAATAAAATTAGTATATTAATAATAGGGGAATATAAATAAGTTATTATTCAACCATTTTAGGATGACCCATCATATAGCATATGATAAATATGGGTGAAGGTGTGGGAGATAGAACATGATAACGTATATGATCTCACCATAAAAGACCCCCATCTCATCATCCATTCATTTAGTTTTTACTCAAATTATGTGTAAATAAATACATTAGGGTTAATTTAATAGAATGGACTGAATATGTGAATATGGTCTTCTCTAATTATTATATTCCTAACAGTTTAATTGTTGGTTTATTATAATTATTAACATTCATAAGAAGCACACATTTTTCACTATTCCATTAACATATGTTTAATAAAATATGAGGCATAAGATAATTAACTTTAACCAATATAAAAAATTATAAATTTATAATGTCCTCATTTCCCTCATTAAAAAACACATTCTAGGGATTTAATTGAGAGATAAAAACCAAGAATATTCATTGAGTTCTGTTGTACGTAGAACGAGTTTATAGTGGATCATAAAATCTATTTCATAGTTGTTGAATTATTGATAATTACATGAATAATAATATAGAAACCATTATTTTAATTTATAATTTTTGGATAACCCTAATATCATCATTTTTTTCAATATCTCCTCTACTTGTTTGTTTCTTTCACTCATATTTTTACTTCCACAATAAAAATTCATTTCCCTTCTCCATTTTACCATTTTATATTTTAATTTTTTTTCATTATAAGTATTATTTTTTATTGTCTAAAAAATCAATATATCCCTTTTTCTATAGATAAGATACTTCTAATCCTTACAATACTATATTATTTTGGTTTTAAATAATTAATCATTATTTTATGTGACTAATCATGCCCATCAAATTTTGGTTCATTCACTTTGGTATATTTTGACATAATATTTATTATAACATAATGACCTCTTATTTTGAATATTATTTTTTAAACTAATAGTTTATAATTGTTGTTAATTTATATTCAAATTAATAAATCTCATAATATTATATTTAATTGTGTAATTAATTGTTAAATTTTTTTTTTGAGATACCATATAGTTAAATGAGTAAATTATCATAAACCTTGATTTTAATGTTTTTGAAAACATTATTTATCAACTATCATTGTTTTAATTATTTTTTAAATTAATGTATATTCGAATTTTAAATTAATGTTTTTAATATAATATTTGGGTTTTGTGTATTAATTAAGTCATTTATAATATAATAATAATAAATTTAACAATTTTTTAGTCTTAGTTTTACTTCCCATTTTAATGTTTTTATAATAATATTTTATTTCATTATTTCTATATATTTTTTAGATATATATAAAGTGACCATTTTCTAAAAAATATTTAAATTAATGAAGTGATCACAAGTTTATCTGTCATCGTATAGTGAACTAAATCCATGTTATGAAATGATATTTTCCCATGTTTCCCCATGAGGAAGACCCCATGCTCCTTTCGTGAAAAACCTTGATAAAAAACTAAATGTAATTGTAAATCAAGCCACAGCATAAATCCCAGTATCAACTTACTATACAATGGTTTTGAAACTAAATAGAGGAATCAGAGACACTAATATTGGATATTATTTAGCTACCACACATGTAAATTTTGATCAATAATAATAATTATGTTCATGTTGTAGAATAATAATTTCATTCTACTATCTATGTGGTTAAATGTATAACAACATGACCAGATCAAATAAAAACATTGAGTTCCCAATTAAACAATATGACATGGTGGTTGATGTTAATATGAAATTCATGTTATTTATCAATGAATCCAAAATCATGGAATACTGGATAGAAAACATGTTCTGAGTATTGATTTACACTATGGTGGATATTATATAGGTGAAACCATGAAATCTAAATCAAAAGGATTATGGATATTTTTTATTCATCTTTCGAATATAATAAAGTATTCCCATGTTCAATGAACTCATAAAAAATAACATATGGTGGATGTATTTGATTTATGATAATCAACCAAAAATGAATCCCTAACCTACCATGACTAATCACCCTCATGGAATGGAACTACCTCACAACTCCCTACATGTCGTAATGTTTGAATCTCACTAACGCTCTTCTAATATTCCTTGATCTTGAGTTGGATTGGACTTGGAGATCAATCATTCCATATATTTACAGAGATGGTGATGCTAGGACTATCAAGGGGATGAATAATCTTGTGAGATACCTATAGTGACCTAGGATTATCATAAATGGATATTACGTAATTTTAAATTATTATTAATAACATTACAAATAAACATGCTTGAATACTGTAATATTTTAGTTTCTTGGGAATGATGGAACAAAATCTTCTAACATGGTGAAATATCATAAATTTTCTACAAAAAGATCACCATCAATAGTAATTCATTCAGCAAAAATTATTCATAACCCAGGGAAGGGAAACACAATAAATGGGTGAGCTATAATTCACATTATGGGTAAATAAATAAATACGTAATCATAATATAAACATAGGGGTATGAGAACATGATTTTTTAATTTTATGAACAAACCTACAAATCAAGGATCATAATCATGGGAAAAGGCATAATTATTTTCATTTTATAAAACATGAATTTTAATATAATAATGAACTTAAACCATATAAAAATTTCAAAGACAGAAGAGATTGTGTTTATGGAAAACATATAAACATGAAACAACAATGCATATGAGTCAAGTATCATTTCGAAAAACATATCAGGGCACTTAATGGTGAAAAGGCTTACTTGGAAGGACACACCATATTCTCTAGTTCTAGTAATTGTCTTATATTTGATTTATTTTCCCCCTATTATAAAAGTGTATAGGGTTTTCTCATCTTCCTAAAGTGGATCTGGGGTCCCCATCTTCTAATAGTGGATCAGGATTCCCAATCCCCTACAGTGGATCAAGTATCCCCATTATCCTATAGTTGATACAGTTTCCCCTAGTGGATCATGTTTTCCCATATTCCCATAGTGCATTGGGGTTCACCATCTTCCCATAGTGGACTAGGATGCACCTGTTTACCATTTTGGATTATTCCCCTAAACATAATTACCATTATTATATCATGGTATATAAATCATTATAGAAGGAAATAGAGGCAGATATAGGTCCCACAAATGACATACTATAATCACACCTACATGTGGAACAAGATAACAAAAAATTACTCATATCGTGAACAATAAAAAGAGATGGGTTTCACTAACATCATGTAATATCCAATTATTTTATGGTATATCTTGTCTAAAAATCTAACTTCTTCAATAGCTTACGCTACACAAACAATTTAGATTAAACAAATGAATTAATATTATTTTTGAGTCTTATATGTTTGAATGGTGGGGAAAAAGGGATTAAGTAATTTATTAAAATATAGTTTACAAATGTGTATAAATTAATTAATTTTTACCAATTACATATAAATGAAAAAAAACCAATTAAACATAACAAAAACTTGTTATATAAAATTATATTTACGACCAAAATGAAATTTCATCTTAATAAAGTAAACTAATCATAATAATTTAAATATATTAATGAAAATTATATATTAAAAACTCCTTCAAATATTTTTAAATTTCAGAAATAATTATAATATGGTTATGATAAGAATAAATCCAATTTAAGTTATATATTCGAAAAGGAAATTTTAGCTCATTTTAATGGATCACATGCATAAAAAGTAAAATTTGACACTTTTTTATATTCTATTGAACTATATAGAATTCAATTTTAAAATAGTGACGAAAACTGTAGCTTTGGATGAAATTTCAGAAATTTTCATAAAATACTTAATTTATGGTGAAAAGTGTCATATCCTGATTTTTACAAAATTGATATTTTCATTATTTTAATAGTATATTTATGATTTGGATAGTAACATCACCTATGAATGTGAATAAACAAATTTGGCTATATTGTAAATGAGAATATTGTATATTTATATCTTTGAATACATAAATAAATGTTTTATAAATGATAAATTATGTGTTGATATTTTTATGAAACATAAAAGTATATTTACAATTTCATAATTTAAATAATGAATGAAAATAATATTTATTTTTATTAAATAATTTCATAAATTGATTTTTTGTTTTATTATTATTATAATATAATTTTATGAGACCTTCATTAATGATTTAAAAGTGTTATAAATTTTTTATAATTTTGAAATATGTCTTTCTTGAATAAATGCTAATTTTATTTAAAATTTAAATTTACAATATATAAAAAATTAATTTCATAAAATTGATCTCATTATTTTATTAGAGTCATTGAAAAATATTTAGCATGAATTCTGGTTTTTGTTTTTTCTAAAATACTTTAATTTTTGGTGAATCGTAAAATGAGGTAATTGATGGTATAAATATATTATAAGTTGAATAAAATATTTCTTGAGTAAATAATTATGTAAAAAATATAATATCAATATAACCATAATATTTTATGATATTTGGTGATAATCCATAAACTATTAATTGTCATGATCCAAAATAATAGTCAATGCAATATAATATTCAAAAGAAACCTCTCTCATCCAGTATAAATACCATCCCTTACCACCCCTCCTCCTCACACCTCCATATCACTGATGTTGGTCCAATTTCATAAAATTTACCCTCCTATTCATCTCTCACACATTCCCAGATTCCTGTAATCACAAAATTATCTTTTCAAATTTCATTAAGGAGTTTCTTAGGGAGAAAAATTCAAAAGAAAAAAATCTATTTTTGTTCATTTATTTCACTTTTAATTTATTTACATTTCATTTCATTTCATTTCCATACCTCCTATATCCAAATATGAATGATAAATCGAATATATTTAATATAAATTAATAATATTATTTTTAGTATATATCCATAATCAATTTTCTTTTTATCCCTATATTTATTGTAAAAATGAAATAATCATATCTGTGTTGCCGATTTATTGCCTTCGCAGAAGACGAGTTTTTGTTTTCCAATTACTCTTTCAGGGATTGTCATGAAAATATTTCTATATATAAACATGATTAAAATATATTTATTAAAGGATATTTAATGTTATATTACAATTATATACCAAAAATATTAATTAATGAAATAAAAATAGTTTTTGATGATCAAAACCATCCAGAAATATATAAATGATTAATAGTAATTCCTTTTCTTAGTATTCATCCACACCCCAATTAACTGAATGACCGATATAAAAATTTAATCTTTTTTATGTTCATGAAAAACATATAATTACAATTATTTTTAAACTATTATCATTTTACATGATTTTCAATACATGTATATAAGTAAATTGATCATCGAAATGAATTCTACCGAATGAAGAAATTGAATCGTAGAACTCATCAAAATGACCATAAGTGAACATAAAAAATAATAATAAATAAAACACATGATGAATTGGTTATGAAAAAATTTATTAATGTATATAATTTTATTATCCATGATTTTTATTATAGATTCATAATTATACCAGACAATGGTAATGGGTTTTCTCATCTAACTTTTATTCCTGTGAGATAAGCCTTATTAACCACTATTTCTTTTCTGTGGTATATATATTTTTAAAATTTATGATTCATATAATTAATATCATATCATTATGGTATTAAATTCCTTATTTTATGATCATTAATTTTATTGGGAATATAGTTAAATGTATTGCAATTTTGTAAGAGATTCTCTCTGAACAAATAATTTTCACAAAGGTGACGCTTTCTCTCTTTTTTCCCCAATGTAATTATTTCTTTTGTACATATTATTAATTTTTTGTAAATCATAATATATAATGTAACCATATAGTTTCAGCATTATTTTAGGGGGATATAAAATATTTATATGGTTTACTTTTAAATTCATCTTGATAAGAAAGCTCAATTTATATGAACATATTAATTTCAGAGCCATTGCTACGTGAACTACGTAATCTTTTTTAATATATAATTAGTTTTATAAAATCTATCATTTTTTCAATAAAAAATATATTTTTTTATTTTTTGGTTTTATAGAATTTTTTTTCTTTTTTACAAGAACTTTTGTATTTTCCCTTAAACCACACTAAAATGTCTTAATTGTAATGTTTTGAATGCTCTTTTGGCATTTTTTCACTTATGTTGGGAATATTGTATTCCTGAAATGTAATTTCATTTTCCCTTCCATTTATTTTCTGGGATATACTTTTTTCAATCTTATTTTATTACTAATAAAAATGATTTTCAAAAATAACACTTTATCTCAAGGAAAAATGGTATTTGTCTGAAGAATTTATCAATGATTTTATTAGAGAACTATCAGATATGATTATTATTCAAACATTTCAATGTGGTATGAGACACACTGATTTAAATTTATTTTTTTATTTGATATATGTTGAATGTATTAGGCTTAGTAAGTGATGGGAGAGGTTCACTATATCCCCTTCATGCATCGGTATGCCTAATGAGACAAGCTAGGGAATATTTTGGTCGAGGCCTTACCCATTTATGTAGACATATTAGTTGTTTCATTGATGGTATATATTTATGATGTAAAATATTATTCATTACGTCATTACGATATTATTAATTGATATCTCATTTTATTATTTGACTTGTAGAATATCCATGGTTAGGTTTCATTATCATGTGATTATTCATATAGAATTATTTAATCATATTTTATTCTAGATATATTCGTCTCAAGATTATGATTTAATTGAATTTGTTTTTAGTTATTCACAATTCATTTTTTATTAGGTTTTTTTTATATCTTCCACTTTATTGTTTACCCATACAGAGAATCTGAGCTCACCCATGTCTTATGTTTTATTTTTACCCAAGATGTGAAAATGAATTCTAAGAATGACATGAAGGGAAAATCAAGGATTTCATGGATGTTTTTGATGGAGTTTATATGTTTTCTTTACATTCCTTTTCTAATGTAAAACATATTTTGATATATGGTTTTATAAAGATACTAAACTATCTGGTCAATTGAGATTCGAGTCTTGTATATATGCTAATGTAATAAAGTAAGGCACAGACACCAGCCTTCTGGGGTTAGGGTCATTAAACATCATATCCTATTCCATGAACTATAATTGATATAATAATAATTTCATCATATCATTACCTCTGTAAATGAGAATGGACTCATAATCATTTTATCAAAGCATAACCCATGAGCATAAATGGGTTTCAAGACCATATAAGAAATGGAAGAGAAAAAGGTCTCATAAATTTCATTCCACCAAAACAAAAATGACTCAATAAATAATTGGAATGGTTTTATTGGATCATGTTCCCAGTATATATTAAAATATTACAAATTATTTCATATTATATAGAGAAATATTTTGAATGATCATATGAAACATTTCATAAGGAAAATACTCATTCATTTAAAATCTTTATTATAAAACCATTTAGAAATACATTTCTATGATTAGAATCATTAATATTTCCAAAATAACACTTATTTAGAAAATTATTTATTCTTTAAAAAACCCCCCTTAAAATTTAAGCAATTATGAATACCATTTACCTTGAAAAATAACCTTTAAAACATATAAAAATATTGAAATCATATTGAAAAAACATTTACCATGAAAGCATATAAAATAGTCTTGAATAATTTTTAAAAAAAATTCATTGAAAATTCATTGAATAAATATAAATATATATTCAAATAAATTAATTAAATTTCATTGAAAATATATATTTGAAAACATATAAAGAAAGTTGGAAAATTTATCTAATTCACTTTAAAAATAAATGAATTTTTTAAATGAATCACTGAAAAAAATATGAAATAAAAATAAATTCACGTATATTATAAACCTATTTTATATAAATATATCATTTTAAAATTATAAGGAAATATTCATAGAAATGAAATTCATGAAGATGGGTAAGTCTGTACATTCCAAACATTAATTTTCTCACCTTAAATGATTAAAAAGCTTCCTCGACTAGAAAAAAAAATATTATTCCTTTAAAAACAATTTAAAAAAAAGTAAAAAATGGATAACAATGTACATTAAGAAATATAGGATAATAATAAATAAAATCGTAATTTTTTAAAAAATGTGTTTTTTAACTAACATAGATTTCTAACTATAATGAGAAATAATGTTAGATTTTGAAGAAAAATCATATTTTAATTATCTTCATTGACAAGAATTAGAAAAATGGTAATAATACATGAATATCTCATGTATAACCATGCTAGAATAAAATTAATGATTTTACTTGAGATATGGATCCTAATATTTTTTCAATGGAATAATAATCATAAACAATTATGATAAAGGAAGAGACTATTGCAATAAACTATTACTTCTTTTGTAACATTGAATCTAAATACATATATAAGAATAAATTTAAAATAACATCAAAAATATAAGGAAATAACTAGATTTATGATATAAAAAATAAATGATAATTATATACACCTCATAAAAAATAAAGGTTCATGACATGGAGCCTGTCTCAAATAAAGAAATTTGAGAAATAAAAACATTACCAATTTTATAACATTTTAAAGAAAATCACCGAGAAATAAATATAATAAAAATGGTATGAAAATACTAATTAATTTATGTGTATTAAAATAATAATATATTAATGGTATATAAACACACCACATATAATAAATATGTGGTGAACATAGCATGTGTCTCATGGAAAATAAAAGAGAGACTATAAAACACTTACCTTAATTCATGAATATCATTGTGCACATTCAAACCTCAAGTATAATAAATATATTTTTATAATAAATATTCCAAAATGCCATGTTATAATATTTAATACTATGTATTATTCACTTGTGACTATATATTACATGTTTATTTATAACAACATTTTAATGCAATGTTTCTGTTCAAAACTACTTTGTTTATCATATGTTTTTTGACTTTTTATTATTGATCATCTTACGTATGTCAGTATTTAAATATTTCAATAATGTGAAAACTTAATTATATATCATATAAATTAAGTATATAATTACATATTATTGTCTATAAAATATATAATTATTAAATGGAATACAATTTCCAAGGAGGGAGTAGGTCGAATGTAGGCATAAATATTTTTAATATTTTTTCCTTTTATTGAATGAATGAAAGTAAATGATATATATATATATATTCATTAATTAAGAATTAATATATCATATATATCATATATTCTCTCTAAAATAACTCATAACACATTCCATGTAATGTTTGTATGAATCACATTTGTTTGAGGAGGCGGTAGTCCACACTTCCACAAACGATGTGATTATATTTAACCAATATCAAAATACAGAAACTATGTATTATATTAAAATTAAAGAATAATTAATTAATCACAAATATCATATATATAAAATAAAAATAGATTCTACCTAATAATTCCCAACTATGAGATGTGGTAGTGTAAAAATTAACAACATCATTTCGTTAGGCGGTAGATTTCCACACACATGAATGACAAGTTCATTTCCCATTAGTTGTATGTATGTGAAAGTTTAAGTATTACCCATAGAATAAAAACATATCAGTATATTTAGGATACTGAGTTCATTAGATAATCATGGAATAAGATTATTTAAGTTGGAGGAGAATAAAAATAAATCTAAGGAGCTTGAGGAAGGAAGGTACATCTTATTTTGGTAATACCTTTTGGTTTTAACAAATGGGATTCCTTGTAATTAATTTAGAACAATTTTAGGGTTATATTATTAGTGTATTAATTTTGGGATTCCAATTTTTCAAATTTTGGATGATTAAATGTGGTTGGAGAGGTATGAAGAAGGGGGAGAGTGAATTCTTTTGTATAATGGAGGGGGAGTGGATTCTTCTAAATACCAAAAGGTATAACATATTGGGATGTATACCTTACATAATGTTTATAAAAATAAGAAAATAATGGATTAAAGAGGATTTATGGTCGAACAAATTTTTTTCATAAAAAAGTGCATTTTTATATTTTTTTCATAACATCATTTTCCCACAATTTTATCATTTTGTTTTTTATTAATGTAATGAGTGTTATATCCTTATAAAATTAACCACGATGGCTAAATTAATGTGATATTTATTATAAAATATAGTCCAAATTAATTCTAAATATAATATATAATTTTCAAAAATAATAATATCTTGTATGATGAAAATTAATTTTAATACCATCCAATGTAACTCTAAGAAAAAATTCTTTATGTTGGACCATGATAACAATAATATTTTCTTTTTATGGGTCAATATTATCATTATAAAAGATTAATTGGTCCATTAATAGACTTTATTTTATATTTATTAACATGTAAAAGTAATATTATAGAAGATATGTTTTTTTACAAATTTTTGACTAATTTACTAAACCATCATTTATTGTATAATGACATTAATGTAAAAATAGCCATTATTTATTTAATTTTAATTTAAAAAATACCATAATGCTACATGAATTCAAAAATATTATGATAAAATATTTAAGAAATATATATTTTTCTACGATGATTATAATCCAAAATTAATCATTAAACTTAGTTTACATTTAATGTTTTTAGAGTTATTTATCTTATTTATGTATTTTCTAAAAAATCCATTCAATATAATTTCATATGTTTTTAATGTAATTATATCATATCTAAAATATATATCTAAATAATCAATATAAAAATATAATTTATCATTCAAAATAATTTTTTTAACTAAAACTACGTTGCTTCTTCCAAACTGTAATGCATTATAAGTGGTAAATGTATGGAAGGTTCCATTTTGTTATTTTCCTTACATAACATTTTATGTGGGTCACATTCTAAAAACATGTGTCCCAATAAATCATAAAAATATAAAAAATATGATATATGGTTGTAGTGTTGGCATCCAAATTATTTTGGACAAGTGTCTAGGTCATTTCGTCCCTTACGTTTAATGTTCATCCCCTACTAAAGCTTAATTTTACCTTAATCGTTGTAATTAAATTTAATTACCTTTACTAATATTTTTGTTAAAAAACTACATGAATATTATTATAATATAATTTCCATAATCATTGAAACCTTGTATGTTAGTTTTTATAAATATAACTCCTAGAATTTCTAAAATTATTTTTAATGATAATGTCATAGATATGGAGAGAAATGAGGTTTTTAAACTGAAAGTACATAAATGTAAATTAACTATTTAGATCTAAAATAAAAATAAAAATTATTACAATATCCTATATCAGATTAATATATATTATTTTATCTCTTCTGACTTTTAAACTAATTTTATATGTAATTTAATAATAACAGTTTAACGAAATGAAATTTGTTAACAAAAATGCTGCAATTTTCACTATTCAGTAAAAAAATAAAACCTCTTAAAAAATAAAAAAAACCAGCATAATAATTTTCACAATCCAAATTAAAATTGTTTTCTTTTGAAAAATAAAATTTATATATTTGTAAAAATTTATTTTTATAATAGGTTCTCCATTATAAAGTTGTAAAACACGGTCTTTCATTCAACACAATCTAACTCATTATTGTTTGTTGCACATGCTTAACATGGTGTTGAATATAACGAACTAAAAACATATTATTTACATATAGAAAATGTATATTCAATTTTTCATGAAACATAATAAAATATAAAAAAATAAATTAATTTAAAAAATATATGACAAAATCTCGGAGTATTACATTCTACCCCCTACAATAAGATTTCTTCCCTTGAAATTAATCTTGGTTAATAAAGGTTTTATACATGAATGATACATTCATAGAAACCGACATCCTAAAAATGAATACTATTAAATCATTTTAAAGATAAATTTTAGATAAATATTGGTTATCTAGAGTAACACATAACTAGGTTTCTACCTAGGAGAACATTGGTGGAAAGTAAAAATATGGACTTAGAGGAAAAGGGTAGAAACATTTTACTGAGTGATTGAGGTCATAAATCACAAAAAAAATTAATGATCAATGTAATGTTGAGGGAACAAAATTCATTACAATGTGATGATTTAAAATTTAATCAGTTCAACAAAAATATAAGGTATTAGGATAATATGTAATTTTTAGTTCATTCTCCAAATGATAAAAAAAATATCATGAAAATAAATACTTGAATTATTTCCAAAAAACGCCAACCTTTTTATTCCTTGACCAATTTCCCATTCTTCTATTATTTTACAAAATTAATGTCTATTTATCATTAACAAATCATTTACATATCAAGAGATCCATAAATATAATGATAGTTCATTTCATATATCAGAATAGAATGTTTATGACAAGTTATCCAATATGAATAAATCCATAGTTGTACAGATAATAAATTAATCATTAAAACATTCTTGAGAATTTTAATATAACCATTCTATAACATTTTAACATTATAAACCATTCAAAAGATAAAATTTACAAATATTTAGAATTATGGTTACAAAATTTATCAAATCCAACATAACAATAATCCCCTATATATAATAAAGTAGTTATTATTTGAGACATAAAATACATGTGACTATCTTCATCATATATTCTCTTGAAACTTTGTAATAACCTGAATTAACATAAATCATTTTTAAAAAATGAATGCATCCATATTCCTAATATTACATAATATATTATTTAAATCCATGAAGTTTTAAAATTTATCTGTGATAACGCTGACCAGATTTTCAACAAATCCATTATCAGTTTTGATGTCATAAATACTATACAATTTACACTATCTATATCATCATCCCTCAATTCATGTAAAATATCATTTCCCGTCCTCAAGATCTTGTTATGTGTCACCTTAACATAATTTATCATTTCCATTAAATCAATTTTAATTGTCATAATTATCATTCAACACATTATTGAAAATAATAAATGAATATATTCTATAAAAAATCCTTATATAATTCATAATTCATATAAAAAAATAACTAAATTCCAAAACATATTCACTTCAATAATCCAACATTATTCATAAAAAATTAGTCTGGCTTTATCAACATATTCTTTACTGCTTATTTCCCATATTATGAAATATGAATAAGGTGATAAGGTTCTATAAACTCATTCTAATCATGCCTCTTATGTTAAATTTAAAATATATTGGTTGAATATCCCTTACATTCAACATTTCATAGACGGTCTCCTTATATTCAGCAATATATCAAATACTCGTACAATGTTTTTGATTCCCTAAATTTTATTTCCACTTAGGATATCTATTTTAATAATTCCTTTAATCCCAATATAAAAATCATTAAATGATAACCTACTAAATTATAGTTCATTGTATTAACTAAATCCAGGATATATAGGGTGAGAAACACTTATCATTATAGAAAACCGCATTTTTATAAAAATTTCTTATATGATGTCTACAAAATTACCCATTGTTTATTAATATATGAAACCTTACATTTATTCATGGTTAGACATAGTAATAGTATAATTAAATACTTCATTATGGTTTGTAAAGTGTTTTTAAATTCCCCAAGTATATTCCTCAGATGTGTCAAAATAGGTGTGCAGAAAGGACTATTATGATACACATATTCCCCATTGAGTCTAGTTCAATATGGCGTTTTCATGGTTGTTTACCCGATATAAATTGTTAGGTTCCAATGAATTATCTTTTGTAAGGAAATGATATTATAGGTGACCATAAATATTATTTTATAATATATTATATAATATTTTGGTTACACATAGTTGAGAAACACTGATCATTATTATTCTAGAGAAAAGTATTATATTTAATCTAAATGATCTATTTGGATAAGAAATTTTAATATCACTGACTTCATATCTATGGTTATGTGTCATGTTTTATAATTTTATATTATGAATTTTAATGAAATTACTCCAAAAAATGATAAAATGATACATTATAAAAATTCCAAATTCCATGATTCTTATGTGGTTTGATTGATATGATTGTATACTCAATATAGTAATGAATTATTTAACTAATTTATGGTTGTAAAGAATTATAAAATATTTTCCTTGTTACAATAAATAGTTATATTATATGTAGCATTCAATGTTATGGAATATTTTCATTATATTCCGGTAATGAAAACATATAAATTCTGATACTCACTCATTTAATTCTTTATTGTATAAAATATAACGAACTTGGTATATAATTTTTAAGTATCTTATAGGTATAAACTATGAAATAATAAAAGATAAATATCTTTGGTTGAGAATTGTTCTCAATGAGTATCATTCTAAACAATCGGATTTCAATGTTATTAAAATACATTTCACCAACATTGATTCATTTAAAGTAGATAATGGTGCAATATTCTAGTGTATAATAGAAAAAATTAGACTAAGAAGTATTAGATAATTTATAAATGGAATTGTATATTTTTTTTATTGTAAATGAGAAATGAGTTAATGATTTAGAGGCCAAATGATATAATCTACATCAAAAAATTAAATTATGAATGGAATAAGATATCTATTATTATATTCACTAATGATGTTTTGATATCCATACATCTTTTTAGTGAAGATAAGAATTTAATTCACTACTAAGAAGAATATTTTTTAATGCACCTCATTGAATTTTATATTTCCCGAGGTAGTTATATTATATATTATATATTTTCTTCCTTCAAAATGATGGACCACAAATTCATATTATAGTGAAAGGTATAGGTTCTTCACATGATGAATAAGGAATCCTAGTTATAATTTATTTTAAAAAATTGTTAGATAATAAATATATAAACACTAAATTGTGAAAATAAATAACATAGTAAAATTTTATTGGGTTAATGAGTTAATGAGTTAATGAAATAAATTTTAAATAAGACAGGGGATTTGATTTCTATGATGATTATTCATTATTTAAATTGATTAAATTCTACTCTAGACATTAATAAAAAAATCTATTAGTATAACTATTGGGTTTAGTTTTTCTATTTCCTAAAAAAAAATTATGTTAAAGGATTCCGATTTTTGACGTACTCCATCGAAACCAAATTTATTAATTCATCTCTAAAAATTTAAAGTAAGAGTAATTTTTTTCTATCCCCCACTCCCCTCTATGACAATGGATTTTATCAACTATTCATTATTACTTTCACTAGGTGACTGGGAAATATATTTAGTTAGAGGTTAAATGAACTATTCATTAATAAGATAAATCCACAAGTGAGATAAAATATATTAATTATGCAGTACGCATCCCCTTTAATCAAATACACCCTATTATATGATTCAGAATACTTGTGTAAGAATAGTCATTAACTATTTTTTAAATAGAAACCACCAGATATAGAATATAATTATATAAAAAACACAATGGTATTAAAGAATAATTATAAACATGAATATATTTTATTTAGGAATAAAATATATGAATTGCATTATTATATAATTAAAATCAAACAATAAAACAATTTCCTAAGTATGATAATTTTTTGGTTTATATCAAACATAGTACATGATTCCTATCACATCGCAAAATGGCTCTCTATCGTCTGATTTTTCATACTATCTTTTTTTTCATCTTTTTTTTCATTTCATTCCTTTTTGATGGGTATATTCATCCCAAAAGGATTAAATTTCAGAGTCACACATACCTTTCAATATATATTGTCAACTTCTTACAATTTAGAATTTATAATTAAAACATTTTATGTCTTGGACTATTTTTAGGATTATGTAAAATATCCATAAATTTAGATTTTAACTTTTATGGATCTACACTTCCACCTAAAACAACATTATAATTTATTGTGGTACATGACTTAGTTTTACCGAGAACAAATTTATTTCAATAGAGTTTTTAATATCAAAGATAAAATAAAATTTCTAACCACCTTAAACTCCATTCTATATATTTCTTAAGAACACATCAACTATTTCCTTTCATTAAAAAGTATGCTTGCATCATGGAAAGAGGTTATTGCAGCACATAACTACTCAATCCAAAACCCTAAGCCTCTTTGATTCCCAACACCCTCCATGGTCAAGGACGATCCCTACACCATCATCATCTTCATTAATTATTCATAATTTCTATATAAATATCATCTATATGTTTCCATGGTGCATTCAACATTCATGTGGGAAGAAAAAATCATATCACACACTCGGTCACTCCATATATATTAGATAAAGATCTAATACTAAGGAAAACAGTGAAATAATATCGGGCATGACATGTCCTTCCTCAGAGGGTAGTGTGATGTTAAATTTTTCTTTAATGCAGATTCAATAGCACAAGATTGTAATAAATGATATATCATTTAGAAAATCCAATTTATTTTAGGGGATAATGAGATATATGTTTAACGTCATTATATCTTATAGGTTATAGTCAACTTTTAATAATCATAAAATTTCTCAAAAAATTAGAAATCATATTTTAGAGTTACTCTTGGGTAGAGGCTATTTAATAAGATGAACCATAGCACCCTAGTATCAATTTCTCCCATGGATCCTCCATCCTTCGGCATCACCAATCACATTGAGATCATATGTTGACTCTTCATAGTTTTCACTCATTCCATTTCTACTCATTTTATCACTATAAATTCTTCTATTCACTGATGCATTGTTGATCAGCTGATTTCATATGATTGACTGATTCATGATATATATTTGTATCATATGATTTATCCCTCTGGATAAACATTCATTTTATTTTCATATTCAAAAATTTTTATGTTTTATAATTTCAATGATTTATAAATTCAAAAATAATCTTCTCAGAACAATAAAAAATTAATAACTTCTTATAACACTAATGTAATCAATTTTTAGTTAAATTAAATGTTTAAATTATAACTAAAAATTAATATTAAATTAAATTTTGAAATCAATTATGAATATATATATATATATATATATAATTTAGTCATATCTAACTCCCTCACGTAGATATTATTACTTTCTCCCAAAAAAACATCAATATCCTACCATAATTAATATGAAATCATATATGTAAAACACTAAAATTATCATTCTAATGTACAAAATTCTATAAAAAATGATTTAAAATGATTAAAACTCACTTAAAATAGTTTCAAATATTTATTTAAATGTAATTTTGAATTAAATAAATATTTCATATTTTAAATCAAAAAATTCAAAAAATCATTAATACTTATTCCATGAATGACATACAACACCTGTAATGAATTTCACTCATCAAAATATCATTTGATTTTTATTTATTCAAAATTTCAAATATTCGTATTCTACCCATAGGATTCCTAGATATATCAATATCCATATATAAATTAGACTATAAAAATGATGAGGTATTTTTCATTAGGATTTTGAGGTTTAAAAAGATAATGTATAGTTGTTCATCGTATAAAATATTAAAACCAAACGTCTATAGGGGTGTGTACTTCATTAATGAAAATTCATAATATTCATGTAAAATATTAATAAAAACAATTATTTTGTTCTATAAAATTCATTGAAAATATGACATCAATACATGATTCCATCTTTTTAATGTTAAAAAAACTGGCATTCAATATAATAAAATACCATTGTTCGTCTTTTCAAAATTTATCATATTGTAGAATTTTTTGATTTTCATATTTTTCTTTTTATAAAAAACTAAGGAACCAAATAATAAAATTAATGTTGTTTTTTTTGCTTATTCTTTCAAAAAAATGATTATTTTTCCCTACCCCCACTCATGATAAATATAACTCTCACAAAACACTAACATAAATAACTCATTTCTTATTTTAAATCTCAAAATTGCTTATCATGAAATTTTAATAATTTATCATGAAAAAGAGGAAATATAAGGATGAAATTTTAAAATCTATCATGGTATTCCAATGTATCAATTAGATTTAATAAATGAAAAATGTAGGGTATGTAACATAAAAAAACTGACATAAATATAAGTGTCCTTAAATGGGATTAGTGATTTAAATGTTTTTAATAATAATGATGACTTTATGATAAAAAATTATATTCTACTATTTTTTTCATCTTTTGTCTTCTTAGATAGAATACGGGAAATGAATGAATTTGTTAAAATGGTGACAAATCTATTATAAATGGATATTCAAATATATCAGATAATCATTTCATTGGATGAAAATTACAAAAAATAGACTCATTACAAGAATCTAATAATAAAAATAATTATTTTAAATCATACAATATATAACTAATAAGAAACTATTAATTGTAATAAAAATTTATTATTTTCCAATTTTCACAAATATCTATACGATTTGTGGTCATGTTGAATCCAAATTTTCCAAAAAACATAAATATACCTCATAAGTGATGATGTTTATTAGTAAATCCATTGAAAATAAAATACAAATGAGGGTTCAAAGTATTTATACCCCTTAAATAAAAAGAACATTATCCATAATGTTTAACCTTGTTGTGGGGGTTAATGTGGTATTGAAATTATCTATAGTTTATGAATTTATTAAAATTGAATGAAAGGACATTAATTTCACCCCTATTAAAAGACAATCATATCCTTGATAACTAGAATGAATATTTTGGCATTTTAGTTCCTCTTTCTATTGAATATTATGATTTCTATTATTCCTTCTCATAATCTAAAAATCATCTTCTTTTAAGGATCATAAAAATTTATATCCATAAGTAAAGATAAATGAATTTTCTTGAAAAGATAAAACAAATAATATGTGGGTTAGTAGTGAAAATTAAGATAAATCCTACAAAAATAAAGTAATTAAAAATATGTTCTAATCAGTGGGTTCATCACTCGAAGTGTCATCATTCTCATTTTTAATATAAATATTACATCATTTGTCACATAAAAAATGTGTGATACATAAATTCACATTTTTTGCTGTAAATATGGATTTGAATTTATCACACCTAAATAAAATATTCATATTCTCTTTCCATTTGTCTTCTTGACAACCAAAAATGGTGTAATCATGTATTCCAAAAAAATTAATTATTAATTAGAAAATAATAATCTAAAAATATTTTATTTCATAAATCATACCCTAATAATTTCACATTTCCTTGTATATTCATCATCAAAGTTACTTTTTTATTAACGATGAGGCAAAATAGTGAAACTACCAAAGTAAAACAATAGAAACATAGGAAACAGAGGAAGTGAAAGATAACAAGAGAACCATGGGATCCAAGGGAGAAAGAAGCCTAAGATGGTTGAAAATGGTGGAGGATGAGGGCATCCCAACTAATCACGTTAACCCCTTCAGTTTTCAACATAGAAAAATCATGAAAAAAATGTGATCATTACTAGGGACCTCCATTGAAACCAAGTGATCTGCCATTTTGTTACCCTCACACTAGGTGTTCCTTATTTTAGTACCATTGGTGATCACGCATTTTAATTATCTGATGATGTAGGTTATAGACCAAGGAGGAGAGCAAGACTCATTCATGACATTGTGCAGGATCTTGGAATTTGTTTCAATTTCTGATAAAGAGACCCCCTTCTAGGGGAAGAGCATAATTACCATTAGCATGGCTATTTCTTCATCCTGTAAAGAAGAGATGTGGCACAAGCTAGAGGATAAGGCCAAGAGGACCGAATCACGGGAGTCCATGATAGCCCCACCCCTGCGTAAGAAACCCGCCATGCATGACCAATCAGTATTGAGTTTCATGCCCCTAATGGGGGGATGCCATCAGACACAAAGTCATAAGTTGAAGATGTTCAATGGTTGGGCATCGTGAGAGCGAGAAGTCATCCTTATAATGGAGGGGTCATCCTTCCAGTTTCCAATGAGTCAACCCAAATCCAGGAGAATGCTCTTCGTTTTGAAGATGATCGAATTTCCCATAGAATGGATCCCCTTGTATAGAAGCTTATTCCTGTATTTCCATATAGACCAGCACCCAGAAAGGAGGATTACCAAATGAGCCATCTTCTTCGGACCTTTGTCTCATGAGAAATTGAACCACTTGTCCAGGAATGGTAGCTCTACCAAGGTAGTGTCCTGGAAATTGGTGAAATCACCAATGAACCGCCACACATTACACGCCCATTACCCTCTGAAGAAGAGGTGATCTGCATTTTCTTCCATGAAAGCATTATATTAAGAGCAGCACGAGACATATGGGATACCACAACCCTTAATATTCTCTTCCATAGGGTTTTCACATTACCTGATCCTCCATAGCATGAAATTAAACTTCGAGGGAACCATCTTGGGCCAAAGGATGTAATGCTATCTGTCCTATACCTCTGGAATAATATGTGCTCGATGATACTCTCAGGTATTGAATACCCCTAAGGCGGAACCAGTGAGAACACACCGATCGGGGCCCTGCAACAAGATAATGGAATTGATGCAGGCCTATTTATCGTCATCCAGCACACCCTTAATGAGCATCAGATACATACTTGCCTCCCTGAACGACATGGAGGGAACATGGAACCCTTAGAATCCAAGAATATTCCCATCCCAGTTGTTGTGCTAGAAGGAAATTTCTCCTCTCCCAATGATCCATTGGGATTGTAGCTGAAGCTCCAAAATGACACGTAATAAGGAGGGCTATAATGAGGCAGTATGATGCTGAGCAGAGGATAAATTATTTCCATAGGGTGAATTTTTTTCCCCACAACTTATTTTGTTCCAGGTCATCCCATTATAGTCTAGTATGCATGCAACTAAGGGTGTCATCCAAGCTATTCACATTAATAACTTCTTCCCTAGCTGGCCTTTCCACCATACTCTAAGAGGCCCAGTGCCTTTTCCTCTCCACAAGAGGGTACCAAATGAATCTAGCCAGGAGCTTATCGATGCTATGGATAATACGATTTGGCACCATTATGGCTGGGAGATCATGGATTGGAGTTTCTAACATGACACTATTAATCAGAGAAATATGACCCCCGAAGGGCAAGAACCTATTTTTTCAGTTGTGGATGCACTCTACAATCCTGATGAAAAAGAATTTGATGTCCCAGATTCCCAGCCTACTCAGGCAAATGGGTGCCCTGTCGTATTTCATAAGAAAACATCCTCTTTTAATAGCAACAGAGAGCTTAATATTAGAAATCCTTCTGGGTGAACAGTTGTGGGAGATGTAGAGGAGACTCTTCTCTTTGTTAATTTTATGGCCACTCTAGTGACAATAATTCTCCAACAGTTGATTCAAGGCTCAGATTGATTTTACCATCTATTAATAAACACTAGGGTATCACACAAAAACATTATGTGAGAAACAGTCATGGCTCTCATGCTCCTCTGATTATCCAAAATATATCCAGTTTTTATGCACCTATGGATGAGTCTATTGAGAACCTCATGCGTGAGGATGAAAATGCTAGGGGACAGAGGATCTCCTTGTCTCAGGCCAGATATTTCTTTAAAGAAACTGTGGGACATCCCCAAGAAAGAAACATCCATCCACGAGGAGCTGAAACATATGAAAACAAGATCAGTAGACAATGAGTAAGATCCCATACCTTACATAATATTGATAATGAAGCCCCACTCCACTCAGACGCATGCTTTGTTCATGACCAACATAAGTGCCACATTGGAGCCACAAGATTTATGGTTAATTTCTCTAATCACTTCATTTTTTTATTTTATATTCTATAATGAATAATTTTATTTTTTAGATATTTATACTTCTGTTAGCATTGGAATTTGTTTCTCATAATGAATTTAATCAGACTCTAATAATTATTATCTTCTAGCATATATTTATTTTCTTTTTTAAATGATCTGACATATCCATGAACATTAAAAGTAGTTACATTATCGTTATCTAGTGTTGGAAGCTCTACATACATAAAATGATTTTCAAGACCAAAAAAATCTACCTTATCCAAAACATCATATTTCTCAACTTCTTATTTATTCACATAATCCACTTGATATTATTTTATTTCCTCCACTTCCTCTTCCTATACATATAACTGTAAAATTTATTTATTAATAATTGAATATAAAGGAAAAAAAATTTAGAAATCATATGGACCATCTATTCTTGATCTATTCATGATGTATCATGTTCATTGAGATATTTCATGTCTTTTATGATCAATCTATCATTATTATTAGTGAAATTTAAGACTGTATTTATCAAAAAAATATTAATTACACTCAAATAGAAGTTTAAATTCAACAAACCTCTCAAAATTATATTTTTAATACTTTCTATAAGACCATTGTGAGATCCATGGAAGAAGGTGAATCTATGATATTATATTTTATGGGGGTTATTTTGAAATGACCTTCACCATCGATTAAGATGAGTGATATTTTTTCACACACATCCAATACATCCCCACACATAGGGGATATTGATTTATAATTGTCATGACCCGTCCTCAGGGCCCGTACCATGAATACCCCAAACCCGCCTTCTATAGGCCAGGGGCTGGCAACTATAACCAACGGCATAAATCCAAATTAAAGGGAAGGCATTGCCTTTATAAAGTAAACAAAAACCACAGAGTACACAAGTTGAAGTAAACACAAAGTAAACCGAGTACAAAAGTAAGTGCTGGAAAGTAAATGGGCTAAAATAAAAACCCAACTGAAAGTAAAGTACAACTGAAAAGAAAGTACAACATCAGAAAAGTAAATCAACAACTCCAATCCATCCTCTGGAAATCCCTCCAGAAGGGTGGGTACATATAGCCTCCTCCGCTCCCCGGCTCCATCCATCTGCTCCGTGTACGTCCCGTCTAGTGATCCACCTCCAGGTACCGTCCATCACCATGAACCTCCAACTCGATCAGTGTTGTTCGTCATCTGCATCCAACAAAAAGTAGTGCGAGCATAGCCCATTCATGGGTGAGTATATGATACTCAGTAGGGACCCAGAGACTCCCGAAGGTCTCCCAGAGTCCACGAAGGATAAACCAAAAAGGAAAGATACAATCATGAAGTATCAGCCAACTCTACATAGGTATATTAACATACATAATGCTAAGTCACGATCCTAGTTCTGCTCCAACTCACGAGCCAAAGTTCAACCCAGTCACAGAGGAACGTACAACCCATTCCACAAAAGAAGGCACACCATAATCCACTCAGGAAGAAAGTCAATCATATCGAAGATAATGATTGAAAATCAAGACTCAGCTCACACATGTATACACTTCATAAGGTGATAGAGATGATCATATGTAGCCACTGATTCATCTAAAATATCATACCCACATAGGATACGTGACCAGGTATGCTGTCGGACCCAGAAAGGATTCAAGACAAACTACTTTGCCGGACCCACATAGGATACAAGCACAGAGTCAAATACTGTCGGACCCACATAGGATACAAGAACAGTAATCATCGTCGTCAGACCAACAGAGGATTCTAGTACGGTCGTCGTTGCTGCCGAACCAACACAGGATCCAAGTACAGTCGTCATCACTGCCGAACCCACAATGGATCCAAGTACAGTCGTCATCGTTGTCGCAGTCGCAGACATCTCTTGGATTCCCGCACACAACAAACTCGATTCCAGGAGGGTCCACTCCACGAGCCAAGGAGGGTCGATACGTCAAATGTCACGAAGTCCAAAGTTTTTGTATCACAATGTTCTATCTCTTCAAAAGGAACTCAACGCGATCAATAGTGCATGAATCAGACGTCCAGTCTGAGAGTTATTGGGTTTTTCATCCCAGGGGTCTGGTTGGTTTTTAAGTTAAAACCAACCCGACCATACTCCAGCTGTGTCCAAACCTCATGTAGAGTAATCCAAAAGAACCGTATCACTAAAAGGAATCCAACAAATTCTATGGAACATCAATCGGGGGAGGATCGGCCGTCTTTGTGCGGCCCTAACTCCTCCTGTTATTTTGATAACAATCTTCCAAATAAATAACGAAGAGTGTAAAATTAATCTTGAACAGAAAATCTAACCCTACCCTAATGAAATTCGTGGATGATACCATCACGGGGGGGGGGGGGGGTCGATGATGGAGTTAACGTGCTCCCAATGAGGGGATGGCGTCACACACCGGCTGCGGAGACGAGAAGAAATTGCATGTCGATCACTCTTGGAAGTGACGACCTTCATCGTTGAAGTCTTAACATTCTTCAACAATAGTGATGGAATTCTTCAAGACATAGATTTCTCTCCCGAAATATCCTCACACAAATAAACCCCCCAAAATAAAATAAGTCCTTCTTTATTTTATTATCACATGCTAAGCTTTTTCAAAACATCAATAACTCAAACTCTTAATTGAATTAATTTAATAGCATTAATCAATCTATTTAATGTGAGAGATGACTTTCAATAAAGAGGGGGAGAGGGTGAGTTACATATTAATGGGGGTTTCCAAAGTTAAGAGTGGATAGAGGAAATTGAAGGGGTGAAGCTCGTGTGGGCCCCACCTCAAAAATATCCTATCAAGAGGAGTTTAGGATCAAGTGGGTCCCACCTTAACTCCCATAAATGGGTCTAAACCATCTAGAAAAATGAAATAAATTTGTAACATAATATTATTTCACCAAACACTTAATCCACATTTTTAAAACAACTCTTCTCGAGCAAACACAACTCAAGTAAAAGTATTCTTAAGCAATTACCGGCACTGCAGTTTCATCGGTGCCCTCAGATTTCGATTCTGAGCACTGGTTTAGAAGTTAGAAAAACCCGCTCATTCGTTCACTGAATGTACCTGAGCTAAACTTAGGAAATTGATTCCAGGCATAGCGGGCCACAAAATCAGGTACCGTTAGAAACTGCGTACTCGTAAAATCCCAAATAATGTAAGAAAAAAAACGTTCCTTGAAATTTACAGGGTCTTTACATTACTATCACCTCATGGATTTACATCCCCGTAAAGATTCAACATAAACTAGGGAAACAAAATAGGATACTGAGCACGCGTCTAAGCCTTCCGCTCCCATTTTCTCTCTTGGAGGTTCCCATGCTACCACCTGATACGCACTAGAGGTATCGACCGTCCATGTAGGACCCACTGCTGTCAATCCCTAATCTCCACTGGATACTCTGCAAAATTTTCCCCATCACCAATGTCCATCTCCTCATGGTCGATGATATGCGTCGGGTCATGCACGTATCTCCTCAGCTGAGATACGTGGAAGATGTCGTGGACCCGGTGCAACTGTGGTGGAAGAGCAAAGCGATAATCCACCTCACCTATCCTTCTGAGTACCTGGAATGGTCCGATGAAGCACGGAGACAACTTGCCTCCCCGGCCAAATCTTCATAATCCACATCAAGGTGAGACCCGTAAGAAAACATGGTTGTCGTCTTCTAACTCTAGTGGTCTCTGCCTCCTGTCAGCATAAGACTTCTGTCGGCTCTGAGCTGTCCTCATATACTCTTGGATGACTTGGACCTTCTCTGTCATGGTCTGGACTATCTCTGGTCCAACAAGTGCTAACTCCCTAGGGTCTGTCCAGCACAGAGGTGAACTGCAGGGTCAGTTGTACAATGCCTGATATGGTTCCATCCTGATAGTGGGGTGGTAGTTGTTGTTGTACGCAAACTCCACGAAGGGTAGGTGATCCTTCCAGCTACGACCAAAGTCGAGGACAAATTCATGGAACATGTCCTTGAATGTCTGAATGGTCTCTCTGTCAGACCATCCGTCTGAGGGTGAAAAGCAGTGCTCAGGCGTAGCTGCGTCCCGAATGTCTCATGAATCCCCTTCCAAATCCTTGAAGTAAAGAGATTGTCACGATCAGTGATGATAGAAGATGTCACACCATGAAGTTTTACGATCTCTTGAACATAGAGGCATCCCATGCTCTCCACTAATACCTGTTATCTGATGGGTAAGAAGTGGGCCGACATGGTGAGTCGGTCAACAATAACCCAAATAGAGTCGTGACCTCTGGATGTACATGGAAGACCAGTCACGAAATCCATAGATATCCCATCCCACTTCCTATCCGGAACCTCCAAGGGCTGTACCAAGCCTGCTGGTACCTGGTGCTCTGCCATCACTTGCTGAAAAGCGAGGCACTGAGAAAAGAACACTTCCACAACCTTCATCATACGCGGCCAGCAGTACTATCATCTGAGATACTGGTACATCATTGCCACTCTAGGATGTACCGCTAGAGGGGATGTGTCAATATCTCTCATCACTTCCTCTCGTAAAGCAGCTGTTACCATGGTATGTCCTCTAAAAAGGTTGACGTGCTCTCATCCTATAGAAAATCAATCAGGTGCATGTCCTTTGGAAATCTATGCATTTCGTGTCTCACAGTCAACATCCCCACACTGTGCCTCTCTAACTCACTGATGTAGTGGAGGAGTGACTGTGAGGGACTGAAGAAAAGATCTCCCATCTCTATCCACGAAAGATATCTTCAAATTGGCTAGTTGCTATGCCACCTCTCCGAGTAGCTGAATGCCCTTCCTCCTGCTGAGGGCATCAGCTACTACGTTCCCCTTTCCAGGAGTATGGACTATCACGAATTCATAGTCCTGGAGGAACTCAAGCCATCATTGTTGTCTCAAGATCAGGTCCTTCTGCGAGAAGATGTACCTAAGACTCTGGTGGTCAGAGTAGACTGTAAATTGCTCGCCCATCAAATAGTGCTACCACATCTTTAGAGCGAAGACCACTGCTACTAACACCAGGTCATGGGTAGCATAGTTCTGCTCATTCTCCCTCAACTGTCGAGATCCATAGGCGATCACTTCCCAATCCTGCATCAGGACACACCCGAGTCTGGTCCCTGATGCATCACAGTAGACTACATACCCTACTCCCTCCCCTGGTAACCTCAAGATGGCTGCGCTGGTCAATCTTCGTCTCAGCTTCTGGAAGCTCTACTGACATATATCTGACAATAATAAGGTTTTCCCATTATTCTTCAATGTTGAGAGTGGTGATGAAATTCTAGAGAAGTCTGTCACAAACCTTGGATAGTACCCAACCAGTCTTAGGACACTCCGCACCTTCGTTACACTCTAGGGTGGATCCCATGCTAGCACTGCCTCGATATTCGCAGGATCCAACGCAACTCCCACCTCAGAGATGACATTCCCCAAGAAGTGGACCTCACGTATCCAGAACTAACACTTCGAGAGCTTACCATAAAGATGGTTCTCTCGGAGTGTATCCAGTACAACCCGCAAATGGTAGGTGTGCTCCTCCTCAGTAGTCGAGTAAATCAATATGTTGTCAATGAATACTACGACGAAACGATCGAGGTAGGGCTAGAATATCATGTTCATGAGACTCATGAACACTGCTGGAGCATTGCTTACGCCGAAAGGAATAACTAAGAACTCATAGTGGCCATACCGACACTTGAAAGGCATCTTCTGTGTATCCTCATCTCGAACTCTTAGCTGATGATAGCCTGACCTGAGGTCTATCTTCGAGAACTATCGTACCACCTTGAGTTGATCGAAGAGTTTGTCAATCCTAGGTAGCTGATACTTGTTCTTCACACTCATCTGATTCAGGCTATGGTAGTTGACACACTGTCGCAAGCACTTGTCTGCCTTCTTGGAGAACACAATTAGGGATGACCAAGATGAAACACTAGGTCAGATGAATCCCTTGACCTGCAAGTCCTCCAGCTGAACCCGTAGCTCTCAAAGCTCAGCAGGAGCCATCAGATATGATGGAGTAGATATTGGGGATGTCCTGGGGTACAGGTCAATGTAGAAGTCTACCTCTCTGCGAGGAAGTAGTCCTGGAACATCTTCAGGAAAGACGTCCGCATACTGATCCACCACAATAGGAAAAATCGGACTCACACGTCAACAACTACTAGGATGAGGCTAGCCAACTGATGAGTGATCGGCTATCCTATCCTCTGTGTGAGTCCATCCTATATTGCGAAGGATCCCTTCTCACCGGTGAAGGTGAACCTGCTCCCATCGGTGTGAACACATCGAACCTTACACCTAATACAGTCAATCTGTGCATGGACTGTAGATAACCAATCCATTCCCAAGATGACGTCGTAAGGCCTCGATGCTGCTACAAGAAGATCACTGCCGAAGATCTCGCCTCCTAATGCTCAAACTGCCGGCACCAGTGCGTAATCATCATGTCTGCTCCCGTAGGAGTCCCTAGACATAAGGACCAATAGCTCTTTCCAAATCACTAATGAAAAGGGAGTCTATCCCCACATATATATTCTCACGGTTTATCAAACTGTGGGAATATGACTTCCTTGTTTATCAATACCCACGGTTTTATTTAGAACCATGGGTATTCAATCCACAATTTCATGACCCCCATCAGGATCTTCTCAGTCTGTCTCGTGCTCCCCCATTGGTTCTCCTCCTCACTCTCGCACTCCCCCACTCGAACCCTAGGTTCCAGACCTCCGCCTCCGGCCCTCTCCTCCCCCTCCCTGACCACAGCCTCTCGGCTATCCGACCTCCGCCTCCCAGCACCCTACTCCCCTCTCCGACCTCCGCCTCCTAGCTATCTGACCACCGGTACTCGGCCATCTCATCCCCTCTATGGACACCACATCCACTCCCAAACTCGACCTCCCAGCATGCATCTCTACCTCAACGTCTCGTCCTCGGCCTTCCTTCCTCCAGCTCCAGCGACGTGCCCCTTCCCCCTCTAGGATCCCTCTCCTCCAGCAACGTCCCGGCCGATTCATTGCATTTAGGTTTGTAATTTTTTCTCTTTGATTCTTTATTCTTTTTAAACTAATAACCGATTCTTATATCAAATGCCTCAGCAAGTTGACAACACAATTTCTGCTAGCTGATTTTCATTGATTAAGTGGATGATTTTTATTTCCCTTTGTCCTTTCACTTAAATTTCCATCATTTTTCTAGAAATCCTTGTATGTTTTTTTATATATGTCATTCTACTTTGGGTATAGAAAAATTTATCCAAAGCATCAAAATTATTTTTGACCGATTATGGTTGATAGAGTGGGAAATAAATCAACCCAGCTAACTGTACTGTGTAAATTTCTGATAACTTCTTGTCCAAATGTTCAAAATTCCTTAAATGTTCACTTAGAATCTCTATGAATGAATTTACTATGTATTTCTTGGGTTCATTATTTTCTTCATGTATGATTCATATTTATCATTTTTATTATTTAACAAATATTATTACTGGTTATAAAACTAATTAAAACATTAGTTTTTATCCTTAGGATAAAAGATCTCCCTAATTAGTACCATGTTATCCTCTATTACTATACATAATCCTTTAGCCATCTGGTTCCCTAAAACGATCATCGCGTGCATAAAAACTATCATCTATATCTCCATATGGGACTCCCCAAATGAGGGAAAATATCACTAGGAGTGATGGTATTACATGGATAAGATATAATAGAGGGTGTGATTAATTTCAGAAGGCTTTATAAGACCATGAAATTTATACAAGTAATGAAAGTATATTAAGTGCTTGTGGGTTTGTCTCTTCAAGGGTCCTTTTATACCCAAATCATTCATTCTCACACAATCATGGGGAATAGGGAAATATCCTATAGAAATGATAACTAACTTGGGCATATGATATTCTTTACAAGGTGTTTTACTACTCATATTCCACTATGAACCATCCAATATGCCACTTCTACCTAGATTCATTCTCCTCCTCAATCCATTTTTTTATTTTTTAAGAAACCACTTTATGGAAAAGTGGTAATAGTAAAAAAAACTTCTTGAAACCACCCACATAATCCTGCAGAATGCTTCTGCTAATCCTAACATAAAAGGATTTTTGAAAATTATATTCAACTAGCAGTGTTTCATCCACCGAACTCCATCTATTCAACTATATCCATTAAACATAATTCATTTAGTTGCTTATGATAGTATCCTTCTATTTTCTTGATTCCATACATTCCATGGTGCTAGTAAAATTCCTCCATTCGGGTTCCCTTGTGTTATTTCCTGAGTATGTACTTCTGGATCCCCACCAATCAACCCAAAAATCATTTATCACATTAAAACCAACACCCAGACCTTAATACTCGTCAATTATTACTAAATAACACACCTAACAACAAACTCATTACATCATGGTCTAACATTAATGATAGAATACAACCAATACTAGGCCTACCTAGTAACATGTGAACTCAACAATGTATTAAGAATAGACATGCCAACAAATTTTATGACATACTTACCACCTTATATTTATTTGTATCCATCGTTCCTGAAAAAATTAGTGCATCTGGTTCTTATCATCACTTAAGTAACATCAGTTCTAAGATATACTCATAACAATCGAACTTTCCCATTACATGATCCTTATTCTAGGTTAATGGATTTAATTATGTTTAGAACCACCACTGACCTAGACATAACGCTAATCTCTACAATATTGATATTTAAGGAAATATCTACCAGGACTAACTATACATATATGACTTCCTTGGAGTATGTGTTAAGGCGAAGTGAGTGCTGCATGTACTCTTTATGAATCATTAATCCTATTTCCAAAATGAAGGATTTTCATGAATTAATTTATTTTCAAGGTTGATATGAAGTAGAGTAATATATTAAACTCATCAATTTTTTTTGATACTAATTAACCAAACTACCATAGTGTCATGAATTCCCATAACTTCTCTAGGTGTATAGTCTCTTAATAGACTGTTTCATAGAAGAACGAGTGGAGATACATCCAGCATTATATTCCTCCTTTCATTCCTAGATCTATTTTCATATATCATTTACATGTATAACCATTCAACTTAAAAATTGTCATGGCGATGTTTAACTTCTAGATGTACCATTTTTTTGAAAAATGAATCAAATACTTTTAATCCAATTTTCAATGTCCTGGTTTGTAATTCATAACTAAGAGAAGAATATTATAGATATAAAGATTAGAGATAACCATAAACACTATCCATTATTCTTTTACTAGACCTTTATCAAATCATTATAAACTCACAATACACTTACTGTGAAACATACATCCACTAGATCACCCCTTTTTCTTATCCTGAAGGTCCATCATCACTAAAAACCCATTAACCAAGGTCCATAAATTTCCAGTTCAAACATGCATACATGTTGGAATTTTTTTTCACCTAATCAACTCATATTATAATGGTTCTGGTCACATGAGTCCTAATCTAACACTTAGTCAATTAGATGAACTATTCATGCTTTCTCCATACACACCCATGAAAAACCATATACTTGGTTCAAAATAATAGGGATACAATTAACCCATATACCACTCAACAATATCAATAAATTTGGGTTTACAACTGATCTCAAAAAATACTAGACAACATGTAGAGTTCTTAGTGTCAAGTAACCTTACAGGATGCCCATATTATTAAAATTATAAAATTTTAATTCTTCCCCTATGATATTTTTATCCCAAAACACCCTATTTCTCATCCCATAAGGTTCATGTGACACTAAGGTGCCTCGTACATTCTCCTTCATGGTTCTCCTATCAAAATTCTACTTCTATGGTGATTAATCAAGTTTGCTGCTATATTTATGAAGGTATCATACTCTCCTCTCCTCTCCCCCTAAGTTCTTCTTCCATTAACTATTGAGTTACAGTTCTCACAAAGTTTCTATTTCTGTTTACAGGTGCAGAATGGGGTGAGCATGTAAGATGGGAGATCTATTTTAATTGCAGATCACCTTCTTTTCTCTGGTTTCTCTCCTCATCCTCATCATCTACAATGTTATTTCCCTAAATCGTCGATAATGTTTCCCGATTTCAAGCCTCTATTTGCTGCATGTATTCATATGAACACTTGGATCTTTTTGATATCCCTCAACTAGTGAAAGTTACAAAATTTTATTCATTTTAGTTTTACATGATTTAGGTTTCATACATGGTGATAATGGGAATTTTGGTTCCTTGTTATTTCTGCTTTATTTCACGAGTGTCAATCGATCTTAAGAAACCCATCTCATACCTAGGCTAAAACCTGGTAGTCAAAAAAATATCAATAAGCTCATGCTATCGTTGCTCAGCAGAAAAGACGCTTTGCTTCTTTTTGGAACCATTTTTGGTTGCATATGAAGCTTCTGTCCAGGGCTCACCTGCTGTAAAATAGTCCAGTAGCTAAAGAGAGCAGAAAAGATGATTATTTTGACATCATGCATAATAAAAATATAACAAGATTAAAATCTCAAATAAAACACATGCATAATTATTAATTTATAATTAAAATTTAAAGGTAAAACCCATCCTATAGGGAGTAGTTACCTAGGAATCACTTTAAATGTTTAAGTTCCTACGGTTGGTGAGTTGGTATGTTAATTATAATTTAAAGGCCAAAAACATCCTATGGGGAGTAGTTCCTTAGGTCTTCTGATTGTTATGATAGACATTTATTTCTGGTTTTTTTGGGCTTCTTTATTCTGGAATGTTGCTGAGAGATTTTGAGTATGTGTCTTTTGCTTATTTTTGGGTAGTTCTAATCATCATGAAGGTTTAGTTTAAGGTTTTTTAATGGCCTAAATTCTGATTGTTTAGGACTTTAAATTATTTGGATCCTGAGTCTCTCATATTTTTGCTATAACCTTCAAAGGTCAGCTCTTTTTAGGTATGGATGATGTGGTTTGGATCATCTTATTCTTCTCAGTTTCCCTTTTCCATCTTGGAAATGGTTCTGATTTGGTCAGTGGAATTCTGAATGGGTTTGAGATGTGACAATTGGTTTCAAAACAGTGCAGATTTCTATTATTCTGATTAAGTTTGGATTCTTTCTGAATTTCAACATTGATTATTAATAGATCTGCTTGAGACTCTCTGAACCAGAACTGGTTTTCTGAAATTCTGCTATGTCTTTATTTGGTTTCTTCTGTCTTTCTTGATTCCTGAAGTTCCTGATGTTATAACAACTGAACTCTGTCTGTTTCAAGAAATGAAGGTCGATTGCTAATATGAAAAGATCGGTCTGGTAATCCCTGATTTGTTGTATGGATCTCTCTCATGATCAACCAGCCTAGAAGTTTTGAGCAGACTCGTGATTTTCTTTGGTTAACTTTATGTTTTCGTTATGCTTCTCTTGGTTATTCATTGTAATACTTTTTATCCCTGCTGGTGTAAGCTAATTACACCTCAAGGATGTATTGTACTCTTTTGCTTTTAATAAATTCCATTGGTGACCTCAATTTGGAAACCAGTTCATGTCCCCAACTTCTCAAAAAAAGAGGATGTCTTAGAAGGATGAACACATGTCGTTGGAGGTTGTTTTTGTGAGACAATGATTCCTGGTGAGTTTTGATAAATTATGCCAATTTTAATATTACAAATATATTTAACTGAATAGAAAAATTTGATTCTCTATATTGATTATAGAATGATTTGATATATCATACTCTATATGCTTTTTAATTATGGTTTTAATTCTGGTTTGCATTCTGCTTGTTATTTTTAATTCCTGGTGAGTTTTCTATTCTTGTTTTGCATTTTTCTTGTTAATTCTGGTTTAATAATGCATTATTTTGGTTTGAATTCTGCTTGTTAATTCTGTTTTAATTGTGGTTTTTATTTTTGTTTGTATTCTGGTTTTTAAACAATGCATTATTCTTATTAGATAACCTCTTATCTCACTTTATTTAAAGAGTTATAGATGTTTTAAAATTCATGTTTGAGTATGGACAATATCTCTGATTTAAACACATCTAATTCATCTTTAGTGATATATGAAGATGTTGGAATTGAGGGGGAAGGAGAAGAGGGATATAGATCACTAATCAGATTCCTACCAGCAACATTAGGTAAATCCTCCATCAAAATATCTCTCATAGTATAATCCAAAACTCTATATAAAACATTCACTTCATCATTACCACATTCTTCAAAAATTTCTTAATGAAAAAAACTCATAACATTTAATAATCTCTTGAATGGTATCCTCGCTAATCAATTATCCTTCTAAAAGATCATATTAGTGGGAAATTTGGTGTTAATGGTGTCTCAAATATATGAAAAAGGAGTAACAATAAAAACAACAAGGATCATGTCTTTGTTCATTCATTATGTCCATTTTGAGAATTCCATGAAGCTAAAAGTGAAACATGGGGCATGCTACATTATAGAAATTCTTTTATCACATAATAATTCATATAGACTTGTATTAAAATAATTAAATTCATTAGATAAAAGGAGATAATGAGGTCTCAAATATTTTCTATAATTAAACGAATTATGAAAAATTACTACCTTCTGGTATTTATTTGAAAAAATTAGGAAAAAATGAATATAATTTGTGACATGAAGGCTCATTTCCTAGGTCCGTGCCCTCCATTTCGCATTGGAGGGGTGCAGGTTTAACATCTCCCAAAGTGGGAGAGTGTACGTCATAATTTGTGACAGCGGGGCCTGTGTTCATGCGGCCTATAACCAGTTCCAGTTGAATCTCTTTTTTCATTTATTCTCACATCAGTTGTGGATTCCAAATCAGGTCTGTTAATCTTCTTAATTTTCATTTTGGTTTTTATTTTCTTTCCTAAATTCTATATGTATGGATATAGCTATTTATATTTTCTTCTCTGGATTCTGTATAGAATCACTCTTTTCCCCCCATTTGTTTTGGGGTAATTTACATCGCAGATGTGCTATTGTATCTTTTGCACTCCCAATCATGATTTCTGTGGTTGGTCCAACCTTTTTTGAAATTAGGTTTTGTGTCTTTCAGTTCTGTAAGATTGACTGCTTTAACCTCTCTAAATTGGCAATGGTGGCCACATGGTTCTCCATTATTAAGGAGGATGGAGTATTCTAGTCTGAAACTATTATTATGGAGAATGTAGTATTCTTGTCTGTTCAATCATTCTGAACTATGGGCATTTTCATAGAATTTCATGATCAATTTTCAGTAATAGAATTTTCATAAAAAGTGGTAGAAGTTTTCAGTTGTGAGTACACCATTGATAAATTTTTCACAATAAATAGATGAGTTTATGTTTTCATTACTTTCATTTAATATGAGTTTATTTCATTCTCCTACTATAGGTCACATCACCCAATCAAGAAGCTGCCAGGATGCCAACTAGAGGTATTGGTCTTGCCCACAATTTTGTATTGGTTTCATTATTTTTATTAAATCATCCATGTCCACTAATCTAGGATGGTGACACAATTTCCATTGAAATAATTCACGCAAGGCCTTTTGCGCTAAATAACCTCTCACCAATAGGATTGAATGAGGAAGTAAAAAATTTGTGCATTGAGATGCACGGGACATTCTGGTTTCAGTATGATAACCTGTGTTTCACTCAGATTTAGTGATTGATTTACTTATTTTCTTCCGTTTTCCCTTTTAGTTCTATCATTTTAGCATCCTCACTCGCATCACACTTAACCAAGCATTTTGGTTCTGTTATGTAGTAATAGAAAACCATAAGGAAGAGAACTATTTTATCTTTTACACACTTATTATCTTCTAGCCTATCATCGTTAGTATTTTTGGCTCCATTTTGGCATGGGGAGACATTGTGCTCTGTTTTCCAAAAGCAGAACTCCCTCCCATGATTGACACAATTTTATGATAAGAAATATTAACTATTTTATTGAAAGAAAAATTTACTCTTTCCTTTAATAGACAGATAGAAAAAGATGAAGTCACCCTTTTTATATTCATGAATTTTCATAATATGTCGTCGCTTTGAAGCAGTTGGAATCCATCAAATAAATTAGTGGTAAGGGTTGATTATTTAGGCTATACTAATCTCAAGTACACTGACCTTTCATGATAACAATATCCAAGTTATGAACTATGTGGATGTTTGATTCATACCATGATATCCAATATTTCATTTGAATTTCCCTCTTAATCCATCTCTATCCAGACTATAAAACAACGGAGTGGGATAAATTTTCTTTAGCTAGGCCAAACAAGTCGGCGACATGGGTAGTGGCTTGTACTTTGGAATCCAGCCCCCAAAAATTGGATTGCTAGCACTGTAGCTTCATGGTATGAATTGTTTTACTAAACAAATGGTTGTCCATTAGGTAATGCTTCCGATGATAAACTGTCATCATAAAATCCATTATTCTATTTTTGTAAATTAATTTATATTGGGTTGTTTCATCCAAATTCATACTAAAATAGGATATTCGGTGACCTTCCTGCACAAAAACAATGCATGCTTCCATCACTAAAGCATCATTTTTATCAATTTTTTTATAGTTCTTGATGCTTTTTTATAGTAAACTAAGGCTTAAAAACTCCCGTACCAAATTCTTTCATCTTTTAAACTTGACCAGAAGATGATGCACCCAATTTTATGAGGTTCTGTGGCCACCTCTCATTGTTGCTTTTATTTTTCACCATTTGTAAATATAGGAACAATTTTTAAAATTATAGAAACTTTAGTTTGGGGAAATATAAGGGCATTTACATGTGATCTTAAATGATGAAACATAGAAAGTGAATGAATTTTTTCACCTATTGTAATTATAGGAACAATGTTTATGCCAGCTAGAGGTATTGGCTGGGTGTGGGGGGAGGGGGTCTGGGTGCAGGGGTTGGGGGGCTAGGTGCAGGGGGTAGGGCTGGGTGCAGGGGGCGGGGTGGGGTTGGGTGCGGGGTGAGGGTAGGCTGGGTGTAGGTTGGGAGGGAGTCCAGGGGGTGGGGATGGGTATATGGGTGTAGGGTTGGGTATATGCGGGGGGGGGGGGGGATATAAACAATTAGAACCTTGACATTGAAATCCAATGAAGTGAGAGGATTATTTTTATATCAGCCATATTTTTTGAATTCTCATCTTGGAATTTTGAATCCTCTATTAGAATTTCTTTAGCTTTAATAAGAGATGAATTATTTTGATACTTTTCATTATAAATTTATTTAGGGCATTTCTGGAATGAATATTCTTATTCATTGAACACTTTGGCCAGCTCTGCTTATGTTTTAACAATGCATTGAAAACAATGCAATCTGGTTTAATAATCCATTATTCATTCTGGTTTGCATTCTGCTTATTCAGTGTGGTTTAACAATGTATTATTCATTCTGGTTTAACAATTCATTATTCAATCTGGTTTTTATTCTCATTTTTAAAAAATGCATTCCTATTTAACAATGAATTGAAAAAAATGCATTCTAGTTTATTCATTGAAAATGCATTGAAAACAATACATTGCAGTTCCATTGATTTTGCATTCTAGTTTTCTTTGGTTTTCATTTTGGTTTGCAGGTTGCATCAGCAAGGTGAAGGAAAATTTCCATTGATTTTTCATTCTAGTTTCATTGATTTTTCATTCTGGTTTTCTTTTATATTGCATTCTGGTTTTCATTGAATTTTCATTTTGGTTTGCAGTTTCAGGTTTCAGTTCCAGGTTGCTGGTTTCATTTTGGTTTTTATTCTGGTTTTCAAGTTGCCGGAGAAAGGTTGTATTCTGGTTTTCATTTTGGTTTTCAGTTTCAGGTTGCATTCTGGTTTTCATTTTGGTTTGCAGTTTCAGGTTGCATTATGGTTTTCATTTTGGTTTGTAGTTTCAGGTTGTAGGTTACAGGTTCCAGTTTATTCACTATTGCTGATTTCATTCTGGTTTCAGGATGCACTTTGCAGAGGCAAGGTGTGTACTTTTTCAGTGTGCAGTTTATTCTGGTTTCACTGTTGTAGGTTGCACTTTGAATTTTGGTTTCAGCACACATTGCAAAGGCAAAGTGTGATGGATCTCCAGAAAGTATCTATACCCACAGATCTTTAAATAGTGGGTATTTATGTTTCTGAAAAAAACACTTATACCCACGGTTTAGAGAACCGTGGGTATAGATGTATACCCACGGTTCATGTAAACCGTGGGTAATATGATATTTCAGTGGGCTATACCCACAGTTCCTTAAAAACTCTGGGTATAGGTCTATATCGATTCCACTGTAGCGCACTGTTTATGAAACCGTGGGTATAGCCTATACCCACGGTTTCATGGGCTATATCCACGGTTTGAAATCGTGGGTATAGGATATATTTCCAGTAGTGAATCTCCAAGCTCCGATCAAGGGCAGCAGCAATGAAATAATGACTCGCTCCTGTGTATATAAGAACTGAAGCGAGGGTGGAGTAGACATAGATATATAGTACCTCGAATCATATCAGGTGCACCGTGGTCATAGGCCTCTACTGCCTGAAGTTGATCCTGCCTCTGTCTGCCAGCTCCCTGTGGTCGGTGTGGACCTCCTGGTGGTGGTGGTGGTAGAGCCTCAAAACATCATCCACCCCCTGCCGCCTGGCCAGCTCCTTTTCCTTATCCGCCTTCTCCCTGCTGACCGCCATGGTTGAACCTCTGCCTCTTCCTGGGAGGTCTCTCAACCATATGCTGCTCCTCTACATGTTGGGCCAGGCAGTAACGAGCCGTGTGGCCCTACCTGCCGCATGCATAGCACTGCCTACTCCTTCTAAGGTTGTCTCTTTGTCGTGTTCCCCACACCTCTAATCCAGTATACTAAGGTCTCCCACCTTATGGTCTAGTCCTCTTGGACGCCTGTGAAATCCGTCGACTACTAGATGCAGAAGAATCCGCTACGTGCTTCCCTGTGATAGGTCTCGCTGCTGGTGTAGGCTCAGCAAGAAAGATTTCTACAAGAAGGGCTCACTCCAGTACTCCTTCATGTGTCAGAATGCTGAGGGAGATCATCGATGCCCTGATCTCATGCCTCAGTCCCTGGTTGATTGTTCGGGCCCGGAAGAATGAGTCTCGTACCATGTCCGTGGAGTAGCGCGAGAGATCAGTAAATCACACCGAGTACTGGGCAACTGTCTTGTTGTCCTACCATAGCTATAGTATCTCATGAATGTGCACTGCACAGGGGGTTGCTGGAACGAACTCTGAGCAGAAGAGGCTCTCGAAGTCCATCCAAAGAAAAGATGACTTGTCATGCACCGGAAGCATCAGGATCCACCATCTACATGCTGTCGCGTGCAGGATACTCACCGCAAGGATCACCATGAGGTCAGTTGGTGTCCCTACTAATATGAAAACTCAAACAACAGCCTCCAGGAAATCATCGGCTACCTAAGGGTCCATCTCCCCACGGAACCTGATCGGTCTCTGACGCTGAAACTCGTGTAGTGAACTAAGGTGACATGCACTCTTAGCTGCTAGGGCGGGTGGCATCAGTGGCTCAGCGGGTAGAGGTACTGCCAGTGCCTCCGCTGTAATGGGGCCCTGCACTGAGGCCTAATCGCTCGGTGGGCTATTGTCTCGCATAAAGCAAGAAACCCAAGATACCTACCATCATGGGGCCATAATGAAAAGAGACAGGTGTGCAACGGTCAAAACAGTATACCTGGTGAACTGACACAATGTAATCACAATGAAAACTTTTTAAAACACTCATGCAATCAATGTTTTCGTGCACTGTGTCAGAAATCAGAAGTCAAGGCCCTAGTGTATGGATACATCGGCCGCCACACCAACACTAGACTACTTGGACTGATAACCACACTCAATACCCTTAACATTTTTTCATCACATAGAAGAAAGATCAGAGTCCTGAGTTATGTGGTAGAACCAAACTCCTCTGATACCAATTTTTCACGACCTATCCTCGGGGCCCGCGCCGTGACTACCCCAAGCCCTCCTTCCATAGGAAAGGGGATGGAAACTAGCACCAAAGGTGTGAATCCCAATAAAAGTGAAGGAATTTCCTTTATAAAGTAAAAAATCCCACAAAGTACGCATGCTGAAGTAAACACTAAGTAAACTAAGTTCAAAATTAACTACCGAAATGTAAATGGGCCAAAATACAAACCTAACTGAAAGTAAAGTACAACTGAAATGAAAGTACAATATCAGAAAAGTAAATCAGAAACTATGAGCCATCCTTTGGAAATCCCACCAGAAGGGTGGGTACAGATAGCCTCTTCATCTTCTCGGCCCCAGCCGTCCGCTCCGTGTATGTCCCATCCAGTGATCCAACTCCAGGTACCATCCAGCTCCATGAACCTCAACCTCGATCAGTGATGTCCATCGTCTACCTCCAACACAACATAGTGCAGGCGTAGCCCGTGCAGGGGTGAGTATAAAATACTCACTAGGGACCCCGAGACTCTCGATGGTCTACCGGCATCCATAAAGGATAAAACACAAAGGAAATATACAATCACGAAGTATCAACCAACTCTACTTAGGTATTTTCCCATACATATACCTAAGTCACGATTCAAGTTCTGATCCAACTCACGAGCCCATGTTCAACCCAGTCCACACATGAATGTACAACCCCGTCACACAGGAATGCACAACCCAAACCACACAAGAATCATGTCAATCATATCGAACATAATTATTGAAAGTCAAGTCTCAGCTCACACAGGTATACACTTTGTAAGGTGATAGAGATGATCAGATGTAGCCACTGATTAATATAATCTCTCAGACCCACATAGGATACAAGACCATCAAATCTGCCAAAATCACAATGGATACAAGACCAGATACTCTGCCAGACCCACATAGGATACAACCACAGTGTCAAATAATGTCGGCCAAACATAGGATACAAGAATAGTAATCATCGTCATCGAAGCCATGGAGGATTCTAGTATGGTCGTCATTGCTGCCGAACCCATGGAGGATCCAAGTACAATCGTCATCGCTACCAAACCCACATAGGATTCAGGTACAGTCGTCATTGTCGTCGCAGTCGAAGCCAGCTCTAGGGTTCCTGCACACAATACGCTCGATTCTAGGAGGGTCCGCTCCACGAGCCCAGGGGTAAATACATAAACATTCTAGAAGTCCATAGTTAATGTATCACTAAGTTATATCTCATCAAAAGAAACTCAATGTGACAGATAGCGCGTCAATCGGATGTACGGTCTGAGAGTTATTGGCTATTTCGTCCTAGGGGCCATGTTGGTTTTTATGCTAAAACCAACCTGGATGTACTCCAGCTGCATCCAAGCCTCATTTAGAGTAATCCTAAAGAACCATATAACTAATTGGAATCTAACAAAGTCGACGACACTTCAATCAGACATCCGGTGATCAAAATATATATGTTTCCGCTTCGAGGGCCCAGTTGGTTTTGTGTTCGAACCACCCCGGACATACCCAAAGTTCTTTACAACCTTGAGTGTAATATACTAAAACAACCATATCGATCCAAAGATCCCAACACATCTAACGGTGTGTCGATCGGAGGTCCATAGTCCATGTTATGGGCATTTGATCGGATCTATTAGAAGATAGGAGGTTTGGGCCAAGAACGACCTTGCCCAATACCCCCTGGGTCAGCCCGGCTGGCGCGGCACATCCCATCCAACACGGTACAACCCATCGCGGGGCTCCCGACCTCTGTGGGAAGACAAGCCTGGCATGGGCGGTCCGACCCGGCTCGGTCGGTCGGCCCAGCGTGGGTGGTCCGACCCAACGCGGGCGGCTGACCCAGCACGGGCGGACGCAGATGGGGGGGGGGGGGGGGGGTGTGTGCCACCCCCTGATTTTCGAAACGACGGACACTTTTAGGGTATGCCCATTCTGACAACCAGACATTTCAAACCCCTAGTATTCTTGGCAAGGTCAGGCTGTTTTGGACGGCCGGTGAGCTGCCGTGGGACCCCCGCGGGTCCCACCTTCTAATGCGCTGTCGGTCGGCGGAGTCCGGTCTCTCCCTTGCTGAACCATCGCGGCCAAAGGGATGCGGCTCTTTTCTGACCAGTGCGGCGCGACGGTGCCGCGCCCCTCCTCTGCGACCCTCCTTGGTTCTCCCATGTGGCGCAACGATGACACGCACCTTCACCGCGGCCCGCTCTGATCGCGGTTCTCTCATTCCCGCGCGCTACGACGACACAGCGTCCCCTCTGTTTCAAGCCACAAATAAGATAAACCAAATAAAGGGGAGGTGGATCGGCCTTGTTTGTTGGGTCCAACCTCCTCCTGTTATTTTGATAACAATCAGCCAAATAAATAACGAATAACAGGAAATTAATCTTGAACGTAAAATCAACCCCTACCACAAAGAAATTCATGGAAGCTAGATTCGCGGGGGGTGGGGGGGTGGGGGTTCGATGATGGCATTGATGTGCGCCCAACGAGGGGATGGCATCACACACCAGCTACAGAGAGGAGAAGGAACGACATGTCGATCACTCCTGGCGGTGATGGTGTTATTCGTCGAAGTCTTGACATTCTTTAACGATAGTGATGGCGTTCTTCAAGAGTTCGAATTCACTCCCCAAATACCCTCACACAACTAAAACCCCCAAAATAAAATAAATCCTTCATTATTTTATGAACACACGCCAATATTTTTAAAAACATCAAAAACTCAAACTCTTAATTAAATTAATTGAATAGCTTTAATCAATCAATTTAATGTGAGAGTTGACATGCAATAAAGAGGGGGAGTGGGTGAGTTACATATTAATGGGGTGGGTGTTGCCAAATTTAAGAGGGGCTAGAGGAAATTGATGGGGGTGGGGCTTGTGTGGGCCCCACCTCACTAATATCCTATCAAGAGGAGTTTAGGATCAAGTTGGTCCCTCCTAAACTCCCACACATGGGACTAAACCATCGTGAAATGAGAAATAAAATTGTAACACAATTTTATTTCACCTAACACTGGATCAAAATTTTTAAAACAACTCATTTCGAGCAAATGAAACTCCAGGAAAAATCATCTTAAGAAATTACCGGAAATGTGTTTTCATAGGTGCCCTAGAATTTCAATTCTGAGCTCTGGATTAGAAATTAGAAAACCTTGCTCGTTCGTTAACTGAACGTATCCGAGCTAAACTTCAGAAATTGATTCCGGGCACACCGTCCTCGGAATCAGGTGCCGTCAGAAACTGCGTATTCGTAAAATCCCAATAAAAATATGAAAAAACATTCCATGAAATTTATGGGTCTTTAGAATAATGTTCACCTCTAAATATGTGAATCCTAGTCTTTTGTGTGATATAGATTCCTCTAATATCTCACTAACCACTAGAGTTACCGTACAGGTACAAACAAGTAGGGTATAACCTTTAAACTCCAGTTTTCATATCAAACCCCTATTCATTGGTGTATCAAATATAAAAGAGAATCATTAAAAATATAATTATTTTATATATTAGTAAAAATTGACATTTTTATTCCAGAAGACTATTATTTAGTTGTTGAGTGAGTTTATTTCTATGCTTCTTCAGTTCATTCATATAAGAGAGTCACTACCTCATTTCTCTGAATCATTATTACATTAAACTAATATTGTCAATGTATTAATCAGGAAACATATAATAATGTATGTAAGGAGAAGAATATTCTTTGTATATTAATTTTTTATATTATTGTAAATATATTATTAAATTATTTAAAATATTCTTATTTATAAAATGCTTATTTTTTACCAATTCATTCACATACACACACCATTTTTCTTCTCAAACATGAAATATTTATTCATAGAGCCACATAAATAATATTCTTTCAATTTATTAATATTTTTTGGTCATCCACCTATAATGAAATTTTAATAGATATTATAAATTGATATTCCGGAACACTCAACATTTAAAAACACCGCTACCTAATTTTCATAACCACTCATAACTACATTTTTATTCGTAGAACTATAAAAACTCATCAGCCTTCAAATGTGGTGAAAATCTTCCTATTTCAATCAATTGTGTTCACATGTATTTAAATTTAATGATATAATATGCATGAAAGTGAAATAAAATACATTGGAACCTATATTTACATACTTTACTATTTCCAAAAATATACATTCTTCTCCATATTAATGAATATGGGCTCAATAATGATAGACCAATCATATTAATAATTTTTCATTGATCGACATTTTACACATGATAGTCAACTTTGAAAAATATAATTTCATATAAATTATAGAATATTTATTATAAATCTGGTAAAATCTTATAAATTATTGAAATGTTGGAAAAAATGAAAGTCAGGATCACATATATGAAGAAGTATAATGAAAACCATGCAGATAAAAAATCCCACATACACATAGCATAATATAATTTGTAGAGCTGTAATCACACACAATCAATGCTCTATTGACATGTACTCATGTCTCCAAGAATACATACATATGATATAACCAGGACATAAACAACTATGAGTCTCACATATCCATTTTAATGATACATATTAGGGCCCCCAATGTCACATAAATAGGTCAAAATTGGCACACATACATGTTACAGTTGATACATTCAAATGTCTATAAGGACACATATGGTGATCTAGTTTAACTAATACAAACCTAAACACTCATCCAATTGATTCATCTTTTAACACTAAAATATTTGGGACAAGTTTTAAAATGTTTCATGATTGATTCAAAACCCCACAATACATTAAATTTACATGAGTTTCATTATTTCATAAATGTTTTAGTATGATTTTTGACATATTATAAAAACCAACAGACTATCCGTACCCACTATAACATTTTATAATATTTTATCTCTAAATTAATATAACATGTGAGAATGATTTCCTATCTTGACAATCTAGTCAATCTGTTTTGGTCAAAAATATACCCATTTGGATTATGATGGTAACAATGTAATATAAATCACTTTAATAAAAAAATCAATATGAAATGAATAAAAAACAAAAAATTATAATCCCACATTAGACAATTCAATGTAGGAAGCATGAGTTTTGAGTAATAAAATCATGTGGTCCATAAAAAATTGATTTATAATTATTCCCCTTCAAGAAAGATCCTCATTATTATTATTAATCATATGAATCCAAAAGAAATGAAATATATCATTTAAAATTTATTTAACCAAATATCAATTATAACATAGATGAAAAAAATTCGTTAATCAAAACATAAATATAAAAACAAATCAATTTATCACATGCATAGTTCTATCCATGGAACCTATTAAAGAATAAATAAATTAATACCCTCTAAAAACTAATACAATAATTAATAACATCACAATATTTTATAAAAGTCACCTCCACTAATTCCTAGATTTTTTGAAATTATTATAAAATACAAAAAATGGACTATGTATTTGACACTCATGAATTATATGATCACATATACATAAATAGTAAATAAATCATACACAATGCATTAACACACACTCAGATATAAAATCTAACATAAATTGAGTTCGAAAAACATATACAATGGTCCATAATGACATATAAGTTGGTCATAATTGAAATATATGCAAGTAAATGTCACAGAAAAATAGAGATTTGACGCAAACAAAATTCTCGAGTGACATATATACAGGTTATCATTAAATCATATAGAATTTAGTGAAAATATATACAAAGGTAGTCAATGATAGATATGGTGCTCAGAAGTTACACATATGAACCTCTATAATCATTCAATATTTTTAGTTTATAACTAAAAATGATTCAAGAAATATTATAAACCATTCCAAAACAAATTCAAATTCCCCAAAAACATTTAACATACATGATAACAATTATTTAATTTAAGGTTCAATATAATGTATTCATTTATGAAAAACATCACACGACCACACCCACATCAGCATATCCAATATTTATTTTCAAGCTGAAAAAATATATAAAAGGGAATTTTTCCTTACATAAAATCCATATGTTCTTGGGATCAATATAAGTAATCTCCATTCCCACCATCATATTTCATCAAATTTCTATCTACTTAATTAGACACGTAGTGGCAGTCAATCCATTTAGGATAATGGAGTTCACTATATATATAAGAATACATATCACCCATCACCCCCCATTATATTTCCACATGTCAAAATATTATACCAACCATGAATTTGGATCCTCCTCTTAATATGTGAAATACGTGAATGTTGTTTATTTTTGTTCAATTGGGAACCCATACATAACATCCCCAAAAACACCAATCATGTAAAATGAAAAAAAGTCATATATTAAAATAAAATTTTCAAATGGAAATGGTAAGGGAATATAATGGATCAGAGAAAATATTTTTTTATTCATCACTAATTTCTATTTCTAATTAGAAATGATTGCATTATCATGATGCACCTATGGTGTCATAGATTCCACAATGATCATATATTATAGAATTTATATTCATACCTAAAAATTATTCATCCTAAAATTATATTATAGTTAATGTGTGAAGTCAATCCCATGAAGAATAGTTAGGCCTCATTATTATCATCAAATTAATCGTGAGATCATTTCAATCTCATTGCTAAATTTTGAAACTAAAGTAAACTCAGAAAATTTAATTAAGACAATGAGTTGATGAATTTTTGAGTTGAATAATTAGATTTCATGGAAGTGAGGGAAATTATATTCAATGTATTATTTTACATTATTTAAAATAATTAAAATCCACTCATTGTATTAATAAAACCAGAAATAATTATACATATTGGGTTAATTAGTTCAACTTTATAAAAACATACAAAACAACATAATCTAAAAGATTACTACGGTATGAGTAATCTAGATAATCATAGATTTATTATTTTCTATCTCAAAAGAGAAATGTGTATTCAAATACTCTTTCACTAAACCATTCCCTCATATCAAAATGGGATTCATTCAATAGTTTACTTAAATTTCACTAGGGTACATGGAGATATGTCATGTTTTAGGTGAATCAAATTACTAATTAATATCTGTGACACATAATAAAATATTATTCATAGAATATGTGGTAAAATTCCCCTTCATTCAATTCATCCCACTTTTATGAGTCTAGAAAATTATGGTCAAATTGTCGTCAATCAAGAGTGATATAAATTTTATTGGGGAGGAAACATAATTATATAAAAAAAAGAAACCTAATGATAAATAATATGAATATTACTTGATTTTCATTTAGACAGCCAACATAGGAATCCCAAATTTACAAAAAAAATATAAACTAAAAACAAAGACCGAACTATATGGATCCTAGTTGTTGATTTTAATCTAGATTTTTTATTCATATTATTGAAAATTATGGTTCTTCATTTTTACCGTCATGAGTCATCTAATTTGATGATTATTTGATCATACGTATATTTCTATTGTGATTTTTAAATTCATCCATTATTCCTCCAAAATCTGAATCATTCATCCCCTTGAAAATATTTTGTGGAAGTCTTAAATTATCGAAATAAGAATTTGATTCATTTGATTCCCTGGATTCTTCAAAAAATAGAAAAACTCTTTATCATGTATATATTTTAGTTGTTAAACATCCATAATATGACTATTTTATTCATTGGGATTCACCATGGTTTATGGTGTGGTGTTGATGTTCACAACACTATAGAAATAGCGACATGGGAATCATAGATAAAATCCAATAAATCCCATATCATTAAAATGCATCCTATATATTTCTCAACCACACATTGAATCATTATTTTCTTTATAATGTATGGGTGTGGTGTAGACAGAGTGTACTATGGAACATATATCATGAGGTCAAATCCCTAAGCCACTTCAACTTTGATTCCCTCCATGCTGCAAGAGGTGCCCAATCATATAACATCATTTTCCACTTATCACTATATATCCTAATTATTATTAGACATATCACATTTTATATCCTCCATGGAACAAAAATATCAATAAATTCTTAATATCTCAACATGTAGTAGAAGATAAAATAATAATTAAGACCACCATACAATGATAGTTTGTAAGATAGTTTCTTGTTTATATGCTTTGCTAAATATCCTTTTAATGAACTATAAGATTCCATAATGTAAGATGGATATCTAAAATGTGGCTCCGCAAAAATTGTTACAATGTGTGAGGAATATGCATGATCAGTAAAATGGTGTTATATCATCTAGGGGACAATTTCATTTTAAAATTTTTTATAGTTTCTACCCAACTCAGCATCACACATTAATGTTGATCTTTAGACGATTCTGGTCTAATGTAATTGTATAGATAAATTAATTTGATACCACTAAAAGATCCACCCCAATCCATGGACACAAATACCTTTGAGTGTCTCATTCCACCATGTGGATCCACTCACTATGAAATATCAGGATATCATCATCCCATGAGGATATTTCACTCATTCACTATCTCTTTCAAGATGTTATGATTTTTCCAAAACTCCTCACTCATAGTGGATGGAAATCTTAAATGATTTTGACCTCAATATTGTAATATTTTCCTTCCTCTCCAATATATCAGATGTTTTCTAATATATTTGTTTTCCAAATTCAAGCATATTCTACCCAAAATTTACCAAAATCACCCATAACATCTTGCAATACAAAAAACCTTTTTCAATCTAGAAGATCAATAAATAAAATATTATTAATCAATTATTTTATTAAAAATACTAAAGTCAATGATAAAAAAGTATATATATTATTTAGTTTTATAAGTTATTCTACATACATGAATATAATATTTTATTGTATTAGGAGGTATTAGTGGTTTCAAACATTCAATAAATTTTATATCATATCTATAATATTTTCAATCATAAGTTCATGTTTAATTCTAACCCAACATATCTTTTGAATTATTTCCTTGGAAAAATATATGTGAAACACATTTACTAACTTCATTGATATGGATTATTGAATTTATTTAATTTTGACTCATTTATAAATGGAAAATTTGTTTTATTATGAAAAATGACCAAATAAACATTTAGTGGAAAATTTTAAAGGGTTTATAATGTATTCTATATAATACATAGTCATGTGTGTATACCTATGAGTATTAAATAATGTGGTTGGTAAAGGTACATCATAAGAGAAACTGATGATTTTAGATGGTATGTATATTATTTTTAATTATATCTTTATGTGAAATATTTTATATTTTTAAAATTACTTAGAAATAATAATAAAATGTAATGGTAAAAGATATTAGGATTAACTGATCGGATTGTGGTGGTAAATACTAGATATAGGAATTCATAGATCATCTCAGATATTGTGGAATTTTTTCACAAATCACACCTTCTAGAAAATCATAGTGTAAATGTGTGTATATGGAGAGTAATAATAATGTGTTATGTGTGGTCTGATCAATGATAAGTCATTATTACCTTCTTATTTCATTATCGGGGTTTTCTGTAAATAATATTGCATTCGTACATAACCTCATTCCCTCTTAAAAATTCATTAATAAAGAATATGAGATATGGACTAGTAAACATCCCAATGTGTCTTTAATAAGGATTTGGGGTTGGAATCATACCTAGGTTATTTGGATTCTTGAAAACTAAAATATAAATTAGTATGTTTCTTATTTTGGGGTTGCTTTATGAAACTACTAGATATTAATTATGTAATACTACTAATAAGAAAATGTTTTTTTCCTAGTATTTTTCCCCTTGAGAAGGATTTCATGAATAATTGATTCAATAAAAGAAATTTGATATTGAAGATGTTTACATCCAATAAAATGGTACTGTTTCTTTCAAATAATATGATACTGTTCAACACATTGATTTGGAAGAAGTACCAACCCATGTTAAAAAATATCCTTGAAGATTTGGAAGGAATCTTCGTGTTCATGATGAATATGGATGTATTTTAGTGAATTATTATTATAATATTTTCACAGAATATTATTTTTCTATATACCAATAGTCCATTGAGATTTTATATTCAATGAAATGGTTATAATACATGAAATTAATGTCAGACTCTATATAAACTAGTATTCTTTTAAACTTGTTTGATAAACCTAAAGGGGTGAGGACTATATGGTTCATTGAGATTTTTCAAATAAAACTGACATGTATGGTATGGTTTTATCGAAAAATCTATCCTAGTAGAAAAGTGTTACAAAAAAGTTCTTATTATTTACTGTATGCAATCATATCTCCATTTTCAATGATAAATCAGATATATATTTTACATTACATAGCTAATCAATTGGATTATGAGATATGTCATATATAATTAAAAACATAATTCATGAATATGAATTTATTCAGGGATTTATATGTGCATCATAAAACTAATTTCATGTTCCTAATGATTTTCCAATGTTTTCAAATGTTATTGGACCTTTTATAAAAATATGAAAATTTTTTATAGTTGATTTATTATGTTCGATGATAAAATCAATGAGTTTAGTTTTATCGAGAGAAATCAGGACACTTATGTATAAAATAACATTATTATAAGTGTTTTTTTATTTCGAATATTATATCTGGATGAAATAATCCTTATCAAAATCCATTTTTTCAAAATTTTTTTATATAAAGATGTGGTTGGGAAAATTATTCTTGATATAAAACATATGTTAACTATCCTACATAATGAGTATGATGATATATATAGATAAATGAAATAAATTTTTTAATTTTTACAAATTATATGTAAATTTGTAATCTACTAAAGTAGTTTAGCAGATAGTTCACTAATAAGTGTTGATTTCTAGTATTTGATGGAATATATTTTAGTCAATTTTAATATCCTTCTAGGGATTTAAAAATTATGTATAAAATTTCATATAATTATACCATAAAATCTATCATTTTTTCAATGTTATTTACTTGACCTTATGTAACTAATAATTTGATCAAAAGTAGTAAAGACCAATACAATCATATTGAGAGTCGTTGGATTTCTATCAAATATCAACTTGAGTAAATAAAGGTGATTTTGAGTCCCCATACCGTAAAGTATAGAATGATATTATCATAAGGGGTTACATAGATTTTAGATTTCATCCCAATAATAGAGATATGAGATATCCATTTTGTTTCATGATTTCCAATAGAGGAGGAGTTTTTAGTTATTAGATGCTCAAACATGACATCTATAGGAATCAAAAATAGATAAAACATATATCATTTTATCATACACTATGAAGGACTATAGTTTGATCAAGATTTTCCTTAATTAACATGAAGTGGTTCATATCATAAAAATATCATTTTTGATAAACTATGAAAACAATAGTGAAATTTTGTAGGCCAAATAACATCAATCTCACCAATGATCATTCGACATAATTTCAAATACCATCTCATTCAAAATAGCATTAAGATGTGTGATATAATGATCTATTGAGTTGAATGAAAATACTATGCTGAATGTCCAATAGAAAAAACATTTTTTAATAGAAGAATGAGGTTCATATTGAATCTACTCATAATATATAAATATTTCATAGGATTAAATATATTAAAAATGTGTGTTAATTTTATAATAAATGCAATATCAAATTTTCATGAATTAAAACACATTTTAAATATATTATATGAATAGTGGAATGATAATATCCCCCAAAACAATGACTTTGGTTTATCATAAAACAATTTTCTTGTTTTAGTATTATGGGTCGAGATGGTATCATAAGATTAGAATTCTTTACTCGATAAAAAGAGTTGTATATAATACAATATAGAGACTCATGAGATAATAAATGAAAACAAATTTCTTGGACTAACGTAAAAAAGTACAAGGCATGGATTTCCATATAATCATTGATATAAATATAGGTGTATACTTATCATTAATTCCCATTACCTATGGATGGTGAGACACCCAATTATGAGCATTTGCATATTTTTTCATCTTTATCCTGGAATACATGAGTCATAGTTAATCATGGGGTGGTTGGAATGATATATATCTTGTCATAAGTTAGTGATTAAGAATCATGAGACATTTATAGTTGAATTATATAAAAATGTATAGGTTACCATGACTAAATTAAACTATTAAAATCCATATATATTATTATTTAGGTGATAAGTGATGTTATTATCTACTCATATGAATTTCATGTGATTAATTCATTATACTAAATTGTTCTATTATAAAAAAATCCCGAGTTTTTATGATGACCTATACTATATTAGATTTTTTATATTATATTGGTCACTCGATGTCATATAAAATGGAATATATATGTATACATATGATCTATACGAAATAAAATAAGGTGCACATTTTTATATAGATATTTGGTTTCATCTAATCTAGATCAAACAAAACCACTAATTATCTTGATTAAGACTTTAATTATTTATTGTTTCATCTAATTACTCACACTAATAAATTATACAATTAATATTCATTATAAATGATAAAAAGGTCTAGAGGGTTACAGAGTTACGATATAGATATGGTTTGTTTTTTGAAAAAGTATTAAATCCACAAGGAAGAGTGTTTGGAAAATATTATCCAATCGATCATGCTTGGATTCTTAGAGTTGTGGTGTTTTAAATAAAATCCATAATTGATTTTAATGAATGTGGGTGATTATAGGAAGATAAATTAAAATGGACGAATCATAGTTTATTCTTAATCTTTGCAGTAAGACGTAACATTCAAGATATGTATATTATCGTTTCTTTTTTAATTGTATCGTTAATGGTATATTGAGTCACATGTTTCCTTTATTGTTTTGTTTGATTTAGTTTATTATATGGGATGTCCTTTTTATAGGAATAATAATGTATTCTAAATTATTTAACCTCATAATTATGTCATCGACATGAATTATTTTGGACATTGAATATATAATATAATCATAATTATCCCAATGGTATCATAACATGGTAATATTTGTTAGTTACTAATCATTGGCTCCCAACACTACATATTATACATTAAATGAACAGAGTAAATATGAAGGGTGGTGATAAAGATATTGGGTATGTATGATTATATCATGGCTTGATGAATCTATTTTCTTCTATATTCTCTATTTATCATCGAGGTGAAGATTCTCATAAGAATTTAGAGTCCAATAGGTCCTCTTAGAGCATATTTTGATTCTAGTGGCTACTGTAAGACTTATAGAGGGTGATTATTTTTTAATTTTTTTTAACTGCTATTGTTTAATGATATTCTACTAATGATATGGATCAAAAAAATTTAGTGGCAGATGTAAAGTATATTTATTTTATTCTTTTCCTATTGATATAGGGATGATATGTCATGAATTAAAATTGATATCTTCCACGGTGTGGAATATAAGAGAATCCTATAAAACCCATAATTGTTGTGCTGTAATAACCCACATTTAAAGAGTTCATATATTTGCCATCTTAGTACCCCATGAAAATTTAATAATGGTAATAATATCTATATATATACAATACATATGTTAGTGAATTGCATGGTAATAGAACTAATGACTGTGTCCACCCAAATTTTGTACCCATGGTTTTTGTGTTTTGTTTTCTCTACAAGAATTTTTCATCAATGCTATAGATGTTTATATATTCTATAAGTAAAATAATTAATTTTTGTTGAATAGTGTTCTCTATAGGTCACCTTGACTAGACCCAATATAATTTGATCTATTAAGATGCAACTTTCTATAAATATAAAACTATCAGATAACTTTATTTTCTTAAATTTTTAGTTATCAAACTAGTTTCATCAATAATGAAGGTCATGGGTGAAAAACACCACTTCATCTCCATTAATTTATTGAAGTTCCTAGGAATTATTTTATTGTTTAAACATTACTATAATACAATTGATCAGATTTTTATCCGTTAATAGTTCTTAATGAAGTATTTGATTATATATGAAATCAAAATCCATGATTATAAATTCATTAAACTGAATCTATGTATAATATAATATGATGACTCAAGAATGAATTTAATATGTCCATGAATCCTATCATCAAACTCATGTTTTATGAATATAATTTGGCATTGTTAACAATAATCCATCCCCCTGGGATATCTTCTATTTAGTTAATTACCTAAATTACCTAAAAGTTGCATAAGATCCTCGTTTTCAACCATGGCATGATAATACCTTTATCTAGTAAAGAAAGAGTGAACATATAACATCCGTTTAAGGTGAATAAATTAGGACCCCACACCACATTCTCATTACGTTTCGCTCTTTATGATTTCCTTGAGGAAGTTATGTAAGACATTGTTTATTTTCTAAAACAGAATGTAATGTTTGATTAATTCTATGATAATTGAGATTAATTATTAAGAACTCCATTAATTCCCTAAAACATTTTCTCTTAAAAATAATAATTAATAAAATATTTCAATATTTATAAATATGTGATATGTCGATAACATATAATATTATATTGTTTTGAAAATGATGGGAAAAAATTATATCATACCATAGGATATATCAAACCAATGTATACGATATTCATTATCTCCCAGGATATCATACCATATCAAAAAATAATGGAATATGGTATGGAATTATATATATTATAAATACATTAAGATTTGAAGAATACCTCCATCATAAGAAAGGAAAACCTCAATAATACATGAATGTATATAATAAATGGCGATGATTAAAGAACAAAAATATAATACAAATAGATGATAATTTTGACAAGTTTTAGAAAAAATAAATGTTTATAAAAGGAAGTTGTTTCACACATGGTAAATGAAACTCCATGGATTGGACTACCCATATAACAATTGAATATATTTTCTATTAGAACAATGGGTAAGAATCCAAAATCACAGAAGGATATCAAGTAAAAATAAATTATTGTATTAAACATTGACTAACTATACACTCAATAATATCACAACAATTGATAGTTAAATCAATGACTAAACCCATAACATTAGAGTAAGAGAAAGTTCTTTTATCTAATATATGACCAATAAACTAAAAAGATGTAATCATATATATAAACCCAATATCCATCCTCTGAGTCATCTCTTGACACAAGTCTAGCTATATCATCTAGAACATGATATTGTTCACCTAGAATCTGAAATAATCATTCATGTGCACTGGGGGGAATAATTACAACGTGGACATAAAAAATAGAAATATATCACCAATTAAATACTATAAAAATTTAAATACAATATATTCATGTATTGGAAATTAAATCAATAAATATAAATATATGAAATAATTTTCAGTCATAAAGTGATGATCGAGCAACCCAAACTCCTTCTCCCACTTCTTTCAACCTATTTTAGAAGAGTATGTCCTTCCAAAAAATTGAAAGAGATCCATGAAACATCACTGAATACATGTATCTTAATTGATAACCAAATATTACATTCTCACTTAATATAGTCTCGCATATCATACCTTAATCTCATATCTTGTTTAATATACTTTTCAAATACCCTCTCACTAGGGGTAGGGGTTTCATTCCATCACCCCCTCACTATGGGTGATTCCTAATTCATGTCACATAGCACATCACTAACCTCTAACCACTTAATCAAGGTGAGGTATCATATCTCACCCTTTTAACTACCACCTCTATTAGGTTAAGATATTATTTAACATTATGACCACTATAGTCTCACATAGTGTGTGGTCCTACATCATATCCTAAAACAACCATTTATCTAATGGTAATGTCCTAATCCATGTTACTTATCATATACTACTCCATTTAACTAAGTGTGAGGTAAAATATGTCATTATTTTACTTATATCATAAGAGATTTTATACCACCACCATCCGAGTTCGAACGATTTCCAACCACACATCACATGATACATATCAGATCATATTACACACCTCTACATTCTAATTGAGGGTGAGGTTTCAACAGTAATACACAACCTAGAAATATCATACATAATATAAAAAAATAAAATATTTGATAATACCATAAAACATCCCATATCTAGCTATAATCACATCCCCACCAATCTCCAAACTAGATGGTAGCACCTAAAACTCACCATGACCTTCCCTTACCACATTACCATCACATCCCAACCCCCACATCATACCAATCTATACCAATTCACAATGTCTCTCACTCATGCCATGAACTACCTATAGGGTCGTGGGGAATCATATAATATTCATATTCTATCCTAAGAACATGGATTATACACAACCACAACCCAATGTATGTCATTTAACACAAAATCATCTCCCTAAACACCTTCTTAAGATATCCCCACCAACTACCAACAATAAAATCCCTTTGACTCACCAATAGTATGACCCTTGTACACTACAAAAGCCACATAATACTTCTATATATATTTACTCGCCCATATCATATTCAAATTCCACTCCCTCAGGAGCCCCATGTTAATGAGATACCATGGACACTCACTAAAATCATCATGTTTCATAAGAAACACCGATATAAATTGATCATCCTCTTCCAAAAAATTAGGTCACAAAAATCCAAAGAGTTCTGTCTTAATATAGTAACCATTATTGTTTGGAATACTTTTCTTATCCCACTATAATAATTTCAATTTTCCAAATAGAATTTAAAATACATTCCTATAAAAATCTCAATTCCCAACACAATAAAAGATTATTACCGTTGGATTATTCATATAGACCCCCATATAACACTAAATAAATATCACCCCATTACTAAAACCACTCGTTACATAATATTTTACCTCATCGGATAACTTAATCAATTACATATAACATACATCCTTAGTGTCATTCCATTTGGGACCCTTTCAAACCCAAACTCAAGTGTAAAATACTAGCCTCATTTTCCTAGCGTAACCTATGTATATTATATCATTAAAATACCATGACGCACCCTTTATTGATATCCCAATTCAATCTAATGGTTCATGAATCCAATAAACAAGTACACATTATTATAAAATCGTATTGAATAGACAAAAAACTCAAAAATATTGTTACGATCCTCCTATTTTTTTTCAGAGAAGCGCAGGACAATCCCTAAGAAGCTCTTGATCCCCTATCTAATTCCATTAGATAAAAATAATCAATTATAATAATTTATAATTTATTATCTGATTTAATAAAATGAGGAATAATCATTGAAAAATTATAGACTAAAATCCCATAGCCAAAACCTTATTTAATAAATCTCTAATGACTTATGAAATCTTCCTGAAACCCCAATATATTAAATCATCATCATAAGACAAACAATTTGGAGATAATTAATTGGAAAAATTTTATAATCCATTGAAAAATTCCCTAGGTGACACAACTATAATAAAAATGAGATTAATTTATCTATAACTTACCACATTAGATATCCCCACTGAAACACAACATGAGGACCCTAAATATTAGGATGATTCCACCACGCTCTTGAATAATAATCATCAAAACCAAAGATGGAACCACCTTAAATAAGACAAAGAAAAAGAATAAGAGGTGAAGATAAATAGGTGAAGGGCTAAAACACTCATTAATGACCTGAATTTTTTTAATGATAATTGTTTAGGAAGAATATGTGTAATATTATTTGACAGAAAAAACAATTTCCCATTAATAATTGTATATTTATATTTCAATGTGACCATAAGGTTTTGACTGTTATATAAACATTTTTCTTTTATGACCTTTGGATAATATGACCTTTGGAAAATATAATTTTAATCTATGATTATTCTTTATAAATAGTATTGATAATTGTTAACGAATGCATAAAGGAGATTCAATGGCCTCATCTGGTAGATTAATGATATAGGAAGCCCATTTTTCGGAGCATAGGAAGTTGGTAGAAACACTGGGCTTAACTCTTGATGAAATTCAAGAAGAGCTTCAAAATATTAATATTGAATGAAATTTCCTTTGGGATTAGTTCATGTTAGTGGATATTACCACTAAGGTGCTATTATCCGAGCTACCCCAACAGTCTATCACCGCCACACACCATACCCTCAGGTCACATTAAGGTGTAATAAGGGGTTATGTGTCGAGACCCTAGACATTTAAATCATAATCCCTTTGATTTAATACAATTTTTATTTCAACACATCCATTTTATGTATAGTTTTTATTAATAAAATAAATTTTTTATTGAGAAAAATCTGACAAGTTGATTTTATGGGTAAAAATTTTAATTCTTAGATATTTCTCATACATTTAAATTTATTATGATAAAATAAAACATTTTTTTAATTGAAAATATCAAAATTAATCTCGGATTAATTTTTACTATTTTTCAAACAAGTTGCATATTTTGATGAATAGTGAAAACTTATACATTATAGCTAAAACTATGTTTCCACTTAAATAATTTTTATAAACTAAATAATTGATATAATGTATTGATTTTTGAATAATGAACATACTTGGTTTTTATTAGTAAGATATTTATGGTCAGATGGGATCAACATAATTTTTTGGTGAATAGTATTTTGAACCTTTGAAATACTAACGTCACCCTTATGAATATTAATATTATCAATGGAATGGTAACCTCACCTATTACATTGTAAATATAATTTAGGCATCTTAAATTGTCATTTTATCCAATTGTATCACAATATAAGTAAATAAATGTTTTAGAAATTACTGGTTAAGTATTAGTATTTTTCGAGTAAACAATTATTTTTTTTATTCATTACAATTATCATATTTATAAAATCATGTTCATAAAATTGAATTAATTTTATAAAAATATGATTCTAAATGTGGTTAGGGTAAATTTTTTATATTATAGTGACAGTTGAATTTTTAATGAATAGTGAAAAAAAATCTGTTTGAGTTTTTATGTATTTTTAATTACATAATTAATGATGTAATAATGATGAAATAATTTTGTAACTCTTGTGGATTAAAATACGATAATATTATTCCAATGTTTCCAATACCATGGGAAAATACCATGGGTGTGCCCATGGTTTTGCAAATACCACTACTATGGTGTCTTGAGAAAATAATAAAATCCCCCTAACTTTTTATATATATATCCACCCATTAATTCATTTTAGTTCATTAAAAATTAATTCCAAAAAAATATATGATATTATTACCTCCAAGGATTCCTCACAAGGGGTCCTCAAGCCTCCATGGTCTGTATCATCAGGTTTTAGGTGTCACTATTCAATGTAAGGGAAATCTAAAATGTCACTTTTCTTTTCATATTCTATTTTCTATAGTATGTATTTCAAATTGGAATACTATGTAATGATATTCAGTTTTATCTATCCCTGTATTTTATTGAGATTAATTTATTATTAGGAGACCATTTTATCATCTAATTTAATGTTTTCTAAAATAGTGTTTAATATTCCTTATGCTTCCATATTTTCATCTAAAAATTTATATCATTTTATCAAGAAATTATCTTAATTTATTTTGTTAATACCCAAAACTCTATCTTTTACAATGGTATTCACGTGGATGTAAAAATGTTATATTTTAATTCTGGGATTAATATACATTACACAAACCTATTTATTCAATGGGTTAAATATTAAAAAAGGATATTATTTTAAGAACATATAAAAATGCCATGATTTTGAAATGAATGACATTTATTTTATTCTTCATGGTATATTTTTAAAATATTTTAATATAATATTTGTGTCTCTCATTAATTAATACATATTAATGGTTCTCCCTAATAGTCCTCCTATTCATATGGTTAATATTTTAATCATTATAGATGAAAAATTTTATGATACCTTGGTGAACAACTTTGGTAATGTTTTTGACACCTCGGTGATAATCCTTGGTCATATGTTTATGAATGTCTCATTATAATGTTATATATTGTTTAACAATTTATGATTCATTATATTATTATGGTATTATTGTTATTATTATTATTACATTCCTCTTTATCCATTTCACAATAAATTATTTATTTTATGATGTTTTTATGGATATTCTTCACGATCACAAGTAAAAGGTTTCCCCAGTTTACCATTATTGGGAATTATTATCACCCATTCACTTGATGTATGTGACCATGTTATGAGACATCTAAAATGAACATAGAATGAACCAATATTGAATCATTAAATGTGTATTCAAATAATTGTTTCATGTTTTCATGTATTATCTACCATTTTATCCAATATAGTAAATATTAAAAGATCCACTGATTGAAAAATGAAATGAAAAAATATGTAATAAATATGCGGGATTCTGTAGTTGGTATGATATGATGATTTATTTATGTGTGTAAATTTGATTTTAAAATCATTAATAATAACCCTAGTTAAAAGTTTAAATATATGGAAAATTCTAGGTATTTTGGTAAAATATTAAGTGCATTGTTTCCAAACAAATGATTCTATATCTGCATATTAACAACTGGATGTGGATCTGGAAATGATGTATCTATGGTTAAAATCTGAAAAGTACACTTGGAGATAGACTTGAATGGGAACTAGTGCACGACTACAGACCCTACTAAACTCATTTTTTGAAACTCATGGGGGATATGTTTTGTGAATCACAAGTATTTTATGAATCATTATAAAGGATTTATAGAATTTTTTTAATGAATAGCATGTTAAAACATGTTGTTATATGAAATAAATGTTCTCTTGGAACTATAATATTATTTAAATAAAGAAATCTCACTAACATTTTCGTATTTTATAAAATGCTAGAAATTAGAGATATTTCTTAAATGATTAGCGCAATAGACAATGTGTTGACTACCATCCGATGGATGCCACAATGGAAACCATCTTGGGAATGATTATAAATGAACACATGTGATGGGAACTAAATTGAATTAAGATGATATATTGGATTCACCATGAAGGGATAAAAATTCGTTGATTCCTTCATGCGTCAATGACCACCAATATTCATTGGATCTACCAACCCATTGATTGAGGAATAGTGGGTAAGTGCTATATAAAAGAACATTAATATATATAATTGTTTACAAAAATATAAAGTCACTCTGGTTTTGTACTATTTAGAGGGAGAAGGTGATTCATTGTGAGAATTGATTAAAAATAGGAGTCCAAGAGGTGAAATTGAATCCTTAGTGTGGGAAGTGTTTAGAGGAATATTCATTAGTAAGTATTTACCTCATTCAACGAGAAAAAAATAGTTAAGGAATATCTTGAAAAGAATCAGATGGATAACGAATATGTTGGATGATATTATATGAACATCACATGCCATTCCTATTAAACGACTAGATTTTTCATGGATCTTAATTGGAATATTGATAGATTCTTCAATTGTCTAAGACCTCATATACAGATGAATTTAGTCAACTAAGACTATAACAACTATGAATAAATCATATGTATTGTTATAATGGTTTAACTAGATATTGGTGAGACATAGTGGTCCCAAAAATTGTATGGGAAGAAGAGATCTCTACATCTACACCTGAGGATGAGCATTGATCAAGGAAGGGGAAGAAAAAAATTTAAAATTTCCACATGAAATAAATGTTGGAAGAAATATTTGGGGAGCATTCTTAATGGGAGAATGATGTGTTAAAGATTGTAAAATATGTCCATATCACTCAGAACTATTGTAGTAAATTGAATCCTTAACTTTATAACACAAACGAAAAAGGGAAGATGGTGCAGAATTTCACTGAAATCCAATGCTTCAAGTGTGGATAACTTGGTCACTTTTCCAATCACTGCCTATATTTGAGGGAAGTGGAGGGGACTCACTATCAACCTCATCATAGGCCAATGTAGAAAGGTTGTACATTTTCTATCACGATGGATGAATTTGAATCTTTAAATGATGAGGTGGAAGATAGTCTCATTATTATCTAAAATATAGCCGATATATTGTTTGATTCTTGTTACACACATTCCATTATTTCCTCCACATTTTCAATTAATATATAATCAATATTTGAACTAATAAATTTTGAGTTATTATTCAATACTCATCGAGTTATTATCCAAGCATCAACAATATTTAGAAACTATAATATTCATTTCAGTGATCATAATCTCATAAAAAATATATTTTTCATTCCCATGTTAGAATTTGAAAATATATTTTGGATGTAATTTCTCTCTAAGTTTATTTTAATGATTAAATATAGAATATAAGGACCCAGCCTTAAAACATTACATAATATTGAATTAAATGAATTATTCAAATTGAGAATCTTTTCAGGTTTAGAGTTTTAGAGAACTATGCCATAACTATTACATAACAACATGAATATTACAAGTAGACAATACTACTCAATATCCATTTATTTCATAAAATAAAAACTCTTAAAAAGATACATGTCTAGTTCCATATTTTAGACAACATGACTTTTCCTTAGTCCCATCCTTGACCTTATTCATCTTTAAGTCATGTGGAAAACATTTCAAAAACATGGGATGAGCGTAAAAATCTCAGTATGGGTTTTAAAACAAGTAAGGAAAACATTATCCCATCAATAAATACAAATAAATGAAACTATGCTTTTCAATCATAACATACCTTAAAAAATCATAAGATTTATGAATAACACATAGAATTTTATAAATCATAAAGGAAACTTATGGCATTCATAACAAACTTACATTGTAGCTATCACAGCTACATAGGGAGTCACATTTGGAATACCCATCACAGTATATTCCCTAAATCTATTAGGATAAACATTCACGTTTACCTCTGTCATGTTACCCAATGCGTTGTAGAGGTATCTCGGGCTCACCCACCCTAGGTTTATCACAAAACGACCCATATACGTATACAATGACCAATAACCATAACATAATCATTACACATAAAACGAAAATAATGAAAAGATACCATTTCCACATTCCAATCACAATATATCAATTCAAGATATTGAAATAGATAATTCTTTATCAAACCATTTTCAAAATAATGTAAAACATTTAATAATGAAATTCTTGAATGAAAATGTCTGATACCAATTTGAAGATTTTAAAGGAATTAAAATTTTAATACAATAATGTCCATAAAAATATATCCTCAAATCTATTTTTTAAAACATGTACATTAATGAGAAATATTTAGAAGAATAAATCTTTAAAACTTTTAAAACAATATTTTTGTTAAAGGGTTTCTAACAAAATGAGAGATTCTTGAATACAAATATTTGAGGAATAAAATTTAATCATAACATTATAATATCATTAAAATAAAAGGGTTCCTGATATAATATGTCAAAGGACAGTATATACACCATATAATAGTGAATTGGCGCATAAAAACAAGTAGGTCTCAATTGAATGTAAATTGTGACGCAATCCCTTATAAAGAAAGTATCTATAGATTAGAATAAATCAATAACATAATTTTTGTGTGAAAATTATAAATACAACCAATATAAGTGGATATTAAGTGTAAAACAATCAGAGGAAATTGACACATACTTATAGGATGACATATTCAAGAATTACATGTTTAACCCAATGAATTGAAATTGGGTTACGAAGTTCCTTTACAAAAATTCGACAGCCTAAAGGCGTCACTTTAAAATTCAGAAAATTAGTTGATGAGATAAAAAGGGTATATCATAACATAAACATAAAATTTACATCAATAAGGATATAGAATAAAATATCCCAACATAAGAAGATGTAAATTAAAATACAACAAAAAAAGACTTTTAAAAAGAGGAGGGTGAAAAGATCTCTTACCAATTTGGTAACATTCAAAACATTTACCAAATGAAGAAGGATCGTAAAGTGATGATTTAAATACCCATAAACTAATGTTTATTACAAAGGGAATAAAATAATGGGTAGTACATACACCACATGCAATAAATAAGTGGCGAATAATGGAAATCTCACAGAATTGAATGTGGGAAAAGAAATCCCATACGAATATTCGGCAGCCTAACAAAGCAACTAAAAACATTCAAAAAATGGATTGAAAAAATCATATAGGGTATCTCATCACATTAACATAAAAATTATAGTAAGAGTAATATAAAATAACATCCCCCATCGTAATAAATAGGCGCTTAATGGAAGTGACATAAAAAAGAGTACTTAAAAAAAAGAGAGGTAGGATCCCTTACCTCATGTCCGAATTGACTTGTTCGTTCTTGAACATCCTGAATAAGAAACCAAAGTTAATTTCTAATTTCTTAGAAACCTTTTTAAAGCTTATTTTTCCTCTTATATAACTTATTACCATGTTATAAACATTACATAGTCATTTATGTTAATAATGGTCATTGTGTCGATATTTTTTTCTTTAGTCAAAAATGGACTTCTTATAATTACATGTTGTTTATGTGGTAAAATATAAATTATCTCTATAATTATATTCATGATATAGATATCATATATATCATATATATCCATTATATACATGTATTTATAATAGTACATAATCATTTAGAGGTAAGAAATGAAATGCACCGTTCATGGAGACGGTAAGTCGTACGTACGCTTGAACGCTACCAACATATCTATTTCACATTTATTATAATTAAAACATAATGATACATAGTTATATTATAATTATGGTATAATATCAGATATAATATTATTAACTCCATCCTGTATGCGTACCACATAAGGAGTTAACGAATCATATCACTTTGAGGGGGCGGTAGTCCGCACTTCCTCTAATGAGTTTACCGTATTTACCCAATATGGAAACCATAAAAATTAATATAAATGGAAAATAAAGAATCATAAAGAAAACATAGACAACATATATATCATATATTAATTCAGTTCCATAATAATGGACACCATGATAGGTGGTAGCAGATAATTAAACAATCATCGTTTCGTGAGGCGTTTGGTTTCCATCAACAGAAACATTATGTTGTTCACCCATTAGATGAAGTTGTGTGTAAGTGTAGTTACACTCCTTCTCATAAAAAAAATCCTAGTATATTGAGTATACTGGTGTTTTTACAAAATAAATGAATAAAAATAGTTTAGGGGATGGAGAATTAAAATAAAAGAAATAAATTTAAGAGAAATTGTTACCTTTAATTTAGGTTACTTCATTTGGTTTGAACAAAAAGGACTCCTTGAAGTCTCTTCTACCTATGTTAAGGCCTCTAGGAGGAGTAAAGGGATGTAGGGAGATTAATTGGGAAGCGGTTGGACGAGCAAAAATGCTTTAGAGGTGTGAGGAATTGGTTAGAAGTGGTCTTTTTTGTAAGGGAGAGGAGGGGCTCTTTAGAAAAGTGTGAAAACATTATTTTATTATAAACACATATTCGGTTAAAAAGGATAAAAAACACATTAAAGTAGAAGATATGATAACTCTCCTTATAAATAAAATCACCCAATAGGAATTGGACAGGTTTCCGATATTATTTTATTCTTTATAATCTTATTTATTTAAATGATTTATTAATGAGGTAAACATTACATCATTATTGTGTCATGCAAAATTTAAATTAATTGATGTCTAAAAATTATTAAAAATTAAAATGATTTAGGAAATATTTTTATATTTCCATTGAATATTTATAGTCGAAAAGAAAATTTATATAACCTCTTCTAAAAATTAATTTACTAAAGGATATTTTCTTTTGTCATTTTTGTCTTTACATTATGTTAATTAATATAAATTTTCGTTATCACACCCAAGTGGCTTAAAGGGGTCCCAAATTCGACCCAAATATGACAATGGTCGTAAATGACTCAACCAATAAGGTTTGGACAAGTGTTAAGGTAATTTAAAATTATTATAATATTAATTTAACCGTGAATTACCCTATTTACCTTTAACCGCGATAAATAAAAGTCAAAAGTTACTATTCACCAAACATTATTTTCATCTCATTCAGCCACATTTTATTTATTAATAATAGCCATGATTGTCAGAATTTTGAAATTCAATTCACAGAAGTGGTAAACATTCATTTAAATGAAAAATCAGTTTTTTTAACTACCACTTAGTGGTTTCACTATAAATCAAAAATTGAAGTTTTTCAGAAAAATACCAAAAATTTACCCTAAGCTATATTTGATATTCCAAATTAAAAAATGATGTCAATTTTAACAAATTAAAAACATATAAGTTTTATTAATTAATTTTATAATTAATTCCCGCTATCAAAACAAATAGCGTGTTTTTAAGAAATAATATCTATCAAAAGCTTGACATTTGTTTATATCTAATTTCGAAGTAAAATTGCTTCTAATGTCCACAATTATATTAAATGGTAAAAATATATTTTAATTTCACTTTAAAATCATTTAATAAGATAATATAACCATATAAATAAATTAATGTAAATGGCACTTTTGAATTAAAATACAATATTTTTTACTATTCATCAAAAAATGAATTTTTTTTAGAAAAATGCAAAAATATTACCCAAAGTAAATATTGATGTCCCTGTTCTATAGAAGAATATTATTTTGTCAAATATAACATATAAAAGTGACCAAAACAAGATTTAATGAGGGTTCTCCATTAAAAGGTGGTAAATCAACATTTTAATGTAAATTATGCTTAAAATTAGTTTCATTCACATTTTAAGCCTCTAACTTTTATTGGATAAATGTAAAAACATTTAACAAACACGTATAATCATATTGTAGTTAGTTCTATTCATTCCTGCCTATACAACAACTAGGTTTAAAATACCATTTAAAATAATAATATTATATTATTAGTGTGCAACGTAAGATTTCAAAGAAACCCATTATTGTATACCAGGTATTACATCGAACACAGAGTCCCCTTTAAAGTAGAATTAATATTGTAGTTCACAAATATATAAAAATATCATATTTCTTTATTCCTCTGGGTTGTTACATCCTTCCCACTTTTGGGAATTTCATCCTTGCAATTTTAAAACTGGGCTTGAAAGCTTCATTAAAAGTCCCACATCCGAAAAGAGTCAGTAAAATATTCACTTTAAAAGAAATAAATTGAAGTAAAAAAGGTCGCCTGAGATAACCTATACTAGGATTAAATGTAGGAAAACATGGATATGTAGGAAAAATGGTCATGTTCCGATGGAGAGTGATAGAAAACATGATTAGGAGAAAGTTAACCACCAGAAAATCCCAAACATGTGATGAGTTAAACAGTATTGATTCCCTAGTAGGAAAAGTTAACGAAAAATGATTTTGTTTTAAGTTACTTTTCATTGAGGAATTTATTTATGGGCTTAATGAAAACATAAATAAACCAAATTAATTGTCATGTAGACTTTTATCTCTTACTGTATTTCTAATAGAAACTCAAATTTTTTCCAAAATATGAGTATTTCAGAAAGTCTTGTTCACATAAAGGTCTCTATAATCATCTTCTTGACAATCACCTAATCCAAAAAAATGAACTATATATTTCCCAAGTCTTTAGACCTAACCAAAACTGTAATGTTTTTACAAGGTCAGATAATCCCCAAAAATGATCATCCTTTATAAAAATTTAAAGTACTCTTGATCTCCAAAATTGGTCAAATAATACCCAAAGTTCAACAAAGACCATTCAATAAACAATTGTCCATAAAATTATTTTAATCAAGATAAACTAATATTGAAACCCAAATATCGGAAGGATTTAATCACATTGTCTTCCAAGGTAAATATTAACATTTATCCTCAAATAACACCAGTTACTCTTAAAGTATCATATTGAAAAGTAATTAACCTAATAACATATCCTCCATGATAGGTTAAAAATTTCCATAGATAACCCAAAATCAACTTATTCTTGATTCATAAAATCGTCAAACTAAAAATAAGTAGTCAAAATAACCAGGGACTTCATGTAGTCCAGTGGTAGGAGATAAATAGCAGTTGCACTTTGGTAGTGGGTTTGATTCCTACAGCTTCGTCCGACGTGACGGGTTGTCACACGGTCTGCGTGTTGTCTCTTTTCAAAAACAATATAATTTTATAAAATTCTCAAAAAATGATAAATTCATCATAAATAACCATATCATATTTTAACCATAAAGGTTATCTAATAACTTTTGTTTTGCAACCCAAAATGTATTAACAAGTAATTGCCACAAATTCAAGGATCCTATAAACCCATATGGTCTTTTATAACTACATTCACAAAAGAAAGGATAATTATTACTTGAATAAAATTTTCCTATATCAAACATAAGGGTTACACATACTATAAAAAGTCTTCTGAGGTAACCCCTTCATCAAAAGAGGCTTAATGCTTTTAAGAACTTCACCATCCTAAAATCTACCATAACTCTTGAATCCCTTATATGTTGACTTCATACTCATTCAACATTCACCATGATCCACTAACCATTCCTTTCCAACTTATTCTGAAATACCTATTTCCTACAAACAAAAATCAAGATTCATATCCTATGATTTCAATAAAAGGGAAACGTATGTTATGAAATAATCCATACCTTTCAGTGGTCATTGTCAGTTTCTCCGTCCTCAATTAGAATGGAATTAGGTATTGGTAAATGAATATTGATAAGATATTGATGATCCCATTCCTGAAAATTCATTGTAGGATATGATCTTGTATAATGACCATGCACACCATATTTAAAACATTCAATTCATCCCTTAGAAAGATCTTCATTCCCTTTCCTAGATTCAACTAGATGCTTCATTTTTTCATGGCAGGTTCTTGCTTTATGACTTTCATTTCCACATATATAGCATCTTTCTCTCCCTTTGAAACATTTTCCTAGGTGTCTATTTCAACATCTTTGACACAATGGTTTTTGAACATTCTTACCTTTACGATTATTACCTGAACATCCGTAGGGATTTTTTTCACGCATATATGATGGCTATTAAAAATCACCAAGGTTATGTGGTCAATCATGACTCCAGATAGTTGTTTGAGGATAACCACAAAAGTTCTCATTGAATCTCCCATATCATTCAGTTGTTCTTTTAGAAAACCATCTCAATTTTCTCCAAATCCACTGTTACTTTGGTGCCTACTAGACCTAGACATTTACTAAAACCAAAAAGGTCAGTGTGAGTATATCAACAAAATAATAATGTACTAATGAGGAAGATAAAAACTAAGATATACTTATCCAAGTTATCTCAAACTCATTCCAAAAAAAAACAATGACTCAATCTACTATACTGAAAATTATGGTTATACACAACATGTCAATTATTCTTAAAGAATACCCTAACTCTAAAGTTATCTAAACCGAAATCTAATACCATCTATAAGGCCCCAACCTTAAAACATAACATAATATTTATTTAAATGAATAATTCACATTGAGAATATTTTCAGGATTAGAGTTTTAGATAATTAGGCCATAAATATTACATAAAAACTTGAATATTACAAGTAGACACTACTACTCAATATCCATATTTTTTCATTAAATAAAAACTATTAAAAAAACATTTCTAGTTCCATATTTTAGACAACATGACTTTTCCTTGATCTCATCCATGACCCTATTCATCTTCAAGTCCTGTGGAAAACATTTGAAAGACATAGGATGAGCATAAAAAGCTCAGTAAGGGTTATAAAATAAAGAAGGAAAACATTATCCCATCAATAAATACAAATCAATGAAACTATACTTTCCAATCATAATATACCTTACTAAATCATAGGATTTATGAATAACACATAGAATTTCATAAATCATAAAGGCAACTTATGGAATTCATAACATACTTACATTGTAGCTGTCACAGCAACATAGGTAGTCACAATTGGAATACCCATCACAGTATATTCCCAAAATATATTAGGAGAAACATTCATGTTTACCTCCGTCACGTTACCCAAAGAGTTGGAGAGCAATCTCAGGCTCACCCACCCTAGGATTATCACGGAACCACTTGTATACTTAATCATTTACCAATAACCATAACATAATCATTACACATAACATAATAATAAAGGAAAGATGCCATTTCCACATTCTAATCAAATTATATCAATTCAAGATATAGAAATAAACAATTATTTATCATACCTTTTTCAAAACCATGTAAAACATTTAATAAAGAGATTCTTGAATAAAATTGTCCCATACCACATTGATGATTTTAAAGGAATTAACATTTTAAAACGTTAATTTCCATTTAAATAAATCATTAAAACCATTTTTTAAAACATGGGAATTAATGAAAAAGATTTAGAAGAATAAATCATTAAAAAAATTAAAACAATATTTTTGTTAAAGAGTTTCTAACAAAATGAGAGATGCTTGAATACAAATAATTGAGGAATAACAATTAATCATAACATTATAATATTGTGAAAATAATAGGGTTCATGATATAATAAGTAAAAGTACAGTATATACACCATATAATAGTGAATTGGTGCATAAAATCAATGAGGTCCCAATGGAATATAAATTGAGACGCAATCCCTTATAAAAAGTATACTTAGATTATGGATAAATCAATGACATAATTTATGTGTGACATTGTAAATACACCTAAAATAAGTGGATATTAAGTGTAAAAAAATCATAGGAAATTCACACAAATTTATAGGACGACATATTCAAGAATTACATGTTTAACCCAACAAATTGAAATTGGGTTAAGAAGTTCCTTTAAACAAAATCGACAGCCTAACGGTGTCACATTAAAATTCAGAAAATGAGTTAATGGGATAATAAGGGTATCTCATAAAATGGACATAAAATTTACATCAATAAGGATATATAAGAAGATATCCCAACATAAGAAGATGTAAATTAAAAGACATAATAAAAAAATTCTTTTAAAAAGAGGAGGCTGAAAGGTTCCCTTACCGATTTGGTAACTATCGAAACATACATCATATGAAAGAAGGATCATAAAATGAAAATTTAATTACCCATAAACTAAAGTTTATTACAGTGGGAATAAAATAATGGCCATTACAAACACCGCATGCAATAAATAAGTGGAGAACAATGGAAATCTCACGGAATTGAAAGTGAGATAATAAATCCCTTACGAAAATTCAGCAGCCAAACAGCACCACTTAAAAAATCCAAAAAAATGGATTGATGAGATAATATAGGGTCATTCATCACATTAACATAGAAATTACAGTAAGGGGAATATAAAATAACATCTCCCAACATAAGAAGGAGGAGCTTAAAGGAAGTGACATAAAAGTGAGTACTTAAAAAGAAAGAGAGAGGTTGGATCCCATACCTTGTGTTCGAATTGACTCGCTTGTTCTTTAACGTCATAAATAATAAACTAAAGATGATTTATAATTTCTTAATAAACATTTTAATGTTTATTATTCCTATTATATAACTTATTACCGTGTTATTAACATTACATAGTCATTTATGTTAATAATGGTCGTTTTGTCGATATTTTGTACTTGAGTAAAAAATGGACTTATTATAATTACACGTTGTTTATGTGGTAAAATATTCATTATCTCCATTGTTATATTCATGATATAGGTATCATAGATATAATATATATCCAGTATATACATGTATTTTTAATAGTACATAATCATTTAGAGGTAAAAAATGAAATGCACAGTTCATGGAGACGGTATGTCATTCGTACGCATGAACTCTACTTTCATTTCAATATCATATTTAATGAAATTAAAACATATTGATACCTAGATATATTTTAATTCCAGTATAATATAATATATAATATTATTAACTCCATCCTTTATGCATACCATATAAGGCATTAACGAATCATATCACTTTGAGGGGGCGGTAGTCCACACTTCTTCTAATAAGATTATCGTATGTACCCACTATGGAAACCATAATGGAATAATATAAATGGAAAATAAAGAATAATAAAGAAAAAATAATCAATATATATCATATGTAAATTCAGTGCCATCATAATGGCCACCATGAGAGGCAGTAGGAGATAATTGAACAATCATCGTTTCGTGAGGTGTTTGGTTTCCATCCACGGAAACATTATGTTATTCACCCATTAGATGGAGGTGTGTGTAAGTGTAGTTAGAATAATTTTCATAACAAAATAATATTATATTTAAGATACTGGTGATGTTACAAAATAAAGGAATAAAAATAGTTTAGGGGGTGAAGAAGTAAAATAAAAGAAAACAATTTAAGAGAAATTGTTACCTATAATTTTGGTAACTTCCTTTTGTTTGAACCAAAAGGTCTCCTTGATGTGTCTTCTGCCTATGTTATGGATTCTAGGTGTAGGAGAGGGATGTAGGGAGCTTAATTGTGCAGAGTATAGATGAGCCAAAAGGCTTTAGAGGTGTGAGGAATTGGTTATAAGTGGTCTCTTTTTATAAGAGAGAGGAGGGGCTCTTTAAGAATGTGTGAAAAGATTATTTTATTATAAATATATCTTCAGTTTCAAACGGACCAAAACACATTAAAGACGAAGATAAGATGACTCACCTTAGAAATAAAATCATCCAATAGGAATTGGATAGGTTTTTGATATTATTTTAGTCTTTATAATCTTAAATATTTAAATGATTTATTAATGAGGTAAACATTACATCATTATTGTGTCATACAAAATTTAAATTATATGATGTCTAAAAATTATAAAAAAATACAATGTTTTAGGAAATCATTTTAGATTTGAAATTAATATTTATAGTAGAAATGATAATTTATATAACCCCTTCTAAAAATTATTTTACTAAAGGATATTTGCTTTTGTCGTTTTTGTCTTCACTTTAAGTTAATTAATCTAAATTGTCGTTATCACTCCCATGTGACTTAAAAGGGTCCCAAAATCAACCAAAAGATGATAATGGTAATAAATGACTCAACCAATAATGTTTGGACAAGTGTTAAGATAATTTTGAATTATTATAATAATCTTTTAACCTTGAATTACCCTATTTACCTTTAATCACGGTAAATAAAAGTCAAAAGTTACTATTCGCCAAAAATTATTTTCATCTCATTGAACCACATCTTACATATTAATAACAACCATGTTTGTCTGATTTTTGAAATTCAATTCACAGAAGTAGTAAAATTTCATTTAAGCGAAAAATCATATTTTTTAACTACTACTTAGTGGGTTCACTATTCAACAAAAAATTGAAGCTTTTCAGGAAAATACAAAAAATATACCCTAAGGTATATTTGATATTACAAATTCAAAAATGATGTCCATTTTACCAAATTCAAAAAATAGAAGTTGCATTAATTAATTTTATAATTAATTCCCGCTATCAAAACAAATAAAGTGTTTTTATGAAACAATATCTATCAAAAGATTGACACATGTTTATATCTAATTTCAAATTGAAATTGCATATAGTGACCAAAATTAGATTAAATGGTAAAAATAAATATTATTTTCACTTTAAAACCAATTAAAAATATAATATAACCATACAAATAAATTAGATTAAAAGGAACTTTTGAATCAAAATACAATATTTTCCACTATTCATAAAAAATTGATTTTTTTTAGAAAAATACCAAAAGTTTATGAAAAGTAAATTTTGATGTCCCGATTCTAATGAATAATTTTATTTTGTTAAATACAATATATAAAAGTTACCAAAACTATATTTAATGAGGGTTTGCCATTAAAAGGTGGTAAATCAAACTTTTAATGTATATTATGCTTAAAATTAGATTCATTCACATTATAAGTCTCTAACTATTATTGGATAAATGTAAAAACATTTAAGAAACATGTATAATCATATTTTAGTTATTTATATTCATTCCTGTCAATACAACAACTATGTGTTAACTACCATTTAAAATAATATTATTATATTATTAGTGTGCAGGGTAATATTTCAAAGAAACACATCGTTGTGTATCGGGTGTGCTATCGAACAAAGAGTCCCCTTTAAAGAAGAATTAATATTTTAGTTTAAAAATATTTGAAAATATCATATTTCTCTATTTATCTGGGATGTTACACAGAAGTAATGGTATATCAGCAGTCTTGAATCGACAACCAACAATTGCATTCAAAAGAGAAATATATTGACTTGATCTTCTTCGAGAAGCACCACCTATAGGCTTAATTATATAGATGATTGATGAATATAATGAATTAAATTAAAGTATATTACTAGATAATATCCACATTATTAATGAATACATTGATCATGGGGAGTTACATGGACATTCCATAGAAATAAAGGATGATTTATCCGTTGAACTTATTCCTATATCGAACCGAATTTGAAGGAAAACGTCTTGACTGGAAAATTTGGAGTTAGAGGACATAAAGAAGAAACTAAAAGAAAATATTTAAGTAAGAGTGGCCTCATCCTAAAACAAAAAATTTGAATAATAGATTCATATATTAGTGGTATATTATAGTAGGTTTTTTAGAAACATTTCACGACATTCTAATCTACCAACGATGTTAACTCGAAATGGTGTCATGTTTATCTAGAAAAAAGAGTGTGAATAAAGATTCCAAGATATTAATATGATATTGGTTATGATTCATGTGTTAACACTACCCTATATCGATGATGGATTTTTTATTTTAAGTGATTTATATCATAAATGTCTTTGGTGCATCCTCATCCAAAATGCCAAGGTGGTTTCTTATGCATCTCGGCAGTTAATGTCCCATGAGTAGAACAATCATTCTCATGATATTGAGTTGTATGTGGTTGTTTATTTTATAAATATATAGAGGCACTATCATTCTGGGGGAAAATTGGTATATATATTGACCATAAGTGTTTGATGTACATTTTCTAGAAAAAATTATTGAACATGAGATAGAAGAGATGGTTGGGACTTTTTAAATACTATTACTGTTCAATTCATTATCATACTAGAAGATAAAAAATTGTTGTTGATGCAATATATTGGAATGACCCTATTGTTTTGGAAATGATGAGGGTTCAAAGATATAATTTGACCAAAGACCTAGTAAAAATACACATGGGAATCCTAAGGGAGAGAAAATCATCAACCCTTTCCCAAATGATTTATCAACCTTCATTACTATAGAATATTAGGAAATATAAAAGAGAAGATCCATTGTTATAAAAGATGTTAGAGGATGAGAACAATGATAAGATTACTAATTTCAATATTCATCCATAAGGTTTACTAAAATTTCAAACATGGCCATGGGTTTCCATCTATTCCAAGAATAAATGAGCTAATGGATGAAGCTCGTAGATCTAAATTCTATATACATCATGGAAGTACGAAAATGTGTAGAGACAATTGTGATTTTTATTGGTGGGATAAAGTAAAAAGTGATATTTTTTACTACAATATAAGGTGAATACTGTGTCAACAAATGAGAGCATAGAAAAAATATTCTAATGGGGTATTGAAAACACTACCCATACAACCATGGAAGTGGGACAATATCACTATAGATTTCTTCCCAAGTGCCCTATGAACATTCAAAGGAAACAATGCGATATGTTTTATTGTGGATTGTCTCACCATGACATCCCAATTTATCTCCATTAAAGAAGATTTCCATCATGATTATCATTTCATAATATACATAAATAATGTTGTAAGGCTGGTTAGAGTTCCAATTTTTTTATTATCTGACTGTGATCCAAGGTTCACATAAAAATTCTAGAGATGCCTTCAACATTTTCTACCAAAATGAATTTTAGAAATATATATCATTCCAAAATTGATATCCAATCTGAAATTATTATTCAGACAGTCGAGGACATGCTGAGAACATGTTTAGTGTAATTTAATGTTTTATGGGATCAACATATCCCATTATTTGAGTTCTCATATGATACCAAATTACATTAAATAATTAAAATGGTACTATATGATGCTCTTTATGGGAGGCGATGTAGAACATCTACTTGTTGGGATGAATCTAGTGAGAGAATTTATTGGGCATGATATTGTGTAAGATATGACAAAAAGGTTTCTTCTATCTAGCAACACATAAAGGTAGATCATAGTCGGAAGAAGACTTATTAGGACAACCGTCGAAGGGACTTTGAGTTTGATGTTGGTAACAATGTCTTTCTTCAAATATCACCATGGATGAAATTAATGCCATTTAGGGGGAAAGGGAACATCAACTCTAGGTAAATTAGCCCCTATAAAATCCTTGATTGCATCCAAGAAGTGTCCTATCAACATAAACATTCTTCAAACTTATAGTAGGTTCATGATGTTTTCCATGTATCTATCTTGAGATAGTGCATACCTGACCCATCACATGTACTAAATCCATAGGTGGTACAACTAGAACATGACCCCTCTTATGATGAGTAGCTAGTAGAAATCATAGACCATAGATTGAAGGTTATATACAAAAATACTACCCAACTCATTAATGTGTGGTTGAGGAAAAAAAATATGAAAAAGATACATGTGAATCAGGGGAAACAATGAGGCAGAAGGACCCTCAAGTTTTTACAACTGGGAGAACGAGTTAAAAATTTTAGGAACAACTTATTATGGTGTAAGAATATAAAGACCCTGGCATTTTGAATGATAATCATTTTCAAAAAGTACTAGATATATTATTTTACCCAACAATGCTATATCTCATTAATAATGATGTATGGATATTCTAATCTAACCATCGGGTTTCAGCCATTATATGTACATTGATATATTATTATTTTTGTGACTATTATAATTGGAAACATCACTATAAACATTATTATTATTTCCTATAAATAGAAATTTTATTTTTTAATGAATGTAGAATGGAGTGTTTAGGGCCTCATCCATTAGAATAATTTCATACGAAGCCCAATTTATGGATCTTAGGAAGGTTATAGCATCATTGGGAATCACTATTAACTAAGCCCATGATGAGCTTCATCATGTTATGTTTGAATGAAATATCCTATAAGATATGTTAATGTTAGTAGAGATAACCCCTCAGGAAATGAAATGTGAGCCTCCCCAAGAGTCCATCACCATCTTACTACTTACCCATAGGTCATATGTGGGTGTTATAAGGGGTTGTGTGTCACTACCTTCGTCAATTAAATTGTAATCCCTTTGTTTTAATAAAATTATTTTTCCATAATTTCAATTTCAGGAATATTTTTTCAAAATAATATATATGTATAATTGAGAAAATTTTCATACTGTGATTTTACAGATACAATTGTAATTTTATGAAATTTCTCATACTTAGAGAATTATTATGGTAAAATAATCCTCGTTTTTTGAATTTCACAAGTCCAAATTAATCATGGGTAAATATATGGTATTTTTATATGATGTTTAGTATTTTTATGGATAGTGAAAACTACTATATTTTTTTAATACAATGTCCCCATTTGAATAATTATTACAGTTTTTATAAATTTTTTCTATGTAACGATTTTCCGGAAAAAAGTAATACATAACTTTGATCAGTGTGACATTTAGTGTCTGAAAGAACCAACTTTATTTTTTTGAATAATAACTAAACCATTTAGAATAGTACTATTACCTTTATGATTTGTAATATGACCGATCAAATAGTTTCTTTATATAAGAGATTATAAATATAATTTGGGTATTAAATGTAAATGTGATATATTTATATCATAATATAAGTAAATAAATGTATTATAAATTATAAGTTATGTAGTAGTATTTTTCAATTAAATTATTATTTTAATAATTATTTAAATTTATCATATTTAGAAAATCATTTTCATGCAATGGTGTTCAATTTTGAATTCTACAAATCAAAAAATGGTTATGGTGAATTTTTGGGATTTTTGTGATGTTGTTTAATTTTTAGTGAATTGAAATATATAATGTTTCTATTTTTTAGTGTGTTTAAAGACATCATTATTTATGGAATAAATATGTAATTACTATATTATAAAGATGTGGACAAAAATATTTTAATATTTTTCCCTAGTGGCATATACCATGGGAAAATACCATGGGGAATTCTGTGGGTTTTTCACTACCACTAGTGACATGTCCTTGAAAAATAATAAAATCACATCAATTTTTCTATAAATAAAAAAAAATCATTCATTTTATTTCTATAACTAATAATATCTAATAGTATTACCTCCCAGTAATTATTATCATGCTCTCTTTAATCCCCTATTGTCCCATTCTTTGAGATTTAGGAATCACTATTCAAGGTAGGGGATATGACATACTTCTCTTTTCCTTTCAAGTTCCCATTTATGTGGCTTTTCATTAAAATTAAAATAAAATTTTATTTTTTCCATTTTATTATATCCATTAATATTAGTAAGAGTAGTTTTTAAATGGTATTCTCATTTACCCTCTATTTTAATGTTTTATAAATCCATGCTTCACACCCATTATACTGCTAGATTATGTCTCAAAATTTCACTCTTTTTTTCAAGAAATTATTTTATTTTCTTTTGTGAATACCTAAAAATATATATTATCCAAGGTTATTAACATGTATTTAAAAATGATATATTTTTATTCTATTATTAAACTACATGACACCAAAATACCTTTTCCATGGTTTTAAAATGACAAAATGATCTCGTTTTTTAGCGCTTTCTAAAATGCCATGATATTGAAATGAAACACTACTCTTTTATTCTCCACAGGTTATTTATGAACTGTTTTATTATGATATTTTTGGAGAAAATTAATTCTTATGTATTGCATTTTATCCCTTATGTCAATCCAATATATTGGTTAAATAATTTAATCTCTATTGATGATAAGATTTACGATACCATGCACAATAACCATGGTAATTTTTATGATGCCTCAGTGATAAACCATAGTTATATGATTATTAATGACTCAGTTAAATGGTTAAACCACATTTAGAAGTTATTTTTTATGTTTTTATAGTTATAATGTCCCTCTCTATCCATTTCACATGAATTTATGTATTTCCTCATGTTTTTATTAGTACTCCTCAAAATCCCAAGTAAACTTTTTCCCTTGACTACCCATATTTTGTCTTCTCCTCAACCTTTCTGTTTATGTATGTCCCCAGGTTATGAGATATGGAATTGAACTTTGGATGAACCTATTATAAATCCTATAATGTGTAATATATAAATTTTTTCATTTTTTGATGTATTATGTTCACTTTTTTTAAGACACTCAACATTTATAGATCCTTCGATAGTAAAATGTAATTAAGACTTATGTAATAAAAAGGCGGGATTCCATACTCTATAACATAAGGAAATTAATCATAATAAACCTCAAAAAAATTAAAAATACTTCCACCAATGGTAATAAATTTTTTTGGAGATGATAATAAAATATACACATCTAAACATCCAAAATTAGAATCCCAATACCCTAACCCTCCAATCATCCTTCGTAATATAACACTATGATTGCAACATGAAGAATCACTAACCACGAAACATCATAAAGATACCTCTTGGTTTATTTATAACCATCATAGAACACAGGAAAATTAGTCTTATAGAAGGGGATATTACCTAATCATCTTCTTCCATGAAACAACTTTCTCCCTCTATCCAAATATTTTATCATATGCAACATATGCCACCATCCAACACCCTTGGTATTCACATGATTAGTTTAGTTTAGATAATTTATGTATTAGGGAAACCATGAACCTACTCTAACACACAACTAATCATTTTATACCGACCTAAAACATGAAAAAATACATAAATAAAATACTCTAGTTTCTCTTTCCTAAATGACCCTGATATAAATCCCATACTTTAATACACCCATATCCAAGAGCTAAAAAAATTCAGCATCAAATTACATTTTCAAACCCATAATGACACTAGTCATTACAAACCCCACAAAATAATGATTCAAGAAGCCAATATATACTTTGGATAATCCAGAGTCATGTGATTGAATAATCTATATTTGATTTCAAAACTCATTCTTGATTATTAATGGTCAAGAATCCACTACACAGACACCTGATATATCCCCACGTGATTTTAATGGAAAAAACCTATACAAACATTGTAAAACATTAGTCAAATTTTAATTATATATCTAAATATAAAACATTTACCACAAATCAAACATGAAAAAAACAACCATCCACCTTATTATAACATGATTTGGTAGAGAGTAATATATGATACATAAAAAAAGCATCTACCCTGATGACATCATAGAACCAAAAGAGGTTCATGAAACTCACTCTTTGAAAAAACAATTCCCATCATTCACCAAATTTAATGTTAAAAAACACCTTCTTATTTGAAGATATACAACTATATTAATCCTAAAACAAGATATGGATCAACCTGACTCCATCCCATGCATCTTACAATTCATTATACAAATAACTATAACAAGTATTTCAAAAATTTAAACAATGATTGATGTCTAGCTAAAAAATTGTTCACATGATTGAGTGAAGCAGAAAACTCCCCATAATAGGATTGTTCATGATACGTCCCCACATATTCAACTATACCAAAACAATATTATTATTTTATTATTTACTATATGCATGAACTTTTCATATTAACAGGAAATTTCAACCGACATAACCAATATCAGGATAACATAACCACAAATATCCTAAAAACACTAAAACAAAATTCATCACAGTAGCCCCTAAACACTAACATACAATTTTAATGAACTCTTGTTTATATATATTATTAATCCCTCATATTCCTCAATAATCCTTGTCATCATTCCAACAATACCTAGTTCTGAACATCCCCTTAAAAAAACTATAACTGATGGTAAACCCCCATACAAAAATCAAGCTTCCTGTAATTGAACCATTTTTATTACCACCACCTCTGTACTAAACCAATATTCCACAAAAATAGATCTATCAGCTTACATAAAAAATATTAAAAAATCCATAATGGAACTAACTTAGGTTCCTTGTCAAAATAATAATACACAAACATCTTCCTCTTTATGATCTCACCACTGAGAGTTTTAATGATTCACAAAGCACGCTCTCCTAGGGTAGCTTCTCTAAAGAACTACCAATACTCAAAATTCATCCCTGATCCTAAATTATGAAATATTCATACCACATAATATATATATTACATTTATCCATCATAACTGAAATCACATTACAAAAAAATAAAAAACCATAACAATATCATTTATATAAGGAACCCCTGAAGTATAATATTGTAAAATTTTAAATTAGTTTTTATTAATGCACTAGAAAACTGTGGCCCCTATTATAATGATTTTTTATCAATTAATTTCCAATTTTTTAATTTTATATGAAAATTTAACTATATTTAAAACCATTTCGTAATAAAAAGAAAAAATAGAATTTTCTATAAAATCTACTAGCATATTATAATGAATGAACACACACCCTCTTTCCATACTAAGCCACAAGTAAAACAATAAATAACAAGATGAATGTAAAATCAAACACATATCAACTTTGGAATTAAAATAATGAAATTATATGGATAATATTATTATCTGAGGTTTTTTGGACTCTAATTAGTCATGGGATATCTATTAACAAGCATACAGTCTATCCCATTATCTAAAAACACATCATACTCCAACTAAAACTAATATATTTTAAAAAAATGAAAAAAAACTAAAAATAGTTTATTACCCCGTATACTTGATCTCCCATTTCAAAACTATGTTGGATCACCAAATAATTTCATGATCACCTACCCATACGCTAGAAACTACTGACTATTATAGTGTCCTTATGAAGCATGAAGAGACTATATTTTTTTACAATGACAACCAATGAATGATAAATCACTAAATCAACATATAATATCTACATAAACATAAGAAATTTCAATTGATATCCACAAAAAAAATTAGTTAAAAATAATTTATTATAACATAATGGATACTCATTTTGAACATATAAACATGCATCAAATGTCTCCCACCACAATGACTAGTAATAAATAAATGTAAAAAAAATTACATAGGATAAACTATTAATATAAGGTACCTCCATAGACCTATCTCCAAATACCAATCCATATACACTATAATGATCTTTCGTGATACCAATCACCTAAAAACCTTTTATAGGGTCTTAATATACACTGGGGTTCCCATGAAACTTGTGATCATATAAATCATTACTCCCCCACAATTTTCCCCTTATATATTAAATTTGGTTCCCTAGAACCATATTCTATGAACATTTGGATAAATAAGTATTCAATCATTTGAAAATTAATAAAATACTTTCATATCCTAATTGTTCTTCTATGTGACATATTATGTTATATTGTCTTAAGTGTAGATATCATACTAAAAGGTTATCACAGTTCCCTACTATTATAATAACCTAGAAGTTATATGACAGTATACTTGAATATTTGTCTTACAATCAGATGATATAATTTGAGGGAGAAAAATGATATTCAGTCATTCATGGGTGGAAACTCATATAATTATGAGGAACCTTCTCATGGTGTTATCCCCTTGTAATGATAAGTAATATATTTTTAGAACCTGACCCAGTAGTAGGAAATCCACATTTATACATGTCATGTTATAATCTATATACAAATGTTTATATTGGTATTAATACTTTATTATTATTATTAATTGATATTATAAGTCTTGTAATTTTTTTGTTAATGAAAACTATGATTATAAATGTTTACATTGAGGTAGGATGCATTAGGTGCATCAAGAGTAATATTGCCTTAATGAATAATGCATAAAAGGATTTATCCCTTCTGTTCATTAACTGATTTTAATATCTCAATACCATTGATGTACATGATATGGACTAAATAAATCCATTACAATGGTGTTCTATATTAATGTTCTAATTCTAAAAATCCAACAAAAAATATATCAATCACCCAGGTTGATTTCACTCGCATATAACCTGCATGTTTAGTTATATTTTGATAAAGGGGTTATATTACATGTTAAGAATCAGTATGTGGTGACATGTCATTTTAGAATTACATTCATTCTTTAAGGGTTCCTTGTCCTATTTCTAGATGATAACCATGAAATTTAGGTATCTTTACCTAATTGCACTTATAAATAGGCATAGAGGGTCACACACAAAGAGTAACCAAAATATCAATTAAATAATATGTAATAATTTATTATTTAACAGGATGAATAAATATTATTCCCATACGTTGTTAAAAAACATTTCATGTATTCATGATCACATTTATTTTTTCACTTGTTATTTAAGATAATATATTATGAGTATGATATTTAATAAATTTTTATTTTCTATTTAGTGAATGTAATATTTTTATTGGATAATATTCCAATAATATTTATTTATAAATAAATACATATTATTCAAGGCTCGATAAAAATTTTGGAGGAATGGAGGCCCGAGTTAATGGTCTTGTGATAAATGATAATATATAATATTATTTAATTAAATAATATTTAATAATTGTTTATATGATCAGTGCATGTTGAGAAATATTAATACTAAAATAAATATTTGACTGGGTTTTTTTCTTTTATTAAATAAATAATAAGGCTAGTGGTTAATTTTTTTATTTTATACGTAGTAATATAAATACCAAATTATGTAATTTTTCTCATTATCCAATTCAATTGTTCAAAATTATTATTGTAGAATACCTTAAATCCTAGATAGATCCCATCTCTAAGAATTCTCACAATATTTCCAATCAATCCTCCTCCACTAGATCACGGATAATTCGATGGATTCAACTCTCAAGGTGATCAAGGTGGACGATGCAAGCACAAGGATCATCCATGCTGGTACCCGGAGTCTCCTTCAATGATGTCTAGAGATTCCTAGAATAGTGTGTATCACCGCTTGAGTAAATATACACATTTCATCTAAAATTAAATGAAGGTGCTATTCAAATATGTCACATGATTCATCAATAAAGATATAAATTATTACATGTAATTATTTATTTATTTAAAATTAAATATAAACAATATATGTTGATATTCTATCTTGGGTTCTGGAGTTATTACCCTTGAAATATTTCATTGATTAGATTTCATTGGCCATGATGTTCATTATCAAATAGATGTTAGATCTATCATTTATTATGAAAAAATCCATGTTGGATACCACCCTTTACGTGGTTCCTGTATTCTCGGACCTACATGTGTCATCATAGTGGGGTAAAAAATAATTTATAATTATTTAATATGCATTTATTATTTCTGCATTTATAATTTAGTTTATATATTCATGTTTAATCATTTTTTTAATATGAATTGAGAAATTATTCTTCCTACTACATTTCTCATAGATCTAATCAATACAGTTAATTTTATGATTAATAGAAAATCAAGGAACTCATTTGGAGGGGAAATGGTATATAGCCAGAAAACAGTAGACTACACATCATGTAACTGGAATAACATTCTGCATAATCATGTTCAACACATCCAATTTGATTCAATGATCAATTAGATATTATGTTATAATTAACACATTAATTACATAATCAATGCCTCATGTGCGACTAGAATTAATTTGATCTTAATTAGTTAGTCTACATGGCGTGTGGAGTATTGGACATTGTGGGTAATCACTTGTGTTTTGAGATGGGGAATATGTTTCATACACTACTTACCCAATCATTTATCGTGTAACATGGAGTCAACACAACATGTGGCCCATTGTAGACAATATGAACTCCAAAATTATGATGTATGCTTCCATGCTTAGTTTCTAGCAATGAACCTTATATAGACAGTGGATGATTTATTGGACTAGTACTTATTTCATGTTTCAAAGATTTATAATTTATTTATTTTTATATGAAAACCATCATAAATTTACATCATGTGTTGATTTAATGATAGGACACACCATGTGATTGTTTTTAATATACAAAAATATTAAAAATATTAATTAATATCTATGTAATGTTCTGATCTACATATCATGTATGAGTCATATTACAAGTTGTTACTCTACTTTCATTGAAGCATATCACGTGAAAAAAAATCATGTAATTCTTATAACCATCCATTAATTACATATTGTGATTGTATGTGATAAGTTTTTTAATCCATATGTCCCATGAATAAAATATTATTCGAGTATAATACATATTGGTATGTTTGGATGGATATTCATTGTGTTTCACCAAATGTGTATTTATCTACACAGTAAATTTTTAGCGAGTATATGTAATTTGTTTTAAATTATAATGGTCGATAATCAAATGTAACTTTTTATAAGGATTATGATTAAATTATTTATTAATTAATTATAATAAATAATCAATTCAAGTGTGACTTATCTTAAAAATAAATGATTAATAATTTCATTAGAGTTTTCTTAAATACATAGTTAGCTGTATGCCAGAATATGTTCATGAGTTAGATAAATCCTTTTGTGTGTTATTCATTCCATTCAATTTATTATTTAATTAAATTGTTGGCCTACATTCCTTATCTCCATCTTATTATGTAGGAATTGCATTCCCCTGGTTTCCTTTATATAAAACCCTTTTTACAATCACATGTGGATGAGTAAAAGATATATGTAAGGGATAGATCTCCCATGATAGCGTAGTTCGTTCATGTTATGATATGTGGTGAAACTAATCCAAGGTTATACAAAGGTGGATCGATGGAAGGCTTTAAACATAAACATAAACTAGTTCAGGTAGTATCTTCCATAGGTCAATGGTTAGTGTATCAACTGCAAGATAAACTAACGAGTAGTAAAAGGTCATTATCATAAAAATTATTTTTTTTCTATTTTTTCCATGGATATTTCATTATGGTTGTCCTGTTGCGATCACATTTTTAATGAATTAACAATCTTGGAATGTAGATCTAAAATATATTGGCTTATTCTTATATTATATATGTCATGGTTAATCCCTTATGTAATCAAACATAATATTTACAAGCATGTGATTTATATAATAATTGTAAACATAGTCATAAAAGGACAAAATGACTCAATAAAATATTATGTGTATATAGACTTATGTTAATTAGGTTATAATCAAACAATAGTTTAAAAGGATTGACCATCCAATGTTTGGGTGCACTAAATTTTCTGGGAATTATAACTTTAGATTTTTGGTTTACATAACATAGTCGACATCAAAGTTGGATAGCCAAAGTAGGAATCAGTGTAACTTAGAGGTTAAGGTTAAGGAAATATAAATTAATTATTTCATAATTGGGGATTCCACTTGGAAGATCACGTAACTATGAGTTAATGTAGTTGGTATTTGGAATTCCGACCTGAAACAATTAATTTTTTTGTGAAAAAACCAACATAGGCGTAATTAGAAGTGGAATATATATCCTTTCTAATAGAATGCCTGAGAAATGGAATATTTTGATGTCAATGGTGAGGGATGTCTGGTTTTGATATAATAGTGGGAGACTAATAAATTAAATATTCATTTATGTTTCAAATATTTTCAGATAAAGTACAAAAATAATGTTAATAATATTTTCTAGAAATAACAAAAAAATAAAATCAAACACAGTAAATGCATACATGATAAGTAAAACCTACTCACCATCACAAATTACAAAGACATGTAAAGGAGGATGTGTGTTATCCTTCTCCATGAATGGAAATTGTATGTGTTCGGTGAACCATTACTAATTGTTCCTGGAAATGTGGAAAGTGACGAAGAGTTGTCTCTCTATGAGAATCATCTAAATTATTCTATATATGTTATTTTATTTATTCTATCATCCATTTCCAATAAAAAATTAATGAAACATGAGGATATGGATTCCCATAGTATGAGGTATCACTATGGGATCTCTATCAAGGTATGGCAAGACAATATAGCTGTTAGATCTCCAATTCATTGTTGACAACTAAATGTGGGGGGTATACACCATCTGGGAAACATGTAGTCACACCAACATTATATATTTAATGATTGTACCTCTTAGGAATTAAATTCCTATGTGTGTTGCATATAGATATCATAATTTCATCTCTTCCCAATACCTTATTTAAAAACATTTAATTAATATATGAGAAAAAATGATTTGAGCCTTTAAGAACATCTACCCTTGAATCAACAAGTGGAAAAGGACATAGGGTGGGACAAAATCACAATCCTTATGGTTAATAAGAATTGTTTGGACATGGAAATGGGGACTATAAATTATAAACTATCTAAAGCCCCCGGGCACCATCTTACAATGAAGAAGAAGATCCAGAGGCATGGTATGGAAAAATGATGCATTATTTTTTTCATGTGGAAAGTCAATACACTAGAAGAGTAACTTCACATAGAGGACTAGGGAATAAAAATGTATGATTTTTTTCGAGTTAAATCATTCCGTTAAAATACATTTGGTATCAGATATAGCTTGTGGTAGTCACATGCATATCCAAATGTAGTAACCAAGTATATGTTGTAATATCTCCAAAAGAGAGGTGGATCTGAGTGCTTCCAATGGAGTGAGATTGTTTGGCCTATAGAGTCATGACTACCACATTTCATTTCAAACAAGAATAATTTTTTAACTTATTTTTATTACATATTCATAGTTACCAAGAACATAATTTATGTGTCATGTTTAGATAGAGATGGGTTTATTTTAAAATATAAATAAATTGGATTCTTTTATAATGTAAAAAAACGTTATGGTATAATGAATTTAAATAATTATATAAATGTATTAAATTACACACATAATTAATTGTAAATTTATAATGAATCATGTTCATCTGACCCATATAAATCCATGTTGTGGCATCGCCATTTTTATCATGTAAACAAGAATTGTTTTAAAAATATCTACCAAAATGGTTATATATACTCTTCTAAGCTAAAACCACAAGGAAGATATAACTATTTTTTACAAGGAAAAATGACAAAACCACCATTTGATGTACAGTGTGAATGTTCCACAGAGCTTCTAGGATTGGTACACAATAATGTTTGTGAACCATTTATAGTACAAGCATGTTTTCGATATTCATACTTCATATCTTTTCCTAATTACACGAGTAGATATTTCTATTTCTAATTAATGAAGTATAAGTACAAGTCCTTTTAGAATTTTAAGGAATTAAATAATTAATTAGAGAATATTTTTTGTAATAATATAATGATGATTCAATCAGATTTAGTGGGTGAAGATATTATCCAAGAGTTCATTGACTTTCTACTGGAATTTAAGATTCTATCTAAACCCTTTCAACCATATACACTATAATGGAATTTTTTAGTTAACAGAGGAGTTGTATTATATTAGAAATGGTATTATTGATGATGAGTCATGCCAATAATCCATTATCCGTTAGAGTATATTCATTACAAAGAGAGTAATAATTTTTTTTCTAATTTCAAAATAAAGCCGAAATTGGAATTCCCTTCTAGTTATGGAGATGAATGAAACCCATTTTATCACATACATGTGCATGGGGTTGAGAGGTGTTTGTTAAGGCATTAATAGGAAACAAACTAGCACCCTAGGAAGGAGGTCTGTCTTTAAAGGGTTTCCCAAAGAATCAAATGGATATTACCTAATAAAAACCTTTGATAAGAAAGCGATGGTCGCAAATAAATCAGTATTTCTTGAGAAGGATAACGTCATTAAAAAATATATACTGTGAAAAATTGAATTTGATGATGTGGATGCTCAAGATATACAATAGTGTGTATATGAAGAGGTTCCACAGGTTCATATAGAAGAAGTACATTATGAAACATAGGTACTACTTTCGAGCCCAGGAGAGGTAAGAGAACCATGGAGATATGGGTTTCTGGTTATCGAGGATGGTGACTCATTATTGGATGATAATGATGAAAACCTTTCAAATAATGAAACAATATAGTGTTCAGAAGATGGAAGATGGATAAACGTTATGAATTCTATGATGGATACCATGTATTATATACATATTTCAGATTTGGTCGATGCACCAGTTGATGTAATGCATATTGGATTCAAATGGGTATTCATGAGGAAAATGCACATGGAAAATAATTTATGATCCTATAAAGAAAGTCCAGTGGAAAAAGGATTTTAATATAATCAAGGAATTGACTAAAATTAATATTTTTCTCCAATTTCCATGTTTAAATCCTCCATAATCATATTTTCAATACCACATTATCCTAAATACGATTTTTGTAAGATGGATCTAAAAACAACATTCCTTAGTGGGAACATTCCAGATGATGTATATGTGAAACAATTAGATATTTTTGGGACTATATATGATTCCAAAAAATATTTTCAAGTGACAGAGATCCATTTATGGATAAAAGTAATCATTGAGCTCATTGGAAATTTTAATTCAATGAAACTGGAAAATAATTTTTGTTAATTAAGAAAAAATTTGATCTATGTCTTTAAAAAACATTAACATACATGTGGTTGAATCCTAGTAGTATATGTTGATGACATGTTACTTATTGTAAACAAAATATAGTCTTACAATCAGTTAAGTACAAGTTAAAAAAGTGCTTCTCCATGAAGGAATAATGTGAAATAGTAAATATTCAAGTGATCAAAATCATTCATATTAGATCTGTGAGGATTTATAGACTATTTAAATATATATATATTTTATAGATACTAAAAATAATTAGTATAGAAAAACCCAAGAGGGGATTGGTTCCAATGTCACATGGTATACATATTTCTAAGAAAATGTGTCCCCAAACACAATAAGAGAAAAAGATAATGAGTAAGATCCCATACAATTAAGCGATATGATCAATCCTGTTTGCCACATTATATACTAGGATTGATGTTACCTATGAACTATTCATGGCTGGAAGATATCAATAAGATCCAAGAGAATAGAGTTATACTATTGTTAAGGCTCTCCTTAAGTATCTGAGAAAAACTATGGATATGTTCTTGGTGTATGGAGGAGAGTAGGATTCATTCATCATGGGTTATGCTGTTGCTTGTTTTCAAATAGATCAGAGTGATCTGAAGTCACAATCTTGATATGGATTATTTCTCAATAATGGATATGTGAGCTGGAAGAGTTCAAAGTATCCAATTGTCGGTGATTCTATATCGGTGCCCATGTACATAGTGGGTTATGATTTAGCAATGGAAGTTGTTTGGATTTGGGAAATTTTCCATGATATTTATGTTGTACCTACCAGTAAATAACACATCACATTATATTGTGACAATATTTCATTAGTGTCTCTTAAAAAAGAGATAATGTCCCACAAACGGAAAAAACACATACTCCATAATTATCACCTTTTAGGGATTTATATCTAAGGGGTGATGTTTTAGAGAGGTGAGTAATGACAGAATAAAATATGGTATAACCCTTTACATAATGAATATCATAGAATAAGTATTAGTATCATTTGAGAGCTAGTGGACTAAATGTTGTTAGCAGTTGGATATAGTGCAAGTGGGAGTATTTTGTACTTTGTTCCCTAGAACAAACTTCTATGTACATTATGATCAACATGTATTCATTTATTAAAAAAATTAATAAACTTATTATAACATCATGATTTATAATCTTCATGACATATAATGTGATAATTTACTAAGAGTATTTATCACACTAAAAGTTATAAAAATTAACATATATGTTGAGATCCTAGAAGTGATATGAAACTATTATAGAATTCATGTTCAGTAGACATATGATATCATTTTAGGGACACAAATGATACAGGATATTAGGATTGGGGACACATTGAAAATTGAGTCACCTTATCATGGTGTTTTTCCTTGGTAACATCCAATATAATATTATGATAACAAAACCCACCTATAGTAAAACCATATTTATAAAAGTTTTTGGATGTTCCTATATGATAATGTGTGTATTGGTCCTCATACATTAATTTTATGATTAATGAATATTATGAGATGTGTAATTTAATGCATTGATGAAAACTATGATGATAGTTTTTCTTGGTGATGTAGGATACGTTTGGTGAATCACAAGTAATATTTCATTAATGAATAATGTGAGAAAGGATTTATACATTGTATTCATTAACGGAAGATAATATCTCAAGCCCTTTGATGGAAATGATATATCCAATATAAATCAATGGACATGGTGTTATATATGCAAGTTAAAATTATAGAAAATCAATGAAATATATATCAAAACCATAGGTTGATGGAATTGTCATGCATCCTACTCGATTAGTGATATTGTGATAAAGGGATTACATTACACAGTAAGAATCTAAATGAGGTGATATGATTTTGTGACATTAACATCAATCTCTATGGGTCCCTGGTATTATTTTAAGATGTCAACCTTGGAAATTAGGCTCCATTTCCTAATTCCATTGAGAAATAGGCCTATAGGGTCACACACTTATTGTATCCATAATCATAGTAAAATAATATATTATTATTTATTATTTAGCATGTTGAATAAATATTATTCTTGTATGTGTTTGAATAATTATTTAGGTAAGCTTTATCAAATTTATAGATTCACTAGTTTTTATAGAGAATATGTTATGAGTTGAATATTTAATAATTAATTATTTTCAATTTATGGAATATAATATTTCTTTAGTTATTGGTTAATAGTGCAATGATATTTATCTAATAAATAAATATACATTATTCAAGGCCCAATAAATATTTTGGAGGATTTGATGACCCAATGTAATGGTCCGGTGATAAATGATAATATTTAATATTATATAATTAAAAAATATTTAATTCTATTTTGCATGTTTTGCTCATGTTGAGAAATAATAATATTAAAACTATTCTTTATATGGTGTTTTCCTAGGATTATATAAATGCAGCTACCATGTTAGGAAAATTGTATTTGTGAGAAGGGGAGGGTTGAATTAGTGGTACATTTTCTTTTATGTTTCTTATAATTTAAACGACATTTTCCTCATATTAATGATTGAATCCCCTTCTAAAAAAATTCAAACACACATATAGAGAAACAAAACTATATAAATGGATATTTATTCAAAATTAATAGCTAAATCCTTTCTATGGAATGGATAAAATCCCATTCCACACAATCCACTAGAAAACAATCTTTGGGTTACAACATGTAGGATATGCCCTTTCACTCAGGTATAAATTTGAAGATAATACAATAGTATGTGTCCAAACTCTTAGCATAAATATTGTTAAATAATTATTGGGTACAAAATCATGTTACATGTGATTCTATTCAATTTTAACAAAATTATTCAATTGAGAAAAATTACTTTGCTTTATCAACCAAAATATGGTAACAACTCCCTAGACAATGATAAGTAGAAACCCAATTCTATTAGATATAATGATTATCCTAGTCGGATTCTTCCCAAAATGATTATTCTCGTTACGATTATTCATAGAATGATTCTCCTTGGTAAGATTCTACCCAATAAAATTCATCCTCATTATGTACATCCAAGTATTCACACCCTAAATCAGATTATAAATCACCATACAACGATAATCCAAATATGATAGAAAATGATTAATCAAATAATCAACTAGATATGATAAACACTAATAATGATTATCATATTAATAAAACATTACGATATTGTCTCTTATCATTTGAAATATTTCTTCAAAAAATATTTTCAATAATGAATTATTACGAAGATTAATTCCCCCCCCCCTTATTATTTGTGGATTCTCACTCTACTTTGGTGAATAATACATTAGTCAAAAAAAGGAAAATGTACACTTTCCATCTCTTTCTTCAAAAAATTTCATATTCATATAATTATTTTTTAAATTCCAGTCTGAATTCAATTCATAAAACCAAATTTCTTCAATATTATTCCTCTAATACAATTATCTATACCAATTGAAGAAAACAAAACATTCATCAAAATTTAATATCTCCCATGACCACACATCTATAACATTTTTCGGATATTCTCACAATTCAACTGTTGACACACTTGAGGAAAAAATTTGAAAAAAAAATCTTGGTTATTCAATGTGTCAACCCACGTGACCAAGAAACAATGTAATTCAACCTCTTTTAAAATTTTTAATATATTTTTGATTGGTTTCTATTATTACGATCTTCTTCATCTTCAAATGAAATCCTTTTCTTTCTATCATGGATGATTTTTTTTCTAAATATGATCATTCTAGATGTGATCATCCTGATTTCTATTTTCCAAGATACAATATTTTCTATGAACAATCATTAACTTCCTTCTTTTTCTTTTCCTCTCATATATAGATAACTTGTGTACCATTCTTTTTTGATCCACTATGTATCTTTCAATCCCCCATTATTTCATCATTCTTGCATCACAAGTTATCCAATCATAGTATTATTTATATGAAATAAAATTGGAAAATAGTTATTACTTTTAATTAATCATATTTATAAAGTATCTTATTAACCATCCAAACAAAAAATTCCTTTATAAGGAATCCATAGTGAATCTGATGATCATTTTCTTCCATCATTATAAATTCTCAATGTGACAGATCTTTTCATTCCAGATTTTGTGTGAATCCAATTACAATCAATTCCATATTAAAATATTCTCCCATTACACACCCATTGTGAATCTAATTATTTTGAAAAACAATGGCCATTACAATTTTTACAAAAAAAAAAGTGATTGGATTTCGTTTCATAAAAAACATTCCTTAAGAAAAAAATAAAGCATTTGAAAACTATCACCTTCATCACTAGCATTGTCCTATCAATCACCACCATTATATTTTTTTCAACTAGGATTCATGAATCCCTAAACATTGTATCTCCATGAAATGGATTACATATCTACAATTCTATGAATCTGTGAGCTAACTCGTTATAGGAAAAAATAATCATTAACATCAAAAAATGATGTCAAAAATGAAGTTATTATGAAAATCATATTCATTGTTCTTCAAAAGATTATATTCCTTTATGGAATACAATAAATTTTGTTTCCTACTACCACTCCATCAAACTGGTAGAATGTTTTACTCACAATACAATGTGGAATTCACAACATACCCACAACTCTTTGTTGTTACATGTTATCAAAAGGATTCATTAATGAAATAATTAAAACCCTTGGAAACAAAATTTAAAGGTATGATGATAGAGGGGACATAAACACATACTTCAACCATGATGAGAATGTTTTTTGACACCCATTTTCAACCTAAATTTGGAAAGGATTCTTTTGGTAACGGTTTTGAGAATATTTCTACAACTTTTTTTGATAATGGGACATATTAAACCTTCTATTCATTCTTCTCCACAAGATCGTTAATTAAATGATATTTGATATCAATATATTTTTAATGGAGATTTTGAATTTGATTCCTAGTGATCTTGATTGTACATTTATTATCAAATACCTAAACCAATGTTATCTTTAATTCAACAACTAAATTTTCTAATTGAGTTTTCATCCACATAATTTGAGTAGTGATTTGAGTTGTTTCAACATACTAATCTTCATCCATAATGATAGTTAATGAATTCTATTTTCTTGAACACAATGTAGTATAATTAATTCCAAAAAATGGAAACTCCACCAAATGTGGATCATCTATCATCAATATTTAACTCCCAATCAGCATTTTGTATTCCAAAAAAATCCAATTCAATCTTTGTTTTTATACCTGATTCAAAATATTTTTGTTCCTATTATGTATCTGGGAGTTATTTAGCAATGAATTAGATATTTATATTTTGGATCAAATTTGAATCTTGCACATATGTAAAAAAAATAAACAATGTTGGGTCCTGAGGCTATCTAATAAAACAAACAACCAATCAGTATCCAAAATACTTTTTAGTCAACAAAATTTATTTATCTAGTGTTCTATCTTTGATACCACAAACATCTATGTAGAAATAGGTTATGGTTTTTCCATACTGAACCACATATGAATATCCTTATAATAATTATATTGAGAATCAAAAATATATTCCTTTATTATATTTTTAACTCAAAAAATTATTTCATTTCCCTTGCATGGAAATTTCAAAAAACATCTTCATCTCTTCAAAGAAAATCACAACATATTTCGTCATTCCCAGCAATGATAATTTCATCAACATAAACAATTAAAGGGGGTAATACTCATGATTTCCTATGAAATAATGATTTCTATCCACTCTAAACTTTCTAAAACTCATCTTCTTTATGAATGTATCCAATTTGGAATACCATCCCTCAGAGCTGTTTTTATCCCACTGAAATACTTCCTCAATCCACACACATAACATTCATCATTTCCAACAAAAAATCCACATAGATTTTCAATGAAATAACATCTTCATGATCACAATTCAGGAATAATGATTTAACATTTATTTGATAGATCTTGTATCTTCATTATTCAGCAATATAAAGAAAAATTGGATTTATTTTTAACCTAGTGACAGGCGAAAAGGTTTCATGAAAATAAATTACTTAAATTTGTGAATTTCATTTTTAATCCAATATTTATTTATTTTTAACACTTTGCCTTATTAATTTAGCTTCTTTAAGAAAGAACATTATGTACCAACAATTTTTTTCATAATTGGGTACATGTTCCCATTTATCAATATTTTGAATTTCCTCCAACACTTCATTCATGGATTAATCCCATTCCAAATATTCAAAAGATTCTTTCACATCATTCTGTTCCACCATTGAATACATATAAGTACATGTAATACCATTTTTTGTTTATCTTTTTTAAAAAATATGATATTAATCACAAATAATGTTCCAATATTCCAAAACCATCATCTTATAGGATGAGATTTTCGAATATCTTCTTCATCACTAGAAATAGATGAGTCTGATTCTTCATTTTAAGTGTGAATAAAATTTTGTGTATCCTTATCATAATTGTTTTCTGAACATTCATTATCATTCTATGCATCTTTATCTTCCCAAATTCACATTTCATTTTCATATCATTCATTTTCATTCACATTAATTGAATCAACAATTATTTTTTGTTTCTTTGTTGAAACTTCTATAAACTATTACTTTTGAAGAATATCATAGAAATCTTATATCTTAACCTTTCTTCTAAAACCTCCCAAAGTATCAAACTGTCTTCTCTATAATACATGGACTCTTAAAATCATTAAATTTTTTCAAATAAAAATTTTTCAAATAAAATATTTCATATAGATTCATATGTAAATAAAGACATCTGAAACATATTTTTTTGAATATAAATAGAATTACACATGGTTTAAATCTAATAGTAATGATAAATAACATGTTCAAGTAAAATAATTCATCCCACATCCACCAAACATCTATTCATTTTATCGGAAATCCCATTTTTTGTGGGTGTGTATGGGGAACTATACTCACTCAGAATTCCATGATTCTTAATATAACATTAGAATTATTCAATTATATATTCAAAACTATTTTCTATTCTCAATTTCATAACTGGTACTCACATTCCTTATCTCATTTAGTTATACAAGAAGCCTTCTTATATAGACAACAATCAATGATTGGGGTAGACACATGGTTTTGAGATCTAACCAATAATTGTACGTGGTGATGATTGGAAAGTTTCAACAGAATGTAGATGACATGGAAGAGATAGTATGACCCACTTGTGGATTCAGTCAATTTTTTCTAGTGTATCACCTAATGAACGATATGCTTCAGGAAGTTGAGCTCCAGTGAAGGTGTATACCATGGAGTGGTGAGTGTGAGAGAAGAATGGTGAGCCGATGACAATTAGTGTCTTGTTTTAGGCATGATTGGAGAAATAATTTGAATTTTACCTTTGAAATTTTTATAGTAAATTAAATTTTATGTACATGAGTCAATGAGGATGTATCTATGGACTAATACGATTTTCGTTAGAAGTTTTACATCATATTTGATGCATTTTATTTATATGTATCTATATGAGTTGCATGGAACCACGTTTTATATGGTTGAATATATGGATTTGGAGTGTATATGTAGTCTATTAGAATATGGGAATCAGTACAATATTTCATTACTTGTGTTTAATAGAAATATATTCATCAGTTTTATGAAATACTTTTTGAGGTGAGAGGCACCAAAAAATATTAGGATATATTGACATGGAAGACCTCATTGGTGCCATGTGTGGCATGGGAAGGAGACCTAAAAATATGTGATGTGAGATTATTGATGCGTGATGAGTATCAAAACAGATCTCCTAATGCGTTTCGAGAGTGTTAAATCATCACATGAGATCATTGACTCTATGTATGGCCATTGGAGCATCATTTTTTATTTTTTGTTCAGGATGTGACCGAGGTAGCTAATGCCTAATGTGGGGAGACCCCATGGGGAGGTGATGGGTATGTTTAGCCCCATCTCATATTTTTGAATTATATCCCAGGTATGATCTACGATATAGTGGGTAGAATATAATGTCCATGTCTTTTTATGTGGGTTCAATTCCACACATGTTTTATTTTTTTTGGAGGTTGGTGGTCGGGTCGATGACATTCTTGTTCAACGAAATGTAATTTTGAGATTTTCCGGAACCAAAGATATTATTTTTATAGGGTTATGTATGATTGAAAATTTTCTCAAGGTTTTCATTGGGTTTTGGGTTCATCTAAAGCCAAAAACCCAATATTCATGGGTACACTGACTGTGGTGCCACAACCTCAAAACAAGATTTTATCAGCACTACAAAAGGCAATTATCAATACAAAAAAAGGGTTATTAATCAAGCTTATATTACAGGGGGTGGTGTTTCCCATTATCAATGCTATTCGATGTGCTAAAAATAACCCCAATTATATGTTATTCAATTAGTAATGATAATGTATTCCCTGGATGGGCATGTTATTTATATAATAGAACACCGAGTAAACTACAAAAAATAACCTAAAACCAAAACAACCAAATCAATAAAAATAACCTCCACAAACCAGCAAAACCCGATATAAAATAACAACCCATTTTATATACAAAAAACTACATATACAATGTAAATGATGAAAAAACATGCATCACACACAAAATTTTTACAAACTATGCTATATACATTTAATTTACATCATGAATACAAAACTATTCACTCATGGTATATACAAAAATAACAATTCTATATAAATTTTGAATAATGATTTATAAAATTACATTTACAAATGTCCAACAAATCATTAAAACATTTATGATTTCTCTTTTGATGACTTTGGTACCCTCCAAAAAATTTCTTCTGATGGTAATAGTTGCTGATCAAATCATCAAAACTCAATAAAATGATTGCACCTATATAAGAAACAAATATTACGATAATAATAAAATACTGAAATAAATTATACATTATTATGAAGAATAAATTAGAAAATGTAATTTACTAATAAAAATTAAACATTTAGAGTTATACTAGTCACACCATGCATCGTGTTAGAGTCAGGATGAATCCTATATATCAAAAATTACTGATGAATCGTTTTCTGAAAGTATCAAAACAATAGGAATGCATTTCCTCCATTTTTAGTATGTCAATTGTGTGTTCTTACTAAAATTTCATTTAAAACCAAAAACATGTAATTTCAGTCATATAGGTCACATCGTTTGTCAGTTTCATGTGAGACTACTTCATACATGTAATAATAGACTAATGTATTATTTTCCTTAATTTGTAATATAATCAATGTTCGTTTTCTTGGTTTTCTGAGAGTGACAAATTTTGAGTTAAAATGTCAATTTTAAATTGATAGAGGAATCTTTTAGTCATACTAGTCACATAGTTTGTCGGATTGAGGTGGGGTTGATTCTTACATGTCACAGCTGACTCATGGATCATTTTCTTAAATTATCAAAACAATAATAATACATTTTATCAGTTTAATTATGTCAGTTGTGATTTTTTAATTGAATTGATTTCATTTTTAAATAACAAGACACATTTCGAGTAATACCCGTGACATCATGCGCCATATTGATGTGTGGATTATTCACAAAAATCTCAAATGATTGATACATCAATGTCCTAAAGTATCAAAACAACCATAATCAATTAAATAATTTTTCAGTATGTTAATTGTGTTTTTTACTAAAATATCAATTCAATCTGATGACATGATATTTCAGTCATACAATCCACTTCATGTGTCGGATTGACGTGAGACTGCTTAATACCCACCACAAAGGCATTACACATCGTTGTACATAATTTGAAGACAATTGGAGTGCGTTTTTTTAGTGAGTGGCATGTTTTGAACTCAAATTTCAATTTTAAACTCTTAATATACACATTTAATCATAATGATATCCCAATGTGTTAGATTGAAATGTGGTTGAATCATACATTTCACAAATAACTTGTGGATTTTCTCCCAAAGTATCAAAAACAATATGAATGTTTTTTGGTGGTTTTTAGTATGTCAGTTGAGTTTTTTTACATTAATTAATGTCAATTTAAAATAACAAGACACATTTGAAGTCATACCGGTTACACAGTATATCATATTGATATGTGGTTGAGTCATACATTTCATAAATTACTAATAGATCATTGTATTATTATGGAATCCCACCTTTTATCACAAAAACTTTCATTACATTATACAAAATCGAGGATCTTTTAGGTTTAGTGTCTTGGAATCTAGGAAAATAATAAATGACAACAAAAAACATTATTCTTAAACACTTGAGAGGATTCTTCATTGTTCATCGTATGTTCATTACAGCATCTCATAACCTGTGAGCATACATCAAAGGAAAGGGTGAGTAGAAGGCCCAGTAAGGGAAACAAGAGAATCATTTTACATGTGAACTTGATATACATCAATAAAGTTATGATAAATGGCTTCAAAAAATAAGAAAGAGATCATTAGGCATTTCATAAAGGAATGAACATGGTTCATAAATTGAATTTCTAGCTACAACATTTAACATAGTAAATCATGAACATATCACCAAGCTAAACACCAAGGTGTCATTTGAAATTACCAAGGTTATTCACCAAGGTATCGTTAAAATTGTAATCTCTAGTGGTTACATCATTACCCAATGAATTAGAGCGCTATCAGGGTGCACCCTTAAATTTTCATTTATTATCATGTTTTCAACATATATCACCGTCAATCCTTTCATAAATAACCCATATAGAACAAATTAAATGGGTTTCATTTCATAATCATAACGTTTTAAAAACTTCTTTTAAGACATGATCTTTATGTTGTTTTAAACCCACAGATAAGGAAAGAGGGTTTCATGTATGTAAATCCTAGAATTAAAATAGAACATTTTGATATATATGTGAATACCCCTGTAGAATAAAGAGATTTGAGTATTCACATAATAGTATAAATGAATTTGAGAAAAAGAGTGAGACATTTTGAGACGAAAAGTATGCAGCATAATGGCTATGTTACAGGGTTTTAGAAAACACTGAAAAGAGAGGGGACATGGGTCACCCACTCATAAATGATCCATAAAAAAGTTGAGGGACAGAATATAAAGGATATAAGAACATGGTAATGATATTTTAAAGAACTAACATATGAAATGAAAACATGGAGGGAAGACAAAAAAAATATTTCTCTTATGAAAATTCGGCATCCTAACAGCGTCACTTAAAACATCAAAAAATGAATTGATGAGATCAAATAGGGTCTATAATCATATGAACATAAAATATTTGTATGATAGATATATAGATCATAACCCAACTTACTAAAAAGTTACTTGAAAGACTTGACATTAAAATAGAACTTGAAAATGAGAAGGGTGAAAGAAACCCTTTAAAAATTCAGCCGCCTAACGGTGCAACTTAAAAATTATTTAAATTAATTGATGAGAGAAAGATGGGGTCTCTTGTCATATGAAAATAAAAAGTACAGTAGGATGAATATAAAATAACACCCCAACATAAGAACATGGGGTTTAAAAGAAATGACATAAATAAGAGTACTTGAAAAGAAAGAGAGAGGTAGGATCCATTACCTTAAAACGTAACTTTTAAAAGTCAAAGGATGGGACCTTGAGGGCTTGGGGTAACCTTGGTAGGACTCCTTGGGAGTTAATGAGTCCAGATTATCTTTGGGGGAGATGTGGAGTGAAAACTAAAGGAGGAAAGGGTGGGTATTTTTAGGGATAGGGTGGTGATACTTTAATAATTTCAAGGGAAACCTCACAAGTGGTTTTCTCAAAACCATGGGCTTTCCTAGGGTATCATCCACGAATTTAGGCCACATGGGACCCCTCATACAATAATTCATCCCCTTTGGTCGTCCAACCCACAAAATATCTCATGAAATCATCATGATGTTGTTATGATGTCATTACACATACAGAATCCCAAAAATTGTATTTTTACTATTCACTGAAAATTCAACTTTTTTAGAAAACTACCAAAAATTTACCTAAATAGAATATCAATGGTGTAAATTCAAAAATAAACTCCATTTTATATAAATAATTTTCTAAATATTTTTAATTTAATTTTTAAATAAAAACACTATTCATTGAAAATTCATTTTTTCAAAAAAATCCCCAAAAATTACCTTAACATAATATTGATGCTCTGAATTCAGAAATAAAGTCCATTTTATAAAAATAATTTTCTAAATATTTTAAATTTAATTTTTAATTAACAAAAACTATTCAACGGAAAAAACTAATACTTGACTAATAATTTAAGAAACCATTATCTACTGATTTTTTTGATTCACATTACATAATCAAGGTACCTAAATTATATTAATACTATCTTTTAGTTAGATTACTAATCCATTTGGTCACATTAATAATCCTAAGCGTAAAATCACTATTCATAAATCACTATTCACCAAAAATTAAGTTGATCTTATTAGACTCCAAATTTTTTACTGAACACATTTACAGAACACCAATTTTTGTAAATAATCACACATCATTAATTATTTAAGGTTTAAAAAGAATATTTTAAAATATACTTTTTTTCAAATTCAACAAAAATATACATCATACATTTATCCAGACATTTGAAAATTTTCTAACTTCTCCATAAGAAGGAAACACAATTTTATTTATATAAAAGGATTATACAAAGATGTTACGGTCTCCTTACATAGCCCCTTATAACCCTAGCATAGGACCTAAGTGTAAGGTGTACTAAGGTGAGAGAATCTGAGGGTGGATCGTCCAACATTGCACGAGTAGTGATTTCTTTGAGCTTGAACTTCTCACGAATGCGATTCTATTCTAGCTTCACATGATGAAGTTCGGCTTGGGTTTGGTCCAGAGAAATACCCAGTGGTGCTACCTCCTTCCCAAGTTCTATTAGATGGGCATCGATCGGCCCGAGACTACTAGATGATTCCATAAAATCTTCTTTCTATATTAATTAACCAAGACCACTTGTACTTAGACAATAATCACAACATTTAGTTTCCGATGGTCATATTGACCAATGGTCATATAACAGTTTAAACCTAATGGTCTCATTTTAATTATACTCATTTTATTAAATGAAATAGTTTTGTTGAGTATAAAATAAAATAAAACACAAAATTTGGAAACATAAATTTATTCAAAATTTCGATGAATTATAATATTCCCCCCTTATGAAATTCAGTCCTTGCAATTTTTAAAATTGGGCATGGAAATTTCATTGAATGTCCCACATCGGAAAAAGAGACAGTAGCACTATTACATTAAATGAAAGAAAGGGAAGTACAAAGGTCACCCGAGTTAACACAAACTAGGATTCCATATAAGAAAACATGGATATTGAGTAAAAAATAAATTGTCATGTTCTGAAGGAGAGTGATAGAAAACATGATTAGGAGAAAGTTAACCACCAAAAAATCACAAACTTTTGATGGGTTAAATGGTATTTGATTTCCAAGTAGGAAACATTAACAGACAGTGTTTTTATTTTACGTTCTTTTCATAATTTTAAGGAATTCATTTATTACATAGAATAAAAACATAAGGAAATATACCTGCATTCAAGTAGAGCTTAATCCTTTCGTATGTTTCTTACAAAAATAATATTTTCTCTAAAAGAAAAGCATTCAAAAACACTTGGTCTCATCAAAAGGACAAGAATCATCTTATAGATAATCACATAATCCACTAAATATTAACCGTCTATTTTTCTATCATTAAACATTATCCCAAAAACTGAAAGGGTACGATAAAACAACTCTTCAAAATGAAAGAACCCCATAGGAGGGGAAACTACTTTTAATCTTAAAAATTCCACAGTACTCCCCAATGTTCATAATAGACCATTCCATAAATAACATTCCATAAATCTCCTCAAAATAAACCAATCTAAGATTGAAACCCTAATATAATATGGATTTGATATCATAATCTTCCAAGGTAACTTTAATATTTCAACTCCAAATAAAATCAACCACTCTTGACGTATTATAACAAAAGTAACTAACTAATCTCATTTTCCACAAATATGTTAATCATTTCCATAAGTAACCTAAATTACCATAATTTCACCTTAAATTCATTGAATCTTCAAAATATAAGTCAACCATTACTTCTCAAAGAAAATACTATTGTAATCTATTTACCTTGATCTTATAGGGTTCCCCATATTAGTGAATGTCTTCCAAAATAACATTCATCTTTCAAAGCATAGAAGGATAAAATTATAGAAGAAAAGTACACCCAATCATGTGATCCCCAAGGTTCCAATCTAGGTTATCCATGATCATATATTCTTATGTGAGAATTTATTTTATTTTATCTTTGTTCCTTTAATAATGGTTCATACTATGCTTATGGACTTACCAAAGAATATCCCCCTAGAGTGTCGTAACCAAGAGTGCAGCAAGGAACATTGTCGTGTACCAGTTCCCATTCGAGTATAGCTCAAAGCTCTGTTTTCGGGTTTTACCCCTATGTACATCTGTGACAGAGCCACCTCTACCTGCTCGTATCCAGATAGGGATGTATTTTCTTGGAAACCACTTACTCAATACTCATCAAAATACAGGAAGATTTCATATATTTAAACTTTTATATAGGGTTATTCCTAAAGTTTTCATATCCTAATTTCCACAAATAACTAAACCATCCCTTGAAACCAACTATGGCATCCCACCTTTTTATCTCATAAAGTTTCATTAATTATACAAAATCGAGGATCTTTAAGGTTTAGTGTCATGGAAATCATGAACTTAATACATGAAAACATAAAACATTCTTCATAAACACTTTATAGGCTTCTTCATTGTTCATACAATGTTCATTACAACATCTCAAAACCTGGAAGCATACATCAAAAGAAAGGGTGAGCAGAAGGCCCAGTAAGGGAAACAAGAGAAACATTTTATATGTGAACTTCATATCATTAATAATGTAATGATAAATAGATTTAGGAAATGAGAAAGAGATCATGAGGCATATAACAATGGAAATAACATGGTTCATAACTTGAAGATTTTGTTGCAACATTTAACTTATAAAATCATGAACATATCAACATGGTAAAGCCCAAGGTGTAATTTGAAATTACCAAGGTTATTCACCAAGGTATAGTTAAAATTGTAATCTCTAGTGGTTACATCATTACCCAATGCATTGGAGAGCTATCAGGGAGCACCCATAAATTTAATTTTACTATCATGTGATCCACATATATAATTATCAAAAATTTCATAAATAACCCATATAGAATAAAATAAATGGGATTCATTTCATAATTATAACGATTTAAAAACTTCTTTTATGACATGATCTTTATGTTATTTTAAAGGCACATATATGTAAAGAGGGGTTCATGTATGTAAATCTTAGAATTAAAATATAAAATTTTGACATATCTGTGAATACCCCTATAGAAGAAATATCTTTGAGTATTCACTTAATAATATAAAAGAATTCGAAAAAAATAGAGATACATTTAGAGACGAAAATTCTTCAGCATAACGGCTATGTTACAGGGTTTTAGAAAAACATTGAAAAGAGTGGGGTTATGGGTTACCCATTCATAAATGAACAATAAAAAATTATGGGGAAAGAATATAAAGGATATAATAACATGGTAAGCAAATTTAAAAGACATACAATATTAAATGAAAACATGGAGGGAAGACAAAAAATAAGATTTCTCTTGAAATTTCGGCAGTCTAACGGCATCAATTAAAACATTAAAAAATGAATTGACAAGATCAAATAGGGTCTCTCATCATATGAAAATAAATGATTAGTATGATATATAATGAGATCATACCCCAACATAATACAAAGTTACTTAAAAGACTTGACATGAAAATAGAACATGAATATGAGAGGGTGAAAGAATCCCTTAAAACATTCGGCAGCCTAACGGCGCCACTTAAACATTCATAAAATGAATTGATGAGAGAAAGAGGCTGTATCTCATCATATGAAAATGAAAAGGATGGTAGGATTAATATAAAATAATACCACCAACATAAGAACATGGTGTTTAAAATAAATGTCATAAACGAGAGTACTTGAAAAGAAAGAGAGATTTAGGATCCCTTACCTTAAAATGTAACTCTTAAAACATGATGGTTGGGACCTTGATGGATTGGGGGAACCTTGGGAGGACTCCTTGGGAGGTAATGAGACCAAAGCATCGTTGGGGGAGAGTTGGGAGTGAAAACTAAAGGAGGAATGGGTGGATATTTATAGGGAAAGGGAGGTGATACTTTAATAATTTCAATGGACACCTCACAAGTGGTTTTCACAATACCATGGGCTTTCCCATGGTATTTACAATGGTTTTTGGCCACATGGGACCCCTCATACAATAATTAATCCCCTTTGGTCGGCCATCCCTCGAAATATTTCATGACATCATCATGATGCAGTTATGATGTCATTAAACATATCGAAACCCTAAAACTGTATTTTTACTATTCACTGAAAATTCAACTTTTTCTGAAAACTCCGAAAAATTTTCCTTAACATAAAATCAATGCTATTAATTCAAAAATAAACTCCATTTTATAAAAATAATTTTTGAATTTTTTTTAATTTTATTTTTAAATATAAAAACTATTCATCGAAAAGTCATTTTTTCAGAAAAATCCCCAAATATTACCATAACATAATATCGATTCTCTGAATTCAAAAATAAAGCCCATTTTATTAAAAAAAATTCTAAATATTTTTAATTTAATTTTTAATTAAAAAACACTATTCACCCGAAAAAACTAATACTTGACTAATAATTTATGAAACCGTTATTTACCCATTTTATTGAATCAAATTACTTAATCAAGGTGCCTAAATTATATTAATACATTCTTTTAGTGAGATTACTAATCCATTCATCACATTAAAAATCCTAAGCGTAAAATAACTATTCATAAATCACTATTCACCAAAATATTATGTTGATGTTATTAGACTCCAAATTTCATACTGAACACATTTGCAGAACACAATTTTATGAAAATCAGTACACATCATTAATTATTTAAGGTTTACGAAAATATTTTAAAATATACCTTTTTTCAAATTCATCAAAAATATACATCTAACATTTATCTAGTCATTTAAAAATTTACAAACTTATCCATAAGAAGGAAACACAATTTTATTTATCTAAATGGATTACACAAAGTAGTTATGGTATCCTTACATAGCCCCTTATAACCCCAGTATAGGACCTAAGTGTAAGGTGTGCTAATGTAAGAGAATCTAAGGGTGGCTCGGCCAACATTGCACGAGTAGTGATTTCTATCAGCTTGAACTTATTGCGAATTCGTTTCCATTCTAGCTTCACACGATGAAGTTCTTCTTGGGTTTAGTCCAGAGTAAATCCAAGTGGTGCAACCTCTTTCCAAATTTCTGTTAGATAGGCTTCGATCAGCCCGAGAATACTAGATGAGTCCATAAAATCATCTTTCTATATTAATTAACCATGATCACCTGTACTTAGACAATAATTGCAACATTTAGTGTCCGACGGTCATATTGACCAATGGCCATATAACAATCGAAACCCAACGGTCGCATTTTAATTATACTCATTTAATTAAATGAAATAGTTTTTTTCTGTATAAAATAAAATAACACAAAAAATTTGTAAACATAAATTTATTCAAAATTTCGGGTCGTTACACTTAAAGTAGAAAAAAATGGAATGCATTTCATTGGTTTTTAGTATGACAATTGGTTTTCTACTAAAATGTCATTTAAAATAGAAAACATGCAATTTGAGTCACACCGGTCGTATCTTGCATTAGATAGATGTGATAAAACTTGATACATGTCAAAAAATAATTATGAATAACTGTCCATAATTTGGAAGATAATAGGATCACATTTTCATTATTTTTAGTGAGTGAAATGTTTTGAACTAAAGTGTCAATTTTAAACTTCTAACAAACTATTTTAGTCAACCTGATGGCACAATGCATCATAGTGTCGTGGGGTTGATTTCTACACATCACAATTGACTAAAGGATCATTTTTATAATGTGTATAAACAATTCGAATGCATTTTATCGGTTTTCAATATGTTAGTTATGTTTTTTACATGAATTAATGTTAATTTTAAATAACAAGAAAAATTTGGAGTCATACCAGTGACATTGTGCGTCGTATGGAGGTGAGTTTGATTCCTACATGTCACAAATGACTTATAGATCGTTTTACAAAATTATAAAAACAATCGGAATGTATTTACTCATTTTTCAATATGTTAATTGTGTTCTTTTAATAAAAGGTAATTTTAACTTGAAAACATTCTATTTGACTCATACCGGTCACACCGTGATTTGATTTGACATGCGAGTGCTTGATACACATCACAAAGAAATTTGAATCACTGTCCTAATTTTGGAATACAATCTGATCATGTTTTCATTGTTTTCCATGAATGAATTTTTTTTATCTAAAATAGATATTTAAACTCATAATAGACACTATTAGCATACAGATCAAATGGTGCATCATATTGAGGTGAGGTTGATGCCTACACATCACATTTGACTCAAGTATTTTTTTCTAATGTATCAAAATAATTGGAATTTTTTCCATCGTATTCAATTTGTCAGTTGTGTTTTTTACATGAATTAATGTCAACTTTAAATAATAGGACACACTTGGAGTTATACTAGTGACACCACGTGTCGTATTGTTTAGCGGTTGATTCCTACATGTCAAAAATGATTGATAGATAATTTTCATAATATTTCAAAACAATAGGAATAAATTTCCTCGGCTTTAAGAATGTTAGTTTTGTTTTTTTTATGAAAATGTCATTTCAGACCAAAAACATGGAATTTGAGTCATTTTGTTTACATCGTTGTCAGTTTGATGTGAAAATACTTCATACATGTCACAAAGTACGTAAAAATCAATTTCCTTAATAAGGAAGTCAATTGAAGCGTGTTTTCATTGTTTTCAGTGAGTGACACGTTTTTAACTAAAATGTTAATTTTAAACTTGTAAAAAACAATTTTAGTCATACTGATGACACGATACATCAAGTAGTGGTGTGTTTTATTCCTACACTCCAAAAATGACTTATGGATTGTTTTCTTAATGCATCAAAACAATCTGAATTAATTTATGCAGTTTTCAATATGTCAATTGTATTTTTTTACTTCAATTAATGTCAATTTAACATAATACGACATAATTGGGGTCATACTTGTGTCAATATGTGACATATTGTAGTGTGGTTTATTCAAACATGTTAAAAATGACTGATAGATCATTTTCCTAAAGTATTAAAACAATTGGAATTCATTACCACCATTTTCTGTATTTTATTTTTTTAACTAAAATGCCATTTCAAACCAAAAACATGAAACTTTTTATACCGTTCGCATCGTGCATTTGTTTGATGTGAGACTTCATGATACACGGCAAAAAGGATATACAAATCACTTTACATAAATTGGAATGTAATAAAAATGTCTTTGCTATGTTTTTAGTGACTGACATGTTTTGAACAAAAATCTCAATTTTAAACTCATAATAGAAACTTTAAGTCATAGTGATCACACGGTGAGTCAGATTGAAGTGGGGTTTACTCTTAAACAACACAATGGACTCAGGGATTTTTCACTAAAGTATCAAAATATTCTAAATTGTTTTCTCAATTTTCAAAATGATAGTTCTCTATTTTACATGAATTAATTTCATTTTAAAATTACAGGACACATTGGGAGTCATACAATTGATATCATATGTTGTATTGAGGTTTGGTTGATTCCTACACACACAAAATGACTAATATATCACTGCATGAATGTATCAAAACCAAAGGAATTCATTTCCTCGATTTTTAGAAAGTTAGTTGGGCTTTTTACTAAAATGTCATTTCTAACATGAAACATGCAATTTGAGTCATATGGATCGCATTGTGCATTTTTTCTGATGTGAAAGTTCTTGATACACATCACAAATGACTTAGAAATCTCTGTTTTTAATTTGGAAGTCAATTAGAACACGTTTTGTTTTAGTGAATGGCCTGTTTTGAAAAAAAAATGGCGATTTAAAACTAAAAAACGAACACTTTTACTCATATAGGTCACAATATTCGTTGGATTGAGGTGGGGTAGAATCCTACACATCACAACATACTCATGAATCATTTTCATAGTGTTTCAAAACAATATGAACGTGTTTGATCTATTTTTGGTATGTTAGTTTTGTTTTTTTACTTGAATTAATGTCAATTTTAAACAACAAGACACATATAGAGTCATACCAGTTACACTGTGCTTCATATTGAGGGGAGGTTGATTCCTACACATAACAAATGACTGATATATTTATTTTTTAAAGTATCAAAACAATCATTATTTATTTCATTATTTTTCTTAATGTTAGTTGTTTTTAAATGAATTATTTTCAATTTAAAATAATGAAATATTTGGAGTCATACTAATGAATTTTTGAGTCAGATTGAGGTTTGGTTGATATCTACAGTTCAAAAACGACTCATGTATCATTTTCTTCAAGTATCAGACAAAGTTATAAATACATTTTTCAACCATAGAATCAATGAAACCTTGCCTCAGAACCCTAAAAAAGAGACTTTTCCGGCTCAATATGCTCAATCTACCATGTTTATAAGGATTATGGAAAAAACATTGATCCCTATATGGTTGACACAGAAAAACATCCTCCATCTATAGTATATCATTAGTTGGCCTAGTGATGAACCAACTATCATATATTCAGGACCCCTAAATGAATATATGTAAGTTGGTACTTCATTGGGTCAACTAAAGTGGGGAATGTCCAATGTTGAAGATTGACTCAATGTTTTTTTTGATAAAAACCATTCTCAATGTAGAAAATGAGAAGAGTGTAGTAATATTTTTCTCCCATTATGTCTCATGATGTCACAATAAACTAAATGGATGCCGAAAAACCTTTTTGATACTCGTTATCTTTTGTGGTTTATCAATAACACACATACCCTATATATGAGGACCGCTAATTTATTTTTAAAAACAAATCAACATGTAATTAATTTAGTGTTCAATGAAGGACCACCGACAACCATGGTTTTTAGCTGGTCATTTAGCATGTACAAATCAAAAAATTACCATTAATCAAAGGGAATGATTCAGAAAACAAGATTATTAATGTGGAACTTGTTTTATGGGTTTACCATATTCATTCTATGTTTGTAAATTATTCCATCAGGTAAGCTAACCATTAATTTCTAAGCATGTATATATCTTCTTGGGAATAAGACTATTTTCAAAATTTAATGTAGTACCAAAAAAATACACAATGTATGAATACGTTATTGAATGAAATTGAAATTATCATTAAAAATATCTCTTTAGGGATGCTGGTTAGATCATATAATATGATCACAATCATAAATTTACAAAGATAATTACCACATTCATTATCATTTTATTGTTTCTGGCATGGATGAATCATTTATAAAAATAAATAATTTTTTATATGTGATTTCATAGTGAAATATTATAATATATACACTAATTTGTATCCATTTGTTGTACTTTTTAGGTTTCATGTCCTTTTCCCCTAGCCTCATTCCATGATGTAGATGATATTCATGCACTACCCTATCTTAATAGAATCTTCATTAAAAGATGATGTAAATTATATAAGTGGATGTTTAGTTCACAAATTTTGGAATTAGTTTACAAAAAAATTGAACAACTATATCATTTTTGGTCAGTTTAATGGATATCCAGGCATTGAATTCAAAAAATAAATCATTGGAGTATCCAAATTGACTGCAATGAGCATCCAATGCTACCAAAGAACACAAATAAAAACAATATGTAATGAATGAAATTAAATTATATTTGATATGATTAAATTTTATAGTATTACCTCAACATTGTTGGTACTAAGAAGAGTTTGTCATTAGTATTGTTTTTGCTCAATGATTTGAGCAGTCTTTCCACTATTTCACCATGTTTCTAGGAAGTTATGCCATCATGTTTTGTAGAGGTGACAAGAGGACTAAGAAGTCCATATTTTTGGTCATGGGGAAACCCATTCAATTTTTTTCCTATATAGGCCTGTGAAAAACTATGAAATGTATTTAGTCATAATTATCATAGTATATCATATTTTTGAAAATCAAATCATTAAAATATACCTCATATAATCATTTAAATGTGATCCAACTTTCTAATCATAGTCAAGGGGTTTAGATTCACTATCAAGAAAAAATAATTATGGATATTCCTCTCCATATTTATTTTCTTTAAAAAAATAAATTATGTGATTACCACCATCTTTCAACATAGTATCCACATGAGCATTCAATGATAATAAATGTGGATATATAATGAGGGTATGGTGATTTGGGTAGATGGTATTGATTATTTTGATGATCCTTGAGGTGGTTTTGAATAGGTATTTCATTTCACCAATTCCCTTGGCCACTATTAATAACATGCATCTGATCAGACCTTTTTCATTAAATGTTTAAGGATTTTCTTGAAAATTAAATTGAAAACGAATTACTCATTGTCAACATTTTTTACAAGATGTGACATCCATATAATGAATGTTCGTAGAGCCTATTTGACCATATGTATAATTGAATCATCAATTGGAACTGGTAACTCGGCACTCAAATCTTGAGATATAATAATTGACACTCTGACATGATCTTTTAGAAGATGTATGTGGTGTATCATTTCATTCTAAATATTGAATAGTGTAGCACTCTCTATAAGGAAATGGGTCGGTGTTGATAGAAATAAATAATAGTCATTTAAACCCTATATAATATCAATACAGAAAATCTATCATTTCCTGGTGTCTGTCTGATTCTAGTTCATAGAAACAATTATTAAAATATTAAATACTATAGTAAAAAATTATTTATGAGGGGAATGTCTCTCATCAAAACTTGTCGGGGTGGGGTAGGATATTTAGTCATGAGTTGTTCTTGAGTTGTTTCTTCTCTTTTACTCCCCCATTAAACATGCTATAATCTCTCTCTGGTATTTTAATTATTCATGAAACATTGATAATGTTTATATAATATGTTTCATTTCCATAGTTTGATCGTATCCATTATTTCTCATGTTATATTCATGGTGTCACCCAAAAACCCACACCTCTAATGCGGACATACTTTCCTAGATACTTCAAGGCCACTGAATGTATGTCTGCATTCAGTGTGGATATCTTTCATACATGTGACTATGTCAGATAGAAAATACAGTAAAATAATTTATCATTGTTATGTAGTATCAATTTAAATCAAAAAATTATTATTATGTCATACTTACACATGTTTCCCAAAAATTGTGTGAGTTTTCATCTATTAGTTGTATACATTTAGTTAAACACACCTCCTTCCATAGCAAAAGTTTTGTGATGGAAGTGGATATGGATTTGGACTCTTCAAGCTACAAATAAACTAAAAAACACAGATATCATGTTGTTTTATGTCACATTAAATTATTCTGTTATATTTAAAATACACAATATTTTTTTTCTAGTGATGTGTATCCCATCATTGGTTTACAGTAGGGGTACAATAGTTATGATGCTGGTTGATTATTTTCATCACTATGATGTTTTTATGTAAATAAAACTATGTCAATCAAATTATTGAATACACATACCATAAAATAGAATATTACTAGGAACAATGTACCAGAAAATATTTCTTTTCATGGCAGCCACTAAATGCATCCCATGATTCCTTGTTTATTAGGTGTTCATAAAAAAGAAGTGGTTGAGGTTTTATTTTACATTAAGCATCATTATAATGATATTTCATTAAAAGTGTGAGAAAACCCCTATGAATCATTCCAGAAACACATAAGACATATTATTTGTGGGATCCATCTACTATTAATGAACTCTTAAAGAGATGTTTTACTGTAAATATATTTTTTATTATTTATTTTTTAGTAAATTAAATAAAATTATATCATAATGTTCCTATAATATCTCACCACAACGGTGTCTTAATCTCAACCACTACATGGTGCCGTGAAGTTACATGAGTATCCCCGTGTTTCCAAGTGCTGATTCTAATGAAACTAATGAACATGGCCTTTGGGGGTTAACATGTTAGCCCTTCTTAATCCATCCAATCTCTTATTTTGTTTCGTCCTAGATAGCCTTAATGAATTTTTCTAATACTATCAAACTACGGTGCTCCTGTTTTTTCTGCATCTTCGATGCTTCGCCATATTTCATTTCCTTGGATCCGCCATCATCAATATGATCATCCATCTCTATAGGGATAGCATTGGTATGTGAATATTGTGGTTGTACCTCTACATTGGGAGAAACAACATGTTGAAAAACATGTGGTTCGTCTACACTGCAAGAAATAGTTAGTTGACAAACCTATTATCCCTAGGGATTGGGATCATCTGCACATGAAAAATTCATTATCTGCAAAATTGTATTATAATTAAATTTACATAACATTACATAAAAATGGAATAGATATTACCATAAGGAAAATGGTTTAAAAACTTGTTGGTTGTCTGCACTATGAGCAGTAGTAGTTTGAGAAACATGTTGTGCCTGGGGATTGGGAGCATCAACACCTGCAGAAGTAATTATCTGAAAAAGTGGGTTAAAATTTAATCTTGAAAACATAAATGAAGAAGTTCATAGATATTAACATATAGTTAAATTAAGTATATTAGACAAAAATATAACCCAATTCTTGAAATCTCTTATTTTAAATGATCATGGTATTTGGCCACTATATCGTCCATCCAAATTCTTTCATTGTGGTCTCATCAAAAATAAAAAAGCTATCTACAATGGGACTGGTATGAAATTATTGTGATTTCCTAATGAATGGGTCATCCTATTTTTAATTTTCATCTCACTCATTAATGGTTTTGGTCGATAACAGATCAATTGAACAATTTTGGTTTGAGGAATCTGGATCATAAAACATATGTACTTCCTATGATTCCATTATAAATGGTTTTTCTTTGTACCATTCCATACTGAAATCAACTTTCACAAATCCCAACTCATCTATTTTAACTTTACTTCTATTATCAACACATGTTCATTGAAAAGTTGGCACTTGGAATATCGTATAATCCAACTCCAATATTTTTTTATGATGCCAAAATATGACATATTTATATAAATTGATTTTTTTCCTTAGAAACAAATACATGCATCGGTTTAGAAACAAATATAACAATACATTTCTATCTGGTACTGTTTTCATCATTTTCATTAATATTGAATGTATAACCTTTAATTACACAAGCATTGTAATATAATATGTAGACACTTGGTCCCCCGACTAGACATAAAGGAAGTTCTGAAATTGAGTCTGGATTTTCATTTAGCACACATAAAATATGGTACTGAAACAATCTTATAAACTGTTGATTAGATTTATTTGATATCCAGTTTTCAACCCATTATGGATTCGAATTCCTATGAAATTTTTGTGGATTTCAACATATGGGCTATTGTCCAAAATGTTAGGTAAAACATAAAGGTGTGACTACTCCCGATCTGTAATATTTTTTGTGACGACCACCATTCCATAAATTAATTTACCCACAAGATGCCCAGTGTGATGAGATTTTGTTAGACCAATGCTTTCCACACTGGATAGGTATTCGGTACAGAATTCAGTGGCTTCCTCAACAATATATCACTGCCCAATACAACCCTCTAGACAACATTGATTTTTGACATACCCTTTCAAAAGCCTCAAAACCCGTTCAATGGGGTACATCCATATATAGTTCACCGAACCACATAGATGAATCTCTCTCACCATGAGAACCATCATATCAAAGACGGTCGGTGGGATAAACATTTCCAATTTAGATAATATGATGACAATTTTATCTTTTCATAGTCAAAAATTTAATCGGGTCTATAACATTTCTATATATAGCTTGGAAAAAGAAACATAGCTTCGTTAATGATTGATATAAATTCATGGAAGAAATGGAATGTAAATCTATAGTAATTAAATCTTCCCTCAAAACTTGGAAGTCATATGATTTCATACCATTTAACTTTAACTCGTTCAATGATAGAATGTTCTTAATATTCATTAATACCCCTATAGAACCATTACATCATTAAATAAGTTTAAAAACTAAAATCTTTCCTACATGGAAAGAGTGTAAACAATAAGAGAAAAAAAATTTCATTTTAATATATTCACTAGTGCCATCTATGGTCGCCTTCCAATATCAATTGTGTTCATTCTAGCCTTCATTCAATCCGTTGTTTTGATGGGTGCATTTAGAAACGTCTGGATGAAACTATCACATATATATTTCTCAACATGCATAACATAATGAAAATTTATGACGTATAGAAAATTTGTCTATGGTAATTAAAAAAAATTATTTCAATTTCCAAATTTTTATCGTATGTTTTTTTGAAAAATCATTTTCCAACATAAGTTTATATATATTTAACATTCTTAAACAGTTGATCACCTGTTAGTGGAGACAGTGGTGTATGTTCTTCTGGACTTCTATCAAATTATTTCATCCAATATAGGTACTTATGTGTTTGGGGTAGAAATCTGTGATGTACTAGAAACATAGTTGTTAATGAATGTTTCACACAAATTGATTTTGTAACATGTTTGCATACATGACACCCAAGGGTTATTTTTGGTCTACATCTTGAAAAATTTTCATTAGTATAAAGGTCATTTATCATACCATTCAATATAGATCTGAATGTGAAATATTTAATTCCTTAAGAACCAAACATAATATCTATTCAATCCTATAATAATTTCAAATCCTAGATCAACGAATCAAAATAAACATCAATATCATTACCCTATTATTTTTGTCATGATATAAGCATATATAATATGATGTTTCTTTGTATCATGTATAACCATGGAAGAATGTTATAATTTACCAACATAACTAGCCATGTACTTTGAGCTCTTCTTTGAAAACCAAAAGGATTCACTCTATCATTAGATAATGCAAGATGAAGGATTCTCAGCTTGTTTCCAAAGTCAGGATAATCATGATCAATTTTCTTTCACGGAGGAAAATCTGCTGGATGCCATAGTTTTCCATATTTATTTCTTCGGTCATCATGCCATGTCAATTTCTATATATTCTCCTCACATGAATATAGGCTCCTAAAAATATTAATTGTTGGAATTTACCACAAAAATTTCATTGGACCAGATTCGCCATACTTTTATCGAGAGACACCACACTTTAGGAATTCTCTAAGTGATTTTTGGTCCTTTTGAAATAGTATACAATCATTAGGGTAGGAATATATTCTTTCAGAGTTCATATCCATCGAAAATAGGATTCATATAGAGTCATATGTTTGGTTAGATAACTCATTATTTTTTGGGAGCTTATCATTCAGGAGAGCAAGTAATTCCGTAAAACTGGCATCACTCAATATTTTTCCTGCTTACAAATTATACAACATTAGAATGATTGAAAATTCTATATATTTAGTGCAAACAACATAAAATGGAATATTTTCACAACTATCTATCTACTGAAACAATTTTGGTTAATCATGAAGTTAATATTAAACATTAAGTGTCATTTCCTTAATATGATCATCATCATACACATCTATAATCACTTCCTCGATATGGTCTTCTTCGTTTCCTATGCTATTAGTCATATCAATTGATCCATAAACAACAGTTTTATCTAAGTCACTATATAAATTCTCTTTTTCCATATATTTATTCCAACAAGTATAACTTCAATCCATTCATTTATAGATCAAGTGTTCTTCCAACTCTACCAGAAAAACTTGTCTTGAATAAAAACAACGTAAACAAAACAAAGGATTTGAGAAGGATCTTATGCATGATCTTTTTCAAACATGATGAACTATTTAACTGCATATTCATATTAATTTTTTAGAATATTAGAATCCATACATTGTATATTCATATCTATCCTAATTGATTCGGTGATATTAATGATTAAGTGAATAAATACTGAAATCATTGATATAAAAATTACCATGGATAAAAAACTAATGGAATATAAATCTCTTCTAAAAAGTTTTTATAAAATCACAGATGAAATCCCATTAAATAAATACCATTTAAAAATAATAATCTTTAAAATAACAAATCCTTTTTAAAATTAAATTATTAGTTCCAAACATCCTTTATTAAAGCTTAAATTATTTTTCTAAACCACCTTAATGCAATTTAAATCCAAAAATGGTATTTTAAACTAATTATTTTTTATAAAATCATATAATATCATAATTATCATTTTCCAAAATAAATCATATCATAATAACATATAACGTTTCTACTAAGATATCACTACATGGAAGACAATCCAATGATGATAAATATAAGCGAAAATAAAAACCGTTTCAAAATAAAATTTTAAAACATTTAAGTGAAAATTATATTTTAATTTTATAAGGGATATATATTATAATTGAATACATTATTATAAATGTTTCCTAATAAAAATTAATTAAATAGACACAATGGAATTGAAAATGAGATGTTAAAATACATTAAAAATGCCTACTCTTAATAGAATCATTAACAATTCAAACATGAAAAAGACATAACGTATTCATGGGAAATGGACTCTATAATGTGGTAAATAAGATATCCCTAGGTAATGGTGTTGTAGCTGTGTGATACAATCAATTCATTTTGGTAACTATCTATGAACAATTACGGGATGGGTTGTGTAGTGATGAAATCCTTGTTTGGAAATTTTTTGTCGGTGTTAGCTAATCATGATTGTTTTTAAATTGATTAATGATTTTTTGTAGTTCATTAAAATTCAATAAAAATTTTGGTCACTAACAATCTCATGTGAGTATGTGGAGAGTCAAACTATAATAGTCTTTTCGGTGTGAGAGGATGTGTCCTTTAGTTATTCTATTTCATTGAGTGATGTGAGCATGAATGAGAGTTGTTGGTAGTGATTTTGAGTTTCAATATTCAGATGACAATGAGACATGTTCATGCTTATGTTTTGGTCGTTATGGAATGTCATAGTGCACATTGGGAGTGGTGTGTAGGTGAACCTAACCAGTGGGTAGAGGTGGTCAGTTTTGTGAGTGTGTATAAGTGGTTGAGTTGCACTGGTAGATAATAGATACTCATGTAAGTGTATTGATTAGTGGACATAAATAATGAATCATTGATTTCAACCTATAGAGGGGGTTTGGGTTGTTAGGGTATCTTTGTGATGGGAGATATTATGGATTTTCACTTATTTAATTGGTTGAATCATGTGATAAATCATAATGAGGTTATATTTTGACATCTACACTTGGGAGTGTAGGAAAACATGGTATTATGTAGACATTGTTTTAGACAAATATACTATTAATTATAGATTAGATTGAAAAGGTATTGAGAAGGAATGTGGTTCCTAACATTTTATTTTTTTGAATTGTGTGCGTATTCAAGAGGAATATTAGAATCATGACTCTCATGTTTAGGTTTAGTGGCTTATGATAGTCATGCAAGTCCTCTTAAGACACTTCTCATGGATGATAAATCCTTCTAGGTGGATATTGTTTTGAACTTGGAATTTCTAAGTGTGTTGTTCATTTTTTTCATCCTTTAATTAATGTGATTTTAGTTATTATATTTTAGGAAGAAGTCATTCCCATTGTTTTGTATGTCGATAAACATTTGGTTATTGCTAACCCATGGTGATCTGGAATGGGATTCAGGCCATGTACAAATCCATCATTGGTGACAAGTCATGTCAACCAACATTTGGTTGTTACATATATTTACTTGAATACTTTTGGGAATGAACATTTTTATCACAATAAGAATGTCGTTCACTTTTGAAACCATAGGCTCAAGATTAATCTACTACATGGTGTGATTATATTTATTTTATATTGTAAATGTTAACCTCAAAATTTCATAGCTCACACGGAAAAAACATGTTCTGTATAATATCTCATAATTATATTTTTATGAGAACATGACAACAAAACGTCCTTAATCATAGTGTGTTCACATGGACTCCGTTTATATTTAATCATTCATACCTATATGTCATATATGGACTGGAAATAACAATGTCAAAAGAACCACCAAGGTCTTCCTAATCCACATCACAAAATGTATAATATCACCATGGAATGAATAACTCTTACACATTCCCCTCATAGTTTTTCATTATTACAATTACATGAATAAAATTAATATATAAATATATTTATCTATATTCCAATTAAAAAGTTCACTTATATTGATATTCCATCTCCTATAGTTTGATCAACTAGTCACCTTCAAAACATCTTGGACATTAATTCCCATGGCCACCTCAACATGGAGTGAATTTTTCACTGGGAAACCAACCTTAGAATAATGTAGAGTTATCTAGGTGAATTAGGGTTTTAGTCATTTAATTATATAAAATATATATAATTACTATAATTGATTCCCAAAACCATTTGAAACATCATCTTCCTTCTCTATGACATCATATTCTCTTATGGATATACCTTACACATTGGTACTTGTAACCTTCATGTATCACTATGAGGTTCTCCATACTTTTCCATTTCATTTAAAATATGTCCTATATAATTTTTTATATACAAAGATTAGTATGTATTTGTATTTTTTCAAGGAATCCTATTCATTGTTTAACAACATATCTTGAAGACAAAATCATCTCGATCCATGATTATACAACATAGTTTTATTATAATTATTTCCATTAAATCCTTCACTAATATATTACCAATAAATATAATACTATCCTATATATAATGAATAACATATTAAAAAATTTAAAATAAATTATATACCAAAACTAATTCTCAATTAAATCCTAAAAATCTCCACCTATTAATTATTTTTCACCACTATCATAAATCCAAAACATCATCACATAGTGATTTCTACACCACATTTAAGGGACCAATAGAATCATGGATTCATCATTATTCTTTCAACCCATTTAACAAAAAATACAAAGTAAACACTCATCATCAATGAAAAATATATTGTCTTCAATAAATCCTCTACCTTATAAAATAAGGGTGTAACTTTCTAGTACATTATAACTCTCCAAAAATTGTGTTTATATAAAAAAATACAAACTTCACTTCGTCTGATACCTCATGTAATAATGTTTGGTTAAATGATGAAACTTAATATATTAATTTCTACTTTTAATTTTTCTTAGAGTGCCCAAAAATGTTTCGTACACCTTTTTTCATGGAATTATTATCTACTACATTTCATAAGAATGGAGAATCATCATAAAATAATGTATTACATTATTGTAATATTCCATTAATCACATTTATAGTAGATAGCATCTCCATTTTACAATACATTTCAAGAATATTGTAAATTCTCTCTCATTATCCACTTAATTAACAAAATTTTGAATTCGAGTTTCATGATTAGGAAAAATCATAAAATTTTACTGAATCCTAAAATATTTTTATGGAGTAATCTTGTCCCATAGAATTATACCATAAAAATATATATCAATTGTGTCATAATGTTATATAGGAATCAAAATATTAGGAAAATAACACCACTTCAATACATTGATCCAACTTAAATTCATAATTTTCAAGAAATTAAAATATTTATATTCTACCATGATGAAAACCCACATTGAATTGAATATTATTAAATAAAATAATTCAAAATATGGTATAGGAGAAGTAAATTTTACCAAATATTACTAGTTCGTAAACAAGGACCACAAATGGCCATGATTTTAAGCATAGCATTTAGCCGTTACAATTAAAAAATCACTATCAATATCAAACTGTAATAAGTGAACCCAATGACATGGAGCCAAAAACTTACTCTAGAGGCATGTTTGCGGTATATGAGAGACACGATAGAGTAGTGGTGCCATAGAGGAGAGGAAATAGAGGGGGAGAGTTGTGGAAGAGTAGATCTACTAGTGGAGGAGAGGCACAACAGAGGAGAGCCACATGGTGATGATCAATTTGTGGTGGTGGCAGAGGAGGAGTAGGAGGTAGGATAAGAGGGAGAAGAGAAGTCAGTGGCAATGGCGGTAGTGGGGATAGTGGCGACAATGGTATGGATCTTCTTCCCTAATAACATGAGGTGTATGGGGAAGGAGGAGAATGTTAGGTTTTATATATGAAACTCGGCGACACTTTTATCAGTGCTAGATATCAATCTCTGATAAATGTATGGGTTATCAACACTAGAATTGAAAGCGCTGATAAAAAAGGCATTTATTAGCCCTTTTATAGCGCTGATAATGGACCATATTTTTCATCTCTAAAAATAACTAATAAAATAATGTTTTATCAGCTCAAAAATTGAATGTTCTGGTAAAACATTACTTTATCAATAATTTTTACCACTGATAAAGGACGATAATTTTCAGCGCTATAAAATTGATGATAAATGGAATTTTTTTTGCACTTTCGAATTACCACTGATAAGACATACCGCCTATTCATAATTAAAAAATTATAACAAATATCTTTATTACATTTATATTTATTTAAATATATATAATTTTCATATTTATTTTAATTTAATAATATATATTAAAAATATATATATACGTTTGTGTGTGTGTCTTTGTGTTTGTGTATAAATTAAATTTAAATATTTATGATTTTATAATTTAAATTATAATTAAATATATATAAATATAAATTGATATTTTATTTTTAATTTTATTTTCATAATTAGTCATATATATATGTGTGTGTGTGTGTGTGTGTCTTTTTATATATATATATTCATTGAAGGCATATATTTAAAAATATATATACTGAAAAGGTATTCATAAATATATATTTTTCATTTAAAAAAAATTAAATTTACTATTATTTAAAAATATTTATATTTAATTAATTATATATAATTATTATTATATATAATATATGTAAAAATTAAATAATTATATATAACTAAAAATTTATATTTTTAAATTCAATGATTACATTTATTTTTAATTTAAATATAATTATCGTGATTTTAATTATTTATGAGAATATAAAGATTAATATATATAGGAAATGAATGAATAAACCATGAATATATATTACTATACAATATATAACCAATATTAGGGTAACCAATGAACAAATATTCATGAGATGTTACAATAGACATTAATTTACACAGTCATTTGGAAACAGAAATTAATTTATATATATATATATATGTTTTAAATTTGTATTTGTGTAAATATATATTATAAGGTATTAATATATAATATTTAAAACATATATTATAATAAATATGTAATAATGATATATATAAAACAATAAAAATAACAAACATAAATAAAATATATACATTATAAAAATAATAAACATGCATTTTTTATTTATTTTATATAAAAACTTTATTTTGGAATATAATTAAAATATTTTTATATAAATTAATAATAGATTCTATTAGAAACATTTATCAGCAATATTATCAATTGTTGAGAAATTATCCTTTTTATCAGTTCTTTTTGTTAGTATTGATAAAGGGGGACATTATCAGTGAAAAATTAGTGATGCTAAAGGGTAGATTTCTTAGAATTTTTTTGCTTACACTGATAAAAGTCCCAATTTTGTCAGTGCTTCCCGATTAGCACTGATAAAACTCAATCCCTTCTCTTGCCCGCATTTTTGGTAGTGCATATTGTTTGAAGAAATTGTGCAGCCTCAAAGGAGTAACTATCATGACTCCCCTCAGTGGGTCTGATGATGGGAATCCCCAATCATTCCCAAATATTTTAAGTGTTGGGGACTTGTGCTGAATAAGCATATCAATTACATAGGATTCCTTAGCCTATGTACATGTACACATACGCACACTTCCCTAAGCCTATAAAATGCTAAAATATAAAAACAAATGAACAACCATGTATGCATACCTCTAAATCCCAAAACCAGAGTAAAACATGGAGTAAATGAAATAAGGAAAGGACAAGTACAAGCCCAACACAATGAGTCTGGAAAAAATGTAAAACCAATATGTAAAACTAGGATTATTGTCAAACTACCATATGAAAACACCTCCGTCTATCTAGTCTCACTAAGCACTGTTTGGTCCTGGTTTTTTCAAGACCCTTTCAAAATGTTGATCTTCTACACAAGACACAACATGTATAGGAAAAGTCCATGTAGGATTAAGTGGAGAAATACATTGTAGGAAACCCAAAAAACAAATAAAACATTAAAAGAAAATAAATTGAGCACTACCAGGGTGTATATATATACAAAAAAAGTAATAATAATATCTAGATATTCTCAAATGTCAGGAACTCTGGAGGTACATAAAAATCAGAATATGCTATCCATAGATTCCAACCAGATGATTAAACAAAACACTCATCGAGGATAAGGCACTCCCAATTTTGATAGTACTAACTACATCTATATGAGTAAAAATTTTATTGGTTCTCTCAATTGTATGTACATGATGATGGTTTGAAGAGATAGAATACAAATATAACGATCACTATCAAGGTCATGGGGTATACCAGAAACACAATTTTTATTAATATACTTTGTTGATTATTGTCGCCAATGTAGGGTTGATCACAATGATACAATAAACTCCACATAGGGAAGGGTTATGAATAAAGGATCAAAGTGTGGGCCTCATGGGGGGATTCTAATAGCTCTATACATGAAGTCTAGATAAAGGGATCATTTTACAATGTATATAAGATTATTCCACACTAACCCTTAGGGAAGGGTTATAGAAAACACACCCTAACCAATGTTATCTTAGATATAGATGACAAGGTCTCCAATCCAGGTTCAATAATGTAATTAGCATGTAGAAGGGGATACAACCTATGTCCCATAAACCTATTTTTTTACCTTGTAATTGCTCCATGTCTTAGGATAATTCCATGTCAGTTTATATGAAAATGGAATGTTTACTTCTTGAGTGATATGAATGTGTACCAATACATGGTTTAGGCCATTTTAATTATGATGTTGTTTCTGTGTAGGGGAGACACAATGTTCTCCAACATGTATACCACAACTCATGTTTGTCTTCCCTACGAAGAGCACATCAGGTGTCTTGTGAGAGACCACGCACCATAAGACAAGGTCACAATCCATGAGATACATAAATTTTATCGAAACCCAAGCCACCACATATGGGCACCACATGGAATGTGGATCCACAATACATATCATTAGTGTAATGTTTCATATAATTATAGATCTGGACTCTTTGTGTCTCAGCCATTCATCTTCCCATAGATCTAGAAATTGTCACAACATAAAAAATGAATTGAGACTCTTTGATTCATTCTTTAATAGAACCACAATATCCAAACACTCAATTCATACAAAAATTAAATTGACCTGTCGCTCTTTATTACACACCAGAGAGCACTAAAGAATACGGAATCAGTCACTACTTCCATCATAGAACCATCAGTGTGTTGTTCCAATCCTAGATCTATAATATTAGATATTTTCACAATGAATCATGTGTGTTATGAACAATCATACAATATATGTCAAACCACATGCCAAAATGTGAAAACTCATGATGAATAAAGAGAAAGGGGAGAAATGAACAACAACAAACATGAAGAACAAACCTCATCCAATGTTCATGAATATCTGGATCTGTCATCCATATAATGATAGTAAATAATCAATAACCCCAATGTAATTATCCAAATAAAATATCTAAATATATGTTATAACACAATAAGTAAGATCAAAAAATCAATCAATTAGTTTATTGATTCATGTTTATCATAACAATTAATAACACGGAAGGAATCAAATAATAAAAAACATTTTAATGTGATTTAGATCAATATTGGATGGAGAATAGAGTTTATTCATGATCATTGGTGAGATCCGTAGATTACATTAAACATTAATCCTTGATAGATTATCTAGTCAATGATCGTATAAGAGAGATCCTCCAAATATCTCTCCAACAGTTCTCTAATGGATATAGGTCTATGTGTATTACCAATAAATTACACGATAATAGTCTACTTAATTATTTTAAAGTAGCAGTGTCAACTAATTTGAAATAAAATAATTCAATTAATTATTCTATTCATTTCAATGCCAAGGGTTAACCCCATATTATGAGATCAATAGTGTGCTTAGATATCTAATGTTAGTTCGCACATAGATGTTAGTCAACTTTTCTGGAAAAAATGTGCGTGTGTTCTAAATAATATATTTATTATATTTAAAAAATTATTCAAGATAAATTGGGTCTCAGAATCATATTTTGAATAAAAGGATGGTCTAAAAAATAATATATAAAATAAAAAACTAATGTATAGAAAACCAGATTCATTACATTCTCCCCAACTTTGGGATTTACATCCTTGAAAAGAAAAAACAAGGGTTACTTAAAGAGATGATGGAACTGGTAATGAATTTGACCATACCTCACCCATTTTCTCTCTTGGATATTCTCATATATCCACCAAACACACACTAGATGAATCTATCTTCCATAATTTATCATGTCCCATCAATCCTTAATCTCTACTAGGCACTCTTAGAATGTGTCTCTATCAAGGATATCAATCTTACCCAATTAAATAACATGGAAAGGTTCATGAACATACCTCCTCAACTGTGACATAGAGAAGGCATCATTTACCTGATCTAACTACTGAGGTAGAGATAAGAGGTACACCACCTCACCAATATTGTATATTATTTGAAAGGTCCAAGGAATCATAGAGATCTCTTGTTTCCCCTGAAAAATATATGTAATCCTCATCATGGTTATAATCATAAGAACACATGGACTCCTTCCTCAGAACCCAAAGGAATAATTATAATAACCACAAAAAAAAAATTATGGCTATGTGTTTTCCTAATTTTCTCATGTATGATATTTATCTTTTCTGTAGTTTTTCACACCAAATCTGGCCCCATTAGTGCCAACTATCCTAGGTCAGCACCATAATTTCGTAACATATAGGTTTACCAATACAAATCCTAAAATGGTTCCATTCCAATGGTTGAATGGTATCTATTTTTTAAATAAACATTCACTAGTGATAGGTGATCCTCAAAAATACTATGAATTTGAAACATGATAAATCACAGCAATTCCTCCATGACCTGAAATGTCTTCTATGTCTGACTATCAATTTTTTGGTGGAACACTATTCTCAAGAATAACTGACCCCCAGAGGATATCTATAATTCCTTATTAAATTCGGATGTGAAGAGAGCATCATGATTAGAATAATTTTTTGGTGAAACTCAATAGAGTTCGTCTATCACCTCGACATATAGGTATCCATATATATCTACTGATCTCTCCTCTCAAATTTCAAAGAAGTTGAAAAAATTGGTGAGTTGGTCTATTATCGTCAATATGGAATCATGTAACATGGATGTATTTTGAAATACCACCATGATTTCCATGTATATCTGATCCCACTTCATCTCTGGAACCTCAAGGGGTTGAGCTCAACCCGCTAGAACATGGTTCTCAACCATCATATACCAAAAACCAAGAAATCAAGAGAAAATCCCCACAACTCCTTTCTTAATCATTGGAAAAATAAAATAACATCCTAGGTACTAGTACATCATTGTAACACAATTATGTAACACCAATGGGTATGTATGATACTCTTTGAAAACCACCTCCCCCAATGTCACTAGTATCATCGTGTGTCCACTGAAAAGAAATCTAATCTCCCCATCTTTAAAAAATCCATTTGGTGCATGTCCGGTGGGTATTTGAGTGCATATGTTCTCTTGATAGGTATCCCCTAGATATGAATCCAAATATTACTATAATAGAGGAGGGGTAACAACAATTAAATGGATCTAATCTTCTCCACCTTCATGAAAAAAGTAAAACTGTTGCTAAACCAACTACTCTAACACCTCACTCAAAAACTATAAAAATATCTCTTACTAAGAGAATATACTAAAATATTCCCCATAATAGGAGTATAGATGATATATATGTCATAATCCTGTAGGATATATAGAAATCACAACTATCTCAAATTAATATCATTATGAATGAATAAATGCAGGAGAATATTTTTATAAATGGAGATGATTAATTGATCACCCATTATGAAGTTTCAACACATCTTTATTGAGAATGTTTCTACTGCTAAATCAAGATCATGGGGCATGCATTTTTTCTTATGTGGATTCAACTGATATAAACCATAGGAAGTAACCACCATCCACTGCATCAAAACACAACCAGCCCTAGTTCTGGATGCATCGCAGAGCAATAGATACTCTAAAACCACATCCAAAAAACCCAATTTGTGAGCTCTTGTCAAACAATACCTCAACTCTAGAAAATTATACTTGAAACACAATGTAAAAATGAATGGATTTCTCTTTCATGTCAAATATTACATGTGAGATGATACCCTAATGAATTTAGGTATGAATCTATGGTAATAACTTTCAATCCCAAGGAACCTCCCACTTCCACTGAGTATATCTGGAGAGATAACTAATGATGGAAATGGAAACCATAACCCATTCCATTATGATACATGTACCATTATTTTCATTGTAACTACTTTTGGTATTTTTCAAGTCAATAAGAAGGTCATCAGATTTCTATTGTATGGATATTTTCGCTACAACACCAACAGTAATTTCCAATGCCTAAACGCTCGAATTGAAACACTGAGCACTATTGACCCATACTAAACATACTTATATTGGTTATAATGAACAACCAAATACACCAATACAACTCATTCATGGACCATACCAGTGGGTGCCATGTTGCGACTCCCTAATATGACCTTCAATTTGATTAGGGTTGGCGAATAGGTTAGAGTAAAAATATCAAAAACATGGGAGGCGTTATACTAAGTACACATACACATGCACACATCTCAATTACTATACAACAGTGAAATTCAAAAAATATAACCACCATTCATTAATACATATCAATACCAAAAATATAGTATGAAAGGATGTAATGGAATATAAACATGGCCATGTAAATTCCCACAAAATGAATCTAAAAACAAGTCCAACCTGAAAGTAATACTAGGACTAATATCATGATAATGTTGGAAAACACCTTGGTATTTTCGGTCTAATTATGTTTTTTCCAGTCCTGGTCCATTTAGGACTCTGTAAAAAGGTCAATCATCTATAGAAGACACAAAACACATGGAAAATACCATGCAAGGATGAGTAAAAGATTACCTAGTAAGAATTCCTAAAACAAAAAAACATATAGAAAAATAAATATAGTCAGATCTATATTGATATGTGTCTATAATGAATATAACAAGAATATCAAGATATAATCAACAAATACACATAGTATATAGTTAATTCAGAAACATTATATTACAATCTATGATTACAACTCAATGATTCCATAAAGCACTCGTCTAGGAGATGACACTCATATGTCTGATAGAACTCATGGTGTCTATATGAGAGGTATTGTTCATTTATTCTCCCCCTTATAAGTACATGCTAATATTCATAAGAGAAATGATATGTAGATGAATATCACACCTTAGTCCAAAATCTATACAAAAATCTCAATCTAGATTAACCCTCTATGTAGAGGATTGGTCCCCACGTAGTATTGGTCCTGATGGTACCAAGAACTTCACCTAGTGAATGTAGATGAATATAGGGTCTCACTCTAGGCCACATGGATGGATTCCAATTACACATTCCATGAAGTTCTAATGAAGGGATTATTTTCCAATATGTAAGAGACTACTCCACACTGGTCCTCATGAAATGGATACGGGGAATCCACACTAAAGAATCTTATCTATGATATTGAGTAAAAGGGTTTTAATAGTTGTTTAATAGAGTATATTTTATGTATAAGGGGTAATACATAATATCCCTTGACCCAGGGTTTGTCCAGTGAAGATATCTAATGTCTCAATGTATGTTAGTATCCATAGAGGATCACACGATGTTTTGGATGCTCAGGTCATCCGCGCACATACCAGTACACATCTTTGCCTATGTAATATTCCCAACCATGTCCCTATAGGGGAGTACATGGAATTATCCATCCCATGTACAACAACCGATCTTTGTGTACCCTACCAGGTATACGCCTAGTTTTCAGGGAGATTCCACACACCATTTGTTTGGGTAACACTCCATTTGATACATAATAATCTATAAAACCTTATCCCCCACACATTGGGTAACCCCACACAATGTGGATCCGCATTACATGTCGTGTAGTATGAATTTTACCTGAATTCAATATCTTGAATCCACATGTATCAACCATTCTTTCATCCTTCGATCAGTTTATTGTCAGTCCTCAAAATTACAAATCATACCTCATCGAGTCATGCCAAAACAGAACAAAAATAAATACACCTTTTATTAGTTCAAAAAATAGATCTACACGCAATTATTCACTACACACTGAAGAATGCTAAATAATGTGAAATCTACTATCTAAAACTATCCAATTCGTCATCATTTATTTGGTCACACCGCTATCATGTCATACCGAACCATGATCTAAAAAATTAGATAATTCTAAAATGATTCAAATGCGAGTTATTTATTCTTCATTATATGTTGAACCACAGTCCCAACAAGGATCACCGATGATGAACAAAGACAAAAGTAAGAAATTCACAACTGCAAACATGAGGGATGATTCTTATCGAATGTCTGTGATGTCCTTGATCTATTTATTTTAGTAATATAAAGAATATTCAACAAGAAAAAAATTATTTCTCTTAATAATATCCTAAAAAATAACCTATCTCACAATATGCGTGATCCACAAATAAATATGTTACTAGATTGATTCTTGTTCATCTCAATGATTATGAATAATGAATAAATCCATTAAATGAAAATTTCCTATATATATTTGGATCAATCAATTATGAAAAATAAATTAGATTCATGATCCTAAGAATGTCCTTCAATTAGATTTTGCATCTATCATTGATCTATAATCTAGTTACTATTCATCTGGGAGATATCATATAACTCTTACTTAAATTATTATCGAACAGCTCCATGGTATTTATGATAACCCTATAATTTCATCATAATAGTATATTTAATGAATCTCTAGTCACTTTATATGTTAAAATGTAAAATAAATAATTTAATTAATTATTTTATTCATTTCCATATACATGATTAATATTCAACAAATGCATCATGCCAAATAAATTTATATCTTTAGTATCATAAACACCATGTTATAAAATCAATGGTGGCATAAAATTTCTAATATGAGACCCAATATTGAATATATTATAATTTTTGTATAAAATTGTATAGATTATATATTTAATATAGTCCAAAAATTTATGTTAGTAACATTGTGCCTCGTAATCGCATTCCATCATAGTGCCTATTCTAAAAAATAATCCATAAAATATCCAAAAATAATAAATGGGAAATCCAATACATTACAGTAACCATAAGACCCTCCCATCCTTCTAGACACAGTTTGGAAAAGATTCCTTGAGGTTGCACACCACTATGAGAATCCTCTAAAATTTTTGCATACATGATTCACACAGTAGCCATACAGTTTTAAAAACTGTGCGGGAAAACCTTATGGATTTGGAGCATTGGGTAGTGGTTGTGGAACATTCTCCACATTGTATGTAAAACCATGTGAGATAACCATGTGGACCATTAAAAATGTCATATTATGATTTTTCCCAACTCGCTTTTTTCTTTTATCACTCCTTCTACCTCTATAGACCACATATATTAGAGGAGAAACTCTCCAAATCATCTCTTATAGGGTATGATACAACTCCTCTATTCAGACTGAATTTCTATCACAGTCTATTGAGATGGATATATCTTGGTATGTATTAACTACCTCTTACTTTTTTTCTTCTTGATCCTCTCCATATAGTGTGCTAAATCCGTATGGGTGGTTTTACCCTATTTTTATGGCATTGGATACAATGCCAATTTATTCCAAATTCGTATGAGTTAGAGGATAATATCTAACATGGGAGGTCTAAAAAATGAGGTAGGTGGTACATACCTATTTTTTAATGCGTTTTGTTGGTGCGACATTTAATGTACCGTTTTATTGACTAAGTGAAATGTTCTTAATTTAATGGGTTTCATTAAATAAATAATTGAACCCTTATGGGGTGTCTATGGAAATGCTCACAAAATTCAAAAAATGGTCTGATTCTTGTGATAGTCTTTGGTCCTTTTGAATATTAGTTTGGGGTGTTGTATAAAAAAACCAAAACGTAATATTAAATGTGATTCTTATGATCAGTTCCTTGAATCCTAGATGAGCTCGACTGGAGGATTGGTGTAAAATTTTCTATTTGGTTGAGTCGATGTGATCATTAGGCTAAGGATGGCCATATATATACATATATATATATATATATATATACATATATATATATATATGTATATATGTATATGTATATTCATGGGATGATGATCACATGTTAGCTAGCACGTTCATCTAATTGAGACATCGAGGTTGTTAGGCTATGAGCATGGACAATTTGATACTAGATGGTGATCGAAATTAGTTTGTTCGACATGGTCATAGGTGTACGAGGTTCTATATTATGCGTATTATGTTTTTATTTAGTTACATTCACTCACCCATTTTGGAAAATTCCTCTTTTGGAGTTCTGTTCACACAGAATGACTCAGATAGTGAGGTTGTATTAACCACATGTATGGGTAGATGCATCCAACAGTTGTGTGTTATAGAATTGATTTATAGTGCTTATTGTATAAATACATTGGGATTTTGAGGATATGTTAGGTGATTGTGTTGAGGTTTTTATTGTTATAATGTGGCCTTTCATATTTGGAGGCAATTGGACTAGAATGATTTAGGAGGATGGACATTTCCATTACTCGGGACATGAGCTACTGAACTGACTTTGATTTTATTGGAGAACAAATATAGTTTTCATCAAATTGTGGGATAAGGGATGATAGGGTTTTTTCAATTTAGGTATGAGGAACAATGATATTATTATTTGGGTGTGACTTCATGACATCATTTAAGGGATTGATAAAATGAGGTTCTACATGAAATTTGGAGGTGGTACCTGAAGGTTCACCTTGGATGAATTGTATCAAGGGATTCCTTGAGCTTATTCTATGGATAATCTCAATAATGTTATACTAGTGATGACTAAATAAGGTGAATTGGTTCCTTAGGGTTGTTGGTCATGAAATAATATTAGTTATTTATATCCATACGTAGTTCCTCTTTTATTTAATTTAGACACACATACATAATCACGTATGTAATATAGGTGCACATTATTGTTAGCCCATTGTGAATATTTATCACACCGTACATGGTCCCTTTGGTACAAATTTATATATTATTTTTTTGAATTCATGTTATGTTATGAGATCAAGAGATAGATCTTAATGATTTAGTTAGCATGATATTGATGGTAAGGGACATTAAGGTTCCTACATCAACTAGATTTTATTTATTTTTTTCTTTTTGTATCCTCATTATATTATATATATATATATATTTGTCATGTTTATTTATTTGACTACAATTATTGATTATTATACCACTATTGTATGATATATATTTTGATTCCTCCATGGACGAGTTATCTTTTCCAAGTCGTTATGGTCTATCATTCAGTTATATTATAACATACTAAAAATTATAATTATATAATCACTAAAGGGAATATTCTCCCCGCTATCCCATTTATAGAACCTCACTGATACATGCAAGCCTTTGGCATATTGATAGGTGCACATATGGCCAGTGGATCTTAACATGAAGAAATATTATGGTGGAGAATCGAGTCAAAGAGCTAAAATAATGGTTTTCATGGAACATGAGGAGTGGAAGAAAAAACTATAGGATAATTTGGATAAAGTGTTCATACACCTATGTGATCCCCCATAGGGACCACCATTCCACTTCATCAAGAAGAAGGATGGGACCACAATTTAGTTCATTGGTTATCTTGAGCTCAACAAATTTACTCAAAAGAAAAAATATCCTCTCCTCAGGATTAATGAACATTTTATCAATTATGTGGTCACATATATTTTCAAATGTTGATCTTTAGTTATTGTATTATCATGTAGGTGAGATTAATGAGTATTTCCATAGTACTTCATTCTATACAAGTTAAGGGAACTATGAGTTGTTTGAAATTATTTTAGGACTCACTAAAAGTGCATAAATTATAATAGATCATATTAATAGATTCACTATATTTTAACTCAATGAATTTTTGGTAGTTTTTATTTTATATTTTCTAATATATCCTAATGAAATGAGAAACATGATGAGAATTAGCGCACTGTCACAAGGACCTTACAAATTGGGGATCCTTACAGAATGTAATAAAAAATAGAGTTCTATTTGAAGTAAGTATCATTATAGGGGAACATTATTACAATAAATAATATAAATTTGGACACTTAAAACAAATATGTAATTTAAATATTCTTGAGAAAAATATCTGTGATAAATACTTAAAGATTCCTTGGAATAGCTGACTATTATCCTCGATTTTTAGAACCTTCTCACGATTTTCGAACATTGTAAACCAACTAGTAGAAAAAAATAGTAATGATAGTTTAGAATAATAAATTAGAAGAGATGTTAAAAGATTTTAAGAGGTGTATTATCACTAGACTAGTACTTATGACACCCACATGTGGGGAACATTTCATGTCATATAGTGCTTCTTTGAAGAATGAATTGGGATGTGTAATAATGTATAATTAAAAAGTGATAGACTATTCTTTATGGAAATTTAATATTTATGAACATAAATAACAAATGAATGATTTGGATTTGGCCATAATAATCATCATTTTTAAAATGTAGTGAAAATAATTCAATGGAGAGAAGTGTGAAATATATATGGATCATAAGTGTATCAATTATTTATTCACATATGAATAGATGAATATACAGTAGTAAATATGGTTATATCTAATTAAGGACAATTATTTCTCAACCAACATCAATCATTGGAAGGAAAATAAAGTAAAAAATGCTCAACACATAAAGGGTCTAAAAATTTTATCATTGATGAGAATTAAGAAGGATCTGATCAAATTTTACTTGAAAATAATAGACATAAGAATCATAAAAAAAGGAACATCATCAATACTTTCACAAATTATTTCTCAACCATCCATTATGATTAGATAGTGGATTCTACAAGACACAATGTAGAAATTTTTTTATATGGTGGAGAATATAAGAAAAGCGAAATCTATAGAGATCATAAATAATGAATAATGAGTTTTACTATTTGGTTCACAATTATTTTTACAATCATATACCGAGTTAAAAAAGAAGCTATTGGAGGATATACATAGCTTTACATTCTCTATCCTTTTACGTAGAATGAAATTTTATTTAGATATCTAATTAAACTATTAGTTGGACAATATGATGTTGGAAATATTTGAATATTCGTCGGTGTGTCTTGTTTGTTGGAAACAAAATGATGAATAAAAAAACCCTAGGGAATGATGTATCTATTACCCACACATAAGTTGAAATGGGGAAAATATAACTTCTAAATATTTCACTGGTCTTCCATATACATCAAGTGTAAATAATTCTAAATGGGTTATGGTGGATCATCTTATAAATAATTCTTGCATAATATTTATTTTAGAGGACTTACCACTCAATCAACATGCAAGGATATAAATTAGATTATTGGTGAGTATATATGTTACACCACAATCGAATGTATGTATTTAAGATCCAAGATTTTACTCCATGTTCTGGAAGAGTATGAATCATGCCCTAAATAGTTATTTTACGTTAAAATGAATTTTCACCCTCAAGATGATGGCCAATCTGAGCATGCTATCCAAACACTTGAGGACATGATGAGATAATTATCTATGGAGTTCAATGTTGTAGGAGAATAATATCTCCATCTGGTAAAGTTATCATTATACAATAGTTACCACTCAAATAATCAAATGTCTCACTATGAGTCCCATTATGCTAAAATATGTAGAACAACATGATGCTCAGATGAGTTTGGAGAATGTATATGGATGGGTAGAGAAATGGTTGAAGAAATTATAGAAAATAATAAGACTTTTCATCAACACAACATGGCTAGTACGAGTCGAAAAAGAGATATACATATAATTTTCAATGGGCCCTATAGGTTTTTGTTGATATAAGGTAGTTATCATCTTATATCCATTGATAATGTCATGTGATTTTTGAAGAATAGAATTCTTAGTCAACCATGTATCTGTCCCCTTTAGATACATGATTACATCAGAGTGTAGCCTATCTACTAGAACTCCCAACTAACACATCTAATGTACATGGTGATTTCCAAGTATCATTATTTAGGATGTACATACCATAACCATTACATGTTATAAAACCATTGGTATTTACCGTGGTGAATGATCTGTCATATAAGGAGTAGTCGTTAAGGATCTATGATAGTAGAGAAAATATTTGACATTACTACACAATGATCCTGGTAATTTCATATATATAGACCTAATGTTCGACGATTTGATATGGGAACTAGGGGAGGCAAGTAATCAATATTACCATCATATATTTTAGTGTGTCAAATGAGAATTTCATTGGAAAATTTTCAAAAGGGGGGGAGATTGTAATGACCATAATATTAATAATTATAATTCCCTTTGTGATTAAATTTAAATACTATATTATGTATTATCATTATATAAAAAACCTGAAAGTATTTGGTTTTATTAAATCCAATAATATTTAAAATACTGTTATGCATCAAAACCATTGTAAATATAGAAATTTAATAGTGATCCTATGATTTGTATGAATATATGGTTTTGAAAAATCTAATCGACATAGAAAATGAATGTGATGGACTCAGCTAGTGGGAAAAAGCCCTATTATTCCCATTTCTTACATCTTATAATGGAGATAACTTCACTAGTATTTTACCATGACCAATCACTAGATCATATCCAAAAACTAATGCCCAAGGGATTCTTTTTATGGGGGGTAGATTAAAATAATCTAAATAATGACGCAAACCAAGTATGTCTAACCACCCATAAAATCTCACCATCATGTGCATTATGAATTATTGATTTTCTATTATAATAAAGGGGTATGTATCAAGAACCAAATAATACAAATACATATATTTTACATAATATTGAATATATTTATTCATATTAATGTTATATTGTAATTTATTTCAATTTTGATATGTTAAAAAAATATATTTTTCAATCTCCCATTCCAATTGTGAAATTTATTTTTTATTAATTATATAATTTTAAAAAGAAATGTTATTTTAATAAATTAAGAAAAATTATTTATTATTAATAAATGATAATATAATTTTTGTTAACTCAAATGTATTTTTTATAACAATTTAAAAATTGTTATTTCCAGAAATCCCATCAATTCTAAAGAAATGTAAATTATATTTATAAAAATGAAAATTCACATATATTGGTAATTATTTTTATAAAATTATAATTTTTTTGGAATCATCTCTTTGAAATTATCCAATGGTTAATTTTTATAATTTTTTTCGAATGGTGATATTTTTGTTTAAAACAAAAATATGGTATACATATAATTTTTTATGATATCATAATGAGACAATAGTAATTTAATAAATTATATAAAAGGAATAGATTACCAACTATATGTTTTTTAATTAAAATAATTTGTTTTTTTGTAATTTTATTGATTTTATAATGCCTTTATAAAGCATCCATGAACAATATTATTTTTTATGGTTCTAAAATCATTTCATTGTAAACAAGAATTAATTCATAATCACCATGGATAATACAAAATTATGTTCATTCCATAGAAATAAAAAATAATGGAAACCACTCCACTTTGTTAAAAACCATTGGAAAAAACTCGGGTCAATTTTTTTGGCTATGATAAAATTATTATATTGATTCCAAAACCTTTGGTTGATATGTAATTAATAATTACCGATTATTTTCCTACAGAAAACCACAAAATATCTCCATAAAATTCATTAAAAAACATGGTATCATGGATTTACATTGAGATCCCCTATATAGAGTCCTCCCAAGGTTCCCACAATATCTGAACAATTTCCTCCAATTTATTTTTGTCCACCCTCTCATTGTAAGGGATCCTTTCCTCTTCCTCTGTATTTAAGAATATTATTAATTTTTTTAATTTTATTTTCATTTCAAAATGTTGGGATATGTTTTTATAGATCCCTATTTCTATATATTTTATTAATAAATTTTGAGATACCCATTTCACTATCTCCAGCCATTTTATGATTCTTTAAGTACTGATTTTTTTTTCTATCTGAATTTCAATATGTTTTAACGGGACAAAAAATTGTGTTCTGAACATCCAACCCATTTTATAATTAATGGTATTCTATTAAAAATTCCTATACATTGATAATTTTAAGATTTCATGTATGTAACCCAGACACCATAACTGTGGGGTTAAAATTTATGTAATAAATCATTGTGTTATATAATCCATGTGGCACACATAAGCATTAACATGACATGAAATAAACGAGTGCACTGAGAATTAAATATAACTCAAATGATTTTTTTGTTTTAGTCACATGATAAGTCATGTATTTTATTATAGAGTAAACATAATATTTTTTTGACCTTTTCTCCCATGTTATAAAATTTTGGATGGTATCCATAACATATTCTTATGATTCCTTGTTAAATGTAGCTTATATTTTCCCATTATCCATTAGGATATCATGATTTATCACAATATTTATTCATGTATATGATGCTCACACTTTTTTCCAATTGAGATTATTAGTGTTTAACATGTAATACATTATTTATGATATTACTTTTCTATTAACGTTATATTATTTATAGAACACCCCTTTCTTTGTTATGTCCCAATGTAATCTCATACAGTTTTGAGAATGATGGAATATTATGATCATTTTATGGAAAATACTAATAATTATGATGCACCACCTCATTTTTTTGTATTATTATGGAAATAATTATCCAAATAAAGTATTATTCTCAATATTCAAGGAGGTAATTTGTGTTTTCTCGTCTTTTGACTAATGATTCTCACCCCTTTTCAGGGATTCCTTATTTGAATGAAAATTATGAATGTTATTTTCCATTTAAAAAAATTAATGAATAATTTGAGATATGTTATGATGATTTAATCATAGTCAAAATAATATAGTACCCACATAAACTATGATGACACTATCATATAAGAAACATAGAATTGATGGAGGATGTGTCACAATATCCTAAAGATGAGGCATTATTAGAAGCAGAAAATGAAAAACATATCAATGGTAATTTATTTTAATATATCAACACAAAATGTAGTGGAATATAAATTGAATATCGTTATGTAGCACATGGAAAATCATTAAGATATTTAAAAAGGTGAATTGATTTTGTTCTTGTTTTGAATTCTAAATATTTATAATTTTATTATATCTGTATGTTCAGGATTATAGATTTTGTAAATATTTAAATATCATAATATTAATCCACATGAAATTATAATTACATGTTGATATTATAAGATTTATACCATTTAATACCATAATAGTGATGTCACCACACAGACTTATTATTTGGAAATAATTTTTAAGATTGTTTCCTTTATAATGATGGTTGATTAATACACATTATTTTTACATACCAATCAAGAGAGGAGGATAAATGGTAATTACAAAAGATATAAAAATCATTATAGTTCCATTTATATTGTGATAGTTAATTAATGCATATTTAATTTTTTGATTTCCTAATACACCCTAATTTTAAGAAATCATCAATTGGATATTGTTCATGTTCATCAGCAACACCTCATATTCTACATTAACTTGTATTATTATTTTTTCCATTGATTAATAATTTTTTTGATTAACCAGTTTAATTGAGTTATAAAAAACAAACTCATGGTTTATATAGCATTTAATAGGTGGGATATTTTATTCTAATATAAAAAAAACATAAAATCAGGATGTTCCTATTCCTAGTAAATTTAATGTTTTTCATATATTCACATAAAATATAGTGTATGTTGTTCCTTTTACATTGTGGAATTAGTTTAGGGATGATCCTATAAAAAATTATAGGTATTCATATCCTTTTATAGAGTTCTCAGTTTTTTATACAATAAGAGGCTTCATTTAGTGGATTTCTATATTCATCAACTTGTTATTTTGAGGAGAGTATCTATGATAGATTGATTCGAACTATTATAAAATGATATGGTCACATTATCTTTATATTTTGATACACGTTATAAAAATTGTATTATTATTATTTAAATAGTAAGCCTATTTGACCACAACATTTGTGGCATAATTTTTTTATTTACTCTAATTATTATGATTTAAAATTCCCCCCATAATTTTAAATAAGAACGCCAATTGTGGGAAATAATATTTTTAATAAGTGATTATAATTTAGAGTTCCTTTTTATTAAATTAGATAATTTTAATTAGTTATATCTATATATGATCAAACAATATTTACATTGACCCTAAAATATATCATGAATGATTCTTATTTTATGATTTCTTGTAAATATCATAAACATGTATTAAATCCAATAATAAAAACCCTGATCTATTGATATAAAAATCATTATAGGAATTAAAATTTTCATTAAGACTATTGTTATTGAATAATGGACTATCTTGTTGAGGCATTTAATGTTTCTAGAACACGATATTGAGACTTTTGTGTGGAATTATGCAAAAAATGTTACTATGGAATTATATTATTATAAATTATCATTAGTATTATTTTTCTAGATGTGTTTATTTTCATATATCTACTTGTAATACTATAGGATACATTTGGAAGAAAATAAAAGTCACTCTTCAAAGAGATTAAAATTTAAATAGAATAAATATTTCCAGGAATATGGGGAATGTCATGATTCTAGAATTATCGATGAAGAAATATTTGATGATATGTATCATAAATTAACTAAAATTGGGTAAAAATGGATACACTTGAGAGAGAATTAATAATGATATTATCATTGATAGAACTCTATTTAAATAATCCATAAAGGTCCAATCTATGAATATATTTTTTGATGAATGGGAGGACAAATGTACCTACTCTATGGATGAGATGATTATATCAGTATTATAATATGATATTGAATTGAAATATATTGATCATTAGAATAATTAAAAAAGGAGTGTTTCTATAAAAAAATTAATTACATATTCGAGTTCATCTATAGAAAATATTGTTTCTTCGATTGAGGATAAAAATGAGTGAATAAAAATTATATAAGTAATGAGAATAGTTATAGGTAAAAATTTTGTAAGTAATTTTCATGGAGGTACATCAGGTGGTATTATTGAGAAGATACATGAATGATAAATAATAACCAAATATCAATGTAAATACCCATAAAATTCCGGAGAATTTTTTTTAATTTTCTTGGGATTTTACAAGAATACAGTTTCTGATGGCACCCGATTCCGAAGCCCGGTGTGCCCGGAATCAATTTCCGAATTTTAGCTCGGGTACGTTCAGTAAACGAACGAGCGGGTTTTCCTAACATTTAAACCGGTGCTTGGAATTGAAGTTTGAGGGAATCTATAGAACTGTAGTGTCGGTAATTGCGTAAGAACACCTTTTCCGGAGTTGCGTTTACTCGGGTGAGGTTATAAATTAATTGGATTAACTAAAGAATAAAAATAAAATATGTGCAACAATTTTTATTTTTATTTAAGGTATCTTAAACCTATGCTTGGAGGTTGGGGTGGGACCCACTAGTTCCTAACTACCCTAGGTAGGATATTAGTGAATTGGGCCCACCTGATCCCCTCCCCTTTATTTCCTTTTTACCTCCCACGTGCATTTAATATGGTAACTCACCCGCACCCCCTCTTAAATTCCTAGTCAACTCTCGCATTTAATTAGATTATTAAACGCCTCATTAATTGGTCAACGCACGATAATTAAATCATGATTTAATTTTGAATTTCAGAAATAGATGGCATGAGTAATAAAATAATGAAACACCTTATTTTATTATTGTTGTTTTATTATGCGAGAGGGATTGGGAGAGGAATTTCTCAAAGCCATTGAATCTTCATCTTCTTCATTGGAGAATGCGAAGAACGAAAAAGAACGCCGGCCTCCGACGGAAGACGACGAAGAATGCTAGTTCCTCGGAGATCAACGATGTGACATCGTGTACCATGACGCCAACGATCCTCCTTCCGTGATGCCGTCTTCCGCGATGTCCCTTCCCCGCGACGAACCTTCGTTCAACAACGCTTGAGGTAGGGGGTTTTGTTTTTGCCCGTGAATTATTCCATTGTCGTTCGTCGTCTTTAATTTTTGGGCCGCCTGTTATTGTAACAACGGGAGGAGGTCGGACCGCATGAACACGGCCGACCCTCCTCCCCATTTGATGATTGTGTTTGTTTTGATTCGAAATAAGGCAGTACGGTACAACGACACCGTGCGGAATCATGGGGAAATGTGGCGAGGATGCGCGGCGCCGTTGCATCGCGCCGTTGAGGCCAAACGAACCCGCGGCTGGAGTCGGGCCGCATTGAAGGGGAACGGCGCCGTCGCACCGTGCCAGAGAACCACGAAGACACTGCTGTTGGAGTGGGGCCGTAGCTCGTAGCCACGGCGGTGCAAGGCGGGGTGGCCGAAACCGCCGACCGCCGACACCTCGGAGGGGGGGAGCCCGGCGGTTCTCCAGTAGCAGCACCAGCCGGACGGACCGAGCCGACCGGCTTCAAAAAAACCGGTGGTCGTAACCTCTAGCTGGAAAAAGGCCCCCTCCCCACGTGAGGGTCATGGTTATCGATCAGGGGGGCAGCGCCCCCCCCCCCCCCTATTCCGCTCAGCTCGGCGCTAGTCGAGCTGGCCACGCAGACTGCACGAGCGCGCCCGGCCACCGGGCCTCGCCGCACCGACCGAGCCTGACCCGGACCCGGTTCGGGTCAACCCGATTTGGGCCACCTGGTTCGGTCCGACTGAGGGGGTCTTGGGCCGGGTCGGTCCGGGCCCAAAACCCCCTATTCCCAGAAAGGTTCGTTTAAATTACTGTATCTTGGGCTACGGAACTCCGATCGATGCACCGTCAGTTGCGTAGCGATCCTTGGATTGAGAAAATCATTTAGGTATATTATAGTCAATGTTTCGGAGAACATTGTGTACGGCCTGGTAGGTTCGAACACGAAACCAACCGGGCCCTCGGAGCAGAAACTCTTATAACATTAGCTCCGGACATCTGATTGATGTGTCGTCGACTTTGTTGGATTCCTCTTAGTGAGAACGACCTTTTGGCTTACTCCGATCAAGGTTCGGATGTAGTTGGTGTGCATTTGGGTTGGTTTTGACTTAAAACCCAACCGGGCCCCAAGAATGAATAAACCAGTATGTCTTAGACCGGGCATCCGATTGACATGTTGTCTGTCGTGTTGAGTTGCCTTTGTCGACATGGAACTCTGTGATACATCAACTACCGACTACATGTCAGTTGATTTATCGACCCTCTTGGCTCGTGGAGAGGACCCTCCCAGAATCAAGCATGCTGTGTGCGGGATCCCTAGAGCTGGCTGCAACTACGACTGTGACGGCTGCAATGAAATCCTATGTGGGTTTGGTAGCGATGAAGACCATACTGAAATCCTATGTGGGTTCGACAATGATGAATACTACACTGAAATCCTATGTGGGTTCGACAACGATGAAGACCGTACTGAAATCCTATGTGGGATCGACGGTGATGAAGATTGCACTGAAATCCTATGTGGGGTCGGCAGCGATGAAGACCGTAATGAAATCCTTAGTGGGTTCGACGATGATGAAGACTACAATGAAATCTTCCGGGGGTTCGGTAGCGATGAAGACCGTACTGAAATCCTCCGTGGGTTGGACATCAATGACTAATGTTCTTCTATCCTACGTGGGTCTGGCAATGTCTAACACTGTTCTTGCTATACTACATGGGTCTCGAAGAGTAGCTGGTCTGCATCCTATGTGGGTCCGATAGCTTAGCTAGTTTAGTATCCTATGTGGGTCCCACCTTCGATGAATTAGTGGCTACATCTGATCATCTCTATCACCTTATGAAGAGGTATACCTGTGTGAGCTGAGTCTTGACTTTCAATAATTATCTTCGATATGATTGACTTTCTTTCATATGTGGATTCAGTTGTGCTTTCCTATGTGGATTGGGTTGTACTATCCTATGTGGAAATCATCGAACTTGGGCCCAGATGTTGGAGCCGAACTAGAATTCATGAATTAGGTATATGTATGGGCATATATCTAAGTAGTGTTGGTTGTTACTTCATGATTGTATCATTCCTTTGTGGATTATCCTTTTTGGATTCTAGGAGACCTTTGGTGGTCTCAGGGTCCCTACTGAGTAGCATATACACACCCCTGCATGGGCTATGTCTGCACTACGTTGTGTTGGATGCAGACGACAGACATCACTGATCGTGGTTGAGGCTGGTGGAGCAGTCGGTACCTGGAGGTGGGCCACTGGGCGGTACGTACACGGAGCGGACGGCTAGACCCGAGGAGCTGAGGTGGCTATCTATACCCACCCTTCATGTGGGACTTCTAGTGGACGACTCGATGTTGATGCTTTACTTTCAGTTGCTTTACTTTCTTTCCAGTTGTACTTTACTTTCAGTTTTGGTTTTTATTCTGGCCCATTTACTTTCCGCACTTACTTAGTGTTTTCTTATACTGGCTTACTCTGTGGTGTTTTTTTAATTTATAAAGGCAATGCCTTCCCCTTTTTGTTGGGATTTACGCCTTGGTGCTAGTCGCCAGCCGCTGGCCTATGGGAGGCGGGCTTGGGGTAGTCACGGCATGGGCCCCAAGGATGGGTCGTGACAAATTGGTATCAGAGGAGTTTGGTTCTATCGCAAAACTCTGGACTCTGATATTTCTTCTATGTGAAGAAATAGTGTTAAAGGTATTGAGTGTGGTTATTAGTCCAGGGAGTCCAGTGTTGGTGTGGCGGTCGACGTATCCATACACTAGGACCGTGACTTCTTATTTTCGACTCAATGCACGAAAACATTGATTGGATGTGTGTTTTAAAAGTTTTCTTTGTGATTAATTTGTGTCAGCTCACCACGTATACTGTTTTGACCGTGGCACACCTGTTTATTTTCAGGATGGCCCCAGGACAATAGCCCGCCGAGTGATGAGGCCTCGGTGCAGGGCCCTTTGATAGTGGAGGCACTAGTGGAACCTCTACCCGTCGAGCCACCGATGATACCATCCCCTGCCGCTGAGAGTGCATGCCACCTTAGTGAACAACACGAGTTTCAGCATCAGAGACCGCCCAGGATCCGTGGGGAGATGGACCCTCAGGCAGCCGAGGATTGGCTGGAGGCGGCTGTGCGAGTTTTCAGGTTAGTGGGGACACCAGCTGACCTCATGGTGGTCCACGCAGCGAGCCTCCTGCACGCGGCAGCTAGTAGATGGTGGAGCTTGCTGCTCCAGGTGCATGATGAGGCATCTCTCATTTGGACAGACTTCGAGAGCCTCTTCAGCTCGGAGTTTTTCCCTGCCACCCTCCATGGGGTGCGCATCCAGGAGCTTCTATAACTGTAGCAGGGCAGCATGACGATATCCCAGTACTCGGCGAGATTTACCGATCTCTTGCGCTATCCGACGAACATGGTACGAGACCCATTCTTTCGGGCCCGGACCTTTGAGCATGGACTGAGGCATGAGATCAGGGCGTCGATTGTCTCCCTCAGCATTCCGACACATGAAGGAGTACTAGAGAAAGCCCTTCTAATAGAGAGCTTTCTTGCTGAGCCTACTCCATAAGAGAGACCTACCGCAGGGCGGCATGTAGCAGAGTCATCTGCAGCTCGCAGTCGACGGATGTTACAGGGGTCCAGGCAGACCGGACCATCAGGCAGACGTCCTCAGGACACTGGCTCAAAGGTGCAGGGCATAGGATGCAGAGCCAGCCTTCCAAGGAGCGGGCAGTACTATGCATGCAGCGGGCAGGTCGACATGGCTTGTGACTGCCCGACCCACCGTACAAAGGAGCAGCAGACGGTTGAGGGGCCACCTAGGCAGAGGCAGAGGGTCAATCATGGTGGTCTTCCGAGAGCAGGAAGACGAGGTAGGGGAGCTGGCTGATCAGCAGGTGGTGGGAGACGCTTTGATGCATTACCACCACCAACACTATGAGGTCCACCCTGACCACAGGGAGCTGGCGGGCAGAGACAGGCTCAACTTTAGGCAGCGGAGGCCTACGAACATGGCGCGCCGGAGATGATTTCATGTACTATCTGTGTCTACTCCACCCATGCTGCAGTTCTTATAGACTCAGGAGCGACTCATTGTTTTAATGTCTCTTCCCTTGTTCGGAGTTCGGAGACTCTGATAGTGCCGTTGGATCGGTCCTTACGGCTAGAGACTCCTACAGGAGCCGACTCGATGATTATGCAGTGGTTCCAGTACTGTTATCTTACACTAGGACGTGATAGCTTCGGCTGAGATCTTCTTGTAGTGGCGTCGAGGCCTTACGACGTCATGTTTGTCGTGGATTGGTTATCTACAGTCCATGCTCAGATCGACTGTATTAGGCGCAATGTGCAGTGTGTGTGCACCGATGGGAGCAGGTTCACCTTCACCGGTGAGAAGGGAGCCTTTGCAGCACAGGATGGACTCTCGCAGAGGAGAGAACAGCCCATCACTCATCAGTTGGCTAGCCTCATCCTAGGAGAAGATGACGTGCAGAGTCCGAGTTTTCCTGTAGTGGTGGATCTGTATGCAGTCGTTTTTCCCGATGACGTACCAGGACTACCTCCTCATAGAGAGGTAGACTTCAATATTGACATGTATCCCGGGACCGCCCCAATATCAACTCCATCATATCGAATGGACCCCGCTAAGCTTCGAGAGCTATGGGTACAGTTGGAGGACTTGCAGGGCAAGGGATTTATCTGTCCCAGGGTTTCACCCTAGGCTTCCATGATATTGTTCGCCAAGAAGGCGGACGAGAGCTTGAGACTTCGTGTCGACTATCATCGCCTGAACCAGGTGACAGTGAGGAACAATTATCCGCTACCGAGGATTGACGAACTCTTCGATCAGCTCAAGGGAGAATGGTGGTTCTTGAAGATAGACTTTAGATCAGGCTATCATCAGCTCAAAGTTTGAGATGAGGATGTGCAGAAGACAAACTTCAGATGTCGGTATGGACACTATGAGTTCTTGGTTATGCCTTTCGGCATAAACAACACTCTAGTAGTGTTCATGGGTCTCCTGAACAAGATCTTTCAGCCATACATCAATCGATTTGTCTTGGTCTTCATCGACGACATATTGATATACTCGACCACATAGGAGGAGCACGCCTACCACTTGCGGGTTGTACTAGACACAGTCAGAGAGCACCAGCTTTATGGAAATCTCTTGAAGTGTTAGTTCTAGTTACGTTAGGTCCACTTCTTGGGAAACGTCATCTCTGAGGCGGGAGTTGCGGTGGATCCTGCGATGATCGAGGCAGTGCTAGCTTGGGAGCCACTCAGGAGCGTGACGTAGGTGTAGAGTTTCTTGGGTCTAGTTGGGTACTACCAGAGGTTTGTGCCAGACTTCTCTAGAGTTGCGGCACCACTCTCATCATTGAAGAAGAAGGGGAAACCCTTCGTGTAGTCAGAAAGATGTCAGTAGAGCTTCTAGGAGCTGAGATAGATATTGACCAGTGCGCCTGTCTTAAGGCTACCGGAGGAGGGAGTAAGGTACGTAGTCTACTGCGATGCATCTGGGACAAGACTCAGATGTGTCCTGATGCAGGATAGGGTCGTGATCGCCTATAGATCACATCAGTTGAGGTAGTATGAGTAGAACTATGCTACCCATTACCTGGAGTTAGCAGCAGTGGTCTTCGTTCTAAAGATGTAGTGACACTATCTTATGGGCGAGTGCTTTACAGACTACTCTGACCACCAGAGTCTCAGGTACATCTTCTCGCAGAAGGACTTGAATCTGAGACTACTGCGATGGATCGAGTTCCTCCAAGAATATGACTTTGAGATAGTCTATACTCCTGGAAATGGGAATGTAGTAGCTGGTGTTCTCAGTATAAGGACATGAATCTAGCTACTCGGGGAGGCGTTGGAGCAGCTAGCCGCTTTTCAGATATCCTTCGTGGATAGAGATTGTGCATATTTTCTTTAGGCACTTACAGTAACTCCTCCACTACAGTAGTGGGACCGAGAGGCACATCGTGAAGACACTGACTGTGAGATGTGGCGTGCACAAATATCCTCAAGATAGGCACCTCATGGATTCTCTATAGGAGGATATCACAGCGTCCTTTTCCGAAAATGTACCATGGTACCGGTTGCATTATAGTAGGAGGTGTTGAGAGAGTTTCACACTTCCCCTTTAGCGTTACATCCAAGAGTGGCGAAGATGTACCAGGATCTTAGATGACAACACTGGTGGCCGGGTATGATGTAGGTTGTGGCAGAGTTCGTTTCTCGATGCCTCACCGGCCATCAGGTGAAGGCAGAGAATCGGGTACCAACAGTCTTGGTACAACCCTTCGAGGTCCTGGAGTGGAAGTGGGATGGGATCTCTTTGTATTTCTTAACCGGACATCCACGCACTTCCAGAGGTCTCGACTCCATTTGGGTGATTTTCGAAGAACTCACCAAGTCGGCCCACTTCTTACCCATCAGAGATTAGTTCTTAGTAGAGATCTTGGGACGTATCTACATTCAGGAGATTGTACGGCTTCATGGTGTGACATCATCTATTGTCTCCGATCGAGATTCTCTCTTTACTTACCATCTTTGGAAGGGGTTGCAGGAGGCATTCAGAACGCATCTACCTCTGAGCACCGCCTTTCACCCTCAGTCAGATGGTCAAACGGAGAGGACCATTCAGAATCACAAGGACATGCTCCGTTCATGTGTCCTTAACTTTTTTTGTAGCTGGTAGGACCATATACCCTTGGTGTAGTTTGCGTACAGAAATAGCTACCACTCCACCATTGGGATGGCACCTTACAAGGCGTTGTACAACCAACCGTGCAGATCACCTCTATGCAGGACATACCCAGGGGAGTCAGCACATGTGGGACCAGAGATAGTCCAGGCCACAACAGAGAAGTTCCATGTCATCCAGGAGCGGATGAGGACATCTTAGAGCCGACAGAAGTCTTATGGTGACAGGAGGCGGAGGCCACTAGAGTTCGAGGATGGCGACCACGTTTTCTTGCGGGCCTCACCTAGACGGGGATTACAGAGATTTGGCAGAGGTGGCAAGCAATCTTTGAACTTAATCGGAACATTCCAGGTCCTCAGCAAGGTAGATGAGGTGGCTTACAGCCTGGCTCTACCACCTCAGTTGAACCGGGTGCACGATGTCTTCCACGTATCTCAACTAAGAAGATATGTGCACAACCAGACACGTATCATCGACCATGGGGAGATGGACATTGAAGATGGGGCAACTTTTTTAGTGTTCTTGGTGGAGATAGAGGATTGATAGGAGTGGGTCCTACGTGGGCGGTCAATTCCTTTAATGTGCATCAGATGACAGCACGGGAACCTCCTGGAGAACACTTAGGAGCGGGAGGCTCAGATGAGTGCACAGTACCCACATTTGTTCCCCTAGTTTATGATGTATCTTAAAGTGGATGTAAAGCCCTGATGTGGTAGTAATGTAAATACCCTTAAAATTCAAGGGATTTTTTTTTAATTTTCTTTGGATTTTACAAGAATGCAGTTTCTGACGACACCTGATTCCGAGGCCCAGTGTGCCTGAAATCAATTTCCGAAGTTTAGCTTGGGTACGTTTAGTAAACGAACACGCCGGTTTTCCTAACTTTTGAACCGGTGCTCGGAATCGAAATCCGAGGGTACTGATGGAACCGCAGTGCCGGTAATTTATTAAGAACACCTTTTATGTTGTTCTGTTTTCTCGGGTGAGGTTATAAATTAACTGGGATAACTAAAGAATAAAAATAAAATTTGTGCAACCAATTTTATATTTTATGTATGGGAGCCTAAACCTATGCTTGGAGGTTGGGGAGGGACCCACTAGTTCCTAACTACCCTATGTAGGATATTAGTGTCGTGCGCCCACACGAGCCCCACCCCTTTATGTCCTTTTTACCTCCTACGCGCATTTAATATGGCAACTCACCCGCGCACCCTCTTAAATTCCATGTCAACTCTCGCATTTAATTAGATTACTAAACACCTCATTAATTGGTCAATGTATGAAAATTAAATCGTGACTTAGTTTTGAATTTCAAAAACAGATGGCATGAGTAAAAAAATAAGGCAACACCTTATTTTATTATTGTTGTTTCATTGTACGAGAGGTATTGGGAGAGGAATTGATCAAAGGCATTGAATATTAATCTTATTCATTGGAAACGTGAAGAAAAATGAAGAATGCCGACCTCCGATGGAAGACGACGAAGAATGATAGTTCCCCAAAGATCGACGACGCGACACCGTGTACCGCGACGCCGACGATCCTACTTCGACGATGCCATCTTCCACGACGTCTCTTCCCCATGACGATCCTTCCTTCAACAACGCTTGAGGATGGGGTTTTTGTTTTTTCCCGTGAATTATTCCTTTTCCGTTCATCATATTTTATTTTTGATCCACCTGTTATCGTAATAACGAGTGGCGGTCGGACCGCACGAACACGGCCGACCCTCCTCCCCCTTTGATGATTGGGTTTGTTGTGGTTCCAAAGAAGGCGGTGCAGTGCAACGACACCACGTGGAAACATGGGGAAATGTGGTGAAGATGAGTGGTGCCGTCACGCCACGCCGTTGAGTCCAAACCAACCAGCGGCTGGATTCGGGCTGCAGTGAAGGGGCGTGGTGCTGTCGCGCCACTCCGGAGAACCACCAAGAGACCGCGGCCAGAGCGGGGCCTCGGCGGAGGGGCGCGGCGCCATCGCACCGTGTCGGTTGGACAAGTCCGCAGCTCGAAGGCGTGATAGTGCAAGGCAGGGCGGCCAGAACCGCTGGCCGCCGGCACCTCAGAGGGGTGGGACCCCAGTGGTCCCACGGCAGCAGCACGAGCTGGCTGGACCGGGCCTACCGGCTTCCAAGAAAACGGGGTTCGTAACCCCCGGATGGATGAAGGAGTACCCCCACCCCCAAATGTGGGGGCCACATTTATCAATAAGGGGGAAGAACTCCCCCCCCCCTATTCCGCTCAGCTCGGCACTGGCCAAGCTGGCCACGCGGGCCGCACAAGTGCGCGAGGCCACCAGCCACCCAGGTCAGGCCGGGCTGCCCCGGCTGGGCCGCGCTGACCGAGTCGGGCCACGCCTACCAAGCCAGGCCATGACCTAATGGGCTGGACCTGGACCCGGTTCGGGTGGACCCAGTTCGGGCCGGCCCCTGGGTCTTGGGCCGGGGTAGTCCGGGCCGTAAACCCCCTTTTCCCGGACAGGTTCGTTTAAAACGCCTGTATATTGGGCTACGGACCTCCGATCGACGAACAGTCAGTTGGCTAGCGATCCCTGGATCGAGGAGGTCGTCTCGGTATATTTCACTCAAATATTTAATGAAGATTGGGTATGGCCGGGTTGGTTCGAACACGAAACCAACCGGGCCCTCGGAGCGGAAACGCTTATAACATGAGCTCTGGACGTCTGATTGATGTGCCATCAACTTTGTTGGATTTCTGTTAGGGAGAAGGACCTTTTGGATTACTCTTATCGAGGTTTGGACATAGTTGGAGTGATGTCAGGTTTGTTTTGACTTAAAAACCAATCGGGCCCCTGGAACGAAAAAGCCAATAACTCTCAGACCGAGCGTCTGATTGACGTGTCGTCTGTCACGTTGAGTTCCCTTTGTCGAGACCAAACTTTGGGATACCTCATCTCCGGACTACATGTCAGTTGATGTATCGACCCCCTTGGCTCGAGGAGCATACCCTCCTAGAATTGATCATGCTGTGTGCGGGAACCCTAGAGCTGGCTGCGACTGCGACTGTGACGGCTGCACTGAAATCCTATGTGGGTTTGGCAGCGATGAAGATCGTACAGAAATCTTATGTGGGTTCGGTAGCGATGAAGACCGTACTAAAATCCTATGAGGGTTCTACGACGATGAAGACTGCACTGAAATCCTATGTGGGTTCGGCATCGATGATGACCGTACTGAAATCCTATGTGGGTTCAACGGCGATGAAGACTGTACTGAAATCCTATGTGGGTTCGGCAGCGATGAAGATCGTACTGAAATCCTCCGTCGGTTCGACGACGATGAAGACTGCACTGAAATCCTCCATGGGTTCATCAACGATGAAGACCGTACTGAAATCCTCCGAGGATTCGTTGACAATGACTAATGTTCTTGTATCCTACATGGGTCTGGATGTGTATAACTATGTTCATGCTATCCTACATGGGTATGGCAGAGTAGCTGGTCTGTATCCTATGTGGGTCTGACAGCTTAGCTGGTTTAATATCCTACGTGGTTCCCAACTTCGATGAATCAGTGGATACATATGATCATCTCTTTCACCTTACGAAGAGGTATACCTGTGTGAGATGAGTCTTTACTTTCAATCATTATCTTCGATATGATTCAATTTCTTTCCTATACAGATTCAGTTGTTCTTTCCTGTGTGGATTGGGTTGTACTATCCTGTGTGCACGTGATCGAACATGGGCCCGGATGTTGGAGCCAAACATGAATTGATGACTTAGATATCTGTATGGGCATATAACTAAGTAGTTTTGGTTGTTACTTCATGATTGTATCTTTCCTTTGTGGATTATCCTTTTTAGATTCTAGGAGACCTTTGGGGGTCTCGTGTCCCTACTGAGTTGTGTATACTCACCCATGCACGGACTATGCCCGCACTAAGTTGTGTTGGATGCAGACGACGGACATCACTGATCATGGTTGAGGCTAGTGGAGTAGTCGGTACCTGGAGGTGGGCCACTGGGCGGGACATACATGGAGCAGACGGCTGGACCCGAGGAGCTGAGGTGGCTATCTGTACCCACCCTTCAGGTGGGACTTCTAGTAGACGGCTCGACGTTGCTGCTTTACTTTCAGTTGTTGTACTTTCTTTCTAGTGGTACATTACTTTCAATTTGGGTTTGTATTCTGGCCCATTTACATTGCGCACTTACATTGTGTTTTCTTCTACTGGCTTACTCTGTGGTGTTTGTTTACATTATAAAGGCAATGCCTTCCCCTTTTTGTCGGGATTTACACCTTGGTGCTAGTCGCCAGCCCCTGGCCTATGGAAGGCGGGCTTGGGGTAGTCACGACATGGGCCACGAGTACGGGACGTGACATTCAATTTGTTATATGTTACTATGTTGAATGTTGGATGAAATAGAAGATCAAAACGGACTATAAATTGATGAATAAGGGAACCCAATATAAGATAAAAATCGTAGACTTCGGAAAGTGCTATAAAATAGATATTTTGTGAATACTTAAATTTAATTAATGGTCAAGATACATATAATGAGTGATATAATTAAAATATCCATAGATATTATAAATTTATTATGCAAATGTTTTTTTAATTCATATTATGATTCTAAATATGATTCAAAATATGATAAGCCTAGTGAATAAGAGTTTAATGAAAAAGTTTATCAATAAACACATGATATAATTAATATCACAAGACTCCATGAGAAACATGAGAAGAATCTAATTAAAATTTTTAAGGTAATTTAGAATTTCAATAAGGAGGGTTAAAAATTATAGAGACTCTGAAGAAGATTCTATACTAATAGATGGGAATGGGAAGTTTATAAACCCCACTTCGACAATAAAAAAATAAAATATTTGAATTTTACAAAAATAAATATTGTTTTTGGTTATATATATTGGTAAAATGATTAATTCTAATAAATATTATGTTATTTTGTATTATTTTAAGATACATACATTTTTCAAACTCCTGGAATTTTTATTAATATAAATTATTCAATAACAATTGTTTTACTTAATATATTGTTTTATATTATTACCATTTGATCCCCAACAATTCTATTACCAAAAAAAATATATTATTTTTAATTATTACTACCAAAAAATATTTTAACATAATAAAACAAGTTATAGTAAATTATCTAATAGAAACAAATATTTGTAAAATTATTTAATATATATATATATCTATTATTTTTTTTATAAAATTTATTTATTTTTTAAAAAACGAACCTATTTATATATGGAATAGAAAATTCATAATTCAAAAAAAAATTATAAAATAAATACATACAATATATAATTATTGAGAAATGGGTTGAAAATAATATCAATTATAAATTAAGAAAGACTAAAAATGTAGGTTCATAAAATATTTATAATATTTTAGAAAAAATGAATTTATAATATAGGTAATTTTGTATTAAATTTAATAATTTAATCTTTAAAAAAATATCATAATTCCTCTAATTTAATTAACCATGTAAAGGACTCCTCTAAGGAAATACACTCAAAACACAAAAACGATGAACTATCCTAGATCATTAGTTTTAAAATTACCTTTCCATCCACAGAAGTTTATAGAAAATGTTTCAATTCAATTCCATTGATTATTTTATCAGTTTGGTTTCTTCATATCCCTTTTACAAGTCTCATTTTCATATAATCTACTTTAATTCCATTTCATCATTGGGTTATTTTGTTTCTACCCCCTTGTTTTCCCCTTATCATCCCTTCTCTATCTTCCATTTATCCCTACCTTCTTTTTTCATCCTCTCACCCATCATTTACCCTACAGTCAAAATTCATTGTCGATGATAGGTATATTCTTAATCATGTATTATAGTTACTAATGTATATTTATGACATTCTATAGTAGTAATTTTTTATACCATAATGTGACTATGAGATTATTTATATATATGAAAATGAATTTCAGGACATCTCAAATATTATTCAATTAGAGAAACTATTATCACATTCTAATAGTATGATATTATATCCCATCCTTTTTATCATATATATATACTAAAAGTTTTTTTTAATTTTGTTTAATCAATGTCTGTTACAATTTTTTTCAACAAAAATACGTTATAAATATTGTGTTATATTATTTTTATTTTCATTATTTGTAATTGATAGATGTTTTCCCCATTATAGTGGCATACGATTATAATTTAGTAGGATAATAATAATTTTTCATTTCTCATTGGTATAAAAGATACTTAAATTTTCATTTTTTGTCCCTCCATTAAATTAAACAACTTATATGCAGATATACAGTAGTTTTTATTATAATATTATATATGATTTTTGACCAAGATAATGTTATAATTTTAATTTTTTAATAATAAATATTTATGATTTATTTTTTCCTAATTTTCTTTAATGCATTAATAAAAAAATTTATTATTATATCATCACAATTTAAATGATATTATAATTTTTTCAATATTCTTATAAATACAAGGAAATGTAAATTGATATTTAAATTTTATTAAAAATAATAATTTTTATGTGCATATTGTTCATATGATCAATCCAGTAAATATTTAATATAAATAATTTTAATTCATCAAATGAAAATTCAATGAGAGAAAACATGAATTTTGGTAAAATGAGAAATTTTAATAGATTATTTTTATGTTTCTATTATTCATAATAGTATATACACACTCTATTTTTTGGTATTGTTGTAATATAGTTTTTTACTAGTACAATAACATCAAATCATCCAAGAATCACAGAATTTTAATATTAAATCCTCCACTATATATTTCATAGAATTTGAATATGGTCTACATGATTGTAGCTAATTATGTTAAAAATACTCGAATATTTAAATAAATATTTAGTATTATATAATAAAACCTGAATATATAATAATAAAACAAAAAATCATTTTAAAATTATAATTTAATATTTTAATACATAGATGTTTCCATTCAATCATTTATGCCCAAATTTATTTTTTCTCATCATTAAAAAATATTAATTCCTTTGAAGATGTTCATTTAATCTTATTTTTTGTGGATTATGTTTTAGATCTATTTAATTTAGAGAGCCTAAATATTTTATTATATACTTCTATTAGACATAATAACTCATTAATTTTAGGCCTAGATTACTCACCCTTCACAAAATATCATAAAACGAGACAGTATGTTTTTAAACATATTTTCTTCAGTTATTTATTGTATTGGATATTAATTTTCAATGAGTCTTATCAATATTAATGTTTTATTTAAAATTATTAATATATTCAAATATATCAATTATATATAATATGATAAATGTAAAGATTTATCTATGGGGATTTTCAAGCATATATCTTTTCTCTAATCTCTCTACACTCATTACCCCATTCTCAATTATTTTTAATTCAATTTCATGTTTATATATTTTTTCATGGATGTGAGGATTTTGGACAATCATATTACATGATCTTATAATTGGATGTTAATGAACGAAAAAATCTAGGATAGTATAAAGAGTTGTGATTCCTTTCACCATATGGATTTTTGTATATTTTAGTGATGTTCTTATTATGAATATATATAAAATTATATTTTCATAGTGATAAAATTTTCCACCATTCAAATTGATTTCAATGAATTGGTCATGAGGTATAGGTTTATATTGTTGTGTAGGTAACATGATGGTCAAAATATATAGTATCAATCCTTGAAACATTTTAAGAGGGTAATATATTAAGTTGATATATAGATAATATTATATATTATTTCTTAAATGAGCTTTAATAACATATTATTATGTTTAGCCAATATAATTTTTTTATATTTATTACATCTATTATAATTTATATACTTCAAAAAAATTATTTCATTAAATCATTTTTCTATCTGTTTGGTTTTGATAATAATGATATAATAATTATTATGTTTTTACATAATATTATCATGAGAATGATGGATAAAACATATTCATTGAGACTATATATCACAAAGATCTTGATAGTTTCCTCATCAATAGTTAGAGATTCAATGAGTTAATAAACTAGGGAGGAAACATTAAGGTGATATAGTAATACATTACCCTTTTTAGGTTATCTCATTATCAGTTTTAATCCCCAAAAATAAATATCTTATGGTGGTTTGAAATAACATTCACTATATTATTGTAAGGAAATAAAAAGGTTGTTTAATTGATGATACTATGAATGGGGACAAGAAAAAATTATGATATGGATATATGATTATCATAAGTACTCCCTCCATAGGAGTATAAAAAAACAACATGAAAACACTTCTTTGTTAAATGTAATAAGTATTCCCTTATTTTAAACATGTGGATGATAAATTAGCTAATGAAGAATTCAATTTCACATTATCCTTCTTTTCCATATCATTCTACTATACATATTTTATAGTTTGAGCCTAACCCACAACTACATTATATTATTAATTTTTTATAATATATTATTCAATTGAATATATTTAATTAACGATGATGTGATATTTTGAAATTGATTGTGGTTTTTTGAATGGTGTAGTGGAAGTTCCATAAGATCATTGGTTTAATCAAATTTTGTTATATATGGTAGGTTGTAATGTAGAGTATTGTACAATAAGAAGCATAAATCTTAGACATAATTATCTAAACATGTATCATAATGTCACATTATCATCAATTATATAATATTTTTCCAAGAAATTAAATTATGTTTTTTGAATCAATTACACAATAATTTTATGGTTTATTTCAAAAAAGGCATATATTCTACTTATTTTCATTTTACTGCTACCATATTTCTTGAAGGTTCTCATTTAACACTATTAAAATTTATAATTATCCATGCACAATTAAATATGTTACCATTCTAAAAAATTTCCCTATATTGTCAATATTAAATCTATGAATATTCTCTCATATAAAGATATCGATATTCTCTCAAAGGAATGTTTTCATAAAAATATTTCTTCTAAAACATCACCTATAGAGTTTGAGATTATATCAAATTTGCAATAATTTGAAAATAAATTTTGTCATTAGCAGATTTAACTATTTAAAATGTAATACTTTTTAAAATTATGTATTTGTTTTATATTAACCTTACTTAAACTACTTCAACCAATCTGAAAGGGACATGATCCATATAGTCTAACCCTTTACATGAATCCAAAAAATGTGGTTCTTGGTAGAGGCTGGGAGTAGTTTACAGGTTCATGGGTGATAAAATAAATAATAAGGAAGAGGTTTACATCATAAAATTACTTTTTCATATCATGGGTGATATCATGACTCTTGTCTAGTTGAATTGGATATGTGGAGCCATGAGATATGTGGTCAAATTTTCTATGTGACTATATTTGGTATATCTACTAGCTATGTTGATGGAATGGTAATGTAGATTGGAAATGTTGATTGGATTAATGGATAGATTGGATATTTTTATCAACTACATAGATCTATATGTGAATATAGACTATATAAATCGATTGTGTATGTAATTTGACTACATGGGGAATTCAGCTATGTGTGGAATTCAGCTACATGGGAAATTTCGGTACATGGGCCATCTGGATACAAGGAGAATTAGAATATATAAGAAATTATTCTATATAGGGAATTCATCTATGTGCAGAATTCCAATATATATTTAATTCATCTATGTGTGGATTTTGACTACATGGTGCTTCCAGCTATGTGAAATCAAACACATAGATATTTCATTCGTTTTTGAGAAAATGGGAGTGTGATACTTCTAGTTGCGTGAATCAAAGTAATTAAATGAATACTTTATGTAAGATTATTACATCCTTTATTTTTTTGTGATTGAACTAGATGTAAATTTTTTTTACGCATGGAGGTTAATTTCATTTCAAAAATATGGAATTAAATCCCTTGAAATCAAGAAAAATTAATCACACTGTATCTGTTGACCCAAAAATGGGGTTATATTAATTCGTTACATAATGGATTCATTCTCTCAAGACTGGTAATTATATATCCCCTCCCGTGGAGTCATGGAACACATATACCAGTGGCACTAGTTCTCCAATTGTGACCCCATCTTGAGTGCACCCCTAGTTTTTTTGTTTTGTCATTCACATGGATATTTTTCTTCTAGAGAGGGGATTTGTTGCATCACATATTTATTAATTTGAAATCATGAATTTTTTATTTATCAACCCTTGTTATTAAAATGTAACTAGACTAAAAATATTAAACAATATTAATAAATAATTCTCCAGTGATTGTATATTATTTTGTTTTATACCTATATAGTTGATTTCCACTTTCCTTCATTGAAATTTTTGATTATATTCTATTCTTGTTATCATGTATTTCTATTATATAGATTATCATTTTATTATTCATGTAATGTTTCCAAGAAAATAACTTAGTAAATAATTTATAATCAATTATCCTAACAAAAAATCAATTTGAAGGCATGTTTGAATCTCGTGTTTCATTTAATTTGATGATAACTAAATTGGTGAAATGTGAAAGTGTAATTATATTTTTTGAACCATAAAAATGGAATTTATAAATAATATGAATCAAGATAATAAGTATTAGGAATGTTGATAACAAATAAATAAATTTTAAATGATAATGGTAAATCTAATTGTTTAAATAATCTAGTTTAAATACAAAATTCAGGTTTAGCTATTGATATATTGTCCTAGATTAATTATATAGGTTTTATATTGTTATAAACTGTGAATAATGAATCAGAAAATTCAATATGGAAAAAAATGTGGTTTTAAAAAATATAATTTCTAGGTAATTACATTCTCAGCATCTTGAGAGGGTTCAGTTACATGAGATTGGTGGTATGATATCATGTTTATGTGTGGATGGTTAGATTCATTATTTCAAGGCCAAAATTTCCATTTTGACTATGATTCATTGTTTCCTATATATTTTATGATATGATATGTGAGTGATCTTCAAAATGAGATGTTAAATGGGGAATGATGTCCTGAATGTGATATGATCCTTGGAATGTTATGTCTTGGATTTGTGATTTTATGTGGGGAGGGAGGCCCATATTATGTGGAAACAATTAACGACATTTATGGAAAGAAGCATATGGATACATATGTGGGTGTTTGGGATGGAACTGGGGATGATGGATCTGTTAAAGATGGTAAGTCCTTCTAATATTATACAATGAGATGGGTTATTTTCTTATAAATTTTTTTAAAGTCCGATGGAAGGGTTTCTTTTTTGTATTTATTCATTTTTCCACTTCTTGAAGCTTCTAGATTTCCTTCATTTCATGTTTCATCTAGGTGGTAGATTAGTACATTTTTTCCAGAGTATCTTTTCATGGAATTATTCTAATAAATAATAAATAATATAAACCCAAGGGTAGGTTTTGATAGAATGAAAAATATAAAAAATATTTAATCCTAAGAAGCCATGAAATAAATTTTGGTTATTACTTGAAAGGATGGTGTTTGTTTTAAATGAATAATGTAAATTAAGGTAGAAAATATTAATTATTAATAAAAATATAATAAATTTATTAATATATGGAAATGATACAATGAAATCAATTAATCTAATTTACCTCTTATGAATGATGTGTTCTTATAGGATATATAGACTTATTAATGGTATCCATGAGTCTGAGTGATGTTATCATTAATTGAGTATATGACTCTATCATTTCCATAATGTGGTTACGAAAAATATTATATCATGTTTGTTTTATGATTTCATATATTACAACAATCTTATTGGTTAGGCCGAAAGACACCCAGAGGACTCTAGGAGGGTGGTTCCCAAAAATCCTAGTGGGAGATGGATGGTTGACTACACCATATAGCCCCACTCTCTTCTCTTGCTAGTTAATTTTGATGGTATGCGTGCAAGTTGTTTTCTACATATATGTGTATTTAGTTCTATGATGGATGGTTGTTATTCACACACATATATCCCCAGATATAGTTTCCATAATATTATTATAGGAATGAAATAAATATGATGTGATCGATTTTGGAACCATAATCAGTGTATGTATTGTAATAGCATTAGGTATAATACATGATCTATTATACATATCATACAGGTTGTGGTGGATACTAAAAACTCCATCGTTACTCTATAGTGATGTTTTATGGGATGATGAGATGATGTTATGAATTATGTGCATGTTGTGAAACATTTCTAATGTGATTTCAGGGTGTATTATTTCGGGGAGTGATGTCTTAGGATATATAATGTTGAAGAATAGTGGAACCTATAGGGGAAGATATAAAGTGGTACCCTTTATATTCTATTAATATATTATATGTTTTCATTTATATGATACATGGCGACAGTTAGGAATCATAAGGATTGGAACATAGTATCCCTATTTAGATGAAATTTTAGTTTCACTATTGTTCACTATTCTTTAGCATTTTATATGTACCATTTACATGTGAGGATATATGGAAGATGATAACAAGTACAATTTTATGATCACACCATTTTTTCATATACTATTTCTAGGTCATCGAGAGAATGTTGGAGATTGTTTTGGAAATTAATATGTCATGGTTTTTCAGGATCTACTTATTCTTAATGTTCACTATCATCTATACATTTTGGAACATGTAGTTTTTCTTTCATTGGTTATAGTATTGAATGAAATTTCTTGTCTATACTTGGGTTTTATTTACATATATATGTCATACTATGCATTTATTGGTGTATTCATCTAATATTTCTCATCCAAATGTTCTCTTAGAGGGTAATACCTCTCATTTGTATTCTTATTATAACCTTGGTGCTAGTCCCGAACATGGGTCCTACTAGAGGTTTGACTAAGGAAGTTTCCATTTCCATACCCTCATTTCTGGCCATGTATGTGTACTAATTAGTTGTGGGAGTGGGTCATGATAGTATCAGTAAGTGGATAATGTATTTCCAAATTAATTTTGTCCAAATTTTTTTATGGTTTTAATTTATATTATTATGTTTTTTAAAAATTATAATTTATTGATCTACTTGGAAAATTTATTTGAATTAAAACTCTAAAATATTAAATTATTGTGTTTTTATTTACATTTCAATATTTATGATTTTGATACAATATTATCATTTAATGATATAAAAATACGGTATCACTAAATGTTTTCATGGGTATAGTCAATCATAGTGATTGCTATATAGAACATTTATTAAGGTTATCCTAATACCAAAACATGTAATGAGAATATAATATCCTTATAATTTTATCAATTCTATTATAATTACATTTACAGATATATTATTATTATTTTTAAATATATTTTTTAATTCATGTCATTATCTTATAGAGAACCATGGGATTTATATATTTGGATTTGATAAAGTGAAATTCATATCAAAAGAGGGACATGATTTTTCCTAAAAATGTGAGGTATTTTTTTAATTCTCATTAAATAAATTATTACCTAGATTTTAATGGAGAGTGATTTCATTAAATTTTTATAAAATTTCATGGTTTCTTGATTTCTCAACACAAACGGATGTGAAAAATGTAATTGAGTGCTAGATTAAACACGGAAGGTTATAAATATATTTTACTATTTACAAAACATTTTTATGTTTTAGTATATATGATTTTAAAACTACATAAATATACTATGTTTCCATGACTGAATGGGTATTTTTTTTAAACCCCTATAAATGTATGATTATTTATTTTTATTCTTCCAAATATTATGTAATCAAATCATAACTTATTATATTGTATCTTTTTTAATTAACTAGACAACTCATTTTTATAAATGTTATTATTATTTTGATAATTTCATTAAAATGATATAATATTTTTATAGTATATTATTAAAAAATTGAAATACAATTGTCATGTCAAAAAATAAATTAAAAATATGAATTTGGTGTTTCTAATGTTGAAATATTTTAACAATAGCCTTAGAACGTAGTGTACAAAATTATTATTCTATACTATTAAATATTTTATTTGATTAAGAAAATTTATAATATATGTGATATAGAATTAAAAACGGTTATATCTCAATAAAAAAACTTCATCAAAAAAATTCATATAAATTTTATTTTCTTATGTTTTATGTAGTATTTTTCAAAGAGCTATGTATATTCATAAAAACATTTTAATTAAGGATAAATAGTTTTTGGATCATACATGTAAAATATAATTTAAAAAAATACTTGTGTTACTATAATATAGGTATTATAAATATTAATAATTATTAGATAACCAAATTAGAAACTAGATTATCTTATAACATGCTCAAATACGAGTGTTATGACTTCACCTTTCACAAGGATATGACTATTTAAAAATAGAATGCCTTTTTTTGTATAACATCCAGTTCTCATATACATAATTAAAAATATTATATACATAATTTTCAAAAATATATCAAACATATCAATCTACTAAAAAATTGTATCTCAAAATTTTAATGTACTGAATGGTTAGTATTTAAATGATATATATTAAAAATATTATACGATGTTGTTAAAACAATTCATAGGGTGTATGCCAATTTTGTTAAAAGATATTGTTTTATATATCCTAATTAATTGGTAAATTAAGGATTTTGTATTTGAAAAAATATTTCTTACAATAAAAATTATTTTTTGGGTGATAAGAGTTCGTATTATAAAATTATGATGATTTAATTGAAAACGTAGTAAATGTAATATAATATTTGCAATAATTTTTGGATTCTGAATCAAATAATTTTGATATTTATTATTATTTCCTCCTTTATAGTTTAATTTCAAATAATTATCAATTTATTCTAATATAATTTAGGTATATAATAGTCTGTTTATTTTTATATCATTAGATTGTTAATGATTTAGTTTATTGTTAGGGAAGTATACACTGAATGTAAATGAGAATACTTTTTCTTAATCGATCTCCCTCATGGTGTTGATCATTATCTAGTGGATGATAACCATAGGGGTTTTATAAATGATTCCATAGGTTCTTGAATTAGAACTCACTGTTGCATCTATTTTTTATAATGATTCATGTTAACAACAAAAATTATTAATCTCAATTCATATAGGATCAATGAATTTTTTATTGGAATTTTTTGAGACATTATCAATGAGAAACTATCCTGATTACTTTTTCTATAAAATAATATAACATTGAGTGGTATACATTTTTCCACTAATAAACTACAACTTCTATATCTCAAGTATTATTTAATTTTTATATCTGATTCATAGACTTCATCGGAAATAACAAAAAAAATATCAAATGAATACATATCTAGAAATATTCATGATATTTAAAAAAGATATTATAAATCATGGAAGGTGGAGACAAATGGTTTTTAGGGGTTGTTCATATTTTGATTATCTATATTGAAATAATTTAGAACCCAGTTACCTAAATTTGAATTTCTATGTTATTTTTTTATTCAGAGAGATTATTTTTTTAGTGTTGGAATTTTGAATGCATTCATCAAAGAACATTGTGGCATAAATTTTAAATATATTTTAAATATTTTCTGTGTATTTATTTGATTTAGTAATCTATGATAAATTATTTCAGTGGTAGACCAATGAATGTATGTGTTATTTTTGTGGAATCACCTCAACAACATTAACAAAATCATTCATGTTACTCAATCACTTTTTACTCGTTCTTCTTTCTCTTTCACCGAAGGACATTTATTAAAAAATATTAATTTAATTATAAATTCCATATTCAATGAACATAAAAGGCTGTGTTTTATATTCTTTAAATAATTATTCTATATTTTTTAATTATATTTAATATACTATTTATTCCTTTAATTTTTTATACATTCTTATTAGAAAAAATTAGTAACATGATGTTTAATTATAAATTATTGACCCTAAATGTGTTTATCATAAGTTTTATTATATTTTCTATAAATTAATTCAAATAAACTGGATTTTATTAATAATTAATAATTTTAAATACAATATAATAATAATAAATAAAATAATATATGATTTCTATATTTGATCTCAATATGATCTCAGTTATTCATTACAAGAAATATTGGAATTACATAAATCCTATATGAAATGTTGAGGCTAATATATTGAAATTCAATAGATTATAATGAGTTGATCATTTTATTTAATAGAAATCAAGATAAATATATTAATTTATATGTATATTTATTAGGGAAACATATTTTGAAATGAAACTTTCATTGAAAAAAAGTTATCAATTATTTTTAATTTCTAGCTTCAGGTCACTTCCTTCTGAGTGTGGTAGTTTTGTTCAAGAATATACTCTTAGGAATCAATTTTTCGACCCTTAGGACTTTGATTATTATTTGGCCTTACCCATGTTTTAATAGAAATTTATCATTGGATGGATTTATTATAGAAAAATAGTTAATTATATGTCTATTTGAAATTGTGTATGTTTTTTATGAATGAAAGAAAATAATGAATGGTGATTCTTAAATATGATTGAATCAATTATTCAATTTTCCAATTAATTACGATATTTAATTTTATAGGAAGATAATTTGTAATGATTCATTATAATCATCTTATTATTTCATCCAATGTGATATTGGGGATGAAATTCTTCCATCCACAAGAGAAACAAAGAAGTCATATTTCCAAGAATGTTGAAAATTAGCTTCGTCCATCAACCTTTATCTAAAATTTATGATACCCTACTTCATGCCACCAATGTTTTATTATTATATATCATCCACACTATTATAATCATTTTATGACTATGTAGGTGAACTAAATGTGTGGACCTGGACACCAGTGTTGAACACTACAGTGAAATTTTCAATATCTTAGAAATAGTCTCAATATGATGTTTAAAGAAGTTTCTTATAAATATTATTAGCGTTTTAACATGTTTAAACGTTTTTGGAAAATATTTAATAGAAAATCATGTATTTTATTAGATTTTCATCATTTTTTATAGTAAATTTGAATTTTTATTTCAAATAAATCCTTAGTTTGATGTTGTTTAATGTAATATATTATTATACTTATAATATAATATATATAATAAATATAATAAATATATTACCTAAAATTAGAATTATAAATAATATATAATATTTACTCAAAAAATTGAATACCCTCACATTATATTTTATTTAAAATGAAATTTATGAATAGATATTAGTTGTTTATATTTTATATAATAACATATAAAATATTAATATTAATAAAATTTTAAACAGAAAGATAAAGGATGATAAGAATATAAGAAGTAAGTAAATATAATTTTTGAATATATTAATAATCCATTTTTCCAATATATATACAAACATATTATTTTTGGGTATTATTATAAGGCCCCAGCCTTAAACCTTACTTAATCTTGAGTTATTACAAGATTACACATTGAGGATCTTTTCGGGTTTAGAGTTTTAGACAATTAGATCATAAAACTTGCATTACATTCCACATATAAAAAAAGTGGTTACATAAAGATAGTATTCTTCATTCCCATCAATGGAAACAAATTTAAAATTAAACTTGGATTATTTCTTGACACATCCTTGACTCTATCATCTTATCATGTACATTTCCCTTGACCTGTGAAAAACATTTCAAAAACTTGGGATGAGCATAAAAACTCAGTATGGGTTATATAAAAAAACATGGAAAGGAACCATGAGTTCATATATACATAAGAATGAAATCATACTTTACCCATAAAACATAGGCACTTTAACATACCTCATAAAATCATGAATAAATCATAGAAATCATAAGACATAAAGGTAACTTGAGGCATTCATAACATTCTTACGTAGGGAGTAACCCTCTTGGTTACGTTTGGAATACCCATCACAGTATATTCCCTAAAATCTCTTCGTAGAAACCTTAATGTTTCACTCCTTCGCGTTACCCAATGCATTGGAGAGCTATAACGGGCTCACCCGCCCTTAGTTTATCACGGAACCACCCGTCTTCATAATAATGCCCAAGAACCATAACATAATCATATCACATAAAACATGCATAAAGGAAACATAAAATTTCCACATTTCAATCAAGAGATATCAATACAACACATTGATATAAAAACATTATGAAAACCATTTTCAACACCAAAGTAAAACATGGTATTTATTTTTTTGTTTAAAAAAAGGTATGGCTTGTAGTGGAAGCCGAAACTCAAATAACGGTCACGACGGCGGAGAAGTCGTTGTCGCCGCATACGTACGAAAAAAACATTCCCTTTTGTCGTTTAGTAAACGCTTCGTATAAAAAAGATTCCTTTTGAATAAACGTAAAAGTCAAATGGGTTTATACACCGTATAAAAGAAAGTTGTGTATAATATAAAATATGCCTCAACGAAAGGAGATTGAGACGAAGTCCCATACCTCGTATCCGACTTGACCAGACCGTTCTTTAATTTCCTGAATAATAAACTTGAGTTAATCTCTACTTTCTTATGAACCTTTTTCAAGTTCATTATTCCTTTTATACCATGTTATGAACATCATGTAATCATTTAAGTTAATAATGTTCATTTTGTCGGTATTTGGTTCTTAAGTCAAAAATAGACTTCTTACATTACATGTTGTTAATTTGGTCAAAGGTTCATTATATCCAGAATGGTATTCATGATGTAGATATCATATATTTTATATATATCCAGTACATACATTCATTTATAATATTACATATTCATTTAGAGGTAAGAAATGAGATGCACCGTTCATGGAGACGGTAAGCTGTACGTACGCATGAACGCTACTTCCATTTCAATTTCATATTTTCTGGAATGGAATCATAATGATATAAGAGTATATTATAATTACAGTATAATAAAATATATAATATCATTAACTTTATCCTTTACACATCTCACATATGGTATTAACGAATCAAATCACTTTCAGGGGGCGGTAGTCCGCACTTCCTAAAATGAAGATATCGTGTTTACCCATAATGGAAACCATAAAGGTATTCCAAAAAAAAAAAACAGAAGCTTAAAGAAAACATAAACATATTATATATTATATATAAAAATAGTGACATCATAATGGCCACCTTTGAATGTGTTAAATTAGTGTTGAACAATCATCGTTTCGGGAGGCAGAATTTCGCCATCCACGGAAACCGTATGTTCTTTAACCATTTGATTTAGTTGTGTGAGAGTGTAGCTCAAATAAATATTATAACAACATCCTTTTATATTGAAGATACTGGTGTTGTTACAAAATAAGTAAATAAAAAGAGTTTAGGGGGTTGGAGAAGCAAAATAAAACAAATGAACATGAGAGAATGAATTACCTTTAAAAGTGTACCTCCTTTTGATTTGAGCCTAAATGCTTCCTTTGAAAGGATTCTGCCCAAAGGGAATCCTCTAGGATGAGGAGAGGGATGTGGAGAGAGTAAATGGGCAGGGGTTGGCCGAGCAAAAGGCTTGAGGAGTGTTTTAAATGAGGTAGAGGTGGGGGCCTTTTATAAGAGGAGAGGAGGGGCACTTTTGGAAAGTAAAGAAATATTACTTTATTTGAAAATGTGTTTCGGTTTCAAAAGGTCCCACATTGATATAATTCGTGGATAAGGTGATAAGGGTTCGAAATCCACTCATCCAATTGGTTTTGGACATGTTTAGTTCATAGATTTTATATTATCTTTACATTTTATTTAAATCGTCAAATAAAGATGTCATCGCTGCATCATTATTATGTCATAAATAATTTAATTTATCTAATGTCTAAAAATCATAAAAAAATACTATGATGTATGAAATCGTTTTATCTTTCCAATGAATATTTATAATAAAACATCTGATATTTATAACCCCATGTAAAAATTGTTTTCGTAAAACATCTCTTGTTTGTGTCATTTATACTTTAACATATAATAAAAGGTTATTTATGTCATTTCCAAACCAAAGTGTCTCCATGGGGTCCCCAAGTTTACCCATGGCTTGTATTGGTCGGCCATGACACAACCAATAAGGTTGGGACATGTGTCTAGGTCATTTACTATTATTAAAGCATTATTTATACCTTAAACTACCCTAATTACCACTAATCGCGATTAAGAAGTTAATAAGTTACTATTCACCAAAAAAATTATTTTAATCTAAATGAACCACATTTTACTTCTTAATGACAACCATTTATGTAGGATTTTCAAAATTCAATACACATTAGTGGTAAACTTTCATTTAACTGAAAAATCAGTTTGCTTGATTACCACTTAGTGGTTTCACTATTCATCAAAAATTGAAGTTTTTCAGAAAATTACCAAACATTCACCCTAAGCTATGTTTGATATTCCGAATTCAAAAATGAAGTCTATTTTACAAAATTCAAATCATATAATTCACATTAATTAATTTAATAATTAATTCCCGCTGCCAGAGCAAATAGTGTGTTTTTACAAAACAAAAAGTATCAAAAGATTGACACCAGTTTAAGTCTAATTTCAAAGTGAAATTGATTCCAATGACCACCATTGGATAAAATGGTAAAAATATATTGTAATTTCACTTCAAAACCAATTCAAAACATAATCTAATCATATAAATAAATTATATTAAAAAGCAGTTTTGATGTAAAATGTAGTATTTTTCACTATTCATTAAAAAATGAACATTGTCAGAAAAATACCAAAAATTCACACAAGGTAAATTTTGATGTCCCAATCATAAAGGATAAGTTTATTTTGACGAACATAGTTTATAAAATTGTCAAAATATAGATTCAAAAATGGTTTGCCATCAAAACACAGTAAAACAATCTTTTAAGAATATTAGTGTATTCCATGCATAAGATTGTATCTATTTTCATTTTAAGCCTCTATAACACTATCTTAATCATTAAAAGACATAGATAAAAATATCTATTATTCATTACTTACTTGGGATGTTACATCCTTCCCCCCTTTAGAAAAATGCGTCCCCGCAATTTATTTACTTATCGAATAAATGGGGGTACTTATCCCTCATTGCATTTTCAGATTCCCATGTTGCCTCTTCAATCATGTGGTTTTTCCACAAAACCTTTACCTGATGAATCACCTTATTCCGTAACACTTTCCCCCTGTGGTCAAGAATCTGGACCGGTTATTCCTCATAAGATAGGTTCTCTTGCATCTGAACTACCTCTGGACTCAAAACATGAGATGGATCTGGCATATACTTTATCAACATCGAAACGTGAAAAACATTGTGTACCTAAGATAAACTCGGAGGTAAAGCCACTCGGTATGCAACTGATCCAACTCTTTCCAGAATTTCATATGGTCCAATGAACCTCGGACTCAACTTTCCTTTCTTACCAAATCTCATCACACTTTTCCAAGGAGAAACCTTGAGAAAAACATGATCGCCTACCTCGAAAGATAGATCTTTCCTCCGATTATCCGCATAACTCTTCTGCCTGCTCTGAGCTGTTCTCATGTGTTTCTGAATCAGCTGAACTTTTTCTGCCATCTCTTCTACCAATTCTGGTCCCATCAACATCCTTTCACCCACTTCATCCCAGAAAGCTGGAGTTCGACACCGCTTCCCATATAATGCCTGAAATGGTGCCATCTGTATACTGGAATGAAAACTGTTATTATATGAAAACTCAACCAAAGAAATATGTTGGTCCCAACTTCCCTGATAATCCATAGAACAAGCTCGTAGCATATCCTCCAATGTCTGAATTGTTCGTTCTGACTGCCCATCTGATTGAGGATGAAAAGCTGTACTAAAATTTAATTCTGTACCCAACGACTTCTGAAGGCCTTTCCAAAAGTTAGAAGTAAACCTGGGATCACGATCCGATACAATGGAGAGAGGAACTCCATGAAACCTGACTATCTCTTTAAGATACAAACAGGAAAGTTGATCAAGAGAGAATGTATCTCGTATAGCAAGGAAATGAGAAAATTTGGTCAAGCGATCAACAATAACCCAGATTGCATTATTACCTCGAGATGTCTTCGGTAATCCAACAACAAAGTCCATGGATATATTATCCCATTTCCACTCTGGCACTGGTAAAGGCTGAAGCATCCCTTTCGGTAACTGCCGCTCTGCTTTAACCTGCTGACAAGTCAAACACTTCATAGTAAAATCAGCAATATCTCTTTCCATTCCATCCCACCAGTAATACTCCTGCAGATCTCTATACATCTTAGTACTACCCGGAGGAACTGAAAACGGAGAACTATAAGCTTCACATAAAAACTCTCTCTTCAACTGTGAATCACAAGGCACACACAATCTCTTCCCAAATATCAAAACACAATCATTATCAATGTTGAATTCAGGAAACTTACCTTTCTAAACCAGCTCTACCTTTTTTTGCAACTCACTATCTTGCTTCTGTGCTTGCTTGATTTAACTGATAGAGATGATCTCACTGATACCTGAAACAAAACAGAAGGACTTCCTTCACAAACAACTTCTATGCCAAAGTTCATTAAATCGTTAACCAAAGGATCACGTTCCAAATGCAACATTGTTAATGAAGCATTACTTTTTCGACTCAAAGCATCAGCCACTTTATTTGCTTTTCCCGGATGGCAATGAATTGTACAATCATAATCCTTGATTAATTCTAGCCATCTCCTTTGTCTCATGTTTAACTCTTTGTGAGTGAATATATACTTTAAACTTTTGTGATCGGTATATATTTCACACTTTACTCCATACAAATGATGCCTCAAAATTTTTAAAGCAAAAACAACAGTAGCTAATTCCAAATCATGTGTAGGGTAATTTACCTCATGAGTTTTCAACTGTCGTGAAGCATAAGCAATTACCTGATCATTCTGCATTAGGACGCAACCAAGTCCTTTCAATGAAGCATCACTATATATAACAAACTCACCATTCCTGGAAGGTAGTGCCAAAACTGAAGCATTCACCAATCTTCTTTTCAATTCCTGAAAACAATCATCACATTCTTTTGTCCAGATAAACTTAACACCCTTCTGAGTTAGCTAAGTCATTGGACTAGATAACCGTGAAAAATTTCTAACAAACCTTCGGTAATAGCCCGCCAAACCATGGAATCTACGAATCTCGGTTACATTTGTGGGTCTTGGCCATTCTTCTACAACTTTTGTTTTTGCAGGATCAACAGTTATTCCATCTTTAGAAACAATGTGACCAAGGAAAGAAATTTGTTGCAACCAAAACTCACACTTGCTGATTTTCCCATACAATTTCTTTTCTTTTAAGGTTTGCAAGATAACCCTTAAATGTTTTTCATGCTCCTCTTTACTTTTAGAAAACACCAAAATATCATCAATGAAAACCACCACAAACTTATCCAAGAACTCATGGAAAATTCTATTCATTAAGTCCATGAATACAGTAGGTGCATTGGTTAGCCCAAAAGGCATTACTACAAATTCATAATGGCCATATCTCATACGGAACGCAGTCTTCGGAATATCTGCCTCCTTTACCTTCAGCCGATGGTACCCCGATCTCAGGTCAATCTTTGAAAAAAACTGAGCTCCCTGGAGCTGATCAAACAAATCATCGATATGAGGCAAAGGATATTTGTTCTTAACAGTGATATTATTCAAGGCTCTATAATCAATGCAAAGTCTCATAGAACCATCTTTCTTTTTAACAAATAAAACAGGAGCACCCCATGGTGATGTACTAGGTCTAATGAAACCTTTCTCTAATAAATCTTGCAATTGCTCCTTCAACTCTAAAAGTTCAATTTGTGCCATTCGATAAGGGGGTTTTGAAATTGGCTTAGCATCATGAACTAAGTCAACAGTAAACTCAACTTCCCGATATGGTATTATTTCAGGAAAACTCATCAGGAAAAAAATTAGGATACTCATTTACCACTGGCACGTCATTAATCTGAACAGTTCCTTTATTTTCAATGACGTGTGCAAGGTAACATTCATTTCCATCTTTTACAAGTTTCTCAGCCTCTTGATATGTTATCAAAAGTAAGGGTTCATTATTGTAAACAAACTGAAAGTCTTTCTGAAAAGAAACATCTTTAGCTCTACAGTCAATCTTAGCATGGTAAATAGAGAGACAATCCATACCCAGGATAACATCAAACTCTACTAGAGGTAGAACAATAAGGTTTGCAAGTAGGTTCTTTCCACAGATAAGGATAGGAAGATTCTTATAAATTCTTTTTGCCTCAACATTTCCCCCAGGTGTTTTTACCAAAAGTTCAGGAGTCATTTCTTGAGATGGTATTCCCATTTTACAAGAAAAGTTTTCAGAGATGGAAGAATGTGTAGACCCCGAATCAAAAAACACACTTGTATAATCTGAAAAAACAAACAAAGTACCTGATACAACTTCATTTGATGGCCCGACATCTGCTGAAGTAGTTGCAAAGGATTTCACCACCCCTTTCTGCTTGTAGTCTAACTGCTTCCCATCACTCAAGCTCCTTGTCGGACACTCGTTTGCATAGTGACCCATCTCATTGCACTTATAACATTTCACTAACTGTAAATCAAATTTGTTCTTACCTTCACCTTGATACTTTTCAGTGAAATCACGAGCCTTATGTCCCATCTTACCACATCAGTAGCACTTCCCAGAATTCAGAAGACATTCCCCAGCATGCCTTTTGCCACATCTATCACAAACTGGCAACTTAGTTCTCTTACCATCAGACTTTTTTGAAGAATTCTTACCTTTCTCCTGCCACCTCGATCTATTCTTCTATTGGTTGTTATAGAAAACTTAGTCATCGGCAAACTCCATTTCCACCTTCTCAGCACATCCAACGAGCATTTCATAACTTTTAATCTCATGAGAAGCTAATGACCTTCGCTATTTTGGCTTTAATCCTTAGTAAAAACGATTGAGTTTACTATCAAGGTCCCGGATAAAATTTGGAACATACCTTGCCAATCGAGTGAACCTTTCTTCATAGGCAGCCACTAAGTCTTCCTCTTGCCTCAATTACAAGAATTGCATTTCCATCCTAAGTCGAACAGCCTTAGGAAAATACTTCTCAAGAAACATAACTTTGAATTCATCCCAGTCAAGATCATCAATATCATCGGCGTCCCTGATATTTTTAACCATAGACCACCACTGATCTGCTTCACCCTCCAAACAGTAAATAGCAAGACTAACCTTTTGATTGTCTGAACACCCCATGACATCAAAAATCTTCTCCAGTGATTTAATCCACCCTTCAGCTAGCATAGTGTCAGATGATCCTCTGAATGATGGTGGATGTTGCCTCATGAAATGTTCCACCACTGACATGTTCCTCTGCGGTTGATCTGGCTGATCTCGTGCATGGATACCACCGCCATTTATCGCTTGAGTCAACTGCACCATTACTGCAACAAACTGTTCAGTTCCAATTCCGACCATCTCAGGATGCTGATTCGGAAGGTTATTTCCTTCTGTATGCCTTCCTAGCACTGCTTCCCTGTTTCCTCTGCGGAAAACCATTCTGAACAAACATGTCTTAGATGAAGCAACATGGTAATCTTTAAATGCTATATCATTTAAAAAAATATTTTTGGATAATCATTTAATAGAATTCTAACTCTTAAAGTTATCTAAACCGACCTCTGATACCAACTATAAGGCCCCAGACATAAACCTTACTTAATCTTGAGTTATTACAAGATTACACATTGAGGATCTTTTCGGGTTTAGAGTTTTAGAGAATTAGATCATAAAACTTTCATTACATTCCACATATAAACAAAGTGGTTACATAAAGATAGTATTCTTCATTCCCATCAATGGAAACACATTTAAAATTAAACATGGATTATTTCTTGACACATCCTTGACTCTATCATCTTATCATGTACCTTTCCCTAGACCTGTGAAAAACATTTCAAAAACTTGGGATGAGCATAAAAACTCAGTATGGGTTATATAAAAAAACATGGAAAGGAAACATGAGTTCATATATACATAAGAATGAAATCATACTTTACCCATAAAACATAGGCACTTTAACATACCTCATAAAATCATGAATAAATAATAGAAATCATAAGACATAAAGGTAACTTGAGGCATTCATAACATTCTTACGTAGGGAGTAACCCTCTTGGTTATGTGTGGAATACCCATCACAGTATATTCCCTAAAATCTCGTCGGAGAAACCTTAACGTTTCACTCCTTCGCGTTACCCAATGCATTGGAGAGCTATAACGGGCTCACCCGCCCTTAGTTTATCACGGAACCACCCGTCTTCATAATAATGCCCAAGATCCATAACATAATCATATCACATAAAACATCCATAAAGGAAACATAAAATTTCCACATTTTAATGACGAGATATCAATACAACACATTGATATAAAAAAATTATGAAAACCATTTTCAATACCAAAGTAAAACATGGTATTAATTTTTTTGTTTTAAAAAAAAGGTATGGCTTGTAGAGGAATCCGAAACATAAATAACGGTCACGACGGCGGAGAAGTCATTGTCGCCGCATACGTACGACAAAAACATTCCCTTTTTTTGTTTAGTAAACGCTTCATATAAAAAATATTCCTTTTGAATAAACGTAAAAGTCAAAGGGGTTTATACACCGTATAAAAGACAGTTGTGTATAAAATAAAATATGCCTCAACGAAAGGAGATTGAGACGAAGTCCCATACCTCGTATCCGACTTGACCCGACCGTTCTTTAATTTCCTGAATAATAAACTTGAGTTAATCTCTACTTTCTTATAAACCTTTTTCAAGTTCATTATTCCTTTTATACCATGTTATGAACATCATGTAATCATTTAAGTTAATAATGTTCATTTTGTCGGTATTTGGTTCTTAAATCAAAAATAGACATCTTACATTACATGTTGTTAATTTGGTCAAAGGTTCATTATATCCAGAATGGTATTAATGATGTAGATATCATATATGTCATATATATCCAGTACATATATTCATTTATAATATTACATAATCATTTAGAGGTAAGAAATGAGATGCACCATTCATGGAGACTATAAGCCGTACGTACGCATGAACGCTACTTCCATTTCTATTTCATATTTTCTGGAATGGAATAATAATGATATAAGATTATATTATAATTCCAGTATAATAACATATATAATATCATTAACTTTATCCTTTACACATCCCACATATGGTATTAACGAATCAAATCTCTTTCAGGGGGCGGTAGTCCGCACTTCCTAAAATGAAGATATCGTGTTTACCCATAATGGAAACCATAAAGGTATGCCAAAAATGAAAAAAAACAGAAGCTTAAGGAAAACATAAACATATTATGTATCATATATAAAAATAGTGACATCATAATGGCCACCTTTTAAGGTGTTAAATGAGTGTTGAACAATCATCGTTTCGGGAGGCAGAATTTCGCTATCCACGGAAACCGTATGTTCTTTAACCATTTGATGTAGTTTTGTGAGAGTGTAGCTCAAATAAATCTTATAAAAACATCCTTGTATATTGAATATACTTGTGTTGTTACAAAATAAGTAAATAAAAAGAGTTTTGGGGGTTGGAGAAGCAAAATAAAACAAATGAACATGAGAGAATGAATTACCATTAAAAGTGTAACTCCTTTTGATTTGAGCCTAAAGGCTTCCTTTGAAAGGATTATGCCCAAAGGGAATCCTCTACGATGAGGAGAGGGATGTGGAGAGAGTAAATGGGTAGGGGTTGGCCGAGCCAAAGTCTTGAGGAGTGTGTGAAATGAGGTAGATGTGGGGGCCTTTTATAAGAGGAGAGGAGGGGCACTTTTGGAATGTAAAGAAATATTACTTTATTTGAAAATGTTTTTCGGTTTCAAAAGGTCCCACATTGATATAATTCGTGAATAAGGTGATAAGGGTTCGAAATACACTCATCCAATTGGTTTTGGACATGTTTAGTTCATAGATTTTATATTATCTTTACATTTTATTTAAATCGTCAAATAACGATGTCATCACTGCATCATTATTATGTCATAAATAATTTAATTTATTTAATGTCTAAAAATACAAAAAAAACTACTATGATTTAGGAAATCTTTCTATCTTTCCAATTACTATTTATAATAAAAAATATGATCTTTATAACCCCATGTAAAAATTGTTTTCGTAAAACATGTCTTGTTTGTGTCATTTTTACTTTAACATTTAATAAAAAGTTATTTATGTCATTTCAAACCAAAGTGTCTTCATGGGGTCCCCAAGTTGACCCATGGCTTGTCTTGGTCGGCCATGACACAACCAATAAGGTTGGTACATGTGTCTAGGACATTTCCTATTATTAAAGCATTATTTATACCTTAAACTACCCTAATTACCACTAATCGCGATTAAGAACTTAATAAGTTACTATTCACCAAAAAATTATTTTAATCTCATTGAACCACATTTTACTTCTTAATGAAAACCATGTATGTCGGATTTTCAAAATTCAATACACATTAGTGGTAAACTTTCATTTAACTAAAAAATCAGTTTGCTTGATTACCACTTAGTGGTTTCACTATTTATCAAAAATTGAAGTTTTTCAGAAAATTAACAAAAATTCACCCTAAGCTATATTTGATATTCCGAATTCAAAAATGAAGTCTATTTTACAAAATTCAAATCATATAAGTCACATTAATTAATTTAATAATTAATTCCTGCTGCCAGAGCAAATAGTGTGTTTTTACAAAACAATAAGTATCAAAAGATTGACAGCAGTTTAAGTCTATTTTCAAAGTGAAATTGATTCCAATGACCACCATTGGATAAAATGGTAAAAATATATTCTAATTTCACTTCAAAACCAATTCAAAACATAATCTAATCATATAAATAAATTAGATTAAAAAGCAGTTTTGATGTAAAATGCAGTATTTTTCACTATTCATTAAAAAATGAACATTGTCAGAAAAATACCAAAAATTCACACAAGGTAAATTTTGATGTCCCAATCAAAAAGGATAAGTTTATATTGACAAACATAGTTTATAAAATTGTCAAAATATATATTCAAAAATGATTTTCCATCAAAAGGCAGTAAAACAATCTTTTAAAAAATTTAGTGTATTCCATGCATAAGATTGTATCTATTTTCATTTTAAGCCTCTATCACACTATCTTAATCATTAAAAGACATAGATAAAAATATCTATTATTCATTAATTACTTGGGATGTTACAATTATTATTTGTATTATATAATTAATATATATATTTTTAATAATATTTAGCAATAAGTTTTTTTAATAAATTAGTTTTTGATGATCTATAATTTTTTTAAGAAATTATTATGAAACTAAAATCTAATATAGAAATGTTTAATAAATAAATTTCTATACATTATGATGGGATATAAAGTTATGATAAAATGATGCCTTTGAAAAGGATAACTATGAATTATAAATGTATTTAATAATGTGGTAATGATCCACATCATTATAATATATAATTTTATAATTACAGAACTCATTAATTTATGTTTTTAACTATTTTATGTATAATTTAAATGGAAAGTATACATCTGATTTTTCATTGGGATTTAAAAAATCAATTTATTATAAGATAATTTTTTTTGATATCTGATTTCAAATGATACAATGACTAAGTATTTAATATTTTGTATTATATATTAATTTTATACACATTTGATTGAAAAGAATCTAATATTCATGAATAAATAAATTGTTTTAGTTTAGTCAACCTAAAAAAATAATTATTCTTTCACTTACTAGAGTGTTTGAATGTGTTTAACGGTGTTTTTTAGATCTATCTAATGAGAATTTTTTATATTTTTATATCTTATGGAATAATAGGATACAATATTTTTTGAATATTTAATTAATTAAAAATAATTTATTAATTTGGTGAATATATTTTGTATGCTTCTTGGATCCTTTTTGTAAATGTCAAATATTAATGATACATTAATGTAAGGACATTGTTTTGTTACATCATTTCAAGAATGAAATTTCTTAGGTATGTGGTTGTATGATCTACTATCTTAACTTAATTTTTCACCAATTATTTTCTTAAATAAACTATTTATATATTTAATGGGAAGTTTAATTTTTTTATCCATTTCAATATTTACCCTACATAATCTTTTGTCAGTGTGATTCACAATTTCTGGAATACTATTTTCATCTTTACTTTATTAATAGTTATATAAATTTTATCACTAAATGTACTTCATAGTCTTATCATTTTGATTATTACGAAAAGAGAGTGTTTGTTAAATATTGGTAATTTTTTAAATTATGGAGCATGTTGTGTGTATATACATCATTTTATATTATTTTTAATATTTATATAACATTGTATTTGATTAATTTATTTTATTTATTTTTTAAACTTTTTCAATTTCATTAATAGATAAAATATTGGGAAAATAAATATTTAGGATGATTACATCCACCACCATGGGACATAACATAAGGTAAAAATTTAAATAAATCATATCCCTTGGGACATGACCCCATTGACCTACCGCTAACCCCCAAACCCTTACCACCCAACCACCAATAGTGGGGCCTTGAGAAAATTAATATTTTAATAATTATTTCTTTATTTATGAATGATTTTGTAGTGGATTATTTGTTTAATGTTATTTTAAGATGCTCAATTTTTGTTCATATATATGATTTATTATTCCAATAATATGGAAAAATATCATATTCTTATTTAAACAATCGCAATTTGTTTAACATAAAACATAATTTTCATAAAAACCACACTTATGAAGGAGGAAAACAGTAGTAAAAATTACCTACAATTGGGTAAAAGTAAAATAACATCAAATACCATTGATAAATCACTAAAAATGTAGTTTATTATTTTTTGGATCAAATATCAACACCCAATATAGAATTTCCATAGTAAAAACTAGGCAAGATGAGAGAAAACCTTTAGAATATTCCATGATCATTACCCAGACCCAAACTCATCATTCCAAGCCAATATAACTAATTTTAATACCATTAGTAAGAATATTACATTACATGTATAATTGAGAAAATTATTGGTTATAATGATTCATTGTAAACTATTTAGATATCTCTCATGACTCATTTACTTATAAACATCCATGATAAACAAAATAAGCAAAAAATTCTCTTATGAAAATAAAATAATCCATTTTCATGGAATCACCAACAATGATTTTATATAAATTGAAATTCATGAAAGGGAAATCCATTTTTAATTTATATTATGTAGTTCAACTAACAAACCAAGTAAATAATGAAATCTTAAATTTAAAAAACATTTATCTGTTAATCATTGTACAATTACCACATAATTGTTCTAAATAAATATTATATCATTTATAATTTGATACTTTGAAAAATATAGACAATAAATAATATATTATTTCATAGAATTTTTTATATATTAAATTTCAGTATATAATGAGAAAATCCATGATACAATTCTATTTTCACAATTTTCATTTCAATCCTAAGGAAAATACAATAGACTTAGTGAACTATTCCCCTCAATGGATCAATTCTCACAATTGTAAGACTTCATAAGCATGATCATAAGTTTTTTCCCCAAGTAGATCATAGGTCATTACTGTTTTTTAGAAACTTTTCCATCTTAAGAATTTATGTCCTCTGTCCAAGGGTATTTTATTTTGTAATGAAAATAATTTATTATCCACGAACAAAAGTCCTCAGGGAATTTCTAGATTTTGGGTTGAGAACAAAAATATAAATTAAATTTAAAGATTTGAAGTCTCATTACTAAGAATATATATTTAAATTATCATATTCCATTTGTTTGTCTTATTTTATCCCTCATAATTATTCTTCGGTATATAGAACATTTTTTTCTAAACAATTAAAAATATAAAAAATCCCAAAATAAAAAATTGTAATCCTATATTAAAAATCTATTTATCCTTTTAATCATATTAGGATAAAATGCAATTGAAGATATATGTCTTGAACACCAAGATGAAGAATGAGATGGATATTTGGGAGAATAATGGTAATGAATAAAATGATTTATGATGCCCAGCTTCATTAATCATGACAATATACTTGTAAACGTGGGAGAAATCAATGAAGAATGGAATATGCACAGAAATTAATGAATTTCCTAGTGGAACTAAAATTCAAGATGGTTGAAGAGAATTAATGTCACACATATTGGATGGGAATATTTTAAATAATGAAAAGAAATAGTGTTCATCTCTATAATAAGGGAAAAATTTCACTGAATGGATCATGACATCCCAATTGGGCTAAGAAACTACTATTTTCTTTCAGTTGTTTTTTTGGTATTTCCTCAGACATTAAAGACAAAGACATTAGTTGTTTATCTGAAGATATAAACCTTACCCCCTTGTTATTTAATTCATCTTATAAGTTATAAATAAAATTTTCTCATATATTTGGAAGTAACATATTTTTTAGGAATTAGTAGACTTAATTATTTTAAGGAATCATGAAATTTTCTTCCCGTATTTACTTGTTTGTAAACATATTTAACTTATATTCATTTCACTAATAATGATAATGATAAATTGGGCTAACCTAGGCCCAATTGGTGTTATTCAGTAAATAGGATAAACAAAGTCATTGGGATTAGGGATTATTTCTCCCTTCCAGAGAAACCAAAAAAAACCAAGAGAGGGTAATCACTGAGGTTTCACGTGATTAGAGAGATAACTGTAGAGTAAATATGGAATAACTAATTAAACTGAATGTGAGAGGATAACCATTGTTATTGTTTTTTTTATAAATATCATTTTAAATGATTACCATATCATATTCAACATTATTCAATCACAATTTATACAAAAAAACAAACAAAAAGATTATAAAATCCCCATAACACTCTTATTTCAAGTGACAACAGGAGTCCCAATACTACGACATTATTCAAGTGTCTATAATTAAGTTTTTTGTATTTCCCCTTGTCACACCCCTCATAAAAGTAAAATCATTGTACGGAAGACATTTTCTATGTTCATATTGTTTTGTTAATGGATTTTGTCACCAGAGTAGATCTTGTTCATCTCTACTCACTACTTTCAATATAGATGATCAAAGTATTATTTTCGAATGAATTGTATGTTTAATTATCACCAAGAAAGTTGAAAAGGTTTATTCATCATTATACTGATCAAATAACCCTATGTGTCATCTATCTTAACTAGCTTCATCATTGGAATAGAAGAATTAGAGGAAAACATAGACCAATTGAACATGACACTAAGAGTATTATATACATGTTATATAAATATAGTCATTTTATTCAAAAACCAAACAAAAAACAAGACATTGTACATACAAAACAAATGATCAATCTCCTTATTTTTTTCATGATATGTAATGGGAGTATCCTAAACAAAACAAATGTGAATTTAGGAAGTGTTGTAGAAAATTATTAAATAGTGGAGTATTAGAATATCTAATATGTTACAATGTATTATCATCCTACCTTGAAGGATCTATCAAGGATTGTACCCACATCATATAATCTGGTGTGATCACCTCCTAGGATAATTTTAAAAAGGATTTTATCAACCATACCGAGTACCCATATGTGGACAGTGATATATGGGATCAATGAAGCTTGTGGAGAAAATCAATATGAATTTTTAGGGTTATACAGTCAACTAATATCATATTTCCCACATAATTATTTCAGTGAAAATTAATTTATACATTTTTTTCAATGGATTGATGGAAAATTAATTTAACATACATTTTTCTCATTCAATATTAAAAAATATCAATATTTCCTTTATTTATGTCGAAGAGAAGATTAAGGGGGTGTTTCAAAATTTTCATAAATTCATCATAGTAATAAAAAATGGAAATAAATATGGTAAATAGTTCAAACTCTATAGTAATTAAAAAATGATAAACTAACATAATTTGTGTAATTATTATCCCTAAATTAATTATAAAAATTCCACCTTACACACCACCAGATTTTCTACAAACAGTATTATTCATTGGATCACTATACTGATGGTTCCACAATATTGAATGTGACTTCTGATTCCATGTCAAAAAATAAATACCAGCTTATAACAAACTATAATAAGGGATTCAGATAGTTTCAGAAGAAATAGTTTGAATCAAGAAAAAAATATTCCCAAGGTCCCCCTATACTATTGAATTTTCAACCATATTTCCACCCACCACCCTTTTAGATAGGTAATTATCATCATTTTTTATGTTACCCACAATGGTATAGTCATGCAAACTATAATAAAGACCTAATACAAAAAATAATTGAGTCTCACACCACCAATAAAAATATTCCAAACACTCACCGATCAACACTAATGGTTATTCAATGGAAATACAATTGACTTTATCAACCTTCAATGAATTGAAAAATAAATGTTCAGGTAATGTCCATGACCAGTAAATTCCTAAACCAATGGGTAATGCTAATTACATTTTATTAAGTACTATAAAGGATATTAAATGTTGTTATGAATCAGTACAGATTGTTCTATAGAGAGTACCCAATGGACTCGAACATTTAGTATCAATCCATGATATTGAACCTTATGGAGAATAACTTTTAGAGATACCTCATATGATATTTGATAAGGGAAATGAAAATAATGAATAAATGAATATTCTGAAAATTCCCAAACTTATATGTATGAAACAAACCAAACAAACCATTAAAGGCGCATTTCAATAAGAGATCATGGTGATCATGAAATGATTAGAGATCAAAATAACTTTTCTTGAGTCCATCCACAAATTCTTACTATATGTAGCATTTCTCATGGATATAACCATCGAGAAGTAGAAATTTAATTTTAGGAAAATTTATGTACATAAAAAATATTTACATCCCTTATTTACCAAAATTTACATAATAAATTTTAAGAACCTCATATAATCTCTATCCCATTAATTATTAGAGAACTAACATTTTTAAATGAATTGGGTGATTTGGGATAATCAATTAATGTATTATATTACATTGTTTATTCTTAAATTTTTATATAAGAGTTTAAATCCACCATATTGGTTGTATAATTGCAATATTACCCACTAATTACCAAGTAATAGTTCAAGATGATGTTCAAGTACACTTTAATGGTTAATTTTTCTCTATTGTATTGTATACTCTAGAAAAATAAGAAAAACTAAAAGAGATTAATCCCCAATAATTTTAGGTTAGCTATTACATAAGATTAATAAAATAACAACAAATGTTAAACAAGGAATAATTTCTAGGTATTTTTTAAACATAAATTGAATATTTATATTATAGATTCAATGGTATAACACTATAAAAATCAGTCTATGTTTTCATTGAACCATTTTAAATGTCCTTCACAATTTAAGAATGATATTGAATATTTTCATGATAGAATTTGATTATGAGAAGATTTTTAATCACCTGATATTTATAAAAATATATATTATGAAAATTAACATAGTCTATAATCTATTTTATATTATTCACAAAAAGATTGTGTTGATTAAAATTATTTTTGTTACTTTAAAAAAAACTCACTAATAATTTTTTTTATAAAAGTGAATGATGTATGTATATATACCAGTGATATAAAATAGTAATTATAAGACCCCATGTATTAGAATTGAATTTTCACCAACCCAAATTTAAATATAATTTTTTTAAATAGTCATTATATATCAATAATTTCAAAATACTTAAATCCCAATAATGGACTGAAACCTCTAGAAAATGTAAAAAACATTATAGAAATATGACGGTCATTATAAGAGGTCCTAAGTATTATCCCTAACACTTTTAAAACTATGTGTTTTTTATTTAAATCTAATCTAGTGAGAAATCCCCCATGGAGGCTCAACCTCTTCCTTATGGATGTTTTAAATATATAATATGAAATTATATTCCTATTGTAAGTCTATTTCATATCATGGACTCTTACTGGGTGAGTCCCAAAACATTAGTCCAATAAAATCCATATTAACAATAGTACAATATTTAATATGTAAAATAGATTTTAAAATAACAATAATGATTAAATAAAGATGTTATGAGAAAAGTTTTGGAAATATTGAACAAACTAAAATACCCTTAGTAATGTACCCTTATTGAATTGTTTATTGGAAACAGTTTCACATTCATGATGTGTTACATAATAAGAAATATGTGCATATATTTTTTCTTGGTTGGAGAGTAGATGAAGTCATAGACGCTTGAATATAAGGATTTGAAAATGATGTATTATTATAATTCCATGTTGTATATGGAAATGTATAGATATTTGCAGAATACATTAATCTAAATAATAGACATTCAGGATTGAAATAATGTGTTTGTCTTCTCCCCATAGATTATGTTCATGGATAGTTAACATTGTTCAATTTTTACTGAAAAAAATAATAACTAATACCTTTATATTCCGAGAAAATTGTATCATCAATTTTTAATGAATGTATCCTTTCAAGGTGAATGAATAACAATATTTTATATTTAATGATGTATATTAGAATGAATGGAAGAATGAGTCTGAGATCCTTTATTTTTTTGTTGACTAAAAGAACCCTTAGTTTTATCCCTACTTCAAACTAGTCATAAAAATTATTTATTTTAAATGTTTTCTAAAAAATCATGACTATATTTATTTTAATGGTTCTGATATTATTTTGGGGGAGATAAAAAATAATCAATGGACTAAATACTTTTTTTATATACATTCTATATTTTTATGTATGATTGGAATTAAATAAAGAGAAATTTTTTTTCTAAACACATTTTTTCATATATATATATATATAATTTGCTTCATGTCGATTATCTTTTTTAGGAAATTTTATTTTTAAAATGATGTAAATTTATGAAATAATTTTGTATTTCCAATAAAAATACCATGCTGAAATTGTGGGATTTCAGCATGTCTAAGAATTTTTCAAATTAATTCATTTCATATGGACATTTGTTACTATTTTGATATTGATTTAATTGTAGAAATATTATTAGGAGTGTAAAGTAATATTTCATTGTAAAATTGAAATTTTATAATGTGGGAACTAGAGGATTGATCATAATTCATGTTAACAGAGCCATCATAAAAAATAAAACATCATGGATCTTATTAAAGATAAATTTTATAAGTACTATGAAACTATAGTGAAATTTTAAAATAAGATACCATAATGAATCTATGAGAGATTAGTTACTTGGTACGATATTAATAAAATCACAATAAAAATAAAATATATTCTTTTCACATACATGGATCGGAAAAATTCAATAATCTCTTATTTTTTAAAAATAAATTCATTTATGTGAGGGTGAAATTACAACTATATTAATAAGTGAAAATTTCCATAATGAAATCTATTTTTGAATTTTATAAGAAAAGATGAAATATGAACATTAGTTTAAGGAACATCAAAATGAGGAATAAATGAAAGTTTCACATGTTAAAATTTAAATTCCACTAAAATCTATTAATTTCCTACATGTAATATGCAATTTTCATCCAAATTATTTTATGTCGGTATATTATTTCACATATGAATCATATTAATCCATTAAATAAATGTATATTTTATTTTCGCCATTATTTTTTGAGTACCTACCTATAGGAAGATCACATATTTAGGGTAAAAACAATTATTTGTATTTATCACCAGATCACTAATATAAGTTTGGGCATCTGATGAGTGATAAAAAATTTATATATCTAATCTTATTTTCAATTTATTTTGACCCTCTAATTAATCATTAGCTCATGTAAATCATTCAATTTTTATTACCAAATGAAATACTGACAATAAATCATAAATTTCATAATCTATAATAATTTAGATTTTATTAAATTTATGAATTTAATGATCAATCTATAAATTCATATATGTATAAACTGAGTGAAAGTCAATGTTAAAAAATATCATATTATTTAATATTAAATCCACTGAAGTGACCAAGCATATCAATCAAAATATTTTTTTCAGCAAGATCATATGTATTATCTCTTTACAGAACATATTCCATTGATGATGTTTATAAATTTCAAAAAATCTGGCATGTAACATTTCTAGATGATCATAATTATTTGGTTGGGAACATATTTTTTTTACACTATAACCTATGTGTTTGATACATTACAAAACTAGTTGGCATCCAACATCATATAAATATAGTTAGTCTTACATAATAATTTTTCAAGAATGTATTTTTTCAGTAAATGTTAGTCTCTATTAACAATCATAATTATTTATAAAAAATCATAATACTTTGAAATATAGAAACTTTTTGGGTCATTGGGATCCAAATATTAAATTCCCAAAATAGATTTAAGTAAACCATAAATAAAAATCTATTTCTCAGGTTTGAAAAAATTGGAGAAATATCCAAAGCAATATCTATATGATGTTAACCAAGATGAATAAGAGAAGGGAATCCTTGTGAGATATTTAAAAAGGATTTATAATATTTAATATTATATTCTTCATCAATTTCAATCATGGAGTTGTACATATTAAATAAAAATAGAGAAGTCTGTTCTGGCAACAAAATATGATGAATTTGTAATATAAATTGAAAATATATTTGGAGAAGGAGATTGTGTGATGTGCACATGTCATGTAGAGTTGTTGATTCACACAAGGAAACACCACAAATCTCTTTAAAAATTACAATTATTCACTAAATGATCCATGAATAGTCGATTAAGCTTAGATGATAAATTTTTATTTGATTTGAATTTTTTGTATGTCTCTTATGATGGAATTACAATGCATTAGTGTCTAAGATGAGGGGACTCTGTTAAACCCATTTTATGGAATTATGTATAAAATTGATAACAAATTTTTACTAAAATATTTAGAATTAATTTTTTTTATTGATTATGAAAATTAATTATTTCAATGAATATAAAATTATTCTTTTCATTACCAGCGGTTATTAAATTCAGGTAATGTTGAACTAATTCATTTCAAATGATCATGTAGAAGTGGGTTGATCTATTAGTTACAAGAGACATCTAAACATTATGATCGCTGAAGGAAGTTGTTTCATAGATTTCTTCATCCATCTACATGCCCTGAAACATGTAGGAGAGCATAATCAATAAGCATTCATAGTATTACATATATAATTTTAGATTAAAAATGGGATAATGAATTTAAATTTATGTGTGGTTATTTCATTGTATAAGACAATATATTTACTACAAGATCTAAAACATATCCAATTATTATGTAAAAGTAATTAAATCATGATTTACACACACACATGCACCGAACAGATAAATAAGATAAGGACACACCCATAACACTCTCATATCTAGAGAAATCATATGTCCCACCACTACTTCTTTAATATTTTGTTCATAAATTAATTTATTTATGGTCAGAAGATATAAATATCATTACTAAAATTCAAATTCGTCATGGAATATTTCATTCCGGAATAAATAATAATTAATTTTTTTATAAATGATACATCATGAAGCCTTCTATGAGAAAAATATTCATTTATGATTACTTGACTGAAATTTTCATCTCTACGTTTATTGGGGGAATATAGATCTTATAATTATATAGTGTATTCTAAATCTTCAAATTATGATTTTATTAGCTCAAAATATACCACTATACCCACTTTTAATTTCTAATAAGAGTCTAGAACATCATCATTAAGTGGATAATCATCCCTATCATCCATATAAAATTCATATCCATGTAGACCTACTTCAACTAAATGTTCATCATAAATGAATAAACCATAGAAATGGTGATATTTTTCATTGGATTTATCATTAAAAAGATGTAAAAACATAAAAATTTGTACAAAAAAAATTATTCTATATGGTATAATTAATCCTTGTAGCCCTGAGGTTTTCAATTACACTTGAGGTGAAGGGTCCTTAGACACCCACTTCAACAAAACTATTAATTTCATGTATATTATCATCCAAATAATTATAGGACCCTGTAATAAAATTACCATTCAATATATTTTATTTCTAGTGAAGAAAATATTAATTTGAATTAATTATTTCAGGGAAAACAAAGTTCTTTAGATTCATATCTTCCTCCAGCGCAATACCCATAGCTAGGGAGTTTGGACGAAAATATTGTATAGTGGATTCATTAATGATCCATTATTTAGAGACTAAAACAATATAATATAATATAATATGATTCAAAATGGCCTCTATAGTGTAATAACAAAAAAAACTAGGAATATATTCATGATAATAATTTTTAGATAATTGACTATACACATTTACAATCTATAATCCTGATTTAATTTCTAATTAATCATCATGATCATTATACACATGAGTTTGTAATGGATTAGGTACATTTATAGTGGAGTAGTCTAACCTGATTAGGTTACCCAATATCATTTCAATAGTGGATAGAGATTTTCGCCTAAATAAATTTTGAGGGAGGGGACATGAGAATCCTATATTATAAAAACATGGGATTCTTATACCTCAAGAACCAATGGTAATAATTTTGATATAATAATTTTGGATCCTATTTTTCTTCCATTAGTTTATATTATAACATCTATAAAATTCATTTTTTGTTAAAAAGGATACCATATAAAACATCTATGTGGTCGATTTTAACTCTAATAATGTTGATGATTGCATTCATCATTTAAATAATGAAAATATTAAATTGAATCCATATTAATTATCTAATGATATTGATTTGGAAGTAAATATAAATCAATGAAATGTCACCATATTTGTTTGAAATAGATGTATCTCCTTTAATCCTAATGTGGAATATAAAGGTAACCAGGAATAGTCTTACACTATGATATTGTGAGAAGGTTCCCAAAATAATCTAAAATTGGGGAAAGTATAACAGTTACATAGATTCAAAATAATATTATGATCCAAAATATTATTGCGATGAAGAGCTATATTGAGTAATGAATGATTGGGTGGGGATATGTTTTCAATCAAGATACATAAAAATGAGATATTATAGATAGTTAGTATATATATATATATATGTTAATGATTGTTTTCAAGAATGCACATATATGTTAATATGTATCTCTCTTTGTTTGTGTGTGGGCATGAGATATATGTATATGAATACATACCATTTAGACTAGTCTACCAATTGTGTTCTTGGGATATTGTACGTATAAATATATGTATTGTGATTTTATTCCTCATAAACACAAATTATTTATATAAATATAGATTTGTGGTTTATGAAGAAATAATTAATAATGAACTACAATTGGTTTCATAGAATCATATCTGCAATAACATGGGTCTTATGAATACATTAATTCATAATATTTACAATAATTGATTATGTTATTTAAATAAAAATAATGAAATAGGTCTCACATAAATATGTCGAACAACACAGAACATATCATTTAAATAATAAAATAACTCATGATAAACTATTATTATTTTATTTTGAATTACTATAGAAAAATAGTTATTTTACATTATACTAAATTTCATGAGTAAATATTTCCAACAATAGAATAAATAAAATGCGGAGATAAATGAAAAATAATAGTAAACATATTAAGGTAAACTCTTTAGGGTTGAAATCACTAATTAATATATCTTAAAATTAAAAAATAATAAAAAGAGATATTAGAGTTAGTAATATTATAATCACCATCAAGGGAAGGGTAGAATCATTAATGCTTAAACAATGAATGAGTTGTTATGAAAATGTTGGCATATATATAGCGTTTAATGGGCAATTTTACTATTAGGAAATAACTGTTAATTGATTATTCATCAGTATAGTTGTTGAGAATTATGAAAATTTATAACAATGATACCATTAGGTTTGTGAAATATAAATGTTTATGATAAGAGTTAATAGAAATAGAAGGGTGAAAAATGCCTCATCCAATAGTATCATGAATTTTATTACCATTAAACATATCATGGAGGGAGGAGGTAGAGTCCTAAGGGTTTTACCTTAACAAATTATAGGTATATCCTCAATAACTATGGATTGAGTGGAATAAACTATATAAGAAGTTTAATTTAGTGTAGATCACCACAAGATAAATCTTAGTTGGGAATCCACATTAAGGTACCACACTCAGAGACTAGACCCCTAGGGTGAATTTAATGGGCTTATGTATTTAGTCCATAGTATTATAAAGATTAATTTGGTATTTAAGATTTAAATAGTGGTTCCTTTAATCCCTTTTTCATTATAAATTTATTTAACAAAACACACATATATTTAATGATTATAATAAATTGATGTTTAGATACAAATAAGAAAATTGTATTTTATGAAAAATTATTATTGCAATTATGATATTAAATAAAGATTATTTTCATGAAATAGTGGTATAAAACAATAATTATTGAAATATAAATTATAATATGACTGTATAATATCTTCTGTAATTTTCTAATGATTAAAAATTTGATTATTTAATAAAAAAATATACGTTTTAAAATATAATTATTTTAGTTTACATGAAAAATTTACTTAAAATAGAAAATAGTTTTAAAATTAAATAATATATATGTAATAAACTCATAAAATATAGTTACTGATGATTTTTTTGAATTTTATGAAATGCATTATTTTTTAGTAAGTGGAAAACTGTAGTTTTTGGTATTATATAAATAGTATGGCCACATAAAAATGAAATAATCATATATTAGTTATATTAATATAACTTATGACCAAAAATATGTTTTTGTATATTATATTTTGATGGAATAATATTATTTTAAAAACATTAAATATTTTAAAATGTATGAAATGAAAATTATTATTTTTAAAATAATAATTTGTAGAAATCATTATTCTAAATTCCCAATGTAATATTAAAAATTATATTTCTTTTCTATCATAGATTTATATTAAAAATAATCACATTAATTTTAAAAAAAATGTAAAAAAATGGTTAGGAAAATAATTTTCCATATTCTAGAACATAGAATTATAAGGAATATATTTTAAAATTACTGAAAAATTCAACCAATTATTTATAAATAACCAATTCTCAGTCCCATTTTATTCATTCCATGTCAGTGAGGATGACATTCCCTACATTTATCTTCTATATAACCATTACAATGAGTTTTTATGGTTCTAAATAACACTCTTTAATCTGTAAGAATCTATCTCACATAGTTAGGTATTCTCTTCCTCTACATTCTTATACAATTAATTCCATTGTAATTAAAATTACAATTCATTTTATGATATTCCCTCAAACATAGAACCAATCCATTATTTTAAAAATTTGGTTCTACTGATTTGATACATCTATTTTCCCTAATTATTCTCACTCCATAAACCACATTATATACCCATTACATGACCAAAATCATTCTATGATTTTCAATGCCTCCATTTTTATATTTAGAATACCATATAGTATTTAATTTAAGGTATGTTATATAAATTTAATTATAATTCCTTGATAGGGTATTTACATGTTTTAAGCCCATATTCCCTTTATATTTGTAAAACTTATGGAATGTTAAAGTCCATAAAAATTATACACTCAATGATTTTTTATAAAATAATGTCATTATTCTCCCTAAGTTATATATTAATTATTTATGATATATAATCCATGTGGAATACATGAATTGATAAATATGTAGTGTATTTACTTGGAATGATCTTATTCCTTATATATGGGACTAGTCTCCAAAGGTGAGGGGTTTACTGTATCTTGGTGAATAACCTCAGTAACATGTTTTACAAAACCTTGGTGAAGATAAATTATGATAAGATTTTAAATGTATCATTTTTATGTTGAATATATATTTCTATATTATATATAACATACATAGTATTATTATATAATGTTTCACCTCATGTTTTATTTTGAAAAATTTCTTATTGTCTATTTCCTTTATCTATCCCATTCTAGGATTTCTTTCTCACTCATTTCAATTGATTCATATACCAAGGAAATCACATCCATTGAGGTAATATGTGATGGAATAATAAAAGGGTATTTCATGTTTTTGAAATAAATTAAATATTTATGATTTACATTATACTTATTTTATCATTTACTATTCTTGTAAAATACTAAACATCAAAATATAACTTCATGTTATTAGTGAAATATTTTGTAAATGAATTGTGTGAACAATATTTTATGAAATAGGTAGGTCACCATATTATGACTCACAATGTGTTCATAGAATGTTACATCATCAGAATTACCCTTGTGGAAAATCCAAGGGAGGAAATATAAGATTTATATTAATTATGACAACAATAATATGACATCATAAAGGGAACACTCATGGTGAAAGGACCATACACAGTGTTTCAATATATTTCCTTTTATGATGGATTCTAAATCTATGAAACTTGTGAAACACATGATTCATTACTACACTAAAATATACTTATCTTATTTTATATATGGTTTTATTTTTTTGGTAAAGACACATTTTTTTTAAAGTGATTTTCAAATATATATATCACTATCATTAAATTATTTTCAAAATAATTATTTCAAAATGAGGTTGTGAAAAATAAAATATTATTACTTCCAATATAAAAATACAACTGATAATATATTATTTTTATAATAAAATTTAGTTATATATTCATATAAAAGAATTTCCCTATTAAATAATTAGTAAAAAATTAAATATATATATATAAAATAAATTTATAAATGAAAAATTATGTGTTTATGTCAACATATTTTATTAGGGACACTATGTTTATTATTATTTTATTATTATATCAAAAACATATTTAAATTATGTGATTTATTTCGCTTATAAACTAAATGAAAAATTATTATAATTACATTTATTATACATAAATATGATTAATTAATAAAATTATTAAAAACAAAAAAATTTCACAACTCATAAATTATAAATATATTAAAAAGGGATATATTGAATGAAATATAGTACACATATATAAAATCTCAACATTTTTCTAAACAACTAAAATGATATAAAAACTTTACCATAAAAAATTAATATGTCTTCTAAGAGAAAACAAATCACAGTAAACAAAACTATAGATAATTGTTTCTATGTCTTGGGAGAATATGTTCCCATTGAATGATAAGAAATAATATACAATAAAAATATAGTAAATGACACTATAAAAGCTTCAAATTTTCCAATAATACAATTAAAAATTTCATTACATATATAATGTACACTATATCTAACAACACACATAGATTATACAACAATATAACATCATCAATATAACAAACATTGTGATAGACATCCCCAGATATATATGGAACCCATCCAAATGCCACTGATCATGTTTGTGTCACTAAATCATTATGTTATTGACATTCATCACTTGGTTTATCTAAAATTTTGTCATAGTAGAAATTTTTTTTACATACCATTAATACCTTAAATATGTTGGGATTCCTATTTGTATTATATATTAAACCATCAATCTTCTATGAACACATTTGAGAGAATCTAGATCTCTATTGGACATGTTTTTCTCCATAACATTGAATAACCATAGAGAACTCTTATAGATATATCATAATATGTTAGGAATTATACGTATAACCACAACATTACAGTTTTAAGATAATAATTAGTATATATGAATGAATGTATGTATAAATAAATAAATGAAAATTTGTATCTTTCATGAACACCCGATTTGAATGTCATAATTTTTTAAATTAATTAGATGGTGGTTTTGAAAAACATATTATTATTTTTCTTCCAATTTAATTTAGATTTAGATCAATATTTTGTTATTGTTACATGTGGAAGAATGGTCAAAGAATGTGGTGTAAATAACAGCCTCAAAATACAAAACCAAAATGGATTAATGATGAATATATATTGAGAGTCGATTTATGTATTACTTATATAATAGTGATAGAAAATATATATTATCATAAAAAAATAATATTGTTGGATATATCATGAAACCTATAATAAAGGCCAAATATTTATATTAGTATAAAAAAGACATAGTAAATTGTATGAATGTGGAAGATGAAGCATTTTCCCCTACTCTGAAAAAGTATCCAAATTTTGGAACATAGATTTCTATGATCATATGATATTAAATAAACCATTCATTGATCGAACATAAAATATTTATTTTATATTGGTTATCATCAATCAAAATATAATAATTTTTTTAATAAATGTTGTTAATCATGGCGCATATTTGGTTACTATCAACCAAAAAATAGGTATTTTAGGAATAATAGTTGAATTATTTATTAGAAAAAGTGATGTGAATAAGATATACCAATATTCTTATAATAAAAAATCATCCTTTTGGTTTTCTAAAGAAACAATATTATTAGGATAATTATTCTATTTTGAAATATTAAATTATTTCAACAAAAAATAAAGAGGGAATTCATAAAAATATTTTTTTAATATTATATATGAATAAATATTGATGATAATATAACAAAAATTAAACTCTAAAAAAATTTATGATTAAAAGGTAAAACGTTATAGATGGAAGTATGGGTTAATTAACAATTATCCAAATAACTAATGATATAAAATTTTAAAAACAATTAATATTTTTTCTTTTGTCTATAAAATTAAATATATTATTGTTCTATGATAATAAAACTTAAATATGTTGTGTAAAAACACTTTCAATATGAAAACAGTAAAAAAATTCATATAAACACATAATAATAAAGAATAATTTATAGAATATGTTTTCATAGAAAGGATTGAATTTAGTATAAATTAAGAATATAAAATAGGAATAATGATTCAAATTAGATGTATAATTTAAATATATAATTAGTTAGAATATACATATTATTTTATTAATTTGAATGCAGCTACCAACATATTTATTTTCCCAACTATCCAAAGAATTTATGAAAATTTTCCATTTACTGTGTAATTCTAAATACACATAAAACTTTTTATAAAAATATATGATTTCAATTTGGACTCTAAATAAACACTTTCCAAATAAATTCAAAATATAATAACATGACAATATAATATGTAAAAAACTATTCAATAATCAATATGATATATTCTCTTATCATTTTTCACTAATTAAAAGTAGTTAAAAAACATGATTCTTTCTACTGATAACCAAAAAATAAAACAATAAGACATGAGAACATATTAAAAAATAATATAGGTGTCTACAAAAAAATATGTATTCTTCTTAACATCCATAAAAATGGGGATTCTAAAAAGAGATAGACCATCACTAAATATTTAATAAATAAAAAAATATACTAAAAAAATATGTATCATAGCTATTTTGCCTAATTATCATTGGGACATTCTTTTTTAATTAATAACATAATAACTGATGTGTTAAAGTTTAGTTATTGATAATTCAATAATTGTTAAAACATTCCAATATTCTAATTAGATTCCACCACTTTAGCTTATGATGTTCTTCCTCATCCACCTTTTTGAAAATGTTGTCGATTTCATGATCTTTCTCGTAGTAGCTAGGGACTCCAAAACTTCTATATATTCTCTAAATTGCAAGGAAACAAAACAATCCATATTCAGTCATCATAAACACAATTCATATACACTCACAATAATAGGAGAATAAAAAGTGATATAAAATATGGTTGAGGTAGCTGATGGGATATATTCAATTTCACTAGAATGAAAAATGATAATATAATTTGATATTAATAAAAATTAAATCTAATATGAAAATAATAGAAAATTTTCATTATTTACAAACAACTTTTCAAGAATGGATTTATATAATTTTACCCACAGTTAAAATAGGATAAATTTTTTTTATCAGTTGAATAAATAAAAAAATTATTTATGAAACAACAAGACCACATGACTGATTTGAATAAACAAGTACAAATTAGATTTGATTAACAAGGAAGAACGTTACAATTAATAATATAATGATATAAAAATATACATATCATATAGGTTTCATGAATATAAAATAAAACTAAAATTATGACACAATTATAAATTTGGCATACATATATATTCAAGGGGAACTAAAGTTTCACTGTGGAAAAAAATATGTGTAAAATATATTTTTAAAAAAGTAAATAATAAGAGAAATGAAACTATCTGATCATGGTGTTTTTGTTTCTACGGAATATTATAATCTGTCTAATCTTAAAGAATAACATTAAAGAATATTTACATGGATATATTAAAATATACATGTCTTTAAATATGTTATGTGTATGGGAATATAGATTTCGTAATAAATTCATAATATAATTAAAAAATTATTCAGTAGAACTTGTATTTTTGAAATACAAGAAGATGTTCCATTGAAAATATTATATGAATTGAAAATTCTCTTGAATCGGGATAGTAGTTATAAATATATGGATAATGTCCTCCAGCATTGGTCTGTATTCATTTTAAATATTATATTCTTGTACATAATATGAAATATTCATATATATATATATATAATATATATATACTGAATATATATAATATGTATTACACAAATATTTAAAATTCAATATGAATATATATACTATGATTTCATTGAATCACACATGTGGTATAGTAATAATTGGTAATTGAGGGTTTGTATTTAATAGTAAATTACCATTGTGTTTTAGAATTAGTGTTTTTAATATAAGGGAATATGGAAAAATGAATTCACCTTAATAATATGTATTTATATTTTGAAAACAATCTAAATGAAAAATCCAAATAATTTATTTCCCTAAAAACCCATCATAAATATAACATCCATGAATGATCTGCAGTATTATGCGGAGTCAATGATTAAAAATATTATATTCCACAAAACAAAACTACAATTAATTTAATGAATGAATCTTTTTTTGAAGAATTATCTTAAAGGTCATGTATATATTGTAGAAAAAATAATGATTGAAGATAATATTCATATTGAAAATCTAATAAAAATTAAATTTTATGTATCTATAATCTATTCATAAAATGAAATGACGAATATTAAAAATGAAAAATTAGATTCAGGTTGGTGATTTTGTAAATTCTTGTTATAAAAACATGAAAGAAGAAAATAAACTATGGAATCAAAGAATTTTTCTTCTAAAAAAGGAACAACTATTAACCATTTTTTGGAAACAGAAATCATGATTTTATATTCATGAAAAAATAAAGTAGTTGGAGGTAATTGAAATGAATAATGGGAAATATTTGGAATAATATATATAAGATGTCTAAATAAGAAACTACTTATCCTTTGGAGTTGGTTATTTATTATGTTTTTTAGGACTATGAGTAATCATTCAAAAATATTGATTGATATTTTATTTTCATTATTGAATAATTTACTCAAATTACATGTATTATTCTTATGAAACATAAGAATTTCATTAAAACATCGAAATGTTTTGGGAGTTATTTAGAGAAAGATTGTGGTTACCATTTAGAGATATTTAAAACTGATAATAGTGTTTTGTATATCAGGGGATGATTTAAAATATATATTATAAAGCATAGAATATATCATAAAATTAGTGTTCCATACACCATAAATAAAGCATTGTGGATAAATGAATTAAGGGATGTATTAGTAGATGGCTCAAACTATATTTTCATAGCATGATCCATCTTATTTTTTCTGTATACAGGCCGTTGGTGCTACATTTGATATAATAAATCATTGGTTTCATAGGAAAAATTATTCTATTACTTCTTATGAGATCTATTTAACGAAATATTCATGTTTGATGTATCTATGAGTTTTTTAGAGCTGTATAATTATCAATGTCAATAGAAAAAATCATGTCAAATATGGTATCTTCCTTAGTTCTATTGTAAGTGAATATGAAAAAATTTATTTGAAAAAAGGCATTGGAATAACTATTGACTCTATTGATGTGACTGTGATGGAACTCATAACTAAATTGAACTATCAAAAACAATAATGACCTACAAGCGATGTTGATGATTTTTTTTAATATTAAAATTACTCATCATAAAATATCTAGAAAATTGATGATGTATTGGTTAGATAAATTGATTCACCAGTTTAGAGGGATGAAAAAAACATTTATTCACATCATATGAGGTTGATAATTAATGATCATGTCCAAAATATAATAGATGATCAAGGTGAAAAAATTCAATCATTTACAATGTTGGGAACGAACTGAGATATATCAATGTTCTCTCACATCAAACTTAATTATGTTAAAAACCAATGAAACATCAACATTGAACTAAATAAAATATTTAAGATCTAGATTAAATTGAGAAGAATAATACAAGTGATTTTGTACAAAATCCTGAAGAAAATAAAATTATTTTCATAATGAGAGTGTTATGAAACAATATAAATATAAGATGGTAATTATTGATAAATAATTCATGATTTTTGTGTAAATGAGTTTCAAATGTTGAAGTATTTGAAATTGATAAAAATTTTAACTTGTTTCAGGATATGGAACCATACAAATAATTCGATATATTATAGCACAATAGCATTGTAAGATCATTCTAATGGATGTCATGTTATACATAATCAATGCTAAATTGGAATAGGAGGTATATATTTAAAAACATGTGGTTTTCATCATTGCAGAGATTATAATTGTTCATAAAAGTTAATAATGTATTTATATGTTCTATAACAAGACAAAATTGCTTGGTATTCCATGATTAACACCATCTTATAGAATATAAATTATACAAAAGGGATAGTGGATATAAATCCCTTCATTAAAGATTATAATAATGTAATTATCATTATCAGTTTTATGTTGACTAAATTATTTATTATGTAAATTATGGAGTATTTTTTTATAAATTTTAAAAATAAATGACTATTTTTTTAATTTCTATTCTTAGTGATGTGAGATAGTATCTTTTCATAAACTTTTCTCATTAGAGGGATTATATTTTTCTATATGATGAAAATTTTACAAGTGACATGTTTAAGATATTTATAAATAGATATTCTTATGAAAAAATTCCTATTTTATGTTGAAATATGATAATGACATTATTTTATGATCATCCCATTGCATGAAAAATAAACAAGGTATTATTTATATAATTCATTCATAATTTTTTTGTATATGTTTTCTTAAAATGTGTACATTTAAAATATTATACAATAAAATTATTGATCAGATTATTATTTTTGAATCCTTCTATTAGAACATCGGTAGATGGATTATGGATTGTGATTGATGTCTCCCATGGTAAACCTAACCAGTGATAATTTCCCAAAAATTTCATAGTTATAGATATATAATTTGTAGAAAATATGAAATTGAAAAGAAAAGATGAAGGATTACGGAGACATTCTTGTGGTAAAATAGATTTTGGATTTATTAAATGGATTTTTTGTAAAATAATTTAGAACAAAAAAATGATTCCAATTTAAAGGGGGATTTAACTAATAAAGATGAAACATTAAAAAATTTATGAGAACTCATCTATATCAATTATATTTTTTTATCTTGGATAATTATATGGTAGATACAGTATTTATTTCTAAAACATTGCTGAATAATCATTTCAAAATTTATAGAATTTATATAATTAGTTATTACAAAGAGGGATTGTGGATAAAAAATAGTCACCCTTACCAAAAAAGTTGAACGAGAAAACAAAAGAGAATTCATCCATGAATTTTAAGAAGATAAGTGGAATATCTATGAGAAACGAGTTGCATAAAGGTTATATTGAAAAAGAGAATAGTATAAAAATAACATGTTTCACATATAAATGGCATGATGTTCAGAAAACTCATGGGTTTACTTGTAGATATATAGATATATATATCAACACTGGTAATGATATATTATTAGTTATTCAAGAAGAGTTATAAAAGGATTTAAATTTAAATGTATCACATGATAAATATAATGTTAAAGGTAAATACAACTATAAACATAAAAATATATATATTATAACAATTTTTGAACAAATGAAAACTCTGGTGTTAGTAGTAACCTATGTTTGGGATGTTGTACAGATGGACATAGTTCCATAGGATTTCTAGACACATTTATAATACAATAAAAATAATTAAAGGGAATGAATATTTAATTAGGATATCTATATAATTTGATGTCTGAAATTTGAATAAATAACTAAATTATATAAATTATAGAAATGATGAAATCCATTAAACTAATCCCCAATCATATTTAATAATCTGATGTGTAAGAATGATGGATGTAGAAAAAATGTTGATAAAAATTAAATCCTTCATTTAATATTGATGATTCATGAGATAAATTGTATACCAATAAGAATTTTTTTTTCATTTGTAACAGAAAAATAATAAAATTGAGGGTGAATCACTATATCAGGAGGAGAAATTTTGAAAATTATACTAGGAACCATCAAAATTGTATAACATGATGATGATAAAACCATACTAGATTGATGTCACAATTTGGTATTCTAAAAGGGAATATCTTGAAGTCATAATCCTATTAAGATGTTGTGGATGTTGTGAAAACTATACATCTTGATGAGTAATTCTATTTTTGTGTATCATCATATTGGAACATCATGAAATCCATCATGGAAGAGATTCCCCATTATGAATTTGTTTATTAGTGTTTCCATTGAGGGGGATATAATTGAATAATCCTGAATATTATTATAGATAAAAGTATCTCATTCAATTATCAATTTTTCTAGATAGTTCCTAAATATTGTGCCATTGAAAAAATATCTGTTAAAACTCATCCATGACATTCAACATCAGATTCTAGCATAATGTAGAAAAATTTATAATCAATTACTAAAAGTTATAATTGTATGTTATACCAAGGATTTTCTTTCTTGTTATATATTTTTTAATTTTTTTAACCTATGTATTGAAGTTAATACTAGGAAATCATGTTAAAAAATTTCTTAACAAATGTCTATCATAATTTATATTTCAATAGGTTTCATCAATTGTTTCATCCTAAATTTAGAGATGGGTCTTCGAGAATGATTGTTTGTGGGTTCATTTCTAATTGGTATAAAATTGATGTGATTATAGATTGAATTTTTATCTAATTAAATCCTAATAGATTTACAAAACAATCATTTATTAGTAATGATATAGTGGAATAGTTGATGTCACTTTGCTAATTATGAATTGACACCAATTCCCAGATACATTATATTTCTTATTAATAAGTGGGATAGAAATTATAAGGAAATTATTAAGGATAATGAGGGATATTTAAATGAAAAATAAATAAAAGGACAAATTTTTGGGTTAGTAGAAGAGCACATATTTACATATAATTATTGTTGGTATTAACAATAAATACAAAGGGGAATTTTTTATCCAACTTTATATGAGTATTATTTATAGTAAATTATAGTAAATGAATATGAATACATTCATTGATGTCAATATGAAAATGATTGTCACCCAATAATGCTTAAAATGAGTTTATTTATTTCTTGGATGATGTTGTGATGATCTTTCCATGGAAGTAATTGATATATTGGATGAAAATTCGACTTGAAGATTTTTGTATTCCATGTAGATTATTTAACTATCTCTATAATAAAGAAGTATGAATGTGATTCAACCATGGTTATTAAAGAGAAATGAATTAGGATTAATATTTTTCTTTAAATTACATGATTCTATGAGAAATTTTACTAGTGTATACATATCACAAGAGAATTTTGTGAATATAGATGATTTAATGGAGTAGTGGTGATGAAATGATTATGGTTTCACACTACGGGAGCATATACTACACTTCAGGAGTTCCGAAAATGTCATATAAAAAGTGTCAACTCTATAGAGTATAATTCAACTGATATTTACTATACTGCATTAAAGGTTAACATAAGAGATCTCATATTTATCAGAATAAGTAATTCAAGAATTCTAGTAACCTCAATGTTGTAGCCCTTCTACTACACCATTCTCAGTAATAATAAATATATACTACACCATTCAGGGAATTCCACAATTGATGGAGGAGTTAGATAGATTTCATGTACTAGATATTTAATGATCATCACATCATATCGTGATATCAATGTCATAGATCTTGTGTTTATTGATTGCAGTGGTTCTATAAATTTAGGTGAGTCTATGCAACATTTTGTTTCCATGAAATATTCAAAAGAATGCATGTAGTGATATGTTGTAGGGAATAGAACACATCGTAGGGTTGATCTGGCTAGATATCAGTGTGTTTCTAGATTATTCTACCTCCACAACATAACCCCATCGCCACGCCATTATGAGACATGAGAAATATAGGGAACCTGCTACAAGCCAATGGATTGTGAAATTATTCTCTAGTCCACACCATAAAAGTGAAAATAAGTTAGTTTCATGGGAACATGCTAATTTGATATCATCTGATGACATTGAAACAAACCAGGTACACATTGAATGAATATTTTATTTATTTATTAAGTATTCATGAATTAAATAGTCATATTACTCATGATAAGTAACTCATAAAATAAAAGAATAATTCAATAATTATTTTTAAAATTTTAAATTTTGTAGTTATATAAATTTAATTTTACAAAAATAATAGCATTTTTATTTTTAAAAAGTTGAAACAATCATAGTATGAATTTTAAAAAAAATCGAAAAAGTTTATTTTTTGGTAAATAGTAAAAAATAATGTCTTTTTATAATTTATGATAATTTATATGAACTCATGAAAACATAATTATCATATTAAATTTAAAATATTATTAAATTACGATTATGTAAGATAAATATTATATAAAAATAATTCATAACATTTAAATTAATAATTATTTCATGATAAATATATAAACAGATGTTAGTGCTTTCGCAATATTGATAATGTAATTTTTTTTCATTGGAGAAAATAACATGGTTATAAAATTAAATTCAAGAAATATTTTTTTACTTATTATGTATAATTGATTACATTGGGTCCTAGTTTCAAATTTTAGAGCTATATAACATATTTTTTTATCCAAGTTCTTTTTCATTGCTTTCTCAAGGTAAGAAAAGAAAATTATCAAATTAAAAAGGTTGTCTTGACGTGTCTAAGAGTAAATATTCATAATTAAAAAAATAATATTAGTTTGAAAAAAAATAAATTTTATGGTAGTAATTATTTTATTTTTATATGTGAAATTATTAATTTTAATTCATATTAAATGCTGATGTAGTTATTCTTCATGCATATTAAAATAAAATAAAATATTTTTCGATAAAATTATAATTACCACAAAATGACCCAAAAAAAGAAAAAAATTAAATATGAAAATTTTGACCATTTTTTAATTTGATTCGAATGTGGTACACTTTGGACCAACCTGAATCTCTTTATGCCTTTTATAATATTTTATCTAAATGAATAAAAATATGTTCACACTATAGTTTTTAATTTTTATAATATTTTTTTATATTTTTTCCATATGTTTTATTTGAACATGAATTTTCAATAGGAAGATAATAAAATATTATTATATATGGCTTTTTTTTATATTTTTATGTAGTAAATACCGACTTTATGGTTGAAACAATTATTATCTACTAAATATCTAAATGATTAATTAATCAAATTAATTATATTAAACTAAAAAATTATTTCGAGAATTTAAATTTAATTGATGATTTTTATAGATTCATATGATATATATATGATTTAATAAAAATTGTATTCAAATTTGAAATATTTTCTGATTATTTAATTTCAAAATATTTAATATTATTTAAATTCAAAAAAACCAATTTGATGAACAAAATTATTTATAAAATTATTTAATATTCAAAAAATGATGAAAAATGAAAAAAAATTAGTGTCTAAAAAAATGTTATTTCCTATGATCTATAGCCTTTTTGGAATTTTCTAATCTTATATTAGATAAATTATAATCAATTATTTTTTGTAATCCCAAAAAAACCCCTCACCTCAATTACAAAAGAGGACTCATCCATTCAGAAACATTCATAATATTGAGCATTTTTTATCATTCAAACTCATAAATATTAAATTATCCTTATCCCGTGACACATTCTAGTACTTATGGTATCACAAAAACACAACTTCCATGAGCCTATAGGTTCTCAATGAGAGACGTTCAACAAGAAAAATTACGTCATCTTCTCTTTTAAATTCATTTGCACTTATACCTTATTCTAACCTCATATACAATGATAAATGATAACTATAGTATCATATATATATATGTATATATAAATATATCTATATATTATTTTTTATTTATTTATTGTATATTCATCATAAAATCTGTTAGAATAACATATTATTATTTAATATGAAATCATCTTCTATGGTGTGTTAATTCACCGCCTTCATAAATGAAAAATTATTCTTCCCATTATTTCAATTAATCAATGATTAATTCAATTATAATTGGGTAAAATGACCTAAATATATATATATAGTCTCAAATGAAGTGTATTATTTATATTTTATAGGAATGTATGTAAAATACTAGCCTTGGAATCCATGAAAGGAGTGCACTTTTAACAATGGAAATAACGAAATATTATTTATAAATGTGTGGAATTGATATAATAGGATTTTTAAGTTATTTTAGTCATGGTAATAGATATTTAACAAATTAATAGCACTCCATAAATCATTATACATGTTGTTTGAAAACGTTTTTAGGATTTCAAACTGGGGGTAATGGACATTCCTTTTAAAATCATTTTAAATGTCTTTATAATAAAATTTAGAAATGATTGTTTTTATAGAATGAGTTGCTTCAAACAATTTAATGTTGATTTTTATTATATTTTTTCCTTTATATTATTTCATATTTAATTTTTAATAACATTATTTCATTATTATGTTCACGGTTAATATATTTTAAACTTGACTTTTCCAAAAAAATAATATTTTCATATCTGAATTTTTTTCTCATGGGTATATAATAGTTATTGAGAATTTTCTTCATGATATGTTCCTTAAAAATTGTTTATTATGGTTTTATATTATTATATAGAAATATATGACGAGTTGAGCCCCATTATAACTTAAGATATGATGGGTTGTGGCCCATTATATCATGAGATATGACAAGTGAGCACTATTATTGTTCTCCAAGGAATTAGGTATTCTAGAGATAGAAGTTAACCAAGAGGTTATTCTATTTGTATGGTGAATATAAGAGTGATATTTTTAAATATTTCTAAAATAAATTTCATGATTTCTCTATTCTTGCTAATGATATTTTAAGAAAATGATTTTAATGTTTTTTTATGTTTTCACAAGACTGATGTTTATTTATTTCTATTCCTTACTGAGGTTTTTATGCTCATACAATGTTTTAAAATGTGTCTTACATGGTATAAGGATATGCAAGAGAAAGAATGATGTCGTGATAAATGTTATGAATCTTTTTCAAATAGATAATATTTAAATTTTAAAAGATTCATATAGGAAAAAATGGACATTTTTATACTAGTATCTTATTAGTATGAATGCATTAGGTTATGTATGTTTTATTGCCTAATTCTCTAAAAATATAATCCTAAAATATCATAAATGTGAAATAATTTTTGTAATTAACAAAAAATAAATAACATATAATGTTTTAATTTTTTTCGTTATAGTTTGTAACAAAGGTTGGGGTATATAAACTTAGAGGATTGTATGATGTAAATAGAATACCATAAATTATTGTCAACTTATGGATATGTTAAAATTATATTTCATTTTAATATTAGAATGTTTATTCATACAATATATGTGTGTTCATGTTTTCCATTAATAAAATAATTAGAAAATATAATGTAAAAGACACCAATAGGCTAATATATTTCTTAATATACAGCTTAAAATTGTGGGAATTGGAACTGAGCAATTTATAGCAGTAGTGGATCAATTGAAACAGGAAATAAATGTTGCTAGTATCCATGATATAGAGGAAGTTATTCTAACATGATGGGGTATTTTTTTAGGTAATTTCAGGAGCCAAAATACCCCATAATTAAGTGGGTCATCTACCATATTGGTAGTTGAATGATGGATCAATTATATAGACAAGATATTTAGTATCATTGGATTTTTTATCATCAAAATCTAACCCATGTTGTCTGTCATATTCAAGTTCAAGATAATCGATGTTGCTATTTTATAAAGAATACCAGGGATAAATAAGATCTTGTTACCTGAAAATTATAAACCGTTATGAATGATTTCTATAATAAATATTTCCCTAAGGTTGTTTGAATCCATGTTGAATTATTTTCCACGAATTTAGGAAAAAAATATAAATATTTCTTAGCTGCATATGAATAAAAACTCACATGATTGTAAGGTATGTGAAAAATTTTATTTGGGATGCTAATATAGATATTGAACTATTTATCTATTGATTGAAACTCCATTTTTAAAGAGACTTAGAAACACATTAATTTAAAAACCAATGAGAAAGTAGTTCCATGTGCTAAAAAGATTCAGATGGAGTTTTCTTACACATATTTTCCTCATGATGACAAGAATAAGAAGCGGTTATGTTTTAATGATTTGGGGTATAATTGTTTAAATAAATTTAGAGGTATGAAAATAAAATTACCTTCCTGTGAAAAGTGAAATAAAAATATTTCTAGAGAATGTGTTTCAAAATCTAGTCAATCAGTAAAGAAATTAACACGATTGGAAATTGAACGGTGTGTCAAAATCCTTTGGAACTAATTCAATAGATGTTGAACCATGAAATTATGTTTTATTATACATATTTTATCTTTTTATAGAATATTCTAATTTTTTGTTTCATTCATGGTCTACACATTAATTCATTTCAGAAGAACGTTCTGATAAATTTGAAACTCGACCTCTTGAAATGAATCCAGATAATATGTTGAAGTCACATGAGGGAAAAATTAAATCAAAAATAAATTAGATCGTACAATCATATTTGTGTAAGTTCATTAATAGAAATCCATATTGTTTTGACTATAACGGAGTTTTTTGTTATAATGGAATGGATTGGATTTATATTTACCATGCTAATATATATTCTAGATCTAATGTAGTTGCTTTGAATATTTTTTATGTTTATTATAAGAATGATCTGATACCATTGAAAACATAACAGGAAGATGAGAAAATGAAAAAATATCTAACTGAATGATTTTTGGCACCTATTGTTGAAAATAAAGGAATTTCTCAAACTAATGATGTGATAGTGGTGAGTGAGTATATTGAATTTTTATTGAACATTTTTCTAGTGTTTTTTTGGATTTATATGTTGATAGTATTATGGACATATTTCCCTATCCTATAATAATTAAAAAAACCATATCAAATGGATTAATTGGAATATCTATATTAGAAAAATTTGATGCATGATTTCTTAATTAAAACTTTCATTCGAACTAGAACATAAACATGGAGTTATATTTTCTGGTTTTTTAAAAATAATGATGGTTAATTGAGACATTGAATTGATTATTTATCTTTTAATATCATAATTATTAATAATGAGTATCATTTTCCCTAGATTGTTGATTTTTTGATCAACCCCAGGGAGTATTGTATTTTTTGATGGTTGGCCTGAGGTTGGGTACTATTAATTGAATATAAATGAAGAATGCATTAGAGAGACTACATTTCATACTAGATATATCAATAATGAATAAGTAGTTATACTATTTTGATTATCTAATGGACCCATTGGATTCATGGGTCTTATGAATTGAAAATTTCATGTGTTCTTGGAAAAGATTATTATTGTGTTTATTAATAACATTTTCATATTTTATAAAACTAAAGTGGGACACAAAAGAAGACTAAGGGTTATTTAAAAATATCAAATGAAAAGATAATGTATGTGAAATTTCTCAAGTGTAAATTTTGGTTGAAAAATATTTCCCACCTAGGTCCCATTTTTTCAAAATATATCATAATCGTTGATCCTAATAATATATTTTTTTTAAGAATGGAAACCACCCTAAAATATAACTGAGTTTCATAGATTTATTCATTTGGAAATATATTACCGTAGGTTTATTGAATGATTTTTCTAGTTATCTATCCATGTGACTATGTTAACTAGAATATAAGTCGAGATCATTTGGATAAAGGAATGTGGTGTTTTTTTCATGACTTTTAAAGAATATTGGTGACTGATAAAGTGTGGGGCTTCCCTTACAGAATTGGAGAATTTTCCATCAACATTTATTCTTCATTTAATGGAATTGTTTGTGTCCTAATTAAGGGTGATAAGGTAATTTAATATGGTTCATTTCAATTGAAACATCATGAGTTTAGTTCCCCTTCACATGATTTGGAATTAGAGTCTTCTTTTCATTAAATGTTTTGATGCATTATTTTTATTGCATAAAGTGTGAAATATAAGTTTATCATTGAAGTTTCAAGTACATATTCACTATGAATAATTTATCACGATGAAAAAATATGGTAGGAACTAATAAAGTATTATAATTTCATGATTCATTACAATCATGAAAAAAATAAAATAAAGTGGCTTATGATTTTAGTTGGAATAATAATTCTATATTAACAATGATACATTTAAAACATTGCCCGTTGGTGAATGACATAATTATTTATGTATTGTATGTTGTTTGTGAATGAAATTACACTATCTTGATTCAGGTGTTATTGCAGTCATCTCTATTGTACAGAATTAGGCATGCGCAGAAGGAAGACTGTGAGTTACTGAAAAAGGTTTAATGGTGTAAAAATGGTATTTTGACTAAATTTAACATTGAGAGAGTCATAATTTTATTATTTGGGAAGATATTATATTTTCCTTTTCATTCCAATATTAAGATAAAATTTTTATGTGAATATCATAGTTCTCCTTTTTCAGATCATCCACCAGGCCCCAAGATGTATATGGATCTTCAGTTGTATTACAGGTGAGGTAAAATGAGAAGTGATATTTCTGATTTTACCATGAATTATTTTACATATAAATGAATTAAATAATAATGGAAGTTACCAATGGGAATTCTATGTCTATTTTCATTTCCATAGTGGAAATGTGAAAATATTTCGATCGATTTTTTGGGGGGACTACCAAAGACATCTTGAGTTAACAATGCGATTTTGGTTTTTGGTGATCGATTGAAAAAATCATATTATTATTTTCCTATTAGAGACCACTTATTATCTAGATAAACATTTAAGGTTTTATATAAAGGATATAGTTAGGTTACATATATTACCTCTCTCCATTGTATCTGATTGTGATCCCATCTTCACTTCAATAATTTGGTGATTCCTTCAAAATTCATTGGGCAAAAAATTAAATTTCATCACATTATTTCATCTTCAATTTGATGGAAATTCATCGAAAAAAATCATATATTGGAAGATATTATTTGAACATGTTCATTATACTACTAGTTAATTTGGGATCAGTATCTTTAGTTACATGTGTTTTCTTATAATAGCAGTTTTCATTCCAATATACAGATGAATATTTTATACGCATTATTTGGAAAGTGGTGAAATAATCAATCATTTTGGGATGATGAATGGGAAATAAGGTTTATGTTACCACACATAATAGAGAAATATTTTAAGAAAGTAAATACTTACCAAAAAATAAGAGGACACCTCAGATCGGGTAGAAATGTTATGGAACTAACAAGAGGAATGATCATTCACAGGAGGTAGGTGATCATGTTTTAATTAAAATCACTCCATAGAAAAGCATTATATGTTCTATTAAGAATTTAAATTTAGGTCTATGGTTCCTTGAAACTTATGAATTCCTAGAGAAATTTGGGCCATTTTCCAACCGAGTATCCTTACCAATGAGTTTAACTTAGGTACATAATGATTACCAAATTTCATGGTCAAGAAAGTATGTACCAGATTCATCTCATATTTTTTATCAGAGAAGTAGTTCATCTAGAATATAACCTTTAATATGAACATAAACCTATTTATATTATTAATTGTTGAGATCAAGTGTTATAGTATAAGTTAATTCACCATACTATGGCTTTATGGATAAATTGTATAGTTGAATAAGTAACATGGGAATCTAAAAATTCTATGAAGGAAAAGTGTCCCCATTTTTATAATAAGTGAATAAAATTTGGTGAAATAATTTCAAATGATATAGGGGAGAATTCAAAAACTATGGTACCAATATAAATCTTATTTTTTATATTTATTAGTATTCTTGAATTAAATGTTTATATTCATTGTGTAGAGTAATTTGTAAAATAAATAATTTTTCATGTTGTTATATATTTAAACAATTAAATTTTCAATTATAGCATTTCTTAATTGGACAATATTATTTAATTTTTGAATTCATAATGTAAAAATAATATTATTATGAAATTTTTATAATTTTTTGAAACAAAATAAATGATTGGTGAATAGTAAAAAATCAATTCATTAAATAAAATAATTTTTTTTGTAACGTCGTGGAGAAATAATTATTACATTAAATTTATTTACTTTATTGAATAACAAAATTATACCAGTATAAGAGAAATAATTTACAAAAATATTCATAACATGAATACAATAAATTATTTCATGATATGTTTAAAAATTATTTTCATTGTCGACGTAGGACCTATGCAACATTGGAAATATCAAATTTCATTCGTTAGAGTTAATAATTGATTACTAAAAATCATTTTCAAAACATTCCTAGTAATAAGTATATATATTTGATGATTTTGGATTGTAGGTTATAATTTTATAGTCATATAATATATATCTTATTCAAATTATTATTGAATGATGGTGTAAAAAAAGAAAAAAGAAAATAAGAATCAAAGAAGTAGTCTTGACATGTACCTGAGTATGTAACACCGTAGAATGATAAAGGGTTAAATTACTAAATGATATGACTCATGTCTACAAGGTGCACCTTCCATTTCAAGAGCCTGTCAGATTATAAATCCACAGTTATGCGTGCTTGGCCTGGAGTAGGGATCAGGATGGGTGGCCTTCTGGAAATTTCCTAGGGTGTGTGTGAGTGAGGAAAAAGAATATTGGAAAAGACATATATTGGCCTGCGGGGACAATCATTAGTCAGATGATCCATTCAGTCATGTGAGTGGACCCTGTGGTGGGCCCCACATGTCTATGGCGCAGCTGGTGGTACCTGGTGGGCCAGGACACGATATCCATGTTATGGTGAGGTGGTTGTGCTGTCACTGGGACCCAGTTGTCACATAGTAAATATAAAAAATGAATGATTCTGGAAAATTATTTTCTAACTAATTGATTTTATTTTATTATTTTAATTTATTAATAATTTTTATATGTCAAATAATTAATTTTAATGCTTATGTAAATCTGAGGCATTTATTGTTCAAGTAGAAGAAAAATTAATAATATGTTTTTAAATAAAATTATTAGTACCATTAAATGACGCAACCATGACGAAATTATTTAATATAAGATGATTTTGATAATTATATTAATTTTCTTCAAATTATAGATGCTTTGGAACTACATTAATAACTTTAATCCCTCTATAATATTTTATTTAAAAGAAACCCAAGTTTTTCACATTTTATTTCAAATTTTAATAATATATTTAATATATGTTATTCGAAATGTTTTTTATAATATAAATTTTATTTAGAAAGACCAGAAAATTATATTTTTCATGTAATTTTATATTTATTTTTTGGGATAAATATTTACCTTAACGGATTCACTTTGATGAGGCAATGAATATTTAATTACTGAATAACTCAAAAAAATGATTTCAAAAAAATTATATATTTAAGTCAATTAATGATTTTTGTAGATTAATATGATATTTATTAGATATAAAAAATATTTTATTATAATTATAAACATATTTTTTATGTTTTAAATTCATAGTTAGGAGTAGTATTTAATTTGGCGAAAATTATATTTCATGAATAAAATAATTAATTATAATATTTGTCTATATTAAAAATCTTGAAAAATTCCAAATATTATAAGATTCTTTAAAAAATGTAATCTCTTATGATTTTGATTAATTTTTATATCTTCATCCATATATTAGTCTAATTATATTTTCATATATTATGTCATTTTTAAATAACCCTTCACCTCAATTATATAAGTAGACTTATCCCTCCACTAAATTACACATTATAGTGCTTCTTGTCTCACAAAACGACAACTTTTAAGAACCTAAGGAGTTTCTCAAAGACAAATATTCAAGAGGTGAAATTCATTATTATTCTCTTTTGAATTATTTTTCACTTCTACCTTATACTAAAAACATATCCAATGTTTCATGATAACTCTAATATCATATATATATATAAATATTTTTTTATTTTTTACGAAATATTAAACATAAAATTAATAATCATATCCTTTGGTTATTAAATAATTTAATCGTCAACCATGGTATACCACCATTGTAAACAATGAGTTTTGTTTCCCATTACCATAATAAATGGGTGGAAAATGTTCACTAAAGAATATGTTAGGTATTACAAACATAATTAATGTTATATAAAAATTTTATTACACTATTCAAACTATTATATAAGCGGTTTTAACACTTTTTATGGAATTCAAAATAAATTTAAGAGACATTCATTTTAAGTTATTTTTAATGCCTACTTTTAGAAATTCAAAAATGTTTGTTTTTTAGTACATGATAAGTTTCTCTTTATTGCATGATTATTTATATGTATAATGTTTTCTTTTTTATTTTACATGTTTGTAAAAAAATATGAAATCACTATTATTTATGCAGTTTATATATTTTCAATGTTATTTTTTGGAAAAATTGTAATTAGATATCTAAATCTATTTTGCTCATGGGTTTAAATGAGTAATGAAGGGTTTTATTCCTGATATATTCCTTATACATAGTTTATTGTTGGTTTATCACATTATATAAAATATATTATAGGTTTTTCTCCATTATAGCTTAATGTATGATGGTTTTACCCACATTTCAGCTGAAGAATTGATAGTTGAGCCCCATTATAGCTCTCCAATGCATTGGATACTGCGAAGATGTAAGTCAAATGAAAATATATTTGGGTAATATGTGTGAATTAATGAATGACATGGTAAATATGTACCAAAGATACTTCATTATTTTTCTATTCATGATATAGAGTTTGTATGAAATGGTATTTAATAGGTTTTATTGTTGTCGGAGGACTATTAATTTTTTCCTTATGTTCCTTATTGATCTTTTTGTGCGCATCCAAAGTTTTAGATTTTTTTCCGTAGGTTATAAGGATTGTTAAGATAAATATGGAATTCATAGTTAAGGTTATGATGAATTTTCAAAGATAAGATGATTTATCTTAAAAATATTCATATTTGAAAAAGGGATATTTTTTTAAAAGTACCATATTTGTATAAAGGTTGTATATTATGTCTGTTTTATGAACTAATTATCTAAATACAATGACTAAATAGATCATCGATGTGAAATAAATATACTTTATTTTTGTACATAGTAACTACCATTTTCAAATTAGATGATCTAGATCATTTGAACTACGATCCAAATTATATCTTTGAAAGGTAAGTATTAAAAGGTATTTTTATTTAATAATTAATTTAAATTTAAATTCATACTAATGTAATAGGAGGGAAAAAATAAAAAACTACTAAATATATATGATAATTGAAGAGAATGAGAATATGGAGAGTTGTTCATTGGAGTTTATTAATATAAATGACTGACCAAGAGAATGTATCATTGATATAAATTTCATATCCAATAAATAGATCATGGGGGTAATCAAACACAAATAATTCTAGTTATTTTCTATGTGTTGATGTCAAAAAATATTTCTAGTGAAATTGTTGTGATTCACTAAATTTGATGAATAATTATGAAGAAAAACGGGTCTTACTTCTAATAAGGAAATTTTCTGACAACCTACTACTATGAAAGATGTGTTTCTATTTAAAATTTCATGTAATGAAGATTAATAACTTCTTTAATTTATTTGTGAATTTATAAATTAGATATTAATAATGGATGAAACACATATAACATATGTCAAAAGTTTCACTTGGTATTATAATTTCTTGATGTTGTTATACATTGTTGTAAACTTTTAGGACACTATATATTGATGAATGATTCAGATATTGTCATCTGAAAGATGTACCAAAAATGTGTATGTGGATAAACCCTCCCAATATGAATTTAAATGTTAGTAATAGTGGATTATAATATCTCATGGGAATCTATATCATACCAATATCAAACCATTAATTATCAAGGGTGAAAATTTTAAATTATATTTTATCTTGTCTGTGTCTGTGTGTGTGTTCAATGGTGTTTCATAAGATATTAATGAAATATAGTGTTTGTAAATGGGAACTATATAATATTAACTTAATAGTGAACTTGATAAAATTTCTAATAATGGACGGAAAAATATAAAATAGGTAATCTACAATAATTAACTCTAACCCCTATTATTCTATAACACATCCCCACTCTACCTTCTCACCTTAGAGTTCACTCTCAGAAAGTTATACTATTTGAGAGATAATTAAATAAAATTTACATGGAGGAATAAGTTGGATCTAGAGATTTATAGGGGCATTGATATCTAGGATAAATCCCCGGGTATGGGAGCCTCGTCCTATATTACCTTTTTGGTCAAATTGGATTCATTTGTTTGTTATTACAATTTCATTGTTTTTAGTCACATGATTGTCATCTAGAAATTTCCCTATTTATATTATTTTTTTGAATGAATTTTACTTCACATGATTCATATTTTATATTGTAATTGGTTTCAATATATAAAAAAATATTAGGATTATATTCATTCCATGGTGTAGAAGAACTATGGTTCAAACAATGTAATTACATGTGTTCATTTATCATTTTGGTTATTCACATTGTTTTTTATTTTTCTATTGTCATATCCATTAGATAATATAATTTTTTATATTTATTTATTTCAAACTGATTTTATTAATAGGTCCAAGACACCTTATTTTTTTATGTTTTAAGTGATTAGGCAGTACATGTTTTCTTTTTTGGGAGTTTGTGTGTGTATCTCAGATACCTTTTTAAAATTATTAGTATCATCCTTGGTTTATTATGTATAGATATATATTAAACCATGTTTTATATGGAGATTTTTTATGTAGAGATTGATTTTAACTTATGGAGATTTAATATGCATGATTTTATTATCAAACATATACATAAAGATTCTTTGTCTATATTATGTAATCTCATCACATCTATTTTTTCCACTAGGTATATTAAGTGATATTTTAATGAATTTGACCCATATGATTTAAAAAAATATAAAACTTATTTTTACTGACCCTAGGTGAGAAGGACCTATGATAATTTGTCTATGAAACATTCTGTAGTTCCATCATGTTGATTCATAAAAATTTTTATTTAATTAAATTTGTTTTTGGTAGGTTTTTAAATAATTTTTTTAAATTTTAAAAAGGTCATTGGAAATTTATTTTGGAATAATTTAGATGAATTTAATAATATTATTTCAGACTTATCGAGTGTCTATTTCCAATTAATGAATAAGGATGAGCCATGTTTAATAAATAATTTCATAGATGACGGTTTTAATTATATGAAGGATTTAGTACTATTTGGTAGGGGATCTATTAATTTATTAAATGTTAACTTATCTACTTTGTTTAGGGATATTCAGATGTATGGTTTCATGATAGAGGGAAATAAGGGAAATAAGGGACTACGTTTCTCAATGTGAAGGTGAAAAAAATATAGGAAAAAATATAATGTTAATATGTTTTTATGAATTATTTTCCTTATAAATTTGGAAAACTACCCTTGTTAAGAGATATGTTTTTGATAATATATTTATTGTTAGTATGTCCCAAAACATTGTGGTATACCCCAGTATTTTTGCCTCAAGGTTATAAGTGATTTTGTAGAACCCCATAGAGAAACTTTACTAAGTATATATGTTATATTGCTTCCATGATCCTAGGATTTTCATTGATAGTGTCTCATTGAGACCCTATGATGTAATGTAGGATGCGAGGTGGGATGTAGATTATGGTTTCAATATTAGTTTTTTATTTTTCTCCATTCCTCTTGTTATTATTTTTTAATCGGTGTTATTTTTTTCTGGTAGTACATATTTTTCATATTTGATATATAATTTTTTATTCTTTTTTGTTATTGTTTTCTCAAGGAAATTGATACCACTTTATTTTATGTTATAATCCAATGTGACGTGTTTGGTATAATAGTACCATTTGTTTGGGTGGAGATAATTATATATTTGGTACACTCTATTAAATATTTTGTTTAATATTATTTTCATTTTTATTAAAATTATTTTAGTAGTTTATTATATTATATTTTTTAGTAGGTAAATCCATGGGACACATTTGTAGATGCAAAGTCATGATTTTACAATGACATCCATAGTTAGAAATATAGTTTTATATTAGTCAAAAATATATTAACCAACTAGAGGATAAGATATTATAGGTCTACTAGGAAAGAGCCTCTATGTTATAATTTATATTATATATGGTGTATATTTTTAATCTAGTATACATTTGGTTTCTATAAATATATAAATCTATTTTTTTATTTCATGTTTTTATTCTTCTCATTTAATTTTGATTAATGAATTTTTTTAATTAGTTTAATTATGATACTATTTTTTTGATATCATTATATTTTGTCTTACACAAATGTAAGGTAAATTTGACTCTTACATATGGGATTTGATGGACTAATGTTGTTCTATATGAATCATGATGACTATTATTTGTGGAGGTTCTTACCTTTTTGTGAGGGTAGAGGAGATTTCATATTGTTACGTGTTGGGGGAATGACCTTTATTTAAGGATAATTTCACCTTATGTGATGCCCATATAATCATTAATCTGGGGAACCTACCTTTCCCTATTGGGGGGAAATTGAATTTTATGTATTTCTAGAATTAACCTTACTTGAGGAGATGTGTACCATTAATTGGGTGTGGAACAAGTTATGTAACCCACACATAGTTGGAAAAGTGAGTATGTTACCTTGGCATAGAACATGAAGTAACATTATGTAGATGAGGATATTTGAGGCTTACAATAACATGAGACACCTTCTTTCATTTAGATAGTATTTTTTCTTACTTATAATTACTGAGAGGTACCCGAGAATTTTTGAATATATTTTTTCCATGAGTCACTCCACTCAACACATGTCCTTGATACAATTGTAGGTTTATTTTCATCTATTTTTAGTCACTTAGGGAATGTTTTTTGTATATTAATATATCATATTAAAAGTAAAGATTTGATAAAAACTATGATGATAATGATATGATCTAGAGAGGGGATGAACCGTTTGAGGCTATATAAGAGATCCCTATCATAGTTGACTCTTTAGGATGCTTTTTCGGGTGAAAAGTTCATGGATTTTACTGTCTATAGGGGACTAATGTTATTTTTATGGTTTCTACTTTATATAGGAGGTAATAATGAGCCTTGTTTTGGGGTTCCCAATTTTATTTTTCTTTAGAGGATGAATTCATTTTCCTTGTTAGTAGTTATAGCTTCGAATTTATTATTTTTATGGGTGGAAATAGTCTAGTCCTCATGTGTTCATATATCCATAATGACATTAAATTTATCTCAATGATTATTTTATAGTTCCATTGGTCTCATTGTATAATAATAATAGTGGCTTGTTTTCTGATTATGGAGTATGACCACAAAAATTTGAATTAAATTAATTTATGTCTACATTTTTTATTCTGATTATTCGTTTCATTATTTCTTTTTATTCATGGCTCCATATGATTTTCTAATTTTTTGACTTTTTGTTTATTTTTGCAAAATTTTCATCATAGTCACCATCCCATTATTTTGGTTTGACGGTGGATTATTAATATAGATCCATATTCTTATAGTGTTAGGTGTGTCTCTCATATAACATCCCACTGTAATGGACATTTGGATGGACACCATTCTTGTCATATAAAAATAATCAGGAGGTTGCCTTATTAGCATCCATTGATGTTCTCCGCTAAAACATTTTGATGTGAGTCGAGTGAAGCTCATAGAATCATATTAAGATTGTTTTGGTAACATGGCTAAGGAGACTCCAATTTACCACAATAGAGAACCTGAAGGTGGATATAATCTGAAGGAAAGTGATATAGTGTCGTCTGATGTCTCTAACAGGATTATAGGATATGTGGGAGTGGAGAACAATAAATTAATAATGATTTTTCTTTAATCTAAGGAGGAAATGTTAGATGAATCATTCTGTATACACACCCCAAAGGAGTTATTCAATAAAATATTTCATTTAATGAATCATCTTACAATTTATAATGAGAAATTGAAGTCGATCAACAAACAAGATCACAATTGTTTTGTTGTAATTAATCAAAATTATACTCAAAAAGAAAGAATATATTGATACTTGGGACAAACTGACCAATATGATTTAAGCTTGTTTGAAGGATGATCTGTATATAATGGTATCTACATTAAATTGGGGGTAACAAGGGGTGGTTGAATCCAGTATCCTCAGCCTTTCCTTTTACTATTTTTTAAAATCATTTTCAGGTTATATTTTCTTTAATGGACTTTTGTGGTTTCTCATAATTTCCTAAAATTTTTATAGAAATAAATTTTATTATTTTTTTGTCAATAAATTAATTTTAATCATTATTTTTTAACATGATTATGTTATCAGAAAATCTTATGGAAAATATGGTATAAAAAAATCCACTATCATTGTAAGAGTTAAAAGTTTATAAACATATGCTTTTGTATGTGGTTTACTAATTTGATCATGTGGAATTCATCATAGTGCTAGAAATGAACTTTTTTGTTTCTCTGTATGTCATTATATAGGAAATGATATCTTTGATTTCCACCCATGAAATAAAAAAACAACCATGGTTTTTTTTATTATCATTGAATATGTAGTCTATATTGTAAATCATATTTGATCTACTATTTCTTTGAAGACATTCTTCTAGGAGTTGGATACCAGTTAGTATGTTTATATTACTCGTGTTTTTATTGGGTAATTATTGTATGGTAGGAGCATCAAAATAATATAATCATAATAATATTAATTTCACTATGAATTTTATTTATTTATTTTTTAAAAATTCAAGATTATTATAGTTATATCACATTCTTAGAGACATTATTATGTGGTTATTCACAATTCATAGCCCATCTAGGGAAAAGTAAGGAAGACAATATATTTCATGGGGTTTGGAAAAAATATCAATAGTTTTATAATTGTTAAAGTGTTTTAATATTGTTCGACCAATAATTAAAAAATATTTTGGGTTGTTTTAATATTATGGGAGGTAGATAATCGTGGTAATAAAAAGTGTCCTTACACTTCTAAATAAGATCTAGGAATATGACTTTTCTACTAACTAAGGGGACCAGTTGTGTAATATACACATGGTAGATCCTGACATTTTCATCGATGGTATTTGAGAGTTCAATCACATAATGGATTCACTAAATGAATTTCACTTCAATTATATATCACAAATCAATAAATATAAATATCATTAATTATAATGAAAATTCATTGTGAACTACTCTTTTGTGCTTTTTAAATAATGTCATGTTGTATTTTTGTACTTCATTCATCAATTCCCTTATGGTAAAATGAATTTTTTATTTTCATAACACATTTTTATTTGAAAGGAAACAAATTCTATAATATTATATTTGTTGAAATTGAATGTATATTCAAAATATCGAACAATATTGATATTACATATATTCATAATGAATATAAAAATTAAATGAGTAATTCATATTTCCAGTATACAGAATGCATATTTCATGTTATATATATTCAGTATATGAAGATTTCATATTCCATATTTTAAATATTTAGAACAAATTGATTGAATATTTCATATTATAAGGATAATTCATGATAGAAATTTGATGAATAAATAGAAAACATATCATATTTTAGAAAGATAAATCATAACACTTATTTGAAATAGAATTAACATTACATATAATCATTTAATGCATATTTAAATAAAATAAATATTATTTATAATAATACTTAATAATAGAAATCTAATTTATTTTAAAATTATTCATATTTCTTATTAAATATGTATAAATATTTTTCATTTCCTGTATTCATTTATTATCACAAAACGACATGAGCTACCCATAACCAGGAACCTGAGTCAATATATAGCATGGGTGGAATAGACTTCCTAACCTCCATTGTCCATCAAAAATTTCCTTTTCATCTAGAGCATTAAAGAATATATTACCATGTGTCTAGACACTTTGTGAAATTTATGAAGGATTCGGAATGTTCATTTTTGTGGAAGGTTCATTTTGGGAACAAATCTCTTTAATAAAGTTACAATTTGTTCATGATTGATTAAAATAATAGTTTTGATAGGTTTTTGGACCACAAATTTTAAAATGATCTTGAGAAGGAATAACAGGTGAGGAAAAAAATTAGGATACTACAATAACCATAGACCAGTTTGTGGGAACCCATAGGGTTTCTAGTGCATTGGGTTGTATCCTAACTAGAGTCATTGCCTCAATCGCCAATCAGTGAGCTTGTATCATCCAATTAATGAGCTCATAATAACTATCTATTAGTGTTTCATATATATATATATATATATATTTAGAATTCTAATTTTTGTACTGTTTTTGGTGTTCACTATTTGGATTTTGGATGTAGTGACTCATGGGAGTGTTTTATTCATCCATCATCCCCCCCCCCCTTTAATTGTCAAATGTTTTCTCATTATCTAGGGAAAATTTGATAGAATCCCCACATCCAATTATGTTTGTAATCAATGATTAATTAACATATCCTCCCTTATAACTATAACATTTTCTCCTCCATTGAATTTAACATGGGGTTTTTTGATGAATTCACCATATAATATTGTAATTGGTTGGGAATCATGGAGTGTTATCTTATATTGGATATGGTGTATCATAGGAGGATGTGTTCTTATAGCTGTAGGATATATCGATTGAGGTATGTTTCTTTATGATTTTCTCTTTTAATTATATGAACATGCGTAATATTGACCAATAGAATGGTAATTCATATTTTGTATATTCCTCATTATGAATATAGAATAAGGACATATATTTTTCACATCCCTTATATCAATGTACATATAAACATAATTTAATTCCCTAATTGTATCTAGTTATATTGAGTGTGTCCGATTATTTTCGGGATATTTTAAAAATTCATGATTTTTAAAAATCCTTTTTATAGGTGGATGATGGTTAATTGAGTTGAATAATATTTTGATGATATCTGGTAGTGAGATATTAGGTTATGATATAAATGGGAATGGATATATATATATGGTAATAAAACCCTAAGAATGTCTTTATAAATTATGTAGTTATTTTTTATTTTGATGTGATTTTTGATATATTGTATCTCCAATGATTGTGATCGAAAATTAAATTAAATTTATATTTTATTAATAATGAAATGATATGAACTACATATAATATTAAATGATATAATGAAAAAATGTATTAAGGGCCATAATGTACTATTGTGCAATGGATCAACATCTCTCCCACTGATGAACATATATGTAGAAAAAAGGAGTACCCTATGTTATGTAAAATACATGAGATATAGAAACAAATTAATATTGTGAACATAGTGAATCTGAAATATTTATGTAGAACCATTGACTAATGTTGATTTATAAAATAGGATGATTTCCTAGTTGGATATATGAAATTTTGAGAGGCATTAGACACATCGTGTTCAATGACATGATAAATAAATGAGTGACTATAGAGTACATAGTTATGTCTAATACTATTTACCATGGGTTATATGTAGTGATGGAAAAGTTATTTTTAGCCTTCGGTTTCACCTTTGAACAACAACTAGACTGGCTGAGCTTGGGGCCAGAGAATTCGCATTGTGTTTGTATTGAGATGAATGGATGTATTACCCCTGAGTGACTAAGGTTACACTTGGAAAAGTAATGTTAATGAATACTTATTTTTATGAGGATTAATTGGGAATCACCTAATATCAAAGTCATGAGTTATATAATAAAAACATGATTAATTATATTATATTTTATTTAATGACTACTATGATAATCATGAAGCGTTGATGTTATTCTAATGATCTGGTATACCAATTATTTAATAGACAGTGGATCGTCAACATGGTTAAAATTATATCATTTTCCTATCATTATTATATGCTTAGAAAATATTGATGTAATTTCATTGATATGGTAATCCAATTATTATATGTATGGGGAATTATGGAATTCCATGTTTCTGAGGTATCCATTATATTACTAGTTGGGGATAGTAAATTTTGTTCGTTGGATATAGTGTTCCCATTTTGATTATACACAATGAGGGAATTAAAATTATAAAACGGATCGAGTTTTCCCATATTATATTATTACACATGATTATGATACTATGCAAAGTGATATTCACAAATATTTTATGAAGGGGTGTTCAATTTATTTTTTCAAACATCAATCAATGATTGAAAATTGTAATTTATATATTTATTCTATTTTTTTATAACAATACATTTATCTATTCTAAAGAGTTTTGCACATGTAAAAATCACTAATTTTTTTTATATGATCAATAACTAGTTAGTGGTTCCCTAGAAGGATATGTACTACTCCTTCTCGAGAATCCCTTTAACATGGATACCCCAAAAACCTTCCTTGTCTGAATGTTCATGTTTGGAAGAGTTCTAGAGAATCTTTACCAAGTTGTAAATCATTTATAGGAATAAATAATATGATGAGGAGAGTCTTGATGATGTGTTAGAGCCTAAGAGTATTTTTGGTTGTTTCGGTTATTTTTTATTTATTTCTATTATGGTAGTAAAAAAAAATTATTCGACTATATGATACATTTCATTACATACGACTAATTAATTCTCTATAACTTTTTTAATAGGTTCATTTCTATTATATTTGATGTTTCTTATTTTATGTTGTAATTTATACTCTAATATGATGGTAAATTTTCCCAATGATTGCATATTACGTCACTGATAATATTATGAACCCTCTAACATCTGGGGAGGAACGCCTAACATTACCTAGTAGTTTGATCCAATTAATGATTTGAGTTATCTAGGGTGGGGATGTTTCAACATTTTATTATATAATTTATTTTCATATATTATTATATTGGGCGTTCGTTATGTCATATAAAAAGGTGTCACATATTATGATGGATATTGGATAAGTGAAAATCAAATGTGTTTCCCTATTATGATTCCATGTTACATGCATCTTGGGATTGATATTATTTATTTTCATTGTCATGAATGACTAATTACACCTAATGTGGAAAACATGATGTTCATATTTTTTATTTATTATCATAAGTGGAATCTTTTTTTGTATAATCTATTAAATAATATACATAATACTGGTCTAACATGACATGTTATGTTATTTTATTAGATTTATAGGTATTTATTTTTATTAAAGGTTATATAAATTCAATGCTAATTATCTTGTATATTAAGAAAAAACAATACCCATATATATGGTATGTGTGGTGGCCCTAGAATGTCGATATATGGATATGATCCCTTAGTGAAGTCGTCATAAATGTGGTTATAAGATTGTATTTGTTACATAAAATCTTAGTGAAAACCGATATAGTTTTTTTTCGAAATCAAATAGGGATGAACTTCTACATAGGTGAACTATGAGTTGTGTTTACTCATCATAGATAATATTGGACAATTCCATTAAAAATATATTGGCTATTAAGACCTTTATTCTCAAGGATTAGATCAGGTTTTGGATTTTTTGTGATAATTAGGATCGAATGTTGGATGACTACAATTCATGTGATTCAGGATATGATTATTATAAAAGAGGAACTAGACTTGGTTGTTTTTTAGTGGGTTATAGTTTGATGTCAACAAACTGAAGAGAGAGGCATTATGTAATGACCCATGATTTTGAATCATTTAATATTTATATTTGTTTATAACATGTGTCACATGATACACATAATTTAAAAAAATAATAATAAAATATTAAGAATAAATAATTAATAAATTTATAATAAACTATAAGATTTCAAATCATTTATAATTATTACCTTTTTAATCTAGATAATTAGAATGTTTTAATATTGAAATGTTTATATCGATAAAAAATTTACTTTTTATTTTATATTTTCATTTAAAAATATAAATTTATAAATAATGGAATTTAAATTCGATAAAATAAAATTCAATTTTAAATTCCTCAAAAAAGTTATCTAATGAACATTTTTTATGATTTTTATAATATAGTAGTTTTAAGGTGAATAGTAAAGTAACCAATTTTATAAATGTCATCAGTTTTATGATATTATTTAATTATATTAGTATAATAGTTATATTAAAAAAAACATTTTATTATACAACATTCCAGTATAAATTATAATAAATAATTTTATAATGATGTGTTAAATTTATAAAACCAAGCTCATAATTTTGATGATATACGTAGTATTTTAATGAAAAATTTATCAACTAGTTTGTTTATTTAATTATTACCTGAGGAAAAGTTTTTTTTATTTTGTTTATAATTAGTAATTTAATAAGGATTTTTATTATGAAATAATTGAAATCCTTTTATTTTATAACTATAACTTAATGTAATATTTTCTCTTAATATTAATCAATTTCAAAAAATGTTTTTAATGTGTAAAATAATCTATCATTAAGATTAATTTACAAACAGATATATGGATAATTAAATAGAATGATTATTTTATTTAAAATAATATATTAGATGTCAGTAAAATAGAAATGTTTTCTTTTTAGGTATTTTTTTTATTATTATAATTAATGTGAATTATTATGATAATATTGAGAAATATATTTTAAATTACTTTTTTTATGAATTACAAGGATATTATATAGAGTAGAATGATTTAAAATACTAAATATAATGAATATAAAATTATTTATAAATCGATAAATAAATATATAAACACTAAATTAATTTTTAATCAATTCTATATAAGATTAAAAATCCATAATGGTCAAAATGGTAGTTTTTGAAAAAAATAGTTATTCTAAACATTATATATTTTTATTTAAGAGTAAATTTAAATAATATATTTGATTTTAATTTTAATAAATTTATTCTAAATTATGTTCCATGACACTGAAATGTTATATTATGTGTTATTTTTTATATCAAATAAAATTTAAATACACTTAGTTAAAAACTATTTACCAAGACATAAATAAAGGTGAATAAAATTGAATATTATTGGTATAATTTTTATAGAATTTATAAAATATGTTTGAAATGAAATTATTAAGTATGTGTCAACCCAAATTCAACCCACACCCAATAATTTTGAATATTTTTAATCATTGGCCTTGGAATATTTTTATGAAAATATTAAAATATAATGGGTGTCTACAAGAGTACCATTTTATCTATTATAAATGATGATAAATTACACCAATTAAAACAAACTCATATACTATTAATTCATCATTTAACATCTTTCTATTCACTCTCCATAAAACTTTTTCACACAATCATAAAACCCTTTCCAATTATCATTATCCAAATCCATTCAATTTCATAGGATCCTTAAGGGAAAAATCAAGTCACCAACATAATTATTATCCCCTCTTATTCTTATATTATTAATCAATATCTTCCAGATATCATGTTTTTCTAATAATAAGACTAAATTGGTGTCATTATTATACTGTAATATTATAATATTATTTGTAAAACCCTTTTTTATTCTTATTCACCAAATTATAAAAAGAATATAACATCATTAGTGGTTTGTTAGATGACAACCTTTATGAATGGAAACTGTTGGTTTTTCATTACCTCATATAATTGATGATCTTAATTTTTTTAATATTGAATGTATATAATATATATCATATGATTATATTCATGACTAAATAATTAATATCTTAATTCACCCCCACTCACACAATGCGAAACATGAATTCCAATCATGCATATGAACAGATTACCACCTCTAAGATGAAACATTATTCTATTATATTCTCATACATTGATTAAAAATAGTAAAATATTTTCTTAAAAAATTATTATTTGGAAAAAAATTTATTTTTGATTATTGGATAATAATATTTGTTCAGAAGAAAAACAACATTGAGCATACTCCCAAATCGAGTAAATGTGTGTTCATGATTCGGTGGGTTTAACCACCTATATGAACAATGATTTGATGTTTTATTATTGATGACAATGGAAACATGAAAACTAATATTATTTTAATATATTATGAAAATAAATATTACTATATTTTTTAAATTATTATATTAATTATTTAAATTATTATTAAAGTAACATTTTACATTTAAATAATTACAAAAATAAGTCAATATCAACTCGTTTTTCATATAACTTAAAAAACACATACAGAATAAAAAAATAATAAAAATAATATATATTATATATAATAAGAAATAATATATCAATAAATATCTTGATATCAATTAATTGTAATGATATCAAAATTATTAAACATGCACAAAACTATTACATTTATTAACACTAATGGTCATAATATGTTGTGTCTAATTAATGTCCACAAGATAATGATTTATAATAATAACTAAAAGAGGCTAATAGTTATCAACGTTTCACTAAAAATGGATATTGAATTTTCTATTATATTTTTATGATGATGGAGTTTTATTTACTATGAAAGAAATAGTGTAAGGGTTTGTTTTCTCATGTTCACCTTCATTGAGGCATCACATTAGTGTTTGAACCTATTTCTATTTAATATGATATCCATAAAGACATAATTAATTATTAAATCATAAATTATAATTTTTTAGGATATATTTTTTTCTTTTTAAAATTTTTATATATTTATTCATTAAATCTATTCACTTCTCAAATCATTAGGGTTTCATCATAAATGATCGTTCATTGAGGCACACTTTAATTGAGTTTCTAATTTTTATATAAATAGTGTGTATACAAAACATTGGTTGTATAATATAATGATTCATTATTATCATTGTATTTTAACAACAATTCCACAATATCTCTGATTCCTAGGGTTTTTAATGGATTGATTCATATGAAATAATTATTTTTCATCTCCACTCCTCTTTGTTACACTTATATTATTAAAATGAAACAATACATTAATTATATAGTGTATAGTCTACTCAATAATTTATTCGATTATACCCTATGATTTAATTGATGTGATTTATATCAAAATATAAATTTTAATCTTAAAAATAAATTTTCTTTAAAAATTAGTAATGTTTTAATGAATTTTCATGCCACAAATCACATCATTGGGTCGTATTCACTATTATTTTTCTATTTCCATAAATTATTGATATATTGTAAACAATGATGATGCTAGTTTTTATTTCAACCTTATTTTCTATGTCAATAATATTTAAATCCAATATTTATTTCAATGATTATTCTATTGTTTTCCTAAAATTCATTTTTTTAGAATAATTTCTTCTATTTTTTGAATTTTCATTAGTTCAGGTTTTTATTTTCCCAAAATGTTCTAAATTACATAATGGATAATAAATTTGTTTCTATAACCATATATCCCTTACCCATAATTCATTTTAATGAATTGTATTCATTATATTTTTAATTATTTGATTTTAAAAACATATACTACTTTATATTCAGTAGAACGTTATGCCATCATTTAAAAATATTTTGGTTTTATCCACCACATTAATTTTTTTCCATGACCCTATAATTTTTTCAATTACACATTAATTAATATTATATTGTTTACTTATTTTATTGAATACAATATGTCTATTATTAAATATTAAATATTAAACATGATTTTTTCAATGTATTACCAATTCATTTATTGAATGTATTATGCATTATTTAAAATTTTAATTTTAAAATATATTTATTTTTTTAAAATATTATCACATTATTTTTACTTATTTTGGGAAAATATAGGTCTATTTCATGTGTAAATTATTAAATATTCTATTAATGGTTATAATTTCAAAAGTTATACATGTTCAACTATTTGAAACATTCGTGACTTTTTAAGGAATTTATCATATGAACTCTTTAAAATATAATTTTAAATTTATTTTCAATCCCTTATAATTTTTGTTACATTAATTTTAATTTCAGTTTTAAAAAAAATAATATACATTTAAAATTTCACTTATATTTCAATATTACGGTTTATTTTTAATGATGTGAATTTTTATCACCAGTTATATGTTATTATGATTTCATTTCTCTTGAAAAATGGTGGTTCTTATATTAATGTATTTATAAATTTTATGTTATATGTATATATTTGAATTTGTTATGAATATAGTTAATTTAAAAGGGGTTATTAATGATATTATGACTGTTTGATTTTCAATTTTTACACAGATGTATAGATTATTCCATGGGTGGGACTTAGATCTCCATCAAACAAATTTTTTTGATTATATATCATGATATATAAATTTTATGTAAATAGGTTAGTGAGTATCTATGTTCACAAAAATTGATTGTGTTGTCTTTATTCTGTAATCACAATATTATATGTGACTAGGTTATCAAGTATCCAGGTTCACAAAATGATATTTTTTTGGTTTTATGATCCAATAATAATTTTACATGTGAATAGTTTAACAAGTTTATATCCATTAAAAGGATATGTGTGAATGTGATAATATATAATCATTATTTTATATGTTAATAAGTTATCACAGATCTATCTTTATAGAGGTTTTGTGTGATAGTGTTAAAATCTACATCAAATTTTAAGTGTCAATAGGTTAGTGAGTTGAAATTTTCTTAATGCATAAGGGTGATAAAATTTAACATAATCATAATTTTATATGTAATATTTTTATAAATATAATGGTTCATAATGAAATGGAATCTAATGTATATGATTGTTCCATTTTTTAGATATTTTTTTAATATTATGTCATGTTATCATGATTATACAATATTTTTATTATATTTCACACCATTATATCATGATCACATGTTTTATTATTATTGGTAATTTATTTTAATCAAAGTTATTTTTTATGGTTATGTAATGATATTCTTATGATTTCATCTTTCTCTGTCATCATTAATGGTTATTATACCTAGTCATTTGGGTTTTAAATATGTTATTTATATCTATATCATTTTTTCAATCATATTTATAATCTAATCAAATTTGTTATTTATTTTATTATACTCAATGTTTGATCTCGGCACATTCTTACATTTACAAAATCCTAGTCATGAAAGTGATTTTAAAATGTGAGATGTCTAAAAAATGTCTTGTGGATAATTATTAAGGATAAATTCTTTCAAGTGTAAAAATGGTTATTTATATATCTAATCTCAAAGGAACTAAACTTTTATGTCATTGGTATGTGGAACTATTTGTGAGATATATTATATAAATCTTTAGATAACTGTATAATTATTGTATTGATTATCATAGTTCACGTAATTTTTTTTCAAACAAGGGTTCATCTATTTTTGGTGACTAATATAGTTATTTTAACAATTTATTTAGGGAACCAAATTGAAAACTACAATTATTATTCTACACATATTAATATATATTTAAAAGGTTCAATGTTTTGATTAGGTATTTTTCATGAAATACATCCCTTGCTAGATATTATATGTGTATGTGGTTTTGGTAAAGATTTATATAGGGATAATAACCACTAATATTGTTTTAAAAGTATATATATACCTCCATTATAGTGTATATGACAGAGCCCTTACTGTACACCTTTTTGACACTCTGGTGGGATATAATTTAGTTTATTTCATACTCATTACAGGGATGTATGAGGGATTTATTTCCTAATTACACTAAGGGGTTGCTATAATAATCATGGGAGAACACAACTTCAGTTAAACATTGTTATCCAAGAGAGTTATTGGATTTAACTTTTTTGACATAGTTATAATGATAGTGTTATAAGTATAAATGAAGGTTCAGGATAGAATATATATTATTATTGATATTATATATTTATATACTTTGATTCATTAGGATATTATCACAACCAATTTTTTATTGATTTATTTGAAATAGGATGATGATTATGGAGTTATGTATAGAATACATCCAAAAACCAATATACCATTTCACAAAATATGATAAGATAAATTAATATATGAATCTTATTATATATTTATTATCATTGAAAAGTGAGTATTCTAGTATTACCTAATGTTATTAGGTTGATATCCCAATAGTAATTTACTATAAATTATATTATATTTTTTAATTATTGAATTGATATTTATCTATGATATTTTTTAATATTCTAAAATGTATTAATTGTTATGTGAATATTCTAAGGATTTTTCATCAGTAGTTTTGCATTAATGGTTTTAAATAATTAATTAAATTGTTTCAAGAAACTTATGCAATAATTCTGTGGATTGTTAAAATTTTGATATAACGACTGAAGAACACAACCTTATTGGATGGTTGGTTTTTGGTTTAATTTTTTTTAATTTAGTAATAATGGATTTTGTTATTTAAAAAATGAATGATATTATTTATTAATATCCTTTTGATTTATAATAATTCATATCATTTATATAGAAGTTTGTCACATTTTCCAGATTCTAATATATATTTTATAGTTTTTTGATTTGATAAACTAGTGGGAATTACCATTTTAAGAAAAAAAATTGATAGTTTTTGTAATAAAATGAGATTTGAATGAGGTTTAATGAAATAAATACTCTTTTTTATCTTAAAAGAATAACCTAAAAATTTTACATCTAGGATATACAGAGTCAATATTGGTTGAGAAAAGATAAATATGATATTTTAGATTAATAAATTAAATTAGATGTAAAAGTGAATGTTTTATATTTAATAATGTATATGGTATAACAACCTCATGTACTTTAATCTATTGAAAATAAAGAAAATTTGAGGGCATAATTTTATTTAGGGGGAAAATGTTATGCCTTGGAATTTTGGATCCCTTAGAATACATAGTCTACTCATTAAAGATTTTTACACAAAATTCACAAGAAAAAAATCATAAAATATAATGAATACAATATTATTAATGATTTAATAAATAGTAAAACTTTTAATCATTAAGAATTCATTCCATTTGAAGAAAAATATTTTATAAGTATTCATATTGAATGTATTTTTATATAATTTATGTTCATTATATTATATATTTTATTTAAGTATGATAAATTTCTGCATTTTATATTTTTAAATTTATACATCATTTTTTTAATTCATTGTAAAATATTATATCAAGGTATGTTATTGGGATTTTTCTACAATAATTGATTTTAGGTGAATAGTAAAACACACCTCTTATAAAAGTGTCACGACCAGACCCAACGGTGCTCAAGCCGCGACACCCCAAGCCCACCTCCAATAGGCCAAGAGCTGGCGACCACCGCTGAGTAGGCTATCACACACATGAGAGGCATTAGCCTAAGGTACCTGTACACACACACACACAAACACCTCCATGAAATCGTGCAAAGATATAGAAAACTGAAAAGTAAATGCATGCATACACTATCCCACAACCAGAGTATAGTAGATGTACGAAAGGGCCAAATAGGGCCCACCAAAAGAAAACTACAAAGCGCGTCCAACCTTCTATGAAGACGGCGAACACTGCCACAAACACCCACCAGAAAGCTCCTCGGCACATCTCTGGTAAACACCCTGGTCAAACACACTCACTAAGCTCCGCCTGCTCCGGGTCCTCCTAGGACTCTGTCAAAAGGCCTGTGGTCTGCACAAGACACAAACATGTGCAGGCAAAGCCCGTGCAGGGGTGAGTATAAACATACTCAGTAGGCACCCCAAAAACCAAAAACAAAAGAGAGAAACAGAAAGGAAACAGTCCACTCATCCCAGCCAGAGGGAACCCAGATGAGAGTGAAACTCCATCTCATGACCATCCTCGGCTAAACACAACTCGTCAGCTCAGCTCAGTTGTATGCCCATACATACACCTTGAACAATCCAGATATACTCAGCTCACGCCAAAAATCCACAAGAGGTACCGACCTCATCACCAACAACTGTCCACAACCAAGAGAGAACACCACATGAACACTGTCATCCCAGAACAGTCATCTGAGAGATACACTCCATCGGGTTTCTCACAAACCTCTCAGATGCTCACCCGAGAGATCACGCTCATCTAATAGCATCACTGAGGAAAAACTCGCCGAAACAACATATCCACCAAACTCCTCAAATAGGGGATCACTCTTATGGTCCACTAGGGGATACTAGAACCCACTCCTGTAGACTAAGGTCACACAGATAGGGGATCACTCCCAGGGTCCGCTGGGGGATACCACGACCCGATCTGGCATATGTAGTTCTCACAGATAGGGGATCAATCCCAGGATCCGCTGGGGGATACCACAACCCGATCTGGCGCTCAATAGAAGCACATCACTCAGATAGAGGAGCATCGCCCATATAAAGGTGGTCACGACAATATTGGAACCCTATCTGGTATAACTCGCGTTGTAGGAGATTGAACCGATGATGCCACAACCCTACTGAAACCATGTGTTCAGTAGGGGATCACATAACCAACGATACTGCAACCCTACTATACACCTCATGCTGAGTAGGGTATCGTATACCCGACAATGCCAAAAAACTACTGAGCATGGCCCACCACATAGGGTATCAAAATCCTGATGATGCCACAAACCCAACGGGGTTAACCAGCTAGATAGGGGATCGTCGCCCGTGAATAAGCGGTCACAACGTTACCAAGAAACCGATCTAGGGAAAAGATGCTATATGATCCCGCTCTGGGCCCACCGAAGGGATGCCATGAATCTAACAATTTAAACAACCCATCAAGTGGATCACAAACCTATATGATGGTTGTGATGTCACACAAACCCTCGTGGAAACGAACCGAGGGAATACCCTCAACCACTACTGGTCCAAAACATCGCAAACCCGAGCAACCCGCAACAAAATTACACTACGCTCATTCAAGGCCAATATTGAGGCCACCATCTTGATCTACGCGGAAAAACATGCAGGATAGGCTACTTACTCTCCCGAAATAGAGCACCAGTGAAAAAGGTACTATTTAGTGAAGCCATCTTGTGTGGGGACCACACAACGATCCCGAAACCCATCGAACGGATCATACCACGGTGATCCGCTTGAAAAAACAAGTGGATTCGACTACTCGTTCATCCAAAACGGACATGCGGTGGAAAAGGAACTATTCACCGAAGGCCACCCCGGGTGGGGCCCACGCCTTGATTCCGAATCGCACCAAAAGGATCGCACTATTGGGATCCACTCAGAAAAACACACTGGATGAACTAATCATCCGTCAAAATCGGACTCCTGGTGCGAAAGCTACGTTTCTCCGCAAATGCCAATACTTGGCCTCATGGGGCCGGCACCTCGTTCTCAGTCCCAACACCCGAAAAACATCTCAAAATTTTTTCCATACCCTCAGGGTCTCAATGCCACTGACGGCAGGTCATTCAGACACTCCAGGAAAAAGATACAGCTGGTCAAAGTGGAATAATAATTAAAATATTATTATTATTCGACGTTTCGTGACCCCGGGTGATGGACCCAGCCCAAAAAAACTTGAACCTTTCCCAATAGGTCCATCTCAATCACAGGGCCGCATCGCCGTAGACGACGCGCGAATCGGACCTTTGGATTACACAAAACGGGGGTTTTTAGAAACCCCGGTCAAAATTGGACCGGACCGGCCCCACCTGGCCTGTCCGGCGGGCCCGAACCCCCCCCCCCCCCCCCCCCCTCGGCCGGTCCGGCCACCGTCGCCACCGTCCCGCGCCGGCCGGAGGCCCTCCGCTGCCCGCCGGGCGGCCGCCGCTGCCTCACCAAGTCGGCCCGCCGTGGCCGGTCGCCATCCGCCGGTGTCGTGCCGGCGGATCTTCCGCAGACTGCCGGGAGCTCCCCGATGGTCCATATTGCGATTCATAGGCGTATACACGACCATCGAGACCCAATCAACACTGATACGACTTGAATTTTCAGGAAAACGAATCAAAAATGGGATTGGGGGTTAAAACTCAAATTCGCCTACCTTGCGGGCGAAACACCGACGTTTTACCTTAGATCTGTGCTTCAGATCTTCCGCTGCACTTATCCACGTGATTTGAAGGATATCTGTGATGCTTTGGCAGCCATCAATGCTCCTGTGTTGAACAAGAAATCAGTACACAATTTTCTTTCTTTATAAATTCAGTACAATTGCGATTTCCCTTGCTTGCCCTGCTTGGTAGAACTGTTCCCTCCACAACCCCTTTGGCACAAGCAACAGCACTGGAACGTCCGCCGTCGAAATCCGAGCTCATGGGCGCTTCATTTGCTCGATTTGGCAGATTGGCGGTGATGAACGGTAAAGAACGCCGAGAGGAATGAAAAGGACGGTGGTGCTGATATTTATATCAGCCGCCCGCCGGCGCCAAACCCGCCTCGGACCCGACGCCCGATTGAACAAATGTAAGGTCACCCGTAGGGTAAACGCGTCATTCTAAACGCAACGATGGACTTAGATTTTTCATCCGATACTCCATTTAGAAGTTATTCGAGCCGACGCTCCCACAATAACTTCTCCATTTATTTACGAAAACGCCCCTGGTGGCGTTTCTCACCGTAGGCCAGCGCCCGCAATGTTTACACCTCACCTAGGGTAAACGACATGTTACAGACACAACCATGCCCTCTTATTCCCGTTCTGAGATTCCGTTTAGGAGATATCACACCTCCTCCACATGCATAGTATAAAAATACTTAATATTTTTATAAAATTAATTCCGGGAACACCGGGCCTCGAAAACATATGTCGTCTTCGCGCCTAGCTCTGGATTTCTTCGTATAAATATTCTAAAGTCTAACAGGGCCAAAAAACCAAGTCGCTACATCCTCCCCACCCCATAGAACTTCTCGTCCACGAAAATCAATATGAATAAGGAAAGAAACTGGACTCTCAACTGGGTCTCGCACACCAGCACGTTCAACCACAAACGCCCATGACCAAACACCTAAGTCAGAGGGACTCATCCACACACCTCGATACTATCCACTTTGGGAGGCACTAACTCGCCCGCACCATTTTAATCACATCACAAAAATGCATCTCGGTGGGGGAAGGATCCCTCTTACTCACACATTCGAAGCATGCCGAACAACACCCACACAGGGTCTTACCAACTCCCTGAACAAAACTCGAGCAAGCAACAGAAATGAAGGGTACCAATAAATAGATTATATCAAACTACTGCAGAAAGTAGAAAGGACCCAAGGCGTACCTCTATCCATTCGCGGTGCCTCTGGGTCCACAGCCTTCAGGGAATGTAGCTGTCCTCGCCCTCACCCACCAGCTCCCTAAGTTTGGCGTGGACCTCTTGGTGGTGGGGGTGGTGGCATCTGGTACCGCCGACAACCTCCTGCTGCTGCACCCGCTCTGCCGCCACGTCCGCCGCCCTGTGGACCTCCTAGCTCGATATGGTACCTTGGCCAAGGAGGTCCATCGACCAGCTCCCTCTCAGCAGCACTATGGTTTGGACAATCTCTAGCAAGATTTCCACGACCGTCGCAAGCAGAACACCACTTCTCCTGCGGCTGACCAAAACTAGACTGCAAGCCCTGTGAGCCATGAGACTTAGATCCTCCATCCTGGGGTCGCATACTAAAACATCGGTCAAGTCCAAACCCCTGAGTCTGTCTTTGGCTACCAGATGCCGACGTCTCAGACCTCATGTGCCAAGCACTAAAAGGGGGAACTTGCTTAGCTAGAAAGCTCTCCACCACCAAATCTTGCTCCAACACTCCAACATAGGTGGGAGACACAAGGAAACCACTCCTGTCCAGATTTCCCTATGTATTCCCTGATCGAAGGCCTAAGTCCTAATGAACAGTTCTCGAACTATATCCCGGGAGTAGCGTGACATGTCTGTAATCCTCGCCAAGTATTCCGACACAGTCATGCCCTCCTGCCGAAGCTGCAGAAGCTCCGAAATCTGCACTGACCTCAGCGTCACCGGATAGAAATCTTCCCTGAAGAGCCGCTCAAACTCTGCCCACGTGAGATTCTCCTCGTCATGGGATTGTGTCCCCAGGATCCACCATCACCTGGCAGAACCATGCAGAGGGCTCGCCGCTAGAACCAACATCTGATCTGGAGGTGTCCTCACAGTGCAGAAAACTCGGGTGACTGCCTCAAGCCAGTCATCAGTTGCCTGGGGTCTAGATCACCCCGAAACCATAAAGGTAGATGCCTTTGGAACTCGTGTCGTGCCCTAAACCAATGTGCAACCTTGTCCTAAACTACCAGCACAACCAGCTGCTCGATAGGTGGTGGACCAACTGGTGGACCACCTGGAGGTCCAGCCTCAGAACATGCGTCCTGGTCCACATCCCCTGCATGGGGCGGATCATCCCCACAATCCCGCTACGGAAACCTCACTGGCTGTCATCATGGATGCATCCTGAAAAACATTCAAAATGCACCACAGTCAAAATGTATATCTGGTGGGATGACTCAAGAAGGACAAGGAAATACCCAAAAAAACCCAGTCCTATATGATGCATGTACCATTATGTCTATGTGACTAGTGTACGAATGTCCCGAGTCGAAAGGAAGGTTATCAGAGTCCTGGTGTATGGATACGTCAGCCGCTGCACCACCACTAGAGTCCCTGGCCGGAAATCCGAACTCGAAACATCCTAACACTGCCACAATTCAACCCAAACCAAACTCACTGCTAGACCAGCTACACTCTGAGATCCCAAAGGTGGAACCTTCTCTGATACCACTCTGTCATGACCCGACCGAATGGGGCTCGAGCCGCGATTCCCCAAGCCTGCCTCCAAAACGCCAGGGGCTAGAGACTAGTTTCGAGAGTTCTATCACACACATGGGAGGCATTAGCCTAAGGTATCTATACACACACACACACACACTCACAAACACCTCCATGCAACAATGCAGAGATATTAAAAAGAGAAAAGTAAATGCATGCATAAACTATCCCACAAGCAGTGTACAGCAGAAGTACAAAAGGGAAAAATTGGGCCCATCAAAACAAAACTACAAAGTGTGTCCAACCTGTTCTGAAGAAGGGGAATGCTGCAACAGTCACCCGCTGTAAATCTCCTTGGCACAGCTCTGGTAAACAGCACGGTCAGACACGCTCACTAAGCTCTGCCTACTTCAGGTCCTCCTGGGACTCCATCAAAAGGCATGTGGTCTGAACAAGACACAAACATGTGCGGGCAATGCCCGTGTAGGGGTGAGTATAAACGTACTCTATAGGCACCCCAAAAATCCAAAACAGAAGAGAGAAACGGAAAGGCAACAGTATTCTAATCCGAGCCAAAGTGAACCCAGACGAGAGAGAAACTCAATCTCATTACCATCCTCATCTAAAAACAACTCGTCTTCTCATCCCAAGTGTATGCCCATACATACACCTTGAACAATACAAATATACTCAGCTCATGCCACAGAGCCACAAGAGGTACCAACCTCATCACCAGCAACTGTCCACAACCAGGAGAGTATACCACACGAACACTGTCATCCCAGATGACACTCATCCGAGAGATACACTTCGTCGGGTTTCTCAAAACCTCTCAGACTCTCACCCGAGATATCACACTCGTCGAATAACATCACTGAGGAAAAACTCACAAAAACAACATATCCACCAAACTCCTCGGATAGGGGATCACTCCTATGGTCCACTAGGGCATACCGGAACCCACTCCTGTAGAAGAAGTTCGCACAGATAGGTGATCATTCCCAGGGTCTGTTGCGGGATACCACGACCCGATCTGGCATACGTAGTTCTCACAGATAGGGGATCACACCCAGGATCCACGAGGGGATACCACAACCCGATCTGGCGCTCGACAGAAGCACATCACTCATATTGAGGATCATCGCCCATAAAAAGGTGGGCACGATGATACTGGAACCCTATCTGGAATAACTCGTGATGTAGGGGATCGAACCGACGATGCCGCAACCCTACCGAAAACATGCGCTGAGTAGGGGATCGCATAACCAACGATAATGCAACCCTACTGTTGAGTCAATTAGGTTTTCCTTATGACTTTTACATTCCTTCTTGTTTTGAAAATCACGAACACCTTACCTTTAGGAAAATTTCTTTTATAAGGAAAATTGCTTTCTTAAGGAAAATTGCTTTCTTAAAGAAAAATTGCTTTTATAAGGAAAGTTGCATTTATAAGAAAAACTATCCTTATCAATTTTTCTTCTAGATTTTTTCATAAGTATGAGATTCAGATTCATTTCTATTTTCTCAGAATTGCTTGAAACTTTGATATGAAGCATTCTGTTTTAGGATCCGAAATCTGGATAAGAACTGTAAGGAAGTTTCATTCCGAATTCCGGATATGAATTATGACTAAGTTTTATTCCAGATTAAGGATACAAATTCTTATGAAGTTTGATAACGAATTCTAAATACAAATTGTAATGATTAATTCTCATTACGAATTATGATGAAGAATTCCAATTATGAATTCTAATGACAAATTCTCATTCATAATTCTGATGAGGAATTCTCATTATGAATTCTGAAGAAGAATTCTCATTATGATTCCTGATGAAGAACTCTCATTACGAATTCTGATGACGAATTCCCATTCCAAATTCACCTATTAAACAGAATCTGATCATCTTTGTTTTATACACTCTGAATTAATTTAGACTCCGAACAATATTTCGGTTAGACTCCAAACTTTTATTTTTCTCCCACTTCTAAAATTTATCTACTCTTTATCATTTTCATTACACTCCGAACTTTAACTCCGAAACTTACATTCCGAACTTTTGAGTTAGATTTTAAAACGATGTCGTACATTCTGTTACACTTGTTTTGTTATAAAATGATGTCATCTATTTTGTTATAAACTAACCGTTGTCTATGTGACACGTGTAGAGGTCCCTCCGATATTTAAGGAAAATATGACCGTTGGAGAAGGAGCCGACCTTACCTATAAATTGGAGCTCATTTGAAAGAGCTCGAAACTAATGACAGATGAACAACCTGGTTTGTGGATACATGCTGTTGAAGTGATTTATAGAGAGAGAGGATCTTATTAACTCTCAAAGCTTCGTGCGACTCCAAATGATGGTGATTACATTCGAGGGCTTCCAGGGATAAAAAGACAGAGGTGTCGACTACCTTAAAGTTCGAGGGCTTCTTTGCTGAGGAAGACAGAGGTTGCCAACTACCCTGAAGTTGAGGGCTTGCGGGGATAGCAAGACAGAGACTCCGATCTTCATATTGAGGGCTTACCCTGGTGTGGGTAAGACATGCTTGCTTGAATGTATAAATCAAGGGACCTTTATCCAAGGTTGTTGGATACCCTTCTCTTTGGGTTAAAAGACTTATATCTTGTTACTTGTAGTTTAACTACTTGTTTATATTCCGCTTCATTTTGTATTATAGGGATAGTATATTTTTCTTATACTTCATTACTTGTACTCTGTTTCATTTAGAATCTATACGCTTTAAGGTAGAATCTCATATTGTAATCTTTTGTTAAGTTTCATTTTCCGGATCCATATTTCTGGAACCTACTTTCAGAATCTCTTTCTAAGTTTGCATTTTGTGTTTGAGGTGTTGTGAATTTTCTTAGTTTAACTTTGTTAAACTTAGCCCTTTCCTTACATAAGGAAAACATAGTTATTCGTAACCAACATTAAAAGTTCCAAAGGAATTTTTAAAGTGTACAATTCAAACCCCCCCCTCTTGTAAATTGAGCATCTACATCACTATTTCGATACTATAATTTGTATCAGAGAAGGTCTTTGAAATACTTGTACTTACATACAAGTTTGTCTTACTCACTTTTTCATTCTGAATTTTTTCCCATTCCGAATTTTCATTCTGAACATTGTTATTACGAATCCTTGCTACTAACAAGTTTGTGTATCGAAGGATTTTACTAGAATGGTAGGAATTAATGTTGGATCAATTGATAATCTAAATCCTACAAGACCAACTATCATTGATGGTAATGACTATGAGTACTGGAGAGATCGAATGAAGACTTTTTTTATCAATATTGGAGTAGACAACTTATTTATGCTTACTGGTGATTATAAAATTCCTGACAAGGAAGTCAGAACTTTTACTAATCAAGAAAAGAAAGAATATCAACTTAATAACAAGGTACGCAATACTCTACTATGATCAATGACTAGAAATATATATAGCCAAATTTCTTCTTGTGAAGCAGCTAACTGTATCTGGAAGAAGTTATAAGTTACACACTTTGGAAATTCTAAGGTAATTGAGACAAGAAGTGCTATGCTTAGAGCTGAATATCATGGCTTCAATTTTCCTTATGGAGAACCTATCTGTAAAGTTCAACAGAGATTCATGACTATAGTCAATAGCCTACAATCTATGGGAGAGAAAGGTCTAGATGATGAAGCTCTTGTTTATAAGATAATTGATATTATTCCCAATGAGTGGGATTCCAAGAGAACAGCTATAGATGAGAAATGAAAGTTACTCAGATTTCTCTTGATGATATTTTTGGAACTCTTCTACAACATGAAACTAGAATGAAGAGAGATGCAGACAACATCAAGAAGAAGAATGGAAATGGTACTGTTTATTTTACTACAACTTCAAATCAGATGAAAGCTAAGACTCCTGAGAGAGTAACCAGATCCAATTTTAAGAAAGTTATTTTCCAATCCGAATCTAGTGAGAGTGAAGTATCTGAAAATGAATTAGAAAATCTTGCTCGAAGGATGAACAAGATAGCTGGACAGAGGAATTTTCAATCTAAGTATAAGAAAAAGGACAGGAAAGATAAGAAAGATGGAGAAGTTACTTGTTATGAATGCAAGAGAGCTGGACATATTAGACCAGATTTCCCTATGCTCAAAAAGAAAGAAAGAAAAGAAAGGCATTCAGACCGGAATAAGAATAAATATTATAAAGCCAAAGATAAGAATGTTTTGAAAGCTAATGACACCTGGAGTGCTAGTGGTGGTGACTCTTCAGATGAATCTTCTGATTATGAATCTTCAGGATAGAAGAACCTTGGTCTTATAGCCAGATTACCTATTGATAATTATTGTTTTATAGATAAGGTATGAAATGATGAATCACTGACCAATGTTTCTTTAAATTCAAATGATAGTAAGTATTATAACTCTTCTGATGAAGAATCTTCTTCTGATGAAGAAAATACATTACCTACTTATGAAGAAGTCTCTAGGTTTGCTGAAATTCATGAAATCGATAATTCCAAAATCAATAAAAACATTTATAAGGCAAACTCTAGGAATTCTATTCTTACGAAAGAGATATCAGATCTTTCTAAAGATCTTGATAGGAAAAATGCTGATTTTGAAATTATCCCAAAAAACTTTGAGGAAGTATGTTCTGAGAAGAACAAACTTTCTAAAGAATTTGAAAAAGTAATTTCTAAGAAAAATGTTTTTGAGCCTAACTCTTGTTCAAAAACTAATGATTTTGAGGACAAAAACATGGTTGTAAAACTCAAATCCGAATTTTTTTTTAAAGAAGTGTCTATCAAACATTACCCTTGGTAAGAAATTTTTTTGATAAGATGTATTCCCAAATACGACCTTTAAGAAATAAATCCGGATTTGGTTATACCCATGCAAAATCTATTTTCATTAACAATTATTTTGTTCCTCAATGTGCCCTATTTTGTACCAAGTGTCAATGTGGAGGTCACTGGGAAAAGAATTGTTCCTTAAACAAAACCCAATCTCTAGAATTTCACAAATCTTACTTTTCCAAGAAGATGTGGGTACCTAAAATTTTATTATCTGGAAATATCAGATCCAAACAATTTTGGATTCCAAAAGTCTAATTTTTTTTCATGATTTCAGGAAAATAAAGAAAGTACTAGCAGCAATACATGGTACATGGATAGTGGATGTTCCTGGAACATGACTGGTAACAAAAGCTATTTTGAAAAGATTATCAAAATGAAAGGAGTAAAGGTAACTTTCGGAGATAATGCTAAGGGAGAGATTGCTGGTATTGGTAATATTTTTCTTCTTGGTAAAACATTGATTTCAAATGTTCTTTTTGTTAAGGGTCTTAAGCACAACCTCCTTAGAATAAGTCAATTATGTGATGATGGTTACCTTGTGAATTTTAGGAATGATAAGTGCTTAGTTCACAATTCCAAGGAATAATTTATTCTCTCAGCCAACAGGAAAGAGAATGTTTAAACCCTAAACTTAGAAGATCTTAGAAGCCAATATTTACCTTTCCTAAGTGCAATGGAAGATTATTCTTGGTTATGGAATAGAAGACTAGGTCACTGTAATCTTAGGAACCTATTTAAACTCTCTAAGAAGAAACTAATTAAGGATCTACCGGAGCTTAGATTTGATTCTTCTAATGTTTGTGATCCTTGTCAATATGGCAAGAAACATAAATCTAGTTTTAATTCAATCGTTGAAGTCTCAACAACTGATGCATTACAGTTAGTGCACATGGATCTTTTTGGTCCAACACAAACTGGAAGTATTGGAGGCAAATACTATGTATTTGTTCTAGTTGATGATTACACTAGATTTACTTGGGTCTATTTTCTAGTAATGAAATCTGAAGCTTTTTCATGTTTCAAAAGTTTTACATCTCATGTTAAAAATGAGAAAAACCTTCCATTGAAAAATATTCATTGTGATCATGGAGGAGAATTTCAAAATTCTGATTTTGAAACTTTTTGTAGTAATAAAGGCATTACTCACAATTTTTCAGCACCTAGAACTCCTCAATAGAATGGTGTAGTTGAAAGAAGAAATAGAATTCTTCAAGAGATAACTAAAACCATGTTGAGTGAATATTCTATTGCTAGACATTTCTGGGCTGATGCTGTAAGTACTGCTTGTTATACTATAAATTGAGTTTTAATTAGACCTTTTCTTAATAAAACTCCTTATGAGTTATGGAATGGTAGAAAACCAAGACATTCCTACTTAAAAGTTTTTGGTTGCAAAGTATTCATTTTGAATACTAAAGATAACTTACATAAATTCGCACCAAAGTCTGATGAAGGAATTTTATTAGGTTATTCCACAACCTATAAGGCTTATAGAGTTTTTAATAAAAATACTTGCACTGTTGAGGAAACAGTACATGTAAAATTTGATGAGTCAGATCCTTTTGTTTTTAAACCATCTCAACTTACATCTTTGGATATGTTTTCAAAAACTGATTAACAGCCTTTGATAGAAGAACCTTCTGATAAGGATAGTGTTCTAGAAGATACATCTGAAACATTTACCCCAGAATAATTTCTACCCTATGTTGATGAACAGGATTTACCAAACCCAAATCAGGTGTTTCTTAAGAATCATCCCAGTGATAGTATCATTGGTGATGTAAATCAACCTGTAAGGACTAGAAGTTTCTTAAGAAATTAAGTATAATATCTAGCATTTCTTTCCCAATTAGAACCTAAAAGCACTGATGAAGCTTTAGGTGATGATGATTGGATTAAATCCATGCAAGATGAACTAAATGAATTTGAAAGGAATAAAGTCTGGACCTTGGTTGAAAGACATAAAGAAACTTCTATTATTGGAGTAAAATGGGGTTTCATAAATAAATGTGATGAAAATGGAGTCATTGTTAGAAATAAAGCTAGACTTGTTGCTAAAGGCTATAATCAACAAGAGTGAATAGACTATGAAGAAACCTATGCTCCAATAGCTAGACTTGAACCTATCCGTATTCTACTTGCTTTTCCAGCATTCTTTAATTTCAAACTATTTCAAATGGATGTGAAATGTGCTTTTCTTAACGGTTATGTTCAAGAGGAAGTTTTTGTTGAACAACCTCCTGGCTTTGAAGATACAAAACATCTGAATCATGTTTTTAGACTTACCAAAGCCTTGTATGGTCTTAAACAAGAACCACGAGCATGGAATGATAGACACACTGGATTTTTGCTTCAAAATAACTATGTTAAGGGAAATGCAGATCCAACCCTTTTTATAAAGAAAGATAAAAAAATGTTTTGATTGTTCAAATTTATGTTGATGACATTATATTTGGTTCAACTCAGCAATCTTTGACTGACTCTTTTGCAAGTCTAATGAAATCTGAGTTTGAAATGAGTATGATGGGTGAGTTAACATTTTTTCTTGGTTTTCAAATTTCTCAAAAACCAGAAGGAACCTACATATCTCAACATAAGTATATTAAAGATCTTCTTAAAAAGTATGGTTATGAAAACACTAAGAGTATAAGTACTCCCATTAGTACCTAAAACTCTTTAGATCATGATGAAGCTAGGAAACCAGTAGATCAAACATCTTTTAGGGGTATGATAGGAAGTTTACTTTACTTAACAGCTAGTCGACCAGACCTAATGTTTTCAGTATGCTCATGTGCAAGATATTAATCCAATCCTAAGTAATCTCACTTAATGGCGGTAAAAAGAATTTTTTGCTACCTTAAGGGAACCCTGGATCTAGGATTATTTTATACTTCTGGAAATGATTTTGGTCTAAAAAGATTTTTTGATGCTGACTTTGGTGGATGTAGAATGGATAGAAAAATTACATCTGGAACATGTCATTTCTAGGAGTTTCATTAGTTTCTTGTTCTTGCAAGAAGCAACATTCTGTAGCACTTTCCACTGCTGAAGCTGAATATGTAGCAGCTGGATGTTGTTGTGCTCAAGTGTTGTGGATGCAACACACACTCACAGACTATGGATTGAGTTTTACTAAAACTCAAATTTTGTGTGATAACACAAGTGCCATTGCCCTTAGTAAGAATCCTGCACATCACTCCCGTGCAAAACACATAGATATTAGGCATCACTTTCATAGGGATCACACACTTAAATGAGATATTATTCTTCAGTTTATTGGAACGCAAGATCAACTTGCTGATATTTTCAAAAAATCTTTTCTTTGTGATAGATTTGAATATATTAAACATAAGTTAGGAATGATAACCGTATGGTAATCATCCTTAGTTAAATTTCTGTTGAAAAAGTCTCCTTACAGCAATAAACTCTTTTTCATAGGAGGAGTACATTTGTTTCAAAGAATAACTATGTTTTTCAAAAATCTCTTATCAAACTTTTCAGAAAGAAGATATCCAGAATGGAACTTCTGGAACTACAATTTTTCCAGAATGGACATGCTCGTACAGAATACTTCTGGAATAGAAGTGTTTGTATTGAAAATTTCCGAAATAGAAAATTTTGTACTGGTATTTTCATAATAGGATTTTCGTTCTGAATCCTTCATTTTTTTTAAAAAAACATTCGTACTATGTTTTTCCTTATTAAGTTTATTTTTCGTACTGAGTTTTCCATACTGAGTTTATTTTTTGTAATGAGTTTTGTAAACTATTTCATAGTTACCATTTATGAATAATCCTCCTAAGCCAATCCAAAAGGTATGACTATCTTACTCAAATTTTTGTTTTCATATTTTACTTGCTGGAATTTTCTTGTATTATGTTTTCGTATTATAGTTTTCTTAATTATTTGTTTTAATAAAAAAACCTCAAAAAGATTGGATTCAAGTTTTCAACCGTCAGATCTGATCTTAGCTTTTCCCAACCATTAGATCAACCATAGAAGATGAACTGTCATTCCATTGCCTATATAAAGGGGACCCATATACTCGTCCCACATCGATTTCAAGCTCTCGTGTCCCGAATCTCTATCTCTCAGTTTTAAAGCCATTCTGAACTTCAGATTTCTCAGTTCCGAACTTCTCATAGGACTTCAGATCCGAATGTCTGCAGAGTTAGCTTCTCAAGAAATGTCATCCACCAAGCCTATTTCACAATGGTTAGTTTACAGAGAAAGGTTAGTCCATACGGATTTCTTCAACAACTATGATGCTCTTATTTCGAAAAATAGTAAGTTGAATGGCTAGAAAGATATTACTGTATCCAAACCGGGGAATCAAGACGATGTTTTTTCGGAGTTACATGTTGAATTCTATGAAACAGTTTCCTTTTTTCAGGATGAGAATAAGGAGAAATTTTCTTTTAAGTCTTATGGAAAGACTTACAAGCTTACTTATACCAAGGAAGAAAGCTTGGTAGGGCTATCCTCTGAAGGAGAAGCCGAATTTGTTTCTCATGTGTTGCCGGACTCTACGGGTATCTTCGATAAGGAAAAATCCTTGAAAACTCTCAGACTCTCAGATGAGAAAGCTCCGAAGATTGCTATTCTGCCTACAAATTTCTGGATTCTAGAGTTGTGGGTGCAAGGGCTTATCGTACCGAGGAAAGGTGATGAAGACAGTTTGAAGAATAGTGAGATATATATCTCACTTTTTCCTGATAAATCTAAGGAAGTTTAACTTCATGAGGCACATTCTTATAACCATTTATAATCTTAATAAAGGAAATCTCAGAGCCCAGATCGTAATGTACCCAACAATTTTATCAAGGTTGATAGTTCGATGCCTTGAATCATTCATGGAATCTTGCAGATATAAGCCAAGGGTTTGTAAAATTTTGTTGGTCAGTGATGATACCCTTAAGAGGATGGATGTGGCTTTTAACAAGGAGACTGGTGAGTTCTTCGATCTGCCTAATCAAGAAGAAGCAGTTCCGAAGTTTGCTGAACCGAAATCATCTAAGCCAGTAAAGAAAAGAAGGTTGAAAGAAGTTGCAGCTAAAGGTGAAGATCCTAAATCTAAGGAAGCTCAAACCGCACCTCCCAAACCAATGAAGAAGAAAGCCTTCCCTGATGAGGTTGTTGCGAAGTGGAGAGCAGATAAAGATTAATGGAAAGAAGGGGATCTGCAGTTCGGATTGGATCCTATGGAAGCTAAGGCATTGAAAGAGAGAACTGCTGATGAACTTGAAAAACATGTAAAGGAAAAGAATCTCAAGAAGAATATGTCAGAAGGCGAGGCATTCCAAGCGTTGTTATAGTTTAATGAGATGGTATCCGGAAGCATTCCAGTTCCGAGATCTTTCTCCCTGGAATCTCTACCTGAGGCTCCAGGAAGAATAATTGATTTTCCGGAAGAGACTAGAGCTGAGCATGTTGAGCATCTCGAGCAGATTCAGCAACTAGAGGAGGAGGAAGAAATTCCTGAAGCCAGTGGTGAAACAAGAGACTTATTGAAAGAAGTAGATGAGTATAAGGGGTCGCCTTCAGAACACCTGTCACTCAGAACTTCAGAGACTGAATCATCCAGGTTAGTAACTCAGAGAAAGATAAGAATGAAGAAGATGTTGTTCAAAAAGTTATTGATGATATTGTTGAAGTGTCTACTGGCGAGCAGAAAACCCCTGATCAAGAATCGATTCCGAAAAAAGACAAGGGAAAGAAACTTCTTGTTGAAACTCCGAAATCAGTGGCTAGCAAGAAAAGAGAAATTGGCGATTCATCTAAAAGGAGGTTTGAGCTTATTGACGAAGAAAATTCTCCAAGAAAAGTTTCAGATTCAGAGTCATCTACAGTGGGGCATGACTTTGTTGTTCAGTCTTTGAAGAAGTTGGTAGGAACCATTCCGACCTTCTCTAGTATTGATTCAAGATGCCAGATGCTCCAACATGCTTTGAATCAGAAAATTGACTTCGTATCTATGGTTATGGACAAGTGCGTTTAGATTGAGGCTCAGTTAAAAACCTTCTTTGTTGGCTACGAAGCTCATAGAAAATCTTGCATGAAGATGACAAATTGGTCGAAAAACACTGTTGAAGAGATGCAGTTATTCGATGAGTTTAAAGTCAATGTTAATGATGCCTTTGAGACTGAGGACATGAAGATAAATGATATGAATTCATCCTTTGAAGAGAAGCTGACAGATGAAAAGAACTTCCGGATTCAACAAGTCAGAGATCTGAATGGGAAGTTGAATTCTATTTCACAGAACTGGAAATTTGAAAGAGATCATTGGATTGAGTTTGAAGAGAAGTTGAAGGCTCGGGAAGAGAAGATCAAAGCTCAGGAAGAAAAGCTTCAAGATCAGGAATAAAAAATTGAAGCTCAATCTGCAAGAATTGTGGTCTTAGAGAAGCAAGCCGAAGAAGATCATAAAGACCTGAAAAAGATCAAGACTATTTTTAAGGGGCTCATTTTAAAGGAAAAAGATCCGAAATAACCAAATCCGATCTTTTTGTTGTAATTTTCTTTGTTGCCGTCATTTCAAATCTAATGAAAATTGTGCCTCTCATTTCTTTTGTTATCATTACTAATTTTTCAGGTACATTGTTATTTTTTTCCATTCCCGTGATTTCTTTTTGAAAATCACAAAGGGGGAGAAGGAAAAGATCCTTAAGAAAAAGAAGAACTCCAATGAGAGTTTATCTAAACGGGAGAAGGAAAAGATCCTTAAAGTAAAAAAGAACTCTAATAAGATTCTATCTAAGGGGGAGTTTTTCATTAAAGAATAATTTATTTTTCATAATGAAATGCCACTCTAGAAATCTAGAATACGATCCTTAGTGTTTCAATGCCTAAGGGGGAGTTAGTCGTATTCATCAATTTCCTTAAAGCCAAGGGAGATAAGTCTTAATGTTTTTCTTGCTTCTTAGAATTTCTTTTTCATAAGGATGTTTGTGCTTTCCAAAAAAGGGGGAGATTGTTGAGTCAATAAGGTTTTCCTTATGACTTTTCCATTCCTTCTTATTTTGAAAATCACAAACACCTTACCTTTAGAAAAATTGCTTTTATAAGGAAAATTTCTTTATTAAGGAAAATTGCTTTCTTAAGGAAAATTGTGTTTATAAGGAAAGTCACTTTTATAAGAAAAAATATCCTTATCATTTTTTCATCTAGATTTTTATTAAGTATGAGATTCGGATTCATTTATATTTTCTCGGAATTGCTTGAAACTTTGATATGAAGCATTCTATTTTAGGATCCGAATTCTGGATAAGAACTGTAAGGGAGTTTCATTCCGAATTCCGGATATGAATTCTGACTAAGTTCTATTCCAGATTCAGGATACGAATTCTTATGAAGTACGATAACGAATTCTCAATACAAATTCTAATGATTAATTCTCATTACGAATTCTGATGAAGAATTCCCATTACAAATTCTGATGACGAATTCTCATTCAGAATTCTGATGAGGAATTCTCATTACAAATTCTGAAGAAGAATTCTCATTACGATTCCTGAGGAAGAACTCTCATTACAAATTCTGATGACGAATTCCCATTCCGAATTCACCTATTAAACAGAATCTGATCATCTTTATTTTATACACTCTGAAATAATTCAGACTCTGAACAATATTTTGGTTAGACTCCGAACTTTTATTTTTCTTCCACTTCTAAAATTTATCTACACTTTATCATTTTCATTACACTCCGAACTTTAACTTCGAAACTTTCATTCTGAAATTTTGAGTTATATTTTAAAACGATGTCGTACATTCTGTTACACTTGTTTTGTTATAGAACGATGTCATCTATTTTGTTATAAACTAACCGTTGTCTAATTGACACATGTACAGGTCCCTCCGATCTTTAAGGAAAATATGACCGTTGGAGAAGGAGCCGACCTTACCTATAAATAGGAGCTCTTTTGAAAGAGCTCGAAACTGATGACAGATGAAAAACCTGGTTTGTGCATACATGCTGTTGAAGTGATTTCTAGAGAGAGAGGCTCTTATTAACTCTAAAAGCTTCGTGCGACTCCGAATATTGGTGATTACATTCGAGGGCTTCCAGGGAAAGGAAGACAGATGTGCCGACTACCTTAAAGTTCGCGGGATTCTTTGCTGAGGAAGACAAAGGTTTCCAACTACCCTAAAGTTGTGGGCTTGCGGGGATAGCAAGACAGAGACTCTAATCTTTGTATCGAGGGCTTACCCTGATGCGGGTAAGACAGACTTGCTTGAAAGTATAAATCAAGGGACATTTATCCAAGCTTGTTGGATACCCTTCTCTTTGGGTTAAAAGACTTATATCTTGTTACTTGTAGTTTAACTACTTGTTTATATTCCGATGCATTTTGTATTATAAGGAAAGTATATTTTTCTTATACTTCCTTACTTGTACTCTGTTTCATTTAGATTCTATACGATTTAAGTTAGAATCTCATATTGTAATCTTTTGTTAAGTTTCATTTCCCGGAACCATATTTCCGGAACCTACATTCAGAATCTCTTTCCAAGTTTGCATTTGGTGTTAGAGGTGTTGTGAATTTTCTTAGTTTAACTTTGTCAAACATAGCCCTTTCCTTTACTTAAGAAAAACATAATTATTCGTAACCAACTTTAAAGGTTCCAAAGGAATATTTAAAGTGAACAATTCACCCCCCCCCCTTGTAAATTGGGCATCTACATCACTATTTCGATCCTACACCTACTATACACCTCATGCCAAGTAGGGAATCATATACCTGACAATGCCACAACCCTACTGAGCATGGCCCACCACGCAGGGGATCATAAACCTGATGATTCCACAAACCCCATGGGGTTAACCAGCTAGATAGGGGATCTTCGCCCGTGAATAAGCGGTCACAGCGATACCAAGAACTCGATCTAGGGAAAAGATTCTATAAGAAACCACTATGGGCCCACAGGAGGGATGCCACAACTCTAACAGTTTAAACATCTCATGGAGAGGATCACAAACCTATATGAAGGTTGTGATGCCATGCAAACCCTCATGAAAACGAACCAAGGGAGTACCCTCAACCACTGCTGGTCCAAAACATCACAAACCCGAGCGACCCACAACAACGGGACACTGCACTCCTCGAAGGCCAATACTGAGGCCACCATCGCAATCTACGTGGAAAAACATACAGGATAGCCTGCTTACATTCCTGAAACAGAGCACCAGTGAAAAAGGTACTATTCACCGAATCTAGCGCAAACGGGGTCCACACAACGATCCTAAAACCCATCGAACAGATCATACCATGGAAATCCCCCCCAGAAAAACAAGCGGAATCGACTACTCGTTCGTCCAAAACGGACACTCAGTGGAAAAGACACTATTCACCGAAGGCTAGCCCTGGTGGGGACCATGCCTCGATTCCGAATCTCACCGAATGGATCATACCATTGCAATCCACTCGGAAAAACACACAGGACCAACTAATCATCTGTCAAAATCAGACTCCTGGTGTTAAAGCTGCGTTTCTCCGCAAATGCCAAAACCCGACCACATGGGGCCTGCACCCCATTCTCAGTCCCAACATTTGAAAACCATCTGAAAAAAGTCTGACCTATTATCAGGGTCTCAACGCCCCTGACGGCACGTCATTCGCACACTCTAGGAAAAAGTTACAACTAGTCAAAGTGGAATAATAATTAAAATATTATTATTATTCGACATTTCGTGACCTCAGGTCATGGACCCAGCATGAAAAAAAATCGGAACCTATCCCAATTGGTCTGTCTCAATCCCAAGGCCTCGTCGCCGCAGACGGCGCGTGAATCAGGCATTTGGATTACACAAAATGGGGGTTTTTAGAACCCCTAGTCAAAATTGGACCGGACCGGCCCCACCTGGCCTGTCCGGCCACCGCCGCCGCCGCGGGAATGCCGGGCCGGCCCGCCGTGGCCGGCCGCCTTCTACCGGTGCCGGTGCCGCCGCGCCGGTGCCATTCCTGCAGATCTTCTGTAGACTCTTAGGAGCCCCCCGATGGTCCATATTGCGATTCGGAGGCGTCTGCGCGACCCTCGGGACCCGATCTACACTGATACAGCTTCAATTTTCTTGAAAACGCAGAAAAAACGAGATCGGGGGTTAATCTCAAATCCACCTACCTCAATGGTGAAATGCCGACGTTCTACCTTAGATCTGCGCTCCATAGCTTCCACCTCACTTATCTTCATTAGTTGAAGGCTATCTATGATGCTTTGGAAGCCATCAATACTCTGTTGTTGAACAAGAAATCAGAACACGATTTCCTTCTTTATAGATTCAGGACCATTATGATTCCCATTGCTTTCCCTGCTTGGTAGAACTGTTCCCTCCCCAACCCCTTTGGAATAGGCAACAGCCTTGGAACATCCTCCATCGAAATCCGAGCTCGTGGGTGCTTCATTTGCTCGATTCGGCAGATTTTCGGCGAAGAACGGAAAGAATAACGAGAGGAACAAAAAGGAGGGGGGTGCTGATATTTATATCAGCCGCCCACCGGCGCCAAAACCGCCTCAGACCCGACTCCCAATTTGAACAAATGTAAGGTCACCCCTTGGGTAAAAACGACATTCTCAACGCAAAGGCGGACTCAGATTTTTCCTCCGTGACTCCGTTCAAAATTTACTCGAGCCGACGCTCGCACACTATCTTCTCTATTTATTTACGAAAATGACCCTGGTGGCGTTTCTCACTACAGGACCGCGCCCGCAATGTTTACACCTTTCCTAGGGTAAACGACATGTTCCGGACGCAGCTATGCCCTCAGATTCCCGTTCTGAGCTACTTTTTATAAGATATCACACCCCTGACACGTGCATAGTATAAAAATATTTAGTATTTTTATAAAATTAATTCCGGGCACAACGGGCCTCGAAATCACATGTCGTCTTCATGCCTAGCTTTGGAATTCTTCGTATACATATTCCCATGTCTTAAAGGGCTAAAAACACAAGTCTCTACATCATCCCCCCTTAGAAATTTTCATCCCTGAAAAGCCCTATGCACAAGAAAAGATACTCGACTCTCAACTAAGTCTCACACACTAGAGAGTTCAAACACAAACTCCCATGCCTGAACATATAAGTCAGAGGGACTCATCCACCATACCTTGATTATATCCGCTTTGGGCGGCATAGACTCGCCTGCACGGTTTTAATTGCGTCACAAAAACACGTCTCAGTGGGGGAAGGATCTCTCTCCCTCACACATTCGAAGCATGCTGAACAACACCCACATAGGGTCTTACCAACACCCTGAGGTAAACTCTAGCAAGCAATAGAAAGAAAGTCTACCACTAAATAGTGTCTATCGAACGACTGTAGAAAGTATAAAGGACACAAGGCTTACCTCTATCCATTCACGGTGCCTCTGGGTCAACATCCTCCAGGGCATTCAGCTCTCCTCTCCCTCAGCCACCAGCTCCCTAAGCTTGTCGTGGACCTCCTGGGGGTGGGGTTGGTGGCATCTGGTACCTCTTACCACCTCCTCCTGCTGCACCCGCTCTGCCGCCACGTCTGCCGCCTTGTGGACCTCCTTGCTCGAGATGCTGCCTCTGCCAAGGGGGTCCATCGACCAGCTCCCTCTCAGCAGCACGATGGGTTATACAATCACTAGCAAGATGTCCCCGACCTTCGCAATTATAACACCGCTTCTCCTGTGGCTGACCAAAAATGGCATGGGAGGCCATTGAGTCCTGAGACTCAGATCATCCATCATGGGGTCGCCTCCTGAATCGTCGGTCACGTCCAAACCCCTGATTCTGTTGTCGGCTACCAGATGCTGATATCTTAGACCTCATGTTCCCAACACTAACAGGGCGAATCTGCTCAGCCAGAAAGCTCTCCACCACCAAAGCTCACTCCAACACTCCAACACAGCTGGGCAGACACATGGAAACCACTACTGACTGGATGTCCCCACCTAAGCCCTTCTCGAAGGTCCGAGCCCTAATGAACGAGTCTCGAACCATATCCAGGGAGTAGCATGACATGTCTGTAAAACTCGCCGAGTACTCCGACACGGTCATGCCCTCCTGCCGAAGCTGCAGAAACTCTTGAATCTGCACTGACATCAGCGTCACCAGAAAGCAATATTCCTTTAAGAGTTGCTCAAACTCTTCCCATGTGAGCGTCTCCTCATCATGGGATTTCATCACCAGGCTCCTCCATCGCCCGACAGAACCATTCAAAAGGCTCACCACTAGGACCACCATCTGATCCGGAGGTGTCCTAACTAGGTAGAAAACTCTGGTGACTACCTCAAGCCAGTCATCAGTTGCCAGGGGGTCTAGATCAACCCGAAACCTTAGAAGTCACTACCTCTAGAACTCTTGCAGTGCACTAAACCTATGTGAAACCGCGTCCACTACTACCGGAAAAACCAGTTGCTCGACAGGTGGTGGCTCAAATGGCGGACAACCTGGAGGTCCAGCCTCAGAACCTGCACCCTGGTCCATAGCCCCTGCATGGGGCGGATCATCACCACAATCCCACTACGGAACCCTCACTGGTTGTCTTCTTGGAGGCATCCTAAAAAACATTCATGATTCAACACAGTCAAAACTTATATCTAGGGAGGTGACTTAGGAAGGACAATTAAATACCAAAAAAAACCAGTCATGTATGATGCATGTACCATTATGTCAGTGCAACCAGTGAACGAATGTCCCGAGTCAAAAGGCAGGTTATCAGAGTCCTGGTGTATGGATACGTCTGCCGCCGCACCACCACCGGAGTCCCTAGCCTGAAATCCGAAATCGAATCCTCCTAACAGTGCCGCTATACAACCCAAAACAAACTCACTACTAGACCACCTATGCTCTGAGATCCCAAAGGTGGAACCTCCCCTGATACCACTCTGTCACGACCCGACCCAATGGGGCTTGATCCACGATGCCCCAATCCCACCTCCAATAGGCCAGGGGTTGGCGACCAGTGCCGAGTAGGCTATCACACACATGGGAGGCATTAGCCTAAGGTACCTGTACACACACACACACACTCACAAACACATCCATGCAACAATGCAAAGATATAGAAAACTGAAAAGTAAATGCATGCATACACTATCCCACAACCAAAGTACATCATAATTAAAAAAGGGAAAAAAGGGCCCACCAAAAGAAAACTAAAAAGCGCGTCCAATCTGCTCTGAAGATGGGGAACACTACCACAAACACCCGCCGGAAAGCTCCTATGCACAGCTCTGGTAAACACCCCTGCCAAACAGGCTCACTAAGCTCCGCCTACTCTTGGTCCTCCTGGGACTCCGTCAAAAGGCATGTGGTCCACACAAGATACAAACATGTGTGGGAAAAGCCCATGTAGGGGTGAGTATAAACATACTCAGTAGGCACCCCAAAAACCCAAAACATAAGAGAGCAAATGAAAGACAACAATCCTTTCATCCCGGCCAGAGGGAACCCATATGAGAGAGAAACTTCTTCTCCTGACCATCCTTGGAAAAACACAACTTTTCATCTCAGCTCAGGTGTATGCCCATATATACACCTTGAACACTCCAGATATACTCAACTCACACCACAATGCCATAAGAGGTACTGACCTCATCACCAGCAACTATCCAAAACCTGGAGAGTACACCACACGAACACTATCATCCCAGATGACACTCATCCGAGAGATAAACTCCATTAGGTTTCTCACAAACCACTCAGATGCTCACCCGAGAGATCACACTCGTCGGATAGAATCACTGAGGAAAAACTCATGAATCAACATATCCACCAAACCCTCGGATAGGGGATGACTCCTAGGGTCTGCTAGGGGATACCAGAACCCACTCCGGTAGAATAAGGTTGCACAGATAGGTTATCACTCTGAGGGTCCGCTGGGGGATACCACGACTCGATCTGGCATATGTAGTTCTCACAGATAGGGGATCACACCTAGGATCCGTTGGGGGATACCACAACCCGATCTGGCACTCGACAGAAGCACATCACTCAGATAGAGGATCATCGCCCATATAAAGGTGGTCACGACGATACCGAAACCCTATCTAGTATAACTCGTGATGTAGGGGATCGAACCAACGATGCTGAAACCCTACCAAAACCACGCACTGATTAGGGGATCACATAACAAACGATAGTGCAACCCTACTATACACCTCATACTTAGTAGGGGATCGTATACCCGATGATGCCATAACCCAACTGAGCATGGCCCACCGCATAGTGGATCATAGTATTGATGACGCCACAAACCCTACGAGGTAAACCAGCTAGATAGGAGATCGCCGCCCGTGAATAATTGGTCACAACGATACAAGGAACCCGATCTAGGGAAAAGATGCTAGAGGATCCCGCTTCGGGCCCACCGAAGGGATGCCACAACTCTAATTGTTTAAACATCCCATCTAGAGGATATAAAACCTATACGAAGGTTTTGATGCCACACAAACCCTCAGGGAAATGAACCAAGATAGTAACCTCAACCACTGCTGGTCCAAAACGTCGCTAACCCAGGCGACCCGCAACAATGCCACATTGCGCTCCTCCAAGGCCAATACCGAGGCCACCATCGCGATCTACGTGGAAAAACACGTACGATATGTTGCTTACCCTCCCGAAACGGAGCACCAGTGAAAAGGTACTATTCACTGAATCCAGGTCATGCGGGGCCCACACAACGATCCCAAAACCCATCGAGCGGATCATACCACGGCGATCCCCTCGGAAAAACTAGAGAAATCGACTACTCGTTTGTCCAAAACAGACACTCAGTGGAAAAGACATTATTCACCGAAGGCCAGCCCGGGTGGGGCCCACGCCTCGATTCCAAATCTCACCGAATGGATCACACCATTGTGATCCACTCGGAAAAACACACCGCATCGACTAATTATCCGTCAAAATCGGGCACCTGGTGTGAAAGCTGTGTTTCTCCCCAAACGCCAAAAGATGGCCTCGTGGGGCCCACACCCCGTTCTCAGTCCCAACACCCGGAAACCATCTCAAAAATTCCGACCTACAATCAGGGTCTCAACGCCACTAACATCACGTCATTCGGACACTCCAGGCCAATGTTACGGCTGGTCAAAGTGGAATAATAATTAAAATATTATTATTATTCGACGTTTCGTGACCCCGGGTCATGGATCCAGCCCGAAAAAAACCTGAACCTATCACAATAGGTCTGTCTCAATCCCAGGGTTTCATCTCCATATACAGCGCACGAATCGGACCTTTGGATTACACAAACCGAGGGTTTTTAGAACCCCCAGTCAAAATTGTACCAGACCGGCCCCATCTGGCCGGTCCGGCAGCCGCCGCCGCCGGCCCGTGCCAGTCGGCGGTCCTCCACCGCACCGCGGCCTGCGCCACCGCGAGACCTCCACGATGGTTGGAGTGCTGCCGCACACTGGGTGGCCGCCGCCGCCTCACCGGGCTGGCCCACCGTGGCCGGACGCCTTCCGCCGGCGTGGGCGCCGCCGCGCCGGCGCCGCAACGACGGATCTTTCGCGGACCTCTAAAAGCTCCCTAGTGGTCCGTTTTTTGATCTGGAGGCGTCTGCGTCACCATCGGGACCCGATCCACACTACTACGGCTTCAATTTTCCAAAAAACATAGAAAAATGGGATCTGGGGTTAAAACTCAAATCCGCCGACCTCCCGGGCGAAACGCCGATGTTCTGCCTTAGATCCGCACTCCAGAGCTTCCTCTGCACTCTCCTGGAACGTCCACCATCGAAATCCGAGCTCATGGGAACTTTGTTTTCTCGATTCAGTGGATTGGCAGTGAATAATTGCAAAAATTGATTAGAGGAACAAAAAAGAGGGGGGGGGTGCTGATATTTATATCAGCCGCCCGCCGGCGCCAAACCCGCCTTGAACCCGACGCCTGATGTGAACAAAGGTAAGGTTCCCCTAAGGTAAACACACCATTCTGAACGCAATGGAGGACACCGATTATTCATCCGAGACTCCTTTAAGATGTTATTCTAGCCGATGCTCGCACACTAACATCTCCATTTATTTACGATAACGCCCCAGGTGGCGTTTTCTCACCGCAGGCCTGCGCCCACAAAGTTTACACCTCTCCTAGGGTAAATGTAATGTTCCGAATGCAACCATGCCATCATATTCCCATTCTGAACTACCATTTAGGATATATCACACCCACGCCATGTGCATAGTATAAAAATACATACTATTTTTATAAAATTAATTCTGGGCCCACCGGGCCTTGGAATCGCACACCGTCTTCGTGCATAGCTCTGGAATTCTTCGTAGAAATATTCCAAAGTATGACAGGGCCAAAAACCCGAGACTCTACAAAAAGTATTCACTTTAGTAAAAATTAATTTATTATATGAATACATCAATCGTTTTTGATGATTTTCCCAATAAAATTATATATCATAAAATATAATACTTCAGTTAAAAATAAAATTATGAATTTGTTATCCCATGTAAAAAATTTTGAATACTTATGTAGAATTTATAAGAAAACTATATTTCCAATGTTGCATTTAATTAATTATAATATGATGAAATAATTTTTTTTGTTATTTTAAATAGGTTATTTTATAATAATAATAATAATAATAATTTTATTGGAATCAATTTCATTAAAAACTAAATCATAATCATCAATATATTTGCATAAAAATAAACTACTTTAAAATGGGGTTGTACACATTACATCATCTAATGTTATGATAAATTTCCCTAAAAAAGATTTGTAAATTATCATAACACATTTTATAGTTTATAAAATAAGTTTCATATTATATAGTATTTATAATTAAATTTTAAATTAACAAAATATATGTTTAAGATGAATTTTAATTGATACGATAATTCTAAATCAAGTGTTTTAAAATTATCATATTTTTAATATAATTGAAAACATCTCAAATTAATTAAACTAAAATAAATTAATGATTGAATTTAATAACTTCCTTAAACACAAGAATAATTTTATTAACACTCATTTAATTATTAATAAATACTCTATAAAATATAGAATATATAATGGAAAAAATGGCATATTTGAATAAATTGGTTTTTCTACACATTATATGTCTTAATTCAAAAGTAAATTAATAATTTTTAATAATTTTAACTTGATTAAATAGATTTAATAATTGTTTACATAACTCAAAAATATGTTTTTATGGGTTATTTTATATTTTTATAAAAACAATTCACTCAGTTAAAAACTAGTTACCTATATTAAATGTATAAGAGTATATTATTAAAAAAAATTTGGTGAAATACATATATCATATATAAAACATGTGTTGAGATACATTTTTTAGTCTTTATTGACCCAAATTTACATTAAATAATTTAAAACATTATATATATTGTCCATTGAATAGTGTAATGGAAATATGAAAATATAAGTGCTGATTACAAAAGTTCCCATTTCTATTCATATTAATGAGGATCAATTGAAACAATTTTTTACACACACATATACATAAAATTACTCAATTAGAATGTCCCATTTTTTTATATGTAGACCAATTTTCCACACAAAACACCCCTGGTCACTCATAACTATACTTTTGATTTCAATTTTAAGAAAACATCTATGTGAAAAATCAATTCTCAAACATAAGTGTTATGTCCTCTTAGGATTTTACTTATAATATCTTGTGAAATAATTAAAAAATGAAATTATATCATTATAATATTTCTATGTTTTTATTTTCGAAACACATATTTATTAATCCTCAATAACATAGAAAAACAATATAATAAGTTAGTGTATTTTTTGGACTACAACATACAAGAAGAAACATTGTTTGGTTTCTATTAAATTCATTCAGTGATGATAATAATAAGGATAATGATGGATAAATATATTATATCTCGTAAAATTATGATTATTAATTATCAATATAATATCGACCTCCACCCCTTCTCGCACATTGTATATAGATAATGGTAATCATATGGGGTTATATATTAATATAAATGATTAAATTTTTTTCAATTTATATTTTCATAACTTGTATTGAAATATTAGTTTTCGATCACCACGACAAAAATATAACAATATTATCCATATTATTTGTTAAAAATAATTTTATATCCAATTAAAAAATCTATTCCATTCTCTCCAATCATGTTAGGGCGTGTTCATGTTTTGGCCCTTAAGACCACCTACATGAACAACGCTTTAAAATATGATAATTGATAAATATGAGAACATGAAAACTAATATTATAATATATATATAATTAATAATAAATATATGGTTATATAAATCTTATAATATGTATTAACTTATGCTTCTTGTTACATTTTTGTTTGTGATAATTAAAGGAATAAGCCATATGAGCCTTAGCTCCGTTGGTGAGGTCTCTTTAAGTGCATCAACGAGACACAGGTTCGAAAGCAGGTGGTGGAATAACTCCATTTTACTATAGCAGTACTGTAGCAGACTGTGTGGTACTATTTAGGGAATTATTCAGGACTATAGTTTCTAGAACTATTCACCATGGGCCACCATTTTGGGCTTGGATTACTTAAGGCCTTCATGTTAGTAAGGCTTTTGGGAAACCTTTAAGGACTTCCAACCATCTCAAGGCCTTCCGGCCACCTCAAGGCCTTCAGGACCTCCTGATATGAAGATTCCCAGACAGATTCTATAAGGTACTAGATCTATAAGAGCATTCAAGAGAAATATACATTCACCAGATTGAGCCTAACATATTCGAAAGAAAGAGAGGGTATTTAATTTCCATCGGTACTGGGCCTGTGCATCTCTTCACAGGACAACTAGTCGAATAACCAAGCAATGGTGGAGGGATAATCATTATGTAGATGCTGGGGAGGGGTAGATTCAAGGAGAAATAGTCTGTATGGGTTTCATTAAGATTTACATGTCTTGTAATGTATCCAAAACTACAGACAATGTAATTTATAAGCCTATGGGTCTTGTATGGGTTCCCCCTCATCCCTTGAATAGGGGGGTTATAAAAAACTAACTGATATGTGATAAGCATTTAAGCATTCAGTTTTTTCATAATGTACCCAAAAAACATATTTAATGAAGATTGGAAATTCTTAATAAATAGAATATTATAATTAAGTATGTTAAATTATTTCTAAATAATTAAATTTCAATAATGTTTTTCTTAATGATATCAAAATTATTAAACATGCGCAGAACTGTCATAGATATTAACACCCTATAGTCATTAGATGTTATAAATAATTAATTTAATAAATAAAAGGAATTATAATAATGATAAAAAAGGATATTATTTGATTAAATTTCATATGAAATAGTATATTAATTTATCAGTGATTATTATATGAGTTTAGAATGTCAACAACTAAGAGTGGAAATAATGTTAGGGTTTGTTGTATCATGATCACATACATTAAAGGATGTCTTTCTGATTTTTACATATGGTTATTTGTTGTGATATATCTAGATTCCATATTAAATATTTCATCATTAGTAATCCATTTTAAGGATATATATATATATATGTTTATTTCTCATTATATTCATCGTGATCATTAAATCAATTCACTTCCCAAAGCATATGGGTTTCATCTCAAATTTTCCTTCATTAAGTAAAATTTTTTATGAATATAATTTCTTCTAAATTAATTGTATACTACCTATTGGTTTTAAAATATCATGAATAATCTTTATCATTTAATTTTTAATTCTATTTAGAGATTTATCTATTTTTTGAGATTCATATTAGAATGTTTATTATGCTGTAATGATTTTTTTCTCAAAATATCATTATTGAAATATGTTTTTTTATTATAAATAAATTAATATATATATATATGGTCTATATTAATGCTGAACATTTATTATAAAATAATGTAGGATCTAATTCTTATAATTTACAAAACCAATGGATTTTTATGCATCAAATGACTTTTGATATAATGATTTCAAATCCCATAAGGGGGTTTCATGAATCAAAAAACATTATAGGGTCATATTCACTCTTATTTATCTATTATATTTCATTATTGATATCTCTTAAACAATGATAAAGTTATATTTTATTTCTAATCTCCTTTTTGTGGACATCATGTTTCACAATAGTGTATTTTAGCTTGATGATTACCTTATTTCCATTAAATTCATTTTTTAACAATACATTATTTTAATTTTATTCTATATACCTTCCATATTCATGTTTTTATATTCCAATAATTTTTCCATTTCACTAATGGGTTTTAATATACAGTAGTTAGTTTTTATTACTATATTTTAGTGTAACATCATCATTATCATTTTTTCAAATTGGATTTGTAGGAAAACGTTATTATAATATTTTTAAATGGTTATTCCATAAATTCAAAAATAAATATGGTTTGTAATCCAATCCATAGTTTTTTTTTGATAACCTTTATTTGTTTTTTGAAATTATTATATTATATATTGATTTTAAAAATTAAAATTTTTACAAATAAATTCATCTTCTTTTTTTGAAAACATTATATCAATTATTAATGATTCATATACAAAGTAAATGTTTTCAATTTATTTAAACATATTTTTTATTACTTATTCCTTTTTCAAGTATCAATTATATAATAAACCAATTATAATATTGAGGTACATGTATTAACTTTTATGTTTATACATATGAAAATGGGAAGAAAGAGGTAAAGGGGTAGTTTCATGCTTATTACACGATGTGGATGGGGCCTTCATACCATCTAATTTTATGTACATGTTGTGTACAGAGGGATACATGACACGTAATCTGATTAAAAATCCATGTAATGGTCTGGAAAAAAAATTATGGACACGACATTCAGTTTAACATATATTCCATATACATTTTTTGTTAAATTTTCTTGTAGCTTCATTTTTGTAGACAGAAAAAACAATCCCATTCAATGAGCAGTGCAACCAGGAAAAAACTAAATAGGTATCAGTCACTCATTTCTTCATTCTGAACCCGATTTGAACTTCATCGAATCCATTGAATCCCTCTCAGTGGGTTCTTGATTCATCTTAAGCCTTTATTTCTGATTTCTTCTCTCAACCTAGTTATATTGGGTTAAGAGTTTTTACTCTTGTTGTAGATATAATCCATTTTTTGTCAAATTTAAGATCAAAACTGGACGAGGAGAGTCATATTAACACGAGGTAGGTGGTCTTGTTCCTTTTATGAATTTTCATGATGATTATATGTGCCAAAGAGCCTCACACCCATGTTTTAGGTGTCACCTAGGATGAAATTGACCCATGTTGTTACTTAAGTTTTACCAGGTAATTGATTAATTAAACTAAATCATGTGGATATCATTTTATTTATTTAGGGCCACCTATTGGGTGAATTTCCCTCATATTACCATTGTTTATCTATTAGGCCTAGGATGCCTATGGTCATGCCTTTTTTTTCCAATGATGGGTTGTTAAAATTGAAATTATTTCATTGAATGATTCCCATATGAGATAATAAATGTTAACGATATGTTTTTTTAACAAACATGTTACTTGTTATTAATCCATCCCTTGTGATTATTTAAAAGTCCAAGAATTATGAGGTTTGTCATTGCTTATTCGTATTGGATGCATGAGGTTGAGGTTGTGCTATGACTGAGTGAAAGGATTTTCTATTCCGGAGGTCGAGGTTGTGATATTCCTGTGGGGGAGGTTGTGTTTTTCCAGTGGGTGAAATTTTTGATTGCCAGTGGGTGAGGCTTATCTATTCATGATGGTAGGGTATTACTATTGCCTATTTTTTATTACTTCCTAGTTTACTTCTTTCACTATTTTATATTGATCATGAAGATACTCAAGGACATATAGACATAGATCATTGGGTGGTTTCCTATTAGTATTTCATTCGCACACCCTATTTGGTTCATTATTTGGGCCCATATAGATTATAAGGTTGTAGGTGTTGATAAGGGAAAGTGCCCTTATAATAGTACATGATTTTCTTCTTAGTAGAAGGAGAGCATGGGATAGAGCTGATGTCTGTGATGGTTTTACATTTTATTTTTTTTCTTTTTATATTTTGAGACAAATATCACGGTCAATGTAGTGTACCTATTTTTTTTTGTTTATTAGAACATGAACATGAAACATCATTCTCATATGTTATGACATCTGATTACTTTTATTATCATTCTGATACTATTTACTTCAGTTGTAAGATGTTTACAGCTTCTTCTATTGTATTATTAGTGATTCTACTATGTTACACTCTTAAAATGAGGGAATAGTATCCCCAAAATCACACCCATGTCCCTCATAACTAGTTGACAACCTATAGAATTTATGGAATTGTGATGGAGTCCATGTGGCCAACCGAGTATGGGGAAGTAGTTGATTGGCACAAAGATCCATGATTTTAAAAAGTGGTGTCAGAGGAGTCATTTCTAGTTTTCTTTACCATTGGGAAATGATATAAAGGAAATTAAATTTTTTAATTAGTTGTTGTCTGGAGTTTCTACCCATGTATATAGAAAATCCAAATTACAACGAATTGAATTGTGATTTTTAAATTTTGAGCTATTATAGTTAAACTCGATTTCATCATTCGGTGAAAGACATGTTTTTTATATTATAATTTATATCATTTTTGTTCTATTTCATTATAAACATTATGAGATGAGGGAATTCCATCTCATTCACCATATAGGAACTTGTCATAAATCATTCCATACAATCTTACCATGCAATTTAGAGAGAACTACTAATTGCTTGTTGTTCTGATAGGTTCCATTCTAGATATGCATATTGTTATGATAATTATTCTGATAGATATGATTGCTATTGTTTTATGTAATATGATATATATGCATGATTTTGTGATAGGTTTTTTTATGCGCTATATGGATTGATTAGAATGGATGTCATCATTAGGTCCATACGGTGTGTGGTCCCTTTTGGATCAGAATTTGGAATAACATTTTACTATTAAAAATTATTATTTATGATTTTTAATGTATATATGATTCCATCCAACATTAAAATTTTTATTCATGATAAGGGAGAGATACATGATCATGGTGGACGAAAATAATGTAGCCCAAGGGCATCGCCCCATACAAGGTTCACACCCTCCGATTTCATACTAGACACATTGGTAAGACACGTCACCCGCATACAAGGAACTGCAATAGAATCCACATAATCTGCCCCTTTGTTCCCCTCTCACCACGTGTGAGAAATTCTAACTCTGTCATTCAGGAGTGCTTTGTACATTTTAATTGTGTAAGTTATAGCACAGGGTGTACTGCCTCTTCCATGGAGGGCGTCGTGGGTAATAATAGAGTCCGTTTCCAAATGGGTTATGCAAATACATCTATGTTTTCATAGGGATAGGCCTGTTAGAACCGCTAATGCTTCTGCCCGAATTGAAGAACCACTGCCAAAGTGAGCTGAGAAAGCCAACACTAGACTCCCTTTGGAGTCCCGATGAACTCCTCCTCCCCTCATGTCACCCAAAACACATGAACCATCTGTATTAAGCTTAAACCCTCCGCTAGGGGGAATCCAATGAATCCATCTACCCCGCACCACCCCACCTTCATCGGTGGTGCTCCTTGAATGCTTCTGCTGCACCCGCAAGGGTAACCTTCTCCCTCCAATTCACGTTGTTCCAATCAGGTCAATCAGCATGCATCAGATGATAGCCACCACAGAACGAACATAGGTGCTTCTCGCCTCATATCTTTCCTTGTTCCTAACTTTCCATAAGTGCCAACAAGCTGCATTGAAATTAGCCGCATTCACCTTAGAATCCTCCAATGACACACTAGCCCCCTAGAACCAGTGCTCCATAAACAGCTCCACACAGCCTCCTTGCTCAAGGAAGCCTGAGTAGACACCAAAGAACTTCCAGACATGCCAGGACCAATCAACCTAAAAAATATATGGTTCATGGTTTCTTCTCTTTTGTTCCCGCTGTAATGGCAGCACGACGCAAGGCTGATCCCCAACCATTTGATGTGGTCATCAGAGGGTATCTCTTTGTTGAGTATCCTCCAAGTATGAAAGTTGAGTTTGACTGGGATCGATTTGCACCAGGCCACATTGTACCACCTATCGCTCTTCCCCTGTATACAACTCGTCCTGTGAAAATCCTTGGCATTGAACCTCCCCGACATGGATGGTGTGAAGACACAGGTGTCCTGCTTTGAGATCATGACCACAGAGTTGAAGATCTCTATCAGGGGGCTTCGAGAACCGATTTGTAAAACATGGGATATGAACTTGCCTCCCTAATGGAGATTAAAGGGGTCGGGCATCCCAGGTATCCTAACACTTCACCTGCCCAGTTGTGTTTCCAAATAAATTCTCCCTTCCCCAACAATACATCGAGAGAGAGGAAGAAGGATTGGAATGATATTAGTAACCGATGACCAAAAAGTCATCCCTATAGCTGACCCGTACATCGTATCATACTTATATCGACGAGGAATCTTCATTCCCCACAAGGATCGGGCTTCAATGGACTCCCATGCGTACTTCGCATGCATGGATGGAATGAACTCCTCCATACTCCAGACATTGATCCACCCTTCACAGATGGGCCGAGCAAACTTACTCCACAACACCCCGCGTCTCTTACCCCCACCTGACGCATCCCATATAAAGTGTGCGAGAATCCTGTTAGTAGCCAAAACAATGATTTTTGGTGATAATGGGACCCCACATATTAGAATTTTGAACACCATCACATTACATTAAAGAAATAGTTCTAGGGAAGTATTATAGTTTTATTGCCCAGAATCCAAGACATCACATTGTGTGGTTCTATGAACACACTCCATGTGTTATTCTATTTAGGGACAGATATGTCTCTTAAGTATAAACCATGTAACCATGTGTACATGACATGTTGTTTTGACCATGTATCCAGCCATATGAAGGAGAACATGGGGTGAGGGTGTTTGGTTAGTGCACTTTGTGTACCATAGGTACACATAGTGTAGTTTTTCATAGGATGACTCTATGTGGTTTCGGTCGTGTAAAAGTACATCAATATGAGGGGGATACACGAGTACATGTCATGTTTCATTCATATATGTCATGTTCCCATGATATTTACATGCCAAAGTATGCTTAGGGTACAAGCCTGTAACATCCTAAGAAAGTAAAGAATAATAATTTTCATATATATGTCTATTTATGAACAAGATAATGTTTTAGAGGCTTAAAATGAGAATAAACCCAATCTTAATCATAGAATACTCTAATATTTTTAAAAGATTGTTTTATCGCATTTTGATGGAGTAACTTTTTTAAATAAAACATTTGAAAATTTTATAAGATCTATTTGTCAAAATAAACTTATTATTTGGAATTGGGACATTGAAATTTTTTTTGGATAAAGTTTTGGTATTTTTCTGACAATGTTCATTATATAATGAATATTGAAAAATACTGCATTTTATTCAAAAATAAATTTTCATCTATTTTATTTATATGGTTATATTATATTTTTAATTTTTTTAAAAATTTAATTAATATATATATTCACTATTCAATCCAATGGTTGTTATTGGAATTAATTTCACATTCAAATTGGACATATACAATTGTCAATCTTTTGATATATATTGTTTCTTAAAAACATGGTATTTGTTTTGACACCAAGAATTATTTTTAAATTAATTAATGAAATTTATGTGTTTTGAATTTGGTAAAATGGATTCCATATTTGGAATAATAAGTTACAAATTATTTAATTAAGACTCTTTTGTTTTTGGAAATTATGAATAGTAACAATGACAATTATCTTTAATTATCACAATTATTTAGTAATCAGGTAGTTAAGGGTAATATAATAATAATATAATAATAAAAAATGACCCCAACATATGTCTTAATGATATTTTTTGAGTCATGGCCTACCATGGGATTTCTTTTTCCAACCTTGGGACCCCATGGAATAACTTTAGTGTGATAGTGACCTTTTATCATATTAATTTTTAATGAAACGGTAATATAACTGAAGTATGTATAACCTATGTAAAACAATTTTAATATTGTGTACATATATTATCTATTAGACTATAAAAATTCATTGGAATGATAAAAAATTTCCTACATCATGGTGTTTTTTTATTTTTAGACATTAAATAAATAAATTTATTTATGACACCATGACGATGCAGGGATTACCTCATTAATGAACAAATTAAATAAAATGATATGATAAGGTAAAATATAAGACATAAACTTGTCTAAAACCTATTTTATGGGTGTATTTCGAACACTTATCTCCTTATACTCAAAATTTATCATTGTGGGTCCTTTAAAATCTGATAACCATTTCATAATAAAGTCACATTTCATGACTTTCCAAGTGTACCCCTCATCCTTCTTATGAAAGTCCCCCACCAATAACCCATTACCCACACCTCTCAAGCCCTTGGTTCATCCAACAACTGCTCATATTATCTCTACACATCCATATATTACTCCTATAATCCTCTCCTTGTGCATAAGTCTTCCCAAGGAATCCATTGGCTCAAATAAAAAAGAGTTACCTGATATAGAGGTAATGTATACTCTCGAGTTTCATTATTTTATTTTTCATTCTTCACTCCCACTAACATTATTATTATTTGATTACATAACAACACAAGTGTCCCCAAAATAGTAGGATGTTTTTATGAGACGTATTTTATTTCCACTTACACACACCTCTGTGTAATGGTTAAAGAACATATTGTCTCTCTTGGTGGCGATTTACTGCCTCACGAAACGATAATTGTTCAATGTTATTTTAACACTTTTAATGGTTTACATTATGATGGAAATATATTTATATATGATATATATGATTTAGGTCCTCTCAAAGATTTTTTATTTTATATTCTAAATATACCATTATGCATTGTATGTTGTGGAACTGCAATAATTTCATCAGAGGAAGTGTGGACTACCGCACCCTCAAGTGATGTGACTCATTCATTCAAAACCTGGAATTTATAAAGAATGTAATTAATGACATTATGTTACTAATATATCATATATATTATACTTGAATTATAATATATCTCTATCTCATTTAGTTTTAAAGTCCATTAATATGACAACAAATGAAGGCATCGTTCATGTGTACGTACGGCCTACGGTCTCCATGAATGGTACATTTAATTTCTTATCTACAAACATTATGGGATTTTATTAAATACATATATATTGGATATATATTATTTTTAAATCATTAACACCCTTCTGGAGATGATTTACTTATAACTACATGGTCATTTCTCTTCAAACAAGTTTAATTACGAATCACGTACCAAACATCGAAAAATCATATGATCTGAACTCACATAATTAACTAATTATTATAACATTATAATATGTGATATGAATTGAAAAATAAACTATAAAGAAATTCTATAAGAAATTATAAATTGACCAAAGTGAATTATTCAATAATATAAATAAATGAACAAGACAGGTCAGACTTGAGGTAAGTGACATCTTCTCAATCTCCTTTTATTGAGGCATATTTTGTTTCATACACAATATTCCTTTATATGGTGTATAAACCCCTTTGAATTTTACATTTATTCAAAAATGAATCTTTTCTCTATGATGCATTTTACAAAATGAAAATAGTAATTATTTTTTAACGTACACGGTGAGAATAACCATTCTGCCGCCGCGAGTATTATTTGATCTTTGGATTCCTAAAAAAGATGTAATGTTTTTTTAAAAGAAAATAAATACCATATACTTTTTTATGTATTTAGGTATTGAAAATGGTTTTGATAAAGGATAATTTTTAGTCAATATATTTAAATGATATATTGTGATTGAAATGTGGAAATGTTTTCATTCCTTTTTATTGGTTCTATGTGTTATGATATTATAATGGTACTTGGACTTTTGAGGGGTTGTGACATGATAAACCAAATGATGGGTGGTGCCGTGAAAACAAGGATGGGTGGTTACGTTACAACCTCCAATGCATTGGGTATGGAAGTCGGCTGTATGGCTATTCCATTTAGTGATATGTGTGGAAGCCGACCATATGGTTATTCCATTCAAGTTTTTTTATGTCCCAAGATACCATTATATGTTATGTGTTCTTTATATGGGTGTTATGGTAAAATTTTGGTTACCAAATGGTAAGTAATGATCTTTTATTCAGTGAAGAGTATTTACTACTTCATAAAGGTGAAAAGTATTACTTATGATAAATTATTCATGGTTTAATTTATGTTTTAAAAAACTAATAGTTTTTATTCTTTGTATATCCCTTTCTGAGATTTTTATTCCTATCCCATGTTTTTGAAATGTTTTTTACAAGACATAAAGTGGAATAGCATCATGTATGGGATCAAGGAAAAGTTGTGCTCTCTTAAACATGGAATTAGACATGAATCTTTTTTTTTCAGGAGTTATTATTTTGAGAAAAAAATTGAAGCTGAGTAGGAGTGTCTACTTTGTAATTTTTTTAGAGATGTAATGTAATAGTGTTAGCCTAATTCTCTAAAACTGTAAACCTAAAAATATCCTCAATGTGAATTATTCATTTAATTCAATATTATGTAAGGTTTAAGGCTGAGTCCTTATAGTTGGTATCAGAGGTCAGTTTAGACATCTTTGGGAGTTAGATTCTTGTTCAATTGATGTCCATAAATTAATTTTTGGTATTATTGAAATGATACAGCATTTAAAGATTACCATGTTGCTTCGCTTAAGATATTTCTGTGTTCAGAATCATTTTCCATAGATGAAACATGTCAGCTATGTTGGGACAACATCAGAAGGAAAACAACATACCAAATCAGCAACCTGAGATGGTTGGAATCAGAACTGAACAATTTGTTGTAGTGATTGCACAATTGACTAAGTCTATATATGGTGGTGGTATCCATATACATTATTATCCAGATCAACCATAGAAGAACATGTCAGCAGTGGAGCATTTTATGAGACAACATCCATAATCATTTAAAGGATCATCAGACCCTGTGCTAGCAGAATGGTGGATTAAAGCACTGGAGAATATTTTTGATATCATGAGGTGTTCAAAACATCAAAAGGTTAGTCATGTTGTTTACCATTTTGAAGTTGAAGCTGATCAGTGGTGGTTAATGGTGTAAAATATCAGGGATAGTGAGGAGATTGAAGATCTTGACTGGGATGAATTCAAAGGTATTTTTGTTGAATAATATTTTTCTAAGGCATTTCATTTTAGGATGGAAAGACAATTCCTAGAATTTAGGTAGGAGGATGACTCAGTTGTTGCTTATGAAGCAAATTTCCCTCGACTGGCAAGTTATGATCGAAATTTCATACGAGATATTGATAGTAAAATTAAATGTTTTTACTCAGGGTTAAATCCAAAGTATCAAAGGTATTTGTCTTCTCACGAGTTCTAAAGTTATGAAAAACTTGTTTGTTGTGCGGAGAAAGTGGAAATGGAGTTTCCTGATGATCCTGTGTTCTTTGAAAAACAATAGAATAAGAGGTCCAGTTGGAAGGAAATGGGAAATAATTCATCAAATAAGTATGGAGGTAAGAAAACTAAATATCCATGTTGTGATAAGTGTGGTAAAATGAATCTTGTATAATGTTCAACCAAGTCTGGAAGGTGCTTTCGGTGTGGTAAGTTTGTTCATATTGCTCGTAACTGCAAGGAAGATGATCAAGTAGGCAATGAAAAGCTAGCGTTAAGATGTTTTATGTGTAATGAAATCGGTCATTATGCAAATGAATGTCTAATGAAGAACACAACCAAGGGAAATCAGCCAGACTTGAAGAAGAAAGGGGTGGTTAAATCTTTTGAAACTACTTCAGCATATAGTGGTCCATCGAATGAAGTGGTATCAAGTACACTATTTTATTGTAAATATTATGCCAATGTGTTGTTTGATTCAGGGTCTACAGATTCTATAATTTCTGAGAAGTATTTTAGTAAATTGGGAATTCCATCTCAAGATAGGAATCCTAAACTTATGGTGAAAACACCAGGGGGAAACGTTGAGACAAAAAGAAATTATATGAACCTTCCCATCCTTGTGTGTGGAAATAATCTTCCTCCAAACCTTATTGTTTTGCCTCTAGTAGAGTTTGATGTTATTTTGGGCATGGATTGGAATTCTTGTTTATCATGATAAGATTGAATTCAGAGTTAAAGAGTTTTCTTTTCAGAATGATTTCCAATTTGTGTACAATATTGAACCCTTGATTTTGATAACATATCAGGATGTTGAGAAACTAGTAAAAGATGGAAATGAATATTATCATGAACATATTGTTCAAAATAAAGGAACTATTCATGTTAATGATGTTCCAGTTGTAAATGAGTATCTTGATGTTTTTTATAAAGAGTTTCTTGGTACTATACCTGATCAGGATGCAAAATTTTCTGTTGACTTTGTTCCTGATTCTGAGCTAATTTCAAAACCCCCATATCGAATGGATCACGTTGAACTTTTAGATTTAAATAATCAATTAAAGTTGTTATTAGATAAAGGTTTCATTTGACCATGCACATCCCCATGGGGTTCTCCTGTCTTGTATATTAAAAAGAATGATGGTTAAATTTGACTTTGCATTGACTATAAAGCATTAAATAACATCAATATTATGAACAAGTATCCTTTGCCTCATATCGATGATTTGTTTGATCAGCTCCAGGGACCTCAGTATTTTTTGAATATTGACTTGAGGTCGGGGTACCATTAGTTGAATGTAAACAAAACAAACGTTCTGAAGACCGCATTTCGTACTACATATGGCCATTATTAATTTGTAGTTATGGCTTTTGGGTTAACCAATTCACCTTCTTTATTCATGTATCTAATGAATATAATTTTCCATGAGTACTTGGATAAGTTTGTGGTTGTGTTTATTGATTATATTTTAGTTTATTCCAATTGTAAAGCGGGGGATGAAAGTCATTTCAGGGTTATCATGAAAACCATAAAAGAAAAGAAATTGTATGGAAAATTTTGATAGTGTGTGTATTGGTTACAAAATATTTCTTTCCTTTCTCACATTGTTTCAAAAAATTGCATAACTGTTGACCCTTCTAAAAAACGTTTTCGAAGAATAGCCAAGACCCACAAATATAATAGAGATCCTTAGTTTCCTTGGCTTGGCAGGTTATTACTGGAGATTTGTTGAAAAGTTTTCAAAATTATCTAGTCCAATGACTATGTTAACTCGAAATGGTGGTATGATCATTTGGACAAAAGAATGTGATAGTTTTTTTCCGGAATTAAAATGATTATTGGCGAATGCTCTAGTTTTGGAACTGCCTTCCAGAAATGATGAGTTTGTTATATACAGTGATTCTTTGTAGAAAGGACTTGGTTGTGTCCTTATGCAGAATGATTAGGTAATTGATTATGTTTCACATCAGTTGAAAAATCATGATTTAATTTACCCTACACATGATTTGGAATTAGGTGAGGTGGTTTTTGATTAAATGATTTGGAAATATCATTTGTATGGATTAATGTGTGAAATATATACCGATCACAAATGTTTACAGTATATAGTCACTCAAGAAGAATTGAACATGAGATAGAGGAGATGGCTGGAATTAATGAAGGATAACAATTGTACAATTTATTATAATCCAGCAAAATAAAATAATGTGGCTGATGCTTTGAGTCGAAAAAGTAATGCTTCATTAACGATGCTACATTTGGAACGAGATGTTTTGGTTTTTGATTTGATGAAATTTGGAATAGAAGTTGTTTTTTCATGATATTATTTGTTATGTTCGAGGTGTCAGTGAGATTATCTCTTTCAGACAGAATTAATAAAGCACAAAAGCAAGATAGTGAGTTGCAGAAAAAGGTAGAGCTGGTTCATAATGGTAAGTTTCATGAATATAACATTGATATTTATTGTGTTTTAAGGTTTGAGAAGATATTATGTGTGCCTTGTGATTCACAGTTGAAGAATGAGTTGTTATGTGAGGCTCATAGTTCCCCGTTTTCAGTTCATCATGGAAGTACTAATATGTACAGAGATCTACGGGAGTATTACTGGTGGGAAGGAATGAAAACGGATATTGCAAATCTTACTGTGAAGTGTGTGACTTGTCAGTAAGTTAAAGCAGAGAAGCAGTTTCTGAAAGGGATGCTTCAGTCTTTACCGGTGCCAGAGTAGAAATTGGAAAATATATCCATGGACTTCGTTGTGGGATTACCAAAGACATCTCGAGGTAATAATGCAATCTCGGTTATTGTTGATTGATTGACTAAATCTGCTCATTTTCATCCTATTCATGATACTTTCTCTCTAGATCAAATTTCTCAATTTTATGTTAAAGATATAGTCAAGTTACATGGATTTACACTCTCCATTGTATCTGATCATGATCACAAGTTTACTTGTAACTTTTGGAAAGGCTGTCAGAAGTCATTGGGCATTGAATTAAATTTTAGTACACCTTTTCATCGTCATTCAAATGGGAAGTCAGAACGAACAATTCAGAATATGGAGGATATGTTACATGCTTTCACGATGTATTACCATGAAAGTTGGGACCAACATCATTCTTTGGTTGAATTTTCTTATAATAAAATTTTTCATTCTAGTATATAGATTGCTTCGTTTGAGGCATTATATTTGAAGCGGTGTTGAACTCTAGAATTTTGGGATGAAGTAGGTGAAATGATGTTTATGGGACCAAAATTAGTAGAAGAGATGATAGAAAGAGTTCAGCTGATACAAAAACACATGAGAATAGCTTAGAGAAGTCAGAAATGTTATGCAGACAATATGAGGAAGGATCTCTCTCTTTTGAGGTAGGTGAAAATGTCTTCCTCAATGCTTCCCCATGGAAAAGTGTGATGCGATTTCGTAAGAAAGGAATGTTGAGTTCAAGGTTCATTGGACCATATCAAATTCTGGATACAGTTGGATCAGTCACATACCGAGTGGCTTTAACTCCATTTTTATCTCAGGTACACAATGTTTTCCATGTTTCAATTTTAAAAAAGTATATTTCAGATCTAACTCATGTTTTGAGTCCAGAGGTAGTTTAGTTGGAAGAGAATATATCTTATGAAGAACAACTATTCCAGATTCTTGACTACAGGGAGAAATTTTTGTGGAATATCGTGATTAATAATGTAAGGGTTTTATGAAGGAACCACATGATTGAAGAGGCAACATGGGAATAAAAAAATGCCATAAGGGATAATTACCCCCACTTAATCGCTAAGTAAAAAATTGTGGGGACACAATTTTCTAAAGGGGGAAGGATTTAACATTCCAATTAAATAAAGAATAATCTATTTTCATATCTATGTATATATTATGAATTATATAGTGTTTTAGAGGCTTAAAATGAGAATAAACCCAATCTTAAGCAAATAATACTCTAATATTGTTAAAAGATTGTTTTACCTCCTTTTGATGGAGAATCTTTTTTAAATCTATAATTTGAAAAATTAATAATCTCTATTTTCAAAATAATCTTATTCTTTATAATTGGCACATTGAAATTTACTTTGGATAAATTTTTGGTATTTTTCTGATAAAGTTCATTTTTTTTGAATAGTGAAAAATACTGCATTTTACATCAAAACTGCTTTTTCATCTAATTTAATTATATAGTTAAATTATCTTTTTAGTTGTTTTTAAAGTTTAATTAGAATATATTTTTACTATTTTATCCAACGGTGTATATTCTAATTAATTTCACTTTGAAATTGGACATAAACAATTGTCAATCTTTTGATATATATTTTTTTCTTAAAAACATGCTATCTGTTTTGTCAACGAGAATTATTTTTAAAATAATTACTACAATTTCTGTGTTTGGAATTTGGTAAAATGGATTCCATATTTGGAATCATAATTTCCAAATTCTATAATTAAGAGTCTTTTGTTTTTGGACATTATGAATAGTAACAATGAAAATTATCTTTAATTACCATGATTAATTAGTAATCAAGTAGTTAAGGGTAATAAAATAATGTCATAATAATTATAAATGACCCCAACATGTGTCTTAATGCTATTTTTTAATTCATGGCCGGCCATGGGATTCCTTGATCCAACCTTGGGACCCCATGGAATCACATTAGTGTGATAGTGACCTTTTATCATATTATTTTTTAATGAAAGGGAAATATAACAAAAGTATGTATCACCTATGTAAAACAATTTTAATTTTGTTTACATAAATTATATCGCAAAATATAAATAGTAATTGAAATTATAAAAATATGGTATTTTTTATAATTTTTAGACATTAAATAAATAAATTTATTTATAACACCATGATTATGTAGTGATTATCTCATTAATGAACGATTTAAATAAAATGAAATGATAAGGTAAAATCAAAAAAATAAACTTGTTGACAACATATTGGATGGGTGGATTTAGATCCCTTATCCTCTTATCCTCAAAATATATCATTTCGGGACCTCTAAAATCTGAAAATCATTTCATAGTAAAGTAACATTTCATGAATTTCCAAGAGTGCCCCTCCTCCCTCTTATAGAAGGCCCCCACCTCTACCCACTTACACACACCTCTCAATAACTTGGATCGTCCAACATATTCTCATATTATCTCTACACATCCATCTATTACTTCTAGAAGCCTTACTTTGGGCAGAATTTTTCCCAAGGAATTATTTGGCTCAATTCAAAAAGAGTTACCCGATTTAGAGTTAATGTCTTCTCTCGAGTTTCATTGTTTTATTTTTCCTTTATAACTCCCCATAACATTAGTAATCATTGATTACATAAAAAAACTAGTATCCTCAATATACTAGGATGTTTTTATAAGAGGTATTTGATTTACACTTATACACACCTCCGTCTAATGGTTAAAGACAATACTGTTTTTGTGGGTGGTGAATTAGTGCCTCACGAAACGATGATTTTTCAATATTATTTTAACACCTTTCTTGGTGGCCATTATGATGGAAATATATTTATATATGATATATATTATATTTATGTCATCTATATTCTCATGTATATTATATTTAAAACATACCTTTATGCTTTTACTTGTTGTGGAACTCCGATAATTTCATCTGAGGAAGTGTGGACTACCGCCACCTCAAGTGATGTGACTCATTCATGCCAAAAATGGAATTCATAAAGAATTTAATTAATGAAATTATGTTACCTATTTATCATATATATTATACATGTATTATAATATATCTATGTCTCATTTAGTTTTATATTCCATTAATATGACAAAAAATTAACGTAGCGTTCATGCGTACGTACGTCCTACCGTCTCCATGAACGGTACATTTCATTTCACATATCCAAACAATTTGGGATATTATTAAATACATATATACTGTATATATATGATTTTTAAATCATGAACACCATTCCATAGATGATGTAATTATAACTACATTGACAATTCTCTTCAAATAATTTTATTTTTTACTAATGTATCAAACATCGACAAAACATATGATATGAACTCAAATAATTAACTAATTATTATAAGATGATAATATGTAATATGAATTGAATAATAAACATTAAAGGAATTCCATAAGAAATTATAAATTGGCCAAAGTTTGTTATTCAGGAATATAAAGAAATGAACAAGATATGTCGGACATGAGGTACGGGACTTCGTCTCAATCTCCTTTCATTGTGGAATATATTTTTTATACACAAATTTAATTTATATGGTGTATAAAACACTTTGACTTTTAATTTTATTCAAAAAGGAATCTTTTATCTATGATGTATTTTACTAAATGAAAAAAATTATTTTTCCTTTTAACGTACGCGGTGACAACAACATTTCTGCCGCCGCGAGTATTATTTTTTCTTTGGCTTCCTCAACAAGCTGTAATGTTTTTTTAAAGAAAATAAATACCACATAAACTTTTCCGTATTTTGGTACTAAAAATGGTTTTTATAAATGATTCTTTTATGTCAATATATTTAAATTATATATTGTTATTGAAATGTGGAAATGTTTTCTTTCCTTTTTATTTGTTTTATGTGTTATGATTTTATAATGGTACTTGGTAATTTGATGGGCGGTTACATAATAAACCTAATGACGGCTGGTGTTGTGAAAAGCAGGAAGGGTGGTTATGTTATAACCTCCAATGCATTGGGTTTGGAAGTCACTGTTTGGCTGTTCCATTTAGTGATATGTGTGGATGTCGACGGTATGGTTATTCCATTTAAGTATGTTTTTGTCCCAAGTTACCTATATATGTTATGTGTTATTGATATGAGTTTTATGGTAAACTTTTGGTTACCAAAGTGAATGTAATGATATTTTATTCATTTAATAGTATTAACTACTGAATAATGGTTAAAAGTATTACTTATGATAATGTATTCATGGTTTACATGATGTTTTGATAAACTAACAGTTTTCCTTCGTTATGTATCCCTTGATGAGATTTTTATGCTCATCCAATGTTTTTGAAATGTTTTTTATAGGTCATAAATTGGAATAGGGTCAAGGATGGGATCATGGAAATGTCGTGCTATTCTAAACATGGAATTAGACATGACTCTTTTTTCAATAGTTCTTATTTTTTGAAAAAATGGAAACTGAGTAGGAGTGTCTATATTTTATTTTTTTTGAGATTCAATGTAATAGTTATGTCATAATTCTCAAAAAATATTAACCCGAAAAGATCCTCAATGTGAATTATTCATTTAATTCAATATTATGTATGGTTTAAGGCTGGGTCATTATAAATCCCATGTGAGTGTTCAAAGGAACATACCGTGTGTGGAATCTACATGCCATGTACTCTTATTTTTTAAAACCATGAGTTTTTTCTCCTCCGTTTTAATTCATGTACTCTTGAACTAAAAACCGTGATAAATAATCTTTAATTGATTTTTGTTCTTAGCCATGTAGATTCATGCTTCCATGAGGACCTCCAGTTGTATTCCAACAGAGTGATGATTATCACACACAAGTGGTAGATGTCTATGGGATACTAGTGAATCCTATAGTTGTGCCAAATAATTTTCCAGATGCATGTGTATAGGTATAGTTATATGACTGTTTTACGTGCTTCATACAGACCTTCCAGAGAGCACCATAGCCTGCCACATCTATGGCTAAGCTAACATGAGTGTTCTAGAAATAGCATCAACCCATGTTTTTAGGAAATGGTGGACTTCAGGCTATAGAGGCATGGTTCAAGTAAATGTTATCAATCATTGAGCATCTCAAGATTCCTCCTTTGTGGATGGTCAAGATCCCTACTTATATATTTCATGATTCCTCCAAGAGGTGGTGGGATGTTATCAATTAGAGTGAGCATTATTGGAATATGTAATTAGAAGAGTTTCAGACTATCTCTTATGCATATATATATCCAGAGATTCTAAGGGATGACAATTTATTGGAGTTTATACATCTTATACAGGGTTCTCTATCAGTTATAGATTACTATTCCTATTTTACTATGCCCCAGTGCTTCGCACATATTCTGATGGGTGATGATTTGACGAAGGCTAGGCGATTTGATGATGGTATCACGTATAACATCTTGTAAAATCTCAGGTAAATAATGAATATGAAATTTTCATATTTATTAATATTTGTGAATAAAATTATAATGTTACTTTAAAGGGAATGTTATGTCTGATGGTGTACCCAATACACAAAATCGAGTTTCTTTGAAATCTTACGTTGCACACTAATAATATAATAATATTATTTTAAATGGTAGTTAACACCTAGCCATTGTAATGGAGGGAATGAATAGTAATAACTATATACTAATTATATATTCTTATTAGATATTTTTACTTTTATACAATAAATATTAGAGGCTTAAAATAGAAATAAATCCAATTTTAAGAATAAATATTCTAATATTCTTTAAAATGTCTATTAACTTCCTTTTGATGGAGAACCTTTGTTAAAACTACTTTATTTCAATATTATATGTTATATTTGATAAAATAAAATCCTTCTTTAGAATCAAGACATAAATATTTATTTTTTGAAATTTTTTTTGTATTTTTCCGATGAAGTTCATTTTTTTAAAAATGTTGTATTTTAATTCAAAAACTCATATTAATATAATTAATTCTTATGGATATATTATCTTTTAAATTGGTTTTAAAGTGTAATTAGAATATATTTTTACCATGTAATCCAATTTTGGTCATTATAATTAATTTCACTTTGAAAATGGACACAAACAAGTGTCAATTGTTTGATAGATATTTTTTTTTAAAAACACGCAATTTGTTTTGACAACAGGAATTAACTATATAATTTATTAGTAAAACTTCTATGTTTTAAATTTGGGAAAAGGGACATGATTTCTGAATTTTGAAGATAAAATATATCTTAGAGTTAATATTTGGTATTTTTCTGATAATGTTCATTTTTTAATGAATAGTGAAAAATACATCATTTTAATTCAAAACTACATTTTCATCCAATTTATTTATATAGTTAGATTATCATTTTAATTTGGTTTAAGGTTTAATTTAATTATTTTTTTATCATTAAATACAATTTTTGTCATTGGATGTAATTTCACTTTTAAATTGGATGTAAAAACAAATCAATATTTTGATAGATTTTAATTCAAAAAAACATGTCATTGGTTTTGACATCAAGAATTATTTTTAAAATAATTACATAAATTTCTGCATTTGGAATTTGGTAAAATGGATTCCATATTTGGAATCAGAAGGTTCAAATTATTTAATTAAGGCTCTTTTGTTTTTGGACATTATGAATAGTAACGACGACAATTATCTTTAATTATCATGATTAATTAGTAATCGGGTAGTTAAGGGTAATAGAATAATATCATAATAATATAAAATTACCCATCCATGTGACTTAATGATATTTTATGAGTCATTTCCAACAATGGGATTCCTTTTTCCAACATTGGGACCCCATGGAATCACATTAGTGTGATAAATACCTTTTATCATATTATTTTTAAAGAAATGAAAATATAACCAAAGTATATATCACCTCAGTAAAAAAAATTAATTTAGTTTAAATAAAGGATATCATAGACTATACATATTCATTGGATAGATAAAAATATTTCATACATCATGGTATTTTTTATAATTTATATACATTAAATAAATAAATTTAGTTATGACACCATGATGATGCAGTGATTACCTCATTAATGAACGATTTAAATAAAATGAAATGATAAGGTAAAATCTAACACATGTAATTGTCTAAAACCTATTTGATGTGTGTATCTCTAACCCTTGTTAGCTTATCTTAAAAATATTTCATTGTGGGACCATTGAAATCCGAAAATCATTTTTTAATAATGTAACATTTCAATAATTTTCAAAAGTGACCCTCCTTCGTCTTATAAAAGGCCCCTACCTCTACCCCCTTACCCAAAGATATAAAGCCCTTGGATCATCCAAAATATGCTCATATTTTCTATCCACACCTCTATATTACTCATAGAATCCTCACATTAGGATGAATTATTTCCAAGGAGGACTTTGGCTCAAATCAAAAAGTGTTACTCGATTTAGAGGTAATGTCATCTCTCGAGATTCTTTCTTTTATTTTTCTTCATCACTCACCACTATCTTCTTATTATTTTACCCCATAATAACACCATTATCCAAAATATAAAAGTATTTTTTTATGATAATTATTCTACCTACACTTACACACACCTCCGTCTAATGGTTAAAGAACACACTGTTTATATGGGTGGCGAATTACTGTCTCACGAAACAATGATTGCTCAATATTCTCCTAAAACCTTTCATGGTGGCCATTAAGATATCACTATATTTATATATGGTATATATGGTATTTATATTTTCTATATTAATATGTATTTTATGTTTAAATCATATTATTATGCTTTTCATGTCGTGTAATTGAGATAATTTCATTTGATGATGTGTGGACTACCGCCCCCTCAAGTGATGTGACTCGTTCATGCAATACAAGGAATATATAAGGAATTAAATTAATGAACATATGTGACCTATATAACATATATATTGTAATTTAATTATAAAATATATATATCTCTCATTTTTTTAGTTCCATTAATATGACAAAGAAATGAAAGTAGCGTTCATGCCTACGTACGACCTACCGTATCCATGAACAATACATTTCATTTTTATCTCCAAATGTTATGGAATAGTATAAAATGAATATATAATGGATATATATGATATTTAAATCATTAATACTATTCTTGAGATGATTTACTTATAACTACATGAATAAATCTTTTCAATCATGTTCATTTTTTGACTCATGTACCGAACATTGAAAAAACATATGATATGAACTCACATAATTAACTAATTATTATAACATGATAATATGTTATATGAATTTAATAAAAAAAATTAAAGAAATTCCTTAAGAAATTATAAATTTACAATGTTTTATTATTCAGGAATATAAAGAAAACTAATAAGACAAGTCAGACTTGAAGTAAGGTATCCTACCTCTCTCTTTCTTTTTAAGTACCTTATTTTGTGTCACTTATTTTAATCTTATCTTTCTTATATTGGGGGATATTATTTTATATTCCACTTACTGTAAATTTTTTGTTCATATTATGAGAGACCTTATTTGATATAATCAATCCATATTTGTATGTTTTTAGTGGCGTCGTTAGGCAGCCGAATTTTCGTAAGGGGATTTCTTACCTCACTTTTAATTTCGTGAGAATTCCATTGTTCACCACTTTTTTATTTCAAGTGGTGTATTGTGTACTACCATTTGATATATTTTATCATTATTCTATTCATGGTAATTTATTATTAATTTGGTGCCCATTATATTTTGGACATACGACTCGATTTATTACAACGAGGTAAGGGGTTTTTATCTCACTTTTATTCCCGTGAGATTCATGTTATATTTGTCACTATCTCTGTTGAGTGGTGTATGTACTCAACATTATTCTACTCTTTGTTTAATATAATTTCATTTATGGCTATTTACATCAACATTTTATGGTACTTCATTCATGGGGTGTACATTTCGAAATTTTCCAAAATCTTTATGGGAACCTTTCACCCTCCTCTTTTTTTAAAAGACTTCTTTTTGTTATATATTTTAATTTACATATTGTTATATTAAAATACGTTATTATATATCCTTATTTCTCTAAATAATATTTCCAATTGATTATATACCCTTTTTTCTTTCATCAAAACTTTCTCTGAAATTTTATGTGATGTCGTTAGGCTATCGAATTTTTGCAAGGGAACTTCTTAAACCAATTTCGATTCTATGGGTTAAACATGTACTACATGAATAGGTAGTTTTATGAATATGTGTGAATGACCTCTGATTGTTTTACACTTAATATCAAGTTATATTTGGTTTATTATTTTCTCACACATAATAATGTAATTAATATATCCTTAATCAAAGCATATCATCTTTATAAGGGACTTCGCATCAATATACTTTCATTGAGGTATCTTTTGTTTTAAACACAATTTTCTTTTATATGGTGTATAGAACCCTTTGAATTTTACTTATATTAAAGAAGGAATATCTTCTCTACAAATAATTTTACTAAACTACAACAATTATGTTTCTTTATATCATATGCGGTGACAACGACCATTCCACCATCGCGAGTATTATTTGGTCTTTGGCATCATGAACATGCTGTAATTTTTTTTAAAAATAAATAAATATCATATACACTTTAATGTATTTTGGTATTTAAAATGGTTTTGATAAAGGATTATTTTATGTCAATTTATTTAAATGATATATTGTGATTGAAATGTGGAAATTTTTTCATTCCTTTATATTGGTTTTATGTGTTATGATTTTATAATGGTACTTGGACATTTGACAGGTGGTTACGTGATAAACCAAATAAAGAGTGGTTCCTTGAAAGCAAGAATGGGTGGTTACGTTATAAACTACATTGCATTGGGTATGGAAGTCGGTCATATGGCTATCCATTTAGTGATATGTGTCGAAGTTAACTGTATGGTTATTCCATTTAAGAAGGTTTGTGTCCTATGTTACCTTTATATGTTATACGTGTCTTTATATGGGTTTTATGGTAATCATTTTGGTTACTAAAGGATATGTAACAATATTTTATTTAGTAAAGAGTATTTATAACTTTTTAAAGGTGAAAAGTATTACATATTATAGAGTATTCATGATTTACTTGTTTTTTTTGAAAAACTAACAGTTTTCCTTCTTTGTGTAACTCTTACATAGCTTTTTATGCTCATCCTATGTTTTCAAATGTTTTTCACGGGACAAAAAGAAGAATAGGGTCAAGGATGGGATCAAGGAAAGTCATGCTATCTAAAAATGGAAGTAGACATATTTCTTTTAAAGAGTTTTATTTATGAAAAAATGTAACTTGAGTATAAGTTTCTACTTTGTAACTTTTGAGATGTAATAGTTATGGCCTAATTTTCTAAAACTCTAAACTTGAAAAGATCCCCAATGTTAATTATTCCTTTAATTCAAGATTAAGTAATGTTTTAAGGTGGGGTCCTTATAGTTTGTATCACAGGTTGGTTTAGATAACATTAAAGGTTAGAGTGTTGACTAAGCATAAGTGAGAAGTTGTGTATAGCCACAATGGTTAGTATATTATATGGAGTCATTATTGTTTTTGAATTTCGGAATGAGTTTGAGATAACTTGGATATGTATATCTTAGTGTTCATCTTCATCATTAGTATGTGAATATTTTTTTGATATACTCACCAAATTTTTTTGATTTTAGTAAATGGATGGATCTAGCAGGAACCAAAGTGACAATGGGTTTGAAGGAAACTGTGGTGGTTCACTGATTAAGTGATTAGATGATATAGGGGATTTAATGAGAAATCTCAGGGTTATTCTAAACCAACTATCAAGAGTCATGATTAACCACTTGATCCTTGGTGAGTTATCTAATTCATCATGTATGAGAGAACCAACTCTATTTCGATGTTCAGGTAATAATTATAAACGTAACCATTGGGGTTTATATGATCCTTACTTTTGAGGTAATTATGGGTTACTATATGTTATGATGGAAAATGAAAGGCATGAGATAAACATTAGGTTAAATTATTTTATGGTTATTTTTGAATATTTTACCACTTTTTGGGGAATGTTTTAAGAATTATATAGTTTTGGAAAAAGGACAACACATAGACTGTGTGACAACCCATCGCGTCGGACAAAGCTACGGGAATAGAACCCACAACCAATATGCGACTGGTATTTATCACCTACCACAGGACTACGTGAAGTCCCTGGTTAGTATGAAAATTTCCTTTTAGTTAAATGAATTTATGAATCAATTATAAGTTTATTTTGGTTTATCTATGGAAATGATTTAGCTATCATGGAGGATATGTGATTTCATTAATTGCTTTTCAATATGAGACTTTAAGAGTAACTAATGTTATTTGGAGATAAATGTTAAGTTTTACCTTGGTAGACTATGTTATTAAAAACTTCACAGATTTGGGTTTCCATCATAGGTTGTATAACATTGATTAATTTTATGGATAACTATTTATTTTGTCTTCATTCTTGAACCTTGGGATCTTTTTGTTAAATTTTGGAGATTAAGAGTAGTTTTTCTTTAAGTAAAAGATTATCTTGTTATTGGATTGTCTAAGCTAGTACAAAAAATTTTGGTTTTGGTTGAGGACTAAAGACATGGGAAATATTGAGTTCTATTTTGTGGAATAGGTTATTCTCTAGATGTTGATTATAGCGCTCTTAATGTGAACTAGTCATCCTAAATTCTCATATTTTGGAGAAAATATTGGTTTGTGTTAGACATCTTGTAAGAGATGAAATTATACATGACAAGTAAGTATGTTTACTTATTTTTTAGTTAATCATAAAAATAAATTTCTCAATGATATGTAACATAAAATAAAAATGTTGTCTGTTTACATTTTCTACTAGGGAATCAAATACCGTTTAACCCATCACAATTTTGTGATTTTATTGTTGTTAACTTTCTCCTAGACATGTTTTCTATCACTCTACATCAGAACATGATGGTTTTTTTCCTCCATATCCATGTTTTCATGGAATACTAGTATATGTTATCTCGGGTGACCTTTGTACATTTCTTTATTTAATTTATGTGATAGTTTAATTTACTCCTCCTCCGATGTGGGGATTTCAATAATGTTTCTGAGCTCAAATTTAAAATTACGAGGAAGCAATTCCTAAAAGGGTGGAAGGATGTAACATCCCAGGTAAATAAAGAATATTTGATTTTCAAATTTATTATTATTTTTTAATTAAATGTTAATATTAAATTAAAGGTAATTCTATGTTCGATGGTGTACCTAATACACAACAACAAGTTTTTTTTGAAATCTTATAATGCACACTAATATATAATAATATTATTCTAAATGGTAGTTAATTCCTAGCCATTTTAATGTATTTAATGAACAAAACTAACCAAATATTATTATATATTCTTGTTAAATATTTTTAAATTTATCCAATAAATGATAGAGGCTTAAAATTCAAATGAATCCAATTTTAAGAATAAATATTATAATATTCCTTATAAGATCGATTAACCACCTTTTGATGGTGAAATTTATAAAATAAAATTTTTGTCACATTAATAAATTATATTTCACAAAATAAATTAATTCTTTATAATCATGATATCAAAATTTACTTTGTGTAAATTTTTGGTATTTTTCCAATAGAGTTCATTTTTTAAAAATGTTGTATTCTAATTCAAAACCGCATTTTAATCTAATTTATTTATAGAGATAGATTATATTTTTAATTGGTTTTAATGTTTAATTAGAATATATTCTTACCATTTAATCCAATGGTGGTCATTATAATTAATTTTACTTTGAAAATTGACATAAAAAAGTTTCAATACTATGATAGGTATTGTTTCTTAAAAACACGCTATTTGTTTTGATAGCGGGAATTAAATATATAATTTATTAATGAAAACTCTATGATTTTAATTTTGTAAAATGGATATAATATTTGAATTTTTAATATCAAATATATCTTAGGGTGTATTTTTGGTATTTTTCTGATAATGTTAATTTTTTAATGAATAATTAAAAATACAGCATTTTAATTCAAAACTACCGTTTCATCCAATTTATTTATATATTATATTGTCATTTTAATTAATTTTAAGGTGTAATTTAGTTATTTTATTTACAATTTAATAAATTTTTGGTCGTTGGATGTAATTTCACATTTAAATTTGAATTAAAAACAAATCAATCTTTTCATAGATTTTACTTCTTAAAAACTCATCTTTGGTTTTGACAACGAAACTTATTTTTAAATTAATTACTGAAATTTATGTGTTTGTAATTTGGTAAAATGGATTCCATATTTGGAATGAGAGGTTCCAAATTATTTAATTATGACTCTTTTGTTTTATAACATTATGAATAGTAACGACGTTAATTATCTTTAATTATCATGAATAATTAGAAATCAGGTAGTTAGGGGTAATAAAATAATATCATAATAATATAAAATTACCCATCCATGTTCTTACTGCTATTTTTTGAGTCATGGCTGACCATGGGATTCCTTGTGCCAAATTTGAGACCCCATGGAATCACTTTATTGTGATAGTGACCTTTTATCAAATTATTTTTTAAAGAAAGGAAAATATAACCAAAGTATTTATCACCTATGTAAAACAATTTTAATTTTGTTTACATATAGTATCTCATTGACTATAAATAGTAATTGGAACTCTAAAACGATTTACTACATCATGGTATTTGATTTATTATTTTTAGACATTAAATATATAAATTTATTTTTGACACCATGATGATGCGGTGATTACCTCATTGATGAATGATTTAAATAAAATGAAATGATATGGAAAAATATAAGAAATAAAATTGTCTAAAACCTATTTTATGGGTGTATATATAACCCATATCACCTTATCCTCATAATAATTTATTATGGGACCTTTAAAATCCAAAAATCATTTTATAATAAAGTAACATTTCAAGACATTCCAATAGTGACCCTCGTCCCTCTTATAAAAGGCCCCCACCTCTACCCCCTTACCCACACCTATAAAGCACTTGGATCATCCAACCTATTCTCATATTGTATCTGCACATCCCTCTATTACTCCTAGAAGCCTCACTTTGGGCATAAGTCTTTCCAATGAAGCCTTTGTCTCAAATAAAAAAGAGTTACCCGATTTAGAGGTAATGTCATCTCTTGATTTTCTTTCTTTTATTTTACTTCTTCACTCACCACTATATTATTATTGTCTTATCCCATAATAACACCAGTATCATATATATACTAGTATTTTCTTATGATAAAGTTTCTATATACACTTACATACACCTCTGTCTAATGGTTAATGAACATACTGTTTCTGTGGGTGGAAAATTAGTACCTCACGAAACGATGACTGTTCAATCCTCTCCTAACAATTTTTATGGTGGCCATTATTATTTCACTATATTTATATATGATATATATTATTTTTTATATATTTATGTGTATTTTATGTTTAAATCATATCATTATGATTTTCATGTCGTGTAATTGTAATAATTTCATTTGAGGAAGTGTGGTCTACCACCCCCTCAAGTGATGTGACTCATTCATGAAATACATGGGATGTATAAAGTATAAAATTAATGAAATTATGTGACCTATATAACATTTATATTATACTTTAATTATAATATATATATCTCTCCTTTAGTTTTAATTCCATTAATATTACAAAGAAATAAAAGTAGTGTTCATGCGTACGTATGGCCTACCGTCTCCATGAACGTTGCATTTCATTTTTATCTCAAAATGTTATGGAATAGTATAAAATTAATATATAATGGATATATATCATATTTAAATAATTAATACAATTCTGTATATGATTTATATATAACAACATGGACAATTCTTTTCAAACAATTTCACTTTTTGACTTATGTACCGAACATCGATAAAACATATGATATAAACTCACATAATTAACTAATTATTATAAACTGATAATATGTGATATGAATTGAAAAATAAACATTAAAGTATTTCCTTAATCAATTATAAATTTACCGAGGTTTGTTATTCAGGAATATAAAGAAAACGAACTAGACAAGTCGAACTTGAGGTAAGGGATCCTACCTCTCTCTTTCTTTTTAAGTACTCTCTTTTATGTAACTTCTTTTAAGCTCCTCTTTCTTATAACGGGTAATGTTATTTTATATTATTTTAACTATAATTTTTATGTTCAGATGATGAGAGACCCTATTTGATATCATCAATCCATTTTTGGAGGTTTTAAGTTGCGGCGTTAGGCTGGTGAGTTTTCATAAGGGGATTTCATACCTCACTTTTAATTCTTTGAGATTTACATTGTTTGACACTTATTTATTGCATGTAGTGTATTTTTTACTGCCATTGGATATATATTAAAATGAGTATATTCATGTTACTATGTTATTCCTTTGGTTCTTATTATCTTTTGGTCATATTTCTCGATTTATTACGACGAGGTAAGGGGTTTTTGTCTCACATTTATTATCGTGAGATTCATGCTATATTTGTCACTATCTCTTTTGAGTGGTGTATTTACTAAACATTATTATACACTATGTGTAATATAATTTAATTTATGGGTATTCACATCAACATTGTATGGTCGTTCTTTCATGGGTTGTACATTTCGAAAGTTACCCAAATCGGTAAGGGAACCTTTCACCCTTCTCTTTTTTAAAAAGGCATCATTTAGTTTTGTCTTTTAATTTACATCTTAATATGTTGGGATACGTTCTTCTATATCCTTATTGCTATAAATATAATTTCTATGTGATGATATACCTGTTTTTTTCTCTTATACTCTTTTTCTGAAATTTTTAGTGACGTCGTTAGGCTGTCGAATTTTTGCAAAGGAACTTCATAACCAAATTTTGATTCTTTGGGTTAAAATTGTACTCCTTGAATATGTCAATATATGAATATATGTGAATGAAAACTTATTTTTTTACACCTAATGTCCACTTATATTTGGTGTATTCTTTTTCCATACATAATTATGAAATTAATTTATCCTTAATCAAAGCATACCGTATTTATAAGGGACTTAATCTCAATCTATTTACAATGAGGCATCTTTTGTTTTATACACAAATTTCATTCATATGATGTATAAAACCCATTGAATTTTACTTATATTCAAAAAGTAATCTTTTCTCTATGCAGCGTTTTACTAAATGACATAATGTATGTTTTTTTAACGTACGTGTTGACAACGTCCTTTCCGCCGTCGTGAGTATTATTTGATCTTTGGCTTCTTCAACAAGTTTTAATGTTTTTTTAAAATAATTTAAATACCATATACTCTTTTACATATTGTGGTATTGAAAATGGTTTTGATAAATGATTCATTTATGTTAATATATTTAAATGACATATTGTTATTGAAATGAGGAAATTTTTTAATTCCTTTATATTGGTTTTATGTGTTATGATTTTATAATGGTACATGGAAATTTGATGGGTGGTTATGTGATAAACCAAATTAAGAGTGGTGCCGTGAAAATAAGCAAGGGTGGTTACGTTATAACCTACAATGCATTGGGAATGGATGTCGGTCGTATGGATATCCATATAGTGATATGTGTCGATGTTGACCATATGGTGGTTGCATTTAAGTAGGATTATGTCCCAAGTTACCTTTGTATGTTATGTGTTATTTATATGAGTTTTATGGAAAAAAATTTGGTTACGAAAGGGTATGTAACGATATTTTATTTAGTGAAGAGTATTTACTACATCATAAAGGTGAAAAGTATTACATATGATAAAGTATTCATGGTTTACTTGTTGTTTTGAAAAAAATAATAGTTTTCCTTCTTTGTGTATCAATTACAGAGCATTTTATGCTCATCCCATGTTTTGAAATGTTTTTCACCGGTCATAAGGAAGAATAGGTTGAAGGATGGGATCATGTAAAGTCATGTTATATAAAACATGGATCTAGACATGTTTCTTATTAAGAGTTTTTGTTTTATGAAGAAATTGGAAACTGAGTAGATGTGTCTACTTTGTAACTTTTGAGATGTAATAGTTATGGACAAATTCTATAAAACTATAAACCTGAAAAGATCCTCAATTTGAATTATTCATTTAATTCAATATTATGTAATGTTTTAAGGTCGGGTCCGTATACATCTGATTACAGGAGAATAACTTTTTTCTGACTACTTAATCTGATATAGAATACCAGATGCTGATTACTTTACGAAATCTAAGGGAGCCTATAGGTTTGATCCAGGGTGGTTCAACTCCGAGGTTTGACACTGTCTTGACCTTTTTCAGGAATCATTGTCTGGGGCCGTATCGCAGTATATGTATCGGCCATATCGTTTCATAATGATTCTACGTGTGGTGCTACGAATGTGGTAGAGTTGGTAATACTATAACAAATTGTATAATTGATCCAGTAGAGTGGCAATCATGCAGCATGATGGGCTTTGTCAATCAATTCTTCAGGGAATTTCCACCACACCTAATGAGAGTGGGTCTTGTCCCACTCCTTGTTCAATGGAAGGCCCAACAGCTTCTCACCAGTCAAGAAACTGGAGTGTATTAATCCATTTATGGTGTTGTAATTTTTGTGGCCATGCGGGAAAGACATCATGTTTTCATAGGAAGAATAGTGGATTATCAAAATGTATCCAGATAGTGTCATAATGATGTAGTACATGCCCAACTTATACAGTGTAACAGACCCAATAGGAGCAGGATCCCAGACCCTCTACTGTCAGAGGTACTATTCTTGAATAAAATTTTTAAACTTCTTCACTTTTTGATATAGGGCCATCACATAGTTTCATATATGTTCATGTCGTGGAGATCCTTGGTATCTATGTCTTTACCACTAATGATTTAATGAAAATAGACACTCTATTAAGGATTAGGATGGTAGGTGTGTGTCAGTGTAAGGAGTACCCCCTTGAGGTTGGAGGGTGTCACTACATTTGGGATCTCTATGGCCAAGAGATGATAGGATTTGAGGTAATATTCATAATGTATTGGATGGTTTCATTTTAGAAATTTTATGACCATTATCTTTATAGGTTGAGTGTCACATTACTACATGGAGTATCATATTTATAGAAGGGAGAGTGGGTTGTCTAATAAAGGTGAGGTGGACTCGAGAAATGTGGGTTGAGTGGGATGATATCACAGACAGTCATTTCATATCTAGATGAATAGGGAACACATCAGGTAGATGTCCCTCTGTTGGATGATCATTTCAGGGATGTCCTCCTGGAATACTTTTCAGTATCACCTCTAGTAAGAGAGGTGGAGTTCTCTATCGTGCTAGATCTAGAAGATTCATTAATGTGAATTCCTCGTTACAGGATGGCTATGAAAAAATTATAGGAGCTCCAGCAGCAACTAGAGGATTTGGTGTACATTAGTTTCATCCAACCAAGTACATACCTATGGGGTTCACATGTCCATTTTGAAAAAAAGTCATATGGTGCCCCTAAATTTTTTTTTCTATTAACAGAAGTTGATACATTTTACAATTAAGAAAAAATATCCTCTTCCAATGATTGATGATCTCTTGAACCAGTTTTTAGGAGCTTGAGACTTATCAAAAATTGATTTCTGATCTGGTTACCATTAGGTAAGTGTTAGATCATCAGACAAACATCTCACAACACTATGAATAAAATATGGTCTGTATGAGTATGTGGTTATGCCGTTAGGTATCACGAGTACTCCAGTAGTCTTCGTGGCACTGATGAACCGAGTGTCCCATCCGTATGTTGATTTGTTTTTTGTAGTTTCCATGGATTATATCTTGTTGTACTCTCAAAATTGACATGACCATGCCACCCATCATGAGATCATATTGAGTATAATAAGAGAGAATTAATTATATTGTAAAATCACAAAGTACCACTTCTGGATGGATCAAATTCACTTCCTAGGTCACATCATCTCAGAGACAAGAATACCAGTGGACTCAGAGAAGGTGATAATAATAATTTCTCGAGAGTATCACAATAACTTATTTGTGGTGCGGAGTTTTCAATCGTAGGATGGTTATTATAAGTATTTTATACAGTACATATCATTCTTAGAGGGACATTGAAGATCCTGGATAAGAAGGGTGTTAAGTATGCTTGATCAGATTCCTATGAGAATTCTATTCAAGAGCTAAATGGGAGTTTGAAATTGGCATTGATACTATCTTTTTCTGAGTTTTCAAGGATTTAAATAGTGTACTATATTGCATCAAGAATCAGGCTCAGAGTAATTATTATTTAGGGGGATCGAGTCATCAGATAAGGGTCTCGACAGTTGAGGCCACATGAGAGGAATTACCCGACACACAACATTGAGTTAGTTGTGGTTGTTCATGATCTACGATGTTAGAGACATTAGTTTTTGTGAGTGATGTTTATAGTGTACACGAACTAAAAAATCCTCAAATACATCATTACTTAGTGTGATCCGAATTTGAGACATCAAATGTTGGTGAAATACCTTCAATATTTAATCATTGAGCTGCCAACATGCCTGGGAAAGGTAATGCAGTGGCTGATATCTTTATCAGGAGGACTCAGATACATGAATTCTAGTAGGATAGTGGCAAGTGGATGCTTGCAAAACTATTTTCTGAGATGCATTTTGAGGTGCATGATAGACAAGGGGATGAATTTTATCTCATCCTTAGCTTTTACCTCTAACCTTTTGGATATAGTGAAGATGAGGTAGGTATAATATTTTTAAGGCCATGTTCTATGGGAGAGCATGTTAGGTGATGACCCTCTTCCATGCTAAACTATAGATTATGATGAGATCATTCGGGTCCATATACGTGTTTGAGTCCCAATACATATACATAAGGAGTTGATGAAAGAGTCTCATGCTTCAGCATGGGCACTACATTCAGGGGTCACCATGATGTACTATGAATTGTTCCATCATTATTGGTGGCCAAGTATAAACTGAGTGGTATCTTGTTTTGTTACGAGGTGTTCCACCTATCAGTAGGTGAAGGTAGAACCTCAGCAATTGGAGGGTCTTTTAAAATAGTTACTTATTGTAGAGTTGAAATGGGATGATGTCGCGATGGAATTCATGATGGAATTGCCGAAGTCACCATATTGTAAAGATGTTGTAAGGGTAGTTTATTCCAGGATTATGAAGGTAACTCATTTCATTCCTATCAAATATATCCTCAATGTTGATGAGCATGAAAAAATGTATATCAACGGGGTTATCCAACTATATGGGGTCCCACACACTATCATTTCAGAGAGTTACACTGACTTCACTTCTCATTTCAGGTTGAGTTTTTAGAGGGTTTTTTGTACCCAGGTTCACATGAGCATAGCATACCACCATCATACTGATAGCCAATACCACCCTCAGACTAATATCTAGTTAGAATGTACAATACTTATTCTAGAGGACAAGTTGTGAGCATTCCTCTAGGACATTTGGAGCTCTTGGGAGAAGAACCTTCTTTTTGATTTCACCTAAAGTAAAAGTTATTAGGCGAATATTTAAATGCATGCTTCAAAGGAATTATATGGTAGGCCATGCCACTATCCCTTGTGATTGTTGGAGGCAAGTGAGGCAGCTTTACTGGGACTGCATCTCATGTTGGAGACATATTAGTGGGTCCAATTGACACCAAAGTGAATGGATACTGTATAGTATCATCATAAATCATATGATGATGACCTTATATGGCCTATGGAGTTTGAGTTCTAGGATATGGCTTTCTTTCATTCTTTACCATGGTTGGGTCACAGGTGAATAAAAGGAAAGAGTAAGCTTTCACCGAGATATCTCGGTCTGTTTGAGACTACAAAGAGGGTCGACCCAGTTTCTTATTGGATGCAGATAACTCAGAGGTATACAACTATGCACATATCCTTCAACATATCTATGGTAAAATAATATCACCCAAACCTATCTCAAACCGTTCAAACTAAGGATTTTTATTTGAAAGGAGATGTGTCTTTTGAGGAGAATCCAATTCATATTTTGAATCATTGTTTGGAGGTTATATGTGGATAAACTATTCCACATGTATTAGTTCCCTGGAAGTACATCCACGTGAAGGATGGGACTTGGAAGAGAGAGGCTGATATATTATCATAGTTTCCAGAGTTATTCTCAGATATTTCTTCATCACCCTTGGAAGGGGAATTCAGGGACAACGTTATTTAAGGTGGAATGTTTTTAAGAACCCTGTTCTTCCATCGATGAAGGGATCCTTCCTTTTAAGTTGATACATAATCAAATGGGGAAAATAGATCTAAGGACTAGCTGTAGGCCTATTAAAAGACATTAATGGGGCCTATATTCAATGTACTTTTATGTACATGCCATATATGGATGGTTACATGCCATGTAATCCCAGTACATGGCGATGTAATGGGCGGGCCAGAAATTGCATGGATAGAACATATAGGTTCAATTATATGTTGGGTAATTTTTTTGATAATACCATGTAGAAGCATAATTTTTTGAATATAGAAAAAAATGAGCCGTTTCGATGAGCATCGTGCATAGGAAATATACAAACGGAATAATTCTCCCATTTCATCATCTGAAACACAATTCAATCACTATCAATTCCATTGAAACCCACTTGGATATTGCTTGATTGCTGTTGAGATTTCAGTTATGATTATTCTCTCGACCTAATTATCTAGGGTTGAGAAATTTTAATCTATTTGAAGATCTACTCCATTTTTAGTCGAGTTGATGATAGACACTAGGTGAGGAAAGTAATACTAATACAATGTAGGTGGTCTTGTGCTTTTCATGAATTTTCATGTTATTTTTAAGTGCCAGAGTGTTTCACGCCCATGTATAGAGTGTCTCCATGAATGGAATAGACCCATGTAATTTCCTAATGTTGATAAAGAAATTGATTAAATCAACTGAAGCATGTTGAGATAGTTTGATTTGATTTAGGGCCACCTAGTTGGTACGTTTCCCTCAGATGACCATTGTTTATCCATTTGGCCTATAATACCTATTTGAATTCTTGTTTTCCCTTATATGGGTTGTTATAAATAAGATTGGTTTCGTGAATGCTACCCATAAGAGATAATAATTGTAGAACCTATGTAGTAGTTTAACATACATGTTTCTTGTTATTAATTCATCCCATGTGAGTATTTGAATGGCCAATAATTATGTGGATGGTCATTGCTTATTTGTATTGCATTCCTGAGGGAGAGGTTGTTCTATGTTTGAGGGTGATATTGTTATATGCATGAGGGATAGGTCGTGTTATTCCTGATGTGAAGGCTCTATTGTGCATGATGGTACGATTTTACTATTCATGTAAGAGAGGGTTTTCTATTCCTGATGGCGTGGTTTTACAATTCCCTGATTTTAAGTACTTTGTAGATTATTGCTTTCTGTATTTTACACTATTTTAGTAGATACTCTCTGACAGATAGGCACATATCATTGTGTGGTTACCTATATAGATTTATTTTTCACACCCTATTTGGGTAATGCTTTAGTCCCTAGAAGATTATATGGTTTCAAGTATTAATCAGGTAAAGCACCATTCTACTATTACTAGATTTTCTTCTTTGGATTAGTAGAGTATGAGACAGAGCTGTGGCTTGTGATTCTTCTTCATTTTCTTGATTTCATTTGAGATTTTGGAACATATATCATGGTTCATTATTGTATACCAATTTTTTCTTTTTCATATAAAATGAACACATAGTATCATTCTCGTATGTTATGATATATGATTAAAACTATTATAGTTATTCGCTATTTACATCAGTTTTATGATGTTTTCAAATTCCTATATTATATTATTAATAATTTTACAATGTTACACTCTTCCAATGAGGGAATTGATTCCACACTATCACACCCTAGCATCCAACTACTACTCGACATCCTCTATCATTAGGGGAAATTTTCTTTGGTACATATATCCAAATTGGTATGGGCCACCAATTTTTCCACCAAAATCTCGGATGTTACAATTTATTAAATATTATTTTACAGTAAATTTTTTCATATTAATTTCACTTATTTGGTGGAACATATTATGTCTTTTTCATAATTACATTATTATATAATATTTTATAAGAATCCTTTTTCATAGGAATATAAATTTTCATTCATGAATTCATTGTGTATTATCATGTAATTTAAATTAAGAGATAATTATTATAAAGTTTACAAATGAATTTTTATTACCTTCTCAAAAAGTTTATTTGATTGTAATTTTCACATCAATGTTTCAAAAATGTCCTGTGCAGGCTTTTATGATTTATCTAATTTTTACCCTCCAATTTCTTCCATAAATTATTGTTTTAATAACCCAATATATTTTATTATAATATCATTAATTTGGAAAAATTATATTTTAGATATTCTATTATATTTATGTTCATGTTAACTTTTTTTATTATGTTGTATAGAACCCATTATTTTTCCATGGGATCATTATGAGAAGTTGAATGTTTTATTTTATGGTGGAACAAAAATGTATTGTTTAATTGGATGGTGGGTCCTACGCCCTATAAATTTAATTTATTAAAGGATTATATCTGATGATATATAACTGTTATCTAAAAAAGATAGTGAAAAAAGCTGTTCAAAAGTAGTGAGTTTGATTATGATAAGGTATTATCAAAATTTAACCAAGGAATATGGAAAAAATTTACTTAGTCTATAAAGGTTAAGTGTGATGGTGTTAAATTATAATAAAAATTGTACTTGGGAAAATTTTAGTTTGTATCTAGGTTAAAAAATATGATTGTGGTAGAAATAAGATATACTCAAAATGTTATGTGTGAATAGGATCTCATGTAGCTAGGCACGAAATGGGTGAGTGTGATGGGATTATGATCTAATCATAATTTTACATGTGAATAGGTCAGAAAGTAGCTACGTACACAAATGGTGAGTGTGGTGGGGTTTATCTGTACACATAATTTTACATTTGAATATTATATAGAGTAGTTAAGGTCATAGTGAAAAGGAATCCTATGATTTTGATTTTCAAGGCATTTCCCGTTATTTATCATGTCATTACATGTTTTCATTATTATCACATATTTATAATTTATTTTCACAATAATATCAGGATAACATGTTTTTTGAATGTTGATATTTGAATCTAAACATGTAGCTATTTTATTTTTTTACTACCTTATAATGATATTATGTTTCCCCATTATATTTTATGATCATTAAACTTGTTATTTTGGGTTTTTATTATGGTATTTATATCATTTTCAAATTATCCTTCATGTTTGCGTTCTTATCTAATATGGTAATTCATTTCCATTGTAAGGTGTTATATCTCACAACATTCTTATGTTTACAACCCAAAGGATATAAAGATCATTGTCCCAATTCATATATCCTAAAAGGTTATAGGTGATAATTTTTATATATAATAGTTTTTGAAGTATTGTAAAACAAGTAATTTATATATAAAATATATAGGATAATAAACCTTTAGGTCCATGGGTTGTGATACTATTTGAAACATGTATTATTTAATCCATGAAATTAATGGAATATTTTTTCCATTCATAGTTTGGGTCACTTCACATGGTATTAGAGCAAGGTTTAGTTATTTTTGAATAATATTTCAGTTAATGTTAGTAATTTTTTATCATATAGGAGTCATAAAAATATTGATGAATATTCATTTAGGATGATATCCAAAAAAAATTAGTAAATCCCGGAGCATACTATTTTACAAGAAATAAAATATTGTATATATTCAATAAATATAAATGTTTTTATAAAATTCCCATTCATGTGTAATATTATAGAAAATATTTGGTCAAATATATCATTGATATCATTCTGGTTCTTGGTGAATGGGCTCATACTATGCACCTCATAAGACAATCCCTATGTACATGATTTGGTTGATTGTATAAAAATTAAAAAACATTATGGTGGATTTATTTCCTAATTACATTAACAAAATTTTCTTACTAATTATCGAATAGTTGAAAATAGAAATATTTGTTTTAAATTATTTTTTCCTTGGGGAAGACATAATAAGATTCATCTTCTATATTTATATACTCTGGTTCATTATGATATTCTTATAATAATTTTGGCATCAGTATATGGAAAATACATGATAATTAGGATTATGGATAAAATTGTATGTATCTAAAAAATATTTTCTATAACCAAATAAGGAAGCTAACATAAAAAAGATTATTTTTAGTATATGTTGGGTATACTATAAATTTGTTGCACCAAACCTTTATCAGTGAATTTTATCCCTTATTATAATTATCTCATGTAATAAAAATCAAATGAAATCTCATATAGACTACAAAAAAATAATTTTAAATGAAGAATGAATGAAATAATAGAATTTTTCAGAAAGTAAGGAACCTATACCGATGGAATAGTAACATGAACTTGGGAATAGAAACAATATAATTAGGAATTTAAATCCATAGAAAAGAATATTAAAATAATCTTTTAATGTGTAAATAAATTTTTTTATCTTATATATTAGTATATAAAATATTTATATCATGAAATTTTTAAATAAATATTTTCAAAATGATAAATTATGTAATAGTATTTTTATAAGTCATAAATATAAATTAAATGTTTTTTAATTTATTTAATGATTTTAATGATTATATTTCATAAAATAAACTCATAAATTTAAATTGTTTTACCATATGGTTATAAGATATTTTTTAGACCTTATCTAAATTATCAAAGTGTCATAAAATCGGTGATAATTTTAAAATAGGATTTTTTGAATAAATATTAATTTTCATTTAAAATTAGATATCTCGTATTTAGAATAAAATTTCATAAAATTGAGTTAATTTTTGAATAATAAACTTTGAATAATGTTTAGGGTATTATTTTTTTGATTTTAATAATATAAATGAATTTTTATGGAATATTAAAATTCTGTAATTTTCATTATATATACATTATAAGATAAATACACTATTCTGTGAGTCATTAATGAGGTAATCACCATAATCTCAAACTGTACATAATTAATTTACTATATTTATTAATAATTTAGAAACTATTCATTTTTTACATCCAAAATAATAAACTAATGAATAATGTAATGGGAAACCACCCATCTCCTCGCATACAAATACAAACCCCACAACCTTTTTTCCTCACACCTATAATTATATTATCCTTATCCAAATTCTACCACAAACTCCTCCCAATCCCATTCGCTACATCCAAGGGACCTTTTCCCAACATATGATCAGACCTAGGTGCATTAATGAGGTTCTCAAATATGAGAATTCAGGAGGGAAAATCCAATATCTGTTTTATTCAGTTTATTTTTTGTTCTCATATTATATCCTAACAGACTATATCAAAATGATCATGAAAATATTAGTATATTTTATATGTTTTAATTATATAATGTTAATGGAATATCCATTATCAAACTCCTTTATCTCTATAATTTATTCTGAAAATGAAATCATTGAATGTGATGTGTCAATTTACCGACATCATGGGTGATGAATTCTAATTTTTCATTACATCCTTCAAGGATGTTCATAATAAAACTATAATGGATGTTATATAATATAAAATTTATTTATGAAGATTTTTTATGTTCTGGAACTAGATTTTATACAAAATAACAAACAATGGAAAAAATAGTTTGTAATGTTTGAAAACCCGCCAAAAATTATAAATGATTATCAATATACTTTTAAAAAAATGATTCGTCTTCATACCATTTATAAAAATGATATATATATATATATATATATCCATTTTCACGTATGGATGTTAATTAATGTAATATAATTTCAATTCTAGAGAATAATTCTGTTTATACATAAACACCCATACTCATATTCAAGTGAACAAATTATGAAATCTAAGAAAATGAAAACTCTCGAATGATGGAATTGAACTCTATAACTCGTATATAAGGCTATAGATGAAAATAATATAACAATAATAAATAAATTACATGTATAAGTGTGAAAGGGTTGGACAATTAATGAATTTAATTTGAATATACTGGATATTGAATTTAACAACACACTCATCCATAAGGTAAGGGTATTCTCAAACCCAACTTTCTTTCTTTGAGTTTTCACTATTTCATTCAATTTTCATTATGGATTTTCATTTATTGTTTCTTAAATATAATTTATTTACCCGTAAATTTTTATCTCACAATATACATTCTACCAATATGAAATTATGACAAATGAAAAAACATTTTCTAAATAACTCTTCCTTCTAGAAGACATCTTTTACCTCTATTGAGATTGTTTCTTCATGACTAAATATTGATGAATCATATATCATGATTTTTATTATCTTTTTATTTTTGAATCCAATGTGCTATTCATGAAAATATGATTTATAGATTTATCATTAAACCCATTTTTTTTCATGGGTTATTTTACTTCCAAGGTTGATATACATTCTTTGTGTAATCCATGATTATGAAAATTTTATGAAATGATGGGTGAACCTAAAATTATATAGAGAATAAAAATGTTATGATGTAATGGGTGAACCTAGAATTATATATCTCTCTAATTCATTGTTTAATGTGATTAATCAGACGATATATTGTAAAAAATGAATGACCATGATGATATCTTTGTTCAAAAATATATATGACGATTAGAACTATGACATGATGTTTCCTTTTTATAAATTTTCACATTCCTTGTCATTATTGAGTTATTAATCTCAAGATTATTATGATTATTTAAAGATTATTCTATTATGATAATGATTATTCTCACTACATGTTATATTTATTTTTACTTTTAACTATTCAAACATTTGTTTTTTCACTCAGGTATTATTTTGATGAATATCCTATGGTGAATACTTATACCAATTATAACACAAGGAATTCTATGAATATAAGGAATATGGAAATAAATAGATTTATATGTTTTATTTTCTAAATTTTATGTATAGTTCAAATTTTCACAAGGCACTAAACATTTTTTTCCAGGTGGCGTAACACTTTTATATTGTATAATTTTAAAATGATGTAATATATATGTAATAAAAAGTGGGCTCTCTATAGTTTGTATTACAGCATGGTTTTGTAATTTTAGGTATTATGATTAGATAACCATAGTATAAACCCTTAGTATGAGACTACGTATACTGGATTCAGTGTTAAATATATTGATCCCACAATATATTCCATTAGAGTTAACAGAAAAAATGGATAATTTACTCATAAATTATTGAATTATATTTTTATCTTACCATTTTTTTAAATAAATTCTCGGAACTAGGAGAAACCTAGCCAACAACCCATACTAGGGTCAATGTAGAGATTTTCTAAATGAAATCAACAATTCAATTGGAGGTTTAGTTCATTATTTCAAGGGAATTATTTCCCATATTTATTATTCTATGAACAATAACATAAATAATGTGAATGGACCTCCTTTACCTAAGAGGGAGAAGTTGGTAATCATGTCCTTTATATGGAAACAACCAATTAAATTTCGTACATCTTTTGATCCACTAATCACATAGAAGTTGGTCAACTCAATGGATAATATTATTTATGCTTAACTATTCTGATATGGACATGATGACTCCAGTTTTTTATCACATATATATAGAGGGTGACCGATGATGGGTGTTGATTAAAAACCTAAAGATTAATGAAGAACTGGATTAAATGTATTATGAATTCTATAATATAAATGTTCATAACAAGTATTTCCATCTAACTCTTCATAAAATTATAGGTAAAGAATTCATAGAGATGAAGAAAAAGGATGGTTAATCTATCACACCTTACGTTGAAAATTTCACAATTCTTTAAAGGTATGGTTTCCATTCTATAATAAACAATGACACAAAACTAATAGATTATATTTTGGTATAAAACTGCACCTTCTAAATGAAATATATATTCTATACTTATATATTTTTCAAAAAAAATTTCAATGTGAACAAAATGTGGATATGGAGTTTTGAGAATGGTCCCATGGCTATGGTGATAAGAAATGAATGATTTATTTTCAAGTTGGAGGATATCATGAAAATGGTGGAGTGAACAATAAACCACTCACATTTCAAAAATTTGGGATGAAGAATCAAGGGGAAACCTCAAAGGGACATGTTAATGATATAAATGTGGGATATAAGGACAACAATATCATAACTTTATAATATACATAATGAATCTGAAAAATGCGATGGAGGAAAGGATAGAACAACTGATTTTAATATTATTCATCATTTGGGAGAATGGGCACTAGGAGAGCTAGTGTAAAAAACCGTGAGTACACAAGGGTAATCTAAATCATTATCCACCAATTACAAAGGATTGAGATAAAGATTATTCCATCACTACTGCTAAGGTGGAATAACAAAACAATGTTGAACAAGGTACTCTTCCTATTCAATCATGAATGGAAGAAACTATTATTTGATTTTGGTTCCATGCATTACATTGTATCTTAAAGTTTTTATAAAACTGTTGAATCAAATCCCTAAAAATTTGATGTAGAGATATCCGTAAAAAACTTATTGTTTTGATCATTGAAACCCATGTGTTTGAATCTTATCCTGTTGGTGTATATGGGAATATTCTCCCGAAAAACATGGGACACTTAACATGGTAGAATTAGAAACAATAATGGGAATGTATTCTCTCTAATTATATGGGGCACATATCAACTATCATGAAATGGGAATATCATTTCAAATTATAAAAAAAACCATGATCCTATAAAAATGCATGGATGGTCTAGAATCATTGATTAAAAGTTATTCTATAATGTGGGTGTTAATTTCCAATGAAGAGGGATGCCTTGATCAAATGGGTTAGTCAAAGGAATGTATCCAACAAGTAGAATGACCACTATGAGGGAATACATTGATGTATTTATTGAAGAGTTACCCATACGCACCTCATATTATGAGGTAGAGTTCTCAATATAACTATACCTGGAGAAACTCCTATCTCAAAATTTCCCTATAGGACAGCCTCTATCGAACTAAAGGTGTTAATGAATAAGCTATAAGAGCACTTGTACAAAGGGATCATAGTCCACAGTCCACCACTATGTGGGGATCAAGGAATATATTTTCTAAAATAAGGATGGGTCAATATGGTTTTTTATAGTTTATCATGAAATCAAAATTATCTCTATAAAAATAGTATCATTTTCCAAGTATTGATGACTTTTCCGATTAGTTACGAGGAGCTCAATACTTATCAATGGTGGATCTTGATTTGGGATATCATCAGGTAAAGGTAAATAAGGAATATATTAAGTGGACATCCTTCTATACAAGGTATGGTCACTATGAGTTTCTAGTAAATCACTTTAGACATACACATTCCCTTTAATCATAATGTATTTGATTAATAGGTTATTTCTAACATAAAATGAACAATTTTGGTAGTTTTTATCAATGATATTCACATATACACAATGAGAAAGGATGAATATTTTGAAAATCTAATGTTTTTTATGGTTACATTGAGGAAGGAGAAATTGTACACCGTGTTCCACATGTGTGATTTATGGAAATATAAAGTAAAATTCTTGGGACATGTGATCATATGTGAGGGAATTTATGAGGAGCATTGGAAAAGAAATTAAACTAAATAATGTCACAAACCATATAGTTTAATGGAAATACACAATTTTCTTCAATAAGTAGGGTACTACTAATGTTTTATAGTAAGTTTAACATGATTTTATATCGTGATATTTATGTTTAAATGTAAAGGGGTAAATTATATCTATATTTATGAATTTGAGGAAAGCATTTATGATTGAAAGAAGTGTCTGATCACTACACTTATACACAAATTACAGACATATAGAAAATGTATTTTATATATAGTGATTCTTAAATGATATTACTAGTTTGTGTACTCATCAATAAGATGATGTTATAGCCTATGACTCAGATTAGTTGAAGATCCATGTGAAGAACTACTCAATTAAAGATCTGGAACTAGTAATAGTGATTTTTCCTTGAATATCAGGATGCACTAACTCCATCGTGAGAAGTGTAATATGTATACCAATCATAAGAGCCAAAAAATTTATATTCACACAAAATTTGATCGACATGAATCAAATTAGGTAGTTATAGTTAATAACAGACGATTATTTCTTTATACACTATCATCCTAGGATGGATAATATTGGTTCTCATTCTATTTATAGAAAAGAGCCTAAAATATTATCCACGATGTAGATTGAGAATGACCCTATCATCATGGATATGCAATGGATAGATGTGGAAAACATAATGGTAGGGGATAAATCATACATTTCAAAAATTATTTCCAAACCATATAACTACGATATGATTAATGAGGCATAATGGGATGATCTGGATCTTTAAAAGAAGGGGAAATCCATTAATGAAGGGATGATGAAATAGTTCTATATTGATGATGGTGTTGTCATTAAGATGGGCACAAGGTTTTGTGTGACTCTATAAATAGGGATAATGAATTATATATTGGATAATGCACAATTCTCAACATTATTTACTAGTCATAGATGTACAATGATGTACCGTGACTTATGAAAACACTTCTAGTTCGACAACATGATTGTGGATATTTTTGAATACAACTCAAGGTGATTTATATGTTAGTATGTTAATTTAATGTGATATAATTCGAAAGGGATTATGAAACCAATTCCCATACCCCTGTGTAAATTAAATAATTTCACCAGGGACTTATTGAATAGTCTCTAGAAATTATCAAAATGAAATAATGTGATGTGGGGTATTGTTGATCGACACACCAAGACTTCCCACATTTTTGTTTTTTAGGAATAAAACTCTCTTGAACAACATTCAAGGATATATGTAAAGGATGTGGTGAGGCTAAATGGGGTTATAAATTGTATTTTCTATAATCATGATATATGGTTCACATCAAAATTCTAGAGGAGTCTTCAACATGATAGGAGTACTGAATTGAATTCCTTCAGGTACTATCACCCCCAAAAAACACGAAAATATGAAAATACTATTAAGAAACTCGACGATGTAGTAAAATACCCCTCATTGGAATTCAAAAATGGATAGGATCATCATTTCCAACTGGTTGACTTCTCGTATTAAAACTAATTCCACTCATTCATTCAGATGGTCCAATATGAAGCTCAATATCAGAATAGATAACCATCATATTGGGGTTAAGTTGTCGAAAGAGGGATACATGGACATGATCTTGTTCAAGATATGAAAAAATGGTTTAGGACATACAAAAACATAACAATTCGACTCAGAGTATCATAAAGATCAATGCTAAAAAATATTTATGATACTTTATGTTCGATGATGGAGATAATTTCTTCCCTTGAATATCACCATGGAAGAGAGTTATATAGTTTGGTATGAAAGGGAAACTTCTCCCAATGTACATTGTCCCCATTGATATCCTTGATCGCATATGGGTAGTGCCCTATCAGCTTTCAATTACATGATGTATTCATTGTATCTATCCTGAGAATGTACATACTAGATCACTCACATGTACTTAACTCAGAGGTGGTATAGTTGGAGGTTGACCTCTCTATGGGGAGCATCTGATAATGATTCTAGATCAGAGATACAAGGTTTTAAGAAATAAGAAATCCCACCATTTCAAATTGTTGTGACGGAATAATAAGTATTAATAAGTAAATTAGGAACTAGAGGTGGTGATAAAGAAGACGTACCCTCGCCTGTTTATGTAAAACAGATATTTATCGGCAAATTTTCAAAATGGGAGAAGAATCTAATGACCCTAATAATTAGAAATAGAATTTCTCCCTTAATATAATTATTTAATATAGAATAAATTCCATAAAATCAAAAAGTGACTAATATAAAAAAATTATAAATGAAAAATGAATGAAATAATAAGATTTTTTTTAAAATTATGGAACAGATACCTATGGAATATTAACTAGAGCATTGGAATAGTAACATGACCAATATAAATTGTAATATGTCCAACAAAATAGTAACATGACCATTGAAATTATTAATTTTTTTAGTGTCTTATGAATAAAAATATAACATATTTATATCAATAAATATAGAAATAGATTTTTTAAAAATGAAAAATTATGTATCATGAATTTTTTTAACTCAAATATTATTAATTTTCATATTTAAAAATTAACATAAGGATTTAAAAAAATAATTTTCATAAATGAAACACATAAATTAACATGTTTTTTTATTATGAATATATAATATTTTTATGACCTTAATTAATTTTTTAAATTTTTATAAAATGGCTAATAAATTTAAAATGTGTATTTTCTAATAAATGATGATATTAAATAAAAATTAAATTTCCATCATATAGAATTTTTTTTTCAAAAAATTGAGTTATTTTTTAATTTTACACTTCCAAAAATCTTCAGGTTGAACTTTTTAGATTTTATTAAAATACATGAATGTCTGGTGAAATGTAAAATACAATAATTTATGGTATATATAAATTATAAGTTGAATAAACTATTCCTTGTGTTATCACTGATGTATTCCCCATAATATCAAACTCCCATTAAATATTTTAATATATTTATTGATCATTTCTGAACAATACATATTCATGACACAAAATACAAAATTAATTTTAAAAATTAATGTAAAATACTCTCTCTTTACTTTTAAATAACTCCCATAACCACCTTTTTTTAATACACCTCTAAAGCATTGATCCTTGTCCAAATTTGACACAAATTTATTCCAAATCGCATTATCTAAATCCAATATATTATATCCTATAAACAATACCAATTTTAGGTGCCTTTATGAGGTTATCATATAATTGAATTAAAGATTTAAAATACTCTTTACTATTCATTTAATTTCTCTTAATTTATATTTCATTTCTTATTCTCTCATAGCCTCTACAATCCACATGCGTATGATAAATTAATTATATTATATATATAATAATTTTATCGTGTTAATGGATGATCTATATTTAAAATTGTTTCTATCACTTTTTTGTTTAAAAACGATATCATCACCCATGATGTGTAAATTTACCAACATCATGGTTAATGCATTTTACATTTACTTTAATGTTGTCAAATATTTTCATAAGACCATTCTAATAGTTGGTTAATATAGAAAAATTTAATAAATATACAGTTTTATGTTCTATGACTAATATATATACACAATAATATATAATGGAACAAAACTTGTTTGTGATGTTTGAAAACCTTCCATGAAATAAAAATTAATATCCAAAACCTTTTATCTAATGACTAATTCATATAAAATTTAACCAAATGATATGTAAAACAATTTAAAAATTTGTATGTTCATTAATAATAAATAATTTAAAATATGTATAATTATTCCCATTTAACATAAACTTCAACACCCATATTCAAGTGAACCGATCATGAAATCCAAGAAAATGAACACTCTCAAACAATGGAATTGAACTATACGACTCATATAAAAGGGATATAAATTAACTAAATTAATAAATAATATATAAAATACATATAGTAGAGGTTTTGGATTTTTTATGTAATGAATATAATGTTATTTTAAATAATATGAATGAAAAGAAATAACTCAGATATAAGTAAGGGGATTCACGGCCCCAACATTCATTCTTTAGGATTTCACTCATTAAATCCATTTTTAGCATGGATGTTCCATTAATTTTACTTTAAAATAATTTATTTATCCCAAACATTTATTTTCTAAGAGATAAATTCTTCTAAATGGATTTTATGACCTATTCAAAGACTTTTAATAAATAACTCTTCCTTCTACGAAAACATTTTTTACTTTTATTGATATTGTTTCTTCTTCACACAATATTGATGATTCTTATACCATGTATGTTATTCCACTTTTATTTTTGAAACCCAAGATATTATTCATGAATGAAAGGATTTTTTTGTTCTCATGAAACAAATTACCTTCCCTGATTTCATTATGTCCAATATTTATATAAGTTGTATGTGGAATTAATTGTTATATAAATGTTACAATATGATGGGTGCTCCTAGAATTATGTTGAACATAAAAAATTTAGGATGTGATAGTTATTCTTATAATAATATATCACTCTAAATCATTTTTTATTGTGATTAATCTCATGTGATGAAGTGAAATATTTCTGAACAAGATGCTTGCAGTGTTCACAACTATGTGTGTTGTAGTCCACTTAGATATGATGTTCCATTTCTAGACATTCCCATAATACATTATTTTATATATTGCTTCCTATCATGATTATGATGATGATCCAATGATTATTTAATTATTATGATGATTATTATTATCCCATGATTTAATTATTCATGTTCCAATCTATCCTCTAACATGGATTTTAGCTCACCCATTACATTGAAGTATACCCTCATGTGATTAATTGTACTTTGGAAAAAAACATCCAATATGAAGATAGTTAATAAGAAATTAAATAATATTTTATGTTATATTTTTAATGATATATATAGACCTAATTATCATAATACACTATCCTTTGTATTGTGATTGTTTAATGCATTTATGTTTTTTTTAAATGATGTAATAACCATTAAATAAAAATATGGGTCTTTATAGTTTGTATTAGAGAATAGTTTTACTAACTTTTGGATTTGGATTAGAGAACATCATTGAAAACCCTTAGTACAAGTATATGTATACCAAAATATTTTTTTAAACATATTGATCCTACAAGAATGAATTTTATGTTAATTTCAAAAAAAATATAAATTACTCATGACTTGTTGAATTATTATTTTTTAACTAATTTTATTTTAAACAGTAGTGGGAACTAGGAGAAACCAGGCTGACAACCTATGTGAGGGAAAATGAAGAAATTTCTTGAATGACGTCCTCAATGCCTTGGGAGATGGAGTTAAATATTTCATAGAGATGTTTACCCAAATATCTCAGTCAATGTAAAATATCTGGAACATTGTTAAACATTTTCCGTCTTACAAAAGGGAGAAACTAGAAATCACGACCTGTATTCGAAAATGACCACTAAAATTTAGTTGATCTTCAGATATACTAGTCATAGAATACTAGGTCAAATCAAAGGGTATGATCTATTTTGTGCATTGATATTGTGATACAGAGAAGGAATATCTATAAATTTATAATCAATCTAGGGATGCTGACCAATGTTAGGAATTGATTAAAAACAACAAGATAAAGGAAAAAATTTATGAGATGGAGTGGGTTGAATTTAACATAATGTTTCATAAAAATTATTTCCCTCAAACTCTTCATACAAAGATGAAGAGATTATTCATATAGACGAATCAAAAGGAATGTGAATATTTCATAGCCTATGAAAAAAATTTCACAAGATAATTAATGTATGCTTTAGGTTTTGTTATCAACAATGATATAAAAATTTGAATATTGAAAATATAAACCACTTACATGTCAAAAAATTTGAAATAAACATCATGGGAAATGAATAAACATGATAGGGAAATTCTATATGTTTGGGATAGAAGTACACCAAGCTTATGAATGTCCAATAGACATAATTAATCCAACTAATGTGTTGAAGGAATAGAGGGAGCCATTGATGGTCCAATGCATGAATTATAGGAATAAAGGGAACTATGAAAGCCATTTCACAAAACCATTAGTCCTGGAAGTAATAAAATTCATCAACCAACAAAATCGAAAGGTGGAAGGTAAGTATTTTTCTATTACTATAAAAAAATTGGACCAAGAAAATGATATCATATATGGAACACTTCTTATTCACTCTGCGATGAAAAAAATTCTTATTTGATTCTATTTCAACACATTTCATAAATATTTCATGATTTCAATAACTATTGAATCATATCCTTGAAAAATGAAAAATGATATATCCATAAAATAATGTAGTGTTGTGATCTTTGAAACCCATTCTTTGGACTCATATACATTTAGAATATATAGTAACATTCTTATATATAATATTTTAAAACTTTTCTTGGTGTAATTTGACACTCTAATGGGAATTTATTTTCACTCATTAAATAAAGAACATATTGACTACCTAGAAATATAAATATATTTTAAAATTATGCACACTATTATGATCATCTATAATTTCAAAGAAGATCTTGAAACTCCATTGAAAACACATTCATCATTGTGGTTGTTAATTCCTTGTGAAGAGATATATCTTAGTCAAATAGTTGTGCCAAAGGATGGTTTTAACCTAGATAAAATTACCAACATAGAGGAATACATTTATGTATTTATTTATGAGTTACACATGAATCCCTTACATCATTAGGTTGAGTTATCAATAGAACACATACCCATAGATACACCTATCTCAATGTGTCACTATAGGATAACCCCTATAGAACTGGAGGAGTTAATGAAACATCCTAAATAGAACATGATCAAAGTTATCATACCCCCTACTGGATCCCCTTGGGGTGCACCAGTATACTATTTCAATATGAATTATGGATCTATACTTGTGATTTTTAATTATCATGAACTCAATAGTATCACCATAATGAAAAAAAATCAAATTCCATGGATTTATGACTTGTTAGATTAGTTACAAAAAGATTAGTACTTCTCAAAGGTGAATAATAATTCTTAATATCATTATATATAGGTGAAGAAGGATTATATTAATAAATAATCCTTCTATATAAGTTAGGGGAAATACGAGTTTCTATTAATTCTATTCGGGTTTACAAATTCCACTGAAATATTCTTGTATTTTATTAGTAGAGTCTTTATACTTTACCTTGAAAAATTTGAGGTAGTTTTTATCAATAATATACTAATGAACTCTAAGATCAATATGGAAAATTAATATCATCAATGGATAGTGATGGAGAAATTATGTAGGATAAATTAAATGCCATGTTCAGAAAGTCTCATTTTTTAAAGCATCATATCACATTCATGGGACATGTGATCACAAGTGAAGGAATTGATTTTGACCTTTAAAAAATAAAAGTAATTAATGAAGGGACTAGACCCTCTAGGTTCACATAAATCTATAGTATTCATGGATTTTATGGGTAATAAATAAGTTCTGTGAGAAATTAGTCACAATTTTCTATCCTGCTGACTATGTTGACAGGGAAAGGTGTATAGTTTGTCTTGATGGAAGAATTTGAATAAATATATAAGAAGATAATTAATAGGTCGATCAATGAACTTTTAGTCACATTATTGAAAAGAGGAGAATCCATTGTGATATTAAAGATAATTTAAGGAATGCCAGGTGTTGTGTACACTTAAAAAATAATAAAGTGATAGATTATGCCTCATGGTAGTTGAGGATCCATGAGAAAAACTACCCAATTAATAATCTGGAGCTAAAAATTGGTATGTTTTCATTGAAAATCTAGAAACACTACCTCTATGGTGGGGTTTTTGACATATATACCAATAACACAAGCCTAAATAATATATTTTGATAAAAAGAGCTCAACATTTATCAAATGATATTATTAGAGTTAATGATGGACTATGATTTATCTATATACTATCATCCTTAGAAGGAATATAAGGTATATGATTCAATTAGAAGAAAAGAACCTATATCTATATCCATGATATGGAATGGGATAGACTCTATCTTCACTGATAAGAAAAGTAAGGATTTTGACATAATAATGACATGTAATGGATTGTACGGTTTCTAAATGACTTCTCAACCATCTATCTAAGATATTATTATGGAGGCTCAAAGGGATGCATAGGAGATTAAAAAGAAGGTGTAATCAATAAAAAATGGTGGTTTCCAAAGTACCATATCGATGATGATGTTGTGATTCAGTTTGGAACATGCCATTTTGTGCCTTCATAACCTAGGATAATGATGTATCTATTTGATAATGCACATATCTAAACATTCACTATCCATCATGGATATACCATGAGGTATATTAATATCTGAAAACTCTTATTGTGGGTCAATATGAAGAAGGATATTTTAGAATATATATAAAATTTCTTGATATTTCATAATGTAAATTCAGAGTGAAAATAGTCCAAAGAAAAGATTCAACAGTTCTTATACACATGTGGAAATGGGAGAATGTCACCATGGACTTCGTCATTGGTCTCCTAAAAACAACCAAAGGAAATATTGTGATATGGGTTGTGGTTTATGAACTCACCAAGACTTCCCACCATGTTTCTATTTAGGAATAAATAGTTATTGAAAAGAGGGTAATGAGATATGTGTTGGATGTGGTGAGGCTTTATGGGGATCCACTATCGATCACTCTGACCATGATCCAATGTTCACATCCAAATTATATTGGAGTATTAAATATTCCTTGAGTAGTGAATTGAATTTTGACATGGCCTATCACCCCAAAACATGTTTCCAATCTATAAGGACTATTCACGCACATGAAGACATGATATAAGTTTTCCCAATGGAATTAAAAGGTGTATGGGATAAAAAACTCCAATTGATTTAGTTATAAAAAAAACCTCTTCCACTAGAGTATTATGATGGATTAATATGAATATATATAAGGGATAAAATGTTTAAATCCCACCTATTTGGATGAAGATTGTGAATGAATGCTACGTGGACTAGATCTTGTGAAGGAGATGACTGAAACTGGTCAATCCATCTACAAAACATATCAAAGCTCCTCAGAGTTGGAAAATGATCTACGCTAACAACCATATAAGGGACTTTGATTTTGACATTAGAGATAAATACCTCCTTCGTATATCACCCTGGATGATATTCATATGGTTTGGGATGAAAGGGAAACTTATCCCAAGGTACATTGTCTTAGTTGAGATAATTGATCACATAGGATAAGTGGGATATCAGATTGCAATTAAACAATGTAAGGCTCATATTCATGACGGGGTCTATGTATATCACTTGAGAAATTATTTACAAGACCCCTCACATGTTCTATACTAATAGGTGGTACTTCTGGATGATAATCTCTCTTATTTAAAGAAACCGATAATAATTCTAGAATAAAGTGATATGGTCCTTAACAATATGAAAACACACATTTTTAAAGTGTTGTGTAAGAACCATAAGTACGGTGAAAAAAATTAAGAACTGGAGGGGGGAGTGAAGTTGAAGTACCAGAACCTGTTTATGTAAAATAAAATTTCATAAGTGAAGTTTTAAAAGGGGGAAGGACGCAACCATCCAAAATTTTATACAAAGAATTTAACCCTTATTATTATTTTATATATTTCATAAATCACATAAAATAACATATATACTACAATAAAAAATTTATAATGGAATATTTAATGAAATAATAATCATTTTAGGAATTCAGTAACCTCTACTGATTAAATTGTATGTTGACAATTGAAATAGTAATATTTCCTTTAGGAATAATAATCCTTCCAATGGAATATTCATTTCAAATATGAATGTATAAATAAAATTTGGGCATCTTATGAATGAAGAAATAATATATTTATCTCCTGAAATAAGTATATATATAGTTAAAAAATGATAATTAAGTATAGATAATTTTATAATCCATAATTATTTAGTTAAAATTTTATAATTACTATAATGATTTAAAAGAAAATTTATTTTCATAAAATATACTCATTAATTAATTTTTTCTTGTTCTATTATCATTATATGATATCTTTTTTATACATTAATAAATTTTTCAATTTTTCAAAAACATAGTAAATAATTTAAAATTAGTTTTTTTCCACATAAATAATGATTTTAATTAAAAAATAATTTTATCACATTTAGAAAAGTATTTTCATAAATTGGATTCCATTTATTAATTAAACACAATGAAAAAAAATTAGTTATAATTTCTGCGCATTTTCTAAAATAGATAAATTTTCAGTTAATAGTACATTACTGTAATTTACAAAATATATAAATTATAAGTTAAATAAATCATTCCATAAGTAATAGCTAATTTAATCATCATAATATCCAACTAACATTCATTATTTTACTATATTTATTTATAATTACCGAATAGTTCATATACATGAGGAAAAATAAATAACTAATGAATAAAATGTTGGGAAAAATACATATCCTCCCCTATAAATACCAACTCTCACTACATCTTTTACTCAAACCACTAAATATTTGTCCCTTGTCAAATATTCATTCCAAATTTATTACTAAGCCCCATAAACTCCCCTAGGATGTTTTCTTCACATCCAATGACCAAAATGAGGTTCCATAAAGAGGTTCTTATAGAGAATAATTCAACATGTAAAATCATCAAGCTTTTTATTTTAATTGATTTTTCTTTTATTATTCACCCCACACATAATATATCCAAATTTAAATTATAACTACATTATATTTTATATTCTATAATTGTGTCATTTTAAAATAATATATATCATCAAAATATTCCCCCCATCTCTCTATTTTATTATAAAAATGAAATAATCATCATTGATGTGTCAATTTACTGATATCATGGATGACGATTTTTCATTTCCTGTTAAAAATTATGAAGTCTATTAATAAGACCACTATAATGGTTGGTAAAAACTATAAAATTTATGTAATAATTTTTTTTATGTTTTGGAACTAAATTATATACACAACTATAAATAATGTAACAAAATTATTATTCCATGTTTGAAAACACACCAAAAAAATTATGATTATCAATCCCCATTTATATGTGGATTCATACTCATTACATTTAGAAAAATTATATATATAAACATTTAATCCTCTATATGTTAATTATTAAAATATAATTTCTATTATTTATAATTATATCCATTCAACATAAACTAACATACTCATAATCAAGTTAAATGATTTAGAATTATATGAAAATGATGACTCTCGAATGATAAAATTAAACATAATAACTAATATATAAGGCCAAAAATGAACATAGTAAAACAATAATAAATTAAATTCATATATATTAGTTTATTCATTTTTCAATTAATGAATTTAATTTTATTATCCAAAATAATAATGTAATAAAATCACTATGAAATTAGGTAAGGGTATTCTCAAACCCATATTTCATTCATTCGGTTTCTATCATTCACTCCATTTTCTCTACGGTTTTTAATTTAATTTTCCATAAAAAAATTTCACTATACTTACTTATCTTTTATGGGATATACATGCTCCAAGTATTATTATTATTTGAAAAATTCAATGAATTTTTATGAATTTACACTTCTTTCTAAAAACATATCGTTTACTTTTATTGAGATTTGTTCTTCTTCATCCGAGATTGATGGTTCTTATACCAAGAATGTTATTTAATTTATATTTTTGGAACCAAAATTTTAATTCAGGAATGTATGCTTTATGTAATTCTCATTGAACCCATTACTTTCAATGGGATATTTTACTCCCCATATTATTATGAATTCTTTGTGGGATTCATGATTATTTAAATGATATGATGTAATGGGTGAAATTGAAATCATTTTGTGCATGGAAATGTAATGATGTGACCGGTGCACCTGATATTATGTAGAGTTACAATTCATTTGGAAATGTATTAAATACAATGGTATAATTTGAAAATGAAATAACATGATCATATCATTCTTCACAACTATGTGTGGTCTTGACCACAGAGACTAGATGTGTCATTTTTATGCATATCCAAATTCCATGACTTTATCAAATGATTTCTCTCTTGAATATTTTGATGATATGATTCTTATGTTATAAAGAAGATGATTATGTACACACATTTTTATATTCATTAATGTTATTATCTATACACTTACTAGGATTTTACCTCAACACATATTTTAATGTATATACGTAATTGATTACTTATTCTATTGATAATAGAAGGACCACAAAGAAAATAGGGGTGAAGGAATTAAATAAATTATTCTGTTTTATTTTATTTTATAAATGTTATGTTTGATCATTATTTTTACATGAAACTAAACCTTTGTATCTTGGTTTTGTAACACTTTTATATATATTATTTTTAAAATGATGTAATAGAAATATAATAAAGATTGGCGTCTCTATATAAAATGTGAAATTTTTTATACTCACCTACGGTAATGGGGATGATATCCAAATAAATATTTAATATAGATTGTTTTTTTATTTCAATTATATATGTTATATGAATCAATTATTTATTATATGTTATAAAATTAATTGGGGGTAATTATAATCATTTATAGATCATTCTATAGTAGTTTCCATGTAATAGTTTGAAATCATATATTAAATAGTATCAACAACCTTGAAATTTTATTTTATCTAATGGTTATATATTGAAGAAGATGATTGAATGAAACAAGTTTTATGGGAACAATAATACTTCATATATAGGGATTAGTACTTCCATGATGAAAATAATTTTATTATTCATTACTATTTTCTTAAATTATCTGAATATATTGTAAAAAATAAAAATTTGTAAAAAATAAAAACACCGTCATAGTGATTATTTTATAATTATATTATTTTAAAATAATCATCCCCTTCACCATACTCACCAATATAGTTAATGTTTGTTCATTTATTAGTCTCTTTCAACACATATATTATATAATATTTAAAATTATGTTATGGATATCTATGAGAAAATTAACTATAATAATATTATAATATATTAAAATAATAAATATTAATATATAGTTCAATAAGTATTTTTTAATTTAACATATTTTTAGGGTCAGATTATTTGTACTAAAATTAATGAAATATGCCGTTATCAAATCATCATTCTCATAACAGAAAAACACATATGGAATTAAATAAAATGATCATGAATAATTGAGATTTTATTTCACATAATATTAAAATATACATCATTAATTATCTTTGAATAAATTTATAGTTATAGATATCAAAATTATTAAAAATACACAAAATATTTAATGATATTAACACTCAATAGTCATAATACGCTATGTGTAATTTATTTACTAATGATAATGAATTATATTAAGAATTATTTCATGGTAATATTTGTGAGGGATATTTTTAAATATGATATTATTTGATATATATATATATATTATATGTTTAGAGTTTCATCACTTAATGTTGGTAATATGGTAAGGGTGTCTTATGTCATGTTAACCTTTTTTGAGGCATAACTTCAGCTTTGGAACCCAATTCACGATTATGTGATTTTCATACTTCCTTGCTGATTTATTTCATCATAAATAACTCTTTCAATGATATATTTTTTACATCACAATACATCTAACTTGTTTTTTCAATCCATTAGCATCTCAATTTGTATGGGTTTCATCAAAATTATCAATTTATTTAGACACATATTATTTTATGAGTCATATATCATGTATTTGGTGTGTGTACTATTTATTCTCTATATAATATCCTCAATTATATTTTTTATTCAATTTTAACTTCAATTTAATTCTATCACTTTCAAGGGGGTTTATTGGAAAATTTCTGAATCCAAAAAATGATTATTTTCTCATCATCTATTCAATGAGATATGATTTATTATGAGGCACCAATTCGTTATTTATATATTTAATATTTTTACAAATAATTTATTTTATCACTGTCCATAATTTAATTCAAGGTATTTATATGGCTACATTACCTTCAATCTTCCAAATAAATTTGGTTTAAAAATTTACAAAATCTGTATAGTTGTTTTGTGACTAAAATCTCGTCCATGTGTCTTTTTCACTCTTCTCTAAATATTATATTTCAGTAATGATATATTCTAAAATTTTATGATGTTATTACTTATTTACACAAAAAATATTTAGGGAACTAATATTTATCTTAAAATTAATTTTTGATGATGACTCTCTGGTTTTGTAAAAATGCATTATGTTATGAATAATATATATTACTTTTATATGATTTTTCTTCAATATTATTTTTTCAGCATTCCACAATTAATTTTTATTCCCTAAGGGAAAATCCATTCTTAAAATTTTTATTATAAATTTTTTTTTAATGAAAATATTCATAACCCATTAATAAATTTGGATTTTCAAAACAAAGTCCATTTAAAAATGATCAAAATAGATTTTTATCCTTTCAAAATAAAGAGGTTGCATCATCCAATCAATATCTTATTTTTTTTAACCCTGATGAATTTTTAAATTTCTAATTATTAATGTTTCTCATAAAAATGAATATATTTTAAAATTATTTCCAAATAATTTATTTAAATATTTATGTCTATTATTAATGATTATTTTTAAAGGATAATATTTAAAAAGTATTTAAAAGTATTTTATTTAGATTTTTTTTCCAGATACAATTTTTAAAATATTCTTCTTGAAATTTAAATTTATGTAATTATTTTACCTTTATAATTGAAAATTTTATTACTTTTTATGATTAAATTATTAAATACTCTCTAAAAATTAAAATTTTCAAAATTATTTTTACTTAAAATTTTTCTAAACAAAATGTATTTTAAAAAAATAAATATTAATTGATCATTATAATAAGGTTTTAATAATTAGACTAATTTCCATCTAATAAATATTTTTTAATGTAATATTCACTTCAATTATTTAAAAAAATATCATATTTTTTTAGTTTTTACTTATATTTACCCTCAGATGATTATTTTATATGAAGTGATGTTTTTGTCAATCTTTATCTATTATTAAAATATGACATTCTTTTCAAAAATGAGAGGATTTATATTCTAATATTTCATATGTTAATTTTATTTTATGAATTTCAATGTTTTTCGAACCCCATACCTTTTTTCGATTAGTTATTTATGAGATGATGGGTGTTTGAATTTGAATATACAAAAAACTATATAGATTATGAGATATTTATGAAATATATATCCCACCAATGTATTTTTAGAAGGATTATATAATAGTATTAAAATTTCATATGAATAGGGTTGTGAGTATCATAGTTGAAAGGTGGGATGGTTATATATTTAAACTCTACTAATAATTTTGTAAGTGATCATTTGAGCTAGTAGCATGGTTTTATAAGGGATATTGTGTTCTAAATAATCCCAATTAACAATTTAACATCTGAATATGTTAGTAACTAACAAGGAAAAATAGGGTGTCTGTTATGGAATTATGTTTAATGGAAAATCTTATATGTTAATAGGTTATGGAGTAGATAGATCATAATGGGTCAGTGTGATGGAATTAAGATCATCTCAAACATTTACATTGGGATACGTTATCATGTAACTGAGTACAAAAAGGTTGAGAGTGATAGTGATTGGACAGACTCAATGTTTTTCACATGAACATGTTAGAGGTTAGCTAGGATCAGAATGATTTGTAATCCTCTGATTATGATTGTTCAACAGTTTCAGTTTGTTTATCATGTTATTCCATGTTTTCCGAATAATTCTTTATTTTAATGTATTTTTTTACATTTTTAAAGGGTTTATATTTGTTTATATTATAAATTAACTTTTTTTGTTCTATATTGATCTAATTATTATATTATGTTTCTCCATCAGTATTTTTGATTATTCTCCCTGATATTTTATCCTTTTTTATGTTATTTATATATTTTTAATTTTCTAAATAATGTTTATGATAGAATAAATTTTAATGTCTTTTACCCCACACAGTGTTTGATATCACACAATTTATATTTTTCCAATCACCATGTTATAAATATGAATATATCATTTCAGATGTTTATAAATTTTCTATAGTATCCTGAATATGGAAAATATATTTAATGTTTTGTAAATATAGTTAATTTTGTTACCCATATATAAAATACTAAATATTTAGGTCTGCGGGTGTTGTGGTTGTTTATGTGATGTATTATGTAAATAAAATTAATAATGTTTTATTTATTTCATGATTAAGTTGGTTCACATCGTATTACCCATGAACTATGAAATATTTGATATATAGCTCATGAGTCAGTTGAGATAGACAAGTTTTTTCAGAAAAAATCCTGAATTTGGGAAGATGAGAGTTATTATCAAGAAGTAGGATTATTTCCCCTATTTTTGTTGAGATGTGAAATGTTATGGTAACTTGAGAGTGGGATCATCCTATGAGTATTAGTTCTATAATGACTAGAAGCATGAGTTGGTCATTTTGGTTATATGAATGATGAATGAATGCTACCGCTTGTTATACAATTAGGGAATGTAATGCCAAATAATTTTTATGATGGTTGTCACTTTGAATGGTGTATCAATTTGGATCGTAGTGAGTATTCATGGTTTATATTAGCAAGGAAACTGATCTTTTGTACTTCATATTAACCTTCAGGAGATTAATTTATGCATAGTTAGATTCATTTAACTCATTTAATGATACTGATATCTATGGTTTGTCATGTGATAAACATAGAGAGGAAGAAATGATTGATTTAGATGATGAGTGTTAGGGGAGATTCTAAAATCATGTAATTCACATTCTGCATTCATGGTTGATGGTTTTGATGAGTGATCCATGGTATGATGATTAGTGACTTACGATAACGAGTCATTTTTGATGAATGAGTGATATGAGGAAACCCAAATATTTGGATTTAATGAGGCCAAGAAGGTATTGAGTAAGAACTAGTGCATGAAGGGAGTGGGATTGAAGACTATAAAAAATACCACAACATTAATTTTTTATATATGGATAGTTGATTCTATAAGAAAGGTTAATTCAATTTGACTCTTTCTAGGTTTATTGATAAAATATTAATGTTTCATATCTTTCATTAATTCCAACACTAAAAGAGTTTTCATGTTGGGAATTATTATTATGAGTGACTGGGAGTAATTTCCCCTATAAAGGATAAATGAATATTAATTTAATGGTGTAAGTAGAATACAATCAATGGTCGTGTAATAGGAAGAGTGGAACAGAATTAATAATTGATCACAATGATGTATATCTTAAAGAGACTAAAATGTGTAACCAATTTTTGATGAGTATAACATTGACCCATTGAGGGATCGATATCATTATAGAAAAAATTATTATATAATGATTTTTACCTTCCAATTAACTGTAAGGGTGGGGTAATTTTAATTTCATGATGGAACATGGTTATGATATGGAATATCATGTCTAGTCCTTATGTTCTATGACAGAATGATAATTTAATATTTTTATTTTTAATTTCAATTAATGGAGTTAAAATAGATATAATTTTATTTCGGGGAGAAATATATAGGTTGCAGGAGCATGGAACTCAATCTAAAAAATTTATTGGCATAATGAGTCCCTTCATATAATATTCGGTGTGACATTTGAAAAAATGTAAAAAGGTGAAATCGAATAGTATATGTTTTTATAAATACTAGGTTTGATATTTTAATGTGTTTATTAATGGATTTATCACATTTATATCATTAATATGGTGAATTGAGATTATTTGGGAAGGCATTAAATCCATAATGTTCTATTTTATATAATATGATCATATAATTCCCTGGGTATAGTGGAAAATACCAAATGAAAAATAAATAAACGTTGTTTCTAGAAACTTTTGTGATAATTGGATAATCTCACGATTCGTTTTTGGTCAAGGACTCACAATTGAGAGGGTTGATTTTACATCAAAAGTGAAAGATGAGTGTATCTAAGGAGGACACCTGTAAGAGGTATAATTAGAGAATTTGTGTATATTTGGAATCTATGAGTGAAAAACATGTTAGGTTCATTTAATTCTATATAAATAACTTGTTATATGAAATTATTCTGAATTTTTTATGAATAATAAATAAATTTCGAGCATCTAAATGTGATGTGGAGGCTCTAATGTTTTTTTGAATCATGAAAATGAGAAGTATGAGATTTAGATTGGGGTTTCTATATGAGGATGAGTGAGCTTATGTAGACACCATGTTACGTCTATTAGTAGAAAATGGGAATTTTTGTAGCTATGATTCCAGTGGAGAGTTTTTCGTTTCACGACATTAGATATTTTTGAAAGCTCCTATGATGCAGAGTCCCAATGGCATAGAGATGACATGGTAGAAGAAACATTGGTGAGTTAGTATAGTAATTCATAGGTAAAATCATATCAATATTTTTGTAATTGAAACTAGTTAATTTTTAGATTTTTGAAATTAAGAACATTATATTCAATATTTCAAAATGGAATCATTTTGTTGAACTATGAATTGGAAAATAACATACTAGAGCAAAATTAAAAACCTAGATATGATGAGATTTACTATTTAATAACCAATAAAATTTCATGGGTATGAGGAGAATTATGTCAAGGATATTGTTATACCTCGGGTTTAGAAATGTTTAGAATATATAGTGTGATTTGGAATTTTTATTTTATAAGAAGAAACATCTTCAGATTCGATATTTAGAATGAAATTTTAATAAATTTAGTGACCATAAAAAAGTGTTATTAGACATTATTATCGACCACATGGGATCCATGAGGAGTTGATAAGAAAATATAGAAGAGAATAAGGTGGTCATACAACAATTTCACCACTTGATAGTCCATTGGATGGGTAGTTACCTTGAAGGTTGTCTAGGCTCACAAGACAATCAATGAGTTCATATAGGGTTATCTGTGTGGATTGATGAAATTTTTCGATAGGAAATATAGTATTTATTTTTCCATGTCCTGGTTAGAATTTAAGAGGTAGTGGATAATGAGATAAAGACATTAAACTTTCCTCCTAACCTCTCATTTCTCCCACCTTTCCCCTTGATCCGGTTTTTCAGATTTTGATCCAATGGTGAATGTGTTGTTTGGTAATTGATTCATTATATTTTAATTATAGTTATCATAAAATTTTTAATTTTTCTATGAATTATGGAATATAAATGATGATAATTTCAAAAATTTAGGGGGAAATTATCTGAAATCAGTGGGTCTTCTGATTTTCTCAGATAGTGGTCATCCTAGAAGGTTGATTTCAAGACGTTGTGAGATGATTTTTATGAGGTTTGTTGGCCTTTGATTTTCTATGTAATTGGATGAAATTCTGTAAAATTAATCCTTGTATTAGACATTTAATTTGGATATTTTTTTCATCGTACATATAGAAGGACATAATATGTTGACCACATGATGTTCATAAATGTTACAATAAATGTATGTCACTACTCTAATTTAATATTGGGTGTTTGACATTATTGGATATCATAGGAAATTTATTAATGATTTTTGACATTTAATAAGTCCTCATGTTGGTTTATGATCTATATTTTCTCCCTGAAAGACTTATAAAATCATGGGAAATGTTTTATTGGGCTATGATTTAAAAGGAAATGGATCCTTATAACATTTTTGGCCACTAATAGTTTACATATAGATAAAAAATTATTATTATTTCAAAATGACTTGTGATATATATTATCTCTACATGATATGATTGGACTTTATGTATGTTGATTATTTATTTGACAATAAAATTTATATAACTAATTAAATTGGTCATACAATGAATAAAAAAAGTTCAAATGGATATGATGTACTCTATTGAACTAGTTAGACATCCTAGATCATGATGGATTAGAGTGTAGTTATAACAGTTTACCTTGTGTTATATGAACCCCTTTAGAGGATCTAAATATAAATTATTTTAATATATATGAATTTATGGGTTTTTATAGACTCCTTAATTATGGTTGTGTTATGAATTGTGATAATGGGTCCTAGTTGGCATTATGGAATTTTGAGGCAAATGAGAACCTTCGATATAGATGAAACATGTACGAAATGATTGGATATAATGGACCTATATTGGTTCCATAGAACGTTGCATTGGATGGGAGTGGTGAATGAATAGTTATAGTCAACATTTGGTGTCACTATAGATAAATGGCTAAACTAGGTGAGCTTTGGAGTTAGTAGAAAAAAACATTTCATTTGGATTAATAATGAGAGACGTATTATCCCATGGTGATGGGCGTTATTCCTAAAAATGTGAGTATTGATGAATAATTAATTTACATGATTTTTAAAACTCTACATAATATTCAATATATGTGTTAAATATTTAAAACATGATTATGGAAATTATATAAAATGTGTTGATATTTTTTATTATTTCTTGGGGACCATGATGTAATTCCATGTATAAGGTATCCAAATTAATAAATTGTTTTGGGATTTTGAAAAAGATTAAATGTGTTTATTTTTTATATGTCTTGGATACCATGATGTGAGTCCAAGGATTTAGTATAGACATGGTTATAAGGTTATGGGACTTGATTTGAATCCATGGAACTGGTATACACAATATTATACTATTGCATGACCTTGGAAATTCTTCATTGGATAAGGTGTGATCATTATAGTAACTTGTTTTTGGGGGGACCCTGAATGTATTACATAGGTTTATTGAGAAAATATTTTATAATTACACAAGATAATGGTACTATGGATAGAGATATCAAACATAGGGTAAAGAAGGTAATGTTGATCTTGTGTTTTATTCATCACAAGTGGATCTATGGTGGATATTTATTTTTTATTATATTATGCATTAGTTAAAAATTTATATATTCATTTTATTATGCCACTTGAAAATATAATTGTATTTATTTCAAACATATCGGATTATATAGGTGGTACCCAAAATAGTTATCTACTCACCCTACTATGGAAATTATTTCATATTGGTACCTAAGTGAGCTTCACATTTCATGGTATTAGTTTGGGAAAACACATGTAGTATCTTTATAGACATGGATAACTTTATGGGACTACTGAATATGATTAGGAAAGTCTCTAGGATGTGGTAGAACACATTTCTTTTAGTTTATTCTGTAATTTTTTTTCTTTTTTACCAATTTGGTCGGTAGTAGTTTTGTAGATTAACTGTATACTGAATTTCAATATATACTGATGATGATGATTGTGTCGTCGTACCATATTAAATCTCTATGTTTTACTATAGTGGTTAATGTTTTGTTTTTACACTATTATTTTTATTATTAAATAATTGAATAATTTCCTGGTAACTATACCATACACACATTCCACTAGTTGAAATCATTATGCATATGGTAAGGAATTCTTGAGGTCACATAGTGTCCCAACCAGGTTAGTGATTAGACTGAACAAGGGAGTGGATGTTAGACTAATGAAAAAAAATTAAAAATATCCATCATCATAATATAAATAAAACCTCAATGTAATCATTACATCTCATAAATAAAAATTTTCATATAATCACTGAATAAATTATCATGTCTCATACAAATAGAAAATACATGATGAGAAGCGAAAAATATATACAAAATTGGGCAAGACGACACTACAACAAGAATATATAATATGAAAATGGATGATAACCATCTATCTATGACACTAGGGTAAACCTCCCACCATGTAACCACCATCACCCATCCATGTTTAGAAATAAATTAAATACTCCACCTCAGATAAATTCCTTACTTTAATTAAATATAATATAAATAAAGTAAACATAAAATAATTGGGTATATATAGATTATGAAAAAAATAATACTAGGGCCCCACTAGAAATTACATGAACAACCATTTTTATGATAAAGTTTACAATCTATCTTGAAAAATAAATTAATGGAATTGTTTTATGACTTTTATTTAAAAAGAGAAAACATAATAATAATAATAATAATAATGGAAGGACACAAACACATTGGAAAAAACTGAGGAAAATATGTCTCGGCCTCATCCCAGGAACCTCATACTCTTGGTTATTAATCTATTTGTGGTCATTCCCACTATAAATCCCATGAGGTCACATATCCAAAAGTAGACCGGTGACCACATTCATTGGATAATTTGTTTAATTTGAGTTATTTCATATTATAATATCTATGGAGGGTATATTGTTCAAATAATATCATTACTTAGAAATCCCACTTAGGGGATTAATTCTACCTTGTGTTATACTCTTTCCAATCAATTCAATGTCCACTTTGTATTCTTTAGATAAAAAATGAATGTCCTACGAATCCATACCTACATCAATGTAAATAATTAAAATATTGTAATTAACCAATCACTCTAAAAAAGTTCCCAAATTATTATTTTATTTATCAGAACAATTTGGCCACACTTTAGAAATGTAGGTGAGTGTATTTAGTTTATCAATCAATGATGTATCTTGAAAAACATTCAACAGTTTAATGAAATATACAAAACACAATGTGAATCCACAATCAAAAATGAGATGAAAACCTGATAGATAATTAGGAATTATTAAACACCAAGGTTCACACTATTACATTTATATACACAATAAATTTAATCTATTAATACTATAGAAAAAGAGAAAATCACAATTAACGGATTCAAAGAGACAATATGAAGGAAAGTATGGGCTTATCAGTGTTCTTAAATGAAAATAAATATTATCAAATATAAAATCCTACAAAAGTAAAAAAAGGAGGAGAGGATATCTTGCACGACTGATAGGAAAATTGAGTTGTGAATAGAGGTAGCTAAATTGGGTAAAAGAATTATATAATGAATATTTATTTTATATTTTTATAGTTCTGTGATGACCATAGAGTATTTTCACTCTATTTTCCAGACTATATAGCAACCATGAGATCACCACTAGTTCACTCAAACACATACATGATTAGTTTTCAAAATTTGGTAAAATATTCCTCAACCATAAAATTACCATATATAAAACCATAAATGATCACATTATATCCCCACAATTACTCTTAATAATTAAAAAAATGAGACACCCACTATTTTCAGAAACACCAAAATCTTAATAAAAATAACCTAGAATAGAGAGTTAATAATCAGATAAAAAATAAAGGAAATAAATAATTGAAAGTGAAAACATGTTTAAGAAATTTATTATTTGAAAATATTATTCATATTTAATAAAAAAATAAAAATTTTATTTGTATATAATAAATATAATTCCTTTTGAAAATTTAAAATATAAGGCCTATTTTTGGTATTCATATTATATGGTTTTTTTAGTAATATTTTAATTGATATTTGAATTTAACTATTTTGAGAATATAAAAATTAATAATTATAATTTTTTTCCACTAATAAATATTTTAATTTACTAAAACTAAAAAAAATAATGGCATGGTTTAAAAAATATATGATTTTAAAATTAACATTTAATGTAAATAATATATTGAATAAAATTTTGGAAATGAAAAATAAATGAACTCAAACATATAAATTTTTTATAATATTGAATATAATAAAATATGTACGAGATTTATAACTTCGAAAATAATATAATAAATATAACTTAAAAAATAAATATCTCTACCAACATCATGAAGGGAGATTAATTCAATATCTCCTTCTCATTGAAATTATATAAAATATAACAATTTATGAAATTTTTTATTGGGAAAACCCTATCAATAATGGAAATAGAAATATATGCATTTTATACATATGAACTATTGAATGTAACATACATGTATAAAAATTATAATCTACTCTTTTCTTTATCATAGTATAAAACTACAAAAACAAATATAAAGGACGTTATTATAGAAGAACTTTTAAAAATTTCATCATGTAATATGTTCAATGTAACAATGTTGATATTTCAATAATGTTAGTAGAGTCACCTTGAAAATGATACATTTAGAAATGTGAATGTACCATGTCCTTCATCAATTTACTTTAGTCGATTTATAGGATTCTACAATCATTCTATTAAAATATAAAAAGTGGAAAAAAATAAAGTGAAATCAGTGTAATTAAATTTCATATCATAACTAACTCAAAGTTAATTAAAACATGATATAATCGTGATTTATAGTATAATAATCCTCAATTAATGAACCACATAACTAATGAAACACACCATTTCCCTATTTTATGTATTCCATGACCATTATATTTATCTCATTTGGTTATATTCTTTTCATTGTGTGTTTCGGTTGATATTTGGAGATTTTTGGATTCCCATGGGATTGTGGATGGTTGTTTCATGGTTGTGAAAAAATGTGCGATTTGGCCTAACAAACCATGAAACATATTGTGATCCAATAGATGTGGGCACACATTTCGTCTAAACCGTGTTACTATACCCACCAGACAATAAAACATCATATAGTGAGGGTTTTCAAAGTTAGAATACTATTTGTCAAATTGTGTCCCCTCTAATGATAAATAGTCACCCTAATAGAAGTCATGCATAGTATTGATGCATGGTTTTTCAAATCGTGAATCTGTACCCAGAAAACCATAAATCTCGATTTTAATTCCTCTTATTTTTTTTAAAAAAAATTATTACCCCCCATTTTTATTTTCTAATGGCCAAAATTTGACCTAAAAATGTTTTCTCTATCCATAGAGGACTTCAAGAAAAAATTTAATCTCCTCCAAATCCTTTCCATTGTGAATCAAAGTGTTATTGGAACATCTAATCCATCCCAGTTAAGTGTACCTTCTCTCATGTGGTTTATTCTGAGAATCTATGTAATATTCCTTAGACTTTGATATATTATAATGATATTTATGGATATAAACTATATTTTCACAGGTATCGATTCAATTCTTGATTCTTTTTATTTATCTACATTATTATTATTTTTCATTCCCATTTCATATATGATTTTATGATTTTCATGTTTAATGATAAATGGTTCTATATTCCATCAACCTATAATTGAAACGTTTATTTTCCTGAATATTTTTATTTATATTTTTATTTATTTATAAGAAACAACTTTTAAATTAGTTGATATAAACTATGAATTTTAACATAATTTTATGTAAAATACTCAATTTCAATATAATTTTAATTATGTTATTTATCTAGAGACTGATGGCTGGATTTTAGAAACATGTCGTAAAGATATATTTAATGAAATGATTTCATAAGGGTTTTGAAAAAAAATTGATTAAATTGAATGGATGAAATCTTATTATTGTATTTGATTTGAAAATTTTATAAATAATTAAAACCCTATGATTTGGTAATAAAAATTGATAATTGTATATTGAAGTTTTTGCTGGTCAATTGGAACATGAATGAATATTTTATTTCAAATGATATGATTTTGTGATGAATGATTCATTTATTGAGAACATGTGATCCATTGTAGATTTTATGTTATTATAGAGAACCAGGATAGGATATGATCCCCTAGTAATTTATATATGATGAAATCTCTAAAAAAATACAGTTCGATGTTTTTATCAATTATGAGACATTGATTAGTTTTTTTTTGGAAATAACCTGATGGGTGTGTTTACATATATTGATCTGTGATCATTGATTTGAGAAGTGTAAGAATCCTATAATCTTAAACTAATATACTCCATTGTACATGACTCTGATGCATGATTATTTAGTATTTATTATATATTGTGTATTTGTTTAGAAAAACATTGATTTATTACCAATGATTTTTTTAAATTCCATATATATAATGATTAATGACTCCATGGTTTGAAATTTTTTTCATGAATATAAAATAAATCATGTTGAATTTTAAACAAGTAAACAACATGAAATTACTTTTTTATTTGAAAAAATGAAATAATTATTGGTTTATTGATGTGAATTTTATTATGGGACAATTCTTGATAACCTAATGGTATTTATATCTCACACCATACATTTTCCATTGTGAATCATTAAATTTTATTATTCTAGGTTAGCATAAAGAAAAATGTCACTTGGTGTTGGTGAATGTTCTTGATAATTGGTCTTAAATTCATGGAGGTGGATGGTGGAGAATTTATCAACTCATTGTGTCGGTTGTATGTGTTTTTATCCTCATGGATGTTGATTAATTTAATTATGTAATGTCTTGGGTTTTTTTAATGTTTGGTTCTAATGGTTTATCATTTTTAGTGTCTTTATCATTAATACATTAATATTTATATACCGATATTTTCGGGAAAAAATAATTCCAATTTGATCTTATATGATTCGAGGTGTTAGTTTCCAATAAGGTATGATCGAGAATTCCCATCAAGACATGTTAGATAAGTCTTGGGTATTATAGTTCCTGTGTGTATAGGCTGGTTCATGAAATATAAGAAGAGGATACAACCTAGATCCATTGAATGAGAATCCTAATGCCATTATCCACCCAACACATTATAATAATATAAGTGTAAATAATGATTTAAAATACATAGATATAGGATTTCAATATTGATAGGGAATTGTTGGTGTTAAATAAGGCGTTGTGAGTTTTGGGGAGGCAGTAGACAGCTAATGGTGGGGCCTCTAGATTTGAGATACAAGGAGGGTATAGACACGTGGATAAATGAGGATTGGGAGGGATAAGGGGTGATGATATAGATTCATGGGTGTTGGTACATGGGATCATAACGATACTTGTAAAGAACTTGGTGTGTTGGGATAAGAAGAAGATCACTATTGTGGGGACATGTGGTGATGAGATGTGAGAGAGGGATTAACAGAACATGGAAAATGAAAAACATAATTTAAATATGGGTTGATCAAGATGAAATAAATTTAAAGCTGTGGAAATAAAAATAATTGATTGTATTGAATCTAAAATCAGTTATAAATGAGTGGCCGATTAATTAATGTATATGAAAATGGATGGAATTTTATATTTTCAGTCTACAATAGAGATTGTGGATGTTGACATAGGAATTTAGTGTGAATTATTTTTTTATACATGGTTTATAATAAAATTTTTACATCCAATCAGGTTACAGGAAAATTAAAAATAAAACAATGCACCATTTAACACCCTGATCATGGAAATTACTTTGTTCTTTTCATTTCTCAGGTTTGTATATTTTTAATGATGATTAGGTTGAGTCCTATTTTAAATTTTTATGTTTTTTGATTTTTAAATAATGTTTTAGTATTAACATTAAGGGGAACATGGTTTGAGAATATTTTATGGAAACCAAGAGGCATAACCAATTTTACCATGTTCCCGATGTAGGGTGCTCAGTAGTGAGGCACATAGGTTGCACATAGTTTGAAAAACTCTGAGACAAACATGTGGTTTGGTTCATGAATGTGAAAATATAATTCATCACAGTTTTAACATGTTTTGGAGACCATATAGCTATCCCATGCCGGGTTCCTCTCATCACTAGTAGAGGGATCATGGTAGGATCATTGTTTGTAAACCGTGAAACCATACCATCTGATATGTCTATTTACTTAAAAATTCAAGATTAAATGGTTTCCCCTCTATGTTCTTTACACGGAATCATGAATAATCTCCCTTGATAGGCCTAGGAACAACTGGAGTTCCTTCGAAATCCCTTTCATTTACCCCTTTTATATTTTTTATTCTCTTTGAAGGCCCAATGTAACCTTCATTTAGTTTTTGTTTGATTTATAATTATCTTCTCCCTTATATATTTATATATTGGCCTCTCTCAGAGCGTATTCCCTCTTGAGTGATCCATATGGGTTAGGTTAGACATTAAATTAATTTTATATCATGTTAGGGTTTTAGGTTTGTGTCTCTAGCTTCGATCTCAATTCTCCTGATGCTTTATTACATCTTCACTCTATTGAGTAAGGTGTTTCCTTTATTTTCTTTTCCAACTAATTCCATTAATTCTTGTGAATTTTTTAATAATTAAAATTCTTCATTGAATTAATACATGAATTATTTAATTTCATGGTATAATGATTTCTTTTTTCTAAAATTTAGTGTATGTGGGTTTTAAAGGGTTTCATTAATTATGTTTCAAATATATGCCCACGAGGTGTTTGTTAAAATTTCATTTATTCTCTTAAAATGTAATTATGTGGTTTGGTTATTGATCAACCTTTGTTTTATTATTATATAATTGTGGGTTTATGAATTTGACATTGTGTGTGTAAATTGTTGATTATTATGAAATGAATCTTTCATTAGGTTTGTTGTGGTGGTTTGAAAGCTTGTGATGTTTCTTTAGAATTTGTTTTCAGGTGGAATCATTGATGTTTTTATTGTTACATTGGTTATTGGTCCATCCTTGAATGTATGGGTGCACACATGGATGGACATAGAATAGATAATTGTCATGGATGAACTTAGTCAACATAAAAACCTGGATTTCAAAACACTCATCCTTCTTTGTTTCCTAATTCGAACTCTTTACTATCAACAAATGGACCCAGGTTTTTGAAGAAATTAATGTGATTTCAACTGATATGGGATGTTATGGGAAATTTTTTAATTTGGATAAATAGTGGAATTTCATTAAAAGTATATGAAATCCTTTTTTTCATCTTAATGTGTGTTTGGTGTTTTAACGTTGACACAAGGTAGTGTTTGAAATTTAAAATTAAACTTGGTATAATGTCATGTTTGCCATGGAATACATGAAAATGGTGTTTTATATTATTTTAGAAATTATTTGAAAAATTATTTTAAAATATATTGGAATGGACATGATGAAATCCCCAGTAGGAAATCATTAAAATTTGTGAAATGAATGTGATTGTGGAAATGTTAGGCCCAGCTGGCACTGTAAATTTTTTTGAGAAATTGATAGAAAGATTTAAATATGTGACAGCTTAGTTGGAACATGTAAATGAATCACTATGGGATGGGAACCCTTATATAAGATTTCAATATGTGGGTTGTCAGCTGGGATGTCTCGTGGATTGGGGTAGGTCTGTGTTTGTTTCTGGAAAGAATGGTGATTCATGTATTAGAGGGTCTCCGCTTTCACCAATTAATTTTACCATGTGACACATATGAATATTTTAATGGGTCATGCGGTGGTTTCTTATCAAAACCAACTAGTAACGATGGTACCCCCTTGAATTGATAGGTCTTGGTGGGATTTTTCATTGTATTAGTAAGTTCAGGGTGGCCAATTTTATATAGACTATGGAGATGCACCATATTCTAGAAGGCTAGATTGACTCGAGTAATTCTAGGGATCACTATAGAGGTGTTTGAAAATTCCCATGATTTATTATATGTATATTCTATGTTATTTTTGGATTTACATGTGTTTTTGTTTATAGTAATTTTTTTTCTTAATTGTGTGGAATTACCTTGTTTTAGATTTTGGTGTGGGTTTGGTTCTTAAATGGTATCCCATTTTAAAAATAGATATTGGTTTCTATTGTTTAAGAAAAATTAATGCTTTTTTTATATTGAAAATAAAAAAAATTATATTTTTATTTCAAAATAGTTATAATAGAATTCGTATTAGAATAGAAATATATGGATTCTATGATGGTTCTCTGATAGTTTTTTAATCTGACACCCTACTTGTACCTTTTGGTGTCGGTAGACCCGAGATATTTTACATGTTCACATTCAAATTTAATGTGATAACAGATGGAATAGTTTGGTCTTCTGGTTGGTGGGTAACAAGAAGATGCATGGAGATAACAAAATCATGTTTTAGTTTTAGATATTATCTTATTTTCATTATTTTGTTTTGTTGAGAATTTTTTGTAACTGGATTAGTTGGTTTTTTTAATTGATATGTAGTTATTTTTTGTTATTCTTCTTATTCATTTAATTTAATTTTAATCTAATTTATTTGGGGAAAAATCAATTGAATAGTCATTACCTTGATTACCGGTACTAGTTTCCTACCCATGGGGATCAAGAACTCCATTTATGCCTTGTCTTGGACCGGGTCAGATGTCAGGTTAGATGAAATCATTATCACATTTTTTAATAAATGGTATCAGAGAAGGATATTTTTAATTTGTGGTGTCATATATTTAGAGATTAAGGCTATCAAAACATGGGGAGTAGGTACGAGATGAACATCATTTACTTTTTCTTGTTCTGATCCTAATGTTTCTAAAGTTGGTAAAGGATTTGAGTCTGTTGTAAATTTTTTGGTTTAAGAGATGAAAATGGTGGTCAGTTGTTCTTATTTCATGTTCTAACAAGGAGTTGTAATTCTTATGAAGACTGCAATCACATTATAAGTCCCTATTAGTGTTAATGATTACATGGGGGATGCCCCACTACCATGTCACTGAGTAATGAATAGTAAATTGTTCCTAATTCTAATGGATTTGTGTGAGTTCATTTCTGTTTTGGTTTTGATTTTATATATTATGAACATAAAATATGAATAATTATTTAAAAAATGATATTGATTTCTATCAATTGGTTTTTTACTGAAAATTTAAATGTTTCTTTAAAGAGGAAGTGATTTGAAATAAAAATTTGGTAAATTCTTCAAATTAATGGGAAAATGGATTCTATGAAACTCGACATTCCTTACGAACAATCACATATGTATGGTAATGTGTGGAACAGTCATCGAGGAACATGTGTAAGGATCTTATAAAAGGAAATTGAATGAATTCATATGCGAAGGTTCAACGGATGTCATGTTTAAGTATTTTGAAATATTTTTTATGGAAATGACTTTGGGTTTTTGGATGATACCATTATTTGATGGAATTATTTAAATTAAAATGGATATGGTGTATTTAGAAAATAGGATTTTGTTTTTTTAATGTGTTTGGTTTTTGAGCCTTTTGTTTTGTATCATGATTATATTTTCTATTTACTTTGGATTGATGTTAGTGTTGAATTGGTGTTCTTTTTAGTATTCAGTATATAACGAATAGAAAGGTCCCTAATTTTTCTAGTGATTCATGCCTTTTCCCAAATTCTTCTCAAGTATTACATATCTATATATGTTATTAAGGTCTGTTATATGGAGTGGATTGTTTTGATAAAGTTGAGGGTTTCTTCCAGTCATTGGTAACTCCAAATGTTGTTATATATTTTTCTATTTTGAGTTTTATTGAGGGTCCATAATTGGAAGAATGGGAGATGTTCGAACATCAATCAATACAAATTTCGATGAAGTGTGATGTTTTTATTTCATTATTTTTCTGATTGTTTATACATGAGGAGGTGAATACAAATAAATGGGAATAACTCATGCATATTTAGCAAGGCCATTATATTTTGAAGTCTTATGTTGATTAATTCAAGGATCCAGTTTCCTTTTCTCCAAAGGTGGAGTCGCAGGATCTATTAAAGACTTATCATTTCATTGGTGTTATTTGTAGTGAAATCTTGGATAAATTCCTCTCCTCAAGGGATCTTCATTTCTAGAAGCTGGATGAAAATTTATTCTTAGACGAGATTGTTTACAGACAACATGAAGTTGGAAATCTAGTTTTCAATGTTGTTCGTGATGGTTCCCTATCTAGAAAAGATATTGTGTCAAAGGACCCTATCGTGGAGGAGTCCCCTTCTTGGGGTATATTATCCAATTATTTAGATTATTATATTGTATACCACTAGTGTTTCTTGTTCAAGAATTCAAATCCTTATTTTTACAACCCTCAAAAGATAGTCCATCATTGAGGCTATCAAGGTCATCTAGAGATGTTTTGTAAGAATCATCACCCTGAGAAAAAAATTATCCAAGGTTGGTAGTGCATAGATGTGAGAAAGGATATTCATTGGCCATGAGGGTTATATTTATAGGAATTAGAGTTAATATCATTCATAGTGAGGTAATTGGAGAGGGTGCACAATTCATTGGCCATGTTTTCTTCTCCAATGATAATGTATATAAATTTGAAGATTAATATTGTAATTATTTATTTTATTGTATTTTTAAATTTTTTATAATATTCGTGTTGGTATTTTTTATTATAATGTGGATCTTTTAATAATTAATCATTTTTTGAGTGTGACTATAACTTATTTGGGTGATTTTTGGTATTAGTTTTCATCATCCGAGATGCTTGAATTTTTTGGAATTGATAGAGTGTGGTTCATTTCACCGCTTGATTTGGTTTTCTTTCGGGGGTCTCTCATGTGTCTGTAATTATTATCTTGTGATGTGATTTATGGTTTGGGTTTCTATTTCCAAATAAAAATGATGATGTTTCTAAAATAGTGTAGATGAGTTTTTTATTTCTCAGTTTTGTGCCATTTGTGTTTGGAGTTTTTAAGTTTCCATGCTAGTTGATTTCGTGTGGTGGGGATAAAACTCTCATGTTATCCCCTCATTCTTGTGCGGTGGATTATTCTAAATTTTTCATTTTCGAATAATGGATTAAATGGTCACCCTTAGGTTCTTGGTTTCATTTAGTTTTGATCTGGCATGGAATCATGTTTTATTAAACATTTGGATTATTTACATTCAAGGGGATTAAAATAATTGTGTTGGGGTGAATTTTCACACAGTAACCATGGAAGTTGTTTTATCTTCTTCTTTTCTAATCTTTAGATATTTTAATTGAGGTTCTAGTTGAGTCCCAATTTTCATTTATTGCGTTTTGTCATATGGAATTTAGTTTTTGGTCTTAACCGCATGTGTATCATAGTTTGAGCATAATTAAAGAAACCATGTGACATATCACATGTATCCATATGATCTGTGTTGGGGGTCTAGTAGTAAGGCTCAAGGGTTCATCATGGTTTATGAAACCATGTGGAAACCATTTTTTGGTTATTGAATTAGACAAAGGCATTCATCATGGTTGATGTATAGTTTGGGAACCATGCAGCTAGCCCATGCAGTGTACCCCTCTTCTTTATAAGAGGGTGCGTAGTTGGTGCACATTTTACAAACTATGTGAACTTCCTAGTTTTTTTAATATTTCAATATTACAAGTTTTTAACTCAATATTTTTAACATTGAATAAGTATTAATCTTCTTTTATTCTCCTAGTAATACTAGGGGGTCCTCCAATCTCCCTATCCTTTCCTCTAATATTCATTTTTAATGATCTTGAAGGTACCAAGATAATATTAAATTGGTTTTTGGTCTATTTATCATTATCTTCTCCCTTGTATCTTTTGATATTGGTCTCCCTTGGTGGGGTTTACCTCTAGACAGAACCATATGGTTTAGGTTTTATGTGTCGCTGTTTTTCATTGGATTTATGGTGTCTACTTTCTATCTCACTCTTGGATCTCCCTTGGATGTTTCATTTCATCCCCACTCCATTGAGGTATGTGTTTCCATTATTTTCATTTTTGACTCATTCAATTGATGATTTTTTATTTTTAAATAATATAAAAATTCCATTCTCATGTTTATGTTATCATTTAGTTTTTATATGATCTTTTCAGGTTTCTAAAAATTTGTGGAAGTGGTTTTTAAAAGCATTCATTAATAATGTATTAATATTATGCACATGATGTGTTCTTTAAAATGTCATTTTTTCTCTAAAAATGAAATGGGTGTTTTACATACTGATAATAATTTTTTATATTATGATATCATTGTGGGTTTGTTAATTTCTAATGTGTGTGTAATTTGATTATTTTTATCGAATGAATCTTACATGTTTTTTTTAATTGTAAATCATGTGGTCTTTCTCTAGAAGTGGATTTTGGGTGACATAATTGATGCTTGCAGTGTTTCGTTGGACGTGGGAACATAAATATTTACAGGGGAACCCACAAGGAATGGAAGACAATTGAAAATGGACATGGATGCTCCTACTCAATTTTAAAGCCTAGATTTTATAACACTCATGCCTCTTTATTTTATTCGATAAACTCTTGGATCTCATGAAATGGAGAATTAGTTTTCGATGAAATTAATGTGATTTCAAATGATATGGGACGTTATAGACCATTTAGTACATTTGGTAAATTTTTAGATTTCATTAATTGGATATGAAATCCCATTTGGAATCTTAATTTTTGTTGTGTGTTTTCACATTGACACTATGTTTTGTTTGAAATTGAAATTATATTTGGTCTAAAGCCATGCTTGGCATTTTATAAATGAAAATTGTGTTTTATATAATTTAGGAAAATATTTTGTATTGTTTTTGAAAATATGATGTTATTGATGTGATAAATGGCATGATTGGTTCCCTTTTAAATTTGGGAAATGAATGTGATTTTAAAAATGTAATGCCTGATTGGAACTTTATACTATTTTGAAATTTTTTTTGAAATCATTTATGATATGACGGCCTCGTTGGAACTTTTGAATGACTCGTTATGTGATGGAAAAACCTATTGAGGATGCCCTTATGTGGTTTATTCTCATGGTGGTGTTGGTGATTAGGGTAGGCATGTGTGGTGACAGTAGGTAAGGTGAGTCACACTTTCAAGGGCCTCCACTTTCACCAAGTACATTTAACATTGGACCCCTAAAAACCTTTTATGGGGAAAATTGATGGTTATATATCATCCCACACTAGATGGGTTGTACCCCAAAGGCATGATAGACATTTGTGGGATTTCCACTATATTGGTCAGTTCAGGGTGACATGTTGGATACAGGCTATAGAGTTGATCCATTTTTGAGTAGGTGATTCTTAATCAAGGAGGACTAGGGATTTCTATATGGATCTTTAAGAAATGAACATGGGTTGTTATCTGTATTATTTTTTTCATATTTGGAAGTACTTGGATTATTTTATTTAATATTGGTTGTTTTAAGAATTCTATGTAGTTTCAACGTTTGTACTTTTTTGTGGGTTTTGGGTCAAAAATATTAACACATTTGAAAATATAAATGTGGTGTGAATTATTTTCGAAAAGGGAATGTTGTGTTTGAATATTAAAATTGAGAAAAACAATTTCATGTATGTATTTAGAACCTATGTTAATGTACTATTCTCATGAATGGAAATGTATGGATTCGATGGTGGTTGACTACTGAGTTGTTAATATCACACCATACCCGTACCATTTTGTATCGGTATACCAGAGCTATTTTGCAGGTTCATGTTTCTAGTTCGAGTTCTAGTGGTTAGAGATATTTGTAATTGTGGTTGTTTATTACTAATTGGTTTTACGGATATAATGTTAGAATTTTTCATTATTAATTTTTTCCTCGGTTTCATTAATATATTTGTTTCATTATTTTTTATAACTTGATCAGTTTTTATATTTATATGAGATTCAATTATTTTTGGTTTTTCCACTTGTTCAGTTTATTTTATTTTATCCTATTTTATTTTGGAAAAAATTGTTCCCATAGGAAATACATTTATGTTCGACACTAGTTTCCTATTTGAGATAATTGGGAACTCCCTTCGGCCCTGTCTTAGACCGGGTCAGATTTCAGGTAGGACAATATCTCTATAGGGTTCGTGACACCCCCATAAGAAAAAGATCGATCCTGAGACCTATCTGCTTCAAAAATTTGGTGAAATGACTATAATTATTTCTATGTGGCACAATAAATGATCTACAAGTCGTAGAAAATAATTATTTAAAAAATCATGAAGTTTGATACATTAATATATATTATGATTATCAATAATTTGTATAGATAATTCTATTATATATATATAAATATAAAATATGGTTATATATTTTCATTTTCATCACATATAATTAAAATTTTAATTATGTATATAAAAATATATTTAAATTAAAAATATGATATGTTTGTAGGGTAATTGATATTTTTTATATATATTCAATTTTTCATAATATAATTTATATTATTTCATATTTTATTTTAATTTATTTTGATAATGGAAAAATATTAATTCGAAGTGATAAATATTAATAATAGGCTTATTTATTGCTAAATATATTTTTTGTATTCTTATGATAAATCGACTGAATTTAATTTTATAAAAATACTTATTTTTATTGAACATGTAATATAAACAAATATATTATATATCCGTAATTGACAATTAGCTTTTTCTGGGGAGGCCCTGTTGTTAGGGTATTTCAATGTGAACCTTAGCTTCTAGGGTTAGATTACATCTATGTTTTTCTTCCATTTTTAATTTCACCAACTCATATATCAACTGGTCGATAGTGGTTGAAAGATTTATATTTTAAATTTTATCTACTATGGGGGATTCAAAACATTTAATTTTATTTATTTTATTTTGGATAATTGAGTTATAGAAATCAGTTTAAAATTCTATATATGTAACTAATTATTTCATATTAATAAATGTTCAAATCTAATTTGTTTTGGTGTAAATAAATAATAGGCAGTAGCATAAGTTATACTGAATCATGCAGAACCATAATAGTATAATAGTGTTTCAAGAAAATGATTTTTTATTTTAAACATCATGAATTTATTGAGGTGATATATAGTGTTTAATATTACATATTCACTAGAGGATCTATTTTTAATGTTGATTGAAGGAATTTTTTATGGTCACATTCATGTATATTGTATCTTGTAGAATGGAATTTCCAATTTGTAAAGAAGTAAATGAATAGTTAATGATATGTTATGAGGATGAAAATAATTTCATGTCAAGATTATTCTATGGTGAATATTGTTGATAATGTTATAAGCTATATATTATTGAATTATATGAGATGGTTTATTATTAGGGGATGACATCAAGAAAATGTTTTAATTTCATTATATTTTTTAATCAAATATTCTAATTTTAAACAAGATAATATTATCATGTAATACATGTTTTGTCATTAGGAAATAAAAATTGGTGAATAGGTTTTACAAAAATAAAATTATTAATATTATTATATCCAAATGTTTTAAAATAAAAATTTTATGAATATTTAAATATCGAGATCTTATGAAATGTGATATTAATGTGGAAAATTCATAATGTGCAATAAATACCAAATCACCTGAAAAAATGAATTTTCAATGTGAATTGATTATTGGGAAAAACATTTCAAATTATATTTATAACCATGATTTTCAAGTAATGTTATCTATTTATAAGTAGAAATCATGTATCTATAAAGAAGGGTACTATTATAATAGTATAAAAACCATGATCATTAAAATTATATAGTGATTTTCTAAAAAATGAATTTCATCGACTATATTTTTCAATGGAAAGATTTTTCAAGAGATCATAAAAGAGATGAATTTTCACATTCATTAGTAGAACCTCATATTCTTCAAAATCACGTTTTATTAATTTTTTTTGTATTTTTTTAAAAAATATTACCTACTAAAACAGCGTTGTTTCATAACTCATGCAAAGGTTATAATGTATCTAAAAAGTAAAATTTTGTGATGCATACCATAAAAAAGAATGAAACTTTTTTTTGCACCTAAACGTAATGGAAAATGATGGTTATTCCTCCAATTCATATAGTATGGTAGGTGTTTCCATTATCATAAAGGTTGTGTTACACCCATTTATTTTTTCATATATTTCTATCCAAAATGAAATGATGCTTGACTGATCATTTATCATTAAACATCCAAATTCAGTGAAACTATAATGTTTTATAATTATATTATTATAATTCATCATCATAATATATATGTTAAATTAAATTATAACAATGAAAGAATCAAAATTATTAAATATATATAAGGAGGAATATTGAGGGAATCGACCATTATGAGTATTCCTTTTGATTCACACCTACGTGAGATTAAAAAAGTGGAGTCATCAGTACAGTTTATATAGTCAAGGCCAAATATAAATTCTAACAAATTCATAATGATATAAATTATTTGTGAGGGAATTTGAAGATCATATAAATTTCCATGATATCCTTCAATGGTAAGTCACAACCCATTACTGCAACATGATCACCCGTTTATCATAGGTCATACATAGTGATCATGATGGGTTATGCATGTATAAATTAAGGTGATCTAAACATTCAATTATATATCTAATATAAAATTTATATATCACAAGTATTTTATAAAGTTATCATTTTAAATTTTAATAATTTTTTTAATTTTTAATACCAGTCTATTGATGAAACACAATTAATATAGAAAAATAACCAATATAATCAATTTAGGGATGCTTTTAAAAAAATTATTTATGTGATATATATTATTATTATGAGAAACATAATATATGATGGATATGATATTTTCTATATAAATAAAATACTAACACGAATATAATTATTAATTAATATTATATTATAATTACAACAATTAATATTTTGAAAAATTATTTTCATATGAAAATTGATTTCACTATCATTTTGAGATATTATTAGAAAGTTAATTTATCTAATATTTTCAATTTTATTAGATCATTGAACTCTATTTTGTTCACAAATAATATAAATTATTATGTGAAAATTTAAACTTTTCATTAAATATGTTTAATAAGGATTTATATAGGTGTAAAACCCATGTTAAATAAATGTCACTATTTCAACATTATAATAGTTAAATATTTTAAGAAATATTTTTGGAGATAGGTGTAGAGTCAACATAATATTTCAGGGGACAAAATTCATTTTTTTATATAATATAAATATAATATATAATATATAAAGCCTAAATATTTTCTAAATTAATGAAAAAACATATTAATGGTATTTCTGATAGGAAATTTGAGCCTTCTATTAAATTCGAAATACATGTTTTAACATAGGAATGACATGGACTTTGTTCATATCGAGTGTTTGGTTTAATCACATATCAATGTATAATGGTAATTTTAATATCCCACTCCCCTCATGGGATTGAGAGGGCGAATAGAAATTGCATGGCCTTAAGATACATCCATAAGATGACACAATATTTCAATTAATTCCAAGGTATTCATTAACATATCTGGGATGATTTTCCATTTAAAAATAAATAAAGAAACCAAAAATTATATAACAAAATAAATACTACATGATTCATGTTAAAAATATAAAATTACTCATGTAATACCATTGATATCAAAACAAAACTAAAAAAGAGGACCACATTGCAATACAACTAATATTAAAGTATACAACGAAAGACAAAACCAACAAAACAAAACTACAGTCACATAACATTACCACTCTAACCTTCTCCATGATCCAGCTCCACAAAACAATCCATGAATCCTCACACACCACTAATGAAGCGTGATACATTATCTCTTCATATATATCAATAAAAAATCTACAAAAGCGTCAACGTGAAAATCATGGGTGTGTAATGAAACTCAATAGGCTTTCCCAAAATTACATCCCTACTCTCCCCACTTGGATATAACATTTTATAAAATTTATATAAATTGATTAACATAAAAAATTGAAAGTAGTTTATATTAGAATAAAAATATTATTCATAACAAAACAGATTAACCAAAATAAATCCATAATCAAATGAAGCAAACAAACATGTTATATAACAATTTATTAATTTCATCTTAGCATAAACCATTACATTTCGACAGAACCCCACACAAACATTCATCCACAAAAACATGTATGCTTGGGGTTACCACTGACAATGTTAAATCACATCCATAACCCATCTCTTTGATGTTGGAACTTCGTAACTTGTATCTATACCATTCCACACACGATTTACCTTTTAATCCAACCACATGTAATACAAATATTTCACAAAAATAATCCAATAAAATTATCCATTTTATTTAAAACACTTTTCTATTTGTCAAAACAAATCATCATTTTTAAATCATCTTTCTAAAATCATGTTACAATGTTCATATAGATCAAAACATCCAATTTCCACAATTCAATATACTGTCTGCAAAGAGGGGTTCCATTAAAAAATTAACAAAAATTTCATAATAAATTTCATGAAATAAAATAAATTTTATATATAGACTTAATTTTCTCCCATGATTTTTCTGTTGTGAAGCCACTTATCTCATGAATTATGGAGATAATGGAAAACATCATGAAAATATTAATGAAACCATGTTAAATCTCCAAAAAAATTCATTACATCTATTCCATACCATCAAAAAAGAAAAATAATACAATGATTAGAATAAGAAACCATATATGAATCTATATAAAACTTCACCTATGAAACGAAGATATGGGAGAATATTGATCTAGTAAAACCAATAAAAATTTACCATAAAAGAAAAAAATACATTAATATAAATTAAATATACCATGAAATACCTCATGATAATTTATTTTAGATGGGGGAATTTATTACACCTTATGGGGGAATGAAATTTTCGTGTTAGGGCCTATTTAGAGCAAAAACATGGGGTTAAAACTTAATCCCCACCCAAATCCACTTTTTAGGATCATGTTTGTATATTGTGTATGGTTAGTCACACAGTGAGTAAAAACCATGTGACAACCATAGACCATCCACTGGCTCATGTAGGACCACAAAATGTTGGCCTACTTGTTTAGAAAAATAATGCACCAACCATGAAAATTTCCACTATCCTTCTTTACATGGTTTATACTCTGTGGCCTCATGGTTTTGAAAAACATTGTGCATACTCATGTACCTTCCCCTTAGAATTTGTCTCATTGTAAATAGTTTCTTGTAGGAGAATCCTGGGTTCTGGGAAACATGATCAAACAGTGAACCATTAAAAAAGATAAAATAACACTATAAATGGCTTCCAAACCTACTCAAAGTTCACCCAAAATCATTATCTACATAAAAAAACTAAATAATGTGTTATTTACATGAAACCGGTTGTGGTACATTCTCCCCACCACATGCCCTTCCATCCCTAGAAATTAGTGATCAACATGTATCCTAGAATGAGTTTGAGCCATTGATTGGACAACTAATTTTCCCATTCTTATTTGTCTTATAGAATCTGACCATGTTTTCACAAAACCCACTCAAGAGTGATGATTTTCATTGCATGAACTTCCCTTTCCTATACAAAATCCAAAATTAATTGTGCACCAACGAAGTATCAATATCTTTTCAACATGATCCCATTGAAGCATATGGTCAGTATTTGGATAAAACTTTTTCAACATTGATACATGAGAAACATTATTCACAGAACTGAACTACGTTGGAAATTCCAACAATTATTCCACAACAACAAGATGATAAAGTATCTCTAAAAGCCCTATTGATATATGAGAAAAATTTCTCTATGTTCCAAAACAACGTTGTCCAAGCCTTGAATAGATCCCCAAAAACAAATAATCACTCACCATGAATGAAAATTGTCGTCAATGATGAAATGTGTATTATTTATGATGACTATGTGTCGTCTCTATCATTTTCCAGACCAATTGAATCTTCTCCATTGTTTTTGGGACAACGGTCAACCCAACTAGTTATGTATCACATATTTACACCCAACAATTTAGAGAATTAAATATAACCCATAGAATGATTCAAAAGGTTGCTCTTGTATCGAGTCTTTGTAAATTTTATTATATGATAACTACAGTAACCGTATGTGCCCTTCCCAGTACCCCTAAAAATCTATTACAGAATCATGCTACATGCCATCCAATGTTTTTATTGTCCTTATATATTGGCCATCCGTACTAGGGTGATACAATTTACTCATAGTTGAATCAGTTCCAATGGTATTTTTTAAGGATTTTTTTAAATGAGAGCTAAACCTATAACCTCTGTCACACACTATCAAACCAGGTATTCAATGATTCATTTCCACTTCTAGGATTTATATTTTAACAGGTCCTCCACTATATGAGATTCACAATTAGTAATGAAATGGTCCATGTTTTTGATATGATCCACTAATACCCAAATTAAATTATGTTTCAAAACAATTTCAGTGAGACCTATTTAAAAATCCCAAGCTATCTACCACTATTTCCAAATAGGTATAGGTAAATACTACAACATACATATTGGACGTTGAGGCTCTGCTTTAACCTCATCAATTTTTAAGCATCTGGAAACAATATATGTGACCTTAATTTTAATACATGTGCAAAAAAATAGTTCATTCAATTATTTATACATATTAACTATTCTAATATGAATATTCTATACGAAATGGTGGTAATCAAGAAGAAGTATTTACAAAAAATAAATAGGTACGACTATCTAATTTCAAAACCAGAACACTGAACTAACAACAAGCCACTGACCCTCAATGGTCTCCATTCCATTGAGTTTTGACCTCATTAGAAAACATTAAGAATCTGATGTATATTCCTCTTTAACCATCCCCATCAATTCATGAATGAAAAAAATAGAAATAAAATTGCAACATCCCGTCAGTCTTCACATTCCAAGTGCAGGTCATCTATGAACGGTATCAACTACCTATACTCTAATGATTCATTTTCCAAATGGGAATACAACATTATTCATAATGTATCTTCCACCATATGTAATTTAACTGGTTTATAAATACTTTGAATGGAATACATTTTTAGATACTACATCCATATTATTTGTCTTAGGTTCAAATCACTGTTGGAAAATATTTTTCATGCTCTAAATATTGGCAAATTCCATAAATTTCATAAAAAAGTGGTAATGAAACAATGTTATCAAAGAATGGAATATGGAAGATAACTCCAAATCATTTTTTGGGTAGTTATTCTCATGAAACCATAATATTATTTTTCCATAAGCAACAACATGGTCTCCTTGCCTTATGACACATACTAATAGATATTCCATAGCAACATAATACACCAAGTAACCATTTCTTGATATTAAAAAAATATAAAGTGGAGAAAATGTAATGACAACCTTATTATCTTTAAAAAAATCCCACATTCTTCATTCCATCATAATGAAACATTATTCATTTTCAATTTATTCATAGGTGAGTCTGGTTATAAAAAATAATGAACAAATATTATGTAATAACCAAGGTAACCACATATCATGGGGTCATTATTTAAAGGTTTCCATGAGATAACAACATATAAATTTAATTGAATTATAGTGATGATTTTTTCATATATTACATGACCAAGGAAACTTACAACTTTTATCTAGAAATCAATCATTCATTATTTATCTTACAATGATGTTATCTCATCATTCCCAACACTATCAATGAGTATTTCCCATTCTAACAACTTATACATGAATATAACAATACGAAATCCACAAATACACAACAAAAGAATACAAATACATTTGATATATATGATTCATAAATTCTGTAATGACCACTAATTGATTTATAAGACCAAACTACATTACCTGATACTCATAATTGACATATCTACTTTTGAAAGATATCTTGTGAATATCATCCATCCAAACACGTAATTGGTGATATCTTGATCAAAATACAATTGATTAGAACCATTGAGCTTCCCTAAATTGAACCAATAGATCTTCAATGTGTCAAATTTGACACTAATTATTTACCATATTATGGTTATGATTGAAATAATACATACGTACCTAATGAGTTTCAAGAACCTTTTTTTTCTGATGAAGACTACTGCTACCCACAAACAATTTCAATGAAGAATGAACCCTTTACTTTCCAACTCTTCCAACTTCAAATAAACATCTATTAATTATATTTTTTACATTTGGGAATATTCAATGGAATAAGTATCGGTACCCAAAAAATGATCAATTGTAAACTCCACCTCCATTATCGGTGGGAACCCTGAGAAATTTTTGGGAAAACTTTCTTGAAACTAGTCAAAAGATGGTGGAAAACAACTATTTTAAATATATTCCATTGATTCCAAATTCAATACTGCTAACATGTATTATAGTGTTACAACTAATGGTACAAACAATCTAAGTACAACTTCCTTTACATTCATGTTCCGCTTAAAAAGATGCATGAGGCTATATTCCGTCTCAAAATAAACCCTTCAAGTATAACAGACGATTTGAGCCTTGGACTTATTCAACCAATCCATAACCCTTATTATATTATAGACATCCATCTCAACCATAAATAATTATAAAATTATCTTGGAACCATAAATATATAAAGATCATATTCTATATGTAAATTCTCAACATTCTATTTAACCAAGTGGAGTTTTCTGTTTCTACACCGAAGTAATCACCTAAATATTTAAAATCAGAAAATAAATAGCATGAGAAGAAATAATTTAATGATATGTACCCATATAAAATAAATATTTTATATGGGTATAATTCAAAAAAATCATTCCTCACACCACCAATGGTCCTTACTGATCATCCACAATAACATGTTCAGCTCCATATAACTTCTTACTCGCTCCACATTGTTCTTTATTTCATTTTTTAAATTTACCTTATTGAGGATTCATAGCTAGATCATTTATATTGATGATATTTGTTCTGTTTACCTCGTCTTGTCGAAGCATATGATGTCATTGACACATGAGATGTGTCCTAAACATGCTTCCTTATACTAATTTGAAAGTAGAGATGAATATTTCCTATTTGATTTATATTGTGGTATGCTCTGGGTGGTGTCGTACATTATCATTTCTTGTGGTTAAAAATACCATGTTGAAACATCCATATTTTCTATTAGGTATTAGAGGAATATTAATTTATCAAACCATTTTATTCTGATGCATCCCACTATCATGGAAATGAGTGTCCATCTTCCACATATTTCAAGCATCAGAGTTCCCACCCATTCCCATTGGTAAAAACATTATTCATCAACCCATATATTGAATATTCCCATTTTATCAATTATATATCTATTAAACATATCTTTATATTACAGTATACATAGCAAAATAATCTTTAAAAAATCTTATTCCTCATCCCTGATTAAAATATGTGCTCCTTTAAGTATGCACTGCCAGAAAATTTTGGGAAAAATAAGAATAATTCATGAATTTAGATGTGAATTTTGATACGATGTGGCTCTCATGATTCATGATGAATATTCTCATAATTTTTTAGATCCATAATACAAAAGGATTGAATAGTTTATTGAACTATTATTAAAAATCAACCAATTAAATTACTTGGTCTAATATAACCTAATCCTCTAAATCCTACCATGAATGTGATAAAGCCTATAGAATTTACATAACCATCTGTAATTTATACTCTTATGGTGGGATAAAAAAAATCAAAGATTCCATTTATCCTATCAATACACACATATTCCTTAATTAGTTCTGAATCACCCCATAAGATGGGTGGATTCTGCATATGGAACAAGATGGAGTGATCCACTTTTCACGGTTCATCTTTTAAGATAGATATATCCACATCTTGAAAATCTTGGACAATAAATTGAAACAGATGTTGGCGCACCTATGGCCCATGTACAACAACATTCAAATTAGATTCCTCCAGTTTGTTTCTACAACACATATAGAGTACCATTTTCTATAACACAAAAAACAAAATAATTTTATCTATATACAAACATAAGGATTAACAATTTTAAATTATACCATATCACACATATCACAACATTTATTTCTAACATTAAGCATTTTTCTTGTTCAAACATTTTTTAAAAATTAACCATGTTTTCAAAAATAATACAATTTTCAACAAAAACCATTTCATGTGTTTTCAATATCTCACATTTGAAAACACCATTGAAAATAATCAAAAATGAATAGTTTTGAACCAAATACTAAATAATTACACAAAATTAAAAACTCACTCCTACTGTGATGTCATTAATACAATTCATGTCATTCTCATCTCATTGGATAAAAACATGTCAATGATATTACACTCTTATAAGTGCCTCAAAAAATGTTTGTACCCAAAATCCCTATAACGATAAGTTCAACATATAAAAGTGTAGATACATATTTTTATACTCTACATTTCATGTCCCAAAAATCCTAATCCTGTATACCATCACAAATCTAGGAATAAAAAGAATAATCATGATCACCATGATAGACTGAACTGATTACAACTTTTTTTAGGACTTAACAAGTAGATAAGGCTTTTAATTTCTTACCCAGCTCATTATCTTGAGAATGTGAAAAAAAAAAAATTTCCTTAAAAAACATCCCCAATATTTCAAAGGTTGTAAATAAATTCCAAGAGAATCATTAAATAATGGGGGATTATTTTCCATTTAAAAATAAAAAAACATTTCCAAACATTCAATAACAAAATAACCACTACATGATGCATGATAACAATGTAAAAAACTCTTGAAACACTATTGTTAGAAAAACAAATCAATAAAAGGGTACCAAACAGAAGAAAACTAACATAAAAGTAGATAGTGGATGAAAAAAAACTCATTTCTAACCACATAAATCCAAATATCCAACATAATCTATTCTCTAACTCCACAAAAAAGACCATTTATCACAATTCACCTCTAAATAGTGCGATACATTATCTTTTTCGGCATCTTAATAGGTATAATCTGAAAAATCTTCAACGTACCAAAAAAAGGCGGACTAAGGAATTTTGATAATATTCCCCCAAATGAATTCTTTACTAAAAAAATAGGATATAATGTGTTATAAATTTTATATTAAATCATTTAGATAAAAAATTGGAAACATTTTCTAATAGATTATAATCACTTTATATAAAAAAATATTTTCACAATAAAAAATCCATTTTCCAAAGACGCAACAATAAAATTCATCCAACCATTTTCTCAATTTCATGTTTCCATAACCTATTCAATTTTAATGTAACCCCATACACATATCTTATTAAAAATCTACACATTATTTTTTTACCACTGATGGTGGATCATCACATCCATAACCAAACCCTTGGATGATGGTACATCACGACAATTATCCTTCTAATTCAACACACACATTACCATTTTATGAAACCAAAAGTAAATCGAATATTTTTCAAAAATAATTCTATAAAATCATACTTTTATTGAGGGAAATATTCCAAGAATCATTAAAAATCGACAATTTTAGAATCTTTATTTTAAAAGCATCTTACGCATTTCAGTTTCTAGAAAAACCCCCAATTCCCCCAAATCGATAAACAATCACCAAAGTGGGTTTTAATCATGAAATTCAGAAAACTTTAATAATAAATTAAACAAAAAATAACAAACTCTAAATATATCCTTCATGTTATCTTAATAAAAGTCAAGGGTGAGGCCACCTACCACAGCCATTATGGAAGCAATGGAAAACAGTATGAAAACATCAATGCAGCAGGGTTGAATTTCCACAACCCCACCTTAGATGTCTAAAAATAACATCAAAAGAAAATATAAAACCATTATTTCCATAAAATAACCTAAATATATCTATAAAAAACAATATCTATGATATCAGGAGAGGGAGGAATGTAGATATAGGAATAATGATTGAGAAAAACCTATAATAAGTAATTATCGTGGTAATTGAGCTTCAACGCACCATAAAAAACCTTTGGATCACTTCTAATTAGATGGTGGATTCCTATAAAGCATTTGGGAGGGATTAATATCATGTCAGGGTATATGTGGGGAAAAACTAGGGTTAAAACATAATCATATACCAAATTAACTTATTCAGGATCTTGTTTATAAACTGTGAATGCTTTGTCGAATAGTTATTAAAAATCAGGCAATAACAGTGCGCCAACCACTACCTCAAGGATAAGTATGTATGGTTAGAACAAAAGGTTAGAAATACCATGATATGACCATTTAATAACATGCTGATAAAGTTTTAAAATTTCCTTATGGGTGTCCACACAATTTGGAAAAACAAAGTACCAACATGTGAACCTTCCCCTTAGCCTCTATCTAATTATAAACTATTTCTTATAGGATATTAATGGTTTCGAAAGACCTTACTCAAACATGTAAAAACATAAAATCTCCCAAAAACATTCCAAAATGCCTCTAATATATCACACAAATCACCCAAACACTTTTCATACTTCAAAAACATAATTGAATGGTTACTTACTTGAAACTGAGGATTCTACAAGAATGTTTTACTATAATGATTTCATTATTTTAATACTTGTATAATTTTTATTTTAGTTATTTATTATAAAATCGTATACATGTTTAATACCCACATTTTCATTAGCATCAACCAATCCAAATCATAAAAAAAATTATTTGATCACATTTAAATTTTCAAAGCCTGAATGTGTTGAAAATGAAAATTTTGGATTCATGTTTTGAAAGAAACATGTATTAAATAGATATTTTTAGTTTTAGTTTTATTTTTAGATAATTACTACATTTTTGAATTTAGGATCAAAATAACATAACCATTATTATATCTATATTTTATGAGCTAATTGAGTTTGAGAGACACAATATTTCTATTGCGTGTGATTATAGAACACCTTATATATGATTTTGTTTTCTTTTCATGTTCCAAGAATGGTGTTGTCCCCCTTATTATCCATCATTTTGTTTTACATAATAGTATGCATTTTTTCTTTTTAATTTAGTTTCTTTAATATTTTATTATAGTCATAATCAATAAATTTTTTAATTTAAACTAAATTGACAAAATCTTAATCATGAATGGATAATTCATAAAGACGTTATCAATGGATAATTATATAAATTACCATATTATATTGATATAAAATAATTAAGGGGTAATTTAAAAAGTAATAAAATGATAATGAAATTATTTATCAGATGATAATAATAAATAACTACAATTTACATCAACAATAATTAGTTAGTAATTTTTTTACCAGATTGGAATTTTGTTACACATGTTTCGTTGTTATAATATATTTCTTGAAATAATTGATAATAATGATTGGATTTTCTTCTTATCATGATGTGGTTGTTAGTGTAACACAAAAAACCCTCTATTATATTTAAATCAATGATTATTTATAGGGTTTCTTATTTCAATGTTTTATAATTATTAAATGATATTCGGTGTAACAAACTTCTAAAAATGTTCATATTTTTCATATATTCTCAACCTTTTTATAAATGATGCCTTTGATTCATTGGTATCATTATTGGTTCTTATAATGGGTGTATCATCATTACATGATTTTACATCAAATGTGGGTAAGAACAACATGTGATGCTGGTGATGATGGAAGTTTCACTCAGAGAATATTCAATGATTACATAGTGTTGTGATGAGGATGAAGTTTAAAAATAGGTGTCCATGCATTAAGTTACTTTATTCTTAGTTTATTTTCGGGTTCTCATGCAATTTATAGTGAATTTTAGTATATTATCCTACGTGAGGCCAAGGATTGAACTAAGTCACATGTATGGATGATCCCATGAGGCTCTAATGTAATAGATGCATTATCATTTGTCTTTTTTTTCATTTGTTCCATAATCATATTTTTATACTACAAGTATGGAATCTATAAAAGAATAGATTATGGTTATTGGCGACGTGGTTACCGTATCAACCCATGATTATGGATATTATATAATTATTTTTGTTTTGAATTTATTTTATTCATGATATATACATAAAAATATGAGAACACATGGTTATGGTTGAATTGGTGGTTTCTTATTGAGTCTTTTAATCAAAGCCTACTCATTAGTTTCTTTGAACATGTATATTTAAATAATATAGACCCAGTGAAGGTCAACAGACCTATGTTTGTTAGCTTAGTATAGAAGCATGAAGTTGCTAGTATTTCCAGATAGACACTAGATGAATCACTATTTATGTTATTTTTTATCTTCATTTATTAATATATTTTTTCTTTCCACTTATCGAGCCTATTTATTTCTATGAAAATTATTCCATCATGAAAAAATTTCTTGTTCTATGATTGTATTTATTATAATTTATTATTTTTATTTTTATCACGAGATTATATTGAGTGTATTGTCTCCCCATTGAATTATGTTGATCCAAACTACATTTATAAAGCCTCATATATATGAGGATCCATGTACAAGGTCATGTGACCCATACGCTTAGACCCAGAGATTTGGGTGTGTGTTTTATAAAAAGGTATCATATTGTTAGGATTCACTAATGGGTGTCCTTTCTTATATAGATTTGGCATAGTTTAGATATATTAAATGATACTTAAGACACATGTAGGGGAACTATGAATGTTTCTATCTAGTTCTATATAGTGGACCAATAAGTTACAATAATGTTAAAAAAATATGTTTTTATATTACCATTGATAAAATTCACCTTCATTGATTCACATGATGACGATATGTAATTTTTGATATTTTGGGTGCGTTTATCCATTCTCATGGGGTATGTTGGTTTACATGACATATATATACCTATTTTGTGTCAAATTGTATATTTTAAAATAAAAGAATTTATTTTGGATATCTATTTATGATGGATTCTTTAATGTGTGATATATCTGTATTTTCCATGTTATAGTTTTATATCCTTATTAGAATAAATTGGCTGAACTTGTCATGTTGTTCTGTTTATATATATATATATAATGAAATTCACTAAAGGGAAGAGATAATTACTAGTGGTATTTCTCGGAGGGGTATACCTTGGGTTATGGTCTAACTCAAATGGAATCTATTGTGTGATCCTATAAAAAATTTATGAAATAATATAAAATGTCTTAACACTTTTCTTCATGTTACAAATGATACTTCCATGTAGTTGGCTTGTGGGACTACCATAATTGTATGATGTTGATGAAGATAATGTTCTAAAATATACACCATAATTTTATGTGGAGTGGAATATTAAACATCTAAATCTTTACATAGTGACTATAAAATGTGGTGGAGTCACTAAAATAATAGTAAATTATACTTGAGAATTTTTTCTCCATTATTCACCATAATTATAGGGAACCATAGGACATGAAGATGATGAGTAATGAATCCATATTCTTGAGGGGATTTTTGAATTGATAGAGATATTAGAAAAAATGAATGTGAAGATAGAATCATTCATGAAATATGGATCAATGGTTTTTGGATTTAGTTAACCCAGTTGTATTTTATGTTGGGATGACAAGGAAAACATTCAAGGATATTTTCATTGATGAATATATAGTAGGAATTCTAGAGATAGATATTGATCTGGAACACTTGGAGCTTAAATTATTACTGAAAATGAAGGATGATTATGTTACATTAAACACAGAACTATATAAAAAGACCATGATGAATAGGAAAGGGATGGAAAAGGAAATATTCTCATGTGATTTTTAAATTTTAAGAGGCCTTATTGTTATAAATCTAGAGGAAGGAATATTAATGTATAGGTTTTATATATGAGTATTGTTAGAGACTTATAACAATTAAAGGGGTCATCAAAAAAAAGTTTGAATGATTTTTTTCAATGCATATTCAATAGTGAAAATATCATGAATTATTGTAAGATCTTCTTATGAACTTCTACGAAAGTGTGGGTAGTGTTTCATGAATGGGCATGTCTAGTAGTTTTTATCCATGGATTTTTGGAAATTTATGTGTGATTTAAAAAAATATCTTTGACCTTGGACCTAGCAAGGGTAATAATTAGTAGTACTAGATAATGAATCAGAATGGTTATTTGATGCTGGGATTGGGTCACGATGTTAATGTAGGTCATGGGTATGGATTGAATAAGATTATGGTAGATGGTGGTGAGAGACCATCCATTGTTTGTCCTTGGTGGACTGATTTGATCGAACAAGATAATTAGAGATACATCATAGATGTGAGAATTCATTAAAGGTGGATGATTGTAATACTCGTAATTTTAACTAATCATTATACACTAATTTTTAAAAAAAATTATATGTAGTTTAAGTGAATATTTATTTATTTTAGTACTTTTGTTTATTATTGGTTTTTTTAAGTGTAAAATACCAGTTAATGTAATGAAAATGTTTTTCCTTATAACACATTGGATTATTTCAAATAATATATTTAGTGTTTTGAGTAGAGTCAACATGAGATTTCAAGGCATGTAGAGTCTCGATGTTGATATAATATAAATATTAATATATTCTATCGTTTTTATACATTTTTTCTATAATAATGGATTGTATTCTGAATGGTATTTACTAATTGAAATTTAAGGGCAATATTAAACAAATAATTTAATTATTACCCTAGGTGAAACATAATTTTTATCCATGTCCAGTTTATAGTAAATCTCATACTGGTATAAGGGTAAATTTTTACACTATCATATTATTTCTTTTTTATTTTTTCTATTTTTTATTTTTATTTTTATTTTTATTATTTATAATACATCCTACATTCATTGTATGCCCCTCATTTATCATGAGGCCTTCAATAAAAGTCATGGGAAGTCATCTGTTTTGACCGATTTAATTCTAAAATGCCCTAATAGTGTTAAAATAAATGACATGCGATCATGTGTTGGAGAAAAAATGAAAGTTATATTGATTTTTAAATAGGGTTTTAGAAATTCTATCATATATAGATTTAGGATCTAAGTAGATGACCAATTTTTCATTCCATATTGGATGATACAATCAATGTTGAGCCACATTTGATCTATTATTGATGTTATTGGTGAACCCCATTTATCTGATTTAGGATTCATATCTAGTTCCAGGTGTAGTGGTGACCCACATTTTTATTAGTTACTATGATATACCTAAGGGTATGTGTTCATGTTTTAATTATAATTTATTTTCTTTTTTATTTCTTTCTCAAATTATGAGAAAATAGATTAATTTAATATATGTTGGTATAACAAAAATTATATGAGGATATTTCTTAAATAGTTTATGAATTCATAATTAATAGAATTATCATATGATAATAATAAATAATTATCAATGAGTAATATAATTATTAATCATAAAAATATTAACTAAATTATAAAAAGACAATAAAAGGAAATTATCAAGTGATAAATTAAAATGTGATCAATAGAGAATTTATAAAAGAAATATCAATGGATAATTATGACAAATTATCAGAGGATAATTAATAATAATTATCAATTGATATTTAATTATAATTATATGTGACAAATTTATAGTAAAAAATATCATAAGATAATTTTAAAAAGATAATATTAAATGATAGAAGGATAATTTATTAAAATTATAAATGGATGGATGTTAAAATTTTCCAAAGATAATTATTTTGATTTATCAGTGAATAATTATACGGAAGTACCACATATGATTACATGATAATCAAGAAATATATATATTATTCCATGTGGTTTTGTAATTATTCATAAGTAAAATATTTCTAGCACAAGATATGAGCTAAAATGATCATTTATAAAATTATATTAGAAATTTAAATATTCATCATATATGAGAATTTTTTTCTGATTAAAATAAAAAAATTGGTTATAGGATCCCTTGAAAAAGATCTAGAGTTGATGTGTTGACAACTATTACAATGACGATTGGAGGGTTGTTCTTTATTTTAATTTATCGTTTACTACATTCATTCCTCATAGGTTTGTTCATCATTTGAAATAAAACACTACTATGAAACGGGCCTTCGACATTGCTAAAAAAGAAAATATTTAGTTCTAGATATGTGATGACTATCAGAAAGTGAATAAAATCACTAGGCTTTTATCACCATGTTAATTTTTTACTATTAATGAGGAGTACTATAGTGCGTTGTAACTAAACACTACAGCAGTAGAAATAACATCATAAATTATCACAATCAACTACCAATATATATTTAAAATGAAATAATGTTTACAACACATATTCATTAAAACCCCCTATATTTTATATATTTCAAAAAATGGTTTGTACAATTACATGAGTATGTTAATGTTTTTACGTACACTAAAAAACATCAATGCTCCATTGTATTTTACCCTTTCCATGGCTAATGCTATTAGTGAATAATCCACCAATGGTATATTAGAAGAACACACCTGTATAAGTATACAATTCTTATATTATTATTAATATTAAGAAAAAATAAACATAAAGTGTTAATTTTGATACAATATGGATCTATATCAAGAGATCTCTTATTTCGAATGATTTTTGATTGATTATCTCACATCAAACCATTTATTGTTAATCTTCATGAAATATCTGTATGAAAAACAATAATTATAATATAGTAATGATACAGAAATTTATATATTAATAGTAGTTAGACTGATGAAAAAAATAATATATGCACATTTTCAAGAATTTGGAAATTTGATGCACATTTTAAACTAAAATTAAAATTATCAAATTAAAATAAATACATGGATTCATACTAGAACAACATGCATTGTATTTAGGTGTAGATGATTCCAATATGTCCCAACTGACTTATTAATTTTTTTTCTTAATGTATAAAAACAATCCGAATGAGTTTTCATGTATTTGTGTAAGTGACATTTATTTTCACTAAAATTTCATTTTAAATATTAAAAAAAACACTTTGATTCTAGCCTATCAAGTCACTTATCTTGTTTTAATGAGAATTATTCTAAAATGTCTGAAATGACTTATCTAACAACATTTTCCCTATTTTTAGTGGGTGATGCTTTTTGAGATAAAATTTCGATTTTAAACTAATAACATACACATTAAGTAAAACAAGCTACATCATGTATTATATTAACGTAAGGATGACTTATACACATAAAAATGACTTCTGGATCATTTTACAAATGTATAAAAATATCTATTTTTTTATCAGTTTTGAGTATGTATATTGTATTTCTAACAAAAAATAATGTCAATATTAACTAAAATGACACAAATAGAGTCATACTAGTCATACTATGTGTCATATTGAGGTGTGTCTCATTCATACACATCCAATATGGATTATGGATCATTTTACTAAAGTAACAAAACTGTACTAATGCAGTCTATATTTTTTGAGTATGTCAATTTCCTTTCTTTTTTCAAAAATTGAATTTTAAAATGGAAACATGGACGTTGAATCATACCAGTGAAAACATGTTTTTGATTTAAGTGAGAGTGAATATTACACATAATAAACAAGATATGAATTCCTTTCATAAATTAACAAGAGAATCTAAGAATATTTTTCATCATTCATTGAGTGAAACATTTTGTACCAAAATGTCATTTTTAAATTGGTATAGGATAATTTGAGTCATATTAAGAACATCATTAATAATATTGAGATCTGGTTGATTCATACACTTCAAAAATGTCGCAAGAACAAATTTGTAATCTATCAAAATAATTAGAATGTTTTTTATCCATTATGAATATTTTAGTTTCATTTTTTAATAAAATTAATATAAATTAAATAAAAATACACTCGTTTTGTTATACAGGTCATATCGTGAATCAGATTGAGTTAAGGAATATTCAAATAAATCCCAAATGACATATGGATAATTTCCATATAAAATACAAACAATATGATTATTTTATATTGGGTTTAATACATCACTTTTCTTTATTACTAAAAATTTATTTTCAATAAGAAACATGATCTTTAAATCATACAAGTCACATAATGTGTCATTCTAATGAGGGAATGCTTTATACATTACAAAAATGACATGTGAATCATCGGGATAAATTATAAAAACAATTTGAATGTGTTCTCTTAGTTTGGAGTATGATAGATGTCTATTTTAATAAATTTAATGTCACTGTTCAATAAAAATATTCACTTTAATTCATATTTTTCCCACTGTGTACCATATCATGGTTTGACTAATTCCAACAAGTCCCAATGTATTAAAACTGTCTGGACATCCAATTTTTCAACTATTTCTAATGTGATTATTAATATAACTTACAATAATATGTACTAAGTCAATGTTCGTAGCCTATTTGGCTAAGAACAAGGGCTCAATATTTTTTGTTGGAAGTTAAATAATTAATGTTAATGGATTTCATGATGAATGTGTTATAAATTAACATATTACCATTTTTATGGATTTGTGTATTTAGATGAAAGAAAAAAATGATTTACCAAAGGTCTTGTGAATAAAACTATATAAATATTAGACAAAATTGATTGGGAAATTAACTGAAAAATAGTAGATAAACTGATGGTAAAATTTATGTAATAACTATTAGGTATTCAATAATTCGTTGTGGTTGGATAAATTATTAATCATTATTCTTATTTTAAATATATCACATCCAAAATTAAATTCAAATATCTCACGAGAATGATTATTTTCGAATAGAAAACCTGAACTAAAACTAAAAAATCCACCTATATAAGAAAACAATTCATATGTGAGTAATATAAAAAAGAATTAAATTAAACTTAAATATGAAACAACAAAATACCTATATGGGAAATTATTTTATAATGAAAACATCAATACTACCATTGTAATTTAGAAAAGGCAACATCATTTTCTTCTTACAATTGAATTAGAGGGAACATGAAGGAACGTGTTAAATAAAAAAACCTTAGTGGTGAATATATTTAGGATGAGAACTATTTGGATTCATTAGTGTATAAATGAATTGAAATATAAATAAATATATTCAAAAATAAATGATCATTGGTAAGTAAAATGGAAATGAAATCAATATTTTATTATAAAATATTTTATTAAAATATAGAATATATATCAAAAGGTTACCATTACATCTTCCCAAATGGTATGTTTCTTCGTAGTCTGTTTTTCCATATGATTGGTAACTTCATCATGGGTAGAAGTCAATTTTTATATGATTATTGAATCTTTTAATTTAGATTATATAAATACAATAGAGATAAGATAAAATAATGATAAGAAACATAGTATATTAAAAACGATATTTACATTCTCACTTATAAATATTTTAACTTTATTTGTTTTATGGATTTGTATCCTCTATCGGGAATACAATTCCCCTCTTTGTGGTCCCCTCTATCATAAATGAGTTTTATACCTCGAGGCCAGTATAAGATGATTGTGATCTCCCAATGAAAGGGTCATCCTTAATTGAATTTTCATCAGACACAACAATTTTTTAGTCTCTCGAAGAATAATCGAATAATTATTATTTTGGGGTTAGTGGATATAAAATTCATGCACTACTTATACTTTCATTACAAACAACTTTTCATTTGTTCATTCCACAATAAAATTCACATTCATGGAGAATATTTTACCCACATTCAATGCACTCCTATTGGCATCCCACATACAATGGAAAATATGAAATTGAATATTTGTATATTAAATTTTTAAAATCATTTCAATAATGCCAAGGTATGACATATTTACATAAATTTGATATCAATCCTTATAAACAGATAAGTGAATCGCTCCCCCAAGCACAAATCCTCTATTTTTCATTGCATTTCGTCATTGTGTTCCATCATATAGAACATATACCATCAGTTAAAAAACCAGTATAGGATATAAAATTTATCATTTGTTCTCATAGCTATCCATTAATTTCATTAAGCCATTTATTTCATATTTTTAGATAACAACGTATAAATATAAGCATCAAACCATCACATAAACTATTGAATTTGTGTATTTGATATACATGCCTCATCCCTTTATGGATTCAAACCAATAAGAATTGTTTTATCGTCTAAAATATATAGATCAACTTCATTAATATTATGTAAAATTTAAAGGTTCTCTTTCTCACACTCTATGATGAAAATTATAACAATATCTCATCTCAAAATTCCTTCACACATATGGAATCTAATGTGATGAGACGTTATGAGACCAATGATGTCAACACATAATAGGTAATCGATAATTAATTTAAAATATTCACCAATAATATATCATTATGAAATACAAAATACAAATTTATAATTATATTTTCTTCTTGACATATCCATTCAAATTTATAATATATTATTTAATGGGTTATATCAATATGAATTGAAAGGGCTCATATTTGATCCTCCTTATCCATGCCAACAATTAGGTGGACAATTATATAATAGAATTATGGTGGGAAGAATATCTATAATTCAAATAATTGGATTGAAATGACCTTATTAATGATTATAATATTGTACATAGCCATGAAAAGGAATAAATTTCTTGTTAATACATGTCATTCATTTTTAGGAAGAATGAAAAAGAAAAAAACCCTCAAATCATGCATCTAAACATGAACATTGTGTCATTAATCCATATAACTTCAAATTAATCATTAAAAAACAATATTAATATTTGATGAACAAAATTTTTAATTTTCACAGTATTTGAGAAATCTAAAATTTGATATTTTTCTATCTTGATGGAATTTAAGTTAATGGGTGTAAAAAGATACACCATTTACCCTTCAATAGTGTGAAATCTTCCAATATTCTCATATTCATAATGACAAACATATCCTTGATAGAATCTTTTATTCAATAACATTTAGTAAAGTTAAAATAATACTATGAAATATTTTTTATACATGCATGATATCAATTAATTTTATAACATGTAAACCATTCCAATACAGTAATTCAAGGAAAATCGATCTCTTCTTCAAACATGATTATGTAATTTTTTTAAAAAGTTTTACAAGAAAAAGTGAATATATTGTGTACATTATCAATTAGTTTATCACCCATTAGTGGAGGTAGTGTTTTACCTTTTTTGATATTTATATTGGATATTTTTATCCATGATTGATAGTTATGTTGTCAAGGTAGAAATATACAGTGCCCCAAAAAAACTACATTGTAGTAATGTTTCAACCGAACTGAGTGTGTGTATTCTTGATATATGTGGAACACCAACATTTCATTATGTATATATCATAATAAACATCCATAATTATGAAACTAATTTATTATATTGTACAACATGTCCCTAAATGTGAATTAATCATTTATATGAGAATCAAATATTGTAACACATGTATCCTACAATAATTTCAGATCCACGATCAATGGAACAAAATAAACATCAATATAAATACATGGTTTACATGATCCATATATAAATAAAGAAAACAAATTATATTCATACATCATTCATAATCATGGTGGAAAGGGATAATTTATCAACATGACATGCGATTTTCATTGAGTACAAATATGTACACCAAAAATATTGATTCAAGAAGTAGATGACGCAAGAGGAATGCCTTTTAGAATAATTCGGAATTCAGGATAGTCATAATCAATTTTATTCAAATGAGGAGAATCTACTAGATGATATAGGATCCCATTATTAATTATTTTATATTTGCGCCATGTTAATTATCTCACAGTTAAATGAAGAACATATAGTTTTTTGGACCATATTATGATAAGAATGTACCATTATTCTTTCTAAGGACGTGAACCATTTTTCTTGTATCACTCCATGTCACACATCATAAATTTTATGTTTTCTTCATGGACCATGCAATAAAATAATTTTTTTGAAATCATGTAATTTAGTAGTAATTCATGACCAATGATTATAACATTACTTTACAATCTTATGATTGATACAGAAGTTCATATTCTTATGGAAATATATTATTTAAGAGAACAATTTTTTATGTAATGCATGTGTCACTCCATCTACAGTCATCATTGAAATTATATAACTTCAATATAGCTAAAAATGATATTTATTTAATAACAATTGTATAAAATATTCTTTTAGGAAAAATATTTAACACGTCAAACAAATTATGACAATTATAAAGGTCATATTTAATTTCCATTTCCATTCCATTCAGGTTTTCTCCAGAAACCTTTAAACTATTATTCATATAAAATGATCCACACACTATAGTATCTTCCCCATTAATGTGAATTTCTAGTTTGTTCCTGTGTTTTTTCCAACACTTGTAGCTCTAATCTATTAAATGACAAATCTAATGTTCTCGCAACTCTTCCAGAATAAAGAAATATCTATTGAAATGGGACATATGTACGATCTATTGAAAAATTAATAATCTAATTAAATCAATCTTCCCAAATTTTTGTAAAGTGATTAGTGTGAATCAATTTTCATTTTATATCCATCCTGTTAGGTTCACAAAATATTCATTTTGTATAATAAATTAATAAATACACATATGGTATTCAATATCAAAGGTGAATTCTATAAATAGATTGAACAGCATGAACACATCATTGGAATTTTTTAAATAATTTCATTATGATATAAAGATAATGGGAAATTGAATTTTAAAAAAATTACTCCACTATGATAGTCATTTTTTTGAAATCATCTAAATTTGAATGATATAGAGAACTGCCATTTTCATCATCTTCATCTAAATAAAATTATAATTTATTTTTTTTCCCCGAGTTTCATACCCCATATCTTGTTGACATCCACCTTGGTTGGTTTAACAACACTAACTAATAGACATCCCATACAAAAAAACTGTTGATAATTTTGGATGAGTACTACTCAAAGTAATTCATAAAACACAGAATAGATAGAAAATTAATATGAAGGAAAAAATGATAAATAATAAACATTTTGGGGATAACATCAACAGGGATGAGATAAATCTTTTATTATCTTCAATAATAGTGTTGATTAGTATTTTTCAGATTTTTTATCATAAAATGACTAAAATTGAAATTGAAACAGTTATATATGATTTTTTTACTATGGAAAATAATAAATAATAATATAGAATAATTCATATTTACTATAATGTCATTTTTGAATTTATTTTTTATACTTTATTACGTATAACAATTATAATAATAATTAAAATTAAATTATTCCTGATAGCCATAGATCTAGTGCTTCATCTAGTAAAGATATAATGGCATAGAATAATGATGATTATTGAGTTAAACCTAAATGGATTAAAAGTCCAGGAAAATAGAAACATATATATCATGAATTCATATATTTCATATCCATAATTTTTAATATATATATATATAATAATAATAATAGAAAATATATTATTGGGATTACTATAGATGATGAAAACATGTTATATAAAGAAGCATTATCTTCACTATATGTTGTGTTCTAGAAAGAATTATTTAATGATTAAATAAATTCAATTATTATTAACCGTAATTTAATTATTACAATTTTTTCATAGAATATTCAATTTTGATTAGCTATAAATGGTTATATAGAATAGTGTGTGACCCTGATAATAACATTCTTGTTTTTAATTATATATTTTTAATCAATTTTTTCAAATAAATGAATTGGATTGATTATTTTTTATAGTTATACTCATTTATATCAAATTATGACAATAAGGTTATTATTTTCCTTAAAATTTGATTGATCATTTTTGTGTTCATTAAACTGCTATTAAAACTATATATTTAAATGAAAATTTAGATAATGAAATGTAGTAGGAATAACATTAAGACTCCATATATTATTTTATTAAGACCCTAATGATCATTTTATATATAATAGTCTGCAATATTTTTAAATTTTTTAGAAATATTTAATAGGATATCACAAACTATGATGATGAAACTAAATTAATTGAGAAGGTTCTAAATGAAAGATAATAAATTTATTTTAATATCTCCAAATATTTGGAGTGAAATATACATTTATTGTGGAATTCAGCGAATAATGAACTAATTTGAGAAATATGTGTCTCACTAAAATTTACAAAATGGAAGAGGATAATAAAGGAATCTAGGATATAAACCACAAATTGAAATAAGTAATTTCTATCAAATATCATCATTTAGAGATTAAAGAAAAATTTATTAAAGAGATTGAACGTCTATTAAAATTGAGAATAAAAATTTATGAATATAGAATTAAAGATATAATAATATATTGTTAAGTCAAAATAAAAATATAATAGAATGAGAAAATAATTCTAAATATTATATGATTTGATACTAATACTGAATTGGTGAATCTTGAATCAATATAATTTGTTTATTCTCAAAAATTAAAAAAGATTGATCATACCCCACAATATTCCATGGAGGTTCTTATAGTGAAAAAACTCTATTTTGGGGATTGAGAATCCTCAAATCGCCTATTTATCTAGATATATCCACATTATAATGGTATTCAACAATATATTTTTTAATATAGTTTTTGTGCTAAAATATATTTCATGTGCACTATGTGTTTGAAATGGAAATTATTGAATAACATGTTGATGAAAACTTCTGAAGGACCCTCCACTACATCTATGGTGTCTAGTTGAAAGTGTATAAATACTTTTTCTATAAAACAAATCACATCCAATTGATAGAACCATATGAAACCCATAATATTATTTTTTGTCAAAAATTAGAGGGAATGTGGTTGAAAATAATCAACCATTGTTTATTAGTTAATATTTTTTCTATAATAAATTTTAAAATTGTGCGTTGGATATTTTTTACAATTTATGAATTCTAAAGGTATAATGGGACATTATTTTCAGAAGGAAGATTTCTCAACTGAATAAGAACCATTGAAATTGAACACACATATGTTAAAATCAATTATATTTGAAATGATAAGAAATGTATACTGTATTTTAAATGGAATCTTTCGTAGTGAATAGGAATATAGGTAAAACTCATTTAATAATAAAAGAAATAATGGATAATTAATTAGATGAGATAGTGAACAAAATAATGAAAAAGATATTTCCAAACAAGAGAAACAGTTAGGGGAACACTAAAAATTAGCATACCTTTGATTAAATTATTGATTCATCTGAGGGAAATAGGGATATCATGTGTGAAATTATATATTCATTTGATTACTTAATTCATTGATCCTTGATTCATTCGATCAATGGATTAAACCCTTGGATTCATTCGAGTCTTAAATTGAGGTGGGATATGCCAAGGAGAAGCAACCGTTGGAGGTGTATTCCATGGATAAGATTATAAATCTTGATAGATTGAGTCACGATTAGGGTTATTAAATATATCAGGGTCCATTTTATCAGTTCTTAAAAAATATTATCCGGATCCCATTCATTAGCACTAAATTAATAAGAATCAATAAAAGCCCATATTTATCATTGATATAAAGGATCTGATAAAAGTTAAATTAATCAGGATGAAAACATTAGTGCCAATAAACGATGTATAATTTTTATCAAAAATAAGATAATAAAAAATAAAAAATATAATTATATAATCATTCTCTTTAATTTTATATTTATTCATATATATATTATAATAATATTAATACTTTTTGTAAAACAATTTTTATTTTTTATCTATATATAAAAATATATTGATATCATTATATAGATTTATCTAATTATATATATATATATATATATATGATATACCCGATTTTTGTATAATTTTCCATATATTTTATTGAGCATAAAGACACGTTATTCACCAAATTTCAATCGTTTTTTAGTTCATGTTATTGTTATTGTTGATCATGAGATTTTTAGGTTATTTTCAGGAAAAAGAATCAAATTAGTGAATTTTTATAAAAATAACTACAATCTACACAGTGTATACATTGGGAAACACGCCATGTGTTACCACCCCAAAATAGATTTTCTAGGACAAGTACATGCCCATGTTTCTAGAAACCATTACGCGTCATGTTCATCGTGTAACATGTCGTGTATTCCCTTATAGAAGAGGTTGGTGGTTGAGAGCAAGAGTACACATTCATATTACTTGTTGGAGACCACTCGCCATTTACAGCCCCTAAAAATGTTGTGTGGAACTTCTAGAAGCGGTTTTTGGCTGAGGAACAATATTATACAGCATGTGGCCTGGCTCTACATGTTTTTTACTTCCACAAACCAGGTGGATCCGTGTTAAAAATCAAAGGTGTGGTGTTCGATCACCTATCGACAGAGAAAGGATGTCCAAAAGGAGTTTATAGGTTGAACACATAATGTACTTCCTAGTACACGCTGTGTACTACTAATACATATAAATAGGTGGTAGGACCTCCATGATTGGAAATAATTCAATCTTTCTTCATTCCAATGTATTCCAAGGGAGAGAACTCCAGAGACGGCCAAGAGAGAAATAATAGAGAGAACAAATATGAGAGAATAGAGGATAGAATTTGCTTCAGTTCTACCTTCCTGAAGACCATCACTCCAAATATTTCAAGAGGATTAATTAAGTTACTGAAACTTCTTTAATTAATAGCTACTCTATGAGTAGATAAATTCACTATGTTTTGGGGTTTTGGACTATTGAAAGTTGTAATTTGTTAGTTTTGATGTTGTATCCATGTTGTTTATGCATTGTTCTCATAATTCCTTATTAACAATTTATCAATATCACTAGAAATCTCATATCAGACCCAGAACATGATTTAGAGGGATTATTTAAGGAATTATTATTTAAAATATCTTGTAAAATTGGGTGTTTTAATCATCTCAAAAGGGACTGAAATTAATAAAATTTACAGAAATCAATTTCTAGACAAAAGAAATTCGCCATTATTGATTTAATCAAAATTCACCAGACCAAGGTGGTTCTAAAACATAAATAATCTCAGAGATGTGAATTATCATGAACAACACAACCTCAACAAAAAACATTATTTAATAAAAACCGTTAAAATATGCATCCTCGAAACATTTTTCTAAATTTATTTATTAAAATTTAATTTCTTTGTTTTATCTTAATCATTCAATTAAATTTTTATGAAATTAATTTCTAATCATTTTCATTATTGAAAATCAATAGAATCGACTCTAAATTCATTAAAAACCACTAAACCAATTATATATGAGAAAAAAGAAACAAAAATAACTATATATCCTTGAAGATTGATCCCATTCTGGTAATATATTTGTTAGGGTAATATAATTTGGATTTTTGAAAATAAAACTTCGGCAGAAACAATAACCAAATTTTGGTGTCATTTCTAGGGATAAATGTTACAATTGTTTTTGTTTAAATTTATTTATAAAATTTATTGAAAATAAAAATAATACATTCTAAATATTTTATTCTTAATATCATTTATCTTTTTTTCATCATCATTTATTCTTGGTGTGATAAGTGTTATGTGGATTCATATATGTATTTGTGGCTGCATCACATATTCCACGAGCTCTGATTCATTAGATATTTTTTCAATTAACCTAAATATCGAACGAACACATTTGAGGTGACGATGTCCACTCATGGACGAGAACATCCAAAAGAATCACATGGATCATAATGAATAGGGAGATCCAACAGTTATCTAAGGATATGGACAATCGTTTGGACATGATGAAAACCCGAACCAGTAAGCTCAACTTGTTCTAGGGTATAACATACAAAAACATCAACTGTAAAAACTGGAGATGATTCCATACCTACAGTCAGTTTAGAGACCATACATTTCTCTTTCTTAACAATTTGTGCCCCCACCTCCTTGAGAGAAACTACCCCCATAGAGTACATTTATTAAGTATGGACTACCCACCGTACAAGGGCTGACATGGGGATCATTGTACCAATGGTGTAGAACCAACACTTCGAAATCAAACCAACAATTATGAATCTGATCCAAGACATGATACAATTCGATGTTCTAGCTAGTGTAGAGTCGAATTCTCATCTCTCCAGCTTCCTAGAGATTTGTGACACATTTTGTTACCAGGAAGTGTTAGAATATGATAAACATCTTCTACAATTCCAATTCTCATTAATGGATAACGATAAAACTGGATCATGGGACTACCTCAACGGTCCATCCCCACCTGGGAGTTTTTAGCTGATGCCTTCTTGTCTGAATGCTTTCCACAATCGAAGATGGTGACCTTGCGGAACCATATCCACAACATCCATAAGAATGACTCTGAATCCTTATATGAGTCCTATAATTTCCTTAAGGATATGCAATGGAAAATTCTTCATCACAAAATTTTTCTCTCGATTCATGTGCAAACCGTCTATGGTGGACTGACCACAAACACCAAATATGTGGTCGATGTTTCTGTTGGGGGAATGGTAAAGTAGAAATATCCCAAGGAAATTATTGAACTCTTTAATGAAATTTCTACCAATACCTTCCCATGGCACTCAATGTGGGGAAATCAATTGCCAGGTATGCACAACATTAACACCAAAATGATTCTTGATGCCTAATTTGAAATAGTGTCCAAGATTATTAATGCATTGAACCTAATGAATTAATCCCATGTTCAAGTATCAATCCATAATGCATGTAGTGAATATGGTTATAACCACATCATTGGTGAATGACTAGAGTCAACTACTGGACCTCCAACAAATGAATTTAGCTATGATTCTCATATCTGAGGGCCGAATATGTATCATCAGTACCATAACCCTGCATGGCGAGAAAAAATTAACATGGGGTACCGAAAACAACAAAAAAAATCTTCCACACTATATACCACATGGATATGGTCAAAAAAATACTAGAACCCATTTCAAAGAAAAAAATATCAGGTGTTTTACCAATAGGAAGGTTACCAAAACCCTCACTCATAGCAACAAAGGATGTCACCACCTCCACCAGCTACACAACAAACTCACCAGGAAACACCATCAGAAAATGAATAAATACTGAAAAAATTCCTAACAACTACTAAAAAAATATTTGAAAACCATGAATATTACATTAAGATCCTCGAAAATATAGTTTGGAAACAATCCAATCCGCTATAAGAAAGGAAATATGATACACTACTAGGTAACAATGAGAAGAGGCATGTGAAATCACTTCACGATGTGGGAAAGAGCTTCCTCAGACAGCAAATGCAAAGAATGTTTAGGCTACAACTCTATCTCAACCTTCACCCACTCCAGGTTATGAAACCAAAACGAAGGGCCCATCCTCATCAAAAGAATAATCACAAGATTCAGAGAACTCACATGATACGGGAAAAGAGATGGTCAAGATTGTGGATACCACCTTAACATTTCCAGATAGGATAATGCAATTGAATATGGATCACCATTTTTGGTAAATTCATACAGGTATACTGGAATCTACCCATAATCATCAATTTCACAGAAGAATTAACTCAGATGATGTAAAGACCCGTAAATTTCAAGGAAATTTTTTTCTTAATTTTCTTTAGAATTTTACAAGAGCGCAGTTTCTGACGGCACCTGATTCCGAGGCCCGGTGTGCCCGGAATCATTTTCGGAAGTTTGGCTCAGGTACGTTCAGTGAACGGGCGAGCGAGTTTTTCTAAACTTTTGAACCGGTGCCCGGAATCGAATTCTGAGGGAACTAATGAAATCGCAGCGCCGATATTTGCTTAGAAACGCCTCTTCCGGAGTTGCGTTTGCTCGGGTGTGGTTTTTAATTTTCGGGCTTAAAGTTAAGAAATAAAATAATTTTGCGACAACTTTATTTTATTTCACTTACGCCACTTGGAAGCCACTTGAATCTACTTAAAGGAGGCTTGAACTGAGTTGAACTGGATAGGATGCTATCCAGAAATATCCTACCCGCTTGGTAGGATATTTGTGAGGTGGGGCCCGCACGAGCCCCACCGTTTCTTTCCGCTAAGAAACGCACCCGTGAAAACCCGTCCTAATGAAAGTCAACTGACGCGTTTTCTAAATTCTTAAGAGACCATTTAATTGGGAGGTTTATTTCGTGAATTAAATGGGCTGTGTCTTTCGTGAATTAAATGGGTTGTTTCTGTAACGCCCCGACCCCAGCTACCCAGAGTCGGTGCATTACTTACATAACATTGGCATGATCACAAGAAAGATCAAATCTCGAAAGACCGATTGGTTTAGTAGCCTTGGAAACACTAGATATATTCATAAGTTTTACATTACATCATAAAATGAAAAACTACTACAACAACATAATGTCTCCATAATCCACACTACTATCCCCTCATAATATCCCTGCAGGTCATTCATAATTTACTTCTTCACATCCTGGGGAAAAATAAAACATAGAAAAGGGGTGAGCTCAAATGCCCAGTAAGGATAACAATATAGCGGAAACTTTCATCAATAAGAATAAACATTTAAGGAAATGTATAACTAAAACAAAATCCTTTTAAACATGAACTTTCAACATGGTATGGCATAAATAAAATGAAATAATGCCATTTACTTATTCACATGGATATTCCACTAATCGAATAATCACATGCAAAAATAAATAACCACTTTCATAATGTTGGAATGCATAATGCCAGACTATCATAACCACATAGCCAAGGCCTCGTGCCAAGACTACAAATAAGATTTTGTCAAGGCCTTGTGCCAAGACACTAGTTTGTCTCATGTGACCTACCGATGCATCGAGGAGCTATAGCGGGCTCCACCCGTCACTTATTAAGTCCAATGCATTCCCATATGAAAAGGTTTAAACATAACATAAACATTCGTATTAAAACTAGCATACGAAATGTCAATACTTTCACAATAAACTATGAATGGTATAAAAATAGCACATCCACAGTCAAACATATCACAAAACCTTCAATACAATATAGAAGTTTTGTATCATAATAAATCAACTTCAAATAATCTTAAAATCCATCAAAGGATGTTGACATAGATGAAATCAAAATTCTTTTTAAAGAAATATCTCCTTTTATTTTGAAATCATTTAAGATCCATATAAAATAAAACATTTTCTTTGAAAATATTCTTATAAGCTTGTAAGGAAAGCTTTGAAGATTTTATAACGGTGTAAAATAACCGCACCCGCCGTATAAGTTAAAAAAACATTCTTACCTCAATTCTGTCGAAAAGGTTAAAAAGGACCTTGTTTTGAAAACGACAGAAAGATTCCTTTATAAACCTCTTATAAAAAGTCAAACAAGGGTATAAATGACTTTAACCCATATTCTTGTAAATAGTAAAAATGTTATGAAATACATTTTGAAGAAACATGGATGTGGATGATAACGAGATCCCAGTAGATTATTACGTATAAACAACCTCGGATAAAGAAGAGATTGTGAAATATCCCTTACCTTGAACTTTCTCTTAGTCGATGGTATGTTAACCTCCTGTATAATAATTAAAACATTGTTATTAAATTATACAATAATCATATACATCAATATGATATCATATATGATCTTTTAATATTGATTTGATAATAATATCTTAGTATTATCGTTGTTTCGGGTGTGAACTTTCTTGTTTTCTTTTGTATGTTTTGTTACGTAAGACATGTTTGTAATGGATAGATTATATCTTATTCATAATCAGAATGATATTAACATTATTTTTAACCCCAAAATGAGAATAAGACTTGAATGGATATGATGGAGAATGAATCTTATCGCGTTCGTGGAGACGGTAGTCCGTACGTGCGCACGAACGCTACTTCCATTTAATTAATTTTTATTTTAAAAGAATCTAATCCAAATGATACATAGGTATATTACTATTCTAGTATAGTATTTTATATATGTTACTTATGTTCATTAACACCATCCTTTATACGTTCCATGTGTGGTATGAACGAGTCATATCATTTTAAGGGGGCGGTAGTCCGCACTTCCTCAAATGAAATTATCGTATGTATATACAACATGAAACGAATAATGGTATGAAATAAAATGGAATTACAGAAGCTTATATATAAAATATATTTCATTAATATCATATTTAATTACAGTGCCATCATAATGGCCACCATGAGAGGTGGTAAGATGTATTTGAACAATCATCGTTTCGTGAGGCGTTAGTTTGCCATCCACAGAAACATTATGTTCATCATCCATTAGATGGAGTTGTGTGTATGTGTAGTTTGAATCCTTCTTATAACAACATCCTAGTATATTTAGGATACTGGTGTTGTTACAAAAGAAAGGAAATAAAAAGATTTTGGGGGGTTGGAGAAGCAAAATAAATGAAGATACTTTAAGAGAAATTGTTACCTTTAATTTAGGTAACTCACTTTGGTTGGAACCAAAGGACTTCTTGAAATGCTTTCTGCCTAAGGGGAAGCTTCAAGGAGGAGGAGAGGGATGTGGGGAGCTTAGTTGGGCAGAGTTTGGACGAGCCAAGTGGCTTGAGAGGTGTGAGGAAAAGAGAAGGAGGAGTGCCCTTTTATAAGAGGGGTGAGGGGCACCTTTGGAAAAGCTAGAAATATTAATTTATAATAAATTCATATTCGGTTTCTAATGGCTCAAAAGTTGACTATTCAAAGTTTAAGGTGGGGATAGGTCGAAAACCACTCAACCAATAGAATTTAGACAGGTTTGGGTACTTATATTAACCTTATCTTTAAGTATTAACTCTAAGTTAATTAGTTTCACTTTTACAATGTCTCTTTGTATTTTTATATTATATGGTTAATAGACTTACCATATACATACAAGAGACCACCAAGTGGTCCATTAATGATTAACCTATCATAATATAAGTCTCTTGTCCGAACCTTAGATTTTTAGGAATTTAATATCAATTAATAATATAATATTTGTTTTAAGAACTCTTTTATGTCAATTTTGACACTATTCAATAGTTGATTTTTTTGAAACTCATAACAGATTGATTACTTCGAAAAAAGTCAATTAAATCAATACTAATATATCATATTATCCTAGAAAATTAGTTTAATTCATTAAAAGTTTCATATTATATTTATTTGGGTATTTATAATATCAATTATGTTAATTTTTTACTATTTTAGTAATTACTGCATCATCATTGTGTCATAAATAAAATAAATTATTTAATGTCTAAAAATTATAAGTAAAATATCATTATGTAGGAAATCTTTTTAGCTTTCTAATGAATATTTATAATCGAAAATCCAACATGTATAACCCTATGTAAAAATTGTTCTTCTAAAAGATGTAAGCTTATGCCATTTTTATTTTTATTTTAACATTATTAATATAATGTGTCCCTACCACATACAAGTGGCTCCAAGGGGTCCCCAAATTGACCCAAGGATGCCCATGGTCGGGTATGTGTCCACCAATAAGGTTAGGACACGTTCTAGGGTAATTTTGTATTATTATAATATTATTTTTTTAACCCTTATTTACCGGATTTACCCTTTAACCATGGTAAATAAAATATTTACCGCAGTAATTATTCAAAATGTGTAAAAATAAAAGTTACCTATTTACATAATTTGGACATCCTGATTCCAAATATGGAATCCATTTTCCTAAATTAAAAACACATAAGTGGCAGAAATTAATTTAAAATTAATTCCCGCTGTCAAAACAAAAAGCGTGTTTTTAAAAGATAATAACTATCAAAAGATTGACACTTGTTTATGTTCAGTTTAATTGTAAAATTATGTCCAATGATAAACATTAAATTGAATGGTAAAAATATATTCTAAATATACTTTAAAACCACTCAAATTCATAGTTTATCACTATTAATTATTTTGATTAAAAAAGTTGTTTTTAATTAAAATTTAGAAATTTTCACTATTCATCAAAATATGAAAGTTATCCGAAATGTACCAAAATTTCACCCTAGGCTAATTTTGATATTCCGAATCCAAAAATGAAGTCCATTTTGAAATATAGAATATATATGATTTCAAAAAGTAGGTATTACTATTCACAACGGCTAGTTTAATTAGTTGTGGTGTGTGTTAGAACTCGAGGTTGCGTACAACACACGCTATTGCATTATTCGAAGGGAAACGTACCGTAGAAGCTTGGGGTGTTACATTCTCCCCTCCTTAAAATAATTGCGTCCTCGCAATTTCTAGGTTATTACTGCATAAAAAGACTCGGGTGGTTCTTCATCATAAGTTCCTCGGGTTCCCACGTTGCCTCTTCCATCTTATGGTTTCTCCACAAAACTTTTACCAGACGCGTCGTCCGGTTTCTCAGCACTTGTTCTCTCGTATCAAGAATCCTGACGGGCTCTTCGCAATAAGACAGATCGGGTTCCAGTTCTAATTCCTCATAGGTGAGTACATGCGTTGGGTCAGGCATGTATTTTCTCAACAGAGATACGTGGAACACATCGTGAACTTTGGAGAGACTTGGCGGCATTGCCAATCGGTAAGCTACAGCCCCAATTCGTTCTAGAATTTCGAAAGGTCCGATGTACCTGGGACTCAATTTACCTTTCTTACCAAAACGTATGACTCCCTTCCACGGAGATACCTTTAGGAAAACATGATCACCGACTTGAAATTCCAAATCCTTCCTTCGATTATCGGCATAGCTCTTCTGCCTACTTTGAGCTGCTTTGATGTGCTTTTGGATTACCTTTACCTTTTCCATAGTTTCCTCCACCAGTTCTAGACCTACAAGTTTTCTTTCACCGACGTCATCCCAACAGGTTGGTGTACGACATCTCTTTCCGTATAACGCTTCATATGGTGCCATCTGAATACTCGAATGGAAGCTATTGTTATAGGAAAATTCTACCAGAGGTAAATATTGATCCCACATACCCTGAAAGTCAAGTGAGCAAGATCTCAACATGTCTTCTAAGGTTTGAATAGTCCGTTCTGATTGTCCGTCTGTCTGAGGGTGGTAAGCAGTGCTCAAATGAAGTTCAGTATCCAGGGATTTCTGAAGAATTTTCCAAAACCTTGAAGTAAAACGGGGATCACGATCCGAAACAATTGATAGGGGTACTCCATGAAGTCTCACAACTTCATTAATGTATAGTCTTGCTAGATGTTCTAGGGGTAGATCTTCTCTTATAACAAGAAAATGTGCTGACTTGGTAAGACGATCAACAATAACCCATATTGCATCGTTCCTTCTAGGAGTCTTTGGTAGCCCCATGACAAATTCCATTGTAATATTGTCCCATTTCCACTCCGGTATGGGAAGCGGTTGCATGACTCCTCCAGGCTGTTGCCTTCCAGCTTTCACTTGTTGACAAACCATACATCTTGACACAAAATCAGCAATCTCCCTCTTCATGTTGTCCCACCAAAAATGTTCCTTCAAATCTCTATACATTTTTGTGCTCCCAGGGTATATAGAGAAATTGGAACTATGAGCATCATCCAGCAATTCCCTTTTTAGATCAGGTATATTGGGAACACAAAGTCTCTTCCCGAATTTCAAAATTCCATCTTCATACACAAAGTCTCTCAATCTCCCATCATTCACAGCTTTAATCTTCTTTTGGAATTCGTCATCATCGGTCTGAGAACTCTTAATCCTTTATAGTAAAGATGGTTTGGCAACCATTTGAAAAAGCATTGATGTTTCACCTTCCCTGGTTATTCCCATGTCCATTTTCACTAGATCCATGAAAATTGGATCCCTTTCAATTCTCATATTGTTCAAAACTCCATGGTCTTTTCTACTCAAAGCATCTGCCACCTTGTTTGCCTTCCCCGGGTGGTAGTGTATCGTACAATCATAATCCTTGAGTAATTCAAGCCATCTCCTTTGCCTCATGTTGAGTTCTTTTTGTGAGAAAATATACTTCAAACTCTTGTGATCAGTATAAATCTCACATTTTTCACCATAGAGGTAGTCCCTCCATATCTTCAAAGCAAAGATCACAGCTGCTAACTCAAGATCATGAGTAGGATAGTTTTGTTCATGAATTTTCAACTGTCGTGATGCATAGGCAATAACTCTATCATTCTGCATAAGGACACAACCAAGTCCTTTCTTCGATGCATCACTATAAATAACGAACCCATCATTCCCCGATGGTAGATTCAATATAGGAGCATTGACTAATCTTCTCTTCAGTTCTTCGAAACATTCTTCACACTCTTTTGTCCAAACAAATTTAACCCCTTTACGTGTGAGCTTCGTTAATGGGTTAGCCAATCGGGCAAAATTCTGGACGAAACGTCGATAATAACCTGCCAAACCAATAAAACTACGTACCTCAGTTATACTCGTAGGTGCTGGCCATTCTTGGATTTCCTTGGTCTTAGAAGGATCAACAGAGATTCCATCTTTAGAGACAATATGGCCATGAAAAGAAATCTCCTGAAGCCAGAATTCACACTTGCTAAACTTCCCATATAATTCATGCCTCCTCAGAGTCTTCAAGATAATGCGCAAGTGATTTTCATGATCTTCGTAGGTTTTAGAGTATACCAAGATATCATCAATAAATACCACCACAAATTCATCGAGATACTCCTTGAAAACTCTATTCATCAGATCCATGAATACAGAGGGTGCATTAGTCAATCCAAACGGCATTACAGTAAACTCGTAATGCCCGTACCTGGTTCGAAATGCTGTCTTCGGAATGTCTTCCTTCTTCACACACAACTGATGGTATCCAGATCGAAGGTCAATCTTTGAAAAGTATTGAGCTCCATGCAGTTGGTCAAATAAATCATCAATACGAGGTAGGGGATACTTGTTCTTTATCGTTATAGCATTGATCTCCCTGTAGTCGATACATAACCTCATAGATCCATCTTTCTTTTTAACAAAAAGAACAGGGGCTCCCCATGGAGAAACACTAGGGCGAATAAATCCCTTATTACTCAGTTCCTCTAGTTGTTTCTTTAGTTCGACTAACTCTACAGTGGCCATTCTATAAGGGGTCTTCGATATAGGCCTTGATCCAGGAATCAAATCAATAGAAAACTCAACTTCTCGTTCTGGAGGATGTCCAGGTAAATCTTCCGGAAATACATCTACAAATTCTTTCACAACAGGTACATCCTCTATTTGAACATTCCTTTCCTCACCGATAGTTACTTCATTCTCTTCCTCCCCAATAATTGAATTAAGTTGAGCTACTGGGGGTGGGTCTAAATAAGAATTAGGTGGTGACGATTCTGCTCTAAAAATAAGGTGCTCCTTATCATTATCATCAAGAATCGTAACCTCTTTCTTCTTACAATAAATCTTCGCATCATAGTCCGAAAGCCAGTCCATACCGAGGATTATATCAAACTCAATCATAGGTATGACGATGAAATCAGCAGATAAAGAAAATTTATGTGCTCTAATGGGGACTGATTCACAAAACATTGTTGCAACGATACTTCCCTTAGGAGTTTTAACTGACAACTCCCTTATTAAATCAAATTGGAAATATCTAATTTTCTTAGCAAACTGGGAAGATATGAAACAATGCGATGATCCAGAATCAAATAATGCATTTGCTAAACTTGAGGAAACCATTAAATTACCTGCCACCACGTCTTTCGGAGCTTCTACCTCAGCAGTAGTGATAGCATAAGCCTGGCCTTGATCCCTTGGCCTTTTCTGAGGTAAGTTCTCCTGACGCTTAGGACATGCATTTGCATAATGCCCCATCTCCCTGCAATTGTAGCACTGAACGTTGGTAGCTTCCTTCTTCCCCTTGCAATCATGAGCTTGGTGGCCTTTTTCACCACACTTGTAACAGACTCCCATTCCCTTCAAGCAAGTACCAGGATGTTTCTTCCCGCATTTACCACAAGATGGATATTCAACCTTTCCCTTCTTCCCCTTATTTCCATTCCCCGATTGATCAGCAGGTCTCTTCTTCTCTTGCTTTGCTTTAAAGTCATAAGACTTAGAGAATTCCTTTTCGGTCTTTATAGCACATGAGACAATGTCTTCGTACGATGAAAAGGATTGTGAGACTAATGCTCGACGGAGAAATGGTTTTAACCCATCAAAGAAATGATCAATCTTACTTCTTGGGTTGCGAATATAATCTCCAGCATACCTCGCTAACCTTGTAAAGTTAGCCTCATACTTTGTGACATTCTCATCCTCCTTTTGTCTCAGACTCAGAAATTGTCTTTCCATATCCGCTCGATGGTCGCGAGGGAAGTATTTTTCTAAAAACAGATCTTTGAATTCCCTCCATTCCATATTTGATACTTCATCATCTTCCTTCGTATTTTGAATCAATGACCACCATTGATCAGCATCTCCAGTGAGGCGGTAAACTGCCATGATAACTTTTTCCCTTTCACTGCTCCCCAAAGCCTGAAATATTTTCTCTAAGGAAAATATCCATTGCTCAGCTACTAAGGGATTTGTATTCCCATTGAACGTTGGTGGTTGTTGCCTCATGAATCGATCTAACATTGATCCTCCACGCTGCGGATCAGGGTGCTCCATACGGGTAAGGTTATTATTCATAACCTGAGTAAGTTGTCCCAGTATGGTGATTAGCTGATCGGCACCAGTTGCATCACCAGCCCCACTATAATTATCTTGAGCAGGAGGGCAATCCCTACATGGAGTGCGCGCATTGATACGGTTTCCATTTCTTCCACTAGGCGCCATTTCTAAACAATGGCATAAACTAGATCAGTTTATGAATCAAAATACATAATCCCATACTTATAAAACACTTAACATAAATTGATCTATTTATGGATATAATCCATAATAATAATAATGTTTTCTTTGAGGAAGTATATACTCATAAACCCTTCATAATGATTTGTAAAGATAGTGAGAGTTATCCTAAGCATATCCCCCGGGAGTGTCGTAACCAAGAGTGCAGCAAGGCCCGTTGTCGTGCACCAGTTCCCGTTCGAGTCTAGCTCAAAGCGGTGTTTTCGGGTTTTACCCCTAGGTACATCTGTGCCAGAGCCGCCTCTACCTGCTCGTATCCAGACAGGGATGTATTGCTTGGAAAACTCACAAAATCTCTACAATACCAAAATTCTAGGAAGTTCTTCTATACTAATCCTCAAAGTTCATCTTAGGTCTACGTGCTCTAATCAGAGTTTATCTAAATCTAGCTTCCAAGGTTTGTACTAAACCTCCTCTGATACCAACTGTAACGCCCCGACCCCAGCTACCCAGAGTCGGTGCATTACTTACATAACATTGGCATGATCACAAGAAAGATCAAATCTCGAAAGAACGATTGGTTTAGTAGCCTTGGAAACACTAGATATATTCATAAGTTTTACATTACATCATAAAATGAAAAACTACTACAACAACATAATGTCTCCATAATCCACACTACTATCCCCTCATAATATCCCTGCAGGTCATTCATAATTTACTTCTTCACATCCTGGGGAAAAATAAAACATAGAAAAGGGGTGAGCTCAAATGCCCAGTAAGGATAACAATATAGCGGAAACTTTCATCAATAAGAATAAACATTTAAGGCAATGTATAACTAAAACAAAAGCCTTTTAAACAAGAACTTTCAACATGGTATGGCATAAATAAAATGAAATAATGCCATTTACTTATTCACATGGATATTCCACTAATCGAATAATCACATGCAAAAATAAATAACCACTTTCATAATGTTGGAATGCATAATGCCAGACTATCATAACCACATAGCCAAGGCCTCGTGCCAAGACTACAAATAAGATTTTGTCAAGGCCTTGTGCCAAGACACTAGTTTGTCTCATGAGACCTACCGATGCATCGAGGAGCTATAGCGGGCTCCACCCGTCACTTATTAAGTCCAATGCATTCCCATATGAAAAGGTTTAAACATAACATAAACATTCGTATTAAAACTAGCATACGAAATGTCAATACTTTCACAATAAACTATGAATGGTATAAAAATAGCACATCCACAGTCAAACATATCACAAAACCTTCAATACAATATAGAAGTTTTGTATCATAATAAATCAACTTCAAATAATCTTAAAATCCATCAAAGGATGTTGACATAGATGAAATCAAAATTCTTTTTAAAGAAATATCTCCTTTTATTTTGAAATCATTTAAGATCCATATAAAATAAAACATTTTCTTTGAAAATATTCTTATAAGCTTGTAAGGAAAGCTTTGAAGATTTTATAACGGTGTAAAATAACCGCACCCGCCGTATAAGTTAAAAAAAACATTCTTACCTCAATTCTGTCGAAAAGGTTAAAAAGGACCTTGTTTTGAAAACGACGGAAAGATTCCTTTATAAACCTCTTATAAAAAGTCAAACAAGGGTATAAATGACTTTAACCCATATTCTTGTAAATAGTAAAAATGTTTTGAAATACATTTTGAAGAAACATGGATGTGGATGATAACGAGATCCCAGTAGATTATTACGTATAAACAACCTCGGATAAAGAAGAGATTGTGAAATAACCCTTACCTTGAACTTTCTCTTAGTCGATGGTATGTTAACCTCCTGTATAATAATTAAAACATTGTTATTAAATTATAAAATAATAATATACATAAATATGATATCATATATGATCTTTTAATATTGATTTGATAATAATATCTTAGTATTATCGTTGTTTCGGGTGTGAACTTTCTTGTTTTCTTTTGTATGTTTTGTTACGTAAGACATGTTTGTAATGGATAGATTATATCTTATTCATAATCAGAATGATATTAACATTATTTTTAACCCCAAAATGAGAATACGACTTGAATGGATATGATGGAGAATGAATCTTATCGCGTTCGTGGAGACGGTAGTCCGTACGTGCGCACGAACGCTACTTCCATTTAATTAATTTTTATTTTAAAAGAATCTAATCCAAATTATACATAGGTATATTACTATTCTAGTAAAGTATTTTATATATGTTACTTATGTTCATTAACACCATCCTTTATACGTTCCATGTGTGGTATGAACGAGTCATATCATTTTAAGGGGGCGGTAGTCCGCACTTCCTCAAATGAAATTATCGTATGTATATACAACATGAAACGAATAATGGTATGAAATAAAATGGAATTACAGAAGCTTATATATAAAATATATTTCATTAATATCATATTTAATTACAGTTCCATCATAATGGCCACCATGAGAGGTGGTAAGATGTATTTGAACAATCATCGTTTCGTGAGGCGTTAGTTTGCCATCCACAGAAACATTATGTTCATCATCCATTAGATGGAGTTGTGTGTATGTGTAGTTTGAATCCTTCTTATAACAACATCCTAGTATATTTAGGATACTGGTGTTGTTACAAAAGAAAGGAAATAAAAAGATTTTGGGGGGTTGGAGAAGCAAAATAAATGAAGATACTTTAAGAGAAATTGTTACCTTTAATTTAGGTAACTCACTTTGGTTGGAACCAAAGGACTTCTTGAAATGCTTTCTGCCTAAGGGGAAGCTTCAAGGAGGAGGAGAGGGATGTGGGGAGCTTAGTTGGGCAGAGTTTGGACGAGCCAAGTGGATTGAGAGGTGTGAGGAAAAGAGAAGGAGGAGTGCCCTTTTATAAGAGGGGTGAGGGGCACCTTTGGAAAAGCTAGAAATATTAATTTATAATAAATTCATATTCGGTTTCAAATGGCTCCAAAGTTGACTATTCAAATGTTAAGGTGGGGATAGGTCGAAAACCACTCAACCAATAGAATTTAGACAGGTTTGGGTACTTATATTAACCTTATCTTTAAGTATTAACTCTAAGTTAATTAGTTTCACTTTTACAATGTCTCTTTGTATTTTTATATTATATGGTTAATAGACTTACCATATACATACAAGCGACCCCCAAGTGGTCCATTAATGATTAACCTATCATAATATAAGTCTCTTGGCCGAACCTTAGATTTTTAGGAATTTAATATCAATTAATAATATAATATTTGTTTTAAGAACTCTTTTATGTCAATTTTGACACTATTCAATAGTTGATTTTTTTGAAACTCATAACAGATTGATTACTTCGAACAAAGTCAATTAAATCAATCCTAATATATCATATTATCCTAGAAAATTAGTTTAATTCATTAAAAGTTTCATATTATATTTATTTGGGTATTTATAATATCAATTATGTTAATTTTTTACTATTTTAGTAATTACTGCATCATCATTGTGTCATAAATAAAATAAATTATTTAATGTCTAAAAATTATAAGTAAAATATCATTATGTAGGAAATATTTTTAGATTTCTAATGAATATTTATAATCGAAAATCCAACATGTATAACCCTATGTAAAAATTGTTCTTCTAAAAGATGTAAGCTTATGCCATTTTTATTTTTATTTTAACTTTATTAATATAATGTGTCCCTACCACATACAATTGGCTCCAAGGGGTCCCCAAATTGACCCAAGGATGCCCATGGTCGGGTATGTGTCCACCAATAAGGTTAGGACACGTTCTAGGGTAATTTTGTATTATTATAATATTATTTTTTTAACACTTATTTACCGGATTTACCCTTTAACCATGGTAAATAAAATATTTACCGCAGTAATTATTCAAAATGTGTAAAAATAAAAGTTACCTATTTACATAATTTGGACATCCTGATTCCAAATATGGAATCCATTTTTCTAAATTCAAAACACAGAAGTGGCAGAAATTAATTTAAAATTAATTCCCGCTGTCAAAACAAAAAGCGTGTTTTTAAAAGATAATAACTATCAAAAGATTGACACTTGTTTATGTTCAGTTTAATTGTAAAATTATGTCCAATGATAAACATTAAATTGAATGGTAAAAATATATTCTAAATATACTTTAAAACCACTCAAATTCATAGTTTATCACTATTAATTATTTTGATTAAAAAAGTTGTTTTTAATTAAAATTTAGAAATTTTCACTATTCATCAAAATATGAAAGTTATCCGAAATGTACCAAAATTTCACCCTAGGCTAATTTTGATATTCCGAATCCAAAAATGAAGTCCATTTTGAAATATAGAATATATATGATTTCAAAAAGTAGGTATTACTATTCACAACGGCTAGTTTAATTAGTTGTGGTGTGTGTTAGAACTCGAGGTTGCGTACAACACACGCTATCGCATTATTCGAAGGGAAACGTACCGTAGAAGCTTTGGGTGTTACAGTTTCTTTCTTGAATTAAATGGCCTGTTTCTTTGGTTGAATTAATTCAACGAATTAATTCAATCGTTTCTTAACCTGTTTTCGTGTGTTGGCATATTAATAAAATAAGACCAACCCAAAATCTTTTGAGAAGATTTGAGAGGATCCTTGTTTCTTCTTCTCCCTCGCGAAGAACGCGAAGAACGCGAAGAACGCGAAGAACGCCGAACCCGAAAATCGACGACGCGACGCCTTGATCTGCATCGCCGACAACGTTCTTCTGCGACGTCTCTTCCTCCGCGACGGATCTTCGATCTGCTTCTTGAGGTAAGAGTCTCGGACCTTCTTTTTTATCTCCTTCGTGGTTCTTAACCAAAAACACGGATTTAATTAATTAAATTAAAGCTGCTGTTTCATGGTGCATTGAGTTCGCCGACTCAACATCGGATTCCGCGACGACACGACGCCTCCACACGACGACTCGACGATCCCTCTCTTCCGCGACAAGCTTTTCCGCGAAGAACGCCCGCGCGCGACGATCGACGAGGTAGGGATTTATTTTGGGAATTACCCCTTTTTCTTTTTATATTCCCATAATTGTTTCTTTAATAAGTAATGAATTGGCTTGTGAACAAATTTAAAATTTATTAAAATTGTTTTTTTCCGTTCAAATGAGGAAACCGTTAATGTAACAATTTTATTTCATTAAATATTGTTTCGGATATGCGTTCATGTGTTGAACTTAAATTTCTCCCGTTTGTTTATCTCTAACGCGGAGGGTGCGGGACAAACGAACACGGCCCGATGATCGTCCGCCGTTCCTCATTTTGTGCGGAATTGACGGGCGACGACGGAACGTGCCGCAACGGATGTTTGATGATTCCGCAGTGAAGGACGAGTCCCGGGAGGAGCAGCGGCGTAGGCGGGAACAAAATCGGACCACCAGAGCGATCCCGGTGGCCCGCGGAACTCGCCGGCGGCGCGGCGGCGCCGGCAGCCGGGAGCGGCGGCGCCCCGGCGCACCGTTGCGACTCAGCGCGGCGAAGGCGGCACCCGCGGACACGCGGCCGCGTGGGTCCGGTGCCCTCGGACGCGGCTGAAGCCGCGTCCCGACTCAGCGCAGCCCCACGCGGGGGGCAGCGGCACCACCAGGCCGTGGGGGCGGTGCCCCGCGGAGCCTTGGCCGTTCGGCAGACTCCCGGGGGGGCTCAGGCCGGGTCAGCCCGGGCCCGGACCCCCGTCTTCGGACGGTTTTCGTTCAAATGCCCGTAACTTGAGCTACGTGCCTCCGACCGACGCGCCGTCAACGGCAACACGATCCTTGGATCGAGACGGTCGTTTCGGTATACTATACTCAAGGTGCACCTTCCTTTTCGGGAGCCTACGTAGTTAAAACTCTGTAGTTAAGCGTGTTTGGCCTAGAGCAGTGATCAAGATGGGTGACCTCCTGGGACGTTTCCCAGGGTGGGTGTGAGACGAAAAGGCAAATAACTAACAGACCGGGCGTCCGATTGACGCGACGTCTATTTCGTTGAATTCCTCTAAGTGAGACGGATCTTTTGGCATACTCGGCCCGAGGTTTGGACGCAGGTGGAGTACTGTCGGGTTGGTTTTGCCTTAAAAACCAACCAGGCCCCTGGGACGAAAAAGCCAATAACTCTCAGACCGAGCGTCCGGTTGACGCGCCGTCTGCACCGTTCAGTTCCTGTTGTCGATATAGAACTTTTGGATACATCAACTTCGGACTTTGTGTCAGTTGATGTATCAGCCTCTCGGCTCATGGAGCGGACCCTCCCGAACGAGCTTGTTGTGTGCGGGAACCCTAGGCTGGCTGCGACTGCTACTTCGACTGCGACGACCGTGCAGAGATCCTCAGTGGACTGCAGCGACGACTGTGCAGATATCCTCCGTGGACTCCGACGACGACCGTGCAGAGATCCTCAGTGGACTGCGGAGACGACTGTGCAGAGATCCTCTGTGGACTCCGACGACGACCGTGCAGAGATCCTCAGTGGACTGCGGCGACGACTGTGCAGAAATCCTCAGTGGACTGCGACGACTACTGCACTCAGCGATCCTACGTGGATCAGTGCTACAGGTCCTGCGTGGGCCCGGTCCTGTATGGGCCCGATCCTGTACTGATCTGATCCTGTGTGGGTCAACACTCAGCGGTTCTGTGTGAGCCAACTCCTACAGGTCCTGCGTGGGCCCGATCCTGTGTGGGTCTGATCCTGTGTGGGTCACTGCTGAGATTAGCTACCTATCGATCCTTCGTGGGTCCGACGACTTATATAGATCAGAGATCATCTTTTCGTCATCCGAAGAAGTATACCTGTGTGAGCTGAATCTTGTGTTTCTCTCCTTTATGGATTGTGTTGAGCAATCCTGTGTGGATTTACAGTTTACTCTCCTTTGTGGATTGTGTTGTTCTATCCTACGTGGTTATGCGTTTTGCTTTCCTGTGTGGACTGGGTTGTGCTAGGGCTCGGACGTTGGAGTCGATCGGGGAATTGATGACTTAGGTATATGTATGGGCATATACCTAAGCCGTGTCAGATGTTACTTCGTGATTGTATCTCTCCTTCGTGGATTATCCTTTGTGGATTTCGGGAGACCTTCGGGGGTCTCGGGGTCCCTACTGAGTAGCTTATACTCACCCCTGCACGGGCTATGCCCGCACTTCGTGGTGTTGGTTGCAGACGACGGACAGCGCTGATCGTGGAGGAGGCGTGCGGAGCAGGAAAGTACCTGGAGGTGGACCACTGGGCGGGACGTACTCGGAGCGGTTAGGTGGACCCGAGGAGTAGTGGAGGCTATCTGTACCCACCCTTCAGGTGGGACTTCTAGAGGACGGCTCGACGCTGCAGTTTTTCCTTTCAGTTGCTGTTTTTTTTTCTTTTAGTTTACCATTATAGTTGGGCATGTATTTCCGGCCCCTTTTACTTTCAGCACAGCTTGTACAGTTTTTACTTAGTGTTTACTTTTCCGCTTTCTTACTCTGTGGTGCTTGTTTACTTTTAAAAGGAAATGCCTTCCCTTTTTGTTGGGATTTACGCCTTGGTGCTAGTCGCCAGCCCCTGGCCTATGGAAGGCGGGCTTGGGGTAGTCACGTCACGGGCCCCGAGGACGGGTCGTGACAAATTGGTATCAGAGTCGGTTGGTTCTACCGCAGACTCTGATCTTTATTCTATGTGAAGCAATAGTGTTTAGCATATTGAGTGTGGTTATCAGTCCAGGGAGTCCAGTGTTGGTGCGGCGGCCGACGTATCCATACACGAGGACCCTGACTTCTGATTTCCGACTTAATGCACGAAAACATTGATTGCATATGTGTTTCAAGTTTTCTTTGTGATTACTTGTGTCAGCTCACCAGGTATATTGTTCTGACCATGGTGCACTTGTTTCCGTTTCAGGATGGAACGACGACAGCATCCAGCTAGGGTTCCTAGAGTAGTGCGCGACGACTGCCCGCCGAGCGACGAGGCCTCGGTAAAGGGCCCGTTGACAGCAGAGGCACCGGCGGTACCTTTACCCGCCGAGCCCCCGATGCTTCCAGCACTGGTAGCTGACGACGCACGACGCCTCGGAGCTCTGCACGAGTTCCAGCGCCAGTGACCACCCAGGTTCTGTGGGGAGTCGGACCCCCAGGCAGCCGAGGACTGGCGGGAGGCGGTCGTCCGATTTTTCAGGCTAGTGAGGACACCAACAGACCTCATGGTGATCGTCACGGCGAGCCTACTGCACGCAGCAGCTGGACGATGGTGGAGCCTGATGCTCCAGGTACACGATGAGGCCACCCTCATCTGGACGGACTTCGAGAGCCTCTTCCACTCAGAGTTCGTCCTGGCCACCCTCCGTGTGGTGCGCATCCAGGAGCTTTTTCGGCTGCGGCAGGGCAGCTTGACGGTCGCCCAGTACGCGGCGAGGTTCACCGACCTATCTCGCTACTCGACAGACATGGTACGGGACCCCTTCTTTCGGGCCCAGACCTTCAAGCAGGGATTGAGACATGAGATCAGGGCATCGCTGATCTCCCTCAGCATCCCGACCCAGGCAGGAGTGCTAGAGCGAGCCCTTCTGATCGAGAGCTTCCTGGCTGAGTCCACAACGAGACCTACCGCAGGGCGGCAGATAGCGGCGTTTTCGGAAGCTGGTAGCCGGCGGATGACTCAGGGTTCCAGGCGGACCAGACATTCCGGAAGGCGACCTCGGGACACTGGCTCAGCAGTACAGGGCACCCAGCCCGGAGCCAGTCTTCCGAGAGGCAGGCAGTGCTACGAGTGCGGCGGGTGGGGCCACATGGCTCGTGACTGCCCGACCCGTTGTACCGAGGGTCAGCAGACGGTGGGGGGACCACCCAGGCAGAGGCAGAGGGTCGACCGTGGCGGTCCGCAGGGAGGAGGCGGACGAGGCAGAGGAGCTGGCCGAGCAGCAGGTGGTGGGAGACGCTTTGAGGCTCTGCCACCACCACCACTAGGAGGCCCGCCCTGACTACAGGGAGCTGGCAGGCAGAGACAGGCTCAGCTACAGGCAGCGGAGGCCTACGACCACGGTGCGCCAGAGATGATTCGAGGTATGATCTGTGTCTATTCCACCCTTTCTGCAGTTCTGATAGACACAGGAGCGAGTCATTCTTTCATAGCCACTTCCCTTGTTCGGAACTCGGAGATTCCGACAGAGCATTTGGCTCGATCCTTACGGCTAGAGACTCCTAAGGGAGAAGACTTGACGATTACGCACTGGTGCCGGCAGTGTGAGCTTACTCTAGGAGGCGAGAGCTTCGGCTGGGATCTTCTTGTAGCGGCGTCGAGGCCTTACGACGTCATCTTGGGCATGGATTGGTTATCTACGGTCCATGCTCAGATTGACTGCATTAGGCGCAAGGTGCGATGTGTGCGCACCGATGGGAGTAGGTTCACCTTCACCGGCGAGAAGGGAGCCTTAGCAGAACATGATGGACTCACGCAGAGGAGAGGTCAGCCCATCACTCACCAGTTGGCTAGCCTCATCCTGGGAGCATTTGACGTGCGGGGTCCCAGTTTTCCTGCAGTGGTGGATCAGTACGCGGACGTCTTTCCCGACGACGTTCCAGGACTACCTCCTCGCAGACAGGTAGACTTTTATATTGACATGTACCCCGGGACAACCCCGATATCCACTCTATCATATCGGATGGACCCCGCTGAGCTTCGAGAGCTGCGGGTACAGTTGGGGGACTTTCAGGGCAAGGGGTTCATCCGACCCAGTGTTTTGCCCTGGGCTTCCCCGATTTTGTTCGCCAAGAAGGCAGACGGGAGCTTGCGACTGTGTGTCGATTATCGTCGCCTGAATCAGGTGACAGTGAGGAACATGTATCCGCTACCCAGGATTGATGACCTCTTCGACCAGCTCAAGGGAGCACGGTGGTCCTCGAAGATAGACCTCAGGTCAGGCTATCATCAGCTTAGAGTTCGAGACGAGGATGTGCAGAAGACGAACTTCAGGTGTCGGTATGGCCACTATGAGTTTTGGTTATGACTTTTGGCGTGACCAACGCTCCAGCAGTGTTCATGAGCCTCATGAACAGGATCTTCCAGCCATACCTCGATCGATTTGTCGTGGTCTTCATCGACGAAATTTTGGTGTACTCGACGACGGAGGAGGAGCACGCCTACCACCTGCGTTTTGTACTAGACACACTTCGAGAGCACCAGCTTTATGGAAAACTCTCGAAGTGTCAGTTCCGGTTATGTGAGGTCCACTTCTTGGGGCACGTAATTTCTGAGCCGGGAGTTGCAGTGGATCCCGCGAAGATCGAGGCAGTGCTAGCTTGGGAGCCACCCAAGAGCGTGACAGAGCTGCAGAGTTTCTTGGGCCTAGCTGGATACTATAAGAGATTTGTGCCGGACTTCTCCAGAGTTGCGGCCCCACTCTCAGCATTGACGTTGAAGGGGAAACCCTTCGTGTGGTCAGACAGATGTCAGCAGAGCTTCCAGGAGCTGAGGCAGAGATTGACCAGCGCACCTATCTTGAGGTTGCCTGAGGAGGGAGTTGGATACGTAGTCTACTGTGATGCATCAAGGACCAGACTCGGTAGTGTCCTGATGCAGGATCGGTCCATGATTGCCTACGGATCACATCAGTTGAGGCCTCATGAGAAGAACTACGCTACCCATGACTTGGAGTTGGCAGCAGTGGTCTTTGCCCTGAGGACATGGTGACACTATCTGATGGGCGAGCGCTTCACAGTCTTTTCTGACCACCAGAGGCTCAGGTACATCTTCTCTCAGAAGTACCTGAACCTGAGACAGCGGTGATGGCTCGAGTTCCTCCCGGACTATGACTTTGAGATAGTCTATACTTCTGGGAAGGGTAACGTGGTGGCTGATGCCCTCAGCAGGAGGACGGGCATCCAGCTACTTGAGGAGGCGACAGAGCAGCTAGCCGCTTTGCAGATATCCTTCATGGATAGAGACGGAGCAGCCTTCCTTCAGTCTCTCACTGTCTCTCCTCCACTTCTACAGCGGGTCAGAGAGGCACATCGTGGGGACGTTGACTGTGAGACACAGCGTGCACAGATATCCTCAGGACAGGCACCTGATGGTTTCTCCCTTGGAGCAGAGCACGATGTCCTTTTTATAGGACGTACCTTGATACCAGTCGCTTTACGAGAGGAGGTGCTGAGAGAGTATCACACTTCTCCTTTGGCGGTACATCCTGGAGTGGCGAAGATATACCAGGATTTCAGACGACAGCACTGGTGGCCGAGCATGAAGAAGGATGTGGCAGAGTTCGTTTCACGGTGCCTCACCTGCCAGCAGGTGAAGGCAGAGCATCAGGTACCAGCAGTCTTGGTACAGCCCTTGGAGGTCCCAGAGTGGAAGTGGGACGGGATATCTATGGACTTTGTGACTGGACTTCCACGCACTTCCAGAGGTCACAACTCCATTTGGGTGATTGTTGACCGACTCACCAAGTCGGCACGCTTCTTACCCATCCGAGAGCAGGGCTCAGTGGAGAGCTTGGGGCGTCTATACGTTCAGGATATTGTACGACTTCACGGTGTTCCATCGACTATCGTCTCCGATCGGGACGCTCGTTTTACTTCCTGGCTTTGGAAGGGGTTGCAGGAGGCGTTCGGGACGCGACTACGTCTGAGCACCGCCTTTAACCCTCAGACGGATGGTCAGACGGAGAGGACTATTCAGACTCTCACAGACATGCTCCGCGCATGTGTCCTCGTCTTTGGTCGCAGTTGGGAGGACCACCTACCCTTGGTAGAGTTTGCGTACAACAACAGCTACAACTCCACCATCGGGATGGCACCCTACGAGGCGTTGTACGGAAGGCCTTGCAGATCCCCTTTGTGCTGGACAGACCCTGGGGAGTCAGCACTTGTGGGACCAGAGATGGTCCGGGCCATGACATAGGAGGTCCAGGTCATCCAGGAGCGGATGAGGACAGCACAGAGCCGACAGAAGTCATATACTGACAGGAGGCGGAGGCCACTAGAGTTCGAGGATGGAGACCACATCTTCTTGTGGGTCTCACCTCGACGTGGTTTGAGGAGATTTGGCCGAGGAGGCAAGTTGTATCCACGCTTCATCGGACCCTTCCAGGTCCTCAGCAGGGTTGGCGAGGTGGCTTATCGTCTGGATCTTCCCCCTCAGTTGCACCGGGTGCACGACGTCTTCCACCTATCCCAACGGAGGAGATACGTGGACGACCCGACACACATCATTGACTATGGGGAGCTAGACGTGGATGATGGAGCGACATTTGCGGAGGTCCCAGTGGAGATAGAGGATCGATAGGAGCAGGTCCTACGTGGGCGATCGATTCCTCTTGTGCGCATCAGATGGCAGCACGGGAACCTCCAGGAGAGCACTTGGGAGCGGGAGGCTCAGATGCATGCTCAGTACCCACATTTGTTTCCCCAGTTTATGATGTATCTTTACGGGGACGTAAAGTCCTGAGGTGGGAGTAATGTAAAGACCCGTAAATTTCAAGGAAATTTTTTTCTTAATTTTCTTTGGAATTTTACAAGAGCGCAGTTTCTGACGGCACCTGATTCCGAGGCCCGGTGTGCCCGGAATCATTTTCCGAAGTTTGGCTCGGGTACGTTCAGTGAACGGGGGAGCGAGTTTTTCTAAACTTTTGAACCGGTGCCCGGAATCGAATTCTGAGGGCACCAATGAAATCGCAGCGCCAGTATTCGATTAGAAACGCCTCTTCCGGAGTTGCGTTTGCTCGAGTGTGGTTTTTAATTTTCGGGCTTAAAGTTAAGAAATAAAATAATTTTGCGACAAATTTATTTTATTTCACTTACGCCACTTGGAAGCAACTTGAAGCCACTTAAAGGCGTCTTGAACTGAGTTGAACTGGATAGGATGCTATCCAGAAATATCCTCCCCCCTTGGTAGGATATTTGTGAGGTGGGGCCTGCACGAGCCCTGCCGTTTCTTTCCGCTTAGAAACGCACCCGTGAAAACCCGTCTTAATGATAGTCAACTGACACGTTTTCTAAATTCTTAACAGACCATTTAATTGGGCGGTTTATTTCGTGAATTAAATGGGATGTTTCTTTCTTGAATTAAATGGGCTGTTTCTTTCGTGAATTAAATGGACTGTTTCTTTGGTTGAATTAATTCAACGAATTAATTCAATCGTTTCATAACCTGTTTTCGTGTGTTGGCATATTAATAAAATAAGACCAACCCAAAATCTTTTGAGAAGATTTGAGAGGATCCTTGTTTCTTCTTCTCCCTCGCGAAGAACGTGAAGAACGCGAAGAACGCGAAGAACGCCGAACTCGGAAATCGATGACGCGACGCGTTGATCCGCATCGCCGACAACGTTCTTCTGCGACGTCTCTTCCTCCGCGACGGATCTTCGATCGGCTTCTTGAGGTAAGAGTCTCAGACCTTCCTTTTTATCTCCTTCGTGGTTCTTAACCAAAAACACGGATTTAATTAATTAAATTAAATCTGATGTTTCATGGTGCGTTGAGTTCTCCGACTCAGCACCGGATTCCGCAACGACACGACGCCTCCCTGCGACGACGCGATGATCCCTCTCTTCCGCGACAAGCTTTTCCGCGAAGAATGCCCGCACGCGACGATCGACGAGGTAGGGATTTATTTTGGGAATTACACCTTTTCTTTTTATATTCCCGTAATTGTTTCTTTAAAAATTAATGAATTGGCTTGTGAACAATTTTAAAATTTATTAAAATTGTTTTTTTCCGTTCAAATGAGGAACCCGTTAATGAAACAATTTTATTTCATAAAAAATTGTTTCAGATATGCGTTCATGTGTTGAACATAAATTTCTCCCGTTTGTTTATCTCTAACGCGGAGGGTGCGGGACAAACGAACACGGCCCGACGACCCTCCGCTGTTCTTCATTTTATGCAGAATTGACGGGCGATGACGGAACATGCCGCAACGGATGTTTGATGATTCCGCAGTGAAGGACGAGTCCCGGGAGGAGCAGCGGCGCAGGCGGGAACAAAATCGGACCACCGGAGCAATCCCGGTGGCCAGCGGAACTCGCCTGCGGCGCGGCGGCGCCGGCAGCCGGGAGCGGCGGCACCGGCAGCTGGGAGTGGCGGCGCCCCGGCGCACCGCCACGACTCAGCGCGGCGGCGGCGGCACCCGCGGACCCGCGGCCGCGCGGGTCCGGTGCCCTCGGACGCGGCTGAAGCCGTGTCCCGACTCAGCGCAGCCCCATGCGGGGGGCCGCGGCACCACCAGGCCGCGGGGGCGGTGCCCCGCGGCGCCTTGGCCGTTCGGCCGACTCCCGGGGGGGTCGGGCCGGGTCGGCCCTGGCCCGGACCCTCGTCTTCGGACGGTTTTCGTTCAAACGCCCGTAACATGAGCTACGGGCCTCCGAACGACGCGCCGTCAACGGCAACACGATCCATGGATCGAGGCGGTCGTTTCGGTATACTATACTCAAGGTGCACCTTCCTTTTCGGGAGCCTACGTAGTTAAAACTCCGTAATTAAGCGTGCTTGGCCTAGAGTAGTGATCAGGATGGGTGACCTCCTGGGAAGTTTCCCAGGGTGGGTGTGAGACGGGAAGGCCAATAACTAACAGACCGGGCGTCCGATTGACGCGCCATCTGTTTCGTTGAATTCCTCTAAGTGAGACGGATCATTTGGCATACTCCGCCCGAGGTTTGGACGCGGGTGGAGTACGGTTGGGTTGGTTTTGCCTTAAAAACCAACCGGGCCCCTGGGACGAAAAAGCCAATAACACTCAGACCGGGCGTCCGGTTGACGCGCCGTCTGCGGCGTTGAGTTCCTGTTGTCGATACAGAACTTTTGAATACATCAACTTCGGACTTTGTGTCAGTTGATGTATCAGCCTCTCGGCTTGTGGAGCGGACCCTCCCGAACGATCTTGCTGTGTGCGGGAACCCTATGCTAGCTGCGACTACTACTTCGACAGCGACGACCGTGCAGAGATCCTCAGTGGACTGCAGCGACGACTGTGCTGAGATCCTTCGTGGACTCCGACGACGACCGTGCAGAGATCCTCAGTGGACTGCGGCGACGACTGTGCAGAGATCCTCCATGGACTCCGACGACGACCGTGCAGAGATCCTCAGTGGACTGCGGCCACGACTGTGCAGAGATCCTCAGTGGACTGCGACAACTACTGCACTCAGCGATCCTACGTGGATCAGTGCTACAGGTCCTGCTTGGGCCCAGTCCTCTGTGGGCCTGATCCTGTACGGATCCGATCCTGTGTGGGTCAACACTCAGCGGTTCTGTGTGAGCCAACTCCTACAGGTCCTGCGTGGGCCCGATCCTGTGTGGGTCCAATCTTGTGTGGGTCACTGCAGAGATTAGCTACCTATCGATCCTTCGTGGGTCCGACGACTTATATGGATCAGAGATCATCTTTTCGTCATCTGAAGAAGTATACATGTGTGAGATGAATCTTGTGTTACTCTTCTTTGTGAATTGTGTTGAGCTATCCTGTGTGGATTTACTGTTTACTCTCCTTTGTGGATTGTGTTGTTCTATCCTACGTGGGTATGCGTTTTGCTTTCCTGTGTGGACTGGGTTGTGCAAGGGCTCGGATGTTGGAGCCGATCGGGGAATTGATGACTTAGGTATATGTATGGGCATATACCTAAGCCGTGTCAGATGTTACTTCGTGATTGTATCTCTCCTTCGTGGCTTATCCTTTGTGGATTTCGGGAGACCTTCGGGGGTCTCGGGGTCCCTACTGAGTAGCTTATACTCACCCCTACACGGGCTATGCCCGCACTTCCTGGTGTTGGTTGCAGACGACGGACAACGCTGATCGTGGAGGAGGCGTGCGGAGCAGGACAATACCTGGAGGTGGACCACTGGGCGGGATGTACTCGGAGCGGTTAGGTGGACCCGAGGAGTAGTGGAGGCTATCTGTACCCACCCTTCAGGTGGGACTTCTAGAGGACGGCTCGACACTGCAGTTTTTCCTTTCAGTTGCTATTTTTTTTCCTTTCAGTTGTACATTACAGTTGGGCTTGTATTTCCGGCCCCTTTTACTTTCAGCACAGCTTGTACAGTTTCTACTTAGTGTTTAATTTTCCGCTTGCTTACTCTGTGGTGCTTGTTTACTTTTCAAAGGCAATGCCTTCCCCTTTTTTTGGGATTTACACCTTGGTGCTAGTCGTCAGCCCCTGGCCTATGGAAGGCGGGCTTGGGGTAGTCACGGCACGGGCCCCGAGGACGGGTCGTGACAGATGATGATGTACACAATTTTAATGAAGGTGATTCTCTACACCAAAAGAAATATAGAGGATTTGGGAACCATTTCATTGAATAAGGAATGCTCGAAAGTGGCACATCACTCACATCCTAAAAACACCACCATCCAAGTAGCTTCATTATCCCATGTACCATTGGATCCTTTGAGTTTGGAAAAGCTCATTGTGTCTTTGGATCCAGTGTGAAATTTATTCCCATTGGATTACATATAAATCTGGGGCTCAATGATCTCAAAACCACCCGAGTGGATATCCAGTTACCATAACACTTCGTCAAATATCACAATTGGTTGCTCGAGGATGTGCTGGTGATGGTTGACAAGTTAATTCTACATGCTAACATCATCATTCCTGACGCATAGGAAGACAAAGGGGTACCATTGATTATGGTAAGGCCATTCCAAGCCATTGGTAATATAATGATCAATGTCCACCAATGAGAACTAATCTTCACAGTTAGCCATGAAAGAGTATCCTACAACATCCTCAACACTATCAAGCAGGTATAATTACTGGAGCATGAAGGATGATATGTGGTATCAACAATGGAATAGAAATTAATCTGCAAGGAATATGGTTTGTTATGTTCTTTTCATATTTTTTTTCCACACCTCTCAGATATCCAAGATGCACCCGCAGAGTTGAAAATTATAGAAATGATAGGGAAGTCATATTGGCCTCTGACAGATGTCCCATAAATTTTGGAGAGAGTGTATGTGCAACCAATTGTTCTCTTGAACCTTAAGGAACCACATATTGAGCTCAAACATCTCCCTTTATCTCTAAAAATTGAATATATGGGTTATCAACAAACTCTACCAGTTATACTTAATGCAGCTACGTCTCATGTGTAAGATGCTTCACTTCTAAAGGTTCTGATGAAATGAAATAAATCCATTGGATGGACAATTGCGGATCTAGCAGGAATATTTCCACACATTTGAACCCATAACATGCTACTAGAATAAGGAGATAAACCCTCTCAGAAACCACAGTGACATCAGAACAATCAAATGAATGAAGTCATGATAAAGGAGGAAATGAAATTGTTAGATGCATGAATCAAATACCCTGTTTCAGACAGCCCGTGGGTGAGTCCTCCACAAGTGGTACCCAAAAGGGGGAGGGGTGTAACTATGGTCTACAATGATAAAAATGAACATATCCCTGCATGTACATTCATGGGATAGAGAGTCTCTATATACTAAAAAAATATAAATGATGCAATGCAGAAAGATCACTTCCTGCTGCCCTATGTAGATCAAATGCTCTAACAACTTGTGGGGCACGAGTTTTACTGATTCCTTGATGGTTATTCTAGATATAACCAGAACTCCATTTCCCATGAATATCATGAAATTATAACTTCAAATGAACCTCTGTTACATTTTCTTATCGAATAATGTCTTTGGGGATGTGAAACGGTCCTTCCACCTTCCAACGGTGTAAGTTGGAAATATTTCACGACATGGAAGAACAAGTCATGAAGTTCTTTATGGATGAATTTTCTGTCTATGAAAAATCCTTCAAATTTTGGATAAGGAATATAGAGATACTTTTAGAATGTTTATTACACAGTAACCTAGTTTTAAAATGCGGAAAATTCCATTTTATAGTTCAAATTAGTATTTTTCTGGGCCACCATATCTCTATGAAACAGATATAAGGTCATCCTAAAAAGATAAAAGTCATTTAAAATCTACCCATCCCAACTTATTTCAGTTCCATTAAATGTTTTCTAGGGAATTTCAGTTTAAAAAGGTGGTTTGTCAACGGATTTCAAATGATTTCCTAGCCACTCACCAACCTCCACTCCATGTATCCCATCTTAGAGTTTGGTGATATGTGTTCCAAAACATTTTATAATCTGAAGCAATGACTGGTGGATGCTCCGGTGATGATTGCTCCAAACTGGGAGGAACAATTTGAAGCCATGAATGATTCTACAGACAATGAGGTGGGAATTATAGTAGGAAAATTCGTGGATCACATCTTCTGGCCTATTTACATTGCCATCATAACTCTGAATGAAGAAGAGATGAACTAAAACACCACATATAAATAAAATCTTGTAGGGGTGTTTTCATTTGATAGGACTTGTTATTATTTGTTTCTATCCATAGTTATTGTATATACTGACCATCCAACACTCATGTATTTTCTAAGAAATAAGGATGCAAATCCAGGACTCATTAGTTGGGTGCTTAACCTCCAAGACCTCTACATTGATATCCATGACAAGAAGGGTAGTGAGAACATTATTATTGACCACCTATCCCACATGGAACTACCTCATTTGGAGAAATACGATGACATAGAAATTCGGGATGACTTCCATGATGAGAAACATTTCTCGATTGATGGGCCAGCTTGACCTTTGAATGTAGATATTGAAAATTATTTGGATACAGTAGAAGTTCTCTCTGTTCTCACTTACTAGTAGAATAAGAGGTTTTTATCCAATGTCAGGAGGTACTTATAGGACGACCCCCTAATCCTTCGATCATGTGGTGATGACATTATTCTCTATTGTATCATGTATATTGAAGTTCAATGAGTTCTAGAATTCTGTCACACCTCACCAGTTGTAGGACCTGATGTCCCAAACCGTATGATAGAGAAGATCATGTAGTCTGAATTTTTCTGGCTACCATGCACATGGATGCTCATTAATTTGTTAGCAGGTGTGATCGATGTCTGTGGAAATGTAATATGGGATGAAAATATGAGATTCTTCAACACCTCGTTATAGAGGTAGAAATATTCTACTATTAGGGAATTGAATTAATGGGTCCATTTCCCGCATCATATGTGAACTATTACATACTCGTCTATGTGGACTATGGATCCATGTGGGTATAATCCGTTTCTATAACACATGACATGACCAGGGTAGTTGTGTATTTTTTTGAATAAAAACATCTTCAATGTATTTGATGTTCCTCGAGTATTGAACATCGATAGGGGAACACATTTTGATAATACCTTAATGATGAATTTGTTACTTATGTATGGGGTGACACATAAAATGGGAACAAATTAGAATCTCCAATATTGTGGGAAGGTGGAATTATCAAATCGTGAGCTGAAACAGATCCTACTAAAAACAGTTAGAGCATCAAGGAAGGATTTGTCTAAAAATATTGATTATTACCTATGGGAGTACAATACCATCATTGAGACACCTCTAGGGATATCTTTGTTCTTACTTGTATATGGGAAGCCATGCCACATACCAGTGGAGCTGGAGAATAAATCCTACTGGGATTTCAAGACCCTTAATTTCAATTTAAAAGCTTCCGAAGAGAATTAAAAATTCCAGCTGACCGAGAATGATGGGAACCCATCATAGGTGTATGAGAAAACCAAACTGTACAAAGAAAAGACACATGAAATCCATGGCCTAATGATTTCCCACCAATCCTTCTATCCCAATGATCAGGTATTGCTCTTCAAATCACGACTGTGGTTATTTCCATGAATGTTGAAATCCTGATGGTCGAGACCCCTCCCAGTGATCAATGTTTTCCTCCATGATGCGTTGGAAATTGCTGGTGAAGATGGACAACATTTCATAGTGATTGGAAAATTCCTAAAGAATTATCATAAAATGGATGATCTGGTAGGTCCAATATCAACAAAAAAGTTTAGGTAAAAATAGGTAGGGTGGTTGATCCAATGACCTAAAAAAGGCACTTCCTAAGAGGTATCCCAGAGGATACACGTCGTTTACCACCTATACACACGACATGTACTGATATTTTTATTTTATATTCCTAACAATATAATTATATATATTAACCAATATAATAAACAGGTTTTATGCCAATGCTAATGGTTAGGTCACTGTAGTTTATCTGATCCATCGCTAGTTCGAATCCCTCAATCCTTACCTTCAGCATGGGGTCTATCCTTTTTATACCCATGTTCACTTATACGACATGTGTGGTATTTTTAAAAATCATATATATATATATATATATATGTTTTTCTAAATAAAATAACACCCATAATGAGGATTGACCGGATGGCTAGGATCGTATACCAGTTTCTAAAAAAACCAGCTTCAAATCCTAAAAACAATCCCATTTCTGTCATTTTTCATATTAAAAAAACACAAGGTGTGTATTTCTATATACGGTGTGTGTTCCACGTTTTCAATGATAATTTATTTTTTTAATATGAAAATAAATATTAGTGAAGATGGAATATTGGTAGTGTCTCATTCATGGATCCAAAAAACGCGAGTTCAAACATTGCTAATCTCCCTACGTCATCCCTTTTAATCCATTTAAAAAACAAAACATTGTGCCTTTTCTTCCTCATGTGTACTATTAGACTTGTATATTAACTATATATATTTAATAAATATGATAAGTAGTACAACCTTTTATCCAGTGGTTGATAGCTTACATTCGGAATGGCAGATCGACGGTTAGAGCCACACCCCAAGAACCAGACCAAAGGTTGTACTTGTCTTTTTCTAATTTTAGAATACACAACGTGTTTTTACTGATAGATTACGTGTATACCGCTATTTTTAATAATTATATATATATATATATATTCATTTAAATTATTAATATTAATTATTAAATAGTTTACTATAATAATTATACTATATACTTCTTTCTAAAAAATTATTGTGATACACAGTGTGTAGGTACTAGTACATTCTATTTTCAGTGTATATAAAGGTTGTTCCCTACCCGTCTTGATCCCATGTCATACCACCCCCCTCTCTTCCCATTTTATTCTACCACACGCCCTTTGGTCACCCAATTCCTATTCCACCGTATCTGTACATGTTACGTCTGTATTTCTTCCACATTACAGTCCTCATACTAAGTACACACTTCTTTACCCTCTATTTCCCTGTTTTCATAGTGTTTAGGGTGATTTATAGATCAGCCAATCGTTCTGCTTCCTGCACAACACCCAACTTGCGTGATGAACAAATGTTGTGTAATTTTTTTAAATGGAAACACACAACACATTTTCTTTGTTGGGATGATACAATGAGTGTACATCTGGGACATGCCTTATATTGTGCCTTCCATGGCCTTCTGGCCTTGGATGTGTCTGTTTGCGACAAGGACCACATCCCATGTCATTATACATTACATTTATATTTATGAAATTTTGTGTCCTCCAACACTTACGAGGAACCCATGTGGAGGATTTACATGCCTCGTATACCATGTTCACTTACACGACATGTATCTCATCCACACGATGTTTATTTCTTTTTTTACCCTGCAATCATCGAGATGTGTCTGGCTCTTTACAAGGTCCTTATACCATGTTGGTGTACATGGTGTGTACACCTTGTAGATGTCATGTACTATGTTTTTTCCCAAAAACATGCTGTCACGATGTGTCTATCTTGGGTACACCGGTTCAATCAAATATCATACTACAAGTCATGTACCTTGGACCTACACAGCGTGTTCTACTAAATTTTCAGTTTTCTTACATTTTAGTCCTTTAATTTTTATTCTAATATTTACTTATTTTTATTTTAGGTATGTCTGATCGATATCATGAGAGTGGGAAGCATCCTGCATACACTACTAATGATGAGAGGCCTCCTCACTGTCAGATTCATCTTTGACCTTCCGAGTGTCTTACTTTGATTTTTTTATTTTCCAGCCCCCAACATTGGCTGATCTTACTCCTCTCCTGATGCCAACTCCTCAAGAAAAATATTCTGATTTGACCATTCCTATAGCCCCTTTTAGTACTGTTCCTTTGGGAGCGGCTTCAGTTCTATCTATTGTGGCCGAGAGCTCCATTGGCACTACTCCATATTTCGGCCCCACCCCCTCTGAACTACCCTTTATGTAAATGGTTAACCTGACCGAGCCCGAACATCAACGTTATAGCCATCCATCTTCACCCACTCAGGTATCCACCACTCCATCATCTACCATAGTGGCAGGACCCTATTCTTCAGCCCCGGTTGTTCCTCCACCGCCTGTACCGGCTTCTACCCTACCACCTTCCCAAACCTACCCTATTTTTTCTTGAGGATAATCCTGTGAAAAATCGATTGTGGAAGTTTTATCTCTGTACTATCTAGCTGAGCGGTCACTTCCATGAAATTTTGGTGACACAAAACCTTGGCATCTGGGAGGAGCATGAGGGGATTCTGGGCCGTAATCACTTGCTATATTCATTTCATGTTATCACACCAACATACTATGATTTATTTTTGGAATTCATAGAAACCTTCATGTTCGATTGGACCACATACTGGCAGGAAACTGCAAAAATATGTCGCCTAATTTAATTCTTGATAGGGGGAGTAACTATTTCATTGATTATGGCCATGTTTGGATTATTGTGAGGATTCTATCCCTATCCTGCAACCCCAAATATTGCCTCCACTTTTACCCCCTCAGGCGCTCAGATCTTTTTACAATGTGGAGGGAGCTTTTTGGTCCTGACCACATGTACACCCCCTCCTTGCAGAATAGAATGATCACAATTGATTATCCCCTTTTCATCCTTCAACTATGGATTAACTCGATCCTCTTTACTATCCATGAGGAAATGGGCATTGTGTATGGGAGGTACATTGAGCCCATGACCTGTATCATTTGACATGAATACCCTGACCTCCCTTATATAAATGCCTCCTATTCAACTACATGATCGATAGTCGTCAGGGTATCTTAAACGACGGTTTCTATGCCACCCGTTTGGCATACTACGTTGGAGTTTTTTAGTCATCTCTCCCCCACGATCAGTTGGTTTTTCCTTAGTGTATGGAAATCCTCATTCTTATCCACATGAGGTTAGTGGAGCAATGGGGAGAGCTCATTTTGATTGTGTAGCATTCCCATACTGTTGTAGGATTAAGGGATGACCCACCTACTCCTACTAGTTTTGCTGCTCAGGATCTACCCCATCCACATACGGATGTCCCCTCCCTACTTAGCCCTAATTATTCTATTCCTTCTTATTCTGTACCATCTACTGCCCACCTCACTCCACACCCTCGGTTGATCCTCCATTCACCCCCACCTAGTCGTGGTAGAGGAAAATAAGGTTTGTTTTTATCATCGTCTACAATATCTTGAGAAGATGTTGGGACTTCTTATACAACATCATGATATTCTATTATCCCCCGATCATGATCCTACCTACACTCAAGACCCTTATTCAATAGATCCTCTGACATTCACTACTTTGGACATGGATTCTATTATCCTCTACACCATTGGCCCAACTTCTACCACTTCTCCTGTTAGTCCGAACGTCTCTGTAGAGCTTTTTCATCAGACTACTAGTCCTGCGGCTCCGGATATTATGTCTCTTATTCCGTGTATAGCTTCCGAGCCTCCAGCATCCACAAATAATGATCCGTCTCTTCCGTCTTCTTCTATAGAATATGATTCCTCTTCTGTGGTGACCACATGACTGGTTTTTGGTCCCATTTTTTATTTATATATATCTCTATTTGTGCTCTCTTGTGTCTACATTCTATTATGACTGCTTGCCAATTTATCTCTCCCCAACCATTATATGTACCTTGTTGTGCTTTCAGCTGTACTTTTCAACCACTTCATGTTTATTTCACCCGGCGATGAGGGGAGTATTATTTTTCAGATTTCATTCAATTTTTCTTTGTAGTTTAACTTATTCCGTTGCTTCTCATTGTCCTGGTCCACAGTTGTGTCCCTATATCACCTTATCATCCATTGTGTGCCACCTGGGGGAACCGTGTTCCTTATTTAGTATGGGGGAGCATCTATTCATACATAAATTTTTTGACATTGAAAAGATCTTGGAGACATCATTAATATATGAAATATTTTAAAAAGTTGGAAAACAATTCGGTTAGTTCTAATTATATATAATAAAGTCATAATTGTTAATTTTAGAAAATCGGTGATTATTTTGAAATTTTATTACTGATATTTATTAATTTTTTACTTATATTCTAGGAAATCGTCATTTATTAGACTACTCATTTTTTTTCATTCCATGACCTGATTGGACATTTATATTTTTCTCATTCCCATTATTTATTCTATGCCTTTTTTACAAATTCTTTCTTATACACACATTCATCCGAGATTCTTGGGTTATATATAAATACAATAATTTTCTATTTTTTATCTTTAAAACACGATGAATTTTGATTCACATTAAAATGATCGAGGAATTTAATTGTTTTCCATCCCCTTTGAACTTGAGACATACCCTAAATATGATCTTCATAAACCCTTATAAATAATGAACTGCCATGATAATAAGCTAAATTACAAGCCAATTTTCCCTTCCTACCCATTTTATTCTTTAATTATGCGTGATTATTCACATGGTATTTTGAGAGGGATTTTTGGGGTTTCATGGTATATTTTGGTGAGAACCCATTAACATAAGTATGGAGAGTTTGTCACATCATCAATTAGGAAAAAGGCTCTAAGAGCCTACTATCCATTTTATTCTTGGTGGTCCCTCTTATTTATTATTAAAAAATCAAAAAACAAAAAAACCCAAAGAGGGAACATTTTCATTCATTAAACTTTACAGATGGTTTATGGACCCATTTTGGGAAGAGATTATAATGGTAATGATACCCTTTTTGAGAGATCTTGATTGGGGATGGATTTTTGTTGAGCTCTAATTAATGAATGGCTTGCATTGTTGTTTAAGAATTTAGCCTCCTTTTCAAGACTCTAATATTATTTTTCACATTATTACCTACCAACCATTATCCTATGAAACATTTTAACCTTGATGAATGCCCTCATGATTTTTCTGATATAAATTTCTAATGTTTGGAATGAGAACGCATGAAAGATTATGTATAGAGTTCATATACTTATGATTTTTCATATATATGAATAAAAGATCATGAGTAATCATATTACCATTTAATGGTGAGATAAATCATCACGTGGCATGTGTAATTGTGAAAAGTTGAATGATGTGCATAATAGAGAATAAAAGTTTCACCAAATTTCAATTGTTTTGTGTATAAGATTATATTTATTGGAGATCATGATGGTATTCTGGTATTTCCATGCGAAAGACACAAATCAGAGGAATTTCACCTAAAAAATTCTAAACCACAAGGAACGTACGTTAAGGAACATGCCATGTATCAACACCCTAACATGAATTGGCCAGGCCAATTATATGACCAAGATTCCAAAAACCATTACATTCTAAGTGTGTCATGATACGCACCATACACCCCCTATAAAAGTGGATGGTGGATGAAAGCAAGACTACACACCCATGTTGCTAGCTGAAGACTTCATGTCATGTACTGTCCCTACACACACTGTGTGGACCTTCTAAAAGAGGTTGGTGGATGATGAACCATGTTACACGGCATGTTGGGATGCGCTACCTACTATGTACTTTCACCTACTAGGAAGACCCAAGTTCAAATTAAAATATGGAGAGTTATCTCACATACTAGTGGAGGAAATATGGCCAAAACGTGTTTACTAGTTGTACACATCGTGTAATTCTTGTTACATGTCATGTACTACAAAAACCAATAAATAGGTAGAAATCCCTCCACATTTGAGGGCAATTACACCTTCATTCATGCATTCGAAGTAATTCGAAGGGAGATAACATCAAAGATGGCCAAGAGAGAATGAAAAGTTAGAATGAAAAGGAGAGAAGAGAGGAGAAAAGGTGCTTCCATGCTACCTTCCTGAGGAACTTCTCTCCAATTCTATCAAGAGGATGTATCCATGTACTAAATATTATTTAATTACTATATACTCTATGAGTAGTGGAATTCCCTATGTGTTGGGGTTGTGGACTGTTGTAAGTTATAATTTTTCATTTGTGATGTTGTAACCAATTTATTTATTGTTCCTTCTCATAATTATTTATTAACTCTTTCAAAATATCACTAGAAATATCATACCGGACCAAGAGTTTTTAGTGATTTCTTAAGGAATTAAGATTTAAAACATCTCTGACCATTGGGTGTTTTAATCTTCTCAAAAGGGACTGCAATTAATAAAATAAGAGAAATCAATTTCCCTACCAAAGAAATTGGCTTCTACTGATTTAAAAAAAACTCACAAAACCAAGTGGTTGTTGTTATATAAGTAATCTTAGAGATATTAATTTTTAGGAACAACACAACCTCAAATGAAAATTCATTTAATAACAACCTTTAAAATCGATAGCTCCGACACATTGCTCTATAAATATTCATCAAATACAAATTTATGTGTTTTCTCTTTATCTTTATTGTAATTTGTTAAGAATTTAAAATTTAATCACCTTTCTATCAAAACATAATAGGATGGACTCTGAATTCAGTAAAATTCCCTACACCAATTTCATTTTAGATAATCAAAACAAAAATAAATCCTTCTCTCTATGGATCGATACCTTAATAATACTATACTTGTTAGGGTAATATAATTTAGATTTTTTTAATTAAAACTTCTGCAAAAATGATAACAAACATAATAAATATATATACATAAATATTTTAAATATAATTATTATTTAAACATATTTATTATAATTCGATAACTATACATATATTTATTTCATTTTTTATATTTATATAATGATATATACATAAAAATATATATAATATCGACATAAATATAAATATTGTCATTATAGTAATTCTTTGGATATATTTGTTATTTGTTTATATATTTTTTAAATATTTTTATTGTAATTATAAAAATATTTAAATATCTACTAATTTAAATAAATTTAATAAAAAATAAAACATATATAAAAAATTATTTATATCGTTATATATATATATTTCTTTAATTTATAGATTTGATAAATTTATAAAAAAAATAAAAATAAAAATAAAAATAAAAATAAATATTTAAATAGTAAATATATTCATAATTTAAATACATTTACATTATTTTTTTTATTATTAAAATATATATAATTATTAATTTATAATTATATACATACTTCTTTAGAAAATAATATTTATTCAATTATAATTAAAGATAAAAATACTATAAATATAATAATTATAAATTTATAAATATTATAATTTATAAAAATATACAATAATAATTTAACATTATTAGTTTTTTATAAACATAAATTCATGCATGATAAAAATATGTGAAACAGAATAATTAAAAATGAGTTTACGTTAAAAATATGGAAAAAATGGGTATGTTTTGTAAATTAAATATTATTTATTAAAAAAATATGAATATATATTTAAATAATGATGAATATGTATTGTAAATATTAAAACATAGTACCATTTAAATAGAATGAAAATTGAAACTTTAATACATGCACAAAATAATCAAAATCGATAACATACAATAAAAAAAATGCACTATATGTGGAAAATTAATGTACAATATATTTTTATAAATTAATGTTAGAAGTGGTAAAATATGTGAATATATGTACTAATTATTATATTAAAATGTTTATACTTTTCCTAGGATATATTAATGATATTTATAGTAAGTTGGTAGTAGAAGGTATGGAGTATTTTTTAATAATCATTTTTTCTTGATTCATAACGATTTATTTTTTAATATAATTTTATAAGATGGTATTGTTATTTTTATGGGTATATTATAATTAATTTAATCCTTAGTTTAGATGGAATTACATTGATATATTTATTTCTTTGTAAAATTTTATGATGTTATGAATAATTTTCCTTCTCTCCCAATGAGATCACTCTCTTCCATATATGTTTTTTTTCAAATTCCACTAATGTTATAATATCTTATTTTGAAATAAAAGTATGATTTATTTGTGACAATATTCATATTTATAGTTACAACTTTTAAAATTATATATTCCTCACACAATTTAGGTTGAAGGCTTTGAGAATGGTATTGTTGAAAATATTAAAAATATTTTTTTAGTATTATATTTATATCTTCTTCTCTACATTTTCTATAGAAAACAATAATTTTTTTCAAGGATACTATATTGTATATCAAATTATAAAATATAATTAAATCCAAAAAATTAAAATAACCTTTTGGAATCCATTGTTTCATTTTAAGGGACCATTAATCAGATTTCATTGAAGATAATGATTTACAAAATAACTTATATTCATTTTCTCAAAAGTGATCATATAAAAAAATTATAACATATTATTTATTACATAAATGATATAAATTTATTTTCGAATGATAATTTAATTTGTAATATGAATGATTACATTCATTAAATTATTTTATCTCATATGGAATTTTGATTCATTAATAAACTTATAAATTCCCTTGTGAAATAGTTATTCTCTATGATTGAATTTTGGATATCCACAATTTTTACTATTGAACACTTTTTATAGGATACCACATGTAATAATTTCATTACACATTTTCATTCCATATAATTTATATGAAATTATGTATGACTTATTTATGGTAAAAACATTTGTGGATTATTATTCTAGGATGATTTCGGTATATTAAATCCTTGGGATGGTTGAGGTATGATAAATCCTTGATACAGTTTGGGTCAAATATATCATTGAGATGGTTTGGGTCTAATTATTCCCTGAGAATTTTTAGGTTAGATAATTACCATTAATGTCTTCAGTTTATTAAATCCCTAATATTTTTTTTTGTTTTGGTAAATCCCAAAGATTGGTTGGGTCTATTAATGATTTTGTATACATTGATTATAATTCTATATCGCTGAAGATATCTGTGGAAATGTAATTAGGCTTTTATTAAAATAATTGGGGTGATAATTGACTTATAAAGGGCATTTTTCCAAGGGTTATTTTTTGACTTTTTTGTTCTATGTTCCATGGTCATGTTATATTTTATTTCATTATGATTTTGATTATCCTCTATGGATCATGTTTATTTTATAATAATTATAAACAATTTTCCTATGGTATATGTTTATCATTATAGATTAAATATCCTCATGTGATGATGAATAAAAAACTATTTTTTTAAATTTTTATTTTTAATAAGATATTTATGCCTTGTTTATATTTTTTATATACATATGATATATCATATGTTGACATACTAATGAGTATTCCCCTAAATGAACAGTTAAGATGATGCACTTCATGTGTTTCCATTCACTAGTATATGAATATGAGTGTAACATATTATAAATTCATATATATATATATAATATTATATTTTGTATCAACTAATGATAAATGGTTATAAATATGGTAAACTAAATTTATTAGAAATATTTTCCTCAAAATAACAAAAAAATTCTTTGGATTGATTTTAATTGTGATATTTAATGTTTTACTTGTGTAAATGATGTTAAATAATGATATGTTAATCTTTGGTAATCTCACTATTATCAAAGTGTTTGTGAAATGTATTCCCTTTTAGTACTAGACCTTGGAGTGATGATCCTGGGAACCATAATTTGTATATGAGAAACATTAATTAATTTTTGGGGACTAGATTATTTATTTAAGGGGGGCTAAAATTAGAGAACATTAGTGAAGACCCTATAGAGATGTTCATATATATTATAACAACCAAAATTATTTTGTAACATTTTGAGTATGAGGGTTTCTAGAAATTTCATCCCGTTTTTGATACCATAATGTTGATAAATATATACCCCATAGGTCCCAAATGGTAATCAAAATAAAACAATATCGTTTTCAACAAAATCATTGTTCACAAGATACACGGTGAGTGTGACTCAGACTACATACATGGTTAGACACTACTTAGGGACATGAGTTGTTTAATTCATATTATATTATAAAAACCATCATTAGTGATTTTAAATTAATTAGTTTAGAGAACAAAATTGAAAATCAAATGTAGATAACCACGATTAATGTCTACTGATTCATAAGTTATGGGATCTAGATTATTAATGAGTTTTTTCTTTTTTTTCCCTTCATTAAAATAAATAATTTTTTTATGACATACAAAAATTTATTTTATTTATCTAAATGGTCATATTGAAGAGAAACTAAGATAACAAGGGTTCCCATCATTAAATGAAAGGTTATCCTAATGAGAAACTAAGAGGGAGAGAATCTTGTCACGAAATCGTATAGCATTTCTCACCCTATTTTTCAAGGTTTGATTGAAATTATGATTCATGCTGAAGTTATGAACATTATGAAGAATATGATCAAAGAGTTTCATAGAATATCAGCAAAAGAAGTCTCAAAATGAAAGGGGGTCCAACTGTTATTTTGTAGAAAACAAAGGAAAAATCGCTAAAGGTAATGTATCAATGGAACCAAAGGTTGTTCTATATATGGTAAACAAAGATATTGAGTGACAATATTCTAAAAAATTTAATCATTTAGTAATTATTATGAATAAAATTAATATTATCCATAAGTATCCACTCACTAATCAATTATCTAGATGTGTTAAATTAGGTAAATATGAAAAAAATGCACTAATACAAGATATTATGAGGATAATAGACAACAATACTCCATTAGACCATGGAAAAAAGAAAAATCCAATATAATGATTACAATTTAAATAATAAGTGAAAATTATATAGTTCTATATACACTTACAATTCACTCGGGATTTTTAGATTTCATATTTCATGGATGTTTTCCCAAATTATTAGCTATTGAATTATAAATCAAAACAACTAATGGTTTTACTAGTGAATATTGGTTTCGTGAATCTCATTCAATATTTATGGGATTATGATTAATTAATTTATTATTATCCTTAATTTAGTTTACTTTTATTTTATTTTGGTATTGGATTGGTGCTATATTTGTGAATAGAAAAAATAAATTTTTAGAATAATTAAATAAAATTACATATCAATCTATTATTATTTATTAATGAATTAATGATTACGTACACCATATAGATGATAATTATAACACACTGATTTTATAAAATATATCCCTCTTTTGATAAATTTTATTTCTTTGAAATAATTCATTAATAGAAACACCATGTTAAAATGAACCATGATATAAAATTAAAATATTATTGATTAAATTGATAGTTATCACAATGAAATTTATGTTATAAGTATGAATTGTAATATCTAAATTATTAAAAAATATCGTTTCCACAAGGATTAAATAAATTCATTGGTAAAAAATTATTTAATAATAGAAATTAATATCCTTGGCACAAAAAATTATTATCTTCATATAAAATAATGTTGTCTAAAAGGGAGGTTCATCTTGTTTTATACAATTATAATAAAAATAATTATTACTATTTTTAGAAACATTCTTCTAAAATTTAATTGAATTTTTAAAATAATATTTTTAAAGAACTAACTAATTGAATTTGGAAAAATAGATTATGTATTTTTAATCAGAGAAATTAAAATTATATAATTTTCTCAAATAAATTTTTTTCATAATGAATAACAAAAAAATTAAAAAAGATGTTAATGAGGTTATTGTAAAATAGGTTCAACATGTGTTAAACTAAGATTATACGGGTTAAGGAATTAAAAAAACTATAAAATTCATATTTTATGGTTAAATTAATAACTTATAACATCTAAATATCAATAATTTGTTATTTTTTAGCCTTTTGGGAGATAAAAAACAAGGTTACAATTTAATATTTTTAGAAATTCCACGTGTCTCCTTCTCCCCACATATGAAATTTCACCCTCTCTTCTCTCCTATCCACACTTCCAAACACCATTAATTAAAAAATATCTTACTAAATCACTTAAATATGTATATCGTGTTTCCAAGAGTCCTTTTTTTATCAGAAAACCATTCGAGGACGTATTTTGGTATAAACATAAAGAGGTTGTCTAAGAAGAGGTATATTTATTTTCATGGAACAATTATTTTATTTATTCTTCTGAATCAATAAGTTATCCATAAAATATGTTAAAATAATATCAATAGTATATTACATATTATTTTATGTTATTTTTTTAATGGGATAACCAATATCAATATCCTCTACAATCATTTAGGAAACGAAACCATCAATGATGTGTAGGGAGGACTACAACCTAGAGAACTGATGAAAATCGTTTTCCTTAACAAATTTCAATGGATGGATACATTGATGTATTTAATGTATATAAATATATATTTTAGTCATAATATAATTAAAATTTTATACTATAATATCACATCAACATTATTACTTACCAATCCATTGGAAAATGATAGTGTCACTCATGCATAGATGTGGACTACCACATACACAAAGTGATGTGAAATATTATAATTTTATTTAAAAAATTATGCTAATAATGATAGATTTAATAAATTTATGTTATACATATTATATAAAAATTATTTTTAAAAGATTATATTTTATTTAAAATTATTTTTTTACATCCATTAAAATAATGTAAACATTTTCCATGTGTTCTTATGACTTGTAGTCTCCAAGAATGGTGTAGCTTTTTTTCTATCTCAAATTTTTATGTAATATTCAAAGTAATCATATAATTAATAAATATTATATAAATATTGTGTCAGAATATCTTGATATGATGAAACCATCTTTAATGTAAATTAACCATAACTACCAAACTAAAATATACATTAAAATTTAAGTAGTTATTACACTAAATAATGAGTTTAAAAAAGAATTGTTCATAAATGAGTGATAAAAGACTGTATTTAAATCATATATGTTGTGATATATATGAGTGTAGTTATTTAATATAATTATAATAAATAAAAATTTACTACAAATGTGTCTTGGAAACAAATAATGGAAGTTAAACCTGATATAAAATATTCTCTTCTCTAATCTACTTCCAGGAGACATATTCTATATTCTCAAATTATTTCTATTATATTGTGTATATAATGAATCATTTATATGTAATATATTTTATTTATTTATCTTAATGGTTTTTATAAGTTTCATTTTAATTTATTTCATTCATGTGGATTATGATTCAAATGATACCAATGTGGTAAATGTTTATTTTATAATCTCATCAGTATTTGGGTGTGTTTATATTTATGTCTCATATGGGGGAATAAAATGACATTTTAATCATAAAACCTATATATTTTCTTCCTATATAGATATTAATAGACATATTATGTAATATTTAATTTTTTTCCAAACTGTTACAAAAAATTATTGAGGAAATTTAATTACAAAAAGACAAATTTATTTCTCTAATTAGTCGAAAATCATTTCTCATTAATATCCATGATTTGTAAATATAATTTGAAAACTGATATGAAAATTTCCTAATCATTTTTAAAATATAATTTTACCAATTTCTGTATTTTTACAAAATGGTTCGAAAAGAATATTGTTTTCTTTTTCAAAATTTGGCAATTTTTTATGTTTTTTAATATATTGTGAAATGAAAATTATTAACAAATACTTAATATACAGAATTACCCCAAACATGATCACTAACTAATTTTATAATTAAAATAAAATTTTACATTTTTTTATTAAAATTTATTTCCTAATATTCTAGACATTTTTAGTTTGTGAATGCGAATTCTAAAATATAAAAGGGTATTTTAGTTGTGAATTTTTAAATTACATTTATATTTTCTCTATGATGAACAACCATAAAACCCCATACTTTTCTTATTATCCACTTGGAATATGTTGAAATGATTTCATCCTTGTAACTCTTTTATATTGACTATTATCTATTTGATTGGGATTCATTAGTTTTATACAACGTTTTATAATAATTTTTATGGTTTGTGATTATATTTATTGATTAAAAAAATATTTAATATTATATATATTTGTTTTAAATATGAATGTTTACGTTGATTATCATTATTTAATTGTATAACATTAACATTTTATATGCTCTTATTTCAATATGAATGTTCACATTCCAATGTTTCTACAAATTCACCTGAGGAAGTCATTAGACATTGTTAGTGATGATAAAGTCCCACAATAACCCCTTAATGCATGATTATTTCTCATGAGACAAAATAGAATGGGGTTTTAATGAACACCTATCCCATTTATGTAAGTTGTCTAGGAATCGTTCATTCATGATAATTTTATGAATATTTTTATAAGGGAGTCCATCATTATGACATTTTATGTTGATTTCTATGCAATTATTAAATTACCTTCAATATTTATGGATAATATTCATGATCATGTTATTATTAATATTGAATTATTTGGTCATCATATTTTCCTCCCAAATTAGTCATCATGTTAATGTTATTTATTAAATGGAAATTATTTCTTTTATCTACCTTATATATAGATTAAGTATTATGTAATGATTATTACTTTAACAATACAATACCCTTACTATGAATCAGATATCACCCCTTTATTATAATTACATTCCCCATGATTCCATGAAGTGTATTATGACTGAGATGAAGTGATATGGAGATGGGAATAATGGTATTCTAAATGAAAATGAAAAATTTTAATTTAATATTTCAATAATAACATGGAATTCTTGTCTGTATTTTGTAATCAAATACTACTAAACTATTCAGTACATTATGATGTGAGTGATTTGATATAGAACTATTGAGCTATATCAATAATCAATCTAGTATTCTAGGCTTGGGTTATCTACAGTTTGTATCAATGAAACATTACTAGAATCCTTGGGAACTATATTTAAGAAAATATAGATCTTGAACTATATCACAATGTCTCACATTGAGGATATTTCTATGTATAGAATAACATCCTAATGGGGTTTTATGGTAGAGATTATGGAGATTTAATAGAAATACATCCATGTATGGATACTACTTGTGTATGTGGATATCGAATAGTTACAATAAAGGGGAAGTAAGATAGAAAAGGGGATAATGTATTTTTACTCGATCATCACCTAGTGCACGAAAACGGGTCATGATGAACACATGGAATGGCACTATTGGGGAATATAGAGTAGTTAATCCGCATATTATTTAAAATCATTTATCATGGATTTGAAATTATTTTTATGAAATTGGAATATTCTGAAATATACTATCATTTTTATTTTGAGATTAACTATTCATAATTTTTTCATGTTATGTCACATTTTAGGTATGATTTGAAATTATATATTATCATTAAAAATGTTATGAACTAATATAGTGCATTCTATTTTTTATAAATGGAACCAATTTGAAGGAATGGGAAATGTATCAATGAAATTAATCAATGTAGTTATTTCCCTTTTATGAATGATAATGAATTTTGAGGTAGTTTTACTAATGGAGATGAAAAAATTACTAATATATTAGGGAAAATGACTCGGTTTATGTCTAATAACCATTCATTTATTGGAGAAAACTACTGATCCAAAACATGTGTAATAATGTTAGACAACTTCATGATTTAGTAACCCCCATATAATAATGGGACTACTTGTGACACTCTAATACATTATAATATTTTCCATTTAGATTATATATAATTTCATTTTTGGAAGTAATTGTATTGAATATTTTAATTACGCTAAAAATGATATTGAATTAGCTTGTGTTACATGTAAGAACGAGTCGTACAACCATTTAATGGAGAACCAATTTTTAATCTAAAATACTGAATATTTTTTTAGAATTTTATTATTAAAAATTATCATCATTTTTTATTTCATAATGTTGATATAATCATAGGGTGATTTTTTGGTATTTTTTTTTTGTGAAACATCATTTTTGAGGAAAAGTGGAAAATAATAACATTATTTAAAAACAACCATTTCTTTTAAGTAATTATTAATGCTTAATTATATTTTAGAGTTTTTTTAGAGTCACATTAAATAAATTAAAAATATATTAATATAATAAATTTCATTAGAAAAAATTTTACATTCAAATTGAATTTAAAGACATAACAAACTGTTATCATCATTCTTCTATAGAAGCATGTAAATTTACCCTATCTGCACGTTTTCCGTTAATCCTAATTTTCCAGCTTCTGGGATTTGAATCATAAAAATTTGAAAAACATGTATTTAATTAGTATGATATTTTTTTCTAATAATAGCAGCATATGTTTTAAAAAAAATATTTGTTAATGTCATTGAATTTAATTACGATGATTATGGTTTGATTAAGCTTAATAAGGTACTAAACCAAAATATTAAGGATCAAAATGACATTGAATGCTTTTTATAAGACATTGGTAGCCAATAATTTTACCATTCACCCACTATTTTCAAAATATGTTGTTATTGGGATATTATAAAATTAAATTTATCAATATAAATATTTATGTAAGGAAAAAAGATAAAAATTGAACTTTACTTACCATTAAAATTTATAAAATTTTGTGACTTGTAAAAAATCACATTTTCGTATATAAATACCATTTTATAAGTTATATAGTTTATTTTTTTCATAATATTTTATAAATAATTTTTATAGATGATTTAGTTACACAAAATTCATAAGAAATTCCAACATAGTGATTATTTAATTAATAATTATCTAAAATAAATGATACTATAAATATTAAAAGTGTAGTTAATTGATCGAATCATTTACTTCATTAATATCTGAATATGAAAATATCATTTTGATTTTTTTTAAAAATAATATATTTCAATTAAAATATTACATTGATACTTTTAAATTATAAATAAATAAATATTGTCAAAATTGACATTTTTTCTATTTTGTGGAAAATGATACTTATTAAATGAGTTAAAATAAATAAAATAACATTTTATCTGAAGTGATTTTTAATTGTTAATAAATAATTATTTTTTTCTATTAATGGACCTTCTATTCTTATATAATTAATATATTTACACATATATTGTAAAAATTTTGTTAGCATCATCTGGGTTCAAGAACTATTGTAGTGCATCACATGCACTTGTTTTAAAATTAATTACCAAAACACATTGTCATTTTATTTTGTAAATGATATATAATATTAATAAATAAATGTCCCTATATTTACTACTATATATTATTTTAATTTATCTTAATGGTTAAATTAATTTGATTAGGAAACAAGATTCTTTAATAAACCAAAATGATAAAATTTTGGAATCATAGAATATCTGGAACAAAATTATTAAAATGAAAATATATTTTTTGTGGATGAGGTTTTTATAGACCAGGACTACCATTTAATACACTATTTTTCAATTTTGGAGGATCATTAGTTATGATATACCACCGATTATTGAACACCATTTGGTATTTATAAATGTGTCACTACGCCTTCCCTAAAAAAGACCCCCACCTATCCCCATTATTAACACCTCTAAAAAAATATATGTTCATCCAATTCTTTCCAAAATAGTCTCGAAAAATCCCTCCCATATACCTAAAATCATCCATTTTGGCAGAAATCTTGCTAAAAATTCATTTTGGTATAAAGCAAATGAAGTTTCCCAATTAATATGTGACACCTTCTCTCATAAATCTATTTTCATTTCCAGTATCCACACCCTATAATTTTATTATTATATGAATAAATAAAAAAACCTTTATACTAAATATAAAATAATATTTTTATGATAGGGGTTCTACTAACACTAACACATACATTTATCTAATGGTAAACGAGCATACATTTTCTGTGTATGGTGAAATACAACCTCACGAAATGATGATTATTCAATGTTTTACCACCTCTAATGGAAGCCATTATTGTGAGAACTATATTTATATAAGATATATATTTTATTTATAATGTATTATTATATCATAATTTATTTTGGAAGACATTTTTATTCAATCCCTGTTAAGTAAATATGATAATTTCATTTCAGGAAGTGCGGACAACCGCCCCCTCAAAGTGCAATAACTCGTTCATGAAATACATAGAAGGTATAATAGATGGTTTTAATAAACCCATTTAACATATATAATAATAATATGATAGTATAATTATAATATACATAAGTATCAATTTTATAAATTTTTTAATACAACAATGAAATGAAAGTAGTGTTCATACGTACATACAGCCTACCGGCTCCATGAATGGTGAAATTAATTTCTAATCTCTACATGTTATGGATTATTATAAAAACACATTTAGTAAATATATAAGATAATTAATCCAATTTTTATATTATTTATGAGATTATAAAATTATATATTTAACAAGAACACCAAATAACATGTCATAACATTGTTGAGAACACTAGACAATTGACAAAAAATATAGTTAAAATAAAGAAAAAGTAATAAAAAATGTGTAAACAAAATATTGTAAGAGGTTAATATATGGTATTACAAACATTATTTTGGTTCTAGTGTCAGTTATTAACATATTTTAAACCTATATATATTGGAGGATAAGGGAATCACAACAAAAATGATGGATTAGGTAAGGGATTTCATCTCAACATACATACCATTGAGACTTATGTTTGTTATGAGAAAATTCACTCTTATTTAGTGTATATACTTCCCCTTGAAATGTTATTACATGAATATAATTATTATCCTACTTTTTTATGTTTCATTTAATTTATTAGGAATTGATTTTTTAATCATTCAATGTGGTATGAGACGCACTGAAATGTTTAAATAATATTTTTCATCAATATTATTTTAATGTCAACAACCCATGTTGTTAATTATCCTTCTTTGCGGTATTATTGAAAAATATTTATCTTTTATTAAATATAAATACATTTTATAAGTCATATAACTCAGGAATATTATATATTATTTAGACTGGTACCAGACAAGTGGGGGATTGTTATAGATAACATCTTGATTCATCAGATGTCTCATGAGAGGAATCATTTGGCCAATCCAATGGGTTTTTACCCAACATTTATTAAATATTCTTGTAAAATTTCAGGAATGTCATGGTACCTTGTAACTATTAAGGATTGAGTATAATAATTTAGAATTACACTCAATTTATATTCAGTAATTATTCATCTAGGTAATTTTACGTTACGATATCTATGACTGCATTTCATTTTCATTATTAAAATATTAGTCATCCATTAGATATTTAATAGACATATCTATTGATACATTTCATTTTTAGTTCATAGATTAAATTTAATGTGTTTTTGTTTCCTAACATTCTGTAATTATATTTTCTTATATATCTATTTTAATGGAATGGGTTTTTATTTATTCACCTTGACGTATTAATTTTAAAATATTAATTCATTATTTCCTCTGCATTGCATACCCTTACGTAGCATTTGAGATCAACCTTATTATGTTTCTTTCACTAGGTTATGAAGAAGAGTTCTTTAAATAAGAGTTTATGGATGAAATTTATTTTAGTTATTAGGTATCTTGTTTTTATTTCTTTTTACAACATTATTATGGGTATCATGTATAATATCTAGATTTACAATACTCTTAAACTAAACAGTCCATTATAATTTATTTCCTTATAATAATGCCATTGTAATGTAATAATATATCAGTTATGGGATTAAGGGGTATGGAAATTATAGTTGGTAACATAGGATGTTTATAAATAACCTCGGAAAATAGATTTTGAAAGCATTTATTTTGGATAAAAAACCTAATATAGACATCGAGGATAAGTGTAGAAGAACATCCTTGAAATTTGATAGATTAATGATTATGTAGTAATTATTTGAAATACATCTCAATTTGGATAATACAAGTGGATATGTTTCTGGAACATATGTACATAAGAGTAAAAACACTTACACGGTGTTTTGTGCCTGATTTGGGGTATCCTAGTACAAAAAAATTGTCCTTACAGCGCAGCTGGTTTGATACTCTTGAGGAATAAACATAGGATAAATCATATTTTATTTATCAACCATTATAAATTATTTAGAATTAATTATTTCCGTAATGTATCTAAAGTGTATGGTTCTAGGATTTATGATTAAAATATTTATTTTATATTTATATCATTATTAGGAAATAGAATGTTCAAAATTTTATGAGATAATATAGTATATTGAAATGTTTAGAAATGGTTCCTAGAGAATGAAATGATAACTCCACCAATGAACATGACACAAAGAGTGAGAAGGATCATATCATTCAGGTTATTAAGGAAATATTTGAGAGGGTAATAGTATCCCAGGTATTCTAATAATATGAGGAAATATTATCATGTTTTAACAGGATAAGAAAATAATTTTCTAAGCCCTATAGCTTTGAAGTGAAGAAGACTATAGTAGAAAAAAAGATGGATAAATGGAAGAAGGAAAAGAAGGAATTTCCCACATGTAATAACTGAGGAAGTAATCACCCTAGTACATTCATGAAGTGAATGTGAGTTGGATACAAGTGTGTCGAAAAGGACTCCATGTTTGTAATTTAAATGGCAAGAAAAAGGATTCAATTGTTCAATGCATCCACTATAAAGAGATGGGACACTATATTAATCAATGTCGAAAGAGTGAAAGGAATACATCTCAAATGATGCTATTGGATAATGATGAGGTTATGATACTACCAATGAGGAAGAAGAATTATTAATATATTAAAAATATTATTTCACATCAATTTTTTTTGAAAATGTACTGGTTAATAGAATTATGGAATATATTAGGATTGTAATACAAAACTTTTTCATTAAGGAATTTGAGATCATATGATGAATGGAACCATGGAAAGTGATTCAGTAGAAGGTTTTTTTTTTGAAATAAAATGATTTAGAGAAAGAAAACCCTTAATATGTTCCTTGTGTAGTGATAATGATGAAGAAATTCTTAATTTTGATTTTTTCCGATTGGGGACTCATTGACAAGTGGTATATGATATCACTGATGGTGTTTACAACACTTTTGGATTTATGGAATATATCTAGTAACATTTGTTTTAAAGAAGGAATAAGGAAAAATGAATGTTTTAAATATCGTTTTAAGGTAATTCGAGTTATTAAAATATTTCAGAATGATACATGATGATGTTAATAACATATTTGGAATTAAAAATTAAAATCAACTTCAAATTGATTAAAGGATAATGATAAGTTCACTTTGGTAGTTCATTGAATTTAATTCAGAAGCGATAGGATCCTAATCATTTGTAAAATTTAACCATTTATAAAATGGTTTATTGATATCATTGGATGATATTTTAGAGGGTAATATATTACTTCACTATATGTTTTCTAATTTGGTAAGATATGATGTAAAAATAGTTCAAGGCACAATGAATGAAAAATAATGTGTTTATAGAAACATATTTTTAATTATATTCCAATACCGAGAAATAATCCCATAACTGTATAAAAAATGGATTGGAAATTTTTTTGTCATATTATCATCATTTTTGATGATATCAAGGAACATTAATCAAAAATATGGTTTATGATTTTGTGTTTATTAACATTCATCTGAACATGTTCTCTTGAACTGTCCATCATAACTTTATGGTTAGGTTATTTTTCATATCCATGTTTTCATTTGACAGTTATGTTTTCCTATGAAGGAACATAGAAATTTGAACTTTGTGCTTTACTATATATCTTATTATGAAAATATGATATTGACCCTTATTATGATGTGGGTCTTTTAAAAATATTTTATTTACAATCCCTTGGTTTTTAAGGTATTGATTAAATTGCATAGGTAAGATTTAATTAAGGTTCTAGAATGAGACACCCCACGAAATTAAAATATTTTCCTTTTAGGTTAAATATGATTTTTTGAATTCATTATATAAAATGTTAAAATTACGTAACATACAACAGTGAATTGGCTTGTGTTACATTAAAAACTGAGTTATACTTTTCTTTAATGTAAAAACTATTTAAAAACTAAATTTTTACCCTATTATGAAATTGTTTTTTAAAAACAATCATAATATTTTTAATTTATAATGTTGAAATTTTCTTAGGGTGAATTGTTGGGATTATTTTGAGTAACATCATTTTTTGATGAATATTTAAAATTATAGAAATTTTGTTAAAAATAACTTTTTGTTTAAGTTATTATTAATGATATATTATTATTTAGATTTATTTTTGAGTTCTATTAGATAAATTATAAATTTGTTTATAATATCATTTTCATTACAATCAATTTTACTTTCAAATTGAATTTAAAAACTTAACAAACTTTTGACTGTTTTTCTACTATAAAAACCCATTATCTCGCCCCGTATACAGGATTAGGGTTATTCTTAATTTTCCAAATTATATTATTTTAATTATTAAAATATGATATACAAAGATGTAACTTGTATGATATTTTTGGTATAAAAAATCCACATAATTTTTGGACCAAAATGGTTAGGGAATATGGGAAAATTTAATTATGGTGATTAAGGTATGATTAATCTTAATAAGGCACTAAACATTAATATTAAAGACCAAAATGACAATTAACCTTGTCTAAAAGCTATAATATGTCAATAATTTGACGATTTCCCAAATTGGTTATAAATATATGTTTATTATGCTATTATTAAACGAATTTTTCTCATATAATATTTTATGATAGGAAAATACAAGAAGGGAGCTTTCTTTACCTTTAACATTTATAAAATTTTTACATATGTACAAACCATCATATTTTCGTGTATACATACCCTTTTTAATATATATAGTTTATTATTATCATATTATTTTATCAATAATATTTAGTTTTTATTTAGATACTTAAATTTCTTAAAAATTCCATTATAGTGATTACTTTATTAATAATTGACTAAAATAAATGATACTAAAAATATTAAAAGAGAATATAGTTGATCGAATTATATCCATTATTTATTTTTTAAGATAAAAATATCATTTTATCAAATGTAAACCTAAATTATTTCAATGAAAATATTTTGTTTTGATATTTTAAAAGTAACATTAAATAATTATTATAAAAAATTTATGTTATTATTATTTTAAAATAATAGAATCTTATTTAAAGATTTAAAACTAATAAAAAACTAATATTCAGAAAAGTATAATTTAATTTTTTATAAATATTTAATATGTAATATTAATGAATCTATTATTATTTTATATTTATAATGTTGACCCACATACTGTAAAAATGTTGTTAACACAGTATTGGTTTATGTAGTGTTTTAGGGCATTACAAGCAGTTGTTTTAAAATTAATTTCCTAAAAAAACCTAATTTTATTTAATAATTTAAATATAATATTAATAAATAACATTCTATATATTTTTAAATATGTCTAAATAAAATTTATTCGTGGTGGTTAAATTAATCTGATTAGAGAACTAGATGATTTAATAAAATCCAAAATAATAAAAAATGTCAAGCATAGAAGTTAGGGAACCAAATTATAAAAACGAAAATATTTTTTAGGATGATGTTTTTATAGAACATTATTTTCATTTAATCCATTATTTTACCATTTTTAGGATCTTTATGAAATATGGACCACCCATTATTTAATACCATTTGGTATTTAAAAAAGTTCCACTCCCACTTCTTTATAAAAGGACTCCATCTCTCCCCACTCTGAACACCTCTAAAACCACCAAAGATCTACCATTCCTAGAAAAAATAGTCTATAAACAGACTTAACCTCTACCTAGAATCATCCCTTTGGGAATAAATATTTCAATTAATTTTTTTTATAAACCAAAACAAGTTACACGATTATGAGTCAATGCCTTCTATATACTTTTTAATTTTCACTTCTATTTCCACTCCATATACATTTAATTATTATATGTCTAAAGAAACACCAATATACTTAATAAAAAGTTATTTTTTAATTATTTGGGTTCTAAATAAATTAATACAAACCTCCATCCATTGGTTAATGAACATAATGTTTTTGTGTACGGCGAAATATAGCCTACAAAAAGATGATTCCTTAAATTTTCCCTAGAACCTATCAATGTGTCCATTATGATGGAAACTATATTTATATAAGATATATTTCTAATTTATGATGTATTATTTTTATGTAATTTTTATTTTTATAATACCTTTATTTTATTTATGTTTTTTAAATACGATAATTTTTGTTTGAAGAAGTGTGGACTGTCGCCCCTCAAAGTGATATAACTCGTTCATGCCATACATCGAATGTATAATAGATGGTGTTAATAAACCAATGTAACATATGTAATCTAAATATTATAATGGAACTATAATATACATATGTATCATTTAGTTTTAATTATTTTAATTCAACAATGAAATGAATATTGCGCTCATGAGTACGTACAGTCTTCCATCACAGTGAAAGGTGAACTTAATTTCTAACCACCAAATATTATGGACTATTATAAATACATATTTAATAAATATATATGACAATTTAGTCATGTTTTAAATTTTTTAGGTGATGGAACAATGATATATTTAATAAAAACACCAAATAACATGTCAATTCGTAGTTGAGAAAACTATACAATTAAAACATGAAATAGTAAAAATAATGAAAAGGTGTTCAAACCATGTAATAAAATATTGTAAGATTTTAATATATGGTAGTATTAATATTATTGAGTTTATGGTATTAGTTATAAAAATATTTTATACCAATATATATGAGGATAATGACCACACAACAAAAAGGAAGGATAAGGTAACAGATTCCATCTCAAGTTACATAACATTAAGAATTATGTTTTTTATGAACTAAGTAACTCTGATTTGGTATATGAACATCCCCTTGAAATATTATACCATGAATATACTTATTTACATAATGTTAAATGTTTCATTTAATGCATGAGGAATTATGATTTAATGTTTTTATGTGGTATGTGACACATTGGATTGTTTAAATATTATTGTTCCTCATGAATGTTATATTGTCAAAAACCGTTATTGTTAATTTTCATTATTTGATGTATAATTGATAAATATTAATCTTCTATTCAATATGGATAAATTTTTTAACTCACTTTCTTCCTTAATATAATACATTATTTGGACGGGTATGATATGGGTGGGGCCTGGTTATAAATATACCCTCAATGCATCAGAAGTATCATGAAATGAATCATTTGGCCAATCAGATTGGTTTTTACCCTAAATTTTATAAACTGTCTTTTGAAAGGACATAATGGTATAGGTACTATGTACCTAGGAAATAAGATTTACAATAATTAACATTTCCCTATTTTATATTCATTTATTATTAATCCATGAGATTTTTCTACAACATATCTATGGATGCATTTCATTTTCATCATTTAGAGATTATTCATCCATGAGATATTACATTTAAATTTATATTAACACCTGTAATTTTTATTTCTTTGATTAAATTTTATTTTTTTCGTTTTACTAACAGTCAATGTTCATATTTCCATGCCTATCTATATAAATTTCATGTGTTATTAGTTATTAAACAAGCCATTATAATTTATTCCTATTGATTCGTTATTTCTTCTGCATTGCATACACTATCTGATAATTTGAGATCACCTTTATTATGATTTTTTAATGAAGAAGAGGTCTTTGTATAAGAATTCATGGATGTAGTTTATTTCAGTTATTTTGTAGCATGTATTATTTTGTTCCACAAATGTATTATGGGTATCATGTAGATAATATATATTTCCAAAATTGTTAAACTAAATTGCCCTTTATGATTTTTTCCCTATAATAATTCCAATGTAATTTAATAATGCACTTGATTTGGGCCTTTAGGTTCGGGGTGTTACACTACTAATCCATTTGTAACTAGGAAATGGATATGTTTATTAGACAATATATTTCTGAATATGGAATGTAAATAAATGTAGATGGTTTTCAAAAAATATTATCAAATTTCAGGTATGAAGAGAGATGGTGGTTGTTGATTCAAAACACTAAGGAAGTGGAGGAAATATAGATAATTTAATGGATGTTTTTAATGTTATATTCATGAAAAAATATTTTATTCTTGGTAATAATGAAGATATAAACAAAAAAAATTATTTATAAGAGAAAATAAAGAATAAATTGTGTATAATTGTGATGAAAATTGTAAATTTTATCCATTCATGTTTTGTAAGACATAATTAATCTCAATATAAATTTTAATTATTTATTTGATGTTTTTTTAACCAATTTTATGTGAAGTAGTCTCCTAAAACATCTTATCATATTATGATATAATATAATGTGATATAATTGAATAGAAATATTTCTCCAAGCATTAATTGTTTGATGTAATGAATGAAATAAAGATGGAAGAAGTTACATAAATGGATGGGTAGTACAAGAGAATGTCACATTTTCACACATGTGACAATTGTGGAATGAAGCACAATGATATATGCATAAAGGGAAAAAATGTTTTAATATTATTTGTATAAAACATACATAAAGAATATTAATTAAAGGGTAATAATGAAACAATGAATTTTTAGTGGTTCAACATTAAGAAAATGGGGAACTATGAAAATTATTTCAACAAGTGTTAGGGGAATATACCTCAGAAGAAGCTTAGGGATCAAATTAAATCTTATATTATTACTCATCAAATGGTGAATAAATTTATTATTATTAGGATTATATAATTATGATTTAGAAATATTTTATTAATTATATCATGGTTATAAAAATCATGGAATGTAAAAGGAATGTATTGTAGTGGTTTTAAAAAATGATTTTGAAAAACTGGTTGAATGAAATTGATATCAACAAAATTTTAGTTATTAGTATGGTGATATTTTCAAAGAATGCTAGAATAAAGTAATGAAAAGCCCTAATATGTCATATATGATTAGTTAGAAATTATTATTTAGGATAATAATAAGGTTTTAATTGAAAAATAAATTGGGAATATGTTGTTGACCTTGAAAATGGTTTTTTTATTTGCTGAATTTTTTTTAAAGTGGTGTTTATATAATTTTTAGATAAATGAAATATACTCAATATCCTATGATCTCATAAATGTTTAAAAGTTTTACACATTCGTAGTGTGTTTTAAGAAAATATATGAAAACGTTATTCAATTGTTTGATATATGATATTATGAGATACTTTATATTGGTTTTGGATAAATGATTAATCATATATTTTAGATTTTTGGATTTTAATTTAGTACATGTATTTGAATGAGTATTACGTTTGACTATTTATGGAATAGATTTTCTATAAATTTGGGTGTATTTTTTATGTTTTAGATGTTAATATATTATATATTATAAAATGTGATAACCAATTAAGACTAATGACATATTTATATTAGTATTAAAGGACATGTCACTCCTTTATGGATATTTTGATCCTCTAAAAGTTAGTATTTTTCATCTAGAATAAAATTTTTATCTTGGATAACTAATTAGTAGCGTAATAAAATGATAAAGGAATTGATCGAAGCACATAAACATATAAAATTTTTCGTATGATATAAAAATGAATCAGGTAAGTATATATTTTGGTGTTCTCTATCTTAATGTAATATAATCCCTCAAAATTAGGAAAATGTATCTTGAAGTGAAAATAATTTTATTTGTCCTATATTTATATTGAATTGACAATAACATCTCCCATTATAAATCTATGGTCTTGTGGTTGATAAAATTATGTTCAGAATTTTTTTTTATCACTCTCTATGTTTTCTTAGTCATTAATTGTCTCCCAAATTCCCTTATTTTCACTTCACACTTGATTTTTTTTTACATGGAAACCTACTTATCTATGATTCTAGATAAAATTTATAATATAACATGGCTTAAACTTATATATATATATCTGGTATTAAAAAACATTACATCTCAATCATCAATAGTGATATATGTGAACCAATTATTCACATCCAAATAAATAACATCAAAATGAAATATTGGATTACATACATACTCATTGACCATTTAGGTCTATATTTTTATATAATTAAGTTTTACTCTTAATAAATTGGTTTTAGAATGATATGGATTTTAATTATCAATATTTTCTCCCCTTATATGATAAATTTCAAATTCCATGTTTCGTCTTAAACATATCGACAAAATTCTTCAAATATTGCACATTTCTGATCATAAAACATTTACAATAATTCTTCATAACCTGGAAAGTGTAGGATTATAAATTGTGGGATCAAAATCTCCATAAGGGTGAGAATGGAAGATATAAATCTATAAACATATGAATTAACATGATAATAATATGAGGTGTATTATCACATGCATTACATTGAAAATTCATAACAAATATAGAAATGATCAAAAACATGATTAATGGTATAATTCATTACCATTTTAAGATACATGATTCATAAGAATGGAAAATCGTCATAAATAAATCATGATCCATATTCTCATTTTATAAATGTGTGGTGAACCATAATATATATAGAAACCATGTTATATGTTTAGGTTAGAAACCAACACCATCAAATTGGTAATCACCACTAATTTCCCCACATTGGATCAACCACATCATCTTATTTCCTAAAAAAGATCAAGAACATAAATTTTTTACCAATACTATCATATGATATATAATAATTTACCATATTATTTGGAGAGATATATATGTCCCACCCATCAGATAATAAAAACCAGATGCCTATGTTCCACAGTATCATAAATCATTCTCCATATCAGAACCCATTCAATAAAATGGTTTTTATTAACATTTCATCATAACATTTCCCATGAAAAAGAAATGGGTTCATAAACATTTCATCTTAAAAAACATAAACCATCAAACGAAATAATATATTTGCTATCCTTATATTATATCCCCATAAAAGATTATGTAACATCAAAGGGTCTCATATTCGATGGAAAATGCTTTTGAAAGTCCAAATTTATTTGTTGGGAATTTTAATCCCCATGAAATAAATAAAAATATTAATACAAGTAAAATACCACAATACATAATATATAAAACATAAAAAAATTCATTGTATGTGTATACACCAAAATATTAAATCAAGTGGTGAATATTGAATGTGTCCCATATAATTATGAATGAAATGAAAACACCTTATCATAAGTATGACTCATCATGTATATTATATTTCATCCTGAATAATAAGAATGTTTTAATTATTTAATTTTTAAGAACCAATATATAGTTTATTATTACTTTTATCTCCCTTATTACCATGTTATAAAAATTAAATAATCATTTACATTTACATCGGTTTTTTTTGTACATTTCACTGAGAGGTCCAAAATAACATTCATAGGTTGATTATGGTCAACGAGTTCATTGTTAAATCTTCTCTATAATTATAATTAATAAATAATTATAATTTTTTTATTGAAATTATATTTTTAAATCTGACCTTTTAATATGGTTATTAAAAATGAAATTTTTTACTATCATGGATACGGTAGGTCGTACAAACATATGAGAAACGCTTCCATTTTTCAATGATCAATATAAAATGTAGTTAAGTTTAATTTTATAATTATGGAATTAAAATAATAAAAAATATTTCAAATCAATTATTTAGGTAAAGATATATATATATATATATATTCAAAATTATGTGGTGATTATAAATGAATAACCTCTCGTCGTGGTTGTGGTAGTCCACATGTACAACTGAACGACGTTTTAATTTTCCAGTGCATGGAATGAAAATTTGTAAATCATATATTATTTTTCTAGAATTATAAATATTATATTAATATCTAACATAAATAATAATTAAAAAATTATAAAAATACTTGATAATAGGTTATTAAAAATCATTTACCTCACGATGCGGTAGTCCACCATGCACACGAATGATGGTTTCATTTCTAATGTTTTTTTTGAAAAATAATGTGACATAGGTTATGAAATGTTTTTAATAACATCTCAGTATATATATATAATACTAGAATTTTTATTTTATAATTTTTGTAGTGGATTTTATAGATGTGGACTAATAATCAAATACAAACACTCGATTAAAAATGATACATATTCTTTAGACAACCACATTTTCATATCAACATATGTCCACTAAGGTTGTTGTGTTTAATAAAGAAGGGCCTCTAGAATTATTTTATAGATTATAGGAAGGTATTTTATTAGGTATTGGCCATACTAAATTCGGTTTTAGTTAAAAATTAATCAGAATAAGGGGATCCATTTAAAAAGAGAGGGGAGGGGAACTCCTGGAATTTCTAAAAATATAAAATCAATATATATTAATTTTTTTAAAATAGAAGACAACTTATTTATATATATAATATGATATGTATGGTTCCCAATAATATCATCAAATAATTTCTGGACAACAATAGGTCAAATTATAATAATTTTCATTTGGTTTTAACCCATCATTAACCATTTTTAAACATAACATGGCAATAATGTTTTTTACACATTAAGGTCCATAAAATTTCAATAAACAGAAAAAATCCCATAAATGGATCATGATTCATATTATAATAGATATAATAATAAATTTTATGAATTTTATATTTTTAGGTATTTTATATATTTTAATAGAATATATTATTTTATATTAAATATCAATAATTTTAACATATAAAATTATTTATTATTTTTTCATTAATAATATCAGTAAAACAATGATGAATCAAACCTATTATTTAAAAAAATCCCCAACATGTCATGGTCACGAATAAAATTCTTTAAAAAAATATGTATCTATTATTATATTATTTTTAATTTTTTAATAACATTTAAATGTTTTTCATTTAGTCAAATAATTACTACAATGACGTTCTGCTAGAATTTAAGGTAGTCATTTTCTTGAATAAATATAATAAAATTACCATAATGAAGGTAAATATTTTATACTTAAAAATAATATATATATATAGTTTTACATATCTACTAGATAACGATATATTAAAATATTAATTTAATTGAAAACAATTTTGACAATTTTGAATTCTACAGGAAAAAAAACTATAAAGGTCATCATCTAATCCAAATTTCCAAAAAATGACATATAACCAAATATTGGATGAATATGGACGAAATCGAATAATAAAAATATATAATTTAATTTTTTATGGTAACTTTATAATCCTTCTAATTTTTTTAACATAAATTACCTGATTTACCTTTTATTGTGTTAAAAAAATTATTAAGGTTACTATTCATATTGTCAAAAAATAAAATGGGACTATTTAATAAATTTTTACCTCATAATTAATAATATGGATTATATTTTTATATGTTTGAAGTATAGTATTTTTATAAATTAATATAAAACTAATCATATATTTTTTAATGAAAATGGTGTTTCATAAAAATAACCTTTTTAAATATACAATTTTTTAATGCACAATTCAAGTAAAAATCCATTCCAAAAACCATAAATAAGTTATTTTAAAAAAAATATCAAATTAAATATTAAAAATAATTCATTATAATTTTTCTTTTTAAATACATTAAATGAAGAATATTGTTTTCAATAAAAATTTGTATGTTGTGTTATTCAATGAAAATTGACACTTTTTGTAAAATTATGAAAGGTTAATATTAAGCTAATTTTGACATCCAAAATTAAAAAATGAAATTTTATTTCTAAATTAAATTTTCTAGAACTTATAGAAATTATATATATAATTCAGTAACAAAAATATTTGAAATTTTTTTCTGAAGAAAAACTATTATTTTAAGAATAAAATTAATCTACTGTAATTTATATAATTTTTTTCTATAATTTTTCAATTAATATAAAATGAGTTGGAAATTAATATTTGTTTTATTATTAAGTTTATCATATTCTTATCCAACTATTTAACCAATTGGTTATATTTTTCATATAACATCATTTCATTTTTCATTTATTCCGGTGTTTCATATATACTAGTCCATCAAACATGGTATTTTCATTAAAAATATATATATATTACATTATCCCAACTGTTATACTCATCTATTTTTAATGATCATAAATAATACTTAACTATGCTTATTATGACCTTTTATGTTAATGTTTATTTAATCATGTTAAATTATAATATTAACCTCTGGTTCTATTATCTACATCATAAAACAACATTACAGATTTTAGATAAGTATGAGGTATTGATACATGTAAAACTAATTTAAATGTCACTAATACATGAGATACTGATAGAATAACCTAGTGATAAGACGTTTCACTGACAGAGAGACATATAATTTTTTTCTAAGTATGAGTTACTGACAATATCACCTACCAACAGCCTGACCTACCAGCATAGGACCTATCGATGATCTACCTAATGATATCATGACAGACCGAAACTCATAATTTCACTATGTATGGGCTACCGATATTCAAGTTACCCACATATCCCCTACCGATAGTTGAGCTACTAGCAAAAAACCTATTGATGCATCACTTACTGACAGTCGAGCTACTAATGCATCATCTATGTACATCTAAATTTACTAATGCAAGTTAGACATACCAATACATTGAGGCGCCAATAAAATGATCTATAAATAGAATGAGACAGTGAGAGATGGAGCTACCAATATAATGAGTTGTCGATGATATGTCTCTTAAATTTAAACGTACATATAATGATCTTACTTATGAAATTTAGTACTGTTATTTATATTAATTTATATATCTAACTTTTTTAGAAAACATTTAATTATTTAAGAGACATTTAAAAGGAATGAGGTACCAGATAAAATAATGGTTTTCTATTTAAATGGACTATATTGATCAAAAAGAGATATTGTGAAAAAAGAGGTGGCCTCCATGAAACACATAGAGCTGTTCGTTCACCTTAGGATAAATAAATGATCCACATACTAAGCATATATGAAGAAAATACTATGAAACAAATGTCCACAAATATCTATAGATATAAATTAGAGGAAAATAACACATAGTATAATATTTTACCTAAAATGAAATTGAACACACATGAAACAATGACTATCAATTTTGTAGTTTGTTTTTAAAAGGTGGCTCCAACATCACTTCTATAATCATGATGGTGTCTTAGAGCCTCATATAAAATCAAAAATATCATTCTAATATCTTCATATCACTTTTCTCTACATGTGTAACTTATTTTTAATTTCATGCAGTATCTGTATCTATTTTTAAACACAGATATACCCACATGATAAATTATACTATACATAGTTATCATCGAAAATTTTCACATTTACACACCCATAGATAAATTTCTAAGAGTTACCTTTGTGTCATGTTTTTTTATTACACCCGAATGAAAACTGTGGAAGAGGTCGAGTGACCTGGATTTTTTGTATACTTTTGTTAACTCAATCTAGGGTGTGGATATAGTTTAGTTAATATAAAATGCTTTGTGTAAGGAGATCACAATGTATATAAGATTAGGTTTAACCTTGAGAATGAACCTGGTGTTCACTTCTACTGTATGATTTTATATTTTTCTTTCTCTATTCATATTATTATTTTATAAAACCTTACATCACATGGATTATTAATCTTATTTAGTGTTTATATAAGATATTTTTTAATAAACTGAGTTCCAATTTTGACAGAATAAAGTACATTTTATTATATATGAACTAATCAATTATTGATAAAAAATTTGAACAAAAAATATATTATAAATGTGAAAAAAAATTTAACAGGGCAATTTTTTTAAAATTTGGGAAGTTTTAAATAATTTTAAAATATTGATTTATGGAAAAAAATAACAGGACCTCCATTCACCCCATGTTGTGTGTCCTACTTGAACAACATTTGGTGTGAGAGTCATGTTTAAAAAATTCATGAAAAAAATTTCCATTATGGTGTTAGTTTTGTTGGAAAGATCTCTAAATATATATTAGTTTTTTATTTTTACTTCATTAAAACCCATTTTTATGATTTTAAAATGGATAATGTAATGTAATGTGAAGCTAAAAATAGAACCCCCTATTTTAATGGTACACATTAGGCTTAGGGGAAACATAAAATGAAAATGCATTTAGAAAGTATGGATTTTGAAATTTTGTCTTCAATTGTAGGTGAATATAAGATTTCTACTACTACTAATAATTGTTGGGATAAAACCACTATGGTATAATATAATAATAACTATAAATCCCGTAATTATTTATAGTTTTATTTAGTGGATGACGAATTTAATTCGATTTCTGCATGTAAAACAATAGATGAAATTTGGGATAGACTTGCTGTTTCACATAAAGGAACCACTGATTTAAATAAAATGATGTGTAATACATATATTATCAAACATGATAACATTAAGATAAATCATGATGAACATTTTTCTAACATGTATTTCAGGTTCAATGAAATTTTAAAAAAATGGTCTCTCTGGGAGAGACAATCACATCGTAGAAAACACATTGTGATTTCTCATATATTTACTAGAAATGTGGAGACGAACATCACTGTCAATTAGGGAATCCTATGACATCAACAATATTCCTGTAAATGAGCTAATAGGTAAACTAATTATGTACGAGGAATAAATTAAGGTTAATATAAAAGAAAATGATAAATGAAACTGAAATTTGATGGGTTTCAAAACCAATGCCTCGAAACAAAAAAAATAGAGTGTATGCTCGTGATAAAATATTCATTAATGAAGAATCACCAAGTGATAGTGATTGAGGAGATGACTCAGTTGACCATGAAATTTATGATTTTATACAAAATAAATAGTTTTATTAGGAATCCCATCTACAAAATGAACTTACTATAATAATGAAAATTAGAAACATGATTGAAAGAAAATAAAATTAAATATAAAATAGTTTGTTATGTGTGTAAGAGAATAGGACTTGTAAATGATGATTTTCCAATATTAATGTTCAATATAAAATAAAATTTAAATGATAGAAAATATAACAATAAAATTATTTCTGCCAGGGGTTCTTCCGAGGACAACTCTAGTTACTCGGAATCTTTACATGATGAGAAGGCTGACAAATCCAATATGTGTTTCATGACAAACACATTAATTGTAACTATAGAAGCTCCAAAACATAATTCATATTTTTTGGAGATGAATATCATTTTGGAAATATAAAAAACAAAGAAATAATTTAATATTGTAAAATTCTTGAGAACATATTCAATTGATTGATGGATAAGTATAAATATATTAGGAAACAACATGATCTTACTATTTCCACTAAATCCAAACATATTATTAAGAATGAAATTAATGTTGAACTACATCTTGAGAAGAATTAATATTATTATCTATTAATAAATTAAAGAAACATTGAATGATTTTCATAAATGGTAAAAATACCTTAGTTTAAATGAAATGAAAACATGTAACACATAAATATACTACAACTGTTTTATTTTAACCTCCGAATATAAAGTTTGTTAAAAAAATTGTATCATGATATGGAAAAAAATTTCTGACAAAAATCGAATATCTACTGCAACTTCTATCAATGTAAATACCTTTACTACTTCATGTTTTTCTGTGAAATAACCCAAACATTAATTTTCATGTTCGAGTTTTCTTTGTTGGTGTTTTTGAGAAAAACTGGACAATCTGAAAATTTAAGGAGTTCATGTCATGTTCTTTGGAGTACACGCTCTGTACCAGTTGTCATGGGTGACCACGTACTGGCCGTGTAATGGATGAGTACATGTCCATGTGGGGTGACCTTGAGACTGCATAAATTAGGGTCTGGTAAAGGAATATACATGTCATGTACTTTTAAAGAACATGCCTTTTATTTTTCTTTCTAATTGGATTATCAGATCGGGGTCACGAATCGTTCACCGAAACATCGCCTTCATAGCCCGTCTCTTCCAGGAGCGACTGAGGCTGACAAATCATCTATGATCCCCCGAACCTCCATTATTTATATGATTCAACCATCATTGATTTTGTTGGAATCATTATGGTGGGTTCTTTCTTCTTCTACAGCTTTATCTCTTGATTTCTACTCAATCGTGGGATATATATTTTTAAATTTTTTAGATTTTTTGGAAGATCTACCACATTATAAGACGATTCAAGGGTCGACACCAGAGTATATCGATCATACAATGCCATAGAAAGTGGTTTGTGCCTTTCCTTAGTTATTCCATTCAAATTTACTTTTTTTATTATTTTCCAACACTTTTAAGGGAAAGTGAGAACCCTCACAGTGCTACAGATCCAACATCAATAGAGACACCATACTTGTTACATACAAGATTGAGAAAATTGGACTCAACTACTCTATCCAGTTTCCATGGGAATACCTGGATACCAGGATCATCTTCTATGAATGCTTCATAATAAGTTTCCAAGTACTCCCATGCATGCATATAATCTTCTTTTCTAATTTCCCCATGTTAAATCCTCTAACAAAAATACGGTCTTGCCTATAAATCCACTCCTCATGCTCCTTGGTACTATCCGCTCGAAGATATCTGCTCATCATTTGATCAAATTATTTCTTTTTCACCTTAATTACTAAGAAATCCTTGTTCATCTCCTCACCCGATTGGACGAGGAGATCAATCTTTTTATCTGAATCAACATCCTCTAGGTGGTGCCAACCAACAAGAGGTCCTTCCACATGATTTTGAAGATCATCCTCCATCGCTGGCATCACCTCTTCAGATTGTATTTTCATTTTTTCAGGCTAATCAGCTACACTTGTGGAAGTATCAGATTTGCCATACACCTGGTCGATGGTCTGTGATCCCCCTGCACGCTTCCCATACCCATGCCCAAAGAAGCCTTTCCTCTTACTCGTGTCATTGTTCCCCACGTTATTAGTACCCATTGTAGAAATTTTACCTTTAAATGAAGACCACATAACAGGAGGACTCGGTAAGTTATAGTAGTATTTCCTCCTTCGTGACCTCCGGGTATGCTTAATAAAGACTTCTAAATCAATAATTGTATTCTTTCCCTTCCTTGATGTGTATCTAAAGTATTCCTCGGCCAAGCCCACTTCCACAGGATCAATAGGTGAGTCTGAGACATGATGTGCCTCTTCTTGGCTAGTCCCCCATACCAGAGAAGGGTCCTTGCCATGTGCATCCTCCTTCTCGAGTTCTTCCACAAGAATCTGACATTCTTCTTCTACCAAGACTTCAAACTGGTTCTAAGAAATTTTAAGCAACCCCCAGCATTATCAATCTCGACATAAGAAGGATGATCCATCAAATCCTGCGCAGCCATGTGTAAGCCCCTTGGTTGGACAAAACCACGACTCATATATTGAACCTGTAGAGAAGTCCATTCACTAGTGGTTAGATGCACATAAATTGCATCACACACCATGGATCCACATGATATATTTGAATCCATCTTCCTTAACAAATCAGCATTCAAGAATGGATCCATCTTTCCATGACCTACCTCCTTCTCCCGAACCAAACTGGCATTCATGCTGACCCCATCACCTCCAGCAGCACACATTGCCTCAGACGAGCATCCAACACCCAAATCAGCTTTCAGGATACTAAAGAATATAGAAATAGTAGGGTCACGCAAGGCAACCAGTGCTGGTTTCCGGGGAGCCTCCACACCTAGAGAGAGATGTTGGCTGACGGGCTCCAACTACTCTGGAATAGCCCCAGACACCCTCACATGCTCACCCAATCCTTCCATAACTCTCATCTCATTCACCTTTTGGGAATTGAAATTTACTGAATCCATGTTATTCAGATTATTGGCTGGGGGGCCACTAGCACAAGATCATCATCCTGGTTCCAAGGTCCCTGACAACAAGACTAGTAGGAATGTCCTAAGAGGTTACATACTGAGTAGAACTCAGTCCAGGTTTCAAAAACAACAACATGATTCCATATAACTTCGTCCACAGCAAAGATCCAAACCCACTCCACTAGTGGCCTCGACACATCAACTTCAACAATGATTCGAGGTGAGATCAGGTGACACAGAGCAGTGGTCCGACTATCAGATCATAAAAATGTCCTACCATGTTCCTTAGCATGAGTAAGATGGAGGGGTTTTGAAAGGGAAGGGGAAGGTTTGGGAACCTTACCCACAATCCAATCATTAGAGTATCACGCTCCATGTTCAGGTTGAATGAAAATAATATGAGATAGAAGAGGCACCCGTTGTAGACTCACGTGGCTCTAGAAAAAGCCATGATCAAATCTTCTTCAGATGCATATCGATCCATAATGTGTCGTTTTCCAAGGAGACCCACTACTGCACGGTCCTGGAGTCCCCACAATATGAAGATGTACCAATCAAAGAAGTCAACCGAGGGCCTGTGATGACTGAATCGGGCCACCAATGTATGTTGATGAAGACCCGAAGCCTCCAAAAATTCTGAAGTCGAGATCAAAAGTTGCGACGAGCCATTGTAGAGATCTGACACCTTCAGGCTGAGATAGATAGCAGGTAAAGGTGAAAGGAAGTACGAGGAGGATATGGGGAGGAAAGGGGGAAGGCGAGGTGGAGGAAGAAGAGGATCATCCTCCCGCTCCAGGGGAGGAGGGGGGAACGGCAGGGCCACCTCCATCGACCTAGGGAATTGCAAGGCAGGGAGGAGCAAGAAGCGAGCTATGAACCATTTTTTACCCTCTCCTTAGTTATTATTTGAATTTTGTATTCAAAAATGCCTGATAAACTATATTAGGTTATTGTATGTTAAGTTATTTTAACCATATTGATGACTTCTATGCTTGTTTGTTTGAGTTAGGGATGTTGTTTTCAAGTAGGGTTATTTTTCGATTCTATGGAGGTGTTCTCCAATTATTGATTTGATATTGATCATTTGGTCTAGATTTTCTTATTAGGATTCTGGATTTACATGCCTAGTATTGTTAGGATGAAGTTATTTTATCTAATGTTGTTGTATGCCTTGAAGATTTTTATAAAAGTAGTACTTTTAGGTTTACTTTGGCTGTTGAACATCATTTGTTCATGATTTCTTTACATAGGATTGTGGGAACCTAGTGTAGTGAGACCATAGATGGAATTGACATTTAGGTCTTCCCTGAAGTGTATGTTATATTTATTATGTCGTGAGACCATAGGGGGGATTTACATTGAGTGCTCTGTCATATTGTCTATAGTATCCATTACAAGACCGCATGAGGAATTGTTGTTTATTTCTTCCTCATAGTTCTATAGATTATCGTTAAATGACTGTAGGGGGAATTGACAGTGAGTTCATACCTAGAGAGTATATTTTTGAATGTGGCCAAAGTAGTAAGACTTTATGAGCTACCCATGAGGTTGATATATTCTTACCTAATTTGGACCAGAGGGGTTAGGTTTTGAGAACATACCCAGAGGGTTACATGTGATTGATAAGTTGAACTAGAGGGGATAGTCTATGAGAAAAATCCTATATGGTTTCTTTTGAATGTTTGGTTGAATAATAAATAAATCTAAATGAATGTATTTTAAACAATATGAATGTTTAATTTTGAATAATTTCTTTGTTTATTTCTTTATTTTTATTATTTCGTACCATATATATATATATTTATTTATTTATTCACAGACTATTAGTCATAGATATTTGGGTGGTTGCCAACTAGGATTCATCTCACACCATGTTTCATTAATTATTTTGGGCTCAAACTAATTATATTGTGGCAGGTATAGAAAAGGGAAATCAAACATCTATATCATGTACTTGACTATTATGGGGCCGGGGAGCATGGGACCAAGCTGAGGCTTGAGATACTAAGGTGTTTTTTACTTGTATTCCTTTGTAATTTGGTTTAGTAATATTTTCCAGCATTGTGACATGTTTGGATTCTTTCCCAAATAATTTAGACATGCATCATTGTTAATATATATATATATATATATATTTGTTTTAGTTATCTATTTACCTTCATTCATTTGTTGTTTACAATTTTATGGTATTATTACTTCTTCCACTATTATTAACTATTTAATTCTACCACATTACTCTACCATTGAAGGCATTGTTTCCCCACAATCACACGTAAGGTCCTCACTGTTAGTCGATGACCTTTGGAGTTTTGGGAAATGCACTTGAGTTAATTTGACTGACCAGGTACAGGGAACCTTGGGGAATCACATGGAAATGGGATGTTAAAAATTGGTATCAAAAGAATTATTTTCTTTTTGACTAACTATTTGAACACTATAGTTAGGGATATGATGGAATAAGTACTTGGAAATAATATTTTCCTGGGAGTAGCTAACTCATGTATAAGGAATATCCAATTTACCTTAATTATATGTATTTTTATGTTTTTTCACTTATTATAGTTTATTTGATTTCATTGTTGGGTGATTCACATGTTTTGTGATATTATTATTGATATGATTGAGGTTATATTTCTATTTCAAACCAAAAATATGAGGGTATTCCATATCATGCATCATATATGAACTTGATATAAATAACATTTCATTCATTATTACTGTGCCGTTTATGGTGAATTACAGAATGCATGTTGTTGTCATAGATTTTTTGAAATATATACAAGTTTTTGTGATAGATTTGTTGATATAATATATTCTATTTTATAGGGTATTGATTGTGTATGGTTTCATTTTAAGGAAAGCCAAAATTTGTTCCATGAGTTGTTATGAGCCATCAGTGATCATAATTTGGTGGACCATTGCATTTTTATTTTTTTTATATGACATGTATTACATTCCATGATTTTATTTGCGGTGTGTATTGGCCCTCAAGGATCGTAATTTGGCACTGTATTGTTCGTTTCATTGTATTGATAGGTTTCAGAGTAGTTTTTGAGTCTTACTGTCCAGAAAAACATAGATTACAAGGCATGTATTTCTGAATTCATTCCAAGTATCCTTATTTTTTGGAAGGATCTTTTTTTTGTAAGTACACACAGTGTACTGTATGCACACACTACATAATCTCTTACCATGTGACATACTATGTGGGTTGATACATGGGGTTTGGAAATCTTTTGTGGAACACGCCGTGTACCAGATGTACACACCGTGTGTATAGAACATGTATCCAGCTATGTAGTAATGACACAGATGGATGAAACATAGGTTATACATGTCGTGTCTGGAACGAACATGTAATTTAGTGTTGCCATTGGAGAACCGTGTGGTTTTGTCATGTAGAAGAACATCAGTATGGGAAATGATTCATGTACATGTCGTGTCTTGGGAGAACATTCCATGTGTATGGGGTGTTACATGACCATGGTTGGTATGATTACACGCCCATGTGAAGTCTCAATGGAAAACACTATGTAAGGGTCATGCACACCCTGTATCCATATTTTGAAAATCATGAATTTGTTCTTTCTCTTGTTAGTTTCATTCACTTATAAGATAGAGTCCTTCATAATCATGAACTACGGTATGAAATTTACCATGTAGAGTAATGCCACCGAGATGTCATCATGTTGTATGGAAGATATAAGCCTATGTTAAGACACTAAACATGGAAGATCATGAACTCTCAGTAGATCCTCTATTCTTGCCCGTCATTGCACTAGCCATTATCCGAGATACATATTTCGATGCATTGTTACGAGGGGGATTTATGAGGATTATAATGACCTTATAGGGAGCACCACCTCCTTCCCCATCTATGTACGATTTTATGTGGGTATTTTAGTAGCATCATCCTGCCACCTTCACAGGGGATTACTGAACTCAGTATGTATAATCATGGTTAGAGGCCATGCATTTTATCTTCAATCATCTAGATACGCCTCCAGAGAGGATGGTGAATCTATGTACGTATATGCTTTGAGATTCCACCAATATATATGGGAATGTGATCTCATAGGTGGTATGTCATTAGGGTATATCTTGATATGAGTTAAAATGTACCTTATATGATTACTTCAACCTGGAGACTTTGTGGGCAGATCTAGCCCGAGAGTTCATAAGTTTGGTTCATGGTACTCTATCAGTCATGGAGTATTATTCTTGATTCCCAGTGCTCCAGTGCATTAAACTAATCCTAGGGGGCAATGTTATTTCCTATAAAAGAAGTTTAAGGATGGTATCAGGCATGAAATATATTGTCACATGATCATATTATAGTTGACAACCATATATTATATAGTCAACAAAGCACTGATCACAGAGCGCAACTTGAGGGATTCTGGAGCTATGGGCCACAACAGTTTGACATCTTGAGTTAGTTATTCTCTAGATGATAGTAGGATGTTACGCATGGAGTCAACACGTGAAGATCTGAGTGCATGATATACGTCTGTAAGTAGTTAGGTGGTATGCTACCCGCATGAGAATGGGGGGAATTCAAGGCCACATTTCCCGAGTGACCTAATGGAATTATGATCTTGCGGCAATATAGGCCATTTTCTATGGTTCTTTATGTTTTTATCACCTGTAGCTGGTAACATCAGTCCATCTATGACTCCTCATTTTGGAGCAGCACCCCCAGTTTCTCATCAGTCTGAGAATTGGAGTTCCTCCAGCCGTTCAGGCCGAGGTGGAGGTCACGACTGTGGAAGCCAGTCTGTAGGTTTTTAGAGACAATATGGTGGATCAGCTCAGGATGATCAGGAAGGGACACAAATTCATAGTACAATACATAATATTGAGGTGGAGAAGTCCCAAAAGGAGCATGATCCTAAACCCTCCATAGTTCAAGGTATGATCCTATTTGCATCTGTTTTAGATTTTTAAGTTTTCGATACAGGGTCCTCCCATGGTTTCATAATTGTTTTCATTGTGGAGAACCATGGGCTCTTTACCTTTATATATAATGATATCTTGATACCAGACACTCTATTGGGGACTAGAATAGCTAGTGTAAGTGAATGCAATGAGTTCCCTCTTGAGGTTGTTGGGTGTCACTTCTCAAGTGGCCTTTCTGTATTAGAGATGATGAGCTATGATGAAATTCTCAGGATGTATTGTGTAGTTACCATCCAGGAAGTTGTCAAATTTTATAATCGTAGGTTGAGTTTCTCATCACTAGAGGGCGGGTTGTTTTTACACAAGGGTGAATGGTATGTCCAATAGAGTAGAGCAGGACCCGAGAATCATGGGTTGGGGGACTTATAACCCAAACTTCTAGTCTATATCCGGATGACTAGGGGACATCTTAGTTGGAATTTCCTCTAATGGTGGATTGTTTCAGTGATGTATTTCCAGATGTTTTTCCATGTTTTCCATTAGAGTGAGAGATAGGCTTTTTATTTATCTTGTTCTGGGAGTTTCATTAGTTTCCATTCCTTCCTATAGGATGGCTACACCAGAGATACAAGAGCTCAAATATCTGTTGGAGGAATTGAATGCAAAGGGTTTCATCCAATCCATTACTTCCTCTTGGGATTCACCTTTATTATTTGTGAAGGAGGAATATGGTACCTTTCAACATTGTGTGTATTATTTTATGATGAAGTAGTTGATGGTCAAGTAATGATATCCCTTGTCGTGGATTGATGATCTATTTGAACAGATTCTTGGAGACCGTGTGTTCTCGATGATTTTCTTGACATCTGGTTATCATATGTTGTGTGTTAGACTATCATATATAACTCTTACATCCTTTTGGAGAAGTTATGGTCTGTACGAGTATGTTGTTATTACGTTCCATCTCATGAACATGCATGCAGTTTTCACAGCACTAATGAACTGAGTGTGCCATCCATACGTGGATTCCTTTTTGGTAGTTTTGGTGGATGATATCATGGTGTACTCTCAAACTCGACACAACTATGACACACATCTTGAGATAATTTTTAGTACACTGAGTGAGCATCAGTAATATATTACGCTCTCAAAATTACACTTTTTCATGGTCTATATTCAATTTATTGTGTAATTTTATCTCTAAGAAAAGAGTATCTATAGACCCCGTGATTGTGAGAACAATAGTTTTATAGGAGCATCTGATGAACCTCTTGTAGGTGCGATATTTATAGGGCTAGATGGTCAATAAAAATGTCTCATAAAGAACTTCTCACACTTAGGAGTGCCACTAATGGGACTGACTAATAATGGTGCAAAGTACATATGGTCAGATTTATTAAATTCATCCATTCAAGAGATGAAATGGTGTTTGACTTCAGAACCTATACTAGTATTTCTAGATCCATTAAAGAGATATATTGTTTACTATGATTCATTAGGTATCAGGCTGGGGGTAGTGATTATGAAGGGAGAAGGAGTTGTGGGGGTATGAGTCTCAATAGTCGAGGCCCCACAAGAGGAATTACCCGAAACATGATATTGAGTTTTCGGTAGTTGATCATGCCTTATGCTTTTGGAGACATTATCTATTGTGTGATAATTTTGTTGTTTTCACCAATCACAAATGTCACAAGTATATCTTCACTCAGTGTGATCTAATTTTGAAATAGCAAAAGTGGGTTGAGTACCTTGAGTCTTTTGACCTTGAGCTGGCCTACACGCCTGGGAAAGGCAAAGCAGTAGTTGATGCGTTGAGAAAGAGGAAACTAAGACATTCAGTTCAGGAGGATATCCGTGAGTGGATGCTTATGGATCTATTCTGTAAGATGCATTTAGAGGTGTACGGAAGACAATGGAAGACATTTCATTCCACTTTAGCTGTTACATCTACTCTACTTGATCGAGTGGAAATGAGGCAGCTATCAGATTCAGAAGGCCTAGTTCTATGGGAAGGTGTTTCAAGAGAGGACCCTTTTCCTGTATGAACCATAGGAGATGATGAGATATTTTTTTTATGGGTGTGTATGGGTGTCGGCATACATATGGGAGAAGATGATGAGGATAATTCATTATTCAGTTTGGGAAATTCATCCTAGTGTCACCAAGATGTATTGAGATCTGCACTGTTAGTATTAGTGGCCAGGTATGAAGAGGTATGTTGCGGGATTTATCATGAGGTGATACACATATTAGAAAGGGAAGCTGGAGAATCTGTGACAAACATGGATTTTTCATTAGTTACCCATTCACAACTGGAAGTTGAATGATGACACTATGGACATCCTGACTAGAATACCGAGGCCTCTTTGAGGGAATGATGTAGTATGTGTTTCTATTGAATAATTCATGAAGGATGATATCCTCTTGGATATAAAGTATGCCTTCCATTATGATGAGATAGGAAGGTTGTACATCTAAGATTTTATACATTTACATGGTGTTCCACACTCCCTTATTTCAGACAGGGATTCCCATTTTACTTCTCAGGTTTGGCAGGGATTATAGAGTTCTTTGGGTACACAGGTACTCCTGAGTACATCTTACCACCCCCAGACAGATGGAGATTCAGAGAATTCAATTTTGCTGAAAGAGGACATGCTTGGAGATTGCATCCCAGATTTTGGAGGTTCGTAGGAGAACCACAAGCATCTTGTGGAGTTTTCCTATAATAATAGTTTTCAAGAAACTATTCAGATGGAACCTTATGAAGCATTGAACGGTAGTCCATGACGGTCACCCATATGTTATCTTGAGGCATTAAAGGCATCTATACTGGGGAATCATATTGTTCATGAGACGACATAGCACGTGGAGTCGATTCGGAGGAGGATGGATACTGCACAATAATTATAGAAGTCCTATGTTGATTGACGGATAGTACCTCTGGATTTCGAGGTCGAAGAGTATGTTTTTATAAGTGTCATGCCGATGTTGGGACATATGAGGATTAGGTGTTAGAGAAAGATTTCACCCTGATATGTTGGACTATTTGAGGTTTTGGAGAGTGTTTGGACTAAAGACTATCAGTTCTAGTTACCTCAATGGTACCACACTAAGCATGATGTCATCCATGTTTCTCAGCTACGGAGTGACTTCTCCGACCTGTCTCACATTTTTAACCCAAGGTGGTTGAGTTAGAATTGAAAACCTCATTTGAAGAGCATCCTATCTGGATTTTGGATCGATGATCAAAGGTTTTCCAGGGCTAGTCTGTTCATCTGGTACCAGTTCTATGGTAGCACAGCTGAGTATAGGATGCAAGTTGGGAGATGTAGAATGATGTATGATCATAATGGCCAGAGCTATTCGAGGATTCTTATACTATTCATCCTTGTTAGGGAAATTCGGGGAAGAATTTTTTTAAGGTGGGAATTTTTTAAGAACTTGGACTTTTTTTTCATGTATGGGTTTTCGTGTCTATTGTTTTTTATAAAAACATGATAATATCGAAATTTGTGGAGTACATGTCATTTACGTTGGAGTACAAGCCATGTAACTGATGTTGTGGGTGACCATGTACTAGCCATGTACTGGTCGAGAACATGGCCATGTGGGGTTACCATGTGACCTCATAAATTAGGTCCTAGTAAAGGCATATACACGCCATTTACTTTTAAATAACACACCATGTACTTTTCTTTTTAATTGTTATATCATATCAGGATCACGTCACGTTCACCGAAACCACTCCTTCTCAGCTCGTCTCATCTTGGAGCAACCAATGTCGGTGAATATTATCTGATCCAAGACCCACCATCCATTCTCCAATTCAACCATCTTCGATTGCGTTGGAATCACTACAGTGAGTACTTCCTTCTTCTATAGCTTCATCTCTTGATTTCTTCTCTTTCGTTAAATATCCATGGTTGAATGTTTTATATGTTCTTGTAGATATACAGAGTTCTATGTCAATTCATGGGTCGACACTAGATTTTATCGATCCTACAATGTCGAGGTAGGTGTTTTGTGCCTTTCTATTGTTAGACTTTGAATTCTGTGTGATAATGTGCCCAATACCCTAGATTGGGGTATTTTTTTGGGATTTTAAACTTGGTGATTCCTTCTATGATTATTTCATTGAGTTATGGTTGTGGATTGAAAATAGGGTTAATTTCTATCCTATAGAGGAGTTTTTCCGTGACTGATTTGATATTGACCGTTTGGTACAGCTTTGCTGGTTAGGATTCATTCATTGCAAGGCTAGTATTTCTAGGATGAAGTTATTTTATCTAATGTTGTGGTATGCCTTGTATCTTTTAAAGAATGTAGTAATTTTAGGTTTAATTTTGATGTTGAACATCATTTTTGGATGACTAAATTACACATGGATATGGGAACTTGGTGTAGTGAGACCGTAGGGGTAATTGATGTTGAGGTCTTCCATAGAGTGTTTATTATATTTATTACACTGTGAGGCCATAGGGAGGATTGACGTTGAGTTCTCCGTCAAAGTGTATATAGTTACCGTTAGGAGACCACAGTGGGAATTGACATTGAGTGCTTCCTCAAAGTGTCTGGAGATTATCATTAAAATACTATAGGGGGGGTTGATGGTGAGTTCTTTATCAAAAAGTCTTTCTTTACATGAGACCAAATGGTTTAGATCGTGTGAGCTACCCAGGAGGTTGTTATATCCTAGTATAATTTGGAACAGAGGGGTTAGGCCATGAGAACATATCCAGAGGTTTACTTGTGATTAATTGATTGAACCAGAGGGGATAGGCTATGAAAACATTCCTAGAGGGCTTCTTGTAAATGTGTGGTTAAATAATTAATAAATGTAAATGAATGTAATCAAAACTGTAAGACTGTTTACTTTTGAGTACTTCCTTGTCTATTGCTTCATTTTTCTTATTGCCTGCCACATATATATATGTATATTCGCTGACTATTAGGAACATATATTTGGGTGGTTTCCTACTGGGATTCATTTGACACACTATTTTTATCATGATTTTTTGCCCAAAAATATTATATTATTGAAGGTATAGATAAGGGAAAGAACCCTTCCTCTTCAGGTACTTGACTATAGTGGAGCTTGGGAGCATGGGACCAAGACGAGGCTTGTGCTGCTGAGGAGTTGTTTAAATGTTTTCCATTGAACATTGGTGTCATAATTTTTTCCAGAATTTTGACATTTTTGGATTCTTTCTTAGATACTTTTGACATGAATCATTATTGATATATGTATGTATTTATATATATTATTTGTCTATTTACCTTCAATATTTCGTTGTTTACTTTGGTATGGTGTTATTTCATATTCCTCTATTTTTATCTATTTAATTCTGCTGCATTTCTCTTCCAATGAGTGCATAGTTCCCCCACTATCACACACAAGGCCCTCTCTACTGGTCAGAATCCTCTAGCATTTGAGGAAATGTGCATGAGGTCATGTGACCAACTAAGTATGGGGAACCATTGGTTGGCACCCGGAACCAGGAAATTACATTCTGAACCAAATGGATTGAATTTCTTCAACACTATACATGTTTCTTATATGAAACCCATGAATGAAATGTGGGTTTCTAAATCAATAATTTATAATTATATTGGGCCCAATAAAGACTGGTTACCAAAATCATTCCATGATTGATTTATTCTAATAGGAAATATGTTTTTAAGAGATCATATAAGGGCTTATGATACATTTATAGTGGATGTTTGAGATATATGATATGGAACTATTAGAGCTTCATGAACCTTAGCAGGATTTATGGTGGGCTTGTCACCTTTGGTGACTATGAAAATGGAAAAATAATTACCCTGGGTCAAATTTGTAACTCTAACTCAATTTTTATTCTTATAATATTTTTTGGATGGTCTTATGTATAATCTATTTTTCATTTCACGATTACGTGATGATGGATTTCATGTTAAATTTTTAAAAGGATTATTGTAATGTTTAAAATTCTAAATTTTATTTAGTATTTAATCATTTTATAAAAGAAAATTTTTATTCCATGAATTTAGATTCATTATTTTCTAAAAGTTTTTCTTTCTTTATTACATTTCACAAAGAGTCTTGGCTCTGGAATAGTTGGTTAAGACATGGTAATATTCACCACCTTAGAAATATGGCATGGAATGGTCAAGTAAATGATCTACCTAATCTTGAGTTTCCAAATTACAGTGTCTGTAATACTTTTCCAAAATGTAAAAAAATATAAAACAACATTCCAACCAAGGAAATAAGTTTCAACTTTTCTTGCTCTTTAGTTGGTTACATGGATTTGTTTGGACCATCTAGAGATTCTAGATTAAATAGAAAGCATTATGTCTATTGTCTAGTGTGATGATTTTTCTATATATACATACACTTTTTTTTATATCACAAGAGTAAGGTTTATCCCTACATTACCAAGTTTGCTAAAAAATAGAAAACATAAGTGATCTTAGAATTATTTCCAAACGAATTTACCATGGCCATGACTTTGAAAACAAAGTGTTTGATTCTTTTAAATCACAAAATGGATAGATTAAAAATTTCTCTACTCCTTGGACAACCCAACAGAATGGAGATGTATAAATATGAAATAGATCCTTATAATAAAATACATGAACTATTCATAATTTGTTTGACTTACCTATTTACATTTGGGAAGATGCTGTGATTAACTCTATTATATAATTAATATAATTGTAATTGGATCAATTCTTATGAAAATTTCTTATTCCTTTTGTAATTATAGGATGAATAAGTTTAATTTTATTAATGTTTTTGGAGTCTTTTTCTTTAATACAAAATATAATCTTCAAAAGTTTACGTCAAAAAGTGATGAATGAGTTTTCCAAGGTTATTTAATCTCTAGAAAAGCCAATATGGTATTTAATAATAGAACCAAGTGTGTGGATGAATCCGTACATATAACATTTGATGAAATAGATATACATGAACATAAAAAGTCCCAAGAAAATGTTTAGGATGATCTATCAAATCTGAAAATTAAAGGTAAACCTTTTGAATCTGCTGTTATTCAAGAAGAAGATTCCTCTATTTCTGGAGAATATCCAAACTGTGATCATAATGAAACCATAACTATAGAAGAAACTAAAATAATTAGACCTTTTTTTCACTTTATATTACAACTATTACAAACCATCCCATAGATATTATATTTGGATACTTAGATATGGGAACAATAACTCGATCTTCTCTTAGGAACCATGTTGAGCATTAATATTTTTGTTCATAGCTTGATCCTACAAATATCAATGATGAAATAAATGATAAATTTTGGGTAATGGTTAATAAAGAAAAAATGAATTAGTTTGAATGAAAGTATGTTTGGAAACTTGTTGAAAGACCCAAATACATCATGACTATAGGAACTAATTGGTTGTTTAGAAATAAAGTGGATGAAGCTGGTACAATAGTGAGAAAAAATGATTGAATTGTTGTACAAGGATATAGTCAATAATAAGTAATTGACCATGATGAATCATTTCTTGCGGTTGATGGACTTGAAGACATTATAAATAAACTAGCATATTCAAAAAATCCCAATTTCAAATTATATCAAATGGATATTTAATGTGAATTCCTAAATTGGTATACAGTTGAGGATGTTTTTGTTGAACTACCTTCAGTTTACATACCCTCTATTTCCAAATAATGATTTAAAATTAATAAAACTTTTTATGGTTTAAAATAGTCTCCAAGAGAAAGGTATGAAAGGCCCAACCCTTTTCATATTTCAATAAAAAAAATTTACATATTATTGTAGATCTAACAATTCCCATGAAAAGAATTTCTAAATATGTTTTAGTTGTTGAAATATAAGCTGATGACCATATTTTTTGACCTTCTAAAAATTATCTATATATTTATTTTTCAAAAATGATGCATAGTGATTTTGAAATGAGTTTAATGGGTGAATTTTAATTCATTCATTGATTTCAAAATTTCCAAAATAAAGATGTTATTATTTTAAATAAATGTAATTACACTAAATATCTTTTGAAACAGTTTGGTTTTGATAGTATACAAAGTAGTGATAAACCAATGATCACCACCTATAAATTGAATCATGATGAAAATGGAAAATATGTTGATCAAACCAATTACATAGGGATTATTGGAAGTCTACCATACTTGACTACTAAATGACATGATACTGTATTCATTTTCTATATGTGTGAAATTTTTACGGAAAACCCTAAATAATCTCATTTAACTCCTGTTAAAATAATTTTTAAATACGTCAATGATACTACTAACTTATGATTGTTCTATCATAGAGGATAAAATTTTGATTTAGTTATTTATTATGATCCTCCTTCGAGTGGTTGTAATTTAGATATAAAACTCACATATGAAACATGTCACTTTTTGGGAACGTCTCTTGTATCATGGTGTAGTAAAAAGAATTTTTTTTCATTATCTAATATAGAAGATGAATATATAGAAGATGGTAATTTGTGTTCTCATATTTTGTTGATAGAACACAAATTACATGATTAGGGTTATCAGTAAAGACATTTTATTATAGACTATGACAATACAAGTGCCGTAAAAATTTTTAAGAATCGATTTTCTCACTAAATAAAAAATCAAATTGATGTAAGACATCAATTTTTGAGATATCACTATAAAAAGTTGATATAAATCTTGGATTCTTTGTAACAAAACATGTTCCTACTGATAATTTTAATAATCCTTTAACTAAAAAAATGATGAGTCACATGATACAAGTGTTAGGGATGATCAATTTTTTAAAACATGCCAATTATGTCTCACTAATGTGACTCACTGATGTTGTCTCACTGACATCACTCACCGATGATGCCTCCATGATGTGACTTGCCAATTATGTCTCACTAGAATTTCACACCGATCATGTATCACCAACGTGACTCACCGATGATGTCTCACTAACATGGCTTGCCAATGGTGACTTATCGATGGCTCTCACTGATGTGTCTCACAGACGGATATTTATTTAATTATTTTTATTTCACATTTTGGAATTTGATGTGTTGTTATTTTATCTATATTATTTTATTTTAACACACATTGAGTATATTATGTTTTAAAATCCCTAAGTGATAAAATTAAGTGTCAATCCAAATACATTTGACCCTTACTCTCTTACTCATTAACACTTACCCTCAATCCATTCTAACTTGATCGGATACCTTTCTCTCTCTCGAACAAACTACTTCGTACCTCTATCAATACCAGACCTCAAAAGTGTTTATGAAATATTTGAGGATGGGTCGCATCTATCCAAGAAAAAAAATGGTGAAATATTTTTATTCTATGCCATGGTTTGGACGTTTTCATTCCTAACTCAAAAAACATATTATAACCCCTCAAAAGAAAGTGCAATTGGAATTCTTGTTGTCCATTAATTCCCTTTTTCTAAATTTTTTGCAATTATAAGGGTGGTTGGAGTGGTTCTCCCACAATGGGATGCCATATTATCCATGTACTATATATGACTTCTATATGAATGGCGAGTTTTTGTTGGCATGATATAATGTGTTTTGGATATAGTCCATAGTGGATAGAAGGAGAGTGTCTTTTTTCTTCTAATCTTTGGGAATAATGCGTGAATGTACCCCATGAGGCTATTTGTGATGACCATCAGAAAAGTGATCCTCTGACAATTGGCCTCTTAATTTATGAGGTGGATTTTTCTATGTTGAAATGAAATGATGATTATATTAGTCCTATAGATATAGATCTCGATAGTGAGTGCACAATTTTGATTAAATTCATCATACATCAATTATATCCTAGGAAAGGGGTCTTTTTTCTCTTATGTTTCCAGATGTCTACTTGTTTTATCTGTTGAGGAATGTTCATAAGAAAAATCTATGTAGATACATAATGGTTTATATCAATGATATGATCTATCCTTATTTAAATATAAGAACATTATTATATCATAGAATTATCTCTTTTATGCTTGGGGATATGGTCATTAAAAATGAAGGTAAAGAGAAAATCTCTGCTGGTGATTGTTTTTTCCTCAATAAGACCTTCTGTAGGAGGAGGAAAATAAATTGGAATACAGGGAAGAAGATATTGTTAATGACATGTTTTAGGAAGATTTCAATCCTGTTGAAAATCATTCAAGGATGAGGACCATCGTTGATCTTGTTCTTGGACCAAATGAAACTGGTGTGTATTCGGATGAAGATGTGGCTATAGAAGGTCAAGGAAATGGGTCATCTATAGATGACAGGAGTGATCCTAACATTTATAATACTCTAGAAAGGATGTATTATCGTCATAACTGTCCTCCAAGATCTTTACCTTCAAAGAAAACACATCTACCATAGAATGAATGTGATGAGATTGAAGAGTCTAAGAACGATGAGTATGAGAGCATATATGGTAGTGATGATGAGAAATCTAGTGACGAATAAAATTCATGTGGTAATAGAGAGGAATAAAATGGATTTAATGTTGAGGATGATAATGGAGAATATTAAAAAGAATGGGAAGATGTAGAAAGTGATGAATAAGATACTATATTATACAACTGTGATGTTGATCAAGGTCCTGGTGGAGATGTTATTGATCTAAATTTAGATACTATTTTACATGAGAATACTAATTATCATTCTTTAGTAGAACAAGAACCTACTGTGGAATCTCATGAGGCTACTAAACAGTGTATAATTGAGGATATCGATCCTAATGATCATGTCGAGACAATTGTGGTTGAAGATAGATCTCATGTAATTAATGTTCAAAAATAAATTCAAGTAGTAAGAGATGTATCTATGACTCGATTTAGGGAGTTGGTTTATTCTTGAAACGGCCATCAATTTATGTGGAGAGACATTTTAAAATGTAGAAGGATGATGTGATTGATACTTTGGATGATATTTTGGTCCATTTATAGAGGATGAACCCATGTTATGTGACTCTTAGATTGTATTATACTGATTTATATGAGAGTAATAATACCACACATGTGTTTGGTTCGAAATATATTGAATAGATCACAAAAGTGGATTTTAATTAATTCATGGAAGAATGGTTGGATACTGCTCGATCAAACCATTCGCAACCACCTTCTCTAGTATCTGGAATTGGTGAAAGAGTTGATGACTGGATAACTGAGAGTGATGTATATCAGGTTGATCCAATATTTATATCTCTTGTGGACACCATTTTTTAGAAAATTATTGGATGAGGAATTAGTTTACTTATATGGTTTCTTACATTAAAATGTTGATGCATGATTATATATCTTCATTAGAAAAAGTTTTGAAAGGTCTAGGATACAACACATGTGAGTATTCCAAGGAAGAAACTTTTTCTCAGTCTCCAACTCTAGATTTAACTCTGTTGAGATCAGATAATTGAGATGTCATTCAAGGAGCCTCTAGCTCAGCATCTCATGTTTCTTACTACTCAGATGTTGAGATATCCAAAATTATGATTACAGAGGAACCAAAGATGATGACTGGTAGAATTAACAAGGAGTATATCTAAAAAATAACTATTAATTTTGATCATATTTATGTATTCACCTTGTTTTATTCTACCTGTTTCACTACATAACAATAAGAAATAACCATGAAAGTAGATGTCTCTCTTAGGAGAATTTACACTAAAACCCAGTTGACGTTCAGTTCACGAATTTAGTGGTGATTTTGAGGTTTCTTCAAGTAACTCAATATTTTAATTAGAAAATAGGTCGTTAAAATAGTTTTTTACTACACATTAAATTTTCATAGAAAATAAATATGGTTTTGATATGGTAATTACTTATGGTGCTGAGGTCACCTAAGACTTCAAAAATTGTCTCAAAGAATACTATCACGAGCCCCATCACTGCATAGCTATTTTTTCTCCTCCTAATACTCTTATCAATAAATTCCTTCCTTATTTTAACTCTTATTATACCATTTCATATCCTTTAACCATGAACCCTACTCTGGAACACACCCAGATTAGTCCTTCCATCCAACATGAACTAATGTATCCTACATCCTCTCATAGACACAACCTTGCTCCTTCAGTCTTCATTGGAGTTCCCTTTCCTTCCCTCTTTATCTGAACTGGTCCTCTAACTAATAACTCTTATGAAGAATCTAATACTCCCAACATTGATTTTTATAAATGCATGGAAGTGATGTAATCTGACATATCCATGATATAGTTAGACCACATTTTGATAAAGATTTAATGAACTAATTTTATATACTATTTGTGTTATCCCTCATAATACTTGATTAATGAAATACTCCCCATGCATTCATATAATTTTTATTTACATATCTTTTGTTTCTTTTCATTTAATGTTTCATTTCTAATAATATCAAAATGATTATAAATAATATAAAATATATCATAGGGGTATATTATGATTAAGCTTAAAATGAAAAGGGAACCTATAATTTAGAAGGACCATTTATCAAATTATCAGATTAACCAAGTAATCTTTCCCTGTCTTTCATTGAAAACATCATCTCAATAATCTGTATAATATGTGCAGTATATTTTTACTCTAATCATCATCTATAAATTCAATTATTTTTGTATGAAATTTCCTTATTTTTGGACATAAACAAGTGGTGACATTGTTTGACTCATCTTGTTTTAATACTCACACATCACGCTTAACTATGCTACTTATGAATTATTAAGATAGAGTGTGTCTAATCTTGCTCAATTATAATCATAACCTCTATTATGAGAGTTTAAATCGTAAAACTACATTATAGATTTTGGTTAATCATGCGATACAATACTTGTACATTCGATATACAAGTCTCTAATACATGAGCTACTCAAAACATAAGATACTAATAAGCTGAGGCACCGATAGAGTGACTCTAAATATTCACTAATAATGATTTATACATATCATCACTTACAGAAGTCATGACCAACCCACATTTTACATACTGATAGTGTGACTACCCAAAATTCATAATTTCTCTATGTATGAGATACCAAAACCCTGACCAACTGACATCTAAACTACTGATAGAGTAACTGACCAACACTCATAATTTTTCTATTTTCAAAATATCATAATTTGATCTACTTATGCCTTACCTAATGACAGTCATCCTACTAACACATCACATTCTAATAGTAGATATACTAATGTATCATCTACCACATTCATGATTGATCAATGCATGTTTTACCTGCAAATAGAATTATCTACCGACATCATGACACACCAATAGTCTGTGATACCGACAGACTATGTTACTGATGATCTATATCGTAAATTCTAATATACCCCTAAAGATCATATTAATGAAATTTTGTACATGATATTTTATTAATTTTAATTTATCTCTATTTTAGATATCATTTAATGAAGCTAGAGACCAGTACAAGGTATGAGGTACAATAGAACACAGTGCTTGTTTGTATAAAGGGAATATCTCAATCATCAAAAGATATAGTGAAAAAGAGGCGACTTGGATGAAATACACAGAGTTGTTCATGCAACTTATAAAAAAATAAAATAGTTACATACTATGAATTAACAAAGGATATAATAAGATCCAAAAGTCCACAAATCGTTGTAGCAACAACATAGAGGAGTAGAACACTTTGGTGAATCTTTTACCTCTCTGGGAATAGATAACAGGGGCATCCATGACTCTCTGTTTTTTTATCTATCTCTGGAATGTGACTCCATATTCACTTCTTCCATCCTAAGGGAGCCCAAGAGCCACATAAAACATCATACAGATCATTATATTCTCTATTGAACTTTTGAATCTGTTTGTTTACTTTATTTTACATTATCAGTAGTGTTTCTATCTGTTTTTAAAAACACATTGACTCTTGTTCCAACCTAGAAGATACCACGATATCTTCATAGACATTCACATATGCACTCCCACATAAAACAGCATAAGGGGTTCCTATATGGAATGTCTATTTGTTTTACATTACAAAAATATCAATGGAATAGGTCTAGTGACCAAGATAGTTTGTACACTATTTTTACCCCTATCTATGGTGTGGATCATGATTATTTAATATAAACTTCTTGGTTTTAGGTGATTGCGAAGTGGAGAGGATTATTTATTGGCATGAGACTGAACCTCTTGATTAATACTACTGTGTGATTTCACATTCTTTTTTCTCTATAAATTTTACTATTTTAGAAAACAAAACATCACATTGATAATTAATCTTATAAATTTTTTATATTAGTAATTTTTTAGGTAAACTAATTTTAAAAGATAAGATAATAATGATCATTCCATTAAGGAGAACTAATAAATCTTTGAGAAATAATTTGAAAAAAATGATCTTGTATAAATCTAATATATTTCTTATCATGGCTATTTTGTTATAAATTGGGGAACATTTAAATAATTAATAAATACATGTTTTAGATAAAAATTTTAATTGGTACTTAATTCACCCACCTCATGAGTGTCCTACACCCACTGACACCAACCCCCTTAATAAATTTCATCTTCTAATGATCCTATTAATATTAGTAACCATGGGTTTCAATTTTCAAAATAAAATACTTTTCAAATTATACATCCTAAAAAGGGTTAATAAAACATCTTCTTGAAAAGATATAAAGGGAAGTGTGGAGGTCAGTAGGGATAGGACATCCCAGGTTTCAAAATTTGAAAGTAATTGGGAAGTCGATATGAATTAATTTCTGGATATCATTGATCATATTAAAGTGAATGATATTTTAACAGTTATCAATCTCAAAATTATAAACCACATATGTTGTAAAAACCATCAATACATTGGAATTAATTGTAAACTTTATATCTTATGATACATTCCATTAGTTAAGGAATTCATATACAATATAGAATATGAAGATGAGGAAATGTAACAATTTGAGAATTATTATTTCATCCATTAACAAATTTTCACCATAAAATAATCCTTTTCTCTATATGATGAATATTTAAAAAAAAATTCCTTAATGAATCTCTAAAATTAACTTCTAACAACACTCAGAATGCATAAAAAAATAAAAATATATTCCTCCTGTCATTAGGGATTAACAAAAACCAAAATTGTTATCAAATGGTAAGAGGGTTCTAAAAATTAATAACCATTTAAATGAATATGTTAATCATTAATCAAAAGTAAATAATAATAATAAATGTTTATATTAAATAATTATATTAATTATTGTTCTGAACATTCCTTAAAATACTCCAGAGGGGTTTCAAAACATAAAAAATCAACGGGATTTGATTAAAAATTATTCTTATTTTAATATTATATTTATCTCCATTTAAAATTATCCACTCATAAATTCATAAAATAAAAAATATATTCCATAATATAATACTCCCAATGATATCATAGATATTTAAACAGATAAGTGACCCTATATCACAAATAATTTAAATAAAATCAATATTAGGGATTTTTTAACCATAGAGTTCATCTAATAACATTAATTTTACAACAGAAAAGGGTAATAAGTTTCACTAATGAAAAAATACCCTATACCAACAGTTTGGAACCGTTGGTATAGGCCTCCAAACCATTGGTATAGGCTATAACAACGGTTTGGAGGACCGTATCCAAGTAAGGCATGATAATAGGTCTATACCAATGTTTTTTATAACCGTTGGTATTAGCAGAATGAAAATCTATACCAACGGTACTCAAAACCGTTGGTATATGTATTTCAAAAAAAAATTCAGTGGGATTTGATCCCAAGACCTCTAATTTATAATTGAATGACTTAACCAGTAACCCAACAAGACTTTTGTGAACATAATTTCATAAATATATATATGTAGTGTAATAATAATTTTAAATTTTTATTTATATAATGTTATCGGTAGAAAGATTCAATAAAAAATCAAAGGACCTATACCAACGGTGTTGAGAACCGTTGGTATTGGTCCTTTGATTTTGGGACCTATACCAATGGTTTTGTACAAACCGTTGGTATAGAGGGGACCTATACCAACAGTTTTTCCAAACCGTTGGTATAAGGTCTCTATAAGGGACATATACCAGCGGTTTGGACAAAACCGTTGGTATAAGTCCTCTCTAATGGACCTATACCAACGGTTTGTCCAAAACCATTGGTATAGGTCCAAAATAATGAACTATACTAACTGTATGGCCAAAACCGTTGGTAAAAGTCATATTTCCAGCAGTGTTTATTTATGTAAAATTATCCGTCTTTAACCTAATGGTTATGTAAAACACAACCCAATAAATTTGATTCCCAATATATCTTTTAACATATCATTTTTTAATTACAAAAAAAGTTACAAGGTATTTCTAGAACACTGAACTTATGGTCAACCTCAAAATTATATACCTATTACGGTATAAGTAACCCTAATGTAAAATCTCATGAACATATAATTTTCTCTAATTTTTTTGAAACCCTTCTCTGATAACAACTCTTGCAGCATGAGGAATGTACTTCCACATACATTGATAAAACATAAACCATACATTTAGGGATTTGATACCAACAAATTTAAACCAATTCATCCCATAAAAATATTAACATATAATATTTAAATATAGGTCATCTAACTTAAAGAGGAACATTTATTTTTAGAGTTTTAGAGGAATAGAAAAAATGATTAATTACATGGGTTCATAAACAACTCACTCGTAAAGATAAAGATATTCTCAAACTATACCTATCTTTTCATATTATATGTGATGTCTTATATATCATCCATAAAATATCATTTGAAACCTTTCTAGATATATAAAATTTTAAAAAAATTTCTATAAATTGGGAAAAATAAACATAATAAATAGAGATCTTAGATGTTTAGTATGGTTAATAGTGGAAGATATTTATAGATAATAATATGAAATCATCTGATAATCATAATGGTATATGTTGTTGATAATAACATAAAAATTTTATTCCCAATCTAAAAAATATTATATCCCTCTATAATATCATAATACAATATCATTTCTAAATCTACAGTTCATGAGAATAATAAATAATCATATCTGAATCATAAACAATAATTTCATTTCATAAATATGTGTTGTATCAGTATATATATAGAAAAAATATCACATGTCTGTGTTATCTACCAAGACAATTAGATAAGTAATATAAACCCATAAACTATAGTGGACTATAAACAATGAATTATTTTTTATAACAAATCAAGAATGTTGACTTGTTTCCCATAATGTATCAAGCACCATGAATTATTTCCCACAAATATCATATGAGTTATATCAATTTAAACAATGAATTTGAGGGAGATATAGGTATAATGTATCACTTAATTAAAAACTTATATGTGTCTTCTATAGTATCATAATACATTCATCAAATCAAAATTCATGGAATGCAATGAATTTAATTAACATTTAATCATAATATAACCCATGGAAACTAAATGGGTTTCATAATAATTTCATCTTTTCACCAAAAATATAAACCATAATGATAACTAATATGTATTTTATTCATTAATAATATCCATGTTAAATATATATTAATGTCAAATTATTTAATATTTTATGGAAAATTTCTTTAGAATTTCACATGGGATTATTTTTTTTTGGAAAAAATCCATTCCATCTTGAGATCACTTTTTTTATCAAATCCAAAGACTTATAATGGAAAAATTTTATTTGATAACATACATGAAAAAATAAAAGGAAGAATGAAATAATCGAATGGTAATTATGGTGGAAAATTCAAATCATTCCATAAATTGTTTTTTTGGGAAGTTCATATTGTATCTAATTTTGAAAACAAAAATGGTTCCTTTAAAACCATTGGGAATAAAGTTACACATCGGTAAAAATTATTTTAAAATATTATTGGAGAATCTAAAAAAATTAAATTTTTATGAATATTTAGAAAACATAGAAAACTAAATTTAATATTCTCGATCAAATACTCAAATATATAATGTCTCAAAAATTGATTAGATTGGGAAAAAAACTCCTTACCATTTATGTTTCATTTTAATTGAAATCCTTTTGAATTAAATAAATATACATGGTCATATAAATCCAAATAATATTCATAAAAATATCATATAAAAATATTTTAATGGAATTATATACTCAACATAAAAAAATTAAACAACCGTTGAATATGGCATTTGTCCCACTTAAGTAAATGTAACATAAAAATATCTTACAAAAAATATGACTCTTCATGTACTTAATTTTTAATCTTAAATAATAAAAAGAGAATTATTATTTTAATTTTAAGATGTTGTTTAATGGATTTTAATCATTTTTTATTTATTTTTATGCTATAAAGATTTAATTATCATTTATGTTCACAGGAGAGGTTTTATTGATATTTTGTACATAAGTGAAAAATGTATTTGTTTGGTTGAATATTGTCAATAAGGGAATTATTCGAACATATATAGAATAAAAATAATGAAATAATTATTATTTTGATACATTATTTATACATTTAAATACAACAATTATATATGGTTATGAAAAATGAACTATGTTACAATCATGGAAATGGTATATCATGCCTACACCAGAGTAACATTTCCATTACTTAATAATAATTATGGAATAATGAATATAAAGATATTATATTTCCAAATTTTTCATAATATAATTTTTTCATTTTAAATAACTCATTATTTATATATATCATCCATCTATTATGGTTATGCAAAATGAATCACATCGCTTCGTGGAGGTTGTATTCAACATGTATGAAAAAACGATGTAATCAATTTTCAAGGAAAGGAAAGAAAAAAATGAAATGATATATTATATTTACAAAAATTATGACATTGATATTGCATATAAAAATTAATTCCATCATTATATCCATGATTTAATGAATGCGATGGAAAACAGAATACATTGTTTGATGTAGCATTATTCCAACGTTTACAGGAATGATAGTTTCCTTTACTACTATATTGAAGAGGAGATGATTATATATTTTTACATTAACAAAATAAAGTCATAATAAATTTTGGATAATATTATTTAGACCTTTTTAATATTAAATGAAGGATAGGGAATAATAAAAATAATTAAATAACTCCTTTAAAAAATGACACATTTTTATTGGACAATATTTTATCTATATCTAGATAAGACCACTAATGATGGAATTATGCATAATAAAAGAATTCTATAATGAGTTGATTCATTATTGAATGGTATTTTGTTTGGATTTGGATGAAAGAAAATTGGTTTTCATGTGTGATGTAATGATAAGAAGATGATATATTTTATAAAAGAGTGGAGATGCACTCTTGGAATTTCTCAACATATTAAATTAATGTAAATTAAATTTAAATTATATATATTTTTTAAAACTTATTCATTTTTTAGATATTATGATGATTGTTCCATGTAAACTCATTCAATAGATTTTAGACAAGTATAGGTCACACTATTACCAATATCATTTGGTTTTAACCCATCATGGACCCTTTTTATATATTTTAGGAAAATAATGATTTTACTCATTATGGGTATATATAGTTAAAATTAATAGAAACAAGGAAATTAAATGGATGATGTTTGATACAAAAATCCATACCCTAATAAATTTTACGAATACAATATTTTTATAAATTTAATATCATTTAATAGGTTATTAATTATTATAAAATATCAATAATGTAAATTTAAAACAGTTAGTTTCATTGAATCTAATAATATGATGATAACTGATAATATTATAAAAATTTCATTTAAAGCATCGACACAAATTTATTTCCATATATAAAATTTTATTGATACATTATTAATCACAATAATATATTATTTTTAACAGTATTAGTATTATTTATTTAATTTTTTCAATTATGTAAAAAAATATCGCATTAGTATTGAGCAAGAATTTTATGGAATTATTTTCTAACTAAAAAATAACAATATAAATTAAGGATTAATGTAAATAAAATATATTTATAAAGACAATTTGTAGTCAAACATATCATCTGGTAAACCAATATTACAATATTGTAGTTATTAAAATCAAGAGTGTGATATTTTTGAATTTAAATAAGAAAATACTATGATGGTTAAAATCTAAAAAAAATATAAAAAAAAAAATATAACTGAATAATGGATAAATATAGATTTTATTAACTCATAAAATAATATTAAGGATAATTTTGGGGTGATTTGAAAATCCTTATCATTTTATTTTTACCTTCAATTATTGAATTTCACCTTAAACATAGTAAACAAAATTCCTATGTTTACTAGTCACATTGATCAGAAATTAAAGGGAACTATTTACAAAATCATCAACTAATTATTGAAAATATAGAATCAATTTTTAAAAATTAAATTCACATAAGTGTCAAAATTTAATTAGTTATTAAATAGGAATAATGTCATGAATTTTTTTTAGGGAAATGACCTTTTAAAATATAAAATTTTTATATGCTAAAATCTAGAATAAAATCCATTTAAGAAAAAATAATCGAATTAATTTAAATATATAATCAGTATTTATAATATAATACTAATTAAAAATATAATTTTTTTACTATAAATACCTTAAAATAAAAATTAGTTTTTTAATAAATAATATAATTTTTAACTATTCCTTGAAAAAGAAAACATTTCAGAAAATTCATAAAAATCAATAATGATATAATTTTTACACGATGAATTCAATAATTAAATAAATTTCATGAAATTATAGAAATTAATTATAATAATCACTCATAAATAAGATTAAAACTCAGTTTTTGAAAAAAAAACAGAATTTTTTGTAAGAATAAATCATCTTTACTAAAGAATATGTGATTATTTTCTGATATTTATTCCATAAATTTATATTTATATTGGCCCTTATAATAATTTCATTAATCAATTAATAATTTTCATTCCCGTCACTTTAATGGAATCATTATAAATGTAATGTGTTAATATTTCGTTGTTCGTTCATACTCTAGGTTCATTATCATGTATTATATTGAACATATTATTTCATTCTAAGATCATGTTATGTTAATACCATCACAATTATAATTCTCAAATATCACTTTTACGTTTTACTATCCCTCTTCAAGATGTGGGTTTTCAAAAAAGGTTATACCTTTGATAACCAAATTAGAATTGAGGAAGACCAATATTTTTGGTAGAATGTAACACAATGATATATTATAATATATTAATGATCAAAATAATTTTACATTTTAAAATATTTTCTTACAAAAAACAGATATATTAAAAAAACAACAATATAATATTAAAATATTATAATTTAAATCGATAATTATATCATATTTATTTATGTGGTGGATAACAATATTAATATCAAAATATTAAAAATTATAAATTTTACAAAGGTATTAAATATAGTCATTTTTAATAATGTAATTATAAATTATATTAAATTTCTTTCTAATATAAAACAAATTTTTTAATGAAACTATTTTCCCAAAAAATTATTTCGTTAATTTTTGTGCAGTTATTTAAAATTATATTTTATCATATTTACAAAATTTCACTGAATTAAATTTCAAATTTTTTAAAATTGTTATATAAATATTATCACATAGTTAATATTTTAAAATTTTCAAAAAATATTAATTTTTTGATGAATAATAAATAATAGTTATTTTTATTAAAAAAACATTTTGGTGTAAAGAATTTACAAAGTACAATTTTTTCTATAAAATGTTTGAAAAGTTAAATTATTTCATTAAATTTATTATTATTCCAATTTATTCCATTTGAATCATATTTATATTGAATTTGGATTTAAAAACTTCTTATATGATAGAAGTTATTTCATTAGAAATCATTTTTTTGTTATGTCTATGGGTATAATTTCAAAATAAATTCTTCCACATAGATCAATTGAATTTCAAAAAAAGGGTTAGATATTGAAAATAATATTAATAATTTTATATATTAATATAAAAATAATTTTTTACATTATTAATTTGTAAAAAAAATAAAAAAAAATTAATGTATTTACGATTAAAATATGTTTACAAGTGGCTTAAACAATGAAGATAAGGATTAAATTGATATAAACACATCTGTAGATCCTATTATATGTACATATTTCAACCTTATCACATATAAAATTCGATAATGAGCCATTTCTGATTATATTGGAATTTGAGAAATGTGGTTTGATTTATTATTTTAAACAATTCAATTTTAACCCCACTTATAAAATAGAATGCCATTTCATCTCATATTCACACTTACATAAACATTGTGTCTAAAAAATACCAACCTAAATAAATTTCTTACATCCCATTCCCTTAAATAGGGCCATTTAATTGATCAAAATACCAATATATGATGAATTTATGTGTCAAAAAATAGTATTTACGAAGAAGAGGTATAGTTCTTAATCAAGTAATTTAATTTTATTTATTCCATTAACACATTAAAATAATCATAAACTATAATAAAAAAATAAAAACATTATATTCCAAATAAGGATATGTTGTTATGTAAATTTTATAACCTATATATATCTATTCATCAATCAAATGGGAAAAGAAACTGTTGATCATGTGTATATAATATTACTGCCACACAAACAGAGGTAACTCATTTTCCATCACATCTTCTCATAGATGGATATAATGATGTATTTAAGGTGTGTATAATATATTTTAGTAATAAATAAACTTAACTAATATTAATACCACATCAACATTATTACCTACCAGTCCATTTGAAAAAAATTACATCACTCATGTGTAAGTGTGCACTACTGCCTCTATGAAACGATGTGAATCATTGTTTAGTTTATTTTGACATGGATGGAAATAATTATAGATATAATGAATATATATATATATAGTATATAATAATTATTTAATTATGGTAAAATATTATTTATCCTTATTTTGTTTCACCATCAAAAAATGCACCACTCATGCCTTAGTACTGCCTATCAACTCCATGACCATTGTATCTCATTTAAATATTTCTAAATATTATTGAAAATAATATATAATTATGTGATGAAAATATTTTATGTTTTTATATTAATTAAATTTATATATATGATGAAACCTTGATTAATGAACAAGGACTAATACTACTAAACCAAAAATTCATGTAAAAGGACTCAGTTTTTAGGAGAATCAATGATTACACAATAAAGTAATAGTAAATTTGTAGTAAAATAATATAGGTAAGTAATATATATTTTGAAATATCTGGGTTTTGTTAAATAATATATTTATAATAAATAAATATATACTACAATTTAGGTTAATACACATAATAAGGATGTCAAACCAAAGGTAAGGGTTTCTCAACTCACTATTACCTTCTTGGGACATATGTCATCTTGAAAAATTATTTATTTATTTTGGTGTATACACTAAACCATTTGTGTTATATATCATGAATATATATATATATTAATAGTATATAAGAATTTAATTTTGTGTTAGTTTTTTCATGTGTTTTACAATTTAAAATGTATTAATCTCATAAGGGGTTCTTTCACAATATCTTTATTATTCCTAATTTTTTTATGTTTACATGTACCATTGTGTAATTGTTTTATATTTATATGATAATACCGATATATATTTTTCACCTATATATATTGCTTAAATTTAAATTTAATATTAATGTTTACTTGTCATTTGTACTTAAAATGATTGAGAAACTATTCTTATAAATAGATGAAATTGTTTCACTGTTTGGTAAAAAAAATCCTTTTTCTTATGAATCCATATTTCCTTAAAATATTCTTAATGTTTGTAAAATCCACCAAATTAATTTCTAAAAAAATTTAGTTTGAATTTTTTTTATTTTTTTGAATGAAATATAATTATGAAGTTCCAGGAAAGCATTCTCTAATTCTATTCATGGGGCTAAGGTCTATCATGTTAGCCTACCAGTGTCACACCAGTTTTTCGCCGATGACTGCCTCCTTTTTTTCCGAGCAACAATTAATGAATTTCAGGTGGTCATCCAAGTGATCCATCAGTACGAGAGGGAGTCTAGCCAGTCAATCAATCATGGAAAATCTGAAATCTATTTCAGCGTAGGGGTGACCCTTCCCAAGATATATGAACTATGAAAATTTGCAGGCATCCATCTGGTTGAAAAAAACCAGAAGTATCTCGGGCTACCCATGTTGATTGGCCTGTCCAAAAATGAAATCTTCGTATCTCTAGTGGACCGGATTGATAAAAAAATTCATGGATAGACCACCAAAAGAATTTCCAAAGCTGGGAAAGAGACCCTCATTAAAGCTATCATACAATCTATCACCAGCAATTTTATGTCCATGTTTAAGCATCCAAAGGCTATCTTCGACCGGGTCTATTCAAGCACTGCCTTCTATTGGGGGAAGAGTGATGGAAGGAATAGACCCAACAGGATGGCCTAGGAGAAACTCTGCAAAGTTAAAACAGAGCGAAGGACGAGATTATGGAACCTTATTCTCTTCAATGATACATTGTTGGCCAAGAAAGGATAGCGCTTTATTAACCTCCCATCATCCCTCTGTGCACAGGTTCATCGTGCAAATTACTTTCCCCACACGGAATTCCTTGCTTCCTCTCTTGTACCTCGCCATAGCTTCCACTAGAGAAGCATTTGGGGGCCTAGAAATCTTCTAAAAAAACGGATATGCTAGAGGATTGGGACTAGATCGTTTGTAAATATCTAGACAGATCCCTGGCTGATGGATAAAGAAGGCATGAGGGCCACATCCCCCGCCCAACCAGGTCTTGAAGATGCCACTTTCAGTGGAATTCTTTTCTGACCAGGGACCGGGGTGGTGTTTGGAAAAGATTTATGATTGGTTTAATGAAAGAGACCAAAGAATTATCATGAGCATTCCTTGGGTTTTGATTGCAGGCCCAGACCTTCTCTTCTTGAACAATGACATTTCAGGAGAGTATACGGTGAGATCCAGGTATATATTTTCTATTGTAAACCACTCAGTCGGCGAGGTCGAGGGACCATGGAAATCTATTTGGACGCTCAACGTCCCCCCAAAAGTACGCCAATTCTTGTGACAAGTGTGCACGGGTACAGTCCAAACTATGAGCCTTCTCGTTTACCGATATATTGCCTATGCCGAATTCCTCCCCTTCTGTCTTCATATTCCAGAAACCCCTTTGCACACCATCATTCACTGCCCATAAGATATGAAAATTTCGAATAAATGGGGTCTGTCTCCAGGCAAACCACTGGCCATGGTCTCCGGCCTAACCAGTCATCTGATGCATTGGTGCTCCTCCCTATCACCAGCTAACACATGCTCACTTTGCACCATGACCTGGATCATTTGGGTCAGGCATAACGATACTAGTTTTCATCTTGTTCATAAACCTCCCGATTTATGGATTGAACGTGCCACCTCATGGATTGATGGCTGGAAGGACGATAATGGACACTATATACCAGGTGTTACCCCCTCTTACCCTCTCATTTGAATCCTCTAATAGAAGGGATTATTAAGATCAATGTGGACGCATCTCTTCCCATGGATGGGCTCATTACCCATGGCCTCCTGGACCAAAACCATATGGGGAAAATCCCTGCGGAAAAATACGAACAACAACATGCATTCTGGGAACCTACAGTGGATGAGGCCACCACCATCCATTCTGTTATGATGCTCACTATGAACCATGGGTGGGTTGATATCAATATTGAGTCTGAATGCCTCACCGCAATCGATGATGTTAACCATAATGACGGCGGACACTAGTCATTTGGACTCATCATCAGAAGAATTATCACACTTCTCCAATGCTTCTAAATTTACACATTCTATTTCACCAAAATGGAGGGAAATAATGTGGCCCATCAACTTGCAACCTCAGACCCATTCAATGCCAGCCAGCTCTGGCTGGACTATTTTCCCTCATGGCTTTTCACTTGTACATCTACTAACCTTCTTCATTAATGATATCTATCTTTTTTCATTGAATAGTTGCGAGCAAGATACTTTTTAATCATTTTTTACAACAGTTTAAAAAGAATGTTTTTTCTAAATTATACGACGTGTACCAAATAACCTGCCTTCATGAACATTCATTGTTTCAAATTATAATTTACATTATTAAAAGGTGTTTTGATTGATTTTTTACCTAATATTATATACTTGTATTTAAATTTATTATTCCAATTGAAATGGTTATTCTCCCCATTAATGTTTTTAATGAAATTTTTGTGGTATTTCAATTTTTAAATACAAGTCACCCATACTTTTGTTAGGACCCACAAGGGATATATTGTAATGATACCATAATTATTATTAATATGGATGGTTTATGATCATTTTTTCAAGGATTTACTCTTGTTATTCAATTTTCCATAGTACTCTTTATATTTTATAATTATGTATATTGTTTATCAAAATTACTAGTAAAATTATGCTAATTTTCAATTATAATATTTATGTTGATTATTATTATTTTTGGGGACAACTATTAACATTTCATGTGATCGTTTTCCAATATGAATGTTTATTTTTATATTTCTTCATTCCTCTTATATGTGAAATCAATTGGACTTGATATGTTATGAGTTGGTCCCACTAGAACCCCATGACGTATCAGTAGGTTTCATTGGAAATAATAGATTGGGTTTTTGTTAATACCTTACCTATTTATGAATGGTTTATTGGAATGAGGCATTAATGGTATATTTATGATGTTGATTATTATTCATTCCTTCATTATGAGATGATTTATTGAAGATCATGTAATTAAAATGTTGTATTGAATATCCATGATCAAATTTCAAGATCATGTGATTATTTATATGGAATTATTTTGATCATCACACATTTGTAACATATTATTTTGCATGGTCTTGTTATTGATTAAATATAATTTTATTTAGTTATTTACCATTTCAGATATATTATGCCTTATGTTTTCATGATATATTCCACATTACACATACCCTTTCTAATAATTATAGCGCACACTTTATATTTAATTTACCTATTATGCATGAAAGTGTATTATGATTTATCTAATGTGATATGGTAATGTAAAAAATAGCATTCTCAATGAATGTTCTATTTCAATTTTTTTTGTTCAAATCAAATGTGAGTTTCATGTATGTATCTACTGTTATAAGAATACTAAACTACTCTTCCTTTGAGATGTGTGATCAGATATAAAGCAAAAGTCAAATAATGTAACCATCAGCTCCTATCTAATAGGTTTTAGGTATTTTAAGAAATTATATAATGTGAGACATTATAAAAAATAACAATAGATTCTTTTCAAAAAATAACTAGAGAAAAATTAATATTTAGGATTAGCATATTTCAAATATAAATGTACGATTACTAGTTTAATATCTCCCTAAAAGATATATCATTTATCACATATATCATTTAGAGACACTTAAAATTTTCCTTAATTAGTTACTTGATAGGATTCAATTTATTTAAGGGATAGAGTGTAAAACTATGATACATGGGAATATATTTCCCTCCAAATTAATATTTGTTTTGATATCTTGTTTTATATGGAACACCCAAATAAAACAAAATAATGATACTTCAAAATAAATTTATTAATTTTTGACATTAAAAAATATTATTTGTAATAACGAGTATATTTTATAGAAACCACACTATTAAAACTTTTTTAAATTAGGAAGTGATGGCCATAAGTACATTCAGTATTATTTATGAGGTTCTTAATAACAATCAATGAAATTTGGAGGTGACATTTAGGTTTTATTTATATCACTGTGAATACAGACATAAAAAAGTTTGTTTTGAGAAAAATTATATGAGAGAGAAGTTCATGACTCTAGAAATTTCAATAAGATTCTGGAATGATGAACTTCCACCCAAAACTGCCACTATATTAACTCTTATTATTATATATTTCATAGATATCCCAATGGGTTATGTATATAGAAATTAAGATGATTTAATCATATAATTATCATTCTAACAAATTAAAAATTTATTTAATTATTTTTTTATATTTAAATTCATATCAATGAATGAAAAATAAAACCATCTTAATAGTAATTCATTGGTACAAATCAATTCATGTTTCTAAACTACTAAAAAGATCATTTTTGGATTAAAAATATATTTTCATTAATAATTCATTTTTATTATCTACATATTATAATAATAATAAACTGAATATATCCTTGTTAAATTACTGTTGATATGAATAAAATATTAACAAAATTTCAAGTATCAACTAATAGGAAATGGGAATATAAATAATTAATATTTTAAAATTTTCATTTCCGATGAAATATTTTTTCTATATTTTAAATATTTCATTAAAAAGTAAAATTCTCAAATTTTAAAATATTAATATGAAAAAAATTATGTGTACTTTCTTATTTATAATGAAAAAAATAATTTTGGATAATTTTTTTCAATTTTCTAGTATAATTTATTTTTTGGGGATCTGAACACATTACCATTTTTATATAGATTGACAGGTTATTATAATATCATAAACAATGAATAACATTAAAATAAAGAAAAAATCTTATAAAATTATATTTAATAAGTTAAATGGTTTATTTAAATATAAATTATATTGAATTTATTAAACTCATGTTACCAAAACACCCAGGAAAAAATCATGCTCCACTGTAAAATTTATTAAAGAACATACAAAGAAAAATGAAGTGGCATATAACACCACCATAACAATAATTTGGAATACTACACCACCAAAAACAAAACACAAAAGGCACGAAGGCCCAAAAAAGGCCAAGTGGCCCATATATCCCAAATCATACAGGCGAATAGTACTAATCAACCAAATCATTATAATAGATCCTTACAACCAAATAAGAGGCCCTAATATCGACTAGTAACAATGAAATCCCATTACATACTATTAAGAAATCTATTATAGGCCTAACCAAGGGCCCAATTAATAAATGTATAGTTCTAGAACCGTATCCATTACACTCTATACTACCACTAAAATCTTCACATGCATCACATCCTATCATGATATCGATAACCACGTTAAAGGAAGCATACACCCCATGGAAATCCACTCCCAATCTACTATCTCACCTATTATTTGTAAGGGCTCAATGGAAGTGTGTGGAAAAAACACACAAAAAACAAAGAGAACAATAGTATTTAATATGGATAGGATGGATTCCTATGTACATGGGATAATGGGCCTTTCTTTAATTATTCTCTTTGGATAAAACTCAGTGGAGGCTCGCAACACACCTCTTCATATCATGGGATTAAAATACCATTTTATATATGGAAAAAATGTTTTCTCTTATGGTTGGGGTAGCTTATTTACCACTGAGAACATTCTCCATTTTTGTTGGTTATTATCCACCATGATGTTGTGCATGCATATTCGGTTGGCCAATAATGAAAACCTATACCAGGCTTCTTCGCACAAAGATGAATCCCAAATTGGGAGTGGCCCACTAAAATCTCCCCCTCACGATCGATTTGGGGTAAAAGCTTGACCTATTATCTCATTTCATGTGTTGAAAACATCTTCGTCAAATTAGACACACTTCATTACACCAGATGACATGGAACATCCACTATCATTAGTCGATCTCATGATTATTGTAGTCCCCATGAAATCAGAAAACCCTTGAGAATATTTCTATATAAGCATCACTTCATCCCCACATGAGACATCCAACACTCCACCTAATATGGAAATCATTATCCCTTTCTCATTGAGTCTACATAATGATACCATGTTCCATCACATCCTCGAAATGAGTTTCACGTCATATAGTTTACGAACTCCTCCTTCAGGTGTATTCAGTTTCACCATATGGACTCCTTGAACCTCACATGTTGACCCATATCCACGATTCACCGATTTTTATACCATTTTAAAAGTATAAAACACACCTTTGGTCATGCATATGTGTTACATGATCCCTAAATCCAAAAACCCATCCATATTTTTTTGGATTTTGAGCCTGCTTATTCTTCCTTTTTAAAATGTGGAATTCCCATTTCATGTGACCTTATATTTTTCAATAATGACACTACACTTATACATGTTCAACTATCCCATCTGATTATGATCATCCCATTGTCACACTGATTTCATCACATGCCAATAATTTTATGATGTTCACAACCTCCTCTTCATTTTTCTCTTTCACCTAAACATACCATTTGCACTCTCCACATTCACTTTTATAGTGACCTATTTTCACTAACTAGAAACCTCTTATTTTTCTAATATCATGCCCCTTGGATTTTGACCATCATTATTTAACTCATGACTTAAGATATTGGATCCTCTCATACTGATCATATCACATCACAATGATTTGCTCGCCTGAATACATCACGGGATTTCATAATGACTCCAAATCATGAAGTGATTCCATCACCTCATCCATCTTTAATGATTCCATCCCCAAGACAAATTCTCTCTAATTTCCATAAAATTATCTTAGTAGATATGAAATAAGAAAAAGTGATTTTTTGTCCGCTCCAACCATCACACTGAGCCCCAATAATTATGTCAGGATATTGTTGAATTAGTTGGTGTGATCCAACAAATTCTTTCAATCTAAAATCCACAACTAGTACAATTTATTCTTTAGGAATAATTATTTTGTTATATAATTCACCATATATCATTTCTCCAAACTCTTCCATAATTCATTTGGTGACATTTCTCCCAACACTATGTATTTTACCTCATTCCCCAGTTATAGTCAAATTATGCTGATGACCTGAATCATGATCTCTACCCAATCATCGCCACATGTTATCATATTATTTTCTCTGATCAACAGCCTTACCATGCGCTAGTGCATAAGAATATCTTTCACTATTCTTTTCCACGTGTCGAAATTTATCCAACCATAAAACTTCTCGATATCAAGAATTAGTAGTGCCCTGCCACCAACCATCATTATTATCACAAAACACAATCACCACTTTCGATGCTACACCTCTTTAACACAACCATATCAAGTGACAATTTTTAAAATACAACCATACATATGTGTCCAGAATTGTTGAAATAGTGGGCATCGACTTCTGGATCGTCAAAATCAAAGAATTATTGGTCGAGATATCTCCAAAATCAATTCAAAAGTATAGATTTCCCACTGATGTGGTGATGATGTGGCTCTGATGTGGCACATCAGAGCATCCATCTGATTCCCACCATAAATTTCGCTAATGGCACGAATAGTATGGGATTCTCTTGGAAATGATTACTCTTCACCATAATTTTTAACCAAACATTTTCTGAGATTGTCATATTCATTTCAGCTCCATTTTTAAAGCTGATTGCACCATTCAAATCATCTTGTCATCCTCATTACTTATCCAGCTTTGGAAAATTATTTTGACCACTTTCAATTTTCCGATAACCAGAAAATTCACTATTGGTTCTCCATTATGAATCCACTCACTATGGATACATCTAATACAAATTCTATGGGTTCATCAGAGGTGTGTGGTAACTAAAACACACAAATATAGGAAGAAAATGAGGATTTAACGTGGTTATGCATGACGTGTACATCCATGGGAGAAGGGGATTTTCTTTAATTCTTCTATCAAGATAAAACGTAATAAAGGATCACAACACACCATTTCAGTTCATGGGATTCAGATCCAATTTTATATATCAAAATAACAATTTTCTCTAGTGGTTGGGGTTTCCCATCTACAAATGAGATATTTTATTATTTCCGCTGGGTGTTGTCCACCCTACTACAGCGCGTCCATAGTCATCTGCCCACTATGGAAAACCTATACCAGGATGCTGTCGAAAAAGAAGACTCTCAAAATGGGTGTGGCCACCAATTTATGAAACCATATTTTCCAAAAAGTCACAAACCTATACCAAACTCAAGATGATACCCATATTGCTTCCCTAGGAGAGAAAATACTTTTACAGGGTAAACCTATGAACAACCACCGGTACTACAATTGGACAACGATGTTGATCCCACACCACGGACACCGTACATTGTGTCTGTCATTCCACCTACTGGCTTCCATTTCTGGACCACACAGTGTGCAAACCTAGTGTTTAAAACCACCTAGAACTGCAGGAACCATGATAAAATCTTTTTTATGCCTGACGAGGTCCTAGATCTGTAAGGAAACTCTCCAATTATTGTGCTCTGCCATCATGCCACAACAATCCCACAACCTATGTTCCCAATCCCTCCACCATCTCATCAACTAGGGATCAAAACCCACCCTACCAACCTTAACTAGGCTCTTTCTCTGACCAAGGATTCTTCACCTCTGATCAGGACATCACGCTTCTATGTTTTTAACATGAATGTTCAAAACCGGCCAAATATTGAAACCACCACCACAGAACACCAGAAGATGTAATCTATCCATCAACAAAACTATCAGCCCACCTTAAATGATGAAAAAATGAACTGAATCACTCCTGATATTCACTATTTCACATTGAGTTCATCACATGTTGGAATCAAAAAAATTCCAACAATTTTACCCAATCGAAGAAATCAACATAGCTAAATCATTACTATACATCCATGAACTGGTTGTGGATATATACTAATCTCTACCCATTTCAGAAAAATAATTTTCCATATTACTTCTAATTCAAGAACAATATAGAGAAAATAACCAGGTATTCCCAAATTTATAAAACTCATGTTAATAATTATGAAAATTATGTAATATTAATATTAATAATAATTATTTTGGGTCTACTTAATTAAATTATTTATGCATTTGTGGAATTCAGTCTTATAAAAATCTTCAATCCTGATAAATAGTATTTGGTTAATAATGAACCTATTAATGTCAAATAAATCAATAAATTCTCTATTTTTTTATTAATAATTATTTCAAAAAAATAACACTTATTTTAAAAAAAGTTTTTTTGAATTATGTGGGACATAAAGGTCCAAACCTTTCTTCCCATTATAATCTGATAATTCTATTAATGGGAGAGTTTGAGTGGGGCCTAAATAGTTTGGATGCAAATAGTATAGATAGAGGTATGATCTCATATCATATGTTTTCTATGGCATGAAGTGGTAATATACATTGTAAGGTGAGCAACAAATGTACATAAAGTTTAGTTCTAGTATAGAGGCTTCAAAGTGTTGTTTTTTTAGTTTTACCTCTATCCCAATAATTATGGCATGCAAAGATGCTACATGATGGTGATGGGTTTGTTACCTATGTGGTTTCATAGTAGGGGGGTTTGATATGGAATATAAAATTCCATAGAGTTTAGATCATGAGGTGAAGAGATGTTGGTTGTGACATTTAATCTAGGTGGAGGAGTTTTGAGGTTGTGATATTTTAGGGGGTAGATTTTTGTGGAGCAGGGATGAAAAATCGACTCCAACAAGGTTGTTAGGGTCTATAGAAAGATGTTCCCTCTTAAAAAGTGGTCAATTCATATTTTTTATCCATAATGTGAATATATCAATGATTCTCATTGGTTTCATTAAAAGCCCAACTGTGGTATCTTCCATCTAACTACACACAAGACCCTTCTTTTTTCATTAATTTTGCGACATTGTGTGTGAATATTCACAATGTTATTATGTATTATAGAGTAACTATAAATTAAATGCCGCATAAAACCCCTTTATTCTTACAAATTTATTCTTTGTTCTTAGGTGACCCATTTTCATCCCATCGTGATCATTAAAACAAAATAAAATCTCATTCAACACCATCCTTGGTAGATTGATCCTTGGGGGTTCTACGTAAGATTCCTACTTTCATTATCCATTTATCTCCATGTTAATAATCTTTAGAAGGATTATTCCATTGTAAATTATTGTTTGGGTGATGTTTATGAATGAATATTTTTTGGTTCTTTCATTTTAGGTTTTTAAGTGTGTTCCTCTTCATTGTACTTCTTGGTTGTGGTCTCCCACTTGGTTTAACCTTGGAAAGTGAATTATAATGCATCATATATGGATAGGGATCACTTCATTTCACATTAATTTGCATCATGTTAGAGGGGATATGATCTTATTATCTTTATTAATAATTTAGGAACCATCCTCATAATGATATTGAAGTAATTTAATTGAAATTATAGGTTATGATAATTGAATTTCATATTTTACATCATTTAATATTATTATTATTATTATCCTATGGTATTTAAGAATTGTTGATAATTGTGTTCATTGGGGATTTTTTTCTGATAAATAATTGATTTATTGTGGAATCATTGTTTCTGGGATTGATTAACATCACCTTGATTACGTGGATAACAAATTATACCCAGATAATAAATTTTTATGAAATGAAATCTATTGTTTTTTTGAGAATTCTCATGAAATGTAATGTGGAATGTGATAAAATCACATTGATGAATTTGAAATATATTTTTTTGAGAGGATGTACTGTTGGGATGTTAAATGTATTCTGATGTGCTGTTTTTATTTGGGTAGTATGTTATGATATTTTTTACTTGTAATATATGATATCGAAATAGGTTGTGATGTGGAATGTTTTTGTGGTTGATAAATAGAGTAAATGTGAGGATTTATGGAAATAGAAATATGGATTGTGGTTGGGTTGTGTTGTGTTAGTTTCCCTATTATAGGGTAATAATTGGTTAATAATGTCATATGAAGTGGCCTGGGATGGTTTGGAAAATGGTTTGAAATGGACAATGATTTAATGTTAATAACAAAGAAGGAAGGATTAAATGGACATTGATAAATAATTAATGAATGTGATTGAATAATTAAATTTTTTGATAATAGGGACTATTAAAATTTTCTTAATTTAATAGGAAGTGTTGAGTGTGTCTTATGGATTGTGTGTTGATTTTTTGTGTTATTAATTTATTATTATCAATGAATGTAGTAGAGGATGTAATGATTTCGGGTGATTTTGTGTACTGGGATAGTTCTGTTGATTTGAATCCATAAACTAGGATTCTGTTCATCTACTATATATACAAAATACTATCATTACTATTTCTATATACTCCACTTATTTATATAACTAAGTGATGATTACCAATGTTTTAGGGGAATTTTTCCCAACACCACGATGGTGAGGATGGATGTCTACCCGATATTCCCTACTCTCTCTTCCATATGAAAATGAAATTACAAAACTATGATAGGAAAAATTAGTAAGTGAATTATGGTGATGTTTGATTAGATAATGAGATAGCTCATTTTTTGTGGTAGTGAATGGTAGGAGGATGGAAAAATGTTTATTTCAATCATGTTCATTATACCATACTATTTTGTTTATGATGTGATGTAATATCCCTTGTTTCATAGGTATATGTGTGATGTGATGGACTATGTTTCCTTGGATGAGTTGTGATGTGATGACCCATGTGTTTTTAGGTGAGGTGCGATGTGATGGCCCACGTTTCATCGAGAGAGATGTGTTGTGACAACCCAGGTGTCTATGGACTAAATATTATAGGGAAGGGTTGCGAGAACCAATACATATATTTTTGGGGTGTGAGATAATAATATTAGTTGGAAAGTGGTGTGGAGTACCATTTTATTGGTATTATTCTTATTATGTTACTATACATCGATGTGTTATTTGGTGAGTTTTCAACAATGAGGATGCGATTGGTTATTTTTCCTCTTTGGTACTTTTAGTTCTGTTGTTTTTTGTATTGCATTAGTATTATCAGTTCACATATCTATGAGATTCACTGGGTGTGATCATAGTATGAATAATTGTCTTCTCAACCTATATATATACAATATTATTATCATGTTAATAATAGGACTATGTGGATGACGTTGGATAATACGAGGTCATACTTTTTGAAAGTTGTTGTGTCACATGCATTACGTTTTTTTAATTAATGGATTAATAATGTCTTTTATTATATTATAACTGAATTGTGGGATAGTATTATTTTAATTTTATTATATCATGGAGTTTCGTGGGGGTTGATATATCTAATATCAAAATCCATTATTATAGAGGCTATCACCTTCAATTTTTATGAAATTATAATCCCTCTATTATTTTCAGCAAATTTGGACCTACAAAAGGATATATATGGGGTTCATTATCTATCTTCATTCCTTTCTAAAATACAGGGGTAAATTTGGATTGAGTGGTTGTAAAAGAGTGTTATCTGATGTTTTTTATTTATAGGTAGATGTTTTGAGTCAATATCATTGCGTATTACATGAGTTGGTAGGGAAAAAATGATAGTTTATCTTTCTGTGTGCTATAGGCCCGGGTTGGCCATCTTGGATAAAATATTTTTGGGCCACACATGTTCCTATATAAAGAATATATGCCTATTTAAAAATTAAACAAGGAGATTATATATGGGGTGTACATAACTAGGAGAGGTACATGTATCAAGACTGATTGTACTTCTTATTGAGAAATGTTGTTTTTGTATGTAAAATTGAAAAAAATAAATTGTAATAAATTTTATGCTAACAGGTTTATGATATCATTATTTAATCTTTTAGTTATGGATATTATTGATTTTATATGTGTAGTTGAGTTAGTTGATTTTCAATAGGGTAATTTGAATGATATTCAGAGGGCCGATCTTGCTGAGGAAGATGCAGAATGGTAAAGGAGTTTCCACACCATCTTACATAATGTTTTGGTGAATTATAAATAATGAATATTTGATATCAATATAAAGATATTGTTGGCAGATCTCAATATCTACTTTATATTGATGTCATCTATGATATATAATTAGGCCCCATTATCACAAATTCATATACGGGGAGTTCTACATTGGTGGTCGATGTTATATCATGGTGGGAATAATGATGAAGATATTTTACTGGACAACATTTAGATGGATATCCAAGTATACATACTTTCATCGACCATGGTGGTTGTGAAGAGATAAGGGGGTATCTCTCATAAGTAGGGTAAAATTACAATATGACATACATGTATTAGTTTCAAGAACCTTTTATGTTTCACTCCATGTCATCTCCCTAATGAGAAGTCTCGATAATGGAATCCTTAGGAAGTAATTAATCCTTCTATATAGTATTGATTCACTCCCATTACATTACCATGTTATTTGGAGCATTATATGGAGGAGATGAATTATAATATGTACTAGTGGGGTGGATTTTTATGAGAGGGGAATTAGTCAGGGTCCCATAGGAGAAGGGTTTTTAGTTGTAGATCTATGGTGTCGAGCCCTTTGATGTATTGATCATTAAGGAGTCAACCGTAGTAGCTCCCATAATGGACATCTAGGGATAGAGATTCTCATTCTAATCGTAGGGAACATAAGAAAGTGTTATTTTTTTGGGGGTCATGGCCATCATCATAATCAGTTACTCAAGGATCTTGGAGATCAGTAAAGTGTGGGTCGTCTTGTTCAATGTCAAACTCTAATGTAACTCACATTGAGTTAAATTCATCCTAAAGGAAGATTTATTATTATTTGAACAAAGAGATGAGGATGAAAGGGGTGAACCTTATGATGTTCCTCATTTTCATAGGCCATAAACTACGAATTGTCGTGGAGGTGTTTATCAATATATATCCATAAGATATACGCATGGTAAATTGAATGAAGTGGGGATGAAACTACATAGGGTCCAGAGATCATTAGAGGACTATTGTATTTACATATATCATTTGTGTGACTTCTTTAATTTAGGAGGTTTTCATACATTTTTTCACCTGATCTAGTTTGTTCATTAGGACATGAAGTGGATAAGATCCCCATTCCCTACTCGATGAATATACCATTTTGAGGCCTAACGTTCATGTTTGATGTGTTCATAGTGTGTAGACATATGATGGGACTACATCCATAATGTTTTAATGATTTCATAATATAAAAAAGGGGTATGATTCCACTCTTAGCATTGAAATGTTGTATTCTATGTGCTATTTTATTGAATCTTATCGAAGGTTAATTATATTCTCAAATGTGGATGGTCAGTGTGCAGTTATTTTGGCATGATGACTTTCTAGTTGGCCTGTAGACATGTAGATCCACATCTTTCTATGATGGATGATATGACAATGGAATTAGTATATGATATGATGATGGAGGTTCATAGGTTTATCATAGTGTTTATAGACTTTTCTTCCTTGCATAGGGTTTGATTCAACCCACTCTAAAAGATTTTGATTTTGGGATATAATTCTAGAATCATTTTTCTTTTATTTTGTTGGATTCTTTTCTTATTAACCCCTTAGAGTTAAATGAGTTAAATACTAATATATATGATATGATTAATAATTTTACACCATAATATTTTTGAACAATTTTTTTCCAAAATATTTACTCGTTTTGATATTTTTTATAGAATACAATTATTGTTTCATTCATTTCAGACAACACAAAGTTTACCTTTCACTACACACAACACATATCATAAATGAAATGTGATATACTATTAAAATATTATTATTTAACATGATAGCTTACACCTAGACATTTTAATGGAGAATATGAATATTTTCAACTAAATAATGAAAATATAGGATGATTGCTTCTAACCATTAATTATAAAGGAATATAAAATCAATTTTTTAATCAAATGAATTTTTTTATAAAACAAATTTATGCATAAAAACAAGTTTTATGCCAATAAATTAAAAAATAATAATTTTTGAGTTATTGATTTTAATAAAATTTAAATATTATATATTAATTTAAATTTTTGTTATCAATTTTATGTGTTTTCGAGATAACGTATGAGAATAAATCCAATTATACACTAAAAACTATATTCTTCTAACAAGAAGATTTGTTGTGTATTGAACACATATTTTAAAAACCAATTTTTTCCAAATTTATAAAATATATTTGAAAAAATGAAATCAGTTTTTGAAATATTCATTACAAAATTATCTAAGGTTGAATTGTCAATAATTTTCTGATTGTCATATATTTTCTATGAATTGTGAGAAAGAATGGATTTATTAAGAATTCTTATAACATTTATTGGTTTTAAAAAAAAAATTAAAATTAAAATTTTTAAAAAAATATGTTCATTCATATATCTCTTTATTCAAATTTTCATTGTAATCATTTTCATATTTAATTTCTATATAAACTAATTTTCATTTTGTGAACATTTTCTCTTTGAAAACATATGTTCTCCTCACTTATATTGGATTAAAATTTAATTATTTTATTACACATAAATTAATTAAATTTGAAAAAATAGATTCTTTAGTATTGATAAAGTAATTTTTAATATATAATAATTTTAAATTAAATTTTTACGATTTCGAATAGTAAAACCAATAAAAAATAATTTGTACATTTAAGATAAAAATGGGATTACATGGTGGCTAACATAAAAAGATAATTTTTAAAAAAGACCCAAATAATATCCAAAACCCATTGGATGAACATATCTAAACTGTATAACATCTATTAATGATAATGGTTGATATTTGTGCCTTGTGTTAGATGAAAAATGTAGGGTAATCCTTTTTGTTTTCAGAAACTACATGTGTGGAATTCAACCCAATTATAAAAGGCCAGCCCATCTCCACTCCAAAAAACATCCAAAACCATTTAAATATAACAATATCTGAAAAAGTAAATTCCTTAGTTCCCTAATCCCTTCCATGATGCCTTATATTTTTAGAAATCCACCCTAAAATAATTTTTGATCAAAAAAGATAATGTGTTTGAAGAAGAGTTAGCATCCCTAACAAATCATTTTATCTTAATTATTCCTCAACATCCTTAGATAATTATTAAAACATAATGAAATAATATAATAAATAACATAGATATTCATAAATGTTTTTATGTTATGGTCATAACTTATATACATCTCATCTTCAATCAATTGGGTGAAAAAATCACCATTCGTGTGTACGTTGGACTGGCAGCTCACAGACTGATGTTATTCATTTTTCCATTACCACCTCTCACTACTAGATGTACTGATTTATTAAATTTTTATATATAACAAATTTTATAATCATAATTTTTTTAATTATTATCTCAGATGTACCATCTTAATTCATCTTTGTGGAAGTACGATAATGTTAGTCGTGTCTACGGTGGACTAATGAATCTCAAAATGATATGATTCATTCACATTTTACAAGGAAGTAACAATGATGAGTTTTATGAACACATGTGATATATATGAAATAAAAATAAATATTTAATTCTAATGTATTATTTACATTTCTTCCTATTTATAAAATGGAAACAATGTTGATGGGTATGTAAGACATACCATATCCAGGAAGAGAGTATTTCATTTACAATATCTGACATTTATTGATTAATCTAAAAACATTTCAGTTGAATATATGTGATATTTATATAATTTTTATCATTTTGAATATTATGGAACCTCAATTAATGTTATAGGGTCAAAAATAACAAATCAAAACATACTTGAAGACGAAAGTAGCTATTTCCCAAAACACGATTTTAAAATGGAATTTCTAATAATTGGGTAATAAATGGTCATAAGAAAATGAAACACGGTTTGATAAAAATAATAATTTCTCTATAATATATTTATAATATATTATATTTATTATAAAATTGATTTGAATTTGTATGAGTAATGTTGAGAATTAAGGTAACTGGTTTTTACTCTCTCTTTTATTTTTTGGAGACATATTAAAAATCACCACTCATTTATTTTTTGTGGTGTATATACCGAAAATCTCTTTTTTTTCATTTTCATAAGCCGGTGAGAGGGATCCGGTACCCTAACCCGGTTTGAGGAAAAACCGGGAACCTCACATGGCGGTTCCTCAGAATCAAATATGAAATTCAAACAACACAGGAGACATCACACGCAGACGCCTCGAGACACGAGCCATGTGTCCCGCCTCGATCCGTGAACCATCATCACGTGTCAGTTGCCGCTCAGACGCCTCGAGCCGCGCCACCCATCATGTCGCTGACAGGGCTTGCCGAACCGACCACCGTCAACTTTATCGGTGACCGTCTACGTCTCCACCGGCCGCCGTCATCGTCTTCACTGGCGAGCTTCGCCGCTGTCAAAGAACTCACCGTCGGAGACACCATCCGACACCAGATCGCCAACCACAACACCCGAATGACAAAGATAACAGAGAAAAGTCCTAAAACCTTCACCCCCCATCTCTCATAACTGAATCAATCACAGAACCTTCATGATAAAACAACAAAACACATAGAATAATGAAATTAAACGAAAAACAGGAAAACATCTCTACCTCCACAGTAGCTTCAACGACGAAAATAAATCAGCCAAATCATCCCCAAAACAGCAGCCCAACCCCACAAAAAACCTACAATAAGAACCAGAACCCATCTCCACAAACCAGGAAACCCGAGAAGACAGCACCCGACCACCTGTTTCTTGCCGACGATAACGAATGGCTCCCTCAACCCGCAGAAATGGGGACTCGGTCTCTGAACGAATGCACCACCATGAACGGCTGAATCAAGAACACCGTGAGCGATGACCGAGCCAAGAGATCCTCCACCACGTACAGCACGCAAAGGGAGGCGAATGGGGGGCCAGACCAGGGCGACACCCGGGGGCGGTGACGGGAGAAAACCCTCTCAAAGCTTCACCCCTTACGGGCTCATCATTTTTGTGGTCTATATAACACAACATGGAAATGTTATGTAATGAATTGTAAATTATTCAGATTATCTATATAATATTTTTATGTTATTATTTTTTGGGGATTAAAATTCAACATATTACTAATGTATAACGGGATTTTTGGTCTCATATAAATATCTGTGAGACAAAAGACAATGTAACCACATTTTTTATATATGCATTTTATTTACTATCCATTATTATATTTTACATTTATCAAAACTAAAATTATGTTTAATTAAAAATCCATTCTTATCTAGATTTTATAGGGTTTACATTTCGAAATATACCCAAGGGGTAATGGATTTCTGTCTAAATTTTCCTTCATTGAGACATTTGTTATTTTTTTTTAAAATATTCATTAATGAGGTGTATATTAAGACCCTAAAGACATATAATATTAGTAATCAATTTATTATAATACTATTATATGATTTGTGTAATTTTATTATTTTATTTGGATTATGATACAATGTTCACAATGCAGTATGGTTTTTATGTTAAAATCTCAATGTTTATTAGAATTTCAACTGTTTTTTATTCCAATGATGAAATATTATGTTGTGTTTATTATGAAACTAATGAAATTTTATATCTAATGGTTATTTATAAAGAATGAATTTTTTTATTTCATTATATTATTTTTATTAATCAGAAGTTCCATATAATTTTTTAAAGAAAAATCAACTTTATCCATCTCTTTTATCGAAAACAAGAATTCTTGGATAAAAAAAAGAATTTCAAAAATGTTTTTTATACTCTAAAAATTGTTTTTTAATTAATATTTAACCCATGTTTTCATTTTTTTTAAATCATTAGAATAGTTTTTTTAATTTTTACTAAACAATGAATGTTTGGTTGTCACCACAAATTTGAAAGGAATCATTTTTTAACATGTACAACATTAAATGAATATAAAACTATAATGAATGTTATGTTTGATAAATATTCCATTATAATATTTTATGGTTATTTTAAAATAAAATTATTTTAAAAATGTTTTATGTTTTAAAATTATCTAGAAAAATGTAATGGATATTTTTCATAAAAAATGATTTTAATGATTTTAACAACATCCTTTATAGGTTTCAATGTTTAATTTACAAAATTTGATTTAGAATATCCTTCAGTAATAATAAGTTTTATAAATTTAATTTCAATGATCATTTATTTTCCCCAATATAATTTTTAAATTATAATTAAATATATTTAAATATGTCTTAGATTATATTTTTAATAAAAATTATTTCCAAATTCTTTATCAATTATTATTTTTCAAAAGTGATTTAAAAAAAATTATTTTACTAAATAATTTTTTTCTATTTTCTTTAAAAATAATTTTCCATTTATGAAGGTATCCGCTAATGATAGAAATTCCCTGTTATGGATATGATCCATAGATACCATTGAATTTATCTTTCTAACCTGTTTTTGATTATGGTTGTATGTTGTTTATGAAGCCTCTCCATATTTCATGGGTGTCAATATGTATGAACATTTATGAAACACACATATTTTCAAGAGTTATTCTATGATTAAATGATAAACTAATTATGACACCTATCTCTTTTCTATAGGTTATGATATTATGAGTTGTTTAAGAATCCTATTTAATTTTATTTATTATGATATTATAAATTATTTATGATATTCTGGAACAAAAATTTTTTATGTTCATTATATAATGGGTGGGGAATGTATCTATGTCTAATACATTGGTAAAATATTTATATCTCAAGTGATATATAGGTATGGATTTTGTAGTGAAACTAGTTTAGTAATGTAACTCTTTTCCTATGAGGGTATTGGGAGGGAACCTTGAACACTATGGTGATTTTAAGTGAAAACCCATTCTTTTATGATATATTTGATAGTAATACATGAATATTATATAAATGAACAATAATTATTTTTTTTTAATGAAAAAATTATATATATTTTCCAAATGTTATATTCTTATGGATCATTTGATTTGATTTATTTAGTATACATGTCTATTCATATTAATTTCTTTATTCTATGACTCGATATTTTATATATGGTATGAATATTATGGTTTTAATATGTTGTTTCATTTCTCTCATAACCTAATGCTCACATATTTTTACTGATTTTAAATTTTTTACCCTTACTAAGTATTAGATCTCAACCTTTCAAATATTTCATTTCTCGTAGTCATAATGAAATTATTATGTAGGTAATATCTATGAAGATTAAAAAATGGGAATATATTTGTTTGAAAAATTGATAATATTTTACAAAAAAATAAATTATGTACCCAGGATATAAAGGTACTAAACCATTAGGATTATGAGTATTCTATTTATGTAACATAATGAATATTAATATATAAAGATTTAATATCTATGTTTGAGATTCCCGGATCTCTATAGTTTGTATTAGAGGAAATATTTTGTTATCTATTTTAAACCATGATAATAAAACATTAGTAATGTACATAAGGACATGTATATGTCTATGTTTATAAATGAATAAATGTATAAAAAATGTCTTGAAATTTTATTAAAGGATAGATTGAGGGGTTTCCATGAAATTAGATCCCTGACTAAATAATAAAAGTAAATTTTTCTTGGAAATAGATGTAACTAAGTGTAATACCAATAAAAATGTATATTTCATCTTGAAATGAAGGTCACCTAGTGATTTACAACATGCCTTTCTATATATGTAGTTTGACAATCATAAGGGATATAATTTGTAAATTTATAGAAAATTTATGAACTATAATGATGGATTTAAATAGTCGAGGATCATGAATGGACTAGGATTTGTATAAGGTAGAGTAGATTGAAAATATGGAATCAGTATTTGGACATAGTATATGTTATTTTTCAGGATTATTTAGTTTACATCTATGACTATTGTCACTAAATCTATGATACTTGGTTTCACTCAATTCTATGAACTAAAATGAAGTGGAATAATTGTTATCATGATAAACTTTTTCTACGTGAATCAAAATGGGAATATGAATAGAGTAATTGATATTTTGATTATTCCTAATAAGTTATCGTGACATATTATTAACAACATACACATTAAAAACTCCAAGACGCACGAATAAATAGAAAGATTTTTTCCTTCAGAGTGCGGGTCATAGAGACCATGGAGGAAAGAATTTTTTTTCTCTATGTAAATGATGTGGTAAGAATCAAAAAAGTGAATGTATATAATGGACATGAATATATTTGAATGTGGAAAATGAAAAAAATAACATCGTAGGAAAAATGAAATGCATGCTTAAAAAATGGATGATAATAATGTTATCTATTAGAGATTATTGACAGTAGAATGGTTCAAATTTGAATTCGATGGTAATAATATATATTGATGTCATGAAGTAAATACCTTGAAAAGAATCACCATTGTGGAAAGAGTAATGTTTATAATGGTAATGATGATGATTTAAAAAAGATCAATTTAAGGAGGTAATAAAGAATAATATGACGACTAATGTTTAATGGTTTAAGAATAATGTTAAATGATTGGAATGCTTATGAGTTGGAATTTGATAATTATGTTACATGAAACATGAAATATATATGGTTTGTTCAGTACATGTTTTTCATTTAGTATTTTGAACAATACGTATAATGGTACTTATTACATATAAAAGTTATTTAATTTAATGGTTAAATTTTATTGAAAAATGTGACTAATGAGAGAAAAATATTAATGTGTTCTTGATGATGAGATAATGAAGTTGGTATAAAGGGATGATGAATTCATGTAATTTAATTTGTAAAGTATTTATATCCTTGGATCAAATTAAATATTTTATTAAAAATTGGTTTATGTTATCGTTGAAAAACATTATATCATTATTAGATTTATGGGGTTTATGAAATAATTTGTGATTTTATTTAAGGAATGAGGAGGAATGTATAATATTATTATGGTTTTTATGTAATTATGGTCATTAAAATATTTCAGGAAAATGTATGACTATGTTATCGACATATTTGGAATGTAAAAATAATGTGATAATTTGTTATATTTTGGAGATTAAAAATATGTTTATTTTGAGAAATTTTGAGACCTTATTTATTAGTTTTTAATTTTTATGGTTTATATGGTTAAACATTTATGAAATGGATTAATTTTAACTTTGAAAAATATTTCATAACATGTTCAAATAAATCTTTTTATATAAAAAAACAAATTATTATTGAATTATCAATATTTTAGGGATCTTATGATCCACAAGTTCTGTAAGAATTTTAACAAAAAATAATTCCATAGAGTAATAGAAAATTTTGAAATTCATTAAGACACAAAAAAAAGTATGTGATTTGAGTTATGAAATTGAATGAAATCAATAATGTTTATTTTCTCATGAAAATGCCACAAATTTTTGAAAAAGATATTGAAATAAATTTTTAATCATCACCATCATTTATGATGAATGAATATTCCTTTCACATATCACATATTTGAGGAATAATGGTAATTATATTCCTCATATCCATGATATCTATCATTATCCATCAATATTTTAGTTTTAATTTTCTCTTTTATGTCAATGTTATAACTTTCCAATTTTGTTCTCCTTTTGGGAAATTGACTGTGTGTTGTTTTGTATGACTATAACAGATCTCATTCTAACTTTTACAAGGTAATTTTTTTAAAACCATTTTACGATATCTATTTGTCACAAAGGAACTTCAAGATGTAAAAACATTTTTTTCTAAATAATAAAAATAAATAGAAGAGGTGGTGATTTGTGCCTTTCCATGAAACATCCACAAATACAGATTATGCGTCTCCTTGTGAAATATGTAAACATGGATCATTTTTCTTCTGTATAAAATATGAAAGGTGAAAAAATATAAAGAATGAACACATAAAATATATAGTTGTTTGGGAAACTAAGTCCCCCTAGTCCACTCCACTAATTACTCTCTCTGCGAGATTAGTGAATTTCACTAGAATGATCCAATTATCACATGAACAAAAATCCCCATCATAGTGTAGGATGTTGAAACCTTTAAAAAAATGATAAATAAAGGGACATATAGTTCTCTTACAAGGAACATGTTATATATGTCATAGATCAATAAGTTTATAATCCACCACATGTGAGTCTTTTTAAATGAAACTCAAAAAAATCAAAATAGATCGATTTGAAGATGGATCGTTTTGAACATAAATATTTTTTCCAGAAAAATTTACAGTAGAAGGATTTTGTTAATTTGAAATTAATTTCTTCATTAAATTGTTTATATGATGTGATCCTTGTTGTAAAATGTTGATAAAATAAAAGTAGTAACAGATAGAAATAGTAACCCTACTGGTGAAAAATATTGAACATGTATGTATCCAATGTGTAGATTCTTTCAGAATCAATCATTCATTACAACAACACTATGAATGATGTTCCTGATAATGAAACCGTATATAAAAATATGTGAACTTTGTATGACAAAGTAAATGGATAAACTAGTATAAAATATAAAGTAGAAAGTCTGATTCAGAAATATAGATCCAATAATGTCGCCTTAAATATCGTGGCTATTCATATTCAAAAAGTAACAGAGGAGTTATAACATACCATAAAATTTTGATTGAATATATCAGCTAAATATGATCCTTTGAATAAATCATATTGGTCATTTAATCAGACATAAAATATATTTTAAATAAACTATATGTATGTCATAACTATTGTTGAAATATTAGATAAAAATCATAGAATTAAATCATTGACATTGAAAAGTCAAGCATATGGTTCTTTCCTAAAAAACTATTAAATTTTGGGATAAAAATGTAGTGTTATTTTTATAAATAAAAGGTGGAAAATATTATTTTGATCATAAATTTAGTATTGATAAACCATATGTTTGTGTCGTCAAACTTTGGGTTCCTTACATAGACAGAATTCTTTAACCCTACATTTTTCTCATCACATATGTAATGATCGATTAAGATGTAAGGTTCATTATCCATAAATTACTTATTTCATATGGTTGGTGATCCTTTTTTTCCTTCCAATACCATATGATTGAATAAAAATAGTTGGTTCATGATACATAGACACTATTCAAAGAATAATATTTCTTCCTTACATTACGTTCTGAACATAGGGTATGCATAGTTTTTTTAGATTCCAAATAAGTGAGTCTTGAACTCATTAACAATGAATCCTTGTGAAATAAAATACTTGAATATAATTTCATAATAAAATCTGTATCAAATATTAATTTTCAGAAATACATGTAATGTAATATAAATAGTAAAATAAACAAGGGTATTTTCGATCATCAAAATCAATAAGGATTTATAGAGTATTTTTTAAATAATACATGCCCAAAAATATCCACCTTTTTTATTATCTTAAATCATATAAAATATCAAATAGTGAATATTGAATATTTTAAATACATTGAATAAAAATTATTATTTCGATTTCATAGTAATATTTTGATTAAAATATAAAAATAAAAATAAAATAAAATTTCATGTTTTCTCGAATTTATCTCCCATTTTGTGATATAAAAATGGATGTATAATGAAAAATATTAAAACCATTTTATTTTTTCTCAGAAAAAAAAATGAATGTTTAATATGAATTATTTAGATAAATAAAGAGTTGATTATAAAAATAAGGGTAAAAAAATAATAAATGATAAATAAAATCAAAATAATTAGAATAAATAATTTAATATAATATGAACAAAGAAATTTTATTAATAAAATCTCTAAAACAACAGTAGAGGTTTTGGATCTTGATAAATGGTTAAACAGATGGTCCAGTGGAAGGTGAAATGGTTTGGTCAAGAGCCAGTTCTGGTAGTGCTTGAGCTTCCTGAATAGATTATTTAAATTATTTCATCTGAGATTTTTTCTTTTCTATAAAATTGCCTCCCAAATTCCATATCAAAATTTTGGAATATTGACTTACATTCTTATTTTCAATCAAATTTACTTGTCAAAATTGAAGAAAATTCAACCCTATTTGAAAAAACTGAGCTAAGTTATCACTAAAGTTATTGAGAAAAAACCTAATAACTAGATAACTTGATGTAATTTTCTTAATAAGATACTTATGATTGTACAAAAAATAATGATAATGGTGCACTACTGCACTGATGATTATAAAGACAATCATTGATATCTTCCATGACAGATGTGTTAGATTTAATTTTATTGACCAGATCTGGTGATGTTGTTGGGACAGATGTAGATTTTCCAGCCTGGTTAATAGTTCCCTTGACATATTCAAACTAAATCCCAATATACAATTTCAGAAATGAATATATTTAAATAGATTCATATTTGATCATCCCAATTTGATCTAACATCTCTTTTTTAATAGCCCCAAATTTTTTTGACACATAATTTTCTCTATGTTCATAAAGTTGATTATAAAGAACCCCAGTTCTATCATGGGAGTAGATGAGTTTTTTCAAATCATCATAAGATTTTCATGAAGTCTCTATATCTTATATAAGATTTATATTCTACTTCAGAATGTTGTTAAATATGATCACAGTATCATATATTTGAATTAACATTGAATATGATGCCCCTTCAACAAGATTCATTGACTGAACAATAGCTTCTACAATGGCAAAGGGATTAGAAGGTGATTTTTCCATAGAATTATCACATGACAAGGATATACCATTTGAAATTTTTATCCATTATCTAGAGACAGATGCAGTTTATATAAATAATGATCAACGACTAAGGAAACATGATTTTCTATTATCTTTGTGGCCCTAGTTACTGATGTCTGCACTTGATGTACTTCATCGGAAACTTCTTATTCTTGGTTATACAGTGGAGAAACATTATTAATATCTTTTTGTATCTCATTATTATTATAGTCATCGCATTTCAAGGGAAATTCATATTGATGTTACTTATACAATAATAATAATGTACATATCTGGGTACAAAATTTTTCACACCTCATCAAATGTTAGATAAATATCTATTTCAATAAAAATAACTAAAACATTGTGATTTTATTCAAGATCATTAAAAAATTACTAATGTTTTTTGAACCGAAAATAAAATATATTATATATTCAGACTAATTATCTTGATTTCCAATTGATCTGACATCAATGTGGATTACTCCTTCATAAAGGAATTTCCATATTTGAGGAATTACAAATAATGAAATTAAAAATATATTATATTCTATTAAATATGATATTTTTTCTTGTGATTAACCAATAAAATGGAAGTTACTATAAAAATGATTCATCACTACTTTATAATGTAACTATGTATTCTCCTCATTGAATAGAAACTACAATAAATGAAAGGAAGGCTCTTTCTTGAGAAGTGGTTTCTTCTCATACAACCACTCAAAATATACAACAATTCCTTGAAGAGTATTTCGAGAGGGAACATACTAATGCATATTATCACTAGGTTCCCCTTCATCAGTTCCCATGGTATTCGCCATTTCTATGAATTTGATGGTTGATGGTTTTTGTATTCTCGGTTTTTTCATAAAGATGATAATTTTTGAAGGTGAAACGGTTCAAAAATGATAAGGTAAGATAAGTCAAAGGGTTTTCCAAAAGGTAATTATGCGGTCTAGTTTTCATTGCCAATTACATAGGGTATTCATTATTTTTTATTTTTTTAAAACATATGATTTAAACTATAAACGAGAAAAAAATTACTTTAAAAATAAATGAAATAACAAATTTTCTAGTGAAAATAAAATAGATGAAAAAAATAAATTTCACCGCAATAAATTGAAATAATTTAAATAAAAATTAATTAAATAAAATAAACTTATATAAATTTAATTAAAATAAAATAAACATACCCCCTAATAATATCAAAACATTTAATAAGAATTAATTTAGTGAAAATATCTTCTAATTGATATTAGGTATTAAAAAATTCTAAATATATATCCTTTTAATGAACATGTTATCTCAGAAAATCATACCTTATATCAATATGGTTATTCTTATAATAACGTATAATATTTTATGAAATATTTATATTAATAGTATTATTACATAAAATGAGTATATTATTAAAATTTTATCCAAAGTCCAGCAGGGTGATTTTTTCATCCAAAATACTTGTGCACAACAACTGCCAACTGAAACATATTCTACATCAGCTATTGATAGAGTAACTGACTGTTGTTTTATACTTGACTCTGATACTAAATATTTTCGTAATATGTGACTGGTTTCTATGTGGATTTTTTATCTAATCTAAAACCTCTAAAAACATTATCCGAATACAAAATTAAATTAAAATCATATGTTTTAGGGTAAATAAGATATTGAAAAAAGTTCATTTTAAATATCCAAAAAAATTTCATTATATTAAGATGGAATTTTTTGGATTTCATTCAAATCTAGAACATAACCATACAGAAAACATAATGACTGGCCTACTAGAAATATGATATAACAGACTACCAATCAGACCTCTATATAACTTTTTATTAATTGGATTTCCAGATTCATCCAAATCATGTTTTATATTGATACTCATAGATGTTTTGTATGTATTTTTGTTTTCATATACAAACATTTTCAATAAAATGATAATTTATTTACATGTATTTAATAAACTACTATTTTTTTGATAAATCCTAAATTCTATAAAAATTAGTTTTCCCATAATTCTTATTTTAAATTATTTTTTCATCAGTTTTTACAAATCATTACAATGTTTTTTATTTATTGAAATGAATATAATATCATCAACATAGATTTACAATAATAAAATATTAGAAATTTTTTTTCTTAAAAAGTGTGGGATCATTCAATCCAATAGTAAATTTATTATTAAAAATAAATAAATTTATTCTTTTATACTAATCTCTAGGTGTGGGTTTAAGTCCATGATGATCTTTAGTATGTTTAAAAACATATATTGGTTTTTGAGGATTTTTAAAACCATGAGGTTGTTCATCATAAACATCCTCCATTAAATATCCATTTTAAAAGGCATATTTATCATCCATATGATATAATTTAATATTCTTATGTGATGTATAAGCTAAAATAATTCTAATGGATTCTAATATAACTACTGGTGAAAAGTTTTCATCATAATCTATTTGTTCTTCCTATTTATATCATTATGATAATAATATAGATTTAAATTTTTTGTTATGATCCCTTGATTAACATATTTATTTCTGAAGACCCAATTAGTTCATATAAAAAGATAATTGGATCGTTAATATACAAATTCCAAAACTTCATTAATTTTAAATTGGTTTAGTTATTATTGAATTACTGACATATTACTCTCATCTTCTTAGTATTATTAAATAGACAAAGCTTTTAACTCAGATATAATAGAAAATAATTCATCAAGGTTTCCAATATTTCATATAGTTCAAATTTGATATCTCGGTTTCCCAATATAGTTTATAGATAATGTTTCTTTTGGGTTACAAATTTCTAAAGAAATACATATTCCGGTTAATAAATATAAATCACTTCTATAGTATTCTAAATTTTATTAATATAATTTCTAAAATCAGTTTTATGGGTTTTGACTCTCTTTTTATAAAAAAATCAGTAAATTCATATGTTTGATAGTACCCTTTAATGAAAGGTCCTGTTTTATGAAACATTACAATAAATGATACATCAATAATCCTAAACATTTTATTAAACAATCTATAGTATTTATAAGTAGCATAATATCCTAAAAAATTAATTAATCAGCTTTTAAATTTAACATTCTATTATTTTATTCAATCTCTAAGATATAATCCATGAATAAAAAATGTAATTTCATTTACTTGTAGTTTTCTATTATTCTAATGATTATAGGGATTTATTTTGAAAACAGGTCTTATTAAAACTCTATTCATGATATAGCAGCTTGTTCTTGTATTTTCATTTCAAAAGTAAGTAGGAATAATTTATTAATTTAGCATAGTCCTTTCCATTTCATGAATAGTTTTATTTATTCTTTTAACAATTACATTTTTTGAGTTTTTCTTAGTGTAGAAAAGGTCTGTTTAATATCCAGTTTTAGGAAAAAATAAATAAATTCGTTAGTATAAAATTTTCTACCATGATACCTTCTTAATGAAATTATTTTTAAAACTTTTTCATTTTGAATAATTTACAAAATTAGGAAAAAAAACTAAGAAAATAACTTTTGACTTTTATAAAATATACTAATGTAAACCAAGAAAAATAATTAACTAAAAAATACACATATAATTTACCAGAAAATATTGCTACTATAGATGGCTCAAAAAATTACATATAGATATGTTCTATTGGTTTAGATGTATGGATTTTGGTATTATATTTTAAAGAATATTTTTCTTCTTTCAAATTTGGCATGGATCAAGAAATCTGTCTTTGTTCAATTCAATATATGTAATTCAGAAACTAGCTAAATCTTAGATTATTTATGTAAATAAAAAATATTACAATGACCAAGTATCTCTTGATAGATCCGTGAATCATATTTATTATGAGATAAAAAATCACTTTCTTCTTACAAATGGAATTAAAATCCTATTTATACACACTATCAGTTCAAGGTGCTCTAAATTTATTAATTTTTTTAAAAGACAAAGTATGATTTTTTAGAAAAATAAACATAAAACCCATCATCATACTGTTTATAAATACATATCATATTTGACTTTATCCCATTCATAAAAAATAATTTGTTGATTGAGAAAATCTTCACATCTCCAATCATTCCAACACCAACTATATTTTCTTCTACATTACCACATAAAGTGATAAGGAATACATTAGTTTGAGTTAATGTATAGAAATAATTGAGTCTCCAATAATGAACTTGTAACATTCAATGTTCTTATACAATATAATATTTTCTTCTAGTGTCATGTGTCCTACAATGTTAATTAATCATGTATTTGTTTTGGTGCCCAATTTTTCTTATGTCATGTAGTGTTAATGAGCAGTAATCTAGGAATCCAGATATTTTTTATTTTTTAATTCATATTAATGGATTCATAAAATCATTTAGAGTAAAAATCCATTCTAACACCACTAACTTGGGGATTTCTAAATTAAAATTAATTTGGGACATAACATTTTATTCCATAATTATAAGTGGCAGAGTTTTTTGAAATTTTCATAAAATTATTTTTTTATAGTTTATATTTTTAACCCTTTATTTATATTCCAAATCTATCTCTTTTAATAACATTTTTCCAAGGTTTTAATTTAATCCATTTAAAATTTCTTATATTTAATTCCAGTACTCTGATTGAATCCTACTTCACCCTATAGTTCTTTATTTCCTTTTATCATGATCAATGCTGTTTGTTGTCAATGAGTTAAAATTTTCAACTATTTATTTATGTTGTTTTAGTAGAGTATATTTTTCACTAAAAATAGTATTGTGAATATTTTTCAATTATTTATATATATATTAAATAATCAAATTTTATCTTCAAAAATTTATTAGCAAGCATCTAATTTATAATTTGAGAAACCACATGATTTTGAATTCGATGAGTAGTATGATCGTACCTCTTCATCTTTATCAATGAAACACATTTTATTGTTACATATTTGATGGATACTTCTCAAAATCAGATTTTTAGGAACTACATGAGTCTTCAGATACACTCCATGAAGAATTCATTTCTATTTTTTCCTATATGCACATTATTATTATTATTTTGATATTTATTTTCTGGTGTGTTTCTTTTGTATTTATATTGAGGAAAAAAAGGTCTAATATGACCCAATTACTTTCATTGATAACATAGCAATTATCTAGCTTAATTTTCATATTTATTAAAGGACTTGATGATACCCTATTTTTGTATTGTAATAATTTCCGAACAGTTATTCCAACTAAGCTATTTAATTTTAGGATTTTAGGTATCTGCTGTTTTTTATATTATTTCTTCATGGTTTTTTCTTCTAGGAATTTAAGATGTAACATGTAGAGCCATCTTTTTTTCAAAAAAATATAATGATCCTTAATATTATATTTCATTTCTTCTTCCTAAATAATTAATTTTTCAATTAATTATTTTTTAAAATGATCCCTAACAAGCAAGGATTATTGAATAGATGCAGATATGCCATTCTATTTTTAGGGTATTACTCTAATTATTTTTAGAGAATGAACAAATTGTTTTATTAGTACACCAAATTTAGTAACATTATTGAAAAGTTTTGTAATCCTTTCATTCATTTGTGTGATGCATTACACAATAAAACATTATAAATTTAACAAATTTCATCTTTTCTATAACATAATTCATATGAAATACATTGTATGTTTCTTTATAGGAAACCAAAATAGTTTTCCATGTATCATATGTTGTAGGAAATTTTGAAACATGATTAAACTCATCTGGTCCAAGTCCAAAAACAATAGCATTCATTTTTTTTAATTGATATCATATTCCTCTTCTATTTTAGCCATCCCAGTCTATTGTTTCTCAAACAAATTATATGGAGTTAATATTTTTGAATTAAATTTGACACCCACATTCATCATACATATAGTTATTCGAGATTTCAAGAATCCATAATCTTCTCCATTAAGGTATGGATCATGAAACATATATATTCCTTATCTTGGATTAGTGATTTCTACTTTCTTTATATAGAACATATAATTATACATACCTATAACTTTATCTAAAAATATCTCCTTTCATAACAATTATTATGTTGGAATAATACAAAGTAACAGAAGATGACATTGATTTTTGTTTTTCATGAAAGTTCTATAATTATATCTTTTGAACCCATTTTGATATATGAATATGCGAAGCGTTTTTGTTCTATATAAAATATGAGCAGTGGAATAATAGAAATAAGGAAAAGAACAATTTTATAGTTGTTCAGGGAAAAAAGGTCCACCATGCCACCTGTCCAATTTCTTTTTTGGGATATTATAAATTTCTGTATAATGATGCTCTTATCACAAGACCATAAATTCAAAAATTTGTGAAGGTAGTTGACACCTTTACAAAAAGGATAAATATACAGCCTTATAGATATCAAATAAGAAACCAGTAATGCAATACATAGATTGAGAAACCGATAAACCACCACAATTAAGTCCTTCCATTTGAAACCCAAACATATCAAAAGAGATTTATTTGATGATGGTTTAGGTTAAACATCAAAATTTCAGAAGTAGTAATTAATAGTTGATGGATATTCTTTTACAAAAAGTAATTTATTCCAAAAACCATATTTCATAAAAAATATTGTTTGAAAAATAATCATCAAATAAAAGTTGAAATTTATAGAAGAAGTGATCATATTGTAGTAAAAGATTGAACATGTATATCTCTATAGTGTAGCTTCATTAGAATCAATCGTTCATTATAGAATCACTATAAGTGAAGTTCATAATAATTAAATCTTATATAAAAATATGTGATGTGTATATCCCGTACTGAAACGATACAATGATAGAATTTATAAAGAGAAATGTCTTCTATGGAATTACATATCCTTGGAAGTCTCATGAACGATCGTGGATATTCAAATTAACAAATATTAAGAGGATTTTTGAGTTACTTTAAAAATATGATAAATGTTATCTACTTAATATGATCATTTGATTCAGTCATATTTAGTTTTGAATCGTACAGAAATGATTTTTAAAAAATCCTATAATTCTATCAAGACTGTAGCATAAATCTCATATAAAAATCCCAAAATTAAATCTCTATCATTGAAAAGGAAAAAAAAGGTGTTCTTCAAAATTCTATAAAATATTAAATGTAGGGTTAGCCAATGTTTGTTTTATTCACTGAACATAAGATTGAAAATGTAACGCTAATCATAGATGTAAGGTTGATGAACCATGAATTTGTTTCCTAAAATGCAGGGTTCCTTACTTACATAGGTTTCATTAGATATACTTTATTATCATCACAAAATTATGGTTCCATTAAAATTTATAGTTCTTTATCCTTACGTTTCCTCCAACATAGGGTTTATGATCAATATGATCCTTTTTCTAACATTAGGGTGAATACAAATGTAATGTTAGTTATTTATACACTCTATTCCAATAATAGGGTTTATTCCTTACATTACGTTCCAATTTTGGGTATGAACAATGTTTCCAGAATACACTTAATGGATGTATGAACACTTTCACAACTATTTATTTCAAATTAAAACCATTTAATATAATTTCAAAATAAAAATTGTAATAACTATTAATTTCCAGAAATAAACATAAACTAATATCACTAGTAAAACAAAAAACGGTGATTTTGAGCATCTAAATTAATTAAAATTCATAGAGTACTGTTGAGAAAATAAATGACCAAAACAATCCTTTTTTAAAAAGAAAAAGTGATAATTTCAAGTATGTAATTTATTTATTAGGGGTAGAATATAACACCCTATGTTTTTTCAAATTTTTTTTCAATAGAAATTTGTAATTTCTATTATTTCATGGTAAACACTACATCGATTTTATCATATTTTGCAAGAAACAATATGTTTAACTTATGTTACAAGCAACGATTACCTTAAATTAAATAGTATATAATATTAAAATATTATTATTTAAAATCATTGATATCTTCTTGACATTGGAATGGTGGGACTGAATAGTACTATCCAAATAATGATAATATAGGAAGAATTATTTGAAGAACTATATATTTGAAATGGAAATAATTATTTTCAACGAAATAAATAGAATTTTTATTTAGGAAATCACGTTTTGGATAAATTAATTAAAATAGTCACATATAGGTAAATTAATATAATTAAATTTATATATAAAATGTTAAATGAAAATTTTAATATTTTTATTATGTGTTTTCTAACCATGAGATAATAATTAATATAATTTTAGTATTAATGATATATTTTTCAAAAGATTAATTATTGTAAAATTTTCACACATATTTTCAAACCAATATTCCTATTTCTAAAAAAATTATTTAAATTATTTAAATTAATTTTATAAATAAAAATTTCAAAATTATATTATGTAGAAATTTTTTGCATTCTTTAAGATGAATACATTTCAATTAATATTTCAAAAATTCTTTTTGTTATTAAGAATTGACAATTATTATAATGATCATATAAACAAAAAAATGTATTTGAATATAATGTTAAAAGATAAATTGGATAAATTATTTTTCTATTAATATAATTGGGACAACTATAATAATTTCCATCTTTAATTTTGAAATAAAAATGTTTCAAACCATTGATTATTTTCTGTATGAAACCCCACATTCTTGTCGTGTTAGGGTGATTAATTTTTAAATAAAATTTTCTAAATATATGAATGGAATTTGGGATAATGTATTACATATTTTGATTCATAATAGTTTATATTATATAAAATGGTCAACATAATTAGTTAACATTATTAATAGTAAATGTAGAAAAAATTAATTATAATGTTTAAGGTAAATATTTGTTTGCAAGAGGTTAGACAAAAATGTCAGTGTTTAAAAATTTCCAAAAACATTTCCAACGTGAATTTTATGGAAAGATTTAAAGATTATTTATTTTAGGATCTTGAAAGGTAAAATATGGTTCCATGTTTCATGTGATAAACATGGGTACATATTTTTATTCTCAAAAAAATAAATGAGAGAAACTCACCTCACTTATAATTTTTCACCCAATATCGGCTCATTTTGAAATATAAAAAACCCATTGGTTTTGTAAATATAGACCTAAATCCAGTTCTCACATCATTAATACCATATTACTATACTTATCCTCATCATATAATCATCATAGGAAGAATTTATATGAATACTAGATTTAGTTTTCTAAAGAAGAGGTAACGTACCTTACCAAGAATGTTATTTTATTTCATCCACCAACTATATATATTATTTTTAATAAATTATGACATAATATCCTCAGTATCTTCTTATATAATGATAATTTTTTATTTTATTTCCATATCCTCTATTCATCCACTTTTCCATCTAATGGGTTAGGAACTCATTATTTATGTGTATGGTGGACTGACGCTTCATGAACCAGTGCTATTCATTTTTTCTTTTACCAACTCACACATATGAATATAACAATTCATTAAATGTTTATATTATATAGATATTATTACACTTATTTATTTATTTAATAATATATAAATTATTATTTTTCATTATATTTAAATATTATAATATTGATCGTGTGTATGGGGGATAACCACCTTGTGAAGCTATGTGATTCAGTCACACTTTACATGAACGATAATAAGGATTGGTTTAATAAAAATGTAAAATATATTAAATAAATAATAATATATAATGGTAATATATTATTTATATTAAATTTATTTCTTTCCATCTTGAAAATGGAAACAACGTTCATGCGTACATTTGGTCAACTGTCTTCATGAATAGTGTATTTCATTATTTATCTATAATTTTATGGATATCTATAAAAAAATTAATTAATTTATAAAATATATAAATAATGATTAAAATTATATATATGATAGAATCATAATAATATTAAGATGAAAAAATAACAAATAACAATATTCAAGAAATAAAAATGATTTATTACTTAAAGCATAATTTTATCTTTTAATTCTTGATAAACATGCCATATAAGGTAAAAGGTAAAAAAGTATTTGGTATGATAATTATGATATTGTTTTCGTAATATATTTTTAATGATATTATAATTATTACATGGGAGGATCAATTTTTTTGGAAATATGTCACGACTTCTGGTAACAGATTTCTAGTCTATCTGTTAATTTTCAGCAACATATTAAAATTCATCAGTCCTTCATTTTGTGTGGTTCATATAATTACCCATTGGCATGATATAAAATAAATAAAATTATTTTAATGATATTTGATGTTTCATTTTATGTTATTCTTTAATAGGTATAATGATTCAAAAAATTACTATATTGGTAAAGGACTTTTCATCTCAAATTTATACCCATGAAAAACATTCCATATTCACCAAATATTTATTATATGTTGTGTATTTACTATATATTAATATATAATAATGTAAATATAATTAAAATTATGTGGATTAAAATATATATTTGTATATATCTCTTTCATTGGGATTAAATTTCATAAGATTCTTATGTGGTAAGATATTTTTTTCTCTATTTTCTTTCCTTGAGACATTTGTTATGATATGAAACTACAATCTTTTATGAGGTTTAAATACAACCCCTTTGACATTTTGTATCTTGAATTTATTTATTATCATGATATTATACGTTTTATTTAACATTGTTCTTTCATCAAGCATATAATTAAGGGTTACCTAATATGTAAGAGTTTCAGGCTACAATCTCATTAGTTATCAGGATTTCTCATTTTTATTATTCCAATGATAATTTATTATGATATATTTATAATGAAACCAGTGTATTAACTTATCCTATTGTTATTATTAGAGAAAAAAATTTCATTCCTTTTCCTCATTTTATTTACTCAATATTTAGAAATAATTTATTTAATAAAAATAATATTTCTCTTCCTCCTCTAACGAAAACACATTTTCTCCCAAAAAATTAGGTTCATTATTTTTTTTAAATAATATTAATAAGAATAAAAAATGAATTATATGATAAATTTTTATACTTTTTTACAATTTTATTTAATGGAAAAACATGTCATTTTCCAAGCAATCCCTATATAACTTTTACCTAAAATATGAAGGAAATAACTTTTTTATGTGTATGGTGTGAATAAAATTTCCCACCATCAATAAAATTATTTTATTTATAGCATCCATTATATTTTTAAAAAAGTTTTTTTTTCAGATTGTATGATTTCAAAAGTATATTTTCATTCAAAAAGTGTTATTAAAATATGAAAGGATATTTTCTTCATGAGATGTCTTAAATTATTTTCAAAGCATTATATATAAGTTTAAATGAATATTTTCAATGAAATAAATTTCAAAAAGAATTTATGTATTTTTATATTTATATATTATTTTCAAAAAAGAGTTTTTTACCACTAAAAAACTTTTAATGAGTTTTAAATCTTCCGTTATATATTTCAAATGGTATTTTCAAATAGAATGATTTTAAAAATTCATAATGGTTTTTTAGTTTTAAAATGGGAATTTATTAGAAAATTAATTTTCCATATGTAACATTATAAATGATCATTCTAAATATTTTTCAACCTAATATGACATATTTTTACGTTACAAATGATTTAATGTTTATAAGATCCAAGTATAAGATTATTAATTTTCCTCTGATTGGTTTTGTAATATGATGTCATGTTGTTTACGAAAGCTAAATCTCTTCCACGGGTTACTCCATAAGGAATTTTTATAAAAGCCACATCATTTCACATTTTATTCTATGATGGAATTCTAAAATGCTTATAAATATTGTCTCTTTTACATAGTTTATGATATAATGAAATGTTTAAGAAACCTATTTCATTTTGAAGGTATTTATTTGATGATTTTTATGGTATTGTGGCACACAGACATAATATTTTATTTATAAAACATGCATGACCTATATCCCCCTCCAATGAATTTTGTAATGATTCATATCTCATAATACATATTAAAATATAGTGAAGAGTGAACCTAGATTAGAAAGTGACGTTTTCCACTATGATGGTCAAGGAGTGTCCCTTAAATACTATTATTGTTTAAGGAGAATGTATATTCTACCCTTATAACATATGAATTCATCCTTCACTACCATTTAATTTATTTTATAAGTATACTTGTACTTATTATGAAAATTTTATTTTATAATTGGTTCTGTTAATTGATTTTCATATAATACACATATTATGAATCTCCAATATTTATGACATGACTCAAGATCTTGATCATTGATATTAATTGTATGGTTTTAATATGTCATTATAATGTTATCAAAACCTTATGATAAAATTACATAAATTTATTTTCCCTTTTTACACTTAATGAGAAACTAAGCTCAACCTTACTTATGTTTCCTTTACCCAGGCTATGATGAAAGCTTTTATTTTTTCTTTAAATATGAAAAGTATTAAACTGTAAACATGATTTGGAAAACATTGATGATTTTTAACTAAATATTAATGTTTATGTACCTTGTATCCAAAGAAATTAAACCATTATGCCTCTCACAAGGTTTTTTGTTTAATGTAATGAATATTAATATATAAATATGTAATATCTATGTATAAGAATGAAGATTTATATAGTTTTTATTAGAAGAATGTTTTGGAAAACCATTAGAAACAAGGATGAGAAAACATTACTAAGATCCCTATGGACTTGTTTAAGAATAAGTATATGTATTATAAACTTTATAGGAAAATGTCATCGAATTTTGCTAAAGGATAGAGATATTGGTTTCCAAGAAATTACATACATGATTTTATATGAAAAATTGTATGTGGATCTAAAACATATGAATATAGGGTTAATAATTCTAAAAGGTTTCTTTGAGAAAGATTTAGCCATCACTTGGTTCTGAAAAATTGAAATCGATGCTCACCTGGTTTGACACTACCAATGTCTATGGTTTGGAAATTCAAAAATCTATTTTGAAATATCAAGATAGATTTATATAAATAATGACTAGGAATGGAATAAGATAAAACCAATGTTTCATATATTGAAAAAAAGGTCTCATTATTTATATATCCTATGGGAATTTTTTCATGATTATTTTGTTTCAAAATATATATTTTGACTGAAACTATATTTTTTTTATTCAATGGGAGGAAGCAGAAGGAACAAGATTTTAAATAATGTGATATAAAATAAGTTCTTAACAAACCAAAGTAGATGATTACTAGAGTTCAGGATATTGTAATTATTCATAGTCAATTATCATTATATATGATTAAAAAAGTTCAGATTTGAAAACACTTGGACTCACCCAAAAAGATAAGGGTAGAGTTAGATATCACGTCTAGGGGTGGATACCATAGAGGAATGTTGTTTATTTTACAGATATGTTGAAAATGTAGGATGAAACACCTTTTTTAATATCTCAGAGGAATGATAATATTTTTTTGAGGTTGGTATAAAGACACAATGAATGTAAATGCAATTGTAAAATGAAAATCTCAATTAACAAAATGGATGTGAATATTGGAATCCCAATTATATCATATATATTTTAGATTTAAAAATTTTTATGGTATTTGAATTACTAAAATTTATTTCGTAATGGTTACCATCAAAAAGGTAATCAATATTGTGGTACAATTAATGATAACACTATTGATGATAAAAAGAACAATAATGAAATGTTAATAGAAGGATGTATTGAGGAATAAGAAGACGAATCCCTGTTACTACGTTTAGAACCATGCCGAACATATGGGTGTTTATGTACTGTAGGTCAGTAATTATTTTATTTGAACCATGAATTATATATTTGTTTTCTAGTTTATTTTTTTCATTAATGATTTTATATCATTTGATGGATTGTAATGATAATTGTGAAAGTTGTTTAATAGAATAATGAATTTTTATGGAAAATCAAATGATTATGGGAAGATAACTCCTAATATATCCCGGATGTTGTGAAAATTATGTCAAGATAATGATTTGAGGGATATGAATAATGTAAATTGGATAGTATTGATGTTCATGGAATTAAATGATGAATTCTAAAATGGTGGTTTATGTTATCAATGATAAAAATTTATATAATTATTGTATTTATGGGATATATTAAATACTAGGTGGTTTTATTAAACGGATGATGAAGTATATATGTTTTAAAAAAAATTTACTATAATTTTATTTACCATGTTTCAAGAAGTTACATGAATATGTTATTTACATATTTTGTATTAGAAATTTGATAGATACTTTATATCATTATGAGGATTAATGTAAATTTAATTTTGAGAAATTCAGTTACCATATTTATAAAATTTAATATTAAAAGGGATATATGGTTAACCATTTAAGAAATCTATTATGTTCAATCTTGGATGTTATTGGATTCCATTTGAAAATAATTCTATTTTTGATAATAATTAGTGAAATAAGGAATTAATTATCAGTCTTTTTTGGTTCTTATGATCCACTAGAGATTTGGGTATAACAAAAATTGAACTCTTATTGTAAGATATTAAAGAGGATTGACCAAGTAGAAACAAAAATATGAGATGGTTCTTATAAAACAGAATTAATTCATTAAGTGTATTATATATATTAAATTCTCTAAATTTTGGTAAAGGATCATGAAATGAATTCTTAAAATTTTTCATTCATTTCTAAAAACTGAATTCTCCTTTTACCCATCACATTTTTATTTCTTTTGGGATAATTGCATTCTCGTAATCATATTATCTATCACTCTATATTAATATTTGTGTGATATTTTTTTCTACAAAGTCCATGGTTTCATATCCAACCTATATTCTCCATCTTTTAAACCATGTATGTGTTATTCCAGATGACCATCCCAAATCCATTTATCACTTTTTATGAGGAATTTTTATTAATACATTTTATTATGTCGCTTTCCCACAAATATATTTTCAAAAGATAAACCCCCTATTTATCAAAAATAATATCAAAATATTGGGAAACAATTTATTTAATTGGTGTAAAATATAACACCCTCAAGTATATGGACATATTTTATTATATTAATCTAATATTGTTATGTTTTTGTTACAGGAAAAATTGACTTCATATTTCATTGCAGGAAACACATAATTTATCTTTCATTACATGTATCACCGATCATAAAATAAATGTGAAATAGTTCTAAAATATTCTTATTTATTAGGATAGCTATCACTTAACAATTTGAATGGTGGGTATGAATATTATTGGAAAAAAATTAATTTTTTTTTATTTTTTTTATTTTTATAAATTATATATTAAATGAAATGTTTAACAATAGTCCCATTTTTTTACTAGGCAATATTTATAAGAATAAATCAAATTTTATTCTAAAAATATTATTTCTCAAAAAAGCAGTGTTTAAATTTTTTTTGCACATAAATAAAAATTAATTTACTACACATTCAGAAAACAAAATTACAAAATTAAATTGTGTTTATAAATAAATATAAGAAAAATATTGTAGGGTCAATTTTTGAGAAGATTTTGTGAAGATAAATTTTTCATTCAATAGTGAAAATACTATTTTTTATTAAGAATTTTAATTTATTTTAATTATATCAAAAAATAAAAAAAATAAAATTGTTTAAAGTAAATATTAGTAAAATAATATAACTATTAATCCCATTTTGGTAATTTTAATCATTTCCATATAGATTTTTCATAATAAATCAATTTGATTTTTTTAAAAAATTATTTCTTTGGAAATCATCTTTCTTTTCGCATCTGTTGGAATAAATTTAAATTAATATTTTACACATTAGTGATTAGAATTTGTAAAAATAGATTTCATATTTTTAATATCAATAATTTATATTATATAAAATGTTTAAGAAATTTTTTTATTAGTGATAATTGTAAAATTATAAAAAAATATTTGTCGTAATTATGGTAAAAAAGGGTTTATAGTGGTGACTAAATTTTAATGATAATGGTAGATAATTTCCCAATACTTTTAAAAAACAAATTGGATGGAAATATTTTGAACTAAAATATTCATTGATCTATAATGTTATATTTTTTCCCTTATTTAATTTGAAAAACCTTTCTTTACCTTTTTCTTGTAAAAAATTAAAATTGTGCCACTCGCCTCACTTATAAATGGACACCCATTATTCTATCTACATGAAAAAATAATAACCCACCATTTAATTCAAAAATGAAAAAGTCATATAGATACTTCTCTAATACCATACTAAAATAACTATTAATTTTAGATATCTTACCTATGAAGGCTTTTGGTGAAAACCAAAGAAAAAGTTGTCTAAATAAGAGGTAGTGTCCCTAACAGAGTGTTTTATATTATTTCGTACTCCAGCTCATTCAATTCATATTAATAAATGCTGATATATTATCCTTGGGATATTCCATATTTTTATATTTTTTATTTTAAATTCATGTCTTATATCCATCCACTCTTACTTTTAATGGGTTATGAAATCATTATTTCTGTTTACGGTGGACTACCGCCTCCCAAGCCATTGTAAATCATTTTTTCATTTACAAACTATCACAGAAGGATATAATGAAGAAATATTTGTTTAAATATGATATATATAATATTAATAAACATATTTAATTTTTAAATTACATACACATTATTATTTTTCATTCTATTATAATATTTTAATATCGTTTGTTTCTACAGAGGACTACTGACTTGTGATGCGATGTGATTCATTAAAAACATAAAAGAAAGGTAATAAGTAATGGTTTAATTAAAATATGTGGTATATATGAAACAAAAATTATTTTTCAATGGTAATATATTATTAACCTTTCTTTATTTTCTTCCACTAAGAAAATGGAAAAAAATTTCATCTGTATGTATGACCTACCATCTACATGATCTATATATTAAATTTTTTGTCAATGTTTTTATAGATCATTACAATTACAGTTATATTTAATATATCTGATATTAATAAAATGATTAAAATTTTAGATATTCTATAACCATCATATAATAAATTTGACAAAAATCAATAAAATCAATAAAAACAATGGAGTTATTACACAAAATCTGACATTAATACATAACTGTTGATAATGAGTTAATAAAAAGAAAAAATTTAATCATATATTGTATAATAAATATACATTTGGTTATGAAATATAATTTTAATTATATTATAATAATTAAACACGATTTCTAAATGTGTGTGAAGGAATTCATAACATAGCTTAAGGGTTTTCTACACTCTCTCTCTTTTCATTTTGGGAGACATATGAAAATTTAGCACTAAATTATTTATACTAGTGCATATTCTTCACCATTTACATGTTATATCATGAATATAATTATTTTCATGATAAATTTATCAATGAGGATATAATGTTAGTTAGAAATCAAACCTACATCCACAACATTTAATAGAAAAATTTAAAATAACAAGCGTAGGAGGTTGACAGTCCAATAAAGATGTACATAACGCCACATATGGACACCAAACAAGAAAAAAACAAAACACAGTCATGATTCACTCATCAATATTAGAAGATTTAAATTTTCTTGTTCATGCCACCTCTTCCATAGAGGTTGCCACAATCCCTTCGATGGATACCTCTTCTCCATCTCTTAGGAGCTTTCCATGTATCATTTTGATATTATGTGAGAAAATTATCTTTCTATACATCATTAGACTATTCCTCCACATGATCCCATCCTATAATTTTGTCACCAAAAAATGAGTTTAGATCATCACCCCTAGTAGGATCTTTATTAATTAGGGATTCACTCACACACTCTTCATTGTTAAATTCAACATCATATGCAATATAACTTTTGTTAGAAACCGTGTCCACATTAAAATATTCATTGGGAACCTGTATATTTGTTATAATTGAATAAGGTGAATTAATATCATATTAATTCTTTTTTTTATTTAGTACAAACAATATATAATTACTATTGAGGAAAATCATGTCATATTTAGTGTTGTTTATGGATGAAATCATATCAATGATGTTGAGTGATGAAGCATCCTCACTCTTTCCACTTCTATCAACCCTCAGTGTTGCTGATTTCCCCTTAATTGTCCTAGATTTTTGAGGCCGATGTTGGCATCATTTCCATAAGATAATCCCTATAAAAAGATTCACCTATTTTCATATAAATGTTCTTTCACTTCTATTAAAAAAATTCCTCAATAACCTCACCTGTTGGTGAGTTTTCATTTCCCCCTCTCATACCTTCAATACCAATATAAAAACATTCTTGAGATATTACATTACCTTGATGAGTATATGTGTTAACATGTTCTAAAAAATAGTGGTGGAAGCCTACATATATAACTTCTTTATGATAACTATATATTCATTATATTTTTTCATTATATAGTCTTATAATTAAAAAGATTACTGAAGCATTATTTTATTTTTCATCTAACTTTTATATTTGTGAGATACATTCCATATTCATCTGTTGTTTCTTATATATGGTATATATACAATAACATAATTACTTCTATATTAATCCTCATTATAACTATATATAATTACATATCCATCTGAGTATATCTCATTGATTTTGTTTATATATCATAAGATACCCAAGCAGTATGATATTTTTGCCTCAATTTAACCTCCATGAAACAAATTCCATCTTAAAAAACAATCTTTTTTTATCAGTTGAACATACAACCCCTTTTTATTATTTAATATTATGAATTTATTTATTATCATGATATTATCTGTTTCATTAAATTTAATTCATTTAGGGGGACAATGATTCAATGTTTCTAACTTTTTAAATGTTTTATGTTACAATATCATCAATTTTCAAGATTCCTCAGGATTATGCTTAGAATAATGAAATATTATGATCTAAATATAAATATAATCTTTTCATTTCATATAATATGATTATATCTACATAATAAATGGTTTTCGTTCAGTTTACTATCATTATCTACACAAAAATCCAAATAATATATTTATGAAAAATCATATTTATCTATATCTTCAGTCATAAACCCATTCTCCTAAAAAAACCACGTTTTCTAAAAAAATTCCTAAAAATTCATTAAATCATCTTGATGTTTTATTAACGTAATTTTTATAAATTATTAATTATTCTCGTAATTTTTTGAAATGAATCTCCATATTGCTTGAAAATAAATTCCTATTGGGATTTTACAAAAAAAATTAAAGGGATTGTTTTTAAAACAATACAACATGATAAAAATTTCCAACCATTATAACCATCACTTTCATTTAATATTCCATTAATTTATTTTATTTTTATTTTAAATTCAAATTATTTTCAACGTTTTTTATGTTTTAAGATGTGTTATTAAATATTAATAGATATTTTCCTCAAGAAACATTTTATAATATTTTTCAATCATCCATTTCATGATTGAATGTTTATTTTAAATTAAAATGATTTCAAAAATTAATTATGAATGTTTATATTTAAAAATTAAATTTCAATAAAATGTTCTTTTCCTCATGAATTGTTTTAAATGATATTTGTATATTACATTATATTATTTAGTGTTTATCCTCAAATAAACAATATTAAAATTTCATTATTAATATTTATTATTAAATTGACTTGTATGATTAAATATTTTTATCTAGAAATATTTTAAATTATCATTCAAAATAATTTTACAAAAAAATATTACATCTGTTGAAGTTATATATGCCATACTAAGGATATAAACCAAGGTTACCATTCATTTTTCTTCTCTGAATAGTTTTTGATTATGATGGAATTATGTTTATGTAAGATGTTTCTAATACATGGGTGGCTCCCATATGAAATTTTTAGGACAAAAAATTCTGTTCAAAAGTTATAATATGATGAAATGATTATCAAAACTATACCATTTGGATAGATTATGATATGATTTAATTTTTATGAAACCCATTTTATTTCATTGGTTATAACAAGATGATTTTTTTCTGATATTTCTTCACACATACATATGACTTTTATTATGTCAATTGTGGAATCTATATTTCCATACATTCCACTGTGTAAATATTTTTATCTCATGAGATACATAGGACCAGAATAGAGAGAAAACCTAGTTCTATATGTGTCTTTTTCATCTCTCATGGTCTTGGGAGTAAATATTGATTACTACAATGGTTTGGGGCGTGAAGGTATTCTAATATGATTTCCATAGAAGTGATCCTTTATTTCTATTGAAAACAATTTCTATTATCATGTGTGTGAATAAAAATCAATGTATTATTACAATATTTTGCTCTAAATGATCAGTTAATTTGACTTCATTGTGATCCATGCCTTATGAACATCTAAGATTTATTCCATAGAACAATATTTTGATCATTTTATATAAAATTTAAGGTTTTTAATGTTATTTTCATGTTATAATACACTTATTATCATGTTATTGTTGTGTATGTTCCATTTTTCACCCATGCAGAACACCTATGATCACCATTTCTTATATTTTCTTTCCCAAGTTAATAAAAAAGGTGATTTAAGTAGGGTACTTTTATGAAGTGTAATGAATATGAAGATCTTCATGCTAAAATTTTAATATCTATAATCTAATAAGATCATTGTGTAAATTTTATCCAATTTAATTAAACCATAATGACCCTCAAGAGCATTTTTGTGTATTTTAAAGACTATACCTCTAAAATGATTAGATATTTATGTATAAGAAGCTTGGGATTCTATATTTGGTATCATATGAAAGGATTATTTATCATTGTGAAAATACAATGATACAAAATTAGTGATATCCCAATGTACATGTCTATGGACAGTGATAAGGTTGAACTAGACTATATCATCACCTAATGTATGAAAATGGGCCTTGCTGCACACATGGCCTGACACTCTTGGGGGATATTCTTATAAATTCACAAACACATTATGAAACATCTTGATGGATTGAAATTGTTGATGAATATAAATTTCAGATGTTATACCTATGGATTATTAGATTGAAAATAGGCTGGTATTATTTTGACATACTATTATTGTTTTTTAAATATTATAATGTTTCCCACTATGAATATTTTTACTCAGACGTATCTTTTTGGTTTTGGTCAATGGAAAGAACCAGAAAAAACTGTCTTAACATTGAATTTGATAGATAATGTGTTCATGAGAAACCAAATTGGATGTTGACTGTAGTGAATGATATTATAATTATGTATAAGCCTTTTTCAGAAAGTATGATTAAAAAAATTCAATGTATCCAACTCTATGACTCATTAAATAATATAAATACAATGTTTTCTGAGAGTTAGGGTTATGAAGACCATGGTGGAAAGAATACTCTGTTTATAATCCATCAAAACTATTAGAATAATAACCATAGTTAATATCTCAGAGGAACATGAAGTTGTGTTGAGTGTAGAAAGTAATGACACAAATCCAATAATTGCAGATTAAAAATGATATGTTTAGTTAATGTAGTGGATGTGAATAATGATATTCATAATATATTATCTATGATAAAATGTTTCAAATGTGTACTATAATGTAATTATATAAATTGATTTCCTAACAAGAAATTTCCTAAAGATAATGGAATTAAAGGTACTAGTAATAATTATACTGATAATGATGAAGATACCCCAAAAAAGATATGAAAGTTAAGAGGTATGATGGAATAAAATGATGATGTCATGGTAATATTTCAAAAATGACGTGTAATTATTTGAGTTATTATGTGTTGTAATCTGAGATTTTTGTTACATTAATCATGAAATATTATAGTGTGGTTCAATAAAAAAATTCATTAGGGATTTTCAACAATATTTTGAATGGTAATGATGACCATGAAAAGATATTTAATGCCAAGGTGATATTTTAATGAAAAAATGATTATGGGATTCAATCCATTAATATATTCATGATGTTTAGATAATAATGATGGGATAAATAGATGATGGTTATGAATAATTTAATAGGGATAATATTTATTATGTTGGAACTAATTAATTATTTTGTGAGAAAGTTATTTATGATATCATTCATGAAATTTACGATATTGTTTTTAGTTATATATCCCGTAATATGTGGTTTTATTAAATTAAATAGGAAGTTTGAATGATTTCATTATGGTTTTATGTTAATTTTAGATATTACCATGTTTGAACACAATATAAGACTAAGGTATTCAGATATTTTGTATCTGGAAATAATGATTTATTATGATATTTAGGAGATTAATGTTATGGTTATTTTGGGGTATATATTAAGATTCATTAATTTTTTTAAAATATTCATGGGTTATATGTTTAACTATTTATTAAATGGATTATGTTGAACTTTGGATGTTAATGGATAATCGGTGTTAACAATTCTAATTTTGACAATGAATATAGAATGAAGGATGAATTATCATTATTTTAATGATATTATGATCCACTGGTTCTTTAGTAATGAAAAAGATAATCTCTTATTGTAATACAAGAAGTGGAAGTTGACCAAGGAACAAAAAAAGGATGATATTGTTTATATGATATGGAAGAAAATGAAGTAAGTTTATTTTCCCATGAAAATTCACCAAAATTAAGAAAATTATCATGAAATAAAATGTTGAATATTTACCTTCATTTTTCATGAATGAATGGTCCTTCCATATATCGTAAATGAATGTTTCTATAGTCATTATATTTCATCTATCTATGTTCTCTATCACTGTCCATCAGTACATTGGTGTTACTTTTCACATCTATGTCCGCATTTCCACTTCCTTCCTATTTTCTCATAGTTGGAAACCTAGTTTGTGTTTTCCAGATGAAATTATACATTTAATTTTAATTTTTTAAGAGGAAATTTTATTAAACCATTTAATGTTGTTTGTTTCCCACAAAGGTGTGTTCCAATATTAAACCCTCATTTATTGATAAAATGTTAAAACTGAGGGGAATAAATTTATTTAAGGAGGTATAATGTAACACCATGGTATTTTTTGAAATATTTTTAGCAAATAAATATATTAATTTTCAAATTTTTTCTCACACACAACATCAAGTTACTGTTTCATTACACATAACATTGAAATTGCCTTGAATTTTACATAAAACTGATCTTAAACAAAACATGACATACTATTTAATTGTTATAATTAGACATGAAATTTATCACCTATAAATTAATGTAGTTTTAATGACTATAATTAAAATAATTATGATAATATTTGACGAAATTTTTGAGGATAATTAATTTGAAAAGAAAATAAAAACTGTTTGAAAAAATGGAAATATTTTCCCAAAACCTATTTTTATTTATAAAATAAATTTTATGTCTATAAAAAATAAATTTTGGTTGAATTAATTTAATTATATAAATATATTTATATGTAAAATAAAATGTTTATCATTAATTAAATTTTATTTTTAGAAACTATATAATAATAAATATAATTTTATGCTAAAAAACATTATTTTTCCAAAAATTATATTTGTGTCATTTTGGGAAATAATTTTAAATTCTTATTCAAAATTTTAGAAATTTATTCCAATAAATGAAATTATTTTTTTTAAAATAAGAGTGTATAAATTATATTTGGGCGATTTTGTCAAAATTTAAAGTGAATATAATTTTATTAATAAATAGGGAAAAATAATATTTCTTATTAAGTGTAATTATTTCATTTAATGATTATAAAAAATCCAAATTATGTGAATATTTATTTAAAAGAAAATTTAATTATATTATATTTTTTTAATCTGATTTTGGTCATTTAAATATTTTATGATGTTGAATTATTAATTAAAATTGGTTTATTATTTTGAATGTTTTCTCATTGAAACCAAGATTTTATAACACATTTGAGGAGTAAATTAGAATTAATGTTTTACAATTATGTAGATAGATATTCTAAAATTGGATAATATATCTGGAATCTGATATATTTATATTACCTAATACATTAAGTTTTCTTACAATTATTAAATGTTATAGAAGTGCAAATTAATTACCACAGTTAAGTTATGAACGGGTTTACTAAGGGTTAAACTAAAATGATAATTTTAAAAAATTACCCAAAACATGTCCAATTCCAATTTTATGGAATTATTTCAGATAAAACTCCTCTGTTATAAATAATATTCCATTTTCGGGCCTTGTAGGGTGGTAATAACGTGGGAAAAAAATTCAATACAAAAATTACAAGTCTTTCACTAACCTCACTTATAAAATTCCACCCCTCTCTTATCCTCTCCACAAATAGAAAACCATTTTTGTATCAAGATAACTAGAAAAATAAATTCCATAATTCCCTCATCCAATCCAATATTTCTTTTTTCGTAAATTCTTCTAAGGAATAATTTTTTTGTAAACCGAAATATGTTGTATGATGAAGAGGCGACACCCATAATCGAGTGTTTTTTGTTTCATCCTCCACAACTGGGGATTTTTATTAAAAAATTAATATACACACACTAATTATAGTACATATATTTATATTTTTTTTATTTAATGTTCATTTCCAATATCCATCTCATCTTATATCATGATTTGTATAAATTCATCATTCGTGTGTACGGAGCCCTACCACCTTGGAAATCGATGTGATTTTTTTCCATTACCACATATCATGGATTGATATAATGATGTATTATATGTTTATATATGATATATATATATGATATTGTTATACTTTACTAACTATATATCACATTTACCTTCTTACATCCAATTATTTGGTCATATGATAACGTCCCTCGTGTCAACAGAGGACAACCACTTTGTAATGAGATGTTATCCATTAATTTCATAAATATAATGTAATAGTGATAGTTTTAATGAAAATATGTTATATATATAATGTGAAATTAATCTATAATGTTAACATTTTAACTGCATGTCTTTCTTTATTTATTTTGGGAAAATGGAAACAAAATTCGTCTATATGTATGGTATACCATCTCCATTGATGGTTTTCATCAGTTTCCAACTATAATATTTTTGGATCACTATAAATAAATTTATAATGAATATATGTGCAATTTATATCATGTTGAATATTTTTTTGGTTATGAAACCATGATCAATGTAATTGGTTAAAAAATATAAAATCAAAACATACATGAAAAACAAAGAAGTTATTGTGTGGATAGAAAATTTTGTATCATATTGTTGATAAAAGGGTAATAAATGTTCATATGTAAATTATATATGGTATGATAATTGACTTTGGTTAAATAATATTCAAATGTGTATAAGGAATGTTGAGACATAAGATAAGGGATTTATAGTTTCTCTCTTATTTCCGGGACACATATGAAAATTTGCAACTAATTTACATTTTGTGGATTATATTCTTTCTGGTTGACTTATTATAACTTCATTATTCTTATTATCAAGATATTTAATGTTTCATTTTATTTTATTCTTTACTGGAGCTTACAATTAAAAATATTACTAATGCAGTAATGGAGTTTTCATCACACATTTATATCAATGAGAAACAATACAAATTCAACAGTTCATACATTTATGTATATTATATTATATTAATTAATTTTGTATATATATATATTATTTTAATTAAAAAAATTTAAATATCCAATTTATTATTTTTATCCTGTGAGGTTTATAGTTTCAAAGATAGTAATGTGGTAAGGGATTTTTGTGTCAATATTTATTCTATGAGAAGTCTATTTTTTATGAAACTGTATTATTTGATATGCTGTATATAAATCCTCTTTTTACATCAAATATAAAATATTTATTTATTATAATGATATTATTATTTTTATTTATTGTTATTATTTCATGAAACCAATAATTACATGGTACAAAATTGGTATGGTGTTTAAATTACAATATAATTGTCTATTGGTATTGGTCATGATTATTCATCCAATGCTGAAATATTATGATCTATATCTAGATATTCACTTGATTTTTCTTCTCCTATCACTATTTTTTTAATAATACATGTTTTCAATTCACATTACTCACTTAATATACACAACAGGTCAAAAAACCATTTTTAAGAGAAAACATCTTTCTCTCTCTCTTTGGTCGAAAACTACTTTTCCTTTCAAAACTGTGTTTTTTTAAAAAAAATTAAAAATTATTATAAAAAATTATAAATTATTTATTAAATACATAGATACCCATTTTTTAATTTTTATTAAAAAAATTAATGAAATTTTCATTTATTTTCCAATAAATTGCTCATTTGACGTTTATAGAAAATTTAAATGGAACAATTTATTAAATGTATATGATTTTAAATGGATTTATAATCACCATGACCAATATATTATTTAAAGTTTTTATTAAAAAAATTTATGTTTGTTAATGATGATAATTATTTTCAATTTTTTTTTGTGTTTCAAAAAATGTTATTAGAAGAGGAATGGATATTTTTTCCAATAAATGATATAAATTATTTCTAAAGTTTCCCTTATAAATATCACTATTTATTAAATAAAAATTCAAATGTTTATTATGAATTTTTTGTTTTAAAAAATTATTTTCAATGAAAAGTTATTTTACTTATAAAAAATTTTAAAAAATTTTTAATTATTCCCTTATAATATTAAATACTTATTCTTTGTTGATTTGATTTCAGAAATCGTTTTTATATTTTTTGTTTTAAAAATTAATTCAAAGAACATTTATTTTCCAAAAGATGTGTTTTAATGAATAATTAAAAATAATTTTCCATCCAAGATGGCATAATGTTTTTTAACTATGCCATGTTAGGGATATGTACTGGTGATAGGACTCATATTATTTATTTGAATTATTTTTTTTATAATACCATGCTGTTAATGAAACCAATATCTCCCCCATGAGTAACAATATGAGGAAATTTTTACAAATCCTACTTATTTTCATGGGCAATATTGTGGTTAAATGATAAAATGGTTATAAAACCTATAGTTTTTGAATAGGTTATGGTATGATACAATTTTCAAAAAACCCATTTCATTTCATGGGTCATGATATGATTAATTGTTATGATTTTTTAGAACACATATGTATGATTTTAATTATATGATGGGTGTGACCAATATATTTTCCAATGCATTTGTTAGTGATTTACATCTCATTAGATAGATATGAATTTAATGAGAAGTGAATATGATTTATTAAAGGACCTTGTATATTATGATGCTCTTGTGAGTGAATTATGACATCTATGATGGTTTGGGGAGTGAACCTACTATAATATAATAGCCTCGATAGTGATCCTTGACAACTATAGAAATGATTTTATGTGCTTATGTTTACACAAAAATTCAGTGTGTTATGTCAAATTTATTTTATCATGGATCATTTTATATTATTTCCTTATTATCCATATCCTATGATCTTCTAATAATTATGTCATTTGTCAAGATTTTTATCTTTGATATGCATGGTATGGTTTTCATCTGTTCTATTCAAGTTCTCATACCCCTTTCTTGGGTGATGATTATGTATTTTACCTTATAATAACTTACTGATTATAATATAACACCCTTTTATATGTTTCCTTTACTCAGGCTATAAAGAAATTATTTATGTTGGTTAAATATATTAATATTATTAAATAGGAATATCAATACGGCCTAAATTTAAGATCATTCACTAAATTTCAAGATTGTACACCTGATATCATAAGTCACTAAACCATTAATATATTTAGATGTGCATTTCAATAATATATTGAATATTTATGTAAAAATTATAAATATCATCATACAATAAGCCTGGTTCATTGTACATAAGGCTTTCATATGGCTCTGTACGTCATCGTAGGGTGCTTCGTTGTTATTATTTAAAAAAGATAATGGTTTCTCCAGTTTTTTTATAGACTAATAAAGGTTGATTATAATGGTCCATACTTTCCAAACATAGAATTTAACACTAAATATTAAAATATTCATTATATAACAAAACATAAACACGTGATTATTATATAGGTTTAGTGTACTTGGAAACATAAAATTACAAACATTTATTTCCTAAAACATCTACATTGGCTCTCCCATATTCCTTCATAACTTGAACACTTTTTGACACATCTTACATTACAACATTCTTCATAGACCAGGGGAATTAACCATAATAAATTGTAATCTAAGAATTATAGTAAATGTAAATAAGGTAGATATCAATCATATCATAATCGTAAGACATAAGAACATAAAAATATATTTCGAAACAATATCATGCATATAAAAGAACGTGATATCATGTCCTAGGATAAATCATATATGTTCATAAATAATCGAAGAATATGCTCCATGATAACATCACATAAGTCTTGGAATATTTTTATACACATAATAATAGAAAATAATCTCGATATTATTCAAGGATCATTTCCTTAAACATTATAGTGGACAATGTCCGTTACTGAACCAGGTTAACTCCCCATTCAATCGATGTATTAGTGAACCGATTTTACTCCTCATTTCAGTCCTGTATATCTCATTATATAAATTTTTTTACCCATTTAATTAGTGATATAAATTGGTCCCACAAGTCATATATTGAAATCCATTCCTATTTTTTCAACAATAAATAAATTCATCCATCATATCCAAACCAATAAAAATAAATGTGTTTTATAAAAATTCTTCTATCACAAAATAACCTTGGTAAAAGAAATGGGTATCATAAATATTGATAAATAATCATAAACCAACCATAGAAATAAAAGGGATAGTATAATTGAAAAATTTCCTTAATATAAAATATTTAAAATCAAATTTTTATATCATTAATAGAAAATAAATTTGTTTGACCACTTGAAAATAATTATATAGTAAAATATTATTTATCATTGGAAAACATTATATATTCTTAATGCTCAATGAAATTTTAAAATAAAACATTTTTTGAAAATTACATTCTATATTAGTAAGGGAATCATCATGTAATTAAGACATCATTAAAATTAAAAATACATTTCATGTATTATAAGATATAAAACATTTTTTTCTTACTTTTTTTTCTGGAAAAGTCAAAATGTACCATGTTTGGTGAATTACAATAAGTATACATCTAAACCATTTTGTAAAAATATACACATGGGTAAAAATGAATTTAAAAAGATTTTGAATAATAATAAAAATATTTTTCAAAACATTATTAGTAACATGATCATGGAAAATAAATATTCCCCAATAGATACTTATGTATAAAAAATCCTGAATAATAATGAAATTCTGAAATTAACCCTTACCTTAGGTCTAATTTCCTTCATACATATCTAAAAATATTGTATAGTTGTTTAAAAATGTTATTAACTAATCCATAACCATTTTTTATATATATGATATTATATATGGTCCTCTAATATCACATTTTCACCCATTTGATAGTAAAATTTCATTATTACCATTATTTCGAGCGTTAACTTATTCATTTTCATGTCTATCTTTTTTCATATAAGTCCATGTTCTTGTGTATAAGAGATAGTTACATAATATATAGAATTATATTAAGGTATTATGTATCATTATTTTTTATTAAATACTCTTATATAAAAATTTATGAATTGTGAATATGGAAAATGAATTACATCGTATCGTTGAGACTGTATGACATATATATGCACAAGTGATGATATCATTATCCCAACATTAAAAGGGTATGAAATTGGATGGTATATTTATTTTTCTATAATTAATATCATGTTATTATTTTTATATCTATCTATTATATACATTACAATAAATATCTAAATATTGTGATGATGAAAATGGATTACAGCAGGACATAAGGAAGGTTGGTTTTACGTACACACATCTGATGAATTTGATTTTTATAAGATGGATAAAAGGTATAATATAGGTGTTCCATAAAACTATAACAAATAATGTGTTTTTGTATCGTAGAAATTTTTATCTACTATCAGGAATATTAAACGTTTGTTCTTCATATGAAGGTCTTTATGTAGTATTAAGAATTATAAGATTTGTGCATGTTAATGATCAGGTATGTACTTCCTTAATAAAGACACATGGAACACTTCATGAAATTTAGAAATACTAAGTAGAAGTGGAAATGGATACATATTTTCCCAACACAAACCATAATTTAAAAATAACTAATATAGAACATGCATATCTTTCCCATGTTTCTCTATATCATCATTCTCTTACATGGAGATACCTGTAGAAATACCTTATCACCCATATACAACTCAATGATATTTTATCAACATTTAGATTAAAATTTTGGTTGACTATGTATTTCATTATAATTTTATTTAATAGATATGATGTTGTAAGCAATTTTCTAATCTTTATCAGGTCTTAATAGATTTCACTACCAAAATTCATTCCGTTATGTGGGAGTTCATAATTTTCTACCATATAAGGATTCATATAGATCTATATGAAAACTATAGTGAAAGAAATTATTGTAAGAAAAATATACCATATTTAGGTGTTGATACCAACCACATTTGAAATCCCTATAGAAATATATCATCATGAATTATAGAGTTTTAATTTCCCTACCTTAATGATCATCTTTTTAGGATGATATGTAGTGCAGAAATATAAATTTGTATCAAAATCATTCTAAAGACTTATAAAAAATAGTGACATAAAACTCACATAATGATTAGATATAATGGAAAATGATACTCTATGAAATGTTACTTCTTTCTTAATATATATTAAAAAATGATGATAAATATAGAAATCATCTCTGATACCATTGAAGTGTTCTGAATTCAAAAAGAGGTAAACTATAACCCATATAGTATTATGGTGTTTAGATGTTTTGGGAAGTCTAATTATGAAATCTATGATTATGATTTCACATTTCTATTCTGGAATGGGTATTGTTTTTTACATCCCCTTATACTCCCATCTCTCAGTGTTATCTTTCTATCAAACCAAGTACCGAGAAATATATTTTGCAATATCTTTCATCTATCCATCCCACAAGAAATACTCTTTCAGGTCCCTATACATAACTGTGATTTTAGGAGAAAGATTAACATTTAAGCTTCTCTAATATATCCATTTTAATTCAAGTATGGGAGGAATACAAACATGGTTCCCAGGAATTATTATTCCATCATAATCAAATTTATTCTTTGAAAAATTCCATAACATTTTTAATACTACATCTTCCTTCCATGAAACCTTAATCTACATCTATGTTGATGTTTCAAAATTCATTTGTTAAAGATTATATTTCCCCCTTCCTTTGTTATTTCCATATTCATTCTATGAAAATACATAAATAATATATCTTTTTTATCCTCATCATAGATAAGATGGAATTGTTCTTTTGACTAAAGTCATCTTCCATCTTGTTAACTCTTTCAGGGTGGTAATTTATTGATAAGTCATAATCATTAATAAACTAAAACAATAATATTTGGTGAATATTTATATCCATTTTAGTGAAAAAATAGATTAAAAATATATAATCAGTTTATAATTGACACATTACTCAATTAATATTATACTTCAATATATTTAATGTATATATTAAAATAAATAGCTCAAATCATTATTTGGGTAATTTTTCTAAGGGATTTTCAAATTTCATGAGGAATAATCTATCCCCAAATAATTTTTCACGAGAACACATATTAGCCCTATCTTGTATGCATCCCTTTAGATTATGACTATTTATGAACTACAGGGTTTTGTGAGTATATGTTTACTAAATATCCTTATTTAAATCTCAATGAATTATCATCATATTCTTAAATCTATATGAAAATAAATATATTCCCCGAAAACTTGGTGATTGAATTTGATAATCAGGACAAATCCTTCAAAATATTTAATAACATCCACCCACACTAAGAAATGATTTGATCCATTTTACAATTTTTTGTCTATGATAAAGTTCAATAAAAAATGTATTTCGTAGATCTAGTGATATCCCATCTATTGAGGTTATGTGACATAAAAATGGAACTTTAGAATGTCAAAATCATACATGATAATTTTTTCATAATGATTATCCTTTTGACGATTATCATTTCAATCATCTTTTGATATTCATGTTCTTCCTTGATATTTTAATATAAAATAATACCATATATCGGTACTATAATAAACTTATCAATATAGTATGTAAATACTATATTAAATAAATCCAAGAAGATTGGGGGGGGGAATTAGAAAGACAAAATAAATAACAATAAATTCATAGTTTCCATACCTTGTATAAAATTCCATACTGGATATATCTACCATCATGAAATTTCATTGATGAATATCTAGAATGAATATAGATAATATAAACGTTATGATATTTGTGTAGTTGATCAAATAAATATTCAATACGGTGAGATAAACGTTTTAGTTATATTGGTCTTTTTATGTTCTCAATAATCAATGAAAAGTCCCATTGATCTATGTTTCATCTTAAAAATAGAATAAGTGCCGCCCAAGGTGATGAAATGGGGTAAAGGAATCTAATTTCGAGATTATTGTTTAGTTACTTCTTTTCATCATGTAACTCAATTGGGGTCATTCTATAAGGGGTCATTGAAATTGTCATAAAACCCAGTATGATTTCTATTTAAAACACAATTTCGTAATTCAATTGAGGACCATGAAATTATTATAAAAAGACATCACCCCCCACCCAGTAATTTTTTTGTATATTTAATGGTGAGGTTTTATACAACCATCTAATAGAGATAACATTTTTTATAGGAATTGAGACCCTAAATATGGAAATGATTTCCCATGGAAGTTCATATTCATAATTACATCAATTGATAATCATATATTGATTTAAAATATAAAATTTCATATCCCTTACATGGAAATTGATATGATTTCCATATAGATAAATCCAATACATTCCAAGAATAACATATAATCAAAATAAATGAAGGATCACAGGATTTCCAAGAAACACATTTCCCCAAACATCAATTGGAGAAGAATTATAAACTTTTGATGCAATATTTGTGCCATAATGATTATTAATAGGTAACTAAACATTCAATTTGTGAGTTTAATCAATGATAACATTAGAAAATTTATTATAAATAAAATATTAGGTGGATCCGAAATCATATAATTATTTGTTACTTTTGATTGAATGATATGATTACCTTTCAGGAAATTATTCTTGTACTCCAAAATCCCAATAGTGATCATTTAAAAGTATCCTTCATCTATAACCTTAAGAGGTTTCTGGCAACAATAATCATTGATATCCCACATATTCATCCATTTGTTAGCATAAATTTTATTTTCCTTCAAGATGAAACATTAATGTGTTGGAGGTTAATTTTTTTCATCCTTTTATATCATTTCATCATTAGATAACTTCTTAACATAAATTAAGTAGTTAATTACCAAATAACCATACTTTTGAAACAGAAAATATTTACTATTCCCCTCAAGAAAATTTACTCCAATTTTCTTTCCACACATTGATCATACATGAATAATCATGTTCAATTTTATTTTATTTTTATATTTAATTTTGAATTAAAATTTTATCTTCTTATCTAACAAATAAGATTGATGGATGACCCCATTTTCCATTTCAAACTTGAGATCACATCAAACAAAATTTTCATCGCTGTTGAGGCCCCTTATGGATAACTCATTTGAGAGACATTGTTTTATGGAAGAAAATAAGAAATAAACCTTACTCTCAAGTTTGATGGTAATTCGAAAAATGCACATTGAATGTCTTGAAAATTTTTATTTGTATGTATCAAATGATTTATCATACATTCAATGGAGTTTGAGAATCTCTTTATCCATCATCATTTTAAGAAAGTGAGGAATGCACTTATTGAAAAATAATTTCAATAAATCATCCCTTTCTAGGGATAAAATTTGACCATGTTTACTCGTATTCTTGTTAAGATTAAACCTTTTATTTGTACCAGCGTTTTTTGATAGACTTACAAAATGAATTTCTCATGATCTGAACATTGGAGATCTAGAAATATATTCAGTTGTACTGATCCTTTGGTCAACCGAAAGTGTTCAAAAAGAAACAAAAAAAGAGGTGGAATCTATATCATGAAGTACTCAACATGACTCTTTCATGATTGTCTAGTTCGAAAGCCTTTAATGATTCATAATTTGATAATGTTTTGTGATCATATATCCATGATTTTTCATTCATTAACACATAACATTAAGTTTATATATTGGAAAATTATTGGATATCCCATTTTATTCAACATTAATGTGGTTTCATTGGGTTCTACCCATTGACTAAAAAAATATAACATGAGTAACCGTAATAATAATTGGAAACCCACACAATCAACGGAATTACAAATTCAATTTCAATTAATGACACTTTAGGTTTTATCCAAGGTTTTTTATGACAATTACCAGGACACATGGATTGTATAAAATACATAGAATTATCTTTAAGGTTATCACTAAGGTTTTATAATACTAGATTCCAAAGGTTAACTAAACCTTTATCAGATTCCAACCATAATGGACCGTACATTCAACATAGATATATTACATATAAATAAATGAATAATCATTAAAAAACATAAAAAAAATCCCCTCCAGAATAGTATATGGTTTCTATCATTGCATACTTGAAATATATACAAAATATTCACAAAACATCTACATGGCCTCCTACTTATTCCTTCAAAACTATAACCCTTTTGACACATAATTATTAATAAATTTTTTCGTATCATATGGAAATAAAACATAATAATGGGTGAGCTTAGATGCTATGTATGGGAAAACAAGGGAGAAATAAATAATGTGTTAATCATAAAACATAAGAACATAAACAAAAGGTTTTAAATTTATATCATTCATATTATATATTAATATACCATGACATGTAATAAAAAATATAAGTTCTCAAAGAATCAAAGAACATATTCCATGATATCATAATATAATCCATGGAATTATGGAATACAAATAAGTATATTAAATCATTTTTGTATTATCCAATGAACATGTCAAACACAATCACAGTGGAGAGAGTTCTTTACTAAACTAAAATAACTCCCCATTCTATCCCTCTAATACTGAACAATGTTTAGTCTTCATTCAAATCCATTTTTATATCATGAAATATAAATATATGCACAATGAATTAGAAGGAGATATTGGTCCCAAAATTCATAAAATTAAATCCTAACATATATGTTTCACATCATCTTAATTCATTCATCATATCAGAATCCATAAAATATAAATGGGTTTTATTAGAAACATTCCATCATTAAATAACCCATGAAAAAACATAGGTTTTATAAATATCATTCCACTAAGATAAAATTTCCATAATATGAATATGAATATTATCCTTGAAAAATAACACTAATAATTCATATGTATAATAAAATAGTATCATCTTAAATGGAAAATAATATGGATATATCACTTGAAAATAAATCTTGAGGAAAATATCATTTTTATTTTGAAAATGTACACTTTTCATAAAATTCCACATAATATTAAAAGAAAAAATTTTCTTTTAAGAAAAACAAATAATATTATAAAGGATTATTCGATGTATTAAGTATTCATGAATGTGAAATAATAATTTAATTCCATATATATCAAATTAAACATTATTTCCATACTTTCCCTAGAAAAGTCACAAATTACCTTGTTTGAAAATCAAACAAATATTCCTTCCAAACTGTTTAGTAAATTTTCACACACAAGTGAAGAAAAAATAATAAAATTAGAGAATAGTCATAACATTATTTTTGATATATTTTTTATAAAACATTAAAATAAAAGAAATGTATTCCCCATCAGATACTTACGTATAAATAATCTGGAATAATAATGTGATTATGAAATTATCCCTTAACTTGGGTATGATTTCCATCATACATATCCGAAACTAATATAAACTAGTTTAAATAATTTTAATAAACTATTATTGACAAATATTCATATTCATGATATTATATGTGATAATCATGTATCATCTTATCACTCTTTTATCAATAAAATTTCATTAGGACTCTTCTTTTGGGCATCAACTATTTCATTTTCCTATAAATGTTTCTCATATAAGCCCCAGTTAATTTCCATAGGATATAGTTAAACCATATATAGAATGATACTAAGGTAATATTTTTCATATTTTTTAGTTATATGTATATATATAATTATTATTGAATGGGGAACATGGAAAATAAATCACATCACATCATGGAGATAGTAGGTTGTACGTACGAATGAGTGATGGTATCATTCCATTAATTATAAAAGGTTAAGGAAGTTGATGTCATACATATTTTTCTAGAATCAATATCATGATTTAATTATTAAATATATTTATATTATTTCCATCATTATACCGATTAAAATACAGTGTTGATGAAAAAATATTACACCCCAACATGGAAATGGTATGTTGTATGTGTGCAAATGTGATGCCTTTGATTTTCATAGGATGAATAAATGGTTGAATATTCTTGTTAAATATTTATAATAAAATATAATCATGTATATTATACTAGAGTAATTATTTTATAATAGAAAAAATGAAGAGTAAGTAAATGAAGATAATAATCCTGAAAAAGAGGCAAATATGATTATCTCTTCATTGGCGAACTTCCTTTATATATCTTCTTATGGACACTATTGTTGGTATTTTGAGAATATTATAACTAATAATATATTTCCAGGGATGTTTAGAGGGAAATTTTGAAGTGTATGGTCGATCATGAAGGCTCAATGTGGTACCAAAAATCGTGGGAGGATCATTCCCTCTATAATTTAGGTGAGGGGAATTTTTAAATTTCAAAAAATATTAATTTTAAGAAAAATAAAATATAAATTAAAATACCAAAAAAGAACATTTTTAGAATATATTTTTTTTCATAAGGATTTAATCTCATCAACCATTATATTTTATACATGTTTTGTAATTATTTTAACCTTATGATTTTGATTAATACTTAGTTAAACTATTTTACATATAAATATGATAAAATATTTTTTAATACTAAATGGTTATAATTTTTTACATATGTGATTTCAATTTGACAATAAATTAATAAATAATAATATTTTAGACCAAATTATAATTAATTTATATTTTTTATTATGTTTTATGATTTTTATGTAATTTAATAAAATAATATTTTGATAATATATCATTAGTGTCAACCTTGCCAATATTCATTATTTGAATAATTAAAAATAACCTGATATCAATTTATCTTAAAACAAAATATTTTTTCATATATCTCTAATAGGTCACATTCATGTAGAAAATTATTTGATCAAATTATTTACAACAAATTATATTTTTTAGAAAATAAATAATATAATTTCTTTGATATTTATATTATAAAAACAATTACTACCAGACTCATTGGTAATCATTTAAAATACTAATTAATTTTTTAAAAATTTAAAATTAAATTCCATGATGAAAATAAATCATCTAGAATTTATAATAATATTTATAATTGAATATATATTAGGGTAACATAAATTAAAAATGATATATTATTTAAAACATGATTGTGACATATTTGAATTTTTATTATACAAAATATTATAAATATTACAATCTCATCTTTGTGGCCCAAAAGGTAACTTCATACCCCTTAATTGGCTTGAGTTTAGGAAGAATTTTTACTTTCCTTTAAGCAACATCCATAATGTACTACAGGCTGGAAATAAATGCTAAGGGATTCAATATAATTATTTGGTGATTTACACTTTCAGAAAATAAACAACCTATCAAAACGGTCCATAAAAAAATAACCACTAAATGATGAATGATGAAAATTTAAATCAACTAAAATTAATAACATTTTTATCAAAATGAAAACACAATAGAGTACCTCAAAGACACAATACTAACATCAATGTACATAGATAAAGGATGAACCATTATCATTTATGAATACATGACATGACTCCATGATCCAACTCCAATTCCATGCCCAAATATCCTGAAACACCACTAATGATGTGAGATGGTTTACCTTTAATTTTCTCTCGATACATGATATCTAAAAAAGGACCAATGTTCCAATGGAGGGATTGAGAAATGAAACTCAGTGGGACTTCTCAATTGACATCCCTACTCACACAAATAGGATTGAACATGTTAGAACATTTATATAAAACAATTTACAAAAAAAACATAAAATTAAGTTATATCACAAAATAAAATATTTTCCACACCACAAATTTTTTTCGAGAACAAATATATTTCTAGGAAAATAAATCAAACCATTCTTTGAACCCATATCACAATTTCTCTTTTCACATATCCATTCTAAACAACAAATCTACACATCCACGCATCCATAAAAGAATTACCAAGTGATTGTTTTATAAATATGAGTAGTCTATCATTGATATACCAATCCATCACAACATATCAAATATCCCACAATCCATTACACCACTGGCACCAAACACCATGTCATATTTCAACTAGAACTCATATGAAATATGAACACACACTAACCCAAAATGAAAAAAACATGACAAATCCAATTTTGAAAATTCCATTTCAATAAAACATCATTTTTATGGAAAAGAATCCCACATAATCTTTTTTCACAAATAAATCAAAATAAAAAATTTTAAATTCATTATTTTGTTATCAGACTGCAAAACACTTAACACAAAAATTCCACAAAACATCACTAAAGAAGGATTCTATTATTCCTTATACACAAAATTATCATGTAATTTTGTGAAATTCAAACAATTTGATGATAATAATTTATCTTATAATTGGAGGAGTGGATATTGAAGTCTTTTACCTCGAGAATTATGACTAAAATGAATAACAACATAAATTATTCAAAAAAACCAGGTTGAATCTTCAACATACAACATTATATATCTTCACATATCATCGACACATACATATATCAACAATATTGGCCTCACCAACCGTAAACATACCCACATTTGAGTAGATCTATAAATCCAAGAGGGGTAATTCTAGTAGATCTATAAAAACTACCATAATTGAATAATTCTAGAGGGAATCAGTCTTCAACACATTTAGATTTTCATTCGGATTGCTTTTAAATGTAAGGGGACAACCTCCAAATCCTTTTGGAGGATGAATATCCATGTTAAGGTCAAAATTTAAAAAAAACTAGGGTCTTAGAGAAGAAAATGAATGAGATACACTTTTTTAGGATCTCAATTTAAAATGTGCATGATTAGTGGAACAATTATGTAATCTATGTGCTAACTATGCGCCAACATCCACTTTATAAATAACCTCATATGGTGGGACCACACAGTTCGACAAAATGTGTTCCAACTATTCGAAGTCACTCAATCCCACATTGCATGATTTATCATCGATGGCTACATGGTTTGATAAAACCATGTTCCTAACTATGAGCCTTTCCAATATCTGATTTCTCACATTGCACAGTCTCCATCAAGAGTTTCATAGTTTCCACATTCAATGATGAATACATGAACCATTATAAAATCCCAAAATATATTCAAAATTTACAATTATATTTCCCATATGTCACCCAATCATTTTACATACATAAACTTAATAATTAAATGGTTACAAACATGAAACATTTGGTGCAATATTCTCCCCATCATATCCCATTACATCCTAATAGTGTATAAAACCATAATTTCATGGATTGTGTTTTGTAAATAAACATGACTATTTCATTCTCCCATTCTAATATTTCTTCATCAATCAGACCATATTTCCACACCCCCCCCCCAAGACTGTTACATTTACAATGAAATAAATTATATTTACAATCCAATAATTATATGTCAACATGTATCAATGAATAATGTGTCTCTAGGTCAATGTTATCCCATATCATCATACAGGATATAATCAAGATGATACATTTTCAACTGGGTTACACGAAAAACCTTACACACTGCAATAAGCCATGGTACAAATTCACACATATATTCCTCCTCAACATTAAATTATAGAGTCATAAAAGGACCTATATAACTATGAGATATCATTCCCTACATCACAAAATGATGATTCCCATGTGTTGTAGAAATTTTCAAGAATACATGATCACTCATGTGAAATGAAAATAGTTTTTGATGATGATCTACATATTATTGTTGAAAACATTGATCCATCGTCATTCTCATTCTGATTGAATGATTTTTCTCTATTGTCTGTTAAACAAGGATCACCTAAAATAGTGAAGCCTCACCTATATCCACCCTACAATGTGGGGACCAACATGTAATCCCATATGATGGATCAAAATTATCCATACATATCACATCTATATAACTGTTGTAATATAAGAACTCCACTAACAGTATGTTCTCTTCCAATGAGGAACCAAAATAAATTACACATTCCCACAACATGTGTTCCAACATTTTTATCCTCCATTCATATTTCCCACATGTATGAGGATTATCTTCCAAACTCATAATCAACTAACACCCAAGGGAATTCAGTATGGATATCTAGAAAATAAAAAAAAAACTTGAGATATCTCCCTAACACAATTGAAACTAGTACACCATCCCTATTTATAAATTACAAGATATAAATTTTGGATAATTATTCCACTGTATGAGATTCATGAATATGTATTAAATGGGATGACATTATGAGCCAATCTATAATCACCCATATGGTGTGATGTTTCTGAACTATTTTTTCGCGACCTATTGTATAATCTATGGGGATCTTCTCTCATTTCCAAATAGTGACTAGTTAATATTCAAACATACCTACTAGTTGTTGATGATCTGTATGATGCTACTGACAAGATAAGGATCTCAAAACAAACATACCCACCATTATTTTAATAACAACCCACAAATACTATGATTTAATTTATTTATAAATCTATTATATTCCAGGATAAACATCCCAAATCGAATAGTGGTAATAATGAAGATGTTTTTCATGAAAACCCATTGGGTATGACCATCCGATTTTGAATCTACAATACAGATCTCCCATACATCTTTTTTCTGTCAATTTTATACCCACCATTGTGTTTTGACCTATTCAAAACAAATTCAAAATCAGATGTATGTTTCTATATAATAATCAAAACTAAATCAAGGGTAAAATAAAATTGAATAATAACTACAACATCACCTCAATCATTTCATTCAAATTTTATGCATGAAATCACTAAAATAATCATCTAGTGATCTAAAGACTATTTTTTCAATTGATTATAAAGATTTATTCTTAATTCAACGTCCAAATAATTTCCCTTACTTAGTGAAAACATAAATTTAATGTCAAACATGTAGAGATACTACATCCATCTTCATTGTATCTTATTCAAATCCCTTTATGTGAATATGTTTCATAATCATATGATCTGTAAACACTATAAATTTCTAACTGTTGTGGTAATAGCACAATTATTTCAATGAATTGATTATGGAATAAAACTATAAATCTTGTTTTGGGTAGTTATTCTCAAAAAATGAAATTTTTCTTGACCGATACATAGTAAAATGATCTCTTTTCATGAGTAATCATCCTAAACTAGATACCAAAGAATCACAATAAACCATATTATCATATCTCTATTACATTAATTATAAGATCGACATAGATGTAAGGTGATAACTAAAACCTTGCAATACTTTTTAAATCTATCACTCAATTATAATGGAATAAGTTTCCCCTTTAAAGCTATATGTTGTGATGGTATCCATGTGGAATCATGAACAAAACATTGGTAATAAGAAATTAGAAAAATGAAAATATGAATCTCCGAGGAATTATTTGGTTGCTTCGAAGAGATAACCCCCACTATGATTTCAGGATCAATTGAAACATCACATTCAAAAATTAAATGTCCAAGTAAAAGAATTTAATTTAACAAATAATAAAACATTTATAATTTGTTATACATATGAGGATCTCTATGATTTAAACAATTTTCTTTAAGTGTTGTTCGTGTTCATCCATTGTAATTGAATACATCAATATTTCATGAAAAACACCACAAAAAGTATGTTTATCTATGATCTAATAAGAGTAGTGGTTAATTTTACACATTCCTATAAATCATATGATATCTATGACACCTAAAAGGTGTCCTGAACACCAGTCCTTAGATCACTAAGACAATAGCACTAACGATTCAATATTTTTTTTCAAAAATGGAATACTCTAGGTGGTTCTCTGTAATCTTGATTGATTTTATTTATTGAACCACGTTGAAAACATTCCAACTAAATTTTGGGTTGAGGATGAAGATTAATTGATCGACCTATCCAATTATGACATGATCCATGACATTGAGAATATATTTCCATCATCATCTTACAATCAGTGATAGTGATTTAACCACCTCTCCTGAAAACAACATTTATTTCTCTAAATGTTTTTCTAGAAGTGATAAAAATCATAAAATGTGTATCTTGTTGATGCCATGACACAATGGTTTTTATGGATTAGTGTATGCTTTGAACCGTCTATTGGTACACCAATGGATCAGGTGAAACCACATTCTCAACAGACTCTACCAATTGATTTCTATGATTTCTACTAGGTTTCGTTTTTTAAACCAAATCAGAATTCCATATCTATCACACTGTAGAAACTTAAGACTTAATAATATCATATTTTACCACATCATATACAAAAAAAGTTCATTTTAAAATTCATCATTTTAGACATTCAACCATTTTTGAAAAAATACACCACCCATTTTAAAATTAGTCCATATTAAAAATACCACAACTATGTACTTTTCAAAATCTCATATTTGAAAAAAAAATCAATACTTTTAAGAAATTAAAAATTTACACAAAATCATATATCATTACTCAACATTAAATCTGTATTCCTAGTGGAAATTAATATCTAAAATTGGATCCATTCTCGTCTCACTAGTTATACACATGACAATGAGCTTACAACACATAGAAGTATCTCAAAAACAGTTCTGTACCAAAATCAAATGTAACATGAAGTTCAACAATATAAGTTTACATATTATTTTTTATGATCAAAATTACATGTCTTGATAATCCTACTCCTTTATACGAACCCAACTTGAGGATTGAACAATAATGAATTTTCAGCTCCACGACTGACACAATTGATAACCAAGGATCAAACAAACTCATATTACATTAAGTTAAGGATTGAACAAGATGATACAACCTATAACATCCTACCACTACTAATTGTCTAGAATCAAGGATGTATTTATTCTTTTCCTAAAGGGACATCCCTCAGGAGACAAAGGATGGAAATAAATGCAAGGGATTCAATAAAATTAGGGTTCGATTTTCCCTTTAAAAAAAGAAACATATCAACTAAACATTCCAATAAATAACCAATAAATTTTGTATGATGGAAATTTAAAACAACTCAATGTAATACCATTGATATAAAAATAAATATACAATAAATTACCACAAAATATTAATAATAACATCAAATTACAAATTAGATGACAAAACAACAACTCTCAAGTACTCAAAGGAATGAATTAATGCTCCAAATCCAACTCTATACCCATATATCATGAAGAAAAAATAAATGTGTGTTTTTATATACCATTATCTATTTATTAATATATGATATCTACAAAATCACCAATGATCCAAAGAAGGGGTTGAGGAAGGAAAATCAAAATACTTCCCCATAATTACACCCTTACTCATGACACTAGGATAGAACACATCATCACAATTAAATAAAAAAAATTAAAAATATTTTACATTATAATATAAAACAATTTCCATACCAAAACAACATCCTCAATCACAACAAATTTTTATGAAATTATACCAACCCATTCTTTGAACCCATTTCACAATTCCCATTTTTTCTTATCCATTCTGATCCACACATCCACACATCCTAACCTGCATTCCCATGTGACAGTTCTGTACTCAAGGGTGGTCTCTCCCCGATCTAAAATTTCATCAAAAGGTAACCAATATACCATGTTCCATTATACCTTTGGCAATGAGCACAAATTCATCTTTCAATAAGGACACACATGCAATATGATCACACACCAACTTGAAATGACAACCCATTCTAAAACCAATTATTCCAAATCAATTTTCAAAAGGCAAATATTTTTTGAAAACCATTTCTCAATACCTTTTCAATAAATCAAAACAAAAATAAATAAATTCAATATTTTGAATCAAAACTAAAAAACACTTTTTAAAACTATTCTATTATTTCCACAAATCAAAAAACTATCACTAATGAAGATTTATAAAATTATTTTCACATAAAATTATCAATAAATATAATGAAAATTTAAAAATACTAAAATAATCAATTATCTTCAAATAATATTAATCAATAGAGAAGTAAAATACCTTAGTAATTATAAGGAAAACAAATAATTACATTATTTCATCAACAAAACTATGTTGAATATCAACAAAGACACCATAGATCACTAACCATAACATAAACACATCTATATATCAAATTTATTGATATAAAAACTATAAATATACCCACATTAAACTAGATCTAAAAATATGAGAGAGGGAAGACAAGTATATCTAATAAAAAAATACCACAATGAAGATTTACCAAGGGAATTAAGCTTCAATGAATTGGGATTTTTCTTCATATGTCTTCTAGATCAAATTGGAGTGTCTCCATAGAATTACGGTAGAATAATATTCATGTTATGGTCTAAATAAATGAAAAAACAAGGGCCTCAATGTCTAATATGAGTGAGATCATCTTTTTTAGGATCAATGTTATAAATCATACATAGTTAGTCACATGGTTAGAATGAGACGCACTAACGAAGCACCATTATACTAATAAAATATAACCATTCATGTTTTGGTTACAAGATTAAAAATACAATGCACTAATATTGAAAAATCATTCTTTCTCTTTTTTCATGATTTCACATGGGTGGTAGCATGGTTTTTCCAAATGACATGCCAAAATGTTCACATTTACATTAGCACATGTCAAACTGTGATCAATTTTCAATAGGAGTTTCAAGGTTTTCACTGACATTTCATAAACTGTGAATCTTTATAAAATCTTTAAAAACATTCCAATGGTCTCCCAAACAATCCTAATGTTTACCAAAACATAATACACACACAAAAATCAATAAAAAAGGGTTACATACATTAAAATTGGGTGGGGGAATTCAAAAATTGTTATAAATAAATTTATATCATGAAAATATGATTATAATGTTATAAATGTACATTTATATTCATTCATAACATAACATTCTCCCAATATAGACACATAATTGATATTTAAGAAATAGAAAGTGTCATTTAGTGACATTATTTTCAGCAAATATTATATGTTTCATTTTCATAGAAAAGTATCAATTAAACAACTTAATATCAACAAATATTTTTTAAAAGAAGAATTATATTCATCCAATAATTTTTTATCATGAATTACAATCATTTACTAGTCCTTATCAATTTGTAGCATAAATTACCAAATTTACCATTTACCATGGTAACGAAATTTACCAAGGTTACAATTTATATTGGACAAAAAGAGACATATTCATTAAATTTGTGCATTATTAATCAATAATATTCATCCATTTCTAAATATACATAACCCTTATGTTTTATTATTTTATTTTATATAAAACAAATAAATCGGAAGGGAAACAGTGTTTTAGGAAAATAAATTTCATTTAAAAAAATAATTCGTAATAAATTATAGTATAATATCATATTTAAAAACATAATTTCCTAATTTGAAATTAAAATGAACAAATTAAAATTTTACCCTAATAAAAAAATATGTTTACAGTGTAATTACATTAAAAGAAAATATTGTTATCAATAACAATTTACGGTTTTCACTATTCCTTGAAGAAATAAATTTTTCCAAAAATAATAATTTTATGATAATTTAGTCATTAGGAACTGAAAAAATTAAATTCAATTTTTTAAATTAATAATATATTACCAAAAAATATTAATAATTATAATAAAATATAATTTTGTGGAAAATATATATTTGAAGAAAATTGTGATTTTATTGAAATTGCGTGATTATTTTCTATCCACACACAATTACATTCATAATGAGATGGAGATTTATACTTATTTCATCGATTATTTATAAAAATTAAATTTATCTCATTTAACATCTAGTTTATAATAACAGTGTCTTGTGGTTCGTCTTAACTCATGGATGGGTGAAATGTATGCTATTAAAGAATTAAAATTATTTAAATGGAAGTATTTTATAAAAATAAACTATTGTGACATGAATCAAGTGATAATTGAAATATACACTCTATTAAAATTTATTATGATCTATTTTTTTATTTTAGGGAATCAATTGGGTTTTCTATGGTCAATACATATTCTATATATCACTAGTTGTGGGTGAAGGATGATACTGTTCTGATGACTACCTTTAGATGAAATTATAGGAACGTTGAGTTCATAGTAAAATTGTTCACTATAATGAATTTCATTTTTGAATTCCTTGGTATCATGAAATATTTTTTTGTTGATTTATTATAATTTTTATAGTCATGTTTATAATTGAAAATTTCATTTACTAAAATTTAGAGAAGGATAATATCGGTCATCTATGTTTTGTTTTTGGCGGTTCCTCTATGTCACCATCTATATGGAAAATTTTCATTGAATTTTTTCCATAATTTAGAGGTTTGTTTACATAGTCACGTGGTATCCAAGAATGTTTTGGGCCTATAACCTTCAATGATTTAGTTAATAATATCATGGGATGATCCCAGTAATGTGGTATTGGTTCATATTTTCCATTGTCTAATAGTATAATATCAGTGTATCTTCTATGATACCCCACATATTACTACCCCAAGTATAAATGTTACTAGTAAAGAGTATGAATTTACCTGGATTGATTATTGTGAAATAGAATTTGACTACATGATTTGAAAAATTTTCAATTTTTTAGTGATTTAGTGTCTAGAGGAATGGTTAATTTTTTTGGTATTCTGTGAGACTTCCCATTTGGAGTTGGGATTCCCATTGGGAAATATAAGGAAGTGATTTCAAGTTTTTCTAAGTACATTAAACACCATAATCAAAAAATTGTAACCTATGATCTATTGCTTATAGTTCTTTTCCTCCCTAATTATTTGTAAGTATTACCACATTGGGGAATGATTCAGGTTCTTTAGAGATCAAATGAGCATGTAGTATATAGTTTCTTAGGATGGCCTGAATCTATGGAAAAAGAGGGGGATGAGTTTCTAGAGGATTATGATGTTGATATATAATACACCTTATGAAATGGGAATATGTTGAATAACTCTATGAGAATGATATCATGGAAGGAAATTTTTAAGAGTCTAGATATTCATGAAGTGAGATGGAGGAGTTGGTAGACACACACATAGATGTAGGGGTATGTGATGGTTGATAATGCTTAATTGAGATGACATTGTAGTCTTATCCAATTAATTAGGTAGAGGGTTCTCAATGGGGAGACTCATACATGTAGTTTATGAATGATCATGTTGTCCTTGGTGATGCTCTAGTGGGATGTTCAGAGGATTATCAGAACTAGGAATTGTTTTAGTGTAAGTTGTTTATTCTCTTTATGATACATGAAGGATTCCTTGTCGAGTTTCACATATCCAATTCACTGTACACCTAGGAGTATAAAATATGTTCAATGGATTTATGATGAATTTTTTCTCAATTTGGATGAATCATAATGTAATATACTTTATGTCATGAAATTATGATTTCTAGAAGATGAAGAATGAGAAGCAGGTTTATGGTGGGTTCATAGAGCACCTGCATATACCAGAGTGGTATTGGGATATCATCTATATTGAATTCATCACAGGGTTACCCCAATATCTGGAAGATTGTGATGTTATCTCGGTAATCATGTATCAGTTAAATAAATCATCTCACTTCTATGAAATCAAGGAGTTGGGAATCATGGTTGTTTTTCAAGCATGGTTATTTATGATGTTGTGATATAGTATGTAGTTCCATGGAATAGTGTATCAAATCATAACTTTTTTTCCCTCATAAGTCTATAGAAGATTTAAAGATTATTATGGAACATAGTTCCACCTCAACTCTTTATCCACCCTTAAATCGGTAGTAAGTCTGAGTTCATTAAAGAAAACTATACGATATGATTCATATGTGTTTATTAGAAATTACTTGATCTTGGGAATCGTACAAGACATTGTATAAGTATTCCTATAACAAAAAATAATACTCATCTATTAACATGGCCCCATTTGAGGAATTAAAGGGGAATTCATGTCATTCTATGTTATGGTGGAATCATATTGGATATTAATCATTTATCATTATAGAGGTGGTGTAAAGAACACTTTAGAATGTTCATGTTATATGAGAGATGGTAAATACACATCCTGAATGAAGAAAATCATGTTCCTATTACTGGAGGAATAAATTTGTGTTTTATAATGTTTATCATGTGACCCTATTTTTCTCTCCTTTATATATGAAATGGATGTTTTGAATGGGTAGTATCCTCCCACCCTTGTTTTTTGGTTCTTTTGTGGTGATAGAGAATGTGGGTGTGGTGTATTATCAGAAAGAAATCCCTCCCTAACTGGACATGAACCATGATTTCTTCCAGGTCACTTAGATCCATAAATATTATCACAATGAATCTCGGGTCCTTTAATTAGAAGAGTTTTATATTTATTATGGCGTGAATCTCATGGATCATCCACTTGTGAGTTGGTATCATCAGGACTAAGTTATGTGTGGAAGTGAAATTCCATATATTTATGTATTATAGTGTTATGGTGGCATTTAATTTAGTACCTTAGAGCAGAGATGAAGATTCATGATTAATACCCAAGGTTGTTTTGAGTAGTTTTTAATTTTCATTTCATTTATAATGTCATTTGGATTTATTTTTGTAATGAAATGTTCTTCTCCATGACAATGTGATGACTGTTAAGGCATCAAGTATATATAGATAGGAAACCAAATTTCAAATCATGACATGTTATACTATAACACATTTATATCTTCATGATCATGTATGTTCAATTCAATGTTAATAAAATATTGACATGAAATAAATAATTCATTGATTTTTGTTCATAGATCCCTGTCGATTGATTGTTGTAGAAATCATTGGCTTTTAATTTATGGAGGTTGATATGATATTATGAATTGATTTATCAAAATAGTTTTTTTGTATGGTTTAATTGTCTTGTAATGTGGTTATTAGGGATCATTGTAAAACAAATTCAGGTTTTTATGTATTTGGTAGGTTTTAATGTGTTAGTTGTAATGAGATTCTGGAATGTCATCTCCCAATATGTTTAATTGGACCATTTTCTTTAATTTATTTTCTAGTTGTTTTCGATGTTTTATGGTATGAATTTTTTGAGAGGTATATGATGAAATGGTCAGGACCTTCTGGCCTATCATAGTATATGAATTTATTTTTATGATGTATCTTGGGAAGGAATAGAGGATTTTATAATTTATTACTGTATATGAATGTATAATTTCAGCTGAAAATTTTTCTATGGATTGGATTGAGTGGAATAATTGTAAGGAGATCTATTCTGGAATGGAGTGGGATTTTTCTATTTAGAGACTACGAGGGTGTGTTTTAGTGGGGTTTTTACAATAAAGATAATGTTTTAGCATAGATGGGGGTTGTATCATGTTTATGGTTTACTTACCCAAGCATCAGCAGTGTTTGGGTATTGTCTATGGAATGATCCATTCATAATCATCCACTTCCTATAGTGAGGAGATGATGGTAATGGACTGGTGTATGATAGTGGAGGTTTAGATTTTATAACATTTGGGGGATAATTGTGTCATGCAGATGGGATATGGTGTATCCTACTCATTAGTCGATGGGGTATGTTGTGTGCTATTTCCTCATTCACTAGGATCCCTATATATTTTATTAGATCTATGATATTATGATTGCATTGTTTCTTAGAGGCCTTATTGACCATCCATGTAGTGGCGTAGTCCTTTACATTACATCATAAAAACATATCATTTTAGTGATTTTGTTCCATGGTATTTGAGCCGTCACCATCGTTTCATTTTTTGTAGACTACCAATAAATTCCCAACCCTTAGAACCCCCACATTTTCATATCCTTCATAAAAATTCATGGGTGACCCCAATATATCATAGGGATGACTATTTTTCTCAAATAATTTTACTTCAACATTGTCTTTCATATATATATATATATCCTTTGATGTTCTATGTATGTTTCCTTCTATAATTATAACTATTTCACCATGATGTACATCTGTAAAAGGTTTTTATCAAGGAGACCATTGGATTAGGTGATTTTGTGTTAGAGTATATATCGTCTATTGAATACTAATTTGGTAAGGGAGTTTTCTATTATTTTGGTACATGTTGGAGGTCTCCCTCTTTTTCCAATCACACATCGTATATAAATAAGATTAATCTATGTTATTGGATCACTTTATTTCTCAGCAATATGTATCATTCGAGTTGGGTTATGACCATTTTATCTATGGAAAGATTGTATTAATTGTCCCAATAAAGGGAATAAAATTATATTATTTCAACTCAAGGGGAAGGGGAATGATTTCATGTGTTTTCCAAATTTTTATATTAATTATATTCTGATTTCATAGTATTTTTACATATCTAAATAGAATGGTTGGTGGGGTATCTATTAGTTATAAATAATTTATGTTCTTTGGAGCCCATTTTTTTGTTATCCGTTAATATAACCACTAATAAATTTATAACCACCTAAATATGGATAATAAATTTTCAACACATGGATAATATTGTTTTTGTTATAATTCCCATGAAATATAAAGTGGAATTTAAAGAAAATCCCATTAATAATATTAAAAATATTGTGTGTTGGTGATGTGTGAGTGTGGTGTTCAAATGGATGTGATGCGTTTTTATGCATTAAGGAATATGTAATGAGTTATCGTACATGGATGATGTGATATGTAATGTATTTTATATTGAGAAATAATGGGATTTTGGGGTTTGATAGAATGTAAATGATAGGTTTTGGTTGTTTTTTATAGTATTTTTTTAGTCTCTCATTAATGATGGAATAATTGGTCTAAAAATGTATTAAATAGATTTGGATGGTTTATTTAATGGGTGCAAAAGGTTCATAAATATTTATATAGAAGTGGGATGTTTGGATTAAATGTAAGGTTATAAATTTGGAATAAATGGGATGGGATAATGAAATTTATTTGTAATAGGAAATCTGGAAATTTTCATAATTTATAAGGAAATGTTGAATAAAGATGGTGTATTGGGGATTGATGTTTGGTGTTTTACATTCAGTGATGGAAACATAATTGGTGTATGATTTGGGTCTTATTAGTGGTTTTTTGTGTTCGTATAGTAAATTTTTTTTTTTGATCCAACAATTTTATCTTTTTTGTGGATACTATATATACCATGTAGTTATATTGTGATTTGTATACGCCCAACACCCACATCAAGAACTATGTACCGAAAAAAATTGTTTTTGGTGTGTTTTTAGAGACATCCAAGTGGCCAGGAAGGATGGCTAGTAACATTCTCTAAACATAAATTTCCTCCAACTGAGCCTGACAAGAAAATGATGTGATGGATAAATGTAACACATGTACTATGGTGATGCTTTTTATGATGATGATGTGGATTATAATATAGTTTATTCATTGTATGATGATAGAACAAGGTTTATGTCATTCATATCAATTATGACCTACTATTGTGGAAATGATATGATGTGATTGACCATGTGTATTCAAGTGATGTTTGACATGATTATATAGGTGTCCTTTGAAAAGATGCAATCATATGACCCTGGTGTCCCTGGTTGAGGTGTGATGTGATGGACCAGGTGTGTTATGGTGAGATGAGTTCTAACAGAGTAAGTTTCTATAGGAATGATGATATAAGAAAGTGTTATGAGTGCTATAATTTTTTATGTTGTGGTTTAATAGTTTAAAATAAGTATGAATATAGTTTGAGGTAGTCTTTTAATGGATTTTCCTCTCATTAGTAACTATACATGGATAAATTATTTTTTAGGGTGTCATGGTGAGTATGGGATTGGTTATTTGATCTTTTTAAATGATTCAGGTTCTATTGTTTTCTCACTGTTGAATTAGTATTCTATATACCCAAGTGCATGAGAGATCTTGGGTCTAATCATACAAAGAATACATTTATTCAAATATTATGTTTATACAAAATATTTTTTTTGATTTTTTGGTAAACATCATTGAAAATTTAGTGATTTAATATCTCATTACTTTGGAAAATTGATTTTTCACTATAGTATCTTTTTTGGGGGTATTTATTTGGATAATTGTTTATTTTATTAGATTATACTTTCATTGTGGAATGGGTTTTCTTATTTTTTTTGTTATGTTTTGGATTTTATTATTGTTGTTCTATCTTATCTATTGATCATATATTATAGAAACTAATTCCTTATAAATATGTTATATTTAAAACGCTATTATATTATCACCAACCTAGGTCTTATAGAATGTAGGACTCAGGGTTCATTATTTATCTTCCATCCTTACTATCCTAGGATGGGTACCATTAGAGAGAGGGGATATTATCATGTGCTAATATTAAAATTCATTTTTCTCAAACATATAGATATTATTTGAAAAAATAGATTTCATATTTGGAATCATTATGTATAAATTTTTTAATAGGTCTCATTTTTTATGAATAAAAAATATGTTACATAAGTAATAATAATTACCATAGTAAAATAAAAACATTTAAAAGTAGAAAATTGAAGAGTGAAAAATATAAAAATATTCTAGAAACTTGTTATAAAATATTTGGTTCAATCTTTATGGAAATAAAATTTTCTCACACTATATTATTGTGCTTTATTGGAAACATATAACCTTTTAATTGTTACATTTACTTTTATATTAAGACAAAAATTCAACTCCTCTCCCTTGAAAAATGATCCATTACTACCTGAATTATATTCAACCCCAACACTGTTTGATTTACAACAACACTTTCTATGTACCTACTGAAAGCATATATACACTTCTTAGAGGTTATGGGCATCTCAAAATACTAACCCTCAAATCCATAATCAAATTTTCATTGGTGTACATGAAAGTAGTGATATAAAGTTCAAAAATAATCCTTTTTTTAACATTCCATTATTAATTATTATTCACCCATAAAATATATCCTTACAAAAATTTAATAATTATTCAAGTTATCTAATTATAATGAAATTTTATTGTGTTTATGGGAAAACAATTTTCTACACTTCTCTTAATTATTTTTGAAATTAAAATGTCACTTGTGTTATATGCAGTTTACTGCCTCCATATGATTTGTGATGTATTCTATATGACCACCAAAAATTTATACATAAGAGGGTGTATTATTATACATAAATTAGAAAATAATTTATTTATTCTATTCAAAAATATATATTTATTTTCAACGTGTTTTTATCATATCAATATAGGTGCATTAAAAATTACTGAAATTATCTTGTCATCGATTCCATCATTGTGAATTGTGACTAAAATTTTCATGGATGACAATGAAATTTTAACTAATAGTATTATTATACATAAATTAAAAAATAATTTATTAATTCTATTCAAAAATTTATATTTTTTTCAACGTGTTTTTAATATATCAATATAAAGATTATTAAAAATTACTAAAATTAGCTTGTAATTGATTCCATCATTGTGAATTGTGACTAAAATTTTCATTGAATACAAATAGATAATTATAATTCCTTATAATGAATATATACATGTAATATTAATATTTTAGTATTGGAGAACATGGTTAATATTGGTGAGAACCATCATCGACACTTTATGGTATCCATGAAATAATAATAATCCCTAACATACCAAGAAGAAAGTAAATGTATGTTAATAATAAATGTATATTAATTAACTATAAATAATGTTAAAAAATAGTTATATATATGAATAAGGTTCTCAAATTGGGGATTAATATAGTTTTGATTATGATATTAGAGATTAATATACATCCATGGATGTTAGGATTAAAATGAAAGGAGGATTCAAGACATTACCCATTTTATTGAGTTATAATGATTCCTCTTTTACTGATATTTTATGTAATTATTTTAGTATGTTCTATAAATATATTATAATAAATTTCCACCTTTTTCTAGGGAATTTCAGTTTTGTATTTATTTTTTCATAATATTATAATATGATAACAATAATTACCATTCTTCAGAAATGATAAATTTCTCTTCAATATCATTATTAACTATTTTCTATTATATTCCACATTATTATATTGAACTTAAAATATGTTTAATTTATAATAATATTACATTGTGTTTTTTCTAATTTTTAACAGGAAATTTTTTCACTATATTTACATTTTGGATTTCAATGAATTTATTTTCTAAATATTTTATTGGATTTCAGCTTTTTGGTTATATTTTTATCTTAACTCTATATTTTCTATATAAAACATTATGTTTTCCAATGATAAATTATCCAAAATTATTCTATAAAATTAAATGCAGTCTAATTTTTTTCAGAACAGAATTTTGATATCATTATTAAATTTTAATGGAATCATTATTTTTATTTGTTTCCATATAATAATTTTTAAATTGCATGTTCTCAATTTATCAATAGTTATATTTTTTATAATGATTCTTAAATTTTTATTTGTAAAAAATGATATTGAATATTTTATAATTACTCAATTATTTTTTATTCATTTTTATATTTTACTATAAAATATTTATCTCTTATCGAATATTTTTTCCTGAATCAACATTTAAATTCTCTTGTGAAATACTCCTTTTGTATAATTGAATTTAAGGTATCAACTGATCTTACTCTAGATTTTATTTTATGTGATACTATATAGAATTGGTTTAGAAATAATTTATAGTTAATGGGTTCTCAATGATATTATTATTAATTAATTTAATGTCACAAACACACATGAATATATGTTTATTAAATGATGGATTATGTATAAAAAGTATTGATATGGTTTTGAAAAAATAATCCTTGTAGATATTTTCGATTCGATAAATCCTTAAGTTGGTTCGAATCCAATACAGTCCAAATACAGCTTGTATTTTATAATTCCATGAGACAAGTTGGTTTTGTTAATGTCGTGAAATTAATTAGTTAGAGGTTTATATCCCATGTGATATTTATATGTTAGTGAACTTAATATTCCTCACCAAGAATCGGTGTCAGTAATGACTCATGAAGGTGATGTTCCATGCCCTTATGTTTATAAAATTTTCAATTTTATTATATTTTACAAGGTTGTATTACATTTCCATTCCATTTCAAATGGTTGGGCTCCTTGGATCATATTTATTATTTCATAATTCCACACTCTTTTTTTAACGTATATGTTTGTTCATTTGAGATTATCTATCCTTAAAACATTACATATTAATAACTAATATTTTATCATATTATAATTAATTTGATATTTCTCGATTTATCGTGTATTTACATATTCTTATTATCTAACCCATGATGACATGTTGCTGATTTTTCATTCTCATAGAGCATTTGAGCTCACCCATTTCAATGTTTTTCAAAACCCAAGTGATGAATATTAGTATAATATATGAAACTTGTATAATGGTTTCAATAATTAGATAGTTATGGATAAATTTTCACAAGTAATATAAAATATGTTACTTATATAGCTAGTTGTCAAATACACTAAAACATTTCTTCTTGGGATAGTGTTTTTTATACATGTGATTTAATGTTGAACTTATATAAATGGAAAAATTTAATATATTAATAACATGGGTCATCTTACTTGGTATCAAATACTATGTGTAATGTTGGTGTATTTAACATCAGACCTAGTAGAGTTTCTCTTGGGTTCCTTAATAAGGATCAGAATGGTCCTACATAAAATTATGGGGTAGCCCTAGTCCTATTATAATAGATTTTCTTTGTCATCACATAATGTAAAATTATTGATCTAGTGTATGTTCACATTAATTGTGATGACATTATAAATATTATATCTAGGATAATTTGACAAAATGTACAACAAAATATATAATTAACATTATTTTTATATTCTTCATATAGTTTTATACATATTATCTAATATTTCATGAATTAATTTAATCTATTTAATAACCATATTCTATACATAATGTTTATATTTTCGTTGATTACATATTTCCTCTGTTATTGATCATTATAGGACCAAACATATTTTGGATAAATATTTCAAATTATAATATGAATCATAAGATTTTAATGTCTCATGAAAAATAGATTAAGAATGTACTTCATATTTTCAACATTAATATATATTGTTCAGATTATCAGTGTAATATTCATATATTTTTATAAAATATTGAAAAGGACCATTGAGAAAAAATCAATACCAAGTTATCTTCAGGGATCACAATTTTGTTATTTATATTTTGGAAATGGGATGGTTATTTTGGAAGGATAAAAAGATTCTAATATAGACATAAATTTATCAATATAGAAATCAATATTCAAATTCATGAAATTTTTTGTAGAGTGAGTTGTCTCATTAAAATTATGATTATAGAATAGTGTTTGCATTTCAACCATAGAAAGAGAATATATCATAATCAATAAATAATTATGACATATTCTTGCATAAAAATATACATGTATTTTGATATATCCAACATAATTATATTTCCTATTATTATATTAAAAGTTTATTTCACCTCCTCCAGTACCCAATATTTTACTTTTAGTTTTTCAATATGAATATATATGTAATGTGTTAGAAGAAAAAACTATTAGAAATTTATAAAATTCATAACATTGATAATATGTAATATAAAATGTCAATATATTTAATTAAAGGTATTTTGGAAGTCTATATATATTTTATAGGTTATATGATACCCAAAAATTGTTCATGGGGGTATATTTTGATGGTTTACGGTGTTTATCTAATGAAATTTTTTAGAAGAAGGGACCCATGAATCTCTTTATCTATCATTAAAAATATATAATAAATATAATGAATATAGAATGATCACACCATTTATATTGTATATTCCATATTTTAATCCTAAAGGAAATATCATTTATGGTGATATATTTAGTGTTAGTTGAATGATTTCTACTTCTACGGGATTAAAATGACATTTAGATAGTAATTTTTAGTTAATGGATTCTCATTCTTCCAATGGCTCCTACATCCTTCTTATGAGAAGAAGAATGATGATTGAAGAACATGAAGTGATTTTTGGAATTTATTTCATGTATTTAGAGTATACTAAATGGGTGGGATCACATAAATTTTATAGACATTATTCAATTATTGTAGAGAGTTGTGGAATATGTAGTGTCAGTTTCTATCTCATGACATACAATAAGATTCTACCAAATAGAGATTTTCCATATCCATTTTAAATCTTTAATAGATATGGATAAGTATGTAAATATGTTAGTGGGAAAATATTTCTGATTCAAAAATAATGAAACCACATAGAAGATGTATTAGTAGTTCATTCAATTTCTATTATATATTTCTTTCCCTTTGATATCATATATCACACACCTCATCATACACTATGATGGAAAAACAATGATAGTGTATGATATTGGTAGAAAATTTCCTCTATTTCTGGTAATGATTCAACGATATAATAATATATGATATCATAAATTTTATTGAAACTAAAATAATATATTACTCAAACTAAAATATAAAAATGATTTTATGAAAATCATTAAAAATATTTTTGAGTCTGTCCAAATAACTTTTGGATACTTTTTATTAGAACTATCTTTTTTATCAGACAAATGCTTTTACCAAAACATAATTTGAATCCAAATGCTTAACAAGGTCACCATATGGTAAAAAGTATCATTGAAAATGTATATGAAATCCTATCTTAATAAAAAATAATAATCATAGGCCTCTAAAAATGAAATAGTTATCCTGAAGCTACTAATTTGTTTATAATGAGAACGGTCAAACATAATCATATCTCCATAGCAATGATCCCGTGAATTGATTGAATTTTTTTTCAATAGGTGTAACTACTATTGTGAAAATGGTCAATGCTATGGTAAAATATCTGACACTAATATTAAATATGAATGAAAAAGTAAACAAGGTAGTAAAAAGGTAAAATAATGGGTCATTCCGTCACCAAGAAATAAAAACATCCAAACTAGTTATCATGAAATGACCCATAATTTTTATAATCATAGTTTTATTAATTATTAGACCCCCACACTGAATGTGATATTCCATGATTGAGTATCCTAATGATATATAAATTGATTATTTCTTTATCCAATGTGATCATATAATTTGATTCCTTAGAATATGATCTGGTAGACACATTCCTTAGTGGGTTGGAATATTTCATATATTGAATTATGTTTGAAGGAGAAGGATTGAAACCATCCCTATCAATCCCCATTACCATAAAATTTTTCATTTCATCCATAAAAAATTCATACCCACTACTACCTAAAACAATTATAGGAGTGATATTCTTCTCTAATGAAATGAAATTCCATTGGTTATTTTCATTTTCATGTAAAGATATATCTCCCAACTTTATGGAAATTCATGAATAATTTAAGCGATACTAAATATCATGATAATAATATCTATTATGCTGAATATTAGCATTCTTGACACCACCTTATAGTGGATATTGTCCTTAGAAATTATTTTCCACTAGGTGTGTTATGCAGCCTTACCACAAAATATTGAGTTTTGTAGGAATGTCATATGATACAGTACACTGAATTGAATCCAGATATTCCTGTGAAATAGGATACAAGTCTTCAAAATATTGTTGATTAACATCACCCTTCTGAAGAGAAGAACAATTATCAGGAAAATCCCCATGCACGTTCTTATCCATTATAGCACCAAGAGAGCATCTATGACACCTCACTACAGTATATATCTGATTATATTTGAAACATAATATATTAATACTAAATTATGTTCCAATTTATTATAAAATTAATGATTAATTGAATAAATAATAGTACAATCATTTTATCATTAATTTTAATTTAATAATGATTCATCAATCATGCTAACCTAATAATGATTCTTAAAAAACTAGCACATTTTCCTTTCAAATATCATGATGAACAGATAACTTTCCTAGTACAATTATCCATAAATTATACAATTATAATGATTCCATCACAATTATTAGGGATATTATAATATTTAGTATTAAGAATAAGGTCATTATTCCTTTTCAATAGAATGAACATTTCAGTAAGTTTAGAAGACAGATCTACCTCCACAAGGATCCATGAAATTTATCCATTCCATTCCTCATAAATATATTTTTATATATTTTTCGATACACAAATCCTTTATGTGACATTGTAGAAGATCGTTTCGATCCAGAGGATCTAGTTCAAACAGAGTTAATAAATTAGTACTTGTTCTCTTTTGTTTTTATTAGAAAACAGATTATATCTAGCATCCCTATATTTGTAACACCCCAAGCTTCTACGGTACGTTTCCCTTCGAATAATGCGATAGCGTGTGTTGTACGCAACCTCGAGTTCTAACACACACCACAACTAATTAAACTAGCCGTTGTGAATAGTAATACCTACTTTTTGAAATCATATATATTCTATATTTCAAAATGGACTTCATTTTTGGATTCGGAATATCAAAATTAGCCTAGGGTGAAATTTTGGTACATTTCGGATAACTTTCATATTTTGATGAATAGTGAAAATTTCTAAATTTTAATTAAAAACAACTTTTTTAATCAAAATAATTAATAGTGATAAACTATGAATTTGAGTGGTTTTAAAGTATATTTAGAATATATTTTTACCATTCAATTTAATGTTTATCATTGGACATAATTTTACAATTAAACTGAACATAAACAAGTGTCAATCTTTTGATAGTTATTATCTTTTAAAAACACGTTTTTTGTTTTGACAGCGGGAATTAATTTTAAATTAATTTCTGCCACTTCTGTGTTTTGAATTTAGGAAAATGGATTCCATATTTGGAATCAGGATGTCCAAATTATGTAAATAGGTAACTTTTATTTTTACACATTTTGAATAATTACTGCGGTAAATATTTTATTTACCATGGTTAAAGGGTAAATCCGGTAAATAAGGGTTAAAAAAATAATATTATAATAATACAAAATTACCCTAGAACGTGTCCTAACCTTATTGGTGGACACATACCCGACCATGGGCATCCTTGGGTCAATTTGGGGACCCCTTGGAGCCACTTGTATGTGGTAGGGACACATTATATTAATAATGTTAAAATAAAAATAAAAATGGCATAAGCTTACATCTTTTAGAAGAACAATTGTTACATAGGGTTATACATGTTGGATTTTCGATTATAAATATTCATTAGAAAGATAAAAAGATTTCCTACATAATGATATTTTACTTATAATTTTTAGACATTATATAATTTATTTTATTTATGACACAATGATGATGCAATAATTACTAAAATAGTAAAAAATTAACATAATTGATATTATAAATACCCAAATAAATATAATATGAAACTTTTAATGAATTAAACTAATTTTCTAGGATAATATGATATATTAGGATTGATTTAATTTACTTTGTTCGAAGTAATCAATCTGTTATAAGTTTCAAAAAAATCAACTATTGAATAGTGTCAAAATTGACATAAAAGAGTTCTTAAAACAAATATTATATTATTAATTGATATTAAATTCCTAAAAATCTAAGGTTCGGCCAAGAGACTTATATTATGATAGGTTAATCATTAATGGACCACTTGGGGGTCGCTTGTATGTATATGGTAAGTCTATTAACCATATAATATAAAAATACAAAGAGACATTGTAAAAGTGAAACTAATTAACTTAGAGTTAATACTTAAAGATAAGGTTAATATAAGTACCCAAACCTGTCGAAATTCTATTGGTTGAGTGGTTTTCGACCTATCCCCACCTTAACCTTTGAATAGTCAACTTTGGAGCCATTAGAAACCGAATATGAATTTATTATAAATTAATATTTCTAGCTTTTCCAAAGGTGCCCCTCACCCCTCTTATAAAAGGGCACTCCTCCTTCTCTTTTCCTCACACCTCTCAAGCCACTTGGCTCGTCCAAACTCTGCCCAACTAAGCTCCCCACATCCCTCTCCTCCTCCTTGAAGCTTCCCCTTAGGCAGAAAGCATTTCAAGAAGTCCTTTGGTTCCAACCAAAGTGAGTTACCTAAATTAAAGGTAACAATTTCTCTTAAAGTATCTTCATTTATTTTGCTTCTCCAACCCCCCAAAATCTTTTTATTTCCTTTATTTTGTAACAACACCAGTATCCTAAATATACTAGGATGTTGTTATAAGAAGGATTCAAACTACACATACACACAACTCCATCTAATGGATGATGAACATAATGTTTCTGTGGATGGCAAACTAACGCCTCACGAAACGATGATTGTTCAAATACATCTTACCACCTCTCATGGTGGCCATTATGATGGCACTGTAATTAAATATGATATTAATGAAATATATTTTATATATAAGCTTCTGTAATTCCATTTTATTTCATACCATTATTCGTTTCATGTTGTATATACATACGATAATTTCATTTGAGGAAGTGCGGACTACCGCCCCCTTAAAATGATATGACTCGTTCATACCACACATGGAACGTATAAAGGATGGTGTTAATGAACATAAGTAACATATATAAAATACTATACTAGAATAGTAATATACCTATGTATCATTTGGATTAGATTCTTTTAAAATAAAAATTAATTAAATGGAAGTAGCGTTCGTGCGCACGTACGGACTACCGTCTCCACGAACGCGATAAGATTCATTCTCCATCATATCCATTCAAGTCTTATTCTCATTTTGGGGTTAAAAATAATGTTAATATCATTCTGATTATGAATAAGATATAATCTATCCATTACAAACATGTCTTACGTAACAAAACATACAAAAGAAAACAAGAAAGTTCACACCCGAAACAACGATAATACTAAGATATTATTATCAAATCAATATTAAAAGATCATATATGATATCATATTGATGTATATGATTATTGTATAATTTAATAACAATGTTTTAATTATTATACAGGAGGTTAACATACCATCGACTAAGAGAAAGTTCAAGGTAAGGGTTATTTCACAATCTCCTCTTTATCCGAGGTTGTTTATACGTAATAATCTACTGGGATCTCGTTATCATCCACATCCATGTTTCTTCAAAATGTATTTCAAAACATTTTTACTATTTACAAGAATATGGGTTAAAGTCATTTATACCCTTGTTTGACTTTTTATAAGAGGTTTATAAAGGAATCTTTCCGTCGTTTTCAAAACAAGGTCCTTTTTAACCTTTTCGACAGAATTGAGGTAAGAATGTTTTTTTTTAACTTATACGGCGGGTGCGGTTATTTTACACCGTTATAAAATCTTCAAAACTTTCCTTACAAGCTTATAAGAATATTTTCAAAGAAAATGTTTTATTTTATATGGATCTTAAATGATTTCAAAATAAAAGGAGATATTTCTTTAAAAAGAATTTTGATTTCATCTATGTCAACATCCTTTGATGGATTTTAAGATTATTTGAAGTTGATTTATTATGATACAAAACTTCTATATTGTATTTAAGGTTTTGTGATATGTTTGACTGTGGATGTGCTATTTTTATACCATTCATAGTTTATTGTGAAAGTATTGACATTTCGTATGCTAGTTTTAATACGAATGTTTATGTTATGTTTAAACCTTTTCATATGGGAATGCATTGGAATTAATAAGTGACGGGTGGAGCCCGCTATAGCTCCTCGATGCATCGGTAGGTCTCATGAGACAAACTAGTGTCTTGGCACAAGGCCTTGACAAAATCTTATTTGTAGTCTTGGCACGAGGCCTTGGCTATGTGGTTATGATAGTCTGGCATTATGCATTCCAACATTATGAAAGTGGTTATTTATTTTTGCATGTGATTATTCGATTAGTGGAATATCCATGTGAATAAGTAAATGGCATTATTTAATTTTATTTATTCCATACCATGTTGAAAGTTCATGTTTAAAAGGCTTTTGTTTTAGTTATACATTGCCTTAAATGTTTATTCTTATTGATGAAAGTTTCCGCTATATTGTTATCCTTACTGGGCATTTGAGCTCACCCCTTTTCTATGTTTTATTTTTCCCCAGGATGTGAAGAAGTAAATTATGAATGACCTGCAGGGATATTATGAGGGGATAGTAGTGTGGATTATGGAGACATTATGTTGTTGTAGTAGTTTTTCATTTTATGATGTAATGTAAAACTTATGAATATATCTAGTGTTTCCAAGGCTACTAAACCAATCGGTCTTTCGAGATTTGATCTTTCTTGTGATCATGCCAATGTTATGTAAGTAATGCACCGACTCTGGGTAGCTGGGGTCGGGGCGTTACAGTTGGTATCAGAGGAGGTTTAGTACAAACCTTGGAAGCTAGATTTAGATAAACTCTGATTAGAGAACGTAGACCTAAGATGAACTTTGAGGATTAGTATAGAAGAACTTCCTAGAATTTTGGTATTGTAGAGATTTTGAGAGTTTTCCAAGAAATACATCCCTGTCTGGATACGAGCAGGTAGAGGCGGCTCTGGCACAGATGTACCTAGCGGTAAAACCCGAAAACACCGCTTTGAGCTAGACTCGAACGGGAACTGGTGCACGACAACAGGCCTTGCTGCACTCTTGGTTACGACACTCCCGGGGGATATGCTTAGGATAACTCTCACTATATTTACAAATCATTATGAAGGGTTTATGAGTATATACTTCCTCAAAGAAAACATTATTATTATTATGGATTATATCCATAAATAGATCAATTTATGTTAAGTGTTTTATAAGTATGGGATTATGTATTTTGATTCATAAACTGATCTAGTTTATGCCATTGTTTAGAAATGGCGCCTAGTGGAAGAAATGGAAACCGTATCAATGCGCGCACTCCATGTAGGGATTTCCCTCATGCTCAAGATAATTATAGTGGGGCTGGTGATGCAACTGGTGCCGATCAGCTAATCACCATACTGGGACAACTTACTCAGGTTATGAATAATAACCTTACCCGTATGGAGCACCCTGATCCGCAGCGTGGAGGATCAATGTTAGATCGATTCATGAGGCAACAACCACCAACGTTCAATGGGAATACAAATCCCTTAGTAGCTGAGCAATGGATATTTTCCTTAGAGAAAATATTTCAGGCTTTGGGGAGCAGTGAAAGGGAAAAAGTTATCATGGCAGTTTACCGCCTCACTGGAGATGCTGATCAATGGTGGTCACTGATTCAAAATACGAAGGAAGATGATGAAGTATCAAATATGGAATGGAGGGAATTCAAAGATCTGTTTTTAGAAAAATACTTCCCTCGCGACCATCGAGCGGATATGGAAAGACATTTTCTGAGTCTGAGACAAAAGGAGGATGAGAATGTCACAAAGTATGAGGCTAACTTTACAAGGTTAGCGAGGTATGCTGGAGATTATATTCGCAACCCAAGAAGTAAGATTGATCGTTTCTTTGATGGGTTAAAACCATTTCTCCGTCGAGCATTAGTCTCACAATCCTTTTCATCGTACGAAGACATTGTCTCATGTGCTATAAAGACCGAAAAGGAATTCTCTAAGTCTTATGACTTTAAAGCAATGCAAGAGAAGAAGAGACCTGCTGATCAATCGGGGAATGGAAATAAGGGGAAGAAGGGAAAGGTTGAATATCCATCTTGTGGTAAATGCGGGAAGAAACATCCTGGTACTTGCTTGAAGGGAATGGGAGTCTGTTACAAGTGTGGTGAAAAAGGCCACCAAGCTCGTGATTGCAAGGGGAAGAAGGAAGCTACCAACTTTCAGTGCTACAATTGCAGGGAGATGGGGCATTATGCAAATGCATGTCCTAAGCGTCAGGAGAACTTACCTCAGAAAAGGCCAAGGGATCAAGGCCAGGCTTATGCTATCACTACTGCTGAGGTAGAAGCTCCGAAAGACGTGGTGGCAGGTAATTTAATGGTTTCCTCAAGTTTAGCAAATGCATTATTTGATTCTGGATCATCGCATTGTTTCATATCTTCCCAGTTTGCTAAGAAAATTAGATATTTCCAATTTGATTTAATAAGGGAGTTGTCAGTTAAAACTCCTAAGGGAAGTATCGTTGCAACAAAGTTTTGTGAATCAGTCCCCATTAGAGCACATAAATTTTCTTTATCTGCTGATTTCATCGTCATACCTATGATTGAGTTTGATATAATCCTCGGTATGGACTGGCTTTCGGACTATGATGCGAAGATTTATTGTAAGAAGAAAGAGGTTACGATTCTTGATGATAATGATAAGGAGCACCTTATTTTTAGAGCAGAATCGTCACCACCTAATTCTTATTTAGACCCACCCCCAGTAGCTCAACTTAATTCAATTATTGGGGAGGAAGAGAATGAAGTAACTATCGGTGAGGAAAGGAATGTTCAAATAGAGGATGTACCTGTTGTGAAAGAATTTGTAGATGTATTTCCGGAAGATTTACCTGGACATCCTCCAGAACGAGAAGTTGAGTTTTCTATTGATTTGATTCCTGGATCAAGGCCTATATCGAAGACCCCTTATAGAATGGCCACTGTAGAGTTAGTTGAACTAAAGAAACAACTAGAGGAACTGAGTAATAAGGGATTTATTCGCCCTAGTGTTTCTCCATGGGGAGCCCCTGTTCTTTTTGTTAAAAAGAAAGATGGATCTATGAGGTTATGTATCGACTACAGGGAGATCAATGCTATAACGATAAAGAACAAGTATCCCCTACCTCGTATTGATGATTTATTTGACCAACTGCATGGAGCTCAATACTTTTCAAAGATTGACCTTCGATCTGGATACCATCAGTTGTGTGTGAAGAAGGAAGACATTCCGAAGACAGCATTTCGAACCAGGTACGGGCATTACGAGTTTACTGTAATGCCGTTTGGATTGACTAATGCACCCTCTGTATTCATGGATCTGATGAATAGAGTTTTCAAGGAGTATCTCGATGAATTTGTGGTGGTATTTATTGATGATATCTTGGTATACTCTAAAACCTACGAAGATCATGAAAATCACTTGTGCATTATCTTGAAGACTCTGAGGAGGCATGAATTATATGGGAAGTTTAGCAAGTGTGAATTCTGGCTTCAGGAGATTTCTTTTCTTGGCCATATTGTCTCTAAAGATGGAATCTCTGTTGATCCTTCTAAGACCAAGGCAATCCAAGAATGGCCAGCACCTACTAGTATAACTGAGGTACGTAGTTTTATTGGTTTGGCAGGTTATTATCGACGTTTCGTCCAGAATTTTGCCCGATTGGCTAACCCATTAACGAAGCTCACACGTAAAGGGGTTAAATTTGTTTGGACAAAAGAGTGTGAAGAATGTTTCGAAGAACTGAAGAGAAGATTAGTCAATGCTCCTATATTGACTCTACCATCAGGGAATGATGGGTTCGTTATTTATAGTGATGCATCGAAGAAAGGACTTGGCTGTGTCCTTATGCAGAATGATAGAGTTATTGCCTATGCATCACGACAGTTGAAAATTCATGAACAAAACTATCCTACTCATGATCTTGAGTTAGCAGCTGTGATCTTTGCTTTGAAGATATGGAGGCACTACCTCTATGGTGAAATATGTGAGATTTATACTGATCACAAGAGTTTGAAGTATATTTTCTCACAAAAAGAACTCAACATGAGGCAAAGGAGATGGCTTGAATTACTCAAGGATTATGATTGTACGATACACTACCACCCGGGGAAGGCAAACAAGGTGGCAGATTCTTTGAGTAGAAAAGACCATGGAGTTTTGAACAATATGAGAATTGAAAGGGATCCAATTTTCATGGATCTAGTGAAAATGGACATGGGAATAACCAGGGAAGGTGAAACATCAATGCTTTTTCAAATGGTTTCCAAACCATCTTTACTAGAAAGGATTAAGAGTTCTCAGACCGATGATGACGAATTCCAAAAGAAGATTAAAGCTGTGAATGATGGGAGATTGAGAGACTTTGTGTATGAAGATGGAATTTTGAAATTCGGGAAGAGACTTTGTGTTCCCAATATACCTGATCTAAAAAGGGAATTGCTGGATGATGCTCATAGTTCCAATTTCTCTATACACCCTGGGAGCACAAAAATGTATAGAGATTTGAAGGAACATTTTTGGTGGGACAACATGAAGAGGGAGATTGCTGATTTTGTGTCAAGATGTATGGTTTGTCAACAAGTGAAAGCTGGAAGGCAACAGCCTGGAGGAGTCATGCAACCGCTTCCCATACCGGAGTGGAAATGGGACAATATTACAATGGACTTTGTCATGGGGCTACCAAAGACTCCTAGAAGGAACGATGCAATATGGGTTATTGTTGATCGTCTTACCAAGTCAGCACATTTTCTTGCTATAAGAGAAGATCTACCCCTAGAACGTCTAGCAAGACTATACATTAATGAAGTTGTGAGACTTCATGGAGTACCCCTATCAATTGTTTCGGATCGTGATCCCCGTTTTACTTCAAGGTTTTGGAAAAGTCTTCAGAAATCCCTGGATACTGAACTTCATTTGAGCACTGCTTACCACCCTCAGACAGACGGACAATCAGAACGGACTATTCAAACCTTAGAAGACATGTTCAGATCTTGCTCACTTGACTTTCAGGGTATGTGGGATCAATATTTACCTCTGGTAGAATTTTCCTATAACAATAGCTTCCATTCGAGTATTCAGATGGCACCATATAAAGCGTTATACGGAAAGAGATGTCGTACACCAACCTGTTGGGATGACGTCGGTGAAAGAAAACTTGTAGGTCTAGAACTGGTGGAGGAAACGATGGAAAAGGTAAAGGTAATCCAAAATCACATCAAAGCAGCTCAAAGTAGGCAGAAGAGCTATGCCGATAATCGAAGGAAGGATTTGGAATTTCAAGTCGGTGATCATGTTTTCCTAAAGGTATCTCCGTGGAAGGGAGTCATACGTTTTGGTAAGAAAGGTAAATTGAGTCCCAGGTACATCGGACCTTTCGAAATTCTAGAACGAATTGGGGCTGTAGCTTACCGATTGGCAATGCCGCCAAGTCTCTCCAAAGTTCACGATGTGTTCCACGTATCTCTGTTGAGAAAATACATGCCTGACCCAACGCATGTACTCACCTATGAGGAATTAGAACTGGAACCCGATCTGTCTTATTGCGAAGAGCCCGTCAGGATTCTTGATACGAGAGAACAAGTGCTGAGAAATTGGACGACGCGTCTGGTAAAAGTTTTGTGGAGAAACCATAAGATGGAAGAGGCAACGTGGGAACCCGAGGAACTTATGATGAAGAACCACCCGAGTCTTTTTATGCAGTAATACCCTAGAAATTGCGAGGACGCAATTATTTGAAGGAGGGGAGAATGTAACACCCCAAGCTTCTACGGTACGTTTCCCTTCGAATAATGCGATAGCGTGTGTTGTACGCAACCTCGAGTTCTAACATACACCACAACTAATTAAACTAGCCGTTGTGAATAGTAATACCTACTTTTTGAAATCATATATATTCTATATTTCAAAATGGACTTCATTTTTGGATTCGGAATATCAAAATTAGCCTAGGGTGAAATTTTGGTACATTTCGGATAACTTTCATATTTTGATGAATAGTGAAAATTTCTAAATTTTAATTAAAAACAACTTTTTTAATCAAAATAATTAATAGTGATAAACTATGAATTTGAGTGGTTTTAAAGTATATTTAGAATATATTTTTACCATTCAATTTAATTTTTATCATTGGACATAATTTTACAATTAAACTGAACATAAACAAGTGTCAATCTTTTGATAGTTATTATCTTTTAAAAACACGTTTTTTGTTTTGACAGCGGGAATTAATTTTAAATTAATTTCTGCCACTTCTGTGTTTTGAATTTTGGAAAATGGATTCCATTTTTGGAATCAGGATGTCCAAATTATGTAAATAGGTAACTTTTATTTTTACACATTTTGAATAATTACTGCGGTAAATATTTTATTTACCATGGTTAAAGGGTAAATCCGGTAAATAAGGGTTAAAAAAATAATATTATAATAATACAAAATTACCCTAGAACGTGTCCTAAACTTATTGGTGGACACATACCCGACCATGGGCATCCTTGGGTCAATTTGGGGACCCCTTGGAGCCACTTGTATGTGGTAGGGACACATTATATTAATAAAGTTAAAATAAAAATAAAAATGGCATAAGCTTACATCTTTTAGAAGAACAATTTTTACATAGGGTTATACATGTTGGATTTTCGATTATAAATATTCATTAGAAATCTAAAAAGATTTCCTACATAATGATATTTTACTTATAATTTTTAGACATTAAATAATTTATTTTATTTATGACACAATGATGATGCAGTAATTACTAAAATAGTAAAAAATTAACATAATTGATATTATAAATACCCAAATAAATATAATATGAAACTATTAATGAATTAAACTTATTTTCTAGGATAATATGATATATTAGGATTGATTTAATTGACTTTGTTCGAAGTAATCAATCTGTTATGAGTTTCAAAAAAATCAACTATTGAATAGTGTCAAAATTGACATAAAAGAGTTCTTAAAACAAATATTATATTATTAATTGATATTAAATTCCTAAAAATCTAAGGTTCGGCCAAGAGACTTATATTATGATAGGTTAATCATTAATGGACCACTTGGGGGTCTCTTGTATGTATATGGTAAGTCTATTAACCATATAATATAAAAATACAAAGAGACATTGTAAAAGTGAAACTAATTAACTTAGAGTTAATACTTAAAGATAAGGTTAATATAAGTTCCCAAACCTGTCTAAATTCTATTGGTTGAGTGGTTTTCTACCTATCCCCACCTTAACCTTTGAATAGTCAACTTTGGAGCCATTAGAAACTGAATATGAATTTATTTTAAATTAATATTTCTAGCTTTTCCAAAGGTGCCCCTCACCCCTCTTATAAAAGGGCACTCCTCCTTCTCTTTTCCTCACACCTCTCAAGCCACTTGGCTCGTCCAAACTCTGCCCAACTAAGCTCCCCACATCCCTCTCCTCCTCCTTGAAGCTTCCCCTTAGGCAGAAAGCATTTCAAGAATTCCTTTGGTTCCAACCAAAGTGAGTTACCTAAATTAAAGGTAACAATTTCTCTTAAAGTATCTTCATTTATTTTGCTTCTCCAACCCCCCAAAATCTTTTTATTTCCTTTCTTTTGTAACAACACCAGTATCCTAAATATACTAGGATGTTGTTATAAGACGGATTCAAACTACACATACACACAACTCCATCTAATGGATGATGAACATGATGTTTCTGTGGATGGCAAACTAACGCCTCACGAAACGATGATTGTTCAAATACATCTTACCACCTCTCATGGTGGCCATTATGATGGAACTGTAATTAAATATGATATTAATGAAATATATTTTATATATAAGCTTCTGTAATTCCATTTTATTTCATACCATTATTCGTTTCATGTTGTATATACATACGATAATTTCATTTGAGGAAGTGCGGACTACCGCCCCCTTAAAATGATATGACTCGTTCATACCACACATGGAACGTATAAAGGATGGTGTTAATGAACATAAGTAACATATATAAAATACTATACTAGAATAGTAATATACCTATGTATCATTTGGATTAGATTCTTTTAAAATAAAAATTAATTAAATGGAAGTAGCGTTCGTGCGCACGTACGGACTACCATCTCCACGAACGCGATAAGATTCATTCTCTATCATATCCATTCAAGTCTTATTCTCATTTTGGGGTTAAAAATAATGTTAATATCATTATGATTATGAATAAGATATAATCTATCCATTACAAACATGTCTTACGTAACAAAACATACAAAAGAAAACAAGAAAGTTCACACCCGAAACAACGATAATACTAAGATATTATTATCAAATCAATATTAAAAGATCATATATGATATCATATTGATGTATATGATTATTGTATAATTTAATAAAAATGTTTTAATTATTATACATGAGGTTAACATACCATCGACTAAGAGAAAGTTCAAGGTAAGGGTTATTTCACAATCTCTTCTTTATCCGAGGTTGTTTATACGTAATAATCTACTGGGATCTCGTTATCATCCACATCCATGTTTCTTCAAAATGTATTTCAAAACATTTTTACTATTTACAAGAATATGGGTTAAAGTCATTTATACCCTTGTTTGACTTTTTATAAGAGGTTTATAAAGGAATATTTCCGTCGTTTTCAAAACAAGGTCCTTTTTAACCTTTTCGACAGAATTGAGGTAAGAATGTTTTTTTTAACTTATACGGCGGGCGCGGTTATTTTACACCGTTATAAAATCTTCAAAGCTTTCCTTACAAGCTTATAAGAATATTTTCAAAGAAAATGTTTTATTTTATATGGATCTTAAATGATTTCAAAATAAAAGGAGATATTTCTTTAAAAAGAATTTTGATTTCATCTATATCAACATCCTTTGATGGATTTTAAGATTATTTGAAGTTGATTTATTATGATACAAAACTTCTATATTGTATTGAAGGTTTTGTGATATGTTTGACTGTGGATGTGCTATTTTTATACCATTCATAGTTTATTGTGAAAGTATTGACATTTCGTATGCTAGTTTTAATACGAATGTTTATGTTATGTTTAAACCTTTTCATATGGGAATGCATTGGACTTAATAAGTGACGGGTGGAGCCCGCTATAGCTCCTCGATGCATCGGTAGGTCTCATGAGACAAACTAGTGTCTTGGCACAAGGCCTTGACAAAATCTTATTTGTAGTCTTGGCACGAGGCCTTGGCTATGTGGTTATGATAGTCTGGCATTATGCATTCCAACATTATTAAAGTGGTTATTTATTTTTGCATGTGATTATTCGATTAGTGGAATATCCATGTGAATAAGTAAATGGCATTATTTAATTTTATTTATTCCATACCATGTTGAAAGTTCATGTTTAAAAGGCTTTTGTTTTAGTTATACATTGCCTTAAATGTTTATTCTTATTGATGAAAGTTTCCGCTATATTGTTATCCTTACTGGGCATTTGAGCTCACCCCTTTTCTATGTTTTATTTTTCCCCAGGATGTGAAGAAGTAAATTATGAATGACCTGCAGGGATATTATGAGGGGATAGTAGTGTGGATTATGGAGACATTATGTTGTTGTAGTAGTTTTTCATTTTATGATGTAATGTAAAACTTATGAATATATCTAGTGTTTCCAAGGCTACTAAACCAATCGGTCTTTCGAGATTTGATCTTTCTTGTGATCATGCCAATGTTATGTAAGTAATGCACCGACTCTGGGTAGCTGGGGTCGGGGCGTTACAATATTGGATACAAAACATACCTATCCATAGAGGTACTAATAGAAATCCCCATTAATTACTTTTTAGATCCTTTTATTAAAAGTGTATATACAAATATACTTTACATTTTAGAATGATTATCTAGTTTTTAATGCCCCATATTTTCACAAGTCGGTGAAAATGATCATCCACCACAAGTGGTTTTGATATAAAAGGAAATACAACCATATGGATAATTGAAAAAGTAAAAAACATTATAATTTTTTTTATTTTTTATTAATTTTAATGAATTTGATCAGATTAACCCATTATAATTATCCAATACAAGACCCCTACATTGGAATATGAATAATTTCATTGAATTCCATGCTCTGTAATCACATACTCCTTCGAAGATATAGTAAATAAAACCTTCATCCCCATTGATTAACACTCCTTTAGAATATGAAAATTTAGTGTTACCCCACACACTATTATAACTTTCTATTCCTTCTAGTAACAACATTGAAGTATCAATAAACTATCACCATGAGGGCATTCAATTTTTCCCAAGAGCTCCACCCTAATGACCATAAACACAATAGGTGTAATTAATTTGGTTATAAGGGAACACTATAAATATAATTTCTAAAATGAGGAATTTGGGATGATTATAATATTTTTATAGATTATTCATTATTGGATTCCCCTGAGTACAATAGTATTGGAACTATATTTTTTTATGGAAATGGATATTAAAAAATATATGTTCAGAGGTAATAGTTAAAAGACACTTCTTTGTCGTCTTTAAGTTTATTCATGACAAATACATAGGTTAATACATGATTATTTTTTCTGATGATATTCACATTAATTAAACTTTTTTATGTAAGGGACACAATATATTATAGTTTATTGAGTGTTTTTAAATTTCTATCAAAATAGTATATTGGAATCCTATATTGGGAATGTAAAGATAGATGAGAGGATTAAGAAATAGGGAAAAATAATGAAAACTAACATATTAGGTGATTAAATACCCCAAAATGATATGGGGAGATGTTAAAAAGAAGACATATATTAATTGAGAAGGTTTTGACCTGGATTGAGTAAAGTCCATTTTTTTAATTGATGTCATGAAATGTAGTGATAGCATCAGGATAGATTCCCGGTAATATGGTGATCTCCATAAGTAAATCTATCCATAATGATCACCAAAACTCATAATTAATAATTACTATAAAATCATCAGAACAGGTAAACATGAATTTTTATAATGGTAATCACAACTTTTAAGGATGGTCCCATAAGGATGAACTATAAGGATGATTCCACTAATCTGTTAGTTTGATCTTGTAATGAACATTACAATAATTATCTAGGATAATTCTTTTAGTCCATAATTATGAGATCGAGTAAGGGTCACTATGTTAGGACAATCAGGATGTGCTGATAAGTATAATTCTATAGTAATAATATTTTACAAAGTAGGTTCAGTTTATCATTATAATGATTGAGATAGATTTTAAAATTAATATGGAATAAAGAATTTTAATAAATGGATACTTGACACACACTTCATGGATTCATAATATCTTGATCGGTTAAGTGGTTATGATCTAATAAAAAATATCATAAGGAATAACTAGATTATGACCTAATAAGGGATGTTAGAAGGCTTATTACGAGGGATGTTGGCTGCTTAGATGAGTGCCACACATAAATCAAACCCTGATACCATATCTCCGCGAGTTAATGAACACATGTATAGTTATTATAGATGATTAAAATGATGTCTATCTCATGGATTATTTAAAATATGTAGACTCAATAGTGTTCTTGAAATTAAATACAAGACATGACCAAGATTCAAATCAATTTGAATGGCGTGAAAACAATTAGATACTCTTGATTAATTTAAATTATATGAGTTTATACCAGTGAGAATAAATAGAGTTTCTATAATTTCATATAAAAATTTAAAATTAATTATAATATTATTGTGAATATAAAATATATAATTTATTATAAATTTTTAAAATACGAATATAGGGAAATCAAAAAATAAGGAGTGAATGAGTTCAAAAGTACCGTCATGACAATAATAAACTATATAAAAGATATAGGATAATTATTAAATGGTGAGTGCCATTTTTTAAAAAAGTAGACTTAGTATTTATATGGATTGAATTTTTCTGAAGAGAACCAGAACATGTGAAGATTTAGGATGCAGATCTAGGTAGATGAACATGTTCAAAATAATATATTGGATTTTAATATTGAAGGTATGCACAAGAATTCCTAATGAACCATAATTTTCATGTATGTATATTAATAATAAGTTGCATAAAATAATCATAGCCTATAAGTATATCATTGTATTTTTGAATACATTTATTGAGGACTTATATTCTTCTGGTGGTACATTAAGTGATAGAACAAAGTTGAACACTAAATTTCTAGCACATGGATGTACTTCTGTGTAAGTAATTGAGAATATAGAATAAGAATCCATGGATATGGGACTAAACAAACATGACATGATGTATTTTTTTCTAGATGAACCTTGAAATTGTATTGATTCCATGTACCCAAACTCCCAAATTTGTGGCCAATGAACACATGCATTGTATAGCTTCTTTGAAACCAATAAAATAATCCCTTAAATAAGTACACATAATTAAATTAGCAACAAATATTAGCGAAATGTGCACACCAAAAACCTTATTAGTTTTGAATTTTATAGAGTGAGGGAAAACCCTTTGCTAAAAATTGAATAGGATTCCCATATATTTGTAATTTTATTAACTAAACCCAATGTATCTAATTTTAAAATAAATATTCAACATCTTTCACAAATTTTACCACACAAGATACATATATAAGAAAATCATACAAAACACATTTCTTTATAACATGGGGGTATAAAATACATATGAAGGGTGAGATAAAATTCTCATTATGGGGTATCATATAACAGCAGATACCATGGAATAAACAATTCATTAATAATATGACATGAATAAATAATAATCAAATAATTAAATATATCTGAGGACGTGATAATATGCTATATATATGGATAACATAAAATTGTACCCAATCACATGGATTACAATAAATCCCTTCATAGTGATATAAATCATAATTCTATAAATATTATTCATGCCATCATGTACTCATTCCTATGTATCTTACAAAAGGTCAAGGACTCATTCCACAACATCTTACATACCGACACGAACTCATTATGAGTCATTTTTAATAAATGGGCAGGGAGAAACCCCATACTAAATATAGATTATCTCATAAAACCTACAAATTTATTGATGTATATATTATTTCAAGCTCCCCAATTCACTATAATAGACTAAAATATTTATCATATCATGGAACAAATAAAAAAAATACATATCTAGCATGCCTTAGTAATTAATAAAAACAATTTATTTAATTTTTTTACTAATTGACTATATTTTCTCAATCAAAAAATAAAAAACATTATTGGTAATCAATGGTCCATTTTTAATGTGTGGAAACTATATTGATTAATCAATATATAGTAATTTCAATAATTTCAATAATATATCATATTTCCATGACATTAAAGGTCATAAACATGAAGGAGAAAAATAATGTCATGATTGTGATAAAGGGTGATAAATTTAATAACCCTTACAAAAAAGCTGAGGAATGACATATAAATATTTATTTTTATTTAGTTAATAATATAAGAAAATGAAAGTAAATTGGATCGAACATGTAATGTTTGAGAAATAAAATACAATCAATTCGATAAATATAATTTTCTAAAAGTGGTTGTCTGTGATTGTAAAAAACATACATCTATTTCAATTATAATAATCCATTTCAGGGGTTAATGGAAGATATTAAAAATAATTATTTTATATTAAATAAATTATTTGAACCATTTAAATGAAAGGAATATAAAATAATGAAATGTGACATTTAAGATAAAATATATTTATGTGAATGCGGGAGGCCTTTTTATATCAATAAAATTATTTTTTATGTAGATCATAAAAATGATACTAAAACTTCATTTTGAAAATATGGAAAATGAAAAAACATCTTCCCATGAGAGAATAAACATTTGGGTTTAAAAAAAATAATTTTTTTGAATGAGAATATATATATATATATATATATATATATATGAGAAAGACCTTATTGAGAAATGATAAAAATTATTTATAACCACATAAATTTTTATTTATAAAATCATTTAATGAATATTTTTTGATTTAAAAACGTAATTTAACCTGGAGGAATTTTATAATCTCATAATGAATAAACAAATATGAAAAAATAAATCAATATTAAAAAAAGTTCTATAATAAATATTATAAGTCACTGAAGGGGGTTGAGTAAGAAGACCCTTATAAATTTCATAGAAATTGATAACACATTCAATTATAATGGAGTTATTGAGAAGGAATTATAAATAAAAAATTCAACTGAAAATAAAATTCAATAAAATCATATGATAATAGTATTGTAATATAAAAAATTCTCAAGAAGAAACCTTTTAACTCAATGAAATGAAGTTGATTTAGTAATATCCCTTAAAACTTGGTTAGTGTATGAATTAAAATAAGATGAAAAGGAAGAATTTGAAATAGAAATATAAATCTAATTTTTAATTGTGACATATGATGATATAATTAAACTAGATAGTAATTAACCATGTTCTATAATAATAATATAAAAAAATTAAATCATTTCTTTATAAAGGGAATTTGAGAGAGAATATCGTACCTTCATTCAAGACATCCATGAATGCACTTTAACCTCCTATATAACAAAAGTAAACATGTTAATTTATTATTTAAAAACATTGAAGTGATCGGTTATCTATTGTAATATTCAACTATAATAATTTTTTATAATATTATTAGTTACTTATTATTTAATCATTGAATGTTAGTATTTTTGATTATTTAGTTCTCACATTGTATGTTTGATGTTAATCCCCATACATTTTTACCTATTACACCATTCAAATATTATTTAATGTACTATAAATTATGTTAAAAATTGATTCATAAAATTATAATTAGATTCCATTATGTTTTTTGTTTTTATTCATGAAGATTAAATCAGTTAAGAGTTTATTTCTTTAATTTTCAATGAAAAAAAGGTTGTATATTAATATGGCCAAAATACTAATATAATGAGTTATTTTTATTTCTCAATATTTTATAATACCATACATAATAGATTTATAAATTAAATACATTCATATAACATTTCATGTATAATGTTAATGATAGATGTAATATTCCATTCATGGAGTAGTCATCCCCACATAACGTGACTTATGTATTCATTTTTAAATGCATGGTAGAGAGATATATAATTGTTTTTATATCAATATAATAAAATTTTAATATATGATTGATATGTATTTAGTTATACTTTTAAGGATAAATTTATGTATGGGGAGAGAAATGTATGTCCCAATCCAAGATTTGTCCAAATAGTACCATATTTGGGACACAAGAATACCTCATACACAAATCTCTATATGCCATTGGATGCTGAGTAGTAGGGAGGCTCTAGGGTTACAGTGGATATACTATAACATCTATTTCCATGTCATTCAACAAAGAATATTAATGAAATATTTCAACCTATAATATCATATAATATTATAAATGAAATCTAATGTAGTAACAAAAGCTATCCATGACTTATATACAAAATAAATAAGAATCCAAATGTGGAAAGGTAAAGAAGTGTATAAAAATTGTATGTAGTCCTAAAAATTTAAACACTATGGAATCCTATGGAGTCTATCCCTGTACTAATACCATCTCCATGCTCTATATCTCAGTTATCTATTGTGGTCCCCTTACCCTTACCTTAATCCCTAATCATGATGTTTTCATGTCAATAGATGTTCACATGATGTGTATTAATAATAAAAAACTATAGAAAACAACCTATTTTTCATTAATATGAGTGGATTGGTATAACTTGTTTCCTCCATGAAAATGAAAATGTTCTATAATTATTAACCATCATAATGCAATAACTATGATAATAACTAAGACCTATGGTCCTCGACTGTGCATGAATCAACTCCATTATAGAAATACATTTTTAACCAAATTTAGGATCATCGTTATCCATATCTCTATGTAATATCACATAAATGTTTCAAGGATGATGATTTAGGTTAAACCACATGTTTTTTTCAACCTATCTCCATCACTAGTTAATAAACACATATTTGGTATCCTTTTTATGCATTGGGCCCATCCATATGACCATAAAAACCCTCTAATATTACCCCGAGTCATTAATCAATGAATTCATGATCCTAACTTTTTCCATTTTGATCATCATTGTCATTGCACGATGTGTGCACTGTCCCTATAAGGGATAACTATACTATTAAATTCCCTATATTCTACATACAAATAAAAATACATTTTATATAAGGATAATAAAAAACAATAGAGAAAATAATATATATAAAAAACATCACAAATCATCATTAGAGAAAATAATGATAATCAATAACATGTGATCAACCAAAAAAAGGAATATAAATCCATAGAATTGTACTCATAGAATCAAACAACATATATGGGTCTCATTGGTTACACACGTACATAAATGTGATCAAAATCAAAGATGGTAATTCATTTTATGCAAACATATGCATCATATAGATTCAATAAGGTTGTACAAGGTACTCAATTAGAAGTTAAAATAACCTAAATCTCATTGATAATAATCTCTAAAACCCATCAAAAGATGATAACTGGGTCACACACATTAACCAACCCTATCTATCCCACACACCAAGGAACCTTAGAACTGAAATGAACTCCACCAAATCAATGATCTAGAACAAGATTTTTCAGAATTATACATGATATAAATATGACAAACCTCATATGTTCCACTAACTACACTAGATCTAAAATTGATCAAATGTTTTCTAGCTAATTTATAGATCAAACAATGTTAAAGTAATAATATATGATTTTACCATTAGATGTAATCGAATTCAATAGATCCTGGAATTAAATATTGGATCTATGATTTTCATCAAGGATGTGAGGTTTGATCTAGAAGAACCATGAATAATATAGGTGATTAGATAACATACCTTAATTCTCTATCATTGATAAACTTGGATATATCATAATAGATATTGGATGTGTAGTAAATCAATGGGGAAACCATGTGGAAGATCCAAATTCTAAAGGGATACAATTAGGAATAATAAAGTGAAATAATTTTGACTAATTCCCAATAATAATGATATTTAGATCAATAACAATCACTCACGTGGTTTGGAAAAATTGTTTTACAAATTCTAATCCAATAATAGGTAGATTTTACATCTCATATGAACCTGAACATATTTTTAAATAATTCACAAAATGTATTTTTTCCCATTTTATTTACCCACATCATTTCGGGTGAGTCTCATGATTTTCTCAAACAATGTTCCAACTGTGTTCCAACCAATAACATTCATCATTCCAACAACATGGGATTTTATGAATAACTAAACATTTTACTATAAACATTTTAAAATAATTCAACCTAAAAGGACTCAAAACTCTCCAAAATCAATGTGAAGAATCAAAACTAAGCCTAACTAAATAATAGTTTAAATACATTCATATAGGATAAAATTGAATTGTAATTTCTCTAGGAATTTTTAAGACATTACATTCTATTAATATAAGTTATTATTGACATTTATAAGAATCTATTAGGATATATATTCAATAAATCATCCCACTAAGACTTATAATTGTACTCACGCACTAATTATTCCACTTTGATCCATCCATTCTTCTATAGAATTTTAACTAGTAGAATTTCCTTCCGTAAAAAATCCCTCTCCCCCATCAATTATCCACATTGGATGTTCCAAAAATAACACATCATGATATTTCTCAATATCCTTATAATCAATATCATTTATATGATTGGTCATGTAACATAGGATATGAGACACATTAGACACAGTATTCATACTTTAATTGTATGATGGAAGGGGAAGATGAAAGATAACATCCTGATATAATTATAAATACCAAATAGACCAATCAATCATAATGTTATTATTCAATTACTATAAAAATATATATTGTATGACTATGAATTCATCTATAAGAAAACTAATAAACTAATATATAATATCAATGGTCACATACTCCTGTTATAATACCATCATTTCTTGGACATAATGGTCTTAAACTACTTCCTAATCAGTTTCCCTCTCATTGATGTCTATTATACCATTCTAGACATCACAAAAGTTTCATCACATGCCTCATTTGAACATATTGTTGAATGACACGAACTTCCGTAGTAACTCTAAAATGGTTCCATATTAATTAAATTCAATATTCTTTTATTTTGCATGAATTCAAATAATGCTAGATGATAATTCCAACATACACCAAAATCTAGAATTAATTACCATATAATTTCCTCCATTACATATATTTTAAAACCTAAATATTTCATAAGAACACTATGCTCGATAGTGTTTTCAACTTGAAACACCAAGCATAAAAACAATAAAATATTATTATTTTAATATATTTGTTATAACCTTTCAATTGAATACTAACACATTATTTTGAATAAAATAATTATGATACGAATATAATGTAAATACTAAATAATAACATAATGATTAATGGTTATTAAATAAGAACTCAATTTTTAATTAAGTCATTTCATTCTTAAAAATACTTTTTCTTCAAAAATATTTTTCATTACTTATAATGAGTGAATATTAAATTTAATTTTAGGAAATTTTAGTAATTTTTTCTTATAATAATTATTTCATTATTGAAATAATGATAAAAAAATTCATAGTGATAATTTTTGATATTTTTTTAGATTGATTAATTTTCACATGGATAATGAAAATTATATTTTTTTAATAAAAATTTTGTTTTTTATCATGAATATATAATGTTTAATATTTTTTAAAAATAGTTTAAAAGTAAAATTAATTCGATTACACTATTAATAATCTATTTATTTTCATTGGAATCTTGTTTATTGTTGATTTAGTTATAAAAACATTTTTATAAAAATAAATCATTTTTTAAGAAAATGAATTTTCATTACATTTATAAATTTTTCCAAATATTATATGATTCCACTACAATAAATTGAATCTTGAAAATACAATACATATTTTGATATAATTATATATAAAATTTATATATAGTTACCTTTTATTCATGGTTATTATGAATAATAAGAATCATAAATATTTTTCACCTCAGAATGGGTGAAATATGATTAAACCATGAGGTAAGGTATCAAAATAATCCTAATAGATACATTGGTACCTTTTATTGGTTTTTTATCCTGATCCATAAAAGTATCAAATAAATATCCACTTGGTGGAATTATTATTTGGTTATGATGTTCATATTAATTTATGAAATCAATAAATAAAAAATGTTACTCTCTTGAGTTTAATATCACTAAAATTATTACCAAACGAAAAAAGAGGATATTTTTTGTACAAAATTATTTTATGAAAGATAAATTAAATTTTTTTATCATGGTCATTTATTTTTAATTTTTTATTAAAAAATATTAAATCAAAAAATTCTTTGCAAAACTGATATATTCTTTATTTAAATAATAGGGAAATAAAAATAAAAATTAATATTTTTTAATGTAAATGAATTTTAGTGAATTTTTTTGTTCCATTGATTTTATAGGTAATAATTACATACTATATATCTATGAAAGATATATATTTTAACTATCTTTATATCATGTTTTTTCAGTATCAATCAATGTGGGTAGTTTATAAAATGATATCAACATTATTAAAATAATAAAAATATTTTGTTTAATTATTTAGAGATAATAAAAATTATAGGAGAAAATTACAATGATAAATGCTCTAAAATTATATTCATTTCCCATTTATGTGTTAATTGAATAATTATAAATAAAATGATATCCTTGAATTATGGAAATAATCATTACCATAGGTAAGGTCAAAATTCATTAACGAATAGAATAAAATATATAAGATTTGAAATGATAGAAAAACACATATAAATTAAATTTGATGAGGTTACATTGATCATATACTCACTTTATTCGAATATATTTCCATTTGTAAGAATTTGGATTGAGAATTAATTATTTATATTGTATTAATTTTATAAAATAAACAATGTCTTTCCTTTGAATCCCTTACAAAATGATACCCATAACTTTTTTCTTCACACTAATTTGAGCTAGATAACTCATCCAAAAACTAAAAAATAATATTCTCAACATCACTGTAAATAAATAGAGGTTTCATTGATCTTAAAATACTACTACAAGGGTTCATTAAAATGAATATAATTGAAGTCTACCAATGAAGAGGTGATCATATTTACCGTCTAATTCATGTTTATTTATTCATATACTTCCTCTAAATATATTGTACCCATAAAAAATAAATTTATAATAAAAAATATACTATTATTTTATTTTTATTATGGTTCAAACAATTTTCACCTCTTCTTTATCCTACATATATCAAAAAAGTCACACTTTTATACATACGCCTTACTTTATACACATAGTGGTGTAATTTATTTTTATCACTTTTTTAATTGGATTGATATAAAAATAGTAATATTGAGAATATAATAAATTCATTACATAATTATGGTAATTTAAAAATAATATATCATTCCCCTCTTTACAATAAAATTTGCGGGAAAATAATAATGTTGCTGTTGTGTGTGTGGGGACGACCACCTCCAAGAAGCGACGTGATCATCTTTTAATTTCTTGTTTTAATGGATGGTAATAAGGTTATAATTAATTAATATGTCAGATATATATTATATAATAATGTTTCTAAGAAGTATAATTATTATTTAATTTAATATCTTTAAATTCGTCCAAAAGTTAAAACAACTGTCATGCATACGTACGACATATCATCTCCATGATTGGTGAAATTCAATTTTCATTCAAAAAATTCAATGGATAAATATATATATATAATTATTATATATAAAATTTTTATCATAATTTAAATTATGGAAATTTCATAATGATAATAAATGTCCCAGTACCAGAACTACAAAACAATATTTTTAATGAAAACAGAAACAATAAACACACGAAGAAATGATAATTATAATATATTTTTAAAAACATCTCATTAATATATAGAAATGGATAATATATGACATTATATATATGTATGTGGTTATAGTATGTAAATATATTAAATATAAATTTATTATCAGGTTTGTTAAAAGAACCCATAAGGAAATTTGAACATGAATCATGGGATTTCATCTCAATTTCTCTTTATTGAACAATATTTTACTATTATGCACAAATATTATTTAATTTTTTTTTATATTTTCAATTTTTCATATTATAAAATAAACAAATTATAATTAATTTTATTTTTTGAAACCTTTCAAATCATTTCATCATTTGGGATTTTACATGAATGTTACCAACTAGTAAGAGGTTTCTTAACTCAATTTCAATTCATCAGGTTATACATATAATAAATTTTCATTGTCATTTAATGAAATTTTTTGAAATAAAAATTTATTTTATTTGGTTTTATTTCCATTTTTTGGGTTTACATTAGACACACATTATGACATAATTTATTATTTATCACATCAATGATACGATCATTGTAGGGTTTTATTTCACTATCTTATAATTATTCATGATTGTTTCAGTTTATGTATCCATTGGGAGAATTATTTGATACATATAACATAAAATCATTAATTTGCCTTTTCACTTATTATTTCTAAAAATAAAATGTTATCCTTTAATTTTATATCTTTAATTACACAAGAGGCTAAAATAATGTTTTTTTTATGAAAATTGACTTTATTTTCAATTGGGTTTGGAATCATTTAATTCCATGCCAAAATTTACATGAGAATCAATTCAATAATATATTTACAATAATATAATAATTTTAGAACTCATATTTAACAATATTTCAATTTATAAAATCAAATTTAAAAAAATCTTTTAGTTAACTTATGATGTAATTTTTAGGTTTTACAAAAAATTTATACTGAATCATTATTTCAATATAATCATAATTAATATAATTTCACACCATCAAGTATTAACAATTTTTTTAATTATAATTTTAAATGTTTCATTGATTGTTTTAGATGAATTTTTTTACAAAATATTTTTCAAATTGTTAGTTTTAACATTTTATGTTCAATGTGAAAATTATTTTTCCCCAATAAATTTTTAAGGATATTCTTATATATTTATATACATAAAAACATTCCATTGTTTTACTTATTCTCCATGGAGGATAATTTCAAATTTTATCGTACTTATTATTTTTCATCATGGTTTTTGGTGAGTTTCACAATAAAATGTGTTGAAAATCCATATATTAGTTTTCATTATACAAAATGATTTTTATTATTACAGAATGTTTATTATATTGTGTTATTTGTCCATATGATTAATACATTATAAGTATTATGTGATGGGCGCTGTAGAAAATTAAAAATCCCCTTGATGCATATGTATGTATCATGAGACAAAATAGGATGGGTAATTGGATGAGGTCATAACAATTTATATAAGATTTAATTGGTTAAAGGGTTGATGGTTTGTTATAGATGTCTTGAGAGGAGGCCACAATAGTGAGTTTAAGTTGACTGTAATTATGATATTTATCATTATAAAAATCAATTATTGATATCCTGGTGATTATTTGAATAGTTATGAAATACATTAATTAGTTTAATGTCAAGGTGATTATTTGTATTAAATTATTTGATTATTAGTTAATAATATGATAATAATCATCACGATCATGTTATTGAATAAATATAATGTTTTTAATATGTTATATTCCAATATTTATTATTTTAAATTTAATTTTGATACATTCCGCTATAAATAAACCTTACATTGAATATACAATTACCCTTTTTCATGATTCTATTCTATAGGATACTTGGAAGAGTACTATAAGTGAAATGAAAGGATACTCTATAAAAAAATATGGACATTATCAACACAAATAATTTTTTTATTTTATTATTTCAAATGAATTTTAATATTCATGAATGAATATTATTTACAATGATTAAAAAACTATATTGACTTTTAAATGTAATTAAATTGTATCCATTTCCAATATAATAATTTAATCACTGACTATATGGTACGAGAGTTAAGGGATTTGCAATTGGCAGAGGATGATGTTTAGTATAATTCTTAAGAACTAGATTTAAAAAAATGACATGGAAAAATAACCATGTCATTGAATTGGAGGATAATTCAAAGTATTTTAAAATATATTAATGTTTAGGTATCATATAGATTTTATTTTTTACCCCCAATATTTCCATTTCTTGATTCAACATGTGGAAATGATTTTGGAAAAGATTAATCTTGGTGTAATAAACCAAAAATGTGTTGGTTGAGTATATATCACCCATAATTTCACTGCATGGTGAGTCTTCCCATCCCAAACCCCATGTTTGAAACTCCTAGGTGATATTCCTCGGACAATTCAAATTTTATACATGTACCATTTTGAAGGATTTGAATAGTAGATGACCATGATTTACATAGGTTGAAACAAATGTGTATTACATTTGAATGGATTTATCATGATATCGATGTAGTATAAATTATTTTTAGGAATCTTTAGTTCCCCACAATTATTTTTTTACACAAAGTATTCCTTTTGTTTTTAAATCATGTATTTAACCAAGAGTAATCATGTTAACATTGAATGCGATGGACAAGTAGGTGACTATGACTTTCCAAATTGGATGATGGATTTCGGGAAATATATTGTGATTATCCCTAACTATATATCATGATATATAATCAACAACCTAAAACATAACCATCTATTGGACTCACCAAAGAATATAATAATATATATTACTGATAGCTTAACCTTTAGAGTCTATGTAGTAATGGACAATAAATATAATTTGATTCCAAAAATGTGGAAGGAAATAGACAAGAGAATGTATCAAAAGAACAAGATATTGTTTTATGCTTAGATAAGAAGTGCATAGATCATATAATTTTCTTGTAAATGATAAAATTTAAATGGAGTTATATTATGTCAATCCTAAGTTACAATTTGTAGAAAAATGACTTATGTTTGGGGAAAATGGGAACTATCCAATTCAATTCCCTAATCCATGGGTTCACTCTTATAGAATGGAATGTAATTTTATATGAAAATATATAATTATATGTATTGATGTGTTTATATTATAGGATTTGGTAAATATATTTTATAATTATTAAAAAACAATATTATTTATATAGATATCACGTATAATTTCTATATTATTCCACAATAGATTTATTTTAGGATTTGAAAATATATTTTCTTTAGTAATGATACCCATGAAAACTAATTCTTTCATATCGTGATATTGATTTGATGGATTAATGGTATTCTTTGTACTAATTAACTAAATGGGATAGTATTAGAGAACTAGGTAATTGGTTAGTGATTTTATGGAAATTTTATTTAACTCAACATAGACAATTTATATTTCATTTTTATATTCATGGAAATGTTTTGTGATCTTATTTGCGGCAAAGGGAATCTGTTAATTTTTGGAAACATATTTTTCCATTTATTATTAACTTTATTATTATGGATAACATCATGTTATTATAAATTTATGGTTTTCATAAGTACAATGTCATAGTTACCCCATTTTATGTTTAAGAGATACAATTCTAAGGAGATTTGATTATTTTAATTGGTCCTAAGAATAATCCTTTCTTTATCTTTAAACAACCCTTTGGGTAAGTATAATATTTTAATTCCCATTTATGTTATATTTTATATTGGGATATATTTTTACTTAATGAATAAAATTTGATTCTTTGAAAAGATGATATTCTTGTATTTATTTATTATCAAGCTAAAAATTATAGTTCATTGTATTTTTTGGTTACATTAATAAAATTATAATAATATATAGTGAATAATGTTATTATTTTTGATTGATAACTAGGTTGATGTTTATATAACCTTTCAGTTTAACCTATTGTTTAGCATGAAATATTATTTGGCAATAATGTCATTAAATGTTTTCAAGTATAAATTAAATGTTATAAGATAACCATTGATATTAATATAATCATTAATGTTGATATTAAATAGGTTAATTGGGATGGAGGGATGTTTATTTTTGGAATACAGTTTATTTTAAACTTTTGGGCTATTTTGGTATCATTGATTTGGAATGTATTATGTATTCTTATGAGTGTTTATACATTTTTATTATTATCATACAATGGGGTAAAACTTTTATTTTTTATATTTAATGATGCGAGGAATATATTGAATTCAATTTTTGGATTATGAGATCCATTCGAAGTATAATTTAGTACATTAATCATTACAAATTCATCTTCAATACTGATCATTTGGAGAAATTGATGAAATTGTGGTGAAAATATATTAAACGATGAAATTATAATTTTCAAGTAAATATATTTAAATATGTTCTTAGTCCATATGGAAATCTAAATCATTGACTATAATATATGGATTATGAAAAACATATTTTAGCCTATTTAGAATATTTTTTATGTATCAATGATTTTTAACAACTATTTGACTTATGGTTTTTTGGTTATTAACATTCGAATTATCATTCGATATATAGTGGTCAATGTTATCTATCACTATCCATGTTTATTTAAACATATCTATTTTCCATCATTTCCATTTTTACACTTACCATTAATGATATAATATATGCAATCCTCATAATTTTTTATTCTATATAGCATTAATATTTCCATTAACCTGTTTTAATATTATGTTCTGTAAGTAATTTTTATTATTTATATTTTCAAAAATGGAATGTTTTATAGTAAAACCATTGAGTATAGAGTAGAAGTTCATATTGTGTGTTCATAATTTAATACAAAGGTGGATAATTTCACCGCATTATATTTTAAAATAACATTATTATTGATAGTGTATACGACTTACAACATTGATAATAAAAAAACTATGATAATTTATTTTTTAAATATGATCATTACAACATTTTCATAGAATTTAAGAGCTTAAATATGATAAATGAAATTATGAAATTTATATTAATGTGATAATAAATAAAAATTAATTGATTAATTATTGAATCATTAATGTATCTAAATGGTATCACTATGAACTCATAGTTTCCTTCACTTGTTCAAAGTGAAGTCTTGGAAATATATTCCAAATTCATTTTTATGTTATTATATCCAATCTGAAGGTCCACCATATAGAAATAATGGGGCCCATATATATGATCAAAAAATAATATATTCTTTTTAGGGGACACTTTTTCGTTATCGTGATTTTTTCAATATCAATTTAGTTGAAATCGATTTGCATTAAGCCATCATTATATTTGAAAAATATGACCATCACACCTCACAATGAATCACATAGGCATATAATAACATTTTCGGAATTCTCTTATAGCTATATATATAGTTCCAACAACTCATTGGTTTCCATTATTTAAAGAGTATTATATATTTTACGAGATCTAGCTATAAGATAGATCAAGGAATCAACATATCGATTAGTAGGAAGACTAGAGAACTATTTAGGGAATATATCAGTTGTATACCTCATAGAGGGAATATCATCAAGAATGTTTCTATGAATTGTATCAAACATTTTCAGCATTATATTATTTCTCATAAAGAATAATATACATTCATGAAAAGAGTGTTCTGTGGGATATTCAACCTCATCCTTACACTTGTATAGAATCAAAGGATGACTTGGGATGTAAAGAGTGATATACCTTTACTGATAGTTGGGTTTGATTTATATAATGCCTTAAAATTAATGCCCAATATAGCATGAAAAACCATTAAATTAAGTGATATAATATTTTATAAATGATTCATTCCATAATTATTTACTAGAGAGGAGTAATATATTTGGGATGCAAGAGTGTCTTTATTTTTAATTCTCACAGTTAGATCAACCCACGAGTTTTGAGGTTCTAATTTATTAGATATTCTAATTATTCATGATATGGATGAATGTATATAACTAGAATCAAAAATTATTTTCAATATTCTCGTATGAATAACCATCATACCTATCACCACATCATTTCTGTTATACACCAAACCACTAGTGATTATATATTTCCTTCCAAACAATGTGGACTCAAATGTTAATTTTGGTGATCATATCAAAAAATGTGTCTTAGGCCATTTTCGTTCATAATGAACATGTTACTAGAATATGAATCACTATACTACATACATTGTGTTGATATAAGCCTTCTGGTCTTCTTCATAATTTTTTTAATTCCACTTTTCACTTAATAATATATTAGCTTGATTCACCTCTTTTCATCATTTAAAACATCTCCCAATTCCCATCATATGTTTTCAAAGACAATTCTCCCCAAAATTTTGACACATTTGATATTGGGTTTTATTTCCTACATGTCATATATATTTATATCCCCTTGACAAAATCTATTTTTTAAACTTTTTATCTACAAGTACATGAGACCACTGAGAGTCTCCAATATTTATATTGACCATAAGATCACAATGAAAAATCACTTCCTTGTTTTCATTGTTTATATTCTCCAAATATTTTAAAATACATTGATTTAATCCACTAAATAAGATAACCAAATTACATTTAGTGTTGATTAAATTTCATATTATATAATATTCTCAAATTATTTTGTGTATTACAATTATGATTTCCATTAATCATATGTTTTCTTGATATGAATTGATTAGGATGTGTTATGGTGGGGGGTTTGGGTATTATAATATTGTATCATAGAATCATGTTCACAAATATGTTTCTTTCAATGAATTCAGTTTTGTTATGTTAGAGAAGAGATAGGATGGTTGGGATTCACAAAAGTGAACTATGTTAGTTCCTAGCCAGAATTGTATGATACATCTTTGAGTTTACATTCAAATTGGAATTGGTACTTCTTATGTTCTTGTTGTTTGATGTTACCTTTATTTGATTCTAATTGTGTGATGTATGTTATTTTGGCATACTAAATTTTTTTCGATATGGTGCATGTTTCCAAATCATGTATATGTTCATATGTTGGTAATATATTTTTAGGCTCCCTGACATATAATGTGAAAAAATATTTCAAATTCATATTGAAATTTATTATATTTTCTTTTTTCATTATTTATTTTTTTATTTTCATATAACAATTGTTATATTGAGGGAATATATAAATTTTGGATGAGAGAGATGGTATGGGAGGTTTTTCATGGCTCACAGGTAGTGTATAGGGGGGTTATAGATTTTCATTGATGGTTTTTTCTATGGTTGAAACTTATTTTATACCATTTTATGTTTTTGTGATATATTAACAATCTCATATATATATATATATTGAATTTCTTAAAAATATGGTCTACCATTCCAAGAAATTACACCTCATATACATATTCTACCACCTGATATGTAGGAGGATACTGAAATTTATTCCCACATGAATGATCCAGTATCACCAGATATAGAGATCATCCAGTTAGGAATCCTCTAGCTAGTACGTTTTCTTGACTGATGGACACATATGGGCATACTGATGATGATCGAAATATCTTATGACATCCCAAACCAGTATCCCTTAAATATTCATAGAAATAGAGTCCCCTAGGATATTTATAAATTAATATGAGGCATCAAGAGGATCATCAACAAGGAGGAGACCCCAATGAATTATAAGGTAAATATTGAGACCATTATTTTTCATGGCTCTACTGTAGGATGGTGGGATGTTATTCTTCAGGCTGGTATAAGTGAAAGGGCTATTGTGGGTCATATTCATACATTCATTCATTTAATATTTCATCCAATATTCAACAATGATAAACCATTCTTAGATATTCACGGAACAACAATATGGAATGATGTTAATTTCTTCTTATTTATCACTCTTCTTCAGGATAATTTAATTTCCCCCTATTTTAATTTTCAATGAGGCATATATATAATTTTTTTATATCTGTCTTTACCTATAAAAAATAATTAGTTTAAAAACATTTATCAAAAAATATATATGGCAGCTCAACATAAAGTGTTGATTAATGAGTGTTAAATTATGAAAGATATAGATTTAACAATTCTTCAATATATTAGTCAATCAAAATATCTATTCTCAGTCACATATTCAGTTTTCACTTTGTGCATAAAAAAAATAATTCAAAGGATATAAATTAGCTTTTAATTCAATACATATATCAGATTAGATGTTCCTAGACTAAATCTTTGTGAGAGGAATCTTCTTGTTGCTATAACATTGGGAGGATGGGACACTTTGTAAATTAAATCCATATATATCTCAATAATTGTCACTTGTGTTGAATTTATAATCACTTCATGTTGTTCAATTTTAATTCTTCTTGGAATAACATAGAAAATACAAATTATGATGTGTGCGTAAGGCCTCATTAGTATATGAATACCCCGTAAGGGTTGATAAATAATGTGATTATTTATCCCATAGAGTTTCATGGAGTGGTTATGTGTAGGTATTGTATGGTCAATAAGGATTCATATTAAATTAGAGTGGGATACTCAATTGTTCAAAGAAGAGTGGGATACTAAATTCACCACTAGGAAGGAATGTGTATCATCATTATACCTATCTAGAATGTCTAATAGTGGTTGATATCATTGAGAATGTGTGGACATTCACAATTATGAATATTCCAAGATTTAATTTATTCCATTAAATGGATTGGATAGACAATTACCATACTAAAAATGATTTCAATTTGATAATATTTACTTTAACATCACTTGATGTGGAGATGTTCATTTTGACTAGAGAATGGGTTCTCCAGCTAGGCATGTTATGACTCTATCCTCTTCATAGAGAGTATATTCGGTAGACATGGCAGGTATGATCCTTACATGGGCTAGGAAAGGACTCAATTATATTTTTATCACGTGGTTTACCTGTGCTTAGATGTATTTCTAGAATCTTTTTTTGGGATACCTTCATGTGGGGGGAGTTGAGTATGGTTCAATATCTTTTTTAGTTCATATGTTATATCAATACAACCATTTCTGATGGCACTGAATGAGCTAAATATAAAAAATGTACAAACAGAAAATATATATCGAATGTATTGATGAGACAGAGCAGTTAAACTTATGGTGATACAGTTTTGTTCTCTAAGAAGGTGGTTGGTAGCATTCATAGTTTTATTGAATAATAAATGATTAATCCTGCCACGTCAAAAAATATTTATATGTTTATAATAATTGATTAACATTTCAGTGCATTAATGGGATTTTAGGGTTTTTCAGTGATGTAGAAAAATTTCAGATACCATCAACATCAATTTCAATATTATTACATATCAAATATAATATTTAGGATAAGATAAATGTTGTATGAGTATGTCATTAATCATTTTTGTCTGTGGAATATCCTAATATAATTCACGTACCTCTATAATATGATCAATAAATCGTACATGGAATATGTATTCACTTTTTTCTCTGATGAAATCATGATACATTATCTGAAATTACAATCACATCGTAGAATATTGGATATCATATTTAATGCACTTTTTCACATTATCTTTAATCCAATAATTTGATGTGTTAATATTTGATTAATGAGGTGCGCATTCCTGGGAATGTGGTTTCTCAATAATTAATATAAGATGGTATATAGGTGGGATATGTTGTTATGTTGTATGCATGTATAAGTAATGCTTTTGAGATCGATAATTACTTATGTATGGATGTTTTCTATAAAAATTTCATTCCAGACTTTTTCCACATAGTAGTTCACATGGCCACTTGTATAAATATTGGATTTGTTTTTGAATATAAAAACCAATGTAGGGATTAAAACATAATGATAAATTAGATGTTCACATGGGTCCAAATTATAAATCTTCATGTACCTAGATTTTGGTATGAAATTTTTTGAGACACATATAGTATTGGGCATGAAGATTTTCAGATTTTGGGTGATTATGTGGTTACAGACAAGATTTTCAGCTATGACCCAAAAGGTGGAAATAACCTAGCCATGTAATAAAGATAGTTGTTCTAGTTAGCACATTTATGTTTTTGAGACACTACTATTTTGGTGACATATTCTTCATGTATATGGACCATATGATTCACCTATATATCATATCCAAACATGTACTGAACATTCATCAATGGATTTGGGTAGAATATCTGTATGCACTCCTCATTGAGATAGACTATAATCCTCGTAAAAGAAATCTTATTTAAATTCACAATAAAATAATACATAGGAAATTTATTAGTGATAATCAGAATATCACTGGAAGTTTGTGGATTTAGTATCAGACCATAAGGTGAGAATAGTTGAGGATTAAGAGGATATGTCTTGTATACCCAATGTGATCACATCATCATTGGAAGAATTTCTTTTTTCCTATATGGATATTTATTGATAGTGTATTGTGATACATAATAGTTCAAAGGGAAATGGTTCGATTCCAGGATAGATCATAGATGGGCATGGTTTTATTTTGGTTGATAGAAGAGTTATGTTTCTGTATTCAATGAGAAAAGAGATTATTAAATACATTTATGATTCATAGTGGAAGTGCACCATGGATTGCCCAAAAAGTATCATGATCTAAAATGGAAATTTTGTTTATCATGAATGTATAGAGTAATGTATGTCATTTTATCACATTGTATGAATTATCAGAGGATCAAGGTCAATAATTAGAGTGCGTGAGGGTTACTCGATCCCCTTCTTGTGACCGACTGTAAATGATATTAATTTAACGTGGACATCATGATATGTGATCCACAAGTCCTAAATGTTGTCAATAAAATATGGGTTAAAGTAGATCAGTTGACCATTGGATATAATTTCATACTGATATAAGAATAAAATTCAGCGGCTGAGATAAACCATATATATTTTTGTGTTATCATAAAACTACATAATAGAAAATACTATATTTTAAAACACATTATTTATTAATTTATTACAAAATGGTACACGTAAAAAAATACCACAAGACCGTGAATCCTAGTTCATTTATGAATGTATGTACATTACATCCACAAGAAAGATGGATACAATAACATTATTCAAAACATGAAAAAGAAGCTCATAAAATTCAATCATTCCTCTAATATTTTAGAGATAAACTAGTACATACATAAGAAAGGTATGAGATATAAAGGTTATTAAGGGAATAAACAAATAAAATGCATAATTTAATTTAGTACATGTAATCCAAGGGGAATATCATGTTAATATAAGAGCGGTGAGAATCATAATATTGGACAACAATGAATCATATAACATGATTGAATAATGGAAAATTGGAATTGGGTATGTAATTTTAAACAAGGCATCATAAAATTTGGTCATGGATAATCGTAATGAAATCATAAAATGGTTGAAAAATTCCAACATTTAATTAGGTTTCCTCCCCTATCTTATGCATGATTTCTCCTAAAAATGAATCATTACTCATTGGATTAGTGACCTATTTCGACAAATACATCATTTTTATATAATGTGTATGCATAAGTGTTCCATATGAATCCTATAACATAAATAAGTGCTTCATAAATTTTTATCCCAATCTCAAGGAGTTTCGATTATAAAAATTGAATTACCTAATAAATAAACTATAGTTATAAATAGGTGAATACTCTTGTGTAGAAATAAGGATAGCTATGAAAAAAATGTTTATCATGTAAAAATCAAAATATAATATTGAAATCATAACAAGGGTTAAAAAGGATACATAAATGAGATTAATGAGAGATAAAAAGGTATATAATCACTTTCAAATCCCATGGTATGTATGTTGTTATTTAAATCATATCCTATAATTTTAAATTTAATGATAATATGAATAGTATAATGGATTTTCTTGAATTTAGAAGATAATTAGAGGACCACTTAAGAAGATATAGTATTTTCATAATCATGGGATGATCTTATTATGTGATTGGTGACACCATAGAAGGAATATAGAGAGGGTATGGTAATGTAGTTTTTTGCTCCATTAGTTTTGAGTGAAGATAAAATAGAATTTGGATTGTTTTATATAGTAACATAAAACAAAATTCTTTATTAATTTCAAAACATAGGTTTTGGACTTTATAAGGTAGACTTCAAAAACCCAACAATATCACCATTGGTTAATACAATAGATTATAACAGTATGGGGTGTTTATATTTATTTAATATTTTTATGAACTTTTTCAATAATATAATAACTCTTTTTTTGTGGAATTGATCCATGTTTATAATTATTTCATTTTAAAACCATAAAATATAATAGAGGTTTTGGTGGATACATAATGGTTTTATAAAATTCATAAAATATATTAAAAACCATTATATTATATGGAAAGTATTTATTTGTTCGTTGATACCTTTTATTTCATATATTCTATCACTTTTGGTTAATTATGATGTCATAATACATACTACATATTAACAATATATTTTAATTTTACCAAAATATCAATTATATTAGAAAATTATGAAAATTTCACAGCTTGATAATTTTGACATATGTAATGTGAAAATAATATTTATTTTATCAGAATAATTTTAAAACTATGATGAATTAAACTTTTAAATTGAAATCACATTTTTAATGAAAATTACTTTTTTCTAACTTTAATTTTTCTCCAACCATTATAAAATTTATATTTCACATCATAAAATTATGTTATCATTTATATTTAATAAATATTATTTAATAATAATATTATATTTAGATATAATTTATTATAAAAAATTATTTAATTGATCAGAACTTTTTTGTTGATTGAAACTATTGATTCGTCACATCGATATATAATTTCTATCAAACATATTATTTGAACATTATGAAGCAATAATAAGAGAATAAATATGATCATTATTTTATTGGATATAATTTTATATAAATTCATACTATTAGGGTCTAAATACCTGAATTTTTATTCAACAAGAAAAATATCTAAGGGTATGGTGTGTGATTGTGATATTTTATTCGGGTAATTTAGAGTACATGTTTTGGTCTATGAACTTTGATGATATTGATATTATCCTATAACCAATTTGAATTAGTCTTTATTTTTGGAACATTTCCTTCATCTCGGTCATTGGAAAATCCTAGGGATGTTATCTCCATCAGAAGCTCGGATAAGTTGGCTTTATGTGGTAAGATCATACAGTTCAAGGCCATCGCTTCAATAATATGTATAAACTAGACTTTACCATCACCATTAATTTATAATAATAATTATATCATTATATAATATCTATAATATCAATTTAATGGTAATTAATATTATTTAAAATTTAATAGACCACATAACAGTCAAAATCACCAATATTGTACATCTATTGTCTATAACTTCATTACTGGATGAGGTATTTATTCATTGGAAAGTTAATTTTATTAAAATATTTCCATACATCATATTATTTCCCTATTAATATATTTTCCCTCAAAATTTATATTTTATACCCTAAAAAAGAAGGGGTACCTCTGTATCATTTCCTCTTCTATTTCTGAGGTCACTTCCTCAAACATGGTTTTCATCCATAACCCTTTAACCAAGTGAGATATACTATATCATTTAAATTTGTATATATGATCTAATATATTCAAAATTATGATCCTAATATGAAATATAATACTTCAATGTTACAAACTTAATATTGTTTACAAGTGATGGGTCTACTATGCACTTTCCAAAGAGAGATATATGGAACACATCATGTTCTTGTGATATGTTATGTTTGAGTTCTATTCTAGTAGCCACTTATAAGATGTGATCAAGGATCTCAAAATCGCTTATGTATCTTTGAATATGATTTCCCTTCTTCTCAATACTCATGAAATTTATCCAAATCTATATAAAATGTTATACAATATCAATGAACACACACTCTGGGTATCATTGATAATTTTTAGAATATATTTTTTATCAAAATTGGATTAACTTCATGTGATTATGAATAATTTGAAACTTATCTATCACAAATTGGATAAAATCAGGTCCCATCAGCTCCTTCTCTCAAACTCTATCCCAACATGTCAGTGTCCAACACATCTTACCATTTTATGCATTTTAAGGTTGAATTTGAATGTTGTTATGGAATCAATTTTTACATAATAACTCCACTATGGTAAGGTGTTGATGCCAATATCCTTGTAAATACATTGGACATGATCATAGAATTTCATATATAGTATGAGTGGTCCAGTATGAATAAACATTTATCCGAGGGTAATAAGAAGTGTTAACGATCAGTTATATATTGAGAAATTGATAATGGCTTCACCAATACCATTAGGTAAACCTACAATTTTGATCAGATACAATAGAGTGTGGAACTCTAATCTTATGACTTTATATAAGTATATATTGGTGAGTTGTTAAAGAGATAAATATTCCATTATATAAAGTAATTTTACTAAATTTATAACGAAATTGAATACCATAGTGATGGATTTATTTCATTTCGATTTCCCAGGGAGCCATATGATATAATCTGTACTTATGTATTTACATTACAATATTGATATATGAAATGTTAGAATAAAACCCTCATATTTATTTCATAATTCCATAACCTCAATGAATACTAAGAACCAATATAAATTCTCTTGAATAACCCTCTTCACGTTATCCCTCCAAAAGTTTTCTTCAAATAATTAATCATTATAGTGCATCCATGATGAATAAAGAAGGATGATTTAGGATCATCATCCTTACTTTCCCTCTTCAATTCTAGTTTTTACAGGACACTATATGGGTTCCAAACCATATATCTCCATTTCATCAAATTTTAACAATGGAATATTCCCTACAATATTCATTAGAACATCATTATCGTTTGGTGTGTCCCTAATCCTCTCCTAAATTGATGGTTAATCCATTATTTGATAATTTTGGGATGAATATCGTTTTATTATTACTATATTAATCCTTTTCATGTAAAATAATTTTGTATTCCTTAAAATCCACATAATATATAGATTTTTGGGATACTTTTTACATAGTTTACTTTAAACATTGTTTTCATTCCTAGGATAGTAATGGATTGGAAAATCATAATCATCAGTAATATAAAACAATATTGATTGGTTCATATTAATCTCATTTTGTCAAATATATACCTATGGAATATATGGTCCATGTATATGTCACAGTTCTCTAAATATAGGTAATGCTACTGAATATTTAATGAAATGATCACTGTATGTAATTCAAGATCATGAATTGTGTAGATTTTCTCTTAATTCATTATCTCTGAGGAATAATGGGACGTCACATTGTCATATTTCATTAGTACACACCCCAAAAATATTTTAATGAATCATTTTATATATAAAACCCATCCCCACTAGTGGGTAATGTTGGCATGAGTGTAGTGATAATCTAATTCATCAACTCTATAAATCCTTCCTCACAAACATCATTAAAGAACAACATTAGACCCATAAATTTAGTTTGGTAAGCAGAATTTAAAAACCATGAAATGTTACAAAAAAGACTAATGTACCATTAAAATACTTGTAAACTATGGATATCATTCATACAGTTTGATTGAGGTAATCTTTAAATTGATTCTGATTTCAAATGTTCCATAAATATTCATTTTATGGTGATAACATGCCACCTAAATTTTATATACACTAACGGTCATTTTCATTTAATGTACTTCATTTAAATATTTTCTTTTTTGATATTTTTCATTACAGTTTTCAAATATTCATCATAATCTTCATTTCTATTCATGTAGATAATAATTTTATCTATAAATACTTCCAAAAATTAATTTAGGTAATATATATTGATTCTATTCATCATGTACTTTAGGATTGCAGTAGCATTAGTGAGTTAAATAGAATCACTATGAACTTGTAGTTTCCATTACATATATAAAAGGTAATATTTGGGAAATCCATATGCTTCAATATTACATGATAATATCAGTAATAATGATCCATGATAGATAAATTCATGACTCCATTTGGTTGATAGAAAATTTCATTAATATATGTAATATGATACATGTTTAATTTCTGGGATTTTGTTGTCTCATGATAATCAATATGGAGTAACATTGACCATTCATTTGTCTTGATTAATTGAACCAATGCACACCACAGTGGATCACTTTGGAATGAAAAAACATTACCTATATTATCCTATTTCTTCTTATTAATCAAATAATATTATTCAAAATTCAATCTTTGGGGTGTCATGGATATTTATAAATATATATGTATAATATTGATTTAAAATTTAACATCTCTGCATGGAAATAGGATATGAAATTCTTTAGAAAACACATCATCTTATTCTCTCATATTATGGATGTATTCAAGTATGATATTTTCAATATTATGAATAATTTGATTAATATATTCTTATTTTAATGGATATAATATCTACACATGAGATGTTGGTTCCAAAAAATATTTGTCCTCCACCTTTAACGCGTATTGAATTAGATGATGATTCATGCAATAGTGTTTTAATTCCTTCCCAAGTAAATTAATGTTTTATCTATATATGGAGTTCTAATCCATTCCTATAATAGAATCAAATTCCAAAAAAAGATGTTTCACAATGTTTTTTGGGATGTTCATTCCACACATATGAATAGGGTGTGATACAATTGACCCATTAATTTTCTTCACCCATAACTAAATTTTGAATCTTTTAGTGGTGTCAAAATAGTTAAACTATACTTTTGTGATATGATATAATGTGTATAAATTGAATCCAATAAGTAATTTCACATTCCATGAAATAATATCTACCCCAAATTTCACTACTTCATTGTGAGGAACCACCATAACCATTAGGATGGAATAATAACATCGCTACTTCTTTCTATGATGTTGGGAGTCATTATCTCAAACAATGATTAGCATAGAGTATTAGATAGGATCATTCACATGTTCCTTGAAATTGAATCATTCTACTATTGGATGTGGGACAACTAGGAAGTTATTTATTTCCTTCACATTTGTGGTTTTTTCCTCGTAAAAACCGCTAGTTCGGTTCCCTTACATCGTGCACCTAAATAATTTCTTTTCCCCCTTAGTAAATCATTGTGATGCATCATCCCAGACAAATGATATGTGGGATGATGGTATTTCATTACACCATTATATTTCACCATCATAACACCATAATGAAACTCCATTTTCCATTTCATATCCTCATGACAAATATTAGATTCACTAATAAATATTTAAACATTGACGGATCATCATAAAATTCTTCATAACTATGAAAATTATGATTTTTTGGATTTTCATTGACTTAAAATCATCCCAAAAAATTAGTAATCAACATAAACATTGTTAGTAATAAAAATTTCATACTTCTGTCATGTAATTATTATGAGGTTTATGTCATATGCCCTAATCAATTCATAATCCTTTTTTATGATGCTAAGGAAGTTTCTCTCAATTATCATTTTATTAATAAAAAAAATATTTTTAAAAATTAAATTACAGAATTCCTTGAACTCCATCACATCGATCTCCCCATAGGGCATCATATTTCTAACTAGCATCCCCTACTAAAAAATTTATCCTTCCATAAATTATGCATCCATAACATTTTTTAGATTAATATATAATTTAATTATTGATAATATTTTTTGAATATATTTAATTCTTTGTTCTATGATTAAGGGATTGGAACATCAAATGAAATTATGAGGCCATTGTTTCATAAAGGGAACAATTGGAATATTATCTTTCTTAAGGTGGTTTGGATTTCACCCAAATTTAGTTATAAATATAAAAAAATATTTAATTGAGAAATTATTATCATGAATTTAGAAACTCATTCTACCATTAGGTTGGGAATATTATTTGGGTAGCCTCTACATTTATCCTCACATTGGTTTTTGACTCAGTTCCTACTAAATTTGGTCGTTTACTATAATAAATTAAAAATCATATATGATTATTTTTAAAATATCAATCAAATAATTGGGAAACTATAATAAATAACGGGATTAATCATGAATGAAATGAATTCATTAACCTGTGGATATCTTGTTTTTAATCTATGTTATTCATGACCTACATTTGAAAATAAAATATTATGATTATTTTCCAATCATATAATTGACCTATGATTATGATGACATGCTTAATTATTTTGCTACATTATCATGTTGAATTTATTCTATCACATTATATAATTATGTATTATTTATCCTGTGGATTTATAGTAATGTTTTATAATTTTTATTCTCATCACAAAGTATTTTAATTTAGTTTTATAATCCTTGTCCTTAAAAACATCTAAACATTCCAATGATATCAACTATAAAAAACATATTTTAATAGAGTTTATTTAATTGTTTATTAAATAAAGGATCACATAAATAATCCCAAAATATCACGAATCCTAGTCTATTTGGGAAATTAGGTATCTTGAAAATCCATTTGAAACATATATAAAAAAATATTTTAAAAACATCTTTATCTTGATCGTCGAAATCCATAATTATTCTAAAACATCATTTGATAACTTCAGAACATATATATGGAAATTGTGAGCTATAAATCCCAAAAATGTAATATGAAAATAATAGAATAATTTTATGAAATAAATTTGATAAACAGGTAATATCACGTTAATGTTAGAGGAGTGAGCATCATAATATTGAACAATATTTCATAATGTATCATGATTTAATAAACGTAATCTTGTAATGTAATGACGAAATTAAACATAAAATCATAAACATATTTCATGGTTAAACACGAATGTATAATATAATGGTGGAAGAAAAACTATAATCGATTAAGATTACTCCATAATCCCATAAATGTTTTCTTATGAGACTAAATGATTACCAACTACATTGGAGAACTATATAAGTTCACCCATCACAATCAAATCATGTATATGAATAATTGTTCCACATTAATCATACAAAATGATGACACAATTCATCAATTTTAATCCCATGATAAGGGAGTATGTTTTATATAAATGTAATTACCTAATAAATAACAGATTTCCACATCTTGTTGTATACTATTCCGTTGAAAAAAATATTGGCATTCACAATAAAAATTCATTCCATAGAAAAATTGTATAATAATTATGAAATTATAACAGGGTAATGTTACAGTTTATTTTTGAGATTAAATATGTCACAAGGGGTATATAATCACTTTAAGATTGTAACTTTTTTATGTGGATGTTTTAAATCATTTCCAATATGAAAAAAATTATCCTAAAGAAACTAAGGTGAGTGAATAATTGGGATAACGAGAGGGTATAATAATATTAGAGGGTGTTTCCAAATGTAAGCATGGTGATTCTTATGTGTTTTAAGTATCCTTGGGAAGTCCACATAGTGGTGAGGGATGAGTAATGTTGTTCTAAATAAGTTATTAGTGAATTTGAAATAACATTTGGGTGGGTTTATATAGAAGATAATGGATACTTATTTAATAGTTTTCAAATATTGGATTTGTACTCTATGTTATAAATTAATCAATACTATAAATCAACACATTTATTTTTACCATATAATCTACCAAATTGGAGTGTTTTAATTGTTTTATATTTCAATGAAAAATTATCAATAAAATAATACCATGGGTGATGTGGAATTCAGTAATGTTTACAAATAATTTATTTTAAAACCTAAAAATATAATAAAGGGTTTAGAGGATTAATTATGGTTTCATAAAATCTAAAATGAAATTTAAAAAAAAATTAATTTAGAAATGTGACTTTGGTCGAGGGTAACTTTTCTTTCAAATATTAGATCAATTTTGGAACATTTTGATAAAATAATACATACTGTATATTTATAACATGTGTAATTTTTACCATAAAATTTGACTTTTAAAATATTATGAGAAATTCACTATTGTATAATATCAACATACTGATTCCAAAAATAATATTAATTTTACCAAAATAATTATCAAAATATAAGAAATTAGTCTTTTATATTAAAATATCTTTATTTGAATATATTATTTTTCTAATCATTAAATAAACTATTTGAATACATAAATTTAAATTATCAATTATATTTAATAAATTTTAGTAACTAAATATATATTTTTAAAATATAATTTATTTTTAAAAATTATGAATTAATAAAAAAATAGTTTCTTCATTGAATATCTATGTTTAAAAAATATAAAATTCATGTTTGATCTTATGAAAGTATAAAATTTATAGAACATATTAAATAATAAATATAAATAAATAAAGAAATGAATAATATGATCATTATTTTATTGAAAATAAATTTTCCAAAAATCATACTATTAGGGTCTTGATACATATCCCTTTATTTCAACAAAAAATTATCTATGGTAAAGATGTATGATGGTGAGATATTCTTGGGTAGGTTCGGTATATAGAGTTTGGGAAATGATCTATATAAGATTGAAATTCTCCCATAAAATTTAACTCATGATCTATTTATTGAATCATTACATAGGATTGGTCAAATTAAAATACAAGTGATTCTATCTCCCTCAGAAACTCTCATAAAAGGGATACATAGGGTAGAAACCTATTAGTATAGTCCATTTCTTATCTCACCATTATCAATTGGAATTTATCATAACCCTTAATATAATCCAATGATAATATCACTATACAATGTATATATTATCAACAGTTATGATTCATAATTTTAATTTAAATACTATTGATCCTATAATGATAAAAAATATCCAATATTTCCCATTTTTCTTCAACCTCATTATTTTATATGGTGCTAAATCATTTGATTAGTAAATTTTTTTATAAAAACTATGATCATTACAATGATTTTTCCTTTTAACATTGTATCTGATAGAGATAAATGGTTAAAATCATTTATATTGAAAGGATTACAAATTGAAAATTAGGAATTAAGGGAAGTTGTAACCACAGTACATTGGGTTGTTTGACACTATCAAACACATTAGTATTGCGGAATATCAGTTGGATTCAGATATATGGATTCAATTTATGTATAATGTATTCCATGAGTATAATCGTCAAAAGTAAACATCTGATCTTGAACATGTTGTCACATGGGAGGACACTGAGCTACAACAGGATGGATTTTGGGGTGATTCCTATTAAGATTGTTGATTTAAGTGAGAACGTGCTTCAATGAAAGAAAAATCTTGTTATTCAGATCATATGGTGGTGTGGACAGATTCGATATGAATAATGGGGATGATATTTTTATATTTAGGATCTATTGAATAATTTTTTTAATAAAGGCACATAGATATACTTCTCAAGGAAGATAAGTACAAAGAGGGGTATATATTAATTTCCTCATATTTTTTAATTGAGTTATAATTTAAAATAAACTTTTAATATTATTTTTTTGAGCTATGAATTTATTGAGTTTAGTTTTGGGGGATAGATTTGGGAAAGGTGTAACATCTTATATAATATGAAGGAACGATTCTAGGATATTAATAATAAATTGGAAGGTGTACACCAAAGATGGAAATTAATTTTTTTGGACTATCAATTGAATAGAAGGGCTATATAATTTCATGAACCACAAATTACATATTAATTATTATGCAGTAAACATTTAATGGAATGTGTAAAAAATAAAATATATAACTAACATGTATTAGTAATAAATAACCATTTTAATTAATATATTATGTATAAACATATTCAATATTTCTACTATTAATATATCGAATAACATTATTTGAAAATAACCTCAAATTTGAATGGTTTTCAGACCATATAGTATAATAGAGATATATATATATATATAATTCAACAATTGAAATCAAAAATAATTCCATCATGATCTTAATATTAATTGACATAAGGAATAATAATATTTCCATGTGATAGATAAAGATTGATAAATAAAATCAACCTTATAAATAGTCTGAGGTATGATATAAAAATTCATAAGTGAATTTTGAGATAAAAAAAAGAAATATAAAATAATGGGGATTGATTTGTTATAAATTCTCAAGAAAATTTGAAGTGATAATATATAAATAATTTTCATAAATCCCATGAACGTGATTGGAAAAAGATATATCATTCAAAAATTAATTTCAATCTTTTAAAATAGTAAATATAAAAAATTATTTTAATATATAATCAAATTATTGAATCCATGAAATTAATTTTTGATAAAAATATGAATATTTTGAATAAAGATAATGTATACATATGTTATAAAAAAAATCTTGAGAATTATTTTGAAATAAAATATGTGGGACTCACATAGTAAAAAGTATTATAAAACATCCTTTTGAAAATTTTTAATGTTAAATAATAAGTTAACATAAGATAATATAAATTTGTGTCTCTTAGTAATAAAATAAATTTTTTAATTGAATGATTGCATATATGGGATAGAATTATTTTATTTGGAAGAAATTTAATTTTTCATAACCACAAATTTTTTTTAAAAAACGCCTTAATGATATACTGAACTAAAAAATTAATTCACCTAGATAGAAAGATGTAATTTCAAGTTAAATTATGAAATTTTAGAAATATAGGAATCTTATTTGAAATAATATCAATAAGAATTATTGTAACTAAATTAAATGTTGTTGAGATAACAAAATTATTATGAATATCATATTATCTGAAGTATAAATCAATCATAATGGTGTTCAATATAAGGTATTGTAAATATAATAATATAAATTGGAAATTAAATTTTACAGATGTATATTGTAAAATATATCAATATTATAAGAATTATTTTTTGTATGAATCCTTATAAATCATTTAACTAATGATGAGTTAGAAAACCCTTTTCAACATAAGTTGTGTATGCTTTAAAATAAAAATAAATATTGAATGGGGAAAATAATATTAAATTACATCATTAAAAATCTGTTATAATGAAATATTTCAATTGGTAAGTAAAAAAAATTTAAAATTATAATTTGTTCAAAATATCATATAAATTTTCAGTAAAGTGTAATTTATATGAAATCACATAACATTATTCATGACTTCCATTAAATAAATTTAAAATTATTTACAATAAACATAATCACATAAATCATTTATTATAGAACATTATTATGTTATATTATCTCGTATATATTTCAATTAAAAAAAATAATTATACATTTTTTATTTAATTATTAACTATGTTTGTCATCTAATGTTTGCATCTTTGAATATTTCATGATCTCTTTGTAATTTTGATGTCATTTTATATACATTAACACCTATTTTTGTAATTTATAAATAAAATAATTGTATATTACTTTTATTCCATAATTATATATCAGGTGTTAATCTTGTTCCGTGTTTTTTAATTACAATTATTGAATATAAATTTGATAATGATATTTTTTCCATTTTTAATGTATAAATGGTAGTATATTAATAAAAAGACAGATAATTATATATTAAAAAATTTATCTCTATATAAATTTAGTCAAATATTTAATAACAATTTAATTCATTAAATTCGTTCTTATGACAATCCATGTATAGTGCTTATAAAAAAAATTAAGTCATCGTTCGTGGAGGTGGTAGTATTCACATAACACATGAGGTGTTTTTATTTCCCAATGGATGGGAGTGAGAGGGAAAAGGGTAATTAAATAATAATAATAATAATTAATAGGACTAGTTATATTTATTTACTTGTATTTGTATGTTTCAAATGGGTTTTGAGGGGAAAAATATTTAATAAAGGGAAAGGTGTGGATAGTACCCACATTGTGGACATTATTACTTCCTTGAAGTATTTATTGGAAATTGATAAATTTGGAAAATTTATTAAAACAAATTCATTATGAATTTAGATTATTATTATGAAATAGATATAATGTGTATGTTATGTAGGGAAATTCTATGGATAATTGTATCATGAATTTTGTGGAAGTGATCTCCTGTTATAATTGATATTGAGGGGACCCTTTTATGGACGAAAAGGTTAGGTGAGGTGTAATGATATTAGAACATTGGACATACGTTATTTAGTTGTGAAGATATTTGTGATACATGTGTCATTTACATATAAACCCAAATAATTTTTTTAAAAACATATATGGTCCATGTTAATAAAATAAAACTTGAGCCACTTTAAATTATCGCTTTTACCCTTACTAATTATGATTACATTTTTATAAATATATTTAATTGTTAAATAAAATTATTGATTAAATCTTAAAATATAATTCAAAAATGGTGAATCCATAATTCAAATCATCTTACTCTTATTCTTTTTCTTAATTTTATAGAATTTATTTTTCATTAATATAGAATATATCAATTTTCTTTTATAAAATAATTTCTATACATTATGTGTTTTTATTATTTTATACAATATATAACTAATTAAAAGAGTGAAATTATTTTTTTAATAAATAAAAATAATATTAAAAAAATTAATTGAAATAAATTTAACTTATATAGATTAAAATTACACAATATTTAAAATGAGATATTTATTTTGGAAAATAATTGTCTTATCATATAAGTAATATTTACTTTTGTAAAATTTGATTTTATGTCATAAATGAAAATAAAATTTGTTAAATTTTTTTATTGTGATTAAAAATTTATAAACACATATTATTATACTCAATTTATAGTGTTGATGAAATTAAATTTAATATAACTGAAAATATCACATAAAAACTATATTTGGGAAAAATATCTCTTATAAATAAAATAAATTTATAATTATTAGATGTCTATTAAATAATTTTAATTGGGTTTAAATTAAATATTATCTACATTTTTCATTATAATCATTTATTTGTAAAAATTAATAAAAAACACAACACTAAAAACAATTTGTTAAAAAATATCACATTAATATTAATTTATATTCAACAAATACCATTAAAAAATTATTTAAATTCTAAAGTTTTAATTTTATCAACCCATTGATTTTAAAATTATTGTTTAAATTTAATAAATACATCATAGATTACTTTAATTATAATAATTTTTAACATGTAAATATATTCTTATAAATAAATATTGCAATTATATGATATATATTTATTTCATTGTTTATTATTTTTGAATCATATTATTATAAAAAAAATTATGAAAATAATTATACCCATCAGATAAATGTATATCCAATGACAGATTTTCCAATTTCTGTATATCCAATGAAAATACTTCTCTTTATAACACATATATTTAACCTATTACATTCTAGTATTTAATTGCATTTAATCATATTAGATCTGACTCGTCAGTCACATTATTTTCATTTTAGATATCATAATAGTCATTCCCTCTTCATTATTTCCTTTCTCATTGATTTACTAGTTTTAGTAATAATAATTCTCAACGGTTAACATGATCCAAATGATATCCTAGTTAAAAAATATTTATTCTTTTTCATTTATTTAGATTTAAATATGATTATTTAATTGATGTAATCATCCATGTAATTTAAAATTCAATAGTTGGTAATATATGAATTTTTTTGATAGTTTTTAATGATCCCAAATGAATTAATATGGTTTATATCATTTTATACATATTTTTAATTATATTGGTTAAAATATATTAATAAAAAAGGAAAATTATATTTTTTGATTGATATAGATAATTTTAAATGAAATAATGTGAATAATAAATCCTACAGTTTAATAGACCCTATGTTTTTTCCTCACATTATATTTTGTTTAATATACGGTTACTCTCATAGTAAATATTGAAAGGATTAAAAATTTATCAGATTCAATTGGTTAAATTAATAAGGGGATTATTCAATAAAGAATACCAAAAAAAATCCCCCATTGGTTAATCTAGTGTTGATAATTAAACGATGTACGAGATACAATCAAATTTTCCTGCAGATAAAAGGAGCTATTTATTATTGATAATGAAAAATCTATGAACACCATTGTAGTCAAAAAAAAATTGATTGAATGAACTTCTAAAATGGAGTAATTTCATGATTACCTACAATATATCACTGATCCTGGAACTAATAGATTCTAAAAATACGAATTTTTCACCCATTCCAATGGGATAAAATGTGTTATCCACTAATAGTAAATATTTGTATGTGTACTCAACGGAAAAAATGTATTTCTTTTGTCTTTATAAAATTTTATAATCTAATTTGATGGTTCATTTAAGCATCTAGTGGATTCTATGTTGAATTTAAAAGAATATATGGGAAAAATATCAAAGTCATGTGAGATAAACTTATTGTATAGAGGTTAATATTTTATGATATAATGATGGATAATGATTTGAATTTTAACTATAATTTATAAGATACAATGAAATTGGTAGTTGAAAATGAGGGATTAGTGAGAATCTCGAGTACTCTCTCATTCATAAAAATGAGGAGACTCATTGCAAATTAGTTTCATTAATAAAATTATATTTATAAGATAATAAAAATATATAATTTATGAGTTACATAATATACTATTTTATTCTAAAATTAATAATTCCAAAACATTTATTAAGAAACAATAATATTTGATATATTTTTAAGCTCTATGAAAAGTCAAAGTTAAATAATACAATTTAATAGAATAACGTGATTTAGATTTAGAGAATAACAATGATCGATTCAGATAAATTTTAATCTTATTTCAAAAACATTAAATATAGTATAATGTAATGTGATTGTCAAGAAACCATTAATGTTCTACAATTGTAAGGATATTATTCATTTTCCCAAAACATAATAAAGAAAAAGGTTAAAAATATGAGTTATTTATGGATAATGAGATGTTACAAAAGGTATAAATTTTTTAAAATAAATATGTAGTAATATTGAACTATAAAAATATATATTTTATAAATAAATTAAAACATACTAATCATGTTGTAAATTAGATGATGAAGAAAATTTATTTTACCATGTTTAGAAATACATTGATAGAAATAGTGTGGATGATGGGGAAGAAAGGAATGATATAGAATGGTATTTTAAATGGGATATTGAATATTTTCATGAGAACATTACTTAGATCCAGAAATATTAGAGAATTGTTTTAGAGGTGAAAATCAATATGGAGGAAGATAAAAACCATTCATTATAAAAATTGATGGTTATATTGGTGATATGAAGAACCACAATCATAATGAAGTTGGGAATGAAATGATCCAATGATAATATAATAAGAAAATATATGAAAAAGATAAATATATTGTAGAAACACAATATTTTTCTTTGAGACAAAAATAATTTGAGGAATTTTATAGAATAAATCTCAACAGAAGTAGATGTTAAGCGTGAATCATTACAAGGTAGTGAAAAAAATAGTCCCAACATGAATGAAAAATATTCACCAAATATATATACATGTAATTATTTTAATCCAAAAAATATAGTATATAAAATCATGTATTACTATTTGGACTAAAAATAATAATTTAAGAAACTCACTTATATCAATAGGATATAAAAATTTACTACGAAAACCACTACCTTTATGGAAAAGTATGATCATTTTGAAAAAATAAAATAGAACAAAGATTTAGAATGATTTATTCACAGAGTGAAATATCTCAGTTCTTTGGATTATTATTGTTTTGTGAATGGTATCGAAATAAATACAACAAATTATGGTATAGAATACCATTTCAAAGGAAGTAGTACAAAACATTGGGTAGTTATGAAGGTAAAATGAGGTTTAATTTTCAAAAATAGAAATATTTTACAACAAAATAATCAAATTTCTCTACATAATATAGACCGGGTTCCTAAAAAGAGATTTATTACATATGTGAAAAATATGGACATAGATCTGATGCAGGTATGTCTAAAAAAACTAGGTGAAGTTCCATATAGTATAAATTTGGCGAAAAATTATAATAACAATGAAGAGAGGTTGTGTTGTGAGAAACCCAACATTTTTGACCATAGAATGATGTATTCATCACCAGTATAGCTAGAACGTTTGAAAGTTGATATAAATGGATAAAACTAAATTGGATTCTTCACCAAAATCGTAGAATGTGGTTTCAAAATATGAGATCAAATCTCTTGAGTATATTACCATAAATTAATATCTTAAATTCATGGAAAACTTTGTGAATTGTATGGATAGTATTTGTATCAAACAAAATATTGTTTGAAAATATAAATATCCCATGATAATCCTCTAATAATGATGACACAATATCATGGAAATATTATTACCATATCTTTTGAGTTAATGAATTTTTTTTCATGAAAGTTATCAGTTAGTGGGATGAAAGTGATCATAAATCCTTTTGGGTATCATAATAGAAAATGATACTTGTAAAATACTATTTATTATATTATTAGGAGGAATTACAGTCGTTGGTTGTGATAAAAAACTTATCCTCAATATTAAATTTGAGGTGAAATATTGCCCCACTTTATTCCATTATTTATAGTTCATTTTGATCGATCATATATATAATTAGATAATAAAATATTGTGATTTACACAATATATAAAAAAGATGTATATCATAAAAGAGTCTTTTATAATACACGAAAAAGGGTTATTTTAGTGTATTTTTTGCGGGATAAAAATTAATCATCAGGATATCATATAGTGAATTTGGAATTTGAAGACAGCTTTGAAAATTAGGTAATGATTTTTTCAAATACAACATACAACACTAATATTTTATTTTATTAAATATGTTTTCAAATGTGGAACATTTTTCATGATAATACGTAGTATAAAGTGGGTTTTACTGGTACTTTTTTGTGTGTTTGATGAGATGTGAGAATGATATAATATCTCAAAGATAAGTCTATTTTTAAATAGGAACATAAATATTCTTAGTGGTTTGTATCATATAAATGTTCACTTTTTTTATGGAATTGATCACCCTATTTATAAAATCACACCTTATATGACACATTATCCAAAATAGAATTAGATTATTTTTAATCGAGTGAATTTTCCTAGAAAACTGTTATTGATGTGTGCCAAATGAGCATCGAAAAAATCAAAAGGGAAGAAATACCTTAATATTGGTATTATATTTCCCACAATAAAGAGGAAGAAGATTGTTTTTACTATCAAATTTATTGCATGACCCCCCCCCCCAGAGATACATTATTCTGTGACCAATATAAGGTCTTGCATATGGCTACACACAGTGCATATCTTGTAGAAGGACCCATAAAGTACCAAAAACATTTCCTTCTCCAAATCATTAGAACATAAGAAGAAATAATATAAAATGTGGGGATCCTCTTACAGTTGTCAATATCACGTGACACATCACAAAAAGGTTGGGGTGTTGTCTTTGAAAACAATCATACAACATCACGAGATCCCAAACCATTGTAAAATAAAAAAAATAATAAAAGGGGAATGCTGGGATACACTTGTGGTCATTAAAATAATCTAGCATTCCCAATGAAGGCCACATTACACTGTGGAATCTCTAGGGAAATGTCTTCGTGGTAGTTAAATATCCCACTGTAATATCACCCTATTCAAAAAAACTTTTTTAGGATATATCCAGGTAGCCTTTCAGTCCCCCATTGGATCCATAGACAAGATCTTGGGTTTATCCATGATGTTATCATACATCACCACAATACTGTCTGTACATCACAAAACACATCACCGATGGGGATAATGATTTTACCTGACAATATTTAATAAACATCAAAAGGCCTTGGGGCCTTTTAAATTAAAAATTAAAAATAAATAAGGGGAATGGTGGGAGCCTCTTGGGATCCTAAAACACATTGGATGCACCAACACCATCTTGAAAATCCCTTAGAAAATTGATTCATTTGTAGGAAAAGGACTTATAAAAGTCACATGAGATCACAAGAAAGAATTTTAATTGGCACTCTGATCACACAATTTACTTGGACATGTCAGTAGAGAAATATAAAATTCCCTTGGAATTTCATCATGAATAAAAACCCACATTATTTGGATATAATCCAATAAATGGGTCCATGGTGGGGGTGTATTATTTTCCCTAAAAAGCATGTGATTACCCTTGAATGACCTATGTTAGTACCATGGATATTCAAGTGATTATAAATACATATATTGACTCCAGAATAGATTTACAAGACACACATTGTAAAAATTAGTTAATAAATTGGGTGGTGAGGCTTATAAATTCCCCATACTAACACAAAAAATGTAGCATCACACAAACATACACACTCTCAGAATATCGCATTGGTGCACCCACCCATTAGAGTGGATTTCTTTGTGTAGTTGATCTAGTGACTGGGACATTTTTCCATCAGGTAAGATTTGGGGAACATCCAATGCAACCATGAAACATGTATAAACACCTTGTGTGATCACCCTTATAACATACTGGTTACATATGGAGGGTTATGTGAATAACATCCAATATATAGATTAAAAATGAGATAGAAAATAAGATAATTATGAAAAAATATAAAGAATTTTCAATAAAAGTATTCAAAAAATAAAATAAATCGAGAGACTTATGCAAGTAACATATACACAAATACTCATGTACTTCTCATGAACCAATCAAGTAATGAGATAGAACCTAGAAATGTTTCCCAGGTCTTGTGATAATAAATTTTTACACTATTTTTATCATATGAATTCCCCTAGACATGTTAGAGAAAGTTAATCGGCACCCCCTAGGAATACCCCCAGAGTATTACGAAACCCTCCGGGCTCAACATTATTGCCTTGCATTATCCTTGAGAAATATAACCCGAAGTATATAGACACATAAATACATATAATATATGTTTTGATATTTCCCCAATCCATGTAATATGGATTATGCAGTGTCCCCCGAACATGTACACCAACATTCACGATGACACCTAGTATAGTCAGTCAAGACATATTAAATCCTGATGATATGTGTTACATAGACTCTCACTATGCCCTCTAATAATGTTATCCAACATATGTGATGACACATTGGAATGTAATCTAGATCATGTGACACCCTTTAAGCATGTCATCTGGAATCGTGTCATAGCATCCATGACAAGGTGGCCAATTCTTACGATATCCTTCAAAAATCCCCTCCTTGATAATGCGACAACCTAAAAATATGTCATCTATTCCATGCATGATACCATAGAAAAGTCAAATATATCATTGGGCTGTCTTTTGATTTATCGAGATACATCCTCAGACACATAAAGTATATAATCAAGGAATGATGAGCATAAAATCAAGTCATGATTGGTTGAAAACCAGGCTTGGTTAGTTAGGAATCCCAGGACATGATAACCATGTCCACTGTTAGTGTGTAATACGCACTCATTAGGGAAATGTAAGTGTGAAATCCACAATAACACAAACTAATAGAATAATTGTTCTTTCAATAATTATGAAATGTATTAGTCAACCTCAAGGCCCAAAAATTATATTATGCATCCAAAGGGTAATACTAGAAAAGAATTCATGAACCTGAGTTCAATGAAACAAGTTATTTTATTTCCTTTGTTTCTCAAACAAAGAATATATATTGTAATCTTAGGAAATAACAGTGTGTATATTTTTCATCACATGAAAAACCTAAATTTGTAATCCCCAATCAATGTCATAATATGATATGTCCCACATATTAGGGAAACACTTATTTGAATTCCCAAACTAATTTAACTGAGATTAATCTATTTATTTATATAATAATGAAACATAAGACCCCTTCCTATGTCTTGGGACCAAACCAATACGGGGTCCATTTTAGTGTATGTACCACTTTGTCTAAAAAATTTCAATCAAGGGGACCCAATAATTCCCATCGGATAATCATTATACAACATCAATCAGCGGACTGATAAGCGAACTGAAATATGATGAAATGGATTCATGAAATAACAAGGATATATAGGACTCCTTCATAAGGCTTGGGATCAAATATGAACCCAGTTTAGTTTATGTTCCCAAATGGATTTTACATTTCAGTCATCCTGACCCAATCATTCCCATGGGATGATCATTCTGCCTCATCAATCAATAGACTAAGAATCATGATAAACTGTGATGACACTGATTCATATGAACACCATGATACATATGATGACTTCCAATGGCCCTATCACCATATTTAAAATTCTATATTCTTTCCCAGTACATAATTTTCACTTCGATATGGAGTGAGACTAATTAATTGGTATCTATTTATTCTCACACTGATCATATCTCACATTGGCATTGGGAGTCACCACCATCAATTAATACCTATCATGAAACTCCAACATTTATAATAATATAATTCGATAATCCCTGATGAATGGAATGATATAAACATCCCCATAGAAGGTAATCTACCTTGGGGATGGTATTGATGCTCTTAACTAACTATGATAACTCTGAATCAGGCTATAAATAGAATATTTATGATGTATCTTTGAGATTTGATCTCAAATATATGATGCTTAAGTTCACTCACATATGTGTTTTCCACACAATGTTAAACTAAATAGGTATAAAAACTACATGCACTTTGATTCCGACTATAAATATGATATGTAGGACACCTTATTATGTATAAATCTATTCCTCAAAGTATTAACCATATTTTTTTTGACAACAGATTTTGATGTTTCGTTTAGGAGGATTCAACATATAAGAAGATATTCATTTCTGGTAAATGGATGAATATCCTCAGTTACATACTGATGGATTAAATAATAAGATTCCCTTCTTCATAAACACATACAATGGGTTACCTTAATATAATATTGTTAGGGTAACCAATACCATATCATGATTAGGACTATATTATAGAACATATTATATAACTCTAATATATTTATAGAATCATAAATATTCAACAAAAAAGGTGCAATGTTCTCGAACTCAGAGTCCCTCAACAAATGTGAGTTCTATTGTGTTATTGGGCATAAAACTCCAAATTACAAACTACCTTTATAAAGATGGTATATACCATATGATATATGTTGGAACGATTGGTAGTTTCCATAAATAACATCAATGTTAACCCAACACAAATTGTTATGCAACACATTTATCACCCCTCACTCACAATAAACTGCCAGGGCAAACTGAATGCACATGTTGGTTTTCTCTTTCTGATTTTTTTACTCAATGTGAATATATCATTTAACATAGTGATTATTTAATAATGCATTAGGACATTTTTCATTTCATATTCTATGAAAACAAAAATAATTATCCCAATGAAAAAACCTCAAATAGATGGACTGTCAGTTTTCCATATGTTAGTCCACATTGATGGAATATCAAACAATGGTGTTAATACTAGAATAAATCTTCCATATAGTCCTATTTAACCATGGTCCCCATGGAATAAGTCTTTCTTCATTTTGATAATTCCACGTAAGGAGGATAAATGAATCATTAATAAAACAAATATTTTTTTTACCATGCATATCTTATTGATCACATCAAACCACTGATGTTATACTAATTAGTGAAATTTTCACCAATTTTCTATATGATTATAGATATTTCACTCATCAAAAGCATCGTGATCCCAGATAATGTCTTCATCTAGAAAATATTCTGAAAAATCATTTATTCTTCCAAATTGTGTGAGTCAAAAAAATGATCTAATCTTCCCAAAATCATAGATGTCATTTGGAAAACATATTGTTTTGAAAATACCATCATCATGGTAAAATAATGGCTCTTGATGCTTCCTATGAGGACATCCATGTGCTGAAACTAATGTTTCTGCATCATCCAAGGAATGATTCATCTAATATAGTGTCCCTTATTTCCATGACTACCTATTTAAAGAGATTACACCCCGAGTGTGATAATCACCACCTTTAGTATCTAATGAAGGTGAAAAATGGAGTCAAACATCGATGCCTTTGGATTCTGATGTTACTAATGAATATCCTATCAATCATCATTGTTTCACCATCCCACCGGTACCCATCAATCACCTGTTGAGGGTACCACCCAAAACACTTCTTCCTCTGATAGCCATGAACATGAAACATTGATGAAAACAAGGTGAGGAATACTCTGGAAAATCATTATTGGGATCATATTTCCACTCCTATTGATCATGATTCCTGACATATTACATTATTAACCAGTTATCATGCTGATATCCCTACTCACTCAGAGCAACACTTTGAGTATATTCATAACGTAAAAATAGTGGAGGTCCATATCCCTACCCTCGTGCATAAATTGTATTTGAATATTATAATAGAATTAGGAGGAAATAATTAGGAACATATATAATATTCAATAAAATATATATTTCATTCTATACTGGAGACAAATATAATGTGTAAGATTATATCCTTTCCCAGATATTTATAAACTGATATTACATCTTAGAAACATCTAAATAAAACTAACAACATATTCTGTCTTGGGTATAGAAACATGGACATTCACATATTTCTATCCCTACTCCAGGGTAGCTCAAAACTCATATCATTATGAAAATGTGGTTTCTATAGAGAAAATAAATATTCTTTCTTATTTCCATGAGGGTTATCAATATATTCTATTAAATTAATATGTTTTGTAATGGGATTATATTCCCATTCCAGCCTAGGATCACTGGGTAAGAGCGTGACATTCTTCAGGACATCCACACATTCCTATTGAAGAAGTGTCGTTGTACATTCCAAATTCCTAGGATTGGGCTGTTGTCCATTTTCTATATCGAGCTCTATAGGAACCTTATCTTAGAATATAAGGATATTAAATAAATTTAGATAAACATATATTAGATTAAAAAATACATGTTGAGGAGCATAATATTTTACTACATATTGAAGAAAGAAATCAAAATCAACTATCCAGTTCAATGATCTTCAACATCTCACATAATGATCTACCCCTTTATTACTTCTACCTAAAACAACTCTCCAGAACCATGGGATATGGATTATAAAATATGGCCGAGTAAAGATGCTTTGTAAGGGTAAATAAAGGAAATTTGTAATCATAACATGAACAAAATAGTATGGTACTTGAGAATATAAGTTGAAGATCAATCCCATCATATTAAATATCCCAATAATTATTAGTAGTTTATAATACATGAATAATAATAAAGTAAATAACCTAACCCTTGATATGGTAACATTGGAATAAAACCTAGAATTTTGGAAATCACATAACCATATAAAAACCCTATGTCACAAAAGCAAAAAAATTCCATTGTAACATTTTAGGAAAGGGTTATTCACCCATGAATCTGCATTGGGTTTGGGATTACCTCTATTCTACCTTTTAGTTTCAGGCTTGGGATGTCCTATTATGAACCCTCTTGTTTTGGTCTTGGGATATCAATCTATTTATCCTCTTGTTTCAACATTGGGATTCCCACCAATGTACCCTTTGATCTTATAAAACATTCATCATTACTCAATTAATTGGTAGGAGATATAGTTCCCAACCATCACATAATTAAATCAAACATGCATTTGGAAAAAAGTATACATATTAACATAACCACTGTAAAGAGACGGGTTCTATAAACATCAAATTGTATCTTGTGAAATGGAATGGGTTTAATTAATATTTCATCAGATCACAACCTTTGGAACAAATATATATTTCATAATCACACCATTAAATAATAACCAATGAAAAGAGATATATTTCCAAAATCATATAAGTCGTTCAATAGAAACGAGCTTCACCGACATCATGACATATAAACAAAAACCATTCATAAAAAGATTATAAATATAACTGTTAGATAATTTCATAGAAAGAATGAGTATCATTAATGTATGTAATCTTATGTGGAAAATAATTTTGAAATATCTTTCAAAAACTTTTCTTGATGAAAATTTCCTTTCTTATTTGAAAAATTCTTTTTAAAACATAGAACACTATAAAAACTATTTCATTTGAATATAAAATTAAAACAAATAATAATGGACTGAAATCAATTTCAAAAACATTTAACATGATAACATATGAACATAACATTAAATAACATTGAAAACATTTTCCATGGAAACATATAAAATAATCCTCAAAGCATTTAAAAAACATTTTCTCATTGAAAATGCTTGGAAAACATGTAAAGAAATAATGAAAATGTTTTAAAAACCATTTCATTAATGATACTTTGAATAAATATTAAAAAATCATGAAAATTTTTTAAACCCATTTCATTTAAAATAACATTTAAAACAAATAATGAAATCTTAATTTTTTTTTGAAATCTATTTCATTGAAAATACATTGAAAACATATAAAAAAGGATTGAAAACATTTTGAAACAAATTTATTTGAAAATAACATCAAAAACTTATAAATAATGATTTTAATAAAATATAACATTTTCAAATTATATTTTCCATGAAAATTATCTTCAAATATCATTGGAAAACTTTTTTCGAAACACGGTTTTGAAATAAAACATATTTCCAATCTAGGAGAGAGATATACAATTACTATTTTTAAGAAAACATTTTATTAATTATATTTTGTACCATTGAGATGAAAATGGAAATATAAATGGAGATATGTTTAATAAAAAGAGTATATGGAATCTCATGGGTGTTCTGGAGAGATGGATCATAATATTTCATCAACGTAATCATAATTGTTAGCAACCTTTAAAATTGATTACAATGTTTCAATAAACTCTTACCACTAGGTTTATTAGGATCATAAACTTCATGTAAAATAATAAAATTAAATGAATCATAAAATATATAGAAGAGGAAGAGATTCATGATATATAATTTCAATTTAAAGCATATAAATCTAATTGAAACATATAGTTTCATAACAAATCATTTATCTCAAAGAAGGAAATTTCTAACAAAACTACATTCCCTATTTAGAATTGTTTTTGAAAAAATATCCCCATTAAATGATGATCATTGATCGATATTTAAATTTTAATAAGTTTAATTATATTAATCGTATAATATATCCATGATATGTATAAAATCATCATAAATGTAATTTGTGGTGAATAATTCAAGTATCTCAAAAAACTAAAAAAGTTAGATGATACTCGGTTACTTTGTGTCTTTACTATTGTCAAACTAATTCAATCCACATATATAATATATTAAAAATTATTATAAATATTTTAAAGAATAATATTATTATATATAATACCATATATGTTTTTATCAGGACCTTATATTACCCTCTTATTAATAAACCTTTTTAATGTTTCACGTCATGTAATATATGCTTTGTTCTTCGCATGTTTTTTAATCTATTATATGTTTATTCCTTATACTAATATCACAAATTCCATTATTAAAAACATGAGATAAATATAAATTATATAAATTATATTTTTATTATAATATTTTATATATTATATATTTATGAAATGGGATGCACCATTAATGTAGAGGGTAAGCTGTATGTACTCATGAACGCTCCATCAGTTTTTATTGTCTTGTTGAAGGAAAGAAACAAAATGACATATAAATATCTATATGTGTATATACATAATTATTAAAGTACAATTATTAAATAATATATATCTTATAACTTCATTAAACCAATCATTAATACATTACATGTGGTGTGTGAATGAATCAAATTGCTTTGAGGGGGTGGTAGTTGACACTTCCTCAAAAACATTATCGTATTTACACCAAATGGAATGTAAAAAAGATTATTATTTAAAATAAATAAAGAATCATAAATACATAATAAATATAATATATGAAATATAATAACATTTTTTCTATAAAAATTTATATCATGAGATGTGTTAAATGAAAAAATGAACAATGATTGTTTAGTGTTGTGGTACATCGTCGTACACATAAATAGAATGTGCAATACACATTAGATGGAGGTATCTGTATGTCTAGGTTAAACTAATAGAATAAAACATCAAATTATATTTATAATACTCTTTTTTTATAAAATTGATGAATAAATATAGTGTAGGGGTTGGATAATAAAAATAATATAATGGAGATTCAGGGTAGACCTTACCACTTAATTAGGTAATTCAGTTTAGTTTGTGAAAAAAGGCTTGTTTAGATTAGTTTACACAAAAAGTTAGGATTCAAGGAGTAATGTATGGATTTTTTGAAGTGGATTTTTCCAATATTATCTTCCCTTTATTGGTTTGATAGGTGTTTATAATAGGAATAGTTGGAGACCTTTTATATGAAAGTGAATGTACATACAAGGAATTTTTTAAAATAGGTTAGGTGTTCCCATGTTTATGCAAAACAAATTCATCAAAAACCAACCAAACTCAATAACTGATTGTGAATGGGAGAATAATGAACTTCCAATTGGTTTCAGAAAACTATATATTATTTTTTGGTCTTAAAATTAAGGTATAGTACTTTGTTATCATAATTTTTATCTTAATCATTATGATTATGTTTAATAACATTAACTAATATTTTTGGTAAAAAAGTAGAAATTATTATAAATCATAAAATATTCTTATTAGAATCATAGAATTAATTTTTATAAATTATAATCACAGATGTTTTATAAATTAGTTTAATATTAATCTCACTAACAGGATTACACTATGGGTTTTTGATGTATAAATAATCAAATGTTTGCTAATATTTTAAATAATATTTCAATGGAAAATAGGTTCCTATGAACAAAATTTGATTAAATGAAAAAATTAACATCTAATTAAAACTTTAATTAAATTTATAATATAAGGTATCATTATAAAAAAACTAAATTAAATATCATTTTTGTGTTAAAATCCAATATTTTTAACTATTCATTAACAAATAATACCTTACTATATAAAAGAAAAATAAAATTGAAGTGAATTTTTATGTATATATTATAAATATAAATATTATTTAGACATATTATATCTATAAAAGTTCAAAAAAAAAATTATATTTAATATGGGATCGCCATAAAAAAATTGTTAAACATACATTTATAAAAAATAGGTTTTTATGCATAAAATTGGGGTTTCTCTTTTATTATTTCTATAAAATATCTGAACTAATAAAAAACATTTTATTTTTAATATTATATATATTTATTTATATTACATTAATATCACTCACTAGTTGTAATTAAATTAATTTTTTAGGTTAAAACATCTTTGTGACTATAAAAATAATAGTACTTTCATGTATATTCAATCAATTTTCATATTCATTTCTAATTAATTGGTAAGATATGAAATCATATTATATTTTTTTAAACAATATATTATATTAAATTATTTAATAATATTAATTTCATTTAATTTAACATCTAGGTTATATCTTATTATTTTAAATAATAACATTTTAATGATATTTTTATATTCAATATAAATCTTTCTTGCATGTTATGCAAGCCATTAGGGAAATTAATTATTGCATGTAACATAAGATAAAATTCGTGTTCTGGGAAGAGAACGAAAATTTTATATTTTTTATAGTGAAAAATTAACTTGGTTTTGTGTATAATTAATGACAAACATAGTTTATTTAACATAAGATAATCTATTTTCAATGTTGTATGAAATGGAAAATATCAAAAAGATTAAAATAATTTAGAAAAAAATAATTCAAAAAATCTTATATTGTTAAATTATACCCCCACAAATACTTTTTCCCTATAAATTTTCATGGGTTAACATATTTTTAATACATGAATGTTTCATTAATAGTACCATCATCAAAAATTGAATATTATAACTTCCCTTAAAAGAGGAATGTTATATCCATAACAATTTCACAATGTAACATATAAATCGGTTAACACAAAATGCCACATTGATGGGGTGTAAAGACAAGAACATGGAAGAAAAATATAACTATCATGTTTTGAAGGTGAGTGATGGAGAAAATGATCTGGATAAAGTAATATTTATAAATCCATAAATCTTTGATAAACTAAGTGAAAATCTGATTCCTTTGAATTGTATGTACAACGATAACCTTTTTGGGTTCAAGAAATTTTTTTATTAGGTTAAATTATCTTCATGAAAAGATATTCTTGCATGATTTCAGGACAACCTCACCTAGTTTTGTTCATTGATTCAATTCACCTAATTCTCCAAAAAGAAAGTTAAAATTTTTATTCATGAAGCTGTAACAGATCATTATATCCTTGATATACCATCCTATTTGTCATCATTTATCATCAAACCCACTTTTTTATAATAGGTTATCAAATATGAATAATTCCCAATGTGGTAACATTATACATTATTCTCGTAAGCCTCATTCAAAGTTTAACATAGTCATTCTATAACTGTTTAACCTCAAAAACCTTATGAAAGACAAAAATTTAGGTTATTTTAAATAATTTCATGAAATTGTATTAAAATTTATACTATGTATATCAAAATGTAGCACTTGGTTTTCTTATACCGAACATGTAAATAACCTCATCGAATATTCCCTTGGATCATACTAATAACCTTAATTACCATAAATCGTTTTGCAAAAAATGAATTGTTCCTTATTCCAATTATTACTGGAAATATTATTTTAATCCATGACGTCATAAACATCATCCTAGATAAAATAGTCATTTTTATCAATTATCAGGTCCATAGTAATATGTATCATCCTATTAAATTGTTCATATCCAACATATCATTATCCGAAGATCATTATCTCAATTTCAGGAATTAATTAAGGGTTACATTACCTTAATCAAAATATTACATTACCATGAAATCAATTTTTTATGTCTTCATCACCATTAGAAATATCCTTTAAAAACCTGAATGAATAAGTTCACTTAAAAGAATTATAAATTTCATGATTCATATAACATAATCATTGACTTACAAAAAAATAAATACTTCATTAAACCAACCTTATTTATAAACAATTACTAATGAATCCTCAAACTCCTTCTATAATATATATTTCCAAGAATATGATATATGAATCATGTATTGTGGTTCCATAACCATAATCTAATCATACTTCTTATGATAAATGTAATAAATACTAGAATAAAATAACATTCCATTTACATTTCATTTTTGGTCTCTTCATCTTTAGAAGTATAACCAATAATCATACCACCTTTAAAATTATTGTTATGAGATTTTCACTTGGAAAATATGTTTACATAATTATCATACATTCCACATCTGAAAAAAATGATAACAATGTTCATTCTAGTTCTATTCATTGACTAAAACCAGAATTCATGGGGTGAGGAACACATATCATATATGAATTCCACATAATCTTGAAAAATTACTTATACAATGTCTAAATCATGAAAACTTTTATTTCATCTATGAAACCATAGGTTTGTCCTAGGTTATTAATAGTTGTATTCTATTAAAATACTTCATAATGGTTCATGAAGAGTTTATTAATTTCTAATGCATGTCCCCTAGGATTATCAAACTATGTGTGGAGTATGGACCATTGTCAGGTACTCTATTACCTTGAGTGAGGATAAAGACATATTGTTGGATTTGTTCACCCAAGGTTTATCTGGGCCATAGAAACATCCATATGTAAATTCCAAATAGGTATGTATTTCACGTAAACCACTCACTATATTCTTTACCAAAATTCCAGTACATTATCCAAAATATTGTCTGATCATTATACTTATCATTAGAGATAAAAATAGGAAAATAATTAGAAATATACATCTGTATACCACTATATTTTTCTCATCCTATTTTCAAAATTCTAAATAAACCATTCCATTGCTTCCAACTACAGCAATTTTTCTTAATATACATGGATATTACATAATTTTAGTTGAATATTCCCAAAATCACAAAAATAAATCATCGAAAAACCTAATAGTTTAGTGTTTTTTTAAAAATATAAACAAAATATTCTATCTAAGTGAATGGTCATCAACATCTCCCAATAATATCTCCACCATTATTAAATCCACAGAAATCCATTATTCATAACAGTGGAATGGAAACAAATGAAAGGGGTGAGATCACATCCTCATTAAGGGTAAATAAAAGAAATTTTTATTCATAACATGAAAAAAAATGGTATATAACACGATAATATATTATAAAGATCATACCATTCATATTAAATATCATAATAATGATTTTATTTATATGAAGGAATAATCAAAGGAAAATAAAGATCATAAGCCATTAATGTATAACATAGTAATAAAATATGGAATTTTGGAAAAAAATAAGCATATAAAACCATAGGTCAATGAGTAATACCAAGGACATTGTAACGTGATTTTCTCAGGTTAATCACCTGTGTACCTACTTCGGGCATTTAATACCCTCCTATATATCCTCTAGTTTTCAGCATTGGATTTCCTCCCATATACCCTATTATTTTGGGTATGGTATGGCCTCCATTTTGCCCAATTATTTTAGGGGTTGGATGTACTCTAGTGAACCCTCTTATTTTAGGCTTGGAATGACCTCCTTTACACGCTTTTGTTTTGAGTTTGGGAAGTCGTCCCATTTTCCCTCTTGTTTCCAAATTTGGATTCCCTCCCTTGTACCCTTTGATCTCATAAATCATTCACCATTACACAATGGATTGGAGGGGGACCCATCACCTAATGAAATCATAAATGAATGTTACACAAAACAAAAATCATATCATAATCCTTTAAAATAGATTGGATATATAAACCTAAAATAATAATCCATAAAATGAAATCGTTGTAACAAACATTTCACCAAATCATAACCGATAGAAAAGTGGTAGGTTTCATAATCACTCCATTAAATAATAACTAGTGAAAAAATATGGTTTCAAAAAGCATATAACACATAAATGAGAAACAAGTTTCATAAACATAATGAAATAATTTTATAATCCTTTTAGGGAAAGAATATGAATTGAAATATATTATCATTTCATGGAAAGGAATAACTATCATTAACTTATTTCATATTATATGGAAAATAATTTTTTAATATCTTTAAAAAAATTCTTCATGAAAATATCCTTTAGTCTTTAAAGAACATATTTTGAAAACATTGAACCTTTTAAAATTTATTTCATTTGAAAAACATTTGGATAAAATGAAAGTATCCTTGAATTCATTTTGAATACCATTTTCCTTGATAAATTACGTACGAATCATGAAAAGATTTTTAAAATATTTTTCCCCGGAATAAATATAAAAAATAATCGACACATTTTAGAAGACCTTTTCATTGAAAAATAATTAAAAAATTATAAATAAATATTGAAAACTTTTTTAAACCAATTTCATTGAATATATATTGGAAAATTAAAATTAAACCATGAAACTATATTAAAAACAATATATATGAATATAAAATTGAAAACATATACTGATATCATGAAAACTTTTTGAAAACCATTTATTTAAAAATAATTTCAAAACTTATAAATAAATGTTGATAATAATTTGAAAATAATTTCCATAAAAATAAACTATAAAACATATAAAAAATAATTTAAAATAATATAATTTTTTATAGTATATCCTTGAAAATTATATATATGATAACTTGAAAATGATTTTCAAAACAATTTTGAAAACATGGTTTTGAAATAGAAGATATTTTCAACCGAAGAGAGAGATAAATTCAAATTTATTAAAAAAATTCTTAATTATATGAACTACCAATGAGTTAGAAATGTAACTAATACACGGATATATATTGAATAAATAGAGGATAATAAATTTCATGATTGTTCATGAAGGATGAATCATAATATTTTATCTAAATAATTACAATCAATAAGAATCATGAAAAGCAATGAAATTGTTTCAATAAACTCTTACCACATAGTTACAGGGGATTATAAACATCATGCAAGAAAATATAATTAAATGATGCATAAAATATCCTGAAAATAAATAGATTCATGATATAACATGTCAATGGGAATCATATACACCTAGTTAATGAATATTGGTGCATAAAAAATATGTGTCTCAAAGAAGGTAATTTGAGACAATACTACTTTACTTATTTGATAACTTTTGAAATAATAACCCCATGAAATAAATATCAAATAATAGATATGTATATATAAATAAATTTATGTATAATAATGTCCTAATAAATACACGGGATGTACAAATTCCAAACAAAATGGAATGGGTTGAAAATAAATCTGGCATCTCACAATAACAAAAAAGTGAGATTAAACTCAGTTACATTTTATACTCACTCTCATCACACTCGTTAAATAAAACTATATAAAAATTCATAATTAATTATTTTTATTTTAACTAACTAAATTCTAATATCCAACACCATATAAGGTTTTATCAATACCTTTTATTACCATCTTTTTAACAATCCAATGTTAAGGCTTTACTTTAGGTAATAAGCTCTATGTTCTTCACATGTGTCTTAATCTGTTATATATTTGGTACTTATACTTATATCATGATTTACAGAGTTGAAAAAATCATATAAATATAAATTATAGTATTATATATATTATAAAAATAAATATAATATAAAATTATGAAATTGTATACAACGCTCAGAGATATTGTACGTCGTATGCACAAATGAACATTATTTCCATTTTTACTATCATATTGAAAGAAATAATGAAATTGAATTATATAAATATAAATATATATATATAATTATTAAAGTAGTATTTTTATGTCATATATATAATATAACTTCTATAAATCCATCCTTAATACATTCTATATATTGAGCGAATGAATCACATTTCTTTTAGGGGCAGTAGTCCACACATTCTCAAGAAAACATATCATATTTAAACCAAATGGATTGTAAAAAGGTGTGGGTTTTTAAAATTATTATAAAAGATTAAATATATAATAAATATAATATATTACCTATATAAATACATTGTACCTTATAACGTCCACTGTGAGAAGTGGTAAATGAAAAACTGAACAACCATCATTTATTGTTGCGGTAGTTTTCCATATACCTAAATAATATCCTCATTACCTATTTGATGGAGGTGATTGTAATTTCAATTCAAACCCTTAATATTAAAAAATAATATAATATTTATAATATTTTGGTTTTTATATGTTCATATAATAAAGAGAGTGGTATGGGTGGATAATAAAAATAAAATAAAGATGTTTGAGAGAAGATGCTACCTCTTAATTGGGTTACTCTTTTTCATATGTTCCAAAAGGATTCATTGGATTTCATTCTGAAAAAATGGGAGTTAAAATAGTAATTTAGATATTTTTTATAGTATGATTGGATGAACTTGGCTGAACCTAAGTGGTTTAATAGTTGTGAAGAAGATGAAATGTTGGTGGCCTTTTATAGGGAAGAGAATGGACACACATGGAATTTAAAAAAAAATAGGTGTACCTATGTTTATAACTAAAAATCCATAAAAACAAATTTAACTATTTAATATAATTTTAATGGTCAATTAATTTCAATAAAATGGGGTTTTTTACAAGTTTATAGGTCATTTTAGGGCTTAAAATTATTGTTTTGTACTTTTCTAATCTGATTTTTCTCTTAATATTTGTAATTGATTTTACACACTTTCACAAATATTTTTGAAGAAAAATATATTTCATGTTATTATAAATTATATATTATACTGATTCAAAATATTTAATCCATTTTTTATATTTATAATCAAATAATTGGAAGAAATAAATTAGAAAATAATCATGCTGATGGGATGACACTATAGATTTTCAATGTAAAAATGATCAAAAGTTTACCAATTTTATATATCCAACATCAACATAAAATTGGTTCCAATGAAATATATGTTATTAATATAGAAAATAATTATCTAAATATAATTTTAATACAATTTAAAATATTATTTAACCTTTAAATTAAATTAAATGGGAAAAGAATTTTCAATTAAAATATGGTATTTTTAACTATTCATTAAAAAATGAATCCTTACCTAAAAATACCAGAAATTTATCCTAACCTATTTTTTATGTTTCTCAACAAAGTTTAATGTTTTTTTATATTAAATCTATAAAATCTATAAAAATATATTTAAAATGGGTTGTCTATTAAAGTGCTGAAAAAAACCGTAAAAAATATAGGTTTTTATGCATAGAATTTTGTTTGGTCTTATCATATGTCTATCAAATCTATAGTATTGAAATAAATAAAATTTAATAGAATATATAACATATAAAATATATCAATATCACTCACTAATTGTAATCAGTTGAATTTATTTGTTTAATGCATCTTTGTGTCCATAAAAATAACAATATTTTCAGTTATATTTATTTAGTTTTCATCTTGATTTATAAATAATTGGTACCATATGAATTCATCCTATATAAATGTGTAAAACATATATTTTAATAAATTAGTTTAGACTCTTCATAAATTCTCATTTAATTTCTAAGTTTAATGATATTATTTTAAATTATATCATTTCAAGGATATACTACTTTTCATTAAAAATACGCCATGAAAATTGCACTGTACATCAAGGAATCTCATTATTGCATGTGATGCAGTATAACCTTGGTTTTCTATGTAGAGAAATACATAATTTATTTTTCATTTAGTTTATGATTATAATGGTTTTGTGTATCATTCAAGCCAAACATAGAGATTTAATATTAAATAAAATATTTTTTGTGTTGAGGAAATGGAAAATATCAAATAGATTAAATTAATTTGAAAACAATAATTCATAAAATAATGTTTTGTTATAGGATTACCAAATGAGATATAAAAATACCTTGGATAGGGTCATATTTCTGTAGAAGAAGACTAGAGTCATACTACAATGTCCTGGGATTGAGTTCATATCCCCTTCCCCGCTAGATCTCACCAAGTGAGAACGGAACATGCCTCAGGACATGCTCGTATTTCGGTTTGTGATTCTTCCTAAAATATTTTAGAATATCTCATAATACAAGTAAATATTCCTATATTTGTCGATTACTGAATTCACCAGATTCCTTCCATTGAAATAAAATATGAGGCTCATTTCCCTTCCTTCATTCTGAAGGTCTATTAGCATATTCTAGTAGGGAATTTTTATTTGGATTGGGATAATATTATTTTTTCATGTAGGAATCAGAATATAAGAGTGGCACATGCATTAGGAAAGGATAATATTCCTACCACAGAAGACCTGTGACATATCCCAATGCATTGGTAATGGGATCATACTATTATTCTAATTGAGGCTCGCCATGGGAGAATGGAACATTCCTAGAGGCATGATTATAACCATGTAAATAATGAGGATGATCATTTTCATCACTTAGAAGCTTCTTTATAGTGTTCACATACACCGATAGCACCTGACTGTTAAAAACAATTTATAAAAATAATTATATATCAGAACCATATCAGTGAATATTTCCAAAACAAATTTAGGAATATTTTGACCATGATGTAGAACCCGAATCAAATCCCTAATATTATCAATTAAACTATCGTTGAGGATGTATGAGAAACATTCCCAACACATCAAGGTTCAAAAACTCTTCAACCAAAGTATAATATGATCATTAACATAATTTTCCACCTCATGGAAGTCTGGAAAGGGATCACATAGACTCTACACCTGACATTATCCATGGAAAACATACTTACAGTTACATATACAATGGAAAAGGAAATAATACCCTTTCCTAGACACCTTTATGTAGAGTGGTGTCAAAAACGTTTAATTCTTCATATAGATAGGTACTCAAAACATCATAATGACCTTCATAAATTTACCCTTCATCATCTAAAAAAACTCTACGACTATTAGCATGATCCCCCAAGAAAAAAGTTATGTGGTGAGAATGGATGGTGGGGTTTAATCGTAATGACGAGATGGATGGCATTAACATATAGAGAGTTCTAGTTGGCAAAAACATCCCCACCATGTTCCAGCCCCCCCTCCAAATGTGACTGTGTGGTCCCAGAAGATATGTAAAATGAGTGCATGCCTTATATGCACCCAAATATACGGTCTACTAATTAGTGACTAAAGGATAGACATCTCCATTATATAGGGTATGAGTACCACCTTCATCAAATAAATACACTCTTTATTCATCTGTATATGGCTGCCTTTTTTCATAGCCTGCAACCCATGATTGGGAACCATGACAATGGCATGCACAATGTTTGTCTTTACACTATAAAAAATATTCACTGAATGATTTTATGAGTATAACCATATGTTTGAATCTGAAGTTTGGATAAATATAGATCATTTCACTTCACTATGTCCCCAGAACACGAGAACCATTCATACATGGAATCATATAATTTCATAACATCGAGAAAAAATAGAGGATTGTGTAACGTGTGAGATAACCGATCACCAAAAAAAAATTAGCGGACTTCAAAAATTTAAAGACATCAATAATAGAGGTTTATTATAGAAAAAATATATTTAAACAAGTCCCTTCAATTAAATTGTAATTCCTTTTTAAAACGGACACTTTTGTCACAATCTGCCAAAAAAAATCCCAAAATCATTGATTCTTGTATGTTCAGAAATCATACCATGCTCCAATGTTAGAAACAATATGCCTTCTCAAAAGGTTCATAGAATATTTTTTCATTAAAATTGTCTAATACTGGTCCCAGGTTACCGGGATGGGGTTACATCTATCACTAAATGCACGTCTCAGATCGTAAAATCCTAACATGATTTAGGACACATCATCAGTAGCTGCAAACAAACTCTAGCCCAATAGTCAAGGGGAATTTATATATCAATCACCATAACCAGTTTAATCATCTCCTTAAGGGGTCATATAGAAATAAATGGTGATTTCATATACACCCCATCCCATTTGGATGGAGGCATTTATATCTCAATTTTTTCCCAGGAGTCATCAAATCCCCAAATGGAGTCAATGGATCCTCATAAATATGATCAATAAATGCCAATTGTGGAAATGAATAACCACCAACCTATAGTTATAGGGTATTTTTCATCATCATCATCATTATAATCACATATATAACAACTCTTCAACATGTTCGGAGTTGAATATACATGGTCAGAATCCAATCAATTAAAATTTCTCCCAGATAAACCTCATCTATTTTTGGCCCATTCAATAATCATGATCAGAAACTCTCTCATGATTATTACTAACTAGATGTGATAGGATGACTATAATTATAAAAAACGATATTCCACTAGATTTTCAATCCAAAACTACTCAATATGGTGAGGGGTTCAAGTAACAACCCTGATGAACGAAGTGCAGATTCATCATATTACATAAAAAGTAATTGTACAACCACCATTTACTCATATGACTCTATGAATGTAAAACTATCATGATAATATATATGGTGGATCAGGAACCAAATGAAATGGAAAGCAACATAGAAAATATACCCAAATAGAAGGGTGATTTTGATGCACTAACTATGGATGCACACATCAAAAACCAATGAAGGCTCCAAAATCTGGCACCCATGATTATCAATTTTCTACCTCTCCGGTGGAACAATGCCAATTATAAAATAAAATTTGAGTCTACAACTCAATCAACACCCAGAAGAGTTGATGATCCATCCAATGCGAAACATTTTTCACAATATTATATTGAGATATATCCTCTCAAAAAACTCAATAAAGAGAAATATAGTTTCAAATTCCGATCAATATCTTCTTCATGAAGAGAAAAATATTATCTCCCCATAGACTGTCCTATAGATGTAGAAGTATTTGAGTATCATACTAGCTCATTATATAAACCCCCAATTTATTTAAATGAGGGAGGTAAAAATGATCATGACATAACTTTATTACAGTGAAACCCACTCCATATACTGGGTGAATATTAAGTCTTATTAACAGTTGAGAATCAATGAGAAATAAAGAAGGATCCACATTATTTACCCCCACCCCCTTCTTATATAATGGAGGAATCTTAGAGACTAGTACCTCATGAGTTTTATAATGTAATTGAGATCCCTTCTACTCAAATGGAATCCAAGTAAGAGTGAAACACACGTATGCATCCAAGGAGGAATCAATATCCCATATGGGAGGACCATACTCAGCCCCATCCGATTTTGGAAGTTCTACCTTCTCGACCTTTGACATTACAAGAGGACCTAGTGAGCATCTCATATACATAGTATCCCAATGTGTTCATATGAGGATTCATTGAGATCAGAATGATGAAACAATTATGAGGTGCCATGTTATGACTCTAATAAGGCCAACCAATGTCTGGTACAACAATATGCTAACAGGATCCATTATAGGATGGGAATACAGTCATCATCATATCCTTTATTAGTTCATATCCATAGAAATGAAAATTAAAATAATCTACCTAAAGAACATAAAACATTGAGAAAATGTATGTGTATATATATACATATCCAGATAGAATGGTTTGACCTTTTCACTCAGCATCCCTCTCTCATAGGAGCATCTTTAAGAACTCTGTGTTGAAAATAATTGTAATGAGTTATAGAAACCTCTTATCCTAATAAATTATATAAGGCGAGTTCTATAAGTTTTTAAAATGAAACAATGACCTTAATATTCTATTTAGTGAACCTGATCCAAATCATGACTCATTCCTTCAGCACGAGGGAATCTTTTGGGCAATGAAGATGAAAATTTTTTCACTCTCAACCCAGCAGCAGTGCCCATCGAAAAGCATATACATGTATGAAATCTCCCATCACCTTGTTTCGAATGATGATAGAAAAAAATCTCCCTTGTCCAAAAGTATAGAGTAATCATATCCACCCAAGATTTCAGGATCAAATGAATAATTAATACTCATTAGGATGGGAACAAGAACTTATTATTTCTTGGAATCCATTGACAATAATCTTCTCTAGATACCACATTCCAAGAATCTTGATGACGTCATCCTCAATGATCATTCCGACTAGTACCATTTCCATATAAGGATAAGTTATAATTTCATAGGATACATCTTCATTTAATATTTCCATCAAGGAATAGTCCATTGTGGGCATGTGTTATTAGATAACTTATCAAAGTAGGTTTCATGCATATCCATTTCCCAATCAGAAGAAGAGGTTGAATATTAGAATGTTCTGGCGTGGCATGAATAGAAGTTCAACAACTACACAAATCAGAAAATATTTGACCTAGATCATGCCACGCAACAAGCTTAGTTACATAGACCTACAATTACTACACCACCCAAGAAAGTGACATCTTATATGTCTCTAAATCGTGGGTGAATCCACCAATAGTAGGAAGAAACATTTTAATATGAGTCTTATTTATCTCCAACATAAACTCTAACTCTTGAATATTTCTTCCATGCAACATAAGAAGCACTGGAATCACCACAAATATGAAAATATACTCAAAAATTGAGCTCATTTCTCGATATATTAAGATATTTCACCTAGAATAACCTATATCCAATGATGAATATGAATTTTAGTATGATTTACACACACCACATTGTTGAACAAGAGGCCAAATAAATAGGAACCTATGATACAATGGACAACACATTCATGATCAGACCCAATATTTTTTTCACATCCCCATGGAGAAATTAATGTAGACAAGACCAATGGGAGAGTGCTCCATATTGCCCAAAAAAGGCACAAAGGTGTCCCAGAACCCTCTAGTGGTTATCCATACACTATTGTATTACATGACCACCTATTTAGTGTTGGATTATCTGATCATCCGAAGAAATTGGGTGGAATGGAATGACTATCACCACATGAATAATATTATCCAATGAACAATCAATAAGCACCATATACCTCCACGTAAAATAACTCTTTTCTGATACACATGTCCTAGAGAAGCCCCACCACATGATGAACCAACCACATGAACAAAATATGATAATATAAAATAGCATTTGGTTTCCCAACCAAGCTCTAAATCCTTGATTTGATCCATATTTCAAACAAAATCAGTGTGGTGCTCATTAATTCCCACCAAAGGTGACAATAATTTGAGAATGAAGACGTTGTAGTCGTGTTATATTGAACGAAAATGATGAATTAAATATTCAATAACACTATATCATTATAAAACTATGATAATTAAAAGTAATTCATGGCCACATGAGACACCTATATGTTTCAGGAATACATGATAATGCCAACATATGAATATATATGATGTAAAATGGCTTTAGGATAAACTCATCAAGATTCAAACCCTATAATTTTTGGGATATAGTGTAGGGTATTCTTCTTCCAAAAAGGATAAAAATTCAAGGATATTGTAAACATGATAAAAGACCTATCATGATGATAAAATATTCTCAATTTTGTGATACCACATATGAAACTGAGTTTATGGTTATCTAGAAGGATGATGCATATAATATCCTTCTTGTAAGGATGTGTCTCTATTGCAACATGGAGTTACCTTAAAAATTCTTAGAATGATTAAAATACCCCATTGAGGGAATGGTAATCATACTCTATGGCCACAAGAACCCTTTTGAAACATAAAAGGCCACATATACTGAAGTAGCTTCTACCAATGGGGAGGTTGAAAAACAATGGTGGATAATGATATAGGTTTCAGACCCTAGTGGCATGGGGAGGATCACTTCAAATCCCTATAGTATTCTCTATGATAACTATGTGCTCCCTGAAAATATATATGAATTTATAGACCAAGTACCATGGTCCAAAGACCCTTATATAACAAGTGAATGTTTAATATACAATTAACACTATAGTATCTCTAAAATTACAAAGGAATTTTGGGATGATAATGTCTCTTATTACAACCTCTCCCACCTCAAAAGTCCAAGATATTCCCCAAGATATCCCCATGTATTTTAAAATTATTCCACATATATAGAGGTAGAATTAAAAGAGATTGAAACCATGAATTCTCATCCAACATTAAAGGAGGTTGTCTCCACCACCATCAATGAGTTATACTAGAAAAATATGAGAAAAATAAGATATGTAGAGTACACTGATTAGTGCCACCATGCCCCTCAAAGATAAGGTGATATATTTTGAATTTATAAATCTACAGTAACATCTATTCACTTTTAATTATTTATAATTGTTTGGAATGAATGTTTATGTGGCTATGAACCATCTCATGTTACTCGACGGGAATCAAGGTCACATGCAAGTATCAAGGAGGATGCACCACTCTCATTCTACCAATGTAGAGGCAGAGGTTGAAAATTTGATAAAATCTAAAAAAAAATCAATAAGTGAAATAACCAAGAGTACTCTCCCACATTGTACCTATCATAGTAAATTTGAGGAAGATTATGTAATTCATTGATTTTAGATAACTAAATCGACACATCAAAAGGAATGGTTTTCGATTTCTGATCACATAACTCATGATCAATGAAATATCTATCTTCCATGAAATTTCCTTCATGGATGGGTACTCTAGATATATTAAAATATAAACTTTCACATTAGATGTGTAATCTCTACCTATAAATATCCATAGGGGATATTTTTCTATTAGACCATTTTATTTGGGATAAAGAATGTTGGAACTACATATAAATGAATTGTGAATCATATCTTTAAATCATTATTTTTAAGAATACATAAATTTTAGGTTAAGCAAATGGTGGTCAAATACAGACAATGATGTCATAATTTCAGGGATCATAAAATTATGTTTTATAAATTATGATAGAATAGTATAATGATGAATCCAGTAAAATATTCTTTCAAGGTAACACCGAGGAATTTATTTATCTATTTGGTATATCTCCCATGCATTGAGTAAGACCAAGAGTTCAATAGTTCTATTTTATGAATTTGACCCTCCCCCCCAAACCCAATGAGTTAAATGGAATCCCATGGCACCTTTCCACCATTCAGTGCTTCATAGACAAATTGGCTAGAAATTAAGTCACCTTCACAAGGATAATGACTAAGGGAATCACCTACCAATGGTATGGGGACATCCATGAATAGTTTTAAAATATCATGTAGTAACTACTACAACTAATGATTTTGAGTCTTCTAGTGTAAGTGGGTCCTCTCATAATTTATTTGGATTCTATGTAATGCTCATTGGGATCCCTCATCACATAGAGAATTAATGTAGGGAAGGGATACAATCTATATTACCTCATCAAAACAATGATATGTACTGAGACATAATACTCAGATGTCAAGAAGAACTGCCTTTCACTCATATTCATAGTGAAATGGATGTTGCATTACATGATGCACCACAAAGTCCATTTGGTCTCTCATATAGATTCTCTCAAGTATATCCTCGGTCACCCCCTAATAAATGGGTGTCTCGCATGATGGTTGGTCAATCCACAACAATATAACATCTAGTTCATTTACGAAATGTGTTAACATGGAAACCCCTGGATGATTCCCTCACAAAACTTCCCACACCAAAGAATATATCAGTGGACACAATGCTTTCAGATGATGTGGTATTCTATTGTAGTTATACTCCCTATATATGAGAGATGTATATCGATAATGACTCATAATTTCCTATAATAATAATGATGATAAACCCAAAGCTCTATCATGTTGTCTTAGGTATTATTTTAATCTCTACATAAAATTCCATTTATCACTAATATTTCTCAATTTTTAAGCTCAGACAAGTAATGAGGCCAAATACCAAGTCATTATCTCTATCGTTGAACTATACCTATAGTCATAGATAGAATACCTAAATATCAATGGGTATTCAGAACTAGTGATAATGAATATTAATAGTTAATATTCAATAAAATTGTAATAAATTTCCCACCTCACTATATCCAATAGGGAAATTGTAGATGAATTTTCATCTGGGACACATGGAATTATGTTTCTAAACCATATAATGATTACACTGACACATTGGATAAGGCATACACATTTATAGACGAACCTTATAATGTGGAAGAAATCATACAAATCGTGCACAATAAAATGGTCTCATCGATAATCATATGTGATATGGAATATATAAATTATTTCAACACATCACTAGAGTAAGATGAATCAATATCATTGTCTAGATGGATGGATCCCATAATCAGTTATCTCTAAAATGTAGTTTTTCCTATATACCAATACTTAAGGGAATAGATTCAGTTCTTTATAATGAACTTTACCTAGTGGGATGACCCAAATGGACAAAAATCACAAAACAAGATACTATTTGATATAAACCTCATCAAATTCATTACACAATGGGAGAATCGTGATTTCATGTATGATTTCAAAATGGACTTCTATATAGCTCTTTAGAATGGGAGAAGGCTCTCACACCAAATTAGGATTTAGAGTTATTACTATATTACCATGATATAAGACTATGTGAAATTTATTGCATTCCAGATTCACGATGACTTCATCCATAAAAGCTCGTAATTACTACATATATCTAAATATTTATGTCCATTTTTTGTTTGGGGAATAGGTTTTGTGTATATTGGAACACTGAAAACTTATATGGTATGTTTCCCATTGAATAATTCAACAACATTCATTGTACGCAACTTGAGATTCTAACACACCACAACCAATCAAACTAGTTGTTATGAATATTAATACCAACATTTTAATATTTTATAAATTTTATCTTTCAAAATGGACTTTATTTTTGGATTTGAAATATCAAAATTAACTTACGGTTAATTTTTTGTATTTTTCTGAAAACATTCAATTCCTAATGAATAGTGAAAAACACTGAGTTATTATTTAAAACAGACATTTTATTTAAATAATTATTTATATTATTTAAATTTATTTTAGTCTAAAATAGATACAGAAAACATATATAAGGTCAATGTAATTCATTGAAGTCATTTTATATTAAGTTTGCATATATAAAAATTTTATTGAACTTTTTATCGTCTTTTACCCACCTCTTATGAGCATTTGAAAATTTGAATAAAACATAATTTTACTATTTCTGTGAGTTTAATTTCAAAAAACCAAGAGACACGGTTGATATTAGTACGTAAATTGTGGTCCGATAAGTTAAAAATAATTTTTTGTGAATAGTAACTTTTGAGTTTTTTTACCACAATTAAAAGTAAATTGGGTAAATAAACGTAAAAAAGATATTATTATTACCCTAACACATGTAATAATTATATTTAATGAGTATATTTCGACCAATAACAAACTTAGTAATAAAATATGATCCTTTTGGTCCACTGGGATTTGATTATGATATTTATTTTCATTTAATTTTAAGAAGAGTTAAAAGTGTTAAATTGAATGTTTCATAACAAAAACATTTTTAATATAGGGTTATACATAAGATAAATTTGATTATAAATATGCATTAGAAGGAAACAAAGATATCCTACATATTTATATTTTATTTATAATTTTTAGGAATTAAATAATTTAATTTATTTATGAAACAATTTTGATGTAGTAATTACCTTATTAATCAAAGAATAAAATAATTGATATTATAAATATCCAAATAAATAAAATTTGAGACTTTTAATGAGTTAAATTTATTTTATAGGTCAATATGACATGTTATAGTTGACTAAATGAATTTTTTTAAGTAATAATGCTACTACTAATTTAACAAAAACAAAATACCAAATAGTTTCAAAAATGACATAAAAGAGTTTTTAAAATAAATATTATATTATTAATTGATATTCTATTCCAAAAAATATATGGTTGTTCAAAAGGATTAAATTTTTTTATATATGTTATTAATTAACATCTTGAGGTTCTCTTGGATGTATATTGTATGTTTATTATCCCTATAATGTAAAAATACAAAGAGACATGGTAAATGTCAAACTAATTTACTAATATTTAAATCAATAAGATAATGATGATATAGTGACCCAAACCTATCTAAAACCTTTTTTTTGAGTTCTTTTTGACCCATTACCACTTCATAATCGATATAAATCATTTTTTATCCATTAGAAACCAAAAATGAATTTATTATAAAATAATTTTTCCATCTTTTCCAAAGGTTCCACTCACCCCTCTTATAAAAGTGCACTCCCCCTTCTCACAAATTCACACCTTAAAAGACATTTGGGTCAGCCAAAACCTTCCCAAATATCATCTCAAATGTCTTCCCTTTATCCTATAGTCCATCCATTAGTCATAAAGTAATCCTAAGGAGCACTATTGATCAAATCAAAAGGAAGAACCCGAAGAAGAGGTAAATATTTCATCACCTCTTTCATGTTTTTTTATTCTTCCACTTCCTTTTTCATTGTTGTTTCCATTATAAAATAATAACTCCAGTATATCCTATATAATTTTATGTTCATATGAAAATGGCACAAAAATATTCATTATTATGTCCATCCTATAAATGACAATGTCACCACACGTGCGTACTTACGGCTTACCGTCTCCACATCGTGGTGATGTTTGTTATTCAAACACATCATCATTTGAATGGGTATACCAATGAGTATAAATTATGTAAATAATAAATATAATATGATAATTAATATGTATGTATGATATACCATCCAATTATATAATATTCTAAAATCAAAAGAAGAATATTGTCGCTCGTTCCTACGTACGGATTACCATCTCCACAAATGCGATGAGATTCATTACCCATCATATCCATTCAATGCAAGTATTCATCTGGTGATAAAAAATAATTTTTGAAGAAATAATATCATTATGAATATGAATAATATACATCCTATCCATAACAAACATTACTTACATTACAAACCATATAAAGGAAAATGAATCAGTTAACACCCAAAACAACGATACTACGGAAATATTATTAACAAAGCAATATTAGAATATCATATATGATATCATATTATAGTATATGGTTATTGTATAATTTAATGACAATTATTTCACCATTATACAAGAGGATAACCTACCCTCGATCAAGTAAAAGCACAAGGTAAGGGTTAATTTCAAAATCCATTCATTATCTGAGGTTGTTTATATGTAATTATCTACTAGGACCTCTTTATCATCCAAATATTTGTTTCATTAAAATGTATTATATATCAATTATTTCAATTTTTTAGACAATGGATTAAATTCATTTATAGCATTATTTGACCTTATATGTTTTTGGAAGGAATATTTCTTTCATTTTACAAACAAGGTACTTTATGAACTTTTCGACAAAATTTAGGTAAGAATGTTTTTTTAACTTACACGGTTGATGCAAATATTTTCCACCGTTATAACATTGTCAAAGCTTCACTTATAAGATTATAAGAATATTTTAAAAATAAATGTTTTATTTCATAATAATATGACATTTAAATGATTTCAAAATAGAAAGAGATATTTCTATAAAAAACAGTTTAGATTTCATCTATATCAACGTCTTTTGATTGATTTTATGATTATTTGAAGTTGATTTATTATGATACAAATCTTCCATATTGTATTAAAGGTTTTATGATATGTTTGAATATGGATGTGTTATTTTTTCACCATTCATGGTTTATGGATAATGTATTGGCATTTTGTATGTTAGTTTTAATACGAATGAATATGTTATGTTTAAGCCTTTTCATATGAGGAATGCATTGGACTTAGTAAGTGACGAGTGGAGACCGTTAACGCTCCTTAATGCATCAGTAGGACTCATGAGAAAAACTAATGTGTTGGCACAAGGCCTTGACAAAATATTATTTTTTTAGTTTTGTTACAAGGCCTTGACTATATGTTTATGATATCTGGCATTATGCATTCCATCATTATGAAAGTGGTTAATTATATTGCATGGGATTATCTGATTAGTAGAATATCCCTGTGAATAGTAAATGAAATTATTTGATTTCATCTTTTCCATATTATTCTTATGTTAAAGGTTAATAGGGTTTTGTTTTAGTCATATACATTGACTTAAATTCTTATTCTTATTTACGAAAGAATTCACTATATTGTTTTCCTTAATGAGTGTATATGCTCACCCCTTTCTATGTTTTATTTTTTCCAGGATACAAAGACATATATTATGAATGACTAGCAGGGATAGTTTATGGGATATGAGTGTGGACTATGGATATTATGATGCTTTAGTTTTTCATTTTATAAAGTAATGTAAAACATTTGAATTTAACTAGTATTTCCAAGGCTACTAAACTGATCAGTCTCTTGGGATTTGATCCCTTGTGATCATACCATGTAATGTAATAATGCACTGAATCTGGGTAACTGGGGTTGGGGCGTTACAGTTGGTATCAGAAGAATTTTTGTTAAATCCTTGGAATCTATATCTAGATAAACTCTAATTAGAGCACATTACCCTAATATAGTCATTGAGGATTAGTATAGAAGAACTTTCTAGAATTTTGGTACTGTAGAGATTTTGTGAGTTCTACATGAAATACATCCATGTATTGATACAAGTAGGCAGAGGCAGCTTTGGCATAGATGTACCTAGGGGTAAAAGCCGAAAACACCTCTTTGATCTAGACTCGAATGTGAACTGGTATACAACAACGAGCCTTGATTTACTCTTGTTTACGACACTCTTATATGATATAAATAGGATAATTCAAATGTTATTTACAAAAAATTATGAGGGATTTATAAGAATATACTTTCTCAAAGATTTTTTTTTGTAATTATAGATTATACCCATAGAATCATCAATTTATGTTAATTTTTAAACATTTTTTGGAATTATGTATTGTGATTTATAAACTAGTCAAGTGTATTCCATTGTTTATAAATGGATCCTAGTTGAAGTAATGAAATCCGTATAAACTCATTTAATATGTGTAGAGATTTACCACCTAATGAAGATAATTATTGTTGAGCTTGTGAAGAAACTGATGTAGTTCATCTTATCACCATACTTGGACAACTCACTCAGGTTATCAATAATAACCTTACCCATATAGAGAACCTTAATCCAAAACACGGAGGATCAATGTTAGACTGCTTCATGTGGAGAAAACCACCAACATTCAATGGGAGTATAAATATATTAGTAGATGAGAAATGGATAAATTCCATAGAGAAAATATTTCTTGCATTGAGGAGTTGCGAAAGGGAAAAAGTTATCATGGCAGTTTATCGCCTCAAGGGAGATGTAGATCAATAGTGGTCATTAATCCAAAACAAAAAGGAAGATGAAGATGTATCAAACATGTAATAGAGGGTGTTTAAAGATCTTTTCACAGAAAAATACATTCCTCATGAGCATTGATCAGATATGGAAAGGAAACTTCTGAGTCTGAGGCAAAAGGATGATGATTATGTTGCAAAGTATGAGATAAAATTTCAAGGTTAGCAAGGCATGCGACAGATTATATAAATAACCCCAGAAGTGTGATTGATAATTTCATTGAGGGTTTAAAACCATTTCTCCGTCGACCATTAGTCTCACATCATTCTTGTCATACGAAGACATTGTCTCATGTGCTATCAAGACTGAAAAAAATTCTCTATGTCTTATGACTTTGAAGAAAAGAAAGAGAAGAAGAGATCTGGTGAACAATCTAGAAATAAAAATAAAGGGAAGAAGGGAAAATTTGAATATCCATCCTGCAGTAATTGTGCGAAGAAACACCCTAGTACATTAATAAAGGGAATGGTAGTCAGTTACAAGTGAGGTAAAAAAGTCCACCATGCTCTTGATTGAAATGTGAAGAAATTGGTTGTAAATGTTGAATGCTGCAATTGTAGAGATATGGGAATTAAACAAATGAATGCCCTATGCGCCAATGAATCATACCTCATAAAAGGTCAAGGGATCAATTCCAAGATTATGCTATCACTACTGATGTGGTTGAAGATTCAAAAGACATTGTGGAAGGTGATTTAATGGTTTCTTCAATTTTAGAAAATTCTTTATTTGATTCTGAATCATCGTGTAGTTTTATATCGTCCTAGTTTCCTAAGAAAATTATATATTTCCGATTTCATTTAACAATGGAGTTTTCAGTCAAAAATTCTAAGGGAAGTATAATTTCGACAATATTTTTTGAATCAGTTCCCATTAAGATATATAAACATTATTTACTTATTGATCTCATCATCATACCCATAATTGAATTTTATATAACCTTTGGTATGGATTGGATTTTGGACCATGATTCAAAAAATTATTTTAAGAAGAAAGAGTTACATTTTTCGATGATGATAAGGATTACCTTATCTTTAGAGAAGAAACATCACCCACTTATTCTTATCTAGATCCTCCCACAGTAGCTCAACTAAATTCAATTATTGTGGAGAATGATAATGAAATAACTATGTGTGAGGAAAGGAATGATCAAATAGAGTATGTACTTATTGTGGAAAAATATGTTGATGTGTATCCAGAGGATTTACTAGGACATCCTCTAGAATGAGAAATTGAGTTTTCCATTGATTTAATTCCTAGTTTAAGGACCATATCGATGACCCCTTATAGAATAGACATTGTGAAATTAGTGAAACTAACGAAACAACTAGAGGAATTGAGTTATAAGGGATTTATTCTCCCTATTTTTTCTCTATGGGGATCCCCCATTATTTTTGTTAAGAATAAAGATAGATCTATTAGGTTGTGCATTGACTATAGAGAGATCCATGATATAACAATTAATAACAAGTATCCCCTACCTCACATTGATGATTTATTCAAACAACTTAATGAAGCTCAATATTTTTCAAATATTGACCTTTGATCTGGATAACATGAGTTGTGTGTGAGAAAGCAAGAGATTCCAAAGATAGCATTTCGAACAAGGTACATGAATTACGAGTTTATAGTAATGTCTTTTGGGCTGTCCAAGGCACCCTATGTTTTCATGGATCTAATGAACAGTGTTTTTAAAGAATATCTTGATGACTTTGTAGTGGTATTTATTTATTATATCTTGGTATATTCTAAAAGCTATTAAATCTTTAAAATCACTTGTGCATTATCCTAAAGACTCTTAGAAGAAATGAATCATATTGGTAGTTTAACAAATGTGAATTCTGGATTCAGGAGATTTATTTTCTTAGCCATATTGTCTCTAACGATGGAATCTTTTTGGTCCTTCTATGAGAAGATAATTCCATGAATGGCCAGCAACAACAAGTATAACTGAGGTATGTTGTTTTATTGGTTTAAAAGGTTATTATTGGAGTTTCATCCAGAAATTTACATGATTGGCTAACCCATTAACCAAGATTAAACGTAAAGGGGTTAAATTTGTTTGGAAAAAAGAGTGTGATTAATGTCTAGAATAACTCAAGATAAAATTATTCAATTCTCTTACCTTGATTCTACCATCATGGAATAAAGGTTTTATTATTTACACTGACGCATCATAGAAAGGACTTGCTTGTGTTCTTATACAGAATGATAAGGTTATTGACTATGCATCATGACAACTAATGATTAATGAGAAAAACTATTCTACTCATGATCTTGAGATAACATATTTAATATTTTCATTTAAGATATGGAGACACTATCTCTATGGTGAAAATGTGAGATATATACTGATCAAAAGATTTTTAAGAATATTTTCTCACAGAATGAACTCAACATGAAGCAAATGAGATGGCTTGAACTACTCAAGTATTATTATTGCACAATAAACTACCACATAGGGATGGAAAATACGGTGGAAGATACATTGAGCAGAAAGTATCAGGGTGTTTTGGACTAGATGATAGTTAAAAGGGATCCTATTTTCATGGATCTAGTGAAAATTTATATGGGGATAATCAAGGAAGGTGAAACATCAACACTATTTCAAATGGTTTCCAAAACATATTTACTAAAAAGGATTAAAAGTTATCGGGCTGATGACGAGGAGTTTAAAAAAATTAAAGCTGTCAACGATGGGAGATTAAATGACTTCATATATGAAGACGATAATTTAAAATTTGGGAAGAGGCATTGTGTTCCTGACATTCCTGTTCTAAAAATTGAATTATTTGATTATGCTCATAAATACAATTTCTCTATTCAACCTAGTAGCATTGAGATGTATAAAAATTTGAAGGAACATTTTTGGTGGGACAACATGAAGAAGGAGATTGTTGATTTTGTGTCAAGATGTATGGTTTGTGTACAAGTCAAAGCTTGAAGGAAACATCTTGGAAGAGTCATGAAACCTCATACCATACCTTAGTGTATATGGGATAATTTTACGATGGACTTTTACATTGTACTACCAATGACTCGTAGAAGAAATGATTCAATATGGGTCATTGTTGATCGTCTTACCAAGTCATCACATTTTCATGCTATAAGAGAATATTTACCACTTGAACGTTTAGCAAGACTGTATATTAATGAACTTGTAAGACTTCATGGGTTACCCATATCGAATTTTTATGATCGTGATACCCGTTTCACATCATGATTCTATAAAAGTATTTAAAAATCGATGGATAATGAACTTCGTTTGAGCACTGCCTACCACACTCAAATTGATGTACAATCAAAATAGACTATTCAATCCTTAAAAGACATGTTTATGTCTTGCTCAAATGACATTCAAGGTATGAGGGATAAATATTTATGTAATGACTCGGAATTTCAAGGAATTGTTTTCTTAAATACTTTGGAATTTTATGAGTCTTTAGTTTCTGACAGCGCCTGATTCTGAGGCCCGTTGTTCCCAGAATCAATTTCTAATGTTTTATTCAGGTATGTTCGATAAACATACTTCTGGGTTTTTCTATCTTTTCAAACGATGCTTGGAATTGAAATATGAGGACATCGATGAACTCGTAGAACCAGTATTCTCTTAAGGAGACCTTTACCATAGTTGCGTTTTCTAGGGAGAGAAGTTAATTTTGGGGGATTTATATTAATTTAAATAAAACTGTTGAAAAAAATTTATTGTTTAAGAGTTGGTTATTTACTATAATGGGGATTTAGAGGTGGGTCCCACAAACACATAACCTCCCATGAGAGGATTTAGTGTGGTGGGGGCCACACGAACCCAAACCCTTTCAACTCCCCTCAACTCCCTAAAACTCCCTATTAACTCCCCTATTCAATTGTGACATTCCATCTCCTTCTCACTCCCATAAATTTTTCCAACACATTTAAATTAATGAATTGAACTCTATAAATAATTTATTAAAGTGTTTGAATTTTCAAATTAATGTTTGAATAAAATAATAGACTTATCTATTATTTTTGTTTTTCACTCATTTTGTTGGGAGAACTTTGGGAAAGCACTAGATAAATAGAAGAATAATGTTCTTCATTCGATGAAGAACATCGTACTTCAATGAAGAATATATCAGACAAATAAAGGGAAGTCACAAATGACGCTTCTTATTTGGACGCACCCCGATGTAAACAAAATCGATGTCCATTATCCGCATTGCCCGACCTCTACGACACATATCTTCTGTGACTTGTTGATGTGCTCCACTCTTGAAATTGATATATGGGATTATACAAATTATAAGTGAATATTTTATACCTAGTTCTTCGTTGAATTTCTAGATTGTCATCGGCCTTATGATATCACCAAATGTGGAGGGCGTGGGCAAAACAAACATGAACTGATGACCCTCTGATAGATCTTGACTATTTTGTGTTGGCGAAAATCGGAGGTGAGGGCGACCAGAGGAAGCAGCGGTCGTGTGCCGGCCCAATAGAGAAGAATCGGATTGCTAAAGCTGGCCGGGATGAAGGAACCACGGTGCCACGAGGTCACCGCACTACGAAAGAACTGATTCCCACAATCTGTGTGCCTCTCCACCAAAGAAGGACCGGCTGGCCGTAGGCAGCCAGACATGGAGACTGTGGCGCCAAAACGGGTGTCGCGTTGCAGATGATAGTAGCCCGCTCTCCGTGGGCCGCTTCGGTAGGCGAACTGCTCGACCTTCTATCAGCCATGTTTAAGGAGCCACGACACCCACAGGTGCCACATAGGAGTTCCGCGTCCGGCCGGTGAGGGCCACTTGTGACGGGAATACAATTCGTCTTCGGTCGGCCATACAGGAGAGGCGACGCCACTCGGTGCCGCCGGTTCGGGAAACCGGGGGGGGGGGGCTGCCGCTGGCCGGGCCACACCTACCACCGGGTCAGGCCACGCCTGCCATCGGGTCGTGCCATAGTCCACTGGGCTGGTTCGACCCTCATCTAGGTCGGACACACCGATCCAGGTTGGGCCGACATGCTAGCCCACTGGGCTTGACGGGTCGGGCCTGTTTCACCTAAACGTGAATAACATTAAGATCATGTGTTCGGTCGATGCGCCATCTATGAAACTAGGATCCTCATGACGAGACAATCCATTTTCCATACTCTATGTTAGTTTTGGACGACTTTGGAAAATGGCTGGGTTTGTAAAGAACATAATTCCAACCAGGCCCCTGGAACGGAAAAGCCAATATCTCTCAGAACGGGTGTCTGATTGTCGCACCGTCTGTCGCGTTGGGTTCCTTTTGATGAGACAGATCTTTGAAATACATAGAATCTAAATTTTGTGATAGTTTATGTAACTACAGCTTGCCTCGAGGAGCGGACCTTCACTGAATCGAGCGTGTTGTTTGCTGGAACCCTAGAGCTGGTTGTGACTACGATGACTACCGTACTGGAATCATCCGTGGGTTCGATGACGACAAATAACATACTGGAATCCTCCAATGGTTCGACGATGAAATCTATACTGGAATCTTTCGTGGGTACGACAATGATGAATAATGTTCTTGTATCCTAAGTGGGACTGATAGTTTGACTTCTGTACTTCTATCATGAGTGGGTTCAACAGAGTAGCTGGTCTAGTATCCTACATGGGTCCGACAGCTTAGCTGGTCTAGTATCCTACATGGTTCTGATATTTTAGATGAATCAATGACTACACCTAATCATCTCTATCTCTATGCAAAAGATGTATACTGTGTGAGATAAGTCTTGTCTTTCAATCATTATATTTGATGTAATTGACTTATTTCCTGTATGGACTGGGTTGTTCTTGGGCTCGGGATTTGGAGTCAAACAATGATGGATGACTTAGGTATATGCATGGGCATATACCTATGCAGAGTTGGTTGATACATTGTTATTGTATCTTTATTCTGTGGTTTATCCCTCATGGATTCTGGCAGACCTTCAGGGGTCTCCAGATCCCTATTAAGTATCGTATACTCACCCATGAATGGGTTATGCCTGCACTACGTTGGGTTGGATATAGAAGACGGACAACACTGATCGAGGTAGAGACTTTTAGAGCTGGACAGTACCCAGAGGTGGACCACTTGGCGTGACGTACACGTAGCAGACAGATAGACCTGAGGTGCTGAGGAGACCATATGTACCCTCCCGTCATGTGGGATTCCCGGAGGACGACTCAGTGGTTTTTGTTTTACATTACTATAGTTGTACTAGATTTTCAGTTGTACTGTACTTATTGATGGGCTTGTATTTCCGGTCCCTTTCTTTTTAAAACTTACTTTTGTATGCATTTTATCTTAGTAATGGCTTTCTTTGTGTACTCTGTTGTGTTTTTTTACTTTTATAAAGGCAATTCCATCCCAGTATTGGGATTATCTCCGTTGGTGCTAGTCTCCAGCCCTAGGCCTATGGAAGGCATGCTTGGGGTAGTCACGACACATGCCGCGAGAATGGTTCGTGACAATTTGGTATCAGAGTAGTCGGTTCTACAGCCTTCCTCAAGACTCTAATCATTCTTTTCTATAAAGCAATAGTGTTAAGAGTATTTAGTGTGGTTTTCTGTCCAGTGAGTCCAGTGTTGGTGCGGTGGGAGACGTATCCATACACCAGGACCCTACCTTCTGATTTCGGACTCTGTGAATGAAAACACTAATTGATTGTGTGTTTCCTTTGAAAAGATTTCTTTGTGATGACTTTGAGTCAGCTCACCAGGTATATTGTTTTAACCATGGTGCACCTATTTCATTTCAGGATGACCCTACGAAGGCATCCATCTAGGGTTCCTAGTTACGAACGAGATGGTAGCCCACCGAGCAACGAGGCCTCAGTGTAGGGCCCCATCATAGCGGAAGCACCAGCGGTTCCACTACCCGTAGAGACACCGATACCACCATCCCCAGCAGAAGAGAGTGCACGATGCCTGAGTGTGTTTCATGAGTTTTATCGATAGAGGGCTCTTAGGTTCTGCATAGTGATGGACCCTCAGGCTGTCGAGGATTGGCTGGAGGCTATCTTCAGGGTTTTCAGATTTGTAGGGACACTAGCCGACCTTATGGTGATCTTTGTCTTGTGTCTCCTACATGATTAACCGGGTAGATGGTGGAGCATGATTCTCAAGGTTCATGATAAGACATATTTACATTGGACAGACTTCGAGAGTCTTTTTCGCTCGGAGTTTGTTCCATCCACCCTATGTGCTGTGCGGATTCATGAGTTACTTCATCTACTGCATGTCAACATGACAGTAGCTCATTACTCAGCGAGGTTCACTGACCTATCACGCTACTCCAAGGACATGGTATCAGAACCATTCTTCTGGGTCAGGACCTTTGAGCAAGGTCTCAGACATGAGATGAGGGCTTTGATGATCTTCCTCTGCATTCCGATGCAGGTGGGAGTGCTGGAGCGAGCCCTTCTTTTGGAGAGAATTCTCACTAACCCAAAACCAGTAGCGAGACCCATCGTAGGGAGATAGGTAGAGGAGTCTTCTACATACAGAGGTAGATATTTGACATTGAGGTCCAATAGGACCAGGCGATCCGATGAGCGACCACATGATACAGGTTCGGCTGTGCGAGGCACACCGAACAAAGACAACTATACGAGGAGCAGGAAGTTCTATGCATGCGGTGGGAAGGTCACATGGCTCGAGACTGCATGACCTACTGTGTAGATGAGAAATAGAAAATGGAGGGACCTCCCATGTAGGGGAAGATGTTCAACTGTGGTGGTTTGCTAGGAGCAGGCGAATGAGGCAGAGGAGCTGGCCGAGCAGCGGGTGGTGGACTGCGTTTTGAGGCTCTACCACCACCACCACTAGGTAGTCAACCCCGACCACATGGAGCTTGCGAATAAAGGCAGGATCAAATCCAGGCAGTTGAGGCTTACAACCATGGCACACCTAAGATGATTCAAGGTACTATGTGTGTCTACTCCACCCTTATTGCAGTACTTATAGACACAACTGTGAGTCATTATTTTATTTCTCCTACTGTTGTTCGGAGCTCAACGATTCAGATGGATCAGTTGGCTTTATCCTTATGGATAGAGACTCCAAAGGGTGCAGACTCGATGATTAAAAACTGTTGTCGGCAGTGTGCGATTACTCTAGGAGTTGAGAGCTTTGGTTGGGATCTTCTTGTAGCGGCTTCGAGACCTTACGGCGTCATCTTGGGTTTGGAATGGTTGTCTACAGTCCATGCTCAGATCGACTACATTAGGCGCAAAGTGTGGTGTATCCGCACAGATGGGTCCATGTTCACTTTTATCGGGGATACGGGAGCCTTTGCAGCATAGGATGGACTTACGCATAGGAGAGGGCATCCTATGACACATCATTTGGCTAGTCTAATCCTCGATGCAGTTCATGGGTGGAGTCCGAGTTTTCTTGTTGTGGTGGATCAGTACGTGGATGTTTTTTTTCTGATGATGTTCTAAGAATGCCTCCTCACCGAGTGGTAGACTTCTACATAGACATGTACCCCGGGACAACAACAATATCTACTCCAGCCAATCGGATGGCTCCTGTCGAGCTTCGTGAGCTGCAAGTACAACTAGTGGACTTATAGGGAAAGGGATTCATCTGACCCAATGTTTCACCCTGAGCTTCTCTAATTTTGTTCGCCATGAAGGCAGATGGGAGCTTACGACTGTCTTTAGACTACCTTTGCATAAATCATGTTACCATGAAGAAGAAGTACCCTCTCCCGAGGACTGACAACCTCTTTGATCAGCTCAAGGGAGCACGATGGTTCCTGAAGATAGACCTCAGGTTAGGCTATCATCAGCTAAGAGTCCAAGATGAGGATTTGCAGAAGACAGACATCAGGTGTTGGTATGGCCACTATGAGTTCTTGGTTATGCCTTTCAGCATAACCAATGCACCAGTAGTGTTCATGAGTCTCATTAATATAATCTTCAAGCCTTAGCTCTATTGTTTTTTCGTAGTCTTCATAGATGGCACACTGATATACTCGACTACTGAGGAGGAGTACGCCTACCACTTGCGGGTTGTTCTGGATACAGTCCAAGAGCTCCAGCTTTATAGTATGATCTCGAAGTGTTAGTTATGGATTAGAGAGGTTTCACTTTACGAGACATGTCATCTCAGAGGTTGGAGTTGTAGTGGATCTAGTGAAGATTGAGGCAGTACTTGCATGGGATCCACCTAGGAGTGTGACGAAGGTTCGGAGTTTCCTGGGTCTTACTGGGTACTATCGAAGATTTGTGCTAGACTTCTCCAGAGTTGCAGCACTGCTTTTAACTTTTATGATGAAGGGGAAACCCTTCGTGTGGTCAGATAGATATCAGCAGAGCTTTCAGGAGCTGAGGAATAGATGGAACAGTGCACCCATCTTGAGGGTACTAGAGGAGGGAGTTGGGTACGAAGTTTACTACGACACATCAGGGACCAGAATCAGGTGTGTACTAATGTAGGAGAGAGCGGTAAATGCATATGGTTCACAACAGCTGAGACAGCATGAGAAAAAATACGCTACACATGACTTGGAGTTAGCAGTAGTGGTCATCTCCTTGAAGATGTGGCTGCACAATCTGATGGGAGAGTGCTTTATTGTCTACTCTAACCACCAGAGTCTCAGGTACATATTCTCGTAGAAGGAGCTGAACCTGAGACAGCGATGGTGGGAAGTGTTCCACCCAGACAATGTCTTCGAGATAGTCTATACTCCTGGGAAGGGGAACGTTGTAGCAGATGCTCTCAGCAAGAGTTGAGACATTGAGCTACTAGGAAAGGCGACAGAGTAGCTAGCCACGTTGCTTATCTCCTTTTTGGATAGATATGGAACTATCTTTCTATAGTCTCTCACATTCACTCCTCCACTCCTTCAGTGAGTCAGAGAGCCGCAGCATGGGGACGCTCACTGTGAGACACGACGTGCTCAGATATCCTCATGGATGGCATCCGAAGGATTTTGTGAATTTGGGGAGCATGTCATCCTCTTAAGTGGACGTACAATTGTACTGGTTTCATTACAAGAGGAGGTGTTGATGTATTTTCACACTTCCCCTCTAGAGGTACATCCAAGAGTGGTGAATATGTATTAGGATCTCAGACGACAACCTTGGTGGCCTGGTATGAAGAATGATGTACCAGAGTTCGTTTCACAATGCCTCACTTGTCAGAAAGTGAAGGAGGAGCAGCAGGTACCAGTAGGCTTGGTACAACCATTAGAGGGACCAGAGTGGATGTGATATGGGATATACATGGATTTTGTGATGGGCCTTCCACGTACATCTAGAGGACATGACTCTATCTATGTGATCGTAGACCGACTCATCATGTCGGCCCACTTCCAACAGATCAGAGAGCATGGATCATTAAAGATCATGGTACGCCTCTACATTTATTAGATCGTATGGCTTCATGGTGTTCCATCGACTATCGTTTCCGATCAAGATGCTTGCTTCAATTCTCGGCTATGGAAGGGTTACATGAGGATTCTGGGACACAGCTACACTTGAGCACCACCTTCCATCCTCAGATGGATGGTCAGACTGAGAGGACCATTCATAATCTAGAGGAAATGCTCCGTGCATGTGTCCTTGACTTTTGTCGCAGTTGGGAGGGTCGTTTTCCCTTAGTGGAGTTTACGTACAACAACGGCTACCACTCCACCATCAGGATGGCACCATACAAGGAACTGTACGAACGACCTTGCAGATCACCTCTGTGATGGACTGACCCTGGGGAGTCATCACTTATAGAACCAGTGGTGGTTCAGGTTATGACAGAGAAGGAGCAGATCATCCAGGAGCAGATGTAGACTACACAGAGTAGAAATAATTCCTATGGTGATAGGAGACGGATACCCCTGGAGTTCGAGGATGGCAACCACGTCTTCCTACGGGTCTCACCTCGACGAGGTCTATAGAGATTTGGACAGGGCGGTAAGCTATCTTTGTGTTTAGTCGGACCTTTCTAGGTCCACAGCAGAGTAGAAGAGGTGGCTTACCACTCAGGCCTTCCACCTCAGTTGCACTGAGTGCATGGAGTCTTCTATGTATCTCAGCAAAGGAGAAACGTGCATGACCTGACCCACATCATAGATCACTGGGAGCTGGACATCGATGACGAGGCGACATTTACAGAGGTCGTAGTAGAGATCGAGGATAGAAAGGAGCATTTTCTGCATGGATGGAAAATTCCTCTACTACACATTCGCTGGCATCATGGGAACCTCTAGGAGAGCACTTGGGAGCAGGAGGTTCAGATGCGAGCTCAGTACCCCTATTTGTCTTCCTAGTGTGCGTTGAAGCTTTATGGGGATGTAAATCCCTAAGGTGGGAGAAATGTAATGTCCCTGAATTTGAATGAATTTTTTTCGTAAATAATTTATAATTTTATGAGTCTGTCGTTTCTAACGGCGCCTGATTCCAAGACCAGGTGTTCCCGTAATGAATTTATGATGTCTTTTTTCAAGTACATTCAGTAAACATACTTTCGGGTTTCTATATATTTTGAACCAGTGCTCAGAATTTAAATATGTGGGCACTGATAAACTCACAACACCATTATTTTATTAAGGGGACCCTTACTGCAGTTGCTTTTTCTCAGTTGGAGAAGTTAATTTTTGGAGATTTATATTAAATTAAATAAAATTTTTGTACAGAATTTTATTGTTTACAACTTGGTTATTTCATAAAAGGGTGAGTTAGATGTGGGAACCACAACCACATAACCTCATATTAGGGGATTTAGTGTGGTGGGGACCACATGAACCCAAACCCTTTCACCTCCCCTCAACTCCCTTAAACTCTCTATTAACTCCCCTCTTTAATTATGACATTTCATCTCCTTCTCACACCCATAAATTTTTCCAAAACATTTTAATTAATGAATTGAACTCTACAATTAATTAATTAATGTGTTTGAATTTTGAAATTCATGTGTGAAAAGAATAATATCCTTAGGTATTATTTTTGTTTTGAACATGTTGTGTTGGGAGAACATTGGGAAAACTCTAGAGAAATAGAAGAATAATGTTATTATATCGATGAAGAACTCTGTTTTTCAATGAAGAATATCTCTGACGAATAATGTGAAGTCACCAACAACGGTTCTTCTTCGGACACACTCCGACGTCAACAAAATCGACGTCCTTTATCTGTGATTCCTGGCCTCCATGATGCTTGTCTTCCGCGTCCCGTTGACGTGCTCCGCTCATGAAATCTAGGTAGGGGTTTGTATAAATTTTAAGTGAATATTTTGAACCCCGTTCTTCGTTGAATTTCTAGGCTGTCATCGGACATATGATATCGCCTAACGAGGAGGGTGTGGTTCGAACAAACATGGCCCGATGACCATTGATGGTTCTTGACTATTTTTTTGCGGCAAAAATCGGAGGCGATGGAGACCGAAGGAAGCGGAGACCGTGTGCCAGCCGCGTAGAGATGAACCAGCTGGCTAAATTCGGCTAGACCAAAGGAACCATGACACCATGAGGGCTCTGTATTTTTGTAGAACTGCGGCCCACAATCGGCGTGTCTCTCGACCAATGAAGAACTGGTCGGCCGTAGTCGTCCGGACTGGGAGACCGTGGTGCCACAAGGGGCTCCGTGTTGGTCAAGACTGCGGCCCGCGCTCCGCGGGCCAATTCGTTGGGAGAACTGGGTGGCACCCGCAGGTGCCGTGCATGAGGACCACTGCCCGCCAGTGTGGGCCACTCGCGCTGGGAATATTGGCTTGCTTAGGCTGGTCGGACATGAGGGGCAGTGTCTCTTGGCGCCGCCCGTTCGGGAAACCCCCCTACATTGCTCGGCCACATGGGCCAAGCCCCTCGGCCAACTAGGTCGCACCACATCGGGCCAGGCCGCGTCCCACTAGGTCGGGTTGTGCCTGCCACCGGGCCGGGCCATGCCTGCCACCAGTCTGGTCCACGCTCCACCAGGTCTGGCCGACCCTCGGCCGGGTCGGACCCCCCCAAACCAGGTCGGGCTGACCCGCCAGTCCATTGGTCTTGAAAGGCCGGGCTCGTTTCACTTAAACGTGAAAAACATTAAGAACGTGTATCTGATCGACACGCCATTTGTGGCCCTGGGATCCTGGTGAAGAGACTGTCCTTTTTCGGTAATCTATGTGAGTTTGAGAAACATTGGAAAACAAAATGGTTTGGAACGATCTTAATTCCAACCAGTCCCTGGAATGGAAAAGCCAATATCTCTCAGACCGAGCGTCTGATTGACATCCGTCTGTCACGTTGGGTTTATTTTTATTAGACATAACTTTGGGATACATCAACTCTGGATTTCATGATAGTAGATGTATTGACCCCTTCACTCGAGGAGCGGACCCTCCATGAATCAAGTGTTCTATGTGCGGGAACCCTTGATCTGGCAATGACTGTGATAACTATAGTACTGGAATCCTCTGTGGGTTCGACGATGACATATACCATATGGGAATCCTTTGATGGTTCAACGTCGAAGGAAACATTACTAGAATCCTTTGTATGTATGACAGTAATGACTATTGTTCTTGTATCCTATGTTGGTCCAACAGTTTTACTTCTGTACTTGTTTCCTCAGCGGGTCTGAAAGAGTAGCTAGTCTAGTATATTATGTGGTTCCAACAACTTAGCTGGTCTAGTATCCTATGTGGGTCCGACAGCTTAAGTGAATTAGTGACTACACCTGATCATATCTATCACTATACGAAAGATGTATACTGTGTGAGTTGAGTCGTGACTTTCAATAATTATCATCGATGTGATTGACTTCTTTCATGTGTGGATGGGGTTGTGCTTTGGCTAGGGAGTTGGAGCCGAACTGTGACTGATGACATAGGTATATGTATCGGCATATACCTAAGTAGAGTTGGTTGATACTTCATGATTGTATCTTTATTATATGGTTTATCCTTCGTGGATTCTAGGAGACCTTCGGGGGTCTCGGGGTCCTTAGTGAGTATCGCATACTCACCCATGCACGGGCTGTGCTTGCACTATGTTTTGTTGTATGTAGATGAATGACATCACTGATTGAGGTAGATACTTGTAGAATTGGACGGTACCCAGAGGTGGACCACTTGGTGAGATGTACAAGGAGTAGACGGACGGACCCGAGGTGCCGAGAATACCATATGTACCCACCCGTCATGTGGTATTCCTGAAGGACGACTCGGTGGTTCCCGTTTCACCTTACTACATTTGTACTAGCATTTCAGTTATACTTTACTTACACTGTTGTGTTTGGTTAATTTTATAAAGGCAAGGCCTTCCCAGTATTTGGATTTACGCCTTTGGTGCTAGTTGCCAACCACTGGCCTATGGAAGGCAGGCATGGGGTTGTCACGGAATGGGCCCCGAGGATGGGTCATGACAATTTACCATTGGTAGAATTTTCCTATAAAAATAGCTTCCATTAAAGTATTCATATGTCTCCAAATGATGCGTTATACATAAAGAGATGTCACAAACCAATTTTTTGTGATCATGTTGGTGAAAGAAATCTCGTAGGCCCACATCATATTGAGGAAACGATGGAAAATTTGAAGGTAATCTAATCCCACATCAAAGTAGCCCAAAGTAGGTAGAAGAGATATGCGGATAACCGGAGGAAGGATTTGAAATTTCAGGTAGGAGATCATGTTTTCATGAAGGAATCTCTATGGAAGGGAGTTATATGATTCAATAATAAGGGTTAATTGAGTCCCAGGTACATTGGGCCTTTTGAAATTCTAGAATAAATTGGTGACGTAGCTTACCATATGGCAGTGCCTCCATGTCTCTCCAAAGATAATGATGTGTTCAATGTATCACTATTGAGAAAATACATGCCAGACCCAACGCATTTACTCACCTATGAGAAAATTTAACTAGAACCTGATTTTTCTTATTGTGAAGATCCTGCAAAGATTTTTGATACCAGAGAACAAGTGTTGTGAAAGTGAACAAGTCATCTTGTAAAATTTCTATGGAGAAACTATAAGATGGAAGAGGCAACATAGGAACCAGAGGATCTTATGATGAAGAACCACCCAAATCTTTCTATGAGGTAGTATTATAGAAATTTAGGGGTTGAAATTATTTGAATAAGGGGATAATTTTTCACCCCAGGCTTCCACTGTACGTTTCCCTTTGAATAATTCAATAGCTTTCATTGTATGCAACTTCAAGATTCCAATAAACTGCGACCAATCAAACTATCTGTTATGAATAGTAATACCCACTTTTTAAAATTTTATAAATTTTACCTTTCAAAATGGATTTTATTTTTATCTTCAAAATATCAAAATTAGCTTAGGGTGAATTTTTGCTATATTTCTGAAAACATTCAGATTTTGATGAATAGTAAAAAACACTAAGTTATTGTTTAAAACCGATTTTTTATTTAAATAATTATTTATTTTATATAAATTTAATTTTTTTCAAAATAGATACATGATAAATATATAAGTTCAATTCAATTCATTGGATTCATTTTATAATAAGTTTAGATATATAACATTGTAATTGTACTTTTTGCCGTCTTTTACCCACCTCCTAGGAGCATTTGAAAATTTGCATAAAACATAATTTTCCCGATTCAGTGAGTCAAATTTCGAAAATCCAAGAGACATGGCTGATATAAGTAAGTAACATTTGGTTCAATAAGGTAAAAATATTTTTGGGTTAATAGTAACATTTGAATTTTATTTACCACGGTTAAATGTAAATAGGGTAATTAAAGGTAACAATGATATTATTATAACCCCAACATGTGTCCTAATTCTATTGGATGAGTGTATTTCGACCAAAAACAACCATAGGAATACAAAATGATCATTTAGGTCCACTTGGATTAGATTAGCACATTTATTATAATTTAATTTGAAGAATAGTTAATGGTGTTAAATTCAAAGTTTCATAACTAAAACATTTTTAATATAGGGTTATACATAAGATAAATTAGACTATACATATTAAATAGAAAGATAAAAAGACTTTATACATAATGGTATTTTATTTATAATTGTTAGGGTTTCTAAAATGAATTATTTTTGATGTAATAATGATGTTAGTAATTTAACAAAAACAAAATACCAAATAATGTCAAAATTGACATAAAACTGTTTTTAAAACAAATATTATATTTTAAATTGATATTCTATTCTTAAAATCTATGGTTTGGACAAAAGGAATAAATAATATTATATATGTCATTAATGGACCAATTTATGTTCTCTTTGAATTTTATTAATGTTTATTAACCCTATAATATAAAAAGACAAATAGACAAGGTAAATTTCAAACTAATTAACTAAGAGTTAAATCTAAAAGATAAGATTAATATAGTGACAAAAACCTGTCTAAAAGTTATTGGCTGGGTAGTTTTCAACCCATACCCACCTTATTCGCTAAATAAATCATTTTATATCGATTATAAAACGAAATTTAATTTATTATAAAATAATATTTCAATATTTTCCTAAGGTTCCCATCACCCCTCTTATAAAATGTAAATCAATATTCTCTTTAATTCACACCATTAAAGCCATTTGATTTGGAAAACCCCTAAAAAAACCTCTAAACTGTCCTCCCTTTATCCTAGAGGCCTTTTTTTAGTCATAAAGCCAACTTAAGGATCGCTTTTGATGCAATCAAATGGAAGAACATAAAAAAGAGTTAAATATTGCATATCCTCTTTCAAGATCTTTTCTTCTTCCACTTACTCTTTAATTGTTGTTTCCATTATAAAATAACCAATAAATTATCTTATATATGTTGTAATGTTATTATAAAAATTTCACAACAATATTCATTATTCTATCCATCCTATAAATGAAAAATTCAGCAAACATGCATACATACGTCATACCATCACCACGTCGTGGTGATGTTTTTTATTCAAACACTTCATCATGTTGATGGGTATAATAATGAGTATAGATGATTTAAATAAAAATTATAACATGATAATGATTATTTATATATGATATACCATCCAATAATATATATTTGAATATCAAAAGAACAAAATTTTCACTTGTGCGTACGTACAAATTACCGTCTCCATGAACGTGATGTGATTCCTTCCCCATCGTATCCATTCAAAACAAAATTCATTTGGTGATTAAAAATAATGTTTAAATACTTAATATAATTCGGAATATGAATTAGATACATCCTATCTATAACAAACATTACTTACATAACAAATCATATAATGGAAAATGAATCAGTTAACACCTGAAACGATGATACAACTGAAATATCATTAATAAATAAATATTATAAGATCATATATGATATCATATTAATGTATATGGTTATTGTATAATTTAATAAAAATGATTTCACCATTATATAGGTGGTTAACCTACCTGAGATCAATGAAATGTACAAGGTAAGGTTTAATTTCACAATCTCTTCATTATCCGAGTTTGTTTATATGCAATTATCCACTAGGACATCTTTATCATCCACATCTGTGTTTCTTTAAAACATATTTCAAATAATTTTTTTCTATTTTATAGATAATGGGTTAAACTAATTTATACACTTATTTTACCTTATATGTTTTTCAATGGAATCTTTTCATCATTTTCTAATCAAGGTACTTTATGTCCTTTTTGACAAAAATTAAGGTAAGAATGTTTTTTAACTTACATGGAGGGTGAAACTATATTCCATTGTTATATTATCGTTGAAGCATACAGTAAAATCATGTATGTATATTTTAATTATAAATGTTTTCTTTTATAATTATATGAATTTTAAATAATTTCAAAATAGACTGAGATATTTTTCTAAAAAAAATTTATTTCATCTATGTCAATATCCTTTGATGGATTTTAAGCTTATTTGATGTTGATTTATTATGATACAAAACTACCATATTGTGTTGAATGTTTTATGATATGTTTGACTCTTGATGTGTTATTTTTACACTATTCAAGGTTTACGGATAATGTATTGACATTTCATATGCTAGATTAAAAATGAATGTCTATGTTATGTTTAAACCATTTCATATGAGAAATGCATTGGACTTAGTAAGTGACAACAGGAGCCCGCTATAGATCCTCGATGAATCGGTAGGTCTCATGAGAAAAACTAGTGTCTTGTCCAAGTCCTTGAAAAAATCATATTTTTTAGTCTTGGCACAAGGCATTGACTCTGTGGTTATGAAGTTTGGCATTATGTATTCCATCATTATGAATGTGGCTAGTGATATTGCTGTGATTATTCGACTAGTAGATTATCCATGTGAATAAGTAAATGAAATTGTTCAACTTTATCTCTTCAATATTATGATGATGTTCATTTTTAAAAGGCATTAGTTTTATTCTTATATATTGCTTTCATTATTTATGATTATTTAGGAATGTTTCTGATATATTTTTATCCTTACTAAACATCTGAGCTCACCCCATTCTATGTTTTATTTTTTCCCGCATGCGAAGCTGTATATTATGACAGACAATCAGGTATAGTTTACGGGATATGAGTGTGGCCTATGGAGATAATGTTGTGTTAGTTATTCATTTTATATTTTAATGTAAAACAAATTAATGTATCTAGTATTTCCAAGTCTATTAAATTGATCAGTATTTTGGGATTCGATCCCTTTTGATCATTCAAATGTTATGTAATAATGCACCGACTCTGGGCAACTGGGGATGGGGCATCAAGTAAACCATATCTCCAAGCTACAACTAATATGTTCAAGTACATCTGTTCTTCTACTGGCTTCTTTTACAAATGGGATAAGGCAATACCCCTCCTGGAATTTAGGAAGAAGAATATCATCTTCTTTGTAATGTCTCATATCATCACCTGGTTCAGAGTCCCTTGCATAATATTGGATGCCAATGGAACCAAATTTTATAATAAAAAGACGATGGTACTATAATTGGAGAACATAATTGAGTCCATTCACACGTATCTCTTTCATATAGAAGATAATTGATAGATAAAGGCCTTTAACAAATGTCTTTAAAGTACACTCTAGAAGATTGTGAACAATGTTATGAATTCATGGGCATAAAACTTATCTATGATTTTTTTGACTACCATACCACCATGCATATTTATACACCTGAAACGCCATAAATATTGATATATGGGAATGAGTTCGTGTTAACCATAGAATTCCAACAACCTTTTCAATATATAACCATTTTTTGGAAACTATCAGATAAAGAGAAATCTGAATATTGGAAGGATGAATTAGAGTGGTTCGATGAGAACAGAGTGTGTAAATTACACAAACTTAAAGTTCATCATAATTGAACCACACCATTCATTAATATGAAGTAACATCTCCCATAATTGCTCCATGGAGAACTGGTGTTGGTTCTCAGGACCCAAAAAATGCTATGAAAGAATCCTCTATTTCTTAAACCGAAATGGGAAGGGACTTACATCATTTATAAGGTCTATAAAATAGATCTTACTAAAAAAACAAAAATGGATGGGGAGCATGTGACACCCTCCAAAAGTGATATATTTATAAAGAAACATGTTATATAGTTATCATATAGCTTTTATAATCTTGGTTTTATTATGTTATGTTTCCCAATATGATATTGGTTTTGTGATATTAAACTACATAACATTTTCCTGGTGACATGACGTTAAGATGTCCAAGATCTTCCAAGAATCATGAAATAAAAAAATAAGTTTCTCATGATAACATGTTTTTATAATGAATAATGTCTCATGTACAAGATGTAAGAATTTGAACTGAACAATACCTCATGTGATAAACTCCTGACACTAAACTTTACGGAGAACCTCCTTACCACATGGAATTAAACTTCATGGAAATATTTATCATTCCTGCAACTCACAATACCCATTCAAGATATATGTGAAGGAAGGATGAATTTTTTCTATTTCGATGTGAGAGATAGCTTCACATAGGTAATCCCATCATCCAAAAACTATGTGTGGACTGATTCATGAAATCATAGGATATGTAGTTATTACCAAACCAATAGTATTAGGTCCAGCCATAATATCACATTCCTTTCATATCTAGAGATCTTCATCCATACCACATGATGCTAAACTATATAGTTATTGCCCATAACACATTGTGTTAAACTGAACATAAGATGTCCTTACAGCATGAAGCTAAACTACATGGTATTTTTCCTTTACCAATGACATTGAACTACATTAGATTTCTAGAACTATTCATGGTTTTATTGAAATATTTAATGAGATAGGTTGAGACACCTTGATCCTGTATCATGTTCTAGCCACCACATGATACAAAATTCCCTAATGAAATACATAATTTAATTTATATGGTTAGAGTGACCCTTGTTGTTCCTTGTTTCTCACACATATAATTGATAATGTGTTCTAAATAGTTTCATTAAGAGATTCCCCACACAAAAAATTCATAACAGCACATGGTAGGTGCATCATAGACCTAAATGAATGATCTTAAAATGCATACCATGAGTCTTTTCTACATGATTTTAAACAACATGGTTTATGTCTCTTGCAACACATAATGTTTCACATTCTTGTGTCTATTTCTTAATAGGACCCCTTTTGTTGGTAATTTCCCTACGACCACACCTCCAATCAAGAACTATGTGTGACTTGATTCCTGACAACAGAGGATATGTAGTGATGTCTAAATCTCCAACAAGAGGTTCAATCACAACAAAAAAACATAATGACCCCCTCCATGTGTATTTGTAAAAATTACATAAAAATAATCAATATCAAGATCTATATTTTTCTTACTTCCAATTATAGAGGGATATATAGTGACACCAAGATTTCAATGCATTGTTATAGTTATAATACACTAGTTCATGTTAGGAATCCAACATACTTTCCACATTACATTATAATGAAATTTTTTTCAAGAACTATCAGTGGCGTGATTCCTATCATCATAAGATAAATTTGATGCTTTAATCACCATTATGGGGCCAGCTACAATAATCAATGAAAAAATTGTCCGCCTCTACGTACAAACCATACCTAAAAATATGTTTATTTATTCATTAAATTTGTCTTCCTTGATTATTATTAACATAAGATATTTACTGATTCTAGAATATCAAATAATGTGTTAAAATATGACAAAAAAAAAGAAAAAAATAACCACAAATACATAGTTTTAAATCTATATAATCGATTTTTATTGTATGATTTAGATCCACATATGTCGTGCATGTGAATGTAATATATCTCAAAAAAAATTAATTTCTTTCCATAGGTCTTTACCATTCGATATTAAACTGTAAAAAAATATCATAGCTTCAGGAAATTAATACCACACAACAAAAATGTCCTTACTGAATTACCTTAAATTTTAACACACCGAACCCATAAGTTTGGATCCGGTTAATTATTACATTACATTATAATTGTAACAAGGAAAAAATCCCAAAATACAGTAATGTTTAGATATGTCAAAAATCCATTTTATATAATGGAAACTCATAAAACATTAGTAAATATAAAATACAAAAATTATAGATAATAAAATTAATTAAAAATCCTCATTGAAAGATTATTCAATTTATTCTTATTCATAACCGTGGGAAAATTAACCTAATAAGGGTGATCTCAAATGCTCAGTAAGGGTATGTAAAGAAGAATAAAAAAGAATCAATTTGAATAAATACACATGGAATGGAAAAAACTGATAAAACATTCCATAAAAATAACTAGTTAAGGAAACATCAATATGAAAGGGTAGGAAACTGAAACTCTTATGATCTAAATCAATAAACTTAGAATGAAATGTTTCTATATATATACAGATGAAAAATCTGTTGGATGAATAAATACATAATAAAATGAGTGATATTCTTAATTATTAGATGGAATGTTTCATAGTTAGATGGTACCTTTACCGTCAAGACCTTTCACATGACAATTTATAACATTTAGGGTAAAAACCCATTTTATTGGCCAAATGATTCATATCCTGAGACTACTAACGCATCAAGGGGCTATAGTGGGCCATGCTCATGTCATACTAGTCCAAAACATCAATCATATTGAATAATAAATGTGACATATAAAATATACATATTTAATAAAAAAAATATATGTATTTATCAATAATACCTCATTGAATTATAAGTAACTATAAGGGTAGTCGACATTTAAACATTCCTAAGGATAAATAATATTAAAACATTCCAAAGTGTCTCATTCATATTTGATATGTATAAATAATAATTCCATATAAATTAAATGACACATATAATATTATGATAATAATGTGATTCATGGTATAACATGAAAAGGGATGTATATAAATAATATAAGATTTTGTTGGTGCATAACAATGAACAAGTCTTTCTAGAATGTTAATTGAGACCAAATAATTACCTTTACCTTCCTTATTGTTACGTGGATTTTATATTCTTGTATTGTGGTTTAGAAATGGTTAATAACTAATACCAAAACCATACTAATGTTTATAGTATCATATATTAACTTCTTAGAATACATTATTTACTTTTTGTAAACACTCTTTCATTAATTTCACTATTTTGGGTATTAATTTTATAGTTTTATCTTGAATGTATTATGTTATTATTTTTTATTATGATTAATTAGATCATAAAATAATCATATCCATAATTTAAATAGTGACTAAATTATAAAATATTATTAATATATATGTATTTATACCATTATATAATCTTTGGAGGTAAGGAATGAAGTGCATCATTCATGGAGATGATATGTCATTCGTACACGTGAATGCTGCTCTCATTTCTTTTTCATATTAAGATAAAGAAAAATAAATTATAAATATTTATATTATTATTATAGTATTATATATATGTAATATATGATATATAGGTTTAATAATATAATACATTTTCCATTCCATGTATTTCATTAATGAGTCATATCACATTGAGGTGGAGATATTCCACACTACATCAAATGAAATTAATATATTTACAAAAGAGAAATTCCTAAAGGTAGGTTATAAATAAAAATTATAATACATGTTGATTCCATGTTACTTGAAATTCAAGGACTTTGGTAATAGTATTTACCTTGGGTAATGTTTTCCTACAACAATAAATTCTATTCAGGTATTGAAATGGAACCATATAAAGCGTCACAAAGAAAGACACATCGTACACAAATTTGTTGGAATGAAGTTGGTGAAAGGAATATTGTAGGAATAGATATTGTGTAGGAAACAATGGAAAAGGTAAAGACTATTAAAACACATATCAAAGTATCAAAAAGCAATAAAATAGCTATATAGATAACTGGATTAAATATTTGGAGTTTCAAGTGGGACATCATGTCATATTTGTAGTGTCTCTGTTGAAGTGTCTTATAATGATTTTAATTAAAGGGAATCTAAGCCCATTGTACATTGTATATTTTGAAATCCAATTGGTAACTGGAGATGTGTATTATGATTTTCAAATTCCACCTAGCCTTTTAAATTATACAATGTGTTCAACATCACTTTGTTAATGATATATAAGCTAGACCCACACATGTACTCACATTTGAAGGAATATAATTGGAACCTGATTTATATTACTATGTAGATCCTATCTATAATGTGGATACTAAATAATTGGTATGGAGGAATGAGAGTACTTGGATGGTAAAGCTACTTTGGAAAAATCATAAAATTGAATAGTTGATGTGGGAAGTGAATGAATTTATGATGAAGAACATACTTTTTTTAGGTGAAAATATGAAAATTTTGTGGATGAAATTATCATGGGAGGTGAGAATTTAAAACCATATGATCATATGGTATGAATCATTTAAAATTTAATATCTTTGATAGTTTATTATTTACAAAACATACAGTTTAAAACTATAGTATACTATTAATTTTGTCTCTTTGAATAGTACTGTGACAATTAAGAATAGTAAAATATAAAAAATATAGTAGAAACATCAGCTATTCAAGTATAAATAACAAACGGGTTAGTTAAAAATAATAATATTTTATATTTATATCATGTAATTTAAAATTTAGTGTTTTCAAAACAATATGTTAAGTGTTAGAATTTTTGTAAAACATAAATATTTATTTAAAATTTTATAATTAATATAATGATTCAAAAGAAAATTTACAGCAAAAAAAATTTATCAAAAATTTATATTTTTTATTTTATGATTATAATATTATTTTATTTGAACTTAATTAATTTTTCATAGTGTCATAAAAAATTAAAATATTAAAATCGTTTTTTTAATAAATGATGAATTTATTTAAAAATTAATTTTATCATACATAGAAACATATTTTCATAAAATTGATCCCATTTTGAATTATAAATATAGAAAATAGGTCAGCTATAATTTTTGGGATTTTTTATAAAATCGTGGATTTTTTAGAATACTGAAAGAAGGTAATTTATAGAATTTAACAAATACACGAGTTATTTGGTCATGCATAATGTATGGATGATGTAGGCCCGTATTCATGAAATATCCTTCTATGTATACCATATTAATTAATGATAATCAAAACTATTCATAGTCTTGACAAAAAAATAATAAACCAATGAATAAAATAATAAAAAAATACCCCTCTCATCTGAAATAAATACAACCCCTCACCACCTCATCTCCTTAAACATTCAAAGCCATTAACCATATATAATTTCATCAAAATACCACTCAAAAACCTAATAAAGATGTTCTAATCTTTTTGGTCTCACCTCAAACACCGTTACAATGTTCCATAAGGAGGTTCTCATAGAGAATAATTCAAGAGTTAAAATCTCCATTAATTTAATTCATTTTCTTTTAATTTCATTCTTATTTTTTCATTTACATACCTCTAATATAAAAAAAACATAAAAAATTATGGATATTATATACACATAAATTATATTTTGTTAATTGGATATCAACTATCAATTCTCTTCTCTTCTAATTATTAATATAAAAATCAAAACATCATCAGTGGGGTGACAATTTACAACCTTTGCAGACAACGAAGATTCATTTATCAATTCGACCATCATGGCTGGCCCTAAAACCAATTTTGGGTTAAATAATAGGACTAAACATACATAACATTCTACAATCATTATATATTCATAATATTAATACATAATAAAAAACTAGTTTTGTGATGATTGAAAAAATTAAAAAATAATCTACGTGGATATCATTAATACTTTATTTAAGGAATCATCATAAAATCAGGAAAATATATATATAAGACCAAGAAATAATATATATGTTCATTAATAAAATATAACCTCAATTTTATTTAACTATTCACATATCACATGATCTTTCATACATGTATATATGAGAACCAATCATGAAAACCAAGGCAACAAACAATCTCGTACGATGAAATTTAATAAGATAACAAATCCAAAACGACATAAATGAACAGAAAATAAGTATACTAAATAAAATACATGTTGACTATTATTTTTATTAAATTTTTAACAAATATAATTTCTTTATCTTATGTGTATTGGAAGAAAACATTCAGACATAAAGTTATGATTTTATCATCTCACCATTATTTCTATGAAATATACCATATTCACCAAAATTTCTTGTGTGTGGTTTATTAATACATACCAATGATTTATCATATCCTAAATATATTTATATTTATCTTATTTAATTTCTTTTTTTATAATAAATAATTTTATTATGCTATTGTTTGACTATTTGAAAAGTATTAACGAATTCACCTCGAACCTATATTATTCATTCAGGTTAAGATTTATTTTTATTTAACCCGGTTAAATTGTGAATTGTTCTTAATTACACCTACTACATTATGTTTTATGTTCCAAATATATTTACCTCTCAATATTATTTTTATTTTATATAAAAATACATTTTTTAATGGGTTTCATTTTCATATCCTCCCAAAAATCAAACTATGTTAAAGGGTACATCATATTTTCATACCCATTTTTGACTACACCACATATTCTATTTTAATCCAAAAATACTTTTATAAAATATCAATTTTTATCATGAAAATCTATCTTAATTTATTTCTAGTTTCATGTAATCAAATAATTATTTCTCCACTTTTAATACTTTGATATTTTCTATTAATCTGAGTGGAAGTGGACTATTTAAAATTCTATTAATGAATACTTTTACAAATTTCCACATCAGTTCGACTTAATATGTCCCTAAAAATAAATATATTTTTCCTAAAAATTATTTTCATCAATAAACTTATTTAAAATTGGATTTTTTGAAAAACAGAAATAATTTTTCCAGATGAACCCTTTATTGTAGATTAAAAAAGGGATTAATCTCAATAATTCATGGATGATTTATTGGAGTGTTTTCATCTATTTCAAAACCCACTATTAATTCATCTTCGTAAATATGATTGATATTTGATAATATCATATATAATATTTTATTAAATAGTTTATAATCATTTTGAATGTGTATTTCTTATTGGGATAGCATTCATTAAATTACTCAGAATGTTTGGTCAATATAATTTGTAATTGGGTAAAGTTATGAATATGTTGTTTGTGTTTAACCCCATTCATATGAGGAATGAATTGGACATATTAAGTGATAGGAGGAGCCCACTATAGACCATTTATGCATCAATAGGTCTCATTGGACAAAATAGAAATGGATTTTGCTGGGGAATTAACAATTAATTTTCATATGTCTTGGCCAAGTATCGATGATATATATTAGATGTCTATAATTATGAACTCCATTATTATGATAATAGAAATTAAAAATCAAGGTGATTATTTGAATAGTAGAATATCAATTGTTATGTATCATTATCATGTGATTATTTATAGGGAATTATCTATCCATATTTTATTCCAGCCATAATATGCTCAATAATATGTTTTAATGGCATGCGATTTTTTTATTAATATTTTCTTATTTTTTATGTTTATATTATATTTTTATATATTAATTACCCTTATTTATCATATTAGATCACCCCTTTCTTATGTTATGTTTTCCCCCAATATGAAAAGATATATATTGTGACAAATATTCATGGATTACATTCCAGTATATAGGTGTTTCCAATAGAGTTTGTTTGTGGTTTTTTCTTTAAAATATTTAATGTAAAAATTATGTTTTTTTATATTTTTCCAAATATTCAAAAATATTTAGTCCATTGGGAAGTTCAAACTTATTCATATTACAAATTTATTTGTGTTAGGAACAGATTCTGGAAAACTGGGGTTGGATTATTTACATAATCACACAGACTTTTATATATCAAATTGAATCTTTTGATATAAAAAACCTTAATATATAGTTTTATTACTTATTATTATTATAAAACTCTTAATGATCTTATAATACTTCATGATATATCATACATAACAAATATGATATGATTATTTATTCTGTGAGAACATTTTATATTGTTATATCATGTTATATATGAAATTTTAGATTGAGGTTTGTAGAAATTCATGTTTTAATAAAATCATATATAAGGATATATATAATTTGTACACTACAATGAAGAAAAATAGAAAAAATATTCATATCATACACAATCATTTTATGTTAATAAACATGTAAAATAGATTTTTATTTTAACATAATTGATGAAACATGTTAAAACATAGGTGATATAGGATTTAATATCATTGATGTGTTTGTAATACTCATCTAATGAACATTGGAAGTGGATGTATCCCATGAATTACCTATCTATGTACAACAGAATAAGAATGAAAATTAAAATATTATAAAATGAGTGTAACTATTCAACTTCATATTCAATCATTCACTCTTCAATGTCATACGTTTCATACAGATCACCATAGAATAAATTTAATGCCTCGAGCCTCTAGGTGATTCAATTTTCCTTTGGATCATTATTCATAATGAGAGAATAATCGTTCGTAAAATTTTGGATAGAAGATTCTTTCAAATATATGAATGAATAATCATGATCTTAAAGAATGGTTCATCTGGGATTGAATACAATGATTCTATAAATTATAATTAAGATCTCATAAATTTTATATACTCATAATTTAATGAATAATATGTAATCACATAGAGCATTTTCTATGATCTCATGGTAGATAATGGATTAATTCCTCTTAAAAATTTTCCATAATAATTTGAACTCTTTGAAAAATTATTCTGAATAATTAAATTGCTTAGATAATTTAGAATATTGAATCATAAATGAAGGAACCCCATAGAATATATCAATATTATTATATCATAAAGTGTCATATATCACACGCCATATGATATAAAATATCATTCACCCCATCATACAGTCTGATGGAAATCCAATCATAGGCTACAATATCGGCAATGAAATTATTCTATCACTATTATTATTCATGTATATCATAAGATAAAATATCATTGATTTTAGTGCATATCCACCTTATTTGTGGGAGATTCTCCAAATATAAGGAGAATAATACGTAAATACTGATTTGTAGGAATTGTTTTGTACTATAAAAATATTGAATTTTATTTTGTTCATAAATTATATACAATGAGACAAGAGTTTTATATGTAATGATTTCTAATGTATAAATTAAACTCACCATAACTCTATTATTTTATAATCTATAATGGTAAAACCTATATAATTTATTTTTTCAATTGGTTTTTCATTTAAGATTATCAGTAATGAATAATTAATTTCCCCTCAATTCATATTGTGATTATTGGCACACTATAAAACCACATTAATATTTTATATGTTCTTTGGTATTCTTTTAGTGCATGTATGTTCTTGTCCCGTATACATTTCAACCCTTTTTTAATGTAAAACTAATGCACACAACAATGATCACTTTTATTATATTTAAATACATTAAATTATACATTAAATTTAATTCTTGTTGAACCTCTGTATATATATATATATATATTAATTAGATTAAAATAAAAAAAAATATTTTACATGTATAAAAAGCTGATAAAAACCAGAAAACTCATCGTTATACCTGATTTAAGAAAATACATCAAGAACATCATTGGATAAGGTAATCATAATATTATTTTAATCTATTCGTTTCCTAGACTACATAACTAATACTTTCCACAATAATATAAATGCAATACCATCTATTTAAATAAAAAACAACATTATGTATTTTTTTCTTCCCATGTTTTTAATTTTTTTTATATTCAATAACTTCTATTTTTAGGGAAAAAAATTATTCTATATACTTAAATATAATTTAATTTACATCTACATAAATTATATTACATTTTTGACAAAAATTCAATTTATCATCTCCCATTCCTAAAAAAGGGATCCTCAAGTTCCTCATGAGATAATTTTAATAGTCATTTTAATGCATGTAATGATCAGGTAGGATTTATGAGAAGTATTATTCATATATACAAGGAATAACTCTGTTGTATAAAAATTTTAATTCCAAAAATATTTTATGAAATCAACAGAATAGGATTTTTAACAAAATTAAAATTATATTTTTCTATAGAAATACATATTTTAATCCTTTTAAAAAAATTATTATTATTTTTAAATATTAGTAATAATTTTAATGATATAAAATTTTGTGTTTTCAAGGTATATATAATATATATTTCAATGTTTGAATGATAGTTTTTTACATTATAAAAATACAATTTTTTTACTAATTTCAAGAGAAAAATATTAATAAATTCTAAAAAAAAATTATTTAATAGACATCTATTATTTTTTTCTAAATGTACTTATTATTTTTGACCAAATATATATTATATTTATTAATTATGTTAATTTTTTATATATTTAATGAGAAAAATTTATTTATTTAGCATATTCAAATTTCATTTGAAACCATCGGTAGAAAACAACAATGTGCAATTTCACTGAAATGTTTTACTAAAAATTTCAGGTAGATAATTACATAGAGAAATAAAATTGAATAATTATAGTGTTAAATTACAGTGTAAAATTTCATTAAGAACTAATTAAAATTTTTCCATAATATACTTTAAAATTTTCACTACAAAATTAATGAAAAAACTGCAACAGATAATTCTACTAATAATTCACAACATAAAAGATCACATTCTTTTCAAACATATTAAAATGTATAGTGATTTTATCTGATTTTTTCACTAGACATGGAAAAAATAAAATAATAAATATTTCAATTTAAAAATTCATGAATAAAACTTCATTAAAAAATTACATATGAAACATCTATAAAAATATTACATTTTCTTGATATGAACAAATAATGTGAAATATTCCACTAAAAATTTACTTATTGAAAATATTTACAAAAAGAAGTTTTTAAAAGAAATTTAAATTAATTTGTAATATTATAACGTATAATTTTATATGATAATAAATTATAAAAAATTATAGGAATCTTTTATTGGAATTTTTTTCAAACGCTTCAAAATATCTTTTTTGATAAAAAAATTAAGTGAAAAATCCCGTAGAATTATCAAATAGTGACATTAGAAAATAAATAAATAGAAAATTATAATTTAATATTTATGTTAGAGGTTTAGTATAATGGATATAAATATTAAAATAATGTTCTTTAGTGACCACTAAAAGTAGATATTTATTTTATTTGGAGATAGCATTGTTGCAGTCTCATAGTGGTCTCTTATAGCTAGTTATTGAATATATTAGAGACCACTATTTTGCGGTCCCAATAGAGGTATTAGTGACACCCCAAATGAAAATAAATATATGTTCTATAAAAATATTACTAATACCCCTTAGTGATTTTAATTATGCGGTGACTATCTTTTTCATTTAGTAAAAAATATTATTTCCACCCCTACTGTCCAAAGATAAAATAACATGAAGAATATAATACTTCGTCAAAGATTATAGAAAATGAATATATTATAATTTTATAAATAATAAAAATAATATATTATAATTTTATAAATATATATTTCTTTAACCATGAAAAACTCATCAAATTGACTACAACTATCATAATTTAATTTGAAAAGACATTGAATTTAATGTTTATGTTAAAAATATATCAAAATTTGAATTCACAAACCATTTTATTTTTTATGTTTATAAAGATATGTTATACATAGGAAATAATATTTTTTATAATAATTAGTAATTAGATTATTTATACCACATTCCATGTTGGATTTACTCTCCATTCATTTGTATAGTTAAAAATGTAATCTAGAATGATTTTCTTGCAATTGTATCAAAAATTGAGGTTGTTTAATCATTTTTGACTATGTCACATATTTGTAATCACTTTTACATAATAAAATTATTTATAAATTATTCTAATGAGACCACATGTTATATTTATGTTTTTTTAGTCATATTCATAAGAAAAAAAATGATTCTTATTTTTGTGATGATTTTTAAATTATCAGAACTAGTTTTATCGGTTTTATCTATTGGAAACACATTTCTGATCATGTATAAATTACTATAAATGTTTTTTATAAATTCTAGACATAGAACATATTCTATTACATTGTTATTCATTCATAGAAGTGAAAAACTAAATTATTATCATTTTAGCATAATTTTATAAACGCAAAATTTCTTTTGTTTGTTTTTAATCACATCACATAGTTTTTATTAACTTTTCATATGAATTTATTTTTTAGTCATTAAAATAAATTTATTTTTTTGAATTGAACTTTTTATTCTTATATATCACTAACTAATAGACAATATTGTTTCTATGGTTTTAAAGAATATGAAGTTTATTTTATCTAGTTTTCCCATTTACCATATTTTATTTAATTTTTAATTTTTAATTTGTACATTGTCATTTAAGTCAACCCAAAATTCAAATTAAAATTCCATTATTTCCAATATTTTTAAAAATAATTTAATAGGATTTTAATAGAATTTTAATAAAAATCAGATACCATTTCATTAGATTTTACATTTTGATACATAATTTTATAACGATATAAATCCATAAAATTATAGTTTCGATCACACTGAATATAAAACACACTGAATTGGAATTTAGTTTGTTTCAACTAGTAAATGATTAATCTATTATCATTATTATAACATTTCAGAAAATTTTGGCTTTTTATCATTCTTCTATAGTTTGAATGCATTTTAATCTACAATAATGATATTTTAATCCTTTGGATGAATCTATGTATAAAATGGAGTGTAGTCCTTTATTATATATAAATAAATAATCCTTTATCATTTCATTAATATTTTATAATTAATAAATTCTCATTGATAAGTTTTTAGAATATGATTAACATTTTTAAAAAATAAAATCTATATATGTTAAATTTTTATCATTTCATGCACATCACATATCATGTTTTCATGAAATTTGGTCTTATTTATCCCCAATTAATATTTGTTCATTTTCATACAATCTTATGATAATATGTAATATTTCTATTGGTTTTTATTGTTTGATGGACTTTTTAGGTTATAAATTTTTTTTTTCATAATTTATGACTAAACTGGACTATTAATAAAATATTGATACATTTTTACAAGTGATAAATTAATAAATAAATATATAGATTCACAAGGGTTAGTGTTTATTAGATTTATTTTGGTTTTATGATGCATGTTTATGATGTTAGAAAAATTTTAAAAATAAAATATACTCTTTTTATTATTCAAACAAATCCTAACATCATATTTATGTGAAATAAATTTGTTAATATAAAAAATGGATTGATTATATTGTATATTATTAGTAAAATTGAATGTTGTTTTTTCATTTTGGACTATTCGACCCATGTCTTTATGATGAAATTACTTTTTAAGTTAAATAATGAACTTAAAGTCATTTCACGAATACCACATTTGTTATTGAAACACTCTTTTTATATAGGTCCTAAATTATTCATCTATCATTTTTTCTATAACTATATGACATGTTGATATCATTTTTTAATTTATTATATTGGGAAATTTTTTTCAACAAAAATATAACATTATTTTCATTTTGATAAAATATTCTAATTTATAGGTAGTATGAATTTAATGTAAAAAAATTAATCATAAATAACTATCGCGTAGTTTCATGAAAACAAAATATTGTATATTTGGTTCAAATAATGTGACATTAGTTCTTATGTTAATTTCATTTCTTACCTTAAAACACACATTTTATCATTTTTACCAAACAAAACATTATATTGATGTGGATATATTCATACTGGCAACTAACTATATAATGATACCTTATTTTTAAAATAATAACAATATGATATAATTTAATCAATTCTGAACGTGTTGGATATAATCAATTTTTATCAGAAATAACACACAATTTTTTATTCATAAAACTACATAAAACTTATTGTTTTGTTTTTGATCATATGGGTTAAAAATTATTATATGATTATATTCTCAAGATTTCATGACAATCCATGCTCTCTTTCAAGGTTTACATGTATTGTAATGTATTTTAAACTCCATGCATGCACTTCTTGTCATTCTAAACAAAATAGGTATTAGTTTAAAATGAAGTCCAGTAATATATATTAATATTTTATAAGAGATCCACTTAGTAGTTTTATATTATATCCATAGTTTTTTTATTCTTTTTTGTGAATTTTAAATTGGAAATAATCATTAAATTAAATCTCTCATTTATTTATTCTAATCAAACAAGATATTATATTAAGAAATTCTTCATTCTTATAGGTCTATATATTATTAGGGATTATTTTATATAGTTTAATTAAAATCCATGTATTTATTATAATTTTTTTTATGTGTTATGGGTTTTTATCTTAATGAAAATTTAGAGCTCAAAAAATGTTCTTTTGATAATAATAAAGAATTTGAACATTGAATTCATTCACAGTTCATTAATACTGGTGAAAAATGTGTCCATGTTTATACTAATTAATCCTCATAATAATACAATATCATTTTCATAATTATGACCATGTGATATATATTATTATTTTAAAATAGGATTTTAATTTAAAAAAATTATATTTCGTTTTTTATCAAACCATGCAACATATTTACATAATATGCAATCCTAAACGCAACAATCATAAAATTTTTAAATAATTTTGATAATGTGATGATAAATTTTTTGTTAAAATAATTTTTAAACATGAAAAATTTACGTCTTTTCATTGTAACAAAATTGGAAATTATATTCCTGATAATTTAATTCATTTATACCAAAACAAATTTCAAATAAAATTCAATATATTTACTGTTTTTAAATATCATATTATACAAGGAAATTTTTACATAATATATCTCATTGATCTATTAAATCATGAATTGAACCACTTATATACTCATGAGGATTGAAACTGACCCCTCTCTAGAATATGAAAAATATATATTATATACTATAAGAATAATAAAGAAAATACATTCAAATTCCTTTTATTAAATTCTTTAACAATGATGTAGGAAATTTTGGGTCATGAATAGGTGGATATACATATCGAAAACATTACCCCATCTCCAATATAAGTGTATATCACTACCTCTATATTTATTATAGTGGTGAGAGATAATAATCTATCTTGTGATGCAAAAAATACACTATGAAATTTACCATATCTTGTGTATTCATTTCAGTATGAATACATGTATCTAGTGCCTCTACTCATAAAATTTTACATGATGTTAAACTCAAGACATATGTAAATGAAAATCCATGTCCATCACCACCTAACACATTAATGAACTTATTATCATTATGAGAAATAATTTTTAACTACTCCTCTAAATTTTTTTCAAACAATGAATCATACTGTATATTCATAAAATTAGTGTAAATTAGTGAAAAGTAAAAATAAATTATGAAACTCAAAAAATATTGTTTTTAATAAATAATTTACTAGATATAATAATCTAAACGTCAATATCATTAGATTGGTGAGTCCGCATCTTCAATGAAATAAAATATACAGGTTAACCTCATTATTATACCTCCATATTAAAAGCACTAGTTAGATATTTGAATGTTCATGTATTAGAACCTGTTAGGTATTTGAATGATACTTTATTATAAACATACATAGTATTGAAGTTCAAACACTTTATAATTGTCATGTACCTGTGGTGTTCAATATATTGACCAATTATATAGATTATGACAAGACTCGACCAACATTCAATGAATTTTGTTATTAGATATTTAAAATATTAAAATGCATCAAATATATATATTGTTAAAATGCACTTTAATCACCTTATTAAACCATTATGTAACTAAAACATTACACTAGGAAATAATAATATAAATCTAATCATGTTGTAAAATGTTTGGAAGGCCATAATATGGTGCTCAATGCTCTACCATCAACATTCAGTATAAATATTACTATTTTATGGAATTTTTTAATATCTAACAATGAATAGTTGAAGAATGGTTTAAAAAAATTATTCAATTTAATGTTCATTATCTAAGAAAATCATTTATTATATCAAGAAAAGTTATTTTTTCAACAAAAGTGAATATAACTCCACAGTTTCTAAATCATCCCCTTAGGGATGGAAACCCACTTGTGTGACATTTTGGTAAATTTATGGGGGTCTCACAAAATATGAACAATTCGATGAAAAAACAAAGTTACCACTATTTAATTATATAAAATATTTCATCTAATAATATGATCATTCGGGTAATATATTTCTATCCTTGTATTTTCGAGATTACTGATTAGATCGTTACAAAAAAAAATCATACTCTTTTAAAAATTTGTTATTTATTAAATTTTAAATATTTTTATAGATAGTAAAACAATCGTAGACACATATGTTTAAATTTTATATAAAAATTGACATCATATATACAAAAAATTTACAATTATTATACTTATGATGTTTCTATATTTAAAAAAATATTCATTTAATTCATTGAACATATAATTATGTATTTAATAATACTAAATATAATTTAAAATTCTATATAAAAAGGATTAATAAAATTACAACAATCCATTCATTAACAACAAAAATAAACCATATCTTCGTTAATATCCTCTCCATCCTTTCGAATATATTTTTATAGTATCACTATTTTGTATTGGTAATGATTATTATTGGAAAATTCATTAATATCATGATCCCTATATTCAATATAAAAAACCTTCTTCTAGATATTTTCAATATAACAGTTTGTTTTGAATTATAATCTATGTTAATAAATAAAGCATGTTCTTCTTCTCATCGTCATATGATGTTTAAAATTATTACTCAATTTTTTTTAAACATATTGTTCCAGTTTAAAAATATACATTATAAATTTTCTTCATTTATTCGATAAAAAAACTAACAAAGATATAAATTAACAATTTAAATATTAAATAGTCAAAATATATTAATTTGATGATTTTGTTTGATTAGCCATATTAATAACTGATACTGATTGGTGGAAAACGAACACCATGAATTTTTATTGATAAATTTTCATCAAAACAAATGATTTCAAATACAAATAAACCATAATATAGTGACTTATATCTTTTATTGGTAATAGATATAAAATCTTATTGTTTATCAAATTCTTCAGTCCCATTATGTTTAACTGAACCATCAAAGTCAAAAACATATAAATTTCACATAATTCAATTGAAGGATGTGATGAAAATGTAAAAATATAAAATATTGAAATAAAATTATAAAATATTATGTATGGATACATTTGTATTGAAAAAATCAGGAAATGAACATGTATGATCTGTTAATCAGTGATATGGGGTATTTCCACAATCAAATCAGGGATATGTGTCCTAATATGTAGAACAATACAAGTCAATGAAGAAATTAAAATTGAAATAATTTTTTTTTTATTTTAACTATATAAAATATTGTATCAACTAAAAAATTGAATAAATTTTTAAAATAACATATTATGATATTTAACATAATCGACATTGTCCATATCATGTATTTTTCTTTGTCTAAGTATTTATTCATCAATTGGAGAAGTATTATCCAATTTTTTTTCAACGTTAATGAAATATATAAGAAGCCATATTTTAGTGAACATTTTATTGATGAAATGTTATATAATTTACCTATATTAAGATAAATATTATTATGTAACTTAAAATTTTAGATTGAATGTGTATTTGGAAATCTCGTTAAAATTTAATTTTGATACATTAATCTAAAATATAATAAATTTATTGTAGAAATTTATCTATGAATTATTTTTAAATAAAATTTATTTAAAGAAATAATCATGATTTTGCATAAAATTATCACATCAGCAATTCATAATGCATCCTACAATTATGCGAATTAGAGGATATAAATGAATAGTTATACATGACTTATCAATATAGAATACACCTCTTCATTTTAAAAGTAATGATTTCATTCAACTTGGAGTGGGTTGGGTGCGGATTGGAGGTAATAAAAATGAGGATAATTAGTGTTTCAAAATTTCCACTAGACATTGTACGAGTAAAGGCTTCACTGTAAGGATCTATCCCAAGATGTTGTTGTCATCCTTTTCTTATATTGGTTTTATATAAAATGTTATATTGTTAATTTCCTTTTCAATTATTCATTTCAATTATATATATCTTTAACTATATAGAAGATTTATGTATGATATTTATGTGTTAATGAATTGGGACCACACATTTAAATCCTTTTCATATGAAAAAAATACAAAGACAATTTATCAACTTATGGAAGAGATATATAATTTGATTAGTAAATAAATTGACCAATTCATTTAATTAATTTTTTAGACATTTTAATTTATTATTTAAAGTACACTATCATTTATGATATGATTTTTTATTATTTAATTATTTAATTAATTCAATCATAATAAGTGAGGCTCATAATGTTCTAATCATGGGATCATTATTTCAAATAATTAAAATTGAACATATTATAAATGTAACAAAGGTTTATATAACACGCAAAACTCAAATCATTCAAAATTAAAATGTGTATATTTTTTCCCATAAAAAATATAGTCATAAATTATATATTAAATATAAATTACAGCTCATTTACATTATCACCATTACCCAAAAGTAGATTTCAATTTAAATTTAAATAATTTTATGATATGGATTAATATTTATAATGTCAACGGTTAAAAAATAGGGGATCATAATTATAATAAATATTAATATAATAGATTTGGATAGATAATTAATTATTGTGGTGTGTTAGACCATCCACTCAATACCAAATATTTTCTCTAATATAATATTCTTTATACTTTATTTATTTACATCATAATACATCATAAAAATCCCCTCAATATATTCACTCTTTTATTTTATTTCATTTATTATTATTTATATAATTGATAGATTTTTAAATACACTACATCCAAAATATAATGACTTTTTTACCCATTACGTTTCAATTTGTTGAATGAAATCATTATTTGATAGAGACCACAACATTTCTCATCATATTTTCATTGTTGTGTAGAAGGTATGTTCTTTATTAATATTGTTATAAGAATGTATTTAGTTTATTTTAATATACAAATTTCACTTCCTTTATTTTTATATATTTTATTTCTTTATCATTCTTACCTTCCTATTAATAGTTTTTATCCATGTTTTCTTCATTCGTTGAATAGTTTTTCTGTTTTCATACATATATTTTATTTTTATATATTATGATTTTTTGACCATAAATTTATTCGAATTATCATAACCTTATAAAAAAATCTTAATGTTATATATTTTATATTATATCTGATTTTATTCTATTTTTATGTATTCATAACTATAAACTTATTTCGAATGTATCCATTTTTTTTGGAATCATCAAATCTTACTCTACCATTAATGTCAACATTAACATAATTGATTCAATACCCCATTATATGGACATTGAAATTTATATCACATCATAATCAAACCAAAAAATTAAATATAATTTAAAACAATAATAATAAACATAATAGATCAATTCATGAATTGGATCCACCATGAATTAACTATAACCTAATTTAAATATCATACCCTATAATGGAGTTAGACATTAAACTAAAAAAATATAGAAAGAAAAAAAACATAAAAATATTCAGAGTATATCTTGTGAACAACCCATCAATTAAATAAAATAATTCAAACCATTAGTCTATAAAATGTTATGAAAGTAAAAAAGAAATAAAAATAATTCTCCTTCTCACTTGATGGAGTCACAAAAGACACGATATAGTTATTTAAATCAAAAGGGGTATCACATTTGAATAATTTGAAATTTCATATATGGTGGTTGTTTTTTTAGAATCATGGACCACAAAATTTGTTAACATATCTCACGGGTTAATTATATATAAAGAAACTCAATGATTATATAGAGATCTATAACATTCACACATAGATATTACATCTTATTAGATGAAGATTCATTACACAACATAATGATCTATTCCAGAATCCTATAGGTTTATTATCATTTTAAACTAAGACACATAAGATACATTTTCATAAGATAAAACATAGTCTACCACTTATGTCTTCATAACTAACTCCCTTTTTTGATAGAACATAGCTAAAACAATTCTTCAAACCCCTAGGAATGGAATCATAATAATTTGTGAACATAGTTTCCAAGTATGGGTAAACAAGGGAGATATCATTGATCCAATAAACATAAAATTATCATAAGGGTATGATAATATGATAATGATAGTTTGAACCCATAAAATTCATATCTTATATCACAGTCATGTATCATGTAATAAATCATGGTTGTTTCTATGACATGATTCCTGAAGGAATCAAATAATATGACCCAATAGATCATAATATTGGAATAAGAACAATTTTTAATGAAAACACATAAGAATAAATAATATTCCATTATTATTAAAGGATCATTAACTTTATTATAAAATTTTATTTTATTCCCCCATAATTCCATAATGGTAGTCAATATTCACTACAAAGTCTATAATAGGGGAAAATTTCACTAACTACACTATGTTCACAACCTATTTGAGTCCTATTTTTCTAATGGTAAATCCATCCTTACCAAATTCATTGGTGAGGAATTTAATAGTGGGCCCACCCATGGAATAAAGAAAATCATACATATGGTTTCCCTAATATCATTTCATTACTAATGAAATGTAAACATTTTTTCATAATCATTTCATAAACCATCGAAATGAATCTAGTTTCATAAATATTTCTTCATTCATTCATTGAATAACCATTGTAAAAGAACTGGGTTTAATAAACATCATTTAAATAAATAATTAAATAAACTGGATAGAGAATAAAGATGGAATCGTTGGATTATATTTTTAATAAATTATTAGTAACACCAAATGGTGTTAACATAAATGAAATTGCCTTTATAAAATCAAATGGATTGTTTCTTGACAAAAATACCGATTCCAAATTGAAACCATTTCTTCAAAATCTAAAAATAAAAAAATATTATTGAAATTATTATCTTCAGAAATAAATGATGATTATGGTAATGGAATTTTCAAATTATTTTGTGGTAATTATATCTATAAATTGTTTTCTAACCATATATGTTTAAAGATTAAATTATTTCAATAACATTGAAAAAATGTGTCAATAGTTTCTTATTTTTGGAAAAAAATTGATTAAATTAAAAACATTATATAAATATTTGATCATGGATAAAAATATATTTAATATGTAATGGAATAATATTGATAATATTATTGAAATCATTTTTAGGAAACATTTATATGAAATAAATATTATTTTTTATAGAAGAATAAAAACAATTAGATTTTATTAGAAAAATGATTCTTTCAGCCTCTTGAGTTCACAAATAGAAGAAAATGAATGTAAAACAAGTATTTTCAAGATATAAATGGAGGTAAAAAAGATAATTTTTTATGATAAAGATCATAATATTTGTTCCGCGTAAATCCAAGCATAAATAATCATGATTAAAATTAGTCTGATAAATAAATCCCATACATCATGTTCCACTTTAATTAAAAGTGATATATCCTCATATATTATAAATTTAAATTTGTTATAAATAAATTATAGAATCATTTTAATACTTATAATATCATATTTCATCATTTAATAAAATTCCAAAACCCATTTATCCATAATTCCTTATTAAAAACAATGTTTCTAGTTGTTAATTTTTTTCATTTATTTACAAGAAATTTTTATTTTTATTTTTTTCCCTTGCTCATTATTCAATGTCTCATCATATATAATAGTTTAACCATGGTATAATTAATATATATATATATATATCCATTATATATATATATATATATTCATCTAGAATAATTAGTGAACAAAAAATGAAATACATAATTTTGGGACATGATATGTCGTATATATACAGGGATTTTGTTTTCACATTTCTACAATTAGAATAAAATAATGTTTAATAATTATTCAAATTTACTAAATAAATATTGGTTATTAGAAATAATATATATTTCAAAATTCCATGAATATTACAATCCATGAAAATAAATGATATAAAAAAAGAATGAATTTTCATATTGGAGGTTGAAGTACACACATACACATAAGTGATGTCACAAATATGTATGGGCTACCATCCATAATATCAACCTATGTGTCCCATGGCATGGATTTAATAGAGTTTCCTATCTTTATGGGTTAGAAACTAGTTCTTGGGCATCAAATAATTCTTATTGTAATGAATTTTCAATAATAAAAATAACAAACATCCTAATAAAACAACATTCCATGTGAACATAAAGCATGATAAAAATCATCAATCATAACTATAAAAAGGGAATATTCATATTAAAGGTTGTAATTTAAATTTTATCTTGAACCAAAAATAATAAATTTGGGAGTTAATTAACAAAATAAACACAATCCTCCTTTAGACAGGATTTCTGACTCCCATCATGTCACTGCTATCAAAACCATCCATAAAATAATTCCATAACCAATTATATCCTCCACTACTTCCAGGTAATGCCTTTAAATTTCATGATTCATAAAATAAAAGGTCTACATATATACATGGGTTCTTTGTAGAGTGTGATATCGCCTTCCCAGTATGATCCTACAATGTATACCATACAAAGCCAATATATCCCACAAAAGCATGCATGTTTTTTTAAATAATGAAATCATTGTAATTTTGAAATTTTTCTATTTAAAAAAGAATGAATATATATATATGTATAAAAAATTTTGAAACACCACATAAGAACCATGGTGATTACCTATGTTGATAGTGTTAGCGGGGAACTAGGATCCTCATGTTGTTAGTGATTGACCAAGGTCACAAAAGTATTCTCTCCTGATATATACAATTAATCCATATAATATATTAGTTAGTATTGTAACATCATCATGTATGGTTTGGTGGTTAATTATTATTGTGCATATACTAGTCTAGTCACCCATTTATTCTAGATTCCCATGTGATATACTCCATTAATAAAACCATTATTATCCACTTTTCCACAAAACAATCAATCACATTCATATAATATCATTTTTAATAGGCCCCATATGGGATAAACCATTAATAAAACCAAAAAAACACCAATAGATTTTAAATCACCAACCATACACACACACACACACACAATTTAGAACACATATAGAAACAAGGGTGAGAATATTTAGATCATAATATAAAAATATGGAACCACCCACCATTCCCATGTAACCACCACTAACCATTTGAAAATTTAATTTCAAATAAAGAGAAGATCCTAACAAAGTAAAAAAGAATAATCAACATCAAATCCCATGGAAAAAATTTATTCGACAAACTCTAGGAAAAAAAATAAATCATAGAGGAAAAATACAATGAAATAAGGGTTGAGATACCATTTGGAGAAGTTGGGGGACACATACATTAATATTATTAGTGGAACCATTCCTAAATAAACACAGATTTTTCCAAATAGGGATGTGATTAAGAGGTAAGGTGCACATTGGCATGTATATGTTGAATGGGGGAATGATGGGTGGACTAGTGTTAACCTAATGGTGGTGGTTTTTTAGGAAAATCATTTTTTACAATCATGTATAATAGCATGCTTTTGCCACATGGTCAACCATATCATTCACTAACCATTAATATGAATGTGTACCAAAATTTGTAAGATGGGTGGTTTACTGGTGGATGGTTCATGCTTTCTATTAATAGTGTTCCATTTTTGTGATCCCTATATATCAAAAAATTATAATTTTTATTTAAAACAGTCATGAAATCTATAAAATATAATAAATGTCAAAAATAAATAAAAAATACCTAAAAACAACACAGAGGAATAGGAAATTCTTCTCACAGGGATGCTTTATGCCATTAAAAAGCAAACCCATATTATCATAATAGAATAAGTGAGTGTATAGCTAAAACACCCAAGACATCCATTCCATCATTTTATAGTCATCATTCCCATTCTTCAAAATGATATGAACTAAAAAATGTATTTCCCATGAAGAAGATTCATGTTGGAACCCATAATATGATCTGGCTACTCAGTCACTACTATATAAGGTTCCAACTCAATCTCCCACTAGATTAGAATATGGAATGTTTTTAGGTTGAAAATTTTCATATATGAGAATTAAAAATCAACATGATTCAATGAAAACTATGAAGGAAATTCTAGATGGTATTCCACTGTATCGATTCCCTTTTTAATATCAAACAGACACACATACCTCGACATAATGTTCCTCTGCTTCATGAAGAAACGATGACCCATATGTGGTTTTACTATTAGAAAAACCTAGTCAACCCCAATAATTAAAAATCATAGTGTAATTGATTAACATAGGACACATAAAGGCTTAAGGATATCCTATTATTATTTTTATTCATTTAAATTTTTACGGTCTTCAATTACATAATGTATCTTTAAACTGAGGTTGTATCACATATTTATATCCAACATAGAGTAGGCTGAAATGGTCAACTATTCATCGATTCTAAAGGATCAATATTGATAAATTGTTGTTATCTTTTTTATAGGAGAATTCTAGTAATAGAAAATGAGATTCTAATGAAACAAAAAAATTCTACCACGTGGTCACAAAGAATCTCTTCCACGATATCATTCACATGATCTATCGAGTCATCCTTTATACGATGGTATGTAATGCAATGTGTAACATCCAACCTCATTGACTTAGGTAGTCCATACAATAGTTAGTTGATGAATCATGATTCCTTTATAGATACGATAGCATTTGGAAGACTATGACGCCACACAATATCTTGGAAATATAGTATTCTTAGAAATTCCACTTTAGTGGTTTCCCTATTTTTGATGAAGTGAGTAGGCATGGTAATATTATTAATAACCACCAAATTCAGTTTCTATCACCGAGTTGTATGATATGACCTGATAGTCAAATTCATGTAAACCTTACCCACCTTCCATAATGAAATAATAATAAGATTAAGAAAACCAGAGTGTTTTAGTGCTAAGTGATCACATAGTGACATGTATAACATAGAGAAACAAATTTAGTGGTATCACTTATCATACATGGAAACTAAAATAAGAATCACAAATCAATTTATTTTGTGGAACTATGATTAAATTCCCACTATAATAAGGGTTTCCTATAACTCTATCTTACTCATAGATGTTTGCATAGTAAAATAACCCTTTAATTAGATAATACCATTGAAATAAAACTACCAGTCATTTTGAATATACCCACTATTTAGAAATTTGGTTAATCATTAGAAAAACTCATTTACAGAATATGATTTCCCAATCTTCTCTATAAGGGATGGTGTCCACTATATTTTAGTAAAAACATACCACTTATCATTTCGTTAACTTCATTGTTCTTTCATGTGAAGAGGCTCATAAATCACAATACATCACTAAAATCCTTTGTATTTTGAGTTAGGAACATCCATATAATGAAATCAAAAAAACCATTTACCTTACCTAGGATGCAAATTATATCGAATTCTCACCAGAGAAGGTACCCAATCCATCGATGCTTCCTCAAGTTCAAATATGGGAAAATATAGTTTTGTATTTTTTTTTCTTAGTAGACCATTAATTTTTCACTAAAATTATAATGATTCTATTATATCAGTGAATCAATCAATACTATAAAATTTAGTTCATGGGATGGGTAATTTTTCTGTTGTGTTTGAAGTTAGTGAGAGCCATATTCCATGACATGGTCAACACGAATAAGAATGCATCCCAAAACTACACATAATTAATCTAAATAAACTGTGTAATCCTATCCAACCACAAGTAAGACCATGACTAGGGATGTGATAAAATTCCACTCAAGCTCTACGAAATATTCCTTCAATTCTGGAATCCATTTTAAATTAAAAATTTTATGGGTTAGATTTTTCATCGGTGAGTAATGTTGTATGAAGTTCCCAAGAAATTAATTATAAGACACATCCAAGATAAAAAAATAAGCTCATAATTAGATACCTCAGATAATCCAAAAAATATTTTCCAGAACATTTTTCATGTAAAATGAATCCCTATTTCTTAAAATCACATGTCCAATAAACATAAATTCTCATAAAATGATATTGAACATTGAGAACATGCAATAAATATGGTATTCCTTCAGCATTTTAGAATGTTAATCATATGTTGGGAGTGATTCTATTCTAATATTTAATATACATTATTCAATCCAAAAACACTATGATGTTGGATTTGAGGTATCTATAGAACACTCATTTAATATCCTCCATGCACTCTATGAGAGAGATTATCAATTTGAAAGGCATCACCAAATACATGAAATGATAGAAATTTTTTTTAATGTGTTCTTAGGACTATTTTCATCACTCACCCCTGACATGGTGGTATCCAAAATAGAGGTCGATCAATGAGAAATAAAATTATAACTTCATCTACTAAAAAAGATCATCGATTTGGGGAAAATGTTATTTTTCATGATGGAGACTTGATTCATTTTTTGTTGTTTAATAAAAAATCAGTGAGATCCATCAGCATTTTTAATAAAGAGCACTAGCGCAACCCCAGGATAGATTCTCATGTGAATGATACAATTGGATTATAAATAATATTCTGGTATATTTCACTCCATGTGTAACACCCCAATGTTTTATTATATGTCTCTTTTAAAATGATATCTCTTCAATCGATTATATGTCATACAATAAAAAGTTTAATTGAAAAATAATTTAAAATTAAATATGATTATTTTAAAATAACCATTATAACCTAGATGTTATATTTTTGAGAATGAATAGTATTTACCGAATCATAATATTTATTTATTATATATTCAATTAAATGTTTTTAAATTCATCCAAATTATTTTATTAGCATATGATAAGAATTAATCTAATTTTAAAAATTAAAAGGCTATATGTTTCAAAATTTATTTTTATAGACAATAATGAAGAAATTATTTTAAATAAATATTTTGAAACTTTTATGTATATAATTTTTTTTAAATAAACCACTTATTTGATATTGAAGTCTCAAAATTTTCATTAGTGTAATTTTTGGTATTTTTATTATATGAATCGTTTATTGATTAATAATGAATAAACTGTTTTGTTATAATTGAAAACAAAATTTTCATCTATATAATGTATGTTGTTAAATTATATTTTTTATTTTATGTAAAGTATTATTAGATTAATTATTTATCAGCTAATAAAATTTACATTATTGTAATAATATTCACATTGAATATAGATATAAATTTTTTTCAATGTTTTTCATGTATAAACATTAATAAACTATTTTACCACCCCATAAATAAGATTAATTTTAAATTAATGACTTCAAATTAGGTGTTTTGAATATTTTAAAATGGATTCAATATTATGAATAAGTGGGTATAATTTATAAACATATTTTTCTTTTTTGGGATAATGTGTATTAAAACATAGTTATATTTTAATCACCATAGTAATGGGTAAATCATGTAATTATGAGTAAAAATAATATTTTAAAACTTTAAAATTACCCTATAATAGGTCAAATTTCATTGGATAAGTGGATTTTGACAAAAATAAAACATAGGCAGAATTTTTATTCTTTTTATGCCACGTTTATTTTAAAATGACATTTATAACATTTTATTTAATGATAAGTTAGAAATGTCATATTGATATTTTTAATAATTATGAAATTTTTAATACATGGTTGTACTGGAGATAAAAAAAATTAAAAATATTTATTTCAAAAATTGTATATTTATATTCATCATGATAATTAATTTTTTTTAGATGAAAAATAGTATAATTCAATTCATTCATACTAATGATGAAGTAATTTTTTAATAAATAGAAATATTAAATAAATAATATTAGAAATATTAAAATAAATAAAATTCGAGATCATTAATGAAATAAAATAATTTAATAGATAAAAAATTCATTCAATGTATATATTATAAATTTTTGTTTAAAGTTATAATTTTTTTAGGATATTTTTAAAATGAAAAATGTTGAATACTATCAAAATTGACATTAACAATAGTTATACCCAAATAATATTTTATTAAATGATATAAATTCATAAAAATAAATAATTTGTCCAACTAACTATAATAAGGTTACATATTTCATCAATGAACCATTTGGGCTTCTTTTGAAATTTTATTATAAATATAATAACCATAATGAGTAAAATTCCATGTTTTCATGGTAAGATTTTAAGGGGTTAACTAAGGGTAAAAACCAAATGATAAGGTTAATATTATGAACTAAACATATATTAAAATATTTTTTTAGATTATGTATACCCATAATCATCTTATCGTCTACATAACTCAAATTGGATCCATTTTTAGGTAAAAAATAATTTAAAATAATATAATATTTTGAGTCTATCTTAAAGTACCCATGAACTAAATTATGAAATAAAACCTCCTCCATCACATAATTACACCAAATCTATATATATATATATAGAATAGCCATTAAAAATTTAGCTTCTAAAGTTCCCTATAAACATCCTTTAGGTTTTGTTCATCTCAAAAGGCCAACCTATGTGTCCCTAAGAGAATATCCAATGGAGGTTCGCTAAAGAAGAAGAAATCATCTTTACTGACTCCAACAAATTAATTTCAGTTTGGACACCATGTTCATAATATTTATCCATTATAATTTAATAAATCTAGCATAACCTCTATTATGATATTTTATTATGATTACAGAACAACTATATTCAACCTTTTATCCATCATAAGAAAATAAAATCGCTATAAGAGTTTATGAATGGCCTACCATCTCAACACCGGGGTGAAATTTGTTTCTCATCACCACATTATTTTTATTTTTATAATTATTAATATAATGGATATAAATAATTAATATGAAATTATATTTATTATTAATAGTTAATAAAAAATCCAATTCCTTACCACTTTACCATTTTGAGATTATATTGTCACTCATGCATACATATGAACAACCATATCAACAACACAATAAGATTCATTATCTATGATAACAATTCAAAAATGATTTTAAAAATTCATATTATGGTTAAATTTAATTTTTATGGACTTAATATAATTCCAGAGAAGAATAAAATATATCATATGCATAAGAAGAAATACTTACATGGAAAAAAACATAAGAAAATGAAGGAGCTGACACCTGGAACAATGGTATAATGAAATATTATTAAAAAATGATATAAGTGAATCATATATGATATCATAAATATTTATATTATTATGGTATTGTTTAATAAAATTATTTAATAATTAAATAGGATTTTAATTCACCCTCAACTAAAGTAAAGTTCTTAGTAAGGGTAAATTTCACAATCTCATTTATGTTCGAAATTGTTAATATATAAGTATCTAGGTGGTAATATTTATCATTCATGTCCATGTTTCATAAAAGTGGATTCCAAAATGTTGTTCTTTTTATCCTTAAAATGTTTAATTACTTTTATATTATTTTTTTACATTTTATAAAATTGTTTGAAATGAATGTTTTTTCAGTTTCCAAATGATGTACAATTTAAATTTTTTGAAGGAATGTTTTTCGAACATATGTGATGTGAGCGGATTTTTCACCGACATTAATTCCTTTACATTTTGAAGATTATTTTACAAGATTTCATGGTAATTATTAGAGGAAATGTTTTTTTATAGTTATGGATCTTAAAATTATTTCAATGTAAAAAATTGGAATTTCTCTCAAAAAGAATTTAATCATTTTATTATATTATTTTCATTTATATGAACAAAAATTATTATATTTTTTGCTCAAATTTGTTTTTTTATAAAATATTCTTATATTTTAATGAATTATTTTTTATATGTTTGACTATGGATATTATATTTTGATACCATTCATGGTTTATGGTTAACGTATTAACATTTTTTATGGTATTTTTAATATGATTGTTTATGATGGTTATGATTCACCCATTTCATATGAGGAATGAATTGGACATTGTATGTGATGGGAGGGCCCGGATATATCTATTTTATGCCATTGTAGGTCTCCTGAGACAAACTAGTTTGGGTGTTTACCCATTTATGTATTGTATCTTGGCAGAATCCTTGATGGTATTTTTATAATGCCTGAAATTATGAAATCCATTTTTATGGGGTAAGTTAATGATAATCCATGTTATTATTCAACTCATAGAATGTCCATGGTTTTGAATATTTCTAATTTGCTCATTTATATGGAATTATTAGATCATATTATATCCCTTACATATTATTCTCAAGATTATGTTTTAATGGAATATGAATTTTATTTATCCAAGTTTCCGTATTGTTTTTGATTATTTGTGATTGTTTTAACTATATTGTTTACCCATACTAAGATTCTGATCTCACCCCTTTCTAACATTTCATTTTCCCGTCAACATTCATAGATTTATATTATGACTTAAATTTAGGGATAATAAAATTGAATAAGAGTTTTTTCAATTTAGTTACTATATATTTACAATATCAAGATGTAATGTAGACCATATTTATGTAATATAGCTTCCAAAACTACAAAACTGATATTATACTTTGGGATTCGAATATTGTATCAATGATAATAAAATAATGTAAGGAGTCAGCTCTGGGAAACTTGGTTCGAGGTCATTACACCCTAAACTCAATTATCACTATAAAATATTAGGGAATAGATATTGGAAGGGTCCTAAATGAGAAATTGATGTTGAACACCCCATATCTTTTATGAATTTGAGCTAATAAATAATTATGTATACCTTGGGAACTCAACCAATATATATGGTAGATAATTGTTTTAGACATTACAATTATATTACATTATATGGGATGACCTAGCATGGTATGTTGATTTCTAGATCATCTTGACCAAAGATCCCACTCCCCTTGAAAAACATGAGTTCCTCCATTAGAGGAATTAAATATCAACATCCAACAACTGAAGTCTATGTGTGAATAGAATGAAATATTCCAATCCATACCTAGGATCACTTCCAAAGGGGCCCATATCCTTGAAAATGATTATGTATGTCATCTCATCATATTCCATTGAGATAACACATAGAGGGAATCAAAATCCCCACAGTTTAGTCAAGAAATAGGTGTGACCAACTAAGAAGAATATTGGATAAGATAGATCAAAATATTCAACATATCAATGAGTTGATAAGAAATGAATGAGTGAGTGGAACCTTTAGTGAACAAATAATGTACAATGATCATTGAAATATTAATAGTTCCTTGTAATATTATTAGACATCCATCATATTACATGGATTCCAAATAAATAACACAAATATTATTACTATATTTATGTTTCTATTGTTGAAAATTTTCCATTTTCACTTCGTGAAACTAACACTTCCCAAAGGAATATATAGCCTTTATAATACATCCTCAAGAATAAGAGACATAACTCTCTATGCATCAAACCAAACTATTCTTCCACTCAAATTTTTATTCCCTATAATAGTTTCTGAAGGATGTGAATGACAATAGAACCATTACTGATTAACCATGTGACCATATAGGTATAACACATTCGGTTCAACATATCTCACTACATAAATGTTCCCAAAAATCCCATATTAATGAACATAATTTTTCCATCGCCTGTATCTACTATAGGATAAATTTGGGGTGGATATCCATTTCTACATTCACAATTATTCCCCCTATCCTCTGTTTTCCAAAAAATCTATATGTTCCAAAACCACATTGCATCAATGTTTGAATCATCCCAAACAATATTATCATACATTCATAGTTGATATCAATAATCATATCTCATACAGCGACCTCATCATAGGACTTCACGTTAAATAAGATGACATGAGATATAATGTATGACCAATAACCCATTTAAAAAATGTTCACATTCAATATATCATTGGAAACTACCTTGGAAGAAAAGTATACTAGCCCTAAATAGGGAGGGAATATTCTCACAGTGAATTCTCCCTTAGAATTTTTTTTTTCAAAAAACCCATTTTTAGTCATGGGACAATATCATTAGATGGTAATTCTCGGTGATGATTTCCTTGAAGTCCTTCTATAAAAAAATCTCATGGTACGCTTCCTGGATCACTAGATCCCACCATATATGATAGTGAAATTATAATATAAATATTATAAACATTACCCTGATAGCTTCTTGTGTAAGGAGGAACTCCAAGATCCACTAACATTACTCTATTGAATCCTCTATATCCAAGAATATTATACTTATTTGGATGGAAAAGGGATTATGATTAATAAAAACAAATTCTCAATACTAATTTGGAAAACTTTTAACTTCCTTTTCATGAGAAAGACTATGATATACTCTATGGACCATCCCTCAAGCCGCTTGAACCACTTCCTAAACTATTATAGGTTCAACATTTGATAGATAAATCCCTCTAAAAACATACGATTATTCTACTGGAGGGCTTAGGGTTTGGTGGAATAATTCAACAAAAAAACACAATGAAGTAACCATCAATACATTAACCTAGTATTGTTAAAATAAATTGGATAAAAGACACACATGAATCAAAATAAAACAACAAAAACTTGAACAATAATCCAATATACCCACCATACCATGGTGAACATGAATGGTCTAAAGCCAATTAAACACAAAATAACGAGGGGAGTAACTCCACTCTACGATACCATGGATCCAATTTTATTTCATGAGGCTTGTAATCCTAACACACCAATCATAACTATATCCTCATGTCCCAAACACCATAGTAAAAATATTTAAAAACTTCCCAAAATAACAAGACAAAAAGATACAAATTGATTTTTTAGACAATACATTAGTTTAATGTGATCAAATTTATCCCAAAAACCATGTAATCTATTCGTATGTCTTAATGTGAATTCTTGATCCCCATGGGCTGGAAACTTGTCTATTTTAATTGAATATCAACTTTTGGAAGTATTTTCCAAATAAATACAGCCACATAATACAACAAAAAAAATGAACACTATACAGCATAACCATTATTAATCACAAATATAAAAAAGGATTATATATTGTATTAATGTTTTGTTAAAATTTTAAACAAAACTAAAACAAAAAATAGGTGATCGGATTAAAAATTTGACACATTCCTCCCATGTGGCATGAGAGTCTATACTCACAATGTCACCACCAACATCACCTACCATTAAAGAATTCCACTAATAAGAGTTCATGTGACCTCCTTTATGGAAATCCTTCCCTATACCTAATTCATATAGTTCAATGTATACATCCACTCATGGGGTGTATGTTGTGTTTGTTATTATTATCCCATTCGGACCCCCAAGTGTTTAATAAAAATACAATATATGACAAATAATCATTGTAGTTTTTTACATGAAAAAATCAATTTCTTTTTGAAGAATGTTTTAATTTTAAAATGATGATAAAATATAGACATGTAAATAGAAAAAGATAAGATAACACATAACAACCATCATAAATATCAAAAGTATATAGGGTTAGTATGGACCTTGGTTACCTCTAACCTTGGTGATCAACCATGGAAATATAGTTCCATCTCCTACATGAGCCAACCAATCCACATCACAATTTAGTTAGTATTGTACCGTAATCATTATAGGTAGTAAATTCCATTAACAGTGATGTAGAATTATTTTAAACTTGTAGGTACCTAGGAATTCCATGTAATACAACCCATTTATCAAACCCTGAAAATAACCTTTTCTGAAACCCAATTTATCACAATTAGAGAATAATATTTCAAATCATTTTCATAGGGGATAAACCATTTCCAAATCCATACACACACAAACACATTTTAAATGACCAATTTCAAAGAAACAAACAGATAAAATTAAAAACAATTTTAGAAATGAAGGGAATGATTTTTTTTAATTGACAAACAATAGCACAATATGGTACCACATACCATACCCTTTGAAAACACCACTAACGAGCTGAAAAATGAAATCTAAAGAATTTGGTGATCTCATGGATGAAAGAACACACAACCAGCATCAAAATCAAATCCAAAATAAATAGAAAAAACAAACCCTATGTTACTTGAACCACTATATTAAAGGAAAACACAATAAAAATAGTGGTATGAGAGTAAAAGGATTATATTGGTGAAACTTACATGTATATTATTGGATTAATCAATCCAAAATCATCGAATATTTGAGTCGAAGTGATAGGTAGAGGATAAGGGAAGGAAAACTAGGGCGAGATAAGTAGAATGGGGTAAATGAGGGGAGAAAGTGGGTTAAAATTAGTGAGGGGTATTATTGGGGATATATTGTTTCCAAAAATTAGAAGGACGTACATTTTTTCTACCCAGTCTGTTAGGCATTAGACTATTAGTATGGTCACCTCAATCCCTAAATGTGTATTTCACATGATTTGGTCCACATGGTTCATCAAATCATGTTCCTAACCATACAATAAATTTATTTCCATTGAACTCTTTAAATGTTGTCTTTTTTTTCTTTTGAAAATGATTAATACAATTTCTGGATGAGGATTTTATTGGTGTTTTTGGGCTACTACATTGATGTAATTAAATGAAACCCAAATTTCAATCATAGAATTAAACCTCATATCACTCCATTATGGTTACGATTCACAAGACATCAAATTCATCTATTCAAAAAAGTTCCCCTTGTTTCCAATTACTGTCTTAATTGACCAATGTATTAAGTTGGAAAATGGTACCAAAATCATTCATGACCCTCATATGTGAGGTTTGTCACAAAAAATTTCAATTCATCCCAATATTTCCAGCATAAACCGACTATCATACAACCTATCACCAGTAATAAGTATTTATGGGTGCATAAGGGTAAACACAAATTACTTATTAATGAATTTATGGATCATGATATTAGAAAATTAGGGAAAATTGTGTCCTAGGTAGACCAATTGGTACCCAACATCATTGGAAAGCTATGTTGATGGATAAGGATCAACTACTCCCTAAGGCGGTATTTATGGTGACTCCAATGAGGATCTCTGCCATTAGATATGTGGGTTTTTACAATATCTTCTAGAAATAAATTTAAATAATATATGATATCTCCTAATAAAAACATTAGTGAGGACCTATACTTATTTTCAAATGATTATGATTCATCCTCATTATTGGATTTAGATGAGTCATAAGATGAATTTAAGATTAATAATTGAACATGGGTTATTATAGTGGACTATAGAGGGGAAATATACACTTATATTGAAGATGATTAGAGTCAGTGGTTAGAAGGTATCTTAATAAGTAAATAACTTTTGACATGTATCTATGTATCAGATAGAGGATGTTTTATAAGGTGAAATTTTAACTTGATAGAAACCTTGATTTTAATTTTTTATAACCTCCATGGTAATATCTGTACATGGAGAGAATGAATGAATTGATTCTATATTATTCCCTGGTTCTTCAATATCATCTTGGATCATTGTAGGAACGTGGATCCCCATATGTGGTTCTAAATTTCTTGTTCAAGATGGTGTTGTAATTCTTAATCTATCTCTCTTATATATGTGGAATTATTTTTTTATCAACCAAAAATTTGTGAACATAAATTATTGTTGATGGATTTAATTACATAAAAAAGTGATCCAAAGTGATGTGCAGGTTTATAGTGCTCTCATGATTGAAGTGATCGATTGTTTTCCACTTATTGAGTGTTTGAATCATGTAGTTCCTAGAAGACAACACGTTTCTGAGGAAGGATAAGAATATGGTGTTCTAACATTTGTTCACACATTCTTAGTGTTTTTTTATTCCCATATTTTTTGGGATATTTATAAACCTACATTTTCAAATGATACTTGATCAAAACATTCTTTCGGTCACATGAAGTTATGTTTGCTGAAGGGAGGAGCTCCTATAGTATATTATAAGACACTTTCTGACGGTATTTTCTAAAGATTAATATCATGATAAAATGAGTTTGGTGGTTGTTTTGATTATTGTGAGGTCGTTTCGGATGAACTAGATGTAGGAGACCAAAGGAAAAGGAATAGTATAGAGAATCCAATTGATTTCCATCAGCTACAATAATACTTTATTGGGAAAAAACTATTCATCCACAACATATTTATATAGTAATAGAAATTTCTACATAATAACTAAATGCAACACTCCAACATTTTTGGATATTCCACTTTTATAATTAAACAACATCTATTGTTTATGCTTCACACAACACCAAGTCCAAAACTGTAATATACTATTAAATATAACAGTTGAAATAATAAGGTGGAAATTAGGAATAGTAATCTATACAATAGAATTGTAACATCACCTATGATGAATAAATAAAATTTAGGTACATTATAAATTAAAATATCGTATATTAATATCATTTAATAAGTAAAGGAATGATTTAAAGATGATAAATTATGTTTGGTTTTTTTTGAAACATTAATGATTATTAAAAATTGTAAAATTAATATAATTATTTAAAAAAAATTATATTCATAAAATAGATGTATAAACTAATATTTTGTTTCCTAATAATTAAAAGATAATTTTATGAGATAATAATTAATTTTTCCAAGTGTCATAAAAACATTTAAAAGATTTTAATCATCATTTTCCGAGTAAATAATGATTTTACGTAATAATTAAATTTAACATATATAGAAAAAAATTTGGAAATGGAGTTCATTTTTCAATTTTACACATATTAAAATGAGTGGAGTGAATTTTTTGGATTTTTCAGAAATAGTTGAATTTTGGGTGAATAGTGAAATAATGTAATTAGGGTATATATGGATGATAAATTAAAATACACTATTTCATGAGTTAATACTAATGTAAGAACAAAATTGTGGAACTTCGCTTCTGTCCTACTATATTTAGACACAAGAATAAAAAATATTCATATTATTGAGCAAAAATAATAAAACATTGAATAAAATATTCAAAAAAATACACCTCTCCTCCATTATAAATACCACCTCGTCTCCTCACACCTACATAGCCTTGAAGCTTTCTTATATTATGCCCAATTAATATCCCAAAAAAATCACCCACATTTTGGTATTTCTGGTCTCAACAAAGTACCATTCCAATGTTCATTAAAAATATTCTAAATGTTAAGAATTCAAGAGGAAAATCCATGTATTGTTTTTTAAACATTCATTCAATTTCCTTTATTTTCTTATCATTTTATTACCTATTATTTCCAATCATTCATGGTAAATATAGTGTCATATATATACTATAATTATATTATTTTAATGGGATATCCACAATAAGTTCTTTTCAATCACCCATTTTTTCGAAAAATTAATATTTCATCCATGTGGTGACGATTCACCACCATTGAGGATGATGATTCTATAGTTTTCAAATACCGCATTTATGGATGGTCATGATACCATTTTTCTTCGTAAAACACATTATAATATGTATATTTCAACCTATTTAGTATTTTTAAACCATTATGTATTCATTATTTTTATTAATATAACAAAAATAGAGTGTGATGATTGAAAAATTCGTAAAATAATCAAAATGGTTATCATTAAACATTTATCTAATGGATCTTATTTATATCTACATAATAAAAATAAATATGACTAGTAAATATTCTTTAATTTCATTAATAATATATAATTTTAATTCTAGATAATTATTCCCATTTTACATGATCTTTTGTAAATGTATATAGGTGAACCAATCAAGAAAAACTATGGAAATAAACACTTGTGAATGATGTAAATTAATATTAAAACTCCTCAAAAAGTTCATAAATAAACTAACTAAAATTATAATAAATTAAATAATTATTTTATTGGGTTAGAATCGGGTTAGTAATGAATATATTTTCATTTTACATGATGTTATGTATAGGTGAAGAACACTTTCAGTCATAAGGTAATGGATTCTACTAGAATAAACATTGTTTCCTTTAAGTTACACATCCTATCTCACTACCCCAATTTAATTATTCTTAATTTTTAAATATAAATTATATTTATATTTTTCAATCCCATCAATCCAGATTATGACATCTTACTTTAATGGGTAAATACATGTTTATAAGGTTTTCCTATTTATTTCAACCCTATAAAAATCCCGGTTAAAGGAACTCTCCAATTTCTCACCCATTTTCATGTACAGTCCATAATATATTTTAATATAGAAATATTTTCCTAAAATCACTATTTTTATCATGGAAAACTATCTTCTCTATTTTTTGGATTTAATTAAATAATAAACATTGTCTACTGTAAATACTCTTTTTTATTTTCTTCTAAACCGCACTAATGTTTCTCAATTCTATGGTTTCATTTGTTTTACTTCATTTTGACATCATTTATGAGTTCAACATAATTTAATTTATGTTATAATTTATTTTTGGGATATATTATTTATAGTATATTTTAATGGAAACATCAAATTATTTTTATAGAAGAACCACACTTTCTAAAGTAAAAATTGTATTTCTCATAAGAATTTTGCTATTATTCTATTAGAGTAGTTAAAAAAATTCAACAACCTATCTTTAATCTTATGGTTTATTGGTGTTGATATACTATGTCACTATATACCATATTTTATCAACTATTTTAGGATTATTTATGAGGATTTACTATCTTTATACGCTTAACCACATTACTCTATATTGATTATGATTCAGTTTACTTTATGGGGAATATTATTAACATTTAATATTCCATTTTCAATATGAATTAATATATTTATTTTGTTTCAACCATTCAATATTAGAAATTAATTAGACATATCATGTGATGGGTGGGTCCACCTATATCCACTCGATGCATCGGTAGGTCTCAAGAGAAAAACTATATAGGGTTTCTACCCATTTATGTATGGTGTCTTTATTGATGACTTGATAGTATTTTTATGAAATCCAAAATTTTCATTACCTCATTATGATAATTGTAATTTATAATCTATGTTATTAGTCATCTAGTTTAATATAAATGGTTAAATTTAATACTCTTATGATTATTTTTATGCCATTATTTAAACACCTAATATTCCATCCATATTCTTCTCAAGATTATGTTTTAATGGAATGAGTTTTTAGTTATTCACCTTACCTTAATGTTTATACATAGTTATTATAGATTCCACTTTATTAAATACCTTTACTTAGTAAATGAGATTGCCATTTTTTTGTTTTATTTATACCTTAGATGAAAATATGAATATAGTCAATGACATGTAAGGATAATCTAGGATATTATGGGTGTTTGTAAATGAGATGATATGTATTAGTTAATTTGATATTGTGATGATAAAATTATGTTTCCATATAGTTTTCGAAAACTATAATACTATTATATCCATTGTACCATGATCTCCTATAAATAGTTCCGTTGTAATTAAGTAATGCATCAGCTCTAGGATAATGGGGTTGGGGTTTTTGCAATTGTTATCTGAGAATGTTTTATACAAACCATGGAAACTAGATTTTGAAAAAATGATTTATGAGTATAATACTATTATAAAAACTTATGGTAAGAATAAAAAAACATCCAAAAACTTTTTTTAAGGTATATATTATAAAGGACTTTGTAGAAAGAAATCCATTCTTGGATAGTATAAGATGACATGGATCTGGCACAGATGTTACTAGGGGTGACAACTCTAACAAGGTATATCAGGTCTAACTCATTATATCCAGGTACATGACAACATGCATTACTTAACACATGTTATGAAACACCCTGGGGATCATCTTAGGCTAATTCACATTTTCATTACAAACCATTACGATTGATTTACAAGTAATAATTCCCCCAAGTAAACCATTTTTATTATTAAGAGATTATAAATGAATAACCTTTTAAATTTATTTTAAGTGTTACTAGTTCATAATTATGATTTATTATTAATAATATAATTAATATTGTACCATTTTTTAGAAAAGGATCCTAGTAGAAGGAATGAAAACCATACCAACACACGTATTCCACAGAAGGTTATCCATCCTACAAAATATAATGACATTGTAACAAGAGTGGAAACTATAGTTGAGAATATTATAACTATAATATGTCAACATACTATGGTTATGAACAATAAACTTACACATATAGTGAATATTAATTCACAACATGGTGGAAAAATGTTAGATCGCTTCATGTGACAAAAAAATACATCATTCAATGAGAATACAAACCCAATTGTAATAAAGAAGTGGATAAGTTCATTATAGAAGATATTTCTCTCTTTGGTATGTAATGAAATGGATAAGGTTATCATGGAAGTTTATAATTAATAGGGATATTAATAACAATGGTGGTGATTAATTCAAAAAATAAATCAGGATGATGAATTGAAAATATGGAATATAAGGATTTTAAGTAAATTTTCATTGAAAAATATTTCCCTCATGATTATATTGATGATATGGAGAGGAAATTATTAAATCTTAGACATAAAGTGGAAGAAAAATTTTCCATGTATGAATCCAACTTCACAAGGATAACAAGACACGTTTTGGATTACACTCACAATCCAATGAGAAAGACTTATTGATTCATTTGTGGTTTAAAACCATTAATCTTAATGGAGATAGTCTGTAAAAAATTCAAATCACATGAATATATATTCATGTATTCTACTATGAAATAGAATGATTACTCATAGACTTATGACATCAATGGAAATAAAGGGAATAATATGGATGTTGAACACATTTGAAAACGAAAAAATGAAAATTGGAAAAAAAAGAGTTGACATTACAATATGAAATAACTGTGGAAATAATCCTTATAGAACATGCCTATTGAGGATTGGGGTTTGTTACAAGTGTGGAGAAAAATCCCACCAATCTCATCATTTCTAGGGAATGGATAAAGCCACCAGTGTTCAAAGCTACAATTTTAAAGAGATGGGAAATTTTGAAAAGTATTATCACAGTGTTAAGGAGAAATTACCCAAAATAATCCAAGGTAACGAGGATATGATTAGGAAATCACAATAGGTATATTTTAAGTTTCTAATGAAGTGTTGGAAGGAACATTAATCATCTTATCAAATTTATCCAAAAAATTATTTGAATCTGGATCATTACATTCCTTTATATCATCATATTTTTATTAAAATATTATATATTTACAATTAAACATAGGAAGGGTGTTTTGAGTAATGACTCACAGTGGATAACTTATTGCCCAAAAAAATGGGTCGACAAGTTCTTATTATAACAAATAAACATTATCATATTTATAATTTTAATATCATACATATGGTTTATTTTTATACCATTATATGGACAGACATTAAATGTAACTTTCACATCCCATTAGCCACTAGAAGGTTACCTAAGACGGGTCATCACAGGACCTCATGTCCACATCCCAATATTCCAGAGGTTGCAGACTAGAATTGAGGGTCAAAATAAGTCATTTTGGGGAGAATATACCCTCTATACCTATGTAATCCATCATATAAATTAAATAAAACATTGGAAAAAATATTTAATAATAAAATAACATTTATAAACACCCATACCTCAATACTGGGTACAAAAAATTTCCAGCAAAAAATATTTCCTGATATGAAAAACAATTCCAAGTGACCAAACTCCAAAATAATGATAAAAATCGGAATCCCAAAAACAGTCTAGACACTAAGTCTGCAACCTCATTCAAGCATGTCTCATTCCAAAATGAACTCCATAGCAATAGTCATTTTCCCTTATTGTTACCTGAATTCATGAAATCTTCTCGGGTACCCAATTTCTCCTGAGATGGGTGTGCGTAAAATTCACTAGGCCAACAGCAATGGGGTCTACAAAGTATCTAGTCAATGTAAAGTGCATTCAAGTTCTATGTAAATACACGAAACATAAAGATATGTGGGGTTACATTAGTTAACAAAATTCACTCATATCAATCTTAGAATTATTCCCAATTTAAATATATATACCTTTTCATTGAATTGTTTACAATCCTCATGATACCCATGGGTAAGGCCCATTCATCAAACTCAATCCATAAGGGAAATATATCATGTTCTCAATCTCACAATGGATAATCATATCATCTCATATAAAACACACTGTCCTTAAAGATTCAGTCCATGTTGTCTCATCAAATACTAAAATTAAGGGAAATTGAACTCTGACCCCTTTAATAACCTATGTATTTTGGGTTGGATTGTAAAGCCTCAGTCCAACTAGACCCATGGGTATAGAAGCTGATATACAAACTCTACTCTACCAGGCCATGTGAACATTCTTATTTATCAATTCACCACCCAAAAAACCATATCACAACCAAACCTATAAAATTCATGTAGAAAACAAAAAACATAAAAATACACTTTAGAATTAACATTATTCAATAACCAATTAACACACCTTCCATTTTCATTATATAGTCATTTAGCCTAATTCACATATCTTATGTGTAACTCACTATGCACATTAGTTAATTATCATACATTAATCCAATTATCAAATCCAACCATTTTTATAAGTCAATTCAGTTAACACATTTAATATTTCCCATGTATTAGCCCATTTAAAATATTACACAATTCCCCAATGAAAACACATTTAATGTATTCCTTCATTTAAAAGCCATTAAAAATTAAACATGTTAAACATAACATATGCAGTTATCCTCATAGGAATTATAAAATAATTCATAATCAATTTAAACCAATAAAAATATACCCCATTATCCAATTTTAATTTAATGTTGAAAACCCCATTATGAAATTATGAAATCTATACCCACATATCACAATTACACATTAATCATCAATTTATTAAACCATCATGTTTATATTAGGATCTACCTTGGCTCTATAAAACATCATACTTCACATATTTGTTATCCATGTTCGAGTACATTGGTTCACTTCATAGGTGGCCCTAAATTGGTCAAATCATACACCATTCATACCATGGTAATAATTAGGGGTTCAATTTCTCATTTAGAAACATATTTTATCAAGTTTCCCAAATAGAACTAAGAACAATAGAAGGGAAAGAAAAAAGAAAAACTTATATGAAAAAATCCTCATAAAAACTCTAGGATATAACTTGTAAGCCACATACCTAGAATATTATAATGAAAAAACTCATAATTGAGGACCTAGATCCATATTCAAACACAACATAAATATTTAACATGTATTCCATGAGATAAATTGACTTTTAGAGCATCATAATAATATGACCAAACATATACTCCCTTATATAGAAAAGAGAAAATGAGGGGATTAGACACATATGGGCATTCAATTCACAAACAATAAGGCTCAAAACAAAAATGAAATGAGGGAGATCAATCCTTGGGATGATTGGGAGGGTATAGTTCATCACTATGTTTCAGTGGAGGAGAAAGGGGAAGAAATCAGGTGAGGGTATTAAAATCAGGTAAGTGAAAATTTATAATATTTCCAAAATTTAATTGGGTGAATGATTTACTCACACGGTTTTCCTAACCCTGTGAAAACAATGAGAAGGACATTGTATACGAGGATTTGGGTCACATGGTTACCTATGAATCCATATATTCTTTGAAAGTTGTTCACCAACCATGAGGGATGATGCTATCCAAATATTCATATCTTGGCCTCTCACCCACGAGGTTAACTTAATCATGTGCCAGGAATGCTCCAATCGTGTTGCATGAACAAGTTGGTTTGGTTCTCCTTTAATTCATGTCCTAATTCCATTGAACACCCAGAGTCCCCTCAGCCTCTTAGGAAAAACAGCATTAATCAAAAAAATGTAAATGAAAAATTGATACAATGAAATTCTTCCACAATCTTTGAATACTAAACACCCCCACCTTATAACGGATCTTCCTCAGGCTACATTACCAAGCACCACTGAGCCTCCAATAAATATGTACAGGGACACTATACCCACATAGCTAATTATCACTCCCAAGTTTCTTTCAGATCATGCCCATTCCACCATATGGCATGAACCAAGGGAAAAACCTTCCATGTAAGAAATTCTCATAATATGAAACACAATTTTTGAACCACATTATCCTTATAGGATTAAAAATTCTCATGATTAAAAAAAATGAAAATTATCTCAGGGATATGGGTTAGGGTGTTATTTTCAAAGTTGTGAATAATGAAAATCATCATGTATCCCTCTATAAAATTTTGGAAGAGCCAATTGTTAAGGGTTCAATCCAATTGTATTTATAATCTCAAACGAACCCATGTAACCTGATGACAACATTCTCATTATACGAATTTGATGATGAACCAACCATGATGACACCCCAATTAACACAGTATCACCAACCATAAACTCAAGAGTTCTATGATGCTGAATTGTGTTGACTTACATCAACTCTGAGCTGTTTTCATGTGTTTCTGAATCAACTAATCTTTTTCTCACCTCTCCTACATTAGACTCGATCTTAACAACTTATACCCCCCATCTTGTAACCACCACAATAAATATACACACATTCTCCGATAGAGTTCCTTAAATGGTTCCTTCTAAATATTATCCTAGAAACTACAATTGTAGGAAAACTCAACTTGTGATAAATTATTTTCCCATGATTCACAAAAACATATGATATAATCCCTAAAAATGTCCCCTAACATAGTGATCATACACTCTAACTGTATGTTCGTCTGTGGGTGAGAAGTAGTTTTCAAAAGCTCTTTGGTACCAAGCTCTTTATACAACCCCTTGTAGAATCATGATGTCAATAAAAGATATGGATCCTAAAATATTGTATTTGGTACACTATGAAATCGTACTATTTCTTGAATAAATAAATCACCAAAATAATCAAAGGTAAAGTTCTCTGGGATTGGTATGAAATGAGGCACCTTAGTAAATCCATTCAAAACTACACAGATTGCATCATTTTTCCATGGCATCATCAGAAGTCACACTAAGAATTCCATAATTACTTCATCTTTCTTCCACTCTTAAATAAGAATTGCAATAAAAAAACACATAGGAGTTAATGCTAGAAATTTACCAACTGATAGGTAAGGCATCATGCCACAAAACGTGTAACCTCACACTTCATTCATAGTCAGCAATACTACCTATGAAGATAACGATACATCTTAGTAAAAATAGGATGTACTAACCACTTAGATGTGCGGAACTCATGAATCAAACATCCCACTTAGACACCATAACAACCACACATACTTAACCATTTTTAATCCCTTAATCACCAAAAGCCCAAATTGAAGGTGAATCCCTACATTAAATACTTTTATTCATAGAAAAACACTCTATATCTTTAAGTTAACTCTACTTTACCTAGCTAAATATCACAAACTCAAATTCTATGGATGAAAGTGACATCTTCCCATTCCCATATTTCACCTCTAGATGCATCTCAGCAAACAAGGCCATCATTCTCCACATAAAGTTGTTTTCTCGAACCACCAAATTCTGAGTCTTTTAGCTCAGTTCATCCAAAACACTATTCCATTTTCCTAGTGGTTAAACTAATTGGAATTGTAATTACTCCATGTATTCAATGAAAACTACCTACCTAAAATTTAAATAGTGATGATAAAACATTTGAATACGACTTTATGATCGAAAAACACCATGAACCACTCTCTTAAAATGTAGAGACACTAAAATTTCAAAGAATAAACCATTTTTTCCAACTCAAGTTTAAGAGTATGGTATTTTCTTTCCTAAGGCATTATCTATCCAAAACCATACACAACAACTTGATACTTCTAAATCAATACATCCCCAAGTCCAACACCTGATGCATAAAATAACAAGTTGTACCTCTTTCTAGACTTAGGTATGATCAAGATCTGTGATGTCATCAACTGTTCTTTCAACTCATTAAAAGAATTATTATATATCTCAGACCACTAATAAATAACTTCTTTCATGGCTAATCCCAAGATTGGAACATCCAAATGCGAGAAATATTTAATGAAAATTCAGTAATAACTATCATATCCCAAACAAACTTTTAACATCTAAATCATTTTGGGGATGTTCCCATGGCACAATAGCCCACACCTTCTCTAGATACAATGACTCTCTTACCTAGAAGATGATGTGACCTATGAAATTCACATTATTAGTCTAGATGTGATATTTGGATAGCTTAGAATATATCCTATTCTCTCATACTATACTCATGATATTTTCGATATATTTCAAATGATCATCATGAGTTCTAGTGTACACTGTGTCGTAATCCATTAAAAAAATATTAAATAATCTATATAGTAGTGAATAATTCAGTTTATTAAGGACATAAACACTAGAAGCACATTTGTTAACCCAAAAAGAAAAACCACAAACTCATATACCCCATGTCATCTATTAAAATATATTTGTTGTATATCAGAAGGCCTCACCCTATGACTTTGATATAAAAATCTCAAATAAATCCTAGAAAATAAAAAATCACCCCTCAATTGGTCAAATAGAATATATATTAGTGGAATAGGGTATCCATTCTTAATTTTCATCACATTAAGCTTCATTTAATAGATGCTCCACAATAAGGAACCATCATACTTCTTAGAAAAAACCCCTCAAGAATCCCAATGTGATGTGATTGGATGAATATCACCCACGTTCTCTAATTCATCCATCAAGATATTATGTTCAAGGAGTTCTCCCAGTTTTATTCGATATCAATGAATTGAGACTGGCTCTTCCCTAGAAACAAATCTATCTCAAACTTGAAATTTCTCTTAGGCAAAATACCCATGAATTCTTCAAGAAACATGTCATGTAATTGATCCACTATAAGAGGAAATACATCCTGCTCCACTCTATCTTGATCATGCATTTAAAATGATAGGTGGGATTTGAATTATTCTTAGTAATAACAAATTGGCCTTCAATGACTAACTAATACATTCAACTCACCATGATAGACATACATGTCCCCCTTAATAGATGTTAATGTTACTCTATGAAGGTAACATACGATATGGGACATGTACAACACTATCCAATCCATCCTAAAATCAAGTAAAAATCAGATCTCTCGTGGATGAAAAAGTCCCCCTGAATGAAGTAACCATCAACCTACAAAGAATAGCCCTTATATTTCCTGATATCATTGGCTTGTATTCCCAATTGGGAATCAATTAACACAATCCCACACTCAAAATCCACCAGTAGGACCAACATAACTACAAACTGAGTAGATATAAAATAATGTGTGGTGAACGTGTCTAATAAAGAACTAGAAACTGAGAAATCTACAAGAATCATACCTCAATATATAAATTTTCCCACCTTTCCACCTCTATGCGTATAATATAATACATGAATCTAACCTACCTCTATATCATGGGATCTGGTCTGAGTAACCATTCCTAAACATCCTTGCGGGTATTGATGGAATTTCCCTATTGTACTACTTCCACCATCCCTATCGGTACGGCATATGGAACTCCAATAACCAACCTGATATGAGGTAAAATACCCCTTTTGGGCACTAGGAACCTACATATGATCTCCTTATTTTCTCATCTATCATGGGTTCCTAAAAAACATCTATATGTTCCCCATTCTTCAACACGTTAAGTACTGTATTGGTTGTTGGGAACACTGATTGTGCATGTGGCCCGACATTCCACACAAATGAAAAAACACCTAATCTCCACTATAAGAGTTTTACCATTTTTTAGGACTACCATATAGACTTCTAAAATTATGAAAAACACCAAAAGATACACATACTACCCTTGAAAGCTACACCAGTCATATTCCCACAATGTAATGAAAGTAAAATACATTAATCTCCCATCAGGTTCCCTTTTGAGATGATTGTCTGATCCACTACCTATTCAAACATTTTCAGGTGGAAGATATTTACCTAGGACCTGATATCGTGCCTAATCCCATAATGGAAACATTTTTCTACTGTTTCCCCATCTGCTATAAATCCTAGAATGAATCATCGCAAATCATTGACATTGATAGGATAATCAATTTCTAAAAAACCCCTTATGTCAAAATCATAAAACCTACAGACCTCTCTTATATCAAGGTATCTGGATGGAAGTTCTCTAAAAATAATTCAAATAAAATCATTCCACTGAATTTTTATTCTTGTTCAGTCTACCCCATGATGTTCCACAAACGCTTTACTTGACCTCACAACATATAAGTTAGTGACATGACTAATTTATTAGGGGGATTCTCTAAATGGTCATGATTTATTTAGATTGAACCTATTTATAATTTTTTGTCTTATGTATAACCTCTAAAGTAATGATTTGAAGGTGTTATAGAAGAAACTCTTTAGTCAACTTGAGCATGCATCATACAAACCTACCTAGGTCAGATTACATCATTTTCATGAACACAGTAAGGTTCTCATAAAACTGCACTTCTCTATCATCCCAGACCACCACATTATTTGGCTCTACTATTGGAGGATCATTTCACCAAAATCCCTTTATACCCCGATTATCACCCAACATCATGGTAAATTTTCATTGCAATAAGAAACATGATATTTAGAACACATAACATTAACATTTCAATGTTTATATAAAATAATACTCTCCTCCAACCATAAACAATTCCATTTTCAATAAATATCTCAATGTTACCATCACCTTCCTAAAGTACCCATTACCATTCCTACGTCAGAATAAGTGTATAATGGGGGAAAACAATTTAAATCGTTACGAGTATTACATTAGAAACATTCTCAAATCCATTTCCATACTCACCATGAAAATATATTTCTCATAATAATATTTCCCCTTTTTTAATTCACTATAATCATCACATTAACCCAATTAAAACCATTTGTTAGACATAATTAGTTAACCATTATTCAACATTCTTATTCCTTTTTTCCACTTTTTTCATTTTATTGGACACAATTTTATTGAATTTTAAGAATGTCAATTTTATTTTAACCTTCATACCCCCAAACAATCTTCCATTGTGTGTCGATTATGATTAATTCCAATTATATACATAGGTTCCTATGATTATGCATGAATACAAAATATCGTGAAATTATGGACATGATATAAACATCATAAAATAGTCATGTCACCCACCATTTTCATCATCAAATTGTAAAATATCACCATTTGTAACAATTAAATACATGAACAACAATTCCCACCATGGGTGACTTTGGTTTTTCCTAATACATGGGTTAGAAAATCCAAATCATAGGATAATTACCAAGGCCCGACACATCATATTCTACATTATACCATCCAAATTAATTTTATTATAGTAAATAAACTACTATAACACAACTTTGTAACATCCCCATCATAGAAGCCACTAAATTGTGCCTCGAGGCAGGTCTCCACATGACAACAAGCACGAATACCCATATTCCAAAGGCTTCTGAATTGAAATAAGGGTCAAAATAATTCATGTGCGGAGACTATACCAACTATACCACAGTATTCCACATTAAAAAATTGAACTATGAAAACAACCTGCAATAATTAAAGAACATCCATAAAAATACATCTCACAAAATTGTGTACGAACCATATATTTTACTAAATATTTCATTATTTGATAAATAGTGTATCACCCCAAGATTAAATGGTACGTTTCACTTTGAATTACGCAACATCTTGGATTGTACGCAAATTCGTGATTCTAACACACCGTGACCAGTCAAAGTTGTCGTTATGAATAATAATACCCACTTTTTGAAATATTATAAATTTTATTACTCAAATCGGACTTCATTTTTGGATTCAGAATATCAAAATTATCTTTTGGTGAATTTTTGGTATTTTTCTGGGAAATTCCAATTTTTGATGAATAGTGAAAAATACTAACCAATAATTAAAAAATCTTTTTTAATCAAAATTATTTATAATGATAAATTATACTATTGGGTGGTTTCAAATATAATCAGAATATATTTTTACCATTTAATCCAATTATGTTTATTGAATGTAATTTTACATTTAAACTAGACATAAACAGGTGTTAATCTTTTGATAGTTATTATTTCATCAAACACGTTTTTTGTTTTGACAGTGGGAATTAATTTTAAATTAATTTCTTCCACTTCATTGATTTGAATTTGGAAAAATGGATTCCATATATGGATTCAGTATGTCCATGTTGTTTATATAGGTAACTTTTTACATTTTGAAAAATTACTTCGGTAAATATTTTATTTACCATGGTTAAAGGGTAAATCCGGTAATGAATGGTAAAAAATAATATTATAATCATATTAAATTAACCTAAAACGTGTACTAAACCTATTGGATGATACATGTATGACCATGGTCATCCTTGGGTCGATTTTGGGACCCCATGGAGCCACTTGTAAGTGAAAATGACACATTATATTAATTATGTTAAAGTAAATACAAAAATGACATAAGCATATATCTTTTAGTAAATAAATTTTTACATAGGGTTATATATGTTATATATTAGACTATAAATATTAATTTGAAATATAAAAATATTTCTTACATAAGGGTATTTTATTTATAATTTTTAGACAATTAATAATTTTAATAATTAATGACACAATGATGATGCAATATTTTCCTTATTAACGAAAGAATCAAATAAATGGTATTATAAATGTTAAAATATATATAATTTGAAGGACTTGATGAAATAAACGAATTTTCTATTTTTATATGACATGTTAGGATTTATTAAAGGAATTTATATCTAATTAATATATTTTTTAGGACTTTAACAAAAATCATGTATTAAAATAGTGTCAAAATTGACATAATAGAGTATTTAAAACAAATATTATATTATTAATTGATATAGTATTCCTAGAAATCGAATGATTAGAAAATAGACTTATATAATGATAGGTGTATCATTAATGAGCCACTTGGGGTTCTATTGGATGTTTATAGTATTTTTATTAACCATATAATATAAAAATACAAAGAGACATGGTAAATGTCAAACAAATTAACTAAGAGTTAAAAATAAAAGATAAGGTTAATATTGTGACCCAAACCTATCTAAAACCTATTGGTTGGGTGTTTGTAGACCCATAACAACCTAATCCTCGAAATAAATATGTTTGGAGCCACTAGAAAACGAATATGATTTTATTATAAAATAATATTTCTAGCTTTTTATAAGGTGCCCCTCACCCCTCTTATTAAAGTCACTCCCCCTTCTCTCAATTTAACACCTTCAATGCCATTTGGATCGTCCAAAACCTACCCAAATATCCTATAATCCTACCTAAATTCAACCTAGAGGCCCTATATTGATCATAAAGCAAACCTATCGAGCCCTTTTAATCAAATCAAATCGAAGAACTAGAAGAAGATGTAATGATTTTACCACCATCTTTCAAGTTATTTCGTTCTTCAACTTCTTCTTTATTTGTAATTTACATTCTAAATTAATAACTCCAGTATCATATATATACTATGATGTTATTATAAATAGGTTACAGCCATATTCAGTATTCTATCAATCCTTTGAATGACATGTCACAATATGTGCGTGCGTACGGCTTACCCTCTCCACGCCATGGTTTAATTTGTTATTCAACACTATGTTATTTGGATGGATATAAGGATGAGTAATATATATACAAATAATGAAAATTACATGATAATGTCTCTGTAAAATTGATTTATCATCCAATTCAACACCTTTATGGGAATGATAATGTCGCTTGTGCATACGTACGGATTACCGTCTCCACGACGCGTTGAGATTCATTTTAACGTTCACTATTCATCAAAGATTACAAAAATATATATTACTAATAAGTATATTATATATGAAATAATAATTATACTAGATAGATATATTTATATATATATAAATATTTCTGTACTTCCATATATCTTATTCACTTACTTCCGTTCAATACGATATAAAAACTGAAACAACGTTTATGCATACATATGACCTACAGTCTCCATAAACGGTGTTTTTCATTTAATATATCTATCTATTATAAATATTTATATTCTAAATATATATGATATATAAATGAAGGTTATTATTCTGGAAGTATTTAAAACAGGACCTAAATGATATGGTCAAGAATAACAAGTTAAAATATTTACGTTAAAGAACGGGATTATTACCCGAAATGTTAATTTGACATAAAAATCACAATTAAATGGGTAGTATAAAGTCATAAATGAATCATGTATGATATAATAAATATTAATAATGTCTTGGTGTAATATAATAACATAAATTTGTTATTATACAGGAGGTTAAATGTATCCTTGACCAAAGTAAATTGCAAGGTAAGGGGTTCTTATCTCACTTTTAATTCCGTGAGATTTAAATCATTCGCCACTTATTTTTTGCATGTGGTGTATTGTGTACTACCATTTGATATGTATTATCATGATAATATTTATATTTATGATATTATATGAATCATTTGGTAGTTATTGACTATTGTTCATATGAACCTATTGATTACAAGAAGGTAACAATTAATTCCTCAATCTCATTATTATCCAATATTGATTATGTGTAAGTATTTACTAGGACATTTTTATCATCCATGACCATTTTTCATAAAAATGATTTCAAAATGATTATTATAAGGTTTTTTGAATGTTACTCTTTATCAAGATCATAATTTTAAATGTTTTAAAGATTTATCTTTCTAAATATTTTTAATTAATTTCTATGTTTTCAAAATGGTTTTAAGAACTTATTTATATGTACATTAATGTTTTGAAATGATAATTGTTTTGAAAAGTTTAAAAGGTTTACGGGACACTTTGATTCAAAAATATCTTTTAAATGACTTCCTTTATAAATTTTGAGACTTTTAAATGATTTAATTAAAAAGTGGTATTCCCTCAATGCATTTTACTGATCATTTTCATCTATGTCGACATCCTTAGATGGATTTTAAACTTGTCTGAAGCTTATTTATTATGACACAAATATTCCATATTGTATTGAAGGATTTGATATATGATTGATTGTGGATTTTTTATTTTATACCATTCATATTTTATGGATATGGTATTTACATTTCATATGCTAGTTTTAATTCGAATGTTTATGTTATGTTATGTTTCAACAGTTTCTTATGAGGAATGGAGTGGACTTAGTAAGTTACAGGTGGAGCCCGCTATAGTTCTTCGATGCATCGGTATGACTCATGAGACAAACCAGGGTCTTGGAACAAGGGCTTGACAAAAATTTTATTTTTAGTCTTGGAACGAGGCCTTTACTATGTGGTAAAGATGTCCGACATTAAGAATTACCTCATATTGAAATTAGTTATTACATGTTATTATTCGACTAATAGAATATCCATGTGCATGTTAATATGGTAATGTTTTATTTTTTTCCATATTATGTTCATGTTTATGTTTAAAAGGCTTTTTTTATTAAACATCTTTATTTAAAATATTATAGCTTCCTCTAATTTATTTACCCTTACTAAGAATTTGAGCTCACCCCTTTCTTATGTTTGATTTTCCCAAGATTCCCAAGAAGTGCATTATGATTGATATGCAGGGTTATGCTAAATGGAATAATGGAGATATCAAAGAACCATTTATGTTGTGTTTTATTTTCTAATGTGTAATTTAATATTAATGTATGTAATCTATTTTCCAACACTGGTAAAATGATCGGTCATTTGGGACTTGATTCCTTGTAATCCTGCCAATGTTATATAATAATGCACTGATTCTGGGTAACTGCGGTTGGGGAATTACAGTTGGTATCATAGGATGTTTAGTAAGAAAGACTAGAAGTTAGATTTAGATAAACTCTTATTAGAGCACATATCCCTAAGATGTACTTTTAGGATTATTAAAGAAGAAAATCCTAGAATTTTGATATTGTAGAGATTTTGTGATTTTTTAGTGAAATACATCCCTGTCTAGATACGAGTAGGTAGAGGGGGATCTGGCACAGATATACCTAGGGGTAAAACCAAAAAACACCACTTTGAGCTAGACATGAATGGGAACTGGTGCACGACAATGGGCCTTGATGCACTCTTGGTTACGACACTCATGAGGGTTATGTTTAGGATAATTCTCATTTTCTTTAAAAACCATTATGAAGGGTTTATGAGTATATACTTCCTCAATGAAATTTTTTTATGATTATGGATTATATCCATAAACTGTTTAATTTATGTTAAGTGTTTTATAAGTATGGAATTTTTTATCTCGATTCATAAACTAATCTAGTTTATGCCATTGTTTAGAAATGGTGCCTAGTGGAAGGAATGGAAACCGTATCAATTCACGCACTCCTTGTAGGGATGTACCTCCTACTCAAGATAACACTACTAGAAATACAATCTTTCCAAATGGTTCTAAACCATTGGGAAAGGATGGAGAACCGTTGGTATATGTTATACCAAAGGTTATGCAAACCGTAAGGAAGTAAGCCATTTGGAAAGCTTTTCCCAATAGTTTACAATGAACAGTTGGGATCGGGTGGGGAAAACCTAACCTATCCCAATGGTTGTGCCAAACCGTTGGGATAGTTTTTCCCAATGGTTGGGCTTGAACCGTTGGTAAAAAAATAATCAGAGATGCTATGCCAACGTTTTGAAGCCGTTCGCATAGCCTATGTTGTGAAAATTGCACAGCAGCCTACAATTTGCATAGCAGCTCTGCAATTTGCATATTAGGCCTCATTTTGTGCATTTCCTATCATTTTCCATCCAATTATTGTACCTGCAATAAACTAACACATACATATACAATTATTGTACCTGCAATAACCAACTAACACATACATATAGAGAAAAAATGCCTAATCATATAACTTATAATGAATCCTGGAACTATACACATCCATAACTAAATTAGAATTCATAAACATACATAATTCATTTAGAATTCAATTAAAAAAATTTATGACAATTATGTGTGGAATTCGGAATTCAATTCATAATTTGATCGGTTTTTTGTATACCTTATATTTTTACCAGAAATGATGTCCATTTTAAAAAAATACATACACCCGGAGTGATACCGGCCATACCATGCCCCAGATTGAGGTGAGGGTAACTCATACATGTCACAAATGACCCATAGATCATTGTCCTAACGTATCAACATAATCCAAAATCATTTGATCGGTTTTCCGTATGCCAGTTGATGTTTTTCACTTAAAATGATGTCCTTTGAAAAAAAAGACAGAAACATTGAGTGGTTCTGGACACATCGCATCTCAGATTGAGGCGGGGTTGATTTTTACACATGACATATGACCCATGGATCGTTATCCTAACGTTTCAATGGAAACTGAATGGGTTTGGTCGGTTTTCCTTATGTACTTAAAATGTTGTCCATTTTATGAAAAAGAGAGCCACATAGAGTTATCCCGGCCACACTGTGCCTCAAATTATTGCGGGGTTGACTCGTACACATCACATATGACCCATCGATCATTTTCCTAAATCATCAACACATTTCGAAAGGATTTGGTCAGTTTTTTGTATGTCAGTTGTTGTTTTTACTTAAAATGATGTCCATTTTAAACAAAAGAGAGACACTATGAATGGTGTCGGCCACACCGCATCTCGGATTGAGTCAAGGTTGACTCGTACACATCACATATGACCCATGGATCTTTGTTCTAGAGTATCAATACAATTAGAATCGGATTGGTCGGTTTTCTGTATGCTAGTTGTTGTTTTCCCTTAAAATGAAGTCAATTTTAAACAAAAGAGAGACACATTGAGTGGTGTCGGCCACACTGCACCTCAGATTGAGGCAAGGTTGACTCGTAAACGTCACATATGTCCCATGGTTCGTTATCCTAATGTTCTAATAGAAACAGAATGTGTTTGGTTGGTTTTCTATATGTACATAAAATGGTGTCCATTTTAAACAAAAGAGAGACACATAGACTGGTCCCGACCACACCATGACTCAGATTGAGATCGGGTTGGCCATTACACATAATATATGACTCATGGATCATTGTGATAAATTATCAATAGATTCCGAATGTGTTTGGTCGGTTTTCTGTATGCCAGTTGTTCTTTTCACTTATAATCATGTCCATTTTAAACAAATGAGACACATTTAGAGTGGTTTCGGCCACACTGCATCTCAGATTTAATCCGGTTTGACTTGTACACGTCTCAAATGACACATGAATCATTTTTCTAAAGTATCAACACATTCCGAATGCGTTTGGTTGGTTTTCTGTATGCTAGTTGATGTTTTTCACTTAAAATGATGTCCTTTTGAAACAAAAGACAGACAATTTGAGTGGTGCCGGCCACACCACATCTCAGATTGAGAAGGGGTTGATTCGTACACGTCACATATTACCCACGGATTTTTCTCCTAAAGTTTCAACGGAAACCAAATGTGTTTGGTCAGTTTTCCATATGTACATAAAATGTTGTCCATTTTAAACAAAAGAGACCACTAAGAGTGAACCTAGTCACACCGTGCCTTGGTTTAAGGTGGGGTTGACTCGTACACGTCACATATGACCCATGGATCGTTTTCCTAATGCATAATCACATTTAGAATGCGTTTGGTCAGTTTTCCCTATGCCAGTTGTTATTTTCACTTATAATCCTGTCCATTTAAAACAAAAGAGACACAGTTAGAGTGGTTTCAGCCACACCGTGTCTCGTATTGAGGCAGGGTTGAATCTTACACATCACATATGACCCATGGATCATTGGGACAATGTATCTACACAATCCGAATGTGTTTGGTTGGTTTTCTGTATGTACTTAAAATATTGTCCATTTTAAACAAAAGAGAGCCACTTAGAGTGATCCCTGGCCACACTGTGCTTTAGATTAAGGTGGGGTTTACTCATACACACCACATATGACCCATGGATCATTGTGATAAAGCATCAACATAATCCAAATGTGTTTGGTCGGTTTTTCATAAGCCATTTGTTTTTTTCACATATAATCCTGTCCATTTTAAACAAAAGAGGGACACTTAGAGTGATCCCAGCCTCGCCATGCCTTGGATTGAGGCGGGGTTGACTCATACACGTCACATATGACCCATGGATCGTTGGGATAAAGTATCGACACAATCCGAATGTGTTTGGTTAGTTTTCTATATGTACTTATAATATTGTCCATTTTAAACAAAAGAGTTCCACGTAGTGTTATCCCGACAACACCGTACCTTGTATTAAGGTGGGGTTGACTCATACACGTCACATATTACCCATGGATCATTTTGAGAAAGCATCAACAGAATCCAAATGAGTTTGGTCAGTTTTCCATAAGTCAGTTGTTCTTTTCACTTATAATCTTGTCCATTTTAAACAAAAGAAAGTGACATTGAATGTTTTCGGCCACACCACGCCTCAGATTGAGGTGGGGTTGACTCGTACACGTCACATATGACCCATGGATCATTGTTCTAATGTATCGACCCAATCAGAATGTGTTTGGTTGGTTTTCCGTATGCCAGTTGATGTTTTTCACTTAAAATGATCTACTTTTGAAATAAAAGATAGACACTTTGAGTGGTGTCGGCCACACCGCATCTCGTATTGAGGTGGGGTTGAATCGTACATGTCACATATGACCCATGGATCATTGGGCTAATGTATCTACACAATACGAATGTGTTTGGTCAGTTTTCTGTATGTACATAAAATGTTGTCCATTTTAAACAAACGTGAGCCACATAGAATGATCCCAGCCACATCGTGCCTCAGATTAAGGTAGGGTTGACTCGTACACGTCACATAAGACCCATGTATCATTTTGATAAAGCATCAATAGAATCCGAATGTTTTTGGTCAGTTTTTCGTATGTCGGTTGTTCTATTCACTTATATTCCTGTCTATTTAAAAAAAAGAGAGACACTTTGAATGATGTCGGCCACACCACGCCTCAGATTGAGGCATGGTTGACTCATACACATCACATATGACCCATGGATCTTTGTGATAAGGTATCGACACAATCCGAATGCGTTTGGTCAGTTTTCCATATGCCAGTTGAAGTTTTTCACTTAAAATGATGTCCTTTTGAAACAAAAGACAGACACTTTGAATGGTGTCGGCCACACTGCATCTATGATTGAGGCAGAGATGATTCATACACGTCACATATGACCCATGGATCGTTGTGCTAAATTATCAACACAATAAGAATCTGTTTGGTCAGTTTTATATATGTACTTAAAATGTTGTCCATTTTAAACAAACGAGAGAAACATAGAGTGATCCCGGCCACACCGTTCCTCGTATTAAAGAAAGGTTGACTCGTACATGTCACATATGACCTATGGATCTTTGTGATAGATTATCAACAGAATATAAATGTGTTTGGTCCATTTTTCCTATGTTAGTAGTTGTTTTCACTTATAATCATGTCTATTTTAAACTAAAGAGAAACATTGTGAATGGTGTCGGCCACACTGTGCCTTGGATTGTGGTGGGGCTGACTCGTACATATCACATATCTCCCATGGATCATTGCGCTAAAGTATCGATACAATCCAATTGCATTTGGTTGGTTTTCCATATTCTAGTTGATGTATTTCACTTAAAATGATATCCTTTTGAAACAAAAGACAGACACATTGAGGGGTTCTAGCCACACCGCATCTCTGATTAAGGCGGGGTTGATTCATACACGTCACATATGACCCATGGATTGTTATGATAAAGTATAAACACAATCAGAATCCATTTGGTCAGTTTTCTGTATGTACTTAAAATGTTGTCCATTTTAAACAAAAGAGAGACACTTAGAGTGACCCCGGTCACACTGTGACTCAGATTAAGGCGAGGATAACTTCTACACGTCACATATGACCCATGGATCATTGTGATAAATTATAAATAGAATATAAATGTGTTTGGTCTGTTTATCGTATGTTAGTTGTTCTTTTCACTTATAATCATGTCCATTTTAAATAGAAGAGAGACACTGTGAATGGTGTCGGCCACACCGCACATCGGATTGAAGTGGGGTTGACTCGTACACATCATATATGACCCATATATCATTGTGATAATGTATAGACACAATCCAAATGCGTTTGGTCGGTTCTCCATATGCCAGTTGATTTTTTTAACTAAAAATGATGTCCTTTTGAAACAAAAGACAGACACTTTGAGTGGTTTTGTCTACACCACCTCTCCGATTGAGGCGGGGTTGATTCATAATCATCACATATGACCCATGGATCGTTATCCTAATGTTTCAACAGAAATCGAATGCATTTGTTCATTTTTACATATGTACTTAAAATATTTTCCATTTTAAACAATGGGGAGACACTTAGACTGATCCCAGCCAAATAGTGCCTCAGATTGAGCATGGGTTGGCTCGTACAGGTCACATATGACCCATGGATCGTTGTGAAAATTATCAACAGAATCTGAATGCATTTCGGCAGTTTTCTGTATGCCAGTTGTTCTTTTCACTTATAATCCTGTCCATTTTAAACAAAAGTGACACAGGTAGAGTGGTATGTTAGTTGTTTATTCACATTATTCAAATACACTATTTGACTATGGGACATTAAATTAAAATATTTATGGAAAATTTATATTTAAAATGAGAATATAATAAAATTAATAGATGATAAAACATTTACTAAAAATCCTTGTGGAAATTTTAAGGTAAACATGATTTATGAGAATCCTTATGTGTCTATTAGTGGAATGGTATTTACGTAAAATATTGTGGACATTCATATATACTATTTTTATATCATTCTTCGTATTGAATAGATTTTACTTTATCATGCTATGAAACATTTTAGAGCTAAAAATTTCATGCATAATGAATACATCCCTTTTATAACATACTAAGAATCTATGATATTGATTATACGTGTAAATCTGATTTACATCGATTATCATGATGAAAATAAAAAAAATATATGTTACAGATTTTCTATTAGTAAATGAAATCAATGAGGGTGGGAGATGTCCAGGCGTGCTGTCCGGGTGGCTATCCGGTTGGTTCTGGGGGTTTGTCTGGGGACAAAGGAGGGTGGTGGGGGGCTGTGTGGGGGGTTGTCCGGGGGATGTTCGGGGGTTTGTCCGGGGTCCAAAGAGGAAGGTGGGAGGGTCTGTCTAAGAGGCTGTTTGGGGGGCTGTCTGGGGGAATGTCCATTGGGCTATTCGGGGGGGTTGTCTGGGGGCTGTCCGAGGGGCTGTCCGGGGGCTGTCTGGGGTCTAAGGAGGATGGTGGGGGGTTTTCCAAGGTCCAGGAAGGAGGGGGGTTCCCAAACACACAAACACTAAAAGACAACAACATCCATAAAAATAGATAATATATAAAAATAACTCAACTCCAATATTACACTACGAGTCTAGATAAAACCAACAACTAGAATAGATTAAATATCAAATCTCAGTATTATTAGTAAAAAATGTAATGGATCAATTTTTTCCACAACACAGTCACCATCATCACCATTATCATCACCATCGTCCTCGTACCCATCATCGTCCTCACCCTCCTCATAGCCCTCCTCCTTCACCTCACCACCTGCCTCGTCCTCCTCCTCTCCCTCCTCTTCTGCATCAGACTCCTCGCCATCATCATCATCAAGCTGGAAATCATCCTGACCAACAATAGAACTACCACCTGGTGCACCATATATAGAACTTATCGACGACATATATTCATCAGAAGTTGGGTTGGCCTCTACTGGTAGTGTTGGATGTAGAACTTCAATAAATTTTATTAATGCATTGTTTTCCCTAACAGAGTATTCTGCTGTCTCTGTGGCCCTTTTCTCACCCTCTTCTGCCTATGCCCTAACATGCTGTAGCTTGGTGGAACTACATCTCGTACCTGAGGAGGGCCAATACCTCGTCGAGGCTATCCTAGGTCGGCGGCATGCTCTGCCAGGATGCTCCTCTACCAACACCTAATGTAAGTGATCTGTTGGCACAAAATTGTCTGGTTCTTGGGTATCGAGGGCCTCAAAAGCAGCCTATTAAAAATATAAATATATCACAAATTTACAAAATAGGAATTAAAATATAAATTCAACAGATTAAAACTTACAATCTTCTATTGAGTCGCTTCGTTGACGGAACTTCTATCCTTTTTCCGTCTACTCAACCAAAACAGTTTTTCTTGAGGCACACGTCCTTCAATATTTTGTATTTTCCTCTACAATGACATTGAAAACTAAAGTTATATGAAAATATTAGAAAACTATTTAATAATTGAGGAAATAAAAGAACGTTTAAGTCATAAAGAAAACTTATAAACAATTGTCATACCAGCTTCCTCTCATGATCAGACATCGTAGAGCTTCCCATTGTGTGGATGCATTTTTTTGCATCAATGTTCTTTTTTTTCCAGATGATTCCTAAATAAAATTAAAAAATGAAACAGATAGTAATAATGAAAAACAAGAAAGTTATTATTTAAATACCTCAAATGTAATTTATACCTTAAACTGGGTACTCGTCCAATGAGTAATCATCTGAAGATACTGCTCTATAGGAAAATCATCCACCACTGGTACTGCCTCTAACTCAGTTACAACTATAGCAACCCATCCAATATACAACTCATGCTTGTAGGCTCTCCAATGCTTGCCTAAATACTTTACACGTTCCGGTCGGGCACCCTCACCATCGGGAAAATTAAATCGAAGCTGACATCAAAACATTAATTCATATAAATACAAAAATAATTCATGGCATTAAATAGAATAGATTTTTTTACCCATATCACTATCAAAGCTCTATCCTTGACCTCATGTGGCAAATTTCTCCACGATATTGGGCTGACGGGAATGATGTCGGTGTATTTGGAAAACATCGCCAAAAAACTCTAACACTGCTACCCTGTTTCTCAATGATTTGGTTCTCTTCATTATAATCGACCATAACCTGTGTGCGGCGGTTCCACACCGAAAGCATGCATGTACACCCCCTCCCACACATCCTGTCAGTAGATGTATCTATCATGAATGAAAAACAAATATTTATCAAATCTTGTTATAATGAAAATAATTATTGCTATAAACATTAGTTAGAGTTTTATAAATATACATGTGTGGGTCTGATTTCTGAGCACCGTTGGATCCATAGAAACTGATGGAACACCCTGTGGTGGAACATGAGTCGAAGACGATGGAATATAGAAGCTCGGAGAGACAGAAGTAGATGGAAAAGAAAATGGGACAGCTGTCTGACCAGATTCTGACTGGAGAGTGGGAATCATCTTGGGATGTGAAAATGATGGGCCAGAAGATGCAGAAGGTAGCGAAAAGATAGGAGGCCTAAATATCTCGTGTGTCCCTAATGTCACACCAGGTTTAGAATTTGGGAAAGATGACATGTCAGTAGGAGGGGAAGGGTCTAGTCAGGTACACACAACTGCTCGTCCACCTCAGGTATGAACCCTCCTCATACCACCGGCCTAAGTACTATGACCAGTACTAGGCTCCTCATCGAATAACTGTCGACGTATAGGTGGATCCTATAAAAATTTCTACCAAGAAATTAGTCACATGAAATTATATATTCTTTAAATATATCAATTTGAAATACAGTACTCACTACATGAACTAATGATGGAATTCCCAACTCCTTCATTCGATGATTGTTCTCCATCATGTTTTCCTTAGTCTCTCTTCAATTGGATGCATTTCGTACTTTTGAAAACAAATATGTAATTAATTAGAGAAATGAAACTAATGTGTAATCCAAAAAACTAAATATATGAAGGAATAAGGGGATTCATTGGTAATTTAGATATTATTTGTTTTAGAAGATCTTGAATGGATTTAATAAATCATACAAGTTGTAATGTTCACCAAGTTAGAAATATTGTTTGACTAGGTTTGAATACAACTCAATTCCAAATTAGAAAATGCAATTCAAAAAAAAATGAAACCAATAAACATTGAAAATTCAAATAACAATCAAGTCAGCTAAAACATATTTTTGATCAATACTAAATTAATTTGAATATTACCAACCTTAAAAACCCAACTCGAGGTAAACCAATAGAACTGAGAACATGGATGAATGATTCTATATACTTTCAACCACAACATTAGGTTCACAATAAACTCTGACAATTGAGCTATTGGAGTCACTAAAAGGAATAGATGGATTGGTTCCAATGGCATTGAAGAAAGTGTCAATTCCATCATCACCATCATCAAAAATATGTCTTGGAATTACTTCAACTCTGACACCAAATTCATGTCGAAGTTGGTATTTGACATAAAAATCTTGTTTAGCCATTGATGCCAACACATATAGTTCTTCGGTAGCAAGAGTGTGAGTCATATTAATTTCTCAAAATCCAAAATGATCAATAAATGTGCCATGTATTGTCATCGAATCAAACCAATGGAATATCATCATCGTGACTTGTCCATGAGAGTAATAATCCAATATTATTATTTTCTCAACTACTCCATAATAACCCACATTTTCAAATCGCGGTATTCTATCTCATGCACTGGAATAACAATCTGTTGTGGTAGTAACCATAACACCATCATGTTGTATTCTCATGTTCTTTTCTTTTTTAGTGTCAATAAATTTGTACCCATTGATAACAATTGATTTACAGTCACGAACCACAATATTAGGACAAAAGACAAATCTCTTATTTCCTCAGAGATAGATTCAGAAGACAAACTCAATACCTGTAATATAAATGACTATTACACTTAATTAAATATTGATATAATTATTTTAAACAGTAATATTTTTACCTTCAATTTTATCCAAGCATAAAACTCTTTGCTATGCGACGTCTCTCTCCTTCTCAAAGATAAAGAACGATGCTCCCTCTTTATCATTGTTTTATGTTCCTTGTAAATAAAAAATATGAATAGTTTAACAGATATATATGTACGATATACATAATCATTTTAGTTACATGATATAGTCATCAAAAAAATCACAGTTGAACAAAACTGTGCGATGGGCCATCTCCCGCTCTTCATGGATTAATGTATTCAATGTATATGATCCAGGAATTCCACTTGATTGAGGAAGTGATAGAAAACAGGGTTCAATTTGCTCATACCGGTCTTCTTCATTTCTCATTGGTCTCTTCAATCTTGTAGTACGATCAGACTAATACATAGATCAGAAATCCATACATTCTTGAGCCAAGTTACCGTTTACGATAGAACCTTCAGGATAATTTTTGTTTTGGACATAAGTCTTTAATATGAACGTATTTATTTTAGTTGGATACATCCAACAAAATTAAATAGGTCCTCCGAGAAGTATTTCAATGGGAATATGGACAATCAGATGCAACATGCATGTGAAAATTATGGAGGAAATATTTTCTCCAACCCACATAAAAATAATGGGGAATCTGTCAACATTTTCTGCAAGAAAGTCTTGGACAACTTTTTAGCACAATGATCTCTAAACAAATGGTACAACCGAATAAAATACACCCTTCATTATTGGAAAAAAGATGAAGGATTTCTATTCGAAGCCACTCATGCAGTAGAACGTGATAATCATGATTCTTCAAAGACTTTAGCTTCAACTCTCTTCTGTTGTCCCATTTAGATATGTTTCTTGAATATCCATCAGGAACTCTAATAGTCTCTAATACTTCATGAAATTGTTTTTTCCGTAGGTGTCATCATATAAGAAGAACATGGAAGTTTCCATTTATTTTCAACGATACGCATAGGATGTAATTCTGATATGATGCCCCAATCCAGCAAGTCACGCCGAGATCGTAAATCATCTTTTGTCTTCCCTTGAAATTTAGAATAACTGAAAGAAAAATTTCTCATATATTATTTTCAATATGCATTAAGTCTAAGAAATGACGTAACAAATTGGTTGACCAATAAAGAAAATTAAAAAAGATACCCCTCTTCCTCCAATTGTAACAGGTTTTATTGGAAACATTCTTTCTCTTTCTAGATTTCATTTGACCCTTCCCGAACGAAAAACTAAAATCTTTCAATTCATTAAGCACGTCAGTTCCAGACATATGCTGAGGTGGATCATCAGACACTATGGTATTATCAAATCATTAATGACTCATTGTATATGGATGATCCTTTGGAAAGAATCATCGATGTCCCATAAAACTGAAACTACAGCGATATTTCAGTCTTCTGGATTGTGTATTCTTCATACAAACTAGACATGACAGTTTTCCCTTCATGCTCCATCCAGACATCATTGTATAAGCCGGAATATCATTTATCGTCCACATAAGCGCAGCATGCATCTGAAATATATCTTTCGAACATGCACCGTATATGCGCACACCCACAACACAAAGAAGTCTCAACTCTTTTATTACAGTTTGCATGTATACATTATTATTAATGCCGGGATCAGAAGGACCAGATTTGAGTATACTCGTGAAAGTGAAAGTTTTTTTCATACACAACCATGGGGGACGATTGTAAATGTGTATAAAAACTGGCCATGTGCTGTGCGAAGTAAGCATCTTCCCAAACGCATTAAAGCCATCGCATGAAAGACCCAGCCTCACATTACACACGTCAACTGCAAAATCCGGAAGTCGAGCATCAAATCTCCGCCATACAAATCCATCTGCATAATGAACCAACTCATCATTATTCTTCTTTCTTTCTCTATCATGCCATCTCATTTTTATTGATATGTCATCAGAAATAAAAAGATTCTGGAGTCTGGGGATTAATAGAAACTGCCACATTACTTTTTGTGGAACACGGGATGGTGTTCCATTAGATTTTTACTTCTAGTGGGATGTGCCACATTTTCTACAATCATTTTGTTCAGCAGTTTCCTCCCAGAATAAAATATAATCTTTCGAGAAAGCATTAATTTTGTTTCTTCAAAATCTATGTTCCTCAACTAAAATCCATGAAAAATATTGGTTTGAGGGAATATCTGCATCATCTTGAAGTAAATCCTTCAAGAGGGTAAGAATGTAGTCAATTGATGTATTAGAAATCCCATATATAGTTTTACCATGAAACAATCAGATTGAAAATTCCAGCTGTTTCATTTTATCGAATTATCTATATATTGGAGTCGTGGCAACATCATTCAATTTATTCACACTGTCAATATCATCATTTTCACTAGATGCATCAGTGTTCCTCTTATCTAAGTCTCCTTGAGTCGAAATACTTTCTTTTTCATGATGAAAAATAAATGGAAACCGATCATCTAACAAATTCTCCATTCTGGTCCATTCATTTTGATCATCAACAATTTGAGATTTAATTTTCTCCCCATTATGATACCACAGAAAGTAGTTTTCTTGAAACCCATTTTTTGTTATGTGGTAGCTGGCTTCTTAACGGCTCAACCAAGGTCTACTAACACAATTAGAACATGGGCAGTGTATGGGACCACTATCTGAAGCATTGTGAAATGAAAAATCTATAAATCTCTCCAAATTGTTTTGAAAATCGCTTGAGATCCAATCGGTTTCATACATCCAAATTCTACCCATTCTATAAAAAGAATTTATATAAGTCATTTTGTTATAAAAAATTCAATAGTATTGAACTTTAATAGAAAATACATTTATGTAAATGATAAAGGAAGAAAATAATCAAGGTATCAACTAAACATGTGAATAAAACATACTAATGGATTATTGAAAAAATGAAAAACCAACAATAACTTAATGTGTTATCACATCACAACATTCTTCATCCCATAACCATATTAGTAGGGAATCATGAACATGAATAACATCAACCTTGTTCCATCCTCCTACCCTTCATGACCCCAACCACATGCCACATCTTATTATTGCCTTATCACATCGCACCTCACCTCAAAAAACTAGGTAAATCATAGTACATCTCACCTGAAGAGACATGGACAATCACATCGCATCTTGCCTATAAACACATGGTCAATAACTTGTGAAGGAAAAATAGGGATGAAATGGTTGATATCCAACCATATAACCACCATCCTAGTAATTAAAAAAATACCCATAACTCAAAACCTCTGATCGTAGGTAAGTTTATCGAACTCTGGTTGGGAATGTGCAGAAATAACATAAAATACATGATATATAGATATCACAAAATACCCATCCTATGGGTTCACATTAACTACATAATCACAAACTTCACTACTACTATAAAACACATAAACCAACACAACCACATTCACCACTATATGAAACATACCACACCACCACCACCCAAGATAGATAGCATTTCCCACTTTCATTTATAAGACACTTTAGTACACTTACATTGTCCATTCATTTAATGTCAAATTAATTAAATATATTTACCACACAACTATTTCTATTGCATCTCATTTATTTTCTATATTGTTTCTTTTGTTTTAACAGTATAATTTATTACATAGATAAACATGAAACTAATAATACCACCACACAACAAGACACCATCTCACAATAACCATCATCGCTATGTTACATCGACCAACCATATCACTAAAACAACCACATATCACAAAAAAAAAATATTCCACATCCCAAACCACCACACAACCAAAACCACCTCCCCACATCATAAACCACAACCTCATCACACAACACCTCTACACGGCACAACACCACCACACATCACCACTATCACACAACCTCACATGTCACATCCATGCCCACTAACCATCTCATTACAACCCCACATATAACAAATCCAAACAGGTCACCTCAATCACCATACAACCGCCTACAACATACAATGAAACACAAAAAAAATCCTCTCATAGAAGAAACATACCCCAACGTCCACAATTTATTCATGGTATTCTATTACATTACCCCTTTAATTTTCATGGATCTTATAACACAAATGATATTCCATGGGAAACTACTTAATTAACAAAATATTCATTCATTTCCCTATATGTCAGGGTGAAATCACATCAAAATAAAATCTTAAAACTAAATTATTAGATCAATAACAATAAAAACAAGGTATCATATTTGTATAAAGAATAAAATTCCTGATTTGAGATGATTAAGATAGATTTTCACCTATTCGGATGGGTGAGTTCCAGAGAGGAGTCGAGCACTGGATTGATTTTAGGGTTCTATCACGACTGGGGAGAGCAGAGGCCCGATTGTATTTGGGGAAAAGCATTACCAACGGTTTTTAAAAACCATTGGGAAAGGGGTGTTCAGGGTACCCTTTCCCAATCTTTTAACAGACCCATTGGAAAAGGGGTTTCCTTTCCCAATGGTTTTATGAAACTATTGGGAAAGGGTAACTTGAGCACCCCTTTGCCAACTGTTTTATGGAACCCTTGGAAAAGGGGTACACTTTTCCAACGGTTCACTAGAACTATTGGGAATGGTTTTCCTAGACATTATTTACCAATGGTTTAAGCAAACCATTGGTAAAGAACCATGGGTAAAAACCACATTTCTAATAGTGTAATTATAATGGAACTGGTGATACAACTGGTGCTGATAAGCTAATCACTATACTGGGATAACTAAATGAGGTTATGAATAACAACCTTACCTGTATGGAGCACCCTAATCCGTAGTATGGATGATAAATTTTAGATCTCTTAATGAGGCCACAACCACAAACATTCAATGGGGGTACCAATCCAGTCATAGCTGAGTAATGGATAAATTCTATAGAGAAAATTTTCAGGCTTTGGGTAGTAGTGAAAAGGAGAATGTTTCCATGGTAGTTTACCGCCTCACTAGAGATGTTGATGAATGGAGGTCATTGATTCAAAATAAAAAGGAAGATTATTGAGTATCATGTATGGAATGGAGGGAGTTTAAAGATATTTTCTTAGAAAAATTCATTCCTCATGACCATCAAGAAGATATGGAAAGACAATTTCTGAGTCTGAGGAAAAAAGAGGATGAGAATGTTGCAATGTATGAGGCTAGCTTTACAAGGTTAGAAGGCATGAATTAGATTATATACATAACCCAAGAGTTAATATTGATCATTTCTTTAATGGGTTAAAACCATTTCTACGTTTATAATTAGTCTCACAATATTTCTCAATGTACGAAGACATAGTCTCATGTGCTATCAAGAAAGAAAAGAAATTCTATAAATCTTATGACAGTAAAGTAATGAAATACAAGAAGCGAATCGTGGAGAAAGAAAAAGATAAAGGGTAAAAGGGAAATAAATATTTTAAATTATGTGATAATTGTGGGAATAAACACCCCAATACTTGCCTAAAAGGAATGGGAGTTTGTTACAAATGTTTGGAGAAATGTCACCAGGATAAAGAAATCATGGAAAATAAAGAGGATGTCTATGTTAAATACTATAATTGTAGTGAAATGTGGAATTATGAAAATGAATGTCCTAAGCGTCCGATAAACATACCTTAAAAAAGGCCAGGGGATCAAGGCCAAGCTTATGTTGTTACTATAGTTGAAGTGGAATTATTAATGTATTTATTTTTTTGGACTGAAAGATTATATTATGGTTATAAGAATAACGTGATATATATAATGAGTGTACTTCAGTACCTGTTGTTTTCATTATGTTTTTAGTATGACTGAGGTAATCATATTTTTAGTACGTGACAATAAGAGAAACTTTACTTTGTTTGGGGAATCTTAATTTTCAACTAATTTTGGAATTTTGATACCTTTTACAGAGAGTCTGGACAGAGGTACTTTGGATAAATATAATTTTTGGAATGGATTACAATGAAATTTGGATATTAATATTTACGGTGAAAACATTTCTTATGATTATTTTTGAAATATAATGATACTATTGTTTTACGAAAAGGAAACTTGTAGGTCGGGCGATAACCCGTTGTGTTGGACAACGATGTAGGAATCTAACCTACAACCATAGTGTGACAAGCCTTTATTACCTACCACTATCCTATAGGAAGTCCCTGGATATAACATAATATTTTTCCTCATTTTTATGTTATGTGTTAATATTTGGAACCTTATACGATTCGGATAAATATAATATTTTTTATTTCTATTCTCTTTTGGAGTGAAATATGTGTTTGTTGAAGGATGAAACTCTACTTGTCATGTATATATATATATATATCTATTATTCTATGAAGAAATTAATTATTAAACTTTAGTTAAGGGATATTAAAACCAAAAATGTTTTATCCTAGTACCTTATGTTTTGTTAAACTGATGATATTTTAAATCATCATTGATTGATGGTTTTGAGGCCCTCAATTTTACACTTATTTGTGATTGATGTCCTGAATCACTCACTATAAATATTTATGTTTTCACTCTAATTATGTGTCTATAATTTCGACAAATGTTCTCCAATTTGAAACCCTAATTTGGTGGTCACATTCTTATTTCCCTCTTCTCTATTATTAAAACTAAATTCAATTAACCCTATTTCCGATATAGTTATTCCAAAAAAGTAATTTCTAATTTCAACCTTTTATTTTCGATTTTTTTCCAATTTCGAGGACATAATTATTTGAAGGAGAGGATAATGTAACACCACAAGCATCAATGGGACATTTCCCTTTGAATAATGTTGTAGCTTGCATTGTACATGACCTCAAGATTCTAACACACCATGACCAATCAATATAGCCACTATGAATAGTGATACCCACTTTTTGAAATTTTATAAATTTTATTATTCAAATTGGACTTCATTTTTGGATTCATAATATCAAAAATATCTTAGGGTGAATTTTTGGTATTTTTCTAAGAACATCAAATTTTTGAGGAATTCTGAAATAAACTAAACTTTAATTAAAAACAACTTTTTTAATAAAACTTATTTATAGTGAAAAATTATATAATTGAGTGATTTTAATGTATAATAAGAATATATTTTTACCATTAAATCCAATTTTGTTAATTGAGTGTAATTTCAAATTTAAATAAGGCATAAACAAGTTTCAATCTTTTGATAGTAATTATTTCTTAAAAATACGCTTTTTGTTTTGACAGAGAAAATTAATTTTAAATTAATTTCATCCAATTCTATGTTTGGAATTTGGAAAAATGGATTAAATATTTGGAATCAGGATGTAAAATTTTTTAAATAGGTAAATTTTATTTTTATACATTTTGAATAATTACTTTGGTAAATATTTTATTTACGGTGGTTGAAGGGTGAATCAAGTAAAGAATGGTAAAAAAACTAATATTATATTAATATTAAATTACCCTATAACATATCCTTACCCTATTGGATGATACATGTCCGACCATGGGAATCCTTGGGTCGATTTTGGAACCCCATGGAGAAACTTGTAAGTGAAAATGACACATTATATTAATTGAGTTAAAGTAAATACAAAAATAACATAAGCATATATCTTTTAGTAAATCAATTTTTACATAGGGTTATATATGTTATATAATCAACTATAAATATTAATCATGAAATCATAAAATATTACCAAGATAACGTTATTTTATTTATAATTATAAGTAATTTAATAATTATAATTGTTTATGACACAATAATGATGCAATATTTTTCTTATTAAAGAAAGAATCAAATAAATGGTATTATAAATGTTTTAATAAATATAATATAAAAGTCTTGATGCCATACAATAAATTTATAGGTTAATATTACATGATAGTTTTTATTAAATGAATTTATTTCGAATTAATAAATGTGTTATGACTCTAACAAAAATCAATTATTAAATAGTGTCAAAATTGACTTAAAATAGTATTTATAAAAAATATTATATTATTAATTGATATACTCTTCCTAAATATATAAGGATAGGAAAAAAGTCTTATATAATGATATTTTTATTATTAATGAACTACTTGGGGTTCTCTTAAAAGTTAATTTTATGATTATTAACCATATAATATAAAAATACAAAGAGACATGGTGAATGCCAAACTAATTAACTAAGAGTTAAAATTAACAGATAAAGTTAATATTGTGATCCAAAGCTGTATAAAACCTATTTTTAGGTGGTTTTCTACTCATCCCTACCTTATACTCGAAATAAATCAGTATTGAGCCATTAGAAACTGAATATTATTTTATTATAAAATAGTATTTCTAGCTTTTCCTAGGGTCCCCATCACCCCTCTCATAAAAGGGCACTCACCCTAATCTCAATTTCACACCTTCAGAGCCATTTGTCTCGGCCAACCCCTTACTAAATTTTATTTATGAATCCCTCAAATCAACCTGGAGGCCTTATTTTTATCAGAAAGAAAACATTAGGTTCCCTTTAGATCAAATCAAAAGGAAGAACCCGAAGAAGAGGTAATGATTTCACCACCCTCTTCCATGTTCCTTTCGTCTTCCACTTCTTCTTTATTTGTTATTTCCATTCTGAAATAATAAATCAAGTATCTACTATATACATTGATTTTTTTATAAATATGGTACAACCATATTCAGTATTCTATCAACCCTTTTAATGACATGTCACCATACGTGCATACGTACGGGTTACCGTCTCCACGACGTGGTGTAATTTGTTATTCAACACTATGTTATTTGGATGGATATAATGATGACTAATATGTATATAAATAATGAAATAACATGATAATGTCTCAGTAAAATTAATTTACCATATAACTGCACACCTCTAAAAGAATGATATTTTCTCTCGTGCGTACGTATAAATTACCGTCTCAATGACGCGATGACATTCATTTCCATGTTCCCCATTAATCGATGATTATAAAAATATATATTACTAATAAGTATGTAATATATGAAATAATAATTATACTGTAGATATATATATATATGTGTGTGTGTGTGTGTGTGTGTACTTACATATATCTTATTCACTTACTTCCGTTCAATACGATATGAAAATAGAAACAACGTTTATGCGTACGTACGGCCAACTGTCTCCATAAACGGTGTTTTCCATTTCATAGATCTATCTATTATAAATATTTATATTATAAATATATATGATATATGAGTGAAGTTTTATATTCTAGAATTACATAAATCAGGACCTTGATGATATTGAAAAGAATAACATGTTAAAATATGTACAATAAAGAAAGCGATTATTAACTGAAATGTTTATTTGACATACAAACCACTATTAAATGGGTAGAATAAAATCAAAAATTAATCATGTATGATATAATAAATATTTTAATGGTCCTGGTATAATATAATAACAAACAATGGTCATTATACAGGAGGTTAAACGTACCCTTGACCAAAGGAATGTGCAAGGTAAGGGGTTTCTTATCTCACATTTATTTTCGTGAGATTTCCATTGTTCACCAGTTATTTATTTCATATTGTGTATTGTGTACTGCCATTTGATATGTATTATCATGATTATCTTTATATTCATGATATTATATGATTTATTTGGTGGTTATTGACTATTTTTCATATGACTCTATTGATTGCAACGAGGTAAGGGTTAATTTCTCAATCTCATTATTATCCGAGATCGTTTTTGTGTAAGTATTTACTGGGAAATTTTTTTCATCCATGTCAATTATTCATTAAAATGATTTAAAAATGAATATTTTATGGATTTTTGAAAGGTTTTGTTTATCAAGATCAAAATTGTAAATGTTTTAAAGATTTATCTTTCAAAATATTTTTAATTCATGTCCATGTTTGCAAAATGGTTTTAAAGATTTATTTATATGTACATTAATGTTTTGAAATGATAATTATTTTCAAATGTTTCAAAGTGGTATGAGACACTTTGATTCAAAATTCTATTTTAAATAAATTCCTTTATAAATTGTGATACTTTTAAACGATTTAATAAAAAAGGGGTATTTCTCTCAATGCATTATATTGATCATTTTCATCTATGTCAATATCGTTAGATTGGTTTTCAACTTGTTTGATATTGATTTACTATGATAAAAATCATTCATATTTTATTGATGGTTCTGTGATATGTTTGACTGTGGATGAGTTATTTTATACCATTCATGGTTTATGGATAAGGTAATGACATTTCGTATGATAGTTTTAATATGAATGTTTATGTTATGTTATCTTTCTATATTTTCATATGAGGAATGTAGTGGACTTAGTAAGTGACGGGAGGATCCCGCTATATCTCCTCAATGCATCGGTAGGTCCCATGAGACAAAGAAGTGTCTTCCCACAAGGCCTTGAAAAAAACTTTGTTTGTAGTCTTGGCATGAGGCCATGACTATATGGTAAAGATGTTCGGCGTTAGGAATTCCCTCATTATGAAATTAGTTATTACATGTGATTATTCGACTATTAGAATATCCATGTGCATGTTAAGATGGTAATGTTTGATTTATTTTTTCCATATTATGTTCATTCTTATGTTTAAAAGGCTTTTGTGTGTATTACACATCATTCTGTAAAATTTTATAGCTTCCACTAATTTATTTACCTTTTATGAGCATGTGAGCAAACCCCTTTCTTATGTTTTATTTTCCCAGTATTTCCATGAAGTGTATTATGATTGATATGTAAGGTTATGCTAAATGGAATAATGGAGATATCAAAGAACCATTTATGTTTTTTTTTATTTTCTAATTTGTTATATAACATTTATGTATGTAATTTACTTTCCAAAACTGCTAAACTGATCGGTCCTTTGCGACGTGATTCCTTGTAATCATGCCAATGTGATATTATAATCCACCAACTTTGGGTAACTAGGGGCAGGGTGTTACAAATAGTTCCAAGTGAAAAAGAAAAAAATATAAACAACGGAATGTAAAAAATGTTCCTGTAAAGGAAAACCTATAATATTTTCACATTTTACTGTGGAATCCAGTTTACCCACATGGTTATTTAAACCATGAACAAACCATGTAGACAACACCATCTAAAGGTATATAGGTAGAACCATTATATGGTAATCCCATCACATTTTGAAACTATGCATGAACCATGTGAGATTCAACTATCTAAAATTTCACATATTGGCCACACACCTGACATGGTTTACATAATCCGACACTAGTCATTGACTAACATTGTGTCTTTCATATGTTTTCCTAGTTTTTCATTCTTTCATGTCTTCAACCCCTGGAACATCACCAAGGCCCCTCAGACTCTGGGTAAACTCATCATTATACCAAAAAATGATTTAAACAAAAAATTTAAACAATTACATTCCGTCATGAAGTCATATATCATATATTCAAAATGCAATGAAAAAATTTATTTCAAAGAGATATAAATTATGATTATTGATGAAGATATAGAATTTTATATATTTATAGGGGATAAAAAGACATCTGATTCATATCTATATCTACCTCCAGTAGAAATTCTAAATAAAATTCATGGGGAGGAAGAGAAAACAACATCTAATGATGACGAAATAAGTATTTAAATAGAAGATGAACATATTGTGAATGAATACATTAATCTATTTCTAGAAGATTAACTAGTACATCTTCTATAGAGGTATGATTAGATCTCTACTGATTTAATTCATGAATCAATACTTATATGAAATCCTCTCTATATAATTTCTATTGTGTAATTAGTTTATATGAGGAAACAATTAAAAAAATTGAATGATACTGGTTTTTTTCACCCATGTTTTTCTCCATTGGGAGACCTAATTCTCATTGTCATGAAGAAAGGTAGATTCATGGGAATATGCATTAAATATAAACAAATCCATGATATATATAAAATAACAAGTTTTTTATACATTTGATTGATGATTTATTTGAACAAAATCAAATAGATCAACTTTTTCTAAATATTGACCTTTGATCTGGATATTACAAATTGCATTTGAGAAATGATGATATTAAAACGATTTCATTTCAAATGATTTATGGAAAATTTAAATTTACAGTAATTCCATTTGGACTAAATAATGTGCCCTCTATTTTTATGAATCCAATGAATATATTTTTAAATTTTTATGTTGATGAATATTTTGTGGTATTTGTTGATGATATACTGATATATTCAAAAAGATATAAGGACCGTGAGAATAGCATGGTGGTTTTTTTGTAGACCCATAGTGTAATGACCTAATCTTTTATTAATGACAAATTCCGGTTGATCTAAATAAATGTATTATTATGTAAAATGGTTATATACGAAATAAGAAAATATGTAGTTTTATGAATTTTGGATTTTAAAATACCATTAAGAATTGTTATCACTGCTAATATAGCTGTTGAATAGTGACCACATGATTAGTATAAATATAGGGCATTAACAAATCCAATTTACTCAGTAAAAGAAGTGATGGACTCATCCAGTATAATTTCTCTGTATGAAGCCTATTTTTTGAATATTATAAAGGAGGTGGAATCACTTGGCTTTTTTCTTAACCAAGCCCAAGATAATCTTCAACGGAGTTTAATGAAACAGAACCTCCTACGGGAAAAGTGGAAGTTTTTTGGGATTACCACCCGAGAAATGTTATCTGATCTACCCCAATAATCTATCACCATCACACACTTTATCCTTCGTTCTGATGAGGGTACTATAATTTATTAAGTAACAATACCCTATACCTAGGATTATCTACATTATTTTTGTATAGATAATATATATTCATTTAATTATTGTTACATTGTAAATAGTTTTTTAAGAACAAATACTATTTTTATTTATTATTCAATTAAGAAATATATTTTAAAAAATTAATTTATTTCATAAATAAATAATATTATAATATAATATTATTACCAAATTAATTTTTATTAAATATAAATGATCGAATAATATTTATGAATGAAATTGAAATTTTTATTCTTCTTTCAAAACAGTTTTTTTCAAAACCCATGAATTTCTAATAAATTGCAGATTTCATTTTAAAAATACAAACTCACTTATTTTTAAAATTATTTAGATAAAATTAATATTATTTATGGATTCAGGACGTTGAAATTATCTAATGGTGAGTTTTTCATAATTTTCAGAGATAGTAAAATTTTTGGGTAAAAATTAAATACTGTGTAGTTCTATAATGTTTTTTATTACGTCATAATGATCCAATAGTGATGTAATAAAACACTATAAATGATATTTTCGGCCAATATAATTTTATTTTTAAAATAAATTTATTTTATTTTTTATTAATAATATTGTTGTTTTGTGGACCCTGCAATGCATTTAAATTTTTCTGTCTTTATAAATTTATTTCCTAGATAGTGTGAGTCACCTCCACATAAGCAAGCCTAATATTTTAATAAGTTCATCCATTATTCTTATAAAATAAATTTTTCCTCTCCCATTTTGAAAAAATCATGGGAAAAACACATGGTGTGGTTTTTGTTTTTCATTGGTTTAATGTGTGGTTTCAAAAACCTCAATAATAAAGAATTCCCACCTTTTCCCTATATAATAACACAAAATCTCCCAATTCATCTTCACTAAATTTTTTTGTAGGTGTACCAAAATATTCCCTCCTCTCCTTAAAATCTTACCAAGTTTTACGACCCTCCCATGATTCATCTCTCAAGCCAATCCCAATCCTTTGGGATCATTTTTCTATGTAAGAGATTTAATAATTTCTAATTTTTTTTCCAAATTTCATTATGTTGTTATACCCTTTTATTATTAATTACAAATTTTGTGGTATGATTTCCATCTTCCCCCATTCTTTTCTCCTTTTGTTTTATTTATGATATACCATTCACAACTTCGTTAATTCCTCCCAAGTACACATGTTACCATGCCAATATTCTATAAGGAATTTCCCTCTTCTCATTTACCTTTAAGTAATTATTTTTTATTATGAATCTACATTCCATTAAATACATTGAGACATGTATCTATTTGATAAAATTACATTCTATTTATTGTACATATGATGACACATCCCTTTCTCTCTCATAAACCATTTCTGTGAATTCTTATGTCACGTCGTTATGTTGTCGAATTTGCACCATGATTTTACAAGCCAATATAATAGTGTAGTGAATACCATGCCCATTTCTCTATCAAGGGTATTCACTTTTATGAACATTTACTTATTGATTATTGTGTTTCATGTATGAATATCCCATTATTTTATCAGGTAATAGATTATGATGTTTAATGATTTCGGGTTATATGATTGACATGAAACATTTATACATGGAATTAAATGATTAAGAAGGGTGTGCCCTGATAGCACTCCATTGTATTGGGTAAATATTGGTTTCATGATTCGTCAAGTGCAATGTGGGTTTACTAATTATAATTCAGGTACAATGAGGTTTTACTCATTATCCATGTGAAACGGGCCTCATATCATACTAATATCTTGTTAAATGTTGTTGCCACATTTCCATGTTATAATAATCAGGCAATATCGCGCATTTAGGTTCAAGTACCTCTTATGATTCATTGATATTCCTACTTCCTAACATATACTATATTTATTTATTATACTACATTTTTACTCCCTTTCTTTGATTTATAGCTCACCCTTTTCTTATTCACATCCTCGGGTTATCCCATACAATGATAATTACAAAAGAATATGTGTGGTCTTGTAAAAGTAGTTTTCAAGAAAGTTATTTATTTCATGTTTTATGTTTTTATGAAATGTTCCTAATCCCCAAAAAAACTAGACCTCTTGATCTTATATTATGTATCAAGTGAATATTTTATATATTAAATTATCCTTAACTGGGAAATAATGACCAGGGTTGTTGTAGTTGGTATCTGAGGATAACTTTAGTTATATTTGGGATAAGGATTAGAAAATGGTAGTAAAATACTTAGGGAAATAAATAAGTATAATAAGAAAATCCCTAAATTTTGGAGGGTATTAATTAAGTGTTTATCATACAAATACATTTGTTCTAGATACAAGAAAGTAGAGTCGGCTCTAGAATAGTTGATCTAGGGGTAAATCCTAAAAACTCCACATTGAGTTAGTCTCAAACGAGAACTGCTGCACGAAAATGGGCATTGTTGCACTCTTGGTTACGACACTCCCAGGGGGATATTCCTTGTTAAATTCATAATCCTAGTATAAAACATTATTAAGTGAATAAAAAATTTACCCTAAGAATATATAATGGGAAGTAGATCATTGATATCATAGATTGGAACCCATAAATTCAAAAGATATGTAAATAAATGTAATTTTAAAGTTATTTGTTTTTTTCTTTGTATTACCCTTTATGTGTTACCCCTGACAATCCTTTTATTCCATCCAATGGCCAGTAATATGATTAATTGGCATAAAAACCTATGTTAAGATCAATGTCACAACTATTCTAAGGAGATTCCAAAAACAAAGGGATTTGTAATTTCGAACATTGTTAGAATACTCTCTCATTTAACAAATATTTTGAATAGAAAAAGGGCCATGTGGAAAATTCAACCCCCTATTAAAGGACCATTTATAATCGAGAGCTTCATGATACAAAGGCCTTCTACTTTTAATGGATCATCTGATACCTCAATATCCAAATAATATATCAACTCAATTGAGAATATATTCTCTATCCTTCAATGTTTTGAACAAAAGAACATTATTTTGGAAGCTTATCATGTTGAAGATGAAAATGATCAATAGCTAACATTGATAAAAAAATATGGATCATAAGGAAGAGACCAAGGCGTTGGAATTGAAGGATTTCCAGGATATATTTTTTGATAAAAATTTTCCTCGCACCCCCACTTAATATGGAATGGTAATTCCTTTCTCTTACGAAAAAAGAAAATGAATCCATTTTAGAGTACGTGGAAAAATTTACAAGGATTTCATGATACGCCTCAGGGTTTTTCATTACCCCTCACTAAAAGGTTGATCGCTTCTTTGGTGGGATAAAACCTTTCTTATGGAAAGCCCTAGTGATCCGTGACTTTGAGAGATATGGGGAAATTGACCAATGTGACCTAAAAGTATAAATGAGATCAACAAATCTCAGGGGTATCATGAAGATATGAAGAATAAGATGTACATCAATTCTGGTAGTTTGATGGATAACTCCAATGGTGCGTAATGAAGCACCCCATAAATTGCCTGAACATTATGAGGAAGTGATTTAGTTGTGGAAGAGAAGGTAAGCTAGCCATAAACTACCGAAAAGAAAAGACTACAGATGCGATAGAGGGGAGGAACACTCTGTTCGACCTTCAACGTACTATTAATTACTTCAACTGCGATGAACTTGGGAATTGAGCAAACCATTGCCCTAAGAATTGGATTTTTTTAGGCAACCAACAACCTCTAAGTTAGAAAGGGTGATATTTTTTGCAACACTCCCACCGTAGTGAACCTCAAATACGAAGTGGATATAGGTATGATGGTTATTCATTCAAGAATACATGACATTATTTTAGATTATGGTTCTATGAATTCTTTTATATTCAGAAATTTTAATAGAATAATCCCAAAATCCTCACAAATCATGGAAGTAATGATTTTGGTGATAATGTAAAATGGGGAAATTATTGCATCCCATGAATATAACTCATCCCCAGTCATAATTTTCTTATTGAATTTCCCATAAAACCTCATCATAATACTTGTATTGTATTTTATTTCAATTCATGGCATGGATTGGATTTATCTATATAGATCCAACCTAAATTTTAGTGAGAGGTAAATAACTCTCCATTTGGAGAATCAAACCTCGATTTTGTACAAGTTCAAGGAGAGAGATGAATCTTCCTAAGCACCATCATTTTAATAGTGGACATTATATCCCATTGAGCATGCATGTCTTTTAGAGATAATTGAATCTAAGGATGAAACAATCATTGAAGACATGCCTATTTTGAAGGAATTCGCAAAAGTGTTTCTTGAGTAATTTCTTACTCTTCCTCTCTGAAGATATGTGGAATTATCAATTGACATTATACCTATGGAATTAAAAATATCCAAGAATCAGTATATAATGAATATTGTGGAGGTTGAGGATCATAATAAACAACTACATAAGAATCTGGATAAAGGTTTTACCACATAGGGGAGAAGTGAAAAATATACATGGATCAGAAAATCCTCAAGTATATATTCACACAGAAGGATTTAAATATGCTCCAACAAAAATGGTTAGAGATTATATAAGACTATGATTACTCAATCCATTACCACCCTTGGAAAGTAAAAAAGGTAGCAGATTCTCATTGTAGAAAGGGTACAACAACTCCTTCATTGTTGAGAATTGAAAAGTATCAAATCTTCTATGATTTGATGAAGATGGGAATCAGAATCATGAATTATATAAAATCATCAATCCTTTCACAAATGATTTCTCATACTTATATTTTGGAAATGATAAAGGATTCTCAAATGGATGATGTGTGAATTCATAATAAATTGGAAACTATAAAAAAGGGAAATCCTTGGAGTTCGATGGTAATGAAAAAGGAATTGTGAGATTTTGGACAAGACTATGTGTTTCATCAATTGTAGAGTTAAAGAATGAACATTGGGATGATTCACATATTTAGAATTTATCAATTATCCCAGGAAACAGAAAGATGTATCGAGATATCTGAGGGAATTATTGGTGGGACAACATGAAAAAGTAGATCACAGAGTATACATCAATGTACCTAGTATGTCAGAATCTGAAGGTTGAGAGGTCGAATTCTAAGGGGATGATGCCACCATTACCCATACCAACATGGAAAAGGGAAAAATCACCATGGAAATTGTCACCATACATTTGAATACATCCAATGGAAAGAATTCTATGTGAGTTTTTGTGGATCGTCTTACAAATACTGCATAATTCGTTACAATCCAAGAGGATTTCTCAATGGATCAACTAGAGCGTATATACATTAGGATGTGGTAAGGATTCCCAGAGTACCACTATCGATTATATCTAATTCAGATCGAATATTCACCTCTGTGTTCTAGAATATTCTTCAAAAGCTTCTTAATACTATGAAAATCTTTAATACGTCTTATCATTCTAATACTGGTGGAAAATATAAGAGTACTATCCAAACACTTTATTACATGTTTAGATAATTCTTAGTGGACTTCAAAGGAGGATGGTATCAACATCTTCCTCTAGGTGAGTTCTCATACAATAAAAGTTTCTACTCAAGCTTCCAAATGGATCCCTATGAAGTCCTTTATGGGAAGAGGTGCAGAACACCAGCATTTTGGGATGAAGTTGGAGATAGAAAACTTCAACGTACAAAATTGGTCGAAGAAATGGTGGAGAATCTAAAGACTATCTAGTTGAACATTAAATCTGCTCAGAGTCAAAAAACAGAAATTCTGATAATCGTCGACGAGACCTAGAGTTGTATGTTAGAGACATGATGTTCCTCGTCATAACACTATGGAAGATAGTTATGAGATTGGGGAAGAGGGAAATTCATAATCCAAGGTACATTTTCACTTTTTATATCCTTTATCACATTGTTGTAGTGTCATATTGGACAGCACCCCCACAAAACCTGTCTCATGTACATGATGTATTCATTGTATCACTCTTAATGAAGTACATACATGATCTAACACATATACTCAATTTCGAGGTTATACCATTATAGAATGACTAATCCTACAAATATAGAGCAGTGAAAAACTTCGATCTTAGGGAAACAATTCTACGAAATAAGAAAATGCCTCTAGGGAAAGTGTTGTGTAGAAGCCACATGTTTGAAGAAGTGTCATGGGAATATGAGGAAGTGATGAAACAGAGTTAAACTCATCTAATTTTTGTGGGAAAAGAAAATTTTTAAGGCGAAATTTTTTAATGGTGGATGATTGTAAGGACCCAATCGTTTATTAATTACAAATTCATCTTCATCGAATTAAATGTATTATTTTGAAAAATGGTTATTTAAGCATTTTCACTTCCTTGGTTTTATGTATTTTTGAATTTAAAATACAGTTAAATATTTTTACCATTTCTAAAATATCCATTTAACAGTGACCGCATGATTAGTATAAATATTGGGATTTAAAAAATCCAATTTACTTATACAAAGGAAGATATGACCTTATATAGTAGAATTTCTCCATATAATGCCAATTTGACACAGATCGGAAAGAAGGTGGCATCACTGGCCTTCACTCTGGACCAAGCCCAATCCGATCTTTAACACGTTAATCTTGATAAGAAATTCATACTGGTGATGTGGAAGTTGATAGATATTACCACCAAAGAGATGTTATCTTAGCCACCCCATGAATATGTCACCATCAAACATCTTAACCTTTGTTGTTATTTGGGTCTTATAAGGGTTTATGTCACAATATACAAACACTATGATTATGTAAATTATTATTGTATAAAGAATATACATTAATATTTCTATTTTTACTTTGTAAATAATTTTAAAGAACAAATAGAATTTTTTTTAGTTAATATTCAATTAAAAAATCTATTTTGATAAATTAATGGATTTTTAAATTACATTAGATTATAATAAATTATTATTAGTAAATTACTCTTTATTATATATAAGTGATCGTATAATTTTAAGGAATATAGTTGAATTTTTTATTATGGTTTTAATACTATGTTGGTCAAAAGCCATAATTTTTAATAATTGAAGGATTTTTTTATAAAATTGAAAATTAACTTATATAGAAAATTATTTATATAAAATTAATAATATATTTGAATTCATGACATCAAAATTAGGTAATCGTTAATTTCTCATAATTTTCTGAGACAGTCAAATATTTGGCTCAAAATTAAATAAATTTTAGTTATATAATGTGAATTATGAAAACATAATGAAATAATAGTGATGTAATAAAATAATATATTTAAAACGTTTGTCTAATATAAGTTTGTCTTTAAAATAATTTAAATTTAGTTTTTTATGATTAATTTTACGGTGCATTAGTGGACCCTCCAAGACTTTTAAAAAATTTTAACTTTATAAATTTATTTCTTTGAGATTGTGACTCACCATCACATATGAAAGCCTAATATTTTTACATGTTAATACATTATAAATATAAATTAATATTTTCCACTCCCATTTGTAAAAAATAATGTTTATGTTTATGTTTTTTATTAGTTTAATGTGTGGTTACGACACATAAATAAACCAAATCTTTCTCTTTTCCTATATAAAACCACCCCAGATCCCGCTTCCTCTTCACTCAAATCCTTTGGAACTACATTAAACAATACCGTAATATCTCTATAATGCTCACAAGGTTCCCTAATCTTACATTAACAATCTCTTATTTCTCTCCCAATCCTTTCGGATCATATTTCCATGTAATTGATTTCTTCCATTCTCATTTTTGCCCATATTTCATTATGTTGTTATACCATTTTATATTAAATTAAAAATAATGGGGTATGATTTATAACCTCTATAGTATATCCCTCTTTATGTTTTAATTATGACACACCCCTTTCTTTCTCATTAATGCCTCCTATTATACACATGTTACCATGCCAACATTCTGTAATGAATTTCTCTCTTTTCATGTACATTCAAGTAATTCTTTTGTATTATGAATCTGAATTTCTTTAAGTATGGTAGGGAATGTATCTATAGGAATCCTTTATGGTAAATTTCATTTACATATGATTATTCACCCCATTATCTATCATTAACCATTTTTATGAATTCTTTTTTCAATCCATTATGCTGCCGAAATTGCTCCTCTATTTTGCAAGTCAAAGTCATCATACAGTGAAAACCATGACCACTTCCCTATCAAGGATATTCACCTTGATGCACATTTAATTATTGATTATAGAGTCTCATGTATGAATTCAATATTACATTATTCTGTAATATATGATGATTATTAATGAATCCATGTTATATGATCCATGTGGCACACTTATGCCTGAAATGAAATGACTAAGAAGGTTGTTCCCCGAGAGCCCTCCAATGTGTTGTGTAATGATTAGTATCATTATATGTCAAGATAAATGAGGGTTTAATCATTTTAATTAAATTAAAAATAGGCTTTACTCATTTTCCATGTTCCATTAGTCTTGTCTCATACTGATACCCAATTAAATGTTTTTGCCACATTTTCATGTTATGATAATTGTGCTATATCTTTCATTTATGTTCATGTTTCTCTTATGATCTATTGATATTCCTATTTCCAAACATGTATTATACGCTTCATGTTATGCATTTATTACTCCCTTAATGGGATTTATATCCCACCCTTTTTATATTAATGTCATTAGGTTATCCCGTCCAATGATAATTACGATGGATTGTGTGTGGTCATGTAAAATAAGTTCTCAATAAAGTTTTTCATTTCATGTTTTAATATGTTATGTAATGTTCCTACGCCCCACACACACTAGACCTATCAGTCTTCTATATTGTATCAATTTAATATTTTGTGTAATATATTATGTTTAAGTGTGAAATAAATAGTAGGGTTGTTATATATAGAAGAAATGATTTATATATAATGTTTTGTATGTCTGCATTATGAAATCAAACTATTTCTTTTTTGTCCATATTGTCACTATAGAAGGTATCTCAGATAATCATATAATGAAAAATTTAGTCCATGAATGGAATAAAACAAAAAATATAAATGAGGTATGTAGAATCATTGGGTTTTAAGGTTAATATTTTTGTTTCATTCTGTTTTTTTTTCTCGATAAGCTAACCTGTTGACAATGAGTACTCAAAATGGGTTATTATCATATGGAAAAGTAAATATGAAGAATCTTTTGATGAATTTAAGATTATATTAGGGAATGATCCAATCCGTACATATCATCGGGAGGTGGGGGAATTTTTAATTATGGTGATTTATAAATGATATGACATGGTTATGTCCTTATGAAGAATGATAGACTTATTTCCTACATATCATGACAGATAAAAACTAATAAATAGAAATATCCAACTAATGATTATTTTTTTGAAACTACAGTCATTGATCTAAAAAATAGAGACAAAATATTTTTAGTGAATGATTTGAGATATATATATATATATCACAAGAGACTGAAATATTTATTCTCACAGAATGAACTCAAGATGAAGAAATGGTGATGGCTCCAGGTTCTCAAGGTTTATGAATGTTCAATATGATACCACCTAGGGAAGAAAAATATTGTATAGGATGCATTGATTAAGAAGTATCATGAAGTTATGAACAAAATCATTATTGACATGGTTTATTTTTTTCATGGATCTAGAAAATATGGATATGGGAATTATCATGAAAGGTGAAAAATAACCATTTGTTCAAATCGTTTTTGAACCATAATTAATGGAAGGGGATTAAAATTTCATAGTGTGATTATGATAAATTTCAAATGAAAATTAAATATCTGAATGATGGGAAATTGGTATACTTTCATTATGATGACAGAATAATAAAATTTTGGATGAGGCTTTGTTTTCATTCTATACCCAAGATGGAAATAGAGTTTTTTGATTATCATGATAGATAGAATTTCTATATACACCCTAGTAGCACTAGTATTCATAGATATCTAAAGGAATATTTTTGGTGGGATAAAATGAAGAGGGAAATTTTTGTTTATGTATTAATAATTTTTTATTATCAATTGGTGAAGGTTGAAAGACAATATCATAGGGGATTCATGAAAAATTTTCTTTTTTGTACATGGAAATAGGATGACATTAGGATTTATATTATCACTAGATTACAAAAAACTCCAAAATGATATGAAAAATTTGGGTAATTATTGATCAAATTACAAAATATTTCTATTTAATCACTATATGGGAGGATTTTCCATTATTGAACCTTGCAGAAATATATAATAATGATATCGTAAGGATTCATGGAAGTTCTCTATTAATTGTGATTGATTGTGATCAATGATTTAAAATTAAATACAGGAAAAGAATTCAAAGAAATTTACACACTGAGCATCATTTGAGTAAATATTATCAAGAACAAAATGATTGGTAGTCAGAAAGGTTCATTAATAAATTACATCAAATTTTGAGACCATACTAACATGACATTCAATTTATGTGGGATTAGTATTATCCTTTTGTATATTTTTCTGAAAATAGTTGTTTCCATTCACGTACTCAAATGAAACCATATGAGGCATTAAATGGAAAGAGATATCATACACCATCTTGTAGGATGAATCATGTAAAAGGAAGTGTGAAGGACCAGAAATTTTAGAGGATACAACAGTAAAGGTAAATATTATTCAAACCCATAGCAAAGAATCCAAATCTATGAAAATTATCTATGCTAATATTGAAGGAAGTATTTGGAATTTCATGTGGATAATTATGTTTTCATTAATTTATCTCAATGGAATGGTGTTATAAGTTTTCTAACGGAAGGGAAAATATTCCCTAAATTAAAATTTCATTCAGAAATAAATTATAGTATAAGATTTGTGTCTTAGAATTTTTAAATAGCTACCATTATTTATAAATTACACCATGTGATCGACATATCTTTGTTATAGAAGTGCATGGGAGGTCCAAAGTATGTTTTCAAATCTGAATAAATATAATTATAACATAATTTATCTTACAATGAAGAGGCTATCTAGATTATGGACACTAGAGAACATGTGTTGGGGAATTAGACCACTTGGATGGTAAAGTTACTTTTACAAAATTATTAAATTTATGAGGTAATATAGGGACCAGAGTAATTTATGATGATGAACAATGATGGTCTTTTTATGAGGTGACATTTTAGAAATGGCGAGGAGTTTTTTTTAAGGAAGGGATAATGTAACCCTTAAATATTTTATGGTAGGCCTATTTTAAACTTTCACATCTTCTATACAATATACTTCACACATCCACGAGTTTTAAACAACAATATAATATAAAATATGAAAATTGAAATAGTAATGTGAGCATTATGAATAGTAATATGAACAATAGAATATTAACATCACCTGTGATGTATACATAAAATTTATGTATCTTATAGATGAAAATAAGGTATATTTATATCATGGAATAAGTAAGTAAATGTTTTAAAATTGATAAATTAAGTGTGTGTATTTTCATGAAACATAACTGTTTTTACAATAATATAATTAAAATAATGATTATAAATAAATTTTATTTTCAAAAAATATATTCATAAATTAATATTTCTTTTACATATAATTATAAGACAATTTTATTAGGCATTAATTAATTTTTCAAAGCGTCATAACAAGAGTTATAATATTTAAATCCGTATTTTTAGAGTAAAGGATAAATTGATTTAAAAATTAAATTAATCATTTTTTTAAAATTAATATCTAAAAATGGTGTTCATTTATTAATTATGCATGTTTATAACGATTCTGGTGATTTTTTTCAAATTATTTTTAACAAAATTGAATTTTTAGTGAATGGTGAAATATGATAATTTAGTGTATATAAACATTATAAATTAGAATACGGTATTAATTGAGTCATTGATGATGTATGAAACATACTCTATAAATATAATTCTCTCTTTACTATATTTATTAAAAATATTAAAAACTATGCATAGTCTTGAGCCAAAATACTAAAAAAAATTGAATAAAATATTTTAAAAACACCACTCTCCTCTTCTAGAAATACCACCCTCACCACCACTTCTCCTCACACCTCCAAATCATTGTAAGATTTATATATTTGAATGATTTAATATTTCAATCCTCTCTATAATGATTTGGCCTTGTTAGTCTCACCAAATGACTATTTCAAGGTTTCTTAACGAGGTTCTCGAGGAGAAGTATTCAAAAGGAAAATCCCATTTTGTTCATTTAATTTTCATTAAATTTCATTTATTTTCCTAACAAATCCATAAATCCCATTTCCAAACAAAAATTAAAATAATTTATCATATATATAATAAGAAATTATTATTATAATGGAATATCCACACAAAATTCTTTTACATTCCCCTTTTTCTTCTAATAATTAAAATATTGTCTTTGGTGTGTCGATTAACCAACTTCGTGGACAATGATTATTAAATTTTCTAATACAACCATTAAGGCTAGTCATAAAACCATTTTTTTCTAAAAACAAATTATAATCAGTATATTTGAAAAATATAGAGTGTTTTCGAACTATTATATTTAAATGATATTAATTAATAGAACAAAACATTTGTGTGATGAGTAAAAAATGAGAAAATAATCCAGACGGTTATCATTAACGTTTTATATAATGAATCATCCTAATTTTTAGAAAAAATGATATATAAGACCATTAAAAATTTTATACTCATTAATAACATTGAATTTAAATTCTATATAACTATTCTCATTTCACATGATCTTTTGTACATGTATTCAAGTAAACCCATATTGAAAACCAAGGAAAAAACATTGTAGAATGATGAAATTTAATCTTATGACTCATAAAAATTACCATAAATGAACATAACAAAATTTTAATAAATAAAATACATGGTGAATATGTTTGAGTTAAATTAATAATGAATATAAATTCCATTAGAAATGATGTTATGTACAAGTGGATAATGCTTTCTGGAATATGGTAATAGATTTTACTAGAATCTTAATTTTTTCTTTGGGTTAAGATTTATCTCTATTTATCAGAATTTGATTCTTCATTAATTATATAGAATTCTTTTAAATTCAACATATATATTCTATTATAATGTATCCAGATCATTTCCTATATCATTAATGGGGATAATAGATATTTTATAATGTTCACCTTTTTAATTACTATTGATAAGTGATCCCGATTAAAGGGAACTTCCAAAATTCGTATCCATTTTGAATTACACTCCATAATTTAATTTAAGACCCAAATATTTTTATTAAATCAATTTTTTTATCATGAAAACTATTTTATCAATTTATTGGTTTTATGTAAATAATAATTCATTTGTATGCTTTAAGGAGTTAATTATATTTTCTCTTAAACCCCACTAAAGTGTATCCATTCAAAATGTTCATGTTTGTAATTTAGTTGGAAATCATTTATTCCTAAAACATAATATCATCTCCCTTAACATGTATTTCTAGGATATACCTGTTTAGAATATAATTTTATTAGAAATAAAAATGATTTTCTCATAGTAACTCTTCTATTTAATGTAAAAAGGGGTTATATCTCATGAATCTATCAATGATTCAATTGATGTATTTTCATATTTATTAAAACCAAACGATGATTATTATTTTTTATTGAAGATGACATATTATGATAACATCTAAAATAACTTCTTGAATGGTTCATTATTATTTATGGGGATGTACTATCTTGACTCCATTCACCAATTTAATGTTTATTACTTATGGTTACACTTACTGTTTTAAGAATACTATTTACATTTCATATACAAGATTCAATTTGAATGTATATACTGATTATGTTTCACCCATTTCAAATGAGTAATGCATTGGATATAGTATATGACATGCGACGCCCATTATACCCATAGATTCTTTGGTAGGTCTCATGTGATTAACAATATTGGCTTTCTACCCATTTATGTATGGTGTCTTGGCCATAACCATTATGGTATGCCTATAATAAATGGTATTATGAATTCCATCATTATTATAATATTAATTTGTAATCCATCTTATTATTCTACTAGTATAATATCAATGGTTAAATTTCATACTCATGTGATTATTTATATGGAGTTATTTAATCTACTTTTATACCTGCCATATTATGCTCATGATTTTGTTTTAATGGAATGTGTTTTTATTTTTTCACCATGACTATTTGTTTTATTCGTATTTATGATATCATCTTCTTTATTTCCCAACCTTACTAATCATATGATCTCGTCCATATCTTATTTTTTATTTTCCACCGACATGGGTAGATCTATAATTTGAATTACATGTAGGGATAATCAAGGATTTTATTGGTGTTTCCAATGGAGTTTCTATGTTGTATTTCATTTAACATTCTAATTTGGAACTTATGTTTGTGTCTAGTTTTTCAAATGTAAGAAACTATTCATCCCATGGTGAAACAATCTCTTCTTAAAAGTACCAATGTGACTAATTAGGGAACTCACTCAGGGCTCTTGGGGTCACAGTCTTTATAGAAGAATAAAGGTCATTAAATTATACATTTGATGACCATGAAGAAGGGATTAAATCCCTAGTTAAATAAATGATCATTTTTATAAATTTTTACCATGGAGATAATGTTGGGAGATTCTGAACACAACCAAAAATGGATTACAGGAACAAATGCTATGTAGAATCACTTCCTTGAATGATTACATGGATTCATTATTTTTTATGAATCTCATTTTGTAATCTCCTAATTACCAATTGGTTTAAATACATTAATCACTGTGTATTCGCCTTTTTTATTCCTTTTCATTTAAAAATGGGCCCTGTGTTATCTAACCAACTCATGCATGAATCATTTTTGTAGATATGATATTATCATTATAAGGGAATAATTATGTAGAAAATATAATATATAAAAGTTAAACATATAATTATATATTTATATAAGTAATGGTGATGTAAAATTCATTTTATTGCTACATGGATATGGAAAGTCATACATATGAACAATCGATACATTCACTTGCAATATGATGGGAATAATGAGGGATAACAGTGGTCTCATAATAATATTGAAATTATATTATATTTAGTATATTTAATTTCTTTTGTATGTTAAATACAACTAATTTAAATTAGGTTAAATAATGTGATGGGTTAAAGATATTGCCTATTCTTTAAAATAACTCATTTATATATCCTTCAAATAATTCTAAGGTTGTACTTTTCGGATTAGAAACACCTCTAGATTGTGTATATAGATGTTTAGAAGATTTTTTGTAGATTTTTTTAATGATAGACAGCATAATGCAGTGTAAATAAGGGAATGGATGGGTTCCCTTTTACAAGTGAGGGGAGAAATCTTGTAATTTTAAAAAATATTAAAAATATATAAATATAATTGTAAGAAAAATTCATCCAAATGGGCATAGATTCAATTTAAATATTGGATTTGGTTTAAATCACATCAACAAAAAATTGACATGTTTAATTGGTGTTTTAAACGTTATTTTTGGTCTAACCACTTAGTCAAATTATTTTAACCTCAACTATTTCTAAATATATTTTATTACTAAAGGGTTCAGATTTTAGATTATAATGTGAAAATAGTATCATTATTTACCAAGGTATGTAATTTTATACAATATCATACCCACCATTTCCACTTTCATGATTTGTATGATTTTCAAATAATTTGATAAAATATATTTTCCATAAATTATCATGACTACCATTATTAACACCATTAATTTAATTTGACACTAAAGACACCAATGAAAATGATGGAATTTTAATATAATCCATTAAAAATACACTATTATGTTATATTCCTGAATAAAATTATGTGAACTATATATATCATTTGACTTTGATAACTTTTAATATGTTATCAAATTATATTTTTTATCTTATAATTGAGGAGATACATTGTTGGTTATATCTATGAATTTAGGGTAATTATATAATTATATAAAATTATATATATATTTCCATAATTAAACTAATTTCATTATTAAAAAAATAACCATAATCATTCATTAAAATCATTCTTTTTCTTATATGTTAAAATGTAAGACATATTAAAATGTAAGAGAGTGACATTTTTTATTTCACAATAATTTAAATATTATATAGTTCATTTTCATGAACATGTGTCCAATAAAAAAATATTACTAATTTATTAACATATAATGTCCATTCATCCAATAAAAAATAATTTGAACGATGTTGAACTCAACATTTAAAATTAACATAGCTTAACAGTATTTACACTTAATTGCCGGGACACATTTATCTATTATTTCAATTCATTATGCCTAAAAATGATTGTGGTATAAATAAATTTACATTTTCATTAAAAATATGAAGTAAAATTTTTTGAATTCAATTTTTTTGTTTGAAATAAATTCCTTTTAATATAATTGAATTTTTTTTGAAGGATTCCATTTTTAGAAAAATAAAATTATGAGGGAAAATGAGATTAAGTCCAATCTCATTTATTGAAAAAATATATATTAATTCTTTAAATATTTATTAAATTTTTAATATATAAATTTCAGTAAAATCATTTACTAATAAAGATTAATTTAATTAATTAGGGATAAAACCCATTGCATGAAAACAAATTGTTTTTCAGAAAAAACTCCTTTATTTTCAATTGTGTATTATTTATAATTAGTAGTGAACTAGGGAATTAATTTAACACATTTCTAAGCCATAATTTTTATATGTTAGTTTTTTCATTAATACTCTAAAATAAAATGACTAGAAGAAAACTATCACATTAAATAATAATATTTTAATAGTATATCATGGTTTTATTAAACTAGAAATTTCATGTCAACAAAGAAATCAATGAAATAAAAAAAATAGAGAATCATTTGAAAAAATCTCTGGGTGATACTGATTATGTTTTCAAGGATATTAAAGATGTAATGTTTTTGTTGCACACATTATCAAATCAATGAGAAAATACACATCTTAAACTTTATATGATTTTCTCACACTCATGGCCTGGGGAATTGAAATTCCTTGGTAGGGGAGGATTTTTTGGGAAAACCCCTATTATTACATTGAGGATTGACCAAAAACACATAAAAATCCAATTTCAAATTCAAGATCATGTTACACCCTCTAAGAGAGGAATACATAATGTATGGGAATTTACATTTGATTATCATGTAATTTTAAAAAAAGTTACATGTGAACTATTATGTGGAGAAATATTACATTGTCTCAAAATACATCACAAACCAGAGACAAAATGTATTTTCATGCCTTAAATATTTCTATCCTACTAATTTTTGTCCATATATCCATGAGATTGATGATGGTACCGGTGTTTTTCTATGGATTCTATTTCACATGTTGAAAAACCCAACACCATCTCAAAATAATAATTATCCATTCATATTAATATAAAATCATGGATTAAATGATAATATTGGACTATGGTATGATATAACAATCCAGAAAAATCAATATTTTAAAAAAATCACCCAACAAACTCTTCTTAAACAACATGGTTTTTAATACTCTAATATGAGAAACAATGACCAAAAATTAACAATACATTAATAAATAATGTATTCATAACCATGGGTATATTCTAATATAATTGATATTTTGAAACTAATTATTCATATAAAAGGAAATAAGTTTAATTTTGAATGTGTTGAATTGAGGGAGTTAAATATAAAATTAATCAATATTTCCACAGAATTCATGAACTGGTAAGAAATTATTATTTTATTTCATTTTTATATGACAGTCGAAATCCCATGGGGAATTTTATTTCCATCACATTGTGGTGTGGTAAAAAAATAATATTTATATATTCTCCTACAAGGAAAATGTGACTCAAATTTTCATTAGAGAATCCATATTCAACATATTTGGAGAGAATACAATGTAGAGAGACGTGTGAATGTAGAATATTATTTAGGTACCTCCAAAACCACTCACATTTCTTAATGTAGCTCGGTATAACTTTATATCCAAGGTGGACATGAAAAAAGATGTTCTGGATAGATTCTAGTGAGATGTGATCAACATCCCTGTACTTTTGAAAACCAAGAAAAATCATTAGTATGAAAAATTATGAAAATGACTACATAATAACATATGAGGTTTAAAAGAAAATTAGTAAATATTCCATGGGAGGAAGGTGTCTTTCTAAATCACACACGCTATAATGATTCTTGTGATTTGTTTGGAACATTCAACATTAACCATACTATGAACTATATTTGGGTTTCATTTCTCTAATTATTTTTCTGATTTAACAAATTCATTTAATTTTACACCTCACCCTATTATCATTTCATTATCAATTTGTGATCCAAATATGACATGGGTTCGGCAATTACTGAATATTTCTATGATGTATCCAGTAGGAATACATGTGACTTTCTTTATCTATATAAGAACCATGATCATTCCTATATACTTTTGTGTTCATGATTTATTGATTGTCCATGAAAATTCTCAAGATCCTACAATTTTGGGTATATGCTTCAACAAATATAATTAAATAACAACAAATTCACATAAGGATACCCTTTAAATTATTTTTGGTGGTGATATTTTAGGATTTAATTGTCTATATTCCATCAGATACCCTTTTGAAGAATATTTTACATTCATTGTGTCCTATTATGGTCACTCATTACATATATTCCTTACTAAATGCAATTCATGGAATCCCATATTTGGTATTATGTACCTAGTTGGATAATCAAGGACCTAACAAGTTCCTATTTTGATGAAATATTACACTTTGTATTTAAAGGGTTTTCATTAAATTATAAAATATTTAATATGCATAATATGCATAATAAATTCATATATATGAAAAAAAATAGAATATTTATCATCTCATGTTTTATTCCATTATATATTAAAGATTCTATTAGTTTGGTTTTTAAATCCATATACCATCACCATGTTAATAATATCACACTACATTAATCTATATATTTTTACACTATCCATAATTTCTATTACTCACCCGGAAATATAAGCAATAGATATTTAAATAGATAAATATTAAGAATATGCATAACGTGAATGAAATATTAATATAAATAATTAAATTTATAAGAGATTAATAATTTATTCCCGATTAATCGTGGAGCTATAGATATCCAGCCCACACTGGTAATTCCCCATCATGTAACACATCCTTTCAATTGAGATACGTTCCATCAAGAATGAATCCCCATATGCAAAATAATACTAAATAATACAATGGTCATAATCCATATAGCGGGAAGACATTGTCATCGAATCATAGTCATATAAACTGTGAAAATAAGTAAGCATCATAAAAATTCATACACATCCTAAAAAACAAAATAAATTATATACCTATAAAATTGAATATATTTCATTGACATAAAAAATATATATTTTATCACCCACTAGGTCAATCCTACATACAACAAAAAAATATGACATTCCTGAATTATGTATACTTCTATCCTCATGCCTCACACAACCAAGGATCTAAAAAATTAGTGATAAAGACCAACTCAGTCTATTGGATGTGTTGTGTTGAACATGAAAGAATAAATAAGGAATGTATACAAGTAGAGAATCTTTTGTGAGGTTAGATCATATTTTATAGAATTGTCTCACCATGAACACATAATATAATTCACTATATGGATTTGTCTGCATGAGGAAAAGAAATAACCTAATCATTCTCACTATTTCATAATGAACTAATAAGAATTATAAAAAAATCAATGAGATACAGACATTTCAGATCATTAGGTTTAATCCAAGACACACATACCCTAACTATACCTACTTCATTTCCAGGAAGTAATCCACATGTCTCATCATATAATAATACCAATTTTTATTGAGTACATAAATAATCAAGGTAGCATGGAATTCAATACCAAAAAAATAACCAAATACACTATGAACGATTATATTTCCATAAGCATCGACCCATACCATCGCAATCAAGAGAGGTACAATGGTCTCATCTCACCTCATACCCTAACCTATCCCCTATAAAATTCATTGACCAAATCATAGACAAGTTTATTTCTTATTAATGTACCCAAAATAATGTTAGGTCATGATTGGTATATGAAGAAACACATTTTTAATGCCTGATCATCACAGTGACTAATCACTATAGACTCAAGGAAGGTCTCACCACACTTATTCATCCACACACACAAATGGGAGATCCATAAAGTAAACTTAACGACCCCCACAATCTCGGGAGAAGTACATCTATCACATAAACCCATCCCTATAGTCTTTGGGGAGATCCATATATAACACTAATCTATATCCATTAATATTGGTGAGGTACATCAAGAATAGAAAAAACACACAGGGCTACAACCTATCATACTAGTCACTTGATGAACCCTCTTTGTTAGTAAATATATACATATTTTACACTATCCTAGTTCCAATGAGGTTAGTCCAACCTTTTCGAATCAGTCGTCACTCCTAGTCCCACTAAAAATGGATTTCCCCAAGAAATAACATTTTACCTGAACATGGCCTCAAAAGGCATGGTCTATAACCTATGTTAAACCTCATTAACATCACTATTCCAAATCCTAATAGACTCCACTAACTATATAAATTTTTAATGACTCGACTCTGTCCTCATATGGGAGTTCATCATCACTTTGGGGATGTACAATCATCGAACAAATTTCAATTGGATCGAAACCTATCATTCCTTCCCACTGGCCATATGGGACCATCCTAGGCCATTTATGAAGCCCCTCATTTATTATTATCATCCCAAGTCCATATTTTATTTCATATATATCTGTCATCCCTTATCAATATTTTCACAGAGTGGTCCCAAATCCACATAATTGCTAAATTCATTCATAAACGGCCTATATGCATCATACCCCTCTATCTCGGATACTTGTGGTCCCTAAACCCCATTATAGAACCCCATGCAGTATGAATGATTAAATTCCAATTAAAAAACATATATATGAATCTTTATTATGGAGACCATCTAAATCAATGCTAATTTTAACCCCTTATAAAACTCTATTGATCATTTTCCAATACATCCATCAACCCTTTATGCTCCATGAAACCATTCCCACCCCAAGTGACAATAATAAAATAATTATCACAATTTAGAGTAAATAATTCTATTTATTTTAAATTTATATATAATGGATTTTTGACTTAAATCCATATATTTATACAATATATATATATTATATCATATTTCCTGAAAAATATTATTTACATTCATAACTGATATATCATTTAATACTTTATGTTTTTGGGGATGAATGATAAATATATTTAATTCAATTCATTCATTATCATATAAATCATTTAGTGAAACATTTCATGAGGTGAAACGTTTATGAGAAATAAATATCATGTTTTTGATGCATGGACTTTCCATTGAATGATTTATTATTAAATTTATAATATGTGATTAAATGAAATATCCAATGGAGTGAACTTGAATATTATAAATAATATAATCATTTGATGGTTTTGGGGTACGTATGATCATATATTTCTCGATCAAAACTCACAATTTTCATAAGATCCCTTTATCCATCTCATTTTCATAGCACACTCTAGAATTCCAATGTGTAAAGATATATCTAATCCATATGATGAATGATTTAAGTGAGGCCCATATGTACGAAATTGAAATGGGATGAATTTTTTCATCCCATGTTGATCATAATCAAACAAATGTGATAGTTTTTTATGGTTTTGAATAATCACTTTGATGAATTGTATTATAATTATAATTATTATTTATTTCTATATATGTAGGAATTCATATTGTGATCTATGGTTAATCCTTAGAAATGGGTTCAATTGTTTATTCATGGTTTAATAATCATTATTAGTATAATTTAACAAATTATGGTGATACATATGCTTCCCATTGTATAGATATATGAATTTTTTTAAAAGAATTTATAGTGAATAATTCAGCATCACATTTTAGTATTATGGAAATGAGATTTAAAATAATTTACCTTTTCATAACTGAGATTTGTAAAGGTAACAAAGGAATTACAATTATATATCATGGAATATGTAAGGGTCATTACTACATACCCTTAAATTGATTAGTCTATGTAAGGGTCATCAAAAAGTATCTAAAAATAAATTAAGGACTTAAAATTGTAGTTTTGTTTTTAAAAGGGATACATAAAGGTTACCTTAATATTACACATAGATAAAATACTATTAGGAAAGATAACCAAGTACATACCATTAAGAAAAGAAATTCACATTAATTTCATGTTATAATTTAAAATATTGGGCAAATTTTATTATGATATATCTCAATGAAGTAAATGATTTACATATTTTTGTAATGTTAATGTATTATTTTAATTATTTACATAAATATATAAAAATACATACCCTTGCAAGAATAGATTAGGTAATGGTATGACCGAATGTACCCTTATGTAGTGTATGTTAGCTAAGAGTCGCATATATCTGACCATACATAGAAAATATACATAATGGATAATGAGTTATACCCTTACACAAAATATGGATTCTAAGTAAGGGTAAATAGAAAAGATTTAGATTTTTTTTAAAATCATAAATGCATTTAAAAATTATAATGTTTTAAAAATTTATATTAAATGGTATTATGGACCATGTAATTTATAATGAAATTATTAATTAATTATTTAATACTATAGTTTAACTGTTAAATAAATTTTTATAAATAAGTTAATATTATATTATTTTAAATGATAATATTTGATATTCCTTTTAACAAAATTATATATAATGTATTATAATCTAAAAATAGTTGTTTTTATTTATAAATCTAAAGTGATAATTTATTAAGGTTTAAAAATTGTGAGATAATATCAAAATATAAAGTAGGTTAGATTAAAATTTCAAATTGATAATAATTATGTATATGATTTTTAAATTACGTAAAATGATTACATGATATAAAATATGATTAAAATTATCTATAATTCATCAAAATTTCATATATTTAAAATAATAAAGAATATAATTACAAATAGGGATATTTTTATTTTAATTAATATACAATTTTTGTTTTTATATTATTTAGTGACATAAATATTATATCTCTAATTATAAAAGAATTATTGTTATATTTTATTTTCCAAATGTTCACAAAATTTTATCACATAGTTAAATATTAAAATCGATCAATTTTTTATTCCCTAATTTTGAAATAGTTGAAAATAATTTATGTCTTCAATAATTTTTTACCAAATTTATTTGACAATATACATATATGATACAAACGTTCATTACATGTTTGATATTATTAATTAATTTTGTATTTATCTTCCTTAAAGTCTAATTATATTTGGAATAATTCATATTAATTTAGTAATTGGGAATTTATTTTGGATATTATGGGTTATAATTAATATGAATTTACTTTTATATTTAGTAAAATATTACCTGGAAGAGGGACTTTAGGTTAGACTATCGAAAATCCAAGAGTATCATGCCCTGTTTAGGAATGTGAATGGGGTTGGAAACCAATTTCTCTTATCTTAAACATGTTCTAATTGTTAATATCATTTAATTATAAACCATCACATGAAGATTACATATAACATATTCATATGATTAATTCAATTATGTATTAATATGCATGTCATCATATATTGGGAGAGTCTCATCAATTTGTAGGTTGTGTAAAAAATACACATCAATATGGTTTGGTCATATTACTTTTTTGAATGGAATATGATTTCCAACAAATTTACTATAATCATTAAAACATTAAAAAATAAAATCTCATAAGATAGTGAGATTAATATCCCTATGAAATACTATTTTTGAGACTCCTTCTAATGTATAACTTTTCAGGACCTAAATCATTCAGCTGTGTATTATCAATCATAGCATGAGTACACCTAGATTTATTCTGTAGTAAATGGTTCCTATAGGTTACTTTGTTTTATATTTTCATTATATTTTAAATTATAAATATTACAATATTAGTTTATTTTTTTTCTTATTCTTTGTAATTTATTTTTATTACACTTTCTGGGAATCCACAATGTTCATGAAAACCTAAAAACAGAGTTTAGTATATCCATATTATGGACGAGACAAGGAGTTTACCTACCAACTTGTCACGACCCGTCCTCGGGGCCCGTGCCGTGACTACCCCAAGCCCGCCTTCCATAGGCTAGGGGCTGGCGACTAGCACCAAGGCGTAAAATCCCAGTAAACAGGGAAGGCATTGCCTTTATAAGTAACAACCACACAGAGTCAGCAAGCGGAAAGTAAAGTGCAGAAAAGTAAAGGGGCCGGAAATACAAGCCCAACTGTAAAGTACAACTGAAAGTAAAGTACAGCAACTGAAGAAAAGACGGCGGCCTCGTGTCGCCCACTGGCAATCCCACCTGAAGGGTGGGTACAGATAGCATCCAGGCTCCTCGGGTCCCACGTCCGCTCCGAGCACGTCCCGCCTAGTGGTCCACCTCCAGGTACCGTCCTGCTCCACGCCCAACCGTGATCAACGCTGTCCGTCGTCTGCAACCAACACAACAAGGTGCGGGCATAGCCCGTGCAGGGGTGAGTACAAGCTACTCAGTAAGGACCCCGAGACCCCCGAAGGTCTCCCGAAATCCACAAAGGATATAGCACAAAAGAAAGATGCAATCACGAAGTAACATCTGACTCGACTTAGGTATATGCCCATACATATACCTAAGTCCCCAATTCTAGCTCTTCTCACGAGCTCAGGAACAACTCAATCCACAAAGGAAAGCAAGACTCAAATCCACAAGGAGAGTAAACGGTAAATCCACATAGGATAGTTCAACACAATCCACAAAGGAGAGTAACAGAAGATTCAGCTCAACCAGGTATACTTTTTCAGATGACGTCAAAGATGATCACTGATCCATCTAAGTCGTCGGACCCACGAAGGATCGATAGGTACTAACCCCCGCAAAAGACCCACACAGGATTGGGCTCACACAGAACCTGTAGGCAGTGGCTCACACAGAACCGGTAGTAAGGACCCACATAGGATCGGGCTCACACAGAACCTGTAGCACTGATCCACGTAGGATCGCTGAGTGCAGTAGTCGACGCAGTCCACTGAGGATCTCTGCACAGTCGTCGCCGCAGTCCACGAAGGATCTCTGCTCTGCCGTCGTCGCAGTCCACGGAGGATCTCTGCTCTGTCGTCGTCGCAGTCCACGAAGGATCTCTGCTCTGTCGTCGAAGTCACAGCCAGCGCTAGGGTTCCCGCACAAAGCGAGCTCGTTTAGGAGGGTCTGCTCCACGAGCCGAGAGGCTGATACATCAACTGACACGTAGTCCGAAGTTGATGTATCCAAAAGTTCCGTATCGACAACAGGATCTCAACGCGACAGACGGCGCGTCAAACGGACGCCCGGTCTGAGAGTTATTGGCATTTTCGTCCCAGGGGCCCGGTTGGTTTTTAGGGAAAAACCAACCCGACCGTGCTCCGCCTGTATCCGATCCTCGGGCGGAGCATGCCAAAAGTTCCGTCTCACTTAGAGGAAACTACCACAGCTGACGGTACGTCGATCGGACGTCCGTAGCTCAAGTTATGAGCGTTTCCGCTCCGAGGGCCCGGTTGGTTTCGTGTACGAACCAACCCGGCCGAACCCAAAGTCTTCCGAAACCTTTAGTATAATATACCGAAACGACCGTCTTGATCCAAGGATCGCGTAACCGCTGACGGTTCGTCAATCGGAGGTCCCAGGCCCAAGATATGGGCGAAGGACCGAAGAGGGCCCGAAACGGGGGTTCCGGGCCCGGGGCGACCCGGCCCGAACCCCCCCCTGGTGTCGGCCGAACCGGGTCGGCCCGAACCGGACCGAACCGGCTCGGCCGGGTCCGGTCCGGCCTGGGCGCGGCCCGGCCGACCGGACCGGCCGGCTCGGCCGGCGCGGCTTGGCCAGCCGCGCGGGTGGAAGGCCGCGGGCGCAGCCCGCGGTCGAGGGAGTCGCGGCCCGCGTGCGGGCCGCGCGGGTGGTCAGCGGACGCGGCGCATTGCCGCGTCCCGACCGGGTGGACCGGACCCGCGGACCGCTGGTTCGCCGCCGCCGCGGCCGAGCCGCGGCGGATTCCTCCGGCGGCGCGCCGGGCGCCGCCGCCCCCGGTCGCCGGTGACCCGCGCCGCCGCCTCCTTCCGCGGGCCGCCGGAGATGCTCCGGTGGCCCGATTTGCCTCCCGTCTGCGCCTATGCCCCTCCCGGATGCCGACCTTCACTGCGGAAACAACGGATCGCCCCTGCCGCGCGGTTTGTCGTCGTCTGCCATATCCGCACAACAAAAGAGATCGGCGGAGGGTTGTCGGGTCTTGTTCGTTAGACCCGCTCCCTCCGCGTTAATCATAAACAACGGGAGAAAAGAAATAAGATGATCAACACATGATCCAACAATTTTATTTAAAGATAAAATTGTTCGCTTGAAACCGGCTTTTTAAATTTTCAAGAACGTTCACGAGAAAATTTAAAAGGGGTAACTTTTCCAAAATAAATCCCTACCTCGAAGTCGTCGTCGGACGAGAGGTCGTCGCGGAATCGCTCGTCGCGGAAGAAGGAGATCGTCGCGTCGTCGCGGTATCCGGCGTCGCGTCGCCAATCTCCGGATCAAGAACAAACAGATTTAATTAATTAAATCCGTTGTTATTGAAATTAAGAAGGGAGAATTTAGAAGTTTCGATTCTCACCTTTAACTGCCGATCGCAGGTTCGCCGCGGAAGAAGAGGCACCGAAGAAGAAGAAGAAGGTCGCGGAAAAGCTGTTGACGTCGCGGATCGTGCGTCGTCGGATTCCGGTTCCGGCGTTCTTCGCGTTCTTCGCGTTCTTCGCGTTCTTCGCGTTCTTCGCGGAGAGGGTGGAGGCTCAGAGGAATTTCACAACGATAGCAATCCTCCAAAATAGACAAGTTTGTCTATTTTATTATTTTGCCAACAAACGTAAAACGCATAAGTAACGACCCAATTAATTCGTTGAATTAATTCAACGAGCAAAACAGCCCATTTAATTCACGAAAGAAACCGCCCAATTAAATGGTCTGTTAAGAATTAAAGAAACGCGTCGGTTGACTTTTCAGTTTCTTTGACGGGTTTTCGCGGGTGCGTTACTTAGCGAAAGAAACGGCGGGGCTCGTGCGGGCCCCACCTCACAAATATCCTATCAAGGGGGTAGGATATTCCTGGATAGCATCCTATCCAGTTCAACACAGTTCAAGCCGCCTTTAAGTGGCTTCAAGTGGCTTCCAAGCAGCTTAAGTGAAATAAAATAAAGTTGTCGCACAAATTTATTTTATTTCTGTCTTAAAGCCGCAAAATTTAAAAACCACGTCTGAGCAAACGCAACTCCGGAAGAGGCGTTTCTAAGCAAATACCGGCGCTGCGATTTCATCGGTGCCCTCAGAATTTGATTCCGGGCACCGGTTCAAAAGATAGAAAAACCCGCTCGTCCGTTCACTGAACGTACCCGAGCCAAACTTCGGAAATTGATTCCGGGCACACCGGGCCTCGGAATCAGGTGCCGTCTGAAGCTGCGCTCTTGTAAAATTCCAAAGAAAATTAAGAAAAAAAATTTCCTTGAAATTTGCGGGTCTTTACATTACTCCCACCTCAGGGCTTTACGTCCCCGTAAAGATACATCAAAAACTAGGGGAACAAATTGGGGTACTGAGCACGCATCTGAGCCTCCCGCTCCCAAGTGCTCTCCTGGAGGTTCCCGTGCTGCCATCTGACGCGCACAAGAGGAATCGACCGCCCACGTAGGACCCGCTCATGTCGATCCTCGATCTCTACTGGGACCTCCGCAAAAGTCGCCCCATCGTCCACGTCCAGCTCCCCAAAGTCGATGATGTGCGTCGGGTCGTGCACGTATCTCCTCAGCTGAGACACGTGGAAGACGTCGTGCACCCGGTGCAACTGAGGTGGTAGAGCCAGGCGATAAGCCACCTCTCCTATCCTGCTGAGGACCTGGAAAGGCCCGATGAAGCGTGGAGACAACTTGCCGCCTCGGCCAAATCTCCGTAAACCACGTCGACGTGAGACACGCAAAAAGACGTTGTCGCCATCCTCGAACTCTAGTGGCCTCCGCCTCCTGTCAGCATATGACTTCTGCCGGCTCTGAGCTGTCCTCATCCTCTCCTGGATGATCTGGACCTTCTCTGTCGTGGTTCAGACCATCTCTGGTCCCACGAGTGCTGACTCCCCAGGGTCTGTCCAGCACAACGGTGATCTGCAGGGTCTGCCGTACAACGCCTCGTATGGTGCCATCCCGATGGTGGAGTGGTAGCTGTTGTTGTACGCGAACTCCACCAAGGGTAGGTGGTCCTCCCAGCTGCGACCAAAGTCGAGAACACATGCACGGAGCATGTCCTCGAGCGTCTGTATGGTCCTCTCCGTCTGACCATCCGTCTGAGGGTGGAAGGCTGTGCTCAGATGGAGCCGCGTCCCGAACGCCTCCTGCAGCCCCTTCCAAATCCGGGAAGTGAAACGAGCATCTCGATCGGAGACGATAGACGATGGCACACCGTGAAGTCGTACGATCTCCTGGACGTAAAGACGTCCCAAGCTCTCCACTGAGCCCTGCTCTCTGATGGGTAAGAAGTGTGCCGACTTGGTGAGTCGGTCGACAATCACCCAAATGGAGTCGTGACCTCTGAAAGTGCGTGGAAGTCCAGTCACTAAGTCCATAGATATGCCGTCCCACTTCCACTCCGGGTCCTCCAAGGGATGTACCAAGCCTGCTGGTACCTGATGCTCTGCCTTCACCTGCTGGCAGGTGAGGCATCGTGAAACGAACTCAGCCACAGCTTTCTTCATGCCCGGCCACCAGTGCTGTCGTCTGAGATCCTGGTACATCTTCGCCACTCCAGGATGTACCGCTAAGGGAGAAGTGTGAAACTCTCTCAGCACCTCCTCTCGTAGAGCGACTGGTACTAAGGTACGCCCTCTGAAAAGGATGTCGTGCTCTGCTCCAAGGGAGAAACCATCAGGCGCCTGACCTGAGGATATCAGTGCACGCCGGGTCTCACAGTCAGCGTCCCCACGCTGAGCCTCTCTGACCCGCTGTAGAAGTGGAGGAGAGACTGTGAGAGACTGAAGAAAGGCTTCTCCGTCTCTATCCACGAAGGATATCCGTAAGGAGGCTAGCTGCTCTGTCGCCTCCTCAAGCAGCTGAATACCCGTCCTCCTGCTGAGGGCATCGGCTACCACGTTCCCCTTCCCAGGAGTATAGACTATCTCAAAGTCATAGTCCTGGAGGAACTCAAGCCATCTCCGCTGTCTCAGGTTCAGGTCCTTCTGAGAGAAGATATACCTGAGACTCTGGTGGTCAGAAAAGACCGTGAAGCGCTCGCCCATCAGATAGTGCCGCCAAGCCTTCAGAGCGAAGACCGCTGCTGCTAACTCCAGATCATGAGTGGCGTAGTTCTGCTCATGCGGCCTCAACTGACGTGATCCGTAGGCGATCACGGCCCGCTCCTGCATCAGGACGCACCCGAGTCCAGTCCCTGATGCGTCGCAGTAAACTACGTATCCAACTCCCTCCTCAGGCAACCTCAAGATAGGTGCGCTGGTCAATCTCTGTCTCAGCTCCTGGAAGCTCTGCTGACATCTGTCTGACCATACGAAGGGTTTCCCCTTCTTCGTCAATGCTGAGAGTGGTGCCGCAACTCTGGAGAAGTCTGGCACGAATCTTCGATAGTATCCCGCTAGGCCCAAGAAGCTCCGCACCTCTGTCACGCTCCTGGGTGGCTCCCAAGCTAGCACTGCCTCGATCTTCGCGGGATCCACTGCAACTCCCGCCTCAGAGATGACGTGTCCCAAGAAATGGACCTCACGTAACCAGAACTGGCATTTTGAGAGCTTGCCATAAAGCTGGTGCTCTCGGAGCGTGTCTAGCACAACTCGCAGGTGGTAGGCATGCTCCTCCTCAGTCGTCGAGTATACCAAAATGTCGTCAATGAAGACCACGACAAATCGGTCGAGGTATGGCTGGAAGATCCTGTTCATGAGGCTCATGAACACTGCTGGAGCATTGGTTACGCCGAACGGCATAACCAAGAACTCATAATGGCCATACCGACACCTGAAGGCCGTCTTCTGCACATCCTCGTCTCGAACTCTGAGCTGATGATAGCCTGACCGGAGGTCTATCTTTGAGAACCACCGCGCTCCCTTGAGCTGATCGAAGAGGTCATCAATCCGTGGCAGCGGATACTTGTTCCTCACTGTCACCTGGTTCAGGCGACGATAGTCGACACACAGTCGCAAGCTCCCGTCCGCCTTCTTGGCGAACGAAATCGGGGAAGCCCAGGGTGAAACACTGGGTCGGATAAACCCCTTGCTCTGCAGGTCCTCCAACTGTACCCGCAGCTCCCGAAGCTCGGCGGGGGCCATCCGATATGCTGGAGTAGATATCGGGGCTGTCCCGGGGTACAAGTCGATGTAAAAGTCTACCTCTCTACGAGGAGGTAGCCCTGGAACGTCGTCGGGAAAGACGTCCACGTACTGGTCCACCACTGCAGGAAAAGCCGGACTCCGCACGTCCACTGCTCCTAGGATGAGGCTCGCCAACTGATGAGAGATGGGCTGCACTCTCCTCTGCGGAAGTCCATCCTGTGCTGCAAAGGTTCCCTTCTCGCCGGTGAAGGTAAACCTGCTCCCGTCGGTGCGAACACATCGCACCTTGCGCCTAAAACAGTCGATCTGGGCATGAACCGTGGATAGCCAATCCATGCCCAAGATGACGTCGTAAGGCCTCGACGCCGCTACAAGGAGATCCCAGCCGAAGCTCTAGCCTCCTAGAGTAAGCTCACACTGTCGGCACCAGTGCGTAATCGTCGAGTCTGCTCCCGTAGGAGTCTCTAGCCGTAAGGATCGAGCCAACGGCTCAGTCGGAATCTCCGAGCTCCGAACAAGGGCAGAGGCTATGAAAGAGTGACTCGCTCCTGTGTCTATAAGTACTGCAGCAAGGGTGGAATAGACACAGATCGTACCTAGAATCATCTCTGGCAAGTCGGGGTCGTAGGCCTCCACTGCCTGGAGCTGGGCCTGTCCCTGCCCGCCAGCTCCCTGTGGTCGAGGTGGCCCTCCTGGTGGTGGTGGGGGTAGAGCCTGGAAGCGTCGCCCACCACCCGCTGCTCGGCCAGCTCCTCTGCCTCGTCCGCCTCCTCCCTGCGGACCGCCACGGTCGACCCTCTGCCTCTACCTGGGTGGCCCCTCCACCGTCTGCTGCTCCTCTGATCGGCGAGTTGGGCAGTCACGAGCCATGTGACCCTGCCCGCCGCAAGAGTAGCACAACCTGCCTCTCGAAAGGCTGGCACTCCGTTGTGTGCCTCGTACTGCTGAGCCGGTGTCCTGAGGCCGTCTGCGTGGGGGTCTGGTCTGCCTGGACCTATGAGTAATCCGTCGGCTACCTGCTGCCGAAGACTCAGCTACCTGCCGCCCTGCGCTAGGTCTCGCCGCTGAAGAAGGCTCTGCCAGGAAGCTCTCGATCAGGAGGGCTCGCTCCAGCACTCCCGCCTGGGTCGGAATGCTGAGGGAGATCAGCGACGCCCGAATCTCCTGTCGCAAGCCCTGCTCGAAGGTCCGGGCCCGGAAGAAGGGGTCCCGTACCATGTCGGTTGAGTAACGAGATAGGTCCGTGAACCTCGCCGCGTACTGAGCGACCGTCATGCTGCCCTGGCGCAGCTGGAGAAGCTCCTGGATGCGCACCGCTCGGAGGGTGGCCGGGACGAACTCAGAGCGGAAGAGGCTCTCGAAGTCCGCCCAGAGCAAGGATGCCTCATCGTGAACCTGGAGCATCAGGCTCCACCATCGTCCTGCCGCCGCCTGCAGGAGGCTCGCTGCGAGAATCACCATGAGATCCGCTGGTGTCCTCACTAGTCTGAAGATCCGTACCACCGCCTCTAGCCAGTCCTCGGCGGCCTGGGGGTCCGCCTCACCGCGAAACCTGGGCGGTCGCTGGCTCTGAAACTCATGCAGTGCCCTGAGGCGACGTGCATCGTCAGCGTCTGGTACTGGTAGCATCGGTGGCTCGGCGGGTAAAGCTACCGCCGGTGCCACAGCTGGCAAAGGGCCCTGCACCGAGGCCTCGTCGCTCGGTGGGCTGCCGTCGCGCCCTACACTCGGAACCCTAGCTGGCTATCGTCGCGGGGCCATCCTGAAAAGGAGAACAAGAGCACCAGAGTCAGAACAGTATACCTGGTGAGCTGGCACAAGTAATCGCAAGGAAAACTTGAGACTTTCATAAAGCAGATCAGTATACCCGGTGAGCTGACACAAGTAATCACAAAGAAAACTTGAAACACACACGCAATCAATGTTTTCATGCATTAAGTCGGAAATCAGGAGTCAGGGTCCTGGTGTACGGATACGTCGGCCGCCGCACCAACACTGGGCTCCCTGAACTGATAACCACACTCAATACACTAAACACTATTGCTTCACATAGAAAGAAAGGACGATCAGAGTCCGCGGTAGAACCGACCACCTCTGATACCAATTTGTCACGACCCGTCCTCGGGGCTCGTGCCGTGACTACCCCAAGCCCGCCTTCCATAGGCCAGGGGCTGGCGACTAGCACCAAGGCGTAAAATCCCAGTAAACAGGGAAGGCATTGCCTTTATAAGTAACAACCACACAGAGTCAGCAAGCGGAAAGTAAAGTGCAGAAAAGTAAAGGGGCCGGAAATACAAGCCCAACTGTAAAGTACAACTGAAAGTAAAGTACAGCAACTGAAGAAAAGACGGCGGCCTCGTGTCGTCCACTGGCAATCCCACCTGAAGGGTGGGTACAGATAGCCTCCAGGCTCCTCGGGTCCCACGTCCGCTCCGAGCATGTCCCGCCCAGTGGTCCACCTCCAGGTACCGTCCTGCTCCACGCCCAACCGTGATCAGCGCTGTCCGTCGTCTGCAACCAACACAACAAGGTGCGGGCATAGCCCGTGCAGGGGTGAGTACAAGCTACTCAGTAAGGACCCCGAGACCCCCGAAGGTCTCCCGAAATCCACATAGGATATAGCACAAAAGAAAGATGCAATCACGAAGTAACATCTGACTCGACTTAGGTATATGCCCATACATATACCTATGTCCCCAATTCTAGCTCTGCTCACGAGCTCAGGAACAACTCAATCCACAAAGGAAAGCAAGACTCAAATCCACAAGGAGAGTAAACGGTAAATCCACATAGGATAGTTCAACACAATCCACAAAGGAGAGTAACATAAGATTCAGCTCAACCAGGTATACTTTTTCAGATGACGTCAAAGATGATCACTGATCCATCTAAGTCGTCGGACCCACGAAGGATCGATAGGTACTAACCCCCGCAAAAGACCCACACAGGATCGGGATCACACAGAACCTGTAGGCAGTGGCTCACACAGAACCGGTAGTAAGGACCCACATAGGATCGGGCTCACACAGAACCTGTAGCACTGATCCACGTAGGATCGCTGAGTGCAGTAGTCGACGCAGTCCACTGAGGATCTCTGCACAGTCGTCGCCGCAGTCCACGAAGGATCTCTGCTCTGCCGTCGTCGCAGTCCACGGAGGATCTCTGCTCTGTCGTCGTCGCAGTCCACGAAGGATCTCTGCTCTGTCGTCGAAGTCACAGCCAGCGCTAGGGTTCCCGCACAAAGCGAGCTCGTTTAGGAGGGTCCGCTCCAGGAGCCGAGAGGCTGATACATCAACTGACACGTAGTCCGAAGTTGATGTATCCAAAAGTTCTGTATCGACAACAGGATCTCAACGCGACAGACGGCGCGTCAAACGGACGCCCGGTCTGAGAGTTATTGGCATTTTCGTCCCAGGGGCCCGGTTGGTTTTTAGGGAAAAACCAACCCGACCGTGCTCCGCCTGTATCCGATCCTCGGGCGGAGCATGCCAAAAGTTCCTTCTCACTTAGAGGAAACTACCACAGCTGACGGTACGTCGATCGGACGTCCGTAGCTCAAGTTATGAGTGTTTCCGCTCCGAGGGCCCGGTTGGTTTCGTGTACGAACCAACCCGGCCGAACCCAAAGTCTTCCGAAGCCTTGAGTATAATATACCGAAACGACCGTCTTGATCCAAGGATCGCGTAGCCGCTGACGGTTCGTCAATCGGAGGTCCCAGGCCCAAGATATGGGCGAAGGACCGAAGAGGGCCCGAAACGGGGGTTCCGGGCCCGGGGCGACCCGGCCCGAACCCCCCCCTGGGGTCGGCCGAACCGGGTCGGCCCGAACCGGACCGAACCGGCTCGGCCGGGTCCGGTCCGGCCTGGGCGCGGCCCGGCCGACCGGACCGGCCGGCTCGGCCGGCGCGTCTGGGCCAGCCGCGCGGGTGGAAGGCCGCGGGCGCAGCCCGCGGTCGAGGGAGTCGCGGCCCGCGTGCGTGCCGCGCGGGTGGTCAGCGGACGCGGCGCATTGCCGCGTCCCGACCGGGTGGACCGGACCCGCGGACCGCGGGTCCGCTGGTTCGCCGCCGCCGCGGCCGAGCCGCGGCGGATTCCTCCGGCGGCGCGCCGGGCGCCGCCGCCCCCGGTCGCCGGCGCCGCCGCGCCGGCGACCCGCGCCGCCGCCACCTTCCGCGGGCCGCCGGAGATGCTCCGGTGGCCCGATTTGCCTCCCGTCTGCGCCGATGCCCCTCCCGGATGCCGACCTTCACTGCGGAAACAACGGATCGCCCCTGCCGTGCGGTTTGTCGTCGTCTGCCATATCCGCACAACAAAAGAGATCGGCGGAGGGTTGTCGGGTCTTGTTCGTTAGACCCGCTCCCTCCGCGTTAATCATAAACAACGGGAGAAAAGAAATAAGATGATCAACAAATGATCCAACAATTTTATTTAAAGATAAAATTGTTCGCTTGAAACCGGCTTTTTAAATTTTCAAGAACGTTCACGAGAAAATTTAAAAGGGGTAACTTTTCCAAAATAAATCCCTACCTCGAAGTCGTCGTCGGACGAGAGGTCGTCGCGGAATCGCTCGTCGCGGAAGAAGGAGATCGTCGCGTCGTCGCGGTATCCGGCGTCGCGTCGCCAATCTCCGGATCAAGAACAAACAGATTTAATTAATTAAATCCGTTGTTATTGAAATTAAGAAGGGAGAATTTAGAAGTTTCGATTCTCACCTTTAACCGCCGATCGCAGGTTCGCCGCGGAAGAAGAGGCACCGAAGAAGAAGAAGAAGGTCGCGGAAAAGCTGTTGACGTCGCGGATCGTGCGTCGTCGGATTCCGGTTCCGGCGTTCTTCGCGTTCTTCGCGTTCTTCGCGGAGAGGGTGGAGGCTCAGTGGAATTGCACAACTATAGCAATCCTCCAAAAATAGACAATTTTGTCTATTTTATTATTTTGCCAACAAACGTAAAACGCATAAGTAACGACCCAATTAATTCGTTGAATTAATTCAACGAGCGAAACAACCCATTTAATTCACGAAAGAAACCGCCCAATTAAATGGTCTGTTAAGAATTAAAGAAACGCGTCGGTTGACTTTTCAGTTTCTTTGACGGGTTTTCGCGGGTGCGTTACTTAGCGAAAGAAACGGTGGGGCTCGTGCGGGCCCCACCTCACGAATATCCTATCAAGGGGGTAGGATATTCCTGGATAGCATCCTATCCAGTTCAACACAGTTCAAGCCGCCTTTAAGTGGCTTCAAGTGGCTTCCAAGCAGCTTAAGTGAAATAAAATAAAGTTGTCGCACAAATTTATTTTATTTCTGTCTTAAAGCCGCAAAATTTAAAAACCACGTCTGAGCAAACGCAACTCCGGAAGAGGCGTTTCTAAGCAAATACCGGCGCTGCGATTTCATCGGTGCCCTCAGAATTTGATTCCGAGCACCGGTTCAAAAGATAGAAAAACCCGCTCGTCCGTTCACTGAACGTACCCGAGCCAAACTTCGGAAATTGATTCCGGGCACACCGGGCCTCGGAATCAGGTGCCGTCTGAAGCTGCGCTCTTGTAAATTTCCAAAGAAAATTAAGAAAAAAAATTTCCTTGAAATTTGCGGGTCTTTACACAACTATTTAAGAGTCATATATAATATGACTGATCATTTTTTTCATCAAAATAGCGTCATAGATTATTTATTTTTTTAACAAGTGTAAGACATGGATTTATTTTAATCTTTTCCCTCTAATGTATATGATGCGCTTTTAAAATGGGTAAGCATTTTAGTGGTATTTAATTCAATAAATATCCACATTAAATTATTATAAAACATTATAACCACATGTTAAATGAATGAACAATATATTAATGGAATCATCATCAATAATGACTTTATGACTAGTTAATGAAAAATGAAAACATAATATAGAAACTTCCTCAATTAGTATTGGAAATTTAAAATCATTATTAAACATGAAGGAAAATTATATATGTTGGAAGATCCACTTCATGATAAAACATTTGATAAAGAGGTTCGACAATATTTTTTTAATATAACAATGATAAATATAAAAAGTGCTCATTGAAATAACATAAACATAGAATAGTTACTATATAAATAAAATTTAAAAATAAAAAAGATACCATTAATTCCATACGAATGATAGAAGACTGAAAAGGTCACTTACAATAGAATGTAAGGCATGAATTGTATGAAATTTCTAAATCAATTTTTTATTTAATTATTATAAAAGGAAGATTAGTCTCCACTCATATACTCAATATTATTTGATACATCAATTATTTAAGGATTATTTTTTAATATACTCAATTTGATTAAATGTGTGAAATTATATTATATTTTGTGGAATATATTGGTGGCTCGATGTGAGTCAATGGTTCCTTAAAATATTACTGGTCTTAAAAAAATCGATTATTCTAGTAGATATAAGATATCACCTTTATTTTTTATAGTATTTTTTAAACAGAAAATTGGTAAAAAGATGAAATGAATAGAAAATTGATTATTTATTAATGGTAACATAGTAAGGGAGTGGATTCAATAATTACACGTATAATTTACGCTTAGATAATAATTTCATATTAGGTGTATATGTTTCCATTTTATATCATATAAATGTATGGAAAATAGTAGATACTAAAATAAATTTGGATGACTATTTTTAATAAACATTGTTTATGATTTTATTGATTCTATAACAATATATACGGGGAAAATAACCATGAATTTAATTGGATGGGTAATTTATCTTATATTCATATCTGGAACAATTTTACATCATTTTTTATTTAAATAATATATATATATATATATATGAGATATGTACACAATTTTGAGGATAAGATGAATTTTAAAGAAAGTAAAAAAAGAAAGATGATCAAAACATATGAAGAAGAATTGGCTGAAATGTTAAAAAATATTTATTCAAGAATCCAATAGTGGTCATTTAAAAATAGGGTTGTAAGAAATGAATAGAGATAAATCAATATTATGGGATTATCCATGATTTAACTGAATGAGTCTTTAAAAATCAATGGGATTTCATTGTCAAGTATGGAATTTATAGAAATTAGTTCATTAATTTTGAAGGGTACGCGATACATAATAAATATATGTCATAGTCTTTTAAATATACATGATTTCATAATCAAAGAATAATTTTTTGATGTTAATCTTTATATTCCATAGATTAATCCAATGCCATATATTTTTAAGATGTTATTATCATTAATTTTATCCATCTAAAACCAAATCTAAAAAAAAATGCTTATCTTCACCTCATTTATCTTATGTGAGATAAAATGACATATGATATAAATAGAGATGTTATGAAAAATATGTTATATTTAATTTTATACTTATGGTTGGTAATTCATTTGGTTTTATTACATGTTTGGAGAATATTATATGAATAAAAAAATTTATCTATGATAAAATTGTTTACCCTATTTTTTTTAAAATATGAGAGAATGTATTCCAGATACCCACCAATAGTATATTTAAAAAATGATTCTACTCAAAATAAATATTATCATAACCCATATAATATAACATATGTAGACATTTGATAAATTTATATAAATTTATAAAAAAAATGAATTAGATATTTTTTCAAAACAAAACAGTTTTTGTGTATCATAGTAAGATATTATGAGAAGTCCATAATGTATAAGAGGATAATGGGAGTATGTTTGGACTTAAATATGTTTAATGTTAATAATTAATAGAAAAAACCATTATTATGTGAATTTTATTTCAAATTAATATCCTAAACCATTGTGATTGTGTAGGTAAAGAGTAATGTAAGAGTTTCATTTAGTTACCTTGTAAATATATTTTTATCCTTGTCCTCAAAGTCTATAGGTGGTCTAAAAAATATAATGTAATAATTACATTCATCAAATAATTTTTTTTGATGAAATACTGTTTATAAGATGATAATGTTGAATATAGAATGTGTATCAAGTATAAAATAAAATTTTACATCATAAAATTTTATTTTATTATGTAAAGAATATTTAATATGTTATTTGTGTGGAATAGTCATGAATATAAATTCCAAATCTCACTATTATATAAACTATCTTACTTCAATGATTTTAATCAGTAATAAATTTACTGATATAGTTTTATTATATGTTAATATATATATATATATATATATTACCAGAACTACATATGTTGATATTATTTTACAAAATATTTTATGTTAAAAATATATAACGTATATTTGGAAGGTTTTCATACATGATATAATAAAATGGTTCTAGTTTTGGGTTAGTTAAATATTATAAAATTTGTTTAAGATTTTAAAATGTATTAAAATGATAGTAAATATCCACTTTATCATTAATTCTTATTGGGTTTGTAATTATATATATATATATATATTACTTTTATTAAGTGTAATGACTGTTGACCCCCTAAATGAATAGATTTATATTATCCATAAACATTGTTCATCTTGCAGTAATATAGGTTACAATAAAGTTAATGTTATTTTTATTCATATTCACATATAGATTTATGAAACGTGTTCATGAGGAAAAAAATATTATTTATGTATAACTGATGACCTACTAAGAATACCATATAGAATTCGATATATATTTAATTAGTATAATAAGGTTTCATGGATCATATTTGAGTCTTAATATCCCCAGGTTTGTGAGATATCAAGAATAATAACCATTATACATTTTCACGCTAAATATTAATGTCTATATATTAACACTTCCAATAAATGGCTGCATGAAAATGTTTCTTACTATTCCAATAGTTATATTATAACCATGATTAGATTTCTCCACTCATATGAAGAGTTTGTATTTTGGACCACCGATTGAGACAATCTGTGAGAGTTTGAAGAAAATCCTAGATATTGTATATCTATTTAGATATGGTAAATGTTATACAACATCCCATACTGGTTAATGACATGTGATCTATTAAGCTACCAATTCAGTCAATTCCTTGAGATGTGTGAACATATTTGTTATCGATATAGAATTGAAATGCATTAAGTATCATGGTCACTCAATGTCTTATCCAAAGGTAAAATATAGGAACCAAATTTTTAATATGATAATAACTATTAGGGAAAGGTATAGATATAAATATTTTATGTATAACATTTCAAATCAATTTATTGCTATAGTAACATAGGTTCTTTACAAGAGGGTTTGTTTTACTTAAATATATGAATATAGATAGTCATATTTTTGATAATATTATAAAATTGAGTTGAGTGACATATTGTAGATGAGTAAATGGTTGTTGAGTTTGAGATAGAATGATTTTGTAAAATAGTTATAAAGTTAATATTTTGTATTGATAGGGGATCAAATGTTGTTGTTTGTTATGTATAATAAGGTGAAGAGTATAATTTCTTCATAAATGACTTTTAGAAGATGTCTAAAAGGATATTGGATATAATTTCAAAATTTATTTTATATGATAAAATAAAATTTAAAATGGCACGATTCCACTTATATTTACAGAATGTGATAAATTGGAAGATATATACCACACAAAATTATATGTATATGATGTATATATGTTATCTCTCGTTGCATAAAAATTACGATTTTCATGCATAGTTGGTATTTCATTTCCTGTTGCTAGTATATTAGTTGAATGATAAAAATTAATATTTGTTTCATTCTTCCATGTAGATATCATTTGATGACTCGTTTTTAAGATGAATCATTACAATGAAATAGAAATTAGGTATATGATAAATGGACTAGGCATATAATCATTTACTCTTTCATCTATAATGTATGATTAAATTTGATATCCTAAGGGGAAACATTGAGGACAATAAAAAAATCATCCATATTTGTATTGGGTAATAAATAATAAAATAATTAATTTATTAAACTCTTAATAAAATAAAGATCTATTTATCCGTATCCTTTTCATTAGAGGTACTATAAGGCCTTGGAGGAAGGTAAGATCCCATTTATTTATAAACTGATTCATATGAAAACAATGGATTAACAATATATATGGATGGATTTTTATCACCCTTTGTGATATTTTTATAACCCTTGTGATTATGTCGGAAGATATTTCATATTCTCTTCAGTGTATGGTAATTTATATAAAAGTAGTTATCATTTCTATTTAAAACATGTTTTATATTTATTTGAAAGGGTACCCACTAGACATGCCTGTAATAAATTTCATATCATAAAATAATTTTTAATATTATATTTTTAAACCCATCACCAAAATAACATAAATAATCAAAAGGAAACTACAGTGCAATAAAATCTTGACCAACTACACCCAGAAATTCTGCAATGTTCCCCTGTCACTATCCTGATTATAAGCCATATCAAGAGTCTCACGGTTAGTAAAACTAAAAATTTATATTAGGAAAACCATATAAAAATATTTTATTTGATGTAACCTAATTGAACTAATTTTCTAAAAATTGAAGACAACATATGAAGTCATCCTCTATTCAATCTGGTAAAATTTCCCCTTTGATGAAGGAAATTAATATCATTGTTCAGAGTAAAAGACTAAGATACGCTCAAATAAATAAATAAGAAACAAATAATAAAATCAAAAATTAAGAAAGAATAACAAAGGAGGGAGAACACACCATATATATCAATGAGAGTCCTCCCAGAATCTACCGAAATAGAGGGGAGAACGGAAAAGGGATGATCGAACCATCAGCACTCCTGTGCATGCGCTCCTCAGTTAAGAACAAAATGGGGTTGATCCTTTTTTTAATATTGAATAATGGCACTTTAACATGAAGAATGTTTTTTATTTTACAGATCATCAGGGGTTGAAGGTTTCTCTCCACCCCTAAATGATCATGATGTGTATGAGGTCATAATTGTTTGAATAACCTACAATAATGTAATATTTGTATCATTATCACTCTAATTTAACACTGATTCCTTCCTAAACCATCAAATAACTAACTAGGCCTTGAACAACATATAAATACACAATTTATGGAATCATTAATTATTGTATTCCCATTCCAAGTATAAGTTCTATAAAAGATCCTCTCTATAGAAAAAAACAAATTCTGTATCAAAATAATGACCTAGAAAACTATAAGCCATTACACAATATATCCATAGTAATGATTATTCATCCTAGATAGTGGGAAGTCCGACAGAAATTCCCTCTATGCAGGGTTTATTTTTTGAAGGGAGAATCCATTTAATAAAAATTTGAAAACATAATATTTATATAATATATTCATTAACTATAATTATTTTAATAACATTAATTACAAATTGAAAATATGATTGATGAAAATTATATCTTATGTATTCTTACTTAGAATATAATTTATGGATTGATTATTTATAGTAAAAAATTTATATTATAAATTAAATCGTATATAACATTGAAATATCATAAAGACATTTCAAATATTAATTTTCAATGTAATTAAATAATAAATATTCTCTACTAATTTTATAAACACGTGAAATTTTTTTGAACATTTCTATTTTCATTTAGTCTTAAAAATATAATATATATATAATGTTTAATACTTATCATTTATAATAATATTATAAAAAATAGTATATTATTTAAAATATGAAATATATATCAATTTAGTTCAATATCATATGTGATTCTTAAAAATATGATTATCAATCAGAGTATAGGATTAATATCGCAGCTCACGAAAAAAATTATTATAATGTTGTAGTCATATTGGATGATTTCCCCTATTTCATTGATGTGAAAAAATGATCAATTTTTCATGAAGCTCATGATTTAGTCATGAGTTTTGATATCATGTAACATATATTATTGTGAATAAAAAATAATGTGTTTTAGGTTGATATTAACATATATTATATGAGTGTCGTACACTATTGTTAAGAGACAAAAAAATTCAATCATATATACCATAAAAAACAATATGGACCCAAGAACCATACAATATACTTGTTCTTACATGAATAGGTTGAATGAAGATTAAGTTTTTGGTGGTGGATTTCATAACACATATAGGATTTGGGTGATCCTAAAATGATATTAGATGCATAAGAAGACGTATAATTCTCCTGATCAATGGTAGATAAAATCAATATTATCAATAAATAACATAAAAAATCATACATAAACTATAGTATGTTCTATATTTTACTATACTATGGAGTACACAAGATATGAATCATTGTAAAAACAATGAAATGAATCATTTATATGAAGTAATTAAGCCAACACATGATCCCCATTTGTAATAAAAGAACATAATTTCATCAATTGTATTCTAGAACCTTCCTTGTAGAAGAAGAATGATCTATAAAGACTTGAAAGGGACTCATCATTGGCTATGAATGAATTATCGTAAAATAAAAAAAATATCTCATGCTTCTATTATCTCTCTTGAAAATTGAAAGAGTTATGAAATATCAATTATCATTATGATATCTCATTCCCATTCTCTCTGAACAGCAATTGGATCTATGGAACCATTGTTCACCTAGGTACACCTCATCATTTACTTGAAGTCATTAAAAAGAATCATTGGAAATAAGGTGGTACCATGGGGAGAATATAATCCCCAAACAAGAGTAGAAAATGTATCCAAATATCCAAACATGGTCCAAAATAGTAAATATATAGAGTTTGAAGAAAAATAAAATATCCAAACAATTATTGTTGAATTGAATAATTTCTTTTTTACATGGATGATTTCATAATGGTTGGATCACATATAAAACTAAAGATGAAAAAAAATTATTAAAGCATAAGGCTCGACTAACACTCGATGACATAACTTATTCCCAACTCATGAGTCTATTTGATCTGTCTGAATTGATCATGGTAATACTGGGTATTGGACCAACCTATACAAAAAATAAGAGTAGATCTACCTGGGTACCCAAGTTCTATGGAGTTATGTGATGGTTGTGAGTAAAAATCCAACTAGGGACCCTCAAAACGGTCCCGAATATAAATAACACTGTATTCATATATGCATAAGACATGGTAAACATAAATAAAAACAACTAAAAAATAAAAACAACAGACTACTATTATCAGATCCATTCTGATACTAGAAATTCACACATCATGTTGTGTGGGAAATTCCATCCCATATATTTATTATTATACTAGATTTGATCCATATTTTTGGGTCCACGATTGATAATACCATATTCACAAGGTTTTGGGGGTCTTCTAGCACATCATGATGACCACGCATCCCAATATAATAATTTCAGGCCTTCCTGGTATAAATATAAATTAACACAGACTACCTATATGAGATTTTACTCATCCAATTTGAAATCCCATAAGTATAATAAAACTGGGGAGTTATCCTAGAAATATTAATCCCATTGTACCCAATCAACCCCAGATCTAATTCCATGATATCCCCACTGATAGTCACACTAACACTAATACAAAATATCAAATTAACAACACTTCTATTTATCATTATTTCAAAAATGCAATGAAATGGAATCTTTTTTGGTGCTAAATAATGATCTAATAAATTTATCCCTTTTGGTGATTTTTTATCATAGATAAAGGAAACATTTAAGAGTTCATTATTTTTGGTGTTGATCAAGATAGATTATATCGCCTCATTTTTAGTGCTCCTAAAGGTCGGAATACATAAAATGAAATAAATAAATCAATAAATAATAAATAATGAGTTTATTAAAAACAAAACAAAATTTTTATTAATTAATAAATTATTGATAGAAATGAATAAATTGAATATACATTATAAAATATTAAACATTTCAATAATTAGATAATTTTGAAAAGTAATGTCAATAAATTCTATATGTTATATATATTTATATATATTAATTTATGTGAATATTATTTATATATTAAAAAATATTTATGTGCTTTATATTAAATAACCATATATTATTGAATAATAATTTATAATAAAAAACTAATATGAATTAGAAAATAATAACTAACTGTATAGTGTAATGGCCATATAGTTGAAGTATTTTGATTTTTAAATTTAAAATAGATCCAATGTGTGATATATTTATTTAACATATACACAATTAACATATTTTTTATATACAATGAATAAACCCAAAACTTATCAATTTTCTCAATATTATGAAAGTGTGCATAATTCGTAATTATTCATTTTCACTCATTTTTTACACGCATTCACTTAAAATTATATATTAATTAATAAATTTTAAAAAATATTTGTTATTAATATTTATAAATTAATATATTAAAAAAATTTACATACTATATTTATAGTTATAAATAAATAAATAAATATTTCATTAAATTTATTTATATTATTTATATTTAAATATATATATATATGAATTATAATAAATTGACAAAAATAATTAATATATTTACTATATTTATATTTATATATTTTTATTAAATATATATATATATAGCAATATATATAATGATATAAATATTATATGTTTAAAATATTTATATAAATATAAATGAATAATTATATATTTAAGTAGTTATAAAATTATAATACATATATTTAAATAATGAATATATTTAAAAATTTTATTTAAATATATTTATTATGTATATATATATTTAAAAAAAATTATTTAGAATAATAAATATAAATCTATAATCATTACATAAGTAAAAAGAGCTAATAAAAGATATCGTTACCCTGTCTTTTTTAGCATTGATAATGATATATTCTATCAATTATTTTTTAGAGATGATAATTATGCCATTTATCATCATTTAAATAATATTGATGGATAAAATGTCTCTTTATTAGATCATTTTTGAAAGCATTCATTAAAGTTTCACAGTCTTATTAAAAAATTCGAACATATTGTGAGCCTATCGCAATATTACAAGCTTTCTGTGGATGCTACCCATTATCGGTGTTCCTCATCAGTCAATTGATGTTCAAATCACATGAATCCACTTGAATCACACAAACCCATTGCTTCTAGCTGCTTCAACATCATCTAACATCCAATGATTTCTTGTAGTTAGAGTTTTTGAAGACAACATCTTGATCTGGATGTGAGGATCTAATATTTTTTTCAACCTAGATTGGTAGACCAGTGTTTTCCTTTGTAGGATTCAATTTTCATTCTAGATTTTCTTTTCGATATCTAGATCCTATGGGTTCTGATTTTCCTTTATGTGTTTCTATTTTCATTCATTATTTGTGCTTTGGTTTTTGTATACTTGTTTTATTTTTGTATGATTCATTTCTTCTCGACTACTGTTTTGGATATCCATTTTTTGATAAGCTATTTTTATAATTAAATTTCTATTCTGAATGAATTTGATTCAATGTCTATATTAATACCCCATATTTTTGTACTATCTTAATTTTGTCACAGTTTTTGAAATATTAGATAATCACCTGTGTCTGTAGATTTAAAAATTGAACAAATATTTAAACCACTATATATATATTGGAGGTTATGTATAATAAAAAAATTAATAAAATAAAAATAAATTTAGTATCATGCGATGCAGAAATAGAGGATTATTTTATGCAATTAAATTAAGGGTATTTAGTTATTTAAATAGTTTTTTAATATTCTTGTGTATGGGGTTTTCCATAATAATTATTTTCTCATAATTGTGTTGTTTTATTTTAAGAGATGTATTAGTAAGGGAGATACCATATTTATTTATTTTTTGTGGCTCTCTATTTTCAAAATTAGTACAGGGTTTTATTTATTTTAAGATGTTGTGATATTTTACTGTAAGGGTTACATATATTTTTATTTATTTTATTTTATTTTATTATTATATAAATATATACACACACATATACATAGGCACACATACAGATGGAAACATATATCTTTTTATATATTTATATGATTTTAATAAATTATAATGTTTGGGTGATTTTATAATTACTAATTCAACAATTATGTTTTTGGATTTTCATAATTATGACAGGATTAAACTTATTTTCATTAAAAAATATTTCTAAATGTGCATTTTTTCAATTATGTGTATTATAAATTCCATGATATATATATATATATATCTAAATGCTTATGGGATAGAATTTAAAAAGGATGGTTTTTTCTCCTATATTTGTGATATATATTTTTGATGTGTATTATTTCTTTATGTCAACTTATTTATGGAACTCCCTAGAATCTCATAGATGGGTCAATGACTATTACATGGCCTCCTAATAATCCTTAGGATGCTACATCACATGTTCCACAACATATAATTGAAGTTACCAAAGTCTATATATTATAAAAAATTTTAGGTATTCATCATTTTAGGTCTACATGTATTGGTTCCTTCTATAGGAATATCTATTTATTATCCGTGTATGTGAAATAAATCATTATTTATTAAAATCTTTTATCAATTCATTTTTATATCTTTAAATGGATTTACTAAGAGTTTACTATTCTTCTTTATCATATTTGGGATTCTTATTACTCCTTAATTTATATATTATATTTTCATTTGTTTAGGGGATTTATGAAATATTTAATTTGTTTCAAAAAATAGTTATTATTGAAATTTCATTCTTGAGACTCATCCCCCATCTATTTTATGGAAAAAGTTCCTCACTATCAACTTCATATACAAAAGATTCATTATTGAAATATGATTCTTGAAACTCATCACCAATCTCATTTATGTTTCTTATACTACTGTCAGAATTAGTAATCCAATGGATTACTACTAATTATTGCATTTCAGGAAACATAGTTTCATGTCCACAAGAGATGAAGTATATTCCTAACAATATAAAGCAATGAAAAATGTCTGTGAGATGAGTTGATGAATTTGAAATTTGTATATAACATTATAATTTTAATGAATTCAAAGGATAACACCTTCCATAGTGGAGTAATTCTATTCATAAATTCAATTACCCATTTACTTCAAAATACTTAAATTCGTTGAAATAATCCAATGATGAGATTTCCTTATTAGAATTTTCCAAAGCATTAACCTTTGATTGTGAATATCTCATGTGAATTTATTTATATATTATAAAAAATTAATATTTTATAAACCCAATACGATGAAAATGAATCAAAAATGTATTCATGTTAATCTTTTGACAAAAAAGTATGAAGTTGGAGTTAAAGAGTTCATCTAGATTGCAAGAGAGAAGGTATAAAACCCTTATAAAATAATTTTTCCAATATTATGTTGTTTTTATTCAATATAAATTAGTCTATATGAGTTGGAATAACATTTTATTTGTTATATAATATATGAAATATATAAATTTTGGACTAAACATAGGGAAAAACTAAATTTTGAAACTAATTTGGAAGATACGATGGTCATTGAATCATTTTATATTAACACCTTTATGAATGATTATGGATATCATAGTTATGAAATTTAAATAGAAATTGAATATGACCTTCATGATTGTCCAATGTTTTATGTGGAACTAAATTGATGTTCCATGAAACCATTTTATAATTTAATTGTCAGCTGTATTTAAGTTATATAATTTGAAATCTAGCAGTGGATGGAGTGACACTAACATTACAAAAGTATGTTGTCTCTTGAATGATATGATACTAGATGAAAATAAACTACCATTAAAAACCTAGGATGATAAAATAATGTTATGTCCAATGGTAATGATCTCTAAAAACATAAATTCTTGTGAAAATGATTTCGTATTGTTTTGTAAGGACCATGATTCACTCATAAAATGCCCTATTTGTGGTGTAAATTGATAAAAGAAAAATTAATCAATTCCATAAAAATATGTATTGTACATTCCAATAATTTCGTGCATTATAAGACAATATGGATGTAAATAAACCATGACAAAAATTAACATGGCCTGTAGATATAAGAATTATTGATTTGAACCCATGTCATCCAGCAGATTCTTCTTAGTGGAATAAAATTGATTACAAGTTTCCTGAATTTGTAAATCATTGAAGAATCGTGACATCAATTTTAGTATAATGGATAGTTATCCTACTATAAAATACAACTCAATGTAACAAAATATGTGATTAGTATGAATCAAATTACATATTTTTTTTAATTTGACATCAATTTTACTAAAATGGACATTTTTCCTAATCTATACCAAGAAAACTCATTTTATATTGTTTTGATACCATAAAAAAATGAAACATAAGTCATTTTTTATATGTAAGAATCCACCGCCCCTAAATATGATACCCAATGTTATTTGTATGGCTCAAAGTGTTTGTTATTAGTATAAAAATGAAATTTTAGTTCCAAAAGTGTTACTCATTGTATACTGATCAAACACACTAGGATTTTCTTGATAATTTATGAGACCATTGCGTAAGTAATTTTTGATGTGGAGGAATTTGTTTCACTTCAATTTAATACATGGTGTTCTCAAAATGATTCAAAAGAATGTTTTTCATGGCTAAAATGACATTTTAGTAAAATAGACAACTACCATACTCGAAACATAGAAAAACAATCTGATTTTTACGATACACTATAAAAATGATCCACAACTCATTTGAATCAAAGTGGAATCAATCAAACCTCGATCTGATGCACATTGTGACCGTTATGACTCCAACTGTGTATTTTAATTTAAAATTGACATCAATTTTAGTTAAATTCACACTTTAAATTTATTTATTTCTTTATATTATTACTAACATAGAAATGTTTTATTAAAAATGTTTTTTCTTTTTCTCTAGAAGGGTGTTTTTTTGGAAATAATTTACTTGGGTGAAGATTAAAATTAAAAATGAGAATTGATGTTTTCAAATATATGTAATAAGTTGAATTTTAGTAATTTAATAATTCAATGTGTGAAATGTTTATAATTTATTATTTGTTTCTTGTTTTTTGTTGTAAATTTCATTTAATTTTATTAATACATTATGAGATTTTTTTTGATATCTGATGTGTTTCTAGAGCTACAGTGTGCTATTACAGCACATTGTAGTGATGCTACAGTATGTTACTGCGTCACATTGTAGTATGGATCATTATCCGCACTTTTAAAGTTGATGATTATGGTATAAATATTCAATGCTTATACGAGCATTGATAAAAGGTCATTATTTAGTTCTTCAATGTGAATTGATAAAAATTCCTTTAACATTTATTTTATATGTTGTGATAAAATGATACATTATCAGTGCTTATATAAGCATTGATAAATTATTCCATTAGAAGTTAATTTTTTTTTGGCACAAATAATGGAATCATTTATTTTCCTTTTTATCACCATTAATAGACTCATTTATCAATACCTTTCTAACCTACATAAAATACCAGGTCTATAAACCTCAAAATGTAGTTAACACTTTTCTAGTGATGATAATGGTCATTTCAAGCTCTGTTAAAGACCTATTTTTTCTAGTTAAACTATCCATAAATGGGTATTCTCATCATAGGTAATACACCAAAACTATCATGGACCCCCTATATGAGATATTTCATACACATCATAATTATCACTCAAATTCATTTTACATTAAATAACAAAATATTTCCCCAAATGGTGTTTTCCTTTCAAACTGAACTCAGAAATCAGTAAAGATACTAAAATCAAGATCAAAGATGAAATATCATCCACATTCTATTGAATTCATATTGGACACCATCTATAAAGGGTTAAAACATCACATTCGATCCAACCATCATCTAAAAGGTATCATCATTCCATAGACACCTCATATATTTCCATCAATCCCAACCTCTATCTCATGTTAACACCCATAAAAAGTGAAATGGGTTAATTCTCTTTCACTATCTAAAATAGTCAAGGTTATCCTAAACACTCAATATATTTATTCATCACATTATGGTATTATTCTCATAGTTAATCTTTTCTTAATTGGAAATAACAAAAAATGGTTATCTCACTTCCCCAAAGGCATAAGGTCATTATATGGGTCTCATATAGAAAAACCATAGCCCATTCATCCAAAAATTTTAGTAGCCTCTTATCTACGGTCCCTATGGATATTACACCATATGTCACATCATCATGTTAACGAAATGACATCTATAATTTTCTCAAAACTTTCGGTATGACACTAGAAAAATAATGATAGTAATGGTTTCAACGATTGCTAATGGAGAAAAACAAGTGAGAACTAGGTCTGTTAAAGAGCTGGAATGTGTGCATCATAACCATGACATTACCTTTTAAATTAATCATTTGAACATTATAAAAAACTAATTACTAATACACAAGTCATTACCATATGTGGTTTGACCTCATATCCAATTCATTATAAAAAACATTAAATTCCATTTTGAATGCTCATAGACCAAAAACTATAAATTTGATGCTATCAATTTATTTCCAAACAATGATAGCTATATCCATGTCCTATTAATGTTTAAACAAGATCAACAAGACCTAAAGTCATATCCTAAACTCCTACACCATATAGTTTTTAGAAAAAAAAAATGGTTTTAATTCATAATAATTGTTTATCATGATGACCGCATTCCAAATATTCCCCTCCTGAGATGGTGATGGAGAAAGAGATATAATGACCCACATGTCAAGAATCTTGTAGGCCCTAGGGTGGCGACCATCACCAAGGGTATACAAATGTCACAAAAAATGGGATGCATCACCCTTTTATAGTAACCAAAATCATAAGATACAATGTATTAGATTAAATAAAATCCAATATATATATATACGAGAGAGAACACCAAAACCATCCCACATGCATGATTAAAAATGTCTCCGATACAAAATAAAGATTCCAATTTAAATACAAAAATACAAGCTATGTAGTGAAATAGAAATTGTCTCCAATGTTCGAGCTAGTGCCTTCCTAGTATGGTCTAGGTTATCCCCATGGAAACCTAAAAGATGTTTTATATACGTTGGTTTAGTATACAAGTAAACTTAGAAAGGAAAACCAATGTCTATGATGAACAAGTGGAGAATCATACTAATACCCCCATGAGAAAACAACAGAAACCAAAAGCACATAACCCGGTATACTAACCACCCCAATCTCACCAAAGGCACGCTCACCAAACAATGAAAGTCATGTAATGCAATATAGAGGACATCGATGATAGGGAACCTCACACAAAATTCCCAATAATTAGCCACTCTCACACCCAAATAAAAAATTCCTCGTGCTCCGACCTCTTCTGAATCCACCACATCACAACCCACCCACACACACATGAGTCTCATAATTAGTCTTGTAACTTAGGTAAACAAAGATCATTACATCCCCCATACACACATCAAGGCCTCACAACCATATCCCACCCGCACACACCTAGTCTACATACAATGTCAGATACCAAAGAAATAGATGAAATCACAATGTACCTCATCATGATGAACCCTTGAAAAACACAATTTATCTCATCCTAATGAAATCTGGGAAACCAAAACTCACCAACACACACCAGGGCCTCCAAAACCACTACCTTCATAAATAATATTGGGTTGTCACCACATGGAAGAGGGGGTAGGGAAGAGAGGTTGGACATCCATCTATCCACCTTCCAAGATGATTGGGAAATATACCCTCCCCATGACAATGGGGGTGATCAGAACATAATGCTATATGATGGTGGGGTTTATATTAAAAACACATGGAAAATACTTGTTTGTATATATAGTATCAAACACTCAAGACCAAACTATGATTTATCAACAAAACAATAAACCGACCTATGATACTGGGAAATGTAATGATACTTCTAAATGACTCATTTAACACTAGCAATTGTCACTTTATATGATTATAAACTAATGAAATTCACAACAATACACAACTCAAACATACCCCTAGCCATCTCATTTAACTGGTTGTCATTCTTTATTAAGGAACCATGTATTCATTCCATCCATAGCTGAGAAACTACCAATGAAAACATGCTACACTAAACATAGTATAAACCATTTAGAGGAAATGGAACCACTGTGAAGAAACTCAGTATATATTTCCACTCCATTTAACACATGTACCAACCACTTCCATCATTATTTTTCAATGTAATTCTTCCCGGTCGTTCCTCTTAAAAAGAAAACCAATAAATTAATGATAAACCCTACATCAAGCCTCATCACAACCACCCAAAAATATGAGTTGTAGTCCAACACCACACCCATCACACCCAATATTATAAACATTGCACAACAAAAACATGTAGGCCCATTGCTGAAACACTTCTTATCCATTACAAAATAAAACTATATTTCATCCTATGATACCATTTAACCACCATTATCACCCCAGTAACACACAACTATATAAGGAATAAAATAGAGAAATGCCACACACAACAGACAACCAGACCAACAAATCATGGTGTATTATGATTTAGAAAACATGCGTTCATTAATTAGACCATGATAATTCGGGGTTTATCACCATTTATGTTCGATCCTGAGGAATACATTTATTTAATTGATTATACATGGTTAACCAATTTCATATTCATAAAGACGTTCAGAGAGGATCAAAATTAATCATACCCAATACATCACAAGAGCTCAATCAATGGCCACAAATAACCATGAATTTTAGTGGGATTATATCTTATACAGATCCAAAAATCTGTAACTAATAAAAAAAGAATGCATCACTTTTCTCCATCCCTTATTTACTATTATAAATCTGATTTGATTATCCTTATTAGACATGAATTCAAATACATTCCTAGGGAAATCATCTGTATACCCACACCACATGATACATAATTTAAAAGAGATGAAGGGATCACTACTTGAAATAACAGATGATCAAAAACTTCTCTTAGCATTAAAATAGGGGGTGAAAAAGGCTCTAGGGAAATGTGATCAAGGGGATCAACTGATACTCATGGCCCCTCTGTGAAGAATGTTTTTGGTTCCTTTATATCAATAGAATGGGAAGTGAATATGAAATGAAGGGTCTCAACATTAGAAAGGCTAGCTCCTAAATCAATAGATGAACGGTTTTAAAATCCATTAGAGTTGGATCATGATCAATACCATTGTTTTTGACTATTTTAATGCCACTAGACCATTAAGAAATGAAGGATATAATTAATATCCTTTGAAATAGATTCAAAACACTTATACATAGTTTTAAACACATTTTACATCAAACAAGATGATAATGGGAAAAAATAGTAAAACTCCAGTGAAATGGAATATTGAAAAACTATTTGAAACGACTCACCACTCTCTGAGTCATCAATGTAAGTCATTGATGTCTATGTGACCATTGCGGCCTAATGAGGGTGATTCACCAATGTTACCTACCATCAGCTAGTCACTTATGCAAGTCTCCAATGTGACATACAGATGGAGAGTCACCGACATGACATAGGAATGGAGAGTCACCAACCTGAGATACCGATGGAGAGTCACTGATGCAACCTACCATTAGTAAGGGACCAACAAAATTCACCCTCGTGACCTACCGATGGGGAGTCTCCTACGCAACCTACCAGTGGTGAGTCACTGATGCAAGCTATCGAAAGAATGTCAGTGACATGACCTACCATCAATAAGTCATCACTGTGAGTCATAATCATGACATACAGATCGCAAGTCACATAAACGAATTGTCACTCCCACCAATCGTTACCTCCAACCAACACCACCTAACATTTAAATTTACTACTTGAAAACTATATTTTTAAAAAACAATTGAAATGATTCATCATGACACCCAAAACACATCAATCATTTCTTTTTCACAAAGGGGTGGACTGGAAAGGTTCATCACATTACATAACATATATATTAAACTATTATCTACCTCAATAATCCAAAACCAATCTAGATGTAAATAGGGGGTCTAAACAACCACCCAATGAGATTACTCTCATGGATCTCTCTATACATGACACACCGCTACCAACATCGAAGCTCAATATTAAACCATATCGTATTGTAGAAAATATGGAGTGAAACCTAAATATAAAATAAAACCTCCAACATCTTCTAACCAAACCAAGAAAAAGAAACACCACATATGTAAAAAACCACACAATCCTAAACACCCAAATTTGGGAATTCCTCCATCCTTGTGAAGATACTATCCACTATGGGCGGCACCGACTCACCCGCTTGGGTTTAATCACATCTCAATAAAATTGTCTTGATAAGGAATCAAGTCCTTACGTTTCCACATGTCTCCAATTTATCCCAAAATGAGGAATAATGAAAAAAAAAACTCATCTCATAGAAATTGGGATTCAAGAATCACATTATAGTGGAAAAACAACAAGGTAAAACTGATTACATTTGTACATACTAGGCACACATCTTCATATACAGCTCCCAAGTTCTCTCCTCCATGACACCATTACTCCAAAACACATGATCCTTGTGCATTGGCCACCCGTGAAACACCTTATCCTGATGATCTTAGAGCACCACTAGTTATTCCATGAATTTCATGTCATCCTCAAAATCCAAATCTACTAATACAATGACATGAGATTCATCGTGATGATACTAATAAAGATGATATACCTGAAAGGAAATGTGTAAATTCTCTAGATTCGGTGGTAGAACCAACTGGAATGCCACCTTTCCAACTCACCCAACACCAATAAGGGTGAAAGTGTCTTTTCCAACCCTCCAATACCCATGTCGAGGGAAACCCTTAGAGGACAAATTGTCCCTAAATGTAAACTCCAAGAGCCTCCTCCTATGACTGGAATACATATTATGTCTATGTTTGTGCTGATTTTATCTTCTCCCAAACAAGATAGACCTTCTCTGTCTTTCCCTATACTACATTAGAACTATGAAAAGTCGTCTCCTCAACCTCTATCTAGCACAAAGGTGAACGTCACAGTCTCCCATACAAGGATTCAAGTTGATCCATTCTAATGGAAGAGTGATATATATTATTGTAAAATACTCTACCAATGGTAGGTGTCATATCTAAGATCCACCAATGTCCATGACTCATGCTCGGAACATGTCCTATAGTATTCAGATAGTCCATAATGTCTTCCAATCTATATGAGTGCAGAAGACCTTGATAAGGCATAACTAAATTCCAAATGAATACTGTAAACCCCTCCTAACTCATGAGGTGAAATGTGTATCCTGATCGTAGATTATGGATCTCAAAACTCCATGCATCTGCACCCCCACCTCGACATTCCACATTTTGAAGGCATCCATTGTGCCCAGCTCTTTGATCACTAAGAAGTGAGCTACTTTTTTCATCTAGTCCACTAAATCCTAGATTTTAACAAATCCACCTTGATCCATGGATAATCATGTGGAAAAATCCATTTTGTTGTCATTCGAATTCCACTAAGGGATATCGAAGGGTTGCAACAAACCAATGGGCACAATGTACCCAACCTTCACCTACTGTCACACTACATACATTTCCACAAACTCCTCTACATACCATATCATCCAACGCCACCAAAACTGAATCATAAATCCATGATACATCTTTGAAACTTTTGGGTGTACCTTGGAAGGTGAGCTGTGAAACTCATAGAGCACACCCTAGAAAATCACCATTGAGAAAAAAACCTAACAAGGAGTATGATCCGATTCTGACCATCCTTTAACCATCCCTCTAGAGCATCACCCCAATCAAGACGATCGTGAAACACCTCTACCTCTAAGTCACCTCGCTGAGATTCCTCCACCTTCTACATCAGTGTATAATACACCATTATCAGAAATTTATATCCTATTCTAGTATCCATTCTTACATCTATGTGCATGGTGTCCAACTCCACCATCACTATCCAAGAATCTACGGATTCCCAAAATAACTTCTTCTATGACATCTTGGTCAAAACATTATCCACAACATTCCCCTTTATTGAGGTGTAAAAGTTATGAAAATCATAATCATAAAGAAACTACATCGACTAATATTTTTTCACCTTCATATGTCACTATGAAATGATATACCTCATGAACTTGTGATATTTGATGACCACAATGCACTCCCAAAAGATGTAATGTCACTATAACTTAGGCACAAACATGACAACTACTAGATCCAGTTCATGGGTGGTATAGTTCTATTCATGGGGATGAAAAATCTTAGACCGATAAGAGATGACCACCTTCTATTTAATCAGCATGTATCCAAGACATTTTGGGAATAATAAAAAATACCTCAAACATCACTCCTTCCATTTGCAACTAGAGCAATGAAGCACTAACCAACTTGCCTTTTAGGTAGTTGAATGATACTAGACACTTCTCACTCTATAGAAAGGCATGGTCTTCCTTGGTAAATGATATCAACGAAGCTAAAACTCAAGATAAATAAGGTATTAATCTATGGTAATAGCCATCCATGTTGACAAAAACTATGATCCTATATCACATTTTTAGTTGCTACCCATGAAACTACTACATAGACATTCAAAAGATCTATTTCTATACCCTTTTGAGAGTCCACATGTCTATGTATGTTTACCTATCATATCCAAAACATATACTTGGAAAACCTCCCATATATATGGTGGTGTGGAAGAACGTTCAAGATGGTCATAAGATGTTCAGTATGCCCCTCCTCTGACATCGAGTAGAATGAGATGTCATCGATGAATACGATGAACAACCAATATAGGAACTCAAGAAAGATGGATTTCATCATCCACATGACAACGACTGGTTCATTATTAGCAATAAACAATATAAAAACGACTATGATGTTCCCATACCTACACCTGAAATTAGTCTTCACAATATCAACTTCCTTCACCCTAAGCCGGTGACATACATACCACTGATCGATATTACAGAACCAACATTCTCCCATCAACTAGACGAAATGATCTTCTATTCTTAGGAGAGGGTAACAGTTCTTGATTTTAACCTAATTCAACCTTCACAAGTCTATGCAAAACCTCAGAACACCATCCACCATTTTTTAAAATAAGAACATTTCACCCCACAGTGACACAAGTGGCCAGATAAATCCCTTCTTTGTCGGGTCATCTATCAAAATCTTTAACTCTCATAGATATGAAGGTTACAACTGATAAGGAGACATTGAAACCAATGAGGTATTGGGCTGTAAAAATATCCCAAACTCAAAACCATTCCAAGGGTGTAGAGTCACAACCTAGTTAGGTAAGACATCCAAGAACTCCCCAATAATTTTTAGAACCTCCTCCATCTAAGAACCCACTAATTCCACTAATATCATAGGCAACCAGGAATGAAGGTGACACTTATACTGACTACCCATATGAAAACTATTCTCTATAATGAAATCCACATGCTAGAAATCCACATCTAAAAACACGACTCTCAAATAGATGTAATCAATAATAGAATGAACATACTACAACAAGTCTATGACAATAATGGAATTGTACTATTGCATCTGTATGAGGAAGGGATCCCCATGGGACTAATGTGGCCTCATCATTAGTCTACATCCCCAAAATATATGAAATAGGTTGTTGTGGCCTCTTACTCACGTTCTTAATAGTAGGGGAATGAGAATAATCACCACATCTATTCCAAGAGATGTTGCTAAAGTAGGTGAAACAGAGGAGTGTGAAACACCTAAATCAATCAAAGAACTAGATATAGTACTTGACAAACTGATCACACATCGAACGAACTATGGACCTACTTGAACTGCTACCTCTGTGGGGTGTAACTGAGAATTCCCACCTCCTATTCCTCTTTGATGATGACGGAATACTCATCAACGACTATGTTGAGGTCACCAAGGAAGGATCTAATGTTTTTATTTACCTACTCTGTCTCCCCTAGGTGGAGTGTGAGGATGATTTCCCTACTACTGGAACTGCCCTACTGAAAAATTATAGTGAGGGAGGTACTACAGCTTCCCACCACCACCATAGTATGCTCAAATAGCCACTGGGAACTGACTCTAAAGATTCCCATACACTCTATAGATAAAACACATCGGCCTGAGGCCCACAATATAGCCACAATAAATAGAAGTTCAAAAAAAAGGATGAGGTGACCTCTCCGAAGGTCATAACCTTGATGGTGATGGAACCTGATACCTACCATTGATAACATTTCCCTTCAAATAACTAGGTTGAATCCCTTCTCTTGGTAGTGCTCCTCACAATGAATCCTCAAAAATAGTTATTTTTCTTCTGAAACTCCAAGTATGATTAAAGGTAAATAGAGTAACAATGTACTTGAAAGAAGGATGATGTTCCTCCTTTAGACAGATCGCATGGGAATCATAATTCAGAACAAGATCTAGAGAAAAATGAAGGAGATCCTTTAACATGATCCCCAAATCCAGCTCTAATATACTCCATTGATGGAAGGATAATAACTCTTTCCTCTTCTCAACCATCATAGTGGATGAATGATAATTCACACCTAACTCATTCTCGTATTCAACCCACAAAACATCAACATATTTACCCAATCTCAGGTACAACATCCACAACAAACATGAAACTACTGTCATTTCTATCACCACCAAAGGAACACAATACTACATTGGAGCCCAGATCAAGATCAAGGTGTTCAAAAGATCGTTAAGGTAACTCATTGTCTCCCTGTATGAATTGTTTCTCCCAAACATTCAACGATTCTATCACCGGAAAGAACATACTTTTTCTTTCACAGGCCATCTTTCTCCACTAGGTCAACCCCCTTTTGATTAATGAGGTATGCCTACCGAGCCTCCATATCCCATAATACACATGGATGATGACTGGGTGTCATTATTGAAATTTAAATAAGGAATTCCTAAGCCAGAGTAGAATGAAATTTTATTTTAAGTACTTTTTAACTCATTTCATTATTATTCATTCCAAATTTCACCCAGACTCAAATTACAACAAGAACACTAGTAATTATGATGCATTTACCTTTCTTATGGTCTCTACCAAAAAAATGATATTTCCTCACCTTGTTTTTTGATAATCTCGTAGTTCCTCAATCAGATCAAGGGCCCCCACTAAAATCTCCTATCCTTGCCCATCATTCCTAGACAACGTCACATAGCAAGATCACCTGAGACAACATCCCTAAAAACCCATTCAATCCACACTATAACTTTCTTAAAACTCCATATTATATCTTAACCATTAGCTCTGATAGCATTCTGTCATGACCCCCTCCCTCCATAGATACCCCTCTTAAGATGGAAATGTGGATAGAGAGAAAATGACCACTGAGTCCCACCTTCAGTATCCCCTAGGGTGGCGACTAGAACCAATGGTTTTCAAATTTCAAAAAATGTATGCAATTACACTTTTTATAGTAACCATGTTTTGTAGATAATATGTTTCAACAACAAACAACTAAAAAATATATATGTGTGTGTTTTTGTTTGTGTGTTTTTGTGTGTGTGATAGAAACCCAAAACCATCCCACATTCATGTTTCAAAATGTAACTAATACAAATGGAAGATTCTCAAAAGTAAATATCAAAAGAAAAGATATGTAGTGACACAAAAACTATAACTAATGTCTAAGATAGTACTAGCTATCATAGTCCACATAGTTATTCTAGAATCCTGAAAGTAGTTTTATATATGAACGGTGACCATACTTGTATACCTAGTAGGGAATAACCAATGTATATCATGAAGTACTGGAACATAATACTAATGATCCCATTAGAAAACATCAGAATAAAAAATCACCTAACATGGTATACTAACCACCCCATCCTCACCAAAGACATGCTAACCAAATAACACAAGTCAATTAATTTAATATAGATTACATCAATGAAAGGGTACCCAACACCACATTCCCACTGATTATCCACTCTCACACTCTAACGAAAAATATCATGGCATTCCCACCTCTTATGAATGCACCATGTCACAACCCACCCGCACACACCAGGACCTCATAGCTAGGCTCGCAACGAATGAAAATGAAGCTGATCATATTCTTCACATAAAAACATAGTCCTTAGAACCATTTCTTTCACATAGACACCTAGGCCACACACTATGTCACATCCGAAAGACACACGAGAAAAAACAGTGGTTCTAATCTTGAAGAATCTTGGGAAACGACATATTATCTCATCTTGAAGACACTGGGGAAACCAAAACTCTCTCGCACACACCTGGGTCTCAAAAACCACTACCGTATAGAAGAATCTTGGGCTATCACTAATTGGAATAAGGAGCAGGGTAGTTTGGGTTGTAGAATATCCATCCGCCCATAATTATTTTTTGGAAAGTCACCCCCATGATAATTGGGGTGTTTGATACATAGTTCTCAATGAGGGTGGGCTACATATAGAAAACAAAATGAAAAATATTGGCATATATATATATATTGTATCAAACAATCAATACCAAACTATGGGGTCTCAATAAAACAATCATCCACCCTAAGATACTTCCAACTCTTTTTATACCATTAAATTCATCATTCAACACCAATAATAGTCACATAAGATGTTGATAAATGAAATCCATTCATTAGAAGAGAAAACTCAAGAAGGCCCCCCCATCAAAACTAGTTAACAGATTATCATTATTTATTAAAAAATAATTTATTCATCCCATTCCTACATGAGAAACTACCCATCATAACACACAACAATCCTCACATCATAAACTATGTAGAGGCATGAGAACCATAGTAATGCTACTCACATTATATTTCCACTCTGTTCAAAAACCATAACATCCACTGCCATCATCATTCTTCATTGTAATTCTACAATGTATTTACTCTCAATAAGAAAAACCTCATATTACTACCAAACCCCACATAAAACCTCATAAAAACCATCCCAATAGCCCTGTTGTATAACAAAACCAAACCCAGCTCACCTATTGTCATAAACATACCCAAACCCAAGCCTGAAGCCACACTTCTCAAAAATTTCCCATCCATTCCCCAATCAAACTACCTATAACCTGAAATACCATCTCACTATCCATATCTCCCAAGAAAACCCCAAAATTAGATAGAATAATATGGAAAAAATACATAGACATCACAAGGCAAACCAACAAAGAATAGTGAATTCATAATTAGAAAACACTCATTCATTAATTCTACATTGATAATTCAGGGGTTATCATATAGAAATATTGATCTTGAGGAATCCATTTATATAACTAAGTATAGGGTGTTATCCAATTTCAAATTCATACAGTTGTTAATAGGGGATCCAAAATAAACATCCAAAATCCATCATAGGTGCACAAGAAAATACCACCAACGAACATGACGTTCAACAACCATATAGCCTATACAAATAAAAATCTGAGTACCCAATACATCATAATAATGCATCACTTTTCCCCATAAATTGTTTATTGGTTTAAAACATATTTTATTATCATTATTAAACATGTATTCAACTTCATTCACAAGTATAGAATTTATACACCCACCCCACATGATAGACAAATTAATAAACTTGAATGTATCCCTACATGATATTACAGATTATCACCAAATCCTCCTAGCGCAAAAACAGGGGATTCACAAGGATCTATGGAAATATGATATAGGGGTGCAAAAAAATGTCACAGATCATTGGGGATGAAATTTTCTGGTGCCTCTATATCATTATAAAATGAAGTTCACAAGAAGGTAAGTGTCACATCTTTAGAATGGAAAGATCCTAAATCAATGGAGGAATGGTTTTAAAATCCATTAATGCCGGATTGTGATCAAGATCACATGTTTTTACTAAAATAAAGCCTCTAATGCATAATAAAATTAATGATATAATTTAAATCCTTTGAAATGGAATAAAATACACCTATTCATGGTTCTAAACTCATTTTGGTCAATTAAAGCGTTATTGGGGAGAAAATGGGAAGGCTGAAAAGAACATGAATTCTGAAAAAAAAATATTGGAAATGACTCACCGTTGGGTGTGTAATTAACTGGAGTCATCGATTTTTGAGTCACATTTATGACCTACCGATTCTGAGCCACTAGCGTAACCTACCATCAGCATGTGACCGATGAGAGTTTCCGACACGACCTACCGATTATGAGTCACCGATGTGACCTATTGATTGGGAGTCACTAACGTGAGATACCAATGGAGTGTCATCGGGGTGACCTATAGTTATTAAGTCACTGACGTGAGTCACCGTCATGACCTACTGATGGAGATTCACTAACATGACCTACTTATGGTGAGTCACTGACACGATCTACTGATGTCGAGTCACAAATGTGACCTAACATCAGTATGTCACTGACCCGAGTCACCCTTGCAAACTACCGATGGTGATTCACCGACACAGCACATTGATTCTACTCAAAGACACCACCTACTAAAATCACCTACTAATGACACATAGTAACTCCACCAATCAAAGCTACCTACTAATGCCACATACCAATAGAAAACTAGATCTTTTTGGAAAATTCATGAAATGAGTCACCATGACTCCCGTGAACACCTCAAACACTATATTTTCACAAAGGAATGGACTGTGAAGGGTAGATTTATTACATTAATTAAAAAATTTATTTACATGATTTTATAAATAAAATATTTATAAATTAATAAACCATTACATCAACTTACTCATTGCCTAATCTCATCTCACCAATATTATGACCAACATCCTAAAGGCGGACCATCACATGCTCCAAAATTCATTTTAAGTAATACCACCAACATGGGGAACCATTTGAAAAATTAATTTTATTTAATTTTATTATAGATTCTTAATAAAAAAACCACATCATGATCAATTTTAAAAACAAAAATGGACTATAGTTGGACATTGTCTATGGAAATACTCTATGATGGCTAAAAAAATCTTGATACAAATAAAATAATTCCACCATTCTATTATGGAATCACAACCCAATCCCTATCGAAGAGAATTAAATTAGAGTATAATTAAGAACAATGGGATAGAAAATATAAATATAAGTGGAGAAATGAACAATATATCAATAACTACCCTCAAAAACAATCTCATTGATGTGTCATGGAGATTAGAAGAGGGAAACAGATGTCATATCGCTTGAACGAGGATGACTGGGGAAAAGGTGTTTCAGAACAATTTATATTCATAGAGGGAAACATACCATTACACCTTAATATATGCACCATATAGTCGATGATAAATTGAATTAGTTTGTACCGCTTCTAAACACCACAAACTAGGCATCAGTTTAGTGTATCTCTTGTGGTAGTAATTACCCTAGTCTCTCTCTATATCTCTTAAGCCCTTGGGAAGCCTCAAAAAAATAATTTCCCATCTAAAAATACCCATTTTAGGATCCAATTATATATAAATTATATTTTAATCATGGTTCACAAAAAGAACTATCCACTAAACTCAATGATTGAGATTTATCTATAACCATTTATGCACATACGGACATATAGAATTAAAAACTCCTCATAATAACATTTATCATCCCCAATGATTTTCAGTGGTCACCCAATTATACACTTAGACTTATTTGGTTCTTCAATTTGGCTCTAATATGCCACAACTCAGATAAAATTCACTAGATTGTTTCTAAAGCGCATTATCAAAATCAAGTAACATGAACTACTAACCCATGAGAAAATGCATTTTTCAACTATAAAATTAACTTCATAGTGATTTCCCAAGCCTATTAATCTTGGGAAACAATCAACTCCTCATGATGTTCATTATTCAACCTATGGTACATTCCACCATAAACATCATCTACTAAAAACAAGTTCCAATGCTTTGGAAATTATTCCATTTTAATTGACTACATTAACTTTGTACCTATGATATAAATATTGGCACAATATAGTTCCTAATTCAACACAACCAAACACATATGGATGTTTTGGAAAATCATGATAGTACCCACCTATTACAATTTTAAAACAATCCAATGGGTCTCACATACCATACATGAAAACTCTAACATGTCATATTCCAATGCATGAAAAAAACCCTAAAATATACATATCAAATCCCAAAAGATGCACAGAATGTGTTATATAGACCATAAAATCTAATAATAAATTAGTGTACTAGTGGTACATCCTCATATAGACATATATAAGAAACAATCATATTGAGTCATTGATGTACCTACAAATTATTTGAAAAATAATCCCCTGTCATCATAAGTATTAAATTATCATTAAAATACTCCAAAATAATCGTGTACTCATCTTACATAGGATTCCATGTAAGAATCATCAACTAGAGAAAAATGACTCATTGAGGTATGCCACGTCATGGGGAGAAACATTCCTCTACAAAAAAATGCTCAAATCACCTGATTTAATCTTGAGACCAATGATAACGCTCAAGATCAAACTTGTATCATATCTGAATTTTCAATTTGCATTCAGTGAGAATTTTGATGAACTATACTAATTCCTTTTATAATATTCCATGTCCCTAGTAGACCTTAAATGTCTATCCCCCATTCATATGACCCTACCCACATGGGTTTATGTTAGTAATGAATGATACGATGCTCACCACCAAATGAGTGTAATTATCATTAATATCCTAGATAAAAATCGAGAAATCCATAACCCATTCTATTTCAATCCCCAAATTTAATGAGTGGATAGGATATAAAATTCCAAACCAAATCACTAATAAAAAACATTATTTATCTCATATATACACTTTTCAAAAATTTAATATATTTCATTCATCAATATCTGATCCAAAACAAGGGACTTGAGTTCCGATGGATGATGGTGCACTACCAAACACTTCAACATCCCCTACGACTCCAAAAACGAATCATCAACATGTTCTGTCACCCGATCACTTGTATTTCTCCTTCATATCCACACCCAATTACTATGTCGATACCTAACACATCCATTGATGTTCCACCAGAAATAGTTTCATCACAACACTTGATCCCACTATAGTAGCTTCCTGCATCATTGGAAACACTATATTCTCATATAATATTTGTATACTAACAATACTTTGGGAAATTCATCAACTTCCTTAATTCATTAGCATATTTCAGTCCTCCCACTGATTCGTACCTCAACAATATCATGTATTCGCCATTCATACTACCATAATATCATCCAACAAAAAATTATGTTAACTCTGATACAACCGAGTTAGTAAACCCAACCAACAATCCCATGAATTTTATCCTATCACAAATAGAAACATGAATCTAATTAACTAACCAATCACTATCATATTTTAATATCATCTAATTGTAAAAACCATTATCACTCCTCCTAAAAATTGGTTACCTAACCTATTCTATTCTTAAACATATGACATCATGGTAACTAGAATCATTCCAAAAATGTTATTCATCCTTCCATGATCATAAAATGATAATAGAATCAATAGCATACTTCAATGGTAACTGGTATCCAAAATAAATAGGTCCAATCAACTGAGAAATGTTATCATTTATTTCCAGAATTGACACCAAGATGTAGCACTCAATGTTATTTTACATTCTAGATCCAATAATCCATCACCATTCCTTTTTCGTATACTCTATCTCACCTCACATGCACTCATATCTTATATAATAACCTACATGTTGGTCCAACCACATTGGAAAAGACAACATCAGGATAACCCATCACATGGTGTACACCTCATATTATACCTCACTCCTATGCTTAGTCATATCACAATCATCTGAAGTATTCTTGAAAAAACACTATGTTCTACTACCACACCTTGAGGGCATATCTCCAAAATTTCTATGTTTCCCAGAATACCACAAACCGAAGATCAACAAGGGTAGATAAAATAGAATGTTCTACAAACACCAGTCTCAACACCACACGAAATCACACATGACACAACACCAACTCAAGGGCCATATCTATACATATATAATATCTTATTTGAAATCTCCGACCCTAAAGTGTAACAATTCTCACAACCACCCACTCATAGGTTTAATCCATTAAAAACCAAAACCTCATCATCCAAGTCCTATTTAAATATAACTATAATTGTTTTACTATATGATCAATGACATAGAGTCAATATCACATGGTTTTGTTAGTTATATTACCATTGAATGATATAAGTGAAAAATCCATATATGTTGTTAACAACACATTAAATAACTAAAATAAAAAAACACCAACCAAATGTGATTCTAGTAATGTCATTATATTCCGAAATGCAATAGGAATTTACTTCATAACTCTAAATAGAGGTATCATGTCATCATTATCAAAATTGATCATTTATCTGTAGATCCACATAAACTACCATTACAATAAATGTATATATTATTGTTGGCCCAAATAAATAAAATACCACCAAGTACATACACATGAAAATTATCATTGAGTAGTTGTAGACACATAAACAATTAACCCTCCACCATTTCTGAAATAATCAATATAACAATCCTATGTATCATGGGAATATTATTTTCCTAACAAGATTCAGGAGAATAATCATTCCACAAAGGGTTAATGTCAAATATCCCTACCTTTCCTATTTCCAATGGGCTATGTGATAGAAACCAGTAACCCAAAAATCATAAATCTCAAGCCTCATGTGTGTCATTCTGGATGAAATTAATTAATTTCTATAACAATTCATGATGAAAGCATCAATATCATACCCATAGAAACTTGTACTTCTATCAAAAAAGAAGTCCTAAACACACCAGTTTGGGTTTCATTAGATGTTTTAAAAAGATTTTATATGTAATATCTACCACATACAAATATTCTAAAATAATGAAAAAGTAATTACCCATTATAACTTATTTATTTCTAGAACTTGATCACTCAAATCATTAACCAGACAATTGGTGTCACATGACCTCAAGTGCTCTTTCCCATATTCTAGGGCTACTGAATAGTGTTGAGGGTATATGTTCGAAAAATAGGTAGACTATACCCTCATAATCAGAGTATTAAAAATATCCAAATATCTAACCATCATCCAAAATATTAAATAAATATATTTTTTAAAATAATAAAACATCTGAAAAATAATAAATGATTGGAAACCCAATGAAATAAAATCCTGATAATCCATTGGGATGATAACATAAATAGATGTAGAAGAGATAAATGAAATACATTGATTATCCACATTAACATAGAGAAAACCCTCATCCCAAACACTAGACATTATCTGAGATATCCCATTAGATCATGTTAATACCAATAATTTACCAAACCTCTGTCAACAATATGTTTAGTGATTCTTGTTTACCCAAGTGCGATGGTTTCCCGAACATGGTGTGTGTAAAAATAATTAGAGGGAAACCACTAACATATCCCCATAAATAATTTAAAATATAGTGAGATACTTATGTGACATGGTAAGAGTAAAAACAATTATGGAAAATAAATAAACATGATTATAAGTATTATATTTCCTCTAATGATATAATTTCATTAATCACGAGACATGGGAAACAACCTATCACTATGAAAAACATATCATCGGGGCTCCCACTAGTGTTTCGTAGGTTCCTCACAGCTTATAAACATCATAATGTTCCTTATATCCACCCCAACTCTCTGGTAAATATTGGATAACATGTAGATAGACTCAAGACTATCCCCTATACGATTACCCAGGGTTATCATAAACACCAAACATGTCCATTAATCTCATCAAGGTCTATACATCCTAGTTCACGATGACATATTATGAAAGTAAAACACATAATAATCTCAATTTCATGAAGTTTTATTGGAATTATTTGTGTCTCACTTTGATAAAATAGAGGATTATATTCTTAGGACATCACCTTAGTCATCCCAAAGGTCACTGAATTTACTGTTCACAGGGTCTCAACACTAAATTCCAATAATAATATTAGTTTTTGGCATGTAAGGACTAACATAAACACTAAAAAATCATGTTATTCAGGACTATTACCATATGTAGTTGAGGAAAACCATATAGCACATGGTCCGTTGAGGCATTGAAACTTTTTGAATCCAAAATGATAAATAATATTTTATGTTAAATAATTAAATTCATTTAATAAAAAGTTGTGTTAAACATGTAAAAAAAATTGTTTTGTGAAAAAACATTCTAAAAAATATAAACAAAGAATAAATTTGATAGAGAAACTCCATGGACCACATAACATAAACATGAATCTCTCTATTTATTTTCATTCTCTGACAACTATAGGAATGACATAAGATGATTAGTTAGGTAACTAATCTAATGATATGCTCTTCCCACATGATATTAATTATTAAAAATTATCCTTAGATTATTATTGTTAATTAAACAACTTAATTACACAATTTAATAGTATAAATCAAGAAAACAAAAATATTAAACACTTTCCATCTAATAATGACATTGTTTTGCACCAAACCCATGAAAAAACACATAAAAAGGGCCACAAAACACTCCATACCCAGTTCCACGAAATATATCAAATATGTAATACCATAAAAAAATAAAAAAAAATTAAATTTAGAAATAAAAACCAACAAAAAATCACAATGTTACAAGAGTTTTTTGAAATATAAATCATTAGTTGGAGGATGTTATATTTTTCCATCCTATGTATGGTATGAACAAATGCCTTATTGGTAGTACCAATAGGGACCTATATACACTGAGAGGGGGGGTGAATCAGGGTATGGATATTTTTTTTTAAATTATTCCTGCCCCACTGGATCTTGACCTCTTTATTACAAGGGTCACTTTGTTTGTAATTGGGTGTTTATTATGACTACTTCTTTCCTACTTTATTTTGATGATGATTCATTGAATGCGATGCAGGGAAGAAAGCAGGCATACACCGAGATTTTTACTTGGTTCACCCTCACTGGGATATGTTCAAGGAGCATACAACGACAATGTGTCGTTGTACCAAATCCACTAAATCTCATTGCCAATAATGTTCAGTATAGATCACTTCTATGACCAAGCTCACTTCTTTTAAAAGGTTTCAGGTCATCTCACTACTTTCACAAGGGTCACTCCCTGTTTCTCTCTCTCTAGATTACTTCCGGTGGAGAGGATCACCTTCTTCCTCTTCTTTTTCTCACTCCACTTGGAAGGATCCACTCATAGTTTATGGAATTGTAGGTCTCTTCATTTGCATGAATACATGAATCCTCAACTATTTATGACTGATCTGTTAAAGTCCATCTTTCATCCTCTGATGAATACCCATTTTCCCCTGAACACATGGCAACTACCTTTGGGAAGTACCTTCGCAAAGCACCCAATATCGCGAAGCTCCCAATTTCGGAATGCTGAAATAAGCATTCACGAAGCTCCTTAATTTTTGTGAAGCACTCTCGTGAAGCTCAAGACTTTGTAATGCTTAGGTCGTCGAGGAGCTCCTGAATCTTCACAAATCACACTCCTTAGAGCACACACCATTGTGAAGTGAACCCTTTGTGGAGCAAGATTAGCCACCGCGAAGCACCACTCTTTTGTGAAGAACAATGCCTTCGTAAACCACCTTCGCAAACCGAGAGAAAAATATTTTCTCCAAAAATTCAATCTACTTCTCTCGAGGGGGTTGAACTGTATTTATAACCAATTCCATAGACCCTTAAACATTTTGTGCGAAGACAATGCCCTGTCAGCTCAAATCACGAAGCTCCAATGTTTCTTCCAGAATTATATCAAAATAATGAAACACCTAGGCAATTCCCGGATCGTGGAGCTCCTCATATTCACGGATCATTCCATCAATTACTTCTCACCATTGCCAAAAATATCCCTCGTGTTTCCCTTAAACACTTTCGTTCGTCGTGAAGCTACCTCGCAATGCCCTTCACCGCCGAGATGTGCTTCAACCTCTTCTGTTCATGAAGCTCATCGTAACCGCGAAGCATCACCATCAACATTCTTCTGGTCTTCCTGAAATCCAAACCATGAAGCCTATCTTCACGATATTCATGCCTTTTCCATATTAAAACATGATATTAAAGGATATCCTCTTTTCGTGATGCTCAACAACCTCCAAATTTTGGACCTCAAAAATTTGGCAAACACTGGGAAATGGTGCCAACTTGTACTGCTCTTTTGTACCACCTCTAGATAGTCCATTCCTTTTTTATTGTTCTATGTCAACATTGATTGTCAATAACTTCGTGATAACTCGACAATTCTCGATGGAAACCTGCTTTGTCAACAAACACAATAAACCGAAAAATACTACAATGTTACATTGAGGTATTTTTACCCAACACCTATCAATATCATCTTATTACACCATGATATATTTCCATTTTATCAAAATCCACGACCTATAATCCATAATTAACATATAATAATGAATAATTGGAGAGTAAATATTAACAAAGGTGGAGTCATACCTTAATCCACTATGAATATCCCCTAATACAACTATCTATATAAATCTATAATTAGAGAAGAAAGGGAAACATACACTATCTAAAATGAATGTAAAAAAGTGAAGAAGATCAGTATTCGCCTCATATTATTAATGTAGAAAAAATTGTCATTTTCTTCATTAAAATATCAACCATCTAACTTGTGGTTTGTGGAATCATTGGATGCAGTAACATGGCGAGCCTCTCCTCAGCCGGCCCGCGCCCCCCTGAATTCTTTTGTGGATTCTTTGCACATCTAAAAAAATGCTATGCGGTTCTACAACATTCTTATTTAAATTTATAATCATAGTTTTCAATTAGAACCATCATTTAAAGAGAATAATTAAAATATTAATTGAAATTTTCATTCTTGTACAGCCACATGGCATTATAGTCATCTCTTGGAAACCAACTTACTTTACTTACAATTGTAGATTTTTATTAACAGTTACACATTTTAATTTTTTACAATACACAAGTATAGAAATTATATGAATCTTACGATGATTAAAAATAAAATGTTACTATTAGTGATGACTTGGTAGTGACAACGAACTTGCATCCATATCATATGTCTTATTGTACACTAAGATAAAGGCTAATTATGAAATCTATATACCTCATATGATATGATAATATTATAACATGTGATATTAATAAAATGTATTCGCATCTTAAAACCAAATTACTATGGTACAATACGATATATATATATATATATATATATATATATATATATATTATTTTAGGACATTTCTATAACCCAAACTAGATTAATTTTCCATGTAAATTAGTTATTTTCATCTCCAAATCACTATAAAATATAAATTTATCTAATGTTTTGTATAATAATCACAAATTTTGTAATTAACGATGTTTTGTAAATCCCTCAAATTTATTTATATATTTCAAAAAAACTAAAATAGTTTGAATGTGTTATATATAATTTCTAATTTATGAAAATACTAGCAGTTTTAATCCTCTAATTTTGGATTTTTATAATATTTTTATAAAATTATATTTTTTTTTAAATCATTATTGACATAATAAATTATCAATACTTTATAAACCCTTTAAAATATATTTAATTAAATATTGAAATTTAACAATATATTATAATAAGTAAATTCCTATATTTCATTTTTCATTAATTTAATTATATTCTAGTAATAATATTATTATTAGTTAAATTTCTTTATCGTATGATGTATTATATATATATATTATATAAATTATAATAAAATATATTAATTTAATGAAATATAGTTAATAAATAAAATATATATAGGTATTTCATTATGTGTATGTTATATATATTTTTGTACATGTAATATAATACAAATGTATTTATTATATAATATAAATATAATAATATAAAATAAATATATTAATATTATAAACATTATAAAATAAATTTATACATAAATATAAAATAAAAATATATTAAATAAATTTATAATATTTTCAAATTTATAAAATAAATTTGTGCTGTGTGAAATGGAACAACCACCGATTAAAACAGTGATGATTTTATTAATCGGTATAAAGACATCGATTGAAGGTGTAGTAATAGAGAATATTAAGAAACTCTGAATTTATTGAACAATGTTATTCAATGTAATTCATTGAAAGTAGAATTAATGAAATAGATGATAAAGAAGAAAAATATGAATATTTCCAATCGAGTGATCTCCAATTATATTATTAAAATTTATTTATAGGATAGAATTGAAAAGATTGATGGATAAAAATATAGTTAACCATCAGCATGGGTTTGAGATGTGAGGTGTTGTAATGGCCCGAATTTCTCAAGACCAGTCATTTGTGAGAATCCAATGTTTTAGGTGTTCTAGGAGGCAAAAGTAGATCGTTTCAATAGTTTTCTAGTTTTTCCAGTTTTTTCCATCAGAATATCAGTGTGTCGGCATTTCAGTGCATCAAAATATTAGTACATCAGCATGTTAGTCCATTTTTGAGTCAGGATCATGGGAATCACTGAGTCACGATCCTTGGTTTCATTAGGTTAGGGCGTCGGTAGGTGAGGGAATCAGTAGTTCAGGGCGTCAGTAGGTCAAGGAATCAATAGTTTACAGCCTCAGTAGGTCAGGGCGTCAGTGCCTCAAGGAGTCGGTGGGTTGAGGCGATAGTAGTCCATTTCATCAGTAGCACATCATTAGTGGCTCAACATCAGCAGGTTGAATTGGTAGCTCACCCGTCGGTGTCTTGGCATTAGTGACTCACCCATTGGTGTCTCATTTAATGTTTTTCCATTTTTTAGCAGTTTATCAGTTTCACCCCTCTTATGTCATATTTTACAAAAACTGAGTTTAGATCCTTTATTGGGAACATTTGGATCATTTATATGGATATTAAGAATATTTTTAAAATCCTGACATTACAAGGGCTTTGAGATATTCATCCCATTTGACCTTGAACACGATCCCACGTTAATGACTTTTGGAAACCTTTATTCCATTATTATATAATATATCTCTTCAAAGCTAGTATACTCCATTCATAGTGTGTTTTCTATTTCCAAATGGTGTGCCTAGATACTTCCTCCCTATAAGTGTCATGAACCTAGGCTAGATCCCTCCTCCCCATTTTTATACGATTTTCTTACTGGTCGTGTGATCCCCTATTCTTGGACCAAGGAGGAACTTCCATCATTTAATAATCCATATTGAGATTTATTATGCCACTCATTAACTGTTCATCTTTTGGGGTGGGTGTAGTAATGATTTTTATTAAGAATGGGTGAATTCATTTCATAAAATTTAAAATATATAAGAATGGGATATGATCAAAAGTTACAGAGTCAATAAATTAATGTGATGGGTGTGGTTTGATGTTTAAACACCTATTTTATTTGTTATTTTTGATTATTTTATGGTTTTTTTGGCTATATTATTTCTGAAAATAATGTTCTTTGGTGGTCTTTTCTTGCGCACTGGTGGTGTCCTGTTTGTTTTGTTACCATGTTTGATAATCAGTTGTAACATGAATTCTTCTTAAATATGTACACTTGGTTAATTGTAATGGGTTCCCAAAGATGAAAACCCTTGTATGATCACCAATGATTACCAAGTGTATTAAAGAAATTTATTTACTATATATGAATATATATATATATATATATAATCCATGTTGATATGTGTTGGTGAGTGATGTGTTCTATTTGGTTTTCTATATGTTGTGTGGTGATATTTTTGGGGCAAGAGTGTGGGTATAGGGGTGGGGAAGGGAGTTTGTTCTGTAAGAAGGGTGCGGGACATTGTGTAGTGGGGATGTGGTTGCAATGGTAATTAATATGGCCTTGTGTGTGTGGTGGTACATGTGGTGTGTTGGTATTCGAATTTGAGATACTGATTGACTGTGGAATAAATAGACTTGTAGGGAGTGAAATTTTCTTTTCTTTTTTGTGTAGTGGTCATAAAACAACATTTGGAAGTGGGTCTGCAGTGTGGTTGTGAACTGTTTATGCAGTGGGACTACATCAAGGAAATATTTTGATTATGCAGTGTAACATTGAAGAATGTGGCTACTGTGTGACTGGTCATATAGGGGTAACAACGAATGTTCTTTTATATTAGTCAAATATCTTTTGTGCGGACCCATAGGTTTGAATGAGTGTTTCCTTACCTATATATATAAATTTTAGTTTTTTATGATTTCTATACAGTTCCCTCCCTTATTGAGAACCATGTACTGATTAGCCCCATTTCATTGGGTACGGTGTATTTCCAAAAATCCTAGTGGGAGGATGGATTAATGGTTATTAACATTCCACTTTGCACCCTCTTATATGATCTTACTGCTCGAGCATATCCGGGCAGGTTGTAATGGCTTCAGGATTATCATAGTCATAGAATCGCCATGAAGGTTTTTTGTGGATGAGAGGACTGGTTGTTTGTGAGTGTGGATTTCGTTCCCAAGTTCATTTGGGATGAGGCATAAGTGTCTTCGGTGAGAGATGTGGTTGTTGTGGACCAAGTGTCTGCAACAGGTATTGTGTGAGGTTGATGCTAAGGTGTATAGGGGAAGGTTGTGGAAGTGGGACTGTGTAAAAAAGATTGGTAGCATCAAGACACTAGCCTTTAAGAATGATCAGTCAACCAGTGGGAATATAGTGTGGGGTACCCAAATATCGATGTGTTTATTCTACTACATTACATGACTTGCGTCAACTGTTAATCCTGATTGGTGAGGCCGGGATGGTAATTATTCCTTAGTATGTTCTTTAGGTCCTACTATTTTCTAATCGGTAAATTAGTATGTTCCCCCAATTTTTCATGGGTAACTTTATTTTCCCTCCTGAGTATACTTGTAATCTATCTCAACATATATAAACTCTTTTCCAGTTTCTAGTAGCACATAAAGGACCTTGCTAAACATTACTGGATTGAGTGTTGGGATTAGATACAATTTCTAGTTAGTCTATGTTCCATTGGTACTTTGCCTTTATGGTTTTTGTACCTTTTACAAGTTTTACATTTGAACAAGCTTGTGAGAATTGATTTTGGATTTAGTTTTTTGTTTCAGTGATTTCACTTTCTTGGGATTTACCATCATATCTGTCGGTCTTGTTCTGCAAAAAGGTTAATTCCTTCCAAATTATGTGAGATTCTATACCACTTTTTCAATTACCACTCCATGTCCTGTTGAAGGTGGGACTCATGGGTCCTTATCTCTCGTTCTTTTTTATGAAGGAATGGTGTGAAACATAACCATCCCTTCCTTTAACATGAAGAAGGTGGTTCATGAAAAAATGGTATCAAAGGGGAGTTGTGGGATATGACATAGTTTGTAGTTTGGTATAGTGAAAATTTCATGGGATAGTATGAAAAATATATAAGGTTTCCTTGATGTGTGAAATAAGACAGGAAATACTATCTTGGACATGGGATTTTATGCCCACCCATGATCTGATTTAAAGATATTAGGCCAACTAAAAGACCATGTGAGGCTACATTTATTGCAAAGTAGATACCATAGGATTGTTACATGAAACATAATGAGTTGTGTTCTTGGGTTTTAATGGAATTTGGGGAATTTAATTTTAATATACTGTAAAAATAAAATTAAAAATAAAATTCCCATACCACGTCGGCATAAGAAATCCTTGTTTACATTTTATCTAGCGCACCTGGACGTCTTCCACATGTGTTGAGAGTAGTGTAGGCCTACCTGGTTGTCCTTGTTGATCAGTGGAGAGATGATTGATCAGAGGAAGATGACCAGTGGTAGAGGATTCTTCATGTATTCAAGTAGAAGACACTAGGAATGTTTTAGGGTAGTGTGTCGTACATTTGAGAAACATAATTGGATAGAAGATCTTGTTATCTCTTTAATTTTTATTTGTGCTCTAAAAGAGTAGTTGGTTCCTATAGTGGTGTTTCAGATGATAGGAGCAGTGCATCAGTGACAGACACATTACCTCAGGGAGAGTAATGAGACTGATGTTACGTGGGATGAGTTTGAGAAGGAGTACTAAGCATATTTTTTTCATCCACAATAAAAGATGATAAGTGGAAGGAGATACACTCCCTTCCATATGGTTGGTTGTAGGTAAGAGAATTGTGGATCATGTTCAATGTTCTCATACACTTTACTTCGGATATCCTTTTCGATGTGGAGTACTGAGCGAGATTTTTAGAGGATTCACTCTGGTATTCTCTTCAAAATTCAATTATTCCATTTACTCTACCAAATACATAGAGGTTCAGAAGAATTTTGATGTAGTGGAAATGATAAAATTTCTGGGAGGTCTGCCAAAATAGGGGATCTAGTTGTGTACGTCGAAGGGGATGTCCATCACATTAGGTCTCTGGCATCAGGGTTTTCCACGTTCCGACCCATAGGGTGTCGACCAAAATAGTTCCAGGTTTTCACTCCTTGTCCTCAATCGTCCATAATAGTCTTAGAAACAAGGTTTAATATCTATTGAGTCTATGGGAGTATTTAAAACCAGCTCCCTATTCGAGTGTCATATAGTGGGGGTGCACTAGTTCAGTGCCCACCACAATAGCATCTTTTGCCGATCAGACATTTCCAGCAACCAGGGAAGCGAGCTCCTCCTACAATGAGGGTAGAATGTTTTTGTGATGTTGACCTCAGGGTTCCCCTCAGGGTTCTGAACATGTGTGTGGTAGGGGAGGATGTCGATAACATAAGATTAGAAGAGCTTGTCAGGTGCATTAGCACGCCGTTGAGGCAACAGTTATAGTAGGTAAAAAAGGTTATTCACGGTACAATCGGTATGTTTAGTAATCTTGTGTGTGATTTGTAGATTTAAGAGCCTCCCACACCTTTTTTTACTTGGTCGATCCCATACCTTCATTCTATATGTATTGGTTATTTCCATACCCCTGGTTTTGAGTATGCCAATGGTGGTAAGACCTATTTTTTTATTTTTTTAGGGGATGTAGACTGATGTTGGGGGTCCATTAGTCTAGTTGGGATCTTCTTCTCATATATATGCATCCATGTGATTTCATCCTGGGATTCGACTGGTTTCTTTTGCATAACATTCTTGACTTCTTCCATATGAGTGTTGTGTTCTCATACATGGGAGGCCAGCACGTAGCATTCGTTGGTGAGGGGAGTCATCATGTGGACAACAAGTGTGTAGAGCCTCTTCTCTATATTATAGTAAAGTTTCCAAGGGGATCCGAAGACACTAAGATGGTGGATGTATCAAAATATGTCAGTGAGTTCCAATATGTCTTCCAAGTGGTGGATTTGACCATGCCCCCTCAACATGACATTGAGTTTGGGATAGACTTTCAACTCAATGATCATCTGATTTCGATGGATCCCAATGAGATGATTCCTTATGAGTTGCAGTAGTTGTAGATTCAGTTTGACGAATTGATGAAGAATGGTTTAATATGACTGAGTGTGTCTCCATGGGTTTCTCCATTATTTTTATAGAATAATTAAGATGATGGTCTAAGAATGTGAATTTACTATTGGAGTCTGAATCAGGTGAAGATCAAGAACTGTTACCCCCTACTGAGTATCGATGATCTCGTCAACCAATTGTAGGTAGCGTTTTGGTTCTCTATGATTGATATATGGTCTGGATATCACCAGTTTAGGGTGAAGTAGGGTGACATCCATAAGACTGATTTTAGATTTAGTACTGGGATGTTTGAGTTTGTAGTCATTCCTATAAGTGTTAAAAATGCACAATCCATGTTCATGGGGATCATGAACACTTTATTCAATGAGTTAATGGACTAGTTCATCATCATGTTCATTGAAAAAATCCTTATCTACTCAAGGTCATAAGAAGAGCACGCCGAGTATCCGAGGATTGTTTTAGCGGTCCTCTAACACCACTATAACTATGGGATGTTGTCCAATTAAAGGTTCTAGATAGAATATGTGCACTTCATTGGAAACATTGTGTCTCTTCAAGTGATATAATTGGAACCCTCAAAAGTTAGAGGTATTTTTTCCTGGGTATAAACCAGAAATGTGGGGGAGGTTTTTAGTTTTCTGGGTTTGGAAGGATAGTACATGAGGTTCATACACAACATCCATCGATTTTCTGCTCTGTTGATTTCTTTGACCAGAAAGGACCAAGCCTTTGTGTGGATTGAGTAGTATTAGGCAGATTTCGTCCACCTAATGGGACGAATAGATAGTGCATATTGCATAGGTTTCCAGAGGAAGAGGTAATTTTTAACGTGCTCTATTATGCTTCCCTCCTAGGCTTCATATGTTTGCTGATGTAGCGACAGAGAGTAATCACTTATTGGTCTATGTAGGTACTTCTTCATGAATGTAACTATTCCAACCATGATGTAGATATTGCAATGGTTGTGTTCATGTTGATGTTGATATAGAATTACCTCATCAGGGAGTGCTTTTTGGTCCTCACGGAACAGAATAGCTTGATCTATATATTATCCCAACAGGACCTGATCATAGGACAATGGAGGTTGATGGAGTTTCTCCTGAACTATGAAATCAATATCTCTAGCACACTAGGAAAGGGAAATGTTTTGGCTGGTTCCATCAGCAGGAAATCCTAGATGGAGGTTGTTAAAAAATCGATGGATTTTTGGAAGAAAATAAAAGAGTTTGCCACATTGCATCTGGATGCGAGAGTGGATGGAGGCAGAGGATATCTATTTTAGATTAAAATGAATCCTTCCTTGGTATGTTAGGTAGATGAGTCTCAGTGGAGAGACTCAGAGATTTAAGTGATGCATGATCACACTACCTAAGTTAATGCTTGCTAGGGATGGTCATAGGACAGTTAGAATCAGATGGTGTTCAATGGTATGTTGTTTGTCCTAGTGGAAATGTGTGACGTAGTTATCCATGAATTCTATATATAACCCATGGATGTGAATCCATGAGTCTATATGATGTAATAATTCTAGAGGGAAGAGTTTTGGTGGATCGGGATGAAGTAGATAGTGGCAGAGTATGTGAAAATGTGTTTGGTGTGTCAGCAGGTTATGGATGAGCACCTTGTTCCTAGAGGTCTGTTACAACCCTTATATGTTCCGAATTGGAGGTGGGATGAAATATTGATGTATTAATTAATATACGTACCTAGTAATCATGGAGGATGTTATTATCATGGGGTACTAGTGGATCAATTGACAAAATTTTCTCACTTGATAAAGATCAAGGATTCGAGCGCAGTGGCTTCCTTAGCACAGAGTTATGTGGATGCGGTGGTGAAACTGTATGGAGTTCCAATATATATTGTCTTTGAGATGGATAAACATTTTACGTCTTGAGTTTGGATGGGATTGATGCATGACGATTTCACCCATCTTATCCTTAGCACTTCTTTCCTCCATAGTATGGATGGGAATATAGATATGACCATCCAAATATTGGAGGATATGCTACGAGTGTGTGTTCAATATTTCATAGGTTTGTAGGTATGAAATTTTCCTATGGTGGAGTTTTCATACAATAATATATATGAATATACCATTTACATTTCACACTTTAAATACTTTTATAGAAGTTCGTGTCATTATCTAGTATGTTGGACATTGGTTGGGTATGTATCCCTTTTTGGACCAGAGTTAGTGCAGAGAACAAAAGAGAAAGATCATCCTGTGCATGAGAGGATGAAAGTAGCATATAACTGAATTAAGACTAATTCTGATCATAGGAGGAGGCCTTTGGAGTTCTAGTTTGGGGACTATGTTTTCATAAAGGTTAATATCAGATGAGTTTTTTCCCTGTTCAATTATTGTATGTGAAATAATCCATTTCATGAGGAGGAGAGGACCTGATACGTAATCAATATTCATTAATGTTGATTTTATTAAACTCGTGATGGTGAGTTAGTGCCACCCAAAATGGATAGTATCTTTACATGGGGGAAGATTTTTCCTAATCCATGTGTTTGGATGGTGTGACTTGGTGTTTGTGTGGTTGTATGGCATAGTGGGGACCATACAATTTCTTCATTTTTTCTGGAGATAAATGTCAAGGATTTTTTATTGGATGTTAGGGTTTTTACACTAGATTTTGAATAACAAAAGGTGATTCTCTCTTGAGAGTTATCTTGAGAGGTGGTTGTTTGGAACTCTTTTCATCTAGGTTAGTTTTGATATCTCAATGACGATGATATTTTGAGAGGTATCTGATGTAATGACCCGCATTTCCCTGAACCAGTCCTTTGTGAAAATCTAGTGTTTTAGGTGTTCTTGTAGGCAGTAATGGTTTGTTACAAGAGTTTTATAGTTTTCCTAGTATTTCAATTGTCATGTTAGTGCATCATCATGTCAGTGCATCAACATGTCAGTGCGTCAACATGTCAGTGCATTGATGAGTCTGGAGCATTATCATCGGTGAGTCAGGAGAATCAGTGTTGGTAGGACTGGGTGTTGGTAGGTCAGGGCATTGGTAGGTTAGGGCGTTGGTAAGTCGAGGCATCATTAGGTCAGGGCATCTATATTTGAGGGCATTGGTAGGTCTGGGCATCAGTAGTTTGAGGTGTTGGTAGGTTATTGTGTCAGAAGATCAGTGTCAATAGTTCATTATCTGTAGGTCATGTCAGTATCTCAACCTTCGGTGGCTCCACATTGGTGACTCACCCATCGTTGACTCATTTAAAGTTTTCATAGATTTTCCCAGTTTTATAGTTTCACCCCTCTTACGTCTTATTTTACGTAAACTGAGAAAAAAGCCTTGTTTGTGAATTTATAAGATCATTTGAAGGATATTTATTATATCATAAATATCCTAACATTCAAGGGGCTTCGAGATACTCAAGCTTCGTGATCCTGACCACGATCCCACATTAATGGCTTTTGGAAACTATTCTTATTTTAATATAGGATCTAGCAATTCAAAGCCATAATATTCTCTTATAAGATTTTTTTCCATTCCACTTGGTTCTCCTAGAGACTTCCTCCCTATATGAGTCATGATCCTATGCTAGATCCCTCCAACTTAGTTTTCTTGGAGTTTCCTACTTCATGCGCAATCCCTTATTCTTAGTGCTGAGAGGAACATCGATAATTTGTTCATACAAGTAGGGATTTATTATTCCTATCATTAATTGTGAATATTTTAGGGTGTATTTACTAATGATTCCATTTGAAGAACATTTGAATACTTTTCTTAAAATAAGAAATGGAAAAGAATGGGATTTTATCAAATGGTACTGAGTAAATAAATTAACATGTTGGGATTCGATTGATTTTTGACTGCATGTTTTAAGTATCTATGATTTTTTATGGATTTTTTTTGTTATATACCTTATGAAAATCATTCCATTTGCGGTATTTCCATGATAATCGGTGGTTTCCTGTTTGTTTTGTTAACATATTTGATAATCGGTCATAACACGATATCTTCTTAAATACGTACACTTGGTTAATTGAAACAGATGACGCAAGATGAAAACCCTTGTATGATCACACCTATTTATCACATGTATTAACGAGTACTATTTACAAAATATTAATATATATATATACACCTTGTTTATAGGTGTGGTTGAGTGTTGTGTTCTTTTTGGTTTTGTATTAGTTGTGTGGTGCTTTTGTTGGGGCATGATTATGGGTATAGGGGTGGGAATGGGAGTTTTTTTTATAAAGGTGTTGAAAATTATGTATTTTTTATATGGGTGTAATTTTAGTTACAATTGTATTTTTGTGTGGTAGTAAAGTTTATTGGTTGGTATTCCAGTTCAAGATACTTATAGATTTTTCAATGGATGGAATTTTTAGTAGTGAAGCTATCATTGTTTGTGTTGTGGCCATCGAACAGAGTTTGGAAATGGGATTATAGTGTGGTTATGAATATTTTATATAGTGAGACTATATAATGGAAATATTTGAATTTGGGGGTGTATCATTCAAGAATTCTAGGTGGGAGTGGTAGAACTGGGGTGTGTAGTGGGACCACAAATCTGGTTTTGTTGTTCCTTTGATATAGTTGTTGTTGGTATTTTTCTGGTAATGATGGAAATAAATATATCTAAATCCCTTAATATATAGATGTTACATGGTTAATAAGGAAACATGGGTTGGTTTATTATTTGGTATTGGATGTTATGTGGTTGTGCATAGATGGGTAGCAATAAATGTGGTTCTGTATGGGTTAGTAATCTGTTGTAGGGACTCATATAATGGGAAGAATGTTTGCGTACCTATACACATATAAATTTTAGTTATTATTATTTCTATACACACCCAAACAATTTTGAGAACCATTTTATAGAAACCACCATTTCATGGGGGAGGGTGTCTTTCCCACATCCTGGTGGAAGAACGGATGGCTAGTTACGGACTTTTTTCCCCACACACTCTTCCATGTACTCACCGCTTGAGCATATATGGGAATGGTGGAATGGATTTAGGATTACTATAGTCCCAGATTCATTGGGTAGGTATGTTTTGGATGAGTGGATCTAGTTCATGCAGTCCATGATTGTTTTCCTAGTTTTCTTTGAGTTGAGACTAGGTGTATTCCATCCAAAGTAATGGTTTTTGTGGTTCAGGTGTCCGCATGTGGGATTGTGTGTGGTTGTGTCCAAGGTGTGTGTGTCCAATTTGTGGTAGTGGGAATGTGTATGGTAAGAGTGGTATATTAAAGACCTTATCTGTTTGGAATGATTAGTCAACCAGTGGGAAAGAGGTGTGGGGTAACCAAATATCGATGATTTTTGTACTACCACGTTACTTGACCTGCGTTATTTGGTGATCATGCCTTAGTGATACCCAAATGGTTAGTATTCCTTGGTAGGTGCTTTATATTATACTATTTTCTCATAGGCACATTATAATTTTCCTCCACTTCTTCACGTGTAGCTTTAAATTCTCTAAAGTGTGTACCTATATGCTCACCCTGCATATGAAAACTATTTTTAGGGTAGTAGGAGGAATGCGAGGGCCGTGTTGGAATTTACTATCTCACAACTCTATATTAGTTGTTGTTTCAATATAGTATCTTTTATTTTGGTACTATACCATGGAGTTTTTTTGTACCTTGTACACGATTTACATTTGATCAATAATGTGGGAATGGATTTTGGATATATTTTTCATTTTGGTATTTAGAGTTTCATGGAATATATCATCTTATCCATCGATATTATTGTAAAAGGGTAATTCATTCCATATCAAGTGAGATTCTATACCCTTGGTGTTTGTTGCCACTCCAAGGCCTATTGAAGGTGGGGCTAGGGGTCATTATCTCTCCTTTATCTTGATGAATCAAGGGTCTGGAACTTTACAATCCCTTCCCTCATCTTGAAGAAGGCCGGTCTGATAGGTGTCCCCATAAATGCATACATTATGAAATATATAAATTATAATTCATATAACTCTCTAATGGATGTCATAAATTCAATGAATCATATATATATATATATCTTCACTAAAATGAATATGGGGAAATCTAAGTGATGGAAGAAGTAGTTTTGTGTCATGTTTCCTCGTTATCGACCTCCTAATGAAATCCTAGTGGGAATAACCCATAAAGGGAGAAAGTGAAACATTCCCTACTCCCTTGAATTAGGTCATTCAATTTTCTCTTTTGAAAAACAATTATATAAATATGTCCTTGATAAAGTGGTTGAAAATCATAGTTCATAATGAACAATCTTGTTCAAAACACTAAATCATGGGAAATGACAATGGTTAACATTAGTTAATGATATTAGTAATAATTTACTATACTAAAATGGATAACTCTTATGATGTATCGTTTCATCAAAAAAACTGTCATGAAAAAACCATTCATGGGAAAACCATATATTATGGGTGAAGATAAAAACCAATATATGATCCCCAATGTGATGCCTCATTAGAAAAAGTATCAAGAAACCATACTAGGGAAAAAATTATGGGAAAAGTGTTTACTAGTTACATTTTACACTCATAATGTCTTAATAGGATTTTTAGTCTTACCATCCCAACAATACAAAAACAAAATTCAAATTTTGAGCCCGATATTTCCTTTGTGCGTAAATAAGAATGATTATAACCAGACCATATTTGTTGGGTATCAAAATCACCATTCATTTGATGATTATCAAGGAAAAAAATATTTTTTTATGAGATATTTTTATTATCTACCCATTATTATAACCATTACACACTTGTGATATAAAAACCACATTATAATCAAGTAATAAATTTTTAAAATCATTATATACACCTAACCAAAAATTTCAAAAAATTTTATGAATAATTGATGTCATCCGAACACATAATAATATTGGATCAAGAAATTTAATGAACATGATATAACTATTTGAAGTCATATAAATGGTTTTTTTATAACAACCTAAATGATAAATTCCAAAACATATAAAAAAATTTCTATCTAAGATCACGAATTATAAGGATTGGAAAAGATTCTAGAAAGTGTATCACCAACTAATTTTTTTTATGAAAATTTGGAATAAAAGAAACCATGATCATTGTATCATTGAAGATGTATAAATAACCATTTTTTACCATTATAATATCAATGAGTTGGATAATAGGTATACCTTTCTAATAATTTGAGCAAATATTAAATATATGGCCTTGTGTTATTTGAATTATGCATTACTGGTCCAATAGAACTCAGGTAAGGTGCATCAAGTCTATCATGTTCTGCATTATCTTCTAGTGGTTAAAAATATGATTATCAAGAGATCATGAAACTATTGTTATAATATATAGGTGTTTTTTACATGTTAAATCTTTAAAGTAACTTTGATTAATCCCATGATTTATGAAATAAATTACATCTTCATGATGTTTAATTTTTAATACATCTCAAAACATTGACTATCCAAACACTTTCATTTCAAATTCCTTATTTATAAAATCAAGTTTATTAAAAAGTTCATTAGGGGTTCCAATAACATTCAAATAACCCAATTATAAGGAAATGGTTAAAAGTTAATATTAAATCCCCTATATGAAGACACATGAAAATTTGGATATGTTTTTTAACATTGATTCATCAAATATTCACTTAGACGATTCTACCACATACTCCCTGACTTCATTAATCAATATAAGGATTTATTCAGATTATCTTAATTAATATATGGAGATCTGTGATATTTTTCCATCATTTAGAATCCCTCATGAATATTATTATAATCCTCGTAATTATTATGACTAAAAAGTTATGGAGATATAATATCATTCATGAATAGATCATGTTTCCCATGAATAAAGATGGTCATGAGTTGCAGAACGGTTATCACCTCAATTACCAGAGAATATGTTTCATCATAATCAATATTGAGTTTCTGTCAGATGCCTTGAGTAATAATTCATGATTTCTATCATATTAATGTGTTATTATCATTTTTCATTCAAAATAATACCAATCTAAAACCATTAGGTATATTCTCATTAGATGTCATCAAAATTAAAACAGATAACATGTGTTTAGAAGGAGAGTCTAATTCAGATTGGATTTCATTATTCCATATATCAAATTCTGCTATACTATGAAATTCACTAACATATTCTAGTACTTTATCCTCTCTAAAAATTTTGATATCCATATTATAAAGAATCTTTTCATCATAAATTCCCTTTACATGGATACTACATCTTATGGTGTTTGTTAAATTTATTTGAATTTCATTTTATTCATAAATTTATACATCTAATAAATTGATTTATTAAATAATTTCAAAAATATATAAATTTATATTATCCTCAAGCTCATTTATTTCACCCAATATGGGTTATTTACATTTCCTTTTATGTGAATTACTATTTATTAAATCGATATGTCTCCTACTATTTATTCATGGATTAAAATAACTTTTTGTTAGACAATAATATTTTGCATCATGTAAATTTTTTGTTATGGGAACAATTAAATTCAGTATATATGATTTAGTCACCCATTTTGAATCATTTAATTTATATATGGATTAATTTTCTAAATTAATAAAATCAATAATAATTTGAAAATAACATTCTCTCATATAATTATAAGGATTATGATTTTATAATTATGTTATTTTCCATGATATTTCTTTTAATACTTATTGATTATCTGCAATTAATGAGGTTAGAACATTTTAATAGAAATGAACATAAAAAAACTAAATATGATTATATCTCATATAATTGTCCCAAGAATCATATAAAAATACTAAGATATTTAAATCTAACATAAATACAAAATATTCTTTAGGGTCACAACTTTTTTTATTTTGGGGGTGTTATAGGAACATATACAACACAACCAATTATTATTAAAGGAGCTATATTTGGATCACATATTTCAAATTATTTTACGGGTAATACTCGTGATGTCTTGATGGCTTAATTTAAATTAGTTTTGTTGCATGAAAAATTATACTTCCCCTCACTAAACTAGAAAATATATTTATCATAATTAGTTATCTAAGAATATGTTATATCTACTATATAAATGGTTTCAATAGACCAATTTTAATGTGACCATGAGATACAATATGTAAAAACAATATTCATATTGATATAAAATAATCCTTAGTATAATATAATAAATATTCCCTAATAGTTTCAATCCTATAATGCTTGGTTGAATAATTTGGGAATTATGCCTTTAACCATATTATTTTGTAATGATTTTTTTAAAATATATGATTATAGTTGATACTAAACAAAAAAAATGACATTTATTTGAATAATCAATCATGATTATAAAATATAATAATGGAAAATATTTTGTATTAATCATACCACATATGTCATCCTTAATTTGTTTAATGAACATTGGGGATTCAGTCCCTTTATTGGTGGATATGGTCTTCTGAACATGTTTCCATCAGAGGAATCACAACATGTGAAATCAATAGGTTTAAGAATCCTTTTCTCAACTAAGGTATGACCCTAAATATATTTTTTGATTTTACACATCATAATTTATTACAATTATCCTAAATGATTATTATATAAAATTAATGTATCATGGGTTTAAATCTTTTAGTTTACAATATTTTTCATACTTGTATAAATATTGACATAGTACAACCCTTTCATGACCCTACCCATAAGAGATAACATGGAAGGTGGTAAGGAGAGTCTGACACCCCAATCCCCAAAAAAATAGTCCAAGGGATAGCGACCAACATTGAGCAGACATATCTCATAAATGGGTGGCCTTAGACTAAGTAATTGTATACACACTGACATATCCAAATCCCATAAAATTTATAAATATAAAAACCTGATGATTCCATATTGATTGAAAAACATTTATCCTTCATCAACATATCATAAATGTATTGGAAATCATAAATGGACAAATACCATCCCTATAAGAACAAAAATAATTGTCTATTTAGTTAAAAAGAATGAGACTTTGGGATAATGTGACACTTGGTACAACCACAATTAGTCTAGAACACTATCATCAACCATATTCGGGTCCCCCTATGAATCTATAAAATTGATATCATCTAAATATTACATGAAATTATATAGAAGATCCTATGAATGGGTGAGTACAATAATACACAGTAAAACACCACAAAATCACTAATCATAAAACATTTATAGGGTAATCATATCATCATCAAAATGGAATGATAATTAGAATATCATACATAGAAATGAGAATAATAAAAAAAATTAATCACAACATAATCAAATATTCAAGAAGTTCATAGCTATACATCCACCCATATGATTCTACATAAAGCTTCAAGGTATTTATAGTCTAGGATATCTCACTCCATGACCTTGATGTTCATGATGGAACTTGTATACTAGGTCAAACTCACAGAGCCTCACCAAATAATTACACAATGGATATCTAGAGGTATCAATACACATATAGTGGATATCACCTCGGGCATATAATGTATACTAGACACATTCGGAAATAACCCTCTATATATGGGATTGAACTCCCACATACATTTGTCATGGAGATTCATTAAACCAAAAATTTGAATGGTAAAAAATATGATAGAGGATATAACCCAAATCATAAGAAAGGATTAATGAAACTCTATCCATGACTAAACCCATAGAGGGGATCAAAAGCTATTAAAATGAAGTAATGCCTCATTGTACCCTCATGAGGATGAACAAAGGCAATATACCCAATAAAACTTATCCAACCAAAAGTGTCTAAGGGAATCATCCTTTCATTGGGAATGTACAAAACATGTTCTGGTAGTACACGAAATGTTTTATCTTCTAGGGTATTCTCAAGTCTCACCTTCACACTTGTTATGTATTCCCCTATACATTATGTGTCCTTTTAGGATACACGACATGTATTAGACAACATGAAACTTGACCTTACTCGTTCAATATACTATGTACACCATCCCATGACCGCCTACTATATGACATTCCATTTTATTTGTTTATTCCCATGTACGTAGCCTTATCAATATATTAGGATGTGCCTATGTACTTTTTCAATGACCGCGTGACTTTCCATGTATGTTCCTATATAACCCAAGATTGCATGTCGAGTCAACATTACTTGGTCTCAAATTTTATGGTAGGTACCACACAACATGTGTTGTTTTTCACTATTCTTAAATCCTATCACTATTGGAGGGGACCAGAGGGTGCTATTTTATATGACTACATATATTATACTCAGGATGTTTCCAAAATCACTAAAACTGTAATACCCAGATTTTTTATGGACCTATCCTTTTTCCCCATAAATTGTATTTTACATATATATATAGAAATTAACTAATTAAAAAATTTCTTTCACACAATAAAATCAATTTTATTATGTTTCATGCAACAACGAGTAGGTGTATGATGTACACAACACTGAGTTGGTGTACGATGCATGAAACACTAAGTTTCAAGAAACATATTTTTAATTTTTTTAATTAGTTAATCAAGATTATTATACCCTATCCATTAAAACTATTTATATGGATATTAATAAAGAAATTAAAAAATATATATTTCTTTTGTAGAAATAAAGCTTATTGATAGTGAAAGATATGATTTTTGGTAAAGTCGTATTTAATTTTAATAAGAATTTATCTCGAATAAATAACTTTTAATAATAAAATAAATATTTGAAAAAATTATAAATTTAACTTTATAAAATAAACATCATTTTTGAATTCATGATGCCTAAAATATCTTTGGGATAATTTTTGGGATTTTTCAGAGATACATCATTTTTTGATGAATATTAAAAAATTGTACTTTTTAGTTGAAAACTGATATTTTGCCTATTTATTTACTAAGGTTAAGTATCATTATAAATATGTTTTAGGGTAAAATTAGGGAAATATTACATATAGTGATAAAATTTAAATAATTAGAATAAATTATTTTAAACTGAATATAAAATAATAACAAACTTTTGAACTTTTTCCTACTTTAAAACCGAGTTATTTCATCCCGTTTATAGGATTATCACTAATCATAATATTCTAGCTTCTGTGTAGTGAATTAAAAAAATCCATCTTACACCATTATATTAAATGTAATATTTTTATTATAATAATATTGTTATAATTGTATACCAAATTACTTGTAAATGTTTTTGAAATAAATCACAATGATTATTGCTAAATTATACTTATTTTGGTAATAATTCTTAAAATTATGTGCCCAAATGACCTATAATCTTTTTAAAATCCCGTTGGATGTCTATATTTCACCCATAAAGCATCAATTATGGAATAGTTTTTGTCTTCCTATGAATTTTTTTAGGTAAAAGATTGTGAAAACCTAACATTTTTTTAGAAATTCCAAATGATACCTTTTCCTTCCCTATAAAAGTCCACTAACACTACCCATTCCTCACACCTCTCCTACCATTTATGTTAGTACACAATATTACCATATAATCTCAAAAAAATATTACCTTATTACTTGAATCCCCAATTTAGTCAAAACTATTGTCATGGAATCCTTTGTGCACAAACCAAAAGTAGATACTCGATGAGGAGGTGATGTATTCCCTAAAGCTCCTTTCATTAATTTCAATTATTCACCCTATAAAATAACATTATACAATTGCTGTGTGAAAAACCTGTATCCCCCATATACTAGGATGTTTTTATGCAATTTTTCTGAACTATTGTTACAAACACCTGTATCTAATGGATGTTGAACATACTATTTCTGCGTTCAGTGAACTATTACAACCCAAAACGATGATTGTTCAATTATCCTTTCCCACCAATCACGGTGAACAATATGAGAGAAACGATGTTTATAAATATCATATGTTATATTAATTATGTCATTAAGATTATGTATTCTTTTTTAAAACACACATATCTTTACGTTCCATTTGGTGTTAATATGATAATCTTGTTTGGGGAAGTGTGCACTACTTCCCACTCAAAGAGATGTGATTTATTCACACACCATGTGGAATGTAATAAGTATGGTTTTAATTAAATTTAATTATATATATATAATATAGTAATAATAGTATAATTATGATTATATATATATACATATGTCATTTACATACTTCTTATCAATACAATAGTAAAACATCGAAAAACGTTAAATTGTACGTATGGATTACCTCTCCATGAATGATGTATTCCATTATGTACTTCATCATGATAAACATTATTATAATATGAATATAATAGATATACCTAATATTTATATCTCTTTCTATATTCTGGAATCATGATATTAGAATAAGGATGAACGGTATAACAAATTAAGACACACCTTTTTTAATCATAAATACTAAACGAAAAATATGTAATCATGTGGTATTTCTAGGCCATAGTTTTAAATTAAAATTTTCATCTAACTCTCTTCCAACTTGTAATGGGTTATATGTTAAGTAAAAGCGATTCATACAATTCATGTAAATTCAATAATTTTTAAATTAAATTGTAATGAAATTATAATTCATGAGGAATTACCTCTTCTACGGATGTTAATAATTAAAGATAGTTTACAATTCATAGTTGTTTGATACCAAGTAATGTATTTATTGATGGAGGATGGACTAAATATTCCTCGCCTAAATCATCTTTGGTCACATCATCAGATACATATTATCTAGAAAAATTCATATTTGTTAAATATATATAATCAACTAGGTTATCTTCTATATTCATCTTAACATATTCATCTCATTGTTCATAAATAGAAGCCCTTGATATTTCACACCCCATAGTATTTGGATATGTAGTCTCTATTATCGATGTTATATGATAAGAAATTGAATCGTATGTTTTTTAAGTAACCACACCAATATATCTACCATTAAATGATTTTATAGAAATATGTTAGAAATTATAAATAGAACAAATGTACACATAAAATACCATTATACAATAACTTTTACATTTTATAATCAATGATTTTAACAACCCTAAATCCACACGATATGATCTTGTACCAAAAAATCAAATCATTACATTTCTGTCATTAATACTTATAAACATGATTCAAATTTGAAAATTTAAATCATATAATATAATATTAAATATTATGTCAATTACAAACACTATTCCATTTTTAGAGATTTATCGAATTACGAAAAAACTCTTACATTATAATACCCATGTCTTCAAGTGAGAATTTTCCGCACTATTTAAAACAATTTACCATTATATCTTCAACATGTCTAATAAAATTACTCAAAAATGATCCATTTATATTCATAATTCATACTATATCAATCATCTCAACCGAGGTAAATATGAAAAACAATAATGGTGAGATCAAATGATCAATAAGTGTTAATATAAGCACTATCAATTTAATGACACCAATTAAAATAAGATAGGAATATGTGTTTGATGAATCATTAAATTTCATTATAATAACATAGTATAATTTATAACTATCAAAATGTTGATAATAAATCATGATACATTTAATAAATTTTTAATATAAGATACGATTCATATCATTCAACATTCATTACCCATATTTGAAGTAACATTGAGTAAAGGATCCATTAAAACACATAGAAAGATTTAATAATAATAATGGTATCATGGAAAATTAATTATTCTTCATATAATACCCTAATTATATAATTATCATATATCATAATATTGTATTATATTTTTTAAAATATATTTTCTTGTATCAGTAAATTATAACCAATTAACATAGTCATGTCTTTGGATTTAAATAATTCCATCATCTCATAGGATTAACTTCCATCGAGTTAACTGCATCTCATTAACCAATGATTTTGAGGTATATAACGGTACAACCCATCACATATAAGAAATTATACCATAAGTATTTAATTTGACTCCCCAATCTTGATTTCTTCAATAATTCCCAAGTTCTGTATATGTAAACAACAACATATGAATTCCTTCATTTCATCACAACTATGATAGCATTATTTATTAGTGAGAAAGAAACTTGTTTCCTCGTAATCTATTTATAACAACATAATTTTCCAATCTAAGAAAGGATTTAAATGGTATAGTTGTGTCATATCCCCAGAAAACCATATTAATAATTAAATAATGTTGTCATAGATGAAAATATTTTTAAAATAACTAATAAAATGTTATCGGAAAATATGGTAAATACCAATTTCATTTGGAATGTTGAAGAAGAAATAAAAAATGGATTAGTATTATGAAAAAAATTCTTGTTTGAAAATATCTATCAAATTATATAAATAAATAATAAAATAAAATCTAATCCATGAATGATGGAATATTTATTCATTTCATAGATGTAAAAATTGATCAATCTTTTCAAAATTTGGTAATGATTTTCAAAATTTACCAATGTGGATAGAATTATGACATTTCATTTCAAAATATTATATACTAGGGTCAATGATATTAGAAAGTAATGTTAGGAGATAATTTATTTTTGTAGAAGAATAATAATTAAATAACATAACATACATGAAATAATAGTTTAGTGAAAATAAATTTAAAAAGAATAAACAACATTTTGAAAAAAAAACCATTTAATTTCATTCCAAAAAAACAATTTCAAGAAAAGAACATAATCCAAAAATAAAATACCATGAATATGAAAATATTCATGATATTATATTTAATAGTTTATAATATAGGCCATATAAATAAATATAGGTGCATAAAAAAATTCTCAATTTAATGAAGACTGAGATGGAAAACACTTGCAACTTGGTTAATGCTTGAATAAAAAATCCATTGAATGAAAAAACATAACATAGTAATGTAAAAAAAATTTATTCACTGAAACAATATGTTAAAATGAATTCATGGGGTTTTATGCAAACCATATAAAATAATACATGGTTCGTGATAGGAATTTTGTCCCAATTAATTGGAATTATGGACAAGAAAACTCTTGATACTTTTATTGCATCTGAATAAGTATCTCAAGAATCATAAAAAATTAATTAACATGAGGAAGTATTCGTTGATTATATAATATAATAAAAATTATTTTTTCCCCTTATAATTAGATTTTCATGTGTACATTAGAATGTCCGTCAATGAAACAATAATGATGAGAATAATTCTTACAATTATCATATCACTGATGTTATAATTTAATCAATGAACTGACTATGATTAATAATTTTAGAACCACCAATAAATAATTTTAATTGAAAAAATATATTACAATGTATTTTAACCCTTAATCATGGAATTGAATATTCATTGAAGTATAATTACAACACATTGAATGGTAGTCGACTTAAGAGACCCCTTATAGTTTTGGTAACATTTAAATAAATACCATTTAGTTGAAATAGAAATAAATGTAGCCCAAAACAACATTTTTTATAAATAATTCTTAATATAACATGAAAAAATGTAAAATATGCATTTTATACAAAAAATGAGATATATATAATTAAAACATGATATAATGATGGAACTTTGTGATGAAATCCGTTATCCGTAGTCCATAAATTCAGTATATGTACATTTAATTATATTATAATAAAAATATTAGAAAATTTTAATTTTATTGTAATATTATTTTGGTTTATTACCTTATAGTACAACAATTTATTTCTTTTTTTTAAATTGTATATTTAATTACATATTCATTTAATTCCAAATTTTTTATTGAAGATGTTCAGTTCATAACTTCAAAAAGAATATTTTAGGATTTACATATTAAAATGGGTCATTCCTGTATAATTTACAAGAAAAATATCATGAAATAATTATCATTATTATTCAAAAAATACAATTTTATCATAAAATATGATATTCAATTTTAAAAAAAAACTCATATCGCTTCATGGAGATGGTATTTCACACATTCACACAAGCAAAATTATAATTTTTAATGGGTGGAGGGTATAGAGGTAAGTAATTTAATATAATTAATGAATCATAATAATTTCACCCATAACATATATAATTATTATATCCTCTATATTAATCATCTGTATGTGGTCGGTATGAAAAAAGAAACACATCGCATTGTAGTAGTTGTAGTTCTCATGTACACGTGAATGATTATATTATTCCCCATAAGATGAAAAAATGAATTGAATAAAAATATTACATTATAAAAATTAAATTAAATAATATATTAGATTATATTATAATTATATTTAATTCATTAGGAAAAAATCAATAGTGGTAAAAAATGTAATAAAAAATATATTAGGTCAACCGATTTCCTTCACTTTGAGAGATATCATTTTGATTTATTTTTTATAGGCCCAAGGGATAGGCTATTGAAGAGACCTATTATTATTGAACATGGATAAGTATATTTTTACATTATTTTTTTGGTAGAGCTATGTTTCTCATTTTGAAGTAAAAATTATAGAATAGATGGAGTTCGTTTGAAATGAAGGAAGGGACACACATTAAATTAACTAAAATATTTAAATGTAATTAAATATTTTCATTTGGATGAAGAACCAATTGGAAGAAACTGAGATTGATAATATAGTTTTATGTTTAAATAAAATTATATAATATAATTTGGTATGGTTCATGTTGAATATGAGAAATTATATTTGTTTTTAACCTTTTAATTAACCAATTTTAACCATTACCGTTGTAAAAAAATATTCAATAATAATGGGTAATATATTTAATATTAAGATAAATTTTTACTAAAAATGGAAATGGTATAAAATTTTATACCAATAACTATACACCTTGTACTATATAAATATTGTTATAATTTTTAAATTATTTAAAAATAAACTATTAACATAATACACCATTAAAGTCATTTTTTAACATTTCATGCATTTTGACTTTGAGTAAATTACAAAAGGTATATAATTTTTATAAACTCCATCACCATAAATTAGAATATATTATTAATTATAAAATTCATTTTAATCAATATGTAATAAAAAAATTATCTCTTTTTATAAAATCATTAGAATTGATTTTCCTAATGCTCGCCCAAAAACTCTACCGATGTTACATTATAATTTAAGTTAATTATATCATAAATATAATTATAAATAAATTAAAATTTTAAAATTAAAGTAATTATTTTTAAAATAATAATTAATATTGGCTAATAATATCTTCTTTACCCAATGTTAACATATAATAGAATTTAAAATAAAGACAGTGAAATTTTTCAATTTTTATTCACTTTAAATGGAATAAATTTATTTATCAAAAAAAGGCATAAAAATTAGATATCATTTACTATATGAATGGTTTTTTGGAAATATACTCGTCCAGTAGAAATAATTCATGTGTTACAGATATTTTTAACACAATATCACATTATTTTGAGACTTTATTAACGGATCTTCCATTATACAGGTGAAATATATTAAAAATTATTACTATTAATTTTGAAAAAAATTTATAGTTGAACTATTTACTTTATTTTAATATCCTATTTTGAAATATGGAATAAATTTTTAAATGATAAATTTCATTAATTAGAACGAATTTGTTTTTATATAATGGTGAAAAATATATTGAGAAACATTTTTTTAGAAAAGTGTTGTTGGAACCTCATTTATTTAATTCCCAAAAATAATGTTTCAATTTTTTTGATGGATTTGATATATTATGATAGTTTATCATTTAATAAGAAAAAATGGATATGTGTTTAAATAACCCACCGTTATTGCAAATTATGTCATCGCTATATTTGTGTCACCACCATACTTTTTTATCGTCCAGATTACAGACTACATGTTCTTTCAACTACGATGCGTTTGATATAGATAATAATATTCCACCATAAGACTTATGCTACAAATAACAATTCATACCACCATGGTGTCCTACCATTGGATAATTGTCTATACAAGGTCCTGCTACCATCAGACTCTTGATACTGTAATGTATGTCATCGCCATGTTTAGTTACCATCATGTTCTCCTACTACCAGACATACCACCGCTAAGCTCATGCTACCACCATATGAGCTACTTCAAAGTGTTACATTGTTTTCATTCAACTACTACACATTGTTGCAGCAATACTGTACTACCGTCATCTTTTCCATCATCAATGTTTCCACTGTCACTGTTTTAATGAGTTTGAATTAAATTATTAAATGGGACTATTAAGTTGTTTAATCTGACGCTTTCATCAGGGCGCGGGCATGATGTGCTTCCATATGGAGAACGTGCATGACGCTCTTGTTGCCCCGCATTCCCGTTTCCAATGGTGGGAGGCATCCGCTCCTTCTTCAAGAACGTTTGCTCCTTGATTGAAATGGGATGATGGGATGTTGGTTCTTCCTTCCGTGGATTCCTCATCAGAGCTCATCACCTAGTCTGGGTCTCCCTCATAGATTTAAGACGTGTTTCATGAATCTCCTCCCAGTGCCATATCTTCATGGATACTAGTTAATTACACAAATTTTTTCAGGACATTCCAAAGGGTCCAGTCAGGTCCGAAACCTTCGGTTATGAGAGCAGTCATGTTGAGGCATCACTGGCGTGTCTTGATGCGAGATTCTGGCATGTCTGTGTTTTGTCCCATTATTATAGTGCTTCTCAATGGTGCATATGTCCAAGGAATCCCACATATAATGCGGGGGTTTATATGCCATTGTCATGTATCTAGGGTTTTCTTTAGCTTTCCATGTTTAACATAGGGTATGCCGCAAGTTTAATGTTCAACAGAGGCAGATCGGACTGATCAGAACACTGATTTGAATAAATCAAACTAAAGTACCCCCTAGAGGGAACACCGATATTGGGGAAAACATATGGGCGGCTTCCCGAATGCTATCGAGGGGGACGAAGTTTCATGATCTCGCTGAGATGTGGTGGCCCGTGCAAGGATCAGAATGGGTGACGAAAGGTTTTGGACGTTAGCCTAGAATAGGCTTCCTACGTATCCCCATGGTAGGGAATCATAGTCCACGCAGTTCGATGGAATGATGGGATGCCTAGTGAGGCGACCCATGAAGATGGACGCATGGAGGACACCCAGAAGAAGTGGAACCTCTATATTGGGGCATGAGATTCCCGAGACACATGGGATCGATGTTGATATCATGATGAGATGTGAGTGATGGGTTTGAACCTCGTGAAGGCTTCCTACGTATCCCCATGGCGGGGAATCAAAGACCGCGAAGTTCAGGTATATAGTTTAATGTCATGCGGGATGGGGGCGATCCTAATGTGCAGGAATGACTGAAAGGTGGGCTTGAACCTTGTGGAGGCTTCCTTCAAACCATGCCTTAGCATGGATCAATGTCCCCGTAGTTTTGGGTAGGATGGGGCTAACACTATGAGATGGCCCATGGTGGTATGCGGCATATTCTTTGAGGCGGCCCATTGTGTTGGTGAACCTCCATGAAGGAGGTCGGAACAACCAGGTGTTGGCCTTGAACCTCATGAAGGCATCCTACGTACCATGCCTTTGCATGGATAAAAGTACACATAGTTCAGGATATACAGTTTAACATCATGAATGTTGAGGGAAATTCTGACATGGAGGAATGACCAAATGGTGATCTTGAACCTCATGTAGGCTTCCTATGTACCATGCCTTAGCACGGATCAAAGTCCCTATAGTTCGGGTTTGGTTGGGGATTATGCTCTGAGATGGCCCAAGGTGGGATGGGGATTACTCTCTGAGGTAGCCCATGGTGTTGGTGAACCTACGTGAAGGATGTTAGAATGACTAGGGTGGTAGTCATGAACCTCGTGGAGGCATCCTATTTACCATGCCTTGACATGGATTAAATTCCATGTATTATGGGATATGTAGTTTATCATCATGAAAGACAATGGGGGAATGCATTTTAATATCATAAAGGATGAGTATTCCATGGTCAATGCTTGCTCTAAGCCCACGTGAGTCATGTTAGGTGTAAGAAACATGAGTCACCAAGGAACCGACGATCACATAGTGAAAGGTGCGTCAGTGGGAAGAGGAGTGAGGCTTATGCACTGGGCTGTCCAAATAAGAAATAGGGACTTACGCATTGGTTCGCTGCCTAGGGAGATGAAGATTAGGACTTACCCCGTGGTAGAGACCCGAAATTTATGAACCCCAAAGGGATAGGGATTTGTGAATGAGGATAGGTGGTGTATGACACCCATCCCCCCCTCTCTGGTCTTCATCATGAAATCTAGGACATACTCCAAGGTGGAGGCCTAGTGGTGACAAAGACCAGTAGGAAAGGGAAAGGGTGAGAAATCCCATGTTCCCCTATCTCCTCTTAGAATTAGTCATAGGAGAGGAAGAATATAGGAGGAGTAGGGGTGATTCCTCCTATAAGAAAGGGAATGGGCTTACACCAAGGTGTTTTCCCTTCCCTATTGGACAAACATCGCTCCGGTAAAGAGGATATCATTCCCTGTGAGGAGTGATTCCATCCCCATAGAGACCAGGGGCATAAATAATGCCCGAGCAGGGGACCCCACATAGGATGTGTGGGGGGAAAGGTAACAGTTTAACATCATGTGATGAGGAAAAGGGTTCTTGTTAGTCTTACGTCCTACAGCTCAGACGAGGCAGGTACGCTCCACACCCCTAGGACATACATAACTGGTACCCTCTACACCTTGGTGAAGGGAGGGATCCGGCAATGCTATTGTTGGGGGTGTTTGGAGGCGATCCCCTTGGGGGTCCACGATAGCATGGCTATATTAAGAATCAATAAAGTTAACGTGCCTATCCGAAGAAGTATAAGACAGAGCAACACAAGAGGGGGTATCGCCCAATGGATCCTGAAATCACTCCGTGCAAACCTGGAGGGTTGCACGGGAAGAGGGATTTCAAAGAAGAGGGGTTCACTGGCAGACGCCATGTGGAGCTCTGGCACTCCATTTAATGGAGGGTTCTTGCAAAGGGGTGTGCTTCGTGAAGTGGAATGGCATTCACGTATCACTTACTCATGGGGAAAAGGTGCGTTGCGAAGCAAGGTGTTCCGAAGCAATGGGCTTCGCCATATACAGTGACCATGTCTTAGGATATTGATCATGTGTACATAAAGGGTGCCTCGCGAAGCATAAATGCTCAGCGGTGACCTGAGTCCCCTTGGAGATCCCCTTCCTTCACGAAAGCCATGAGGCTTCGCAAAAGGTATCCCCATTGAAAGAGGGGATGAAAGCAGGACCAAGGGGAGGCACTATGCCGAGAAGAAGTACCCCGCAGAGCACTTGGTTTGCAGAGCGAAGGATTCTTCGTGATTTTAGAGATCAGAAGTTGAATGGTCGGATTGTCTGCCATTCGGGGTTGGGGGGAAGCCCAGTATTTATAGGCAAGAGGCGCAATGGAGTAGAACTCACAAAGTGTGAAGTGGGGTGTTGACTGCTTTGCGGCACACCTGCGAACATCAAAGGACCTCGCGAAGCCTCCCGCCTTCACACTCTGCAGCGGGTGCACAAACGTCAAAGGCGTTGTGGAACGTCCTACCTCCTTGCTCCGCTGAGGGTGCGCAAACATCATATCCATTTGCGGAGTCTCCCGTCTCTGTGATTTGCGACGACCCCGCGAATGTCAAAGGCGTTTGCGGAGCGTCCTGCCTCCTTACTTCGCAGCAGGCATGGTGCTGGGGAGAATCTCTATGAGGGGGCTTCGTGAGGGGGTCGTGGTGCCTTCGTTTTGGTCGTTCTACCGACCTGAATTTTGGTGCAAACCCCCCCCCCCCAGACTTGGAGATGCGTAGAAACCAAAGGTCGAAGTCTGAGGGTCTGTCACCAAAATCTTTTAGTCTCTCGTGAAGTGGTGTCGTGAAGAAGGCTCTCCGGTCATATAGGGAGTGCGCCAGCCAGGCGTGCCGCGAAGCTCGTAGTGAAAGGGACACGCCACAAATCATTACAGGCCGCCGCCTATAAATCGGGAACCAGACCTATATTGTTTACCTTCCTTTCTCTGCAATTCCATCCTTTGCGCTCTCCATTCACGAAGCTCTGTGTACTGTGCGAGTGTTACATGCGAATCGAGGATTCACGGTGCTCAGCTCATCTTTGACTCTGCATTTTTGCTCCATGGTCCGATGCCTAAATGCCTAGTCATAACTCTATGAATGGTTTCCGTGAAGAGTCTCTTCCAGTGTAGTATGTGAACGAGCTTTGCGAACAGGCCCAAAGAACCGTCAATGTTTCAAATAGAATGGCTAACCAAGAATCTGCCTAGGGGGTCTATGAAGATGCTGCCCGAAGGGATGAGATGGTGAATAGATTGGGCATAGGAGAGTTGGTCCATATCCAATCGGACCATATTTTGTTGGTGGAGCTGCTATTAGAGGGCCAGAAGAACCATCCCTTTCGTAGGAGATTTCCCATATATGGATTTGGGCTGAGGAATGACTTCCTTATCCATTAATCATGTAGGGACGAGCCAGCCTACTGGTTTCGGAGCAGGACACACCAACACCGATGGTTCAGGGCGGCCGATGGTCATTCCTCAGAGGACTTCACGCCTGCAATCACTGCCTATTCATACAATCATCTGAACGTCATTGACAGGAAGGCAATGCAGCTGGAGACGTCCCCACCCTTGTACATATCTATCCTCAAGGTAGCGTTATGGGAGACGAAGAAGGTGTGTTCTGAGGAATGGGACCTGTGCCTAGGTGAACATTTCATGGATGATTGGGGCTGGGCCTACTGGGTAGGCGCCTCCTATGAGGAGTTCGTAGTGGATCTGGTAAGAGTGGTAATGTATGAGGCATCTTGGGCTTCCCAGTTCAACATCTACAAGCCGAAGCAGCTAATGCCAGAGCTGTTGAGACAATAGTCACTAGAGACCAATACATTCTACCTGCATCACGGGGAGGTCGACCTCAGCCTATGGGACGTGCATCATATCTTAGGGGTCCCGATACTGGGGGAGATGTATGATTAATTCCTCCTAGATATGGGTTCATGGGAAGACACGGAGCAGATGTCGTATCTGGTGATGACATTGATGAGGATTGTGCATGTGGAGAAAAAGGAGGCGGTGAGGGATGTTCACATCAAGAATTGGGTCAAGATGTTTATGAACATCCCATAGAATAGGAAATTCCCCGCAAGGCCTTGAACATGCCCAATGGGGGCCCAGTTTAAGGAGCACTCGTACTGGAGGATGCTGGAGAAAAGCCAGTAGAAAACCTGGGGGTTCAGTGTCAGCACTGAACAACAGCCAATGGACAGGCTCGCGGCCTTAATTGATGCTCTCATTTGTGGTTGTATTCTACCAGTGAGAGATACCAACATGGGAGTGAGGCCATGTACTTTCACCATGGAATCCACCATGGAGATAGGTGGGCGGGTCAACATGGGGATCCCAATGCTCGCCACGTTGTATAGGATATTATGGAAAATCAGCTAGGGAAAAAAACCTCATAGGATATGCAGGACGTTCCATCTTCTATACGGGTGGATGGCGGTGCACATCAGGGGGATTTACGCATATCCAAACCCTATTTCGCCACTAGGGTTGAACTTTCTCCCATCGATCTTGCACGCAACAGGGAGCATCCCAACCAATCTAACCGCACCATAGGTTCCGAACCGGAAGTGGAGGGTGGAGGAATTTAATTTCCACCTGTTTCCATTGCCAACGGGGGCCTTCAATAATAATGGTCGGGGGACGGAAGAGCATTACGCCTACATCTTGGCCTTTCGAGGTGGATTCATAGTGTCCATGGTGGATCGGGGGTTCCTCTGCGAGCCATACACCCCTCACCAGTTTTACATGCAATTCTGGTGCCTGCAGTGGCTGACCCTGTAGGTCTATCTGGGGGTGATTTACGAGTAGAACTCATGTGTGATGAGGCAGATGTGGCTCATGTTCACACGGGAGTATGGGAAGATGCAAAATTCCATGTCTCTACCGACCTCTGTCCTCGGGTTGATTAAGAAGTACACCCAGAGATGGGAGGCGGCCTACCTGGGGGAGATGCTGAAGCGGCCGACCATTTAGGATGGTGATGGAAATCTTACCCATCCTCGGGGATGAGGATGGAAGGAATCAAGGGAATCTCATAGTGGCGGAGCTGCTGTAGCGGCAGTGCCCACACCAGCTGAGGGGAGATTAGTGGTAGAAGACCCGATGGTTCCTTGCGAGCAATTCATCCAAAGGGGTGGCCACCGAGAGGATTATGTAGAATATCTATCCAGGCCCCATGGAAACGGCTACGCCACATCGACATGCCCATGAATGCTGTCTTTCTGGAGGCTTGGGACATATGTGAAGTCAACCAGCAATTCCTCGGCCCATCTGAGTTGTGTCGGCACCTGAGATGCCTCGGGACGGACTTGTCGGTGATTGGGCCCATCAGTGCTGGTTATGTAGCATCCCAAGAAGAGGCGGAGTAATAAATATCTGAGCTGGAGTATTCCATCCACTCATGGGGTGCTCCGCACCTGATGAAAAACCAGTTCAATGTGCTGCTGGGTCATACGGTTCCACTGCAATAGTCTGTGGCTGACCTGAGGGAATGCTTCTCTCTACCCGAAGAATCATAGAAATCCTCCATGGGAGAAAAATCTGGTAGGGAGAGTCCATCAGAAGTGGGTGAAGTCGGTGACCAGTCCTAAGATTTTGAAGATTTCATGGAGGATCTTGTGATAAAATCCCAAGTTCCTCTTTCAGATTCTTCCTTTAGGTTACTCGGCACTTCTTACCAACATCTTCATCATGCAGGAGGACTTGGTGCATAGTCCTTGTTCTCACCCCTCAATAGATGCTGACGTGGGACCTCCGAGATCTACACCTGAAGTTGTGTCAACATCGGCTTCTAGTGGGGCTGCGATACACGAGGCAGCTCCCTCGAAGTCTTCAGACCTACCAACCATATATGGGTGGCCACGTCTTGGGGATCCAACGACATCAACCCAAGAGTGAGACCAGAGATTTGACCTTTGTATGTCTGTTCCGCCGAATTTACAACTTCCATCCCATATCCACATTAACTGCCATTCACTTCCTCTTGTTGGCGTGTACAGTCCTCCAATTTTCATAGACTGCGACGGTGAGGTTGATCGAGACATTGGTTAGTGCCCTTCCCAGGGGCATGCCAATGGTCATAGAGATGAACATCCAGCCCGAAAAAATCACAGTGCTCATGATCACTAGAGAAGATGTCAGTGGGACTGCACCTAAGGTCATAGATGTTGAATCTAATGATGAGGAATAGCCAGATAGTGCAAGCCCATCCATGCCCGATCCAATGCCAAATTCTGACCCGGCCATGGAGTTCTTGGGGTCATTCCCTGCATATGATCCTACCAATCGCACCGACTGGGATGAGACGACCTCTGATGAGGAGGAATGCAATGTGGTCTGTCACCGATCGTGGAAGATGATAACGCGTTTCATCAATGAAACCACCCAAGAGCTATGGGGCGGTGAAATGGACAGACTTTTCTCTTGACTATGTGAACTATAAACCAGGGGAGTGGATTCCCAATTCCCTCACATGCTCATCTGAGAACATAAGGCAGAGAAGATTCGGGAGTATGACCGTGACCTCCGCATGGGCTGGAAGTGGAGGAAGGTGGTGAATTTCAAGAGATACTCGGAGGCCGAAGATGTGGTCCAATAGTTGCAGTCCCAAGCAGACACACATTCCTCTTCTCTCAACGCACAATAGTAGCTCGTATCGCGGCTGAGAGACCATCTGGAAGAGGCCAAAGAAGGCATGAAGCGATCCTTAGAGGATATGCCTGTTTTCTAGACTAATATGGAGCGGGATCTTGTCGAGTCTGACGAACTGCACCCCATCGATTCCGAGGAGGAGCGGGAGACAAGTAGGCAATAACAAATCATTTATGCCACAAGCAGGAGAGTGGCAGAGCTACAATGAGATTTTGAAGAGGTCAACCATTCCATTGGGGGATTCAATCCCCTGGTGTTGTAATGATTACAAACATTAAATTTACTTTCATGCTTTAATTCTTTAATGTCATAGCACACTTGAGTTCCATTTCGTGCATTGGTATACTGCACCCTCATGATGTTCACGGGGTGTCCAGCGGTCATTCCCTAAGCTCACGTGGGTCGGGCCCGATCTGAAAAACAAGGGATGACCCCCTCATATCCCCATCTAAACACAAGAGTGTAATCCATGCATCGGGCATTCGAAACTCGAACACGTATTTCTAAGGAGAAGAGGGAGTCCCGGTCAAAGGAGAGAGGCCATCACACCAATTGATGTATCGCCTTCTCAAGGTGATCTAGCACACGAGCGGGGAAATGCCATGGGCATTGGTATTAGTACAAAAATAGGGGAATGAAAAGGATGTGAATCACGTTACCCAAATTTGGAACAGTATAGGGAGGGTGTGGAAATATAGGACACCTGTTGACCATGTTCGAAACACATCATCCTTACTATGTTAGCCTGAAATGGGGACAAAAAATGAGGGTTGACCGCTGGCTATGTTCACTACACGGAACCTAACTCAAAATAATGTCTATCAGTTCTCCAGAATGTCAGCCCATGACACTAGGCATACCATAGGTCAATCATCCACACAGTTACATGATCCTTCAAATGGGATCAGTCTTCTGGAACATTGTCCCAGGACAGAAGGTGGACCGTTGGTCGATCACACATACAATTAGGGGGTTCCTTCATACATAAAAAAGGATGAAGTTCCGAATAAAGGGGCACGCTAATCATGTAATGCGAAATGATGGTGTGTTCACATAAAATAAAACACTCTATAAATTACTCCATCGTAGTGGAAACACATTAGGCAGGTGAATTAAACTTATAATGGGTCGTCCATATTTTTAGACAGGACCTCTCTGGTGAGGGAACAATCGCTTCCCAATGTCCTCATAGGGCATCCTGAACTTGTTCAGGGAAACTAGTGTAGTAACAAAACTTCGCGAGGGGTTAGGACATTGGGCTTACAGTGGGGAAAGGAAAGAGATTTGTGACTCCCATGGCTGGACCTGAGACGAAATGTCCGACCATTCCTACATATCTCATAAGGATAAAAATCAAGCCATACATAGTTCTAGAAAGACAGTTTAACTTCATGCGGGATAAGGGGAAGTTGTGCCAGTTCACACCCTACCAAAACTACTAATCCCATGTGAGTCATACTCAATGTAAGAAGCAAGAAGTAGTGGTGGGACTTTCTTGATGTAGGAAGGAACACTCAAGGGAAAAGGGGCCCTCAGTAGATGTCGGCCCAATGATGCTAACCTGTCCATGTAGCGCACTTTGATTCATGAAGTGGTAGAGCCGAGTATGTGAGAATTCCAATTGAACATGAGGGAGTGGAAATGTGTGAACCATGACCCTTGAAATCTAGATCTCAACGATGGTGTCATGACGATGAAGAATGATTGATGACCGTAGCAGAAATACATCATTCACATCACGTTAGCCTGGAATGGAGACAATCAAATGAGGGTCGACTACTGACCATGTTTGCAACATGATACCTAACTCAAAATATCATTCATCAGTTTTCTGGAACATTGGCCCAAGACAGCAGGCGGACCGTAGGTCAAACAGCCATACTATTAAGGGATTCCTTCAAATGTGACCAGTCTTCTGGAAGGATGGCCCAGGACAGCAGGCATACCATGGGTCAAACATCCATACAGTTAGGGGGTTCTTTCAAACATGAAAGCGTATGAGGACCAAGTAGCGAGCTCACGAAGATTAACATGGAACGAGGGGAATGTCCCCATTAATACCCCACAATTAGATCTCTTTTTCAGAACACATCTTAACACCACAACTAAATGTGTTAGATAGATGGAGTCAAGTCCCTTCCCTTAGGAGGATCTTATTTTAGGGCCATAGAAGATGTACCATGGGTGGTAGGAAATGTGGGAGACACATGGTGTGGTAACTCGTGCCACCCGATGTGAAAGAGGACGAGACCCATACCATCAAGTGTCTCTCAGGGAGGTTTCAGGTCGAGGGAATGAAAACGAGGGATGAGATGGGCCCAAGTAAAAGTGCACAGGAATTTCTACGTACCCCATGAGGATGGGGATCAATATTCACATAGTTCATGAAGGGATCTTAGTTTAAGGTCTTAGAGCTCGAACCCGAAGAACAAGAGGGGACACATGGTAAGGTTTCTATGAAACCCAATGTGAATGGGGTCATGAACCACAATTACCATGTGTTCTTCGGGGAAATTCTCAGGTTAGGGGACCGAACACAAAAGTTAGGCTAGGCCTGCGGGGAAGTACTTGGACATTCCTACGTATCTTATAAGGATGAGAATCAATACACACATAGTTCTGGAAATAAGACATGACACGGTAAGTTACCAGTGCTAGGGATAAAAGGGGTGTGCGGGTGTGTCCCTCTCTCCAAAAGAAGCGACATTGGATGTATCCTATTTTTTCTTTAAGGTGAAAGGGGTTTTTCATTGTGAAGCAACTGGCCTAGGGTAGAAATTCCAGGAATCTCCACAATAATAAATCCATATAAAGGAATTGAAAAATGGTATGGTTTATTATCGATACCCAATGTGATGTCCTCTATGATGAGGTCATCACAATGCAGTGTCGTTTTTTGTCGTGCGGACGGGATGATATTCTCACAGTTTATGGCCATGTGGTAGGACTAACAGCATAGTTTTAAGTTAAATGGCTTGGACATGGAGAAATATGAATGACTCGATAATATGTTCCTGACGTGAATGGGGAAAGGGTCCAGATTATTACCGCGCACACCTCAGGGAAAGGCGCCTCGGGACAAGGGGTCATCGAGGGTCAGGGGACAAGGGGAAGGAGAGACGAGATCCCAGTGTATCCAGACCATGAGGCACAATGTTCGGGTGATCTCGTGTATCCCATAGGCATGGGGATTAAGTCGCACATAGACCTTAATGGAGATCATAGTTTATGGCCTTAGATCCCAGACCGCAAGAGCCCCAAAGGATGCCGTAATGTAGTTTTTTCCCCATGACATGCGGAGGTGCACTGAGGGATATTGGAAAGTGTACCGATATTCATCCTGGACATGATGGGGTGGCACATAACGTGAATCATGAAACCATCATTTGAGGCCTAAAGGGGCTGGCTTGGAAACAGAAGATTACTACTGACCATGTTCGAAACAGAGCATCCTGTCGTGTGAGCCTAAAGTGGGGACAAACAAATGAGCATCGACCACTGACCATGTTCACAACGTGAGATTTGTATCAATTTGATGTCTGGGACCCTCAGGGGCGTTGGCCAGTAAAGGTAGAAGAGCCCTTAAGCATGGTATCCATACCATTATTGGTGGTCCCTCCAGGTGTAAAAGATGATGAGAGCCCAAATGAAGGGGAACACGAAGCTTTACAAGTTGATGGAAACTTGCCCAGGTTGAATCCAATACAACAGGTCCTAGACTAGAGTACTCATGAACACGTCAACAGACCACTATAAATGATCGAGAGGGATCGACCTGAGAGGGGAAAAATTGAATGGAGAGGAATATAACATGGGACACAGGACTCTCTAGAGGAAGTAAATGGTGTGGTCCTGATAGACCCAACCCAAATGAGTGTGTAGCCCCGTAATTCACCATATATTCCCCTCCCTTGAGAATGGTAGGCCAAGGGGCCCATATAACAGAGAGATCCATAAAATAATGGTACTGGACCTGAAATCTAATGTTCATGTGGTCCTATGTATCCCATAAGGATGTAAATCAAGCCACACATTGTTCTTGAAGATATAGTTAAATGTCATGCGGGACGATGTACATTTTAATGTCATGTAGGATGAAGTTGCAGTTTAAGGTCATGTGGGACAACACTCTATTTAAGGTCATAGAGGACCCTAATCTAGTTTCAAGTAATGGAAGACCAATATCATCTTTAGGGTCATGCCAGACCCAACAGTATAAGGTCATGTCAGACCTGATAGTTTAAGGTCATGCCGTAGTCGATAGAGTATCAGGGAAAATATCATTTGAGGAACCTGACATTGGTGGGAGGATATATACACTCACCATCCATGGTCACCAGGGAGTATGCACCATTATGGTATACCTTGTGAAAAATAAAAGGCCCTTCCCAATTGGGCTATAACTTGGGTGGTTTCCTGTTAGGGATCATCGGTGACCTGAGAGCTAAAACCAAATCACCTTGCATGAAGGAGCATAGGTTAACCTTATTTTTGAAAGGTCGAGCCATCCTACTCTGATGCCTTTCTGAGTTGTGCAGGACACAAATCCTATTCTCATCCAGTGCTTCCAGCTCAGCTAGACAGGTCTCATCCACTCTATCTGGCGCTTTCTGGTCATAGACCACTGTGCACAATGAGGGAAACTAAATCTTTATGGGTAGTACGGCCTCAGTTCCATACAACACGGAATATGGGGTCACTTAGGTGGAATTACGAGTCATCATCTGATAATCCCATAGGTTGTTTGGGATCATATCCGACCAAATCTTCTTGTTCTGACCAACCATCTTCTGCAGAATGTTAGAGAGGGTTTTTTTGAATGCCTCAATCTGTCCATTTTCATTAGCATGATAGCGGGAGGTATGGTTAGAGCGAATGTTGTACTTGGAGTACAATTTATTCATCTCGGCCACTCGGAAGTTGGTGCTGTTATCGGTGATGATCATGTGAGGTAATACAAATAGATAGATGATACTAGAACTCAAGAAGTCAATGATAGATTGGTATATGACTTCCTTGAGAGTAATTGCCTCTTGCCACTTGGAAAAGAAATCTGTAGCGATAAGAATGAACCGATATTGTTGAGACGGTGCTGGCGGGCGGGTATGTTCCTATGACATCTAATCCTCATACTGCAAAATGCGATGAATACATGGTAGTGTGGAGAATCTCTGGAGGCCGATGCATAGAGTTAGCATGAACATGGCATGCATGGAACCTCTTGGTGAACTCAATGCAGTCGTGGATCATGGATGTCCAAAAATACCCTAATATCTGGATCTGGTGAGACAGTTTTGACCCAGCTTGATGGGAACTGCATGAGCCGGCGTGAACCTCTAGGATGACTTGTGTAATCTCAACTCTCCGAATGAAATAGAGGAGAATACCATCAAACATGCATTTATAGTGGATCTTCTCAGGTTTGGGATCACACTGGATAGTAAACTGTAGTGGGTGGGGTCGGATTCACAAGCGCTCATCCTGGTATGACAGGAGATTACCGTGTTGGTGTTATTCGAACAAGGGTGCCCTCCAATCGGGAATCACTTCCATCACTGCATCTAGGGGACCGAGGGTCCTAACAAGGAGGTTCCGGTCTTAATATGGCCTACTTGGTGGCCATTATCGCCATCCTGGATGACAGGAGCTATGACTATCTGATGGGCCACATGGATAATTAGGTCATCCTATTCGGGCTCCTCAAGTGATGCATCCAAGATGGCCAAGCATATACTCGACCATTCTATGACCGAGTGACATAGATAACCTCTGGACATGAAGGTATCTAAGCCATCCACTAGAGATTTTATTCTAACAATGGTAGAAGATCTGGCTTCTTGACAACATAGTCACCAGTGACCTTCTTATTAACTAGCTCGGAGTCCCCTTTCACATGAAAATGAGGCACAATGATCTCAAGGGCCAGCTCGAAACAAATAATAAGGGCCTAATACTCTGCCTCATTGATGGTGCAGCCTTCTAAAAATAGGAATGAGTACGGTAGAATGGATTGTGCTGGGGTGATGAACACAACACCTAGGCCCACTCTATTAAGCCTAGGATCATTGAGTCTCTTATCAGTGGGGCACTGGGAGGCACCATCAAAGTGAATTTTCCAACAAGGTAAGACCTGATAGACCGAGAGGATTTCCTCCTCAGGAAAATCCAATTCCAAGGACTGATCCAAAAAGGTTGGATGGGCAGCTAGGAATTCTGCCAATTCATGTCCCTTGATATCCTTCTGAGGCACGAACCTGATGTCAAACTGCTGGAGTATCACCGCCCACTGCACTAGTCGGCCAGTCAACATGGGGCGATTCAGAATGTACTTCAACGGGTCCACTCAAGAGAATACTTGTACCTTGTGGTTCTGTAAGTAATGCCGCATTTCTTTCATGGATAATACAAGCGCAAGGTTTATTTTCTCAATGGGGGAGTATCGAGTATCTGTATCGAGGATCATAGAGCTGAAATAATAGAGGATGTTCTATGTCCCCTCATTTTTTCTAGGTAAGAAGGCCACCGAGGTACCGTTCCAGGGGAGTGACATCGAGAATCAGTGACTTCCTGAAGATGGGTTTCATCAAGACCAGTGGATGAAGCAGATACATCTTGATTTCCTCAAAGGTGTCCTGACACACTTTATCCTAATCATAGGCAGTCCCCTTTATCATGAGCCGAGAAAAGGGATTACACATTCTATCCATATTCTCAATGAATTTTCGTATGTAGGATAAGTGGCCTTAGATACATTGAAGCTCCAAAATATTACTTGGGGGAGGCATCTGGATGATGGATTTTATCTTTTCCAGGTTGATCTCGATGCCCCGGTACTTGACAACCATGACAAGAAAATTTTCAGAGGTGACCCCTAAAGCACACTTCAATGGGTTCATCTGTAGGTGGTAGGAACATAGGAAGAAAAACACTTTATAAAGGTCCTTGATATGGTCCTATCGCTAGTGATATTTTCCCAACAGAACATCCTCATAGAATACCACCAACGTTCCCAGTATAGGCTTGAATATGCGATGCATGGCCCGCTGATAGCTGGCACCCACATTCTTCAAGAAGAAGGGCATAACCTGGTAACAGAACGTACCTTGTGGCACTCTAAAAGCCGTGGAATCCTCGTCCTTGGGAGACATCCAGATCTGATTATTCTCAGAGTAACCGTCCATGAAGGAAAGGGCTTGCAATCTAGCTGTAGCATCGATCAACAACTCTGTCACCGGAAGGGGAAAATCGTCCTTCAGATAGTGACAGTTGAGATCTCGGTAGTCGATGCAGAATCTGATCTGTTCTTTTTTCTTCCGTATTGGCATGATGTTGGCTAGCCACTTCAGGTGCTGGACCTCCTTGATGAAGTTGGCTCTGATGAGATTGTAAACTTCAGCCTCGAACATGACATTGTGAGAAGGGTGCATCTTTCTTGGAGGCTACATGAATCTATGATGATTTTCCAGAAGACAAAGGTGGTTAACGGCTACCTGAGGATCTAATCCTGGAATCTCATTGTAGCTCCAGGAGAAAATGTCATTGTGCTGCCTCAGGAAGTCCATGTACCACTACTGCTCCTTGGGGGGCATGGTGGCAATGATCTATGTGGGACTTGAGTCTTCCTCACTTCCACGGTTTACCTGTACCAGTTCGTAGACCATGGCTGAGACACATACATCAATGGTAGGGGCATCCTCTATATTTTCTTCTCCACTTATAGAGGGATCCCCTAGGGGGGAAGCTGGTTCTGGGCCACCTAATGCTGCCGAAACCATGGCTATTAAGGCTGTCAACCCAATCCCATTTGGTCTCCAGCCTAGGGGGCCACGCTTGATGATATAAAAGAAGTGGTGGTGCATCGGTCAAAGTCAACTTATCCTAGCCTGGGGAAACATACATGTGTGACACACTTCCATTGCCATGAGCCATATGTGTTGATACCTGATGGGAGTGGGGGGCTTCGGGTTAACCGGGGCCTGATTCGTATAAGAATATGAAGTGATCCTCTGAAACCACCTGGATTTGGGAGTGTGGTTCCTACTTGTCCTGGAAAAAACAAAAAACTACCCCTTATCAGGGGTCATGACCTCCAATCAGTGGATCTGGAAGACGTAGGTGTCTTTCAGTCCTACCCAAGGGTCTGTCGCAGCAACAACAAGCTCAACATAACTATCATGTACTTTATTATATTTTCCCTTGTAATAATCATCATCTAAGTAGCGGGCTTCGCAAGAGCTGAAAGGAGATGCATCACCATGATGTACGCCTACTCGACCATCAAGGGAGTATTTGAGGCATTAGTGATACGATGCGGGTACCACTATATGCAGGTGGATCCATGGACATCCCGTAAGTGTATTTTACGAGGTGTCGAAGGAGACAACCATGAACTCAATACTGGTAACCATGCCACCGAATTAGGTCTTCAAATGGATCTGGCCAACTGGGGTCTACTCTATCCTGTCATTTTCCTGGATTCTTAAATCATAGGGAGTCAGGTCATCTTCAGATAACACTAGTTTCCACAGTGTCCATGTTGGGATAAGTTTGTCCTGGAGCCAATTTCAATGACACAACGACGAACTTCCATGTCGTTGAATTGGATGGTGACATACAGTGGGTAGATGTGCCCCCTTATTGGGGAGCCTTCATCCTCCCTGGAGAACGAAATGATTTCCTAACATTCAGTATCCTCGAGAACATCAGCATAGAAAGCCTCTTCAGCCGCTATCAATGTCTCAAACTATAGGGGGATTCTTAAATCCTCGACGAGTACTTCACATATATCTTTCAATAAGAGAATGTCTTCAATGATGGAAGGATTTTTTGGTATGCTGATGAGGTTCTTGATAATGTTGTACTTCTGGGTCAAGCGTGAATCTCTTCTTACAAGAGGCTTCTTAGTGATTGGAGGCTTGGTGGGCCCTACTGGTTGAATTGGCATAGGACTGGTGCTTGGTATATCCCGTTGTTCACTAATCAAAGCCTAGAGTGCGGTTGTCGAGTTAGGACCGAACATCTTGGGTTAGCCTAAGGCGAGGTGAAGATGGTCGCGGCTCGGCCGAAGGGGGTCTGCCTGATCCAGTTACACGAACGGTGGCAGAGACGGTCCTGTAGACGCCAGATGAAAAGGTTGTGCGTGAAGAGTTAGACGCTGGGATTTCTGTCTGGTCTCAGTGCCATGCACGACCTAGATGGAGGTGCCAGCTAACGTGCTTCGATGACCCATATGGCCATGGCCCCACCGATGTTGACAGTGGTTTGGGATGTTTGAGAGATTCACATGGAGCTCCCCCTCATCGGGAGTCATATAGGGATTTACCAACTCGATGGTGTTAACCGATGTGTACCCTAGTCTACCACTTGATGAATCATCCACCATTGGGCGGATCCTGGGGGGAATTACCATCTCAAGGGGCATGAAGTCCCTGAGAGTGCGGGACGACGATGGCACTGGTGGAGCCCGTTGCTTCTTCTTGTGATGTCGATGCTTACGCTTTTGTGAATAGGTCGGCTGAGGTGATGACGCAAAAGTGGTGGCCACAGCTTCTGAGGGATTTGGCTGATTCAGGTGTGCATGGATGATGCAATGGGAATGAGAAATGGTGCAGAGAGACATCCAGTCACTATACTTCTAGGACCCATGGTTAGAAACTACCACTCACCTTCACCGTCGCTACTGCTATGTTGTCTCACAATGACACCCTCCACTTGTGTCGGGGCTGGGCCCAACCTGACTATGTTGTTGTGAATTTGGTCTTAGAGCTAGTCCTTGAACACATAACATCACTTGATGGTGTGCCCCAAGATCCAGTGATAAGGGTAGTAGTTTTGGTGATCAGTGAGATGCGCCTCTTCCGGCCTCCGGCATTCAGGCAGCCGCACGATTCTCTACTCCAAAGCACTGCAGAAGAAACCAGGGACCTGAGCCTCGTCGAACGAGTATGTCTGATTTCTTCTATCCGGAAAGGGGGCTCTAGGAGCCTAACCCTGTCAGAGGTCCATAGGAACCTTCTGAGGAGGAGGAACTTGAATATCATGCCTAGGTGGTGGTGGCGCGTTACGCGGGGGAACCTGCCGATTCTGAGGCGGGCGATGCTGAGCTGGAGGCTTGCCCATGGTGGTGGACATCTACAGGGCTACGGAGCTAGCTCCATTGATAGTAGTTACATTTTCCTGGGGGCCTCTATCTGGGCCATCGTGGTGGGCTAAGATATGGCAACCTTCCTTGCTGGGATCACAGGGGGTAGTGGATGTGCCTAAATGGCCTGTTTCATGGCTTCTTCGAGGTGCTGGGCCTTATCTAAGAAGTCCTGGAACCCTCCATGATAGTTCGGATTGATAAGGGAGGGGACCAGCTCTGCCTTGACATTCCCTACGCACATTGTTAGTAATTTCTCTTGAGTCAGTGGAATGTCCAGGGGGTAATTGATCCCTTTCCATCGGGCGATGATGTCCATGACACGCTCATCCACCCTTTGTTTACACTTGAAGAGCTATGTGATGATCATTTTCTGGGTGGTAGAGCTGAACTGCTAAAGGAACTGCCTGCGAAGGACCTCTCAGCTAGTCACAGACCCGACGGGGAGTTGGTTGTACCAAACGAATGTCGGGCCCTCAAATTTCTAAACAAAACAGCAGATCTTGGAGGCCTCCTATCGTACTGAGGTCCTTAGCATTAGTCCACACCTTGTGTTGCATTGGGTAAAGTGATGTGGCAAGTCCCTTATACCATTAATGGGGAAGAAGGTGGGATTTCCGATCCACAGGGGAGCATGATTGTCATCCACCCTTGCCAGGTATGTCTTGCCATCTTGTGGGACTGCCACCTGCCGTGTTTCCGTATCCTCTAGGCAGGCAATGAGCGTTTCCATCAGGTCATCGGGTCGGGGGTACCTTTCTTGATGGGGATCCCTAATCACCATTGTGTTGATGGGTTGTTTAACATGATAGGAAAGGTCGGAGGCTCGTGGAGTGGCTGGTAGAGCAACCCTGGGGGTGGCCAGGGGAGCCCGAGTGGGGTTCCTTGGATTTTCCTGCCGTTCGGAAGGGTTTGGATAGAAATACCACTCCCTCATGTCATGGGATCTAGCCTCCATCCTATTTGCGGGAGCGGCAAGATCAGGATTTCCCAAGGTCATCTCACCAAAGAGTAGCTATTCTTTCCTCGGTTGTCCCAGCCTAGGATCACCATGGTCAAGTCCTCACTCGGTGAAGCATTCAGCCAGAAGCTCATCGACCTACCTCTTCTGCTAAGCAAGATGCTGGCATAGAGCGAGCTTCTCGGGGTCCTCATCCATCTTCTGCACTAAGGCGGAAGGGTCAGAGTGCTTATCATATTCGACGTGCTCCATGCCATTACTGATGTTCCAGCTGATCACCAATGCCATAGTGGGAAAATGGAGACCTAGGAGGTTCCTTTGTTGACGAGTGACCCTCCTCGATGAGTCTTACAATGGTGGTTTCCCCTCAGGGGGTAGGTATCCATTTAGAAGTTCCAGCTCATCCTCCTCATTCACGATATTGGCAATGTTGACCATGACCCTTCCAGTAGGCACGTCCTTGATATCACATAGCGAGTCGGGCTACCACTGGTTAGGAATGCAAAGGAGGAAAATTTACTGTCCCTAGCCACAGATCTTCACATGGGGGGCGGCATCCCTTATAACTAGCGTAGTACCTTGATACACTGAAGGCATTGCTGCTGAAGGGCCTCATGGAGACCTGGTGACTCGGGGTGCTGGGCCATAGGGGGTGCATCTAGATCGACAAAACGACAATGCTCGCTGATGTCTTCAAAATGAACTCGGCTCCATGGATAAACAAAGCGCTAATGACGAAGGTTGGAGTTTGTCTCCCAGAGGGTGTAGAAGAAACACTCAACTTCCTTAGGGGTGAGGGACTCGGGTATGTAGAAATCCCATGCTGCCATGGGCCAAAACATCTCGGGGAAGTTGTCCGCTGCAAGAATGATCCAGAAGCTTCTTGGTTCAAATTCACTGGCTGGCCCTTGATTGTCCCACTCGCCAACTAGGGGCAGCTGAGGAACTAGTATTGGTACCGAAGCAGACCGTTGAGACGGTAGATTGCCTGGTGGATAACATGACGAGCGAGCTGACTGGTTGTCGTCTCTCAAGCAGTCGTCAGAAGAGTGTAGTGACCCAGACTCTATATAATGATAATATGGGTTAACAGCCACCGTTCCTAGATTAGGGGCCATGGTTACTAGTGGTGGGTCGTGCTATTGCTCACCTAACATCAGTTCCAAGAATAGATCTTTATTGTCTCATGTGGAGGTAGAGAGAACTTCTGGAAATGATGGTGGTGATTGCACGACTGTAACCTGTGGTGTCACCATATTTTCATCATCCTGGATATACCTATGGAGGGAGGAAGGAATCCTATAGAACTCATACTACAGAAGCACTAGAATGACGTGCCTCGTCCCTACCCCGACCCTTGACATGGGTGGGTGAGGGGAAGGTTCCCGAACTGATTCAGATTTTGAGAAGTGGACTAGTTTAATCTTCGTCCAAACCTTCTCAGAGTTACCCTTGCGGCGACGACGATCCGCCTTCCTACCCCTGGGTGGCTCCTCGGGGCAGAGATTATTTTCAAAATAGGGTCCTCTAGCTGCACTGGTCCTAGGGCAGAGAGGATTTCCACCTGAGAAAGCGGGGTTCGGGGAGCACCGAGAAAAATTTCGAAAGGTACATGGGGAGGACCTCTATGGATGGCACTTGAGAGGGAAAACCCCATGTAGGGACAGGTAGGAGCAAGGGGAGGACCTCCATGCTTGGTGAGGGTGGAGTGAGGCTGGCCTTCGCCCCTCTGGATTCCAGGGTGAGGACCTTCACCGACTATAAAGAGAACGTAGTGTGGATCCCCACGTTTAAAGGAGAGCGAATGGGAAATGCCCATGAATTGAAGATCGGGGGTAGGAGGAATGATATCGTACCCAATGTAATGGAAATGAGAGAGTTTTCCATGCCAAGTATTACTGTCGCGGGGTAGAACTACATTCGATTCAGGGATAGCACGGGGCGGCCCTCCTGGACGAGCCTCAAAGCGGGGCAGGCCCACACTCTGTGTAGTGGCAGTATGAGGAGGACCTCTGTACGGGGTGGCATCGCTGCAGATCGGTCCATTGCGGTCTCCATTCGCGCCGGATACCACAAAAGTCTACACACCCTTTCCATTGGAGCAGTTGGGGCCTCGATCCTAGTCGGGAATAGAAGTGCCCCTACTCAGTGTGTAAAGGGTCCTAATGATATGAATCGGTAGTGGCACGGGCCACTATAGCTAGTGTAGTTGATGCCACATGGTGGGCGCCCTTTTTAGCTTGCGCTCGACGCTAGATTTGGGTCATGAGAACTGGGGTCAGTAGTGAAGGTATACCACTAACCTGCCCCTCGTCCGTCAGGACCGGATGATGGCACTGATGCGGCCGGGTGAGAGCCCTCACTAGGAGACCCTGGATTGGGACTCCGACGGAGCTGGGTTGGACATCACCGAGCTCATATGCGTAAGGCTGGGAGTCGTTGAGGCGCTCCAAGGATAGGCTCTCTAAGAGATTGTATGTTGGGGTGGGGAGCAATGGCTCCCTGTGTGGCCCTCGAGGGCGGCGGTGACATCGAGGCCCGGATGCCCCCAATAGCATTCTAAAATACCCTCAAGACGCGCATGGTAAAACATGTATCTCAATCCAAGAAAATGGATATTTAAACTCCATGAAATTGCATCACTTCATCCAAATACCTCTTTCCCAGCCAATCCACTAGACATGAATCCTTGATCTCTATGAAGTGAGATAATTTCCTCAGGTGATCCACTATTAGAAATAGATCATCATTGCCTCCTAGAGCTCTAGTTAACTCTATGAACAATTACATTGAGATGTTATACCACATGAACTCGGGGACATAAAAGGACCACAACAATCAACAAGGACCATGGTGCTCATCCTTTGCCTAATTAAAGACCAAACAACTTTCCACAATCTCACCAACTTCACACTTTATTTTGGCTCACCAAAACAATATATTCAATCCATGGTACTTCTTATAGAATCCATAGTGTGCATTTAATGGTGACCTAAGAAACTCATTGAGGAATCTCTCATGCATTTCCACCAGAAAAACATCTTCCCATTAAAAAACATCTAATTCAAACGGTCCTCCTACCATCCCTCTAGAGCATCACTGTGGAGAAAACAATCAAACATCACCTCAAACTCTGAGTCTCCCCAATGAGACTCCTCCACCTTCTGTATAATATAATATTTCATCATCATCTGGAACAAATTGTCTCTAACACCGTCTCTCATTGCATCCAAGTGCAAGGTGTCCAACTTCTCTATTACCTTCCATGAAGTCGTAGATTCCCGAACATCCTCCTTCTATAACTTCCTACTCAATGCACCGCCCAAGAAATTACCCTTTATTGATGTGTTGGAGATCACCAAATCAAAGCCCTGATGAAACTCAATCGACCTCTACTATCGAATGTTTAGATCTTTCTAGGAAAAGAAATACCTCAAACTCTTGTTGTCCAGAAAACCTATAAGAACTCACCAATGAGGAAATGCCTCTAAAAATTTAGGAAAAACATGATTTCATTGATATCCAGATCATGTGTGAAATAGTTTCGATCATGGGGATGTAACTTCCTAGACCAATAATAGATTACTCCACACTATTCACCTGCACACATCTGAAACCCAGACAAGAGATGTTAAAAAACACCTCCACCATTATACCATCCTTAGTAAACCAGATCTTTGGGGAACTAACCAAATTATCATTCATGTAACCAAATATTTCCTGACATTGAGTACCCTAAATAAAAACATGGTCCTTTCTAGTCTATGCTATAAATGGAGTTGTAACTCAAGAGAAATCAGTTATAGGCATCTGATAATAGCCTACTAGACCAAGAAAGCGGTTGTCCTCTGCCTTATTAATGGGTAATTCCAAAAACACAATATTTGGAACCTCTGGTGGATCCACTGACATACACTACTAGGACACCAAATTCCGAAGGAAATGCACCTCAGGATTTCAGAACATACACTTGAAAGAATTACCATGATGATGGTGGTTTCAAGGGACCTGCAAGATAGCTTTGATATGCCCGACATTCTCCTCCTCTAGCTTCAAGTATATCATTATATCATTGATGAATGTGAAGATGAACTTGTTCTAGAACTCACAAAATATGGACTTCATATGACCCATGTGTAATGACCCAAAAAATCATTAATGAAAATTCCTCTTGGTCAATTTAAATGTCTTTTTATGGTTTTTTAAAACGTATGCACTTATTTGGTTCTATGATTTTAATTTTAAAATATAATTAAGAATTGTGAATTTTACTAATATATTCATTGAACTATTATGACATTACTAGTATAAATATAGGGATTTATGAAATCTAATTTACTCAAATAAAGGAAGTGATGGCCTCATCCAGTAGACTTTCCCCATATGAAGCCCATTTTATTCGAAGCTCAGAAAGGAGGTAGAATCATTGGGCTTTACTCTTGACCAATCCAAAGCCACGATTTAACATGTTAAGCTTGATCGGAACTGACTATGGGAGAAGTGGAAGTTGAGAGTGATTACCACATGACCGATGTTATCTAAACCATCCCAAGATTCCGTCACAATCGCACACCATACCCTAAGGTCTTATGAGGTTGTTTTAAGGGGTTACATAACAAGACCATAACACTATGATTATTTACATTATTTTTTTATATAAAAACAAATACACTTTCATTTTATTATTGTTTCTTTGTAAATTGTTTTTAATGAGAAAATAGTATTTTTCATTAATATTCAACTACGAATTATATTTTGAAGAATTAGTAGATTTTTTAATTAAATAATATTTTAATAAAATATTATTATTATTTATAAATTAATTTTTATTTAATAAAAATTATCTTATAATTTTATGAATGCAGTTGTAATTTATATTATGGTTTAAAAGCTATTTTTTCAAAACCCATTAATTTTCAATAAATGTCATTTTATATTTTAAAAGAAAAAATAATCATATTTAGAAAATTACATAGATAAAATGAATATTATTTTTGGAATGAGGAAATATAAATTATCCAATTGTGAATTTTTAATAATTTTCTGATATAATCGATTTTTTGGTAAACAATAAATACAGTTTATATATATAATGTGTTTTATTACATCATAATGACCCAATAGTGATATAATAATACATTATAAAAATTATTCTCGTAGAAAATATGTTTTACCATTAAAATAAGGTTATTTTGGGTTTATTTTATTTATTTTACAAAGCCTTAGTGGACCCTTCAAGACTTATAAAACATTTTATCTTTTAAATTTATTTTCCATGAGAGTGTGACTCACCTCCACATAAGCAACCCTATTATTTTAAGAAGATAGGCTATTTTCCTTATAAAATATTTTTTCGCACTCCCTTTTATCAAAAACCATGGGAAAACCCATTGGATGGTTTTTTGTTTTGATTAGTTTAATGTGAGATGTCACAAACCTAAATAATAAAGAATTCCTTATCCTTTCCAATATAAACCCAACCAATATCCCACTTCCTCTTCAGTCAAAGCCCTTGGAGTTCAAACATACTCTTTCTTCCAATATCTATTATCCTCCCATGGAATCCCATGCTCCCATTAATTCTCTCTCAAGCCTCTCCCAAGCCTTTATAAGCACACTTCCAAGTAAGGAATTTCTTCCTTTCTTATTTCTTCTAATTTCTATAAGTTGTTATACCCAATTATTTTCAATTATAAATGTTGGGAATGATTTAAAACCTCCCCAATTATTCCAAAAATTTTTATCGATGATAGACCCCTTCCTATCTCATTACATTCCTCCCATGTACACCTATTACTATGCTGAAATTCTGAATGAAATTTCCCTCTCCTCATTTACATTCAAGAAATTTTATTTGTATAATGAATCTAAATTCCATTAAAATTGATGGGACATGTTTCTATATGACCCCCATAATTTCCATTTCATGTAAATATGTTGAGACACCACATTATCTCTCATAAAACATTTTTTTGAATTCATACATCACGTCGTTACGCAGCTGAAATTGCAACGATTTTCCAAGCCAATGTCATTATGTAGGGAAAATCGTGCCCATTTCATTATCAATGGTATTCACCATAATGGACATTTACATATTGATAATAATGATTCATTTATGTATTTCACATCCCTTTATCATGGAATAAATTATTATCATTGATTCCATGTTGTATTATCCATGTGGCACACTTATGAATGAAATGAAATGTTTAAGAAGTGTATGCCCTGATAGCACTCCAATACAATGGGTAATGTATAGTATCATGATACATCTTGTGCAATGACTGTTGACTCATGCTAATTCAAGGGAAACGAGGGGTTACTTGTTCTTCATGTTCAATGAGGGTTTACTCATGCTCCATGTGCAATGAGGTTGGGATCATGCTAATTCCATGTTAAGTGTTTTTTCCACAATTCCATGTTATGTTTATCATGAATTATCATGCCTTTAGGTTTATGTTTCTCTTGTGTTCAATTGATATGCCTATTGACTAACATGTATTGTATTACTCATTTAATTCCATGTTTATTCCCTTACAAGGATTTATAACTCACCCTTTTATTATGCATGTCCTCAGGTTATCCCAAGAGATGCTAAGTACGGGGGAATGTAGTGGTCATGTATATGAAGATTTCAATAAAGATGTTGTGATTAATGTTCTAAGATATTATGTATTGTTCAGAATCCCCAAATACACTATACCTCTTGATCTTCCATGTTGTATCAAGTGAATATTTAATTTAAGAAATCATGTTTATGTTTGTAATACAGACCAGGGTTGTTATAGTTGGTATCAGATGATCAATTTAGATATTTTTGGAATTACATTTAGAAAACCCTAGTGAACCCATAGAGACAAGGCTATGTATAATAAAAACATCCCTACGTTTTGGTGAGTATTGGGTATGTTATTTATGAAGAAAATAATTCCATGTTTGGATATGAGAAGGTAGAGGCATCTCTGGCACAGATGTACCTAGCAGTGAAAACTCCGACAAGGAGTTTCGGGCTTGACTTGGGGTATCCTGGTACACAAAAATGGGTCTTGTTTCAATCCTGGTTATGAAACTCTTGGGGATATGCTTTGGTGTATTCACTATCTTAGTTTGAACCATTATTAAGAGAATAAAAAATTCCATTAGAATATATGTTATGAAATAGATCATGGATAACCTAGATTTAATCATAAGGAGTAAAAAGATAGGATATACTTCTCCATTACAAGTTTATCCTGTTATGTTCAATGTTTCCTTTTTTATCACCAATAGATAAGTATTAAAACCCCCTAATTGTATTCCTTTTTTCAAAGTTAAAATATGGAAGGAAGAAGATCATGAAAAACTATTGTCCTTCTTCCTAAAGAAATACTTGGGAAGATCATCCTGAAGTAATGTTCGGATGACATTGAAACATTTTCAAATATCCATGTTACTTACAGACAACATTATGAGGCATCCAATACCTCTACCATTGACTAATTCTTCTAAGGATCAAGTATAGTATATTGGGTAATATTGAGTTCTCAACTTTTTTATCATCCTATGTGTGGGAAGTACCATAAAGGTCTTTTCAAATTCTTCCCTATATCTGAAAATTATGAAGAACTAAAAGATTTTATAGATGCAAAAATAGTGAAAGACCTCCACACAGCCAGTATGTATCAAATTATAGATTTTTGTCTTAGGGAAAATTAAAAAACCGACATAAGAAAATCATATTTTGAAATATTTGAATATGAATCAGTAATACTTTTCTACAAAAAACAGGTTCAAGATATATTTCAAACTTATATATAATAAATACCTTTTTAATAATATATCGATGCTTCCATATAAAAAAACCATGATGCCTGAGGTGTTTTTGGGAACAGGAGGTAGATGATTTTGAAAATATCATGAGGTAAATTTGTGACTCATGGTCCCTTTCTACATGAAGGAAATTATATTAGGAAATAATGAAGATTTCTTCAAGGCAGTGAAAGAAATGTACCTGCACCTATTTATTACTTATAATTTAAAACAAAATTTCGAGGGTGAAATTTCATAAGGGGGGAAGATTGTAATGTCCCAAAAATTCATTAATGAAAATTAATCATGGTATATTTAAATGTCTTCTTATGGTTATTTAAAACATATGCACTTATTTGGTATTATGTTTTGGCTATTAGAATACTATTAAGAATTATAAACGTTGCTAATATAGTCATTGAATAGTGATCACATGATTATTATAAATATAGGTCTTTAACAAATCTAATTTAATCAAACAAAGGATGGGACGACCTCATCCAGTAGACTTTCCCCAAATGAAGCCCATTTTTTAGAGTTCGGAAATGAGTTGCCATTGTTGGGCTTCTCTCTTTACTAATCCCTAGCCGAGAATGAACACGTTATGCTTGAGCAAAACTGACTACATTATAAGTGGAAGTCGGTAGAGATTACCACCAGAGCGATGTTATCTGAGCCACAACAAGAGTATCTCACCTTCGAGCACCTTACCCTAAGGACTTATAAAGGTTTTTAAGGGGTTATTTAACAACACCTTAGATCTATGATTATGTACATAATTTTTGTATATAATAAAAAGTATAATTTTATTTCTTGATTGATACTTTGTAAAAAAAAATTAGAGAGAAAATAGTATTTTTTTTAATATTCAACTAAGAAATCTATTTTGGTGAATTAATGGATTATTGAATTAAAAAAATTAAATAAAATATAAATATTATTATTAAATTTTTTTTATTGAATTTCAATGATATTATAGTTTTATGAATGCAATTGTAATTTTTATTATGGTTTGAATGTTATTTTTGTCAAAACCCATGAATTTTTGATAAATGTCAGTTTTTATTTTAAAATCTAAAATTAACATATTTATAAAATAATTTAGATAAAATGTATAATATTTTTGGAATCAGGATGTAGATATTATCCAATGATGAATTTTTCATAATTTTCTGAGACAGTCGGATTTTTGGATAAAAATAAAATACATTTTAAATATATAACGTGTCTTATGACATCGTAATGACCCAATAGTGATGTAATAAAATACTATAAACATTATGTTTGGACAATATATGTTTTCAAATTAAAATAATGTTATTTTGGGTTTGTTTGATTTATTTTAAAAAGCTTTTGTGGACCCTTCAAGACTAATAAAACATTTTGGATATTTAAATTGTTTTCCTTGAGAGTGTGACTCACCTCCACATAAGCAACCCTATTACTTTAAGAAGTTCGACAATTGGAATTATAAAATATTTTTTTCTACTCCCCATTGGAAATAACCATGGGAAAAACCCATGAGATGGTTTGGGGTTTTTATTAGTTTAATGGGAGGTTCCCTAAACCTAAATAATAATGAATTTTTTCCCCTTTCCTATATAAACCCACCCAAACTACCACTTCCTCTTCACTAAAATCCCATTGAGTTCATACAAACTCTTCTGTAATAACTATTTAATTCTATTATGGTGATCCCATCTCCCTATAAGTCTCTCTCATGACCCTCCCAGCCCTTTGGAAGCACATTTCCAAGTAAGGGATTTCTTCCTTTCTCATTTTTCTCTAATTTTCTTTAATTTTTAATGCGATTTAGTATTCTATTATTAATTTTGAGGTATTATTTAACACCACCCCAGTAATTTAAAATTTATGTTTAATTATTAGGGACCCCATTCTCTCTCATTAAATTCCTCCCATGTAAACCTATTAGTATGCCAAAATTGGAAAAGGAATTTCACTCACCTTGTTTACATTCAATAAATTATTTTGAATCATGAATTTAAATTACATTAAAAATTTTGGTACATGTATCTATATGACCCCATTACATTACATTTCATGTAAATATTATGATACAACCCTTTCTTTCTCATCAACCATTTTTATGAATTCTCATATCACGTCGTTGCACTGTCGAAATTACACTGATTTTTCAAGCCAATGCCATTGTATAGTGATTACCATGCCCATATATCTATCAAGGGTATTCACATTTATAACCATTTAATTAATGATTATAAATATTCAAGCATATATTCCACATCCCTTTATCATGTTATAAATGATGATGATTAATTCCATGTTGTATGATCCATGTGGCACACTTATGCATGAAGTGAAATGTTTTAGAAGGGTGTGCAATGATAGTGCTTTAATGAATTGTGTAAAGTATAGTATCATGATACGCCTTGTGCAATGAGTTTTGACTATTGATAATTTAAGTGCAATGAGGGTTTACTCATGCTGCATGTGCATTGAGGGTTTACTCATGCTCCATGTGCACTGATCTTTACCTCATGTTATTTCCATGTTAAGTGTTGTTGCCACATTTCCATGTTATGATTTTCATGCTTTATCATGACTTTATGATTATGTTTCTCTTGTGCTCCATTGATATTCCTATTTACTAAAATGTATTTTATTCCTCATTTAATTCCATTTTTATTCACTTACTGGGCATTATAGCTCACCCTTTTCTTATGCATGTCCTCAGGTTATCCCATGCAATGCTTAGTACGTGGGAATGTAGTGGTCATGTAAAGGTTGTTTTCAATAAAGGTGTTGTTTTTCATGTTCAATGCTATTATTTACTATTCCTATGCCCTAAGGACACTAGACCTTTATATATTACATGTTGTATCAAGTGAATATTTTATGTAATAAATCATGTTTTAGTGTGTAATAATGAGAAAGGTTTTTATACCATGAACATGGATGGTTCAATCCTTACACCAAATTTTATGAATAGTAATTAAATGTGACCATACCTGCATATGAAATTTTTCTTTAGGATATCTACATCTTTCACCCTAAAATTGAGAAATTCTTACCATAGATCAATCTTGGAAGACAAACTCTCATATCTCAATTTGTCGAAAATATTTTCAATCCTAGGGATAGGGTAATGTTTATTGACATTTCAAGGTTCAACCTTCAGTAGTATATGAACAACATTAGACAATTATATTCCTTCGGTGACAATAACACTGGAGAACCCCAAGATGTCACACTAGGCTGAATAAATTCTTTATTCATCATATCATCAATCTAAATCATCAACTACCAAAAATGATAAGGCTTTATTCGATAGGGACCCATAGAAATTAGAGATGCATTGGTCTATATGTCTTTCTTGAACTCAACATCATGTCAAGAAGGTAGCATCACATCCTCCTCCAGGAAAACATTCATGAACTCCCCAACTACCATGGGGGGTCTCACAATTTAAATGTGTACTGATTTCATTGAAACCTCATCCAATAAGGGAAGAAGAGGCTCTACATGGCTACTACACACATGGAAACCCCACTCAAAAAAATGACCATACAAATACCATCAACATTTGAAAGAACAACTCTACTTCAGAAGATGTCGATAATGGAATGAAAAGAATATAACTAGTCGATGCCAAGAATTACATAGTATAACTAAATCTACAGAAAGATATTATCCCCATGGGACTGATGTGGTCCCATCATTAGTCTACATTCCCTTCACATATAGAACAAGAATTTTTAACTTGGACAACACTACTCAACACAAGGGTAATTGGAAGCCTCTCTATGTCTTGTCCTAGATAATAGGATAGACTGGGTGAATGAAAGGAAGGAAAAGTTCCAAAATAAAAGAAGATACAAATAATGGTACTAAATAACTGATTGTATTTATAATGATCTCTGGTCCTACCAGAACTACTACCTTTGTTGTGTGCAACTGACCATGTACAGATCCTCGTCCCCTCTGTTGACGACCGCCCCATCGACCTTGCATAGGTCGAGGTCCCTAAGGAACACCTTGAGGTCATACTCCACCTTCTATGTCCCCCGTAGTAGAGAATGTTCATATTGTTACTACTATTGAAATGACCTGACTAGTAACTAATGATAAGACTGGAAATGAACCTACCCACCTCTATCATACTGAGCTAAAATGGCCACTAGAAAATGATTCTGAATATAGATGTGAACCACAAAAAATAAACTCATTGTACCGAGTCCCATAGGAAAGTCATGGGGATTTCCATCTCCAGAAGGTTGTTAATGAATTTTGCTGAGGCCACATCCCTGGTATTAAAAACATCAAATGTCACAGTGCTGGAGATATTTCACTAAATGACCTACTTATCTAAGAACTCTACTAGATCCCATATCATTGAAGACCTCCTCATTAAAGCATCTTCTCAACTACATATTCCTTCTTCTGAACCTCTATAACTATAGACCAACTCACGGTAGACCTCCTCACTATAGTCCTCCTAATGAAAGAATCTTATCAACTACATATTCAACCCACATCACATTTGATTCTACCACTAAAATGCAAAAAAATACACAATAATCCAAAAAAACATACTACTAGCCAATTGATTATATTTACCATTATTTATTCAGAATTCATTTATTCAGGTAATTTATTAGAATCCCAGAAAGTACCGAGTAGACTAGACAACTAGAAACACAAATAAAGACAAACATAGAGAAACTCTAGGAGAATTATCCATACCAACCACTACCATCATCATTCATCCGACTCATTCTTCCCAATACATCCTATCACCAAGGAAAACCCCACAACTCACAACAGAAACCAGCATCACATCTCAACACAAACATCCTTGAAAACCCTTCTATATAATAGTATTGACCCATTTTATAATCGATCAATTACTCAAACTAATATTCCATTTCATATTCTAAACCATCCCTTCATACCAACCAACAACCCACAAAATACACACAATCATTATTAAATTCTTATCACTGCACAAACAAAAATTCATAACATCCAAACATAATAAGTAGTCCCTTATTTCTTTCCTCTTATTAATTTATGTTTCATCACACAATGGTATAATCCTTGGGAATAAATTTTTTTTTGCCAAATATATGTGTTGACAGATTCCATTTATTTATTTAATGAGAAGTAGACTAATACTAATTCATAAATTTCAATTCACAACCATGGATCTCCAATATCCATGATTTTCAATAGGAATATATCCAATAAAATGACAATAAAAACCAAAAATATTAACAAGAAGGTCATACAATCATTTTTTCCAACCCAAGTATATTGTTCTTAAACTATTTAAATTATATTTATTTAATTTGTGTTCCACTATCATCACATGGAAAACAATTGTATATCCATTCATCATGATACATAATTAAGATGTAATAGGGAAACCTAATTTTAATATGATGTGATCATCATGTTCTTATTGCACTAAAGCAGGGGCATGCATGAAATGGAAAAATCTAGATGGGAAACATAGTGTGAAGGATATAACACAACACACGACTTCTTGGGGAATAATTATTTTTGGTCTCTAACACCAAGATAAATGAGAAGGAATGATATAAGGTAAGGAGCCTGATGTAGAAGTATTATATTTTATACTAGTGTGATATGAAATAGTTTTAAATTTTCCATTAAAATAAGTATCATAACCATGACCACACATTTTAACAAATTAAAAACCACTTTAATTTTTCATAATTTGTTGATATGATTCATAGAACATGAAATTGTATTAAAAAAACATAAATATGGTATTAAATTCATTTTACATAAGAATGTTTTTAAAACAATTAATGGAAAACATGAAAAAATAGAATGAGAAACTGTAAGAGGAGTCACTGGTGTGATTCACATGTGAGTCACTAGTGAGAGTCAACATTGGATGTCACCTTTCAACAAGTCACCATTTGATGAGCTACCATTAGTTGAGTTTTATTTTAGTAAGATAACATTTAAATAGTCACCATTCAATGAGCTACTGTTCGGTGATTAACCATCATTTTCACAAGTGTGAGCCACTATCACGAGGTACCATTGGAAAACTATAAATTTTTACAAATTATCGAAATAAGTCACCTTGGCCTCCAATAATACTTCAAAGACCTAATTTTGAAAAATTATTGGATAAGAGAGGTTGGATCTATTACACTACATGCCTTCTCATGATATGGTTTCCCGAGGATATTATGTCATAGATATGTACTATGCTATATATCATTATGAATCTATGGTAACCTCCATAAAGGATGGATAGTCATAAAAACTATATAGAATGTTACTATACTATGATAGGGTGGGATGTTTTCATAGTGTAGTTCATCATCTGGGTTTTTTTAGAGTGGAATATACAAAAGCATTGTATGAATACATATTCATAAAGATACCAATATAAGACCACACTATGATGCTTATTGTATTAAAATAGGGTATTAGTTTTGTGAGGTATATTACAACTCGTTTACACAAGAATCACCACTTCGAATCGACACATGTTGGTAATTTGTTGAGAACATAAAAATGTTTTAATATAGGGTCTAGAAATTGGGTCTGATTATGGGTGAATGATTTTTGATTAACCAAAATTTTTGAAATAGTTATCCAGAACCTCATCACCAATGAAAACATTAGGGAAGATGAATGTGAGGGACATGTGGTCTAGTACCAAGATTGGGATGTTTTTTATCGGCCAATCAGAAAATCTTCTTCTAGTTGTCTCAATGGTGGATGAAATACTCAAAAAAAACTATACATAGTTATGTGGTGTTTTCCCATTTTGGAAATCCATGGTGTAAGAATCCATAGTTTCTCAAGGACCATGTTTAATGGGAATGTTGTATATGTATGTTCCACATTAAACATTTATGTAATAACTTTCCATCTATTCCTATGGGGGAGGATCTACACCAACTATACCTTACTGAGAGCTATCATTATCACATAACCAGAATGTTAACTTGAGTCTTATGGGGAATTTAGGATTAATAGGTTGTCGAGTTCGAGGGAACTAGACACATGGAAAACATAACCAATAAACAAGACCTACCCAGGGAAGTACGGTTGTATCCTAGGGTCACGGGGCTAGCTGTATCTATGAATTATATCCTAATATCAAGGAGCTATGTATTCAGTCTTCTACAATTTGAGGTTATATATTAGTATCTATTTCATTATATTTTCTAATAATCAATACAGTAATTTCACATTATTTTATATCCACATCAATTATGTGATGGTTGGGCCTAGAGGTGGAAATATTATGTGGTTTCATGACTGTTGAGACACTATTGGGTTTTTGATTTGTGATATTACACCAATGTATGCATTTCCCAATTTATATAATTAATTAATTTTTTTATAGATGCTATTTGTCTTCAAGATGATAGGTTTTGTCATTATACTTGGTATAAACTTTTTGGTATCATATCATACTTATATTAAATTCTATCACCATAGGGTGTATTTCCCATCACTAGAGGGAGGTACTAAAATTAATAAAGGAAATGGGATATTAAGGAATTTTCTATCTAGATCAAATCATGTTGGGATCAGTGGAGTGGAAATCTTGATAACTAGTATTTTAATGAGTGATCAAGGAATCTGAATCACATATTTCTCTCATATTGGGGATTGTTTTGGGGAAGTCTTTTATAAATATGTATCTCGAATAACTCATGAGAGAGTGGTAAAATTTACAATTTAGCCAGTTCCCAACTCATTACTCGTATAAATTCATCCATGATTGAAGACCCATTATGAGAATTAGGAACTTAGTATGAAGCTATAGGACTTGGAAGATAAGGGTTTTATATTACCATGTGATTCTCCATGGCTTTTAACATTTCTTTTTTCTAAAAAGTTGGATAGAACCGTAATTATTTTCATTGATTACCAAAGGATTAATCATTATAATGTTAATTGATGTATTGTTTTCTAAATGAAAATCTCAATAGAGTAATTTATACCCTATTCAATGGAAATACATTAGTCCCTATAATTCCTCTCAAGGAGGTTGCAATTTGAGTTGTAAAAGTGTCAAATTTGTTTTGTTCATTTTAAAAAAATGATAAATTTGGGAATTTGATTAAATTTATAGTACATAGTATAATTATAAACAAAATTCTATTAAAATTTAAGATCAATATTGAATATTTATATGAAATCATAGGTGTTTGAAATCAGAATCAAAATAGTAGTTGTGGAAAATCTTAATCCTCTCGAACACTCTACTCATCCTTCTTTAAAAATATTTCCCAATTTAATTTCTCAATTCCCAACCAAGGATCCATAGTTGAACACCCTAGTTTAAAATGATATCATTTAAAGACCTCAGTTAGATTCTTTTCCCTCTTATATAAGTGATTCAATTACATTATGATCTCTATGATATCATACTTAATTAAAAATGATAAAGTCATCAATGAAACCTCACCAATGAAATTGAAATAGTAATGTAAATTATTTTACATCATATATTGAACATCCATAAAAAATTAGATGAAAATAAATTCATGAATGAAAACAACTTATTTCATTAAAAAATATATGTTCTAGATAAATTCAGATGAGATTATACAACAAGATCATAACTCGAAAGTGGGTGTTGGTCAGTTGTCATCGTTGAAAAAACATCGTGCATAGCCTCTCGTCACATGAAAATACCCATCTCAAATATTCAATCATGAATTCATAGAATCTAAATAATGATATCTATCTAAACCTTACCATTTCTCTATCAATAAAACAACACTTTAAATGATTTTTATATAGAATTATGATGTGAAGGAGGGATGGAAATGATTTGTCATATATCTTAATGTTCGAAGTTCTCTTCTTTTAACCACCTTCCAAGGAGAATATCAATCTTTTTTTATTCTAGAGATTTTTTTATAATTAAATCCTCTATAAATATTAAAATTTTATTATTTTTTGGACATATGGTGAATAATATATGAATTTATTACTAAATACATGTGTTTCTTCAGGGATGGATTCTTACTCATCCTCTAGTTTGAGTCTTTTAATGACTTACTAAATGAGTGACTATTTTATTCTAACTCAACTTGAATGCGCTCATTCATGACATATTTACTATAATGATAGAATAAAAAAATTTATATACCTATATCCTAGGTTATGTCCCATTGAAAGAGGTGGGGTCTATCCTGTGAAGAACAAATGTTGTCAATAATGATTGACGTATTTGTGAATCTAGAAGGATGAATCAACACTTCGTCATGTTGAAAAATTTATATACAATGAATATTTAAAGACTAAAATAAACTATTTACCCAATATTGATAATTATGGAAAATATTATGCATTAAATACAGAATTCAATTAATATAGTTAAATTATAGAATTGTTAAATTTCCCATTTGATCTTCAAAAAATCCCAAAAATCCAAAAAAATGTTATAATGATGGTTTTTTATGTTTTTTGGGCTTTAAATAAATGAAATATACTTTAAAAATAGTGTAAATATTCAGTCTATCAATTCCCCCACAATGAGCACTTGGACTCCTGGAAAATTGTGGATCAAAATCAAGTCACGGAAAATTCAAAACACATACTAATGGGGTTCACCAATTTATATCCATGATACAAAATATATAAATCATCATAAAATAATATATTTCAACATATTAATTAAGATCATTTAATCCATTTACACATTTCTTATCCTATCATGCAAACAACTCACTTATGTCGCATTAATTTTCTCTCAACACACAAATATTGATTTTCAACAGGGCTTTTCTCATCAAAACTCATGTGCGAATGATCGTAGTCTTGATAAATCTCTATATAGTTAATCGACATTAGAAAATACCACGACATAATCATGAGGAAATTTTATTGATTTTTGTCTTATGTTTATAAGGTTTCAAATGTGAACCATTTTGATGCTAAATTAGTAGGGATTGAATCTTTTTGAATAAAAAATGTATTAATACAATTTTCACTCAAGTATTGTCTCTTCCTCTCTCTGTTAAGATAAAAATTAGATAAGATATGATTTAGTAATATATTTTCCATCCTACACCGTCAGTATTTCTATAGGCAAAAAATGACATTTGTCTTCTATTTTTCAGAAAGATTTATTTTGGGACATTTTTCATTCATTTAGTGATCCAAATAGGCACAACTATTTTCTCTTTTAATGCTCTATAAGGGAATATATTTTAGAATGAAATCATGTTTTCCCATATAAAAATCATATCTTCTAAATTTTAATCTCTACCCAAATCAATACCAATTTTGTTATCATAACACAAGTCATATTTCCCCAAAAATTATGTTAAACTAGATCATTCATTTATACAACCAAAGAAGATTGGAAAGCATAAATTTTCTTGTAATGTGTCTAACCTATCTAGGTGTACATGAATACTAATGGATCACTATCAGAAAATATAAAATTGTGGAAAATAGAAAATTATTCATAATAATATGGGGCCATAGAATCCAAATAAATTCCTCAATCATTTCACTTACATGTACTTCAAAAATCATGATTTGTTATAAATAAATAATGTTTTTGATAAATAATGTATCGATTGGTTCTCTAATGAAATGATGTCAATGTGAATAAGAGGTCAAAAAGTGTTGAGAATCCCCATAGTAAGAGAAATTCAATGATATAGACGATGATATGTGGCATGAGATTCGAAAATAATAGGTCTTTTAATGAAATTCCCAGAATCATGATCATGAAAAAGTCCATTTCATCGTTCATTTATGTTAATTTTTTATAGACCAATTGGTTCAATAATTGAAATGGGATTCAATAATTACAATGATCCTTATTTAATAACACAATTTAAAAAAAATGTGAAAAATAAGATATGAAACATACAAAAAATTAAAAAAGAAACAAAAAAAAAACAAAATTTGAACACAATGCACACAAAATCAAAATATAAAAATGATATTCCTCCATAAAAATTTAATCTATACAATTTTCACATTTTGTAATGAAATTTTTATGAATTAAATTAAATTAATTAAATACATTACTAAAAAAATAAATGAGGAGGAAGGAAAAACCCATATTCAATTGTATTTAGCTTCATGATGACAGATATTCTCCCTTGGAAGCCCTATGAAATTATCTCTACATAATATAAACCTATCCCATTTGTACATTAATGGTTTCCCTTTGATTTTTTATTTTACCTAAATTTCACCAAAATGAAAAAAATGACTAACAATGAATTGGAAAGACCATATGGAAACAAATTACTCAGGAAAATCTTATATATGGAACCAAATAGTAACACGTTTTCTCCTTCATTATTGTTTTTGTTTAGAATAGTCCTATAATAAAATATTTTTTTTATTTAACTATAAATCAAGGATCTTTAATATGAATTATTTTTTATCTATTATATCTCTGGAAAACAAAAATTTATTTCAGTTACAGCAGAAAAGAGATTCATGTTATATGTTTTAATAGACCAAAAATATTTATTCTCTAACCCAGCATGTGGGTGAAATAAATTTTTATAGACTGATATAAATATTGTCATGAAGATTGGTATTTTGAGTGCATACCTACAGGCCCAGAGTCCATTATCAAGTCTCAAATCAAATTCTTTCTATTTTTCTTCACTGTTTTTATAGATTATTTTGATTTATCTATTGGAAAAAGTGGAAATTCCATTTTATAAAGAAGATAGTCTATAGAGACCCTATGATGGACTCCATATTTTAAAAAAATATATTATAATGTTATATTAAAAAAGTGGAAAAAATATAATTGATTAAAAACATTGGAAATTTAAAATGATGAAATAAAATTTAATTTTAAAAACATGGATGTAGATTTAGCATCATCACCTCTCATTGCATTATCATCTACTTATTTAGTTACATAATCAAATGAAGTAAAGATTTATAGATATCCCAATGAATTGGGAAAAGGAACCATGATATTCATACCCAACAAATAAAATAAATCACAAATAATTTATTTAATTGTAATGTCATATCGTTTTCCAATGTTTTGTTAAAAATGAATATTTTTACATTTTCTAAAAATATTAACAGCATCTCTAAAAACTATGGGAAAAAAATACCCAAATCAAGTAATTTTCATGGAGTTATTTTCAGCCCAATGTGTCCTCCACAGCTCAAAGTGTGAATTTTTTGGGAATGATTGAAATTCACAATGTGGAATTCATATTATAATAATTTGATCATAACATACATGGCACAAGTAAGGATCATCCCAAATCTGAATATTTTAATCACTGAAATTTTTAGAAATTTGTTTCTTAGAAGACTATTGGGGACTTCATCAGTGGAAAAATAATTAAAAATATAATAAAACTATGGAACTTCAATTTGACAATAATTAAAATCATCATCAATAAATCATTATTTAATTGTTTTACTGATATAATGCTTCCCATTAAAAATATATCATATTCTTCTAAAATAATTAGATAAAAATGTTTCAAAATCATTTTTATCATTTATTTCAACACAAGAGATCTATAAAAGCAGGATCCATATGAAAATTCATGGATTTTCATCATTTTTCATCATAAAAATCCATTTAATAATGGTCTATGAAAACAATCATCTTGGGGACATGAAAATAACATATAAATTTATATAAATTAATGATAATAAACAATATTTTCTTTTGGATTTTTTTAAAGTTTGATTGGGACTAATATAATGATAAATCGGAATAAGCAACTGTATTATATTTATTTTCAAACATTTTATTCAACATATCCCCAACTGCAATGTCATATGTATCAGTCAATATATTGAAGGAAAATTTCCATTTGGGTGGTTGTACAATAGGTTTGGTTATTAGTTTTTAGTTTATCACTCGAAAGTCAAATTTTCAACTCTCATGTAATATGAATTGGTTATTTATTTGGAGAAATATGTTCCATGGATGTGAAACCTTAGTAAAATTCATTATGATACTACCATGAAATAAAATATGACCAGTATGTATATCACATCTCTTAGTTTTTTTTGGTATGGAAATAATGAAATGGACACAACTTTGGATTTATAAACTTGAATTCCAACTAAAGTCAAAACATGAACAAAAAAACTAACCATACCCACCAAGAAATAGAATTTCTCATATTTGATAATAATATTGTTATCAATCCTTGTTTCCAGAAGATGAGCCCAAATTTAAAAAAAACATTCAAAAGATGAGCCAAATTTTTTAAATTCATCCATAAAACCATCCCTGTATGTTTCATGAAAATGATAGAAAATTCTTATCATACCCCTTTTTAATTTTTCATGATCATTCCACATACCAAAGGGCATACATTTATATAAAACGGTTTTAAAGGGTCACATGAATGTCGTTTTCTCTCAATCTTTCAGTGCTATGTGAATTTTTAAATGACCATAGAATACATCATGGAAATAAAAGTGGTGTTACCCAACTATTATTTGGGTAAACTGATCATGATATTGCAATGTGATGTGATAATTACTTCGAAAAAAATTATTTTCATTTTTTGAATTCATATTATCCATTTTTTGAGATGTATAATATGGAAATTCTCACCAAATTCATTATATGAGATTGAAGACCAACCATTTTTGGAAACAAATTGTAGAAGAGATTCTGATTGACTATCAGAGATTTGATAAATAATTATAGTTTCCAGAAGGGAGGTGATTTCTACCTTGAAAACCAAGTTTTGGGTTATACCTCCTTGGAAATAGACTCACATGTTTTTTATATTCCTACCACAAAATTAAATTCATGTACATAGAGGGACTAATATCAATTAAATATAATATATTCTATCCCATGAAACTTATGTTCTTATTTAATACTCTTAAATTTTTTTGTTTTCTTGATGGTTCTTTTGAAATGATGATAAGTAATTGTTCATTATCACCTATGAAAACATGTTCGAGGTTTATTAAATTTTTTTTAATCTAAAATTCAAGTTAGTTGTTTTCATTGTTCAATGGACACATATCATATGTGTTATTGTTATGTGAAGCTCTAGATTTTGAAGGAAATTAATCATAAAGCTCTAGATTTTATGGATGTCATCCATGACCGTCTATTAGGATCATGGGATTTCATTATTTTGGGATTGGGATACCACCATATAATTGTCAGACCATATTATATAACATAATAAAAATATGTGTTAGTTATATTTTTTTGACATTATCTATTAATGTCATTTGGTCTTATAAATGTGCCTGTAGACTTCATCGCTCAAATAAATCATGTATTATACCAATATCTGAATTTATATGTAGTATAATTCAATGATGACATGATTTTGTATTCTAAGACTCTTAAATACCATTTTGTACCTCTTAAGATGATTCTGGATACCCTTTGAGAGCACCAGCTAAATGTTAGTCTCACTAAACTATTATTTTTTATCAATAGGGTGCACTTCCTTGATCACATCATCACATTGGAAGGCATATCTATTGACCTAGAGAAGTTGATAACTATTTTTTCTTTGGATAATCCCATGAATTTCATTGATATACATAGTTTCTTTGGGATGGATGGATATTTTTGGAAATTTCCTCTAATATTTTCATACATTATAGTTCCTCTAATAGTATTCACAGAAAATTTGTTATGTTTAATGGTATGAAGATATAAATAATCCATTTAGATGTTAAAAGTAATACTATGTTTGAAAATTATCATTATTATTTCAAATCATGAATGATTTAATACAATTTATTGTGACGTGTTAGGTCTTACACTAGTAACATTATTGATGTTGGATAAAAAAGTAATTTCATATCGGTTTCATTAGCTGAGGTGTCATGAGGAGAATTTCCCAAAAAAAATCATGATTTATCAGCTATGGTTCTCTCCCATATATGATGGTAAAATTATCATTTATGGTAGATTTTATTTCCTTATAAACACCATGAATGCCTCATTTAAATCTTTACAAAATCTGACATAAATATAAGAAATTGATGTTGGCTTAAATGCAAGTAATCATTTTATATTGAGCCTTTTATATGCCTATGAACGGTAATGACTTTGATGGTTCTTTATGGTGAACAAATCAGACACATAATGTTCCAGAGTACAGTAGTGAGTGGTTTTTGATTTCCTTATATTTTGAGATTCACTTAGAGGTGAAGGAGAATCATAGATTTTAAGACTTGGATATTTTGTGAAATATTATTTTATAATAAATTTAGAATTTCTATATTTTTTGTTATATGATACATTAAGGTTATCAATTACGGAAAACACCATGTTTACATGGAATGTGATATACTATTAGAATTTTATTATTTAGTATTATAGTTCTCACATAGCCTTTGAAATGAGTGATATGAATATGATTTACTAGATTATTAAAATAGATGGTTTTTATTTTAATATATAATGAATTACCTGGTAAAAAATTAATTAGAAATTAAATTATCATGAATAGTTTTCTAAAAAATTTAACTTTTCTAAAAAAAGTTAAATCTGAATAAAATAAACATACACTTTTCTTGAATTTTTTTATTAAAATATAGATATTATATATTAAATAATCTTTTTATCATTTATGTTATGTGTCTTCTAAAGAATATATATTAATAAACCCTTTTTAATATTTAAAAACAAAATTCTTAAAAGTAGTTATATCCCCTTTTAAACACATACTTTTGAAATTATTTTTTTACAATTTCAGAAACATTATTTTTAAAAATTAATTTCAATTTTTAATTCAAAATTTAATATGTATATTAGCGTTATTTTTTGATAAGTTACTAAGAAGATAAATTTTTAAATGAATACTAAAAAATACAAGTTTTATTAAAAAATTAATTACAATTATCGAATTTAAAAGAAAGAATTAGTTTTAATAATGTTTTAAATGGTACATTATTTAAATAATATAAGTATAATTAAAATTTATGTAATTTAATTCACTTTCAAATTGATTTTGAATATATTTTTTTACGCTTCTCATCATAATCTGTAGGAAAAATAATTGTCTCATCATGGATAAGGGATTAATTTTAATTTAAGGTTTGACATATATTTTAATGGAAATTTGGAAAATCGATTACAAATTTTTAGTTCTATTTATTTATATTACCAATAAATTTCAACATGATTTTTGATGATAAGTAATATTAAAATAGTAAAAATGTGTTGCTGCGGTTAATGGAAAACTGATTTAGTGTTGGTTAATCTAAAACTATATGGGATAAAATGACTGAAATTGCTTTCAACACACATTGTCTATAAATTTTGAGATAAAATACATTAATTTTTCTATAATTACTTATTTTGGGACATTTTTGTATTGGTAAAAAAAATTTATACCATTTTCTTTTAAAAAATTTACAAGTGTTTCACTCACCTCATGTATAATTGGCCACCCCAACTCCTCTCTTATTAGCTCATTAAAAACCATTTTGATCATCCATAACCTGACTATATCACTTAATTACTTCCCTTATATCATTAAATAATGTTTATTATGGTGAAAAATCATCTTGGGAATCGTTTTGTGAAAACCTAAATATGTTATCGGAAAAGAAGTTACATCCCTAAAAGTGTGTTTTATTTTATTTAATCCTACACATAATACAATTATTACTAAAAATTGACGACATAATATTATCATTAGCTTATATATATTGTTATTTTATTATTTAAAATTAATAACCAAAATATTTCTCATGTTTCATCAAATAGGTCATAAAGTCATCATTTGTCTGTATGACGAACTACAACCTCGCGAATAGATGTTATTGATTTTTCATTAAAAAAACTCAAGAATGGTTGTATTGATATATATATGGTTTATATATGTTATGTATGATATTAGTTTTCGTATGTAATTAAGATATCCCATTTTAGATATTTCTTGCTATATAGTGGGAATAATATAACCTCATTTATGTGTATGGATGACTACCATCTAGCGAATACATGTGATTTGTTCATGATGTACATAGAAGGTAATAATGTTGGGTTTAGTGAAAATATGTGATATACATGTAAAATAAAAATTATTCTGTACAGTTAATATATGATATAAATATATTTCTTTTATTCCTTCAAGACAATGAAAACAACATTCATTCGTACGTACAACCCACTGTCTCCATGAACATTGTATTTCATTTTCTATAAATAATTTATATAGATAACTATAAATAATATACAAAATATATATGATAAATATATAATGTTAAAAATTATAGTGATCATGGATAGAAAAAAAATAAAATATTAAAAAAACCACAAATCAAAACATAAATTAAAACAAATGTAGTTATTGTGCGAAACACGAATTTACCACAGAATTGTTATTAAATACTAAATAAATGGTCATATTTATATATCTTCTATGGTATGATATATATATATATTTAATTATGGTTAATTAATATATTTATAATAAGAATATAAGTATTATATTATATGTTTCTATGTGTACAATGAAATTAGAGAGTTATGGAATGGGAATTTTTCATACATTTATATTCAATGACACACATTTAGTACTCACCATGTGTTTCTTTTTTGTGGTGTATATAATTCAACATAGGGGATTTCAATCATTTACATGGGAAACAATTCCATGTAAAACCCTAATGGAAGTGGTCTAGGGAACACACCCTTATGAAACATGTCCATGGTGAAGGGAAAATGGGATCCAAGCCAACAATAAATAATTACACAACATATATTATAAGTAAATGATATGAAACATCAGCACTAAGTATAACCATGTATCATGACACATAACTGTGTCCATGTATATTTAGACATATACACGCATGTGTAAATTCTCATATACTAGTAAATGAATCTTCACATATACTCCTATGTCTTCCATGTGTCGAGCCATGTAATGATGGAGAAAACAGTGAGTTTATAGGGAAGATCACACACTATTTGACATGTGTCACAATCCATATGAAATTAATCTATTTGATTATATTTAGATCACCATAGCTAGGGCCACACATGTTGTGTGATTCTATATAAACTCAACATAATATGGTATTTATAGAAACCCATGGCTCCTCCACCTTGTGCACCCCACCCACTAGAGCCTCCTATTTTTCAACCATCATCACATAGATATCAAGTATATTGTCCTATGAGGCCTCACCCCCAACTGATCACTAGAAAGCATACCTTGATCAACTCTAATATCATCCATTAAGTGGAACCATTGTTTCATGTTAGAAAAAAGAAGAATATATATGCCAAAATCATAACTAATCGATCCTCCATCATCATCATTCCTTAAATTCTTAGACAGAATCTCATTCGTACCCACTGTATTTATTCACTATGTTGAATAATGAAATAAAAACTACCAAATACTAGATATTCATTGAACACTGGGACATCGTAATTGTAAACAATAAATGTGAAATGAATGTGGAAATAAATACACAACAAATAAAATGTGGAAATTACCTATGACAATGTTAATGGTGTCATCAATTCATCTCTTTTAGATTAAGAATGAATATTTATAAATAAATAAAAAATAAATCACTAATACCAAATAAATCTAACCTATACCCGCAATATGGACAATCTTTGAATAAATACTTTCATTTAATGATTCTTGTTCATATTAAGAAAAAAAATATCGATAGGTAAACATAAACAACATCATACCTAGAGATTGATAGATTGCTGAGGAATAATGGATTAGTATCATAGTCATTAGAGAAACCCCTAATTTCCATTGTCATGAATGTTCCTCAATTTTTCATCATTTTTCTCCAAGTCATCCTGTAACGCATTCTCTCAATAATTAGTTTTATATATTTATCCCTAGAAATTTTCTAGAAACATATTCAAATAGACAAAATTAATGTCATTGGGTCATCAAATATAATGAATAAATGAATTATTTAAATAATTCATTTTACCCTCACAATTTTTTTTACACATATGTTCAACTCTGAAGAGAATTATGTTATGCCTTAGATGAACCCCACACACTAAACTCAATGATGGACTCATATTTCTTATTTGAGTCATATTCATGTAGTTATTCATCTTTTTCAGGAAAAACTATATGATTGTGAATTTAATTTGTTTAATATATTTCAAACATAAATTCTAGGCTAACAAGGCCTTTGAATCATATGTCGTCTGAGTACCCAGTCTTCAAAATATTACTAGATATATTCAGAAACTATACCAAGAAAAAATTGGGATGTTAAATTATCAAAACATTATAGATTTTTGTTCTAAAAAGTAATATAAAAGGATACATAAAGATATGTGGGAACTGAGCATGCCAAGTGTTACTTTATCTCAGTTACTATCTTGAAGACTCATGTGCTTCCACAAAATGCACACTCATGAAATGTCTCGCCCACATAGGATATTATCTTATAGATCCTCAATCATTAGTAGGAAATCTACAAAATTAGCTCTATCCATTCTAAACTAGCTCACCCTAGTTGAAAACATGATATGGTTCAGGCATGTATATCAGTTGTTCTGAAACATGGAAGAAAGTTTTTACCCAGCCAAAATGTGCGGCTATATCTATGTTTCATTCCACCTCACAAACTCTATGAATTATCTATAATGATCTAATGAATGTAAAATGATTCTTTCCACCCAGTATAAATATACACAACCCAAGTCGAGGTGTAACAAAAAAAGGCATCACTCCTCGAACTCTGAAGTCCTCTATCTTGGGAATTCATGAAGCATATGACATATATATATAGTCTTCATCTACAAATGGATGATCTGTAACTTCTCTATCATGAATCCCATATTCTCTGCAACCATAAGTGTCGACTCTCCCAGGTTTATCTAGTATAGTTGTAACCTGTTGGGTTTCCCGTAAAATACCCTGAATGGTTTCGTATCGATGGTGTAATGGTATATTTTTTATAATAAAAATCCATTAATGGTAGGTGATCCTCCAAACCATGAAAAAATTCAAACATGCAAGACCAAAATGTGTCCTCTAATTCCTGAATTGATCTTACAGACATATTTTCATCCCGACATAGAAAAATCCATCTAAAATGAAAATGATTCACAGAGGCATCATGTAGTACCTTTCATAAGTATCATTTCATGAAATATTCATGGATAGAAATGATTGTTGGGGGAACCCCATAGTGCTTGAAAATCTCATGCAAGTAAATTCATCTAGAAAATTATACTGAACACTACTCTCTGATAGCTATGAACTGCATTGAACTGGCAAGTTGTTATGTGATCAACTATATGGTATCATGACATTAAAATTTTCCATATAATATCATTAGAAAATTACATAGATATATCAATATAAAACATGAATTCTATTGTACAAAATTTTATTCTATAGTGTGCATAACATACATTACCAATTGTATAGGGGAATCTAATATCCGAATTCATTATATAATATTTAATATTTAATATATATATTCTATATATTTAAATTCATGAAACACTGAGTTAGATTTTGTTACAGATAAGAGTGAAATTCCTCGATATCTTACATTACACACAAGAGAGACCTTCCTGATAGCTCGTGCTACATGCATGAGATACCGTCAACATTATTTATAATTCTATGAAAGATTGTGTTTCAGCAAATAACAATGTAATATTTAAATATTATTATTTAATGTAATATGATATAAACTAGAAGTGATATTATCCATTATGAGTAATATTAACTATTTTATGAAAATTTATGGTTTATATAAATATTAAATGATTTTATAGGTTACTAAATAATGAGGAATAAAAATAAGAACCAATTGGAAACAAAAAATATATTATAATGATTGTGCTTTAGAAAGAGTTTTATCTAAATAATCATAATTAATTACAATTAGTAAATGATTTTAATTAAATTTATATATTATATATTAAGTAAAATTTTTATATTATTACATTTGTATTGATATGCATAATATAAAAACCATCATTATTTTACACATAATAACCCATATTTTTATAAGAGAAATTTTACCACCATTTAGGGGAAAACCCATTTTAAATATTAATTTTTACACATAAATTGATTTAACAAGTAAAAATTAACATTATATTTGACTTTTTTTCCATAATAATTATGATAGGGTGAGTTTTTTATATTCCTCAATAACATCTAATATTTAATGAATTGTTAAAAATTCTGCATTTAAGTTAATTTATTTTGTTATATACTATTTTTAAGGTTAAATAATAATTTATTTTTTAATAGTAATTATATCATAATTTTTCGGTTAATACAATTTATGTTATTGGGATAAATTTTACTTTAAAATTTAATATATTAACTAGTCAAATATTTGATGTTTTTTACTTTAGAATCACTCATTGTAATCCTGCCTAAGAGATGAATTCTAAATTAATATCTGTCACTTATTTGATTTTAATTTATAAAAATCCATTTAATATTTTAAATCATACAAATTTATAATGTATAATGAGGTAAAAATTTTTATCATTAATATTATCAATCATCATTAAAATTAATGTCAATTATTAAGGAAAAATAATGTTTAATAATGAAATAAACCATTATCTTAATGGCCCAAATGACCAATCTATCAGTACAAAACCTATTTTATATAAATATATCATTAATAAACCTTCCATTAATGCATTGTTTTTGGTTTGGTATTACTTTAGTTAGGTAATAACATGGGTACACTTAACATGTTTTCAAAATTTCTAAGTGAGTCTTTCCATTCACTATATAAGGTCACCACATGTCCCCATTACTCACACCTCTCAAACATCAAATGTTCTACCAAGATCAGCCATGATCTGCCAAAATAGACTCCAAAAAACACAACATTTACATTTAAGCCTTCATTATAGAAGAAATACTTCCATGTAAGCCTTTTCTATAAACCAAAATGGTTACCCGATTAAAATTTAATGTCTTCTCTCTTGTTATTTTGTTTCCTTTCTGTTATCCACGACCTATAATCATCTTATTATATTCATAAATATAAAAACATTGTAATAAATATACTAATATGTTTTTATTTTTAGTGTTATACCTCCACATAAACACATATCCATCAAATGGGTAATGAATATACTGTTTCTATTTATGGCGAACTACTACATCCTGAAATGATGATTTATAATTTTTTACCCTACCACCAATCATGGTGGCCATTATGATGGAAAATCTATTTATATATGTTTTACATGAAATTTTGTATGTATTTATACTTCTTTAATTATATTATAACACATACATTATAAACTTTCTATTTTAGGTTAATACGATAACATAGTTTGAGGAAGTGTGGACTACCACCCCTAGAAGCAATGTGAGTCATTAAATGAAAAATAAAATGAATATATTATGGATATAATTAAAGATATGAGACATAAAAAATATATATATTATATTCCTGAAATTATTAATTTTCTGGATATATAAACAAACACAGACACACACAGATATATATATATATATATATATCATTTTCATTATTACTATTTCACACACTAAAAAAGTGATAACTTTATTTCTGGATGTGTGGACTACCACCTCCCCAACATGATGTGATTACTTTTTCATCAAACGAATTATATATATAAGTATGTATAATTAAATAATATGGTATTTATTATATAATTATCATTTTGTAAATATATGTCTTTAGATACCTTATTTTCATAACAATCATTGAAAAATGGGAATGTTATTCATGCTTATTTATATCCCACAATCTCTATTATTGTGATGATGATTAATTTTTAATAATAATATTAAATTATTTATTTTTAAAGTATAATATATTTATAAATATGATAAATGTATCATGATTATTATTATATAGATGTTTCATAGTTACCCCATTGACCATAGTTTTCCTATGAATGCTATTTTTGACACATAAATTGAATTTAGTCAAAACACATGATCTAAACATAATTTATTAATTATTTTTAATTGAAATTGTTATGAGTGAAATAAAAGTAATTATAAAAATTAAGAAGGTTATGAATCATGTATAAAATTAAAATAATTTTATTATATATGTTGTGAAATAATATTCACTCGAAAGTAAACTCAAGGTAAGGAATTCTCCACTCACATTTTACATTTATGATATTAATATCATGTTCACAGTTTACATATTTTGTGTGGTGTATCTACTAACCCTTTTTTATATTTTATCCTTAATTATTTTAACATCATGGTATTTTAAACTATCATATTATATTCCACATTCCTTAGTGTTAGGTTTTTAAAAAATTTAATTTCTTATGGGATACTTAGGAATGGGTAAACATTATTGTCCTCAAAAAATACATTAATAATATTTCAACGGTATTTCCATTCGAGGATGTTTTATAACCATTTTAATTTAAAACCTGTCATTATTATATGAATATTCATGACCATTTTACTGTATTTGTGTTGAACTTCATTTCTTTTGTACTCAAAATTTTTTAGGAAATATTTCTTATAAAAAAAATTTATTTATTCCTATAGTCAGAAAACATATTTTAATCTAAAAACTAGGTTTTAGTAAAATGTTATTAAAAATGTTTTTTAAAATTATTTGGAAAATGTATTTTTACCCATTTTTTGTCATTTTCAAATGTTTTCATGTGAATATTTGTGTCTTTTTTTGAATGAGTCATATTATTAACATTTTTATTAAAAATTAATATTCATTTCACTTTATAAAATGTGTATGGATTTATCCCCCATTATTTATTTTATGCATCTATATCAAGTTAAAAAGGATTATTTTTAATCAATTTTTTTAAAAGGGGTTTCAAATAAAAATACTCTCAAATGGGTTTTCAAAAGGAAATGATATTTTCCACAAGAATAGTTTTAAAAACTATTATTTTATTTCATCAATTATAACATACCTCAAATTATACTCCACTTGTGATTTTTTGTATTGATTTCATCCTTAGTATTCTTCTATATGGTTTATGATTATTATTTCCATGAAAATTATTCACATTCTTTTTATTTATTTTTATTCCCCTAATTATATTCATTATCTTATGATTATTTAACATTATGTTTCCCCTAAATCATATATTTCATTTATCATGAATATTACTATTTCATAAACACTATACCATTTTACATAAGGTGACTAAATTGACATTTATTTTATTTTTTTGATAAATAATGAAAAATACATATACATACATCAATATGGATATTTTATAATTCATTTTTCTAATTGATATGATTATTTCATAGGACATGAAATAAATGCTTTGGGGACTTGTTAATGAAATCCCATCGATGCATCGGTAGTCTCATGGGATGAATTCTTTTGATAACTTGTTGTGGTTAAACTGTCTCTTGATAGTATTGAATACATTTACCCTGGGAAACATGTCATCCAATAATCAAGAAATAATCTCATTTAGTTTCATTTATTATTCATTCATGAGATCTTGCGTCGATATAAATATGGACAAATTTATTTTTATGTTCATTAGTTATATGTCATTATTTCAGTTTATTACAATGAAAAAATTATTATTCCTTATCTTTTTTTTTGTATAGCATGTAATTCTAGCTATTTATCATTCTATATTTACTATTATCATTGATTCATTATTTTTTCCACTATAATTTTCCATTATTGTGAAATTGAGCTCACCCATATTATGATTCATTCACCAGGAATATATGAATAATTCTATGAAAGATACCCAATGATTTACTAGATATATTAGAGTTATACTTGAATATATTTATTTATAAAAAGGTAAAAAATTATGTTTTATTTTGTGTAGTCATATGTAATAAATGACTAATTTATTTATTTTTTTAATAATACTACTAAATATATTGGTCCTTAGGGGCTTAATTCCTTGTAATCTAGAAAATGTATTTATAATTATACACTGACTTCGGGATATATGGGGTCAAGGTTCTATAGTTGGTATCAAAAGAATTATATTAGAAACATTGGGAACTAGATTCAGAAAAACATATATTAGAGAACATAACCCTATGGTATAATTTAAAAATATGTATAAATAAAGAACCTTTAATTTTGGAAAAGTATAAATCATATTGTTCTTGATTAGAATATTTCCTTTTCCAGATAATATAAGTTTTTTTAGTTCTTTCACAGATCTACCTAGGAGTAATAACTCTGAAACGGCATTCTGGACCTGACATGGGGTAACATGGTACATAACAATGGTCCTTACTGTGCAGCAGGTATGAAAATCCTAGGGGATTCTCTTAGGAGAATCCACATTTTCTTTAAAAACAATATGAAATATTTGAATAGGTAATGAAAATGAATATTTTAGGTTGAACAGATTTTGTTTTAGACGGAATATAAGTTGTATTGATATAATAACCCTTCGAAAGATATTATGTATAAAATATTTACCATATAAGGGCCTGTGTTGAAATAAATGGATGATGTAATTAGCTATTAATATTGTATTGAAAAATTTAGTTTAAAAAATATTTTGGGATTGAAATAATTTCAAGGATCTATATTATATTATTATTATTATTTTTTATTAATATGGTTTTAGAAAAAGTAATCTTGTAATCTGGGTGACATCCAATCAGTTATGGAAATGTTGTGGGTCTTGAACCTAGGACCGATGGATGATAAGGGTTTCACACGATATTATGACCTACACAATTCCTTTATTAATATTTTCATTTTTTAGATATAAAATTTAATGACTAAATAATATCATTGAACCAGTAGTAACAATTTTGGGGAATAGAGATCAATCAATAACCATTTTTAATTTGGTTGATTATTAAGGATTAATAGTTGGGCGTGTAAATATTTTATAGGCCTTATTATCCTTTAAAAATTTTAATTTTTTTGTTTCAGGGAAAAAAACTTCATTTTTGGTAATTAATTTTTTGGGAGTGATGGGGTGAATTCGAATTTGAATGAATCACAAACAACAGTTATGATTGTTTATATTAGATTGAAACCTACAAAGTAAGAATGTTTCTTTAAAATTTTTTATACTAAAATAACAACCCATTGTTAGGAAAATGACTTATAAATAAAATGGTGTCCTAATACCTTGATTTATGTTGAAATTATTCTCTTATAAACCATCAAATATTTATACCTTTGAAGCCCTAAACATTCCATTGATCATTAACTTTATTGTGATGGATAATCTCATTGCCTCCCTCTAAATTGTTATGATTTTAGTCCAGTATGCATCCATAATTTTAAATTATGTTCTCCTACCTAGATACCTAGTTACATGGTTGTCCATGTGACTTTTTTACCTCACATTTTCTCTTATCTAGAGGATGTTTTATGAACCCTTATAATGATTTGGGACTTTAAAATAGGATAAAAAACAATATATCACCATGATTGAGTTTATATTATAAGGACATAGTTTTATTAAGGTGGATAGAATGTAAACCCCAATAATTATAAGGTAAAATGTTTCATTCGATAGTATTCTTAAAATTAATCACCATGATCTTAAGGGAATATAATATGCATATACTTTATGACATACTTACTATTTAAAATATATTCTATATATTTCAATGCATGAATCACTGAGTTATCATCTGTTCAACATAATTTTGACCATCCATGATAGCTTTGGTTACACGCAATAGATACTTTCCATGCTAGATTGTGATACACAGAAGGTAAACCTTATTCCATAGCTTGTGTTACATTCAAGACTAAGTTTCAGCAAATAAAAAAGTAGTATTAATATAGTATTAGTTATTATAATATGATATAACCTAGTCGTTATGTTATTGGTTATGAATATTATTAAATAACTTATGAAATTTTTTGGTTTATATAAATATAAAATAAAATCATTAGTAACCAATTAATGAATAATGAAAATAAGAACGAATTTGATATAAAAAAATATTTTTATTTTTTGATTCCATTGGAGCTATATCATAATATAAATAATTAATTACAACTAGTGATTTATATTAATGAAATATATATGTTATATATATAATAAAATATTATTTATATTCATTTTTTAGGTTTTATAGGAATAATATTAGAACAAAATCTATTTTACTCATGAAAACATATATTTTTATGAAGGATATTTTATGAAAATTAAATGGGGACCCAATTTTAAATATAATTTTTTAAACATTAATTTATTGAATATGTAAAAATAAAATTCATACTTTAATTAAAATAACAAGAATTAGATTAGGAATAATTTTTGAATTTTTTTGAAACATATCATTTTCAATGAACAGTTATAAAAAATAAATTTTAGTTCAAATATTCTTTTTGTTGTATTTTATTTAGAAGGATATATTTTTTTATTTTAGATTTATATTTTAATTAGATCATATTTATTTCAATTAATAAAATTTATGTTACTGGTATCAATTTCACATTGAAATTGAATTTAAAAACTTATCATCATTTTGGACGTTTTTACTTTAAAAATTTGTATTGTCATCCTACCTATGTGATGAATTTTAAATTAATTTCATCCAAAAAATTAATTGGATTTATGAAAAAAAGATTCCATATTTGTAATAACTATAATTTAAAATATATAATAATTTTATCCTATTTTTTCGCAAAAAATATCAGTGAATGAAATTATTATTAATTACACTTATTTATGTAAAATTAAGCTTAAAAAAGGACAAAACCCTTAACTTAAGGGAATAAATCACCTATATAATTTTCCAAAACATATATAAAGGTCATATATCTTCCATAAAACTTACATTAATGAGTGTTTTTTGTTTTTTAGGTTATAACATATGTATACATAAATTGTTTTCAAAAATTCACAGTGAGTCCTATTTAATCCCTATAAAAGGACAGCATATCTCACAATTCCGCACACCTCTAAAACCTCTCAGGTTCGGCCATAATCTACCAGAATATATATCCTAGACCTTTAATATTTCCTTTTAGAAGTAATCCTTCCAGAGAAGCCTTTTGGTATAAACCAATCGAGGATACCTGATTAAGAGGTAACATCTTCTCTGAAGCTTTTTAGTTTCATTTTGATTATCCACTCCTTATAGTCATCATATTTAATTCTTACATAACAACACTAGTATACAAAATGTATTACTATGTTGTAATGTTTTTATTTATACCTATACTTACACACACCGCCATTTATTGGGTAACGAACATATTGTTTCTCTTTGTAAAAAACTATTGTCTCATGAAACGATGATTGTTCAAATTTCCCCTACAACCTCTCATGGCGTCCATTATAGTATACACTCATTTATAAATGTAATTTATTATATTTATTTTTTATATATACTTAATTATTAATTTTATAATGAATTAATTTAATACATTCTATTTTATGTTAATATGATAACATCATTTGTGTAAGTGTGGACTACCTCCCCCTCAATGCAATGTGATTCGTTCACATGATATGTTGAATGTATAAATTATGGAATCAATTAGAAATATGATAAATTAAAAACATATTTATTTATTAATTACTTAATTATAGTTTTGGAAATATACATACACATATCATCTACTTTATTACCATTTCACACACTTAAAAAAAGATAACATTATTTGTGGATGTGTGGACTATTGTCTCCTCGACCTGATATTATTCCTTATACATCCCAATAATTCTATATATAATTATTTATGATAAAATAATATTTTTTTTATTATATAATTATCATTATATTAATATATGTTGTTACTTACATTATTTCTATAACTATATTTGAAACTGGGAATGATATTCATGCAAATATATGGATTATTTTCTCTGTGATTTTAACATTGATTAATAATTCATAAACTTGTTTAATAATTTATTTTAAAATTGTAATTTATTTATAAATATGATAAATATATCATTTTTGTTATTTTGTATATTTTTTACAGTGACCCCTTTGACTATAGTTGTCCTATGATAGTTCTTTTTGACACACCGACCTAATTTGGTTAAAACACCAACTGTTCACTTAATTGATTAAGTAGTTGTACGCAAAATGGGTATAAATGTACTAAATGTTATTATAAAAATTAAAAATGTTATAAATAAAGTTTGAAATTTTCATAGGTTTATTATATAGGAATTTTAAGAATGATCACCCAAAAAGAAAATAATGTTAAGGGATTCTCCTCTCACATTTTTCATCTATGAGATTAATGTCATGTTCAGTACTAACATATATTATGTGGTGTATCTACTACCCCTTTTTTATATTGTATCATTAATCCTTTTAACTTCATGGTATTTTAAACTATAATATAATTTTATTCCATTATGAATACTATTTTTTAAAATGTTTCCATGTGGTTTGGGAAACTTTGGAATGTTTAATGATTATACTACTCTATAATAACATTAATTATAATTAAATGGTATCTCCATTTTATGATGTTATATAACAATTGTTCAATAAAACCATAACTTATTGTCTGGTTATTCATGATCATTTTCAAGTATTAGTACTGATCTTCAATTCTTTGGTACTGAAATTTTTTTAGAAATGTTTTTTTATAAAACCCGACATTATTTATCCCATAAGTAGTGTAACCTATATTCTTGTAAGAACCATGATTTATTAAAATGTTTTTCAAAAAAATTCTTCTTTAAATTATTTAGAAAATAAATTTTTCTCTATGTTTCTTTTACCATTTTTTCAATGGAATCTTCTTGTATCATTCAAAATGACAAATATTCTATGCTTTTTCCACATATAAGGAAATTACATTTTAACTCATAAGGCATGTACAATTTTATCTTACATTATTTCATTGATTCCTCTTTTTCACATTCAAAAGTTTTATTTATCATGAAAATATTTTTTAAAATGTATTTTGAGTGAAAATATTTCTAAATGGTTTTTTAAATTCCTTAGATATTTTCCCCAAGAATATTTTTGAAATCTATTATCTTATTCCATCAATGAAAACATCCATTTATTTTTACACCACTAGGGATTTTGTGTATTGATTTCATCCATATTATTACTCTAGATGTTTTATGACTTATTTTTCCAATGATAGTATTTATATTCACATTCTTGGTTTATTTATTAGTCCCATAGAAATATTCAATCTCCTATGATAATTTAACATTGAGTTTCCCATAAATTATACATCACTTTTATTATATAATTTACTTCAACTAAACCATAAACAATTTTATATACGATGTCTACAGTTAAATTTATTTTATAATTTGGGGAAATAATTATCAATCCATATACATTATTAATAATAGATATTTTATCTATGATATTTTATATTTCAGATGAAGAATTATTAAGACATGAAATACATGGGTTGGTGAACGATAAATGAAATCCCCTTGATGCATCAATAGCCTCATAGAATGAATTATATTCACAAATTGGAATGTTTAAATTGAATGTTGATGGTACTTGTTCCTTGTACCAGGGGAATTATGGCATCCAATAATTAAAAAATAGACCTTATTTAGTTCCAATTATTATTGTTTACTAATATCTTTCAACGATATATCTTTGAATACATTCACAGCTGGAAATCTATGATATTCCAATGATTTTAAACCATTGTTATAGGCTAAAAAATTGTTGGTATAATATATACCAATGGTTGTCCAAACTATTTTTTCTTAATCCATGGGGATAGAAATAGCCAAATGGTTATTCATAAACCATTGGGGTATGTCATTTTAACATACATTATACCAAGGTTTTTCAATTACTTGTTTTTTTATTTTTAACAATAGTTTTAAACCATTGTTGTATAACACACTATATAGATATTCAAACGGTTCAGAAAAATGTTGGTAAATTACTTTACCAACGGTTTATTGGAACAGATTGTAAGATTTTAGTAAATAGGTCTATACAAATAGTATCATCAAACGGTTGGTATGGATTCAATTTTCAAATCTATACGAACTATTTTGAAACCATTGGCATAGATTTTCTATAACTCCATCAGTAGTGAGTACCTGCCTCCCCTTTTTCTACAATTTCAATATAAACTTATATACCCACATCCACTTCTAATGAAATTGCGATAAAAACCTATACACCGTTCATAATTAATTACCTCTAATTACATGAACAATTTCCTACAATTTCAAATAATCTATACACAATTAAAAATAATACCAATGAAGAAAAATATGATTCAAATAGTATTCCATCAGAATAACACCAATGAAGTTGTAGTACAGTATACACGATTCATAATAACACTAATACACCCTACAAAATACACCACTTGAAACCATAACACCCCGAAATCAAGAATCTCCATAGACACAACACTTAAAAATTTGAAACAAGGGGGTGGGGGTGGATGGGGGGTCCAGGAGGGGTGGGAGAGGTCTAGGGGTGGGGGATTTCCATTGTGGAGGGGGTGTCTGAGGTGGCGGGGGAGGAGATGACTAGGGTGGTGGGGTGTCAAGGTGGTGGGGTGTCCATGGTGTGGGGTGGTGTCTATGGGGGGTTTTCTAAGGGGTGGAGGAAGTTTAGGTGGTGGGGGGTTGTCCACGGTTGTGAGTTGTTAGGGTGGGTGGTGTTTTCAAAGGGAGTGGGGGTGTACATGGTGGGGTGAGGGGGCTGTCTAAGGGGGTGGTGGTGTCCAAGGGGTAGGGTGGGGGTGTCTAGGGAGGGTGGGGGATTTTCAAAGGGCTGAGGGTGTCGGGGGGGGGGGTGTTGTGGTTGTCCCTGGGGGTGGGGGTGGGGGTGAATCCTTAGGGAGGGTTGTCCATGGGGAGTGGGGGTTTTCGAAGGGTGTACGGGGATGGGGGTTATCCAAGGGGGTGGGGTTTTCCACGGGGTGGGGTGACCATGGGGTGGGGGTGATGTCCACAGGGGTGCAGGGTGTCCAGTGGGTGGGGGGATATACAATGGTGTGGGGTTTCCAAGGGGTGTCCAGCTGGTGGGTGGTGTCCAAGGGGGTGGGGGATGTTGAGGGGGTGTCCAAAGGGTGTTGTTACATTACCTGCGGGGGTCCAAGTGTTGGGGGTGTCCGAGGGGTGTTCAAAGGGGGTGGGGGTGGGCGGTGTCTAGGGGGTTGGGGTGTCCTGGTGGTGGGGGTGTGTTAAAGGGGGTTGGGGTGTCCACGATGGGTAGATGATTGTCCAACGGGGAGGGGGATACCCATGGAGTGTATAGGGTGTGTGGTGTTTGTCCATGGGGGTGGGGAACTGTCTAGGGGTGGCGTGTCTGGTGGGGCAGGTAGGGTGGGATGTGGGCCTTCTATGGGGGAGGGGTGTGGGTGTCTAAGGGGTGGTGAGGTGTCCATGGGTGGGTGGATTTCCATGAGGGCGAAGGTGTCTTGTTGGTGGGGATGTCCATGGTGGTGGGGGATATCCAAGGTGGTGGGTGATGTTCAGGGTGGTGTCTTGGGTGGTGTAGTGGCTATCCATTAGGGCAGGTGTGTAAAGGGGGTGGGAGGGATATCCAATGGGTGGGGTGTTTAGGGCGTGGGGGTGTCCAAGGGGTGGGGGATCTCTAAGGGGGTGGGGTGTCCATGGGGTGGGGGTGTCTAGGGTGTGTGGGGGCTGTCCAATGGGATGGGCGGTGTCTAGGGGGTGGGGGTGTCCATGGTGGGTGGGGGTGTCTAGGTGGTGTACAGGGGGTGTGGTGGCTATCTAATGGGGTTGGGGATGTCCAGGGGGTGGGGGTTTTCCAAGGGTGTGAGGTTGTCCATGGGTTGTCTATGGGGTGTGGTGGATGTCCATGGGGGGGGGGGGGGGGTTCTCGATGGGGGTGGGGAGGTGGTGTACAAGGGTGGGGGCTTTCGATTGGTGGGGGTGTCCAGGGGGTGGGGTGTCCAGGGGGTGTCCAGGGGGTGTGGTGGTTTCCCATGGGGGTGGTGGTGTCCAGGGGTTGGGGGTGTCTAGGGTGGGTGGGGGTTGTCCAAGGGGGTGTGGTGTACAGGGGGGATTGTCCATGGGGGTGGGGTGTGTCGTGTGGTTGGGGGTGTCTAGGGGGTGTGGGCTGTCTGGGTGGTGTCCAGGGTGTGTGGTGGTTGTCCATGAGGGCGGTGGGTTGTACATGGGGTGGGTGGGGTGCAGAGGCTATCCAAGGGGTGGAGTGAGGGGTGGGGGTGTCCAACGGTGGGGGCTGTACAAGGGGGTGGGGATGTCCAGGGGTGTCCAGGGGGTGTTGTGGCTGTCCGTGGGGGTGAGGGATGTCTTAGGTGTGGGGTGTCTCGGGGGGGGGGTATCAATGGTAGTGGGGATGGGGGTGTCCATGCGGTGGGGGATGTCCAAGGGGTGGGGGTGTCCAGGGGGTGGGGGTTGTCCAAGGTGGTGGGGGTGTACACGGGGAGGTGTGTCAGGGGGGATGTCCAAGGGGATGGTGTCTTTTGAGCGGTGGGGTGTCTAGGGGGGGATATCCATGGTGGTGGGGGTGTCTAGGGGTGGGGGTGTCCATGGGGGTGTGGGGATGTCCAAGTTGGTGTGGGTGAATAGGGGGTGGGGGTATCCATGGGGTGTCCAATTGGTGTCTATGGGGGTGTGATGGGTGTCCATCAGGGTGGGGGTGTCTAGGAGGTGGGGCTATCTAGTGGGGTGGGGGTGTCTAGGTTGTCCAGGGGGTTTGGTGGATGTCCATGGTGGTGGGGGCTATCCAGGGGGTGGGGGCTATGTTGGGAGGTGTGGTGTTCAGAGGGGGGGGGGGGTTTCTAGGGGTGGGGTGTCCATGGGGTTCCCAGGGGGTTTGGTGGTTGTTCATGTGGGTGGGGGTGTCCAAGGGTTTGGGGCTGTCCATGGGGTGGGGGTGTCAAGCATTGGTGGGGGTGTCCATGTGGGGTTGTCCAAGGGGGAGGGAGATTCCAGGGGGTGGGGGTCAAGGGGTGGGGGTGTTCAGGGGGTGTGGGCCTTTCCGAAGGGGCGCAGGTGTCCAGCGGGGAGGGGTTGTCCAGTGGAAATTGTGGTTGTCATTGGGGGTGTGGGTGGGGGTGGGGGGTGTCCTAGGTTTGGGGTGTCTAGGGGGTGGGGGATACCCAAGGGGGTGATGGTTTTCAGGGGTCTGTGTGTCCAATGGGTTGGGGCTGTCTGTTGGGTGGGGGTGGGGGTGGGGTCTAGGTGGTGGGGTATTTACATGGGGGTGGGGGCCTATCCAAGGTGGTGGGGGTGTCCAGGGGGTGGGGATGTCCAGGGGTGGGGGGTGTTAAGGGGGTGTGGGTGTCCATGGGGTGGGGATGTTGGGGGGTGATGGCACGGGGGGGGGGGGGGGGGTGTTGGCGGGGGGGGGATTTCCATGGGGTGGGAGAGGGGGATATCCATGACGGTGGGGTGTCCATGGGGTGGGGTGTCCAGGGGTGTGTGGGGTGGCCAAGAGGTTTAGAGGTGTCTAGAGAGGGTGGGGGCTATCCATGGGGGTTGGGGTGTGTCCATGTGAGGGGTGAATTAGTCACACATATATTTATTATAGAAAATCATCAGGTCATGTTTTATTATTTATAAATTAAGGGAAAAAAATAACGTGGCTTACCTTATGTAACATACATTCAGGCACAAAAAAATCATCAAACATCAAATGTCGGTAATATCAGTCAAAACTGTAATGGATCAATCTATCCCTCATCAATATCATCATCATCCTCTTCCCCATCTTCATCATCATCCCTATCAACATCCCATCCCACCTCACCGCACTCCTCCAATCCCTCGTACATCGCCCCGGGCTCCTCCTCAGCCTCCTCCTCGGCCTCCTCCTCCACATCGGCCTCCTCCTCACCATCTTACCAACCAACACTAGAACTATTACCTAGTAAACCATATATAGAATTCATTGGCGGCATATATTCATCACATGTTTTGCGGGCCTCTAGTGTAAGTGTTTGACGTAAAATTACCATAAGTTACATAAATCTAGTGTTTTCTCTAGAAGATTATTCTACCATAACTGTGGATCTTTTTTTAGAACGTTCTACCTATGCGTTAAGCATATATAACTCTATTGAACTAAATCTCTTACCCGAGGAGGGAAAATACGTCGTTGAGACTATACTCTTCCAATATTGGTAGTGTAATATTCCGAGGTTCTCATCCACCAACACCTGATGCAAGTGATAATTTGGAAAAAAAATTGTAAGGTTCCTAGGAATAAAGGGCCTATAAAGTATCCTATTACAAATATAAATATATTATTAAGTTACAAAATATATATTAAAATTTTAAATAAAAAAATTACAACTTATAATCTTCTAATGAGTCGGTTCGTTAACCACACATCTATCTTCTATCCTTTTATTCGATGAAACCAGTTTTACATGAGGCACACATCCTTCAATATTTAATGTTTACCTTTAAAATTAAATTGAATATAGAAAACCATAATTAAAAATAGTTACCAATAATTAATTTCATATCTAAACATATATTTCATGTTTAAAAATTGAATAAATTATGGAGGAAATAATAGAAAGTGAAAGTCGTAACTAAAAATTATAACCTCTCATATCGACATACTCTCTTGATCTGACATCCTAATATGTTCCAATGTGTGGAGGTATTTTTTGGCATAATTTTTTTTTCTTCCAGATGATTCAAAAATAAAATTCCTTAACACAAAAGACATTATTAAGGAAAATTTGAACCATTTCATTTATATGTGACAATTTTTTTCAATAACATAAACTAGATTGTTGTCCAACAAGAAATCATCTCCTGATACTATTCTATAATACATTCATCCATGAAATGTATCACCTCTAACTCTGTGCCATCTCTAGCATGATATCAAATATAAAACTCAGGCTTATAGTCTCTCCAAAGCTCACCAAAATCCTTTAGACGTGCTGGCCATGTAGCCTCACCATCGAGGAAATTAATCCATAGCTAAAAAAAATATTAATTCATATAAATAAAAAAATAATATATTGAATTAAATAAAACAGATATTTTACCCATATCATTGCCCAATAATTATAATTGACTTCATTTGGAAACTATCTCCATGAGAGAGGCATGATAGGAATGATGTCAGAGTATTTGGCCATTGTTGGAAAAATACTACGACATTACTTCCCTATTTTTCAGTCATTTGATTATCTTCATTGTAGTCCACCATAAACTGTGTATAGAACTTACACACCACAAGAATATGTGTATTCCCCCACCCCCACCTCCTATTAGTATATGTTTTTGTTATGAATGAAAAATTAATATTTTATCAATACATGTTATAATTAAAGTTAATCAAGGTTTAAAATATTTTATGGTTCTATAAATATACATGTGGTAGTCTAACCAGTGGCCACCGCTGTATCTGCAGAAACTGAAGGAACACCTTGTATAGGTGGAGTTGGTCCAAATGAATGCTCCATATGGAAAGACTATAGTAGATATTGAGTCAAAGAAAATGGAATATTGAATCTCATAGAGAAGGAAGTAAAAGTAAAAGAAGATGGCATGGATGGCAGGTCGAAGGCTTGATGGGGAGTGGGAATCATATTTGGATATGGTAAAGATGTGTGAGGAGACTCAGATGTAAATGGTTGTGAAAACATGAGAGGCCTAAATATCCCATGTGTTCCTAATGACACACCAGGATCAAAATGTGGGATATATGACATGTTAGTGGGAGGGGAGGGTCTAATCGGATACACTAACCAAATCGGCTAGCTCTCATACTACCCAACCCCCCTCATTGAACACAAGGATTACTGGGACCACTATTATGATTCTTGACAAATAATTGTTTCCTAGGAGGTGGGTCCTGGAAAATTATTAAAAAAATTAATCACATGAAATAAAATATCATTTAAATTTACGTATATTTGAATTAAAATTCTTACTATCGTCACTAGTGGAGGAATGCCCATCTAAGCCATGTGATGATTTTTGTCCATCTTCCTTTTTCTGTCTCCACTCTTCAATTGGTATCATTTCATGTATTTAAAAAAATATCGAAATAATAATAAAATTATAACTAAAATGTAACTCAAAAAACAAAATATATGAGAGGGAATAGGGGGATTCATGCATAATTTAACTATCCATTGTTTTAGGTGAGCTTGAATGGATATAAAATGAATTCAATGAATCATACAACATGTATTGAAGAAATTTAATTTTGAGTAGGTGGGTTATTTACAATGTTTCATCAGTCTATTAATGTCATGGAACCCTGATTATGAGGCTTTATTTCACTCAACAACCAAGAGATAGAACATACTTATTTATGGCTCTAGAAAATTCAGCAAGGTATGTATTAAAAAGGATTAAACCCATAAGATAGTTTGAAATTATGATATAAACATATGAAAAAGGATAAGATATCTACCAGATTCATAAGGGGTAATGCACTTCTCGAAATTAAGGGAAATTTAATTTCTTTAGCCCAGGTAGATGATGTCAGTTTCTATAAATGTTTTGCAGAAGAAGAAAAACCATCATGTTTAATATCTTGTAAAATATTAAAGGTAGGTATTAGAGGTATAATAATTTTATACATGGTCAGTAAACCATTGAAATGTTTACCATGTTAGAAATGATGGGTTTTTAGGTTTGAATACAATTCAATTCCAAATTAGAAAATTCAATTCAACAAAAATTGCAACCAATGAACATTGAAAATTAATATAATGGTCAATTCGGATACAACCTATTTGTAATCAATGTTAAATCAATTTTAATAGTACCAATCATAACAAAACATGTCAAGCTATACCAATAGAATTGGAAACATGGAATGTTGATTCTATATATTTCCCACCACAACAATAGGTACATTGTGAACTCTAATAATTGAGCTGTTGGAGTCATCAAAAGTAAAAAGGGATATTTTATAATGGCAGTAGGGATGGTGTCAATTCCGTCACCACTATCCTCAATAATATATCATTGAATTTCTTAAATAATGACACCAACTTCAGGTCGAAGATGGTCTTTGACATAATAAAATTGTTTCTCCATTAATGAAAATACATTTGGTTCATCGGTTGGAAGAGTGTGAGTCAAATCAATTACTCAAAATCCACAATCATCAATAATTGTTCCTTGCCTCATCATCGACATACCTATGGAATTTCATCATCATGACCCATCCATGAGAGTAATAATCCAATATAATTATTTTATCAATAACTCCATAATAACAAACATTTTAAAATTACAGTATACTATCTGATGCAATATCATAACAACCTATTGTGGAAGTAACCATAACACCATCATGTTTTGTTCTCTAGTTCTTATCTTGTACATTGATAATAAATCTGTACCCATTGATAACATTTCATTCATAGCCATGAACCACGGTATTAGGGAAAAAATTCAATGCTCTTATTTTCCCATAGAGAGATTGAGCAGGAAAACTCAATACCTATAATATAAATGAATATAAAAACCTAATTAATTTTTTTAATTATTATAAATAGTAAATTTTTTACCTTCAATTTTAACCAATCATAATACTTTTTTTCTATGCAAATGTTCCCCTCCTTCTCAAAGTGATAGAATTATACTTTTTGTTTATCATTTCATTTTGTTCCATGTACATAAAAATATGAATAGTTTAATAGAAATAGATGTATAATATACATATTAAATTTACTTACATGATTTAGTTATCGAACAAATCATAGTTGGACAAAACTGTGTAGAGTGTGCCATCTCTAATTCTTCAAGGCATAATGTCGTCAATGTATATGATCCAGAAATTTGTCCTCTTTGAGGAAGTGATGGAAAACTGGGTTTAATTTTCTCATACTATTATTATTCGTTTCCTAATTGTTCTTTTCATTCTTGTAGTATGACCAGACAAATATATAGAGTAGGAAATCAATACAATCTTGAGACTAAGTAACTGTTCATGATAGAACCTTTGATATGACACCTATTTCGGACATAAGACTTTAATGTGTACATATTTCTTTTAGTTGGTTACATCTTAAGAAAATAAATATTTCTTCCAAGGAGTATTTCATTTTGAATATGGACATTCATATGTAGCATGCATGTGAAAAATTATGGAGGAGATATTTTCTCTAACTATAAAACTTAATTGGGTATATGGAAATGTTTTTTGGATAAAATACTTGGACAAATTCTTGGCACAAAGATCTCTAATAAAATGGTACAACTGAATAACATCCACCCTTACATTATTGGACAAGAGATGACAGATTGATTTTGGAATTAACTCATGCTAAAGGATGTGATAATCATGATCCATCAATGATTTCAGATTCAACTCTCTTCTATTAACCCATTTAGATATGATTCGTTAATATCCATCATTATCATTTATAGTCACTCGTACATCCAGAAATTGCTTTTTTTATGTAGTTTTCATCACATAATAAGTACATTTACCATTTATTTTCACTGATACACACATGATGCAATTCTAGTTTTATTTCACATTCCACCAAGGCATGTCAATACAATTAATTAGAATTTTTCCATTATCTTAATATTTAGAAGAATCAAAAGAAACATTTAAATATTTTTTTTCAATTATTATTAGGTCTAAGAAATGACAAAAAAATTGTTTTCCCAATAAGAAAAATCAAAGAAGATACTCTTATCTTCCAATTGTAATAGGTTTTAGTGGAAACATTATGTCTCTTTCTAGATTTCATTTGACCCTTCCCGATAGAAAAATAGTAATATTTAAATTCATTACACACATCAGTTTCAAACATATGATGAGATGGATCACCAGTTTACATGGTATTGTCAAATATTCGATGATTATTTCTATATGGTTGGTCCATTGGAATTAATCATTGATGTCTTATAAAAATGTAACTAAAGTTATATTTCACAATTCGGGATCGTGTATTATTCATAAAAAATTGACATAATAGTTATCCCTTTGTTCTCCATCAATAAATCATTTTATAAGTAGGAAAATCATTGATCGTCTACATAAAAACATCACACATCTGAATTATGTGTTTCAAACATGCATTGTATATGAGCACACCTATATCTCAAAGATGTTAGATCTCTATTATTAATGTTTTCTTGTATTCGTCAATATCATTGATGGGATCAGAATTGATATATTTGAGTATACACATAAAAGTGAATGGTTTTTTCATAGAAACCCATTGGGGAAGGTTAAAAATGTCTATAACAACAGGACTTGTGTTGTGCAAAGTAAGAATCTTCCAAAATGGATTAAAACCATCACATGAATGACCCATACTCATATTACGCAAACCAGCTACATAATCAAGATATTGATCATCAAAACTCTACCATGAAAATCCATATACAGGGTGAACCAACTCATTATTACTCTTATTTCTCTCGGTGTAATTCCATCACATTTCTATTGAAATTTTATCAGACATAAAACAATTCTAGTGTCTCAGGATCAATGAAAAGTTCAATATTACATTATGTGGCACACGAGATGTTGTTCCATCAGCTTTTGACCTCCAGAAGGATGTTTCACCATTTATATAATCATTTCTTTCAGCTGCTTACTCCTAGAATAAACTGAAATCATTCAAAAAAGCATGAATTTTGTTTATTGAAAATACAAATTCCTAAAATAACTTCAATGACAAATAGTTGTTTAACAGAATATATGCAAAATTTTAATGTAACTCCTAAAATAAGGGTATAATGTAATTTATTGTTGTATTAGAAATGACATACATAGATTTCCCATGAAACAATCAGATTAAAAATTCCATCTTTCTCATTTTATTTCCTTGTCGATATACTGGAGTCTTGGCAGCATCATTTAATTTTTTCACCCAGAAAAAATAATCATTTTAATTAGATGCATCATGTGTTATCATATCAAAGTCTCCATGGGTTGGAATCCTTTCATTTTCATGATGTAGAATAAATGAAAACTATTCATATACCCAACTCTCTATTCCAGTCCTCTCATTGGATCATCAGCAATTTGGATTTAATTTTATCCCCATTGGGATGCCACACAAAGTAGTTTTATTGAAAAAAATATTTTGTTATGTGGTAGTTGACTTATTCAGGACTCAACTAGGGTCATAAAACATAATTGTAAAAAGGGAAGTGTATGTGAACACTATCTAAAGCATTGTGAAATAAAAAAAATATATTACTCTCTTGAAATTGTTTTGAAAATCTCTTGAGATCCGATTGGTTTCATACATCCAACATCAATCCATTCTGTAAAAAAAATTATAATTCATTTAGTAATAAAATATTCTAGAAGTTGATGCTGAATAAAAAATATAATTATGTAAACTATAATTGTTCATTATATATGAAAAAATAACTAACACACAACTCTATATAAGATTCACAATATAAAAAAAACAAAATAAAATATTTATAACAAAATACTATAAATTAATTAAATTCAATGATATTAACATCAATTATAAATATAATACCATGATAGGTTAGCATATTGAGAGAACATATATAACCTATTGAATAATTTTGAGAGTCTTATTCATCTTGTGTCAATGAAAAGGAGATATTTTGAATCCATGAGCCTTTGAATGAGTACAATCACATTATTCTCAAGTAGTCAATGAACTAAGTAATAACCTGCTCACATGAGATTTGGAGAGTTCTTTGAGACCACAAAAAAATGTTCAAGTATTTTTTTGAAAATCTTTTATGAACAATACAAGAATGTAAAATACCATGTACTCTTGTGTAATAGAATTATTCAGTAGTTGAGTAAATCTTATATCAAATAATTTTTATATTTTAGTACATTATTTGAGGGATATTCATAATATATTTTATGAATAAATGTGAAATTTAATCTTAAAATAGTAATAAAATTTTCCTTAGGGATTGAAACATCATGGTCATACAAGAGGATCATGATCCAAGAAAGATTAAATAGAGGTATGAGGTGTTTGATGTTATAAGATGAACCTCCCATGGGGAAAAACATGATTCCATGTACATGGAGATTTCGAATGATGAGATTGAAATTTATTTTTCAAATGGTATAACCTATTGCCATTTTAGATTTCCATAATGGAAGGGGTTTCTAGTGGATGTATTGAACTATTCCTATGTTGATACCCTATTTTTAAAATAATGTTAAGATATACAAATAAGTTATGTGTGCCTAAATTTGAGTTGAAATGTGTTTTTGAATTTTTTCCATTAATCACAAACAAAAGGACACCATAGAACTGTTAGAACATTGTTCAAGATGTTAAAAAGTGAATTATTTTCATCAAAGATGCACAATGTGAGAAGAGAGTTTTTTAAATAAGTTATTGTTGATAAAAAAATAGAAATATATTAAACATTTAGTAGATTTCATAACACCCAATACCCAAAGATGATGTACTCATTGTGTGGGGGAGTCCATGGGGTGGGGGTCCAAGGGGTTGTCCCGGAGGTGGGGTGGTGTCCGGGGGGGGGGCTCTCCTAGGGGGTCGGGGTGTCCAGGGGGAGTGGGGTGTCTTGGAGGTGGTGGTGTTGTCTAGGGGGGGCTATCCATGGTAGAGGGTGGTGTCCAAGATGTTGTGGGGTGGGGGTGTTTATGGGGTGGGGTTCGTCCATGGGGTGGGGGTGTCCTGGGGGTGGGGGTGTCCAAGGGTTACGGTGGTGTCCAGGGGGGAGACCAGGGGTGGGGGTGTCGAGGGGTGGGGTAGTGTACAATAAGTGTGGGGTGTCTAGGGGGGATGGGTGTGTCCGTGGGGGGGGGGGGTCCTGGGGTGCGGTTTTACTAGGTGGTGGGGGTGTCTAGGTGGTGGGGTTATCCAGGGGGCTGTCTTAGGTGTGGGGGATGTCTAGTGGGAGGGGGTGTCTAGGGGGTGGGGGTGTCAAGGGGGCGGTGTGTCTAGGGGGTGGGGAAGGAGGGATTTCCATGGGGGGGGGGAGGAGTGTACAGGGGGTGGGGGTGTCCAGAGGGTGATGGGTGTTTAAGGGGTTTTCCAAGGTGGTTGGGATGTCCAGGGGTGGAGGCTATCCAAGGGGTGTGCAGGTGTAGGGGGTGGGGGGTTGTCTAATGGGGGGGTCTATAGGGGTGTCTAGTGTGGTGGTGGTGGGGGATATCTGAGCAGGTGGGGGTTTCCATTGAGGGTAGGGGTGTCCATGGGGGTGGGGGTGGGATGTCTAGGGGAAGAGATACCCATATAATACCATTGAAATTACGTATACCCAATCCAAGCAATATCAGAATTCCAATCCATCACCTGACCAACACCCAATTCATTCTCAATATCACTACCCTTCCTATTATTTCTTCAAAAAACTATATATAAAAAATCCCAATAAAATTTTCAACTAATCTAAAGTCCATATAAACTACCATTTCACCCACTAAATATTTGAAAACCACCTACACCACTATCCCAATGGTCCCTAATCCTTTCACAATGATCATCCTTATATCCATTACCCACCTTGAGACAATATGACAAAATAAACCCTTTACCATCATTGAGTGGGGATACACGATAAACTCCATTATTTCATATGGTTTACTAACTCTACACTGAAATAGATGATATGAAGACTTAAAATAAAGTTGATTCACACAATCATGACACTTCAAGTGTAGAAAAAAAACAAAAAACTAATCAAATTGTACATATTGGGTATACAATGACACAGATTTCACTGAACTCTAGTTTAGGACAAATCAAAACAAAAAATGAATATATAGAGGACATTAAAACAATGGTATGACTTACTAATTTGATGTTTAGAACTAAAAAAATTAATTTATTGAAGATGGGTCATTCAGGTGGAAGGAGTTTCACAACCAAGGGTAAAGAAAGAGAGTCCCGAGATCTTATGATTAGGGATCCAATTGTACAGATGGGGGAAGTTGAGATGATGTGTATTTGGGGGAAAAATTTCCCAATTATTTTAAAAAACCATTGGGAAATATATTATTTACCAACGATTTTAAAAAACCGTTAGAATATATTAGTAAAATTTCATATTTTCCAACAGTTTACTCAAACCATTGGTAAAGCATGATTCAAAAAGATTTATTCAGTTGGTTTGTTCGAAATTTTGGTAAAGGATGATCCAAAAATAGTATTCCAATTGTTAGAATAAAATATTGGAATAAATTTTTTGGGAAATCATCAATTTCCACCAGTGATTTCATTTTTAGGTCATTGATAATATGTAATTTGTTTTATTTTTTTACTTTAACATATATATTTTTCCACATTTATATATTTGAATGACATGGGATTCATGTTATTTATATTTTAATATTGGCTGTTATAGTTGATGAATTATTTATTATGTAATATTTTTCCCTTACAGATCATTTGATATCACCATTGTATGTTTCATTCCCTATGAATCCACGACGTATTCTATGAAATATATGAATGGATTTACTAGACAGATTATTATTATCTTTGTTGTTATTTATTTATATTGAAGGAAATACATTATGGTGTATTTAGTGTAGTCATTTGTAAATGGAGACTCATTTATGTATCTATATTACCAAGAAAACTAAACTAATTTTTCATTTAGTGAATTATTTCTTGTAATAATGTCAATATATTTAGTAGAAGACACATGCTCTAGGAAATTAGTGGACGAGGTTCTAATTTTAATATAAAAGGATGTTTAGTAACAACATTGGGAACTAGATTTAACTAAACATAGATCAGATAATATAACCACAAGGTTGAATTTCAGGATATGTATAGATAAAAGACACAAAATTTGGTAACGTGTATTTTATATGGGTCATCCTAACAATACATCCCTATCTAGATATTACATTTAGACATGGTTGTGGCATAGATGTACCTGTGAGTAATAAGTATAACATGGTTCTCTTGTCCTGATTTGCGGTAACCTTGTACATGCCAACATGCCTTTATGAACACGTAGTTTGACACCCAAAGGAGAAACACATAGGATAATCTCCTTTTTTTAAAAACCATTATGAAATATTTGAATAGATAGTGAAAATAAATTTCCTAGGTCAATCCTAATGTGTTTTATATTAAATATAAGGTGGATTGATTTAGAAATCCCACACATGGTATTATTGATAAACTCTATACCATGGAAGGACCATTAATGAAAAAAATGGATGAATTATTGTTTTACTGAGTTTGTAATGGAAAATTTAATTTAAAAACTATTTAATGATTAACCTAATTTCAAAGATGTCCATAATATTTATATTTGGATGTTATATTAATATGTTTTTACTATTGGAAAAAATCTAATATGGGTGAAAACCAATAAAATCCTGAAACGTTTTGGGTATTGAACCCATAACTAAAGGACGATAAGTGTTTCATGCGAATCACTGACCAATGCAGTGTCCTTATAAATTTTAATTTTCTTTAGTTTTCCATATTAAAAAATAAATAATAATGATGAACTCTTACTAACTATTATTAGGATTATAGATTAATCTATTAACCATTTTTTTAGGGATATAGTTAAATTGAAATATTTGGACTTGTCACTAATTTATAAGCCATATGACACTTTAATAGTTTCTTTTAGTGCTTCAGGAATAAAAAAAATTAATCATTGGTAATTAATGTTTGGAGTTAAAGGGATGAATTATAATTTGATCAAAGCAAATCCAAAAAAAAGGATTGTTAATATGATATTTAATCCTATAAATTAATAATATTTTCTTATATTATTGGTCTGTAAAAGTGTTTCCCAACATTACGAATATGATAAAGAAATAAAATCTTGTCCTAATACATGAATTTATATTGAGCAGATGGTCTTATAATTCATTAATGATTTTTGGCTTTGAGGCCCTCAAAATTCAATTTATCAATTACTTGTTTGTGAATGATTACCTGATCCACTCCCTATAAATATTTATTAGATCTTTCAAGTACATATTTGTACTTTCCAGTACCTAGTTACATTCTAGTCCATGTGACCTTTGAACATAACATTCTCTCTTTCTATGTGGATGGATTATGAACCCTTCTCATCATGTGGGACATAAACATATGAATCATAAAACAATATATCACAATGACTGGGTTTAAATTTACCAGACACAATTTTATTATGGTGGGGAGAATGTAACACCCCAAATTTCTAGTGTAAAAATATTTATTTGATACCATGCATAATATACCTCACCAAATGTGTAAGGGAATAAAATATCATGGTAATGTATAATATATTTACTACATAAAATATATTCTATATATATCAAGGTATGAAACACTGAGTTATATTGAATTACACACATGATAGTCCTTCCATGCTATCTTGAGTTACATGTAAGAGATACCTTTCGTGATTTCTTTTGATACCTGAAAAAGTGACCCTCCTCGATAGCTTTCATTACACGGATGACTATGTTTCACCGAATAACAATGTATTATTAAAATATTAGTATTTATATTAATATAATATAACCTAGACATTATGTTAGTGGTTATGAATAGTATTTAAAAACTTATGAATACTTATTGTTTATATCAATATAAAATGAATTCACTGATTACCGATCAATATGGAACGAAAATAAGAACAAATTGGATATAAAATGAAATATTATTATTTTAATGCCTTAAAAGGAGATTCATCTTATAAAGCATAATTAATTATAGTTAATGAATTATTTTAATGAAATATATCTATTACATTTTCATTAATTTTATTTGGAAATTAATCCTTTATGTTTTATATTCATAAGATAAGAAGAAACTCTATTTTACATATAAAAACATATATTTTTATAGAAGAAATTTTAAAACGTTTTAATGGAGAAACCATTTTAAATATAAAATTTTAAACATAAATTTTTTATAATATGTCAAAATAAAATTCATATTTGAAATAATATCATGTGAATTCTCTTAGGTTGAAATTTTGATATTTATCAGCAACATATCAATTTTATTTATTAGTTAAAAATATTGAATTTCTGTTCAAAACTGATTTTTGTTCTATTTTTTATAATGATAAATTATATTTTATATTTTTTTTACAGAATAATTAGATATTTAATTTATCGATGAATACAATTTAGGTTATTGGGATCAATTTCACTTTGAAATTGGATGTAAAAACTTATCAATCATTGGGACCTTTTTACATTAAAAACCCGTATTGTCGTCATGCCTACGGGATGAATTTTAAATTAATTTCTGCCACTTATTTGATTAAAGATTGAAAAAATGGATTCCATATTTGTAATATGAATAATTTATAATGTCTAATAAGTTCATATTAGTTTTTACCAGAATTATTACTAAATCTGACAGAAATTTATTATAATTACTAAGGCACAACTAAGCTTAATAAAGGACTAAAGCATTAACTTTGGGGACCAAATGGATTGGATACTTGTACATCACCTATTATGTGTACATATATCATCCATACACCTTAAATTAATGAGGTTTTAGGTTTTATATGTCAGTTTTTATGTAATAGAATCTGCATAACTATCTTGTTTTTAAAAAATTCCCACTGAGTCCTTTTTTCCTTCCCAATAATAGGCCACCAACTCCCCTTATTACTCACACCTCTGAAACATCTTAGATTCATCAAAGAGCCTCCCAAATTGATTCCCAACATTCATACCCTAGACTATGATGTCTCAATTCTTGATCAAATACATTGAAGGATGATTCTTTCTATAAACCAAAAGAAGTTACCCAATTAAGAGGTAACTCATTCTATCAAACTTTTTAGATTCATTTCCATTCTACACTCCCTAAGTTCAATCTATTCTATGATTACATAGAAACACCCTTATAATCAATATAAAATTATTTTTATGCAATTTTTTTAACCTAAACGTACACATACCTTGATCTAATGGGTAAGGAACACACTGTTTCTGTGTACGGTTAACTACTCCCTCATGAAATGATATTCTATCAATTTTCCCATACCACCTCTCACAATATACATTATAATTGAAAATATGTTTATATATTTTATTTATGATAATTTTTATGTCTGTATTATTTTATAATCCATTTATAAAAAATATATTTTATTCATTCAATTTTACATTAATACGATAAGATCATTTGAGGATGTGTGGACTACCACCCCCTCAAAACGATGTATTCGTTCACATTATAAATGGAATGTATAAATAATGGTTATAATTAAAAATATGATACATAAAAAATTATATAATATATTAGTGACATAATTACCTTTCTATGTATATATATATATATATCATTTTTTTATTACTGTTTCACACACTAAAAAAGTTATAATGTTATTCATGGATGTGTGGACTAATGCCTCCTCGGCATAATGTGATTACATTTTCATAAAATTAAATAAATATAAAATTATATATTATTAAATAATATGGTATTCATTAGATAATTATCGTTTTTGAAATACATGGTGTTACTTACCTTCTATCCATAACGATCACTGAAAATTGGGAATGTTACTAATGCATACGTATAGCCAACTGTCTCCATGATTGTAATGTTGATTCATTTTTAATATCCATATTTTAGGATTAACTCTAAAAAGCAATTCTTATAAATATCAGAATTATTTCATTATTATTTTTATTTTTAGGTTAAATAATGACCCATTTGAACATAGTTGACCTACAAAATTTATTTTTGACATATAATCTAATAGTTTTCAAAACACATTATGTAACCATAATTGGTTAATTAGTTGCACAAAACATGGTTATATGTGAAATAAAGGTAATTATAATCATGAACATTTTTTATGAATGAAGTATAAAAATAAACATATGATTATCATCTAGTAAGTTAAAGACCATTCAACTTAAATGAAACTCAAGGTAAAGGATTATCCTTCTACTTTTTATATCTGTGGGATAAATTCCATGTTCCCCACCTACATATTTTGTGTGGGTTATCTAATTTCCATTTTGATATATTTTATTATTAATAAATTTAGCTAAATGTTTTTTTAATCTTTCATATAATTTTATTCCATTGTGATGATTAGGTTTTAAAATGATTCAATGTTTTATGGGATAGTTTGGAATGTTTAAAGATTATTTTACTCAAAAATAAATTTAGTGATTTTTCAATGGTATTTCCATTCAAGGAAGTTGTATAACCCTAATTCAATAATACCATTCATTATTCTATGGTTATTCATTAAAATTTTCATGTATTAGTACCAATATTAAATTATATGGTACTCAATGTGTTTTAGAAAATGTTTTCCCAAAAATATGACTTTATTTATCTATTTAGTTGGAGAACCTGTTTACTTCTAAAAACCATGTTTCCTTAAAATGTTTTTATAAGATGTTTTTTTAAAATATTTGGTAATGAATTTTTCCCCTTTTTTTCTTTCACCAATGTTTTCAAAAGAATGTTATTCTTTCTTAATGAATGAATAATTTTCTAATATTTTCTGTACAAAAGGATTATTATTTATACCTCGTATGACTTGTACGGATGTATCAACCGTTGTTTCACTAAATCCTCTTATAAATGTTAAATTTTTTTATTATTAACGAATTTTTTTTAAAGGGATTTGGAATGAAAAATATTTTCAAAATTTATTTCAAAATAAATGCACATTTTCCAGAAGAATATTTTAAAATTCCATTATATTATTTCATCAACGACAACAACCCACTATTTTTTCTCCACTTGAGATTTTTTGTATTGATTACATACTTATTAATCGTCTTTATGGTTTATTAATTATTTTTACAATGATAGTATTCATATTCACTTCCTTGATTTATTTTTTAGACCCATTCAAAAATTAAATCGTGTATGTTCATTAAACATTGTGTTTCCCCTAAATTATCCATAAAATTCTTTGTGGGTATTACTATCACCAAAACAATATACCATTTTATATATAGTTTCTAAATTAAAATTTAATTGAGTTTTTAGGGAAATAATGATAAATATTTATAATTTATTCAATAAAAATTTTTGATATGAAGTATTGTTTATTTTATATGAGGAATGCTTAGGACATGAAATACACGGGTTGGGGACCGGTTAATGAAATCCCTTCGATGCAAAGGTAGTCACATGGGATGAATTAGTTACACAATGTAGTATGGTAAAAATGTATCTTGACAGTACCAGTTCCATATAGAAGCTGAAACATGTCATCTAATAATCACAAAACAACACTCATTTAATTTTAGTAATTATCTATCCATGAGATCATGCATCAATATATCTAGGAATATATTTTTTATTTCATTGATAAATAGGTATTTTTTCCTATTCATACATTTCCATATTTCTTTCTCATTCTCTAGTTAATTGAATGGAATGAACATCCAACTATTTGGATTCACATATTTACTATTTTCATTAATTCATTCTTTCTTCTAATATATTATTCCATTACTAAACATTGCATCTCACCCTTATTTTGTTTCCTTCCACAGAAATAGAAAAAGCATAATATGAATGATATTAAGGTATTTACTAGATGTATTAGAGTAATCCATGATGTTCTTTATTTTGAATGAAAAAATTATGTTGTATTTATTGTATAATTTTATAATAAATGAAACATTTGTGTATCTAGGTTACCAAGACTAATATACTGATCAGTCTTTTGGGGCTTGATTGCATGTAATCATGTCAATTTATTTAATAGACTCCAGTAGCTGTGGGATATCTATGGTCGAGGTTTTGCAATATCAACCAACTTCCACACTATATACACATGGTTATGATATGAAAATTGTTGACCATAGAGCTAAACTACATCTACTTGAGAAGCAAGGCAGTGAGAGATAAATTCAGAAACTCCTTTTGTTATCCATGGAATATTATAATGACTTTTGTGGTTTTGGAACATCTTATTTGAAGATAGATATTCCAAAAAATTATATTTATGAAACATATTTAGAAACACCTCTTGTAATGTCACTTGTATCATAACATGTCAACTAAAAATGATGTTGTACACCCCACATTCATAGAATCTATTGGGACCATGTTCCATGGATAACTAATCAGATTGGGTCTCGTACTTAGTGTATCCAAGGAAACATCCCTAACTCGCTATAGAAGAGGTTGACTGACATCCCTCAACTATAGTTACGTCGTACCATCCCCATCAACTAATGAAATTGGTAATGATTCCAACTACTCAGACACCTCACTATGTGGTTGTGAACAATATATCCTACTATGTACATAATCTACTATGTTCACTATTTTATGTTTTTATGCATCCTAAGAGTCATAATCTTATATGATCTTTATAAATCACCTCTATATAAGGTTAAAATACTTATGAGAGAAGTTATACTTGAGTATCTTGTGGTCATTTGGACATTATGTCACTCTCCCATTAGGTAGTGTATCCACATATTTAGTGCAAAGAATACAACTACTAGCTAAAGATCATGGGTCATGTAGTTTTTCCCATGTGGTCTTAACAAATTTTAGGAATAAGAAATTAACACCTTCAGCTATATTAGAATAAAAATGAGCATGGTCCTTGATTCCATGCTGAATAATAAATACTTCACACCACACTAATAAAATATAGGTATGGGGTTGATCACCGATCTCTTTTTTATCTCATGAAATGTCTTATGAATCCTATTATTCCACATAAAAGGAATCAAACATCATGTCAAATATATCAAGGGTGATGATATCCTAGTGAAATCAGATAAAAATATACAATAGTATCCTTCCAAACCATGGATTCTCCACTCCTCTTCAATGCTCTTGGGTGTCTCCCTTGCTAAAACATCCTCGATCATTATCAGATGCACCACTACACTACATTCTGAGATAACATGACTCAAAATTTTGACCCCTTGAATCCAATTATGGAACACTAATAGGTTCAAATAATTATGTATATATTAGAGTAGGTCTAGGTCCTCATCAAGTACCTTGTCAATGAGTTCACTAAGATATCGTTGATTAAGAAAACCAAAACCCATTCAAGGAAAGGTTGCACGATCCTATTAATGAGTATGATGAACACAATTGGGGAATTATTAATACCAATGGTCATAAAAAATTATAATTATGGAAATAATTATATCAAAATTCCATCTACGATATATCCTTGTTCAATAATTGATGTTGTTGATATACTAATATATGGTCAATCTTTGAGATCCATCGTACCACTCTCAACTAATTGAAGTGGACTTCAATCCTCGATAATAGCTAATTATTCATCATATTATATTTATCATGGTGATAGTAATCCATACACAACTTTATCTACCATCCAGATTTTGTGGAAATTTAATTAGGGCTGTGCAGGGTGAACCATTGGGGGGAAATACCTTCCATTAAAATTCCTTCAACTCCACCCTTATCTTGCAGAGCCCTGTGGAAGCCATCCAATAATCTAGGGATGATATCAAGGCCATATCAAGGTGTAAATAAATGATTAAATATAACTATTAGAATGGTGGTATGCTTAGAATGTCTTATGGAAATACTTCATCATACTCCTACACCTTTACAACAAAATGAAGGCTCATACATTCACTACACCAAGAGTCATGCTAAAAAACTAGTGTGTAATCTGGTGTACCCTCCTATGAATGACCACATAATACTCCACCTAGTATCCCTTTTAACCAAAAAAGGAAAACTGCATCCATCACTATGGACACACCAAATCTTCTCTCGGAAATAATCTGTCTAGGTATGAACTCTAGATAACCAGCCGATAACTATGATGACGCCATAAGACATCATCAATGATAAACCTCAATCCAAAATGAAACTCACACCTCTAAGGTTCGGGTCACACCATCTACATAAGTTTGTGATTGATGAGTTTCCTAATGCCAGAGTCATAAAATTCAAGGCTCAATCCAAGGGATTAACTAGAATCTATAGTTTTTGAAATACATTTCTATTTATGAATTAGTGGCTGAAACCTATGCTATCATTGTTTTATCTAAAATATAGAACAAATAAATCATACAACATATAATCCACATAGGCTCTAGAACATAATATTCAACATCTTGTAGCTATTATATCCCCTAACCACCAATTCCATCAGCCTACTAGAGACCACCTGAGGGTTGTGGTGGTAACAAGTCAAAAAATGGCCACCTATAGCTTTTCTCCTAGATAATCTTACACATACACCATCATTCATGTGAAAATGACCCTACTAATGTCTCTATCTATGTTTATCATCCACTATCTCTCTGTCAGTTGTATTTATTATTGATAAATATCTGGATAGTTGTTATAGACTATCAAAATAGTAGAATAACCTATCTCTAGGATGACATGATCTATCATCTGATCCATGAAATTTATTCCATCATTTAAGAGATCACATATTGAAATGGATCACATATCCTTTTCGGGCATATACCATCCATTTTGTGATGTTTATGTCTCATAACCCATGTTTTCACTACATGCACAAATTTTCAGCATTTATATAGCTAGGAAGAATTCAATAATCAATGAAAGCTCCAACACCCATTTAAAGCTATTAGTGAAATGATGTATCCTGTATTCATGGATATAACTTAATATAACTCTCTCTAAAGTCCAATACCAAATGAATTGATCATGATTAATATTCATCAACTATCTAGTGTTGTTGGTGAACCTCAATGAATACTCATCTATAGTCGTACATCCCTACGATTGATATAAATTCCCATGAATGTGAACATAACTATATGTAGTTTTACAAGACTCCTATCAATAATGTACCTTGAAATCTGGTTATTCAAGAGTCACCTGATTAAATGGTTGTGTCACTAAGCACCACCATTTTACTATATAGATATGGAGTAGATTATGAATAGGTCCACCATATTTTCTGTTGGTGACTTCAAAAGAATAAATAATCCTATCATCACCTTATGAAAATCATCAACTACCTGGGGATATTAATTTTCATAGAACCTAATGGGTCACTATAACTGAAAAACATGTTGATTGATTAGCCTTCACACCATATTCGATAGTATTACCAATTTTATATTATGCTCGACATGGGGTGGTAACACTGGTGCACCACCTAATGGTAATTCATCCTGAACAAGACCCTCAATCAAAGCCTTGTCATTTATTGAATCCTACGTTTGATCATTGTACTATATAAATACATGAAAACAACAATTTCACATTTAAATATAAAATATATGTACCATGGACAGATATTATATCTAGAAAGATTAATCAAGAATGAAATGGAACCACAAGACATTATTATATGATTAATAGTCAATAGTTCTCCAATTAATCAAATTCCTATATGTACTGAGTCTATATATAGGGATTCAGAGTCATGATGAATAGATATTTTGTTTACCACACTAAATCATGAGTACATATCCTACTAGCTACATGACCTAACCCACCAGGGACCATCTTGCCAAGGATAAGATTACCATGACTACCAGATGCACGTATCCAATTGGAAAAGTACATGGGATTGTTGAAAACTATGAATAATACTCACATGGGAGAACTTATCCTAATTTGTACACACACACACACACATCTCCAATGCAATATAATGATTGAATGTAACTGAAATATAATACCAAATTAATGAACACATCTAAATCACTTAATCATTGTATAAATAAATACTTGAAATTAGTAAGGACCAAATACATTCCCACTAAAAACTGTAAAGAGGTTAAACCTAATAGAAACATTGAACTATAGTCAAATGTAAATCCTAGGTTTAACCAGGGTATATATTTCCCAAATCTATTCTCCATATACTCCTAGTCCAATAAGAATCCAATCTAACGATTTTTCATTTTCATAAGAAACTAAACGTTTAGGAAGTACCCATATAGGTGTTAGTATAATAATACTTAGTTAGAAAACCCAAATTTTGAAACCATAAATCATTAATAATAAAATTTATAACATCATAGGGGTATTTAAACATCAAATATAAAAATACATCCAAATATACTCATATAAGACACACATTTCGGTGTTAAGGTAACAATTGTAATACCATTAGAGGATTCTTGGTCAATGGTTCCATATAAAAATCATCGGTGAGAAAAAAACCCCTTGAGTAAGATATAATGGATAGAATCCCTGTAATATTTTTCTATCATCGGTACATTCCATAAGAAGTATGGACTATATGTATAAAAATACTGATACAAATATGGATATCATACCCCAATCCATGGGTATAAATTTTTTTTTACTAACCGGCTATATTCAGAATCAATCTCATGTATTATTAGTCACAAAATTTTTGAGAACCTAACTTTTTTTATTAATAATATATAGGATACCACTCAGGGTCTCATGGAAGTATTCATAAAACTCAATTCAAAACTAATTTCCCTTATATTGGATCTCTATCCTATAGACATGATGTAATTACATAATAAAACAGTAGGAAAATGATCACAGGAGCACACCATAAAAAAAGTTTTGATGATGAAGAAAATAAGGTATTCAAACGATAAATCAAGAAGTAAACAAAATTTGAAATATAAACACATATATGTTTTTTCCCGTGGGTCTACTAGTGTTTCACAGCTTTTACCCATTACTATTTTCATTTGCAACTAGTCATTCCCACGTACCTTGCCATGTCAAAGTATACAGCTCTGTCCATGTACTCATGGACATACCATGTTTCTACACATGTGCCTGGTCATGTTCCTATTTTTTTACACATAGATAACACATTGAATTTACATTTTTTTATTACACATTGGGTGAGTCATGTACCATGCCATGTGATACTAACCTTCTTCGTAATTACTATATCTCTACATCCAAGTCCCCAAATGGTGTTTTGTAACAAATTACATTCTGTGTACCTAAAGCATTAAATAAACCCATGGTTCCTCCATCGCGTATTACCACACCACTACTACGTCTGGATTTTCCATTGAGCACACCCCGAGATCATGGATCTGGATTTACGAAACCTCTTCTGTGCATACTCATTAAAAATAGTAGATAGATATTCATTAAAATCATTTAATGAGTAACACCATCATCAAAAACCTGAAAAGTGAATAACGGGTATTCCCAAATGTGAATTTGGTAGTCATAAATCCTAAATGTTCCTCACAATAACATCCTTGTTCTCACCTATACCTATTGTGTTGATTTATCGAAATGAATAACATTTACCTAATAATTTAATACTAGTTATTCAAGAAAACACATGAAAAAGTAATTTACCATGTTAAATGTGAAATGGATGGGGGAAGAAATACACAACATAAAAACATGTGGAACAAACCTTGTCCAATTGTTCTATAATCGAATATTCATTTTCATTAAAAAATGGATGATGAAAAATAAAATAAAAGCAATAAAAATCACCGGTCATGGTTAAATACTACCGAATCGCATAATAATATCTAAATATGAATCAATAATATAGTTGAATGATTCACATTACTTATAGTAATAATAAATAGGGATAAATTCACATTAAACATGTAACATTCCAGGTAAATAATGAATATGAAATTTTCATATTTATTAATAGTTGTGAATAAAATGTTAATATTACATTAAATTGGATGCTATGTTCGATGGTGGACCCAATTCGCAACAACGAGTTTCTTTGAAATCCTATGTTGCACACTAATAATATAATAATATTATTTTAAACGGTAGTTAATGCTTAGCAGTTGTAATGGAGGGAATGAACAGAAGTAACTACAAAATGATTATAGATGTTTGTCAAATAATTTTACACTTATCCAATAAATGATAGAGTCTTAAAATTCGAATGAATCCAATTTTAAGCATAAATATTCTAATGTTTTTTAAAAGGATGATTTACCGCCTTTTGATGGTGAACCCTTTTTAAATATACTTTTTGTCACTTTTACATGTTATATTTTAAAAAATAAAATCCTTCATTAGAATTAAGACATCAAAATTTACTTTTTGTATATATTTTTTATTTTTCCGATAAAGTTTTTTTTTAATAAATAGTGAAAACTTCTGTATTTTAATTCAAAACCTCCTTATAATATAATTTATTTATTTTATTATATTATCTTTTTAATCGGTTTTAATGTTTAGTTGATATATATTTTTACCATTTCATCCATTGGTGGTCATAGGAATTAATTGCACTTCAAAATTGGACATATATAAGTGTCAATCTTTTGATAGATATTGTTTCTTAAAAACACGCTATTTGTTTTGCAGTGGGAATTAATTATAAAAATAATTTATGAAACTTATATTTTTTGAAATTTAAAAAATTGACATCATTTTTAAATTTGGAATATCAAATTTACTTTGTATAAATTTTTTGTATTTTTCTGACAAATGTTAATTTTTAATGAATAGTTAAAAATACTGCATTTTACTTCAAAAATTATTTTTCAACTAATTTAATTATATATTTATATTGTCTTTTTAATTAGGATTAAAGATTAATTGAATTATTTTTTTATTAATTACTAAAATTTTTATCATTCTAAGTAATTTCACTTTTCAATTAGATGTAAAAACAAGTCAATATTTTGATAAATTTTACTTCAGAAAAACACGTCTTTGGTTTTTACAAGGAGGATTATTTTTAAATTAATTAAATCAATTTATGTGTTTGGAATTTGGTAAAATGGATTTCATATTTGGATTAATAATTTCTAAATTATGTAATTAAGACTTTTTTTGACATGATGAATAGAAATTACGGTAATTATTTTAATTAGAGTGATTGATTAGTAAATCAGAAAAAAAGTGGTAAACAAAATAATGTTATAATAATATAAAATTTCCCATAAAAGTGTATTAATGATATATTTTGAGTCATGGAAGACAATAGGATTCCTTGTGAAAACTTTGGGATCCCATGGAATCACATTAGTGTGATAGAGACCTTTTTCAAATATTATTTTTAATGAAAGGAAAATATAACCAAAGAATGTATCACCAAAGTAAAAAAAATTAGTTTTGTTTATATAAATTATCTTTTGGACTATAAATATTCATTGGATAGATAAAAATATTTCCTATATCGTGGTATTTTATTTATAATTTTTAGACATTAAATAAATAAATTTATTTATAACACAATGATGATGCAGTTATTACCTCATTAAAGAAAGAATTAAATAAAATGAAAATATAAGGAAAAATATAATACATAAACATGTATAAATCCAATTGTATCGGTTTATATATAACCCTTATCAACTTATACTCAAAATATTTCATTGTGGGACCTTTAAAATCCTTAAATCATTTTATAATAATGTAACATTTCATGACTTTCCGAAAGTAACCCTCTACCCTCTTATAAAAGGCCCCCACCTCTACACCCTTACACACAACTATCAAGACATTAACTCATCCAAAATATTCTCATATTATATATACACATCCCTGTATTAATTCTATAATCCTCACTTTGTGTATATGTCTTTCCAAGGAAACCTTTGGCTCAAATCAAAAAGAGTTATCCAATTTAGAGGTAATGTCTTCTTTCGAGTTTCTTTCTTTTATTTTCCTTCTTCACTCACCACTATCTTCTTATTATTTGATCCCACAATAACAACAGTATCCAAAATATACTTGAATTTTTTATGAGAAGTATTTGATCTACACTTACACACACCTCTGTCTAATGGTTAAAGAACATACTGTTTCTGTGGGTGGCGAATTACTGCCTCACGAAACGATGATTGTTAAATATTATTTTAACACCTCCCATGGTGGTAATTATGATGAAAATATATTTATATATGATATATATTTTATTTATGTTCTCTCTATGATTCTTTATTTTATATTTAAAACATGCATTTATGCATTTCATGTTGTAGAACTGCGATAATTACATTTGAGGAAGTGTGGACTACTGCCCCCTCAAGTGATATGACTCGTACATGAAATACATGGACCGTATAAAGAATGTAATAAATGAACTTATTTGAAATATATAACATATATATATTATAATATAATTATAACATATAAATGCCTCATTTAGTTTTAATTACTTTAATATGATAAAGAAATGAAAGTAGTTTCATGCGTACGTACGACCTACCATCTCAATGAATGGTGCATTTCATTTTTTATCTCTAAATGTTATGGAATAGTATAAGATGAATATATACTGGATATATATTATATTTAAATCATTAATATCATTATTTATATGATTTACTTATAACTACATGGGAAATTATTTTCAAACAAGTTCATTTTTGACTCATGTACCGAACATAGACAAACGTTTGATATGAACTCACATAATTAACTAATTATTATAACAAGATAATATGTGATATGAATTGAATAATAAAATTTAATGTAAGTCCTTATGAAATTATAAATTGACCTATGTTTATTATTCATGAATATAAAGAACGAACAAGAACAAATCATGCTTGAGGTAAGGGATCCTACCTCTCTCTTTCTTTTTATGTACTCTCTTTTATGTCACTTATTTTAATCCCATATTTCTTATGTTTGGGGGATGTTATTTTACATTACTCATACTTTAATTTTTATTCTTATATGATTAGATACCATATTTTATCTCATCAATACATTTTTAATGTTTTTAGTGGCACCGTTAGGCTGCCAAATTTTCGTAAGGGGATTTCTTACCTCACTTTTAATTTCATGAGATTTACACTTTTCACCACTTATTTATTGCATGTGGTGTATTTTGTACTTCTATTTTATATATATTATCATGATTCAAATCATGATATTCTGTGATTCATTTGATTCTTTTTATCTTTTGGTCATACGAATTGATTTATTACAAGAGGTTAGGGGTTTTTATGTCACTTTTATTCCCGTGAGATTCATGCTGTATTTTTTACTATATTAATTGAGTGGTGCATTTACTTCCCATTATTACACTCTTTCTATAATATAATATCATTTATGGGTATTTACATCAACATTGTATGGTTCTTCTTTCACGGGGTGTACGTTTTGAAAGTTACCCAAATCGGTAAGGGAACCTTTCACCCTTCACATATTAAAAGAATTTTTTTGTTATGTCTTTTAATTTACATCTTATTATGTTGGGATATGTTAGTAAATATAATTATTGATGTAAATTTTATGTCCATGTGATGAGATAAAATTTTCTATCACATAAACTCATTTCCATAATTTTAAAGTGACATTGTTAGGCTGCCGAATTTTTACAAGGGAACTTCTTAACACAATTTGAATTCTTTGGGTTAATATTGTACTTCTTGAAAATGTATTCCTATGAATATGATTGAATGAACTCTGATTGATTTTCACTTAATATCCATTTATATTGGGTGAATTATTATTTTTCACACATAATTTTGTAGTTGATTAATCTTTAATCAAATGATACCATTTTTATAAGGGGTTTCATCTCAATTTAAATTCCATTGAGACTTCAGTGTTGTTATGTGCCAATTCACTTTGATATGGTGTATATACTGTACTTCGGCATATAATATTATGAATAAATTTATTCTCATGATATTATAGAGTTTTGATTAAATGTTATTCCTTTAAATGATTCAATGTTCTATGAGACACTTAGATTTAAAAATAACATTATTAAATGGTTTTGGAAATAGTATAATAAATCACTAATTTTGTAAATATATTGAAATTATATATTGTTATTTCAAATGCAATTTTATTGTGAAATGTTTACATTTTAAATATTTTATGTTCTATGATTTTTTAATGATACTTGGACATTTTATGGGTGGTTATGTGATTAACCAAATGACAGGTGGTGTCCTGAAAACCTGGATGGGTGGTTACGTTATAACCTCCAATGCATTGGGTGTGGAAGTCAGCCATATGGCTATTCCATTTCATGATGAGTGTGGAATTTGACCATATGGTTATTCCATTTAAGTATGTTTCTGTCCAAGTTACCTTTATATGTTATGTATTATTTATATTGGTTTCAAGGTAATATTTTTGGTTACTAAAGGGTAATTAATGATCTTTTAATATGTGAAGAGTATTTACTACTCCGTAAAGATGAAAATTATTACTTATGATTAAATATTCATGATTTAATTATTGTTTTGAAAAAATAATAGTTTTCCTTCTTTGTGTATCTCTTACTGGGATTGTTGTGCTTATCCCATGTTTTTGAAATGTTATTCACAGGACATATAGTACAATAGGGTCAAATATGGGATCATGGAAAAGTCTTGCTCTCTTAAACAAAGAATTAGATTTGTCTCTTTTTTGAAGAGTTTTTTTTTAAAAAAAATTGGAATTGAGTAGGAGTGTATACTTTGTATTTTTGAGATGTAATGTAATAGTTATGGCCTAATTCTTTAAAACTATAAACAAGAAAATATCCTCAATGTGTATTCTTTAAATAACTCACGATTAAGTAATGTTTTAAGGCTGTGTCCTTATAGTTGGTATCAATGGTCAGTTTATAAAACCTTATAGGTTTGGGTATTCATTATGTACAAGTGACATTATTATAATGGTTATGATTTCAGAAAGATTCATAGATTTTTTAGATAATGTTAATGAGTTTATGATAATATGAACAATTATATCTTTTTATTTACCATCCCCATAAGATATTATATGATGATTTTAATGATATAGTCATACATACCTTTTTGGTTTTAGTAAATGGATAGATCTAGTAGGCACCAAAGTAACAGTGGATGTGAAGAAAACTATGACGGTTTTCTGATCGAGAAACTGAATGATGAGAGAGCTGTAAGGAGAACTCTTATGTTTATTCTCAACAAACTATCTGGAGTCATGATTAACCACCTGGACCTTAGTGATTTTTATAAGGCATCATATATGAGAGAAAAAAATCCCTACGGAAGTTCAGGCGATAATTATAAAGGTAACCATTAGGGTTTATATGATCCTTACTTTTGAGGTAATTATGGGAAACTATATGTTATGATGGAAAATGAAAGGCATGAGATAAACTTGAGGTTAAATAATGTTATGATATTTTTGAAGATCGTATATCTTTTTGGGGAATGTTTTAAGAATTATGCAGATTTGGAAAAAGGACAACACACAGGCCTTGTGACAACCCGTCGCTTCGGACGAAGTTGTGGAAATCAAACCCACAACCAATGTGCAGCTGGGATTTATCGCCTACCACTGGACTACATGAAGTCCCTGGTTAGTATGACTAATTATTTTTAGTTATATGTTCTTACGAATCAGAAATAAGTTGATTTTGGGTTATCTATGGAAATTATTATCCTATCATGGAGGATATGTGATTAGGTTAATTACTTTTTAGTATGAGACTTTAAGAGTAACTGATGTTATTTGGAGATAAATGTTAAGATTTACCTTAGAAGACTATGTTATTAAATCCTTCATAGATTTGGGTTTCAATATTAGTTTGCATCACTTTGAATAATTTTATGGACAATTGTTTATCGAATGATATTCTTTGAACTTTCCGTAATGTTTAACAAATTTTGGAGAATTAGAATAGCTTTTCTTTTTATAAAGGATTATCTTTTTGGGGGATTATCTGACCTTGTACTGACTTTTTTGTTTTCGTTAATGTATAAAGACATGAGAAATAAATAGTTCATATTTTGTGGATTAGGTGATTCTCAAGAAGATTATTATTTCACTCTTAATGTGACCAAGTCATCCTAATACTCATCTTTTGGATAAAATATGATTTTCTGTTAGAAATCTAGTAAGAGATGAAAGTCTATATGACAAGTAAGTATGTTAAATTATGTTTTAGTTAAGCCCATAAATAAATTCCTTAATGAAAAGTGTGTTAAAAAAACTTTGTCTGTCAAATTTTCTTATTGGTGAATCAAATACTGTTTAACCCATCACCAGTTTGTGATTTTCTGGTGGTTAACATTATCTTAGATGTGTTTTGTATCACTCTCCATCAGAACATGATGGTTTGTTTTTTTTCCTCCATATCCATGTTTTCAAGGAATCCTAGTATCTGTTGTCTTGGGTGACCTATGTACTTAACTTTATTTATTTTAAAATGATAGTTTAATTTACATTTTTTCCAATTTAGGGCATTCAATGATGTTTCCAAGCCCAATTTTAAAATTGCGAAGACGGAATTCCAAAAGGGGGGGGGGAAGGATGTAACATCCCAAGTAAATAAAGAATATGAAATTTTCATATTTATTAATATATGTGAATAAAATGTTAATATTACTTTTAATGGGATGCTATGTTCGATGGTGTACCCAATACGCAACAATAAGATTCATTGAAATCCTACATTGCACTCTAATAATATAATAATATTATTTTAAATGGTAGTCAACGCCTAGCCATTGTAATAGCAGGAATGAAAAGAAATAACTAAAAAATGATTATATATTTTTTTTAAATATTTTTACATTTATCCAATTTATTATAGAGGCTTAAAATGAGATTGAATCCAATTTTAATCATAAATATTCTAATGTTATTTAAAAGGATGATTAACTGCCTTTTGATGTTGAAACCTTTTTAAATCTAATTTTTATGACTTATATATGTTATATTTTAGAAAATAAAATCCTTCTTTATAATCAAGACATCAAAATTTACCTTGTTAAAATTTTTGGTATATTTCGATAAAGTTCATTTTTTATGAATAGTGATAAATGATGTATTTTAATTCAAAAAATTCTTTTTATCTAATTTACTTATATGATTAGATTATATTTTTAATCAGAATTAATGTTTATTTAAAACATATTTTTACCATTTAATCCAATGGTTGTCATAGGAATTAATTTCACTTTAAATTGGACATAAACAAGTGTCAATCTTTTGATAGATATTGTTTTCTAAAAACACACTATTTTTTTGACAGCGACAATTAATTATAAAATTAATTAATGAAACATGTATTTTTTGAATTTGAAAAAATATAAATCATTTTATAATTTTGAATATCAAATTTACATTGGATAAGTTTAAGGTACTTTTCTGACAAATGTTCATTTTTAATGAATAGTGAAAAATACTGCATTTTACATCAAATCTTATTTTTCTTCTTATTTAATTATATACATAGATTTTATTTTTAATTTTTTTTAAAGTTTAATTTAATTATTTTTTTATCAATTAATACAATTTTCTTCATTTTATGTAATTTAACTTTTCAATTGGAGGTAAAACCAAGTCAATCCTTTGATAAATTTTACTTCTTAAAAACTCGTCTTTGGTTTTGACCACGGGAATTGATTTTAAAATAATTAATACAATTTATGTGATTGAAATTTGGTAAAATTGATTCCATATATTTAATATGAAGGTACATATCATGTAATTAATATTCTTTTGTTTTTGACATGATGAATCGTAATTACAGTAATCATTTTTAATTATAGTGATTAATTAGCAAATCTTGTAAAAAGGGGTAAACAAAATAATGTTATAATAATATAAAATTACACATAAATGTGTGTTAATGCTATTTTTTGAGTCATTTCCGACCATGGGATGCCTTTTTACAACTTTGGGACCCCATGTAATCACTTTAGTGTGATAGTGACCTTTTATCATATTATTTTTAAAGAAAGGAAAATATAACCAAAGTATGTATCACCTAAGTAAAAAAAATTATTCTTTTTATATAAATGATCTATTTGACTATAAATATTCATGGGAAATATAAAAGTACTTCAGATATTTTGTTATTTTATTTATAATTTTTATACATTAAATATATATATTTATTTATGACATAATGATGATGTAGTTATTACCTCATTAATGAATTATTTAAATAAAATGAAAAGATAAGGTTTTATCTAAGAATAAAACCTATCTAAATCCTACTGTATGTGTTTATTTCTAACCCTTATCACAATATCCTCAAAATATATCATTGTAGTACCTTTAAAATCCTAAAATCATTTTATAATAAAGTAACATGTCAAGACTTTCCGAAAGTGACCCTCCACCCTCTTATAAAAGGCCCCCACCTCTACCCCTTACTCCCACCTCTCAAGCCCTTGGATCGTCCAAGCCCTGCTCATATAATCTCTCCACATCCCAATATTACTCCTAGATTCCTCACTTTGGGAAGAAGTCTTTCCAAGGATGACTTTGGATCAAATAAAAAACAATTACCCAGTTAAGAGGTAATGTCTTCTCTCTAGTTTCTTTCTTTTATTTTCTTTCCTCACACAGCACAATATTATTATTATTTTATCCAAAAATAACATAAGTATACTCAATATACTATGATTTTTTTATTAGAGGGATTTTATTTACACTTACACACACCTTATCCTAATGGTTAAAGAACATACTATTTTTGTGGGTGGTGAATTAGTGCCTCATGAAACGATGATTGTTCAATATTCTTTTAACACCTATCATGGTGGAAATTATGATGTAACTATATTTATATATGATATATATTATATTTATGTTCTCTATATGATTCTGTATTTTATATATAGAACATGCCTTTATGATTTGCATGTTTTGGATCTGTGATAATTTCATCTGAGGAAGCGTGGACTACCGCCACCTCAATCGATGTGACTCATTCATGCCATACATAAAACATATAAAGAATAGAATAAATGAACTTATTTGACCTATATAATATATATATATATATATATATTATACTAGAATTATAATATATATATGTATCATTTAGTTTTAATTCCTTTAATATGGAAAAGAAATGAAAGTAGTGTTCATGCGTACGTACGGCCTACCGTCTCCATGAACGGTGGATTTCATTTTTTATCTCCAAATGTTATGTAATAGTATAAAATGAATATATAATGGATATATATGATATTTAAATCATTAATATCATTCTTTATATGATTTACTTATAACTACATGGGAAGTTCATTTTGAACAAGTTCATTTTTGACTCGTGTATCGAACATCGAAAAATGTATGATATGAACTCACATAATTAAATAATTATTATAACATGGTAACATGTGATATGAGTTGAATAGTAAACATTAATGGAATTACTTAGGAAATTATAAATTGACCTATGTTTATTATTTAAGAATATAAAGAACGAACGAGAACATGTCAGACTTGAGGTAAGGGATTCTACCTCTCTCATTCTTTTTAATTACTCTATTTTATGTCACACATTTTAATCTCATCCTTACTATGTTGGGGGATGTTATTTTATATTCCTCTTACTGTAATTTTTTTGTTTATATTATTAGAGACTCAATTTGATCTCATCAATCCATTTATGGTTGTTTTAAGTGGCACCGTTTGGCTGTCGAATTTTCATAAGGTAATTTCTTACCTAACATTTCATTCTGTGAGATTTACATTGTTCGCCACTTATTTATTTCATGTGTTTTACTATGTAATAAAATTTGATATATATTATCATGATTCTATTCATGGTATTTTGTGATTCATTTGGTGCTTATTATCTTTTGGTCATACGAATCAATTTATTATAACGAGGTAAGGGGTTTTTATCTCACTTTTATTCCCATGAGATTCATGCAATATTTGTCACTATCTCCCTTGAGTGGTGTATGTACTACCCATTATTTTACTCTTTTTGTAATATAATTTCATTTATAGGTATTTACATCAACATTGTATGGTCCTTCTATCATGAGGTGTACGTTTCGAAAGTTACCCAAATCGGTAAGGGAACCTTTCACCATCCTCTTATTAAAAGACTTTTTTTGTTATGTATTTTAATTTACATATTATTATTGTGGGATATGTTATTATATATACTTTTTGATGTAAATTTTATGTCCTTGTTATGAGATACCATTTTTTATCTCATCAACTCATTTTCTTAATTTTAAAGTGACGTTGTTAGGGTATCAATTTTATGCAATGAACTTCTTAACTCAATTTGAATTCATTTGGTAAATCTTATACTTCTTGAATATGTAGTCCTATAAATATCTGTGAATGAGTTATGATTTTCATTTCACTTAATATCCATTAATATTGGATGTATTATTATTTTTCACACATAATTATGTAATTGATTTATCCTTAATCAAAGGATACTGTCATTATAAGGGATTTCATCTCAATTAACATTCCATTGATACTTCATTGTTGTTCTGTGAAAATTCACTTTGATATGGTGTATATACATTATTTAAGCTAATAATATCATGAATACCATTATTCTCATGATATTTTATAATTTTCATTAAATGATATTCCTTTAAAAGCATCAATGTTCTATGGGACACTTTGATTCAAAAATATCTCTTTTATATGCTTTTAGAAATACATTGATAAATCATTTATTTTTTCAATATAATGAAATTATATATTTTTACTTCAAATGAAATATTAATAGTTAATTTCTCATATTTTCATTATTTTATGTGCTATGATTTTTTAATGGTACTTGATCATTTTCCGGGTTGTTACGTGATTAACCAAATGACGGGTTGTGCCGTGAAAACCAGGACGGGTGGTTCTGTTATAACCTCAAATTAATTGGGTATGGAAGCCAGCCATATGGATATTCCATTTTGTGAAGAGTGTGGAAGTCGAACATATGGTTATTCCATTTAAGTATGTTTATGTCCCAAGTTACCTTTATGTGTTAAGTGTTCTTTATATGGGTTTTATGGTAATATATTTTGTTACAAAGGGGTAATTAACAATCTATTATTCAGTGTAGAGTATTTACTACTTTATAAAGGTGAAGGTTATTACATATAATTAAGTATTCATGATTTAATTATTGTTTTCAAAATCTAAAAGTTTTCCTTCTTTTTGTATCTCTTACTGAGCTTTTTATGCTCATCCAAAGTTTTTGAAATGTTTTTCACAAGACATAAAGTGAAATAGGGTCATGGATGGGATCAAGTAAAATTCATGCTCTCTTAAGCATTGAATTAGACATGACTCTTTTTTAAGAGTTTTTATTTTGTTAAAAAAATGGAAACTGAGTAGGAGTGTCTACTTTGTATTTCTGAGATGAAATGTAATAGTTATGGTCTAATTCTCTAAAACTCTAAACTTGAAAATATCCTCAATGTGTATTCATGAAATATATCTAGATTAAGTAATTTTTTAAGTTCGGGTCCATATAGTTGGTATCAAAGGCTGGTTTAGATAACTTTAGAGGTTAGGGTATTCTTTAAGCACAAGTGATATTATCATAATGGTTAGGATTTCAGAATAAGTTATAGAATTTTTAGATAAAGTGAATGAGTTTAAGATAATATGAATAATTGTATATTTGTATTTACCGTATTCATAAGATATTATATGATGATTTTAATGATATAATCATAATGACCTTTTTGGTTTTAGTAAATGGATTGTTCTAGCAGGCACCAAAGTAACCGTGGATGTGAAGAAAACTGTGACAGTTTTCTGATCCAGAAACTGAATGATGTGGGAGCTGCAATGAGAACTCTTGTGGTTATTCTCAACCAATTATATGGAGTAATTATTGACCACCTGAACTATATTGATTTTTATAAGCATCACATATTTAAGAAAAAATATCTACATATGTTCAGGTAATCATTATAAAGGTAACCATTAGGGTTTATCTGATCCTTACTTTTGAGGTAATTATGGGTTATTATATGTTATGATGGAAAGTGAAAGGAATGAGATAATATTGAGGTTAAATTATGTTATGTTATTTTTGAATATTTTATCTCTTTTTGGGTAATGTTTTAGTAATTATATACTTTTGGAAAAAGGACAACACACAGACCTTGTGACAACCCGTCGCGTCGGACGAAGCTGCGGGAATCAATCCCACAACCAAAGTGCGACTGAGATTTATCACCTACCACTAGACAACCTGAAGTACATGGTCAGTATGAATAATTCTATTTATTAATATGATCTTACGAATCAGGAATAATTTGATTTTGTGTTAACTATTGAAATGATTAACCTATCATGGAGGAAATATGATTAGGTTAATTAATTTTTTTTATATGACATTAAGAGTAATTGATTTTATTTTGAGATAAATGTTTTGATTTACATTGGAAGAATATGTGATTGAATCATTTAGAGATTTGGGTTTCAATCTTAGTTTGGATCACTTTAATGAATTGTATGGACAATTGTTTATCGAATGTTCTTCTTTGAACTTTGGGTAATGTTTAAGAAATTTTGGAGAATTAGAATAGCTTTTCTTTTTATAAAGGATTAACTTTTTTGGGGATTATGTGACCTTGAACTAACTTTATGGTTTTGGTTAAGGTCTAAAGGCATGGGAAATATATATTTCATATTTTTGGATTAGGTTATTCTAAGAAAGATGATTATAGAACTATTAATGTAAAAAAGTCATCCTAAATACTCATCTTTTGGGGAAAATATGAGTTTCTGTTAGAAATCATGTAAGAGATGAAAGTCTACATGAAAAGTAAGTAGGTTTAATTATGTTTTAGTTAAGACCATAAAAAATTCCTCAATGAAATGTAAATTAAATAAAAAACATTGTCTGTCAACTTTTTATATTGGGTAATCAAATACTGTTTAAACCATCACCTGTTTGTGATTTTCTTGTGATTAACTTTCTCTTAGACATGTTTTCTATCACCCTCCATCATAACATGATGGATTATTTATTTCATATATATCCATGTTTTCATGGAATTCTAGTATCTATTATCTCGGGTGACCTTTGTACTTCTCTTTCTTTCTTTTAAAGTGATATTTTAATTTACTCCATTACTGATGTGGGTATTTCAATGATATATCGAGCACAATTTTAAAATTACGAGGAGACAATTCCCAAAAGGGGGGAAGGATGTAACATTAAATGTAAATAAAGAATATAAAATTTTCATATTTTTTAATATTTTTGAATAAAATGATAATATTACTTTAAAGGGTATTCTATGTTCGATGGCATACCCAATACGCAACAATGAGTTTCTTTGAAATCCTACGTTGCACACTAATAATATAATAATATTATTTTAAATGGTAGTTAATGCCTAGCTGTTGTAATGGTGGTAATGAACAGAACTAACTACAAAATTATTATATATGTATGTTTAGTTTTTTACATTTATCCAATAAATGACAGATGCTTAAAATGAGAATGAATCCAATTTTATGCATAAATATTCTAATGGTTTTAAAAGGTTGATTAACCTCCTTTTCATGGAGAAACATTTTTAAATATAATTTTTTAACATTTATATGTTATATTTGACAAAATAAAATCCATCTTTATAATCAAGACATCAAATTTTATATTGTTTAAATTTTCAGTATTTTTCAAATTAGGTTCATTTTTTATGAATAGTGAAAAATGCTGTATTTTAATTCAAAACCACTTTTTAATTTAATTTATTTATATTACTAGATTATATTTTCAATCAAGAATGAAGTCTAGTAAAAATATATTTTTACCATTTAATCCAATGGTGGCCATAGGAATTAATTTAACTTTTAAATTGGACATAAATAATTGTCAATTTTTTTATAGATATTATTTCTTAAAAACACGCTATTTGTTTTGACAACAAGAATTAATTATAAAATTAATTAATGAAAATTCTATGTTTTGAATTTGAAAAAATGAACATCATTTTTGAATTTGTAATATCAAATTTACATTGGATAAATTTTTGATATTATTCTGACAAATGTTTATTTTTAATGAATAGTGAAAAATAATGGATTTTACATCAAATCTGATTTTTTGTATAATTTATTTATATAGTTAGATATTCTTTTTAATTGGTTTTAAAGTGTAATTGAATAATTTTTTTATCACTTAATAAAGTTTTTTTCATTGTATGTAATTTCACTTTTCAATTGGATGTAAAATCAAGTCAATATCTTGATAAATTATACTTCTTAAACACTCGTATTTGGTTTTGACAACGAGAATTATTTTCAAATTAATTAATGCAATTTATGTGTTCATAATTTTGTAATATGTATTCCATATTTTGAATCAGAATTTCCAAATTATATAATTATGAATCTTTTGTTTTTGACATGATGAATAGTAATTACAGTAATTATTTTTAATTACAGTGATTAGTAAGTAAATCGGGTAAAAAGGGGTAAACAAAATAATGTTATAATAATATAAAATTACCCATAAATGTGTATTAATTCTATTTTTGATTCTTGGCCGACCATGGAAGGCCTTTTTCAATCATTGGGACCCCATGTAATCACTTTATTGTGACAGTGACCTTTTATCCTATTATTTTTATAGAAAGGAAAATAAAACCAATGTATGTATCACCTAAGTAAAACAAATTTAGTTCTGTTTATATAAATGATAACTTTGAATATAAATATTCATTGGAACGATAAAAATATTTCCTATATCTTGGTATTTTACTTAAAAATTTTAGAAATTAAATAAATAAATTTATTTATGACACAATGATGATGCTTTTATTACCTCATTAATGAAATATTTAAATAAAATGAGAAGATAATGTAAAATATAAGACATAAAATAGGATAAATACTATTGTATTGGGGTATTTATAACCCTTATAAAATTATCCTCAAAATATATCATTGTGGGACCTTTAAAGTCCTAAAATCATTTTATAATAAAGTAACATTTCAAGACTTTCTAAAAGTGACCCTCCACCCTCTTATAAAAGGCCCCCACCTCTACCCCCTTACTAGAAACTCTAAAGCCATTGGATCGCCCAAACTCTGCTCATATAATCTCTACAAATCCCTCTATTCCTCCTAGAATCCTCACTTTGGGCAGAAGTCATTCCAAGGAATCCTTTGGCTAAAATCAAAATAGAGTTACCCGATTTAGAGGTAATGTCTTCTCTTGAGTTTATTTATTTTATTTTCCTTCATCAATCACCAATATATTCATATTATTTGATCCCAAAATAATACCAGTATCCAAAATATACTAGGATTTTTTTATGAGAAGGATTTTATTTAAACATACACAATCCTCCATCTAATAGTTAAGAGCATACTGTTTTTGTGGGTGGAAAATTAATGCCTCACGAAACGACGATTGTTCAATATTATCTTATCACCTCTCATGGTGCACATTATGATGGAAATATATTTATATATGATATATATTATATTTATGTTCTCTCTATGATTATATATTTTAAATTTAAAACATACTTTTATGCTTTTCATATTGTGGAACTGGGATAATTTAATCTGAGGAAGTGTGGACTATCGCCCCCTCAATTGATGTGACTCGTTCATTCCATACATGGAACATATAAAGAATGGAATAAATGAAGTTATGTTACCTATATAACATTTATATATATATATATATATATATTATAATGTAATTATAATATATACATGTCTCATTTAGTTTTAATTCCTTTAATATGAAAATGAAATGAAAGTAGCGTTCTCACATACGTACGACCTACCATCTCCATGAATGATGCATTTCATTTTTTATCTATAAATTTTATGGAATAGTATAAAATAAATATATACTGGATATATATGATATTTAAATACTTAATATCATTCATTATATTATTTAATTAAAACTTCATGGGAAATTATTTTCAAATAAGTTAATTTTTGACTCATGTCGCGAACATCGACAAACATATGATATGAACTCACATAATTAACTGATTATTATAACATTGTAATATGTGATATGAATTAAATAATAAAATTTAATTTAAGTCTATATGAAATTATAAAATTACCTATGTTTATTATCCAGGAATATAAAGAATGAATGAGAACATGTCAGACATGAGGTAGGGGATCCTACCTCTCTCTTTCTTTTTAAGTACTATATTTTATGTCACTTATTTTAAGCTCATATTTATAATGTTGGGGGATGTTATTTTATATTATTATTACTATAATTGTTTTGTTCATATGATTATAGACACTATTTTATCTCATCAATCCATTTTTGGATGTTTTAAATGGCACCATTAGGCTGCAGAATTTTCATAACGGGATTTCATACCTCACTTTTAATTCCATGATATTTCTATTGTTCTCCACTTATTTATTGAATGTGGTGTATTTTTTATTTAAATTTTATATATATTATCATTATTATATTCATGGTATTCTATGATTCATTTTGTTCTTATTATCTTTTGGTCATACGAATCGATTTATTAGAACGAGGTAAGGGGTTTTTATCTCACTTTTAATCCTGTGAGATTCATTCTATATTTGTCACTAAATTCTATTAGTGGTGTATGTACTGAAAATTATTCTACTCTTTGTGTAATATAATTTAATTTATGTGTACTTACATCAACATTGTATGGTTCTTCTTTTAGGGGGTGTATGTTTCGAAAGTTACCCAAATCGGTAAGGGAACCTTTCACCCTCCTCTTATTAAAAGACTGATTTTGTTATGTATTTTAATTTACATGTTATTATGTTGGGTTATGTTCATATATATACTTATTTATGTAAAAAAAATTCATGTGATGAGATACCACTTTCTATCTCATTAACTCATTTTCTTAATTTTAATGTTACGTTGTTAGGCTATCGAATTTTTTCATGGGAACATCATAACTCATTTTGAATTCTTTGGGATAATCTTGTACTTATTGAATATGTAGTCCTATGAATATGTGTGAATGACTAATTATTTTTTTTAACTTATTATACATTTATATTGGGTTAATTTATATTTTTCACACATAATTATGTAATTGATTTATCCTTAATCAAAGGAAACCGTATTTTAAGGGATTTCACCTCAATTTACATTCCATTGAGACTTCATTAATTTTATGTGCCAATTCACATGGATATGGTTTATATATTTTCCTTAGGCATATAATAACATGAATAAATTTATTCTCATGATATTATATATTTTTGATTAAATGTTATTCCTTTTAAAGCTTCAAAGTGCTATGGGACACTTTAATTCAAAAATATCATTATTAAATGGTTTTTAGAAATAGTTTGATAAATCATTGATTTTTTCAATATCATGAAATGATATATTGTGATTTCAAATGTAATGTTAATAGTGAAATGTTTATATTTTCAATATTGTATGTGCTATGATTTCTAATGGTACTTGAACATTTGACGGGTGGTTAAGTGATTAACCAAATGACGAGTGGTTCCGTGAAAACCCGAATGGGTGATTACGTTATAACCTACAATGCATTGGGTATAGAAGTAGGATGTATGGCTATTCCATTTCGTGATGAGTTTGGAAGTCAACCGTATGGTTATTCCATTTAAGTATGTTTATGTCCCATGTTACCTTTATATGTTATGTGTTCTTTATATGGGTTTCATGGTAATCTTTTTGGTTACGAAAGGGTATGTAACGATCTTTTATTTAGTGAAGAGTATTTACTAATTAATAAAGGTGAAAAGTATTACTTATGATAAAGTATTCATCATTTACATATTGTTTTGAAAAAAATAACAATTTTCCTTCTTTGTGTATCTCTTACCGAGCTTTTTATGCTTATAACATGTTTTTGAAATGTTTTTCACAAGATATAAAGTGAAATAGGGTAAAGGATGGGATCAAGGAAAAATAATTCTCTCCTAAACATGAAATTAGACATGAATCTTTTTTTAACAGTTTTTATTTTGTGAAAAAATTGAAACTCAGTATGAGTGTCTACTTTGTATTTTTGATATGTAATGTAATAGTTCTGGCCTAATTATCTAAAACTCTAAACTTGAAAAGATCCTCAATGTGTATTCCTGAAATTACTCAAGATTAATAAATGTTTTAAGGCCTGGTCCTTATAGTTTTTATCAATGGATGGTTTAGATAACTTTATAGGTTAGGGTATTATTTAAGAACAGGTGATATTACCATAATGTTTAGGATTTCAGAAAAAGATATAGATTTTTTAGATAGAGTGAATGATTTTAAGATAATATGAATAATTATATATTCGTATTTACCCCCCTCATAAGATATTATATGATTACTTTAAAGATATAATCACACTGAACTTTTTGGTTTTTAGTAAATGGCTGGACATAGAAGGCACTAAAGTAACAGTGGATGTGAGAAAAATTGTTACTGTTTTATGATCAAGAAACTGAATTATGTGGGAGATGTAATGAGAACTCTTGTGGTTATTCTCAACCAACTATTTAGAGACATGATTGACAACCTGAACCTTAGTGATTTTTATATGGCATTATATAAGCGATAAATGAATCCCTACAGAAGTTTAGGTAATAATAATAAAGGTAACCATTAGGGTTTATATGATCCCTACTTTTGAGGTAATTATGGGTTACTATATGTTATGATGGAAAATGAAAGGAATGAGATAAAATTTATGTTATATTATGTTATGTTATTCTTGAATATTTTTTCTCTCTTTTGGGGTATGATTTAAGAATTATATAGTTTGGTAAAAAGGACAACACGTAGTCCGTGTGACAACCCGTCGCGCCGGATGAAGTTGCGGGAATCGAACCCACAACCAATGTGTGACTTTGATTTATCACCTAACACTGGACTACGTTAATTACCTGGTTAGTATGACTAATTATTTTTAGTTAGATGATCTCATGAGTCAAGAATATGTTGATTTTGGGTTACCTTTGAAAATGACTAACCTATCATGGAGGAGATGTGATTTGGTTAATTAATTTTTAGTATGAGACCTTAAGAGTAACTGATGTTATTTGGAGATAAATGTTAATATTTACCTTGGAAGACTGTGTGATTAAATCCTTCAATGATTTGGGTTTCAATCCTAGTTTGGATCACTTTGATGAATTTTATGGACAATTTTTTATCGAACGGTCTTTGTTGAACTTTGGGTAATGAATAACAAATTTTAGTGAATCATAATAGATTTTCATTATATAAAGGATTATCTTTTTTGGGGATTATCTAACCTAGTACTAACATTTTGGTTTTGGTTAAGTTCCAAAGACATGGGAAATGTATAGTTCATATTTTGTGGATTAGGGGATTCTCATGTCGATAATTATAGCACTCTTAATGTGAACAAGTCATCCTAAATACTCATATTTTAGAGAAAATATGTCTTTCTGTTAGAAAACTAGTAAGATATGAAAGTATAATTGACAAGTAAGTAGGTTTACTTATGTTTTAGTTAATCCCATAAATAAATTCCTCAAAGACAAATTACTTGAAATAAAATCTTTGTCTGTCAACTTTTCTTATTGGTCAATCAAATACCATTTAACCCATCACAAGTTTGTACTTTTCTGGTGGTTAACATTATATTAGACATGTTTTCTGTCACTCTCTTTCAGGACATGATGGTTTTTTCCCTCCATATCCATGTTTTTATGGAATCCTAGTATCTGTTGTCTCGAGTGAACTATATACTTCTCTTTAATTCTTTTAATTTGATAGTTTAATTGACTCTTTTTCTGATGTGGGGATTTCAATGAAGTTTCCGAGCCTAATTTTAAAATTGCGTGGACACAATTCCTTAAAGGGGGGAAGGATGTAACATCCCAGGTAAATAAATAATATGAAATTTTCATATTTATTAATATTTGTGAATAAAATGATAATATTACTTTAAAGGGGATGCTATGTTTGATGGCGTACCCAATACACAACAATGAGTTTCTTTGGAATCATACGTTGCACAATAATAATATAATATTATTATTTTAAATGGTAGTTAAAGACTAGCCATTATAATGGTGGCAATGAAAAGAAATAACTACAATATTATTATATACGTTTGTTAAATATTTTTACATTTATCCAATAAATGATATAGTCTTAAAATTTGAATAAATCCAAATTTAAGCTTAAATACTCTAATGTTCTTTAAAAGGACGATTAACCTCCTTATGATGGTGAACCCTTTTTAAATATACTTTTTGTAACTTTTATATGTTATATTTGAGAAAATAAAATCCTTCTTTATAATCAAGAAATCAAAATTTAATTTGTTTAAATTTTTGGTATTTTTCTCACAAAGTTCATATTTTATGAATAGTGAAAAATGTTGTATTTGAATTCGAACCTCTATTTAATATATTTTATTTATATTATTAGATTATATTTTTAATCAGTTTTAATTTTTACTTAAAATATATTTTTACCATTTATTCTAATGGTGTTCATTGTAATTAATTTGAATTTGAAATTTGACGTAAACAAGTGTCAAACTTTTGATAGATATTGTTTCATAAAAACAAGCTATTTTTTGAAAGTTGTAAATAATTATTAAATTAATTAATAAAAATTATATTTTTTGAATTTGAAAAAATGGAAATCAATTTTTAATTTGGAATATCAAATTTACTTTGGATAAATTTTTGGTATTTTTCTATCAAATGTTTATTTTTATTGTATACTGAAAAATACTGCATTTTACTTCAAAACTTCTTTTTCATCTAATTTAATTATATATTTAGATTGACCATTTAATTAGTTTTAAAGTGTAATGTAATTATGTTATTATCACTTATTAAAATATTTTTCATTTTAAGTAATTTCACTTTTCAATTGGATGTAAAAACAATTCAATATTTTGATAACTTTTACTTCTTAAAAACCCGTCATTGTTTTTGACAACAGAAATTATTTTTAAATTAATTAAGTAAATTAATATTATTGGAATCTGGTAAAATGGATTCCATATTTTTAATCAGAAGGTAAAAATTATGTAATTAAGATTCTTTTGTTTTTGACATGATGAATAGTAATTACAGTAATTATTTTTAATTACAGTAATTAATTAGTAAAGTCGATAAAAAGGGGTAAAAAAAATAATGTTATAATAATATAAAATTACCCATAATTGTGTCTTAATTATATATTTTTAGTCATTTCCGACCATTTTATGACTTTTTCCATCTTTGGGACCCCATGTAATCACATTAGTGTGATAGTAACCTTTTATCATATTATTTTTAAAGAAAGGAAAATATAACCAAAGTATATATCACCTAAGTAAAATAAATTAGTTTTATTTATATAAATGATATCTTTGAATATAAATATTCCTTTGAAAGAGAAATATATTTCCTACATCATGGTAGTTTATTTATAATTTTTAGACACTAAATAAATAAATTTATTTATGACACGATGTTGATGCAGTTATTACCTCATTAATGAAAGATTTAAAAAAATGAAAAGATAAGGTAAAATCTATGACATAAACATTCTAAATCCTGTTTTATGGGTTTATATCTAACCCTTATCACCTTATACTCAAAAAAAATCATTTTGGTATCTTTAAAATCTTAAAATCATTTTATAATAATGTAACATTTCATGAATTCCAAAAGAGACCCTCCCCCATCATATAAAAGGCCCCCACCTCTACCCACTTTCCCACACCTTTCAATAACATTGATCATATAACCTCTGTTAATATTATATATACACATCCCTATATTAATCATATAATCCTCACTCTGGGTAGAAGTCTTTCTATGGAAGCCTTTTACTCAAATCAAAAAGATTTACCCGATTTAGAGGTAATGTCTTCTCTCGAGTTTCTTTCTTTTATTTTCCTTATTCACTCACCACTATATTTTTATTAGTTTTTTCCAAAATAACAGATGTATCCTCAAGAGAATAGAATTTTTTTATTATAATAATTTTATTTACACTTAAACATACCTCCGTCTAATGTTTAAAGAACATACTATTTCTGTGGGTGGAAAATTACTACCTCATAAAATGATGATTGTTCAATCTTCTTATAACACATATAATGGTGGACATTATGATAGAACTATATTTATATATGATATATATTATATTTATTTCCTCTATATTCTTCTATATTTTTTATTTAAAACATACCTTTATGCTTTTCAGGTTGTGTAACTTCAATAATTTCATCTGAGGAAGTGTGGACTACCGCCCCCTCAAGTGATGTGACTCATTCATGCCGTACATGGAACATATAAAGAATGAGATAAATGAACATATGTGACCTATATAATATATATATATATTATACTGGAATTATAATATAAATATGTATCACTTAGTTTTAATTTCTTTAATATGACAAAGAAATGAAAGTAGCGTTCATGCGTACGTACGGCCTTCCGTCCCCATGAACGTTTCATTTCATTTTTTTCCCCAAATAATATGTAATAGTATAAAATGAATATTTACTGGATATATATGATATTTAAATCATTAATATCATTCTGGAGATGATGTACTTATAACTACATGGGATATTATTTTCAAACAGGATCATTTTTGACTCATGTACCGAACATCGTCAAACATATGATATATAGTCACATAATTAACTAATTATTTTACCATCATAATATGTGATATTAATTAAATAATAAAAATAAAGGAATTACTTAAGAAATAATAAATTTAACCATGTATATTATTTAGGAATATAAAGAACGAACGAGAACAAGTCTGACATGAATTAAAGGATACTACCTCTCTCTTTCTTTTTAAGTACTCCCTTTTATGTCACTTATTTTAAGCTCCTCTTTCTTATGTTGCGGGATGTTAATTTATATTCCTCTTACTGTAATTTTTATGTTCATATTCTGAGATACCCTATTTTATCTTATCAATACATTTTTAGATGTTTTAAGTGGCGTCGTAAGGCTGCCGAATTTTAGTAAGGGGGTTTCTTAACACACTTTTAATTCCGTGAGATTTCCATTGTTCGCCACTTATTTATTAAATGTGGTGTATTGAATACCAACATTTTATATATATTATCATTATTCTATTAATTTTATTCTGTGATTCATTTTGTGCTTATTATCTTTTGGGCATACGACTCGATTTATTACAACGAGGTAAGGTGTTTTTATCTCACTTTTATTTTTGTGTGATTCATGCAATATTTGTCACTATCTGCTTTGAGTGGTGTATGTAATTCCCATAATTATACTCTTTTTGTAATATAAATTATCTTATGGGTATTTACATAAACAAAGTATGGTCCTTATTTCCTGGGGTTTACGTTTCGAAGGTTACCCAAATCGGTAAGGAAACATTTCACCCTCCTCTTTTTAAAAGGCTTTTTTTGTTATGTCTTTTAATTTACATCTTATTATATTGGGATATGTTATTATATATCCTTAATGATGTAAATATTATGTCTATGTGATTATATACCATTTTATATCTCATTAACTCATTTTCTGAATTTTAATGTGTCGTCGTTAGGCTGTCAAATTTTTACAAGGGAACATCATAACTCAATTTGAATTATTTGGGTTAATCTTTTACTTCTTGAATATTTAGTCCTATGGATATTTGTGAATGAACTATGATTTCTTTTTTCACTTAATATCCATTTATATTTGGTGTATTCTTATTTTTATCAAATAAATATTTAATTGATTTATCCTTAATTAAAGGATACCGTTTTTATAAGGGATTTCTTCTCAATTTACATTCCGTTGAGACTTAATTGTTGTTGTGTGCCAATTCACTTTGTTATGATGTATATACAATCTTTAGTCATATAATATCTTGAATACCATTTTTCTCATTATATTATATTTTTTGGATTAATGTTATTTGCTTTAAAAGCTTCAATGTGCTATGAGACACCTAGATTCAAAAATATCATTATTAAATGGTTTTGGAAATAGTTTGATATATCATTGATTTTTTCAATATCTTGAAATGATATGTTGTGATTTCAAATGAAATGTTAATAGTGAAATTTTTATATTTTCAATATTTTATGTGCAATGATTTCTTAATGGTACTTGGACATTTGACGGGTGGTTACATGATTAACCAAATGGAGGGTGGTGTCGTGAAAACCAGGATTGGTGGTTATGTTATAACATCTAATGCATTGGGTTTGGAAGTCAGCCGTATGGCAATTCCATTTTGTTATGATTGTGGAAGTCGACCGTATGGTTATTCCATTTAGGTATGCTTATGTCCAAAGTTACCTTTATATGTTATGTGTTCTTAATATGGGTTTCATGGTAATATATTTAGTTAAGAAAGGGTAAGTAATGATCTTTTAGTCATTGAAGAGTATTTACTACATAATAAAGGAAAAAAGTATTACTTATGATAAAGTATTCATGATTTAATTATTGTTTTGAAAAACTAACATTTTTCCTTCTTTGTGTATCTCTTACTGAGCTTTTTATGCTCATCCCTTGTTTTTGAAATGTTTTTCATAGGACATAATGTGCAATAGGGTCAAGGATGGAATCAAGGAAATTCTATGCTCTCTTAATCATGTAATTTGACATGACTAACTTTTATAAGAGTTTTTATTTTATGATAAAAATGGAAATTGAGTTGGAGTGTCTACTTTGTATTTTTTAGATGTAATGTAATAGTTATGGCCTAATTCTCTGAAACTCTAAACCAAAAAACATCCTCAATGTGAATTCTTGAAATAAATCGAGATTAAGTAATGTTTTAAGGATGGGTCCTTATAGTTGGCATCAAAAGTCGGTTTAAGTGACTTTAGAGGTTAGGGTATTCTTTAAGAACAAGTGATATTTCCATAATGGTTAGGATTTCAGAAAGAGTCATTGATTTTTAAGATAATGTGAATGAGTTTAAGATAATATGAATAATTATTTATTTGTATATAACCTACTCACAAGATATTATATGATTATTATAAGGATATACTCACACTGTAAATTTTGGTTTTAGTAAATGGATGGATCTAGTAGGCACCAAAGTAACAGTGGGTGTGAAGAAAACTATACCGATTTTCTGATCGAGAAAATTAATGATGTGGGAGGTGCAATGAGAACTCTTGTGGTTATTCTCAACCAACTATCTGGAGTCATGATTGACCACCTGAACCATAGTGATTTTTATAAGGCATCATATATGTGAGAAACAAATCCCTACAGAAGTTCAGGTAATGTTTATAACGGTTAACATTAGGGTTTATATGATCCTTACTTTTGAGGAAATTATGGGATACTATATGATATGAAGGAAAAAGAAAGGAATGAGAAAAACCTGAGGTTAAATTATGTTATGTTATTTTTCAAAGATTTTATCTCTTTTGGGGGAATGTTTTAAGAATTATATAGTTTAGCAAAAATGACAACACAAAAACCATGTGGCAATCCATCACGTCAGACGAAGCTGCGGGAATCGAACCCACAACCAAAGTGTGACTGGGATTTATCGAAAACCACTGGACTTCTTGAAGTCCCTGGTTAGTATGACTAATTATTTTTAGTTAGATGATTTTATTAATCATGAATGAGTTGATTTTGGGTTATCTATGGAAATTATTAACCTATCATGGAGGATATGTGATTAGGTTAATTAATTTTCAGTATGAGACATTTAGAGTAACTGATGTTATTTGGGGGTAAATGTTAAGATTTACCTTGGAAGACTATGTGATTAAATCATTCAGTGATTTGTGTTTCAATCTTAGTTTGGATCACTTTGATGAATTTTATGGGAAATTGTTTATTGAATGGTTTTTTTTTTGAACATTGGGTAATTTTTAACAAATTTTGGCGAATTATAATATCTTTTCTTTTTATAAAGGATTATATTTTTTGGGGATTATCTAACCTTGTACTAAATTTTTGGTTTTGGTTAAGGTCTTAAGACATGGGAAATATATAGTTAATCTTTTTTGGATCAGGTTATTCTCAAGAAGATGATTATAGAACTCTTAAAGTGAAAAAGTTATCCTAAATACTCATCTTTTGGAGAAAATATGAGTTTTTGTTAGAAATCCAGTAAGAGATGAATTTCTACATGAAAAGTAAGTAGGTCTACTTGTATATTAAATAATCCCATAAATATATTCTTCAATAAAGGTTACATAAAACAAAAACCTTGTCTATCATCTTTTATTATTGGGGAATCAAATAACGTTTAACCCATCACAAGTTTGTGATTTTTTGGTGGTTAACTTTTTCTTAGACATGATTTCTATCACTCTCCAATAGAACATGATCTTTTGATTTTTCCTCCATATCCATGTTTTATTTGAATACTAGTTTCTATTTTCTCGGGTGACCTTTGTATTTCTCTTTCTTTCTTTTAAAATGATATTTTAATTGACTCCTTTTCTAATGTGGGGCTTTCAATGAAGTTTTCGTGCCCAATATTAAAATTGCGAGGATGCAATTCCCCAAAGGGGGGAAGGATGTAACATCCCAGGTAAATAATGAATATGACCTTTTAATATTTATTAATATTTGATAAAAAATGATAATATTACTTTAAAGGGTATTCTATGTTCGATGACGTACCCAATAAGCAACAACGAGTTTTTTTTTGGAATCCTACGTTGCAAACTAATAATATAATAATAATATTTTAAATTACAGTTAACGCCTTGCCGTTGTAATGGAGGGAATGAACAAAACTAACTAAAAAATGATTATATTTTTCATTGAAATATTTTAACATTCATCCAATAAATTATAGAGGCTTAGAATGCAAATGAATCGAATTTTAAGAATAAATATTCTAATGTTCTTCAAAAGGTTGATTAAATTCTATTTGATGGAGAACCCATTTTAAATATACTTTTTGTAACTTTTATATGTTATATATGAAAAAATAAAATCATTATTTAGAATAAAGACATCAAAATTTACTTTTATAAAATTTTTGGTGTTTTTCTGATAAATATATTTTTTATGAATAGTGAAAAATGATGTATTTTAATTCAAAACCTCCTTTTAATCTCATTTATTTATATTATTATATTATCTTTTTAATTGGGTCTAAATATTAGTTAAAATAAATTTTTTCCATTTAATCCAATTGTTTTCATAGGAATTAATTTCACTTTGATATTGGACATAAACAAGTGTCAATCTTTTGATAGACATCATTTCTTAAAAAGATGATATTTGTTTTGACAGCGAGAATTAATTATAAAATAAATTAATGAAACTTCTATGATTTGAATTTGGAAAAATGGAAAAAAATTAATTAGTAATATGAAATTTACATTGGTTAAATTTTTTGTATTTTTTTGACAAATATTCATTATTAATGAATATTGAAAAATATTGCATTTTACTTCAAATCTGCTTTTTCATCTAATTTAATTATATGGTTAGATTGTACTTATAATTGGTTTAATAGTTTAATTGAATTATGTTTTTATCACTTAATACAATTTTGTTCATTGTATGTAATTTTACTTTTCAATTGGATGTATAAACAAGTCAATCTTTTGATAAATTTTACTTCTTAAAAACTCGTCTTTTGTTTTGACAACATGAATTATTTTTAAATTAATTAATGAAATTTATGTGTTTGGAATTTGGTAAAATTGATTCCATATTTTCAATCAAATGTTCCAAATTATGAAATTAATACTCTTTTTTTGACATGATGAATTGTAATTACAGTAATTATTTTTAATTACAGTGATTAATTAGTAAATAAGGTAAAAAGGGGTAAACAAAATAATGTTATAATAATATAAAAATACATATAAATGTGTCTTAATGCTGTATTTTGAGTCATGGCTGACCATGTGATGCCTTGTTTAATCTTTTGGACCCCATGTAATCACTTTAGAGTAATAGTAACCTTTTATCTTATTATTTTTAAAGAAAGGAAAATATAACCAAAGTATGTATCACCTAAGTGAAAAGAATTTAGTTTTGTTTATATAAATTATCTCTTTTGCTATAAATATAAATTTTAAATATAATAATTTTCATTCATCATGGTATTTTATTTAGAATTTTTAGACACTAAATAAATAATTTTATTTATGACACAATGATAATGTAGTTATCACCTCATTAATGAATGATTTAAATAAAATGAAATGATAAGGTAAAATATAAGACATAAAATTGTCTAAATAATATTGTATGGGTGTAATTTATACCCTTATCACATTATCCTCAAAATATAACATTTTGGGATCTTTAAAATCCTAAAATCATTTTATAATAAAGTAACATTTCAAGACTTTATAAAAGTTACCCTCTTCCCTCTTCTAAAAGGCCCCCACCTCTACACCTTACCCCCACCTCTCATTCCCTAGGATCATCCAACCTCTGATCATATTATCTCTCCACATCCCTATATTACTCATAGAATCCTCACTTTTGGTAGATGTCTTTCCAAGGAAGCCTTTGGCTCAAATCAAAAAGATTTACCCAATTTAGTGGTAATGTCTTCTCTCGAGTTTCTTTATTTTATTTTCCTAATTCACACACAAAAACATTTTATTATTTGACCCTAAAATAACACCAGTATCATTAATATAATATTATGTTTTTATGATAAGGATTTGATTTAAACTTTCACACACCTCCATCTAATGGTTAAAGAACATATTGTTTCTCTGGGTGGCGAATTTCTGCCTCACGAAACGATGATTGTTCAATATTAATTTGAAACCTATATTGGTGGTCATTGTAATGGAAATATATTTATATATTATATATATTATATTTATGTCATCTTTATGCTTCTGTATTTTATATATAAAACTTACCTTTATGTATTTCATGTTGTGGAACTGCGATAATTTCATCTGAAGAAGTGTGTACTACCGCCCCCTCAAGTGATGTGACTCGTTCATGCCATACATGGAATATATAAAGAATTGAATTAAAAGATTATGTGACCTATATAATATATATATATATTATAATGGAATTATAATATAAATATGTCTCATTTAGTTTTAATTCCTTTTACATGACAATGAAACAAAAGTAGCGTTCATGCGTACGTACGACCTACCGTCTCCATGAACAGTGAATTTCATTTTTTATCTAGAAATGTTATGGAATAGTATAAAATAAATATATAATAGATATATATATGATATTTAAATCATTAATATATTTATGGTGATGATTTAATTATAACTACATGGGAAATTCTTTTTAAACAAGTTCATTTTTGACTCATGTACCGAACATCGAAAAATGTATGATATGAACTCACATAATTATCTAATTATTATAACATGATAATATGTGATTTGAATTGAATAATAAAATTTAAATTAATTCATTAAGAAATTATAAATTGACCCTTGTTTATTATTCAGGAATATAATGAACGAACAAGAACAAGTCATACTAGAGGTAAGGGATCCTACCTCTCTCTTTCTTTTTATGTACTCTCATTTATGTCACCTCATTGAAGCTCCACTTTATTATGTTGTGGGATGTTATTTTATATTACTCTTACTTTAATTTTTATGTACATATAATGAGAGACCCTATTTTATCTCTTTAATCCATTTTTGGATGTTTTAAGTGGCGTCGTTAGGCTGCCGAATTTTCGTAAGGGGATTTCTTACCTCACTTTTAATTTTGTGAGATTTCCATTATTCGCAACTTATTTATTACATGTGGTGTATTGTGTACTTCCATTTGATATATTTTATTATTATTCTATTCATTTTATTTTTTTATTTATTTTTTTATTATCTTTTTGTCATATGACTCAATTTATTAAAACGAGGTAAAGGGTTTTTATCTCACTTTTATTCCCATGAGATTCATGATATATTTTTCACTATCTCCTTTGAGTGTTGTTTATAATGCCCATTATTCTAATCTTTGTGTAAAATTCTTTCATTTATGGGAATTTACATAAAAAATTTATTTCCCTTCTTTCACAGGGTGTATATTTCGAATGTTACCCAAATCGGTAGGGGAACCTTTCACCTTCCTATTTTTAACAGACTTCTTTTATTATGCCTTTTAATTTACATCTTTTTATATTGGGATATGTTATTATATATCCTTATTGATGTAAATATTATTTCCAACTGATGAGATACCATTTTATATCTCATTAACTCATTTTCTGAATTTTAAAGTGACGTCGTTTGGCTATCGATTTTTTGAAACAGAACTTCTCAACTCAGTTTGAATTCTTTCGGTGAATCTTATACTTCTTGTATGTAGTGTTATGAATATGTTTGAATTAACTCCGATTGTTTTTCAGTTAATATCCTTTTATATTGGGTGTATTATTATTTTTAACACCTAATTATGAAATTTATTTATTCATAATCAAAGGTTGTCGTCTTTATAAGGGATTTCAATTCAATTTACATTCTATTGAGACTTTGATTTTGTTATGTGCCAATTAACTTTGATATGGTTTATATATTGTCCTTCGTCATATAATATCATGAATACCTTTATTCTCATGATATTATAATTTTTTGATTAATTTTTTATCTTTTAAAGCTTCAAAGTGGTATGGGACACATTGATTCAAAAATATCATTATTAAATGGTTTTGGAAATAGTTTGATATATCATTGATTTTGTCAAAATCTTGAAATGATATATTGTGATTTCAAATGAAATGTTAATGGTGAAATGATTATATTTTCAATATTTTATGTGTTATTATTTTATAATGGTATATGTATATTTGACAGGTGGATACATGAGGAACCAAATGGTGGGTTGTTCCATGAAAACCAGGATGGGAGGTTACATTATAACCTCCAAAACATTGGTTATGGAAGTCAGCCGTATAGCAATTCCTTTTAGTGATGAGTGTGGAAGTCGACCGTATGGTTATTCCATTTATGTATGTTTATGTCCCAAGTTACCTTTATATGTTATGTATTATTTATATCTGTTTCATGGTAATCTTTTTGGTTATGAAAGGGCAAGTAATAATATTTTATTCACTGATGAGTATTTACTACTTCATAAAGGTGAAAAGTATTACATATGATAAAGTATTAATGATTTACTTCTTGTTTTGAAAAACTAATAGTTTTCCTTATTTGTGAATCTATTATTTAAATTTTTATTATCATCCCATGTTGTTGAAATATTTTTCACACGATATAAAGTGAAATAGGGTCATGGATGGGATCATGGAAAAGTGATGCTCTCTTAAACATGGAATTAGACATGACTCTCTTTTTTAAGAGTTTTTATTTTGTGAAAAAAATGAAACTGAGTGGAAGTGTCTTATTTTTATTTTTGAGATATAATGTATTAGTTATGTCCTGATTCTCTAAAAATTTAAACATGAAATGATCCTCAATGTGTATTCTTGAAATAAATCAAGATTAAGTAATGTTTTAAGGACGGGTCCTTATAGAACATACATCTCACCTTATGGTGTATCAATCAATGAGGAATAAAAAATCTTCATCATATTTTAAAGTGAGATCCTAGATATCCAGTGGCATGAACAATCATCAATCCCTCATCATCATTCATCATGTATTCCTCAGAAAAAAATCTCTGCCAATTCTAATTGTTATGTGGCTTACCCTGATAATTGGTCAATACATGCGAAAATAGAGGAAGATCAGGTCCCTATGTCATCAAATGACCTAAATTTATAAATTCATTCATACATTCATATTACACCCATGCAAAACTATTTAAAACAAAATTTACACTAACAATGATTAAGTCATTCCTCGAATAAAACCCATGAAATTCACTCAACAACAGGCTTATATATCTGATATGAGTCCCCATTTACGAAGTTAATCAAATTTTTCTGAAAAAAATTTTCTATGTGCAATTAATATATTTCTTATATTTCAAACATCAATTATTGGGTCATCAGGCCACATAATGACACATCCTCTCAAAGCATGGTCGTGAAAATATTACTATATTTTTTCATTGACTTTAGATTAAATCAAATTTCCATATTTAGTTTTTTCAAATATCTAGAAAAATATTTCTATCCAGGATGGATAAAAACAAATGAAAAAAAGATGTCAAGGAATATCCCCCATAAGAACAACTTCTCCTTAGTTCTTCATGATCCTTAAGATCCACATCATTGATGCTTCACTCTTTATTCTTAGCTCTCTGAAAAAATTCATATGTTTCACCCATAATCCCCTACATCCTCCAAAATATATCAAAAAATAGAATTATAATATTAAAAGGATCTCTTTATCATCTTTTTTCCATGGTGTATATATCAACATAGATCTTGAGTTCATTAGTATTAAATTACTCTATGATTATCATCTTCAAATTGATAAAACAAACTCATCTTGTATTCTTCCATATCATAAAGAATCAATAAACCTATATGTTTTATAAAAATCTTTGAAATATTGACTATATTTTCACTTATGTCATGACAAAATTCCCCAAAAATCATTCCTAAACACTTGATCTAGAAAAAACATAACATTTTAACAGGAAATCATATAAGTGAACAATACATGATCAAAAATTTAGTATTACCTTACTTGGACGCTACATTTATATATGTTTTTCATGAATAAATATGTTATTACCCTTCTCTAAATAGACAATTAATGATTAGTAGCTCTTAAAAAACTAACAATAAAATCCACAAGTAGAATAAATCTAGTTTGGGGGAAATATCGAAAATAACATAATGGAGGGAGTTCACCCTTCGTTGTAAAAAAATTATATCAATTAGAAATAACCATGGACCAACTATATTCATAAAAACATTCATAAATAGGATTATAATAAAAAATTATGTTCTTATTCTCAAATATAATCTTCGATCTAATTCTCCTTCTTTTACCAGGACATAAAATTAATCAAAATATAATTTTGTTGTGATAAAATATAATAAAAATACCCATCCATATAATAAACATACTCATGATATTCGATTGGTGTATGAGCCTCATTCCCAAACAATATTTGTTTTTTTGTTAGGACTAGTTCATTATTTTTTTTCCCATAGATATAAATAGATTTATTATTAGTTCTTTTTCTTTGGAAATTACTAATTGTTATCCACCCAAACTCAGATGAAATTTATAAAGTGTGTTTTGGAAAAAGATCCATATAAATAGCATGATATGGTGTTTCCTTGACATGATATATCATTAAATAGTTTTAACTTCAACAACTCATCTTTTCTTTTCCAGTCATTTATCAACAGGATTATTTAATAGAATTATAATAAGTGTATTCCCTTATAAATGGTTCCAATGGTCCTCCATTGAGATAAAGTGGTGATCAATTATCTTCTCCATTTTTTATTATGAGGTATTTCATTATCTTCTTCTCTCATTTATTAATACTCTTAGTAATTAATTTTCATATTTTGGAAGCGTTATGTTTCATGTTGAAATCTTTTTGATGTTTCCCCATGTCCAACAACCATTATTAAATTCATATGATGAAACATTATTCTTTTATAATGTTGGAGACTATATTAATATAATTTAAAATGAATAAAATTTAAAAATATAAGATGGATAATAAGACTGATGAATTATTCTATAAATCACAAAATGTGTTAAGGAAATTTACACATCACAAGTATCTTAAAAAATTTAAAAAACTTAGAAAAATATTATTCCAAAAAAAAAATAAAATCATGGGACATTGTGTGAATAAATATAGAATCATGTAGTAATAAAAAATTATATTTTAAATTAAATTTTTTTCAAAAAATTAAATTTCATTGAAAAAATTATTTTTTGAAATATTAACATGTAAATATAAATAATTAAAATTCAACAATTGATATTTCTTAAAATTAATAAAAATATTATATATTAACAACTATTTACAAAAATTAACCCATAGATTCACTATAAAATCATATTAAAATTTAGTATCAGAATAAAAAAATCTATTAGACATATAAAATTTTATATTTTCAAGGTGATGTTAAATTAATCTCAATTTATACTAAAAAATATAAAATCCATTAATTCAATGAGATAAAATAATTTGGGAATTAAATACTCAATTAATTCATTCTAAAATGTGATGAAATGTTATCAAATAATAGCCACTAAAAATTACCCCATAAATAATATATTTGATGTCATCATTAAATTCATTAATAAAATTCAATGGATGCAAACTAATATTTTGAGTGATAAACAAATTTTCCTAAATGAATGTATTTTCAAAAATAATTTACCAAATGGACCCATTTTTGAACAAAATTTCATTTCCCTAATAAAATTAAGTGGTTCTGATGTAATGTTATTTTCTTATTTAAAAAATTGATTGAATTTTATAACCATGCAATGATTTATAGAAAAATCAATTTGCATCAAACTAATTTTTCAAAACACATTCTTACCTCCATGTGAAAAGAAACAGATAAATTAGGATCATAAAATAATAATAAATTATATTGGATGGAATCATAAGGTAATTAGGGAAGAACCTCATATAATAGTAATAGTGTAATAAAAAAGTGATCTATAAGGATTTTGATTTTTGTTTCACATTCCATTTAGATGATATTTTAAAAGAAGACTTCAAATTAAAATAAATCAAATTAAATGTAAATTAATAGACATAGTAAAGAACCATACTGGAATAATTTTGTTTAATTAAGTAAATAAAATTATGTACCCAATTAAATATATGAAGAAACAGAAAACAACATCACCAATGGGGAAACAATACTATTATTTTTAAAAAAAATATTAAACCACTGAATGAAAAAAATTAATCTCATGGAAAATATATGATTACTATTTTTTTCATTTGGTGTGAGAAACAATAAAAAATAGTTATTCATATTAATAAAACCATAACCCCACAAATAAAACTCAACATTTCTCACATTTTAAAATTCATTTAGAATGAAAAGATAATAAATTTTTTTGGATTGAACTATTTTTCAATTCAAAATATCAAATACTCATTTAATAGTCCAAATAAGACTCAAATAAAAATATAAAAAAACTCCAAGAAGACACCAAATAAATTTATGAAACATACATTCATTTTCATTCAAGATAAGAAAATTAATTAAAAGACACCTATACAATAATGAATGATTATTTAATATGTTCAACAGGGAAAAACATCAAATAATGTATATAAATAAGGAAATGTATCAAATAAAGTTATATGTTTTTATAAAAAAATGTAATTTCTCTTTTAAAATGATTTCAAATAATGAATTCATAAATAATGGAGACACTAGAAAATTGAATATATGATTTCGTTCAATTTAATAACAACAATAATTCAAATACCCCACACATAATTTCTAGAATAATTTATAATTTAAAATAGTTGTTTATATTTAAAAGAAATATCATTGGGAAATTAAATAACATTTAAAAAGAAAAGATGATAAATTATTGAAGATAATATTGAAACTTCTATAAAAATAGCATTATTCATATAAATGTATCTATAATACATTCCTTTAATAACCCATGAGTGAACCATAATATTTTCTAGTATTAATAAAAATTGAATAAATAATATAGATTGATGCACAATGAATTAAATTCTAAATAGTAGAGGTAACACGGGTTTTTTGTAAAACATTCAGTATTTCATGTTATCCCTAGCATAACGCTCATATTAGTCAATAAAAATTCATTTAATTTCTATGAAACATTATAAAAAAAATTCATTTTGTCATAAATTACAAATATGGGTAAGCTTCCCATGAACCATGGGAAAACTAAATTGATGTGTTTATATTTTTATAGACATAAAAAATTCATTTCATCATAATGATTGATTATTATGATAAAAGTGGATAAAAGGATAAATAAAGAAAAATTCAATCTTTTTTAAAAAACATCATCTAAATAAATATATTGAACAGATATAGTATTGACTCTCATGAAGAACTTATTTTAATGTCTTTAGTTAGACATAATGAAATTCACGTTTTTAGTAACAAATATAGAAACCAAGACCTTGGTATTCCACACAATTTAATATTTTATTACCTCATTAATAACAAAAATTGATCTATTTCACTATAATATATGTTCCATTAATATATTTTCTATAAAATATATTATTGTAAGGGGTCCATACAATTTAGATTTAAGTTAGCAAGGGAATAGCCTTTTCCTAAAAATAATAATGGAAACTTCATTACTATAGTTGAATTGGAGTTTGTTCCCTTGACTTACATTGTATTACAATATATTTTTTGTATATTCATGGATTTAAATATTAATAAATACCAAACCTTATATAGATCATTCTTATATGTAAAACTAATATGATAATGTCATATAACATCTATCACATTAAGATGGTCATATAAGCTTCCCTACTATGATAAGAAAATTGTTATGAAATGAACATTTTATTAAATATATTTTTATGGTCGCATAAAATTATATTATATGACACATAGTATCTTGATATCTAGGTTCTAGTACTTGTAAATATATTAGACTAAAACATGTGAATTTTTGACATTGTAAAATTTAAGATGTTATATTATGGGAACATACTCACCATTGTGAATTTCATTTGTTTACATTTCATTAGATATTCTAGTTGATATGTGTGTGTAGTGATCCTTATACCTTATATTTCTCATTTATTCATGTAATGAACTGCACACATTAATTTATTCTTGTAAACCATGATAATATATATTAAAGGCGATGTTGGTTATTTTTGGTGCATTATTGATTATATTTTATTAATAAATTTATTGAACAAGGATTTATTATCCATTGCATATATTTTGAAGTGGAAATCTCATACCCTTTATTTTTATAAACCCATCATAATAAATATAAAGAATAAGGTATAATGATGTGTTTCTTTCAAATATTAAAATAAATATATAGTATAATAATATGTTGATGAAACATGTGTGAAAAAAACATCATGAGATATCATGATAGAGGTATTTTATTACACTATGAGTGTTCATATATTGTTGTTTTCATTGTGACATAGCTTCTTCTTATTTAGGATTCTTGACCACTTTATAAAAAGAAATATTTTTCTCTATTTAGGAAAACCTAATTCTACTAATGTATAATCCTAGATTTTTTAAAAATAATTTTTATTAATATCTGCTAAATATTATTTGTATTCAATAGTATGGTTAAATAATATTTTTCAGACAATTAAGAATTTTTTTCTCTGAATTTATCGACCCTAAATTAAAATTAAAAATTTATTCATAAGGTAATTGTTTGGTCACACAAATTAAAATAATATTTATTTTTCTATTACCATTCAAAAAGTAATACATTTTTTATTTATAAATAAATATTTAATTTAATTATAATATTAAAATAAATAAAATAATTAATAATAAAGTGAGTATTATAATTATTTATTAATGATTGTATAATTTATATCTCTTATTATCAAGGTAAAATATATTTCTAACGTGAATATTAAAATACACATTTTATTCACCAGAACAAGAATATAATATATATATTGTTTATTTATATTTATTTGTTAATTAAATAACATTTCGGTTGTATGAAAATTAATAATTATGTGTCTATTTATAATGATATCTTTACCAAACTATAAATAGTAGTTACTATTACATAGGTCAGTTCCCACCATGGAAAGAATAATAATATTATTTATCATTGAATAGGATTTATTATGTGCATAACATATAAATAATTGAAAATATGAAATTTATTTATATGAAACTCTAACCCCATGTCTACAAATAGGAAATTATTAGAATTGGGTAAGGTTGTTCTTTGTACACAATATGCTCTATCTTAGATAATTATCTCTTAATAAATAGAATATATTGGTTTATATCTTATGATTGAGGGATTTTGTATTCCTCCTTCATATCCTATCAACTTGGAGTGATAAAGATATGACCTTTCCATTAGGAAGTTATTAAGGTATTAATCAAGGGAAATATTCAATATGATTGGTACCACCATGCTACCACCTGATGTACCATCACTAATGTTCTAAAATCAATGGTTCTTGTTTGGGTCACATCAGGAGGGGATCTACAATAGATCATCATCATATCAATAAATACACAATATAAATAATTTTAAATGATCAACACATGAATCATATAATGATCTCAAGACCAATGTATTTCTTCTTTATATTAAATTAATTATAAATTAATGTTTACTTAATCATGTATCTTTTTTCTGGAGAAAATATTTTTCAACACTATTTTGTAAAAGTTCTTTAGTAGTGAAATTAATAATAATTTACATTTTTAATTATAAATTTAATTTGGAAATTTTTTTTGGATATAGTACAATTAGTTTCTTCCATGGATTCCAGAACCTACATGTTGTATCAATGTGGTTTTGATTGGTTTTAAATTATTTAATGATTAATGATCGAATTTTTTGTTTCATTTTTTTGTTTCATGAATTCAATTACTATATTATAATTACCAATATAATTTTTTCATATAAATTACAATAAAATATTATCAATAAACAATTAACTTTTTTGAATAACATCCCAAGAACCCATCAGGAGGTGCTAGAGATTCTGGATGGGTAATACTTGATTATATAATATGTAGCCCGAAAGTATATATTAGGTTTCCTAGTACAGTAAGATTTACCACATATTTCAATGGTTAATAAAAAATAATGACCTGAATATATATTTAATACAAACTATGTGTTAATAAAATGGGATATAACATGGCATGTAGGACAACACATCATGATTTACTCTTTATTCCGGATAGAAAATGCATACACAAATTCACATCATGTATTAATACAATCATGCATAATGAATGACATTTATTTACAAGGGGGTATGAAATGTAAATATATAAAAACATAGTAACTCATAAATATTTAAACATAAATAAAAATACAATCCCTTGAAATTTATCACCCAAAAATGACGGGTAAGAGACATGGAACATAACTTGTGGTATATTCCCTGTAATTTTTCCATTGAAATGGAAAATTTTAAAATAATAATTTATCAATCCATAAATACTATAATTATGTGATTCTTGTTTCATTTAATTACTCATACATCCCATATGATAGATTTTAAATGATACTAAATTATTAAATAATGTCTATATAAAAAATCTAAACTGTATAAAAATAATAATCATTAACCATTGAATACATTTTCGATTTTAAAATAATGACACACTAAGTTAATTAACATGTTTTCTACATATAATTTGTTAATTAATATATTCAGTTTTATTAAATTAATTTATTTATCCCATGTTCCATATGAGTATACTTTATAATATCTCATTAAATGTCATGTCATTTGAATAAGTAATTTTCAGGTTGCTTCTCAGTAAATTTTGAATTCTTATTTTATAATATTTAAAAAATTATTTTTATTTTATTTTATTTAAAACCATATTATATTTGTATTTTTAATATATATTGGATAGACAGTAAGTATTGTTGTATTAATTTACTTATTATAATAATCTATATTTCTTTTATCGTTATAAAATGGAAAAGAGAAATAAATCCTTATGTGTTATTTTAAATGTATATATATTTATATTTAAAGGATCTCATTTTTTCACTGAGCTTTGTATGATTTTTTTTCATTTATTTTAGATATTTAAATAATTTATTGAATTATTATTATTTTAAATTGATGGAATCTATGTTTTCCATCCCTTCATATTATGAATTGGACTATGTGCCAAAAAATTCTTAAATTTAATCGTATATTCTTAACTCCTTAACATGCATTAAAATTAAATGAATCATATGGATGGACTTCCTTGTTACATGGAGTTGGTTAAAGAAAAATCTACGGATGATTCAAATGAGGGGGATTATAGAATTTTTATAATATTGACATGACATAGAATTATTAGTTGTTCAGGTTCATACCATCGGCCTTTAGTTATATTATATTCAGGTGAATTTATAACATTTATAACTATTTAGACATTCTTTTTGGAATGGAAAATGAAACATTAAAGTCTATAACATTGATTTTTATAGATTTAAATATGTTTTTATATTTTTTTATTGGCATTTTCCTTAATGATATACTTGTTTATTCTATATTTATGGATGAGCATATAGGATATGTATATATCATTTTTGGAAACCCTGAGGATAACTGGTTACATATGAAGCTATCAAAGTGTCAATTTAGATGAGACCATGTAAAATTATTATTGAATCTAATTTATAAATATAGTGTGTCGATATACTAATAAAATTTCAGATTATTTATTTCAGAGTACATCCCTAAAATGTTATTAATATGGGTATTTTATTAGTATTATATGTATATTATAATTTTTTCATCTGAGTCTCATATTTTTTAGATGAAATAAATAATTATCCAACCATTAATGGTGTAACTATATTTTGATTTAATTATTTTGAGAACTAATTTGAAAATTTAAATGAATGGATGACAGAAAAGTTGATTTTAAACTTAACTAAACAAGGTAAAGAGTATAAATTGTAATTTCATTCATTTGTAGATGGGATGAGGTATATTATTATACAAGAATATCACATGGTAGATTTCAGATCACATCAACTAAGGCTACAATAGAGAAACTATCTGAATAATGAATTGTAGTTGGAATTAATGTTTCATGATTTGAATGTTTCTTCAAATTACATAAAGGGTTAGTTGTTTACAGTTCACTAATACCATAATAGAATATAAAAAATTTTATCGGAACATCATTTAAATCTTCAATGGTGGATATGGGGTGAGTACCTATAGTCTTTTGACATTGAGCTAGGGCATACACTCAGAAAGGGAAAATTTTTGGAAAATTATTTTAGAAGGAAGACTCAGAAGAAGTTTTTGTTGGAGTTTATTACTGAGCAGAAAATAATTGATTTTTTGTGGAGATTCGTTTGATTGTTTTAGAATAAAATTGTTGAGAAACTCAAAAATATTTATCCATCAAAACCTTTATCTTCAACATTATAAAGATAATGATATAATGAGATTGTGAGTTCTTATACATGATGGAACACATACAATTTAGGGAGGCACAACCATACTAGACCATCGATGGTGATGAGATTCATTATTTCATTGTTCATGTCATGGATGTAACGCCCCGACCCTAGTTACCCAGAGTCGGTGCATTATTACATAACATTGGCGTGATCATGAGAAAGATGAAGTCTCGAAAGACCGATTAGTTTAGTAGCCTTGGAATAACTAGATACATCCATAAATTTTTACATTACATCATAAAAAAACATCTTGTCTTCATATCCCCTCATACTATCCCTGCAGGTCATTCATAAATTACTTCTTCATAATCCTGGAAAAAAAAATTAAAACATTGAAAGGGGTGAGCTCGGATGCTCAGTACGGATAACATTATAGCAGAAGCTTTCATAAATAAGCATAAACACTTAAGGCAATTTATAACTAAAACAAAAGCCTTTGAAACTTGAACTTCAGCATAAAATGGAAAAGGTAAAATGAAATAATGCCATTTACTTACTCACATGGATATTTTACTAGTCGAATGATCACATGCAATATCAATAACCACTTTCATAATGATGGAATGCATAATGCCAGACTATCATAACCACATAGCCAAGGCCTCGTGCCAAGACTACAAATAAGATTTTGTCAAGGCCTTGTGCCAAGACACTAGTTTGTCTCATGAGACCTACCGATGCATCGAGGAGCTATAGCGGGCTCCACCCGTCACATATTAAGTGCAATGTATTCCTCATATGAATAGGTTTAAGCATAAAATAAACATTCGTATTAAAACTAGCATACGAAATGTCAATACTTTAACCACAAACCATGAATGGTATAAAAATTGAACATCCACGGTCAAATATAACTCATTTGATACAATATGGAAGATTGTATTGTATCACATTAACCTCAATCATGAATAATGAAGGATGTTGACATAGATGAAAATAATCATCAAAACTATTTGAGAGAAATATCCCCCTTTTCTTGAAAACATTTAAAAGTCACACTATTTGTCAAGAAGCCATTTAAAAATAGATTTTTGAATCAAAGTGTCCCATACCACTTTGAAACCTTTTAAAAGGATTTTTGATATCTAAACTTTAATTTCCATATAAATAAATCTTTAAAACCATTTTTAAAACATGGACATTAATGAGAAAGATTTAGATGAATAAGTCTTTAAAACATTTAAAAATGGTATTTTAGTTAGAGATTCTAACCAAAAGAGAGACACTTGAATGAAAATAATTGAGATAATCAAAACTTTGTAATATCATGAGAATAAAGGGAATTCATGATATACTATGTCAAAGTACATTATATACACCACATAAAAGTGATTTGGTGTATATCAACTAAGAAGTCTCAATGGAATGTAAGTTGAGATGAAATCTCTCATAAAGGCCATATCCTTAGGTTAAGGATAAATCAACAACATAATTATGTGTGAAAAATATAAATACACTAAATATGATTGGATATTCAGTGTAAAACAATCAAAGTATATTCACACATATTCCTGTAAAAACAACACCAACGAATTGGATGTTTAACTCAACAAATGGTGAAAGAGTTAAAATTACTCTTATCAAATTCATATCAATGACTTGAGAATTTTCAATGGAGTGATTATGTGTATCAAAAGTATATCCACAGGAAGGGGAGTGGAAATTATGACATAATCAAATGAATAGTGATTCCACACATAATCTTGGGGTAATATAATCAATGAAATATGCGTAAAGCCAAATGAGTGGAAATTGAAATCTCAAATTCCCTTATTGATTAGGTAACTTAAGAAACAAACACCCATGAAAGAAAGATCATACCATGATGATGTAAATACCAATAAAATAAAGTATATTACACAATGAATACAATCATGGGTAGTACACATACACCACATGCAATAATTAAGTGGTGATCAATGGAATTCTCACGGAATTAAAAGTGAGACAAGAAACCCCTTACCATGTTAATCAACTGAGTCGCATGGCCAAAAGTTAATAACCACCAAATGATTTACAGAATAACATGAATATAAAGTGAATCATGATAATATATATCAAATGGAAGTACACAATACACCACTTTCAATAATTTAGTAGCGAACAATGGAAATCTCACGGAATTGAAAGTGAGATAAGAGAATCCCTTACCACGTTAATCAACTGAGTCGCATGGAAAAAAGTTAATAACCACCAAATTATTTACAGAATAACATGAATATAAAGTGAATCATGATAATATATATCAAATGGAAGTACACAATACACCACTTTCAATAATTTAGTAGCGAACAATGGAAATCTCACGGAATTGAAAGTGAGATAAGAGAATCCCTTACCACGTTAATCAACTGAGTCGCATGGCCAAAAGTTAATAACCACCAAATGATTTACAGAATAACATGAATATAAAGTGAATCATGATAATATATATCAAATGGAAGTACACAATACACCACTTTCAATAATTTAGTAGCGAACAATGGAAATCTCACGGAATTGAAAGTGAGATAAGAGAATCCCTTACTTTGTACTTTTTCCTTGGTCGATGGTAGGTTTACCTCCTGTATAATGGTGAAATAATTGTTATTGAATAATACAAGAATCAGTTACTTTAATATGATATCATATATGATCTTTTAACATTGATTTGTTAATAATATCTTAGAATTATCGTCATTTCAGGTGTTAACGGGTTCATTTTACTTTACATTCTTTGTTATGTGAGCCATATTCATTATTAATGGGATGTATATTATTCATATCCAGAATGGTATCAAGTCCTTAAACATAATTTTTAAATCATAAAATGATAATTATACTTGAATGGATACGATGGAGAATGAATCTCATCGCGTCCGTGGAGACGGTAGTTCGTACATACGCACGAATGCTACATCCATTTAATTTTTATTTTAAAAGAATTGAATCCAAATGATACATAGGTATATTACTATTCCAGTAAAATATAATATTTTATATATGTTACTTAAGTTCATTAACACCATCCTTTATACTTTCCATGTGTGGTATGAACGAGTCATATCATTTTAAGGGGGCGGTAGTCCGCACTTCCTCAAATGAAATTATCGTATGTATATACAACATGAAACGAATAATTGTATGAAATAAAATGGAATTACAGAAGCTTATATATAAAATATATATCATTAATATCATATTTAATTATAGTGCCATCCTAATGGCCACCATGAGAGGCGGTAAGATGTATTTGAACAATCATCGTTTCGTGAGGCGTTAGTTTGCCATCCACAGAAACATTATGTTCATCATCCATTAGATGGAGTTGTGTGAATGTGTAGTTTGAATCCTTCTTATAAAAACATCCTAGTATATTGTGGATACTGGTGTTGTTACAAAATAAAGGAAATAAAAAGATTTTGGGGGGTTGGAGAAGCAAAATAATTGAAAATAATTTAAGAGAAAATGTTACCTTTAATTTAGGTAACTCACTTTGGTTGGAACCAATGGACTTCTTGATATTCTTTCTGCCTAAGGGGAAGCTTCAAGGAGGAGGAGAGGGATTTGGGGAGCATATTTGGGCAGAGTTTGGATGAGCCAAGTGGCTTGAGAAGTGTGAGGAATGAGTATAAGTGGTCTCCTTTTATAAGGGAGAGGAGGGGCTCTTTAGGAAAGAGTGAAAGTATTACTTTATAATATAATTATATTCGGTTTATAATGGTCCAAAAATCATTGACGTCGAAGATAAGAGGACTCATATTCTAAATAACATCAACCAATAATAATTGGACAGGTTTTAGATAATATTTTAATCATTATAATCTTATTTATTTAAATGATTTATTAATGAGGTAAACATTGCATCATTATTGTGTCATTAATAATTTAAATTATTTGAAGTCTAAAAATTATAAATAAAATATCATTATGTAGGAAATCTGTTTAGCTTTCTAATGAATATTTATAATCAAAACTCCAACATGTATAACCCTATGTAAAAATTGTTCTTTTAAAAGATGTAAGCTTATCCCATTTTTGTATTCATTTTAACTTAATTAAAATAAAGTGTCATTATCACTTACAAGTGGATCAATGGGGTCCCAAAATTGACCCAAAGATGTCCATGGTCGACCATGTATCAACCAATAGGGTTAAGACACGTTTTAGGGTAATTTAGTATTATTATAATATTATTTTTTAACCCTTATTTACCGGATTTACCCTTAACCATGGTAAATAAAATATTTACCGCAGTAATTATTCAAAATGTCTAAAAATAAAATTTATCTATTTACAAAATTTGAACATCCTGATTCCAAATATGGAATCCATTTTTCTAAATTCAAAACACAGAAGTGGCAGAAATTAATTTAAAATTAATTCCCGCTGTCAAAACAAAAAGCGTGTTTTTAAGAGATAATAACTATCAAAAGATTGACACTTGTTTATGTTCGGTTTAATTGTAAAATTATGTCCAATGACCAAAATTATATTAAATGGTAAAAATATATTCTAAATATACTTTAAAACCACTCAAATTCATAATTTATCACTATTAATTATTTTGATTAAAAAAGTTGTTTTTAATTAAAAATTAGTAATTTTTACTATTCATCAAAATATGAAAGTTATCCGAAAAGTACCAAAATTTCACCTTAGGCTAAATTTGATATTCCTAATCCAAAAATGAAGTCCATTTTGAAATATAAAATATATATAATTTCAAAAAATTAAGTATTACTATTCATAACGGCTAGTTTGATCGGTTGTGGTGTGTGTTAAAACTCGAAGTTGCGTACAACACACGCTACTGTTTTATTCAAAGGAAAGCGTACCGTGGAAGCATGGGATGTTTTATTTTAAATTTTTTGATGTCCCCATTTAGTCAAAAAGTTTAAAATATTTTATTTAAAAAGGGTTCACTATTAAAAGTTGGTAAAACTACAATACTGAAGATGAATTTGTTCTTACATTATGTCTAAGAAACTCATAATATGTATTCTAAAATTATAAGGATTATATAAAGTTTAAAATTTAGTTAATACTATTCATAACCTTTTTTGAACGGCTTGTTTGGTAAGTCATGGTGCGCTTGAACTCGGTGTTGCGTGTAGTGCAAGTTATTGAATTATTTTGAAGAAATAACACACTATGAAATCTTGGGGTGTTACATTCTCCCCTCCTTCAATAAATTGTGTCCTCGCAATTTGAAATTGTTCTTCGAAAATAAAAGGTTGAAAATAGAAAATATATTTGTGGGAAAACCCACATCGGAAATTGGTTTACTAAAATTTAGTCTTAATATGAGGGAAAGAGAAATGAAAGGGTCACCACCAAATTATGATCTCGATTAGGAGAACATTGGTGGAAATTAGATACATATAATTGGACGAAAAACGTAAATATTTATAGGTAGTGGTTGAGGTCATCAATCACAAACAAGTATAAAATTGAGGTCCTTAAACTCATCAATCTATGATGATTTAAAGTACCATCGGTTCAACATAATATAGGGTATTGGGATCACACATTTTTGACATTTCAAAATATCTTAGTTGAAATCCCACATCGAAAAATGAAATAATGAGGACTCTATTTAAAATAAAGAGTGGAAAGTATGAAGATTAACGAAAATAACACATACTAGGGTTCCATGTCGGAAAATATGGATATGGAGGAGAAATATAACCATCAATTATCTGATGGAGAGTGGTAGAGAACATGGCTATGAAAAGGCCAACAATCCCAAAGCCATAAATTAGTGATGATTTAAGGTACCATCTAGGACAAAATTTTTTTTTTAAAGTTACATTACATAAGGAAGAGGAATTCATTTATGATATTGACTAAGAATATTATGATATATACTTAAATTTTAAGTAGATTTTCATTCTTTAATAAATTTCCACCACTAACTCAATTTTTTTTTAAACAATGAGTATTCAAGAAGACTTGGTCACACTAAAGAGCTAGAATAAACTTCTATAGAATCACATGATCCATGCAGGATAAACCATATATTTACATTGTCTTTGAAGATTAATCAAAACCAAAATGGTTAGTGAATGATCTAATGATCCCCCAAAAGGATATTCATTGAGATAAATATGCACTAATCTTAATTTCTAAAATTAATCCAACAATACCCAAAAGTTAAATAGATACCATTCAATAACCAATTGTCCTTAAAATCCTTTAATATAATCCAAACTAATATTGAAAACCAAAACCTAGAAGAATTTGATTATGTAGTCTCCCATGTTACATTGTATCTCCAAATGACATCAAATACTCTTAAAGTCACATACTTAAAAGTAATTATCATCATCACATATTCTCTGTTATAGGTTAGTCATTTCCATAAATAACCCAAATCACTATAAATCAACAATAAAAATGTAGATAAAAATCCACCATTACTCTACAAATGAAACCTCATTGTATTCTATTTTCCTTGGGCATATAGTGTTCCTAACAAAACGAACATCTTCCAAAATAACATTTATCACTTAATCACCAAATCATTTTCGTATACCAAGGGTATTCATTTGATAAGACATAAGAACCCAAATCATCTTATTATTGATCAATAAAATCATTTAACAAAAAAAATAGTCATACTAACCAGGGACTTCACGTAGTCCAGTGGTATGCGATAAATCCCAATCGCACTTTGGTTGTGGGTTCGATTCCCACAGCTTTGTCCGACGCGACGGGTTGTCACACGATATACGTGTTGTCCTTTTTCAAAAACTATATTCTATAATATTACCAAAATGAGATAAATTTTTCAAAATAACATAATTTAACCACAAATGTTATATCATACTTTGCATTTTCATCCCAAATTATAATAACTTATCATTTTTTCAAACCCCAATGATCATATAAAACCAAATGGTTATTTATACCTATATCCACAAGAGAAGAGACAATTATTCCTCAAATATCATTCTCACATGGCAAACTGAGGGGTTACAAATACAAGAGAAAATTATTCCAAAGTAAACCCATCAACAAGGAGTGCTAATACTTTTTAAATTTTTCTCCAACCATTTATTTCCGCATAGCTTCTTCTTTGAGCAAGAAAATATCCTATAAAATAGGACATTCACTCGGGTAATGGCCAGGTCCCCAACATTTACGGCAAATGACTGTAAATGGACTCTTGGGACCATTTTTATCTTCTTCCATAGTACTCTTCATTTTTCTTCAGCAATTCTTCACTTTATGTCCTTCCTTCCCGCACGTAAAACATTTCGTTGTCCCATTGAGACACTTTCCTGGGTGTCTCTTTCCACAATTCCTGCATGATGAAAATTGAGGTTTCTTTTCTCCATGGTCTCCATTGCTGGAGATCTTATCATTTATCACTTTTCTCTTCCTTGTTGAGTCTGGGGGTTGGTTAATATATGTTGTTGATCATATTTTTGGAAACCTGTTTTGGCATAAAGACGATATCTTTTACGCCTATCAACATTCCATTTTGTTGCTCATTTCCACCACCGTTCCCACCTTGTACATCATTCTCAAAGTCACTATGACTTCCTTGGAATCAAGCCATTGACTAAAACCAGAAAGCATTGTGTGAGTAATAGTAGTCGTAAAATCATTTAGAGATTAAAATGTCACCATATTCTCAATTTGAAACATATTAGGATTAACCAAGGTCATTTACTCTCATCTTATGTATATATTACTTAAATAGGTTTGTAAAGAAAATGTAAATTATCCTAAGCATATCCCCCGGGAGTGTCATAACCAAGAGTGCAGCAAGGCCCGTTGTCGTGCACCAGTTCCCGTTCGAGTCTAGCTCAAAGCGGTGTTTTCGGGTTTTACCCCTAGGTACATCTGTGCCAGAGCCGCCTCTACCTGCTCGTATCCAGACAGGGATGTATTGCTCGGAAAACTCACAAAATCTCTACAATACCAAAATTCTAGGAAGTTCTTTTATACTAATCCTCAAAGTTCATCTTAGGTCTACGTGCTCTAATCAGAGTTTATCTAAATCTAGCTACCAAGGTTTGTACTAAACTTCCTCTTATACCAACTGTAATGCCCCGACCCTAGTTACCCAGAGTCGGTGCATTATTACATAACATTGACGTGATCATGAGAAAGATCAAGTCTCGAAAGACCGATTAGTTTAGTAGCCTTTGAATAACTAGATACATCCATAAATTTTTACATTACATCATAAAAAAAACATCTTGTCTTCATATCCCCTCATACTATCCCTGCAGGTCATTCATAAATTACTTCTTCATAATCCTGGAAAAAAAACATTGAAAGGGGTGAGCTCGGATGCTCAGTAAGGATAACATTATAGCAGAAGCTTTCATAAATAAGCATAAACACTTAAGGCAATTTATAACTAAAACAAAAGCCTTTGAAACTTGAACTTCAGCATAAAATGGCAAAGGTAAAATGAAATAATGCCATTTACTTACTCACATGGATATTCTACTAGTCGAATGATCACATGCAATATCAATAACCACTTTCATAATGATGGAATGAATAATGCCAGACTATCATAACCACATAGCCAAGGCCTCGTGCCAAGACTACAAATAAGATTTTGTCAATGCCTTATGCCAAGACACTAGTTTGTCTCATGAGACCTACCGATGCATCGAGGAGCTATAGCGGGATCCACCCGTCACTTATTAAGTCCAATGCATTCCTCATATGAATAGGTTTAAGCATAAAATAAACATTCGTATTAAAACTAGCATACGAAATGTCAATACTTTAACCACAAACCATGAATGGTATAAAAATAGAACATCCACAGTCAAATATAACTCATTTGATACAATATGGAAGATTTTATTGTATCACATTAACCTCAATCATGAATAATGAAGGATGTTGACATAGATGAAAATAATCATCAAAACTATTTGAGAGAAATATCCCCCTTTTCTTGAAATCATTTAAAAGTCACACTATTTGTCAAGAAGCCATTTAAAAATAGATTTTTGAATCAAAGTGTCCCAGACCACTTTGAAACCTTTTAAAAGGATTTTTAATATCTAATCTTTAATGTCCATATAAATAAATCCTTAAAACCATTTTTAAAACATGTACATTAATGAGAAAGATTTAGATGAATAAGTCTTCAAAACATTTAAAAATGGTATTTTAGTTAGAGATTCTAACCAAAAGAGAGACACTTGAATGAAAATAATTGAGGTAATCAAAACTTTGTAATATCATGAGAATAAAGGGAATTCATGATATACTATGTCAAAGTACATTATATACACCACATAAAAGTGATTTGGTGTATATCAATAAAGAAGTCTCAATGGAATGTAAGTTGAGATGAAATCTCTCATAAAGGCCATATCCTTAGGTTAAGGATAAATCAACAACATAATTATGTGTGAAAAATATAAATACACTAAATATGATTGGATATTCAGTGTAAAACAATCAAAGTATATTCACACATATTCCGGTAAAAACAACACCAACGAATTGGATGTTTAACTCAACAAATGGTGAAAGAGTTAAAATTACTCTTATCAAATTCATATCAATGACTTGAGAATTTTCAATGGAGTGATTATGTTTATCAAAAGTATATCCACAGGAAGGGGAGTGGAAATAATGACATAATCAAATGAATAGTGATTCCACACATAATCATGGGGTAATATAATCAATGAAATATGCGTAAAGCCAAATGAGTGGAAATTGAAATCTCAAATTCCCTTATTGATTAGGTAACTTAAGAAACAAACACCCATGAAAGAAAGATCATACCATGATGATGTAAATACCAATAAAATAAAGTATATTACACAATGAATACAATCATGGGTAGTAAACATACACCACATGAAATAATTAAGTGGTGATCAATGGAATTCTCACGGAATTAAAAGTGAGACAAGAAACCCCTTACCACGTTAATCAACTGAGTCGCATGGCCAAAAGTTAATAACCACCAAATTATTTACAGAATAACATGAATATAAAGTGAATCATGATAATATATATCAAATGGAAGTACACAATACACCACTTTCAATAATTTAGTAGTGAACAATGGAAATCTCACGGAATTGAAAGTGAGATAAGAGAATCCCTTACCACGTTAATCAACTGAGTCGCATGGCCAAAAGTTAATAACCACCAAATTATTTACAGAATAACATGAATATAAAGTGAATCATGATAATATATATCAAATGTAAGTACACAATACACCACTTTCAACAATTTAGTAGCGAACAATGGAAATCTCACGGAATTGAAAGTGAGATAAGAGAATCCCTTACCACGTTAATCTACTAAGTCGCATGGACAAAAGTTAATAACCACCAAAGGATTTATAAAATAACATGAATATAAAGTGAATCATGATAATATATATCAAATGGAAGTACACAATACACCACTTTCAATAATTTAGTAGCGAACAATGGAAATCTCACGGAATTGAAAGTGAGATAAGAGAATCCCTTACTTTGTACTTTTTCCTTGGTCGATGGTAGGTTTACCTCCTGTATAATGGTGAAATAATTGTTATTGAATAATACAAGAATCAGTTACTTTAATATGATATCATATATGATCTTTTAACATTGATTTGTTAATAATATCTTAGAATTATCGTCATTTCAGGTGTTAACGGGTTCATTTTACTTTACATTCTTTGTTATGTGAACCATATTAGTTATTAATGAGATGTATATTATTCATATCCAGAATGGTATCAAGTCCTTAAACATAATTTTTAAATCATCAAATGATAATTATACTTGAATGGATACGATGGAGAATGAATCTCATCGCGTTCGTGGAGACGGTAGTCCGTACGTACGCACGAATGCTACTTCCATTTAATTTTTATTTTAAAAGAATCGAATCCAAATGATACATAGGTATATTACTATTCCAGTAAAATATAATATTTTATATATGTTACTTAAGTTCATTAACACCATCCTTTATACGTTCCATTGTGGTATGAACGAGTCATATCATTTTAAGGGGGCGGTAGTCCGCACTTCCTCAAATGAAATTATCGTATGTATATACAACATGAAACGAATAATTGTATGAAAAAAATGGAATTACAGAAGCTTATATATAAAATATATATCATTAATATCATTTTTAATTACACTTCCATCCTAATGGCCACCATGAGAGGCGGTAAGATGTATTTGAACAATCATCGTTTCGTGAGGCGTTAGTTTGCCATCCACAGAAACATTATGTTCATCATCCATTAGATGGAGTTGTGTGAATATGTAGTTTGAATCCTTCTTATAACAACATCCTAGTATATTTTGGATACTGGTGTTTTTACAAAAGAAAGGAAATAAAAAGATTTTGGGGGGTTGGAGAAGCAAAATAAGTGAAAATAATTTAAGAGAAAATGTTACCTTTAATTTAGGTAACTCACTTTGGTTGGAACCAAAGGACTTCTTGAAATGATTTATGCCTAAGGGGAAGCGTCAAGGAGGAGGAGAGGGATTTGGGGAGCTTAGTTGGGCAGAGTTTGGACGAGCCAAGTGGCTTGAGAGGTGTGAGGAATGAGTATAATTGGTCTCCTTTTATAAGGGAGAGGAGGGGCTCTTTAGGAAAGAGTGAAAGTATTACTTTATAATATAATTATATTCGGTTTATAATGGTCCAAAAATCATTGAGGTCGAAGATAAGATGACTCATATTCTAAATAACATCAACCAATAAGAATTGGACAGGTTTTAGATAATATTTTAATCATTATAATCTTATTTATTTAAATGATTTATTAATGAGGTAAACATTGCATCATTATTGTGTCATTAATAATTTAAATTATTTGATGTCTAAAAATTATAAATAAAATATCATTATGTAGGAAATAGTTTTAGATTTCTAATGAATATTTATAATCGAAAATCCAACATGTATAACCCTATGTAAAAATTGTTCTTTTAAAATATGTAAGCTTATGCCATTTTTGTATTCATTTTAACTTAATTAAAATAAAGTGTCATTATCACTTACAAGTGGATCAATGGGGTCCCAAAATTGACCCAAAGATGCCCATGGTCGACCATGTATCAACCAATAGGGTTAAGACACGTTTTAGGGTAATTTAGTATTATTATAATATTATTTTTTAACCATTATTTACCGGATTTACCTTTAACCATGGTAAATAAAATATTTACCGCAGTAATTATTCAAAATGTCTAAAAATAAAAGTTACCTATTTACAAAATTTGAACATCCTGATTCCAAATATGGAATCCATTTTTCTAAATTCAAAACACAGAAGTGGCAGAAATTAATTTAAAATTAATTCCCGCTGTCAAAACAAAAAGCGTGTTTTTAAGAGATAATAACTATCAAAAGATTGACACTTGTTTATGTTCGGTTTTATAGTAAAATTATGTCCAATGACCAAAATTATATTAAATGGTAAAAATATATTCTAAATATACTTTAAAACCACTCAAATTCATAATTTATCACTATTAATTATTTTGATTAAAAAAGTTGTTTTTAATTAAAATTTAGTAATTTTTACTATTCATCAAAATATGAAAGTTATCCGAAAAGTACCAAAATTTCTCCTTAGGCTAAATTTGATATTCTGAATCCAAAAATGAAGTCCATTTTGAAATATAAAATATATATAATTTCAAAAAATTAAGTATTACTATTCATAACGGCTAGTTTGATCGGTTGTGGTGTGTGTTAAAACTCGAAGTTGCATACAACACACGCTACTGTTTTATTCAAAGGAAAGCGTACCGTGGAAGCTTGGGATGTTTTATTTTAAATTTTTTGATGTCCCCATTTAGTCAAAAAGTTTAAAATATTTTATTTAAAAAGGGTTCACTATTAAAAGTTGGTAAAACTACAATACTGAAGATGAATTTGTTCTTACATTATGTCTAAGAAACTCATAAGATGGATTCTAAAATTATAAGGATTATATAAAGTTTAAAATTTATTTAATACTATTCATAACCTTTTTTGAACGGCTTGTTTGGTAAGTCATGGTGCGCTTGAACTCGGTGTTGCGTGTAGTGCAAGTTATTGAATTATTTTGAAGAAATAAGACACTATGAAATATTGGGGTGTTACAATGGATATAATGGGTATTTATGATAAATTTATGAGGGAGTTTGATACCTCAAAGTGGAATGTACACCTAGGTTTGACCGAGATATATCATGAAAATCATAGATAGTATTTATGGATATGGATAAAAAGGTATGGCCACATCAATTTTTCGGACATCACCTATAATAAAATCTTCAAGAATTAAATTTAAAGGGCACAATTGTATTAATTTTTGGAGGGAAATTATTATTCATCATCATGATTGATTGTAGTAGATGAGTCATTTATTATTGGATTTAGTCACACAATGTATACATATTACCATGTTTGATCAACTAGGGAGTTATTGGAAGCTACCAATAATAGTAATAAGTCATATTATGATCATAAAGGGAGACATCTATTGTTTTTAGATGATACTGGGTATTTTTAATGGAATTTCGCGTATTAGGAAATAATGTTATACGGAAGCTATGAATGTTTCCATATAGATGTTTCATGTTCTTTGTTATAATGGAATGGATATATGTTGTTGATTTTATATTGGATCCTATATAGTGTTTTCATATGATTAAAAATGTATTTCACTCAAAATATTATTATAGGTATCACCCAATTCATTCTCATGCGATCAACACCAATGATATAGATCTTCAGGTAGATACATATTTTGTGTCATGATATGTTCATATTGTGGTTTAGGGTGAGATAAATTTTTGATAGATAGATATTTGTCTCAGTGTTATTTTTATTGTAAATATTTATCTAATATGAGGAATGTGAGTCTGGTTGTCGTGGGTTGTCCCACTGGCCTATGTTATTCACTAATTTTAATTAGTGATGATTGTATGAGAATATTGGGGATGAATTCTTTATTTGGTAGGATGATTATATTACCTATGACCTTATTCAAGGTCCATTTATATTTTTTAATTTTTCTATATATCTTTTAATATTTTTAAACATGAATTTCATTATGAATTCAAAATGTTTTTTAAAAATTGTAGGCGTTTTTTGGCAAGGACGATAGAATAGATCAAACCCTGTGGTAGAAATAAAACTTTAGGGATGATTATATTAGTGATGAGGTATCGTAGTGAATATTATGGCCAAAAAAAATAATTATTACTAGTCAATTGGTTTCACTTTCTAGTTGGATTCTGTGTTATAACCTATGAAATATTCATCGGCTCAACATATAGCTACTGAAGTAGTATTGTCCCACTAGAGATCCATACAATCACCAATGAGATTTTACAATCTTGATTGTGGGATTCAGGATCATATTTTAATTGGGGATAATAAATTAATTACACTAGAACACAGATTTTGTATTTATCTCTACTCACTCAATCCACACACAACCATTATAGAATTTTTAGGCTCACTTAGAATTTTTTTATTCATTTACCTCCCATTTTATAGTTTTTTCTTATTTCATTGGTTTTGTTTGTTTATTATTTTTATGTATATAAAAATATATTCCTTAATTTTTTTCTCATATCCACTTATTCATAATCACTAAATAAGCCGGATTTAAGGACATTTACATGATTCTTGTGTGATTAGATTCATTTTTTGAGAAATATTTTCAATTTTGACTTTTTATTCTTAATATATGTTCTATCAAGAAATAAAAAGAAGTGTTTATGTGTTTATAATTGTAAATGATGTGAATCAACACAAAAATAATGTGTGTGGGGCCATACCTAATTAATAATTCAATTGTGGTCATAATGTAAATAAATTTATCCATTCCTTGGGCTCTGAGTTTTCTATTAGTGAGTAAATATCAAAACATATTCATCTATATAACATGTGTAATCCAATGTGATATGAAAGGAAATGGAACAAACCATGACCTTTTAATTGAAATCAACGTGGTGAATGAAGGATTTTCATGGAGATTACTAATTTAAAATGTGTTTATAATTTTCTTATAGAATATATAAAATATTAATGTGAATTGAATTAAATTAATAATCAGTAACCATTGACTTAATGATCAATTGTTGAATTCATTGAAAATTGATAATAGGTTTACAAGTCGATGAACACCATGTTATTAGATTGGTTATTATGATTAATTTTTTATTATTATTGCACCTTGATTTGTTATTTCATGGAAAATATCTTTCGATATATAGTGAAAAAAAATTCATATACACATACATGGATTTGGTATGACTAGGAATATGTTTTTAATATGAGGGGTAAATATGTATATTTTTATACAAATTTTTTTTATTTCATTAATTAAACCATTGATTATGAGTTAAACCTATTTTTATAAATATTAATACATAGATGAAATTTTACATAGAAAGTACTCATGGGTTTGGGGTGTGCATATTCCCATTATACAGGGTATCAAAATCACGATACCTTTAAAAATTCTATGTACTAATACATATGATATTGGATGAAAATAGTATGGTTGACTGGGGATGATACTCTTGACTCGAGGGTTAACAATTTAATTATTAATTTTTTTTAAATGTTTTTTCTTTAATTTAACATTAGTATATTTCTTTACAAATACTATATATAATATTGAAAACATTGGTGGTAGAATATTGTGTACTACCCCCATCACGCATAGGTTTTTGGTGGAGCTTGAATACAAATCATGGTTACGGGTCCAGATAAGGGAAATGCCTCTATAGTAGATTTGTGGTCTGGTATGTAAGGAGTGGATAATGGATGTTGTAAGTAAGTGATTCATTAAAACTAGTTTGGTGTTATTTTCATATTTTTCATTATTTAGGTATTTTTATATATTCTTTATTGTCCCTATTTTTTTCATCATGGTTATAGTTTTTTGATTGATTTCAAAAAAATTATTATATCTATTTATGATTATATGTGATGGAAGATATTTTTATGATTTATACTAATATTTATTCTCTATGAATACATTATAATCTAACTATGTTATCCTCCTAGAACATCATCTCTTATCCAAAACAAATATCATATACAGTGGCATGCGTGAGATCATGTATCGATTAATTTTTGTTAATTATGAGTGAAATAGGTTAAGGATGTAACAGTATGTAAAAAGTATCTAGTTGCATTATGTTGGGTCCTGATGTACCTGAGTTAAAACCAAACCCATGAGATTGAACGCTAATGTTGTAATGTTGTAACATGATCCTAAAACAACATACAAATTTTATTCTTTTATTTACAATTTTTTATTTTTCATTCAATGAAAAAATGAATAGTTATATCAATGATCATTCCATGGTAAATTTATTATTTTTGGTCTTATTCATGATTTTTATAATGGATTCAAAAATGAGATCACATAAATTAATGGATTATTGTGAAAATATGGAATTAAAATAAAATGATATTATGAATCTATTTTAATAGAATAATATGAATCAAATAACTAAAATCCAATTAATATGAAAAATTTAAGTAAAAGATGAAATATGAAAAATAAAAAATTTATAATTTAAAATTCGATTATAAAATTTTATGGAATATTTGGTCTCCCATCATCTAAATTAAGATGGAAAAATAGTTAAAGATCCGATTCAACCTCACTCAGTGGAACATTTAATTATATGGGAATGTTATCAATGATAGATGGTCAAATTAAGTGAATCTATATTAGTTTTAATGGATTCAGTCATCCCAATACCAAATTGGAGGCTTGTTTTGAGGAAATCTATTTCAAGATTACTGGATTGGTGAGTCCAATCAGTGGGTCAAGAAAATTTAATTTTGTAGTTGAAAATATCACACACCTAAAACTTTCTTATAATTTTCATGGCCTCCATAATTATTATTAAGGAAATAGGGATCCTTTACACTATAATTCCCTCACGAAGAGAAATTCTGAGTACAATGGTTAATGACACTGAGACATGATAAAATTGAAGGAGATGTAATAACATAATAAAAAATTTCATAATAAATATTTTTAATTATAAATGTACAAATAATATATGTAAATTGGTATCAAAAATATAAATTTAACCCATTAAAACCATTAAAAAATTATTTAATATCCGGGAATATAACCAGAGGAAAAAATTTCATAGATTGGATAGATATTTCAAACTCATTTTACATCTATGAAATTTTACTAGGTATTAAAACCATTATTCCAAATCTTCTACCTTATTAATGTGAGATAGAGATAAGGATTTCTATGTTATATTTATTGAGTTTATTTTTTATATTCATTCCATCTTACTATAACTTATATATAAGGATATGATAATGTGATATAGTTACATGAATTCTTCAACCATGAAGTGTTATCTACTTGTCCTAAAATGTTAAAATGAGAGACTTTAGAAAAAATAGATTTATATCAATAGCCTGATATTTTAATACAGAAGTATTAAATCTCTATTGATAAATATTCAATAAATTGACATATGATCAATTCCCTCGTATCCCTCATCGACTTCGCATGGATATTTCAAGGGCCTCATTCCGGCCCTACTCTTGGACATCCATCCATCATTCCAATGATTTCATCAGAGGTTCTACCTTCCCCGAAAGACGGCATGGCTCCGGAGTTGGTTATCTCTACTTCGGTGAATAAGGAAGCCACATATCTACATCGATGGACTCTTGTGGCCCTCTTTGGAGTGGATAGAACTTGGCTCTCAGCCTTAAAAGTTTTTGGGAAATCCTTGGCGATGGGAGCTCCTAATAGGGTTTCCTATCTCAATTGAATATCTTTCAGTGTGTTCATGGCCTCATGTGGGGACGTTTTTGAAGATTGGTGTAAAGCCTCTCAATATTTTGGAAGATGGTGGTTCTCTCTAACTTATTGGGCGATGAAGGTTCATCATGGTCATGAGTTACCATTGGCTACTGTGTGGATATCTCTTCATGTGCTCCCTCTTCCCTATCAAGATATGACTATTTTGACTGATATTGTAATTCACTGGGGTCTTTCCTATGCTCATATGATTAGACTCTCGGCATAGAAAAATCCTCAGTTTTGGGCATATGTCTGGATTTGTATCTAGGTTCCCCCTTCCAGAATGTATTTCTCTTAACATTCAGGACACTTTATCATGGTGTCAGCCAATTGTGTATCTACCCCCCCCCCCCACCGAGTTTTTTCCCTCATTGTTTCCTTCAGGGGAATTCACATCCAGTTTATAGAAGGAAATGTGTCTCATATTGTCCTTGGATGTCTTATTTAAAGCCTTCAGATCCCCATCCTCAGCCTTTTTTTTCTCATGATCTTTTAGAGAAACCCCTCGCATATCTAGGTGGGGTGGTTGAGAAGGGAATGGAGGTGTCTTAGCCTCTCTAGGATGCCCCTTCATTATTGTCCATTGGGAATCCTATCAACTCTTGCAGAGATCTGGTGATTTTCCCCCTCTCCATCTGGGGAGGATGGAGTTTTTCAGCTCGGTTTCCCATGTGGATAGCATGATAACTAATCAGTTTAGATCCTTTATTGCTCTTGGAAGTTCAGTGTTGCTCGTTTCATCTCTTCTCGATGATTTCCTTCCTAGTTCCACCCCTCCACCCTGGGTGGACTTGGTTGCCCTGCCTTCCTTGAATGCAAACCCTTCGTGCCTCCCGAAAATCCACTCAACAGTCGATCCTTTTTTGTGGATGTCAACATACAAGAATCTAATGTCATAACGCCAAACCCAATCCCAGAGTCACCCTTCTATGGTGAGATCTTTTCTCCTAGACTAAAGCAGTGTTCATGAGGGTTCAAATGAAAATCCTCCAGGTATGTTCTCCTTCCTATAATAGAAATAATTGTGGTATATTGTCGGTGTCCAAAACAAGGTGCTTCCAGTCTCTATTTTAATCCTACTGTCGTGGAATGATCAGGGGCTTGTGGACCGAGTGAAGTTGAAATTCCTATCCTTGGAGATCTAGAAACAAGAAATCCCCCTCATTGCGGTGCATGAACCCAAGAATAATTCTTCCAAGATTCCATATTTTTCTCTTTGTTTATGTATGCGGGATTCCATGCATGAAGGGCCTCATAATTTCCATATATGGATTTTATTGAAGACTTCCATCTCTATGATCTTTCTGGATGGATCAAACTAGTATATTTCCACAATAGTTATATCTAACTCTAATGCAATTTTCATCACATTTGCCTACAAAATCTATAAATCAAAAAAAAATAAAGGATATACCAGGGGATCAGGGTGCTTTTACCCCTGTAATGAATCCTTGGTCGTGGTTGGGGACATCAACACTGTGGTTTTTGTGCAAGAGATAAGTGACAGAGGGCCCATTTCTAAACATGAAAGTGAAAGCTTTTCTCAAATTATGGATTTCAATGGTCATATGGACCTAGGTTTCTCAGGATACCCTTTTACATGGTGCAAAAATAGAAGAAGAATCTCTCTCTCATGGATCTACTTGGACCACTGTCTGGATAATAACCATGCCATATCCCTATTTTCTAACTCGAAGGTGACACATTTAGTCTGTGGAATTTATGATCATTCTACGCTCTTGGTTTCATTGTCTTAAAGGAAATAGGGGGAGGATAATTTCATTTGTTCACATCATTGGGAAGCCATTTGGGGTTATCTACTTTCTGTTGAGAGTTCATGGAAAAAGACAACATGGGATATTGATTGTTTGAGTCTTCATTCCAAGCTTCGGAGGCAGAAATAAGATATCATAACCTAGTTTCTCTAGTAACCCCTTTCAATATGGACCTGGACCTAGCTAAATCTGATTTTGAGCACATGGAGACCATCTTGAAGGATAATTGGGATGATGAGATCTTCATTGTGTTGGCTAGGAAAAAGGTAGTTCTAGAGGATTTCCTTCTCTGGTAGGAGAAGGTTGTGAGAGAGCAGTCCAGAATCAAGTGGCTCCGTAAAAGAAATATGGACATGAACTTTTTTCCTTCATACCATAAGGATAATATGAGAATCATCATTCCTAATATCCTCCTTGATAATGTTTCATACTTTAATGATATTATTATTATGGGAGAGTTGGCTGCATCTCACTTTCGTGATATGTTACCAGGGACTAATTCAAGAATGGAGGAGGGTTATCCTTAGGGTTGTGAGGAGTTTTGTGGAGGTTGTTTCTTCTTTGGTTCCATCTGAGGAAATCTTCGTGTTTGAGGTTGTTCCCAATATGTGAGAGGTTAATTAAGTGATTAAATGACTCAACTCAGAGTGTGCCCTAGGGCCGTACGGTTTCCCATATCATTCTATAGGGATTCCTAGAGTATTTTTGGGAAAGGTTAAACCATGGTTGTGATAGACTTTTTCTGGGGTTCCAATTTCCCTGAGTATCCAGTGAGACCTCTATTGTACTAATTCGAAAAATCAAGGACCCTACATATCTTCTCCACTACATTCCAATTATACTCTAAAACTTCTCTTATAAGGTGTTCTCAAGTGTAATATGCCAAAGGCTTTTTGGGTATATCTCTTGGAGGGTTTCCAAATAACAACACAACTTCGTTAAAGGGAGGGCTATTCGATGGGATATTGTTTTTCCCAAGATATAATAGGTGACACAAAATTCATGTCTCAAGGTTCAAATACGGTGATTAAACTAGATATGGATAATGTATATGATCAAGTTGAGTGGAATTTTATCTTGAAGGTGCTTTTGAGGATGGGTTTTTCCAACATGGCTACAGATCTCCTCTTCAGGCGTTTCAGTTCCCCTTGGATGTCTATCTCTTTCATGGGAAGAACCATTGGTTTCATTAAGTATGTGCATGTTAATAGATAAGGTGACCCATTATCAACACATCTATTCATTCTTGCTCAGGATGTTCTGTGTCATATCCTCAATAAGAGCTTGTTGAGGGGTACTATTTTTTCCTACAAGTGTTGGGCTCTTCGTAACATTCTGTTTCATCTTATGTTTGCAGATGACACAATCATTTTTTTAATTATAGTAAGATATCCATAAGAGTATTTAACGATGTCTTATAGGCCTATTTCGAGTGGAGAAGACAAATAATAAATCATTCGATGATCAATTTTTAAATCTCAGACAAGTTTTCTGACCAACGAGGTGCTTCTATCACGAGCAGCTTAGACATGAAGTGAGGATCCTTACCTATGAAATATATTGGTGGCCCTATTTTTTCATGGAAACTAAACATCCACCACTTTGATCACCTCCTTATGAGGATAAAAAACAGGATTTTTAACCAGAAGAATAATTTTTGTCATTCGTAGGAAGGATATCTCTTGTGAATAGCATCTTGTCTTCCATACCCATACATTCCCTCTCCGCAGTCAGGGTTCCCAAGAAGATGGTTTCTTCTATAGATAAAATTTTGGCCACATTTATTTGGGATTCCCATGGTGACATAAATCATCACTAAGATTCATGGGGGAATATGGACCGGCTGTACGGGGTAGGGGGAATCAACATTTGGAACCTTTCGATCAATCTTCAGTGCATTAATGCTAAGCTCGGCTGGGTGTACTTGGAGGAGAACAACTTTTGGGGGTTATCACATGAGGGTGAAAGCCAGGGGTGGAGACCATTTTTGGGGGAGCCCTCTGTCAATCCTTTCTTTAGTTTATCCGCAACCTCAGATGCTCCGGGACCACACTCGTTGGATTGTTAGAAGGGGAGATATTTCCTTTTGGTTCCATAACTAGATGGGATGGATTCTCGGCTTCCCTAGGTGCCACATCCCTGGGATCGCATTCAAATATACTAGATTCATTCTATGTTTTCTTGATTTTATACTGATTTCCAACCATAGATTCATTTAGAACTTCATCATCTTCATCCTAGAGCCTGACAGAATCATTTTCACCGAGTCTGCTTCTGGTATTTTTTCATCTAAGGATTTTTTTCAGGTTGACGCGAATAGGTTTGGAGTTGGATGTTTGGGTGGAGTTACTGTGGAGGATGGAAATTCTTGGAAATATCAACGTCCTTTTATGTAGGATTAGGTACCACGCATTGGACATGAATAAAAATATTCAAAAGATGGGTATCTCTTTGGTTTACAGGTTCTTCCATTTTATTATCCACAAGGCAGAGGCATCTAAACATTTCTTCTTTGGAAGTGAATGGGCATGTTCAATCTGGATCGCATTTAGTGATTTCAAAGACATTCATTTATATGAGACTCACTATTTCTTTTTTGATTCCTGGTATCAAAGAACAGAGTCAAGGGACCGAAGATAAAGGTGAGGGAAATGATCCTTCTTGATGAATGTTGGTTTATATTGAAAGCTCATAATTCATATCTCTTTGAAGGGGTTCCCACTCGGTTCCACTCACTAATCATCTGCACCAATCTCTTACTCAAGGATTTCACTGGAATTCTCAATTATTCGGAGGACTCCCCCACTCTCAGTCTTATCAATGAGGGGATCTCATCCCTTAATTTTAGATCGATACAAGGGCTACATGTGAATTTGTTTACTCACTCCTTAGGGTTGAAACTCCACGCTGATGGTTCTTGTATCAATGGTACTATTCGCAGAGGGTGGGGTGTTGTTCGGGATTCTAGTGGTTCAGCCATTCTCACATTCGACACAAGTTTTTGTCAATTATTTGATTTCCAAGCTAAGGCGATGGCTTTTTTCATTGGTCACCAGCTCGTTCAGCAAAAGAAGATGTCTATAGTAGTAGTGGAGGCGGATTACATGGTTTACCATGACACACTAGATGGTATTATCAAGGTTATATGGTCTATCATTTATACTATTATATTCTGTAGGAATTATCCTAGTCGAGACATTTATGTCTTCACATTTGGATGGAGGAAAATCAAGTTACATAATTTCTAGCCTTTACTGCTACCAACGTCACAGATATAACTTAGCTTTCTTGTCTAAATTCACTGCCTCCTGTGGGGGTGATTCTTGTTAGAGGGGATTCCCTTATATTGAACTACTTTATACCTCTTTGAGAAAATATCATTGTTTTCGGTTTTCTTTTTAATAAAATTCATGATGATTGTGATTAATAAATAATTATAACAAAATCCTAATCCATATGTTAATTTCATAAAGGTGTGTGTCACCTATTTATGTATGGAAACCATTCCATATAACATGGATAACTACCAAGAACATTAGATTGGGAATAATAAAATGTATTATATTGTCGATTAATCACAAAGACATGTTCCCCATAACAGATTAGGCATATCAACATGTTTTCAATAACGGATCAAGCAATTCTACTTGTTTCCCATAAAAATATAATTTCATATAATACATTACCCAGTACATTTGGTGGAGTTATAGGTCCTACCATTCACATAATGAAAAACATACATATGTTTTCCATATGATCATAAATCATTCATCATACCAGAACCCATGAGTGGAATCTATTCTTATAAACACCTCTTTATTGCATAACACAAGGTAAAAATGGGATTTAATAACATTTAAACATTCTTATATAAGAATAAACAATCCAATGAAAAAATAAGGATTCTATCCATTGATAATATCTCTTGAAAATAATGAGTAACATAAAATTATTTCAACATATGTGGAAATTTATTTTCAATTATCCATTAGAATAATTCATGTTGAAAATAACCTTTTCATTTTCAAGTCACAATGTTACTAATACCCACACACATTTAATGTAAAAAATTTCATATGAAAATAAACGTGTAAACATATAAATGAATCTTAAAATAATTATTTTTTAATGAGGTAATGAAAATATTCTCATGTTTTATAAGTTAAAAAGCTATCCTTCTATATTTCTATCTTAATAGTAAAAAATTACATCTTTTGGAAATCATGAAAAATTTTCATTTCAACATTATTTCAAAATATTATACCCTAGGTACCAATGATTTTAAAAAATTATCTTATAATGTTAGCAAATAATATTTTTCTAAAAAACGTGTACATCGAAGATAAATACATTCCATTGGAGACTTAAACATACGCAATTTCAAATAATGATGAGATTGTAAAATAATCCATTACCTTATGTATCTTTATTCATTATTAATCTGAAAACAACATGAATTATAAATACGGATTTATTATAGTTATATTACATAACCATGTTAATATATATTTTTTATATTAGATTAATTGTTTTCATCATATCTCATGCTTATTAACAATTTTTTATTAGAATCACTATTCTTGGTGATAACTAATTTTTTTACAAGTATATTTCAGTTCACTAATCGAGGTACATATATAATGATCACAGTACCATATTTCGAAGATTTTAAATAATATTATGATTTTAATATATATAAAATTTACCCATTTATATTTCATTCATAATAATTATAGAAAGAAATTTGAATTACATTGTTTATGGAGATGATAGGTCTTACATACACATGAACACTATTTCCAAATTACGATTAATGGAATAAAACAAATTAAAATAAAAATTCACTCTTAATGAATCATTATTATTTCATATATATCATACATATTAATCATATTAATCATTATATATATCCATGGAAAATACGAATGAAAATATCTTATTATTTTTTCAAGGATATGGTAGTCCATTCGTAAGCAAGAGCGAAATTTTCATTTCACACAATATTATGTGGTAAGAAGGTCAAAATAATATTATCATTCCATAATTATAATTATTCCATATCTAAAATATATAAATATTAAATCCATAACAATATTCATCTATAAAATATTGTGATGAAAATGTAATGGTATCGCTATGTGGAAACATTAATTCATAAATACTCATGAGAGATATGTTAAATTCATAACTAATGAGAATGAGTGAGTATAATGGTGTTTTAATAATCTTAATTAAATTTTAGAATATTACAGAAATTTATGTTATTATTTTATGATGAAAAGTGATATTAATATGAGGTAATGAAGAGAATAAAAAAGTGGTTGGTTAAAGCAATTACATATTCTTTTAAACCACTATATCTCCTATAATAGGATCCAAGGTTTGTCTTTTGGGAATAAATATCCTCTATACTATGTCTAGGTAAGAGTATAATAGAATTTTTTATATAATGGTGGAGATATAAATATCAAAGTATTGTAACGAAGTGAGGGAGTAGGTGTCCTTATATAATTTTGGGGATGTGAAATTTTGGAATTTATCAAATGATTAAATTATAATCAATAAATTATTAAGCAAAAGAAATTAAAAAAGAAAATATATTTGATGAGAAATAGATAGATGGTTGTAATACCATAACAAAAAATTAATTTATACTTGTTTTTTATTATTTTTAAACCATTTCATATTGATTAACCATTAGCTAAAACATTTTATTATTAATAATTGTAGAAACATTCAAAATATTGAATGTTTTTAAATTTTAATGATATAGTAAATTTGGTGATATAAATTTAAAATTTATGAAATATTATAGAATATCAAAAAAAAGATATTATTTCGTTATTTTTATGACTATTAATTAATTTAATAACATATCCTTATTGTCTACTTTGACATTATTCATTTAATTTATCTTCAAATACATCATGATAAATGTTAAATTTGAATATAATGCATTAAAACCTCACTAATATTACATATAGATATAGAAACCATTTTTTCCCATTTTAATTAAATCATATTTATAACAATTTTAATATTTTTACAAAATTGGAAAACAAGTCTCTAACAACATTTTTGGAATATAATATGGGTGTAGGTGACTCCTATACCCATAGTTTCCAAAAATGACTACATTTATATGGTTTTGTTAAGGATAATACCTTATTGTTGAGAAAACAATGTCTATAGTATTTTTTAACACCTATTGAAATATTTTTTTCAAAGAAACCATTCGTAAAGGTCACAGCTATACCCACAGTTTTACAAAAACTATAAGTATATGGTTTGGTTTATGACCCATAACCATGGTTCATCAAACAAATATTGTTATATGTCAAAACTATAGCACAATTTATAAAACAATGGGTATTTTTTTGGTATATAACCTACACCCACGGTTCCCATAGAACCATGGTTATAAATGATCACTACAACCACATATTTTCAAATACATGGATATAACTTTCCCATGTAATGAAGGAGGAAAACACTTGTTGGAAAACATTTTTCAATGATTTTTAACCTATATCAATGGTTTAGAAAAATATATATATCTGAGCATATCTTTTTATACTGATAGTTTTTTGTAGTCTAGAGGATAAGTGCATGGATTATATAGTGGTGTTCATGGATTCAATTTCTCCGAGAGGAATATTTTTAAATCATATAGCCATGGTTTTATAACTATGGGTATATGGTTATCAACATGGTGGACTATTTCGCATACACCTATTTCTATGGTTCATAACCATAGAAATAGAATTTTCATTCCATGGTTATAGATCAGATCCATACAAATAGCTCCCAATTCCACAATTCCAAAACCAGGTATATCCAATACATATATCTTTAGGGGATATACTGGTGTCTCTAAACATTGGGTATATGTTTTTTTCTACTTGTTCTAGAATAATTTATTAAATATTTTTTAAATGAAGAAATACTACATCAACATTTCATTAAAAATTAAGGGCATTATTTAATTACTAAATACAAAACATATATTTTTGAAATGAAAATAATATTTTTATGAATGAAATAAAAACATAGATTAATTTAAAAAAAATTTCTTTATCTATGTGGACATATAATATTTAATTAAAACAATGAGAGTGTCATTTTGTATCACTTATTGATTTTAATAACATAAAATTTATTTTAATTGATAAGTCACCATTAAGAAAATAAATATCTAAATTTGGGTTTTAATGGTACAATGAATTTCATACAGTATAAATTATTTTGAAAAAATTATTGGCATGTCACTTTTTTATTCCAAATGTACCAAATTTACCCATTATCGATGTTTTTAATTTTATAATGGGTATTATTAATATCGAATAAAAAATAAATTGGTCCTAATTAACCATTTAAAACAACCTAATTATAAATATGGAACAAATTTTATAAATGTTAATATAACTAATTAAAGAAATTGATTTTATTGTATCTTCATAAAATGTACAAACATTTATTTTTAGTGAAAAAATATTTTTTATCCAAAACATACATTATTTTTATCCAATTCATAGAAAAATATTTTTTTTTTAAATTTTCAAAAAGATTAATCAATTCAATAATATATATATTTCATTAAAATTATCTACCTTTGTGAATTATATTAATATATTTTTATAAAATACATTTCAGTCCTAAAATTTGTTTTTAGAAAAATATATCATTTCATTATAAAATAATTGTTTTTTAGAGATAATAATTTTAAAATTAACGAACTAATTTTATAAATTTGTGATACATATATTTTTGATATATTTGTAATTATAGTTCCTACCCACTAATCCAACAACCAGGGGGCAATGATAATAAATTTTCTTATCAATGCTTTATAGTTATCCTAAACAGGCTCATATGTGTAACATATGATATCAATGGATTTAGATTATTTAATGAGATATATTTCATTAAAAAATCCAGAGGTGTTACATTGTCACATCACTTCATTAATGTAACTAAATCAAGCCAATAATAGTTTGATCATGTCGCCAAAATGTTGGAGTACATTAATATGTTATCTAGATAAGGAATCTATTTGTCTCTGAAATTAACAATTAATCTCATATTATCACCAAAACTCCATTTTTAACTATTATTTATACCATAAAAGATACATAATATAGATCAAATTATAAAGAGTATTTTCAAACTATTTCCTAGTATATTTAATGTTATAAAGAAAACTACATTTTTATTCTTTATTAATGAATAAATGTTTAAGGTCTAGAATTCCATGACCATTTCATAAGTAATTTTATCATTTTGATGTTCCTCTAAAAAGATATGATTAAAGTAGACAGTTATAAATAATAGTTTATTTCTTTTCATGATCCAAAATGGTCTTTATAATAATAATTATGATTGTATATGAATAAATTGATATATTTTACATCATGTATGATCACAGTGAAAATTCAGTTTTATTTTATACTTCATAGGTAAATCTTTACACACACACGCACACAGATATATATAGATTAAATATAGGATCTTTGTAAGTGTAGAATTATTAAAATAATTAACATTCATTCTTAGAGGAACTAAATAAGGGTGATTCCTATATCAGTCAACACAAACACACAATTAATGTATTTCATTATTAAATGATTCTAGTCAAGACATTAATTTCCTGAATATTAAGAAAATTATCTTAATTTATATTACATAAATAATGGAAGATTATTTCATGTTGGAAATATATATTTCTGTGGTATTTTATACTTGACTAACAGTTTCAGTATTTTAGATTTAAAAATATTTTTCATGTAATAACTGATGAATATTATAATACCTAATTACATAATAGTTGAATGATATTTATTTTAAATATATATTTATAGTAGTTGTTTTTCCTATATTCATATTATATTGTTAGTCTATATTAATATAAAACACAATGAATACTAACAATCTACTTATGAGGTTTTATACAATGAATCAATTAAAAATAAATCTATACCACAAATATTTTATACCTAGTTTAGAATGTCTATGAAATCAATTCTAATTATATAGTTAAATTCATATACTTCATAAGATTAATTGATGAAATTTTTAAAATTCATAGTGAAGTAAATGAGTTCAATAAGTAATGAGAGAGGAACCTCTGAGATGGCTTATTAGAGAACATATTTTTTATGTTATCATTGATCATATACATAAGGATTAATATTTTTTCAAAACCCATATATCCTTTTATATATCAATATAGTGATTATATAAAAATAATGATCAATGATGAATATTTTATGTCTTACAAGTATTATATAATTTATGTAAAGTAATTTTTCATAAATAGAAATTAAAAAACTGGACAATATGCCAAATATATTTAAAATTGAAATCACAATGGTGATATTAGAAGGATATATTTGATTATAATAAAAAAAAATTGCAGAAAACCATATTTTATACAATTATTTTTTTCTAAACATGGTCATCAAATAGTTAGGGATTCTAAGTTTATAACATTAAATCCACTAATGATATTGAAATAAATTCAATACTAATTATGATTCTATAGGGAAAACCAATCTATATAATTACTGTAGGAGTATACATAACTTCTATGTGTTAAGGATCAGGATACACATGATTCTTTCATAATAATGATGAATCAATAATGATTAGTGTGAGGAGTAATTCCATAGGAACACACTTCATATGAATTCATAACAAAATATTTCACTTATATTCACTGGGGTTTTTGATACATATATTATTCTTTTGGAATAATTATCCCTACAATGATGTAGTAAACAATAACTTGAAAATATTTACAAGTATATATTAATTTAGTAATGGATAACATATATAATGATTTTGGAATCTATATTTAGGATGTTTTTATGACTTGGTACTAAATGTGTATATTAAAGAGAAACATGACAAGGATGGTACAAGTTAGTTATAATTAAGCATTATATATTATTGAAATGATTGTTCAATAAATATCCTATATATCGATAATCATGAATAAAATTATTTTTTATTCTAATTATAGAATAATTAACATATGATTATTATATTAGGATATTGATTTTCAATGCCGGCTCATTTAATGGAAACCTTACAAAATTAGGTTATATAATGCGACCAAATGGATATAATATCATTTTTGTATATATAAGATAAATAAAAATGTCAAACAACCCCAAAAATTCAAATAAGATATTAAGATTTCATAAATTAATATATTCAAAAATCATTCTTATTTATCATATAATATTTATTTTTAGGTAAGTGTTCCCTATGTGTCTCTAATAGGTGTTTGGAAGAACTATAATTTTAAATAAATATATTTTGATTACATTTTGGGAAATATGTAATGTCTTACTAGTTTACTATAACTAAGGAATTAATTTGTATATTAATGACATAATATATAATCCATGTTATTAGGAATAATACCTACAAAATATATCCATGGGTTTGATATATGTAGTCATAAAAACAAACACACACACATATATATAGAATGTATTGGAAATTTATGTTGAAACAATTCAATATTTATTTTTTTGTTCTGTACACTCATTTCGGTAAAACGTGATGAGGAATATGTAAATATTATTGAGGAAAAATAATTTTATAAGTATAAGTGAAAGAAAATTTTCACATATTCACTAATATGTTCTGATATTTTATATTTATGATGCATATTATATAAAAGGTAAATATTATATCTATCCCACATTTAGTGAAATATATATAGAAATTTCTTGTAGTGATTGAAAAAGTACTACCTGGTGAGTTCATAGTATCAAGACATGTAAAAACACATATGATAATGGAAATTGAAAAATTACCTTTATTTATTATAATTTTATCTATACTCACTACATGGATAATGTAATTGATAAGAAAAATTACTAAATACCATGTTTTCTAAATCTAAAATATCCACGTAAGTTGTCTATTTTGTTGCAACATAAGAAACAATTTATAAATATCACATTGAAATTATTGGTAATACTAAAAGTAACTTTTGTATTGTTATGAATATAATATTTTATTATTCACATAATTAATATTTCATGTTTTTAACATGGTAAAATGTGTTGCAAACAATGTAATCTCACTAATTAAGGTATTTTCTCAAGGTTTTGAAGTTGGAGTAAATAGATAGTACTTAAAGGAAGGTCAAAAACTAGTAGTAAAAACATAATTAAGTGGTTGGAATAAAAAATATATATATATTTATTAAAATCATAAATATCCTCTGAAAATTAATATACTATAAAATTATTAGTATTCAGATATAGTGAGTGTTTTATTATATTCTAGTTGGTTTCCTAGAACCCACTACTTTATAATTTATATTATAGTATATTAATTTATTATAATTTTAATACGTACATTATCACATATTAATTTTTATTATGATAAAATTAATTTTGTAATATTGAAGAATATAATTCACATTGAAAAGTCTTGTAACATTCCCTGATATGATGAGAAACATTATATATTTTTTTGTATATTTATAAAAATAGTTATATGGTTGGTTAAAAATCAAATATGTGACTTGTATCTTTTTGAATTTAATGTCTCAGTACTCATAAGTATTTGAGACTTCAGGTCACGTTGTTTTCACTTTGTAATCTTCATGGTGTGATATTGTGATAATAGAAACACCGATAACAATTATCTATGATTTTATTTCATTAGATATTCCTATATGTGAATGTTATTTATGATCTATATACTTTACGATTATTATTAATGTATTTCATGCCACATTCAAAATAATTTATTTCCATAAAAAATAATTGACAATTTTCACAAATTAATTTTTTCATGAATGATATGTTATTATTGAAGAATTCACGGAAGTATTTATTACTTCCATATTTATAAAAGATTATATCTCATTCCATTTATTTTAATTTAATATTCATCTTAAATTCCATAGTTACTGGGTAATAATGAGTTTATTTTAGATAGTCAAATAACGATGTATTTGGAATAAATATTGATAACATGTGTTTGAAATAAGATTGATGAGACATCAAGATAATGGTATTATTTTACAATGTGATTGTTTTTTGGTGTTTTTTCTTGTATCCACATGTATCCTTTATATGTGGGGGCCTTGAACCATTTATATAAAACAATCTTGATTTTTCAGAAATCATTACTGATGTCATTAGTGGAGAAGCGTAGAGGATCAACAAAAATTTGTTTCCATTGAAATCCATTAATTATTATATATATTTTATAGTTGGAATATATATAATTTGTTGGACTAAGATGTTATATTTATTCCAAATTTATTGATGGAAAATATTAAATAATTATTTACCCATAATGTAATTGCTTTATTAAATGGATAAAAATATTTCTTATTAATCTATTATTATACACATGGAAACAAATAATTATTTATTAATTAATTTAAAATTTATTTACATATAAAAATATTACATGGAATATTTTTCACTATACTGTGAATATTATACCTTTTTAATTATTTAATATATCATTTTTTCTCTTATTTACAAGGTAATAAATAATTATCACAGAAATTATAAGATTTTTTTTATTCCTTGAATATAATATTTATTAATGATATTTAAATATTTTTTTGATCATTTGATAAAATTTCATGAGGAAAAGTGGACCTAGTTTTTTATGTGATAATTAATATTTATTTATATACAATAAATAATATTAATGACTGAATGAGTTAGAGAACACTATAAAAAAATTATTCCATTTTTCTTATGGTGACCCAAGATAATCACACATAAAATAGTACACTAATATAATAAATTAATTATAATATCTCACAATTACATCACAACATGTGAATTGACTGGTGTAGTGACTTAGATGTTAGCTATATGATCATCTTATTTTAATGTCAATGATAAAATTTCTCAATAACTATCCTCTTCTAGACACTTCTATAGATATTTCACATGAAATAAATTTCATCATAACATAAAAATTGGATATATAAGAAATGGGTGAGCTCACACACTCAGTAGAGGATAATTATCAATGAGTAATAGATTGAAATCATAGAGTTGAAAATACGGATGACATAAATTTCATAAACAAATATCAAAATACCTTACATGGAAATCATAAAACATTTTATAGTATAATAAGATCATAAAAACATCAATAAAGAAGCATATACAATAAAATATGGTTAAAAAAATATCAATATTCTTATACGATGTGAGAATGAAATAAAAGTGTTGAATATGTAAAAAAATAAGAAACAATCGAGAAGAACTAGTTTTTCATGGTAATGAAATTCATCATAAAATTTTAAAATATTTCTATAAAAATCATACTATGGTGGTTTAAATATAAGAATTTAAATATATATAAAATAAAATCCATGTCCATTATTATGCGTTAGATTATCATCCCATGTACCCTTGGGAATGGGATAAAACCTCCAATATACCCCTTTGTCAAGGAATAAATCCTTCCATATAACCTATGAGCTAATGAATCCTACATTTAATAAAATTAATTGTAGGGTGATATAGGACCCCACCCATTAGTATCTATATATACACTTTCCAAAAAATAATAAATATTTCATAATGAACCAAGTGAAAAACTTAGGTTTATTAATCAGTCAAATAAGAATTTTTTCACTTTTCCCAAATAACCCTTGGTAAAAAAATTGTTTTCCTAAAACATTTAAATGGTATACATATCATCATTGATTTAAATAATTTCAAATAATGAAATGGTTCAACAAAATTAATAATATAACAGTATCTAAATAAATCATATGATATTGAAACACTACATTTCCAAAATAAATCATATCTGTATATCATATAATGGATGTTCAAAACATAAAATTATAAAATTTATTCCGTTGAGGGTAAATAAAATTAAAAATATACTAAAAATTGAAAACAAATTAAAAACATTAATGTACGAATTTATTTCAAACAATTTAATTATAAAGATAATACTTTTTAAAATATAATATAACTACTTCCAAATAAATTATCATTTTAAATATATAAAATTATCCAAAAAATAGAAGTGAAAATTCTTTAAAAAATGAAAAAATTTAAAATAATATATAATAATAGAGAGATAAAAAATAAATAATGTTATTAGGAAAATCATGTCATGATTCACTGAAAATTTTTAATTTTAAAAACAATATATAATAAAGATAAATTAAAAAAATACATATTTTCTCAATTAATTATGTGAACATTATATGAAAACGTTTATTTCATAAAATAATCATTAATAATGGAATATTTCAAAAATAATTTTTTCAAAAAAAGAAGTGAATATACTTATAAAAAATACAATTTTACAAATAATATTTAATAATTGATCATTTAATAACTCATAACTGTTATCAATCTAAAATTAGGAGTGGGTGATAAAACATTTTTATTTGGAATGAAAGAAAAATCCTGTTGAATATTTTGAAATAACCTTATTGATAAACCAAATCATTTAATTATAGATTGAAATATTTTATGAAAAATAATTATGGGGTTGAAAATTTATCATTAGAGGAAAGAAAATTTTGATTTTTTTATGGTAAAGGAGATAATTTGTGACATGTAAAAACATGGAATATAACATCCCCAATCTCAAATTTAGTAAATAGGTTCCTTGATTCGTGTCACAAAAGACCTCAAGCACACCTCCCTGCATGCAAGATTATGTCCACTATTAGTGAGGGTTTATTGGATCATGTGGGGAGACTATACCCTCTTTAATCGATTAATCTATGATAGATAATGTATGAAATAATGGAAATGAAAAACAATAACAAAGAACCATGCACTACCAAACAACACCCAAACATGGTAGAAATATTTCCAAAACAATAAATAAGTCATGTAATTGTAATAATACAAATGTGAAGGAAGACCCAAAATAATGATCAACAGCTGAATCCAAAATATATGTCCTGACATTATGTATGGATCCAAAATCATGCACAACCTAAGCCCAACTCGACTCTCTTACATAAGCCCTTTTCCCTAGTCATGACCTCCAACCATGAAATCTACTATGGTACCCAATAGTGGCCTGAGTAGGGTGTGAGAAAATAACAGCAGACCACCACCAATGGTGTATTAGAAATATCTAATATAAATATATATTTCACTAAAATATGAAATAAATAACATAGTTAACACAAAGGAATCTCAGGTTCTGTTAGTTACCAATATTCACATTAACCACTTCCATCATTATGTCCACTTCCAAAACATATATCATCTTCATTACTAAATCCATTTCCACCACATTTTCCATGGAGTATGAATATACTTCATTTAAACAACAGACTAATCCGGTGAATTATAATGAATAAGGGAATATGTTGAGTTCCCTATCTTAATATGGTTAATCATTTCTTTCACAAATATATCACACATACCTTGGTTCCCCGGTCCAAAAATATCATCATATATACAATTAGGGGAATAAATCCTTAATCCCCTTCCTGAACCCATGCATTATGGTGTGGGGATTAGGAATCTATCTAACCCGCCCCCTTGGAGTAGATCCTAGAGTCCAATACACCAAAAATTCCAAGCCCTATACATCTACTTATTTATCCATTAACCACATATATACCATAGTAAAATCTAATCATATTTAATACTCGTAAAAATCAAGATTCATATTCTTTTGAATATAACTCAATACCAATCCAAAACCCATTAAAAAATTTACCATATACATCGCTTATCCCATTTAACCAATTTCACTTTTCATACCTTAATCAATATATAATATTCAAAAATTCCCATACATTAACCCATTTAACCCATTCCTCAATTTATATGAATTTCCCCATTTATCAAATTCATAAGTTCATGTTCCTTAATACATTTATGCATTTCCATTATAAATTCAAAACCTATAGAAAAATTTTCATTAATCCATTTAACCCATTTTCAAATCATGCCAAAAAAATCCCTTACTCCATTATCAACAACAAGAAACAACTATCAATAGTTCCTATTTTGATTTAAACTAACATGTCAACATATGTAAAATGGGCCTTATTTCAACATAAATTAACCACATTCTTAACACTACAAATTTCAATTATCAGGAATGTTGGTGCACCCCATTGGGGTGCCTAATCCGATCTAATAAATCTCAATGCATCCCACAATGATCATGAGGTCTTTAAAACATCAATCAGCCAACAGTATTTTCTACTTAAACTAAAGGCATAAAATTCACATCGTGTTTGAAGAAATATCACAACAAAACATGGACACATATTTAACAAAACTAGGTGATGTAAATTTAGACCACCAACCACGAATTAAAAGATGAACAAACCCTTAAACAAATTAGAAGATAACAACCAAGAACCCTCTTAAACGAAACCTATGATCCACTATAAAAATATGTATTTATTTTAATTTTAGAGTCATAAATAAAACACAATCCCTTATACAGAAAAGAGAAGCAAGATTATTGTTAGGTGTACCTAGTTATTTGATCCACAATAAAAGACACTCTTAATTGCCTAAAAATGATAGATATTAACTATTGTGAATATTGAGGGAGTTTGGTTTATCAATGGGGCCATAGGGGGATGAAATGGGGATAAAATTAGTTGATGAACAGAAAACCCTAAATGGGTAGTTTTTTAATTTGTCACTTTTTAATGGGGCGCTCGGTTTGGCCACTTGGTTTTCTAAACTATGCGCCGACCATGCGCCTACCTCTTTGCAATAGTGTTCTAAGTCATACAATTACCTGGGGATTCCATATGATTTCAAAAACTATTTTCCATCCATCAAAATGCCTTTATCCATGGTATTATGTTTTCTCCACACCCCATGGATTATTTTCACTAATTTTTCTGCATATGGACCACATGCACAGGGTGACTCGATTTATCTTTCTTTCATCACCCAAACCCATGGAGCACCACTGATCATCCTCACACCAGTTAATCAATTAATTTTCCATATTTATTGTATTTAAACAAAAAATAAACAAGAATGTACCTCCAAGTTGTCTAATATCTTAAAACATCCCCTCCTTATGACTGATCATCCTCGAGAAGCACTCCGAAGCATCACAGAGCTTATGAAAAAATCAAATTGGGCTTCTCATCCCACATATATGACTCTTATTCCATGTTATCTAATTGAATTACACTATTCTCCAATAATACTATAATCAATTGAACAATATTTCTCCATAATACTTTCTCACTGTGATTTTAAATATGAACTGGGTTCTCCTCAAAGGACGCACCACCCTTACACTCAACATCTTCCAAATCAAACAAATGTGATCGGCTAGGGTGATATTGTTTTAGATTTAACAGGTGAAAAAAATTATGAATACAAAAATATTTTTATAAAAGAGATGATCTGTATTCCAAAAACTTATACTCTCCAAAATATCAAATGGTCCCACATACATGGGCGCCATTATTCCCTGCTTTCGAATATGATGGTGACCCAACCTAGGAAACACAAAAAAAACACAAAATCATCCACGTTATCCTAATGAGTCCTGTGATGCATATCCACATATGAATTTTTTCTTCTCTTAGTAGTATCCATACTCATTCAAATCAACAATATCTCTTCCAACGCCTCCTGCATGAGATATGACTCATGAAACCCTAATTCCCAATCGATCTTCCAATACAAAATAGATCAACACGACCTACCATAAAGTAACTAAAATAGTTTTATATGAATCATAGCCTCACAACCATTGTTTTAAGATAACTCAACCAGTGATGGATTCTTTTCCCCCAATCCACCAATGTTTAGCATGAATTCCTTCAACATATCCTCTAGTACCTTAATAATACGCTCTTAAATCTCGTCTACCTGAAGTTGGAAATCCATAATAAAGAATATATTCATACAAAATAACATCAATAATACTCTCTAGAAGAGTGGTGTGGATTTTGGATCAGAAACCAAAACTATGTCTCTTGGAACCCCATGAATCTACACTACCAATTGAGCATATAATTAACCCAATAGATTTATAGTGAAAATCTCTCAAATTGTCATTAAATGAGCCACATTAGTCGACTGATCCAAAACTTCCTAGGTCAGATCATTCATCCAAGGTTTATAATCGAGAGATATAAAAATATCCATCATAAAATCATCCTATATCCATTCAATATTGGGAAATGGTTGTAAAAATCCTTTCGGATGGTGATTCTCAGCCTTCAACTCTTATTAATTAAGGCATCACACCACAAAACATTCTTCATCCTTTGACACCAATATAACCTGCAATGGTCACATTACATTTTGGTCAATCCATGATGAACTTCCCACATTGATTCAGGAAACAACCACATCAACCATTATTCAATACATTTCATCACAACCACACGACGATGAACATAAATAATCTCATCGTCTCCAATAATCCAACAAAAAGGTTTTTTTACACCTTTAAGACTCTCCTTGAAAGACAAATATTTCCGACCCTGACACTATATTTCATTAATTAAATTAATAATCATGGACTCAATATACAAAGAACCAAGGGAGATCTTCCCTTGGGCATCTTGAACCTTATGATGAATCTCAACAAATAATGCTATTATCTTCCACTCCGAATATGAATAATCAAATGTCTAATTTTGAGTCTTCTACATCCAAGAAATTTCCCCTTTGTTTCCCTTTCATAGTTTGTAAACCAGGTCAATGAAAATGATCATATTGTATTCAACCCATCGAATATGTTGATGATTCAATTCAAGAAAGAATATGTTGAGGTTAAAGATTTTATAATCATTTTAAACCATAAACGATTATCCCAATAAGTAATTCCATCAATACATCAACCCATAAACTACTGCAACCAATTCAAGATCATGATTAAAGAAATACCATATACAAGGAATCAATTTTTTTGACACGTATGTGACAACCAACTCATCCTGCTTTACCATAGCTCAAATACCAACTCCAAATGCATCACAAAACAATTTATACACCCTACCAGGATTTTGTAAGATTATAACTGGTGTAGTATTCATCCACTTCGTTAAAAAATTAAAATAATTATCACATGGTTCTATCGATTCCAACATGATCCCAATCATCTTCAAGCTCAAAATTTTTTACTCCAAATCAGGAAAGACATTATTTAACATTCGTTAATAGCCATGTAACCCTAGAAAACATTATACTTTAGAAATATTCATGGGATCCCCCAAAGACACAACAACATGTTCTTTCTCCAGAACCACTGGAACACCATACACAGAGTTTATTTGGCCCATGAAATGAACCCTATCAATCATGAATTTAAATTTTGATAGCTTTTCATGTAGACCATTCTCTCATCATGTACTCAGAATGATGTCAGTATGTTTGGAATGATATTCCATTGACTTGTAGTACACAAAGATGACATGGACAAATACAACTACAAACTGATCTAGATACGGGTGAAATATACAATTCATCAGATATATAAACAATTCAGGTTCATTGGTCAACCAGATCGATATCATAACAAACTTAAAAACCCCATACATTATCATGAATGATTTTTGAGGTAAATCAAAAGGTGTCACCCATATTAGATGATATAATGATCCCTTGTCAATTGTGGAGATAACTAAATCACCTCTTAGCTGGAAACAAAAATCAGTAATTTACGGAAGAGGTGTAACACTATAATCTCCTAAAGTAAAAACCTTGTATTCGATAGCATGCATGACATGTGACACCAAACGTGTTTGACACACGACACCAAGCATGTAAGGGAATAAAATATTATAATACTATAAAATATAGTTACAATTTAAAGTAGAATACATATATTCAATACATGATATATCATGTAATGAATTACACACCAAAATATGATGAATTTAACACAAGATCGACTATCCTTGATATATTTTGTTACAAGGAAGAGAGACCTTCCATGATGCTTTCATTACACATAAGATAGGGTTTCACCAAAAAATAATTTATTATTAAACTATTAGTATTTAATATAATTTGATATAACCTATAAATTTTGATAGTAGTAATAAATAGTATATACAATCTAATGAAAATTTATGGTTTATATAAATATGAATTTAATACATTGGTTACCAATTAATGAGAAACAAAAATAATAACCAATTGTATATAAAAAGAAATACTATTATACTTATGCTTCAAAGGAGTTCTGTCATAATTAAAATAATTAATAATAAATAGTTATATTTTTAATGAATTATATATGTTATATATTCAATCAAATAGTTGTTATATTTTTCTATTAGGTTTTATGATAATATCATTAGAACAGATCTGATTTTACACATAAACAACTATATTTTTATAAAGGAAATTCTATAAACCTTTTAATTGAAAACACATTTTCAATATTATGTTTGACACATTAATTGATTTAAAATTTCAAAATAAACTGGATAGTTTAATTAAAACCATATAAATTATGTTAGGGTAAACTTTTAATGTTTTTTAGAATGATATCATATTTTAATGAATAGTTAAAATTACTAGATTTTAGTTCCAAATTGCTTATTGTTCTATTTTATTTATAAGGTAAAATTATGTTTCATATTAATTTTAATGTTTAATTATATAATATTATAATTTATTAACACAATTTATGGGATGGGTATCAATTCAAATTTGAAATTCATTGTAACACCTTATCAATATTTTAGAACTTTTTACTTTAAAAACCCACATTCTCATCCCACATATTGGATAAATTTTAAATTAATTTCTACCAAATAGGTTTTTGGAATTTGGAAATTTTTATACCATGTTTTAAATAATAATAATTTTTTATTTTTAATATGTTCAACATAATTTTTGACAAAAAATATTTTTGAAAGTGATCAAAATTTATTTATAATTACTAAGGAAAAATTAATCTTAATAAGTAACTAAACCTTTAACTTAATTGCATAATTGACCTATCCACTTCTCCAAAACATATTTTATGTTAATATCGTTTCCATTAACCTAAATTTATTTATTTTGAGTTGTTTTTAATGAATTATTTATTTAATAGAATTTATACATCTAACTTGTTTCCAAATCTTCCAATTAAGACCTTTTTGTTCCCTATACAATGCCACCACATCTATAGATTCTTCACAGCTCACAAACCTCATTATTTTGAAAAATACCTACACAAATAGTCTCCAAACTTCCCTCCCCTCATCCTATAATAATCCCTTCTAGCATAATGAATTCCAAGGAATCTTTTGGATCAAACTATAAAAAGTTTCTCGATAATGATGTAATTCCTTATCTTCGGATTTTTTATTTCATTTCCCTTCAACTACCTGTCATGTCTTCTTCTTCTATTATAGTATATCAAAAACAGTATCCTCAATATAATATTTTTTTATGTTATTATTTTTACCTCTTCATACAAACACCTCCATCTAATGGGTAATGAACATAATGTTTATGTGTACGATGAACTACTACCTCCAAGAATAATGATTATTCTTTTTTCCCTTAACACCCATCATGGTGGAAATTTTTATTTAAAAAATATTTTTATATTTTGAATAATATATTTATGATTTATTTATAAATTTTTAAACCTTTTATAATATATTAAATAAATATTTTCTATTTTACGTTAATACAATAACATCGTTTCAGGTACTATAGACTTTTTCTACTTCAAATGATGTGATTCATTCACATGATACATGGAATGTATAAATGAAAGTTATAATTAAATATATTTGACATAGAAAAAAAATATATATAATTAGTGAAATAATTAACTCTCTAGACATATATTATATTCCATTTTCATTATTACACTTTCACACACTTAAAATAGATAACGTCTTTCATGGACGTGTGGATTACTGCCTCCTCGATATGATGTGATTCCTTTTACATAATAATAATATTATATCTGTGTATATGTTATAATTTTTTTTATATAATTAAAATTCTATAAATATATAATGTTACTTACCTTCTTTCCATAATGATCATTCAATAAATGGGAACGTTACTCGAGCGTACATATGGAGTACCATCATTATGATTGTAACATTGATTAATTTTTCAGAACCATATTTAATGATAGATTATAAAAGTATAATTGATGATTAGATATGATTAATATTCCATTATTATTATTCGGGATATGTAATATATTGACCACCTTTGACCATAGTTGATCTACCAAATTAATTTTACACAAAACTGAATTTGGTCCAAACACCCGACGTAAATTTAATTCATTAAATAGTTGTTTACTATGTGGTAATATGTGAAATAAAATCAATTATATTCCTGAAAATTTATCTTAATAAAGTATTAAATTAACCTAATTTTATAATAAAGGATGTTAAATAACAATCACCAATTTGAAAATACTAGTTTAGGGATTATTGTCTCACTATTCATTCCATGAGACATACATTCTTAATGTGCACCTAATTTCTTATATATGATGTACATACTTCCACACTGAAATGTAATATGATTAATTATTTTATATTCATGTTATTTAAATGGTAAATTTAATGATTATTAATTTTTGGTATGCCAATTCATATGTTACCGCAGTTTTTAGGGATTATCCACTCACTTTTTACATCCGGGAGATAAATGTCATGATCTATATTTAATTTGTTTCTCTTTTTTATATACTACCCATTATTATATAATGTGAATTACTTAATATTCATGGAATTTAAGATTTTCATTTAATATAATTCCATCATGAGGTTTATTATTTAAAATGTTTAAATATTTTATGGGACGCTTTTGAATATTTAAAAATTATTTTAATCAACAATAACATCAATGATATTTCAATGGTATTTATATTAGAGTCAATTATATAACCATTACTCAAAAAAAAACAATTCATTATTATCTATTTATTAATGACCATTTTTAGTATTAGTACCAATGTTCCATTAATTGGTACCAAAATGATTTATAAAACTTTTTTCAGATGAAAAAAAGGCTTAATTTCTATTTTTATTCAGAAAACTTCTTTTCTTCTTAAAACCATTTTTATTAATATAATTTTCAAAATATCTTTTTCATTATCTGGTAAACATATTTTTACACTTTATTCTTTTATAAATGTTTTCAAATGAATATTCTTTCCTATCCCCAAATGAGAAATTTTCAAAACTTTTGTTTTACAAAAAGAATATTATTTTTACCTCATATGACTTCTACAGATTTATCCTCCATCATTTTATTGAGGCCTCCTTTTCGTGTATAAAATGATTATTTTTAATGAAAATTTTTTCAATATGAATTTTTAGAGAGAAATATTTTCAAATGGTCAAAAAAAACAAAAGTATATTTTTCATAAAAATATATTTATAAATATATTCTTTTATTTCTTTATCAACAAAAACATTGTATTTTTACACAAAATAGGATTTTATTTTATTGATACCATATTTATTATTCTTCAAGATGGTTTCTGTTTTATTTGGCCAAGTATAGTATTAAAGTCAAATGCTTGATTTATTTTTTATTCCCCTTTAAATATACAATCTCCTATGATTATTGGACATTGAATTTCCTTAAAATTTTCTATTTCATTAATCATAGATTTTAATATTTCCTAAACTATATAACATTTTATATATAATGTCTACATTGAAATTTATTGGATTATTTGGGGAAATATTGAAAATATGTATACTTTTTTAAATATGGATATTTAATAATGAATGTTTTCATTTGATATGGGGGAGGCTAAGGTAATGCAATGTATGAGTTGGGAATCAGTAAATGAAGCCCCTCGATGTGTCAATAGTCTCATGGAACAAATTAACCCCATAAAATGTTATGTTTAAACTATACCATTACAATACTGGTTCTATGTACCATGGGAAACATGTCATCTAGTAATCAAGAAATAACCCTCATTTAGTTCAGCTATTATTAATCCATGAGATCATATGTCGACATATCTACAGATACATTTTGTTTTTGGTTCATTCATTAAATGAATTGTATTTCAGTTTCTTATCATTCTATATTTATTTTTCCTTATCTAGTAATTTAAATGGCATATGCTTAGAGATATTTACCATTATATTATGACTATTATCATTAACTTATTATTTCTTCTGCTATTTCTTTCCCTTACTACGAATTTGAGCTCATCATTATTATGTACCATTCTGAAAGAATCCAAGAAGCATACTATGAAAGATATACAGGGTTATACTATTTGGATTATAGTTATCCATGATCTTAACTTTTGAGAAAGAAAAAAATTTCTTTTATTTAATGTACTCAATTGTAATGGAAGAATCATTTATGAATCTGGTTTACCAAGATAACTAAACTAATCGGTCCTTAAGAAATTGATTTCTTGTAATCATGCCAATGTATTTAGTTTCAATCATCGACACTAGGATATATGGGGTCAGGGCGCTACATATGGTATTAGAGAATTTTTGGTAGTATCCAAGGGAACTATATTTAGGAAATAATACGTTAGAGAACATAACCCTAAGGTAGAGTTGGATTATAATTATAGAAGTAAATCCTATAATTTTCGTAAATAATAGATTGTGTGAACTTCCTTTAAATATATCTCTATCAGGATACTAAAAGTGGACATGGTTCTAATACTGATGTTCATAGGAGTTGTAACTCTAACATGGTGTTCAAATACTGACTAATGGTAACCTAGTACATGAAAATGATCCTTAAAAACACTAATATTGACTATCATATGGGATATAATCTGTGTAATCCACATATTATTTACAACTCATTAAAAAAATTGAATAGATATGGAAAATGAATAACCTAGAACAAACCTATTGTGTTTTACATTTATGATAAAGTGTCATTGTATAGAAAACCTATAAAAGATATTAGGGAGAAACTCTAGAACAAATAAAAAAATTATAGAAATATATGGGTGATGTATTTATGTATTGAGATTGTATTGATGTATTTAGTTGAACATATATTTAGTGATTAATATAATTTCAATGATTTCCATCTTATTTATACTTGGATGTTAAAATAATATGGTTTTAGAAACGGAAAACATTTAAGACATGTTACAACCGATATTGTTTGGAAAGGATATAGGATATGAACCCATGATCGAAGGATGAAAAGGTTTTGATGCAATCCACTGACCTAAGAAATTACATAGTTAATATTTTATTGTTATTAGTTATTAATTTTCAAGAATAAATGTTAATAATGAACTGGTAGTATCAATTTTGAGTATTACATATTAATATACAAACCACATTGGAATTGTAATATCTTTATGTAAAAAACCATTAGACTTACACTTTTGTAAAATCCCTATCATCCTTTAAAAGACTATTTTGTTGCTTTATGAATAAAAATTTTCATTTTTTGTATTTATTTTTGGGAGTGCAGGTTTGAATTAGAATTTGGTCAATGAACAACTAAATGTTAGGATTGTTCATAAAATATTGGAACCTATCAGTTAAGAATATTTCCTTATATTGTTGATTTTCAAAAGAAATAACCCACATTGGTAAAATTAAATAGAAATAAAATATTTTCATACTACCTTATTTTCTATTGAACCGATGGCTTTGTAAATCACCAAAAATTTATGGACATGAGGCCCTCAACTATCCATTGATCATTCACATGTCTGTGATTGATCACCTCATTAATTCCATATAAATATTTACATCATTCCTCCATGTATTTATCTCTATATGCTTCTAATGTTCTACTACTTAGAGTCCTCACTGCATGGTCTACATTGTGACCTGTGTACTTCACGTTCTCTCTATTCTTGATGATGATTTACAAAACCCTTATCCCAATGTGCAACTTTGAAATTGAAAACATCAAACAGTATATCACCAAGATCAAGTTTAAATTGTGAGTATAAAATTAAATTAATGTTGGGATAATGTAACACTGCTAAGTTGTAAATTAAGAACCTTATATTCAATTTTTTTTATAATAATCCTAATGAAGCATATAAGGGAATATAATATCTGTATAGTTTATATTATTTTTAATAGTTAAAATTGATTCAATAAATTAAATACATGATATAGATTTTAATTAAGGCCAAACGATGTTAGCTTTAATTTCATGAAATAATGTCCTTTCTCAATAGATTGTGGTACATGGAAAAGAGGCCTTCCTTGAGAGCATGTGTTACTGAGAATGTAGTGTTTAACCAAATAAAAATGTCTCATTAAAATATTATTATTTAATATAACATGATATAACCAAGCCATTATGTTAGTGGTTATAAGAATTATTAAATAACTAATAAAAATATATGATTTATATTAATATGAAATTATTACACTTCTTACAAATTAATGAGAAAAAAAAGAACCAATTTGAAATAAAAACAAATATTATTTTATTTATGATTTCAAAGGAGTTGTGTCTTAATAAAAATAATTAATTAAAATTAGTTACTATTATAAATTAAATATATATTTTATATAATCAATAATTTTTTTTCATATTTATCCATTATGTTTGATATAAAACCAACTCTATTTTACATAAAAAACCTATATTTTAATAATAATAATTTTAAAGAAATTAATGGAGAACCTATTATAAATATTAAATTTAAAAAATTAATTAATTTAAACTTTAAAAGTAAACTTCATATTTTAATGAAAAACATTAAAAATTCGTGGGAATTTTGGGATATTTTTTAGAAACATATCATTTTTTAAAGATTAGTTAAAAATAGAGAATTTTAGTTTATTTTTTTTCTTTTAAATTTATTAGAATAAATTAATTTTTATATTTGTTTTAACGTCTAATTAAACCATATTTTTATCTAATAACACAATTTAGGTGATGGGGATAAATTCCACTTGGAAATTGAATGTATGCATTTATGAGCCTTTTGGAGTTTTTTACTTTAAAAACCATTATCGTTGTCCTGATACAGGGTGAATTTTTAATTTATTTCTAAAAATTATATGATTGAAATTTTCAAAAACATATTCCATATTTATAATAATCATATTTTATAAATTTTAATATGGTCATCATTTTTTTCATACGAAAAATATTATTGAATGTCATAAAAAATAATTACAATAATTAAGGAAAATTTAAGAAAAATAAAGGACTATTCCTTTATTTTAAGGGCCCAATTGACCAAAAAACATTTCCAACAAACAATTATATTTTTATATCACTTCCATTGACCTTACATTGTTTTGTTTGGTTTGTTTTTTATAACATTTGTTTAGGTAATATCATGTGTACACCTAATATGTTTCCAATGATTCCAATGGAGTTTGTTTCCTTCCCTATAAAATTCCACAACCTATCCCTCATATTCACACATTTGGATCCTATTTGAATCATGCAAGAACAAAAAATACTATTCAAACATCTGTACACTATACCTAGAAGCATCTTTTTAGAATGAAATCAGTCAATGGATGATTTTGGTTCGAACTAATAGAGGTTACCTAATAAAGAGGTCATAAATTCTCTCAATATTTTTAGTTTCATCTCCCTACTCCGACCCCTCAAATCTTATTATTCTAATCCTGTATAAATACACCCATTTCCAAAATATATTATTAATTTTTTATTTGAATTTTTTACCTATACATACACACACCTCCATTTAATTAGTATCAAATTTTTTGTTTCTGTGTACATCGAAATAGTACCTCACAAAAATATAATTATATATTTTTCCCATACCACCTATCCCAGTGTCCATTATAATGGAATATTTCTTTATATATGTTATATATGATATTTTTTATTTCTCTATAAATATATAAATTTTTTATAACACATAAATTCAATACATTCCATTTTATATAAATAGGATAACATCGTTTGAGAATGTGTGGACAACTGTCCCCTCAAAGCGAGGTGATTTGTTCACATGATACATGTAATTTATAAACGATGTTTATAATTATACATATGTGACATATGAAATATTAATATTATATTAATTACAAAATTATATTTATGATAATAAAATATATATCATTTACTTTAATATCCTTTAAGAAATTTTAAAATAGATAATGTCGTTCGTGGACGTGTGTACTACCACCTCCTCAACATGATGTGATTCCATTTGCATAAAAATAATTATATATATAAGTATATATTTTTAAATAATATGGACTTTATGATATAATTAATATTATATGAAGATATAATGGTACGTAACATATTTTCATAACAATCATTGAGAAAATGGGATCATTACTCACGCATGCGTATGACCTACTATCTCCATGAGTGTAACATTGATTAATGTTTCATAGAAATAATTATGATTGATTTTAATTGTATAATTAATGTGTAAATATGATAAATATTTCTTGATTATTATTAGTTATATGATTTATAATTACCCCCTTTTACCATATTTGATCTACTAAAGTTGTTTTGACATATAATATTAAAGTATTCCAAACATTAGACGTAATCTTATTTTTTAAGTAGTTCTATACAAAATGGTAATAAGTGAAATAAAAGTAATTATAAACCTAAAAACAGTTTTTAAAAATGTATAAAATTAACAAATCTTTATTAGACAAGAAGATAAAGAACACTAACCTGAAATGAAACATATGGTAAGGGATTCTTGTCTCACCATTCATTTTGTAAGGCATACATTATTGTTCTGCACATAAGATTTTATATATGGTGTACACTAAGCCACATTGAAATGTATTATCATTAAATATTTTATATTCCTGGTATTAAAATTACTCAATTAATTATTATTAATTTTTGTAATTCTAATTCATATGTTTTAATAGTTGTGAGGGATTCACTACTCACTATTTATACCCATGAGATAAATTTCATGGTCTCCAATTAAATATTTTTGGTGGTGTATCTCTTGCACATTTGTATATGTCATAAATTTCTTAATATTCATGGTATTTCAGGATTTTATTTAATATTATTCATTTATGATTATTATTATTTAAAATGGTATAATGTTTTAAGATACACTTTGTAATGATTAAATATTATTTTCCTCAACAATAACTTTAATGATATATAAATTTTATTTCAATCAGAAGAAATTAGATAGCCATTATCAATAAAATATTAAATATTTCTTTGGTTATTCCTGATCATTTTCAATATTAGTACCAATCATCAATTCAAAGGTTCTGATAATGTTTTAGAATTGTTTTTTTAGAAAACCTACCTTTATTTCCCTCCTATGTCAAAGAACCTATTTTCTTCTAAAAACCAAATTTTTAATTTTTTTTCAAAAATTGTTAATTAATTATTTTTTAAATATGTTTTTCCCATTTTTTTATTTGACCAATGTTATCAAATTACTCTTCTTATTAGTTTTGGAATGATTAATTTTCAATCCTTTTGTCATAAAAAATTAATATTCTTTTTACCTTGTATGACTTATAATGATTTATCCACCATTATTAATTTGAAGCTACAATTTTTAGATTAAAGGGTTTTTTAGATTAATATTTTTCAAAATGAATTTCCAAAGAAAAATATTTTCAAATTGATTTTCAAATGTAAGTGTTAAATTTTATTTTCATGAAATAAAAAAAACTTTATTTTTACTCCTCATGGTATTTGTTGTATTTATACCATTCTTATTGTTACCCTATATGGTTTATAGTGTCTTTTTCCATTGATAGTATTCACATTCACATCCATGATTTATTTATTAGTCCCCTTGAAATATTTAATATCTTAGGATCATAGAACAATAAATTTTCCCTAAATTACCTATTTCTATTATCATGGGAATTACTATTTCCTAGACCATATACCATTTCACATATAGTGTCTACATCGACATTTATATTATTATTTTGGGAAATATTGATAAATTCGTAAACATTATTCAATATTGAAATTGGATAAGGAATATTGTTTATTTGATATGGGGAATTATTAGGAAATGTAATACATGGGTTGAGGACTGGTTAATGAAATCACCTCGATGCATTGGTAATCTCATATGATGAATTAGTTCCATAAATTGGTTTGGTTAAAGTGTATTAGGACAGTATTGGTTCCATGTACTAGGGGAAACATGGAATAAAATTTTCAATAAATTACCCACATTCAGTTTTATTTATTATTCATCTATGATATCTCTCATCGACATATCTATAGATATATTTCATTTTTATTTCATTTAATTAATGTATTTTATTTTAGTTTCCTTCCATTCCATATTTATTTTTCAATATATTTTTATTTGAAGGGAATGTGCCTCCATTTATTTACCTTTCTTTATTGACTATAATAATTGACACATTATTTCATCCACTATATTTTACCCTTACTGAGAAGTTGAGAACACAATTATTATGTTTATTTCCCTAGGAATAATAGAATCATACTATAAAATATATACAGGGATTTACAAAATGGTTTTCTGTTATCCTCAAAGCGATTTTATTTGAAAGAATACAATATGCATTATTTAGTGTAGTCATTTCAAATAAATTACTCATTAATGTATTTGGTTGACAAAGAATACTAAACTAATCATTCATTCAGGGCTTTATTACTTGAAATCATGCTAATGTATTTAGTAAAAGTCATTGGCTTCAAGCTATCATGGGGTTAGGGAGCTCCATGATGGTATCTATTTTAAACTGTTCTCTGATGCACCCTCTTATAATCAACATATAGTCTGAATAATCCATTATCCATGACGAAAAACAACACAGGATATCCCTAATGTGATGTAATAGGAAGAATGAACCCTTTATTCCCCAATTCCTCAAACTGATATTTATGTTTTTGGAGTTATATGGGTTCCATTCTATATATTATAATAGAAACTATTTCTAATCCTGGAAACAACTCTATCATGAACTCAACTTCCCACATTGATGGAATCCCTGAAAACTTCTCAAAAATAAAATCTTTAAACAGATCCACCACAATATGAAAACCATGCGGCCTTATTTCCCCATTATCAAACGTGGGATAATTAAATTGGGCAATGTGATGACCCATCTAATGGAAAGCATTCCATGCATGTCCTACCTGAAGATCTCATTCTCTATGATGAACATACATGTCTCCCTAAATGGAATTTAATGTTTATAGACAATGTTAATAGTCAATATGTGATTGGTCTAAAACTGGTCATTAAAAAACTAGAACCAGATCAAAACATGATATCTCAAGAACAATCAGGTCCCATACAAAATGGTACTCACCAATCTCGAGAGAACACTCCTTACACTGCTGATTTTTTTTCTCATGCCCCAAATGGGACATCAATTAACATGACCCCACAGAGACATTCCAAAAATTGGCCAAACACAACTATAAACTGAGAAAATATAAGAGAATTTAAAGCACATGAATTGAAAAGAGCACTACAAAGCATGGAAGCTATAATGATCATACCTCCAATAGTGGATGGTCCATCCTCTTTACCATCTATTGTAGAATGAACTACATAAAGATGACATTCTCTATTTCCAGGGGCTCCAATATGAGTTCTTATCACTGCACATCCCTATTCATATAGACACTCTCTCCATAGAGTACCATGTTCCTCACCCCTACTGCTACATCTAGTAGAGTTCCAACTTCCTACCTAGTATGGGGTAACTGATCCCATGCCTTCACTTGGCATCATCCTCAATAATCTATCTTTTTCAACCTATCTATGGTTTCTACATATCCTCTACACAAACCCCATTCTTCTGTACACTCAACAATAAACTGGTGGTCGGGGTAATTGACCACACATGTTCCCTAGACCACCATAGTGAAATAAAAACACATGGTCCCTATCGTGAAAGGAATATCCTCTCTTTTAACTATTTAGAACACCTCTAAAATGTTGAAGATTACGAAAATGATACTTCCTTCCCTTAGAGGTCTCACCACTGTTCGGTCCAACTGGAACCACAAAACAACTACTTGAAGTCTCCATTAGATTCCCTTATCTAATAAGGCCCTGATAAACAACTTAATATAACTTTTTTATATTGAATATGATCACATGGGATGTTTTATCCTATATACGTCCATCTTGAATGCATCTCTACATAGTAGCCTCATCCCTTTCCAATACTGGAAGAAATCATTTCATGTACCTAAATCAACTTGTATTATCCTTTATTGACATCATGTCTTGGGTTAACCTCATGAAATCTTCATCATACTTTTGTCTCAAGGTCTCCAAATTGAAATGATCCAAAAAAAAATCTTTAAAATCATTCAAAAATATACCATCAGCCTGCTGGTTCTGAAAATGAATATCCCACCAGTTCCTTTCCATCCCCCAAAACATATTGGTTACTAACATGAATCTCTTCCGCATAAGAGACTAAAAATGATCCAAAATATTCTGGATATACATTAATTAAAATTTACTTCCTCTATTCCACCCTCTCTAGAAATCATTGGAGGGTATTGTAACTGAATATCTCTAGATATATCAATCATAATCGGGACAACCTAACCTAGACCTAATTCCATAATTTGTATGAAATGATAAATTATATCACAGAAAGGATACCCTCCTTATAAATCTTGAACTAATGAATTTTATTGCTCCATTATAAGTAGAGAATTATCAGTGATATCCTGTTATCACCCAACCAGCCCATGTCCTCATGGTGGACTTTTTCAATAATTCCAAACAAGAGTCTTTGAACGCCAATCATATATCATATACAATTTACCTAAAAGAAGTATATCTATTAGCCATTAGTAATGTATTTCAGGTAAAAAAATCCCAATTTGTATCATTACCCATAGAACACTATCTTAAACCATCCTTATTAAAAATCATTGCCAACATGGGGTAAACCAAATTACATATTCATGAATCTTTAACTACACATCCTTGTTAAATCATTTCCACAGTCACAAATGTAAACCATTTCTTATTATGAACCATTACCAATTCAAACATTTTTTCTACCTATTTGTTTAACCACACATGAAAATTCATTAAGGATGAATCATTAACCAAAATTTTTCATCCCTTCTATTTAACCATTTTCATCATATTTATTAGATATTATTTTCTCCAAATTTTTAAGGAAGTATAAACCATATTAACCATCATGTTCCACACATCCATCCCATGAGGGCCTATCATGAATAATTCCACATATATCCTTAGGATCATATAATGATGTATGAATTAGAAAATTCGTTACATTCTATTCATTACCAAAATAACATTAAATTTTAACATCACACAACTAGTGTATCACCAAATAGAAAATTATCACCAAACTATAACAACACACATTAAGAATAAAAATTCACATAATGGGTACTTGGGTTTTCCCTAACACATGGTTCAGATACTCCCATGAAAAAGATCCTTTCAATGTCTTGAAACATCCTAATATCCCTTCTACCATCTGAAATAGTAAGACCACATAAATTAATCTCTCTGATACCAGTTTTTAACATCCCTGACCAAGAATCCACAAAATAGATTCCCAGATTCAGGCCACTACCTAATCTCAAGAGAACCTCCCCATATTCAAGTGGTTTCTAACTAGTAATGAGGGTCTAATGGATCACGTGGGGAGACATAACCCTCTATAATGGAATAACACACAACAAATAATGTGTGAAATAAAGGAAAATTAAATAATATACCAAAACAATACATTACCAACCAACTACCAAAGAGGGTACACCAATGCCTAAAATAAAATATGGAATGTCATGATAATGATTGAAATTTAAAGGAAATCCCAAAATTAATAACTATATATAAATATCAAAAATAGGACTTGACTACAAGTCCAAATCCATAATCACACACTTCCCAATACCAACTCAACTATCTAGCATAATTTCTTTTCCCTTCTACTGACCTTCAAAAATGAAATCCTCACAGGAACCCAATGGAGGCCCAATCGGGGTGTGAGTACATCCTAATAGGACAAAACTGATGATGTATACAAAATATATAGTCTAGATATATATTTTATTCATGTATGACTATACATGAATGTAAATCAAAAGAAAAATGCATTTCTATTAGTTAATAATATTCACATTAAACATTTACATCATTATTTCCTTTTTCAACACTTATACCATCTTCATTACTAAATACATTTAAAGGACATGTTCCATGGGGTTAGAATTTACACCATTTAAACAATGTCTTAAGCCTAAATATTTTCAAACATAAAGGAATAAGTAAAGTTCCCTATCACACTAGGGATAAGGATTTCAAAAAAAATATTATAAATACATTGTTAAATTAGTCCGTGTAGTCTCTTAAAATTCAACCATTATGGTAATAGAGCCTCAGTCCCCTTCAATAACCCATGAATTATGGGGAAGGGTTTACGGCTTTAGTCTAAACCAAACCATGGGCATAGATCATCAAGTATAATCCCCCACAACTACAAACACATGTTCACATGATTATTTATCCATTATCTAGATATATTTACCATATCCGAAAGCGTAAATATTCCATAAACATATAAATCACAATTCATAGTCAATCGAATAGAAAATAATACAAATCAATAAACCGTTATTTCATTTACAATTTACATCACTTATCCCATTAAATCCATTTCTCTTTTTATACCATAACCCATTTAGAATACTCAATAATTCCCACTAAATTGATCCATTTATCTCATTAAATATATTAAATGAATTATTCCATTTATCACATTCATCACTTTATATGTGTTAAACCATTTACTCATTTCCATTACATATTCGTAAGCTATTTGAAAGATTAACATTAATCGATTTAACCCTAATTCACATCATTCCAAACAATACCTTATAGAATTTTCATCAAGTATAAAATACATAATTTGTTGTATCTTATGGTTTCAAATAACATTTCATCATATTTATCATGGGATCTATTTCCCAAAAAAAATTTCCATATGCATATAATTAAAAATAAGCATGTTCATGAATGTTGGTGGACTCTATGGGTGGAAATAATCGGGTTTAATCAATCTAAATGCATCCCACTGGGATCAAGAGTGGTAAATGATCATTTGTACAACCATTTTACCAAATGATACTAAATTCATCCTATTCACATCAAGAGGGAAGTAATATCACAACCACACCTTCACAAATCTACAATAATGATATGGGATATAACATTTAGACCACCTATCTACAATCCAAAGATGAACACACCCATAACCATATCCTTAAAAATGTAGTCAAGATCCACTTGACGACCCATCAAAATATCGATTTGAAAAATCAGATTCTAGGGATTCAGAAGAAGAATAAAAAAACAAAAATCCCTAATCATTAAAAGTGATATAAGAATAGCGTTATACATACACGTAGCTTTGAATAAAAAACAATGGAACTTTAAAAGGCCTATAAATGTATGATATGGACCATTGGAAGCATTGGGGGAGTTTGGTTCGTTACTATGGATTTATGATGAATAAATTGGGAGTAAATTGGTTGACGAACATAAAATCTCGAGGGGATAGTTTTTCAATTCTTTACTTTTTAATGGGCGGAATGGTTTGGTTGCACGATTTACAAAACTATGTGATATCTATGCTCGAACCTCTGTACCAATGGGGTCCATGTCACACAATTACCAAGGGATTCCACATGGTCTGAAAACCCATGTTCCATTTGTTTGAAATGACTCTATCCATAGTTTTATTGTTTTTAAAAACACTATGCCAAACATGAATCATGCACATGATGGACTGATTTCCCTTTCATTCATGTTCCAAAACCCCAAACCACCATTTATATTCCTCAAAAACATGGTAAAAATTTAATTGGACACTGTTTGGGGATTCAAGAAAAATAGTTAAAGAATAATGTACCTCTATGATGTCTAGGATCATACATGGGTATTGACAAAACATCAAATAAATTGAATGGGAAATATTCATACCAATAATTAATATTCATGAATCTATAAAATCTTAATGGGATAATAGTTTGGTGTGAAACATTATTGACATGTAAAATAAGTTTAATGTAAATTTAAAATTCTAATTGTTTTATAATATATCAATATTGAATGATAATTGTAATATATGGGTGATTATTACCCAAGGATTTGTTTTGAGTCCTAAGGACATCGTACAACTTGAGTAAAAATTTAATCAATTCCTGATGAAATAGAGATATTAATTTTGAAAATATTATATGATTTCCAAAATTAAAATCATAATATAATATCTCAAAAAATAATTTTATACACCACAAAAATGGAAATTTGTGTATATTGGAAATGTGTCTCAATTAAATAAATTTTGAGACCAACCACGTACGACCATGGTAAAAATTCTAAGAAATACCCCATAAAATATAGATAATTGACTTAATAATAAAATTACATTAGTTAAAGGTAAATAATGAATTTTTATATCAATTAGGTAGTATATAATCCAATTATATAAGAATTAGTGTGTAAATATGAACAATGTATGAAGGAAGGGATATTTCAAAGAAATATCATATGTTGTTTCACATTTAGTTTGTGCATGCTCATAACTTCCTGAGTAACAAAAAAATTTATATTCTTAGTTGAATTATAATATTATATATAATTTAAAATGGACTATTTTTTTCATTAATTACTTATTTCTTGTACAGTTCGTCCATGTGTTTTCATGAAAATTGATCTATCATCAACTTATTTTAGAAATTCAAAAAAACACAATTAGTACATTAATAATAAGTTAAATAATTAATATATTATGTTCAAAACCAAATATTAATCATAATTATCATATAATATTTGAATTAATTTATTTAAATTGTTTCTATAGTCATTTATATTCACATTTTACATATTTTTTTGTGCAGGTGCTAAATTCAACTTAAACATGAACTTGATTTTACTTGATTGTCGAGAAACATTAATAATGTGATTATTTTTACATAATATATTTATAATATAATTATATTTTATTTTATTTATAAATTTATATTTTTTACTTATATTTGAATATATTTACATAATTTATGGAAATTTATATTAACAATGAAAAAAATTTCAACATGGAGGGGTAATCCTCACATACACATAATCAACATTATTTTTTCTCAATAAACGAGAGGTGTTAAATGTTAATAATAATAAAAAAAATATTAATAATTATATGATATAAATCATATTTATTAATAATTACTACTAATAATACCTTAATATGGGGAAATAATGACAGATAATTGATGTCACTTCCTAGAGGCTATCATCCACACAACACAATATCACTATTCTTTTGTATTTTAAGTGGATTTAAATGAATAAAAAGAGTTATAAAAAACATTACATAACAAATGTATACCAATCAAAATAATTTTCTAAACTATTATGCTTATAATATATTTACATGAGTATGTTTAAAAATAAAAATATAATAAGAAAATAATAAAAATTTAGGAGAGTTGATCTTTCTTTTTATATTTTCTTAAATTTTAATGGATTAGGCAAGCTATGAGTGACCAGGGGATTATGTTTGTGAAATAGGGTTATAAGAAAAAAAAATTAATAGTTTCATTGAGAAATAAATAAATTAAATTAAATTAAACAAATTTAAATTGTAAAATGTTGTTAACATATCATTTTAGAACAAAATATAAATAGAAATATGATGACTTTTATTGAATTTTTTATAATATTATCCAATATTAACTATTTAGCATGTAAATTTTATAAATATTAATGTGTTACCATCATAGTATTTATTATATAATTATTAATAATTCTTTCTTAATATGTTTTGGTTTACATACATTTATTGTATCATGTGAGATAAGTTATATAACATAGTATGTATTTTGATGTATCCAAAATCATAGTACATTACAATTATACATTGGATGGGGTTCATTATGAATTAAAAAATTAATTATGGGAATTTGGGAAAATAATTAATATGAATCACTATCCCAATATCTATAAATATAAAATGTTGATAACTACGAGAGGTTCGTCATATTTCATGATATTTTCCCACTTATATAATTCCCTATCAATGAAAAATCTATATAGTGTTTTTTATTTTGATTGAGATACTCCCTCTCCCGCTATCCAATCATCTAAAGATTTAGACATCAAGAGTGGAACCTTGTAGTATAAAGGTATCATTGGAGTGATAAATATAACATGGATTGAGTATTATTTCGACTATTCTATCTTCCAATGTAGTATATATGACATTTTTGGAAAAATCTGATGATGTTGATCATGGCTAAATGGGACATAAATTGGCTACTCATCAATGTAATAGAAAAAAATTTAATTATGTTCAAATGATTATAACATTTAGTTATGGATGACATCAAGACTGGTTTATTCCTTTTTAAAATTAAATAAATTTTAAATTAATTAAAATGATAGGAACTATCTTGGCTCTACTGAAAAAAATCAATATTATTGAAAACAAATTATGGCCATTATATTCATCCTCATGTGTATATTATATTATATATTTAATTTGGTAAAATATTAAATGAAAAAATAACTAATATGCGATTATTCCTTGAATTAATTCAATTCCATGATGTTACTTTTTTTGAATAATGGATTTATATAAATTCTAGGTCAATTATTTTATAATTAAAGAACATTTATTTGGATCTATTTTCATCTCATAATGATCCCTCAACTCGAGAAGAATACACTCTTAATCATTTTTCAAATCGAATATCAAATCATTAATAACCCAAAAAAACTGAGCTAAATATAAAGTCAAAAATAAAATGGAATGTTAAAGTGATTGATATATGGAGACACCCCTATTTGAATATTAAAAGTATGTTTGTATGTATAAAATTTTATATCTAATTTGAATGAACAACAATTCCTAGAAATAATGTAATTTTTCACTAGTTATTAATTAATCTCTCTACTAGTAACTTCAACATTTACAATACAATATTTGTTGTATTCTAATCTACTTTTAGGAATGAAAACATACTAATCTATTAATGTATTGAATTTTATGTTATTGAAATGGGATTCATTATACATAAATATTTCATTGGGAACTCTAATTTTATAAGAAATTTTCTACTTGATGAATTTCAAAACAATATAATTTTTTTTATTATTTTCTATACACTCTACCCACTTAGAAACGTAATATATTAGCACCAAAATATATTAATTTCCATGTGAGGAATAAAATAGTCTCATAAAAACTAAACCCAGCCATAAAAAATATGAACCTCTAAAATCCACATTTTTGGATGATCATTCTTCCATCAAATATCTCTCGTAATATGACATCATTCAATACATAAAAAATTACTCTAATATCCTTAAAATGTGTGGTACAATATAACATTATTCTAATAAATTTTTGTTATTTTACACTCCAATATGTTTTACAACCCATTTTTAAGATTTCCAAAAATCAAAATGTATTATTCTTGAAACTCCGGAACATAAATTTTTCAAATACTTTTTAAAAAACCCAAAAATAGTAAGGGGTCAATGATAAAACAGTAGTTAATTTTTCAAATAATTTTTTCCCTATATTTATTTATAATACATAGGGATTACTCTATTTTCCTATAAATCCACCAAATCTACATAATATGGAGTATATCTAGATAAATAATTTAATAGTTTTTCTCTTGGAATGATTTGAATATATCTCCAGGTCTACAATTTGAGTGATATATAACATAGATAACTTACCAGCCAATATAATTTTTATGCCATTATTATCAATAATTTCTAGTCAATCTCTATTTTGGAAAATGACAAATCTAATGAGTCTCGGTTTATCCAATTTTTAGATAGATGAGTCTTCAGATTCAAATGGGAAGTGACCCAAATAAATTTAGACCTAAAAATGTATTTCATATATTTTTATAAATAGGAAACTATAACAAGTAATTCCTCCTAAGTAGTTGTTCCTTTTCATTGGGAATTATCTAGTTACCTACTAGAATAGTAAACCACCTAAAACCTTTTATATTTAATTTTCTCTATGACTACTCTATCACGTATATCACAAGCATCACAATTTAATTCAAAAAGTAACAGAAAACTAGGGTTACTAATAATTAGTGACTATTTTCATTTCCATTTTATTTTATTGAAATATTCTATTAAATTTTCATTATATAAAATTAGTTTATTTTTATATATCAGTGAGTAAAATGGCCTTATAATTTTTGATAAATCTTTTAGGAATATCATGTAAAAATCGAAATTCCAACATATATTGTAAATTCATTCAAATTTTATAGAGGGGTAGTTTTTGAATTAACATTGTCTTTAAATTATTAACCTATATTACCCTCTAAGAAAACTTATGACATAGCATAATTACCCAAGTAACCATAAATTTTGATTTCCCCCATTGTAGATATTGGTTGGATAGTTTGAATCCTTCCCAAATTAGTTCTACATTTTCAAATATATTTCAATTTTGTTTCAAACTATATTGAAATATTACATTATCACCAATATAATCCTCCCAATCATGTTATAAGAAATATCTATCATGATCATTTGAGTGGTGGATAAGCCACTGAATTAGATGAATGGAATATTTTGGTAGGAATATATTTCAAATAGAAATGTGAATGAAATCATCACCTAGTGTTCAGTGACTACATAAACCTTATTATAATCTAAATTTACATTATTAAAATAGAACAATTTATCCTCATCATGAATCTTATAATTTGGTCTGAAAGTGTAATTGGATAATGATAATTCCCATGGGATATATTGAGCATGTTGTAGTTCATATAAATTCACCATTACGCTACTATCCTATTTTTATTTTCCCAATGTTATTCATCATCTATGATTATGACCCCAAACTAATTCAAAATGACCAGAATTGGTATAATCCTTATGAAATCTAAAATATAATATATGAGTCAATAATATAATATTTTTATATCCACATCCATAAATAACTCATAAATGATTTTACTGATTCACATTTTCATAAACTCTTTGTTCGTGATCAGCCTCTTGAATAATTCTATTCATGAAAAAATGAAACTTTAAACCCTATGATAACATATTTAATTTATCAAAAGGAATATTTTAATTTTTTCATGAGAAAATAAAATATTTAGATCATTAATTCACAAATGTTATATAAAAATCATTTTTTATAAAGTATAATTCTCACAGAAAATTTAATATTTTATATTATAATGATGTTGATCAATATCTACATGGGGAGATTCATGACTAAATAGAAAAAATTTTATTAATAGGATACTAGAGTTAATCAATATATTCATTGATATGGTTATCCAATATTTATTGACTACAGAATTTTTAAATAGTTGGAGATTTATAAAGGAGTCTTTCCTCAATATTGTTAGATGTTTTCAGATCATTATTTTTTGATCAAAGAAAATATTTTAAAGTTCATTCCTCTGTAAAATCATCAATGTGGTCATGAAAATCACCTATATACTCATATAAGGACTCCACATCTTGACCTATATCATGTTCTATGAATTTGTATTTAATGAGGGGTTTATATTCATGCTCAAAAATAAAAATTGAAAAATCATCATCGAATTTATGAAAATGGTCTTCAGTTACCAACTGTTATCTAGTGAATAAATTCCTTTAGATGTGTTTTATTTTATTTTTTTAATAATTTTTTTTAATTTTATTCATTGAAATAAAATTTCATATATTTATTAAACACATCGATGAATTCTCTCCCTATTGATTTGAAATACCTACCATGTATGAAATAGACATCATTTTCACACACCATATCTATGTTGAGAAAATAAAAATGTATAAAAAACGTCCCAACTAATAAAATAAGATATAAAAACTATATATATGTGGTGGGTTATAGATCTATCATTTAACTATATGAAAATTGATATGGATTGATTCATATAAAACATAAAATAATGAAAAATTAATAAAGGGATAATGTTTATTCATACACCATGGTCAAAACGTCAATTATGTTTGCCATTATTCACTATAGTGAATGAAAGGAAAAAACTCCATAAATTATTTATTTTCAAAGGGATTCTATTTTAGTGGAAAAAACATCCTCCTTAATGAAGATATCTGTTAAAAACTCCTTGAGTGTTTTCTTATTATAAAAATATTTGTAAGATTTAATATATTATGAAATCTTAATTAAATAATTTAATAACGGAATGTATGAGATGATTAAATTTTTTAATTTTCAGTTTTGATCCTTTTATGGAGTGGAATGACTGGGGAACAATTATTTATATTAATAGTAAATACCTCAAAATCTAATATAATCATTACCATCAATTTAGTATTTTTTATTTTAAAATGGTTTTTCCTTTTTTTTATACGGAACAAAAATATTTAATTCATTTTGATCATTACTATCTAGATATTTAGATTCAATTAATTCCATATTTTTATGGCCATATTTTTCATGAATTTCATTTTTATAATTCCTATCAAAAATTTTGACTTCTTATTGAGTTTTAAGAAATATACTTCCTATCACAACCCTAATACTCTTCTAATTATTTTATTCATTTTTACAGAGATGATTTCCATTTTATCCACACACAAAAACGTTGTAGTTAATTTACATATATGAAACTCATTATTATGAATCATAACCTATATTTTGTCAATATATAAATCATTTTATGGTAGTTTTTAAATCAATTTCAAATTTTTTGTAATCGAATAATCATATCAACTACTTGAAAATACTACTACAACCCTATTGATAATTATAGGTTTCATACATATATTGATATTAATATAATAGTTTATGATATTTTGGTAATATAGGGGAACAATGTTCCATTATCTATTACTCTCTATATGATTGGTCTGAGTGATTTATATACTCTATATTATTTGTTTGAATATAGGGACATCTATAGGATACATCCTAGGACCATATCGAAATAAATCTTCATTTTTTAATGGTAGGTATAATATATCAAATTTTTAACATAACCTCTTATCAGGACTAAACATAGAAAAGTGTTGGAATTTTTCTACGAGGGAATGATTTTGGTTTTGAAATTCATTAACACTTCTCTATGATTTTTTTCATTCAAGATTTCTTTTCATCTCTTTTAGAACTTTAATATTGTATATCTATCTCTGAACCAATGGTGATGTCCACCATGTTCACTAACCTTATCCACAAATAGATGTGTTCTAAATTCATGGGCCAAGGTTATATTTAATGGCCACAGTTTTTCATATTCTTTTTTACTAAAATTACCTCTATTTTATTTTAAAACAATATTCCTCACTACTATTGAATTTTATTCATTGAACACATACATGAGGTGTTGGGTATAAAGATGAGGTGGGTATATTTACCCAGGAAGCTCCATAAACATATCCCTAGCATTATATAAATAATCTTCATACTCATGAAACTAGTTACTGACTTGAAAACTAATATATCCATTATGTATATTTGGGAATAAACTAAGGATAATTGAGATGTAAACATTTAACCTCATTTAAAAAAATTTCATCCCCAGACCAAAAGATTAGTTTTTTTTATTCCCATTAGGAAAATCAAAAACATACCCATTTTTTATTTATCTTCATTAATTGCTTACATGGGTAATTACAATAGTATGTTTTTGAAAGATTCCTTGAAGGCCAATGATTCATCTTTATGTAATGCATGGAATATTGGTATTAGTGAGATGTATAATTTTTCTTGTCTCATAGATTCAAGAACCATGTGTTAACCAAATCGTTGATGGACATCCAAAAACATTAGAGAGTTAAAACTCACCCATCCTAGGTCTCTTAAAAAAAACTTCATGAATGAGGTTAGGTTATATGATATACTCATTTTCTATATTAAATCTATCTACATTATTTTATATTTATTCATATTTTTTATCATTCTCCAATTTGTTATGATCATTAATGTTTTTTAAATTTAGAAATTTTAGAGTATAAATTATCAGTATATGATATCGGTAACAAGCACAGATTAAATGATTACATTATCTATAAGAAATAATATAATAATATATTGAATATGAATATATATATATATATTATTCAACTGATGGGTTTTTAATATTATATTGATATTTCCACCCTTATTCAATCTTTTTATCCCCAAAATGGAGAAAAAAGTACAATAAACGACCAAACTAATTTTATTTATTATTTTAAATTATTATTTAAAAATATTATAGTATTTATATGTGTTGTTTTAATATGTATGGATTTAAATTATGTAGAATGAATATGAAAAAATTATTCACAATAATATCAAGAAATATTTTTATTTTTTTTTTAAAAAAAAATCAGATTTTGGTTCTAAAAATACTGCCTAAAAGAGAATAATTATGAAAATGATTAGAATAAAGAATTATAAGATGAAGATGATCCAAATTGATATTAAATTGAAATGGTAAGAAAATATAAATTGGAATTTTTTTTTCTTAATTACTAATATATATATTTATATTATCTTTATGTAAAATCTAATAGAGTCAATATCCCCAGAAGGTTGAATTCATTCCTTATTATAAAAAATGAGGTAAAATTAGTAAAATTGAATATATTTTCAATTAAAAAAATATATCAACCATATAGAATGGTTACACTAATTTCAAAAAGATAAATATATCATAATATCTTTTTAGTCTTCAATAAATATGAAAAATCATCTTATAATAAAAATTAACTACAGAAAAGTTACAAACAATTATTTTTTCTCCATGTTTAGCCATAATTGATACTATAAAATATTTTTAAATAAAGCACATATAAAGAGAATATAAAAGATGGAATATGATCTATTTTTATTTGATTTCATTAATTAAGTATATTTATGAAATAATAATAACATAATTCTATATGTTTATTTACCCATGTAACATTTTTAATTCAATGTGATAAAAAAATATCAATTCTATGATAGAGGAAGTAAAATAAAATAAGAAATTAAGTGCAATCTTCCACCTCAGGAATCTTACTATTTGATATCAACTCTCTTCTAGATCCCCATTATCAATGATTCAAATTATCATCTTTTATATCAACAATAAAATGTGAATGTTCATAATATTAAACCAACCTCCACAAGAATATTTCCAATCATTTAATTCTAGGATGATTAAGAACTCCAAATTGTATTTTATTATGTTCTAAAATCTCCATAGTCCTTGATATTATTATATTCCTATATGAACATGATAGTAGTACTCCACTTAAAATTAATGATAACCTTTTACATTCATCATACTAAATATAAATCTATGAATTTTATTGGTATTTTAATAAACATTAAACAATGACAACAGTCATTGATTATGTTATCTCAAAACACACCACAACTTAGTAGGGAACCCTTGATATACCATGAATCCACATATCATTTAAACATACATGATTTTAGTTGAAAAATAAAAATACAAAAACCAATATCAACTATACAAGATTCCACATAGCTCCAACTTGAAATGAATCTATTTCTTCTATCCAGACTCAAATGAGAAATTTAATAAACACCTGACTGCTTAAATACAAAAACATGATCCATGATAAACATAAATATAGATTAAATACATTTATATAAATTATATAATAGATGTAATGGACCCTTTATCATCCCAAAATTCATTCCATTATGGAACAATTAAGGACCCTCTATCTTCAATTTAATATGCACACGGAGAATTATGAACAAATAATAAGTCCTAATTCGTAAATTTATTCATATTTCCACATAACCTACATTATCATATACACAAAAATCATACAGATATCCTAATGATTGGAATATATAAAATACAAATCTTCTTCCATGGACTTGATCCTCTATAGATCATAATTTAGTGTATGATGCACATCAATGAATTTCATTCCACATTGTTCAATCTTGTATTATCCTTGTTCATCAATTATAGATTTTATCTGGATCAAATTTTCCACTTATTCATTAATAATCCTTAAATATTATTCACCCCAAATCATATTAGATACAAATTTTTATCAAGATTAATCTCAAATAACATAGAATGAGCTAGGGGTTTGTTGGTCTTTGTTATCCCTCAATGATTTTAGTATTAATAGTATGACATCCATTTTTTATCAATTAACATTAGTCATATTATATTGATGTTTCATGAGGGTTCATTACCATGAAGTGATATGGTCTTCTTTCTTTGATATCATCTTGTGATTAATCCACATTTTGTGTTGACCTTTGGAAGTTGACCTTTGGATGTTTTCCTTTGCCATTTTCTCCCCTTGCTCATAAATCATGGTATGAAAATTATAATTGTCAGAATTTTTTTGGTTCTTGTTTACATCCCATTGATTATACCCTAAGTCATAAAATCCCCCTAATAGTTTTATGATGATTTAGTTATCAAATTTTATGATGGATCTCTAAGTCTAATGATAAACCTAAATAACTATGGAATTGGAAAAGTTATAAAATCTTATGTAAATGATGAAATCTTTATAAAACCATGCAATTTATTATGAATATAACTGCTAAAAATTTATAACAATTTCCAAATATTATTTAGAATCTATTCCATAATAAATATACAATATATAATCATGGGACATTATTATACAATATATAGAAACATAAAATATGAAACCCAATTATATTTATATTAATCACATTTTGACCAAACTAAAATTCATTACATCAATGATTTATTAAAAAAAGAAAAATGAACATTTAACAATTAACATCATTATTATAAATATCACAAAAATAATTTCAAAAATAATGTATATAAAATATAAAATAAATTAACCAAAAGATTCATTATAAAACCAGTTATGAAATTATGGAAACAAAAAAATAATCAACCAATCACCAAATGTTGAATTTTTTTTCATAATACTATAAGAATAACTTTTTATAAAATAAAGATTACCAAAATATTAATTATTTAATATAATTACATTTAAAAATTATTAAATCAATTAATTTATAAAAAAGGTGGAAAAATATAAAAATAATATCTACGTCACTGATCTATAACAAAAACCAGTTCAAAAAATTATTTACCATCACGCCAGGTCAATGTTATCTTTTGATCATTATATCAAGAAGAAATATTATATAGCTCCATGTTTTATATTTAAAATACCTCATTAATAGAAAACAATCAAATTATCCATATATCTTACTTCCATTCTCCTATTTCTCATTTCATTCCTCCTCATTTAGCGCATGTTTGTTTGTGAAATCATTAACATTTTGGTGTGTACGGGTGATCAAGAATGTATTGATGAAATTATGTTCTAAAATTTAGAACATTTTTTTGGTTTTTTATATCATAGACTTGAATGTTCCAGGGTATACGATGATGTCGTGCATGTCCCCATGTCACGGTGTCATTTATGGAAGTTTTACTTGTCATAAAATAATACATGTTTAAATTAAAATATTATAAGTTATTAAATAATTCCGTATTTTATTATTATATGAATATATTATAGAGGATTTTTTATATCTAATTAATTATTTTGAAATTTTTTAAAAAAATTCACTTAATGAAAATAAATTTCATAGAAATATTGTAACACATGAAATTATTTATTTAATATAACAAAATGTCTTGAATCCAATTGGTATCCTTGGATATCTATATAATATATTTAATAGTTTATGATGGTTTATCATCAATAATTTCATCAATGAAAAGGAAACTACTCAAATAAAATGATTTAATATTTCATATATTTATCTATTTCTATCTCTTGAGTCATATTTAGATAAAGTCTTAAACATCCATGTGGATGAGAAGATATTTCTCAAGAATTGGTATATTAATAAAGCATGTTAATATATTAGGAGGACTATGTATATTGAATGATTCGTAGGGGTCTCTAACATGTTCTCATTGAAGTGATTAAACAAATTTAGTCTATCTTATATTTTCTATGTAATTAATAATTTGAATATTTTAGTTCTAAAAATGAAAGGCCCTATGCTTGTTTTGTTTTTATGTAATTTTTGTATTATTTAGATAACTGTTATCCCCATAAAATCTTATATGTTGCATTATTACCTATAAAATGTTGTTTTTAATTTATTATTCAAATAGGTAATGACATTGATAAAGTTATAATTTCATGTTATTCTACATAACAGAATTCCAATTTTCCTTAGTTTATAAGTATTTATATATAAAATGCATAAGTGCTATATGAATTGGTTATGGGATAATTAATGTTATTATACCATAGTTTATTTTAAGTAAATCAACCTTGAAATAAAATTTTAAAAATTATATTATTATTTTTCTATATCACAATGTCATGGTCAATAGATCTCTATTTCATAATCATCTCATCCACGATCACATATCCAAATGTGTTAGATAATCAAAACAAATTTTCTACAGTGTCTTGTATTTTTAAAATTTTTCATTTTTATCATGGATTGTACTTTTCTAGGTCTATTATAGTGTAGTGGAATACACCATGGAATTTCATGAAAACTTCTAAAAATTGATGTTGACTTTTTATGTTTTTAATCATGAAACATAATGTATATTAATAACTTTTTTGAGGTAGTCCCATGAAAATATTTCTCACCTTATGGAATACCATTATAGGGTTAAAATCATAACAATACACGATATTTACAATAATTAATAATATTTTTCTCAAATATCCCAAAAAACATTCACTGAATCAGATAGGGATTTATAACATAAAAAAACTATTTTGAGGGTTTTGATATTGGATCAATGTAGATTTAAAGGTTCTAAGAATATTTTAAATGTTAATAAATTATAAAATAAGGAAAATTAAATTTTTTTTATTTAGGAATTGTACACAATTAAGAATATAAAATTGTCACATATAATTCTCTTAATGGAAATATATATAATTTTTCCCTGTAAAATGTTTACATAAAATATGAAATTTTTATATGACTAAAAACCCATTCATAAATATAAATAATTTAAAAATATATTTTATTTTATATTAAAAATTACATGACCTGTAAAACACTATTTTATTTTATTATAATCCACAAAAAATTTATGTGAGAACCTTATCATAAACAAGAGACCAACAATCCCTATAGTATATAAAGTATTTTTAATAAAATAATTATAAATAAAAAATAAGTGATAGTCTAAATTAAAAAATATGAAATATCCAAATGTATTTATTTTATATAGTGTCCCAAAGAACATTCATATTCTACAAAAATTTTATAATTAAATTATTTCTGAAATGTTTCTAAATTGACATCTCATGAATAAATTTATAAATTTTTCATTAATTTAATATTATTCATATAATTATTCATAGATATAAATATTTATTAATAAATAAATTTATTATATTTTTTAACATGATAATTTACATATTTAAGTTATCTTTCATGCATTTAGGTAGTTATATGCTAGGTATGATAAGTGATTTATTTTTATACCATGACATTAATTTTTTTATGTTCTTGATATATGAATCAAAATATAGTTTATAAATTTCATGTATTGTTGTTAAGAGTTAATTGAAGCCATACATTCGATAATAACAAAAGATAGAGGGACTTTAGGTAAAAAAACTCACTAGTAAAGAAGCATATGTTTTAACAGAAATATGGTGGTTGGACACCTATTTCATCATGGTTATTTCCATGAGGATTATTTATATCGTCTAATTTTAAGATTATAAATGAATGAGTTTCATATAGCATATACATGTGATACATATCAATCTTTATTAAAATATTAAAAATCAAAATTTTGTTAGTAACACAAGCTATAAGCTGTGAAATGTGTTACACATCAATGTGATGATAAAATTTTAATTATTATATAGAATAAAGATACAATAAGGAGATCATTAAAATAAAGTATACATGAAATTAGAATTCATGATATGTCATGGTTGAGATAATAAAACCCATAAAATACCATGTGTTAGATTCCATTCAAATTATTAACTTTTCCATACATTAATCATCTCACTGGGTGGGTTTTCTTAATATGAGGTACCCATAAATTATCATTTTTAAGGAATATTTGTAGTATGTTACCATAATTATTATGTTCATATTCATTTTGTGAGTTTTATTTAATATTTATTGAAACCCCCAACTATTAGGAAAATATAATAATAAATTGGAGTTAATCTATATGATGGTTTGGATAAGGATTTGAATGATTAACTATCCATGATCAATATGTGATATTATTGAAGTCATCATTTATACATGATATAGTCAGATATTTTGTTATCAGTTTATATATGATACATATGGATGAAATGTGAATCATTCCCCCTAATGGATATTATGTATTTAAAAGGGGCTATCATTTAATTGAGATCACATTCAGTAAAAAATTTTATTAATTCAATGTACAATATGATATTCATCCTATAAAATAGTATGATCTATATAATCCTCAAACATGAAATTGTTATCAATTATATAAAATGAATCATAGTGGATTTAATTTTCTATAATGGTAATGAAACAAAACAATTATTTTAAAAATAGAATGAATGTTCTATTTTCTAAGTAAACCCCTTCTCGAGTATATGAATTTTTAAAATGATTAACAAGAGAATGTAAATTCAAAATAAAAGAATAAAATTATTCAAACTTGGATTTAACGGAATTATATATGAAATAACCAATTGAAAATTTCTCTCAATATATTGACCCTAACCATTTACAAATATTATTTTAGGATATTAAGCATAAATAACAATTAAATTACAATCGATGTATCGTAATCTCTAGTATCGTTGGATGATTGTTAACATAAAATTGTAAACATGGAAATAGAATAAAGAATATTTATTTTAATAATCAATAAAGATATCCTAACTCCCATTAATGTCATATATCATTATAGGATAACTTGGGGAATTTAGGAACAAAAGAGATTGGCTAAAAATCCTAGTATGTTTATTAACATAGAAATAAAGAAAATCACATGGGTAAGAATACATACAATGTTGAAATAAAAAAAAAGAATAAAACATGATTGTATATAAGGATTAATAACATGTAGAGAATGGGCGAATATAATCATGGAATATTTGAAAATGTTTCAACAACAGACAACAAGTACAAATAATGAGTCAAGGCTAACATCCCAAACAATTGCACATGGAGGGAAAAGTCCCACAAAGGAACCAGGTTCACTCCCTATGGAAACATGATGTATCATGTAACTAAACACTATCTAATTTATTTTAATTCTATCTAGTCACATCCATCAAATCATTTTCAAGCAAATATTTTCCACATGATGAATCAAGCATAAGGATTACCCAATAAAATAATTTCATATCATAATCATGTTATAAAGAATAACACAAGGCGATATCATAGTAGTGTCCATGAAAGTTTGGAGTTAAATCATAAATGAAAATTCATATTGTAAAATAGTCATATTTTAATATATTTGATGTTAAATTTATGTGAAAATATGTAAAAGGATTTTTTATGAGAAATTAGAAATGAATCATTTTAGTGGGGTTTAAAGAGAATATTAAAGATCATTTAATGCAGAAAATGAATCTTTTATTTTCATAAGACCAGAAATGAACCAAGATAGTTTTTCATAAAGGAATAAATAATTTTATAATAATAATAGTGTCTTAAAATAAATGATGTATTTTTCTTGAAAATGGGTGATAAATTAGGATGTTCCCTTTAATCAGTATTGCATGATTAGAAGAATTGAAAGGGGACCTTTTTTAACATTTATCTACCCATAAAATAATGATGTAACAATATGGATACATGATTTTGGAACATGAAAATATTATTTATAAGAATTATAAAAATATAAAAAAATTTACATTAGGTTAAATAGATATAACTGTACACTAAATGAAAAATGGTGGTTTGGAAAAAATATCTTACCTTATGTTTGAAAGTGTCCTACAGGTGATTTTAATTTTCTGGATAATCATATTTTTTGGTTGGAGTAATTTACTCAATAGGGGAGGGGTGAATGGTGTGACCATAAAAATTTCTGCAAAAAGAATATTATTTCTAAAAGAAATGCTTTCCCCAAAAATAGATACATCCCAATTAATCCAGGTTATACTGTTATAAGAGTTTGAATTTTTAAACAACTTCTTTGATGATTGATTAATTCTTAGTAATCTTAATTGGTATTATTAATATTACTTTTGATGTTATTCTACTAAGAAAAATCAGTTATAAATTCATTCCAAGACTGACTATCAATGTGAAATTTAGAATTTTATACATTATGCAATAAAGTAGTAAAACCGAGAAGTATTAATTTAAACACCAAAAAGGATATAAAAAAAGTGGTTCAGTCTCAAGCGGAGACCTAATACACTCCACTTGGTGATCACCTTCCACCAAGCAGTTTATAAAGATAAACTTTGATCCACACCCTGGATCGGAGTTAACAACAGTACACAGACTGTCCAGGTCACACAGGGACCTCTTCCACATTATTCATTGGTAAACAAAAATAATAACCATGCTACACATGGACCTCTTCCACAGTTGTTGTGGGTAAACAAAGGTATAATGATATTGGTGCAAGGATATAGAAATCCTCATGTTTAGCGCATGAGTCAGTGTGTGTATGGAATATAAAGAGTACACACACTGATCAAAAAGTAAGTAAAATAATCAATGATAGAGAGTAGATATGAGTTTATAATTATCTAGTGATTTGATGTGTAGCTCTGGACTCCTTTGAATCGAAGCATATGAAGCTTAGAGTGCTTTTCTGGAAGATGTGTGAAAATAAGAGTATCACGATTCAACTAGTGTTTTTCTTGAGTTTTGATAGTGTGAGGATGTTCTCTGGATTCCAGTACACTTCATATGTTCTTCAACAGATTCAGATTGCATGCATGTGACAATGCTTTCTTTTAAAATCATGAGATGTGTTCTTCGTGGTCGTTCTCACATACTTATTTTTTTCATTCAGTATTGTGCTCCACCTTGTTCATGGGAACTATTTTTTCTTTATCATCAAATGCAACAGTTTTAGCCAACAGGTTTCATGTGTTCTGCACCTCGTACCTCGTACTATCCAAATATATGTCTATAAGAAACATTAATTATGTCAGTGCATTCAAGGAACCAAATATGACAGTTACTAATTAAATTATGATATGACAAAATAGTTTAAGAAAAGGTGTCACAGTAAGGTATGAAAATAGTGTCTCCTTCACATGGTGTCTGAGTGTCATGGTCTGAGTGTCACGGTGTCTAGTCCGTTGTTTCTGAGTGTCACGGTGTATGGGTGTCACAGTGTCTTCTTCACGGTGTCTTGCTTCACGGTGTCTTGCTTCACAGTGTCTGTGTAAGAGCCCAAGATTTTATGAAAAATATTCTTTTTAATTTTATTATTGTATTGTGTTGTATGATACACCAAAAGGATCTTTCACAACACGCATCCTTGACTTTCCTTCCATTACACGCAATCGCGACCTTCCACGATAGCGTGTGTTGTACGCAACACCAAGTTTCGCTAAACAACGATATGCTATTAAGATATTATTAAAACTAGCCGTTAAGAATAGTAATAACCACTTTTTAAATTTTAGAAATTTTAGCTCTCAAAATGGACTTCATTTTTGGATTCGGAGTATCGAATTTAGCCTAAGGTGAAATTTTGGTACATTTCGGATAACTTCCATATTCTGATGAATAGTGAAAATTACTAAATTATAATTAAAAAAAACTTTTTTAATCGAAATAATTAATAGAGATAAATTATTAATTTTAGTGGTTTTAAAGTATATTTAGAATATATTTTTACAATTTAATACAATGTTGGTCATTGGTTGTAATTTCACATTTAAACCATACATAATCAAGTGTCAATCTTTTGATATATTTTGTTTCCTAAAAACACGCTATTTATTTTAACAGCGGGATTTAATTATAAAATTAATTAATGCAACTTATATGTTATGAATTTGTTAAAACAGATTTCATTTTTGAATTCGGAATATGAAATATAGCTTAGGATGAAATTTTGGCATTTTTCTGAAAACCTTCATTTTTGATGAATAGTGAAACTACTAAGTGGTAGTTAAAAAACTGAATTTTTCATAAAACTTAATTTTACCGCTTCTGTGAATGGAATTTCAAAAATCCGAGAGACACGGTTGATGTCAGTAAGTAAAATGTGGTTCAATGAGATGAAAATAATTTTTGGTGAATAGTAACTTTTTACTTTTATTTACCACGGTTAAAAGTAAATAGGGTAATTAAGGGTAAGAATGATATTAATATTACCCTAACACATGTCCTAATTCTATTGGACAAGTGTATCTCGACCAAAAACAACCTTAAGTGTAAAATATTATCATTTAGGCCCACTTGGATTAGATTAGGACATTTATTATTATTTAATTCAAAGAAGAGTTAAAAGAGTTAAAATCAAAGTTTATTCACTAAAACATTTTTAATATGGGGTTATACATAAGATAAATTCGACTATAAATATTAATTAGAAAGCTAAAAATATTTCCTATATAATGATATTTTATTTATAATTTTTAGACTTTAAATAAATTAATTTATGTATGACACAACGATGATGCAGTAATTACCCTTTTAAGGAAATATTACATTAATTGATGTTATAAATTCTCAAATGAATGTAATTTGAGACTTTTAATATATTCCACTAATTTTCTAGGTTACTATGATATATTAGTGTTGATTTAATCAACTTGGTTAGAACATATAATTCTGTTATGACTTTCACAAAAATCATATATCAAATAGTGTCAAAATTGACACAAAATAGTTTTTAAATTAAATATTATATTATTAATTGTTATTTTATTCTTAAAAATCTAAGGTTCTGCCAAATGACTTAGATAAGGATATATATATTAATAATAAACAATTTGGGGTTCGTTTGGCATGTTATAGTAAGTGTATTAACCATATAGTGAAAGAAAACAAAAAGACACGGTAAAAGTTAAATTATTTAACTTAGAGTTAAATCTAATTGATTAGGTTAAAATAAGAACCTAAACTTGTCTAAATCCTATTGGTTGATAGGATTTCGACCCATCCCCACATTAGCTTCGAAATAAGACCCTTTGGAACCATTATAAACCGATTTTGACTTTAATATAAAATAATATTTTGAGATATTCCTAAGGTGCCCCTCTCCTCCCTTATAAAAGGACACCTCCTCCCCCTCCTCCTCACACCAATTTGAGCACTCAAGCTCGGCCAACCCCTGGCAAAATCTCTTCTCCACTTCCCTAGAAACATCCTAGAGGTTCTGGTCTCCCTCAAAGACCAATTTTAGTTCCCTAAGAGGAGGTCTCCAAAAGGCGCTTCAAAGAAGAGGTAATTACCGTTACCAATTCTTTCATCTTTATTTATTCTTCCACATCTTCTTCTTAGGTTGTTTCATTATGAAGTAATAACATCAGTATCACTCATATACTGATATGTTATTATAAGCATGAAACAACACTATTTCACCATCTATCTATCCTACAGAAAAAGAAATCACCGCGCGTGCGTACGTACGGAATACCGTCTCCACGCCGTGGTGTAATCTATTTTCCACCACCACCTTACATGGATGGGTATAATGGTGTAAAGAATAACTATACATAGTTATTAAAACATCACATTGATTCTGATATATTGTATAATCTACTCCAATTCAATTCAATATTTATGGAAATGATATCATCGCTCGTGCGTACGTACGGAATACCGTCTCCACGACGCGATGAGATTCATTCTCCATGTTAACCATTTAAGAATGATTATAAAGTATATATAAGAAATAATAATGAAATATATGACATTATAAAGCTACTGGATTTATGTATATATATATATATGTATGTCATCTACTTACTTCCAATCAAGACAATAGGGAAAGGAAAACAGCGTTCATGCGTACGTACGGACTACCGTCTCCATGAACGGTGTTTTTCATTTCATTTATCTATCTATTTTATATATATATATATATATACTGAATATATATGATATATAAATCATATTTTATATTCTGTAAGTAATTAAATCATGATATAAGTAATAATAATGTCAAGAACAACAAGTCAAAACACCTACGATAAAAGAAACGATTTTACCCAAAACGCTTCTTTAACATGGAATTTACAAAAGAACGGGTAATATAATGTCATAAGTGAACCATATATGATATCATAACAATGAATATGATTCTTTAATAAGTCAATGACATTATTTAAACCGTTATACAGGAGCTTCGGACACGTACAAAGCAAATCGGACCTAAGGTAAGGGAAATATCACAATCTCATTTTTATCCGAGATTGTTTATTCGTAAGTATTTACTGGGGTGTATTTTATCATCCACATCCTTGTTTCATAAATATGTAATATTATTTCCATCCAACTACAATTGTTTAAATCCAATTTTACCTATTGTTGAGTTTTTAGTAAAAGAAATGAAAGGAATCTTTTGTCGTTTTCCGTACGAGGTACTTTATGACTTTTCTGACAAAAGAACGAGAAGAATGTTTTTTTAACTTATACGGCATGAATGGATTTCTAAAACATTATTTCCAAGAAGCATACTTTACATGTATTCAAGTTTATTTTTAATCAACCTCTTTTAGTTTAAAATTGCATGACATGTTAAGAAAGGAAAAGTGTTTTTGAAGTAGAAAGGATATTTTCCTCAAGAATAAAGTTCAAGTATTTTATCAAAATTATTTTCCATCTAAGATAATAAAAGGGTTCTGTTTTTATCCCTATTATTACATGGATTTGATTATGTTGTGATGGAAATATTTTTATGAATTCCTTTATCTTATATGAATTGTTTTATGATGTTATGTTGTTTAAGAATCCCATTTTTATTACATGGGTTATGCGATGAATTATGATTTATGATTATGTGGCACACATAAGAAAGGATTCATTATAAGATGGGTGGGACCTATATCTCCCTCCATTGCATTGGGTAAAGATTTTATATCTCATGAGATAGACAGGGCTGGAACGGTAGGTTATACCGGTTCAGTGAAACAGGACTGAAACGAGGGTTACTCGATTCAGAAAGGGACTTTGTCCACTAAGATAGTCTTGGCAATTAGTCTTGACTAACAAGAAATGATTCTCTATGATTATGTGTGTATGCCACAAAGTTTCATGTTTTATGTTATGATTATTGGGATTACTTTTTCACTGCCATGATTTATCCCATGATTATGAAATTAATCTCTCTTTTGCAGGTTATGATTTCCAAAATGTTATGTTCTTATGAATATGATGTGATTGATATTTATTTTGTTTACCCTTACTGAGTATTTGAGCTCACCCTTTTATGTTTTCTTTTCCCCAGGATATAAAGAATGGTTTTAGGTTTAAAAAAAGGAAGATCTTTATGGGTGATTTTGAAGATCTTGCACCACGATTAGAAGATTACAGTCCGAGTTTCCAAAGACACTAAACTATTACGATCCTTGTGTGTGTGTTTTTGTAATGTACTAAGTATTCCGCAAAAGTAATGTAATGTCAATGTACGTCAAGATACGGGTCTCTACAGTTGGTATCAGAGGAAAGTTTTAGTCAACCTTTGGAAACTAGGATGCGAAAACGTTAGTGAGATCCCTAGAGATATTTCTAAGGTATGTCTAGGGATGTTTCTAAGGTTAAGTATACGTATAGGTTATAGTCCTAGAATTTCTCTAACGATCTTAGAATTTAACCTAAGATGTTAGATATTGAGGGTACTACCCCTTTATTATGTTGTTTTCCCTAGCATGATTTTTGCCTCTCACACTATTCTTTTGGGGTTTTAGACGATGGCTGGAACCCGAAGGAACCGTGTTGATCAATGAAATGGACAATGCAATGATTGTCCCCCTGAGCAACCAAACGATATGGGAGCTGGAATGCAAAATCTTGTAGCCATTCTCACACAACTTTCTCAAGCTATGAATCATAAAGAACTTCCAAACGAGAAAAGGAAGGAGCAACATTCTGTTGAATCCTTCATGAGGCAGCGTCCGCCTTCTTTCAGTGGGTCTACTGATCCATTAGTTGCTGAACAATGGATTAGTACTACTGAAAAGATATTTTCAGTTCTTCAATGTTCTGAACATGATAAAGTCATCTTAGCAGTATATCGTTTGGAAGGTGAAGCTGATCAATGGTGGAATATTATCAAGAATACGAGGCAAAGAGATGAAATTGATTCCATAGAATGGGACGAGTTCAAGAACTTGTTTTTTAGTAAGTACTTCCCTCGTATTCTTCGAACGAAGATGGAGAAGGAGTTTCTTGAACTAATGAAAAAGGATGATGAATCTGTTGGTATATACGAAGCGAATTTTACAAGACTTGCAAGGTATGCATCAGGCATTATCATCCAACCTGAAAGTAAAGTTGATCGATTTTTCAGTGGCTTAAAACCAAGTCTTCGAAGGGCATTAGCTATAAGAGACTTCAGTAGCTATGAAGAAATTGTGCGTTGTGCTATCAAGGTAGAAATGGAAGTTGGTGTTACATATCCATCTCATGGTTTTGACAAGAAATGAAAGATGGAGTTCAAGGAGAAATCTCAGAATAATGGTGAAAAGAAGATGAATGTTTCCTTATGCACAAAGTGTGGAAAGAAGAATGGTGGAGATTGTCTTAAAGGGACTAGAAAATGTTTTAAGTGTGGAAAAGAAGGTCATCGAGCAGCTGAGTGTCGAAGTAATGGAAAAAGGGATTCTAATGAAGTGAATAAAGCAAACACTGCAGAGAACGCACAACCAACACTTCAATGCTTCAAGTGCAAGGAGATGGGACATTATGCCAATAAATGCCCTAATCCAAGGGTTAGTGATGATCGACATGAGCAACCGCTTAAGGCAAAGGACAAAGGGAAGTCACATGCGATCATTATTGGCAATGTTGAATATGACAACGATGTGGTGGAATGATTAAGTTTTTATGTAATGGGATTCCAAAATAATGTTGTATCATGGAATATTGGAATATTTATGTATTGGTCTAAGGTGGTATTCAAAGTGATTGAGATATTATGCGCATAATTAAGGGAAAACGAGAAAACGAAATGTTTAACAGTATTCATGAGCTCATGATTGATATAAGGACTAAGTGATATCATGGTTTGAGTATATAGAATTTTGAGGATTTTGGTATGTGGAAAGTGATAACTTTTAACTGCATTCAAGTTTTCACTAAGGTTCAATGGGTATTCAAGAGAGTACAAGATTAAGGCCTTTGAATGTTTGGAATATGTCCAACAAGATATATCTTATGATATATGGGGATCAACGATGGTATTAAATCTCTGGTAATCATTTTCACTATGTTATGAAAGTGGACTGCAGTATTATGGATAAGCCTAAAGAAGTTCTTCTTTTGATATTATTGATAGGATGTTATAGTAATGTAGTTTTAGAAAAAGAACAACCTGCAGGACGGGCGACAACCCATCGCTTCGGACAAGGCTGTGGGAATCGAACCCACAACCGAAGTGTGACTGGCCTTTATCGCCTACCACTGGCCTACAGGAAGTCCCTGTTTAGTAGAAACTAGTTTTATTATATTAAGAAGTATTATATATGAAGTATAAGTCCATTTTAGGAACCATATGTGATTAATCTCACTATAGATCGACTTATGTATATAATTTTTGCTAACCTTTTGTTTCAGACATATGGAATGACCCGTCATTCTATCACATGATCTGCTAACACTTCACGAATAACAAATTCAACTTCATTTATTTAAGAGATGAAGTGGAAATTGTTCTAGGCACGAACAATAGTGAGATTGTACCAAAATAAAGAAAGTATTTATTCCAATTCAAATTTTCAACTTTAGGGAAATGATCTTGAAAACCAAAAATGTTGTCCTAGTGATCTTATACCTGATGAATCGGATGGTACCTTAGATCGTCACAAATTTATGGATTTGTGATTATTGGCATTTCCATAGACATGTTCTCTACCACTCTCCATCAGAACATGATGGTTAGATTTCTCTTCCATATCCATATTTTCACCTATGTGGAAACCCAGTGATTAGTTTTTTTGGGTAATCGTTATATTTCATACTTTAGTTTTTAAAGCCATGTTTTGGTATTTCTTTTTACGATGTGGGTTTCTATTAAAGAAACTTTCTAATAGTAAACCATTTATAACCACGACGAATTTCGAGGAAGAAATTCATTTTAAGGGGGGTAGAATGTAACAACCCAAGATTTTATGAAAAATATTCTTTTTAATTTTATTATTGTATTGTGTTGTATGATACACCAAAAGGATCTTTCACAACACGCATCCTTGACTTTCCTTCCATTACACGCAATCGCGACCTTCCATGATAGCGTGTGTTGTACGCAACACCAAGTTTCGCTAAACAACGATATGCTATTAAGATATTATTAAAACTAGCCGTTAAGAATAGTAATAACCACTTTTTAAATTTTAGAAATTTTATCTCTCAAAATGGACTTCATTTTTGGATTCGGAGTATCGAATTTAGCCTAAGGTGAAATTTTGGTACATTTCGGATAACGTCCATATTCTGATGAATAGTGAAAATTACTAAATTATAATTAAAAACAACTTTTTTAATCGAAATAATTAATACAGATAAATTATTAATTTGAGTGGTTTTAAAGTATATTTATAATATATTTTTACAATTTAATACAATGTTGGTCATTGGTTGTAATTTCACATTTAAACCAGACATAATCAAGTGTCAATCTTTTGATATATTTTGTTTCCTAAAAACACGCTATTTATTTTAAAAGCGGGATTTAATTATAAAATTAATTAATGCAACTTCTATGTTATGAATTTGTTAAAACAGATTTCATTTTTGAATTCGGAATATGAAATATAGCTTAGGATGAAATTTTGGCATTTTTCTGAAAACCTTCATTTTTTGATGAATAGTGAAACTACTAAGTGGTAGTTAAAAAACTGAATTTTTCATAAAACATAATTTTACCGCTTCTGTGAATGGAATTTCAAAAATCCGAGAGACACGGTTGATGTCAGTAAGTAAAATGTGGTTCAATGAGATGAAAATAATTTTTGGTGAATAGTTTCTTTTTACTTTTATTTACCACGGTTAAAAGTAAATAGGGTAATTAAGGGTAAGAATGATATTAATATTACCCTAACACATGTCCTAATTATATTGGACAAGTGTATCTCGACCAAAAACAACCTTAAGTGTAAAATATTATCATTTAGGCCCACATGGATTAGATTAGGACATTTATTATTATTTAATTCAAAGAAGAGTTAAAAGAGTTAAAATCAAAGTTTATTCACTAAAACATTTTTAATATGGGGTTATACATAAGATAAATTCGACTATAAATATTCATTAGAAAGCTAAAAAGATTTCCTATATAATGAGATTTTATTTATAATTTTTAGACTTTAAATATATTAATTTATTTATGACACAACGATGATGCAGTAATTACCCTTTTAAGGAAATATTACATTAATTGATGTTATAAATTCTCAAATGAATGTAATTTGAGACTTTTTATGAATTCCACTAATTTTCTAGGTTAATATGATATATTGGTGTTGATATAATCAACTTGGTTTGAACATATAATTCTGTTATGACTTTCACAAAAATCATATATCAAATAGTGTCAAAATTGACACAAAATAGTTTTTAAATCAAATATTATATTATTAATTGTTATTTTATTCCTAAAAATCTAAGGTTCGGCCAAATGACTTAGATAAGGATATATATATTAATAATAAACAATTTGGGGTTAGTTTGGCATGTTATAGTAAGTGTATTAACCATATAGTGAAAGAAAACAAAAAGACACGGTAAAAGTTAAATTATTTAACTTAGAGTTAAATCTAATTGATAAGGTTAAAATAAGAACCTAAACTTGTCTAAATCCTATTGGTTGATTGGATTTCGACCCATACCCACTTTAGCTTCGAAATAAGACCCTTTGGAACCATTATAAACCGATTTTGACTTTAATATAAAATAATATTTTGAGATATTCCTAAGGTGCCCCTCTCCTCCCTTATAAAAGGACACCTCCTCCCCCTCCTCCTCACACCAATTTGAGCACTCAAGCTCGGCCAAACCCTGCCAAAATCTCTTCTCCACTTCCCTAGCAACATCCTAGAGGTTCTGGTCTTCCTCAAAGACCAATTTTAGTTCCCTAAGTGGAGGTCTCCAAAAGGTGCTTCAAAGAAGAGGTAATTACCGTTACCAATTCTTTCATCTTTATTTCTTCTTCCACTTCTTCTTCTTAGGTTGTTTCATTATGAAGTAATAACATCAGTATCACTCATATACGGATATGTTATTATAAGTATGAAACAATCCTATTTCACCATCTATCTATCCTACGGAAATAGAAATCACCGCGCGTGCGTACGTACGGAATACCGTCTCCACGCCGTGGTGTAATCTATTTTCCACCACCACCTTACATGGATGGGTATAATGGTGTAAAGAATAACTATACATAGTTTTTAAAACATCATATTGATTCTGATATATTGTATAATCCACTCCAATTCAATTCAATATTTATGGAAATGATATCATCGCTCGTGCGTACGTACGGAATACCGTCTCCACGACGCGATGAGATTCATTCTCCATGTTAACCATTTAAGAATGATTATAAAGTATATATAAGAAATAATAATGAAATATATGACATTATAAAGCTACTGGATTTATGTATATATATATATGTATGTCATCTACTTACTTCCATTCAAGTCAATAGGGAAAGGAAAACAGCGTTCATGCATACGTACGGACTACCGTCTCCATGAACGGTGTTTTTCATTTCATTTATCTATCTATTATATATATATATACTAAATATATATGATATATAAATCATATTTTATATTCTGGAAGTAAGTAAATCATGATATAAGTAATAATAATGTCAAAAACAACAAGTCAAAACACCTACGATAAAAGAAACGATTTTACCCAAAACGCTTCTTTAACATGGAATTTACAAAAGAACGGGTAATATAATGTCATAAATGAACCATATATGATATCATAACAATGAATATGATTCTGTAATAAGTCAATGACATTATTTAAACCATTATACAGGAGCTTCGGACACGTACAAAGCAAATCGGACCTAAGGTAAGGGAAATATCACAATCTCATTTTTATCCGAGATTGTTTATTCGTAAGTATTTACTGGGGTGTATTTTATCATCCACATCCTTGTTTCATAAATATGTAATATTATTTCCATCCAAATACAATTGTTTAAATCCAATTTTACCCTTTGTTGAGTTTTTAGTAAATGAAATGAAAGGAATCTTTTGTCGTTTTCCGTACGAGGTACTTTTTGACTTTTCCCACAAAAGAATGAGAAGAATGTTTTTTTAACTTATACGGCATGAATGGATTTCTAAAACATTATATCCAAGAAGCTTACTTTACAAGTATTCAAGATTATTTTTAATCAACCTCTTTTAGTTTAAAATTGCATGACATGTTAAGAAAGGAAAAGTGTTTTTGAAGTAGAAAGGATATTTTCCTCAAGAATAAAGTTCAAGTATTTTATCAAAATTATTTTCCATCTAAGATAATAAAAGGGTTCTGTTTTTATCCCTATTATTACATGGATTTGATTATTTTGTGATGGAAATATTTTTATGAATTCCTTTATCTTATATGAATTGTTTTATGATGTCATGTTGTTTAAGAATCCCATTTTTATTACATGGGTTATGCGATGAATTATGATTTATGATTATGTGGCACACATAAGAAAGGATTCATTATAAGATGGGTGGGACCTATATCTCCCTCCAATGCATTGGGTAAAGATTTTATATCTCATGAGATAGACAGGGCTGGAACGGTAGGTTATACCGGTTCAGTGAAACAGGTCTGAAACGAGGGTTACTTGATTCAGAAAGGGACTTTGTCCACTAAGATAGTCTTGGAAATTAGTCTTGACTAACAAGAAATGATTCTCTATGATTATGTGTGTATGCCACAAAGTTTCATGTTTTAAGTTATGATTATTGGGATTACTTTTTCACTTCCATGATTTATCCCATGATTATGAAATTATGCTCTCTTTTGCAGGTTATGATTTCCAAAATGTTATGTTCTTATGAATATGATGTGATTGATATTTATTTTGTTTACCCTTACTGAGCATTTGAGCTCACCCTTTTATGTTTTCTTTTACCCAGGATATAAAGAAATGTTTTAGGTAAAAAAAGGAAGATCAATATGGGAGATTTTGAAGATCTTTCACCACGATTAGAAGATTATAGTCCGAGTTTCCAAAGACACTAAACTATTACGGTCCTTGTGTGTGTGTTTTTGTAATGTACTAAGTATTCCGCAAAAGTAATGTAATGTCAATGTACGTCAAGATACGGGTCTCTACAGTTGGTATCAGAGGAAAGGTTTAGTCAACCTTTGGAAACTAGGATGCGAAAACGTTAGTGAGATCCCTAGAGATATTTCTAAGGTATGTCTAGGGATGTTTCTAAGGTTAAGTATACGTATAGGTTATAGTCCTAGAATTTCTCTAACGATCTTAGAATTTAACCTAAGATGTTAGATATTGAGGGTACTACCCCTTTATTATGTTGTTTTCCCTAGCATGATTTTTGCCTCTCACACTATTCTTTTGGGGTTTTAGACGATGGCTGGAACCCGAAGGAACCGTGTTGATCAATGCAATGGACAATGCAATGATTGTCCCCCTGAGCAACCAAACGATATGGGAGCTGGAATGCAAAATCTTGTAGCCATTCTCACACAACTTTCTCAAGCTATGAATCATGCAGGACTTCCAAACGAGAAAAGGAAGGAGCAACATTCTGTTGAATCCTTCATGAGGCAGCGTCCGCCTTCTTTCAGTGGGTCTACTGATCCATTAGTTGCTGAACAATGGATTAGTACTACTGAAAAGATATTTTCAGTTCTTCAATGTTCTGAACATGATAAAGTCATCTTATCAGTATATCGTTTGGAAGGTGAAGCTGATCAATGGTGGAATCTTATCAAGAATACGAGGCAAAGAGATGAAATTGATTCCATAGAATGGGACGAGTTCAAGAACTTGTTTTTCAGTAAGTACTTCCCTCGTATTCTTCGAACGAAGATGGAGAAGGAGTTTCTTGAACTAATGAAAAAGGATGATGAATCTGTTGGTATATACGAAGCGAATTTTACAAGACTTGCAAGGTATGCATCTGGCATTATCATCCAACCTGAAAGTAAAGTTGATCGATTTTTCAGTGGCATAAAACCAAGTCTTCGAAGGGCATTAGCTATAATAGACTTCAGTAGCTATGAAGAAATTGTGCGTTGTGCTATCAAGGTAGAAATGGAAGTTGGTGTTACATATCCATCTCATGGTTTTGACAAGAAACGAAAGATGGAGTTCAAGGAGAAATCTCGGAATAATGGTGAAAAGAAGATGAATGTTTCTTTATGCACAAAGTGTGGAAAGAAGCATGGTGGAGATTGTCTTAAAGGGACTAGAAAATGTTTTAAGTGTGGAAAAGAAGGTCATCGAGCAGCTGAGTGTCGAAGTAATGGAAAAAGGGATTCTAATGAAGTGAATAAAGCAAACAATGCAGAGAACGCACAACCAACACTTCAATGCTTCAAGTTCAAGGAGATGGGACATTATGCCAATAAATGCCCTAATCCAAGGGTTAGTGATGATCGACATGAGCAACCGCTTAAGGCAAAGGACAAAGGGAAGTCACATGCGATCATTATTGGCAATGTTGAATATGACAACGATGTGGTGGAATGATTAAGTTTTTATGTAATGGGATTCCAAAATAATGTTGTATCATGGAATATTGGAATATTTATGTATTGGTCTAAGGTGGTATTCAAAGTGATTGAGATATTATGCGCATAATGAAGGGAAAACGAGAAAACTAAATGTTTAACAGTATTCATGAGCTCATGATTGATATAAGGACTAAGTGATATCATGGTTTGAGTATATAGAATTTTGAGGATTTTGGTATGTGGAAAGTGATAACTTTTAACTGCATTCAAGTTTTCACTAATGTTCAATGGGTATTCAAGAGAGTACAAGATTAAGGCCTTTGAATGTTTGGAATATGTCCAACAAGATATATCTTATGATATATGGGGATCAACGATGGTATTAAATCTCTGGTAATCATTTTCACTATGTTATGAAAGTGGACTGCAGTATTATGGATAAGCCTAAAGAAGTTCTTCTTTTGATATTATTGATAGGATGTTATAGAAATGTAGTTTTAGAAAAAGAACAACCTGCAGGACGGGCGACAACCCATCGCTTCGGACAAGGCTGTGGGAATCGAACCCACAACCGAAGTGCGACTGGCCTTTATCGCCTACCACTGGCCTACAGGAAGTCCCTGTTTAGTAGAAACTAGTTTTATTATATTAAGAAGTATTATATATGAAGTATAAGTCCATTTTAGGAACCATATGTGATTAATCTCACTATAGATCGACTTATGTATATAATTTTTGCTAACCTTTTGTTTCAAACATATGGAATGACCCGTCATTCTATCACATGATCTGCTAACACTTCACGAATAACAAATTCAACTTCATTTATTCAAGAGATGAAGTGGAAATTGTTCTAGGCACGAACAATAGTGAGATTGTACCAAAATAAAGAAAGTATTTATTCCAATTCAAATTTTCAACTTTAGGGAAATGATCTTGAAAACCAAAAATGTTGTCCTAGTGATCTTATACCTGATGAATCGGATGGTACCTTAGATCGTCACAAATTTATGGATTTGTGATTATTGGCATTTCCATAGACATGTTCTCTACCACTCTCCATCAGAACATGATGGTTAGATTTCTCTTCCATATCCATATTTTCACCTATGTGGAAACCCAGTGATTAGTTTTTTTGGGTAATCGTTACATTTCATACTTTAGTTTTTAAAGCCATATTTTGGTATTTCTTTTTACGATGTGGGTTTCTATTAAAGAAACTTTCTAATAGTAAACCATTTATAACCACGACGAATTTCGAGGGCGAAATTCATTTTAAGGGGGGTAGAATGTAACAACCCAAGATTTTATGAAAAATATTCTTTTTAATTTTATTATTGTATTGTGTTGTATGATACACCAAAAGGATCTTTCACAACACACATCCTTGACTTTCCTTCCATTACACGCAATCGCGACCTTCCACGATAGTGTGTGTTGTACGCAACACCAAGTTTCGCTAAACAACGATATGCTATTAAGATATTATTAAAACTAGCCGTTAAGAATAGTAATAACCAATTTTTAAATTTTAGAAATTTTATCTCTCAAAATGGACTTCATTTTTGGATTCGGAGTATCCAATTTAGCCTAAGGTGAAATTTTGGTACATTTTGGATAACTTCCATATTCTGATGAATAGTGAAAATTACTAAATTATAATTAAAAACAACTTTTTTAATCGAAATAATTAATACAGATAAATTATTAATTTGAGTGGTTTTAAAGTATATTTATAATATATTTTTACAATTTAATACAATGTTGGTCATTGGTTGTAATTTCACATTTAAACCAGACATAATCAAGTGTCAATCTTTTGATATATTTTGTTTCCTAAAAACACGCTATTTATTTTAAAAGCGGGATTTAATTATAAAATTAATTAATGCAACTTCTATGTTATGAATTTGTTAAAACAGATTTCATTTTTGAATTCGGAATATGAAATATAGCTTAGGATGAAATTTTGGCATTTTTCTGAAAACCTTCATTTTTTGATGAATAGTGAAACTACTAAGTGGTAGTTAAAAAACTGAATTTTTCATAAAACATAATTTTACCGCTTCTGTGAATGGAATTTCAAAAATCCGAGAGACACGGTTGATGTCAGTAAGTAAAATGTGGTTCAATGAGATGAAAATAATTTTTGGTGAATAGTAACTTTTTACTTTTATTTACCACGGTTAAAAGTAAATAGGGTAATTAAGGGTAAGAATGATATTAATATTACCCTAACACATGTCCTAATTATATTGGACAAGTGTATCTCGACCAAAAACAACCTTAAGTGTAAAATATTATCATTTAGGCCCACTTGGATTAGATTAGGACATTTATTATTATTTAATTCAAAGAAGAGTTAAAAGAGTTAAAATCAAAGTTTATTCACTAAAAAATTTTTAATATGGGGTTATACATAAGATAAATTCGACTATAAATATTCATTAGAAAGATAAAAAGATTTCCTATATAATGATATTTTATTTATAATTTTTATACTTTAAATATATTAATTTATTTATGACACAACGATGATGCAGTAATTACCCTTTTAAGGAAATATTACATTAATTGATGTTATAAATTCTCAAATGAATGTAATTTGAGACTTTTTATGAATTCCACTAATTTTCTAGGTTACTATGATATATTGGTGTTGATATAATCAACTTGGTTTGAACATATAATTCTGTTATGACTTTCACAAAAATCATATATCAAATAGTGTCAAAATTGAAACAAAATAGTTTTTAAATCAAATATTATATTATTAATTGTTATTTTATTCCTACAAATCTAAGGTTCGGCCAAATGACTTAGATAAGGATATATATATTAATAATAAACAATTTGGGGTTCGTTTGGCATGTTATAGTAAGTGTATTAACCATATAGTGAAAGAAAACAAAAAGACACGGTAAAAGTTAAATTATTTAACTTAGAGTTAAATCTAATTGATAAGGTTAAAATAAGAACCTAAACTTGTCTAAATCCTATTGATTGATAGGATTTCGACCCATACCCACTTTAGCTTCGAAATAAGACCCTTTGGAACCATTATAAACCGATTTTGACTTTAATATAAAATAATATTTTGAGATATTCCTAAGGTGCCCCTCTCCTCCCTTATAAAAGGACACCTCCTCCCCCTCCTCCTCACACCAATTTGAGCACTCAAGCTCGGCCAACCCCTGCCAAAATCTCTTATCCACTTCCCTAGCAACATCCTAGAGGTTCTGGTCTTCCTCAAAGACCAATTTTAGTTCCCTAAGTGGAGGTCTCCAAAAGGCGCTTCAAAGAAGAGGTAATTACCGTTACCAATTCTTTCATCTTTATTTCTTCTTCCACTTCTTCTTCTTAGGTTGTTTCATTATGAAGTAATAACATCAGTATCACTCATATACGGATATGTTATTATGAGTATGAAACAACCCTATTTCACCATCTATCTATCCTACGGAAATAGAAATCACCGCGCGTGCGTACGTACGGAATACCGTCTCCACGCCGTGGTGTAATCTATTTTCCACCACCACCTTACATGGATGGGTATAATGGTGTAAAGAATAACTATACATAGTTTTTAAAACATCATATTGATTCTGATATATTTTATAATCCACTCCAATTCAATTCAATATTTATGGAAATGATATCATCGCTCGTGCGTACGTACGGAATACCGTCTCCACGACGCGATGAGATTCATTCTCCATGTTAACCATTTAAGAATGATTATAAAGTATATATAAGAAATAATAATGAAATATATGACATTATAAAGCTACTGGATTTAGGTATATATATATATGTATGTCATCTACTTACTTCCATTCAAGTCAATAGGGAAAGGAAAACAGCGTTCATGCATACGTACGGACTACCGTCTCCATGAACGGTGTTTTTCATTTCATTTATCTATCTATTATATATATATATACTAAATATATATGATATATAAATCATATTTTATATTCTGGAAGTAAGTAAATCATGATATAAGTAATAATAATGTCAAGAACAACAAGTCAAAACACCTACGATAAAAGAAACGATTTTACCCAAAACGCTTCTTTAACATGGAATTTACAAAAGAACGGGTAATATAATGTCATAAATGAACCATATATGATATCATAACAATGAATATGATTCTGTAATAAGTCAATGACATTATTTAAACCATTATACAGGAGCTTCGGACACGTACAAAGCAAATCAGACCTAAGGTAAGGGAAATATCACAATCTCATTTTTATCCGAGATTGTTTATTCGTAAGTATTTACTGGGGTGTATTTTATCATCCACATCCCTGTTTCATAAATATGTAATATTATTTCCATCCAAATACAATTTTTTAAATCCAATTTTACCCTTTGTTGATTTTTTAGTAAATGAAATGAAAGGAATCTTTTGTCGTTTTCCGTACGAGGTACTATTTGACTTTTCCCACAAAAGAACGAGAAGAATGTTTTTTTAACTTATACGGCATGAATGGATTTCTAAAACATTATTTCCAAGAAGCTTACTTTACAAGTATTCAAGTTTATTTTTAATCAACCTCTTTTAGTTTAAAATTGCATGACATGTTAAGAAAGGAAAAGTGTTTTTGAAGTAGAAAGGATATTTTCCTCAAGAATAAAGTTCAAGTATTTTATCAAAATTATTTTCCATCTAAGATAATAAAAGGGTTCTGTTTTTATCCCTATTATTACATGGATTTGATTATTTTGTGATGGAAATATTTTTATGAATTCCTTTATCTTATATGAATTGTTTTATGATGTCATGTTGTTTAAGAATCCCATTTTTATTACATGGGTTATGCGATGAATTATGATTTATGATTATGTGGCACACATAAGAAAGGATTCATTATAAGATGGGTGGGACCTATATCTCCCTCCAATGCATTGGGTAAAGATTTTATATCTCATGAGATAGACAGGGCTGGAACGGTAGGTTATACCGGTTCAGTGAAACAGGTCTGAAACGAGGGTTACTCGATTCAGAAAGGGACTTTGTCCACTAAGATAGTCTTGGAAATTAGTCTTGACTAACAAGAAATGATTCTCTATGATTATGTGTGTATGCCAAAAAGTTTCATGTTTTAAGTTATGATTATTGGGATTACTTTTTCACTTCTATGATTTATCCCATGATTATGAAATTATGCTCTCTTTTGCAGGTTATGATTTCCAAAATGTTATGTTCTTATGAATATGATGTGATTGATATTTATTTTGTTTACCCTTACTGAGCATTTGAGCTCACCCTTTTATGTTTTCTTTTCCCCAGGATATAAAGAAAGGTTTTAGGTAAAAAAAAGGAAGATCAATATGGGAGATTTTGAAGATCTTTCACCACGATTAGAAGATTATAGTCCGAGTTTCCAAAGACACTAAACTATTACGGTCCTTGTGTGTGTGTTTTTGTAATGTACTAAGTATTCCGCAAAAGTAATGTAATGTCAATGTACATCAAGATACGGGTCTCTACAGTCTGGGTCACGGTGTCTAGCTTCACGTTGTCTCATACTTAGGAAAATAACTATATTCAGACATAAGCAGTGATAAGCACGAAATGAATTGATCATAACCATTATAAAGCATGAGATAACTTGAAACATAAATACATGTTATTGGATATACATTAGAAGTAAACCCGATTGAATAAATTTTTTTATAATTAAAGAGATTTTTGATCATTAAAACATTATCAATACATGATGATTCCAACAATCTCCCCCTTTTTGATGATCATAAATCATGCACGGTTAAAGTGTAAATTAGATTCAACTACTGAGAAAATCACAGAAATGAACTTCATGTAGAGACTTCTCCATCATTTGGGATTATCAAAATGTTAAACTGGTGCACATTACATTAAGAGTGAAGAGTTTAATAAAAAATAAAGGAAAATTACAAAAAATAATGACATCCCCATCAAACAGGAGTAACCACTGGTCTTCATTATGGATTGGCCTTCTCTTTTACTTTATTAGTAGTAGAAGAGGAAGCCAATGGGGTAGTGTTTGATGTAGAATAAGGAAGAGAGGAGATGGATAAATAGGGTAAAGGGATACCTTTAATGACTGAGGGAGATAAGGTAGGAGCATTAAAATATCTAGGCAGTTGCTGGTCATGAATCACAGGCTAGATCTGACTGAGAGCTTGGCAAACAGATATGGTAGTTGGGGCTAAGGAAGAGTTGAATGTAGTAAATCCAGGTCTGAGAGGGGAAGCCACTGGAGCAACAATTTTTGTACTCATAACATGAAGATATGGTCTCAGATGTTTGATGAATTCTGCTATAATTTCTCTACCATACTGCATGGCTTTTTCAAATTTATCTTTGTTTTCCATGAACATTCCCAACAATTGGGTAAACTCGGTTAGCTTCTGGACTTGGGTTTTGAAGGCTTGAGTCACAAGAGGAATTCTCAGATTCTCCACAAGGAATTTGAAGTGGTTTTTCATATCAGTCTTAGATAAAATCCAGTTCAAATAGAAATATACTTTCATAGAAATCTCCAGTAGGTCATCATTTTCAATATTAGAGTGAATGTGATCAAGGTCAATCACTCTATCACAGTTATTTACAACTTCGGAGAAATAAGACAGATTAAAACCATTGAAATAATTCTAAATCTCTTCTTTGACTATAGATCTGAGTAGATCACTATCCATGGAAGGTGTAGAGGATTGACTATTGGTATTAGAATCATTCATAGCTGTGGTCAGAGGCTTGAACTGATTTAGTACCTTTTGAAGACAGCCAGTGTACTCATCAGTTATCTTATTTGGGTTCACCACAACCTCTCTCATTTCCTTCAACATATGTTTGTGTCTTTCCTCCATATTTTCATCAATGGAAAAAAAATAAGGGTGAATCTGAGGCACACCATCTTAAGAAATTTGAGAAACATTGGGGTCTAGAGGAGCGGTACCAGGCTCTGATATCCAATGCAGCTCTTTCTTCATGTATGAAACCATGCTTCTCAGGTATTTGATTTCATTACTGAGCAAATTATTTTCCAATTGAAATTCTTTAATTTCATGGAGCATCATAGGTTGGATCATCCAAATGATCTTTTCCAAAAGAAGTGAGGCATCTCTCTATGTAACGACCCGAATCTGGATCCCCTCCAGTGGTGCCCCGTACACGGTTCTCCACATGACCTCAAGTGTGTTTCCCCAAACTCCATATGGTGCCGACTAGCAGCGAGGGCCCTGGTATGTTATTGGGGAAACTATACCCTCATTCAGTAAGGTATACAAGGTAATAAAAACAAAAATAAATAAGGGAAGCAATAAATAACATGAAACAACTAGAACCCAACAGCGGAAATAATAACTATACAGAAAATGTTAAAAATGATGCAATAATTACAAGTATCTAAGGAAAACAACAAACACAACAATGTGATGAAGTAAAACTGAAAAACAAAGTGCAATGGAAAAAAAATAAACTCCTCAGCATCGCGAGCCCCAGCTCGGTCCCATATTCTCCTGCTCCAATGCAATCAAGAACATGAAGTAGAAGGGCGCTTTCCCTTATCTATACCTGCATCAACATAAACTACTTGGGCCCAAAATCATGGCCCACATAGGGTTTGAGATAAAATCCTAGTAGTCAGTCACCCAATGATTTGTGCCTAACAGTCAACGAATAAATTGCAGTAATAAAACAAGAAACAGTAAACTGGAAAGCACAAGCAGGTACAATCCAGAGTTCTAACAAATAGAGTACACAAGTAAATAGCCAGTAACCAGAAGGAAAAAGGTAAACCCACGGGTAGCTCTCATAGCCTAACCCCTATGGTTCAACCTACAAGTACCATCAACCCTCTAGGAGGTACACAAGTATCACCACTCTGGTTCCGCTATGAAATTAATATACTCTATGGGGAAGCACTCACTATCAGTTCCCCCTATAGTCTCGTATTGTGCTAAAGCCTCTCTTGAGAAGCACTCAAAATCTATCCCCCCTATGGCCTGCATCGAGGAACTACTGAGTCTCTGATGAAGCAATCATCATCAATTCGCCCTGTGGTCCCGCATCATATTAAAAGAAACTCTGGAGAATCCCTTTCATCAATTCTCCCTTTGGTCTACTACTCTAGGTTCTCATAGTCGTGAGTGAAAATAAACATGCATAGCGTGCGTGTATCATCCAAATAAACCTCAAGAACTACTTGGATATCATTCTAAGGCTCAATAGCATAATAAAGTAGTAGTTACACTATCTTACGGCTAGGCATGGCAATTGGAAAAACACCAAACAGGTAGAACAATCATGGAAAGCATCCTAATCACAAAATAAATTACTCTACTTACAAGCATAATCCTCCACTACAACAATCAAGCAAATTAGTCAAACAGAAGGTGAAAAACAGAACCCACAATTCCCCACCCAAGGGAATTTGTGGAATTTGCACAAAATACTCATCAACTCTCTAAATAAAGGCACAAACCACCTACCTTGATCCTATGAGATCGATATACATGAACCACAATGATTGATTCCCCATAAAAAATCATAGATCAGTGAAAATGCACAAAATGTTCATGCCACGATAACATGGAAAAAAAGAGGAATCAGAGAATGATGCTCATGTAGATGGAAGGTATCACTGCTATGATTCCAACACAATCGACCATGCTCGAATCGGAGGACAGACGAAGAGGCGGGAGCTCGTAGAATATTTGGTCGTACGGGTCGCTCTCTGACGAACATGACCTAGAAGGAGGTATTTCTGTGCGTCAGGCATGACCCCGGTCCGTTTAGTGAAAAAAAGTACAAGGCATGTATTTTCAAAGTACATGACGTGTAGTGGGTTTTTCTGTACTCCATAAAAACCGGCTTCCACGTCACCGCTACACACTATGTGCATGGCCCAGGCATGACCAGCACACGACTTCGAGCCAGGGAGCAGTACACAGCGTGTACTCTGAAAGTACACGATGTGTACATCAAAAATTTCCAGAAAGTTCATTTTTCTTATGAACTCCAGAAAAAGGAACAACGTACATGAAACAAAGATCCGGGTTCTTACAAACTACCCCCCTTAAATAAATACCTCCCCGAATTTCCCTAACGTGGCATAAAAGAATAATCCCCGAACAGCTCCTGCCACTGCAATCGTACATCAGCCTCCCATTCCCAATTCTCATCTTGTACTCGCTCGTGCTGTCTTAGCACCCATACTAGAGGAATAGACCACCCACGAAGAACTTTTGTACTGCGATCAACAATCTGGATTGGATTCTCCTCGAATGATGCATTGGTTTCAAGTTCAACCTCCCCAGGATGGAAGACATGAGATGGGTCCGAAAAGTAATGTCGGAGCTGAGAGATGTGGAAGTCGTCATGCATGGACCGGTACCTCTGGGGTAGCTGCAACTGATAGGTGACCAACCCCACTCTCTCCATGAACTCAAACGGCCGGATGTACTACGGTGAATGCTTCCCTTGCCTCTGAATCCTCTTTTTCCCCATCCGTGGTGCGACATGGAGGAAAAACTTATCCCCAACCTCGAACTCCAGAGGTCATATCTACTGATCATCATAAGAAATTTTTCGTGACTATGCTGAACCCATCCTCTTCCGAGCCAACTCCATATGCTCTAAGGTCTCCTGAACGAGACGAGGTCCCAACAAAGCTGCATCTCCTACCTCTATCCAGCATAAGGGTGATCGTCATAGCCTACCGTACAAGGCCTTGTATGGTTCCATCTGAATGGTCTCCTGGAAACTTTTGTTGAAGGTGAACTCCACCAGAGGTATATGCTTCTCCCAAGAACCGCCAATGTCTAGGATGCAAGCTCGGGTCATATACTCAAGCACCTGGATCGTGCGCTCGGACTGGCCATCAGTCTGGGGATGGTATGTCATACTCAGAAGTACCTGGGTACCCAAAGCCCTCTGAAGTCCCTTCCAGAACCGGGATGTAAAGCACGCATCCCTTTCTGAAACAATGGAGTGTGGAACTCAATGCAGACAAATGATCTCTTGGATATAAAGTCGTCCCGGATCATCGACACTAAAGGTCTCCTTGATCGGTACAAACTGAGAATCCATTATGAGCCTGTAGACGAAAACCCAAATAGCATCGTTCCCTCAAGGAGACCTCGGCAAACCAGTCACAAATTCCATCACAACATCGTTCCACTTACACTCCGGAATGGGTAATTGCTGTAAAAGGCATGTTGGTTGCTAATGCTCTGCCTTAACTTGGTGACAAGTAGAGCATCTCATGACAAAACCAGCAACATCTTTCTTCATACCTGGCCACCAGTACTGGTGATGAAGATCTTGATACACCTTGGTGATGCCAAGATGAACTGCCCAAACAGAGGAATGAAAATCCCACATCAGCTCCACACGTATGTCTGCTAGCACCCATACACGTCCCTAGAAATGCAAGATCTCATTCTCTCCCACTGTCCATCCAGGAAGAGGGTCCTCTCCTGACACACTCTCTCGAAGGACTAAGAATTATGGTTCTGATAGATGTATCATCCGTACGCAATCAAGAAGTGTAGATGTAATAGATATAGAAGATTGGAAAGTCTGTCCCTGTCTGTGGTGCAGCTCCAGATTCATCTTAAAGAATAGATCCATGAGATTCCAATCACTGCTGGCCTCCTAAACTACCTGAATTTGAGTTCTCCGGCTCCACGCATCTGCCACAACATTGCCCTGTCCCGGCGTATAGGCATGTTATAAATCAAAATACTGAAGATATTCGACCCACCTGCGCTGCGTCAGATTCAGGTCACACTGAATGAAGATGTACATGAGACTCTTGTGGTCGGTGAAGACCACAATGTGCTCCCCCAGCAGATAGAGTCTCCAATAGCCTAAGGCCTGAACAACAGCTACCAAATCCAGATCGTGTGTATGGTAGTTCCTCTCATGTGGCCTCAACTACTGATACCCGTACGCAACGACTCAATCTCCCTGCATAAGCACAGCTCCTAGCCCAATACATGAAGAATCACAATAAACAGTGTAGCTCTTTCTTGGCTCTGGAAAGACTAGTATCGGTGCTGACGTCATCCTTCCCTTCAGCTTCTAAACGGCTGACTCACAAGTATCTGACCATAATAACAATGCCCACTTCTATGTCAGACCTTTCAAAGGTGCTGCTAGGTGTGAAATGTCCTAAATGAGGCATCTGTAGTATCCAGCCATCCCTAGGAAACTCTACACCTCAAAAATGTTCTTTGGATGCTCCCAGGAGACTACAAATCTTAGTTTTTCTGGGCCCACAGATACTCCTGCCTCTGAGATGACATGATCCAAAAAAGTGAATCTGATCCATCCAGAAGTGGCACTTCGAGTGTTTAGCATAAAGCCGATGCCCTCCCAGTGTACTCATAACACCCTCAAGATATGTGGCATGGTTGTGTCGAGTGTGACATTACACAAAGATATCATACACGAAGACCACGAAAATGTATTCGAAATAAGTATGGAACACTCGATTCATCAGTGCCATGAAAACTGCAGGCGTGTTCGTGAGACTGAAGGGCATGACTGTATACTCGTATAGACCATACCTACTCCTGAAGGCGGTCAGAGGTATATCTGATGGTATAACACACAATTGATGATAATCGGGACTCAATTCAATCTTCGAGAACGCTCAGGCTCCTCAAAGCTGATTGAAAAGGTCGTCGATCATCGGAAAAGGATATCAGTTCTTGACCGTCAACTGGTTCAGCTTCCGATAATCCATACAAAGACAAAGGGTGTCATCAGCCTTTTTCACGAACAAGAGAGGCGAACCCCAAGGAGAAGTACAGGGTTGGATGAAACCCTTTGCCTGCAACTCCTCCAACTGCTTATTGAGCTCCTTCAACTCAGGTGTAGCCATCCTATAAGGAGGAATGGACACCGGTGCTGCTCCTGGCATGAGCTCAATAGAAAAGTCAACCACAAGCTCCGAAGGCAAACATAAGAAGTACTCTGGAAAGACATCCCTCATGTGATCCACTACTAGAGGAAAGACCAACTATGGAGTCCCCTGATCATCCAGAAAAAGACTATAAATCTGGGACGTCACCCATTCTATCCCATGATGCTCGAGTCCTTCTTGACTCACCTGACCATCTCATTCGCCTTTATGATGAAAGGATTCACCCTCTAGTGAAACGAAACTCACACTGCGGCGATAATAGTCGATGACTGCCTAGAAAGGAAACCAACTAGTCCATCCTGACGATGAAATAATAGCCTGTCATCTCAATGACATAGAGATCCCATAAGAAACGAAACCCTGAAACCTCGAGAGGGCACTCTCTACACTAGCAGGCACTAGATGTTCTCATCCCCAAAGGTGTGTCTGGTGTCAAAGAGTCGGCAGAAGAAAACATGTCGAGCCCAAGTCTCTCCACAACAACAACAAAGATAAAACTATGCGTAGCACCAGTATTGAAAAGAGATGGAGATAAAACTAGGGCCACTAAAACCATAACTTGAATTGTAGAGGGGCCGGAATCCTTCTGCTGATATATCTTCTCCACGGTGAAAGACTAGCCTGCACCGTGGCCCTGCTGGTTCTGAGGGACTTGTGGCTGACTACAACAAACTTAACATCCACCTTGGCTAGAACGTCCGGAAGAACTCCAGTTCCCTTACTGGTGAAAAAATGGTGGGGCTGCTCCTGAACGTGGAGTCATGGAAGAACCCTGATCACCAACTGCTGGTGAGAAAACATGGCAGAAATGCTGAAGGTGACCCGTCTTGCTGCATGATTGGCACTCCACGGGGTCCCTTTGGAACTACAGCCTTATGTTCCCTGACCGGCCACACTAGTAGCGTGCCACCTGGCTTCCTGACGATGCATCACACTTCCTCGGGTCACCGTGCGTAGGATCTCTATGGCGCTTATTGTTGTCATCTGGAGGAAGACTAGCTCTGGAAGCAGAACATCCCTGGTCCACGGCTCTAGAGTCTCTCAGATTTCACTCCACAATCAGTGCCCGGTTGACGATGGAAGTGATGGAATTCAGCTAGAAGATGTTCACCTACGAGCGGATCTCCCTCCTGAGGCCATCCTCAAACTTCCATGCTAAGAACACCCCACTTCCATCCTGGAGGGGTGTGAAATGTTGCAGCTCGGTGAAGTTAGAGGAATACTCCATGATAGAAATAGTACCTTGCTCTATGCTCATGAAATCCTGGGCTCGATCGGCCCTTAGGGTCTCTGGGTAGAAGTAGTCATAGAACACGGGCTGGAACTCCTCCCAAGACATAGCCTGCTGTTGACCCGCCTGTGAGATCTTGTCCCACCACCACTTGGCAGAGTCTCGGAGCATGTAGGTAGTGTGTTTGACCAACCTCTCTGGAGGTGTCTCTAGATGCTCGAAGATAGTCATCATGGCTTCTATCCATGACTCTATAGCCTGAGGTCCTCATTCCCCCGAGAATGTGAAAGGATGTTGCTGCTGAAAAACTCGCGCCTGGTCGGCCATAGTTGTCGTACGAGGTGGCCCTCCCTGGAAGGCCTGCATCATCCTCATGAAACCTTCCCTGAACTATGCATCATCACCCGCAACTGGTATAACAGTAGTTGCCAAGGCTGGCCTGACTGGAGGATCAGCCGGAAGTCCCTGATCAGCCCCATCTGGCATCTGATCACTGCCTGACGACAGACGTACAACTGGAGGACGTCTTGGAGGCATAGTTCTGAAAGATAAAAAGTACACCTTAGATTATAAAATCAAGGCCATAGGATACAAGAGTACAAAACAGAAACAAGGGAAGAAAACACACAAGTTTACAAGGCTTGACTACACGACGTGTATAAAACTACACGACGTGTTTTCTTAAACTAATGACATGGGTGTATACTCCTTCCCTACATGTTTTGTAACACCTCAAACTACATGGTGTGTTGATCCAACACACATCGTGTACTTGAAAACTATTCCCCTGCCCAAGTCTCTTTACACAGCTATCCCACACTGTCCGAATCAACCTGAGGCTACACGGCGTGTTCCTAACACACATGGTGTGTACTAGACAAGTCTCCGGCGGCCCATATTTGTGAAACACATGGCTATCTACACGGCTGAACCTTACACGGCGTGTTCTGAACAAACACATCGTGTATAGGTGATGGTGACACCGTCCCGTGTTGTTAGCAGCATGGCCGGGTACCTGAGCAAGACTACACGGCGTGTGACCGAAAACACACAACGTGTCTAAGAGATGGTCACACTGACCCGTGTTGTTTGTGACACTGCTGGGTGCCTAGAAGGGACTACACAACATGTTCCATTACAACACGGTGTGTGTTACTCGAGCTTCCCCGACCCGTGTTGTTAGTGACACGACGGGGTACACGGCTCACTACTACACGACATGTACATACCATACATGGCGTGTTCCTAATGTTACATTCATGACACTGTGTTCTGCTCACATGGTCATTAACATGGCCTAAAAACTCCACAGTGTGTATCCAAAAAGTACACTATGTGTATTCTGGGTTTTTCTGGGCAGTAGCTTAGAAACTGTATAGAACCCCAGAAACACTAAAAAGATGGAAAAGAGGTGCCAAATTCTTGATTCGTAAGGGCCCATACTCCCCGTGAATCAATGCATGTCATCTCCTATAGTCATAATCAAGGTAAAACAACATATCTCTAACATAACAGCAGGGATTCTATCAAGAATCTATCAAAACAGCATTCATAATATACACAAAGCCTATCACAACAGCATGCAAACGCTAATGCACCCTAGATGGCATGGCAAGAATGCATGGAATGTGATTTCTAGAAATTCCTATATGATGCATGATATGGAACACCCTCGTCTCATCGGGTATCGACAGAAATATAACCAAAATATCAAAACAATAACCACACAAGTCATGCGAATCACTCTAGGTGAAAACATATCAACCATAAAACTCAAAACCAGCAAACTGTAATTAACAAGGTAGTATGGCTTTTCCTTATACATGGGTTAGCTACTCCCGAGTACTGCTTAATACCAAGTACCGAGTTCGTTATATCCCTAGATAAATTCTCCAAACTGTAAAGCAAGAAAAAAGAACTCCTCTGATACCACATTGTAAGGACACGAATCTGGAGCCCCTCCACTGGTGCCCCGTACCCTGTTCACCACATGACCTCAAGCGTGTTTCCCCAAATGCCAGAGGCTACCGACTAGCAGTAAGGGACTTTGTATGTTATTGTGGAAACTATGCCCTCATTCGGTTAGGTATACTAGGAATGAAAAAAAGCAACAAACAGTGGAAGTAGTAAACAACATGCAACAACTGGAACCCAATAGGGGAAACAATAACTATATATCAAATGATAATAATGATGCAGCAAGTACAAGTATCTAAGGAAAACATCAAACACAAAAACATGATAAAGTACAACTAAAAAAAGTGGAAAGGAAAACAAGGTAAACTCTTCAGCATCGCGAGCCCCAGTTCGGTCCCATGCTCTCCAGCTCTAGTGCAATCAAGAACCTAAAGTAGAAGGGCACATTCCCTTATCTATACCTGGAGAAAAATAGACAGCTTGGGCTCAAAATCATGGCCCAAACAGGGTGTGAGATACAATCCCAGTAGGTAATCACCCAAAGATTTGTTCCTAACAGCCAATGAATACATGGAAGTAATAAAACAAGAAATAGTAAACCGGAAAGCACAAGAAGCTATAATCCACAGTTCTAACAAACAGAGTACACAAGTAAATAGCCAGCAACAAGAAGAAAAAAAGGTAACCCTATGGGTAGCTCTCATAGCCTAAACCCTATGGTTCATCTTATAAGTAACAGAAACCCTCTAGGAGGCACACACAGTCTCACCCCTCTAGTTCCGCTATGAAATTTATAGACTCTCCGGGGAAGCACTCATTTTCAATTCCCCCTACAGTCTCATATCGTGCTAAAAGATCTCTAGGGAAGCACTCAACATCTATTCCCCCTGTAGCCCGTGTTAAGGAACTACAGACTCTCTGAGGAAGCACTCATTGTCAATTCCCGTTTTGGTCTCACATCGTATTAAAAGGAACTCTGGAGAAGCCCTTTTGTCAATTCTCCCTTTGGTCTACTACTCTAGATTCTCACAGTACTGAGTGAAAATAAACATGCATTGCATGTATGTATCATCCAAGTAAACCTCATGAACTACTTTTCTATCATTCTAAGGCTAAAAAACATAATAAAGTAGTATTTCCACTATCCTACGGCTAGGACTGTCAACTGGAAAAATGCGAAATAGGTAGAACAAACCTGGAAATAATCTTGAGCACAAAATAAATTACTCTACTTACAGGCATAAACCTCTACCATAGAAAACAAGCAAAGCAGGCAAATATCTAGGGGAAAACAGGAACCCACAATTCCCTACCCTAGGGAATTTGTGAAATTTTCAAAAAATACTCATCAACATTCAACAGAAAGGCACAAAACACCTACCACGATCCTAGGAGATTGATATACATGAACCATGACGATTGATTCCTGTTAAAAATTTGTAGATCTGAGAAAATGCACAAAACGGTCAACCCACGATTACATTGAAATGTAGAGGAATCAGAAAACTATGATCAAGCAGAAGGAAGGTGTTACCACTACGATTCCAAAGCAATCGACCGTGCTTGAATCGGAGGACGGACGAAGAGGCGGGAGCTCATCGAAGATTCGGCCGTACGGGTCACTCTCTGATGAATGAGACCTAGAAGGAGGTATTTCTGGGTGTCAGGTGTGACCCTGGTCCATTTAGTAAAAAAAATAAAATTACACAGAATGTATTCTTAAAGTACATGGCATGTCGTGGGTTTTTCTATACTCCTCCAAAATCAGCCTCCACATCACCACTACACACCGTGTGTGTGGCCCGAGCATGGCCAACACACTTCTTCGAGCCTGGGAAGAGTACACGGCATGTACTTTGAAAATTTACATAAAGTTCATTATTCTTAAAAACTCCATTAAAAGGAAAGGTGTACCTGAAATGATGATACGGGTTCTTACACTCTCACTCAGATTTTTCATAGGACGAGGTTGGGAGTTCCTAAGCTTATCAACTCTAGATAAGAGAGTATCTCAAAATTCATTCAGATAATACTTACTGACAAACGATGGTCGTTCAGGTAGGGGTCCAGGTGTAGGAATTGGTACATGGATAGGTTCAGGTGCATGTTCCTTCTCCAGAGAAAATTTTGAAAATAACTTCAACTGAAACAGGGAGGAAAGATCAAGCCTGGTTTCAGTAACCTACTAAGAGTCATCCAAATCATAAAAACTAGGAAATTTGAATTGACTATGCACATGGATTAAATAAGTTGGTTGTGATGATACATTAGAATCATGATTTGTGGTTTTCTCCCCATTAACAGATTCCTCCTTCTCATAACTAAGAGACTCAAGAGCTTGTTCTAAATCCACAAACTCATCCTTAAGATCCTCAGACATTTCTTTTCTAGCCTACAGAAAGGATGTCTCCATCCTCTTTTCAACAGAGGGCATGATCCTAGGAATAGATTCCTCCATAGGGATATACCCTAAACATGCTTCTAGCAGAACAGAGAGTTCTAATAGATTTTCTTCTTCCATGATAGGGAGTTCTTATATATTTTATTCTTCCATGACTTGCTGCTCAGATTCTGGGACCGTTGATTCTCTTTCATCCTAGGGTTGGATTTCTAGTTTGAAATATTTACTACGGATAACAAATTCTTCTTCAAGAACAAAAGGAGGAAAAATAGTCCTTTCCTCTTCTTCAAAAACATCTTCCCTATGAGGTACTTTAGCCTCTTCCTTATCATTATCTGGATACTCACCATATTCATCGGGTTCCAAAATAGGTTCAAAAATGACTTTTGGCCGAGAGGGATAATCCACAGGATTAAACATCTCATAAACATTATTATCGTATTCCACCCACTCCTTTATCCAAGGATTCTAATTAATCTTCATTCTCCTAATAGTATCTTTAGAAGGACAGTACTCGCAGTCCTTGAGCACTTCTTCATTAGGTCCAACTACGCCATTTTCAAAAAGAATTGCTGATATTAGCCAAGAGGAAAACAAATAGGTGGACCTGGGTGTAACCTTGATCAACTCACACATATGGTGAATGATGTACTTGAATAGGTTGATGTTGTGTCCATTTTTTATAAGATGAATCAAGAAAAAATCTTGATAATTTAACACAGAAAAATCACCTTTCCATTGACAAACCATATTTTGAACAAACTTAAACAGTAGCCTTGTTTCTCCATGAAGTTGAGCAGTAATGGCCCTTCTCTTTGTGCCATTTCCAGTTAGGGTGTTCAGGGCATCATCATGATCAAACAAGTCTGTTATATGAGGAGGTTGTCTCTGATTATCATCACATATTGTTTAATGAGGTATCCTAAGGCATGATTCCCATAACCTCGATGAGAAATAGCATCTTTGGCCATTAATCCAGTTCTCACAATATACCATTCACCAGTGTAAAAAGAGAACTGCACATACTGATTGAACTGATCTAATAACCTAGGATAGATGGGTATATCATCTCTTGAGAACCAATCAAACCATCCTTCATCTTTTTAAACATTCAACATAGGAGATTTCTAGAAAAAAACATTCAGGGAAAATTTCATTCTCAGGTACCACACTATGATTTACCAGATTCAGATTCAAAGGTCCTTCGGGTGCTAGCTTAGGTGTTATCTTCTTCTTCTTCAGCCGGCGCTTCCCAGGTGTGGATGATGATGGATTTTTTATTCTTAGCATCAACTAAAGGTTCTATTGAGAGAGAGAATGATAGAATGGATTGCAAGGATGAAAGGGTTCGAAGCGATAGAGAGTCCGAGTAGTGAACTGAGTGAAACTTTTTGTTTTATCATTTGGGAATGCCAATAATCACCAAAATAAAAACACAGGAAAGTAAAAATGGTTATATAAAAATTACCGTGATACAGTTTTAAAGAAAATCATAAATAATTTTCATGGTGAGACAGTAAGTGGTCGTCACGATGAGACACTAAGTGGTCGTCATGGTGAGACATTAAGTAGTATTTTCTGTGCGCGTTATGGTGAGACAGTAAGTGTCAGAACAAAAATTCAATGTGCTAACAGCGATACCATAAGCATAAGAGATAGTAACTGAGAAACCATCAATCATAAAACAGTATATTATAACATAGTAAGATGTCAAACAGTAAGGCCTGAAACAGTAAAAAGTAAGGTATCTAATTGAGATTTATCATGCCATGTTCATGTTTGATGTTGTCTATTCTTTCATAATTTAATGGTTTGGTAAATATATCAGCAAGTTGATATTCATTACCAATAAATTCTAAATCGATATCACCTTTTTGATAATGATCTCTCAAAAAGTGATGTCTTACATCAATATGTTTTTTCTTAGAATGTGCAACAGGTTTTTTGAGATGTTAATAGTAATTGTGTTGACACAATTTATTAGTACACGTCTTAATTGATTTCCATAATCTACTAAAGTGTGTTTCATCAAAAAAAACCTGTGCAAAACAACTACCAACAAATATGTATTCATCTTCTACAGTAGATAATGCAACATAATTTTGTTTCTTACTACACCTTGATACTAGTGACATCCTTAAAAGGTAACATGTTCCAGAGGCTCTCTTTCTATCTTACTTTCAGCCACTGAATTCAGTATCAGAATAACTAACTAGTTCAAATGATTTTCCTTTAGGATAGAATAGTACTAGATTGGGTGTATGATTGTGGTATTTTAAAATTATCTTTACAGCATTTAAATGAGATCCATTATGATTTTCATGAAAATGATCACACATACACACACTAAACATAATATTCGGACTTCTAGAATTGAAGTAGATAATACTTCCAATCATTCATCTATAAGTGGTTTGATCAACAGGTTTTCCATCTTCAACAAGATCCAACATACAGGTGGTATTCATGGGAGTATAACTACTTTTAATTCAATCCAATCGAAAATATTTTAGAATATATATAGTGTATTTAATTTGAGTTAAAACAATTCCATCATTATTTTGAACGATTTAAAATCCAAAAAGAATTTTAGTTCACCCATTTAACTCATATCAAATTCGTTTTGCATCATTTTTTGAAAAATCAATACATAATGAATTTCCTTAAGATCGAAAAATAATTTAATCTACGTATATTTGAAAAAATAATACATCATTAGAAATTCATTTTATAAAAAGGATATGATCATCTATTCCATTTGTAAACCCATTTGAAATAAAAGAATTACTTAATCTGTCATACAATGCTCTTGGAGTTTGCTTTAAACCATATAAATATTTTGATAGTTTTAAAATATGATTTGGAAACTGGGGATTTTTAAATCCAGGGGGTTGTTCAAAAAAGACATCCTCAGCTATATACCCATTTGACAATGCACTCTTATCATAAATTTGATATAGTTTGAAATTCAGATGTGCAGCATAAGCAAGTAAAATTCTTAGGGCTTCAAGTCTGAATACTTAAGCAAATGTCTCCTCATAGTCAATTCCTTCATCTTGACTATATCCTTATGCAACTAATCTATCCTTGTTCCTAACTATATTTCCATCTTCATAAACCTTATTTCTAAACACCAATTTAGTGCCTATAGTGAATGTGTCCTTGGGACTTTCAACAAGTTTCCAAAAAAAATTCTTTCATACTTATTATGTTCGTCTTGCATAGCCAATACCCAAAATACATCATTGATAGCATCATCATTATTTTTAGGTTCATGCTGTGACAAGAATGCTTGATGTTCATCCTGATTTCTAAGAGAAGCTCTAGTTTTTGTCCCTCTACCTAAATATCCTACTAAAGTATCTAACGGATGATTTTTGAGAGTCCTAGTATGTCTAGAAATGATAGGGCTAGTAATTTCAGGTTCATCAATTGATTTGGGTTCTATAGAAACAGATTCTAGAACATTTCCAAAACTGGTTTTCTTAAAAACATGTTCGCTAATTTTGTCATTATGGTTTAGAGTGGACATATCCTTTTCATGATTTTCAATAGGGGTCTTAGGATCATTAGGATCAGTTTCACCGAATTTTATGTGAACTGATTCTTCCACACATTTAGTTCTCTTATTGTATACTCTATAGGCTTTACTTGACATTGAGTAACCTAGGAAAATTACTTCATCACTTTTAGATGAAAATTTGTCAAGAAGATCCTTAGTGTTGAGAATAAAGACTTTGCAACCAAAAACTCTAAAGTAATTAAACTTTGGCTTCCTATTGTTTCAAATTTCATAAGGGGTCTTTCTGAGAACTCGTCTAATCAATAATCTATTGATTATGTAGGATGTTGTATTACTAGCTTCAGCCCAAAATTAAATAGGTATGTTATATTCACTAAGAATTGTTCTATAAATATCTTGCAGAGTTCTATTTCTTCATTCCGCTACACCATTATTCTATGGTGTTCTAGGGGCATAGAATTTGTGATTATAGCCATTTTATGAGCAGAAGGATTCAAACTCTTTATTTTCAAACTCACACCCATGATCAATTCTTAAAGATTTAATTTTAAGGCAACTAATATTTTCTACAGACTTGGCATACTTAGTAAAATTAGAGCAGGCATCACTCTTGTGATCCATGAAGAAGGTCATAGTATATCTAGAAAAATCATCTACCTGAACATAAACGTATTGCTTCCCATTTAAACTATAAACACTAGATGGTCCAACCAAATCCATATAAACCATTTCGAGAGGTTGAGAAGCAGAAACTTTTTCTTTGTTTTGAAAGAGATATTGTGTTGTTTCCCCTTTTTAAAGGGATTACACACTTTGTCATTTGGAACTCAAGTTTGGGTATGTCTTTAACTATGAAATTTATAGTTAGCTTTCTAAGGGAGTGAACATTACAGTGTCCCAGTCTCCTATTCCAGAGCAAAGATTATTTATGAAATACACTTAAGCATGAAGCATTCTAATAATCTAAAGAAACCAAATTAACAAAATAAACATTTTCATTCCATGATGCAGAAAATACTAATTCAACTTTAGAATTAATGACATTACATGCATAATTTTCAAATTTGACTTGAAATCCAACATCACTTAATTGTGAGATACTAACAAATTATATTTTAAGCCATAAACAAGCTGTACTTTTGAAATTAAAATCGAATCTGAGTTACAAATATGGCTTATACCAATGATTTTCCCTTTTGTATTTTCACCAAATGTGACATGTCCTCCATCTACTTTTATCAGGTTCCTGAAGCTAGAATAGTCTTCTGTCATGGGCCTTGAACATCTATTTTCCATGTACCATAGACTTTTGCAGGAGCTCTTTAAGCAGATTTCCTACAACATGACCAGGAAAAAACATATTTTGGTACCCATACTTGTTTGGGTCCAGTAAAATTAGTAATAAGTGCTTTAGGAACCCATATTTGTCTCATAGGTTTCCTATAATAATTATGTAAAGTATATTAAAAATAAACTGTATTTGGTCCACAAAGACTTATAACAGTATAATATGTATCATAACATGAGCTAGTTGAGTTGTGTCTAGAACTGGGAACAATACTATATGCCCAAGATTTTGAAACAAAATTTGTTCTTCCAAGGTTTTTTTTACAAGGTTGATAACCAATGTCAGTATTGTATTTGGGGGAATTTATTTTCCTAGAATTTGACTAAGGGTATTTTTCTCATTAGTAAGATTTTATAAGTCACTTATTAATTGATCATTATATAATTTTAATTCATTGTTTTCTTTGATCAGTTGATCATTTTTCTCCATTTCATTAGTAAGTTCAGATTTAACATTTACAGTGAGAGCAAGGTTTTTGTTCAATGATTTATATTTATCTTTTAATTCAATGCATGTATCTTCAAGCATGTTGCAATATTCAATCATTTCCTCATTAGTCATATTTTTAGAGTCCATGTCATTTTCAGAATAGTATAAATTGTGTACAGAAGAGTTCAGTGTTACCTCAGATTTGTTTGTCATAAAACACATATTGGATTTGTTACCCTGTTCGTCATGTGATTTCTATAAGTCACATGAACTATCCTCAGAGTCACTCCAGGTTGCCTTCATTGCCTTTTTTTACTTCTTATCCTTGTCCTCATATTGTTTCATATCCTTGAACATTAGACAGTCAACATTTATATGTATTTTGCGCTTGCATTCATAGCATACAATTTCATGAGTTTTGTAACTTATTTTCTCGTCCTTTTTCCAGTTTCCTTTTTGATCATACTTTCCCTTGAAGCTAGTCTTTCTGAAAACGTTCTGTATCCTATAAAATAATTTGAATCTTTTGGCTAGTTGATCCATTTCCTCATCACTGTCAGGTGATGATTGTTCAGTGGTAGAACATTCTACAGATGCTTCTAGTTTCCCTTTTTCTTTGTGCCTCGAGGTAGTGGTCTTGAAGGACACATATTTCCTCTTTGGTTCATCCTCCTCTTCTTTATTTACTTTCAGTTATTCCTCATACATCATCAGTTTCCCAATGAGTTCTATTACAGGTAGCCTACTGATGTTGCACAATTCCCTAATAGAGATAGAGGTACCCCTCCGGATGTCAGGTAGACATCTAAGGATTCTCATGATCTGTTCATTAGCAGTGACTTCTATTCCAAGAGAAATCATTGTGTCGATAATATCGTTGAACCTGAGATACATATTATAAATAGTCTCATCATGTTTCATTTAAAAATTATCATATTTTATAGTATAAGTATTATGTCTTATTTTCTTTACACTAGATGTTCCTTCATGTGAGACAGACGAGGAATCCCAAATTTGCTGGGTAGTTTTACACGTAGATATCCTATTGAATTCATCATATCCTAAAGAACAGTATAAAGCATTCATGGATTTTCAATTATTATTGTAGGAATGTTTGGTAGGTTCAACCCATGTAACTCTACCAATCATAGGATTTTTTTATTCATCTATAATGGATGACAATATTTCAAAACTCATATTATCTAGATGAATTTTCATTTTAATCATCCATTAAGCATAGTTTCTTCCATAAAAGAATAGTGTTCTGTTGATTGCAGAACCTTCCAATCTATTATCCATATTCAATTATTACATTAAAAGAGCTATAAATTTAGAATTAACAAAAATTTATAGATCTTTAAAGTACAACTACAATCATAGTTGAATAGGATTACACAGATCCATAATAAAGTAACCACCGAAACACAATGTTGCTCGGAGTTGTTTACTCATGAGGGGAGTGGTCAATAGAGTAACTATAAAATTTTCTTTAAATAGAGTATTATTTATAAAATATATGGTTTCCCCAAAAATAGATACAGCCCAGTTAATCATGGTTATATTTTTATAAGAATTTTAATTTTTAAACAACTTCTTAGAAGATTGATTAATTCTCGGTAATCATAATTTTTATTATTAATATTACTTTTAAAGTTATTCTAATAAGAAAAATAAGTTATAAATTCTTTCCAAGACTATATATCAGAGTGAAATTTAGTGTTGTATCAATTATTCAATAAAGCATTAAAATAGAGAAGACTAAATTTAAACAGCACAACAGATATAAGACAAGTGGTTCAGTCTCAAGCCGAGTCCTAATCCCCTCCACTTGGTGATCACCTTCCCCCATGCAGTTTATATAGATAAACATTGTTCCACTCCTTGGATCGGGGTTAACAATAGTACACAAACTTTACAAGTCACACAGGGACCTCTTCCATAGTTTTAGTGGGTAAACAAATATAATAACCAGGCCACATAGGGACCTCATCCACAGTTGTCATGGGTAAAATAAGGTATAAATATATTGGTTTAAGGATTTATAAATCCAATAGTTTAGCGCAAGATTCATTGTCTGTAGAGAATATACAGAGTATACACACTGCTCAATAGTTAATTAAAAGTATCACTGAGAGAGTGTAGATATGATTTAAGAATGCTCTAGTGATTTGAAGTGCAGCTCTGGACTCCTTTGAATTGAAGCACATGAAGCTTAGAGTCCATTTCTGGAAGTTATGGGAAATGCAGAGTACCGCGATTCAGCTAGTGTTCTACATGAGTTTTGATAGTGAGAGGTTTTTCTATTGATTCCAGTGCACTTCATATGTTCTTCAATAGAGTCGGATTTCATTCAGGTTCCAGTGCTTTCTTTGAAAATCTTGAAATGTGTTCTTCGCAGTCCTACTCACAGGATTTTTTTCATTCATTATTGCACTCCACCTTTTTCATGGGCACTCTTTTCACTTTATCATTGAATGTATGAGTTTTAGAAAACAAGATTCATGTGTTCTACACCTCGCACCTCGTACTGTCCGAAGATATGTCTACATGAAAAATTAAGTATGTTAGGGAATTAAAGGCATCAAATATGACCGTTAGAAATAAAATAAAGATACGAAAAAATAGTTTATTAAACGGTGTCATAGTAAGGTATGAAAATTGTGTCTTCTTCACACGGTGTATGAGTATCATGGTATGAGTGTCACCGTGTCTTGTTCATGGTTTCTGTGTGTCAATGTGTATGAGTGTCACTGTGTCTTCTTAATGGTGTCTTGCTTCACGATGTCTTGCTTCACGGTGTATGGGTCACGGTGTCTAGCTTCACGGTGTCTGGATTCATGGATTCTCATAATTAGGCAAATAACTGTATCCATAATTAAGCATTGATATGCGTGGAAGGAATTGAGATTAAATATTATAAAGCATGAGATAACTATAAACATGAATACACTTGATTGGATATACTTTAGGATTTAACTAGGTTGAATAATATATGTGATCATTAACGAGATTTTTGATCATTAAAACATGATTGAAACATGAAGAGTCAAATAATATTTAATAATTAAATTAATTAAGTAATAAAAATTTCTACACCTATTTTATTTATTATATTTTTATTTCATTCATTCACGGCCTTTTTTATGAGTTACAAGATTCAATTTTGTCATTCAAGAGTGTTAATTTCCTTTATTTTCTTGATTGGTTAAATTGGATAAATGATTGAAAGATCATGTAAAATGATATTATATATAGATTAATGAATTTATATGTTTTTAATGAAAATAAATAATATTAAATTTTCATATAATTCATTTGGTTATTTGGGATGATGTTAAATCATTAGATGAGGCATTAGTGATAATCATTCATGTTATTTTGACAGTTTTTCGATCATCACAATCTTATTTTTTATTAATTAATATTACGTATATATAATTGTAATAGAACATAAAATTTTATATAAAGCATATATTATATTATATTTTTACCATAAACATTATTTTATAACCATCACGATATGGTAATGGAAATTGAAAACTCTTCGTCGTTGAATGCGATATATCAACACATCATTGATGATGTTTTCATTTTTAGATAAAAAGCGGTGTGAAGATAAATAATGATGTGTTATTCATTAAACCTTATTAAATTCCATTTTATAAATTATTTTGAATTTATCATGAAACTTTGAGATATGGAGGTGTGAAGATAAAAGAAAAGAAAACTAATTGAAAATAAATTTAATGATAATGAAATAGGATTTTACTTCTTGAACATATTCTCCTTGAGAAACTCCTTAGGGAAATAGGTTTTTGACTCTTGAGTAGAAAAATGAATCATAGATGTGGTGGGATATGATTTTGAAGATTTGGGACAATCCTCAATGATTTTGAGGTGTTAGAAGAAATGGTAGGGAGGGGTGGTATTTATATGAGAGGAGTGGGGTGTTTCCTTATTCTTTTATTAATTAATTAATTATTTTTTATCAAGACTATGAATATTTTGAACCTTATAACTAAATATATTTTAACAATTAAGGGTTCAGTGATATTTTTTCCTAACATATACTATTAATTATTTATTAATCAATACTTCATGTATTTATCTTATATAGTAATTTAATATATTTAACTATTAAACAAAAATTATTCTATTTCATAAAAACAAAAAAAATCCATATCCATTTTCGGATGTGTAGACATAAAAAATTAAATCCATTTTATGAAAATAATCTTCCCTTATTATATTTTTAATTTTCTTTTAAAATCATCATTAACGTGGAAATTATGGATTTTTAATTTTTAAAAAAATTATTATACATTTAAAAAGTCATGAAGGACTTATTATATAATCATATAATCATAAGAAATAAAAATAGTAATTTATGGATTTATATAGTGAAAATACACATTATTTTAAATTAATATATTAATAATAAAATTGTAAATAAACCATTATGTTTTATAAAAATTGATATACATAAATTATAATTTATAAAACATTTATTTACATATTCCATTACATAAATATATAAAATTATCATTTATATTAATTTTAAATTTCATTTTTCTTTCATACGTGATGTCACTATTCAATTGGCTGGTTTACTATTAATTATGGTAATATTACTATTCCAAAGTTCATGTTACTATTTCACTGATATAGGTTCCATAGTTTCTAAAAATGACACTTATTTCCTAGATTCATCATTTATAATATATTTCTTGTCTCTTATATGTGTTGTTTATGTGATTTATACTATATGATATAATTATAAGAATCATAATTTAATTTATAGAATTTTGGGTTGTCACATTCTCCCCCCACCCCACCTCCTTATGAAATTTCACCCTCAAAATTTGTGATCTGTATATATTTCTTAATTCTACACATAGAGATAATTCCAATGAATCTTCAACATGATGATCACACCTGCCAACTCCATACCATTTGTGGGATAGTTCTTCATAAGATTATTAAACTGCCTTCAGGTTCAGGTTATCATTTTATCATTTTTTCTGTAAAAAAATTATTTCCTTATTTTAATCATTTTAGTATACAAAATATTTCCCCCCATGTTTTGGTAGTATAAGCACTATTGTAGTGATAATAATTTTTTTAACACCTTGAATTAGTCTCCACATTCAGTGGTCCACAAAAAATCCATCCATTATAATTAATCATGGTTATTATGTTTTAAAAACGTGATATGTTATTCACAAAAAAAATTTAATACCAGTGTAGTTGAATGAAACTCCATATATTTATTATATATGATGGCCTAGGCCAATCCATAGTTTTCTTTATCTTGAAATGGTCCATAAATATTCTTTTCTAGTGATAACTCTCCCATATAATGATACATCCTCAATCGAGAACTCATATTTACTGTAATTTACATAAATTTCCTCCTATAAAAAAGTCTTCAAAATGATATTCAAACGCACTTCATGTTACTCTTTTCACTTGGAGTATATCATAATATCATCAAAAAAAATGTGACCGCAAATTTGTCGAGGTAATATCTAAATACTCTATTAATTAAATCCATTAAAATTTCTAGAGATTTTGTGAATATAAAGGGGTCATTATGAAATAATAGTGTATGATACTTGTTCTAAAGGTATCCTTGGGAATATATTCCATCCTCAACATTAATTGGTGACATCCTGACTAGTGGACCACCTTTTAGAAATACATGCCCCACATAGTTGATCAAAAACGTCATCTATCAATGGCATGGGATACTTGTTCATTATTTTGTTTTTTGAGATCAAGATAATCATTAAATATTATCATTGACCAATACTTCTTCTTGACAAAGAGGACTTTCATACCCCAAGGGGTAGCAATCTAGTGTATAAAACCATGGTATATATTCTCTTGTAACTACTTATTTATTTAATCCTTTTCAATGGTTTCTATTCTATATGGTATATTTGATATAATAATACATCCAATAATACGTTCAATAGAGAACTAAAATACCTAGTTAGGAGTAACGATAGTTAAATCTTTAGGAAATTCATCAGTTTTTTCCCTCACAATGGGCATGTCATCGAGAATGATTCCCTATTTTGTTTCAATCATTTGAGATTGATATGATTTCTCTTATGTAAGAATTATGCATAATTGATATGATTGTTCTAAAGTAAATTCATCTAATCCTCACACTTATATAGAATTAGCGGATTCATCGAGATGTGAAGGGAGATCTCCCTTTCCTAACAGTCGATGTTGACTCTGTACCAATATAGGCAATATCTTCCCAATACTGCATCAAACTCCGCCAATGAATGTAGGAAAAGATTATATTGGGGTTCATTCCACAAAAAATTACTGTGGATGAGTTATATAATTTTAATTCATTGTATTCCCCATTTCCTATTCTCACAGATAACTTAACATCCATATTTTATGGTGTTTTTTGAATAGTTCTACTAATCATGAATGATATGAATGGATGTGTAGAACTAGAATAAAATTGTAAATAATAAATTATTGATTGAATAACCATTGTACCTATCACCAGAACATTTTTTGGTTCCACCTTATTAGTAGTTCTAGCACATTCCCTTAATTTTTTCCATGTTGGTTATTTTTTTGATTTCATACAATAACCCCTGGCTTAGGGAAATGGCATTAATAATTCCCAAGATTCTTGTAGTTGAAACACTTTAATACAGGTTGAGTGTTTATCTAATAAATCCTTCTTTATTTTTTATTAGTTGTATTTCTCATATCCCATTGGAAGTAATTATCCATATTCCCCTCTCGTTTATATTTGTTGCATCTATTGGTTCCCTTTAAATAGTTACTCGAATGCTTCTTCCCAGAGATTAGACACATTGGATATTGGGTCTTCTTTCCATAATGGGATTTATCTATTGATCAAACCATATTAAACTCTAGTTTCCTCTTATTTAATTTGGTCCATGTGACCATTGAGAGTCTCTGATCTCCATTTCAACTAGAAGATCACAATGGATAATCTTTTCATGTCTTTCTACTTCTAAATTCACCAATTATTTTTAGAGACACGAGTTTAGTCCATTGGATAATCGATCCACCTTGCATTTCTTATGTTAATGAAAATGTGATATGTTTATAGTGAACTGCTTGGAATTTTCCTCATATTCCTCAATAGTTTCATATTATTTCTACTTTAATACAAATATCTACCTTTACGTCATAAGAAATATTTTTCGGGGAAAATAATTAGTGAAAAATATTTTCTCGAAGTATTCACATTCCATGGAATCAATTTGGTCCTTTGACATTGTTTTATTGATCATTTTCCAACAGTGATCAAATTCCCATCAAAATGATATATCTACATCACAACATTCTATTATTATCAGAAATAGCGGATAGAGAATATCTTATCTATGGAATTAATCATTTGATTGGTGAATAGGGTATTACAAGATTCATTAATGATATAAGGCCTTTGATGTATGAATGATTTAACCAAAAGTTTCTGTATAATATACAAAAGAGGGTGTTACACAGAATTCTAGGTATTAATCATAACTTGAGCCATCTGAGTAAGTTTATCATGATTCTCTATAAACCCATTCCGGTAATATTTGGAATATAATTATGGAAACAATAACATTACATATCACATTAATAGTTGAAAAGAATATTAATATTTCCATCCATTAACAATGAAAATGAAATTAATATTATAGAGGACATGAATAATAATAAAATAATTATTCAAATATCATTAATCCTATAAGGATAAACTTGTAAATGAAAATTATAACCAGGTTGTAGTACCCTATGATTAAATCTAGGCTATCCATGGTGAATGAGTTATCCCTAGTTTTCTTAAAAAAAATGTTATACCATTATTCTCCAAAACTAAATAGACTATTCTATGATACCTCCATTAGTTACCATAACACTTTACACATTTTATTACATGATTCTATGAATAATTAACCATCAAATTACATGCCAATGATCATAAATTCTTGTGTATTTGGATGATCATATATATAAAACTGAAAACACGTAAATTAAACTAAACATAATTATTTTAATAATCTGTTGTGTGTTGGGGGTGTGTGGGACCGTCCTCTCATCTGACATTCCCTGACTCATTCATTAGGAATCAAATTCCTTAGATGTGTACTCTCCATTGTTGTATGGATAAAGAGAGTTCATCTTCTTTCCTACTCACACTCCACCATGGTGTGAAACATCTTGAAGTAGTCTTATAATTTGCCCTTTATCTACAAGAAGAACACCCAAACCCTTCATGATGAATCATCAATATTTGATATGAAATATTTATTACCCCTAGTGAATCCAACTCCATGAGAAAATATATATATGAGTAAACTAGATCCAATTACCTTGATATCCTTCATGAATCATTATTGATTGATACTCTATGTTGCTTCACATATAAGCAATATATACAGGGATTAAGTTATTCATCCTTTTCGATACAGATGTACTTCTTCTTCGTCAGGGTAGATAACCATATTTCAATCATGTGGTCGAGTGTCCTATTCCATAGATAGAATGTCTCTCCATCCACTGTATTGGGGATATCTACAAATATATCACATGATATTTTTATAATGTACTATAAATCTAGTATCTGGTGATGGTGATGGATCCCTCTGTCAACTTCCATGCTCCTTTTCTAAAGATATTTTCATATCCTTTCCGATCAAAGGATATACATAATAATAAGTTGATTCAAAGGCTTGGAAAATGACGAAAATCCTTTAGGTTGATTGTATATCCAACATTCATCATGAAATTGATATCACCCATGCCATCAATCTCAACTGAACTGGTATTTCCCATATTTACAGCACCAAAGTCACCATCATGATAAGTCAATAAATACTAACGGTGCAGAGTGACATGGTACAATGCTTCTGTATCCACCAAACATTCAGTTTCTTTTCCTAGTTTATGAAATCATATCTCTTCTTCATCCTATTATAAAATAATAAATTCTTCGGTGATACTCACATGCACATAATCATTTATTCTTTTTTGATTGCTTCTTTGACCATTTTCTTATAGCAACCTTCCAAAGTTCCTTTTCATGTGTCCTTCCATTCCATAGTGGTATCATATGTATGATGGTCTCCTACCATTTTTGGAACATCCTCTGTACTTTCTTCGACTTCATGTTCCTGCCCTTCGACATACTCTTTATTGTCTCCCTCACTTCTCCTAAAAGAGAGCTTCCATTTGGTTGTAAATCACATCCTTCCTTTAGGCCTCTTCATTGGACAATGCATCCTTTACCATATCCAAAGTATGTTTTCCTCTAAGATCTGAGTTTTTGAGTGAGGGGATAAGAATATACCAGTGATCAGGAAGTGTTATGAGATGGTTTTTATCCTGATCATCATTATTCAGAGTCTTACATACAATCACTGATTGGTTCGCTGGGCTTTGACAATTATTGTTGTACTTAGTAATAGAGCTTCCACTCAATAGTCGAATATTCCTAAAATACGTAAATAATAGGACCTTGTTTTGAGCAGTCTATAATAGTATGTATTTTCCAAATTTATCCAATTTTCTCTCAAACCATTCTCTTTAGAAACATGGTGTTAGATTCTATGATTGATCCATTGGCAGATTTGACAGATCGTCCACTTTTTCAGATTTTTCCACTCCACTTCCTTGGTGGAATCAAGTTCAACTCCCTCATTCTCAATGTGGTTAAAAATATCCTTAGCATTGAGAAGATATTCCATTCTAGACTTCCAAATGTAGTATTTTGATGAATTCAACATGATCGTCCCTCCCTTTAATGATACCTCAATTTCATTTTAATTATGAAAATTTTTGGGGTACTATCCAGAAAAATAAGTCTCAATATTGAATCTACAATCATTGAAAAAGGATTAATAAACTCTTGGACCATCAGAATAAAACAACTATTTATCATTATATTTCTAAATTATATAAATGGAAGAGATCATTAGATGATGAGTCATTAACGTGGCGATGATGTGGCACTGACGTGACATGCTGTAGCAGCTACCAAAAACATGCCGAAAATGTCTTCAGTACCAGAACAATAAATTATTCTCTATAAAGGGGGTAATTTAGCACTAGATATTTGTCCAAAAATTTACCGATAATAGGAATCACTTTTTAGCTCCGTTTTCAGTTCCTTTTTTTCTGTTGGAATTGGCTCACCAAAATCATTCTGAATTTTCCTTCAGAATAGGATTTCAAGCCACAAGAATTTTATCGTCATTGGAAAAACTCCACTCCTAACCACACTTTACATGAAAATCCACTGATACCACTTTTTTAGGTTATCTCTCCACAAATATAGATGAATGGAGGGGGAAACTATACCTTCATTACATAAATAACAATGGTTACAATTTACCCCTATCACACCTCCCATTTTTCCTCACACATGGAGGGATCTCGACTCTCCTTGGACACTATTATTCTCATGGATCAACTAATTGTTATTGACGCTCCCTTAGACCTAATGAAATTTCCGTGGAGGAAGTATCAAGTTTGAAAAAACTCCCCCACAAATCCCTTTATTAACCATTGGTCTTCCACAATGGGAATCCACCTACCACTAATGTCGTCCATGGTGGTTATGGTTTGTGCACCATCCAGCTACCATGGTAGCTGGAAATGGATAAGGTCCAAAAATATATATTCATTATTAGATACTTTTTGAGATAGGAAATAGGTTGTATATGATAAATATAACATATGATTATTTATCATACGTGATTCCAAAATAATATAGAATGAGCATGTATGATGAACATAATGATTTATGACCAAATAAAGAAAATTTTTGTGTTTTGAAATAGAAGATAACAAAATTGAAATTGTACCAGATGACAAATAATATTGAAACCCCAATAAATATCAGTATTAAGTTAAAACTAAGATTCATAGAATGAGTATTCAAAGATGACTCTTTCAAAAATTTGGGTTTTGGGATTTATAAAACACTGTTATGTCCAAGGCTGAAGCCAATTATATGTTCAAAATTATAAATCAATCTAGTATTTAATTATTATGCTACATGTAGAGCATGAATAATTCAATACCATGGTGGAATAATAAATCCATTCTTAATTACAGTAACCACAATTTATTTGATGAAACTAAATACATATGATCCTTGTTTGATCCATGGTTGAGGTTATTGCATTAGAGACACATGAATATAGATCTTAGATGTTGAAAATTGTATATCAATTGATCATTTATAATTTCTGGGATGTTTATAAATAGATTATTAGGGATGATGAAAAATTAATTTTCAATCTATTTTTACTGGGATCAATTAGGGAAATTAGATCGGAGTTCGCATTGGATGATCTGGTCTAGTTTCTGATACATTGATGAAGAGGAAACCACAACAGAAACTATAGTAGATTAATTAGGGTCAAATGAGTTTTGAAGAATGTGACCTGATTTTCAATGCTTGAGGTCAACCAATTTTTTGTAGTAGATACTTTATTTTCAAGAACATTTAAGGTTTTATTGGGCACTGGTGAAGTGAAATTTGTGTCTTTCTGATAGCATTATGTCGTTGTTTCATGCCTGATGTTCTTGGGGTGTTATGTCAATATGAAATTAATATTTTTAATTATGGTGATAATTGGTTTTTTATTTATATTTTCATTAATGGGAGCCAATAACAGTTCCTCGGTGTGGGAATAATACTTGGAGTTAATTTCAGTAGACATTAGTGGTTTTTATTTTATATAGAGAAGCAAGAGGGTAATTTAAAAAATGGAATTCATTCATCACTTATGTTTTGATGGAATAAATAGTGGTTGAACATGTACTTGATTGAATGTTGTGGAGTTTGAATATGTCCCCTCTATTTGGGATGAATGTCTTTAGAAGGAGATCAAACATTAAATAATTAATTCAATTGTGTCTTTCTGGAATTTCCACCTATCCAAAGTGGGTTAAATAATTTTATTGTAGATATAAGGTAGTGACATAAGGGTTTTGTCTAAAAAATGAAAACTATATTAGGGTAGTTATAGTAACTGAGGAGGCGAGAAAAAATTAATTATGTGGAATCATAAGAAATGAAAAATAACAATTCAATAAAAAAGAAAGAGGTAAATGGGGAGAAATATTTTTCCAAAGTGTAAATTATAAAATTATGAACATTTAAAAAATTAGAGTTATGGGAGAAAAAATATAGAATATATTTCATATATATTCTACTAATTTAGTGGTGGATGAATATTTAAGGTCTTAATTTCTCTATTGTCATGTCCGGTTGACTAATTTTGTGGCCAAATCTAGTGGATTATAATTGTTAAACCTTTCTCAGTTATCAAATTATTATTTATCTATTGTAGTTCTATCCATAATTTAAATTTTGAAATTTGATCAATGAATTATGTTTTACTATTCTTCCACTTGGAAAATAATTTTCCATCCATTTTGAGAAATAATGATTTTTTATTATAGTGAAATTATATATGATGTTAGATCATTTATTTAATCCCATTTTTAGACTTAATTATTTTCTATTTTGTTAATTTTCTCAATCCTCAATTGATTATTGTGAGTGTTGTCGGTATCAATATTGTTATTTTTCATGGTAATAGTTGAGTGATTTGATATTCTCTTACAAATATGGAATATACGGAAAAGATTGTTTTTTATAAATCAATATAATGAACTATATGAGATTAATGATTTGATATTTATATCCACTCATTGATAGGGTTGTTGTTTCAATTTTTTTAAAAGATTATGAAAGACTGGTTTATATGTACCGCTAGCTAGGTTACTGTTTCTTCTATTTATTCAATTTAACACTGCTTCTTTAAATATGTATTATTTTGTATAGTTTTAGTTTTTTAATATAATTTTCATATAAAAAATTTTAATTTATTAAGCACTCATAGATTTTCCATTAAAAACACGAAAATAAATATTATTAGAAAACAACTAAAAATTGTTATAGATGATATCCTATATAGACCTATTTTTGAGAGATAATCATGGGGATGTCTCAACTATATTTGTTAGGTTTTAAAATTTTAATTATAATTCATGAGTTCAAAAAACATATCACAATTCAATTAGATAAATTCTAGAAGAGGCTGGGAACGGTTTAATTTTTTTTATTTTTTATTAAAAAAATATGTAAAAAGTTATTTAAAAGAAATAAATTTATGTTGAATAATAACATTAGAAATTTATAAATAGAAAATTATTAAAATATAAGAACCAAAAAAATTGAAAAAAAAATGGAATTTTTATTCCAATTAAGGGTTAAATTTCAATGAATAAATCACTAAGATAAAATTTCATTAAAAAAAATAAATTCAAAACATAAACATGTATAACCATAGAACATTGAAGGATATCTTTTGAATTTTCTGGAAAATCATCAAAATTACCTAGGATACTCAAACATGGATTTCTATTTAGATCTAAGATCAATAATGGTCTATAACCTACCAAATATCAATGGTTCATCCTATGAGGGATCACAAAAAAACTTCCATGAGTTTCATATGTTGTGCATCACCATGAAACCATAAGGTGTTACTGAGGATTAAATCAAAATCAATTATCATATGAGGTGGTTTCTAAAGATTAGTTTTACTACTCCAAATCCAATCCAATCGAGAGTTTGTACCATCTAATGAAGAACTTCCTTGAAAATATTTCTCTTACTTCTAGGGTTTCCTCACTGAGAAAAGTGATTATGTGGGATAGGGCAGTTAAAAGGGGAAATTATAAATGTGTATTATTTGAGATTTGTAAAATTTTGATCTAGAATCCCTCAACAAAAGATTTCCAAGAATATACTTATCTAATATTTGTTCAAAGGATTAGTATTAATGTATAGGATTATGATTTATTTACATTTTATATGAGTTGTATTTGATTAAAATATCATTGATTTTATGAATCTCAATTATAATATATCCCATAATTCGCATTAGTTCTATACTAGGGTTGTGATTAATATCAACATAGATATTAATGAATCTAATTAAAATTATGATAATTTCCTAATAGATAGTCAATTGAATGACCCTGAAAACATGATCAGAAAGACATGTTGACTAAATCTGACCCTTTACAATCTCAACCAGAATTAGTTTATCCAATAAATATGAATGATTTAATTTTTAATATTTCTAATCATTTCAGTGATCAATTTCTTCAGTTAAATTATTTTTTTGAAATTTATAAATATATCATTCCTAGATAACCCATATTGCATAAAATAATAGAAAATTTAACAAGAAGTATATTCAACCAGGGCCCTTTCAAAAAAATAAAAATTTCAACACTACTATAAAAAAAATTCGGTTTTACACTATTGTTAAACAAAATAGGAATTTTCTGCCCAAATTTTTTTATCATTAAAACTTGTATAATCAAAATCATTAAAGAAACCTATATGGAGGGATGTTCTTGAATTTTGAAAATCAAGAAAACCTTAAAAACCAAATAATTAATTAAATTAATTACATCTTCAATAGATAAAGAAAAAGAAATAAGAAATATTTTTAAAACAAAATATTTCTCTATAAATCATGGTTAATCAAATTGTTCGTATAGAAACTAAAATATGTTTTTTGGAAATATTAATAATTAGTAGTTTTCCATCCCATATTGAATTAAACCAAACAGGAAGGGAGAATGTATGTTCTATAATTTTGAAAAGTTGAACCGAAAATAAACCCCCCAAATTGGTCATAATGAATAATAACATGAAATTTATTTTTATAAATATGATACATATGTAAAATCACATTAATAAGTGAAATACCCTCTGGTTGAATCTTTAAAACCACCTGGTAAACATTATTAACCACCTTCTAAACAAGTTAAGGAACCTATTTTCTAGGAACCAAAATAATATGAATAAAAAACAATAATAAATGAATATATATTTAAATATACTATAGGGATTTTAGAAATCTAATTAGATATTACAATTTGAAGTAAAAATTTTATGATGTCCTAAAAATGTTTATGGATACACTACCTTATCCTTTTAAAAATATAGCTACTTATAACACTATAGAAACTGAAATGGAAAAAAAGTAATTTAATCTTTTTGAAAAGTCTAGGTTAGTATCCATTTTTTATATGTTATTAAACAAACCCCACATTATTCTATGATTTTTTGGGATATACGCATCATAAAAGGATGTTTAGTGGAGGTGATAAAGTTAACTAGGGAACAAATGTATTTTCATTGAGTTAACATTACCATCTTATAAAATTCTATGAGCTTGGCATGTTTTTCTATTCCATATGTCATTAAAAATCATAAATTCGAAGACGATATGTTTTTTAAGAGAACCATACATTTTCTACCTTATTATATATTTCATCAATTAATGTTATATAGAATAAATACTTCAGTGTTTTATTATATCTAGTAAACCTAAGATTATCATATTCAACAAGTGTTTTTCAAAAATGATTATAAGGGTTAAATTTTATGTCTTCCATTTTGATTTCTATGTGTTAGACATAGAGGATGGTGTATTGAATTCACATGCACCGTTTATATTATAAAGAAAATTATTGATATCATATAAAGAAATAATATATGTTAATAATGGGACTTTTCATTAGATTTTATTTTACTAACCCCTCCAACCAATGATGTTACAATGAAGGGAGGGAGATACGGACCCCTAAGTCCAACATCCATTATACCCTAGGTTGGAGACTAGAATCAAGGGTGTAAAAATTATATTTAATGGGTGGAATTTCCCTCTATAATAATATGTGTTTAGGAGACAGGATAAAATATCACAAAAATATTCTAACATTCAGAAAAAAGGTAAACAATAAACCATCAAAAAATGCATCTATAAATAAATTGATAGATATAAAATATTCCAATGTAATTACAAAAAAACAATATATTAGTGACTCAACAATATATTAAACCCACCTTGTAATATCTTACTCAGTCCCTAATGTCCTTATAGAAACATGAAAATTATTTATATAGGTAGGGTGAGCATAATTGGTATATTCAATATGGACATAACCTAGGCCTCAAGTGCAGACATGAATAGAGAAAGCTATGGTGCTAGTGAACAAATAAATAAACCAATAAGAACCCCTACACGTCATCTAACCAATCCAAGCCTCACCATGTCCCACTCACAAAATCATGAAAATAATATGATAATATTGTATTGATATCATAACCAATAAATGTTCCCTACTATCTCTTCCTCACTGATTTTCCACAGATACCCCCAATGGTGAAAATACTATTCTCTCATCCCATTCACACATATAACATTGCCTACAAATTATAAAAACATGATCCAAACATCAAATCACATATCCCCTGCACACACTATCCAAACATCACATCTCATCTTGCCACCAAATAGTTGGACCATACATCATAACACATATCATTCCAAAAACACTAAGGTACACATTTATTACGAGAACCATAGTAGCATTGTATCACTAACCTAATTCATTCTATCCACATTCCCTCTTCCTACCATGACTGACCCCCACCATATATCACATCTAAACCACATCACAGATCTACCATATAATCATTCGCTAGCACATCAAATATCTCCTGAATACATAGGGGCTAACACATCACTATTCACGAAAGAGTAAGAGAGGGGGGTATCCATCCATACATATCACACCAATCCTAGATTTTTGGTAAATCACATGGAAGTCATCACCTCTGAACATTGGTATGGTTATACAACATGAGTGTGGCACATATAAAATAACATAAACATACAGGATATAATGATAACACACAACACCCAACCTACAAATTTACATAAAAAAACACTAACACACACCCCATCACTACCACATACCAAAAATCACAAACCAATTATCACAACTATCTCCACTAATATATGAAACTCGACACACAAACAAAAAAACCATTTTCCACTATCAGCATAGAAGTTTCATCAAATTATTTAATTAATAAATTTACTACAAATCATCTTATATCCCATTACATTAAAATACTAAACCAATTTTTTTTAATTTCATTTCAGTTTAATCCATTTACCACAATCATGGTTACATCATACTTTGTTTATTTATTGGCCTATTTTCTTTCATTTATCTTCACCATTCATCCAATGGTTAACCAAATCTCTACAACACCACAAAACCCAACTAACAAACACAATCACTAACACAACCCCACAAGTCCACCACCATCGACAAATCAAATAACCCAATCTATCTCACCATAATAAGTAATTGATCACAAAAATTACACCATTAACACTTGACCCTAACCACAACAAATATGCCACATCCTCATCATACAACATCACACAACATCAAACATCACATTTAATCCAACCAACCACTTCATTACATCCATTCACACAACACATCCCAACCATTCACTGACATCATTGCACCATAATCTCAAGTCATACCTATAATCACAACAATAACATACACACTCAATAGTGACACATCACAACATCACGTTTATTCCAAGGATTTATCACATTAGATTATTATATTAGCATGGGAATAATCACACAAACCAAAAATATAGGGAAACCAATTATAAGATGAATATTTTTTCTTTATACATTTATTCATGTAAGATCACAAAAGAAAAAAACAAGGGTCATCATAGTTCCACAACTACAGTGTAAAAAAGGCTTCCAGTATATTATATTTTCAAAATTGGCAACATAAATTCAAAACAACATCAAAAATATATATCATTGAAATAATTAATTAAATAACTCCCCATATTCATAAATTTTTTAAATTCTATTTAATTATATGATTAACCTGACCCACACTATCCTTCCAATGGTATTTAAAAGAATGGAGATCCCACACATAGCAAGTAAATGGGTGATAACATATATCCCCCAACCCGTGGGAGATTTTTTATTTTACTTTTCTTAGAAGGTAGAATAAGAATCCTCTATAGAACCATCGACACATAACAATCATTTATTAATGTTAGACTAGACACAAATATCAAAAAAATCCAAAAACACTACCCCAACCAAACCATACCACTACAAAGAAACTCTTTAGTAGATCATAATGAATTAGACGAGAATGAGAGTGAATCTCACCACATATTGCAGATGGGAAGCCACAAAATATTTCCCATCAATGGAATACCATGCAACCTTATGTAATAAATTTTAAGTGCATCGGATTATTGATGGATGATAGGGTTTTTGGAAAATCCATGGCACTCCAACTATTATAATAACACAACATTGGGGAATTAAAATATGTGTACTCCCCTTTCTTTCCCTTCAATCCACACTGTTCGTCTTCCCCCAAAAAATATTTTCTATCTTATTATTTAACTCCTAAAATATAGACATTGTGTATCAGTCATATATATGTTATAAAACAAGAAAATAGAGAGTGTTAACCATAACCAACATGTATTTCATTTTCATCCAGTTTTAGTTATTGAACCCATCAAGACCTACTCTAAGCCTCCACTAAGAACCTCCAACAAAAAATACAATAAATTTAACGGACTGGGATGGCACAAACTGATACATTGCATTATAATAATAAAAATCATCCTAGATAATCTAAATTCAAACATATATGGATCAAGGGTTGAACAAAAACCCTATGAGGTACCTCTCAAGAATCTATTCATACTTAAAATTCTACAACCATCTATACACAACAAACAAAAAGGCCAAAAAACATTTCACAACCTCATGACCACCATTCAATGAACACAACATTGTATCATCAAATACCATCAACAACCACAAATTTTAAACCTAACCACTACACAACCATATACACACCACACATCCAAAACCAACAGGCTAAATAGCCTTGAACAAAAAAACTGTGAAATATAATCCCCCATGATAGGATAATATCTAATCTGGTCAGTACAAACTCACCCTCATGGGTTTAATAACATTGTATTTAACAAATAGCTATTATTATTTAATTGATCCCCTTTTAAAATGTAACGGTTTTATTAGATATTACAATATCTAGAATTACACCACTAATCATAACATAACATGATCCAAAAATCACATCGTATGAAAAATAGAATAATGAAAAAAATTAAAAAAATTCTCTAGGTACTGGGTGAACATTTTCATATATCACTTTAATTACCATCATTAAGGAAACCATGACTACATAACACAAAAAAAGGGAACATGATACCTATTATAGATATTAACTTGATCATATCTAATCTCTAATAGCCATTCCAAAATTGTCACATTATCCATGATATCTAAATCACCCCATACAATAACTTGCGTGTCATTAAGAATATATTGATGGAGCTAGGACATATGTATGGTATCATAGATCCTCTTCGACCATATTAGAAATTGAACCAATCTTCCACATTTCCAACATTCCACAACACCACAAAGGGCCCAAAATCCTAGATATAATGCTTACTCCCTATACCAAACCACATATTCCCACACTAAGGAGGGTCTCTTATGATCTGATTATCTTTAACCTCAATCTCCATGGGAAAAATATCATGAAATCAAGGTCTCCAACATAAAACTACAACAGACTCCACCTAAGACTAGCATAAGAAAATATAAGTTACTACGCCAACCTCATGAACTCTTGATCTGACTAGATCTACTCGGTCGTTCTATTCAACATGTTAGGATCAAGAATTACAGAGTTTCCAAACTCCATACAACGTAATGGAGAATGAAAAAACCACCAGTAAAACACCTCAAAATATTCCATAATAATGGTTTATTGTCAGATATTGTTCTTAGAAACATATAAAAAGGTAGGTGTTGTACCCACGATCCACTAATGTCAAAGATGGATTCTCAAGACAAATCCTCTCGCATCTGGATGATCCACTCCATCTTCCTATATATATGTGGGTAGAAGGCATTGTTAAGGTATAAATTGGTTACAAAATCATGAAGGAGTCCCCTCTATATTGTGTCGGTAAAATTAGGATCATAATCATAGAGATGACGGTTATCGATACCCTGGGAATCCCGACCACATCATCCTTATACCACCTTGAAAAAATTTCAACGACTCACAAATAACCATAAAATGGGATTATTTTTTCAAAAAGTTCACTATAGACCAAACCGAATCACAACTACCATGGTATTGGGGTAACTCTATGTTGAAATTAGCCTTTATTAACTATCATTACAACTTGGGATCATCAATGACTAACACAATCCTCTTGAAAGATGTTTTTATCCTTTCACCAGCAAATAAACATGAAATCCTACCAGAAACTATACAACTCAACAATTCATTCACATCCACCAATACTATATCATAAATCCATGATAAATATTTATTACAGTAGGATGTACCACCAAGATTGATCTATGGAACTCACAAAGAAATCCCTCATAGAAGGAATTGGGGAAAACATCCTCTCCTAGAACAACACCTATTTTTGACCATAATCTGGCCAACCCTTAGGAGAGTCACCATAGAGAACACGATCACACATTACGTCTACCTCTAAGACTCCCAAAATAAAATCCTTCACAATTTTCTACAAATACAATTCCATAGTAATGAGATAAAAAAACCACTATCAGTACTCTCTAAAATATTATGAAAAGTAATTGCAAGATACTCTATTACATTTCATACATACATAGACTATCAATCCAGATCCTCTTGGAATTCCCACTCAATGCGTCAATAACCACATTACCCATCCATATGGTGTAAGAGATATATAAATAATTATCCTAATTAAAAAATATCCAGAAATACTGGCATACATTCAGATCACGTAGATAGAAAACATATTTCATACTTTCTTGGTCAGTGAAAACCCGAAAACACCCATTGATGAGATAGTTCTTCCACAACATCAATGCAAAGAAAACTACCTCTAACTCTAGTTCATGGGTGGAATTGTTAAAATTATAGGGACATAACATCCTAGACCCATAATAGATTGCCACCCTCTAAAGAAATAACACAAATCCATATCCTAGATGGGATGCTTCATAGAACACAACAAACAACACACCCTCATTGGTAAAACAATGAACAAGGAGACTAAAAATATTTGCATTAGGTAATCGAACACTACCTAAAACTTACTAGTCCAATGAAAATCCTGCTCCATCCTTGTAAACATTTTCAATGGGGCTACAACCTGAGAAAAATATAGCATTAACTTAAATTATATCCCAAAAAATCAAGGATAATGTTATACATTACCAAATTATTTGGTGATTCCCATGAGAACACTACCTTAACCTTCTACAGAATCACAAAAAATTCCTATTGAGACACTACATGGAAATGGAAACTCACATCTCATATGAGAGAATAAACATTTGGAAATAATCCAATAATTATTGTGGTGTTTCAGTACATTGAAAAATACCTTTGTATAATCATAATGATCTTATTATGTCATATATTATATGCATATATAATCAATGAATACAATGACAAACTCATCCAGGAACTCATAGAACCATAGTTCTTATGTCCTTTGAACATGTTTGGTACATTCAGAAAACTAAATGACATAACAAAAAACATGAAGATCCCATACATGCATATAAATGTAGTATTTTGGATATCATCATATTTTATCATCAACTGGTGATATCTAGGACTATATTGATCATTGAGAACCAACTAACTCCTCTACAATTTTCAGAATCGTCATTGATCGTCAAAACTGGGTGATGATTCCTAACTGTTACCTTACTCTGCCATTGGTGGGAAACATAAAATCTAAGACTATAATCTATCATATTGGAGAAGAACACTATAGAACATCATGTATACACTGTAGGTTAGATGATACCTCTATAAATAAGATCATTCTGTCACGACCCGACCTAGGGGCCCGTGCCGTGACTACCCCAAGCCCGCCTTCCATAGGCCAGGGGCTGGCGACTAGCACCAAGGCATAAATCCCGGTAAACAGGGAAGGCATTGCCTCTATAAGTAACAACCACCACAGAGTCAGCAAGCGGAAAGTAACTACAAAGTGCAGAAAAGTAAAGGGGGCCGGAATACAAGCCCAACAGAAAGTACAACTGAAAAGGAAAAGAACAGCAACTGATGAAAATACGGAGGCCTCATGTCGTCCACTGGCAATCCCACCTGAAGGGTGGGTACAGATAGCCTCCAGGCTCCTCGGGTCCCACGTCCGCTCCGAGCACGTCCCGCCCAGTGGTCCACCTCCAGGTACCGTCCTGCTCCACGCCCCAATCGTGATCAGCGCTGCCCGTCGTCTTCATCAAACACAACAAGGTGCGGGCATAGCCCGTGCAGGGGTGAGTATAAGCTACTCAGTAAGGACCCCGAGACCCCCGAAGGTCTCCTGAAATCCACAAAGGATATAGCACAAAAAGGAAGGTGCAATCACGAAGTAACATCTGACTCGACTTAGGTATATGCCCATACATATACCTAAGTCCCCACTTCTAGCTCTGCTCACGAGCTCAAGAACAACTCAATCCACATAGGAAAGCAAGACTCAAATCCACAAAGGAGAGTAAACAGTAAATCCACATAGGATAGTTCAACACAATCCACAAAGGAGAGTAACATAAGATTCAGCTCAACCAGGTATACTTCTTCAGATGACGTCAAAGATGATCACTGATCCATCTAAGTCGTCGGACCCACGAAGGATCGATAGGTACTAACCCCCGCAAAAGACCCACATAGGATCGGGCTCACACAGAACCTGTAGGCAGTGGCTCACACAGAACCGGTAGTAAGGACCCACACAAGATCGGGCCCACACAGGACCTGTAGCACTGATCCACGTAGGATCGCTGAGTGCAGTAGTCGACGCAGTCCACTGAGGATCTCTGCACAGTCGTCGCCGCAGTCCACGAAGGATCTCTGCTCTGTCGTCGTCGCAGTCCACGGAGGATCTCTGTTCTGCCGTCGTCGCAGTCCACGGAGGATCTCTCCTCTGTCGTCGAAGTCACAGCCAGCACTAGGGTTCCCGCACACAGCGAGCTCGTTTAGGAGGGTCCGCTCCACGAGCCGAGAGGCTGATACATCAACTGACACGTAGTCCGAAGTTGATGTATCCAAAAGTTCTGTATCGACATCAGGATCTCAACGCAACAGACGGCGCGTCAAAAGGACGCCCGGTCTGAGAGTTATTGGCATTTTCGTCCCAGGGGCCCGGTTGGTTTTTAGGGCAAAACCAACCCGACCGTACTCCACCTGTGTCCGATCCTCGGGCGGAGTATGCCAAAAGTTCCGTCTCACTTAGAGGAAACTACCACAGCTGACGGTACGTCGATCGGACGTCCGTAGCTCAAGTTATGAGCGTTTCCGCTCCGAGGGCCCGGTTGGTTTCGTGTACGATCCAACCCGGACGAACCCAAAATCTTCCGAAACCTTGAGTATAATATAACGAAACGACCGTATCGATCCAAGGATCGCGTAGCCACTGACGGTTCGTCAATCGGAGGTCCTAGGCCCAAGATATGGGCAAAAGACCGAAGAGGGCCCGAAAAAGGGGGTTCTAGGCCCGGGGCGACCCGGCCCGAACCCCCCCTGGGTCGGCCGAACCGGGTCGACCCGGTCCGGTCCGGCATGGGCGCGGCCCGGCTGACCGGACCGGCCGGCCCGGCTTCGGCCGAGTGGCCGAAGAGAAACCGCCGCGGGTTTGACCCGCGGCTTGGAGGAACGCGGCCCGCGCGGGCCGCGTGCTGGGTGGCCGGACCGCGGACGCGGTCTGGCGGTTCGCCGCCGCCGCGGCCGAGCCGCGGCGGATTCCTCCGGCGGCGCGCCGGGCGCCGCCGCCCCCCGTCACCGGCGCCGCCGCGCCGTTGACCCGCGCCGCCGCCGCATTCCGCGGGCCGCCGGAGTTGCTCCGGCGGCCCGTTTTGCCTCCTGTCTGCGCCATAGCTCCTCCCAGGGGCCGATCTTCACTGCGGGATCAACGTATCGCCCCTGCCGCACGGTTCGTCATCGTCCGCCAAATCCGCACAACAAAAAGATTGGCGGAGGGTTGCCGGGTCTTGATTGTTAGACCCGCACCCTCCACGTTAGTCATAAACTCAACGGGAGGAAAAGAAAAATAACCAATCAACAATTTTAAAATAAATTAAAATTGTTCCGTGATCGGGTTCGTTATTTTTAAAAGAATAAACACGGGAAGTAAAATATTCCAACAACCCCTACCTCGAAGTTGCCGTCGGACGTGAGGTCGTCGCGGAATCGCTCGTCGTGAAAGGAGGGGATCGTCACGTCGTTCGCGGAAGAGACGTTCGTCGCACCGCGGTAAAGCGTCGCGCCGACGATCTCCGGATCTAGAACAAACGGATTTAATTAATAAAATCCGTTGTTATTGAAATTAAAAAAAAAGGAGAATTAAACGATCCGTTTCTCACCTTAGTTGTCGAACGAGGATCGGTCGCGGAAGAAGAGGCGTCGCCGAAGAACGTCGCGGGTAGAGCTCGTCGACGTCGCAGATCACGGTGTGCGTTGTCGAATTCCGGTTCCGGCGTTCTTCGCGTTCTTCGCGTTCTTCACGGGGAGGGTGGAGGCTCAGAGGATTCGCACAACGATAGCAATCCTCCAAAATAGACAAGTTTTTCTATTTTATTAATTTTCCAACGAACGCAAACGCGTAAGTAACGACCCATTAAATTCGTTGAATTAATTCAACGAATGAAACAGCCCATTTAATTCACGAAATAAACCGCCCAATTAAATGGTCTGTTAAGAATTAAGGAAAACGCGTCGGTTGACTTTTCAGTTATTTTGACGGGTTTTCGCGGGTGCGTTACTTAGCGAAAGAAACGACGGGGCTCGTGCGGTCCCCACCGCACAAATATCCTACCAAGGGGTAGGGTATTTCCGGATAGCACCCTATCCGCTTTAACTCAGTTCAAGTGGCTTCCAAGCGGCTTCCAAGCGGCTTAAGTGAAATAAAATAAATTTGTCGCACAACCTTTATTTTATTTCCGACTTAAAGCCCAAAATTTTAATAACCACGGTTGAGAAAACGCAACTCCGGAAGAAGTGTTTCTAAGAAAATACCGGCGCTGCGATTTCATCGGTGGCCTCAGAATTCGATTCCGGGCACCGGTTCAAAAGATATAAAAACCCGCTCGTCCGTTCACTGAACGTACCCGAGCCAAACTTCGGAAATTGATTCCGGGCACACCGGGCCTCAGAATCAGGTGCCGTCTGAAGTTGCGCTCTTGTAAAATTCCAAAGAAAAATTAAGGAAAAAAAAATTCCTTGAAATTTGCGGGTCATTACACATTCAATAGAATCCTTAAATCACACGACTCTATTGTTGTCATCCGATAGGGAGCCTTCAAAATCTGGGACACAGATATATGAAACACTATCATGAACATGATATTTCATCTAGGAGGTATCACAATCAAATATACTTTTAAAACATTTTGAAGATCCTTCAAATCCCTTGGAATATCCCCAACATGATTTTCTACTTAAATCTCTATGAATTGTGTCGAAATCTACCCATCCTTTCTCCAACGCCACTGATAATGTCTCTCACATTTGAGAGACACTCATTCGCCATTAACACCTAAAAAACTTCTCCAAAAGTTGTTTATCACTGAAATAATAGAATATAGTGAATATATTCCAAGGATAATATCAAATGTTTATAACTAGTACTAGAATAAGTCCCCCAATGATTTGTAATGCCATGTCTCCATTCTATACTCCCTGAACACAGAAAGTAAGGTATCATGTCCTACAACTGGAGTATATGACAACATGGGAGCTAGATGCCTCTCCTCATCTAGTACCAACATAATAAACAAACAATATGAAAAAATAGAGTGAGAGTCTCTTGAATCAAACAATTAAAACACATTGGTAGAGAATTAAATTATCGTTCCATGGAAATATCCCAGTTCTACTGGATATACTTCCTCTAACACATCAATATATCCACTCACAACTCCCCAACAACTCTGCTTCTAGGATCCATTTGAATGTTATGTCATGGTTCCCCGTGGATGGGGAATATCATGAAGATTTCGTCTTACAACTATGCCTTCTCTTATCTCCTAACAAATAACCTAAAGTCAATGTCACTGGAGCTACCTATGAGGAAACTGTTTCTAAAGAAATGGTCTTGACCCACCATGTGAAACTTACATCCCTAATAGGTTAGAAACTGTGCTTGGTGGTGCTGATATATCTAATATATATGGAATGAAAATGGAAAAATATCGAAAGGAACTCAGAAAACACATGTCCATAATGGTTGGGAATGAAACAGCTTTGGTTTGTTTCCCAATGAAAGTAACCCTCGCTACCTAAACACACACGAACCACTACCGAAATAATTTCCCTTTAAAATACCCTATTGTCCACCTTATTGAGGCTCAACTAACCTAGAAAACCATATTCTCAATAACATCATCCTTTTTTTATTTTAAGATTCATTGATATAGTAAAGAGTGTTAGATCATAACTGATAATTAAACACAACCTCCTCCAGATGTCATGATCTTGGGTTATCATCAGGAAAATCATCTAAGAAAATGTGAAAGAGATAGGTAAACATTGCCTCAAAAGCCTACACAAATAGTATCCCCTTAAGGTGGGAGATAATATCATTCCTCTTGGAATCCATCATCATTATCAATGAAAAATATTCTTTAATCCCTCTCTGATGGTCATGACACAACACATGTTCCCCTTTATGGTCACCAAGAAACAGCTTCCACCACTAACATAAAGCACCCCACATCTGACTAACTGTTGTTAGCACACAAAACTCTCATATTTCTCTGACAAAATAAAAATAGATCATGTGATCCTCTATCTATCTATGTGACACTTCATCTGAAAAAATCCCCTAATAAATTGAAATATTCTTCCACTAAAAGGAACACATGTACTACTACCATGTTGCATCCCCCTCTATTGGGTGAACCCTATGATTATTATCTAGATTAGGCGGATAAACATAATCTACCCGATCAACATGAAAATGATGAACATTTTCCATTCCATAAATCATGGAGAACATCTAAATCCAACATGAATGGAATTTTTTATTGATTATTTAATTTATTCATTTTATTTTTATCAAAAAATCCAATTAAAACATGAAACCATTTCATTATAATGGATGAACCAATCCTAGGTCTCTACCATTCTGTTAGGTCCCCCTAAATAGGTTGTTAAATAAACTCAGAGCCCATTTAATTGACTATGGGGGCCATAAAATCATGTGTTCTAGCTAGACTCCCTAGAATATGCCATTCAAAAAGTTCAATAAGCACTACTTCCAAACTAACCCATGAAATCCTCACTATTCCCAACTCCAACGTCTATCCTATCTCTTAACCATCACTTTTGATACCACTATTTCTTAAGGCCCTCTCACAAAAGATTCCATAATGATGGGTGAGAGGTAATGAACCCTGAGTGCCAACTCTATTAGGCCACAGGTTGGTGACTAGAACTGAGGTTATAAAAATATCACATTATGGACAGAATTACCCTAAACAATCTGAAAGTATTAAGAGATATGATATAAATCACCAAATGACTACAGGAGTCAAAATAATGGTAATACAAAAAGCTACCCAACAATGCATGTTTAAATAATACGATATATATAAAAGTATTTAGAGTAAATACTAAAAGTTCAATCCTATGAAAATGAATCAACAGTAATTCCAAGCTAGCTAATATTGTCCAAATTGGTCCCCAAAGCCCACCTAGAAACCTGAAATTGATTATTTACTTTTTTGACCATAACAGTTAAAATCTATTGGGATATGAACAAGTCTTAAAGTACACATGTGAAAGGATCATGAAAATGTGCTAATAAAAAATAATCAGAATCAATAATGACATATAAAAGTCATCCAACCCATCGCATCCCCTCTATGGACCTCTCACAAAATCATGCACGCAATATAATAATATAGCATCGAGATCATAACAATGAAATGTGCTGCACTTACTCTTCCACACTGATTTTCTCTCTCATACCCCCAATGTAAGAATTCATATTCTATAATAACTTCCAGACATATCACATCACATCCTTCATGAAAATAGTATGTCCACACATCACATCACATCCCAACCACACACACCTAGGCTACAAATCACATTTTATCTACCCTAAACACACTTGGGACACACATCACAACACTTCCCATATCGAAAACACCTGGGGACAAAATATCACAAAAATAGTAATACTAATGTATCATGAACATGATGGTCATGAAACTCATACCAACCACCTACCACACATCCCACCCACATATCACACCACAACCACATCATGTCTCACCCATACACACCGGACCCAACACATGACATATCACCTGAATACACAAGGGAAAAAACATCACTTCTTATTCTAGTGTGTGGGAGTTAGGGTAGAAAACAATTCATATCATAACCATCATGTATGTTGGGGAAAACACCTTGAACTCAACACCTCTAAGAATTGGTAGGTTTATCCAAATCGAGTGGGGAATATATAAAATGACATAAATAATAATGATATAGATATAACACATAATACATAACATAAGGAATCACATAAATAACACAAGAACACAAAAAATCACATCCACATACCACACAACAAGCTTTACAACTACTCCCCCCCACTATATGCAATTCAAAACACATTCCATAGAGCATTTATATGTATAAACATACTTGTTCAAAATAATTTATCCATTAATCCATTTACCAAACATAAACTATTATCGTGTTACATTAAAATAAATTCCCATTTATTTATTCATTTAATTTTTTATGATCCATATTCACATGTCTATTTCTATATGAACTTTTTTATTTAATGTCTTGTTTTCTTTTTTTATCATTTCTGTTCATCCCCTGACTATCTAGGAAACTATCTCAATCACCCTACAAAACTAGACCAAAACATATAATCACTTTGATTACCTTACACATCCACCATTATCGTTACATAACATCACCAAAGGAACCTCCCCAAGTCATGCCATTGTTCCACAACCACTGCACCGTAACCACATCCCCACAACCACTATTCCACAACCACAACACCACAAACTTATCTCACCATAACAGAAAACATCCCACATTACATCCCTATAAAATACCACTGAATCAATTCCACAAACACCGCACAAGACATCTTTTCACTAACATAACCCAAAAACAAAATCATTTCACTTCAAAAATCCAAAGAAAAACACCCACATACTACCACAACACATCACAGATTCAAATTTTTTGATTGTATTTATCACAAGGCTTCATTATCTTATCATGGGTGTTATCACAAAAACTAGATATATGGGGGAAGCCAATTATTCACATAATATATACTCTTTATCCTTTTACTCAGGTGATATCACACAACAACAATACAGTGGTCATCGTAGTTCAACAACTACATCACAAAAAAGGCTTCTAGAAGGCTTTATTTTTACATTATCATCAAAAATGAATAAAAATAGAAAAAAATAAAAAAATTTGGAATTCTATAACTCAAAATACAAATAAGTTTTTTATATTCCAATTAATTATATTATTATGTTGACCCTTACTGTCCACCCGAATCTAAGATAAATAATAAATATCCCAAACATAGAATGAGAAATAGTTAGAATGAGGATAACATACCTCAAAGAATCATTATGATCTCACTCTGAAACGTAGGTAGAAAATTAGCCACCAATGAACCACCGCCACAGAAGAAAATTGATTTCAAAATACACCATATCCAATGATCATAAAAACACATCCAAAACACAGTAACTAGGCCAACCCACACCACCAAAAAAAATACTATGAATAATAGAATGAAATAGATGATAATGAGTGGATAACTCACTACTAATCAAAGAACATACATCATAGATAAATCATTGTCGATGAAATCCAAATACACTAAAAGGGACCACCATTATCCACCTAGGATGAGGTAGGGATCATAGGGAATGAAGAAATAATAATAGTTTTCATAAATATATAACTATGATGAGTAGGGTAATTACACATTTTGTAATCCCCTTTCACACCATGTAATCCTCTGGGTCTGGTTTCATAGAAGAACATGAAACCGTTACATTATTTTACTAAAAAAATATATGTTGTATACCAGCCCTTTGCATGTTGTGGAACCAACATACACGTCATCTAAACCCCAAAATGGTGTTTATTTCCAATGATCCCATATTTTTGTAACAAAATCCCTCTACGACCACCCTAGTTCCACTCCATGCACCCCTAAAATCAAAAAAGGAAAATATAACAGAGAGAGGGGACATCAACCATTCTATGATAGATGAAATATGGTTAATGTTTCTATTTTTAATCAATAAAATAACTTGTTTTGGGTTATTATACATCCCATGATAGGATTATGGACAACTTTTCAATAGAGTTTTGTTTGAATTTTATTCCAATTAACTGACCTCTGAATTATTATAAATTGAAATTTCTTCTGAAAATTAGGATCATTGTACTGATATTTATAAAATCTATTGTAATGATGATAAAATAATAAAAATTAAAGAAATATTATTAAATTTTTTAATTTATTAACATAATATAGATAAAAAATTATTAAAAATTATATTGGAGGAGATAATTTTTTTTTGTTTCCTGGAATATATTCTGCAATTATAAATTCTGATATTTTTTGTGAAATTAAACGTAAAATATTATAATTTTAGCTACATATTTCTTAAAATTATATAATTATGGATAAAATGTTTTCTTCTAGGAATTTATCTTCTAAATATACTATTTTAAAATTAAATTATAATCATAATACTATTCAAAAATAAACTAATATCTGTTGATGTGAATCTAAAATTTCTATTTAGAATGAAACATTTTCATCGATTGAAAACAAATTTACTACTAGTTTAGGATTATGTATTTATAAAATTTAATGAAATTATATAAAGGGTGAAAAATAATTCAATAAACCCATATAATTATATTTTTACAAAGGGGACAACCCATCCACACATTAACACAATTCTTTTCCTATGAATTTGAAATATGGTTAATTTGTTGTGAAACAAAAATTCATTATTATAATTTCATGTGAGTTATCTACTTAGTATGAAAATGATCTTTTAAAGGATCTTATAAGGAATAGGATTTACAAAAACTAATCTATAGATTTTTTCCCAGATATTAGTACATTGTCATTAATTTATAGTTTTCTCTTATTGGATAATTCCAAATCTAGTTGAATTTTTAGGGGATTGAATCATATCTTTCATTATGATGTTAAGACTGAAGTTACTAACTAATTAGTTGTGGGTATAATTTATCCTGTAGTATATAGTCAATGGGTATGTCTAGTCTAGGATGCAACTCAATGTTGGGGATAATAGTTGTTAATAATGAATCTTTAGAGGTAGTTCCTACAAGGATTCCCAACAAGTTAAAGGTATGCAATGATTAAAGAATAATCAATTTAGTTACCATAGTGGACCACATTCCCTTGTTTTTATCTAATACTTAAATGAAATGATGTTAATTCCCTTTATTGCTTCAAATATTGTTTTCTAGATACTTATAGATTGAAAAAGCTCAAGAAAACTTGGATAACATAATATTCAAAATCCCTTTGTGTAAATTATCTTATCTATGAATGTTATTTTCACTATTTAAATATCACGAACCCTCAAAATATATATTATTATAAAATTTTATTATTTTCCCAAGGAAACTATAGTGGGTTTGACGGAAAATATTACAGTTTTTTGTCCTTATTTTTTTACTATTTGGATATTTTTAGGTTCTTTTTATAGAGTTTTAAAGTGTTCATTATTTTCACTGATCAACTGTTCACGTGTTCAGTGCTATACTATTTTCTATAGTGGCACTCGGGTCAAATCCATGGCGATGGAAATTTTTATAGTCAATTTTTTATTTTTCTATTTAATGGGGGGTTTTTTTGAGAGCATAATTAAATTGACTAATGAATGATGTTTCCTTGATTTAAAAATTTTATAATGAGTGCAAAGAGATTATTATTGTAGATTCAATATTACGATATCATTGAACATTGATTTAAATTTCATTAAATTAACACCCACTCCACTAGATGAAATTAATCAGAATTCCCAATTTTTAAGGCTTTAATCCAAGACAGAACTTAACTAAGGGTCTAATAAAAATCTGTACTTGTTTATGGTAGTTTATTTGTGTTTCAAATAATCCACATAATCCATATGATAAACAAAACATTTCATTAATATGTTAAATTTTATGCTCAAAATTCACAATTTAATCATAAAAAATATTTATCAAAAAAAAAAGCTCTCATTCACCTAATATACACAAATTACAACTCACCCTAATGGTAGATTTACTCACCCATTGATATGGTTATCAATATATTAATATGTGTTTTTGGTGATTAATCATAAATATATTGAAAATAAAGGTATAAGAAAACATTTGTGTGTTTAACACCCACAAAAATAGAGATGATAATTAAATACCGACATTCAATTGAATGGGGAATTGAAAAAAGGGAATGTTTGTTCTACCTAGTTTTTTCTATTATAAGAGAATTAAAATTAAAAAAATATTTTGGATGAATATGATATATAATTAAGAAGATAAAATAATTAAATTTTTGTTGAAATAAAAATAAAATTATGTTCTTACAATTAAAAACAAAGATAAACAAACAAGGAAAGGAAGGTGGATGAGAGGTATTATTTTTGAAATATTATCATGGAATATATTTCCCTCTACTTGGAACACCATTTTCACCATTAATAATTATAAATATCAATATATTTAATGATGAAGCGTTTTATATATTTATTTTTTTCTAGAAAACTCTAATAATTTCAATTTCATTGGGATTTTTTTCCAATTTTATGGTTGTTTGATTAAACAACATTAATCTGTCCATTTAAATCATGAGTTTTTCGAAGCGAAAAATGCGAATGGTTTATTTAATAGGAAGATGACCTAAAATAGAAATTATTTATTATAAAATGTAGTCTGCATATATCCTGTAATTTACATTAAAATTTTATCTGTAATAAATATCTATATCAGGAGGAATGGCCATAATTGTGTGCTTGTTTTAATTCTTATATAGAATGGTGGGTTGGAGTTTAGAGTATATATTGGGACCCTTTTGTGGATTTGGACCTTTAATTTTTCGTCCAATATGAATTAACTTTGAACCTAGAAATTTTATGGATATTAAATTATTTTTTGATTCTAGATTTATCAAATAAATTCCATCTTTATGGATGGTCCAGTTTCTCCACATAATCATTGGGCCTTCCTCTGTGGACCATAAAACCATTCAAATTATTGAATTTGTTAATGATTCATTTTAATTATATGTTGTAAATTTAATAATGAATACAAAAAATCAAGAAAAATATATTTGTATATGTAGGGGGATATTTATACTTATACTCTTAAACTAACATGATTTTATTAATTCAAATAATGAAAAAGAATTATATTCAGTATTAAACTCCAACCTGTTCAGGAGTCGGGTGAGCCCGTTTCTAAAAAAAATATAAATAAAAAAAGAGAATGTGGCGGTACATGGGGGTTTACAAAGCCGAGAGTATGACACCCCACACATGTCGAAATCGAAAAATTGAGAACAAGGTTCAGGGGAAATAAAAGACCATATGGATGAGGCCTCCACAATTTCCCTATTTGAATGTGTATCCGCTACCTGGTTGGCCTCCCTATAATCATGGGTGACATCAAGCTATATGTGCTTAGCCATCCACATATAGTCAATACAGTATGGAATAATTTTCCATGGTACCGATCGGGACCGAGTCTTTAGGATGTGTACTGCAGTGGTGGAGTCGGATTCCACCCAAAGCTGCCTCCATCCAAAATGGGTGGAAAACCTTATTGCTTTGATCATATCCCAAAGATCTACTTCGATCTCCATGACATTTCCAATATAGTGGTGGAAGAAGCCTTTAACGAATCCACGATGAGTGCGGAAGACACCACCACATCCCGAAGGCCCTGGTGCACCGGAAGCCGCCCCATCAACATTCACTTTCAACCAATTTTGCAACATTACATAAAATTTACGAAATGGAGTAGACATAATGTTTTATAATAAAATAATATTATCAACTACCCAATAACTATTATTGTACATTTCCTAATGTAAAATAAATATAATAACCTAACAAAATAATTCTCACTTTCCAAAAATACTAAATTGATTTTCCACAATCAAGGGAGGTTTTTACAACTTCCTTAATCCATATTTAATTACCTCACAGTTTTCTAATGAACCAATATTAAAAAACAATTCATTATTTATTCTCACATTATAAATCGAAAATGATAGAACTCAAAACATACTCATCCCATTATAATAAAAATTTATTTTTGGAGGTTCACTCATTCACCAACTATAAGCGAATATCATTGAGTTTGGAATAGATCTCAAAATCAATTCCCTATACTAATGATCACTACAATCATGTTGAATTTTTTAGAGTTTTTTGGAATCTATAGGATGGTTGGAATATAATGTCCAAAATAGTAGAAAATATGGGTTAAAACACCAACACGGGTTTAACAATGCGAAATTTCCTTTGAAATGAATCATGGAAGGAAATAGAAACACATATTTACAAGGGAAAAATTGCATGAATAAATACATAATGGAGAAAGAATATTTGAAGGGTATGAAAATATGTAATATTTACAGAAAAACAAATCCCAATGGAATAACAGTTGTTTTATTCATTTCTTTTTTTTCATTTTTTCAGAAGATAAACATGAAATAGATCTCACACTCATATTTAAACCCGAGTTTGATCTCCTCATAAAACTAATTAAAATATTTATAAAAATATCAATGTTTTAGGAAGATTTGGTTTTGATCTTCTAATGAAAAAAACCATTTTTTATTTTCTTATGGTTTATATAGTTTTTGTGAATAGTTGTCAATGAAATTTAAAAAATTTCATAAATGAAAATCAATTCCACAAACTCATTGAATAACACCCTCTCCCCCACACTTAAAATGATTACTACCCTCAAGAATATGAAATAAAATTTAAAATCAATGAAAAATAACCCAAAATGAAATCCATTATACCCACAATAAAATTTTCTTAATGTATGTAATGTAAATCCTTTTAGGTTTTGTGTGGGAAAAAGTATGGGGATTATAATGTGGCTATCAAAGAAATGGTTTTTATAGATTTTAAGGGTATCTTAGAAGGATGATTAATGTAAGGTAAAAATGTGGATATTTGGATACTATGATTCTCATGTGGTCCATAAAATTCTCCCATTATATTAACACACACTAAAGTAGAAAATTCAACTCAAAGATGCAGAGACTCAAGACTTTCAATTGGGGATGAAGAAACCAAAAAATGGAAATATGGTCCTAGGTGGCCTTTTCATGTAATAAATTGATGTTACTTATGGTTGGGGAGAATCCTCATTCAAATAAAAAATTGAGTATTCAAATTTTTTTGGTTTTGAAATAAGAATCTTTATCAAAAAAAATTATGAAAAAAAAATTATATGAAATTATGTCTTTTCACTCCCCACAATTGTTTGACAAAACATCAAATGTGTTTGGTGAGTGATTATGGAACTTTTTTCATATTTATTAGGTTTTAAATATTTTTTAGTGTTTTTTTAAAATACAAAACCACATAGACGAGAAATAAGGGAATGAATTTTGATGAATAACGTTTTAAAAAATGATAATGATAGATAAAAAAGAAGAAATGGAGGAATAGAGGAAGAGGGGAGAGTTAAATTGAAAGAGTTTACCCTGGTTATGATATGGTGGGTCACCATGTAAATCTAGTGGTGGGTATAATATAGAATTTGTGGATATGATGGAAGTTAATGTGATTCACAATATTTTTCTTATTTTGTGACTCTTTGTAAATTGACCATTACATAAAAGTTAACAAAAAAATAATTATTCATTTAATGAAAAACTAAAAAGAAATAACAATTTCATAAAAGTTAAAGAAAACATTGGTTTCTATCCAAGAAACACTGTATTTATTTTTTCTATAGTTGAAAAATTGTAGTGGACTACCCACAGTCTAATGGTGGCTGCAATATTTTCTCAACATTGTAGTTATTCCATAAAATATTCTCCTTTGGGAGTCTTGAATTTTCATTGTATAAATTATTCCCAAACATGTTATTGTTCTTGCAATTCCATGTGAGTTGGAGGACAATATTAATCTCCTTGATTTGGTCTTAATCTTTCGGAATGATGTTATCCACAATTTTATGGTTTTCTTTGCATGTAAACTCGTGAAGATGGTTCAATTATATTAATTAATTTATGTATGGTTAAGATAAAATGAAACCAAAGTATGAGATCCCAAATGTTTTTACTCATTTATTTCCTCACTTAGTGATTTATAGTTATGAGGACCGGTGGAGTCATAATAATAAATAAATGATAAAAGATCCATTATATAAATTTTTTAATGAATGTTCAATTTCATCCTCTCCGGTGATCACTTTATTAATTATTGAACAAATATCACAAATATTACTGCCATTATGAAAATATAAAAAAATCACTTCAAGATTCACCTCACATATAATACCAATTTTAGAATCATGGATAGGAAATGATGAATGTTGGATAATCTAATCTGAATCAACAAATGGCCATGCTATTTCATTTTCCTCATTATCATCCATGCTGGAATAGTAGAGGTTAGAGGCAATATGAGATTACAAATAGTTTTCAAGATCCTTTAGATTAATGGAATTTCAAATTTAAATGTAAACATAAACTTCTACATTTATGACATGGTTAATGAGTTTGAAATATTCAAAAACTCCTATATACTTACATTAGTATGAACATGAGGATCGTGGTTCAATAGAGTGTTTTTCAGATGCATGGATAGAGAATAAAAATTGATTCTCTGATGGGTATCGAATGGACTGAAAAATATTGGGAATGGAAAATTGGTCCCGAAATTACATGTATAATATTCTAACATGGACTACAATGTTTGTTTTAGATTTCATGAGGAATTTTCTTCCTATGATCAGATGATATTGGGAAGAAGATATCCCGTCTTCAATGTCAAGGACATATAAGTCGGATAGGAATATATGATCATTGAATTAGACAAGGGCGTCCACAATAATTCCTAAATAACTAGTGGCACTTCGATTGGATAACTATGTGACAATTCCCATTGGGTACAGGGGACCTATAACATAAGTTCGATACGATTGTATTGTAAATGAAATTTATCAATGGTTTTAGTTCTCTAAGTGCATCATCGAAGATGGAACACCATATTGGGCCTAGTATAGTAATGGTACATAGATCTTTTTTTACTTTATGGGTATAAAATACTGGGTTAAAAAATTATCAAAATTCATAAGTTCCCTCTTGTGGGTGTATAACTCCTCAAGAAACATGGAATACTACGAAATTTTTTTGAAGGAATTTAATAGGGTAATGTTCACTTTAGCATGTATAAACATGTTGAGCATTTCAATATCGTGTTCAAATGGCGTCCATGGATTATAGAAAGCTTGTGGAAGAGGAATGAGGTTTTTTAGAGTAATGGAAGTAGGTGAGGTAGTGTATTGAAGTTCCTATTATATTTTCATTATCCTCTCATTTTCTAGTTCAAAAATTAAAGGGGAGTTAGAGGACTCATCATCAGGAATATAAATTTTATTTCCCAATCGATGTGAAATTTCATATACATTACCTTAGGATAAGGAAAATGTTCATATGTGATTTGGGAAGAATTGGATGGTTTCTTATTACTAAGGTGGGGTATAAGTTGACCAAATTTAGTTTCAATGTTTTTATGGCTAGAATGGGTAAAGGAGGAATGGCCTTCTTCATCACCTTCCCATTGTTTCATTGAAGAAGAGGAATGTCCCACATTGTGTTTACAATGATTTTTGTTCTTGGTAACGTTCATGTGTTCGATTGGGAATTAGGATAGTGTAATCCAATAGTTGAAAGAGGAGTATTGATCCATTGAGGTTTAGGTAATAAATGATAAGGTTTTTGGATTTTAGCAACACCTTGACCATGTTTGAATTGGTTTTGGTTTTGAGGATAAAATTGAGGTGGATGAGAAATGGGGTTTCCATACCCCATGCTAGGCTTAAAGGTAAATGAAAAGGGAATAGAGTGATTTTGGATGAGTTTTCTAGAAAACTATCGTAATTTTTTAGTGTTAGTGTTCCTCTAAGAATATTATGCTTTCAGATCCATTGGAAGAAAATAATTAGATTTATCCTCTTGATGTTGGGGGCATGTGTCAGATAGATGAGTAGATGAGCTGTAGATTTCATAGTTTTTGATAGCTACTGGGTTCATAAACAATGGAGAAGATGAGTTTTGGGATTTCAAGTCTACTACTAGTTGAAACACAATACATATACGTTCACTCATACACTCAATAATCTTTTTGGGATTTATAGATTGATTCTTTTGGAGATATTAGAGATGATCATGTGTTCGAGTATGGAATTTGTGTGTGTTTCCAATCATATTAATTATGAGATCTTGTGAATCTACTAGGGTTTTTGAGACAAGAGAACTGCCACATGCGATATCAATTAATGTTTTCTCATATATCCAATAACCACTCATAGAATTATTTGAACAAGAGTTGGTTATAGATTTGGTTATGTGTGAAGGTTTCCATAATCATTTTTGAAACCATTTTATTACTCATAGTGTTTCATTAGGGAATTAATGAAAAGCACTTATTTCCTTTGTGATAGAAGTGTAAGGAGGATTAAGGATGAATTTTTATAAAATGTAATGCTTTATTTGAATCCATTAGTTTATTGAACGCGGAAGGAGTATGTAGACCCTTATCATGGAGGAATTAGCTAGGGAGAAAGGTAATGATCTATGTTATAAATGTTTTTTAGAAAACCCTTGAGGCCTCAGGGTAATCTACACCATGTGTAACTCTTCGAGAAAAAGATGTGGATCCTCACCGGCTAGTCCATGTAAATGAGGAAGAATATGAATCAAACCTGATTTGTGTTTTAAATCAGCTTTAATATATCGATATCAAATAACAAGGGGTTGGAAATTCAAATCAGGGGTAGAAAGTTCTTTTATTCTTTAATCCATAGGATTTTTCATATCAAGTTTAAATGGTTAGACAATTAATGGCTCTTGAGTGATTTGATTATCCCTAATTATCCTCATATATTGCTGAAGTGTTCTCTTTATTTATTGGGTCAAAAAAATATGATGGATTTTTGGGGAGGATATGGGGGATTCAGAAAAAATATGGATGGATGAGGAAGTTGGGATTTTTATTTTTATTTTTTTATGATTTTTATCATAAAGAGGGTTTTTAATTATTTCTTTACTTTTTTTGTTTATTTTTTTAAAATAAAAAACTACAATCTTATTAACAAAACATCCCTTATAATGGTTCCATTTTAAGTGTTCTCGATTGTAATATATCAACCATTCAAGGATCTATAGCTCTGTTATTGTGTATAGATGAACTCAGTTTGAATCTTCAGTGATGATACTTATTTATCATCGATTGTTTTTGTGATGTGTATATTTAATGGGCGTTTTGGGTTTCATAGAATAATTAAATTCATTAATGGATAAAGATTAATTTATTTAAAAAATTTATAATTATTATTGTGAGTTAATTATTTGGGATTCATGATTAGGATATCCTTGACCTTTGATTTATATTTCATTAAATTAACACCCACTTCACAAGATGACTTTGATCAGAATTTAAAAGTGTTAAGGATTTGATCCAAGCCATATAAAAACAAGTGGTATAATAATAATAATTATTTTTTTATGGTAGTGTATTTATGGTAACAATTAAACCTAAAATTTAAATATTAAACAAATCATTTCATTAATTCATGAAATTTTATGTTCAACATACACAATGTTAACCTCATGATTTTTCATCGATACAAAGCTCTCAATCATATAATATCCCAAAATTTGGGACCACAAAAATAGTATACTAACTCATCTATTAACATGGTTAATAATATATTAATGAGTAATTCTTTTGATTAATTTTAATGATAATGAAAAGAAAGGGACAAGATAAGAGTAGTGCGTCGAACAGACACAGAAACAGTGAAGAGAATTAATTTCATACTTTTGATTAAATGAGGAACATAGTTAAGGGAAGGTTTTTCTAATTTACTTATACAATTTTAAGTCCATTAATAGTACATAATTTATTTTAGATTAAGATGATATATAATTAAGAAGAAAAAATAACTAAAATTTTATTGAAATGAAAATACACATTCATGCTTACAACTTAAAACAAACATAAAAAAAGAGATTGAATGTGGATGAGAGGTATCCCTATTTGAAATAAGATTAATAAAATATCTCCAATTCCCATGGAAAGGATATTTTCACCTCAAATATCCTCATTTTCTTTGAAATTTTAACCCCATATAAGGATAATAGGTGGATTCATTTATAGCCAAGAATGGTAGACTGTTTTCATTCCAAATCAGCCCCTCTACTTGCCTCTCCAATTTTTCCATATAGATAACTGAGTATCGATATATTATTTTCTTAAAACATTTATATTTAAATTTTTTCTATCTTCTTTGAAAAATTTGTGTCCATTGGACTATTTTATCCAAAGTTATGTCTATATTATTAATAAATTTTAAACGTTTAGTCTCAATATAGACATTTTCGAAGGCAAAATTATTAACATGTTTTTGAAAAGGAAGATTACTCCAAATGAGAATATTTTATTCTAAAATGTAGGACATATATATCTTGGAACTCACAATGGAAATTATCATCTATAAGTGATATCTATATCAGGAGTAATGTCCATAATTGTGTGTTGGTTTTAATTCTCAAATAGAATGGTGGGTTGGGATTCATAGGATCATTTGGGGCCCTTTTGAGGAATTGAAAATTGGAATTATTATGAAATATGGAATATATTCTCATATAACTATTGGTGGTGAATAATGTTTTTTGTACATCTATATTTAGAATAGAAATTCATCCTTCATGGATGGTCTAGGTTCATCAAAGATTCATTGGGCCTTCTTGTGTTAACTATATAACCATTCAAATGAAATAAATGTACAACAATCCATTCTAATGATATGTTCTAAATTGAATAAGGAAGCATAAAAATTAATAACCATGAAATATGGATAAGTAGGGTGGGAGTTATAGTTAAAATAGTAGACTAAGTCAATTTTATTAATTCATATAATTCAAAAAAATTATATTTAGTATTAAAACATTATTATCTCACCCAAAATAAGAATTTTTACATGAAATTCACTAATGGGAGTAGAGAAACTTTATGAATAAATTAATAACCTCAATTGTGAATTGTGTGGAACATTGTTCATATCTATAAAAATATAATTTTATAGTTGAAAGTGTAATTTTTCCTAGTCCAGGAGTATCCATAAGTTAAAATATGGATTAAATTTACATGATTGAAATCATTTATTCCATATATTTTCGTGACTCTATGAATGATATTAGATATTTTCTTATCCATGATATTTTTATAAACAGATTGTAAAATACATTATATGAATTTATTTACCTTTGAATAAAATTATATAGAAGGAAAATCATTTTTCCCATATTGATAATTGTAATGAATCCTTTAATGAAATGAGATATATAATTGTATCCTAAACAATTATACAACACCCTAATTAGGAAATTAATTTTTTGTTTATGAATGATGGTTTAGAATTGTCATTTATTTTTGTTCATGTGAAAGAGTGGTCAGTGAATCACAAGTCATTTCTTATTCTTATGTGACCTTAGATAATTCCTACTCAAATTAAAATTTAAGATAAAATAAATTATTGGATGTTTTGTTTTTCATTAGAAATTTTAAATGAAATATTTTGGGATATATTGTAGTTGTTATCAGTAATCAATACACTATTCCATTTCTCATGATAAATATTTCATAAAAACTAATGATGGATATATGGGTGTTATTGCTTCAGAAGATTTATATTGAGAGTAATGATAGTAGAAGGATTAAGAACACTATAACAAATCACTTCTGTAAGATAATTTCTGAATTTTTTCAATATATTTATCCATTTATCCCAATAGAGTGTATTTCCTAGTGGATATATTATATTATACTATTTTTTAAAAATTTACATTGGTTTCAATCACTTTTAATTTCATAGTTGTAGAAACATTTCCATGATTATTTCAAATGAAACAAGTTTCTAAACATACTTTTGATTCAAGGAAAAGTTTTTAGTATGATCCTTACTTATGGATTATGGGAAGTGATCATAATTTTCAAATATGTATCATGAATTATGAAACTTCTTTAGTTATCAAATTACTCTAGATTTTGATTTATGGATTTCACTTTGGTTCATAAATTACTTCTAGAAATGCTCTTAATTCATGTCTCTTATGGCATAAGTTTTAAAAATAATCTTTGAATATTTGTAAGACATTAAAATAATTTCAATTTGAAGGAAATTTTTTAAAAATATTTGAGATTCAATAACAACACCAATATTTTTTCTTTTTATGGTCTGGAAATGGATTTTATGGGCCCTTTTATAAAATTCCATTGAATATTCCTATATCTTGCTCAGGGTATACCAAATATAGATTTGAAATGGATATGTTCCCAATATGACTAATGATTCCCATGTAGTTCCCCAACATGTTTGTGGATATCTGTTTTGTATATTTTTGGATTATTGGGATTATACTCGCACACTAATATACTCTTTTTCGTAATAAGATATATTAAGTATTGTTTGGAAAATATGGGATTGGTCATGAAATTTATAAACCATATCATCTATAAAATAATGAAATAAATGAATTTTAGAATACTGATATAATACATATTCTTCAGACAAATTTTAACATTAATATGAATTATTAGAGATTACATCTTAAGGATTCCCTTATGGAATATGAGACATTCTATGGAACTGTAATAGGTTTTTCACCTTAAAAGATATTTTTTCCAAAGAGATTTTCATTTTATATTAAAGTAAGTTCAAAATTTTATTTTTTATGTTACATCATTACATTTTAATATATATAAAGTTAAAAATTAGTGGAATATTTTTTTTAAAGGATTGAAGGAAATAAAAATAATACATATGAAAATTATAGGAATATAATGGAAAAAATAAAGGCTATTGGAGACATGCTGGTCTTGAAAAATTAGTTTCATATTGGAGATAAATATATTATATAAAACACTATAATGAATAATTTTCAATGTATTTTATTTACAAAAAGGAATTTTCTTTTATTTTCACTCAAATTTTCACTTTTGAAGATTTTAATATTATAGATCATAGAAAGGATTTACCATTCAACATTAATAAATCTATGCATAAACTGTTTCTGGAAGGTAATAAGGAAACCGTGAGGGAGAAGATCCTATTTTTAGAAGATAAATTATAATTTATAATTCATTTTTATAGTTCCCTTTCTTATTCTAATTTTTTTATAATAATTGTGAAGGGAGATACTAACCATGAGTAGTGTTAGGATTTTATATTTATTTCTTTATGTTTTATTCAAGTGAAAAAATGGATATTTTTAAAATGAATATATTCATACATATAACCCTAAAGAATCAATATAGGGTTGTTTCCCACTTTATATACCTATAGGAAAATATGTTTTATTATTTATAATTATATAGAGAATCTACAAGCTGATGAAACATGATTCAATCCATTAATGTCAAAAAAATTACATTATACTCGAATAGAAACTTCTAACCTTTAATGCTAATATATTTTAAATTTTGGTATTTTTTTCTAGTAGATCATTATCAATTTTAATAAGGGAAGAATTAAGGTCAATTTATGGATAAAATATTTTATATTTTATGGGAGTTCTTCATTTAAATTCTACACATTTGTAATCAATAAAAATTCTTATTTCTACTACTACCTCTTTAAGCATAAATGGTTAAAAATACTGAAATGGAATAATTTTTACATGATGAATTTTTCTATGAAATATGTAAGTTACTTCTATTAGTTTGGTTGTTTTTATTCTTTTTTAGTGATATATATTCTATATTTTTTGGAAATTATTATTTTTTTCAAATCTTAAACATGCACTAGTTTACGTGTTTAACTTTTCAATTAAATTTTATAAGTCTAACTATTTATGAACATTTGTTTATGTTGTGAGTTGATAATTATTTGTTTTATTGGGAAGTATAGACTAATCATTCTTGTGATCATTAATATATTATTCCATACTAGTTATTTCAATACATTGTATATAATATTAAATTCTAAATTACTTATTTCTCAATGTTGGATTAAAATAATGATAAAAATGTTGATTTCTAGTGTGGAGGAAAGTCTTCTCTATAAAAATCTATAAAATAATGTCAGTCAATCAACACAACTAAATGTTTTGAAATTTTATTGTTGTTTCATGTTTTTAAAAATAATTCTTCTATGTATAATTTTTTTAATGTTTTAATTATGTACATCCAGAATGTGGATATAAATTCTATATTACCCCTTAGATTCAGTTGAGATAGTAATTTCATTTTCCTATTAAAATAAGGTGAACATTGGAAAAATATTGTATTGATTTCATAAAATTATCATTACCCATGAATTTTTTAATTTCCACTTAAAAACATAAAACATTCATTCAATTATATTATTAAATGAAATTCATAATCTATATTTAAATCATTTTTTATTATTTATTATGTTTGATGAATTATTTATGATGTGTTTTAATTTATAAAATTTCCTAATTATAAGATAGTTTATAAATAATTTTTAATATTAATTATGTGATTTCAATTACCGAGAGGCATAAGAATGTTTATACATTCAATTAGATTCGAATTGAAGTGGGTTTAATTTGTTTTTAATATTTTCATGTTAATAAACATTCAAAAATAACACTATTTATTAGAAACCAATTGGGAAAATTCATTTTTGAATACAATTTTTTTCATCACTTTTTCAAAACATAACATTCATCTCATTACACTGATTTTTTCTCATTGTTTACATGGGGAAATAATTTCATTATGTGGTGGAATTTGATATTTTATTCTTATATTCATGTTATCCACATCAATTATGGTAAATTAAAATTTTATTATAGAGAAATATTCATATAATATAGTATTTTAAATTAATCGATTAATTCATGTGGATATTATAATTATAATAAATAATATTTTGAAATGTAAAATTATGTTATAATTATAATGTATTTTTAACTTTTTGATAAATTAATTAAACTCTTACTTTTTTTTAATTAGTTGTTTTTAGGTTTTATGTATCTTTTTTTCATTATTTTGTAATTTAAATATTTTATTTTGATGTATTATTTCAAAATATAAATTATACGTTTTTATTTAATATAGACATGTTGTATTTTATTATCTACTGAATATTTATAAATAAAATTTCATTTATCATTTTTAATTATTTAATTTTAAAAATTATCAATTTGATATCCATATTATAGAATTTTTAAAATTAAAATAATTTATATTGGATGTTTCATTTATACATTTTTTTATTTTTAAAATTTTAAAATTATTGGTTTTTCTGTCCAATATAGGGATGATGTTTATTTTATGAAGTACATTATCTGTGTAACATGAATCTTAACCAGGTGTATAGAATAATTCATAAAAGGGTTTCATGTAGTATAATTTTTGTATTATGAGTAATTTAGTAGCACCCCAAATGAGAATTTTGTCACAATTGAAAAACAAAATCCATGGTGAATAATAATCAGAAATTTGTGTAAGAAAAAATTTTATTCATCATAAAATAATTACTGATCCCATTAGTTAAAATTAATATGGTTTTTATGATAAATATCATTTTGGATACTCAATCCTATGAATTTCCAATGAAAAATCTGACACTAATATGACCTGATGAATATTGAGATTTATGAACAAAGAATGAATGGATTAGGGTTGTGAAATAGTCCACAACAATGTTTTGATCACACAAGAGGTCGAAGGAACATTGTGATACCAATGAATCCATGACTAAAGTCGAAAACAATATTATATTCAATAATATTCAAATCTGATGATTTCATAAATTTAGGTTTTGTGATTTCTAAGGCACTATTTAATCCAAGGTTGATGGAAATTATTTTATTGTAATTGTAGTTCATTTGATCTCATAACATCAATGCTTCATGTAAAGGATTAAAAACACAATAACGTGTTTCCATAATTAAGATGTTTTCGATGGTGAAAACCTAAGTTTACCCTATGATGGTGAATGGATATTACTTTTTTGTGACCCATGGTTGAAGAAATTATATCATATTCACCTTAATATGGTTCTCTAGTGTTGAAAATTATATATATGAGGGTCATTTTCATTTTCTGGGATATATCACAAGGTCCAATTAAGATGATGGTGACTCTAATTCCAATCCTTATTTGACTATGATCATTTAAAGGGGATTCTCTCCTAGTTCAAATTTGATAGTATAATCAATTTTCTTGATTCCATGAAGAAGGAAACCTTGAATCAAATCACATAGTAAAAAAATAAGGTTGATCAATTTCAAAATAACAGCATCCAATTTTCAATGAATTTGTTCAACCGATACTGGATTAGTTAATGCCAATTAAATATCATCTGAGAATGTTTTGAGCACTGATGATGTTGAATTTTTTTTGGAAATCATATTTACACAGTTTTTAGTTGTATTTTCCCAAGGAGTTATGTAGGTATGAAATTAAAAGGCTGAATTGGGTCTATCATTTGATTGTTTTTTATTTGAACATGTATTAGACACATAAAAGGGTCCATGAATTTGGAATTATTTATGAAGTTAAATTGGATGTACATTCTTGGTTTTCATTTTTATTCTAGAAGGGTGAGTCTAACAATATAAGCATTTTTATTTTTCTAATGTTCTGATATTGGAAATGGTTATCGATTTTTTCCATTCATAAATGCATTTGGGTGGGAGATTCCATGGAATTCAGGGAAGCATTTGTTTTGAGTGAGGTCAATCATAAAATAATTAATTCTACATGGTGTTTTTTTTCATTTAGCCAATGTTTGTTGAATAATTAGACTAAAGTTAAATAGTAGTGGAAGAAGGTATATGTTTAAATTGTTACACTAGTATTAGTGTAGTGTAAATGACTTATTATGTGGGGAAAACGAATTCATCGATGTCCTAAGAAATAATAAAAATAAGAACATAATTTAAAAAGAATATAGTAAAATGGGAATAATTATTTTTGAAGTGGACAATTGGAACATAAATAGATTCTCAAAAGTGGAGTGACGACACAAATAAACTAGATATCGTTCCTAGAGATACTATTATATCAGATGTGAATGATTATAAAAATCCTTCTACACTTCATGTTCATGTATGGATTATTTTTATTTTCTAAGCTAGTTTATTCTCATGGTGAAGCCATTATAAATTTTTATCTCTTTTAATTTGGAATTATAATTATCTTCAAAATTTTTAACTTTGAAATTTGTTTGTTGATCAAGGATTTAATATTTTTTCACATTATAAAAATATTATACTATAATATTAATGAATTATTTATAATTAGAGAGTGATTATTTTTGAAATTGGGTTATCAACTCAATTCATGATGTAGTTTTAAGAAGATTATCAGTCTTTAAATTTCTCAATACTCAATTGAATATTGTAATATAGTGGGTATCAACAATGTCATTGTACTAGGTGATCATTGACTTCCTTGATATTCTTTTACGAAATGTTAATATGTTGTAAAGATATTGTTTATAGACATAAATTTTTTGAACTAAATGTGATATATTATTTTATCTTTTGATCACTGCATTGATTGAGTTATAGTTGTGGAATCCATTTCAAGAAATAATGATGGACTAATCCATAATAATTTCTAACAGGGTGGTTATTTCATGTCTATGTTCAATTTATTGTTGCAAGATTCAATTTTATTTATATTGTCGTGTTTCATTTTTTAGTTTTCATTTCTTATAAATTGGAGAAATAAACATTATATTCATTGTTTTCCCACGTGAAAATATGAAACATATTGCTATAAAATAATAAAAAAATACTGACAGAAGAATTTCTACACGGTGTTATCATTTACTGAAAATAGTGGGTACTATTATAATGATTTATTATTTTTATTTATTTGATTAAAAAACAAGAATAAAATCTAAAAATTTAGAGCCCCTTATTATTTCATATTAGATTAAACTATTAAAATAAAATTGGTATCTGATGTGTTGTATCTTAAGATAATTACTCAGGAAAAGACCGATGTATCATACATGAACACATATCCTACAAGGTGGATATCTATTTAAAAGTAATATCATATATAGTACTATTCATATAGGATAATCCTATCTTATAAAATAGATATATGATCTGGAACATTACTATATCTTATGTGTTTCTCATCCATCATATTATCACTTCATTAAATTTACTAAACCATCTCAACAACTCCTCAAATGATCTCCATTCCTTCTTAAACACATAAAAATAAACTCAAATTATCTTGTACATGTATTACGTCACATGATGCATTAGATTATATGTCAAAAAACTCATTTGATTGTGTCTTTAACTTCCCATCTATAATTAACTTTTTTTTCGAACAAATTGATGCTTTCTAAACATATTCCTAATCAATAGATCACCATGTTCTCTTAATAATTTTTCTATAAAATTGTAGAAACTAATTATTAATTCATCAATCCTAAAACACATAATGAAGAAATTATTTTTTGATAAAATATTAAATACATGCATCAACACTTCAATATTCCACTTCTTATTTTATTCAATCATGCATTTTTTTATTTTTTGGAATTCAGGAGGTCCTGCTATTAAGCCTTATTAAGAATATGTACTATTAAATACTATGTTGGCAGTCACACAGGTATGATTCCAACCTATTGGCACGTGCAGTATAATGCAAGTATTATACATTACTAGGGTTGCAGGCCATGAATAATATTCATTACCACTAGACATATGGTCCATGTACAAAATAAATAATTCTTAATGAGTGGGATACCACCTGCGGGGCTATGGAATGTATCTCCTACATTTGTGTGTGTTGTGTGTGTATTTAAATGAAATTTTACCCCCAAGAACCTAATATGTATTAATATAGGTGTATTCACACCAATTTTGAATTATTTTAGAAATAATATGTTTCTCTATGTTGTGATATAATTTAAATCTCGTTACTACTATTGAGAGGAGGATGTAATGAGGTAATTTTTAATAATGAGTCTTTATTCATTAATCCCTATCTCTATGTTGTAAAATGCATAGATATAAACAACATAGTGATTCCAAGATTACAAAACACCCCCATAAACATGTTGAACATATGATATCGCATTCAATTTCAATTATAGAGGATGTATAATATATTGTGGTGAATAATATATCTTTCTTTTACTTGATATAATTAATCAAAACGTTTCAAGTGAAAATTAAAGTAATACCCCTTCAACTTATCCATTTCATCAATGGTTAATATACCATTATGAATAAAATTGATATAAACATTCCAATGGTAAAAAGTGTGATAGTAATACCTTTTCACTTCCTTATATAGATTAGATTTATATATTACATTATTAACACACCTCTCCTTACTCCATAATTGTATTAATCCTTGCACAATGGATTCATTCACATCTTCATTATGGATGATAATTTTACAGGAATGCTCCATGATGGACTCCCCTTTCATTCAATAAAAAGTGACTAAAACAACTCGACATTCTCCATGAATCTTATCTCTTTAAAGTTATTAATGTTAGTACCTAAAAAATATAATTATGAGTAATTATAAATTTTCCTTACACATTATAAATAACACTTAGATATAGTTTCATCAATAAAATATGATCTTAGATTCTTTCAATCATTGTTATTAGGGTATAACATCATTCATTGATTCTTTTTTTATAAAAACATATCCTTCTTGGGAAGTATGGTCTTTTTCAATCAATCAACTTATTTATGTGTGTAATTGACTTCTTCACATATAGAATTTTTGGAAAGTGAAACATATGCATAAAAGTTTACCCTTATCAATACTATTTCTTGAATTGGTAACATGGTTATATAATTTTTAACAACATTACTAGCTTGATTATATATTATATAGATATCTTTAGGAATATTGGGGGTTATATTTCATAGAAAAAAACTAAAAAAATTATTCTTCATGAAAAAAAAATACTTACATTTAGAACTTGAACAATCATAATCACTCCATATTTCATTAACCATGATTATTTACAAAGGAAAAATCATTAATAACTCCTTTTGAACCTATTTATCCTTCCTAGACTATACATTCATTTTTGAAAATTCACTCTCTTATTCATTTAGTATGTAAACTACTAAATAAATCATTTTAATATATCTTAGATATATTATGTTATTTTACTCAATTTTCATCAATTAATATAGAGATACATGGATTATTTGAAATTATCTATTGTGCATCACATATTTAACATAATAAATTAATTTCAACTTTTTTTTATACATCTTCTTTTGGACCAGGGATATATTGTTTTAAAATCAACAAAATAAAATATTCCTGAACATTGTATATAGAAGCCACAAATAGATAATTAACCCCTTATACAATTTCTCAAACCTTGAAATACTAACGCCAGTTTTTCCACATTACAACATACATCCCCAAGATGATCACAAAAAAGAATGTCAAAAATAATTGTTGGAGTAAAACATGATATGATATACAATAACCCAAAGATATTAAGTTTTTTAGGATTTAACCCTAAAGCATAGGTGAGTAGTACATTAATTTTATATATATCATCAAGATGAAATATTTCAATATTAAATGATAATACTTTCCCACAGTCAAAAAACATTTTCACCAACTTCAATTTACTGAATTTTCCTTCTAGAGCTTTGATATTCAACAAATACGATCTATGGGAGATGAATTTCACCTTATTTTATATCCATGTAGAAACCCTTAACCAAATAAAATATTCCCACCTTGTCAAAATTTATAACTAGTAGACTATTATTCATTAAATGATATCATATAAATGTGATACATTATATCTTACTGTGAAATAATTACTAAGGATTTGACCCTACACATACCTACTTACTATGGTGATCTTGAACTATACTACTACATCCCTATGACTATGAAATTTTCAGAAATAGGATAACCATATTTTCTCATTATAAAAATTTAATATTACCTCTATCTGATAAAACAAATATGACACATAAATAGTCTATAACTTTATATTTATTTCTGTTTTCTGATAAAACCCTCTCTTATAACGCAAGAATACCTTCATATTTCATAGAGAAGTGACATGCTTCCCCACTATGAATTTCACCCGATCAACCCAAATTTACAAGGGAACACCATCTTCAAATGAATTTTCAATTCTCAACAATTTTTGATATATTTTATGAATTCATAACCCATTTTATCTTCCAAATATATAATTCCATGGTTTCAATAAATAAATTTATAAATAGACACATTAGGAGAATTGAAATCAGCTGAGAAAAAAACATCAAAATTAAAAATATGTGATATGTAGTTTATGAGTCACAATGTATTGTCCAATCATTTGGTTCTTTTTCCTGATTATTTAGTAACACAATTATCCAAAAAAATCATTCTTTACTTAAGTAAAAAATAAACTCTACATACATTATTGAATAAGAAACCCCTAGTTGAAATTTCAACATCCAACTGATCATCATTCCTATAAAAGTAATTATATATCATCTAGTAATCATCCATTAATAAGAATCTCATGAACATTCAAAGTCTATAATGTATTATAGATAGTTATCCAAATCAAATAAACATTTTATTCCATTGAAACCTGTCACATACAAGATATTTCACATTACAACCTCCTAATATTCTTATGAGATATCCAAATGATAACCATTCCTATAAAAGTAATCACTTATCCTATTGTAATACTCAATTAATATGAATCTATAGAAAAATAAATGTTTATAATATCTTGTTGTGTCCTCTAATCCAAATAAATGTTCTTTTCCTTTGAAAATGTTCACATACTAGATAATTCACATTACAGCCTCCCATTTTCCTCAAATGGGGTTTTATATAAACAAACTAATAAATATCATTTCTTATAATATTAAAATAATTATAAAACATAGATAAAACAATATATATGATAACTGATTCATATGGATCATTCTCAATGTAATTGACCTCGGCTTCTATTCATTGTTACTTATCCTTACATAAGGGTGTAGTCGTTTCTTTTTCATCTAATAAACTGATTTTTTCTATAGTATTTATTTAATTTTTATCCTTTATTATATAATATGTAACTTATGTTTTGTGTCATATAATAATCATCTATAAAATACAATTTATCTAAATTATATCCTTTATATTGGTGATTTAGGATAGCTCAACCATTAACACAATCATCTTTTATTCCATCGGACCTGATATGAGCACATCAACCAAATATCATATAAGGATAATAACACAACCATCATCAAAAACTGTCCAATAAAAAATAATTAAAACATAGCTAGAACACCTTCTATTCCATCATGGTATTTTTGTCTTCTAAGTCCAATGCCTTTGTTTTTTCATTAAACTATAAAGTTCACGTTTGAGTTTACTCACCAATCCATTGATAAATTAATTCAGAAACCTTTATAATTCCTCCATAAAGATCACATTAAATAAAATATTTTGATGGAATAATTTCATAACATCCATCTTCTCTATAAAATTATGTTACAATGAACTCATATTGAACACTATTATAAGAGTCGTATGAATAAATACCAATGAAATGATTTTCGAGAACTCTATTCCTTCCATTTCATGGAATCCCATTATAAATATACCAGTCATATAATTTTCTCTACAATATTAATCATCCTTTATTTGGTAATATTATTTGTTTAAAAGAATCATATTCAATGTAGGTCACTCTATTAACTCTCATTATCCAAAAAAATTGAGGTTATCAATTGGATCCCTCATGGATAACTCAGAAAATTTAGAATCCTTAGTGTTCGATTTAGTTTTATAGAATTAAAATTATTTATCATCTATTAGATGTCGATAATGGAAATTACTCCAATACAACTTCAGTTATCACTATTTTTTTTAGATATCCATATTTTTTTAGTGGTTGAGCTCCATATGTCACTATAACATCAGTAGTGTAAACATCCCTTCATATGATTTATAATTACTTGAACTATTGAGTAGATATTTCTTGGGACACAAACCCAGAACCTGAACCCTTTCTATTGTAATATCTTCATGCTACGATGGGTTCCCCTAAACTATAATGATTCCAAAAATTGATATAATTTTTTAATATTATATGATTCCATCTCAATTAACAATATCTTCCAATGATAAATTTATTTTATTTGAATTTCCCAAAAGGTTTCAGTCCTTCCGCAAGATCCCCTTGTTGAATATAAAAGTTCAAGATGTGATGATATTTAGATAATCATTATGCCAAATTTTAAATCCAAAATTTTCATCAGTTGATATAACAACAAAATGTAGTTAGGACATACCCTACAAAAAATCTCATTCTTTGGAATCCAGATGAGAATATGTGTGTGCACTAAAGGCATTAAGGTTTTATAAATCATCATTTATAAAAAAAATATTAATAGTTCTCCAAATGTTATTACCTAGTATTTTAGAATGGAATATTATTGAAAAAAAATTCATCATATTTCACTGCCTCCACAAAAAAAAATATTAGTTTACCCATTATGTGACATTATGATATAGGACATCTTTACTATATTCTTATTCATCCTATAATAAAATATATTATCATCCAATTCCCATGGAATGTGATTTTTATAATAATTCCACATCAACCACAAAAAAAACTAATAATCCTCGTTTATATACTAACCTCTATTTTCTGAATATTTTAACGTCAAAATGATTCTTGTGTCTTTCTCCCCATGACATTCAATTAGATGAATGTATAAAAAACATGGAATTATACTTGATGAATTACACCCAAATTTTTTTGTTTAATTATCGATGAATATCATTTAGAAGAGTTAATCTGAACAATAATTCACCAATGATAACCCATATACATCTATTTGAACAAACACTAACATTGGGTAATCTGGTGTTTTTATTTCCATAAAGAAGGAAAAACAGTTATGTTTTTAATGAAAAATTAATTGAAAATACTATAATTCATATTAATAAGATTAATTAATTCTTTTTTTACAATATTAACTCCCATCACTAATAGGTTTCCCATATAGTTAAGGAAAATTTAAGGGGAATCCACGTCTAGAACTTACATTAAACTTTCAAAAGAACCTCTCTTCATTTTCAACTATAATTTTGGAACATTATATTTTAGACATTTAATCAAAAAACACTATACTAAAACTAGATTAATTATGTTGTACCCCTGAAATGATATTCTACCATTATCATGGGATTTTAAAAAAACCATAATAATCACATTATCATTTTCTCCTTAGTTGGGAAGGGACATATCACATTAAAATAATATCATGAGATTTCTCAGTCTATAGATTAACCCATTTGAATCTTCCAGAAATATAACCATTTTAACTCTCCCTCTCATAAGTTTAATGTAATGAAACATTCAGGTTAATCCCAAAAGAAACATGTGAGTTGGTGGTATATAGGATAACCCCAATCCTATAATCTATCACAGGGATCTCAAACAAACATCGAAATATATAACATCAATTGTTATCCATATTTATCATTGAAATCCTTTTTAGGTGTTAGTTTTACTCAATAATCAAACATAGTGGAGAACACTCTGTTGATCTAATCCTACAGTAGATCCTTGGAACCATTCACATATTGTCACTTTTCCATCCAATAGTATATCATATTTCTTTTGAATTTTTTGTTTTACTAGAATATTCCAGCTTCTTATTCTGAGTAATTTCATTCTACAAGATCATTTCGTGTACATATGTAGATATAATATTTGCATTTCAATGAAATTACTGACAAACATCACAATTATTCATATTGATCCCAAAATGGAGGAATTTAACAACAGTTTCTAACACAAGTGTTTAATATAAACCATTATTGATTCAATTATACTTTGGAATACATTGATTTAATTCATATTATTGGATAAATACTTTTAATTGGAGTTCCCATGAAAAATAGTATCATATTAAAGAATATATTTTTTATATCAATGGGAATGTAATATACTTCCTCTAATGTAATCTTGAGTTTCGATGCGTGCTTCACATCGTAGGTGATTAACACCAATTTCTAGTAAGGTGACAAATATATCATCACAATTGTTATTATTTAGTTTCCCATCATATCCATTTTTTTCATTTATTTTGAATTAGATTATTTTAATAAAAAAAATATTTATGAAGATAAAATCATATCTATGAATTTTCCATTACCTGAATATATTTCTACAAACATATGTAACCTATTTATTCTCTCATAATAACTTTTGAATGTTTAAATTCTTAACTCCCATATATATATTAATTTAAAAATAATAGTTCTTGAATTATTTATAAACATTTACCTATAATTTGAAGATAATAATTGTTCTATAGAAATTGAATTTAAATCGCCATCACCTGGGTGTGGTCCTTACGAATCCATTTGACTACAAACTCTAATTATTTTTTTTGTTCTCATTTGAAACATATAGTTAAATTATCAGAATTATTACTACTATTAATTTTTTTTAAAACAAAACATATCCTATATGAACACTATGTATTATTAGAAAACATTGATTAGTTTACAAAAAAAATTTATACTAAAATGTAAAACCATCCTAATAAAAAATAAAATAATATAGTGATATATTATTTTCACATGGTTAACAAACAAGTCCACCACCCTGACTGTATTTTCTTATCCATAAATTTTTTTTAATCTCTACCAAAATATCATACATGTGTTTTGATTTACAACTCTTCTATGATAGATAGAGGAACCCTTAATCACATAAAATATTAATTTAACCTCAACATTACTTATTGGTAAAATATATCTCTTCTAAATACCTTAATGAAATTAGATCCTACATATCTTATTGTGAAAATATTTTGATGGACATAATTATTTATCAACCTGTATCATCTTGGGATCTGTAAATCTATCATTACGATCCCATAACCATGTGGTTTCAAATAAATTAATTTCCTGATTCTTTCCACTCAATAAGAATAAAATACATCCTTCTAATTAAATGAATCATAGACACACATTTTTTTTAATCATTCTTCTAAATCATCCTTGAAATTTTAAGCTAAAATATTTCTTTTAAAAAACTATATTTTCTTTCTTATATACCATGGAATAGTTTAGTTCATTTCTCACCATATTTTTATTTTGTTATATTCTTATTTTTATATTTTCTGAAATATGGATGATGAATTTTTTAAAATAGTCCTCATATCTATGAATAATTTTATAGTTGTAGTAACAGAGGACAATTAAGGATTAGAATATTTTTTTGAGTGAATAAATTCTTATTTCATGTGAGGTTTATATTTTAAAAATGTTTTCTTCGTCATTTAATTCATATAATCATTCTTTTGGATATATAAAATATTCACATGTTGGTATATTTTCCTAATATTCAAATACCCTATGCATGTAAAACTAACAACAGTAATAGTATCCAAAAAATTGTTTTCTCCTCACATTCATTGTAAACTACCTAGTTTTTTCTGCCTAAACAACATGTCCTTTTTTAGTTAAAATTTCATATTTTTTGTTATTAATAACAATATTTCATATTTATGATATTATAGTATCATTCCTTGATGTGATAGTGAAATTACATGATATTTTATCCATACCTATTTTCCATGATTTATCTATGAGATATATATAATAAAATGAAAATACAATTTCAAAAAAAATATTTTCTAGTTTATGGGATACCTTTATCTAAGAGAGAGATTTAGATTCTTATTTTGATGGTCTATTTTTCTTTTATCCACTAATAAAAATATTATTTTATTTAATATTACAATTAAAAAAACTTATGTTATCTTCTTTCTAATTTAATATTTGGGATGTGTCGGTTTATATTAATTATAATATTTTAAAATTCATCTCCAGCCATATAAACTTATTTTTCAAAACGTTGTTTTATCTAGAAAAACAAATTCTTATAGATTAGAACTATTAGTTAATTAAATAATACATAAAAAATATAATAAAATGAATCAAAAAAATGACCAAATAGTTTTTTAATATTTAATAAATAGATACCTACAGGGTTCATATTTATTAGATTATGAAAAAAATAGAAAACATAATAATAGTAAAAAAAATTATTCATAAACACATTAAATGAATTATTAAACAAATCCTTCTGAAGGGGATAAATAATTTAGGCCCAAAATTTTCAGTATGTACTAATACAATAAAATATATCATGAGTGATTATGGTATATTCAGATGGTGATGGTAAATAACGAAAAAACATGTCATTTAATAAATTATTTGAACATAAAATGAAAATATGGATAAAAAATTTAGTAATATTTTGGATAATAATAACTAAGTTATCATTTCATTATATTGGTAATACTGTAAGTCATGATCTCATACATCATGTTATCATTACCATAATTCCCTTTGAAGAAGATTATTTAATCAGTGGGTATATATACACCGATATCCCATTTACTAAGGCAAGCTATCTAGTTTGTCTCGTAATACTAATTAATGAATAGATAGAATATATATAACCTAGACCCACCCAGAATAACATATAAAATTCATTACATATATATTAAATTAGAAATATAATTCTTAAATAATATTCATTTTCAATAAATATTTGTATTGACTAAATAAAAGAGAATATTCTGATTTCTAGATCCAATCACTTAATTTTCATAGTAAAACATTATATATAATAATGGTGTAAAATTTTGGAAAAAACAATACCCATTAAAAAATATGGATATTTATGATGTAATGTCCAATTTGAAATGATCACAAGAATGTGAATGTTTCTAGAGATAGTTAAAAACTAAAAAATTAATAAGATCAAATAGATAACAATCAATTCATTGGAAATTGAAGATTTATAATAAAATAATCTCATGTAGAGAATAAATTAAATTGGAAGAAAAATTTAAAATTAATTTTTCACTATGGATTTATCATTATATAACTATTTCAATCAATTACTAGAAGTTAAATATCATAAAATTGTTGCAGAGGTAAGTTTTATTGGAAACCCCACATACTTAAAAAAACGTTCCACTTAATATTTTTTAATAATATTGAAACTGAATCATTTGAAAAATATAAATAAATTACATTGCGACCCTCTAAAATGATATGGATAATAAAAAAATTCCTTGATAAATAATATTATTTAAGGAAATATACACATTAAAAATAAATTTTCAAAAAATAAACTTGGAAGAAAAATATACCCAATCATAAAAAGAATTATCATCATATTTCTATTTAAACATTTACATTAATAATTTATGTTAAAAATGGAATTAATATTGGAATAAAAAATTATAATTTATTAAATATACATTGAATATAAAATATAAGATGTTTATTAAGGATATATTATACCAACCCAACAATTAAAATAAATAGGATCCAAAACAATTGATAGTAAAATAAATCATTAAATCTTTGGTATCATTAAAATTGAACCATATTAATAAGTATTAAAAACATTAATCTTCATTAATAAATAAATGTGAATTTAAAATACATTAATATATTAATATATATAGCACCTAAAATTAAATTGGCACATAATACCAAATATTTTATAATGGAAAGGAAATTATGATAAAATACCTACCTCATGTTCGAATTTCCTAAAATATTATTTTAGCATTATATTTTTTAGGTTTATCTTCATTAAAATTAAATACTAGTATTATATATATAACTACAATATCATATATGAACACTGTTTAATCCATTTAAAAAATGGATAGAAACAATGATATATACAAATAAACCAGTATATAATGATTATTATATAATATATATTGTATATATTTATTAAATTTATCTTTAATCTCGTTCGTGTAAATCATAAACAATAAATGAATAATATCATATCATGGTTGTGGTAATCTACATGTACATAGGAGCGATGCTACATTTTGACAATGGATTGGATGGTGAGAATTTATATATGATATTATAATTATTGAAGCATATTTATTTCATAAATATAATATATATTCAATATTTACTTCTTTATAACAATCCATATTAAATTTTGATGACATATGAATTAGACATCTTTCAACAGATTATAAGATATATCTACGGAGGAAGAACATATATGATTTTGTATGATGGAAATGAGATTTAAATTATTATTTACATAATGAAAATAATAAATCACTATTTTTATGAATCTTTTGATTTAATATTATTTTAGGTAAATAAAATTAGTAGAATGTAGAAGAATATATTAATTAGAAATATTTGATAAAGATGATTGCCTCATCTTCGATAGACATTATTTATATTACATTTTTTGGAACCTTAGAATGGTATATTAAGATGAAATAATAATCAAATTTTTTATTGGAAATAGGATACTATAAATATTATTTGGATCATGGAGATATATGGTCCATTATAGAATAATGAAAATGGGGAAGGGGTTTCCTTTTTTAAAGAGGGGACATGCACTATTGTAAAATTTTGTAATATTAAAATATAATTAAATAAAATTCATTGAAAAGTATTTCCAAATTGAATATCATCATTGATATGGAGGTAATATTATTTATTTAATTTACCAATATTTGTCTTAATGTTTTAAATATCATTTTATACATTATAGTTTGCATTAAATTAGTAGGTAATAAATTTTAACCATTACTATAATAATGGATTTTTCAAAATTATATGGGATTAATTTTAATAATAATTTTTGATAGATTGAGAAATTTTGATTAATTTCCATTTAAATAAAATAAAAATATTTGATAGCATGTGATGTAAGAAAAACCAGGTTCAAACAAAACCTGATACTCTTTTAAAATATTATTTAAACAGGACCACTATAACAACATTGTGAAATTGGTTGTTATGATTATAATTAATAAAATATGAAAAATATGAAGTTTACACACATTCATTGGATATATAATTATTAAAAATAAAAAAAAATGAATCATTTATATGTAAAATAAATCATTGTAAAAAACTATAATTATTTCAAAGAAATAGGTTCAATTTACATCTTTTGTAATTATCATAATAATATTTCTTGAATCATTTGAAAAATTAATTTTAAAAAAATTATTTCAATTTTTATATGAACATAAAAAAATTCATTAGTTTGATTTTTGGGATATTTCTAAAATGCTTCATTTTTTATGGATAGTGAAAAAAAATTATTGAAAACTGAATTTTTTTATTTACAAAGATATGTTATATATTAAAATATTTTAAATTTTAAATTATTTTATTTATATTTTAATAAACAAAATTTAGGTCATTTTATTAAATTTAATATTTAATTTATATGATAAAATCATCTATAATTATGAGAATTTTCCAATTAGAAACTTTATTTTTTAATGCATCTGTAGGTATAAATAGAATAAATTAATTTATTAAATATTTATAAATTCTCTAATTATTAACTTTTTCAATTAATTATATAATTTATGAACACATTTTTGAGTAAAACCATCTTATTCTTTAAAATTACATTTTAATCAAAAATGGATTATGATTTCTATTTTTGACTCAATATTATAATTGATTTTTGGAAATATTAGAAATTTTATTTGATGGGATAAATATAATTTTTCAAATAAGTATGTTAAAATTTTCTAATGGTTTAATCGTGATATTTCCATGAAATGTTATATATTTCAATGAATAGTGAAAAATAAGGATTATTATTGAAAAAAGGAGTATTCTTTAAAAGTATTTATAATGTAAAATTATAAATTTGGATTTTATTTTTATAATTTAATTATTTTGTGTTTTAATAAATTAATTAAATATTTTGATGATAAAATTTTTACTTCAATTTAGTATAGAAAATATATTAAATATAAAAAGTTAATTTTTATGAATAATCATTTTTATTTTGTTTCTCAAGATTGATATTAAATTAAATTATTCCCCACATATATTTTTAAATTCGAATAATGGATTAAATATTTGTAATTTTTATCTCCAAATTTTGTAAATAGGTCCCTTTTATTTGTTCGAAATATGTATGGAAACCTGATGAATTGTTTTAATATGGTAAAGGGAAAATTATATCGTTAAATATCAAAATAAAATGATAAAGAGTAAAGAATTACCATAACACATGCCTCATTTTGATTTTAATTTTTAGATTTCAACTGTAATAATCAAGTGTTCATTTGTTTGAAAAATTTCCATTTTTATGTGATTATGAACTTAATTTTATTTTATGTATGGAAGAGTAAAAATGTCACCATACTTTTAATAATAAATAAATTATTTTTAACATTGGGAATCCTAGAATATTATTTTGGTTATAAATATTATTTTAAAATATAAAATACTTATCATATGAATAGTAATTTATTTTAAATATTATGTGAATAAATAATTACTATAAATTCTTATACAATGATAACATAATAATTAATCAAATAATAGAAATGATAGTTGATAATAATATTTTAATGTAGAATATTTTTAAACCATTAATGTCACCAAATATTTTTTTAGATAAATATAAAATGTTATCGATGTATTGAAATATTATAAAGAAATTTATTTTGTTGTACTGATTTTATAAAAATTCAAATAAAATAAATATTTCTAAAATTAATATTTCTGATATTTTATGAATGTAACATTTTATTAAATAAAAAAATTAATCATTGTCCAAGTTATTAGGATATGGTTGGAAATGATATCCATTATATATTTCAGGGATATTTATCCATTTATAATCACTATTATGACTCTAAAAGAGTAAAAAACATTTTTGTCACGGTTTGTGTGAAAAATGTTGATGATGGGGGGGAGAAAAATATGAGTAACAATGTGATATAAACCTATAAAAATTGATTATATTAGTTTATAATGAAATTTAATAACAATATATTTGAATATTATCAATTATTACCCATTCTAACAGGAAATTTAATTTATATTAAATTTTTATATTATTAATTTCCTAGAGTACCCCTCCCCCATATAAAAGGGATCCAATTATTATAATTCATTAGTAATTAAAAACCCATTTGCAACAGTAAATATACAACCAAATTCCTTACTAACATCCATTTACATGTTTTGGAGGTAGGGTTTTGGTTAGAGTACGAGTCTTAGATGTGTTACAGTGTTAAGAAAAGAAGATTTTCCAAAACAAATGTATATTTTTAAACAATTGTGTCGCTTTTATTTCCTACTACACATCCTAAAAAATATAATTACACTATGAAAAAATAATAGTATAATTATATTCCATATACTTACATGTTATTCTGTTAATCAAATAACTTATATCAATCGCTGATTTGAAAAAAATAGTGAAAAAACCCCCATAAGTGTTTATGGTGGACTAATACCTGATAAATAATTATAATTCGGTTTTCATCAACATCATTCAAAGATGAATTGAAATGAATAAATTAATTTTTAAATATTATAACGATTAAGTAATTTTCATTATTAATGGATAATATATCATTTACCTTATTACAATTCTATTCACTAAAACATGATTATGTCATTCATGTGTACGTTTGGACTACCACCAAAATGAAGCGATGTGAATATTTTATCATCATTATATCACATGGATGATATATATAATAATATTTAAAGAAGAAATACTATATTTATTATATAATGATAATTTCATAAATATAAAATGATAATTACCTTCATTCTATATTGATCATTTAAAAATGGAATCATTGGCCAAGCATATGTATGGCATACAATCTCCAGCATTGTAACCCAATTAATTGTCATTAATAACATTTAATTATTAGTTATAAAAGAATAATTATTTTAAAAAAAATGTAAACTATTTAATTATTGTTTTAATAGAAAATTAAATATAGTCCCATCTTACCATAGTCATCCTTGAAAAGTCATTTTGGGCATCTGAAATTAAAATCATCAAAACAATTGATGTGAACTTAACATAATTTTTGGGGGAAATACATTTATTAATATGATAATTAAAATAGTGATCTATTTTAAAATGAGTAATGGAAAACTCATTACAATACCATATACCCATTAAAAAATATCCTCAAAATTAAGTGGCCAGAGACCCTAGAGGGATAAAACCCATTACAAAAAAAGATCCCAAAAAGCCCATGGATATAAAGCACACTGCACAAGAAAACCCAATGTAGAAAAACTCTAATCATACAAGGAAAAAAGGCCTAAGAACCACTTATAGAACACTTGGTCAGCAATTCTCTTTTCCACATTACATCAAACCAGCACTGATGAATCTCTATCAGTGCACACTTCTCCGACACCGTTAGTGCCCCGCTAACAATCTGGTCATGGTCGTGATGCCCCGTGAAGCCACCCCTCTATATCTATTCATAGTAAGCTATCCCTATACCTTCCCTACCTTTTATCCATATCCCCTTCATGTAATATAAAGTTCATTAATAGTTATATGCCATCATCATCATATCATCTCCGCCAACATGATTGGAGATGACACCGCTATGACGTACCATCAGTGCTGCAAACACTAATCACTGAAATATACATTACTTCATATTGATTACTAAATAATATACAATATTTTATTTAAAATAAAAATATTATTTAACATTTCCATATCAATTTCTATTTTATATAATGGTTTTTAAATGAATTTCATATTCCAATATTCGATATTGATTCCTTATTGGTGAAATGTTCATTTTTAAAAATTGTTATTTTATGTATTATGTTATGTTTCATGTGGAATATTAATGATAAATGTTGGATCTGTTATCAATAAATTGAATGTAAAACGAATTTACCTCTATAATTCTTTTGTAAAATGGATAGAGTAAAGAAATTGTGTTTCACCAATGAGAATATAAGAATATATGGTTATGGCTATTTGAAGTGTAACTTTGGTGGATATTTTATATATAAATGTGATGGTTATTTTATGGGTCATCATGAATGTTTTTATACCTATTATCATGAAATTTATAAAATTAATAATGGTAATATTGAAAATATGTGTCAAATAATATAAGGTATTTATCTATGCATGATTTAGATTTTATGGAAATATTATTATTTCACAAGGTAAAGGAATGTATATTATATTTCATATGTTTGAAATTTATAACTTTATAGGAAATTTATTATGTTTGATTCATCATTTTTATGAATACTTTTTGAGTATTATTTTTTTCATTTATGACTTCTTATATATGTTGTATGAAATTCCTTGCATAAAAAAGTTGATGTATCCAGTAAGAAAATTAATATATTTTATCCAAAATATTATTTTGAAAAGGGTTTTTTTAGTATTCGTGGACTAGGGGGTCTTATTATTTTTTTCATTTTTAGGAGTGTTACTCTGAATTTTGTGATTATTATATAGTTTAATAAGATTTTCATAATGTTGAATGATGAAAAATGGGAAATTATAAGTGATGTTAAATATAGTGTCTTTTTTCATCAAAGGATATCATGTTCTAATTTAAATATTTAATACTATGGGAAAATTTAATATTGAGTTTATGTGTACAATTTTTAATATATTTTAAATTAATTAATGAAATATTACATAATTATATAAATATATAAACAAACAATTTATTTTGGAATTAATTTAAATGAATTCTAGTCTATATCAAAAGAATTTGTTGTGTATATGGTCAGGTCCTCATAGTTTGTATCCGATTAAATGTTTAGATTATACAAGTGGTTAAAAGTTTATTTATAGCTATGTAAAAGGTACAATATAACAACAAAATATATTATTTTTTATAGAATAATAGAAATACTAGATAAATAAGAAATAGTTGAAGTTACCATGGTTAAGTATATAAAAAACATTATAATCCTCATATGATGGTTTATTTTGATTTTTTGATATGATCACACTAACCATCCTGGTTTTGTAAATGGATTTAACTTGAAGGAACAAAAAACATAAGTGAAGGAAAATGTGACTGTAGTAATAATGAGCCAGCAAATGAAATGTGATATGGGCTGAAAACTTTTTTGGAAATAATTAACTAGTCATCACATGTTCTAATTAAAAACATGAACCTAGGTGAGTTTCCCAAATCATAAAATTATAAATAAAATAAGATATATATATATATATATATATATCTGTGTGTGTGTGTGTTTAGGTGATAGTGATCAGAATGGAAAATAATTTCAATGAACGCATTGTAATGATTTTGGGTAGAAGAACCTATGAAAATGTGTAAAAAATAAAGAATACAAATTATATATGGTAATCGAGGATATAAATCTGTATGATTACATGGAAAAAGAATTTTTTTAATTATATAAAAAGGAATAAATTTTTTCTTAGTCTATCAATTTAATGTTTTATATTTTGGGTATATGGGAATTATGATAATTAGCATCCAAGGGGGGGATATCAAGAATGTGACCAACAAGACCAACTATCTTGTAATGTCTATTTCTATTGTAACTGAAGACAATGAAACTACAAGTAACATATACAATTTTTGGATTATATCTTGGAATATTATTTAATATTTCATTATGTAAGGATATTATTCATCTTTTTTAATGAAAAATGTATTATAGAATTAGATATAAAATAATTATAAAATTATTTTGAATAACATTTAATGATTAAGGTGTCAAATTATTGGGATTCAAGAGTTATAATGTAGTCACATATTTAATGCTGATAGTATGTTCAAATTCATAGACACCATGTTTGAAGTTTTATGTGATTAGATAACATTAGGAGATGTTTATTGAGTTTTGGTAAATGATTGAGGTATTTTTAACACTTAAGTTTAGTATTTGAAAAAATAATTTTTAGAGTAATTTATTTTTGTTTTGGTAGAAATATGTTAAATGATATTGATAACCATTAGGGTTTATATAATCATTTATGGTTTAATATACATTTTTTGAATGATATCATATTTATATACTTATATAAAAATTCAAAAAAAATGATGGGTGAGAACCCGTCACATCTATCAAGGTCGTGAGGCTTGATCATACAAATAATAGGAGATATGGGAATAAATCATACCACTACCCATTTGAATCCTTGAGATAAAAATGTATTTAAAAGGGGCTCGGTGATTTATTTAATTTCATAATATGTTCATTTTTTAGGAAACCTTATTTTATTAATGTTAATATAATATTAAATAATTTTATTTTTATAATTGAGATTAAATTATATTTTGGAAGTATATATGATTTTATTATATATTATGGTGATTCAGGTAAATTAAAATAATTATTATAAAAAGTTATGATTATTTTATTATAAAATATATATTAATAAATATCTAAAATATATATTTGTTTTATAAGATAGTTTTTTTATTTCTGGAGAATATGAGAAAAAATATTTATCATTTATGGGTTTCATCCTTAGTGTGGGATATTTTCATGAATGTGAAGGATGGAAATTTATAGAATTTTCTTTGTTATACTTTTGCCATAATTGTTTAGTAATTAGAGATAAATGTTGTCTTTATTTATATGACGATTTATTATTTTAGGGATTTTTTCTTATCTTGTTCTCCCAATTTTTTATTTCTATATATAATAATGATATGAGGTATATATTTTATCCATTTGTGGATATAAATGATCCAATAAAAGTTTAATTTCATTCATCAGGAATAATAAAATCAACTTGAGACCTCAAAATTTCTATCAAAAAGATGATATTGTAGTGTAAATTGATTAAAGGGTGATTTTATTCATTTTATGTGAGTATAATTTAATAATTTATTAGTCTTGTTGTAAAAGTAAATCATCAACACTTGGAATAGTAATTTGAAACAAAATACTCTCGTATTACAATTAATTCTACTAAAATTATGATATCTACACCCAAAAAAGATTTATTATTTCTTGTTTTTTATGTTTATCCTAACCATGTTATTTATGAATCTCTATTAGTACTTGAGAATTATTTTTCTCTTATAAATCCATATTTTTAGTTGCCACTAAATTTTTCCTAAATGGAAACCATGTTCTGTGTTATTATAGATAATCTTAAAACATTCCATTTATCTCATTTAAGGTGCATGATTTAATAACCCATTTAATGATGTGGTATTTATAGAACGGTATTTTTAAAATTCAGTCCCCTAGTTTCTGATTCTATGTTCAAATATTGAGGATAAGGTTTATTAAATATCATATAATGATAATATAAAATAAATTTAAAATAATAGACATTATGTTTTATAACACATACAATATGAAACATCAATCATAAAAACAACTGAAATATTATTATTTAAATATGAATTTTTAAACCTATATATTATTTTTTGGGTTACTAATATGAATATATAAATTATGAAATATTTATAATGTTTCTAATCAATACAAATTTATTGGTTAATTATTTGAAAATAAGCAGTACATTTTTAATGCTTTTTTTCTCATCAATGTTATGATTTAATAAAAAAAATTGAATGATTTTTTGAGAGAAAAATATATCTAATATTTGGAACATTCATATATATTATTGGATAAATTAAATATTTTTTTTCAAAAAAATATAAAAATTATCTTATAGTTAAATGTTGACATTTAAATGAAAAGTTTCACTTTTTAATTAATATTGAAAATTGAAATTATTAATGAACGTTGTGTTTAATGTGAATGTATTATATATTTTGAGTTATAATTTTTTATTCATTTTAAAATTTCATCAGTTACTTTTAAAAAAATCTAACAATTGTTTTCGAAAATAATTTTACACATGAAATAATTATAATACTATTTTATATTTTACTGGAAGCAATTTTTTTGTAAAACTGATTTCATTAAAATTTTCCAATTTAATTTTAAAATAAAATCTATAAAATATATATTTTAAAATTATTAAAAAGAATTCTATATTTTAAATTTGCAGGTCTAAATTATTTAAATTTTCCCCTTTTATTGTTTGCCAATATAAATTGTAAATTTAGTAATTTTCGTGACTACGGTAGAGGGTAATTCAGGTCATTAATGTTTAAAATAAATCGATAAGGATTAGAAATGTAACCTAAAAAACAACTAAATTTTATTATATTATTCATTTTCATCAATAGTAAACCCTGAATTAATTATATGATGTTAAGTTTCAATTTTTACAAGATTATGAGAATTATAATATATTATATAAAGAAGATTAATAAATTTCACACTTTAATTTTTAATAATTAAAAAAATTAAATGGATTTAACGAAAGGATATATATAGTTATAAATAATAATTTAAATAAATAAATATATATAGTGATCATTAGAATTTGGTTTTTACTTTCTAGTGAATAAATAATAACAATAAATTCTTCTAGAAAACAAACACAGTTATAATTAAAATAATTAAAAAATTAAATATATTGTATTAAAAAAATGTTGGATAATTTCGGATAACTAATGTGATTAAAAATTTTTATTGAAAAAGGTATAATTATATGTATGTATTAATATATTCAATTCAAGTTATTTTAGGGTGTTAAGAAAATTCAACGAATATTAATAGTTCTAAAATTTTTATAATTGATATTATTTGAAAATAATAATTTTTTAAACAATATTAAATTCATAAAAATTGTATCTTCTTCCCATTGATTAGGATATGTTATTAAATATCATCCATGTATCATATATGTTCTTTTTTCATTTTATGAAAAATATTATTACCCTCTAATAGAAAAAAAGGCTTATTTACATAGTGAGTGTAAACATGGTTAACACAAGGATAAAACAAGAAGATAAGGGTAACAAATGTGATCTTAACATGTCCAAAAATTATTTAACAAGTTTATATAGACTCATAATAATATTATATTAATATAGTTTTATTTTTTATATATTCTTACCTTAATATTAATATATATTCAATTAATATTTTAATAAATTCCAAGAGTTCCCCTACAATATCTTTTAAAATTTCACCAATAATTCTAATTTATTAATGTTTCAAAACCTATTTGTATAATCCATGATCTACAAAAATTACTAAAAAAATTCATTAATACGTTTTAGAGGCAATACATTTCAAATAATTATAATATTATATGTTTTAGTATGTTAAGAAAATGAAATTTTCCAAATGGGAAACGAATATGTCGTTCCTATTTACAAATGTCTATCGTCACATGAACTAATGTAATTTATTTCCATAACCATGTGACATGTAATTATTATAATTATAGATTTAATTATTTTATATTATACTAATTAAATAATTATTATTATGATAAAATATTATATAATTTACCTTCTTTATATTCCATTCATAGAATTATTACAGCATTATTTATGATCCATGTGCACTTCCACAATCACGAAGTGATGTGATTTATTTTTTTGGAAAATATCCTATGTTTGATATATATATATATATATATTTAATTATTGAATATTTTATTTTTTATATTATGATAATTATTTAATTATAAAACATTACCTACCTTTTTTACATTATGATAGTTTTAAAATAAAAAGATTATGCATGTGTCTGTATAACATTATGTCTCCATGATTATAACATACCTCATTATTCATAGACACAATTAATTTTTGTTCATAAATGTATAATTAATGTACTAAAATGATAATTATTTCATGATAAATATTCTATATATAAATAAATAATTTCCTCTTTGACCATAGTCAACCTAATAATTTCAATTTGGACTTATACACTGAATGTCCACAAAACATTCAATGAGAAATAATATTATTAAAAAATTGTTATATCATGGTGATAAGTAATATAAATTGAATAATATAATTATTAAGGTTCCCAAGAAAGTAAATAAATAACAAAAGTTTATTATTATTTAATATAATTAAAAGACAAGATTACATAGAATCAAGGTATGGTGCATTATTTTAAAAATAGTATTTTAATATTCCCAATGTAATACTCTTTTTTACATTTCCATTTTTGTAGAATTATTCTATGGATTTTTTATATTGAAATAAAATAATTTTAAATTAATTTTTATGTATCGTTTTAATTTAATTCATAGGTTTTTAATAGTTACATTACTATGGAATGTTTTTAATTTTAATACAAAAGGAAAAATTAATGTTCCACTTTAATATATAAATATATATAGTAGAAATGTGTTTTACTCCCTCTATAACCATTATTTGATGTGTTCCCGCTATGATAAGTAGTCATGATGTTTTTAATTAAAATTCTTATTTCCCTTTGTTCATGTAATTTGTGTTATAGAAAAGAATTTTTAATGAAATGTTATATATAAATATGTGAAAAAGATTTCTTACGGGTATAGTGAACATTTTTATGATTCAACAATTTATGTTTTTTGATTTGTTTCACGGGAAATTTTTATGAGGATGGTTTGTTTTGTTAAAAAATGATGGTGGGTGATCACATTATTAATCTCCAATGTATTGGTTTATGTGACATAGTAAATAAATTATTTTTCCCATAAGATTTTATAAGAATAGTTTGTGATGGTTATTATATGGGAAACAATTGTATCAGCTTTTTTAATAACCCTGATGGTTATTTTATGTGTAACTATAAAGGTTAATCTATTTCTAAACATTAAGTTTTTCACATTTTTATGGGTTATATGAATATGATATCTCAAGTTTACTATCTGATTTATCAATTCTTTCAATGGGTTTTTGTGGAAATAAAATTATTTCAAAAGGTAATTGAATGTATATTATGGTTCTTATGTTTAAAATGTATAAATATATCGTAATTTTATAAAACAATTTGATGATTTAAAATTAATCATAATGATATTTATTCTTATTTTATTATTTCATATAACATGTCTTATTGATTTATTTGGGAAGAGAAGATGATTTTTTGGAAATAAAATGTTTGTTTTGAACACCTTGGTTTATTTGAAAAAGGGAAATTATTGTACATATTCATTGACTAAATGGTTTATATAATTCCTCTTCTTTATGTCACTGACAAATATTTTTTAATATTACTAATCTTTAAAATAATTCACAAGGTTTAAGGATGTGTAAGGTAAATGAAGAAGCCCAGTTGAATGTTGTGAACATTTTTCCTAGAAAAAACATGATTTATATTAATATTTTTGTATTGTGTTGAAATTAGATAATATGTTATGGTGTCAACTTAATAATATATGGGATTTTTATGAAACATTTATGATCTAATATCTAAATCTTTAGTCCTAAAATATCATTAGGAATGAGAGAAACATATTTCTTTCCTAATTCATAAGAATGTGTAATGAATAATGATGTGTCCATACAGATATTACTAATATAGAATAATTTTTTATTTTTAATTACAAATGATAAAAATGTTCATTTTTAAATTATTTTAAATATATAGGTGTTAGAAATATGTGTAATAATTTATGCATCTGTTTTATAAATTTAATTGATTATGAAAATGGTTTTCAAATCAAGTATTTTCATTCAAATAAATATTTCATATTTAGGTCGATCTAAATAATTGATGTGTATTTTTATATGTATTATATTAAATTATAATTATATTTGTCTTTGAAAAAATAGTTTTTATGAACATTAAGAAATGATTGTTATGATAGAAAATGATTTTAATTAATGAAAAAACATAACCTAAACCAAAACAAGATAAAGTGACTTTTTATCCAGGATAAATGTGTTTATCAATGATATTTTTATAAAATCAAGGTAATGAGTATTCACCACCCAAGACACATATTTGGATGAATAATTTCTTCTATATAGAATAATACACCAAAAATTTAATAAAATTTAGTATATGTATATTAATTGTTCAATTATTAAATATTTACAGCATTCTAAATAAGCAATTTTCAATATCAATAAATACATTATGTACTGTACAATGATATTATTTAAATAATATAGATTAAATGTGGGCAATGTGTGTATTTTTAGAATTATATAATTTAAATTTATAAGGAATAAAATATTATACAATTCTAATTCAATGTAAAAATTTCCATATTTCCAAAATTATTTAATCGTATATTTGTTAATATAGTGTTGTAGATTGTTATAATTTATTAAAAACGATATTAGAGAAAATATTAATGGAATGTTTTTGAAAATGATATTTGCTATTGAATAATAAAGGGTTATTAGAAGAAAAAAATAACATTATAACATTTACTGCTATAAGGTAAAAGAGTTTGAATAACTGAACACTAAAACTATGATTCCTAAATATTTTATATATTTTAAATATATAACATCATATATATTACTCACTAAATGATTTTAGTGGTTGATTGTTATTAGATGATTTCATTGAAATGTATCATGAATTATATAATGATGTTATTGATTTAACAAAACCCAAAATTCAAATCAGAAAAAAAAATTTATCTAGTGTTATAACACATGGGATATGATTATACTATCACTTCTTTATAGGTTTTATAGTATTATTAATATATTTGAATAATATAAATTTAATCATGTTATATAAAATTATGTGCCCACATTATAATTATATCAGATGAGAAACATAAATGATTGAAGGGAAATAAAAACTAATCTCTCAAATTATGAAATTATTTTTTCACTAGAAAATGATATTATATTACTATTCTTGGTTTTTATAAAATATTAAGGTTTGGTCTGGATTATTTATATGGATTTCAGATACACTTGTGAGATAAAATTATGGTTTGTTTTCTAGTATCCCCCTATGCACAGAAGATGGATTTCCATACAACAACTCATTAAATTAATAGGGGTCCCAATTTCATATTAAATCTAGATGCCTATGATTAGAATTATAAAAAGAATATTAAACTTTATAATTTGATATCATTTTCAGTCATCATTTTTGTTGATCTATGTACAGATGATTTAGTATGTTGTTTGTCATGTTAACAGTTGAGGATGAAAAAAATTGTATTTTTCAATATATATTAAATGTACATCATGTATTCCCTCTATTGAGATATATTGATTAAGTGTATAGTAACAACTTGATTTGGTACATGCAATGTGATTATTTATTTGGATAAAGGGGTATGTGACAATTTATTTTCCTTTTTTGGGTAACATAATATGTGTTCATATATATGGTATTACTATAATCAGTGTACCAATAATGTATGAGAAGTCTTTCTTGGATTAAAATACACCTTTTCCCATTATTATAAAGTATCATAAAACAATTGTTATTCGATCATTAATACTTCTAAATTATAAATATGGTAGAATGAAATTGAGATAAATTTTCTTATTAGAAATCATGTTAGATACCATTATACATTGAATATAACTAACTATTTCCTGTAGGATAATTTGTTCATAATTTTATAGGACAGGGAATTCATTGTTGTTTTCAATGCAAAATTATATAATTTTGTCTCAATTTTTGGTCTTCCGGGTAAGGGTTATGTTTTGTTACAAAGTGAATTTACAAAACATTTAGTGATTCCTTAAAATGTTATTTAAGGTTACCCAAAATCAATTTTAAATGGATTTCCATAATTTTTTATATATGAAGAAACATTTAGGGAAAATAAATGGAATTTTTTATAAAGGAGTTATTGAATATATTCAGGGGTGTTTTTAGGACGTCACATGTTGTTATGCTTGGTGGATGTTCTATAAGGATATGAGAATATTAGTGAATGATTTGGATTAAAAAATATATTTTTTAAAAGATAAATATTGATGTAGTTTTTTATAACATTCCTTTATCTTTTTTGGGAAAAACAATTATGTGGTAAGTGTCAAATTATTAGGGTGATATGAATGGAGGTTTTTTATTCTATATAATAATTCATGTTTTTACTACATTATCTAACACAAATATATAATTTTGGATTTAATTACCATAATGTGATAATATAGAAGAGTATAAATTTATAAATAAATTGATTAAATAATGTATATTTTTTAAAAATTAATTTTTAGAGATACAAATTCTTAATCTAATGAAATGTTTATGAAAATTTATTTTCAATATTACTAAATGGTTGAAATCCAAAAAGACTCGATTTATAAATATTATTTTTTGATGGTTGTGAAATCTAAATCGTCTAATCATTGTAGAAACATAAAAAATTTAAATATCTATATATACATATGAAATATGTTTCTATAAAATCACATGGAATAGAAAATCCTTCACAAGTGTTTGTATATTCTCATAGCCTATAGAAACACTCTAATTTAGGATTCCATTAGTAAAATATTACTGATCATTATCATGATCATGTCGACAAGCATAGAAAAATATGAAACATATAGAAAACGGTATGCGTTCCATCATCTATTTAATTCATTACCAATGAATGGAATGGTCTATTTTTTTATCGGTTTTATTTATATTTTCTGAAACAACTATATAATTTTTATCCTATGAAAATACATCCATGTGTGTCATTTAAAACAATGATCCCTTATATATAATAGGTGCAACAGAAAATCCCCAGATAAAATAAACTATTCCTAGAATAAATAATAGTGTCTTAAAACATTATGAAACCATACTTATTCTTGAATTTGTTTTAAGCAAGATAAATATATACAAGTATAAAATTTTCCCCATTCTCTCCTATTTTTTTCTACATGATAAAAATAACTGCATATTTTCTCTATTGGTAATGAAGTTTGAAATTAAGATTTATTATGTCACATTTCATAAAACTAATATATAAATCATCTTATAGAAATGAATTTTTTCAACCCTAGGAAGTGGTGATTTAAAAAAAGTTATATTTTTACCCTCATATGATTAATATGACATTTGGGTCATTAATTGAGGATTGTTTATGATGTATATTACTGTACATAGAAAGATGAAATTTGATGTTCATGTTTATTTGGATAATGGTGATGTATAATTCTCATCCATTTTGGTGAATGATATTTGATTGATTTACCACATTATCATTCTGTATATGGATAATAAATATTTTATTAGAGGGTTATATGAAATTGACATGTACAATGTCTCATGGTTTCTCAATATCATAAACTAATATATAACATGATTATGGATACTTTTATATGATACTACTAGTTGACATAGAGATAAATGTATGTGGGATTTATAAACATAATGAATTATACCTTTATATTTGTATTAGAAACTATTTTTTCATGCACCATGAAAGTTTACCATAGGTTAGAGAACCTAATCCATTTTAGTTCTAAGCCTGAAGGGTGTTCCTAATAAACGCGTGATAGAAACATGTTTCGAGGAATAAAATTAAACTAAATGAGGATGATGATGTATAGATAAATTATATTCAACATGATGTTTACTTATACTAATAATATAGAATGGGGATTCCATAATTTTTATAACTATGTATAATATCAATAAGTAGTATCAAAATACAAAAAAAAAATCCATAACTATAGATAAACATTCATCTCAAAATAAATACAAAATACTGAGTTAGGAATACTGAGAAACTTAAGGATAACATATATTACCCATAATAAAAACCAAAATACTAATCAACAGTATCCATGTAAACCAAGGTCACATTCAACAATACATCTATATGAAAATATTGAAAATTATATGTCTATAAACACATGATTCCAGAGAAATTTAACATAAGACTACATTGTACACTTAGTTAACCAACACAAAATAGTTTATGTAGGGTGTGGGAAAAACATCCACTTGTAATTTCTCAAAAGAGTCAAAGAAATCCCATTAAAATACATTAATAATATTATAAAATATAATAATATGAAATAAATTTTTAATTAATTGTTTTTAAAAAAATTATAATCTATATACATTACCTCCTTTTAAAATGTAAAAAAATAGAACAAAACATTTAGTATTTTCTGAATAAAATTATTTTTTAAATTATATTCCCCAAACCCTGCCTAAAAATTAGAAAAAAATTTTTGAATATAAATAACCCCATTTACAAATATGCAGATGTCATACATTTATTACCACAAAGAAGAATAAAAATATAATTATGTAAATCAAAAATTACAAAACCACAAGAAGCCATGAATAATAATAAAAATATCAAAACAACTAATAAAAATAGTAAATTAAAAAAACTATAGATATTATCCTAATAAAAGGATGATAATATTATAGAACTATAATAAAGGATTAATTTAGGATTATTATCAGGAAAAAATATAAAGAATTCAATGATAAATGATTATAATAAAGGAAACTCCTAGGAATATGGTGAGAGAATCCTAGATATACTATGGTGGAACCATATATTATTATAAAAAGGCATCTATAGTCTATAACCATATTAATTACTCATTATAGGCCTCAGAAGTGGTGTCCCTCTTTTCAGTACAGGTCTGAATATTGCGGATACATATTCATCTCCTCGAAAAGAATATGGAAACCATATCAAAATCTCTCTCTAAGAGTCATGGTATCTTAATTATTTTAAAAATATAGGGTGAGGAAGTAAGGATTTCATATTAGGATGAGATGTATAAGAGGATATATGATAAACCACTCCCCTGAAACACCTAAAATATCATCGCCCAACAATACCACTGAAACCCCCATTCAAACTCATATAAATAACAACAATAATATTATTAATTACATAAATTAAATTAAAATTCTATCCATTATTCATCATTTATTATTTTAGGTCATTTTTGAAAACGTATTTAAATAAATTGTTGACCAACCCTTTAATATGTATTTTAGTAATATGTTTTTGAAAATCACTTTTTGAAAATCCATTTCTAGATCATTATCAATTTCAAATTCCATTTCCAAGAACCGAATAGGACTTATGGTTCCGAATTATTAATTCATTCTTATATATATATATTACCTAATTTTTAATCTGTTGACATTTGAAGAAACCCTTGAAATCAAGGATTTAACCACTCATTAAAACCAATAGTAATTATAAAGATAATTAAATAATATGAAAAAATATCATAAATAAATTATCAGTCTCTTTAACATGTAATACCAATTAAAAAAGTAAACATTAAGAACACTTTAAATTCTACTAAAAATAATTTCATGAGTGATAACCCCTAAATATTAAATTAATTCCCCATCCTATTTAGAAACACATAGTAATTTATGTAAGAAATATGAATACATAGTTTCAATTAAGAATAGTTTTTATTACTCATTAATTATATAAATTGCTGGAAAAAGAGTAAATCATCAAAACTACTACATTAAATATTTCTTAGATAGGCTATATATTAAAAAAGGGATAGTCCAATAAGGAATCTATACACCCAAAGAACTAAAACCATGAGATATTTAAACAAAACACCACCAAGGGTTCATTAAAAAAATGAAAATAACTTTTGGTATAAATACTAAGGAATTTGGAATATGTGGAGGGAGAGTAGATGTCTTTCCCTAAGAAACTCAGTATGAGTTATGGGGTAGAATCTAAAAAAACGAGGTATTGAGACCATATCCATAAACCTCTCTGGTCGAAGATCAAGTAAAATATGAGAGAATAAAGGCGAGTTAATTTACAATCATTAAGGGAAATTGGTATTCTTGATGATTTTAAAATTATATACTGGACACACTATTTGGAAACATTCTTTACAAACCAATATTCTGCTCACTATGCAAAATAAAGAAATATTCATTATTTATTAAAATGGTTTGTTAAAAAATACACCCACCATTAAAATAAAAATTATAGATTATTATAGTATTTTATTGATTAGTAAACATTTCTATAACATAACATGATCCAACAATTAATGTACCATGGAACATTAAATCATTATAAATTTAAAAATGATTAGACCAAGTATTTTCAATAAAGGATACGACCAATAAAATAGTTAGATAAATAAATAAATTAAATGACATGGTGTTACCATTATCCACACCATAACACAATATTCCCCCAAAAAATCAATTAAGAAACAATACTAAAACATAAAATACTAGATGAATAGAAAAAAATTATTAAGAGAAATATCTAAGGAAAAATCTAGGTTAACACAATAATCATAGGATTCTAAAACCATATTAAAAATCCCATGATTAATAATGATATATAAATGATAAAAACCAAATAATAATTGTTTTTAGAATATAATTGTGGTAGTTTTTTAATAAAAGGATACAAGAAAATCAAATACCAGTAATGGGTCTCCAGACCATATTAGTCATCAATAAAATTTGGTTGATAAAACGAGAAAAAAATTCCTACTTTATTCATTATAAATAATTTTATACCCCTTCAACATAGAGAAATTAAAACACATAACCAATCCCCATGATTGATCAACAATATCATCAAATGAAATATTCCCCACCATATTAGTTCAATGTAGAAAATAAATCCATAGGAAAAACACAAATTATGTAAATAGGATTGGATTAGAGGAATAAGGGGAAATAATGAGGTAAATCACAAAAATAATACATGGACAACCAACATAATCTAAGATAAGACAATATTTCCTTCATTATACGATTACCAAACACAAATAACTTCTGTAAATGACCTAAGATACTATATAAATAGAAGGATTATGGCACATTTGAATAATGTGCTTAGAATTCCTAACAATACTAATCTAATAGAATGTAGTATATGAATTATTCATTGAGGGGAACCCAATAAATTATATTGGATTTCACTAAGTCATTATAATTTCCTATCATATTATTATCATTTAAAACCTTCTCCAAATAAAAATAATATTAATTAACATTGAATATTATATAGTTTCCACCATGTCTAGGATAGATCATAGAAATATACTCTTCAATAAAGGCCTTACTGACCACATCCTCAAACAAATCCAAATAATATGATGGTTGACAATAACTGGTACTATGATAGAGGCCCATAAGAATTTTAATAAATAGTAACGAGTTCTAAAAATCCAAAAATGGGAGGGAATTGAATCAATTGTTAAAAATGTGTAATATATTCATTCACTATTTGTGCTACCTTCATGTGTTTTGTAAGATCTAACAAACTATATAAATTCACATTCTATATAAAATCTAACATTATGAATTCATTATTAAATAACTCCAATATCTCAATAAATTCTAGCTATGGTGGTAGGGAAATCATACACCATTACTGATGTGGACCCTAAAACAACTATCGAATGGATTTCACACACATGGATTCTATTGTATTTGTTGAGTAGAATACCCCTTAAATTATCTATATTGAAACCAAATATTCACATGGTCATTTATTACCAAATTTGGCATGTAATATTTGATAAGAAATCATATTATCCACTCTAATTCGAGTCTAGGATGGATAAATGTAAAGATAGACAACATTAAATCCATGAGAGATATTTGTATGAGAAACACTCTATATTAAAATGTTTGTAAGATCCCAAAATAACTTTCTAGGAGGCATGATCTATTTAGTGGTAGAAAACAAGACTTAATCATATTATTTAAATTAAAAATAACTATAAAAAATCAAAGTAATAAATTCCTAACACCCATTTAGAGTAGAAAAATTCAATTTATAAATTTTGAATTAACCTATCAACCCATTAAAATTATAACATTTATTTTTGAAACATGTTTCTAAATCACAAATTCATTTTACAATTCTATTTGTAAGTCAAAAAATCACATTTTTATTCAATAATTTTATAAAAAAATTTACAAGCATTCAAAATAATGTTTTAATTATTTTGAAACGTTTTTAGCTTTAAAAATATACATAAATCTAACTAAAGTGCCTAAAATAGTCACAATACTCACCCAAATAGACCCCAAAATTGCAACAGTATATAAAATGTTACAAATTGGAATCAAATTCAAGGAACAAAATATTTTAGATAATGGTAAGTGGTTATGCATGATTTGTAAAATTTCAATGACCTGTCATATTAAAAACCCGAAACATCCATTCAAAATATTCATAAGATAATAAAAATGTGCTATCTAAATTTTTTCATGATGAGTGGGAAAACTACATTCCTAAATTTTTTTCACATAATCACAATAGAAGCATAAATACCCATAAACCTATAAAATATAAATAAAACATAAAACAAAATTTACCCAATTTAATATAAATATGAAATTGAAAACCATTTTAAAATCGTCACATGAAACCTGAAATACCAAGGTATCACTGAGTTCCCCAAAATTGGTTGTGAGCAATCACCTACTCATGACCTTCCTTGGAATATCTAATGTTCTTTTATCACATCTATCAGACTCACATGGATAATGAAGGGTTCTATGGTACCATTTTTTCTTGAACCAACCTAGAAGGACCCCTAATATGGTCACCTTGGAAGGAACATGGAAAGGGACGAATGGAATTTAGAATTTCCATTAGATAATAAAAATTTATGGAGAATTAATATTATCTGTGTAAGAATTTGTTTCCCTGATAAATAATATTCAAAACAAAGAGTAATTATAGAATTAACTAGACGTAAATCATCCATGAAAGTCATGTCTAAATATTAAAAAATAAAAATACTCAATTTAAAAACAAACATATTGATACATAACATAAAATATAAATCTAACTAAAAAAAATTATATCAAAGTAAATCTGGAAAAAAATTAGTTCAACATCAGGGGAACATAAGGGAAATGAAAAAAACTATTATTATCCTTTATAACAAAGGTAACCAACTAAAAAAAATATTTAGAATATGGTAATATAAGATTTTATAATAAGGGGCTTCATGATTACCTGAACCTGACCATACAAATTCTACTCTATCATGACACACTAAGATATATGAGTAGTTTTTGACCCTAAAATACTAATAATATTTTACCTAATATTTCATGCATTCCACTTTCAAAAAATTTCTACAAAACCATGTATTAAATATGGAAATTTAAAATTTGTTTTGAAACGTGTTCTAGAAATAAATAAATAACCTCTGTGAATTAAACCTTTTTAAAACCACGATATTTAATAAAAAATAGTAATCATTTTTTTATAAAAACTCATTTTTGAAATTTAATTCCCAAAATATTAAATAAATTTTTTTATTAAAACGAATAAGTTGAAACCCCGTTCTTTAAATAAAAATAATTCATCTACCCATAACTATGAAGAATAAATAAAAGTGAACTATCTAAATTGGTAATGAAAAAAAAAATAGTCATAAATGAAAAAAATATATTAATCACTGCTATTAAAAAGTGTAAAATTATATAAAAAATAGATAAAATATGATTATATGTAATATAACATGATGGAAAAATAGGAAAATAATAATTAGGTGTAAAATCGCGTAGAAGAATATTGATATCGAGGAAAAGTGTATACAACAATGAGGAACCCATAAACATCAAGTGAGATTATCCATGACGTACTTTGGTGCAGTAATATTTTTCCCTATTTATTCATCATTCATATATATCCATCTTGAATTCAATCATATAGAGTCATTAGTGGAATCCTTCAAGTTCGTATAACTCAAATCTTTATTATAAAAGTGAATATCATTCCAAATAGCATAGAAACCATTTCTTAGTAAATTTATCAGATTCCTAGGATCCCCATGGTACTATAAATATAGTGTTTTTATGGATATCTATCATATCATACACACATTGGTATTGGATTACATTGAATTATATTATTGTTAAAATCCACAACCAACTCTAACACACCCTTATCACTACATCCTCAAATCCAAATCAAATAAATGAAAACAACAACAAACTTTAATTATCAAAATCATTTAAACCAATATTTCATTAAGAGCGTAGTTCACTTGGGAAAACCTATTTATTTAAGTTTAATAAAATTAAATAAATCAATTGATGAATAATATGTATTCAAAATCCATATAATAAATCCATTTCTAGATTGATATCATCTTAAAATACCCCTTCAATATTTGAAATTGGCCTTCATTTTCCAAAATCATAGTAATATTATAGTATATAAATATATATACCTAGTTTGAAAACCAATTTTAATCAATTATACATTTGAAGGAACATTTTAAATCAATGAGAAAAAATCATTTTCTAAACAATAAATGCTCTTATAGATTGTAAATAATAAGGAAAACATTATAAAATAAATAATAAATAAAAATAACATTCAGAACTAATAGTGAGTGAAAAGAAAAAAATAATATTATAATATACTAAAATGAAACTTCCAATTAATAACACCTCAATACTCATAGATTTTTCTATCCACCTAAAAAACATTAACACCTAGAGATTTCAATATGTAATTATAATTTAGATAATAATATATTTAGAAACATACATTCTAAAAAACATTAAACTGAAATGATTCATAAATTAATCTTAAAAATCCAAATTAGTTATAAATAAATATTAAACAATATTAACAGAAATTGATATTAAAAAAGTAATTTATTCAATCAAATAATTTATTTAACTATACTTTATGTTTCAATTTAGTTTCAAATTTTATGTACATTTTTAATTGAATTTTTTAAAATGAACATCATTTTATTATTCAAAATATCTATATTAACATTCTGTGATATTTATTTAAATAATTGATTTATTTTTTGAATACTAAAAATTATCGATTTTATAAATACTATTACATTTATTCTATTATAAAGACTAAATAATGAATTGATGTTTTATGTAACATTTATCTTGACTATATATATATTTTAACTAATATATATTATTTTATAATATATATTTGAACATATAAATCTTTGTGTGTCATTTTGGAAATCCATGTAATGTTTTTATTCAAATAAAAAGTAGTTGGTTATACAATATTTTTCATGTATTCACAATATTAGTTTTTATTTCATTTTATTTGAATATAAATTAATTTACAATTAATTAAAAGAAATAATATAGTTCTATATTTATTAAAATTATAAAAATTTGTTAAATTAAATTTTATAATTAAATTAGGATTTTTTAGAAATAGGTTTAGAATAGTTTTCAATAATATATTTAATTTTTTACCAAATATAGAATTTTTGGATTAGAAAATAGATCCCATATTTTGGATCATAATTTTCCAATATTTTAATTATATATATTTCATTCATAATGAATCCTTATAATATTAAAACATTGATACCATGGTAAAGGTTAACATGGAAAATGAGGGGTTGAAACTAATAGATAAGGTTTAAAATATATTTAAAAAAATTATAAATGTGATTCATAAAGTTAATGTATTCATTAAATAGTTTTATATTAAATATTAGAGTTAATCATAGCCCTTTCTATGATATAGAACACTATAATATTATAAATTTAATAATATTTAAAACGGTGTGACTTCCCTCTCTTACAAAAGGATACCTACTCTCTCCACACATACAGACACCAATTGATCCCATAAAGATACTATTATTTTTCTAAGTAGCCTCAATAGAGTCATATTTAATAACTAGAGAGTTTATAATTCTAAAACCCAATCCTATAAGACATGTTATGTATGTTATATGTAGATATACATTGAGGTTTTATAAGTCTTAACTAACTCTTTCATTATATTTCTTATTATACATCCATAAAATCTATTATATCTAACCTAATATAATGAAATTATTATCTTTAATATATTTAAATTATATTATTTTGATGAAAAATCTATTTTCTCTATCCATTCTATCTAATCAGAATTAAGAACATCCATCCATCATATATAAAGACAACAATATACAAGAAGCGATGATATTCATTTTTCATAACTACCTCAAATATATGATATAAAATATATAATTAAATAATATATATGATGTTAATTAAATAATTTTGGGTATATAAATATAAATTATTATCTACCTATATTACTCTCCCTTCCATTGGAAAATGGTAATATCTCATGTGATTAGGTGTAGAGTATCGCCTCCTCAAATGATGTGTGTTATTTATCAATATCATTTCACATGAATGGTAATAAAGGTTGATTTAGTGAATAAATATTAAATCTAAAACATGATAAATCTTCAAGGAAATTGATATTATCATTATACAATATAATTATCATACTCATTCAACCATCATAAAATGTTCTTATTTTGGTCGGTTTTACAAAAAATAAGAACATTGTTTAAATGTTAATATCATAAATTATTATGGATTGTAATTTACTAGAAATATTTTTTAATTAATATTAATATATTATTTCTTAGTATTTTTGGAGTATTAATATTGTAATTTTTACTTAGATATTAATTAAATTATTTATCCTAAATAAATAATCACTTAAATTTTTTTGGGCATTTTATTAGAAATGTTCACATAATTTCCATATACTGTCTATAATATTGGAAATCTAATGAAAAATTTATGATATAACTATTAGATAACATTCTAAATATAGTGAAACTAATACAAATTTTCATGTACTAGATCTACCATTTCATAAAGTGTTAAAACTAAATAATTGACATAAACTTATTCATTTTAATTAATAATTACTATTAAAAGGGAATGAAAAAATTATAATATAACAATATTTACTAATAAAAATTAATATATCATTATATATTATATTTTTAATAGGTAAAAATTTATTATATATGATGTCTTAATTTTTATGGCCATTCGGAAGTCCATGCTACTGGTTTTTCATAATAAATATTCTCCCTTGAGATATGTTTAGAATTGAGAAATTATTTCCATTATATGTTTTATATAAAACCTATTTGAAATATTAAATCATCATAAACTATATAATCATTTTAATTAAATATCCATTTTATATTATACATATTAATAGGTTTTTAATTGGTTTAATATCTACAAGGGTTTATTATGCAATCAAATTTTTATTTGATATTGTTTATGTTTGAATTCAAATTGGTAGAATTATATAATAATTCTCTATTAAACACCATATATTTTCATATACTATGTTTATTCTCTTGGTTTTTCTAAATTTTAATTATTTAATATATATTGTGATTAAAAATTAATAAAAACAATGCTGAAGTGAAAAGCTATCCACATCTTTCTTAATTGGTTAGAAATACTTTTAATCATTGTCAATATGATTAAAATTATATATAATAATTTCATCTTTAAATTTCAATATAAGGTCATGTAATTATTCCACAATCATTTAATGTTCAATATTTCTTTACTATAATATTTTTATCATTTTTATATGTTCCATATTAAACTTATAAAAAACTTTCCATAAAAAATGTATTCCTTTAATGTTAATCACATGACCTTATTTTCACACAATCAATGAATTTAATATTTATCATGATCTCTGTAAATGTTTCAATTTTTTTCAAAGAAATTATTTTTTCCATATATTTGGGAATTTTTATAATTAATATTTTTAATGTAAAAGTATAATCATTATTATTTCCAAAGAAAACATATTTTGTATCTACAAAAGTGAATTTAATCAATGAGAATAACCATTATTTATTATAATGTATCACTTGGGATATGACCTAATGATATTATAAAACATATATACATAGATAAACTATGATAATATTGTTATATATATTGATATGATAAAATATTTTCAAAACATATTTTATTTTTCATGTAGATATATTTATTATGTTATAAATTTTTATTATGAAATGAATGACTTATTCACTAATTTAATATGATGAAATATTTAGAAATATTATGTGATGGGTGTGTCCTAATATTAAATACCCCTCAATGCATTGGCAGGTATCATGAGACAAATCTTTTTAGGTATTTTTCTTATGTTTTACCTATTTATGTATGATTCCTTTGAATGTGGTCTTAAAGTTATGATTATAATGTCTAGAAGTATGAATTCCTTCATTATGAAATTTTTTATTATTTTCTATGTGATTACTAAATTGATATTATTAATGGTAGAATTTTATGTTCATGTTATTTATTTAATATAATATGTATTGATTATCCTCTCTACCCGGTTGATTATTCCTTATGTATTAATGCTATCTTCCACTGTACACTTTCCATTAATAAATGTTTGAGATAATCCATTAGTATGTTTCCATTTACCCAATTTATAAATAATATTAATACATGTAAAATATTCTAAAGGTAATCATAGAATGTAAATTTTCTAGTATATGGTAAATGGATATTATGGATTATGAAAAACTATGTATATTTGATTGAATGTCAATTGGTTGAGTGGGATATGTGTTTTTTATGTAAATATTTTACCATTTCTATAAAGATATAATCCTTATGAGGTGTTGGGATTGTATGTATATTAATTGGCTCATTATTTATTCAACTTATCATATTTTTTTCCTATCCTATTAAATTAAATATAAATATAATGATCATTGTAGTTGATTATCCAATATAGTATATTTTTTTCAAATACATTATGGTTGGATCATACTATTAATGTACATGTTAAATTTTTTTATCCGTATGATAGCTTCAAATTATTTCTTTTACTATTATTGATTTTTACCTCATAGACTGTATCATCTACCCATGTGTATTTCATCAACTATTTATACAAATCAGCATGAATTCGTATACACTGAGGTGTGATTGAGGCCTTGTGGAATCCTCGCTTTTACAATAATTTCGATGTGTCAGTCGAAGATATTACAATTTGTAATGAAAGTAGTTTATAATTGAACTATTTGGACGTGATATATTGCGGTATAAATTTTGAGTACATGAGATAAATCCAATTCAATGGATTAGTTGTCACACATATTGGAAAATCCTATGTTATAAAGGATGATATTGCTATTATTTTTTTAAGTGTTATAATTTATTAATTTATGAGGAATATAGTGTTTATTTATTATGGTATATTATTTTATACCTTTCTAGTGATGCAAAGAGAGCATATGTTAATGTGTAATTCATGGTTTTAGGATCACATGAATTTTTTCTTCTTTAATGTGATTAATTACCTAGAAGTGATATTAGGTTTTCTAATTTAATATGTAAATAAATACATATATATTTATTTCTTATATAATTTTATATTGAAATCTACATGATTGACCAATGGATACTAGTTATTTATTATGATATAAAATGACTATTTTTTGAGGAACTATGTATAGGTAATTGTAAATTTAATAGTTAGTTGGTTGGGCAAGGCCCATGCCAATATTCATAGAAACCATATATCTCTAGTTCTGTGCATTATGTAGCACAACCATTTTTCAATTATTTATTTCACTATACTATAATATCCAGAATTAAAACAGATATGTTCTGATCGATGCATATTTTATTCTAGTGATATGTTACGAGGATGCATTATCATTTTGAACTATTAGGATGGGATGAGAATTACATACTAGAAGTCATTGTAGGGAATATTATTGTTTCTTTACATCTTATTAAAAATCACTTCTAAGATAGTTCGACTTGTTTTAAAATTCATGAGACATGGGGAACTGAGATATTGTTCATACATCTTAGACCATACTATATATTTTTATCTACACCATCAACCTCTTTTAATTAAGAGTGGGGACCTCATTCTATAATTTTTTTGGATATAGTCAATATAGACCATCAATGATTAGATCGATAATATCATGGAGTATATGATATATAATTATACAAACATGCTTCATATAGAATTTAAATATTGGTTCTAATTACTTTTCTAGGCTAACCAACATGTGGGTATTTATTAGATGGCTAGTAATGATAATTTCTTTATAAATTAATTTTTCATGAAATTAAACTAATAAATGTATATAGTGTTTAAAAATCATATAATGGTTTGTATATTAATGAATTATTATATATTCCAACCCTTATATAGATCTGATTAGGTTTTCACTGATGTTGGTTGGTGATGAGTAAATTGAGGTCATATAATTAAAGGATCATGTGAGATATCCCATTTTATTATAGGAGATTTTTTTTCATGAAATTATTTATATAGAAGAGAATTAGGACCCAAAATTGAGTGGAAATATAGTACGGGTAGATCAACCCAATTGTATACTTTTTTCCCTGATCATGTGTTTTATCTTTGAGGATCACAAAGTGGTGGAAGGAGAACTCTCACTAGGGAGGTGATAGAATATTGTATAGGTAATGGGTATATATCTTCCAGAAAAATGGAGGGATTTTATATTTACATTAATGGGTGGATTTGGAGAATACCCACGTTGATTTGTATATATCATTAAATGATTATTCTTATTATGATGTTATTGGACACATAATATGTTTATGGGTATTTCACAATGATCAACTAGTGTTTGTGGTTCATGGTGGATGTAGGGATTTGTAGTAGGTCTATGGGAACCATAAATATTTAGTATCTAGTGTTCCATTATATTTTAAGGATATAAAAATGATGTATTCCAAATTTTATGATATGTAGTGTATGATTTTGGATAACCTATCCTTTTACAGAAATTATAAAATGATTTTATGCATAATTATGAATAAAATACAAACCACGGATCATAAAGTCTAGTTTTTTTTGGAATATTAGGTACCTAATATGAAATCATTATTGTAAAATAATGTATTACATTATTTAAACTCCATAATCATATCCAAATTTACTTTTAACTTTTACGTCTTTGTTGGATAACCTCGGGAAATGATTAACAAAGGAATGAGTTAAAAATCCTATTAAGGGAACAAACATTAGAATAAATAATAATCATGAGTTAGAAGTAAAATTTTGATTACATAAAAAGTCATGGAATAAAAATAAATATATATAGGGATTACATGTATTATATGAGATCATGTAATCATAGAAACATAGAAATTTGGTAGAAATATATAACACTAAATAAAAATGAGTCAAGGATAACACCCATGACTATTTGAAATTGTGGAAAACATCCCATAAAGGAATTAGGTTTTCTCTATATCCCAACATGACATCACATGAGACTAAACATTATCCAAATGCATTTGAGTGCCTTTTGGGAGTACATAACATAACATGTTCCAACTTCATTTCCAACATAATGAATCAATCATAATGAATAAACATAGGGGGTACCTAAGAAAAGAAATGTGAATCATAATGATATCAAATATCATAATAATGTGGAGTATATTAATGGTGTATATGAAAGAATAGATTTAAAAAATACATGGAGATTCATAATGGAAAATAGAAATATATAATGAAAAATTATATCCAAATAAGGTCAAAACATATAAAAATAGTATTTATGAAACATTAGAAATGGACCATTTTAGTGCATTTTAATGAAAAATATTAAACATACATTATAGAGAAAATAGGATAATATTTTTTATAATCCAGAAATGATTTAACATAGTTTTCCATGATAATTTGACTGTTTTCATAAAGAAATTTTGTATTAAAATAGATTATGTAGTCTACTTGAATATGGGTAAGAAATTGGGATGTTCTCTTTATCAGGTTTTCCAATTAGGAGGAACTAATAATAGAACCTTTTAAGACATGTATTTTACCATAAAATAAGGATGAATTTACCCAGATACATTCATTTGTATCATATATATATAATATTTATAAAAATTAAATAATAATAATGAATAAACACAATAGTGTGAAGAATGATAAAGCATAACCCAAAGGTAATTTTGAGTTTTAGAGAGAATACATATATTATGTCTGCAAGTGTTATGAACAAGTAATAATGTTATGGTTATTGAAATTATATTATTTAATAATTTAATTCTTAACCTCTTAATCATATATTTGATATATTATAACTTTTTTTAAGTACATTTATGGAAATTTTTATGAGTTATAGAGTTTATTTTCATAATTATAAGAGCATTTGTTTCATAGTTTCAAGATATGTCTAGTTATGTATAATTATGGATTCCATTTTAAAATTTTAAAATTTATCTATAAGTGAAATTATTTAATATTAATTTACTTCTATAATTTTATATGTTCCCATGTACCATTTTCATGTTTTACATGCGAGTGATTTGTTACATAAAACATTAATGAAAAATGATAAATTTATTTTGGTGGTTTTTTCTGACCACCCCAAACATGTATTGTTTTATTATATATTATGTTCATATATGTGTTCCAAAACATTAAATAAATTTTAATATACATATTAAAATATATATTTGGTAATAAATATGGTTTTAGGACCATTGTTGAAGGCAGAAATGAGAAATGAAAACTCCTCATCCATAAAACTGATGAATCGAATCCCCCCCCCCCCCGACGATGTTTCAATTTATAGACAAAAATGAGAGGAGAATATATTTTATGGTAGATATTTCATTAACAAAATAAAATTTCATTATATGTATGGAAATGTTGTTATCCTAACACATTTTGTACGAGAGGTGATAGGAGGATAAGAAAATAAAATAAAATAAAATAGAACGAATGTGGTTTTTACCACATGAATATTGTCTTCTTGAGAACCTTCTTAAGGTACATGGAAATGGTCTTTAGGTGATACATAAATTACAAATATGTGGAAAAAATAATTTAGAGATTAATTCCAAAGAATATTTGAAATATTCCAGGATTAGAATGTGTTCTATGAATAGGTGGTGATGGGTAGTAATATACGTGGAAGAGAGGGGTGTTTTGGGTTATTTTATTAGTTTCATTATTATTTAGGCTCAATAATATCAATAGTGTTGACTATTATTACTATGTACATTAAATAGATAATTTGAGATTGAAATAATGGGTTCTTATATGATGCACTACTAGAAAAATCATGTATTTTGACTAAAATCTTTAATACCAAAAATTATTGTATTTGACTATTCACAAACAATTCAACTATTTTAGAAAAATAAAAAAATAACCCTAATATTTTTCAATTTTTATATTTTAAAAATGTACTCCATTTTATGAGAATGATTTTCTAAATATGAGAAAGATTATTTTTAATTAAAGTCACCAGTTATTTGAAAAAACTGATTTTATTATTATAATCTATTTTTTTACACATTAAAAAAATAATTAAGGACTCAGTAAATTATAATATAATAATAAGAAAGAAATACTAATTAATAAATTTATTTCGTACCAATATTTTATCTTCTATATATGTCACACACTGTCCTGTGTGGTTATTTTAATTTATGATTTCATTGAATTTGAATTATTTTGCTGGGGTTTGTGTCCAGTCTCGGATTAGATTTTTGAGTTTATGTTAAAAAGTGACTGTTTTGGGTTGAAGTCATTGGCGGTTGGGCACAACGCTTTTTGAAAAACCCCATGCGGCTCCACTCAGACATAGATTGACTTTCCAACTTTGAAAAATAGATGAGAAAATTAAAATAAATATAATTTTGTAATTAAAATGAAAATGAATTGACAAGAACATCATTATGGTTTTTATTTTATTTTATCCATGTGATGATTATTATTTTTTGTTGTTATTATTATTATTATCACTCCTATTAATATTATTATTATTATGTTATAACATTTTAAATTGTTTGTTTCTCTTTCTTTTGTTGTGTATATATTTTTTTTTATTTTTTTTTACTTTATTTTTTCTTTAGGGTTTTGGTGGATATAGTTTTTATTCTCCTCCCCAATTATCCCTCCCCCTTCATTCGGTGCACCGCCACCCCCTACCTCGACTTCCTCCTACGAGCGGAGCCGCAACACCCTAGCCGGCCCCTGCCTCCGCCAAGCAGTGCCTCCCCTATTTTCTCTCGTGTGACCCAGCCTCTGCCTCTCTTTCTCGTAGCCCTATGCACTGCCACCCCAAGTTCCTCTTCTCCCTTGAAGTGCCCAACCAGCCCGATGCACCCTCCTCTCTACCTACCACCACACCAAGCCACCAACTCCTCACCTTCCTCCTCTCCTCCTCCCCCTTACAGCAGCCACACAACAACCCCCTCGGCCGGATCTCCAGTGTCCCTTCCTCCCTCCTGGTGCGCCAAACCCCCTGCAGCGCGCCCTCACCCTGCCGCCTTCCTATCGCCCTCCTCAGTGCAGAAGCCCGGTGCCCCCTTCCCTATGCGCGTCACCTCCGCCTCTCATTCCAGCTGCATCCCTTTTCTACCATCAGCCTACACCAGCACATGACCCGCAACTCCCCATCTTGTGATTTGGATCTTCCGCACGACGCCCCTCATGCCGCCTTTGGCCATCACACACCCGACGCACACCCAGCACAACCCGGCGCACCTGTTCGGCCTGCTCAACGGAAGCCGCCCCCTACCCTGCATGCTCGGCTGCACAGCCTCACCCCCTTGAAAGGTTTACTTTATTATTATTTTTTATTCTTATTCTTATTATTATTATTATTATCATTAGTCTTATTATTTTTATTATTTTTATTTTTATTAATGTTTTTATTATTAATTTTATTAATGTTATTATTATCATTATTATTATTATTCATATTATTATTGTTATTATTCTAATTATTGTTATTATTATTATTATTTTGATGTTATTATTATTATTATCCTTATTATTATTATTATTATTATTTTGTTGTTGTCATTAATATTATTATAATTATTATAATTATTGTGATTATTATTATTATTGTTATTGTTATTATTATTATTATTAATAGTATTATTGTATTTATTATTATTATTATTATTGTTGTTGTTGTTGTTGTTATTATTATTATTATATTATTATTGTTATTATTATTATTATTAATCTTATTATTATTATTATCATTAATCATATTTTTATTATTATTCTTATTTTCATTATTATTTTTATCATCTTACTCTTGTTGGGTTATGGATTTTAGTTTATCATTGGTTTTTTATTGGTTGGTTTAGGATTTTTAGGATCCGCGCAGGGCGTTTTTGAGCAGGCATTGTCGTCATGCCTTGCCTCCGAAGTTTCCTTATCGTCGCGCCCCGATTCAGAGCGAGCGTTGTTATCACGTCGTGTATTCGAGGTAGGTTCCCTTTTCACTGCTTTGAAAATTTAAGGTATATTATTTCCTGCTGGTTGTGAACACTATTTATTCAAATTAAATATTTTATTAATTCTAGTAAACGTGAAATAGTATTAGAGAATTGTTTTTTTATAATTACCCATTGTAAGAAAGTGCTGTTTATTTTATACACAACACATGTAATATTTTATTGACTAGAAGACACCCAATAATGAAAGAATGCCTGTTTGGATTTTAAACAAAATTCACGGAATATGAAATAGAGTTCTTTTTTAATTATAAAAGATTCCTTTTGTACCGTGAACAAGTATTTTGGTTCTTTTGAGAAATTTCCCGGTTGGCTCTTAAAGTTTATTTGGAAAAATAAAATGGTTTGATTTGGTTTTATGAAAAAAAAATTGCAGCTTACGAAGTAGTGTTTTTTGGGTTCTTTAAATGGTTTTAAACTGGGTTCGGTATTATAATGAAGTGGTACTTTTTTTAGAGTAGTGATTGTGAAATGTATTACATGCCTGTTTGGCACTTTATGGAAAGTGATGAAAATGTTTTGTTAAAAACTCTCCTAGGACTACTCTCATGCCTTGGTTGCAATTGATTGTTTGGGAGGTCGTGCTTAGAGGCTCCTGGATACTTGAGTAGTTTAAAGACAAGAGTTTTTTCCATGGAGTGGCTCAGGGTGATGCCTATTGTGCTATATATATACGATTGGATGCTCGGTTGGCATCAATTGGCTCACCCCCTTTCTCAACACTTGAGACATGGGAATCTGGAATATTGAGAGAATATTCTAAGAATGATTGCAGCACTAGTAGGTTATGGTACTGACTAGTGGCCCATAGTAGGTGGATATATTGGGTTTATTACTATGGGATTTTCCCTCGACCTTCTTGAGAGAGGATGGTCGAGTGTATTGTGCGTTTTAATTTCATCGTGACATGTCAATAAGAATGATATCTCATTTGTTGGTGTCTTTTGGTTTATTCTCGATCTCCTTGGTTCACCCATGTCTATTCGGATTTTGGTTGCTTGCAGTAGTGATTATGATGATCATATGTATACCAACATTTCCCTTGCTGTGTATTTTACTTTGTGCATTTATGGTTTATTGTTTTTCCTTGGAAAGTGGTAAATTTCATTTGACCAGGTTTCTAAATATGGTATTCAAATGACAGTGTTTAATACTATTTGTACAAATTTGGAAAAATATAAACATCACTTTCCATTTCTAAAAATACATTGACACTAATGAAATGAACCCAAATGTGCAAATGGTTAAGTGAAATTGTTCGTAATTTGTTTTTAAGTAAAATAATTAGAAATACATACTTTTATAAATTGTAGTTCAATCTTGAAATGATGTATCTTTCATTTTAAATGTAGTGCATTGGGAATAGATATCGGGCTAGCCTACTGATTTTTAATACTCACTCCTATAATTCTTTTCTGTTTTTAGTGTTATGAAGGCTACACCTTAATAGCACTCGCCTAGGGCAGTGCTTGATCATTGAGTCGGAGAGTGACCTGCGAGGTCACAAAGAGTTAGTTTGGATATTGTTATTGGTCATTTTAATTTTTCATATATTCCTGTTTAGTCATTTTTTGGTTTATCTATATTGAACTGCTCTATATTATTTATACTATTTTATTTATTTATATTGGGCGAAATCGTTCCCACATCCCCTATTGATTCCCTAGCACTGGTCCCCAGCCCGGGAAGATCGGGAACGCCTATCGGGCCATGTCACGGACCTGCTCGGTTGACCGGTTCAGGGTCGACCAAGGTTGGTTCGTGAAAAATGGTATCAGAGGGAGGTTGGATCTTATCAAACCTCACTTTTTAGAGCACCCTTTGTTATTTGGGATGTCAAGGTAGACGGAGTAGGATTGTCGGGACTTGAGGGGTAGGAGTGGAGAAAGCGTCGCGAACTTTAGCTCATTCTGATCCTCTGGTTTCTAGGGGAAGCCCAGTTTAATTTGTTTATTTGGATTTTTATGGAATGGTTTTGCAATTGGGATATGTCAAAGGATGTTTGTGCCACTTTTCCTCCTAACCCGCACGGCCTGGCAAGCCATGCAGAGCTAGGGCCATGGTCCAAGAAGGCTCTCTATGTTGGTGACGTGTTCGGCATATGGCCGCTAACCATATTTCCAATTCACTCACTGACACTAGTTACCTACTTGAGTTTTTTTGGGGTTCCTTTTATTTTTGGAAGTGGATTGAATCATAAGAGTTAGTTTTGAAAAAAAAATGTTTTTTTTAAATTACATTTTAATTTGTAGATTTTTTTAAAATAAGTGGTATGGATGAATTGTTTTTGGAAAAATAAGTTGCTTTGTTTTCACCTTGTTGTTCCAATGAGTGCTCACATGCATTGTGGTATAATTGGAAATGTGGATGGATTTCTGGTATGGTGGATGGATGCCCAGGGTGGCACAAATAATGCATTTGAGTGAGACTCTAAGGGATACCAATGGAGAGGGTTTAAACCACTAAGATTGTTTTAAATTAAAGATGTTTTCAAGGAGAAAAGTTTTGATGGTATGATAACATTCTTCCTTGTGTTTTGAACTTATCACCAATGCATTGTTTGATTTTGAGGTTTTTATTTACTCATTGAGTTGGCCATGATTGAGTTTTTGAATTTTCCTTGTCCAGTGGATATCCCTTTAAGCTTCGTTGGGTTATCGTAGTGTGGTTGATCAACCTAAGGATTGTATGCTTGAGTTTTGGAAGCAAGATCCACCCCTAATTTATAGTCAAGAAGACTCTTCCATAGAAAAGGAGTGGATGCAGAATATTGAAATGGACTTTAACCACATTGAGTTGCCTGAGTCGTTCAAGGTCAAATTTACAACCTTCATTCTTGAAGGTTCACCATGGATGTGGTGGAAGTCAGTGTCTCGGAACAATCCCTATCAAGAGATTACTTGGGAGTTCTACAAGGCTTTGTTCATTTTCCACTGTTTATATGAGGAAGAAAGGGTGAGAAAGGGGGTGAAGATGTGTTGTCTAAAGTAGGGAGACAGATCCGTGTTGGAATATTTCCAGCGCATTGTGGAGCTAGTCCCTTATGATTCAAAGTATGCCACGAATGACCCCATGAAGGCTCGACGCTTTGAGGTGGGTCTCCGCCCTGATCTACATTCGGAGGTGTTAGAGACCAACCTAAAATCTTTTGTTGATGTGGCGAGATAAACTTTGCACATCGAAGCCGCAATGGCTGGAGTGCACGAAGTAGTTCTCCCTCCTTCGATCCCTATGAGTACAGGTGAAGATTATGGAAAGGAAATGAGTAAGAAAATGGATGTGGATAGAGCAGGTCGTGGAATCAAGAGGCCTTGGGATATATCATCAACCTCTTCGGAGAGAGAGATTATTGTGTGTTATCAGTGTGGCAAGCGGGGTCACAAGAATTTGTCATGCCCAAGCGCTCTGAAGCCCTGGTAGGCATGTGGACGCCTTGGTAACTTGCGACAATTTTTTCGTGGCGTTGCAAGAAAGCGTCGTAGAAGAAGTTCTGAGAAGTAATGTGATGTTGGGTCTTTGTTCAATGTTTCTGGAGTAAGTTTCCTTTCAATTTAAGGGATCATTTATCGTTGTAGTTTTACTGATGGTGTTTTGGGCTTGAAATGTATGGGAATGTCATGGGTCTTTTGACAAACTCTATCATTCATTGCTGGTATGTTTTTAAATTTTAAATTCTTGTCCTTTATTTTGTCAAATCAAAAGATGTACATTTCTCATTGGGATTATCAGAACCTTACTATGAGTCAGAAGATGCTTCATCCATCAGAGCTCCATCCAAAAGGTCTCGGAGTGAAGTAGGTGCGTAGTCAGGAACCCCCGGATAATTTTAAGGAGTCTGATTAAAGTTGTGACTCTACCGTGTGGTAAGATAGTTTTGGTGTTGCTACTCTGGTTTCCCTATCATTGTAGTTTTCCTCTTGTCGCAAAGTACACGATGGACTTATCCCTCACGTAATGTCGGGAATTGTTCCTTTTGGATGTAAGTTGCTAATCAGTGACCAAACATGGGCCACCGATGTGAATCGATTATGGCTTTGGTTAGTGTTTATCCATAAGCGGTGGGACGTGAGTAGTTTTACGTCCTTGTTTTAGTGATCCAATCCTTGGTCCCTCCCTCCCCACCCATGGGGTAAGGGTTTTTGGTTTGCACAAACTTTTCAGATCAACTCCTATCTCTTTTGGATGGGAGTAAGTTGTTTAAAGGTCCTTGTTGTGCTTTTTCTAGCTTGATTAAGGCCTCGTGCACGTCTAAGATGATTTTTCTGTTTGGTCATTAGTAGGTCAGTCCATTATGTTGGGGAGACCCACAGTGAGTCTCTTTGGGTGTTCCCTTAAATCGTTATCAAATTCTAATTGAGTTCTTATGGTGGGGAGCCCGTTCAGGCCTCCCCTCTGTTGGTGATTTATTTCGGGCAATGAGGTTCAGTCCCGTTGGTAGTCGTCGTGATGTCCTTTGGATAAAATGTGGGATGGTGTTATGTGGAACCCTTAGGTGTTGATCGATTAGCGAGATAGTGTGGTGGCTTTCCGGGGGCGGAAAGCCTTATGGTGGGGAGAATTATCACACCCTGACCCGTGCGGTTATTTTATTTTATGATTTCTTTGACTTTGAATTATTTTGATAGGGTTTGTGTCCAGTCTTAGATTATATATTTCAGTTTATGTTAAAAATTGTCTGTTTTGGGTTGACGTAATTCTCGCCTGGTCGCAGCGCGTTTTGAAAAACCCCACACAGCTCCGGTCGGACATAGTACGACTTGCTACCTTTGAAAAAAGATGAGTACACTAAAAAATATATATTTTTGTAATTATAATGCACATGAATTGACCAGAACATCTTTATGGTTTTTATTTTAGTTTATCACTATGATGATTATTATTTGTTGTTATTATTATTATTATTGTTCCTAATAATAATATTATTATTGAGTTATAACATTGTAAGTTGTTTTTTCTCTTTATTTTGTTGTGTATATGTTTTTTTTACTTTTTTTTTGTTTTTCTCTAGGGTATTGGTGGCTGTCGTTTTTTTCTCCTCTCCAATTATCCCTCCCCCTTCATTTGGCGCGCCGCCTCCCCCTACCTCGACCTCCTCCAGCGAGTAGAGCTGTAACACCCTATCCGGCCCCTGCCTTCGCCATGCAGTGCCTCATCTCTTTTCTCTCATGCGACCTGGCCTCTGCCTCCCTTTCTCGTAGCCCTATGCACCGCCACCCCCAGTTCTTCTTCTCCCTTGCACCGCCCGACCAGCCTGATGCACCCTCCTCTCTGCATGCCGCCACACCAAGCCACCAGCGCCTCGGCTCCCTCCTCTCCTCCTCCCCTTTACAGCAGCCGCACAACAACCCCCTCGGCTGGATCTCCAGTGGCCCTTCCTCCCTCCTGGTGTTCCAAACCCCCAGCAGTGTACCCTCACCCTGTGGCCTTCCTGTCGCCCTCCTCAGCATTGAAGCCCAGTGCCCCATGCCCGGTGTGCGTCACCTCCACCTCTCATTCCTTCCAGCAACACATTTCTTCCTTCGGCCTACACCAGCACATGACCCATGGACTCGCCCTCTTGCGCTTTGGATCTTCCACATGATGCCCCTCCTGCCATCTTCAACCATCACACACCTGGCGCACACCCGGCGCACTCCGATGCACCTGCTTCCCCCTGCTCCACAGAAGCCGCCCCCTACCCTCCTTTCTCGGCCGCACAGCCTCACCCCCTTGAAAGGTTTCCTTTATTATTATTATTATTATTATTATTATTATTATTCTTCTTCTTATTATTATCATTATCATTATTCTTATTCTTATTATTATTATTATTATTAATGTTATTATTATTAATTTTATTATTGTTATTATTATCATTATTATTATTATTATTCATATTATTTTTATTATTATTCATATTATTATTATTATTGTTGTTGTTGTTGTTGTTGTTGTTGTTTTGTTATTATTATTCTTATCCTTATTATTATTGTTATTATTATTATTATTTTGTTGTTGTTGTTATTATTATTATTATTTCAGTTGATGTTATTATTTTTATTATTTTTATTATTATTATTATTATTATTCTTTTTATTAATAATATTATTATTGGACTTATTATTATTATTGTTACTATTATTTTTATTATTATTATTATTGTTGTAATTATTATTATTATTAATCTTGTGATTATTATCATTATTATTATTATAATAATTCATATTTTAATTATTATTCATATTTTAATTATTATTATTAACATTTTACTCTTGTTGGGTTATGGGTTTTAGTTGATGGTTTTTTTTATTGGATGGTTTAGGATTTTTAGGATCTGTGTAGGACGTTTTCGAGTGAGCGTTGTCATCGCACCTAGCCTTCGATATTTCCATGTCGTCGAGCCCCGATTCAGAGTGAGCATTGTTGTTGCATCGTGTATCTGAGGTAGGTTCCCTTTGTACTGCTTTTAAAATTTCAGTTATATAATTTCCTGCTGGTTGTGCACAATATTTTTTCAAATTAAATATTTTATTAATTCTAGTAAATGTGAAATAGTATTAGAGAATTGTTTTCTTATAATTACTCATTGTAAGAAAGTGCTGTTTATTTTATACATGACACTTCCAATATTTTATTGACGATCGGACACCCAATAATGAAAGAATTCCCATTTGGATTTTAAACATAATTCACAGAATATGAAATAGAGTTCTGGTTTAATGATAAAAGATTTATTTTGAAGCGTGAACAAGTATTTTGGTTCTTTTGAGAAATTATCTGGTTGGTTCTTAAAGATTATTTGGAAAAATAAAATGGTTTGGTTTGGTTTTATAAAAAAACATTGGCAGCCTATGAAGTATTGTTTTGGGGGTTATTTAAATGGTTTTAAACTGGTTTTGGTTTTATAATGATGTGGTACTTTTTTAGAGTAGTGATTGTTAAATGTATTACATGCCCGTTTGGAACTTTATGGAAAGTGATGAAAATGTTTTGATAAAAACCCTCCTAGGAAAACTCTCATGCCTTGGTTGCAATTGATTGTCTGGGAGGCCATGCTTAGAGGCTCCCAGGTACTTGAGTAGTTTAAAGGAAAGAGGTTTTTTCATGGAGTGGCTCAAGGTGATTCCTAGTGTTCTTTATATATATATATATATATATACGATTGGATGCTCGGTTGGCATCAGTTGGCTCACCCCCTTTCTTATCACTAAAGACATGGGAATCTGGCAAATTGAGAGAATATTTTATGAATGATTGCTGCAGGGGTAGGTTATGGTACTGACCAGTGGCCCATAGTAGGTGGATATATTGGGTTTATTACTATGGGATTTTCCCTCGTCCTACCTGAGAGAGGATGGTCGAGCATATTGTGGATTTTGATTTCATCGTGACATGTCGATAAGGATGATTTCTCACATATTGGTGTCTTCTGGTTTATTCTCGATCTCCTAGGTTCACCCATGTCTGTTCGGCTTTTGGTTTCTTGTAGTAGGGATTATGATTCTCATATGTAAACCTACATTTCCCTTGCTATATGTTTTACTTTGTGTATTTCTGGTGTATTGTTTTTCCTTGGAATGTGGTAAATTGATTTTGATCAGGTTTCTAAAAATGGTTTTCAAATGAAAGTGTTTAGTCCCCTTTGTATAAATTTGGTAAAATATAAACATCACTTTCCCTTTCTAAGAAGCCATTGACACTAATGAAATGAACCCAAATTTGGAAATGGTTAAGGGAAATGGTTCTTACATTGTTTTTAAGTAAAATACTTAGAAAAATATACTTTTATAAATTGTAGTTCAAACCTAAAATGATGTTTATTTCATTTTAAATGTAGTGCATTGGGAATAGATATGAGGCTATCCTACTGAGTTTTAATACTCACACATATAGTTCTTTTCTATTTTGTAGTGTTGTGCAGGATACACCTTGAGAGATCTCGCCTAGGGAGGTGCTTGATCGTTGAGTCGAAGAGTGACCCGTGAGGTCACACGGTGTTAGTTTGGATGTCCTGTTTGGTCAGTTTTATTTTTCTTCTATTCCTGTTTAGTCATTTTTTTGTTTATCTATTTTGTGCTGCTCTATATTATTTTTGTTGTTTTATTTATTTATATTGGGTGAAATCTTTCCCACAACCCCTGTTGATGCCATGGCACTAGTCGCCAGCCCGGGAGGATCGGGAAAACCTCACGGTTCTTGTCACGGACCGGCTCAGGTGACTGGTTTAGGGTCAACCTGGGTAGGTTCGTGACAATATAATTATATTTTTTATAAAATTTCAAATAAAAAATTATTTTTTTTTAAAAAAAAACCTATTTTATAATATTTTAAATTTTTTTACTTACAAAATTATATAAATATATCACATTTTCATTTATAAGATACAAAAAATGATTTATACTTTCAATGGTGAGGTCACTATTCAATTGGTGGGATTACTATTCATAATGGTTATATTACTATTCCAATGGTTATGTGACTATTATATTAGTATATCTAACATATTTTCAATGAATTGATATTATTTAATGTTTAATTAATTAAAAAAATTATGCTATGTTTGTATTTTATATATCATTATTTTTTGAAGGAAATTCCATTGATAAAAATTTGGGTTGTTATATTAATCCCCCATTAAGAGATTTCACCCTTGAAATTTTTTTACATGCTGTGGTGAATACCTTTGGGGGTAATTCTAAATCATCGCTTCCTCTGGTTCACAAATTTCATCTTCGTACTTATTTTTCCTCCCCAATAATTTGATAAGACGAGTCATCTATTTTCATATGACTTTTTATCTGTAGTAAAATATCATCACCAACAACTCATCATATGAGAGGTTATTCTCTAGTTGTATCGCCCATAGATATAGTACTTGTGTGGGGTAAAGTATATACTTCCTCAAGAGACATATATGGAACACATCATTAACATGATTTATATTTGGTGGAAGTGTATGTTGATAGGACACTTCTCTTATGAGATCAAGGATATCATAGTTTCCCATGTACATTGGGTTATGCTTCCCTTTCATTACAAACCACATATATAAGGACCTGGCCTTAAAACATTACATAATCGTTAATTAAATGAATAATTCACATTGAGGATCTTTTTAGGATTAGAGTTTTTAGAGAATTAGGCCATAAATATTTCATTACATCTAAAAAATACAAAGTAGACACTCCTACTCAGTTTCCATTTTTTTCACAAAACAATATCTCTTGAAAAAAAAGTCATGTCTAATTCCATGTTTAAGAGAGGATGACTTTTCCGTGATCCCATCCTTGACCCTATTCCACTTTATGTCCTGTGAAAAATATATCAAAAAAATCGGATGATCATAAAAATCTCAGTAAGGTATACACAATGAAGGGGAACTCTTAGTTTTTCAAAACAACAACTAAACCATGAACACTTTATCGTAAGTAATAATTTTCACCTTTATAATGTAGTAAATATTATTCACTGAATAAAATATCATTACATACCCTTTTGTAACAAACATATTACCATAAAATCCATATAAAGAACACATAACATTTAAAGTAACTTGGGACCTAAACATAGTTAAATGAAATGACCATATGGTCGACATCCACACATATCACAAAATAGAATATCCATATGACCGATTTCCAAACCCAATGTATTGAATGTTATAACGTAACCACCCGTCCTGGTATTCATGGCACCACCCATCATTTGGTTTATCACGTAACCACACGTCAAATGTCCACGTACCATTATAAAATCATAAGACATAAAACAAATATAAATGAAAGAAAATATTTCCACATTTCAATCACAATATATTATATAAATATATCGACCTAAAAAATCTATTATCAAAACCATTTTCAATAAAAAAAATACATAAAGTAATATATGGTGTTTATTTGCTTTTAAAAAAATTATGTCTTGTTGAGGAAGACAAAGATGAAATAATACTCGTGGTAGCGGAAAGGTCATTGTCACTACGTACGTTAAAAAGAAACATACATTATGTCTTTTAGTAAAACGCTTCATAGAAAAATATTCCTTTTGAAATGTCAAGGGTGTTTATAAAGTGTATAAAATAAAGTCATGTATTAAAACAATATATTCCTCAATGAAAAGAGATTGAGACGAAGTCCCTTACCTTGTGTTCGACGTGACCCGTTCGTTATTTAACATCCTGAATAATAAACTAATGATAATTTTTACTTGCTTAAAAACCATTTTCAGGTTCATTATTACTCTTATATAACTTATTATCATTTTATAAACATTACATAGTCATTTATGTTAATAATGGTCATTTTGTTGATATTTTGTACTTCAGTCAAAAATAAACACCTTATAATTACAAGTTGTTCATGTGGTAAGATATCCATTATCTATAGAATGATATCAATAATTTATATAAGATATATATCATATAAATCCGGTGTATACATGTATTTATAATAGTATATAATCATTTAGAGGCATGAAATGAAATGCACCGTTCATGGAGATGGTAAGTCGTATGTACGCATGAATGCTACTTCCATTTATATTTCTTATTTTAATGGAATTAAAACAAAATGATACATAGTTATATTATAATTCCAGTATAATATCATATATAATATTATTAACTCAATCATTTATACATACCACATAAATCATTAATGAGTCATATCAATTTGAGTGGGCGGTAGTCCGCACTTCCTCGAATGAGATTATCATATTTACCCACTATGGAAACCATAAATGTATTCTATAAAAGAAAAATACAGAGGAATAAAGAAAAATAAACATAATATATATCATATATATATATATATATAGTTCCATAATAATGGCCACCATGAGAGGTGGTAGGTGATAATTGAACAATCATCATTTCGTGAGGCGTTTGGTTGTCATCTACAGAAATATTATGTTCTTCACCCCTTAGATAGAGGTGTGTGAAAGTGTAGATTTAATGCTTCTCATAAAAAAATCCTAGTATATTGATGATACTAGTGTTGTTTTAAAATAAATGAATAAAAATAGTTTAGGGGTTGGATATGTAAAATAAAATAAAACAATTTAATAGAAAATGTTACCTTAAATTTGGGTAACTCTCCTTGGTTTGAAGAAAAAGGACCCTTAAGTGCCTTCTGCCTAAGGTATGTCTTCTAGGTGGTGGAGAAGGATGTAGGGAGACTAATTGGACATAGGTTTGGAGAGAAAAATGGCTTGATAGGTGTGAAGAATTGGTTAGAAGTGGTCTCTTTTTATAAGGGAGAGGAGGGGATCTTTAGGAATGTGTGAAAACCTTATTTTATTATAATGTTATCATCAGTTTAAAATGGTCCAAAAAAAATTAAAGTCAAAGAATAGATTAATCATATTCAAAATAAAATCATCCAATTATAATTGGACATTTTTTGGAAAATATTTTAATCATTATTATCTGAATTATTTAAATGATTTATTAATGAGGTAAACGCTGCATCATTATTGTGTCATAAATAATTTAAATTATTTTTTGTCTAAAAATTATGAACAAAAAATGATGTGGGAAATATTTTTATATTTCCAATGAATATTTATAGTCGAAAATATAATTTATATAACAAGATATAAAATTAATTTACTAAAAGATATATTCTTTTGTCATTTTTGCCTTTAATTTAAGTTAATTAATCTAAATTGTCATTATCACTCCTAAGTGGATCCATGGGATCCAAAAATAGACCCAAAGATTTCCATGGCCTTAAATGACTCAACCAATAAGGTTTGGACAAGTGTTAAGTTAATTTTTAAGTATTATAATATTCTTTTTACCTTGAATTACCCTATTTACCTTAAACGTGGTTTATAAAAGTCAAAGGTTACTATTTACCAAAAATTATTTTCAAGCCATTGAACCACATTTTACTTATTAATAACAACCATGTATGGTGTATTTTTGAAATTAAATTCACAGAAGTGGTCAAATTTCATTTAATTGAAAAAGTCATTTTTTAACTACCACTTAGTGGTTTCACTATTTATAAAAAATTGATGTTTTTCAGGAAGATATCCAAAATTCGTCATAAGACATATTTGATATTCCAAATTCAAAAATTATGACTTTTTTTCAAATTAAAAACATATAAGAAGCATTTATTAATTTAAAATTACATCCCGCTGTTAAAACAAATAGCGTGTTTTTAAGAAATAACACCTATCAAAAGATTGGCACTTGCTTATGTCCAATTACGAAGTCAAATTCAATCCAATGACCACCATTGGATTTAATGGTAAAAATATATTCCAATTACACTTTAAAAATAATTAAAAAGATAATCTATCCATATAAATAAATTATATTAAAAGTCAATTTTGAATTAAAATACAATATTTTTCACTATTAATCAAAAAACGAATTTTATCAGAAAAATACCAAAACTTTACCCAAAGTAAATTTTGATGTCCCCATTCAAAAGAAAGATTTTATTTGGTCAAATATAACATATAAAAGTGACCAAAAATATATTTAAAGAGGGTTCTCTATCAAAAGGTGATAAATCAACCTTTTAGTGAATATTAGAGTATTTATGCTTATAATCGAATTATTTTCACATTTTAAGAATCTAAAATTTCTTGGATAAATGTAAAAACATTGATAAAACATGTATAATAATATTTTAGTTAGTTCCTTCCATTCCCGCCTATACAACGTCTAGTCGTCAACTACCATTTAAAATAGTAATATTATATTATTAGTGTGCAACGTAAGATTTGAATGAAACCTGTTGTTACGTATCAGGAACACTATCGAACATAGCAACCCCTTTAAAGTAAAATTAATATGTAATTAAAATATAATAATAAATATGAAAAATTAAATATTCTTTATTTAAATGGGGTGTTACATCCTCCCCCACTTTTTGGAATTCTGTCCTCGCAATTTTATTCACTTACCAAATAAATGATGGTATTTATCCCGCATTGAATTTTCAGAATCCCACACCGCCTCTTAAACTATATTGTTTTTTCATAAACCCTTTACCTAGTGAATTACCTTATTCCACAAAACTTTCTCTCTATGGTCAAGAATCTGGACAAGTTGTTCCTCAAAAGAGAGATTCTCTTCCAACTGAACTACCTGTGGGCACAAAACATGAGATGGATTTGGCATATACTTTCTCCACATCAAAACAAGAAAAACATTGTGTACCTAGGACAAAGATGGAGGTAAAGACACTTTGTAAGAAACTGATCCAACTTTCTCCAGGATTTCATAAGGTCCAATGATCCCCATACTCATCTTTCCTTTCTTACCAAAACACATCACACTTTTCCATGGAGAAAATTTTAGAAAGACATGATCACTTACCTCAAAAGAAAGATCCTTCCTCCAGTTGTCCGAATAAATTTTCTCTCTTCTCTGAACTATTCTCTTGTGATTCTGAATCAACTGCACTTTTTTGCCATCTATTTTACCAATTATGGTTCCATCAGCTTTGTTTCACCTACTTTATCCCAAAAAAGTTGGAGTTTCACAATTCTTTCCATATAACGCCTCAAAGGAAGCCATCTTTATACTTGAATTAAAATTGTTATTATAAGAGAATTCAACCAAAGAAAGATGTTGGTCCCAACTTCCCTGGTAATCCATTGAGAAAACACGTAACATATCCTCCAATGTCTAAATTGTTCATTCTAACTTCCCATCTGATTGAGGATGAAAAACTGTACTAAAATTTAATTCAGTACCCATTGACTTCTGATGGATTTTGAAATTGATATATGTAAACCTAGGATCGCAATCGTATACAATAGAGAGGGTAACACCATGCAACATGACTATCTCTTTAACATACAATCGATAAAGTTGATCTAGAGACAAAGTTTCTCGAATAGGAAGGAAATGGGAAGATTTAGCTAATCGTTCAACAATAACCCATATTGCATTGTTACCTTGATATGTTTTTTTGTAATCCCACAATGAAGTCCATGGATATATTTTCCCATTTCCACTCTGGCCCTGGTAGAAACTGAAGCATTCCTTTCAGTAATTACTGATCTTCTTTAACCTTCTGACAAGTCAAACACCTCAATGTAAAATCAGCAATATCTCTTTTCATTCCATCCCACCAATAATACTCTCGAAGTTCTATGTACATCATAGTACTTCCGGGATGAACTGAAAACAGAGAACTATGAGCTTCACACAGCAACTCATTCCTCAACTGTGAATCACAAGGCACACATAATATCGTCCCAAATCTCAATCCACAATAATTATCAAAGTTACAATCAGGAAACTTAGCCTTCTATACCATCTCGACCTTTGTCTGCAACTCACTCTCTTCCTTCTGTGCTTGCTTAATTCTGGATGATAGAGATAATCTCACTAACACCTGAAACAAAATAGAATAATTCCCTGCACCAAATACTTCTATGCCAAAGTTCAACAAATCAAAAACCAAAGGATCTCGTTCCAAATGTTTCATGGTTAATTAAGCATTACATTTTCAACTCAAAGCATCAGCCACATTATTTTCTTTTACCGGATGATAAAGGATCGTGAAATAATAATCCTTGATTAATTCTAACCATTTGTTTTGTCTCATGTTCAATTAGTTTATATTGAATATATACTTCAAACATTTGTGATCAGTATATATTTCACACCTTAATCCATACAAATGATGCCTCCAAATTTTTAAATCAAAAACAAGAGTAGCTAATTCCAAATCATGTGTAGTGTAATTTAACTCATGTGGTTTCAACTGACATGAATCATAAGCAATTACCTGATTATTTTTCATTAGTAAAAATCCAAGTCCTTTCAACGATGTGTCGTTATAGATAAAAAAATCACTATTTCTGGATGGGAGTTCTAAAACTGGAGCATTCACCAATCTCCTTTTCAATTCTTGAAAACAATCATCACATTCTTTTGTCCAAATAAATTTAAAACCTTTTTGATTTAACTTAGTCATTAGGAAATATAACTGTGCAACATTTTCAACAAACATTTGTTAATATCCTTCCAAACCAATAACACAACAAAACATGGTTATATTTGTGGGTCTTGGACATTCTTAAACAACTTTTATTTTAGAAGGATCAACTGTTATGCCATTTTTTTAAACAATGTGACCATGGAAAGAAATTTTTTGTAACCAAAACTCACAGAGGCAGAATTTACAAAATAATTTCTTTTCATTTAAGGTTTTCAAGACAAAAATTAAATGAAATTCATGTTCCTCCTTAATTTTAGAATAAACCACAATATCATTAATAAACACAACCACCATTTATCACCTGATTCAACTATGTAATCACTACAACAAACTTTTTGATTCTGATTCTGACCATCTCAGGTTGCTGATTCGAAATGTCATTCTACTCTATATGCCTTCCCACCATAGCTTCCAGGTTTCCTCTTTAAAAATACATGCATAAAAAAGAAATATCCTAGCCAAAGAAACATTTTAATTTGTAAATTCTATATCATTAACATATATTTATTTATGGAAATTAATTTAACAATACCCTAACTCGAAATGTTGTCTACACCGGCCTTTGATACCAACTATAAAATCATAACATACACAACAAATATAATGTAACGAAAAAATTTCCACATTTCAATCAAAATATATTATTTAAATATATTGACATAAAAAATCCATTATCAAAACCATTTTCAATACTAAAATACATAAAAGATTATATGGAATTTATTTTCTTTTAAAAAAAATTATGTCTCATTGAGGAATGCAAAGATCAAATAATACTCGCGATGGCGGAATGGTCGTTGTCACTGCGTACGTTAAAAAGAAAAATACTTCATGTTTTTTTAGTAAAATGCTTCATAGGAAAAGATTCCTTTTTAAAATTAAAGGGTGTTTATATAGCGAATAAAATAAAGTTCTGTATTGAAACAAAATATTCCTCAATGAAATGAGATTGAGGCGAAGTCCCTTACCTCGTGTTTGACATGACCCTTTCATTATTTAATGTCATGAATAATAAACTAAATTTAATTTATACTTTCTTAAAAACCTTTTTCAAGTTTATTATTCCACTAATATCACATATTACTATGTTATAGGAATTACATAGTCATTTATGTTAATAATGGTTGTTTTGTTGATATTTTGTACTTGAGTAAAAAATGAACACCTTATAATTACAAGTTGTTCATGTGGTAAGATATCCATTATCTTAATAATGATATTAATGATTTATATATCACATATATCATACATATCCAGTGTATACATGTATTTATAATAGTACATAATCATTTATAGGTAAGAAATGAAATGCACCGTTCATGGAGATGGTAAGTTGTACATACGTATGAACGGTACTTCCATTTCTATTTCTTATTTTAATGGAATTGAAACATAATGATACATAGTTATATTATAATTACAGTATAATATCATATATAATATTATTAACTCCATCATTTATATGTACCACATAAGGCATTAATGAGTCATATCATTTTGAGGGGGTGGTAGTCCACACTTCCTCTAATTAGATTATCATATTTACCCACTATGGAAACCATAAAGGTATGATATAAATGAAAAATACAGAAGCATAAAGAAAACATACACATAATATATATCATATATAAATACAGTTCCATCATAATGGCCACCATTAGAGGCGGTATGATATAATTGAACAATCATCATTTTAATGAGACGTTTGGTTGCCATCCATAGAAACATTATGTTCATTACCCATTAGATGGAGGTGTGTGTAAGTGTAGTTTAAATCATTCTCATAAAAACATCCTAGAATATTGAGGATATTGGTGTTGTTACAAAATAAATGAATAAAAAGAGTTTAGGGGTTGGATATGTAAAATAAAAGAAAAAATTTTAAGAGAAACAGTTACAATTAATTTGGTTAACTCCCTTTGGTTTGAACCAAAAGGACTCTTGAAGTGACTTTTGCCTAAGGTAAGGCTTCTAGGGGGAGGAGAGGGATGGAGGGAGATTAATTGGGCATGAATTGGACGAGCTAAATGGATTTATAGGTGTGAGTAATCGGTTATAAGTTGTCTCTTATTATAAGGGGAAGAGGGGATCTTTAAGAAAGTGTGAAAAAATTATTTTATTATAAACTTATCTTCAGTTTAAAAAGGTCAAAAACAAATTAAAGTATAAGAAAAGATGACTCATATTTGAAATAAAATCATCCAAACATAATTGGACATGTTTTGGATAATATTTTTATCATTATAATCTAATTTAATTAAATGATTTATTAATGAGGTAAACACTGCATCATTATTGTGTCATAAAAAATTTAAATTATTTGATGTCTAATAATTATAAAAAAATACCATGATATAGAAAATAATTTTATATTTCCAATTAATATATATAGTCAAAAATATAATTTATATAACACAATATAAAAATTAATTTACTAAAAGTTATTTGCTTTTGTCATTTTTGCCTTTAATTTAAGTTACTTAATCTAAATTGTCATTATCACACCCATGTGGCTTCATGTGGTCCAAAAAACGACTCAAAGATTCCCATGGTCGTAAATTACATAACCAATATGTTTTTCACAAGTGTTATGGTAATTTTTAATTGTTATAATATTCGTTTTTCTTTGAATAACCCTATTTACCTTTAACCGCGGTAAATAAAAGTCAAAAGATACTATTCACCAAAAATTATTTTCATCTCATTGAACCACATTTTACTTATTAATAACAACCATTTATTTAGGATTTTTGAAATTAAAATCACCGAAGTGGTAGAATTTTATTTAAAGGAAAAAGTCGGTTTTTTAACTACCACTTAGTGGTTTCACTATTCATCAAAAATTGATGTTTTTCAGAAAGATGCCAAAAATTCAGCATAATCCATATTTGATATTACCAATTCAAAAATGATGTATATTTTTCAAAATTAAAAACATAGAAGTTGCATTAATTAATTTAAAATTAATTCCCGTTGTTAAAACAAATAGAGTGTTTTTAATAAATAATAAATATCAAAAGATTGACACTTTTTTATGTCCAATTTAAAAGTGAAATTCAATCCAATGAACACCATTGGATTAAATGGTAAAAATATATTCCAATTACACTTTAAAATTAATTAAAAATATAATCTATCCATATAAAAAAATTATATTTAAAGGCAATTTTGAATTAAAATACAATATTATTCACTATTCAACAAAAAATGAATTTTATCAGAAAAATACAAAAAATTTACCCAAACTAAATTTTTCATGTCCCCATTCTAAATAAGTATTTAATTTGGTTAAATAGAATATATAAAAGTGACCAAAACTATATTTAAATAGGGTTCTGCAGCAAAAGGCAATAAATCGACCTTTTAATGAATATTAGAGTATTTATGCATAAAATCGAATTCTTTTCATATATTAAGCCTCTAAATTTTTTTGGATAAATGTAAAAACATTTAAAAAAAATGTATAATAATATTGTAGTTAGTTCCTTCCACTCTAGCCTATACAACGTCTAGTCGTCAACTACCATTTAAAAAAATAATATTACTTTATTAGTGTGCAAGGTATGATTTCAAAGAAACCCGTTGTTGCGTATTGGGTATGCTATCGAACATAACATCCCCTTTAAAGTAAAATCAACATTTAATTCAATAATATTAATAAATATGAAAAATGTTATATTTTTTATTTACATGGGGTTTTACAACATACCTCTCTTCCATGATGATATTCAAAGGAATACATTATCTCCAAAATAAACTCTAAATATCATAGAAGATTATTAATATAGCTTCATTTATTTCTACTAGCTGCATTGATATGTTTTTTGTTTTAATGAACCTTCTCTATCATCTCTTTCACATTATGAGGTCAAATATACTTTCTTTTTCCACATTCATCCTAACATGTTAAAGTTCTACATAGATTCCCATATAGAGCTTCATATATAACCATATGAATACTCACGTGGAAACTACTATTGTATGAGAACTGAACCAATAGGATATACTGAAACCATCCACCTTCAAATTCCAGTGAGTAGGTTATCAGCATGTACTTGAGTTTCAAAATAATCCTTTCAGATTGTCCATATGTTTGGGTGTGATAGGTAATGTTGGAAATCAATTATGTATATAGAGAATGTTGACGACTTATCCAGAATTTATATGTGAACCTTGGATCATCATTAGTTACAATCAAATGTGGTACTCTATGATGTCTCAGTAATTCTTTTACATATAACATGTTAATTTGATAAATCATGATATCATCTTTAATATATATGATGTGGGAAATCATTTTGAGTCGATCCACCAAAACTGATATCACATTGTTTCCTTTGGATTTTTTTTTGGAGAGAAGTGAAAAATTATATAGTGACATTATCCAATTTCCATGTTCTTATATGAAATGGTTTCATAATCCATTTGGACTTCTATAACTCATCTTCGATATGAAAACAGACCAAACACGATGAGATATAATCTACAATCCCATATTTCATATTGTCTGACAATAAGAGTTATCAATGACCATGGTATATCATAGTATTTTCAATATTCATGGGTAAATATAATCTATGTGTAACGTCCCAGTTCCTAAATCCACCTAGAGGCGCCTCGTACCCGGTTGATCACATGGCAACACGCACATTTCCCCAAACGCCAGAGGATACCGACTAGCAGTGCGGGCTTTGGGTGTGATAGTGGGGAAACTATGCCCTCATTGGCAGAGTACACAGCGGAAAAGAATCACATACAATAACGGAAGAAGTAAATAACCAATCAATAATAATCAGTAGAAGACTGAATCGACAAACTGGAGCAAATTTGTATGTAGAAAATGATTCAAGCTACATATCTAGGAAAACATCCAAACAAGTCACAATTCTAGAAAACACCACAGTACCAAAAAAGTACAAATGAAAAGAAAAAAAGCTTCTCAACATCACAAGCCAAAGCATGGTCCCTTTCTCTCTATCTCCAATAAATCACGTACCAAAAGTCGAAGGGCGCTTTCCCTTCCCTATACCTGAAACAACCTAGACTGCATGGGACCAAAAGTATGACCCAAATAGGGTGTGAGACTAAATACCAGTAGGAATTCCCCCAAAGATCTGTGCCTAAAAGTCAGTGAGAATATGGTAGGTTAATGTACAGTAAGTAGTAAACAACAATATCAAATTAGCAGGCAGTAAACATGATGATACATCACAACAATCATCCCACAAACAATAATAGTACTGAAGAAAACAGCAGGAAACCCTTTGGGAAGTACTCACATCCATCCCCTCTAGTATTATCCAAGAAGTACCATAACACTCTGGTAGTGCACTCAGCCTAACCCCTCTGGTTTTGTCATGCAAATTTATGAGACTCGCTGGGGAAGCTCACTCAGTTAATCCACCTTGTAGTCTAGGGTAGTCAGGGACTCTCTGAGAAATATCACGCGGTCTATCCCTCTTAGCCCCATGGTCTAGAGACTTTTTGAGGAAGCTGTCTTAGTCAATTCATCATATACCCTCAGGTATACCATAGACTCATTGAGGAAGCTCACTCGGTCAATTCCTCCTATATCTTGGGAAGGTTCTTAAAGAGATTCAAACAAGTAAGACTCTCTGAAGAAGGTAACTCGATCTACCCTCCTTTAGTCTATAATATCCAAAGGCACTCTAGGAAGCTCACTCGGTCTATCCCCTATGGCCTATAATTTCTAAGACACTCTGAGGAAGCTCACTCGGTTTACCCTCTTGTAGTCTCTAATTTATATGACTATATGGGGAAGATCACTCAGTCTACCCTCATGTAGTTTATAATTTCGAAGACTCTCTGGGAAGCCCACTCGGTCTACCCGTTATGGTCCATAGCACTAGGTTCTCACAGCCCCGTGCCAGTCAGTGCATAATAATTCTATAATGCCAAAGCACACCTATAGAGTTACTTGGATAACCAAATAACACCTATAGAGATACATGGAAAAATAGTCTACAAGGAAACTATCAAGTCAAGAGTATCAGTCCATCATGTAGTCACAAGGCATGGTAACAGGCTTAACGGCCAAAGGATAACAAAGACCTAAAAGTCAAAGAACAAATCATGGTAAAAACATCCATGCACAACAATTATACCATTTTACATGATTAATTACCTCTATACAAGTATAAAAGCGAGGAAGGAAAGATACAAGGGCAAAAGGGTAAACACTCAATACCCCGTTCACGGGTACATGTGGAATTTGCACATAAATATCAAAGACATTGAATGGTAAGGCACAAACCACCTACCTCAATCCTAGGAGATCGATATACTGGAACCACGATGACTGATTCTCCCTTGAACGTTGTATATTTGAGAAAACTTCCAAAACTCTCAAACCACGATAACATGAGAAAGGGGAAGAATCAAGGAATGAAACTCAAGAAGAAGGAAGAACTCGCCAATGGGGTTCCAATGCAATCGACAACATTCGAATTGGCCAACAGATGGAGGCTTGGGAATCTAGAGAAGTTTCGCGGTCGTACGACGTATCTCGGTCAAACTTGACCTAGAAGAAGATGTTTATGGCGATCAGATGCGACCCCGGTCCGTTTAACGAAAAAAGTACACGACGTGTACTTTTAGAGTACAGGGCGTGTATTATTTTTTTCGCAATCTACTTAAATCGGCCTCCACATCAACCCTACACACCATGTTTGTGGCCCGGAAACGACCACCACACGGCATCAACCGGGAAAAGTGTACATGGAGTGTGCTCAGAAAGTACACGACATGCACTTCAAAAATTTCCAAAACACCATTTTTCTCAAAAACTCCATAAAAAAGGAAGAAATACCTGAAAACAAAGATCCGGGTTCTTAAAAACAACCCCCTTTAAATAAATTTGTCCTCGAATTTCCCTAGCAAGGCGTAGAGGGTGAAACCCCGAACAGCACTAGCCACTTTGATCGTACATCGGCCTCCTTCTCCCAGGTCTCATCCTGTACTCGCCCATGCTTCCAAAGCACCAATACTAAAGGAACAGACCGCCCAAGGAGAACCTCCGTACTACGATCGAAAATCCGGATGGGATGCTCCTCAAACGATGCATCTGCTTCGAGCAGAACCTCTTCAGGCTAAAAGACAGGATACCGGCCTGAAAACTAACGTCATAGCTGAGAGACATGGAATACATTGTCCATGGCCCAGTACCTCTGAGGTAACTGAAACAAATAGACAACCGGCCCAACTCTCTCCAAAACCTCAAATGGCCTGACATACTGAGGTAAAATCTTACGCTGTATCTGAATCCTCTTGTGTCCCATCCTCGATGTGACAGGCAGGAAAATCTTATCTCCGACCTCGAACTCTAGAGGTATCCTCCGCTGATCAGCATAAGACTTCTATTGAGATTGTGCTATAGTCATACTCTTCTGAATCAACTCTATCTGCTCTGAGGTCTCTTTAACAAGACAAGGTACTAGCAGAGCTGCCTTTCCTTCCTCCAACCAACATAATGGGGATCGACATGGCCTACCGTACAAAGCCGCATAAGGTTCCATATGAATGGTCACCTGAAAACTTTTATTGTAGGCGAACTTAACAAGAGTAATATGCTTCTCCAATGAACCGCTTAATTCTAGAATGCATGCTCGGAGCATACCATCAAACACCTGGATCATGCGCTTAGACTGGCCATTTGTTTGGGGATGGAATGCTATACTCAATAGTACCTGTGTACCCAAGGCCTTCTGAAGTCCCTGCCAGAATGGAATAGTAAAGCACACATCCCTGTCTGAAACAATGGAGTGTGGAACTCCATGTAGACGTGTAATCTCTCTGATGTACAACCATCCCAGATCATCAACATTGAAGGTCTCTTTGATCAGCAAGAAGTGAGAAAGCATCGTAAGCCTATCGACGACAACCCAAACATCATCATTCCCTCGAGGTGAACTCGGCAACCCAGTCACGAAGTCCATCGAGACAACATTCCACTTCCTCTCGGGAATGGGTAACTGCTATAAAAGCCTTGCTGGTCACTGATACTCTGCTTTCACCTGCTGACAAGTAAACCATCTAATGAAAAAAACAGCAACATCTTTCTTCATACCTGGCCACCAGTACTGGTAGTGTAGATCACAATACATCTTGTTGAAGCCAGGATGAACTTCCCAAACTGAGGAATGAAAATCCTACATCAGCTCCTCGCGTATGTCTGTTGGATCACATATGCATCCCTGGAAACACAAGATCTCATCCTCTCCCACTGTCCATCAAGGAAGAGGGTCCCCACATGACACACTCTCCCCCAGTACTAAGGCCTCCGAATCTGATATCTTCCTCATCCGTACCCAATCAAGAAGTGTAGAGGTAACAGTTACAGAAGAAAGGATTGTATGTCCCTACCTATCGTGCACTTCCATGTGTATCTCACATAACAGAGCCATAAAATGCCACTTATTACTGGCCTCCTAAACATCCTAAATCTGATTTAATCTTCTCAACGCATCTTCCACTGCATTACACATTCCTAGCGTATTGGTGTTCTTGAAGTCAAATGACTGAAGATACTCGACCCACTTACGTTGTCTTAGATTCAAATCACGCTGAGTGAAGATATACTTTAGACTCTTTTGGTCAGTGAAAACCACAATGTTATCTCATAGAAGGTAGTGTCTGCAACATCGTAAGGAATGAACAATAGGTTCCAACTTAATATCGTGCATATGGTAATTTCTCTCATGTGGCCTCAACATCCGAGACCCGTATGCAATGACTACATTTCACTTTATAAGCACAACTCCCAGCCAAATACCTAAAGTTTCATAGTATGCAGCGTAGCCCTTTCCTGACTCTGGAAAGACTAGTATCAGTGCTGACGTAAACCTCCCCTTCAGATCATGAAAGGCCGACTCACATGAATCTAACCCTAAAAACTTCGCCCCTTTCTTGTTCAGACCTTTAAACGGTGCTACTAGGTGCGAGAAGTCCTGTATGAAGTTTCAGTAGTATCTCGACAACCCTATGAAACATCTTATGTCAAAGACGTTCTTCGGCTGCTCCTAGTAAACTACAACTCTCACTTTCTCTAGGTCCACATATACACCAGCCTCTGAGATGATGTCACCTAAGAAGTGAATCTGATCCATCCAAAAGTAACACTTAGAAATTTTAGCATACAACTATTGCTCTCTTAGTGTACCAATAACGATCTCAAGATTTGTGTCATCGTTGTGTCGAGTGTGATAGTACACCAAGATATTGTCCACGAAGACCACGATGAATGATTCCAAGTACGGAAGGAACACTCATTTCATCAGTGCCATTAAAACTGCAGGCGTGTTCGTGAGACCGAACGACATGATTGTATACTCGTATAGACCATACCTACTCCTGAAGGTTGTAACAGGTATATCTGATGGTCTAACACGCAAATGATGATAACCGAACCTCAAATTGATCTTCGATAGCACCTGGGATCCTCGAAGATGATCAAAGAGGTCATCGATCTTTGGTAAGGGAAATCAGTTCTTGACCATCAACTAGTTCATCTTCTGATAATCCACACAAAGCCGAAGGGTACTGTCTGCCTTCTTCACAAACAGGAAAGGCTAACCCCAAGGAGAAGTACTGGATCCAATGAAACCCCTTTCTTGCAACTCCTACAACTATTTCATGAGCTCCTGCAACTCAGGTGTAGTCATCCTATAAGGAGGAATGGACACTGATGATAATCATGGTACGAGCTCAATCGAGAAGTCTACCTCACGCTCTGGCGGCAAACCTTAAAAGTCCTCTAGAAAGACAACCCTGAAACGATCCACCACTGGGGGAAAGTATAACTATGAAGTTCCCTTGTCATCCAGATAAAGACTATCAATCTGGGTCATAAATTCCCTTATCCCATGATGCTCTGGTCCATCTTTACCCACCTAGACATCCCACTCAACTCAATGAAGGAAAGATCCACCCTCTGGTGATAAGACACTCACCCTGCGGCAATATCAATCGACGACTGCTTGGAAGCGAACTAACCAATCCATACCGAGAATTACATCATAGCCTGTAATCTCTAGGACATTGAAGTCCCATAAGATGTGACACACCAGAACCTCAAGAGGTCACTCTCTGCACATAGGTACGCTAGATTTCCTTGCTCCCAAAGGTGTGTCAATAGTCAACATGTCAGCAGACAAAAAGATACAGATCCCATGGCTCTCCACAACAACAATAGAGATAAAACTATGGGAAGCGCCAGTATTGAATAGATCTGAAGATAAAACTGAGGCAACTATGATCTTACATTGAACTGTATAAGGGCCGAGATCCTACTCATAATAGGTCTACTCCACTATGAAGGAAAAGCCTAAACCGCGGCCATGAGCCCCTCACTGACCACTCTGAGCTGGTCCACTCTGCTGTCGTTGTTGACATGGTGAATGAACACCATGGCCGTGACTTCCACCTCGGCCTGAACAGCCGGATGAACTCTAGTTCCCAGACTGGTGGGAAATGGGAGAAGCATCTTTAGAACACGGGTTCATAGAGGAACCCCTACCACCATTTGAAGGTGTGAAGATCTGACAAAAATGCTGAATATGGCCCATCTTGCCACAATATTGGCACTCCATCGGATCTCTCTAGAACTGAGGCCTAGTATGCCCCCTCCTATCGAGCTAGTAGCATACAACATGGCTTCCAGAATATTCGTCCTGCGAACCCCGATCTCCTCGAGAAGACTCTCTGTGACGCTTCCTAATGTCTGTAGGAGGAACCCTAGGTCTATAAGTCGAACCATCCTGGCTCACTGTTTTAGAATCCCTCATATTTTGCTTAGTTATCAGCACCTAGTTGATGATATAGGATATAGAAGTCAACTGGAAGATATTCACTTGGGAACAGAACTCCTGCATGAGACCATCCTCAAACTTCCTAGCAAGGAACAACTCATCACCTGCTGGGATCGATGTGAAACACTGCAGCTCAGTAAAATGGGATGAGTACTCCATGACAAAATGATTACCCTACTATAAACTCATAAACTCCCAGGCTCAATTGGCCCATAGGGTATATAGATAGATTTATTCATAGAAGGTACGTCAAAACTCATCCCATGACATACCCTGCTGGTGCCCTAACTGTGAGATCGCTTCCCACCACCTCTTGGCGATGTCCCGGATCATATAGGTGTCCATATTTACCCTCTTCATTGGGGGTATATCTAGATTCTCGAAGATAGTCATGGTGTCCTTGAACCATGACTCTGCGTCCTGGGGTCCTCCACCCCCGGAGAAAGTTGGAGGATGCTGCTGCTGGAAAACCCGCAACAACTCAGCCATCGACGGGGCAGGAGGCGACGCTCCATGAAAAGTATGCATCATCCTCAATATTTCCTCCCTAAACTATGCATAGGTTCCTGCAATGGGTATAACTGCTGGTGTCATGGCTAGCACTATAGGAGGATCAACAAGAGGATCAATGGGAGGTCCCTAATCGGCCATATCCGGTGTCTGATCACCATCTGACAACTGACATACGACTGAAGGACGTCTCGGAGGCATGGCTCTGAAAGATCGGAAGTACACCTTAGATCAGTATTAACAATTACTGAAAACACAAGAGTAAAAAACGGGAACAGGGGAAAAAAATTCATGTTTTACAAAACATGACTACACGGCATGTCCGTTAAATCCATTAACATGGGAGTGTACTCCTTCCACTACTGGTGTGTGACACACCAAACTACACTATGTGTTTCCCCCACAAACAGCGTGTACATGAACTCTAAACCCCCACCCGAGTCTCCTTACACGTCTAACCCACACGGTCTAAACTATCCCCAAACTACATGATGTGTTCCCTAGGGACAAGTCGTTTACTAGACAAGGACTCAGCGGCCCGTGTTGTTAGTTACACGACCATCTACACGGTTGTCCCTTACAGGGCGTGTTCCAAACCAACACGACGTTTATAATAAAAGATTACACCGACCATGTTGTTCGTGACACGGCCGAGTACCTGGAATAAGACTACACTGCTTGTTGCTTTCCAACATGGCATGTGCTACACAAGCTTCCCCGAAACGTCTCGGTTCCGAAAGTCACCCAGAGGCTCCCCGTACCTGGTTTGTCACATGGCCTCAAGAAGATTTCCCCAAATGCCAGAGGCTTCCAACTAGTAGCAAGGAACTTGGGTGTGATAGTGGGGAAACGATTCCCTCATTGGAAGAGTACACAGTGTAAAATAATAACATGAAACATTCGAAGCAGTAAATAACCAATCAATAATAATCAGCGGAAGACTGAATCGACAAACTGGAGAACATATGTATTTATAAAATGATGCAAGATACATATATAAGAAAATATACAAACATTCCACAAGGCTGGAAAACACTACAGTACCAAAACAAGTACAATGGGAAAGAAAAACAGCTCCTCAGCATCATAAGCCAAAGCTTGTTCCCTTTATCTTCATCTCCAAGCAATCTCGTACAAGAAGTCAACGGGCGCTTTCCATTCTCTATACCTGCAACAAAATAGTATGTTTGGGCCCAATAGCATGAACCAAAAAGGATGTGAGACTAAATACGGGTAGGAATTCACTCGAAGATCTGTGCCTAACAGTCAGTGAGTATATGGAAGGTAAATGTACAGTAAACAGTAAACAACAATAGTAAAGCAGCAGGAAGTAAAGAGGATGATACACCATATCAATCAACCCACAAACAACAAAAATAGTGATGAAAAAAAGTAGGAAACCCTCTAGAAAGTACTCATTGTGGTACCCTCTAGTCCTATCTGAGAAGTACCACAACCCTCTAGCACTGCACTCAGCCTAACCGCTCTAGTTTGCTCATACGAATTTATGAGACCATTTGGTGAAATCTCACTCAGTAAATCCTCCTTATAGTCTTGGGTAGTCAGGGACTCTCTGAGGAAGATCACGTGGTCTAACCCTCTTAGCCCCGAGGTCTAAAGTCTCTTTGAGGAAGCTATCTGGGTCAATTCCTCTTATAGCCTCAGGTATAAAACCAACTATCTGAGGACGCTCACTCGGTCAATTACTCCTCTAGCCTGGGAAGGTTCTTATAGAGATTCAAAAAAGTAAGACTCTTTGAGGAAGCTCACTTGGTCTACCATCTTGTAGTCTATAATATCCAAAGGCACTTTGGGAAGCTCACTCAGTCTATCCCATGTGGCTGATAATGTCTAAGACTCTCTGAGGAAGCTCACTCGATCGAACATCAGGTAGTCTATAATGTCTAAGTCTCTCTGGGGTAGCTTAATCGGTCTACCCTCCTGTAGCCTATAATTTCAAAGACTCTCTGGGAAACTCTCTTGGTCTATCCCTTATGGTCCATAGCATCAGGTTCTCACAGCCTTGTTCCTGTTAGTGCATAATATTTCTATAAGGACAAATAACACATATAGAGCTACTTGGCTAACCAAAGTACCCCTATATGTATACCTGGCTAAACAATCCACAAGGAAACTAGCAAGTCAAGAGTATCAGTCGATCCCAAAGTCACAAGAGATAGTTACATGAATAATGTACAAATGCTAACAAAGACCCAAATTTTGTAGAAAAAAAGAATGGGAAAAGCATCCAATCACAACAATTATATCCCTTGACATTATTAATTACCTCTATACAAGCATTCAAACTATGAAAGAAAGCAACAATGGAAAAACTGTAGAGACCCGAAGCTTGACGTACATGGACATTACATTACTTTCACGGAATACTTAGTACATAACAAAAACACACACACAAGGATCGTAATAGTTTAGTGTCTTTGGAAACTCGGAATATAATCTTATAATCGTGGTGAATGATCTTCAACATCTCCCATAAAGATCTTCTATTTTTTACCTAAAACCTTTTTTATATCCTGGGGAAAAGAAAACATAAAAGGGTGAGCTCAAATGCTCAATAAGGGTAAACAAAAGAAATATCAATCACATCATTTTCATAAGAACATAACATTTTGGAAATCTTAACCTGCAAAAGAGAGCATAATTTCATAACATGGGATAAATCATAGTAGTGAAATGAAATCCCAATAATCATAACTTAAAACATGAAACTTTGTGGAAAACACACATAATCATAGAGAATGATATCTTATTAGTCAAGACTCATTTCCAAGACTATCTTAGTGGAAAAAGTCCATTTCTGAACCGAGTCACCCTCGTTTCAGTCCTGTTTCACTGAATCGGTATAACCTACCATTCCAGACATGTCTATCTCATGAGATATAAAATCATTACCCAATGAATTGGAGGGATATATAGGTCCCACCCATCTCATAATGATACCATTCTTATGTGTACCACAAAATCATAAATCATACATCATTGCATAACCCATGTAATAAAAATGGGAATCTTAAACATCATGACATCATAAAACAAATCATATAAGATAAAGGAATTCATAAAAATATTTCCATCACAACATAATCAAGTAAATTTAATAATAGGGATAGAAACAGAACCCTATATTATCTTAGATGGCAAATAATTTTGATGAAACACTTCAACTCCATTCTTGAGGAAAATATCCTTTCTACTTCAAAAACACTTTTCATTTCTTAACATGTCATAAAATTATAACTAAAAGAAGTTGATTAAAAATAAACTTGAAAAATTATAAATAAAGCTTCTTGGAAATAATGTTTTAAAAATCCATTCATGCGGTATAAGTTAAAAAACATTCTTCTCGTACTTTTGTCGGAAAAGTCAAAAAGTACCTCGTAGGAAAAACGACAAAAGATTCCCTTCCTATCTTTTACTAAAAACTCACCGAAGGGTAAAATTGGATATAAAATATTGTAGAAGGATGTAAATATTACATATTGAGGAAACATGGATGTGGATGATAAAATACAACCCCGTAAATTTCAAAGTATAAACAATCTCGGATAAAAATGAGATTGTGATATTTCCCTTACCTTTTGTCTGATATGCTTTGTACGTGTCCGAACCTCCTGTATAATGATTTAAATAATTTTATTGACTTATTACAGAATCATAATTATTTTTATGATATCATATATGGTCATATTCTCAGCTTATTATTAGTAATATTTCATTACTACTTGTTATTCGGGTGTTTATTAATTTTTGTTCTTATGTGTGTTTTGTCGAATAAATTCTTATTCTTCTTTATATGTTATAGATACCTCATTTACAGAATGGTATTAGTGTAATATATATCATATTCATTCATTCAATTCATTTATATAATCATTATGAAATGAAGATCTTGTAGAATGAGTCACATCACATCGTGGAGACGGTATTCCGTACGTATGCACGAGTGATGATATCATTCCTATGATCGTGGAATAGTATTGGAGTGTATGTATACTATTTCAGAATCAATATCACTTTATAATAGTCATATATAGTCATTATTTACACCATTATTCCCATCCAAGTAAGGTGGTGGTGGAAAATAGATTACAGCACAACGTGGAGACGGTATTCCGTACGTACGCACGCGCGGTGATTTCTTTTTCCGTAGGATGGATAGATGGTGAAATAGGGTTGTTTCATACTTATAATAACATATAATTATATTAGTGATACTGATGTTATTACTTAATCAAGAAAAAACTAATGAAGAAGAAGTGGAAGAAGAAATAAAGATGAAAGAATCGGTAACGGACATTACCTCTTCTTTGAAGTGCTTCTTTGAGACCTCCTTTTAGGGTACTAAAATAGGTCATTGAAGAAGACCAGAACCTCTTGGACGTTTCTAGGTAAGTGTATAGAAGAAATTGGTAGGGGTTGTCCGAGCTTGAAGGCTCAAAGTGGTGTGAGAAAGAGGGGGAGGAGGTGCCCTTTTATAAGGGAGGAGAGGGGAACGTTTGGAATAACTAAAAATATTATTTTATTATAAATTCAATTTCGGTTTTAAATAGCTACAAATTGAGTTATTTCTAAGATAAGGTGGGTATGGGTCGAAATACTCTCATCCAATATAATATAGACAAGTTTAGTTCATTATATTAACCTTATCTTTTAGTTTTAACTCTTAGTTAATTAGATTGACATTTACCATGTCACTTGGTATTTTTATATTATATAGTTAATAAACCTACCATATACATCCAAGCGACCCCCAAGTTGTGATTTATTAATATAAATAACCTTATCTAAGTCATTTGGACGAACCTTAGATTTTTAGGAACAAAATAATAATTAATAAAAAAATATTTGTTTTAAAAACTATTTTATGTCAATTTTGACACTATTCAATAGTTGATTTTTGTGAAACACATATCAGAATGATTACCTCGACCAAAGTTAATTAAAGCAATACTAAAATGTACTATTAACATATAAAATTAGTTTAATTCATAAATAGTCTCAAATTACATTTATTTGGGTATTTATAACATCAATTATGTCAATATTTCATTAATAAGATAATTTCTGCATCATCGTTGTGTCATAATTAAATTAAATTATTTAATATCTAAAAATTATAAATATTATACCATTATGTAGGAAATATTTTTAGATTTATAATGAATATTTATAGTCGAATTTATCTTATGTATACCCCCATATTAAAAATGATTTACTTATTAAACTTTGATTTTAACTATTTTAATCCTTCTTTAAATAATTTAATAATAAATGTCCTAATCTAATCCAAGTGGGCCTAAATGGTCATATTTTATTTGTAATATTGTTTTTGGTCGAATTAAACTTTTACAATAGAATTATGACATGTTTTAGGGTAATAATAATTTCATTTTTACCCTTAATTAACCAATTTACTTTTAACCGTGGTAAAAAAAAGTAAAACGTTACTATTCACCAAAAATTATTTTCATCTCATTGAACCACATTTTAGTCCTTGATATTAACCGTGTCTCTCGTATTTTCGAAATTCCACTCACAGAAGAGGTAAAATTATGTTTTATGAAAAATACAGTTTTTTAACTACCACTCAGTGGTTTCACTATTCATCAAAAAATGAAAGTTTCTAGAAAAATACCAAAAATTAGACCTAAGATATATTTGATACTAAGAATTAAAAAATGATTTATATTTTACAAAATTCATAACATATCAGTTGCATTAATTAATTTAAAAATTATTTTCCATCGTCAAAACAAATAGCGTGTTTTTAAGAGATAATAACTATCAAAAGATTGACACTTGTTTATAACTGGTTTAAATGTGAAATTTCATCCAATGACCAAAATTGTATTAAATTGTAAAAATATATTTTAAATATTCTTTAAAACCACTCAAATTAATAATTTATCACTATTAATTATTTCTATTAAAAAAGTTCTTTTTAATTTAAATTTAGTAATTTTCACTATTCATCAGAATATGAAAGTTATCCGAAAAGTACCAAAATTTCACCCTAAGCTAATTTTGATATTAAAAATCCAAAAATGTTACAAATTTTAAAAAAGTGGTTATTACTATTCATAACGGCTAGTTTTAATAATATTTTAATAGCATATCATTGTTTAGTGAAACTCAGTATTGCGTACTACACACGCTATCGAGGATGGTCGTGATTGTGTGTAATGCAAGGCAAGTCAAGGATGCGTGTTGTTCAAGATGCTTTTGGTGTAGAGTACAACACAAGACATTAATGAAAAGAATATTTTTCATAAAATCTCAGGGTGTTACATTCTACCCCCCTTAAAATGAATTTCGGCCTCGAAATTTGTCGGGGTTGTAAATGGTTTAATACTTGAAAGTTTCTTTAATTGAAACCCGCATCGGAAAAAAGAATACCAAAACCATTCTTTAAAAACAAAAGTATGAAACATAATGTTTTCTGAAATAAACTAATCACTGGGTTTCCACATAGGTGATAATATGGATATGGAAGAGAAATCTAACCATCATGTTCTGATGGAGAGTGGTAGAGAACATGGATATGGAAAAGCCAGCAATCACAAAGCCATAAATTTGTGACTATCTAAGGTACCATATGATTCATCAGATATAAGAGCACTAGGACAACATTTTTGGTTTTCAAGATCATTTCCCTAATTTTATGAAATTGGAATTAGAAGAAATACTTTCGTGATTTTGGTATAGTCTCAACATTTTTCGTTCTTTGGACAATTTCCACTTCATCTCTTAAAGAAATGAAGTTGAATTTGTCATTCGTGATGTGTTAGCAGATCATGTGATAGAATGATGGGTCAATCCATCTGTCTCAAACAAAAGGTTAGAAAAGTTGTCAAAAAATACATAAGTCCATCTATAGTGAGATTAATCATATATAGTTCCTAAAATGGACTTATACTTCATATATCATACTGCTTAATATAATAAAACTAGTTTCTACTAAACATGGACTTCCTGTAGACCAGTGGTAGGTGATAAAGGTCAGTCGCACTTCGGTTGTGGGTTCGATTCCCACAGCCTAGTCTGACGCGATGGGTTGTTGCCCGTCCTGCAGGTTATCCTTTTTCTAAAACTACATTACTATAATATCACATAAATAATATCAAAAAAAAGTTCTATCCTTAAACAATACTAACTTATGGTTAACATAATCCATTCCAATCTTTAGGCTTATCTAAAATACTTCGGTCCAAGCTTATAGTATAAATAAAATGATAACATGAAATCTCATCAACCAAGCATGTGGATACCATCATTTATCCCACATATATCTTGTTGGTCACATTCCAATCATGTTAATACCTTAATGATGTATTCTCTTGAAAAATGAATACCCATTAAACCTTAGTGAAAACATGAATGGTGTCAAAAGTAAACTCTTTCCACATACCAAAATCCTAAAATTATATATACTCAAACCATGATATAACCTTCTCCTCATATCAGTCATGAGCTCATGAATACTATCAAACATTTAATTTTCTCTTTATCCCTACATTACGCACATATCATCTACATTCCCAAAATATCTAAATAACCTTTCATGGATACTGGTAACATTAATCATACACTTTCAAAACTCAAGGAATGACAACAGTGTAACAATCCTTTGATGTCTCTGTATTCCATAGTACCATGAGATTACTTATACAACATTACACATGATAAACATGTAATCATTCCACTATTAAACCATTGACCGAGCTTCAACAATTCTTTCATATCACATATCATTTGTTGTCTCTTAATCATCATCCACATAAATACTACCCATACGACCATACTGATTCTCTTCATGGGACTTTCCCTTAGGTCATTGGTTTGCATAATGCCCGTACATTCCACATTTAAAACATTTAACCATTGTTAATGTCATAGCAATACCATTATCCTCATCCCTGGTGTTAACTAAACCTCTTCCTTTGCACTTACTGGCTTTGTGTCCTTCGTTTCCACACCCAAAGCATCTTCCAGTTCCATTGAAACATTTTCCTTGATGCCTCTTCCCACATGATTTACATAGGGGAAATTGAACTTTCTTTCCTCTATGATCATCATGAAACTCCATCTTTCTTATATTAGCCGAGTCAGGAAACATACCATATTTTACTTTATTGATCATATTATGAGATTGCTGATTCGGCATAATAATGATGTTTGGACTTCCAAACCCCTTTTCATTTGGTTTCTCATGAAGAATATCATTCCATTTTCCATCATATCCTCCATTATCGTGAATCATCTTGTTTCCAGCCATTTTCTAAGACCCAAAAAGAATAGTGTGAGAGGCAAAAATCATAATAAAGAGGGAGTACCTTCAATATCTAACATCTTTTGTTTCATCTAATATCATTACCATAGTTCTAGGACTATATCCTATACATATACTTATCTTTAGGGACATCCCTAGACATACCATAGAAATATCTCTAGGGATCACACTAACGTTTTTGCATCCTAGTTTCCAAAGGTTGACTAAACTTTACCTCTGATACCAACTATAGAGATCCGAAGCTTGACGTACATGGACATTACATTACTTTTGAGTAATACTTAGTAAATAATAAAAACAAACACACAAGGATCGTAATAGTTTAGTGTCTTTGGAAACTCAGAATATAATCTTCTAATCGTGGTGAAAGATCTTAAACATCTCCCATAAGATCTTCTTTTTTTACCTAATCCCTTTTTTTATATCCTGGGGAAAAGAAAACATAAAAGGGTGAGCTCAAATTCTTATTAAGGGTAAAAAAAAGAAATATCAATCACATCATTTTCATAAGAACGTCACATTTTGGAAATCTTAACCTGTAAAAGAGAGCATAATTTCATAACATGGGATAAATCATAGTAGTGAAATGAAATCCTAATAATCATAACATAAAACATGAAACTTTGTGGCATACACATATAATCATAGAGAATCATATATTATTATTCAAGACTCATTGCGAAGACTATCTTAGTGGACAAAGTCCATTTCTGAACCGAGACACCCTCATTTCAGTCCTGTTTCACTGAACTGGTATAACCTACCGTTCCAGCCATGTCTATCTCATGATATATAAAATCATTACCCAATGCATTGGAGGGAGATATAGGTCCCACCCATCTCATAATTATACCATTCTTATGTGTGCCACAAAATCATAAATCATACATCATTGCATAACCCATGTAATAAAAATGGGAATCTTAAACATCATGACATCATAAAAAAATTCATATAAGACAAAGGAATTCATAAAAATATTTCCATCACTACATAATCAAGTAAATATAATAATAGGGATAGAAACAGAACCCTATATTATCTTAGATGGAAAATAATTTTGATAAAACACTTCAACTCCATTCTTGAGGAAAATATCCTTTCTACTTAAAAAACACTTTTCCTTTTTTAACATGTCATAAAATTATAACTAAAATAAGTTGATTAAAAATTAACATGAAAACTTATAAAGAAAGATTCTTGGAAATAATGTTTTAAAAATCCATTCATGAGGTATAAGTTAAAAAAACATTCTTCTCGTACTTTTGTCAGAAAAGTCAAAAAGTACCTCGTACGAAAAACGACAAAATATTCCTTTCATATCTTTTACTAAAAACTCTTCGAAGGGTAAAATTGGATATAAAATATTGTATAAGGATTTAAATATTACATATTGAGGAAACATGTATGTGGATGATAAAATACACCCCAGTAAATTTCAAAGTATAAAAAATCTCAGATAAAAATGAGATTGTGATATTTCCCTTACCATTGGTCCGATATGCTTTGTACGTCTCCGAACCACCTGTATAATGATTTAAATAATTTTATTGACTTATTAAAGAATCATAATTATTTTTATGATATCATATATGGTCATATTCTTAGCTTATTATTAGTAATATTTCATTACTACTTGTTATTCGGGTGTTTATTACTTTTTGTTCTTATGCGTGTTTTGTCGAATAAATTAGTATTATTCTCTTTTGGTTATAGATACCTCATTTCCAGAATTTTATTAGTGTAATATATATAATATTCATTCATTCAATTCATTTATATAATCATTATGAAATAAAGATCATGTAGAACGAGTCGCATCACATCTTGGAGATGGTATTCCGTACGGACGCACGAGTGATGATATCATTCCTATGATCGTGGAGTTGTATTGGAGTGTATTTATACTATTTCATAATCAATATCACTTTATAATAGTAATATATAGTCATTATTTACACCATTATACCCATCCAAGTAAGGTGGTGGTGGAAAATAGATTACACCACGGCGTGGAGATGGTATTCTGTACGTACGCATACGCGGTGATTTCTTTTTCCATAGGATAGATAGATGGTGAAATAGGGTTGTTTTATATTTATAATAACATATCCGTATATGAGTGATACTAATGTTATTACTTCATAATGAAACAACTAAAGAAGAAGAAGTGGAAGAAGAAATAAAGATGAAAGAATCGTTAACGGACATTACCTCTTCTTTGAAGTGCTTCTTTGAGACCTCCTTTTAGGGTACTAAAATAGGTCTTTGAAGAAACCCAGAACCTCTACGACGTTTCTAGGGAAGTCTAGAGAAGAAATTGGCAGGGGTTGGCCGAGCTTGAAGGCTCAAAAGCGGTGTGAGGAATAGGGGGAGGAGGTTCCCTTTTATAAGGGAGGAGAGGGGCACGTTTGGAATAACGAAAAATAGTATTTTATTATAAAGTCGTGTTCGGTTTTGAATAGCTCCAAATTGAGTTATTTCGAAGATAAAGTGGGGATGGGTAGAAATCCTTTCATAAAACAGTATTTATACAGGTTTAGGTCATTTTATTAACCTTATCTTATAGTTTTAACTCTTAGTTAATTAGATTGACATTTACCATGTCACTTGGTATTTTTATATTATATAGTTAATAAACTTGCCATATACATCCAAGAGACTCCCAAGCTATGTTTTATTAATATAATAACCTTATCTAAGTCATTTGGCCAAACCATAGATTTTTAGAAACAAAATAACAATTAATAATAAAATATTTGTTTTAAAAACTATTTTCTGTCAATTTTGACACTATTCAATAGTTGATTTTTTTGAAACTCATAACAGAATTATTACTTAAACCAAAGTTAATTAAATCAATCCTAACATGTCATATTATCTTATAATAATAGTTTAATACATAAAAAGTATCAAATTAAATTTATTTGGGTATTTATAACATCAATTATGTAAATATTTCTTTAATAAGATAATTACTACATCATCGTTGTGTCACAAATAAATTAAATTATTTAATGTCTAAAAATTACACATAAAATATCATTATTTAGGAAATATTTGTATATTTCTAATGAATATTTATAGTTGAATTTATCTTATGTATAACCCCATATTAAAAAATGATTTACTTATTAAACTTTGATTTTAACTATTTTAACCCTTCTTTAAATAAATTATTAATAAATGTCCTAATCTAATTCAAGTGGGCCTAAATGGTCATATTTTATTCCTAAGGTTGTTTTTGGTCGAATTTCACTTGTCCAATCGAATTAGGACATGTGTTAGGATAATAATAATATCATTTTTTCCCTTAATTACCCTATTTACTTTTAACCATGGTAAAAAAAGTAAAAAGTTATTACTCACCAAAAATTATTTTCATCTCATTGAACCAAATTTTAGTCATTTATATTAACCGAGTCTCTCATATTTTCTAAATTCCACTCATAGAAGCGGTAAAATTACGTTTTATGAAAAATTCTGTTTTTTAACTACCACTTAGTTGTTTCACTATTCATCAAAAAATGAAAGTTTCCAGAAAAATACAAAAAATTAGGCCTAAGCTATATTTGATATTAAGAATTAAAAAATGATGTCTATTTTACCAAATTCAGAACATATCAGTTTCATTAATTAATTTAAAAATTAGTTCTCGTCGTCAAAACAAATAGCGTGTTTTTAAGAGATAATAACTATCAAAACATTGACACTTGTTTATAACTGGTTTAAATGTGAAATTACATCCAATGACCAACATAGTATTAAATTGTAATAATATATTCTAAATATACTTTACAACCACTCAAATTAATAATTTATCACTATTAATTATTTCTATTAGAAAAGTTCTTTTTAATTAAAATTTAGAAATTTTCACTATTCATCAGAATATGAAAGTTATCCGAAAAGTACCAAAATTTCACCATAAGCTAATTTCTATATTCCGAATACAAAAATGTTACAAAATTTCAAAAATTAGTTATTACTATTCATAATGGATAGTTTTAATAATATTTTAACCGCATATGATTGTTTAGTGAAACTCAGTATTGCGTACTACACACGCTATCGAGGAAGGTCGTGATTGTGTGTAATGCAAGGAAAGTCAAGGATGTGTGTTGTGCAAGATTATTTTGTTTTAGTGTACAACACAAGACATTAATGAAAAGAATATTTTTCATAAAATCTCGGGGTGTTACATTCTACCCCCCTTAAAATGAATTTCGCCCTCGAAATTCATCGGGGTTATAAATAGTTTAATACTTGAATGTTTATTTAATAGAAACTCACATCGTAAAAAGGAATACCAAACCCATTCATTAAAAACAAAAGTATGAAACGTAACAGTTACCAAAATAAACTAATCACTGGGTTTCCACATAGGTGAAAATATGTATATGTAAGAGAAATCTATCCATCATTTTCTGATGGAGAGTGGTAGAGAACATGGCTATGGAAAAGCCAACAATCACAAAGCCATAAATTTGTAACGATCTAAGGTACCATATGATTTATCAGATATAAGAGCACTAGCACAACATTTTTGGTTTTCATGATCATTTCCCTAATGTTAATGAAATTGGAATTAGAAGAAATACTTTCATGATTTTGTTATAGTCTCACAGTTTTTCGTTCTTTGGACAATTTCCACTTCATCTCTTAAAGAAATGATGTTGAATTTTTCATTCGTGATGTGTTAGAAAATCATGTGATAGAATGATGGGTCATTCCATCTATCTCAAAAAAAGGTTAGAAAAGTTATCAAAAAATACATAAGTCCACCTATAGGGAGATTAATCATATATAGTTCCTAAAATGGACTTATACTTCATATATCATGCTACTTAATATAATAAACCTAGTTTCTACTAAATAGGGACTTCCTGTAGGCCAGAGGTAGGTGATAAAGGCCAGTCGCACTTCGGTTGTGGGTTCGATTCTCACAGCCTTGTTCGACGCGATGGGCTATCGCCCGTCCTGCAGGTTGTCCTTTTTCTAAAAATACATTACTATAACATCACATAAATAATATCAAAAAAAATTCCTATCCTTAAACAATACTAACTTATGGATAACATAATCCATTCCAATATTTAGGTTTATCTAAAATACTTCGGTGCAAGCTCATAGTAAAAAGAAAATGGTAACTTGAAATGTCGTCAACCAAGCATTTGAATACCATCATTTATCTCTCATATATATTGTTGGTCACATTCCAGTCATCTGAATACCTTAATGATGTATTCTCTTGAAAAATGAATACCCATTAAACTTTAGTGAAATCATGAATGTTGTCAAAAGTTAACTCTGTCCACATACCAAAATCCAAAAATTCTATATACACAAACCATGATATAACCTTCTCCTTATATCAGTCATGAGCTCATGAATACTATCAAACATTTAATTTTCTCTATATCCCTTCATTATGCACATATCATCTACATTCCAAAAATATCTGAATAACCTTTCATGGATACTGGTAACATTAATCATACACTTTCAAAACTCAAGGAAATACAACAGTGTAACAATCCTTATATGTCTCGTTATTCCATTGTACCATGAGATTACTTATACAACATTACACATGATAAACATGTAATCATTCCCCTACATTCTTAAACCATTGACCGAGCTTCAACAATTCTTTCATCTCACATATCATTTGTAGTCTCTTCATCATCATCCACATAAATACTACCCATACAACCATACTAATTCTCTTCATGAGACTTTCCCTTAGGGAATTTGTTTGCATAATGCCCGTACATTCCACATTTAAAACATTTAACCATTGTTGATGTCGTAGCAATACCATTATCCTCATCCCTGGTGTTAACTGAACCTTTTCCTTTGCACTTACTAGCTTTGTGTCCTTCTTTTCCACACCCAAAGCATCTTCCAGTTCCTTTGAAACATTCTCCTTGATGCCTCTTCCCACATGATTTACATAGGGGAAATTGACCTTTCTTTCCTCTATGATCATCATGAAACTCCATCTTTCTCTTATTAGCCGAGTCAGGAAACTTACCAAATTTTACTTTATTGATCATATTATGAGATTGTTGATTCGGCATAATAATGATGTTTGGACTTCCAAGCCCCATTTCATTTGGTTTCTCATGAATAATATCATTCCATTGTCCATCATATCCTCCATTATCGTGAATCATCTTGTTTCCAGCCATTTTCTAAGACCCAAAAAGAATAGTGTGAGAGTCAAAAATCATAATAAAGGGGGAGTAACTTCAATATCTAACATCTTTGGTTTCATCTAATATCGTTACCATAGTACTAGGACTATATCCTATACGTATACTTATCTTTAGGGACATCCCTAGACATACCTTAGAAATATCTCTAGGGATCTCACTAACGTTTTCACATCCTAGTTTCCAAAGTTTGACTAAACTTTTCCTCTGATACCAACTGTAGCGACCCGAAGCTTGATGTACATGGACATTACATTACTTTTGCGGAATACTTGGTACATAAAAAAACACACACACAAGGATCGTAATAGTTTCGTGTCTTTGGAAACTCAGAATATAATCTTCTAATCGTGGTGAAAGATCTTCAACATCTCCCATAAAGATCTTCTTTTTTACCTAAAAACATTTTTTATATCCTGGGGAAAAGAAAACATAAAATGGTGTGCTCAGATGCTCAGTAAGGGTAAACAAAAGAAATATCAATCACATCATTTTAATAAGAACATAACATTTTGGAAATCTTAACCTGCAAAAGAGAGCATAATTTCATAACATGGGATAAATCATAGTAGTGAAATGAAATCCAAATAATCATAACTTAAAACATGAAACATTGTGGCATACACACATAATCATAAAGAATCATATCTTATTAGTCAAGACTCATTGCCAAGACTATCTTAGTGGACAAAGTCCATTTCTGAACCGAGTCACCCTCATTTCAGTCCTGTTTCACTGAACCGGTATAACCTACCGTTCCATCCATGTCTAGATCATGAAATATAAAATCTTTACCCAATGCATTGGATGGAAATATAGGTCCCACAAATCTCATAATTATACCATTCTTATTTGTGCCACAAAATCAAAAATCATACATCATTGCATAACCCATGTAATAAAAATGGGAATCTTAAACATCATGATATCATAAACAAATTCATATAAGATAAAGGAATTCATAAAAATATTTCCATCACAACATAATCAAGTAAATGTAATAATAGGGATAGAAACAGAAACCTATATTATCTTAGATGGGAAATAATTTTGATAAAACACTTCAACTCCATTCTCGAGGAAAATATCCTTTCTAATTCAAAAACACTTTTCATTTCTTAACATTTCATAAAATTATAACTAAAAGAATTTGATTAAAAATAAACTTGAAAACTTATAAAGAAATCTTCTTGGAAAGAATGTTTTAAAAATCCATTCATTCCATATAAGTTAAAAAAACATTCTTCTCGTACCTTTGTCAGAAAAGTCAAAAAGTACCTCGTACGAAAAATGACAAAAGATTCCTTTCATATCTTTTACTAGAAACTCACCAAAGGGTAAAATTTGATATAAAATATTTTATAGGAATGTAAATATTACATATTTATGAAACATGGATGTGGATGATAAAATACACCCCAGTAAATTTCAAAGTATAAACAATCTCGGATAAAAATGAGATTGTGATATTTCCCTTACCATTGGTCCGATATGCTTTTTACGTGTCTGAACCTCCTGTATAATGATTTAAATAATGTTCTTGACTAATTAAATAATTATAATTATTTTTATGATATGATATATAGTCATATTCTTAGCTTATTATTAGTAATATTTCATTACTACTTGTTATTCGGGTGTTTATTACTTTTTGTTCTTATGCGCGTTTTGTCGAATAAATTCTTATTCTTCTCTTTAGGTTATAGATACCTAATTTCTAGAATGGTATTATTGTAATATATATCATATTCATTAATTCAATTCATTTATATAATCATTATGAAATGAAGATCTTGTAGAATGAGTCGCATCACATCGTGGAGACGGTATTCCGTACGTACGCACGAGTGATGATATCGTTCCTATGATCGTGGAATTATATTGGAGTGTATGTATACTATTTCAGAATCAATATCACATTATAATAGTCATATATAGTCATTATTTACACCATTATACCCATCCAAGTAAGGTGGTGGTGGAAAATAGAATACACCACGGCGTGGAGACGGTATTCCATAAGTACGCACGAGCGGTGATTTTTTTTCGTATGATGGATAGATGGTGAAATAGGGTTGTTTCTTACTTATAATAACATATCAGTATATGAGTGATACTGATGTTATTACTTCATAATGAAACAACTAATTAATAATAAGTGGAAGAATAAATAAAGATGAAATAATCGGTAACGAACATTACCTCTTCTTTGAAGTGCTTCTTTGAGACCTCCTTTTAGGGTACTAAAATAGGACTTTGAAGAAGACCAGAACCTCTAGGACGTTTCTAGGGAAGTAAAGAGAAGAAATTTTCAGGGGTTGGCCGTGCTTGAAGGCTCAAAGTGGTTTGAGGAAGAGGGGGAGGAGGTTCCCTTTTATAAGGGAGGAGAGGGGCACCTTCGGAATAACTAAAAATATTATTTTATTATAAAGTCATCTTCGGTTTTAAATAGCTCCAAACTGAGTTATTTCAAAGCTAAGGTGGGGATGGGTCGAAATGCTCTCATAAAATAGAATTTAGACAATTTTAGGTCATTATATTAACCTTATCTTTTAGTTTTAACTCTTAGTTAATTAGATTGACATTTACCATGTCATTTAGTATTTTTATATTATATAGTTAATAAACTTACCATATACATCCACGCGACCCCCAAGTTCTGTTTTATTAATATAAATAACCTTATCACAGTCATTTGGCTGAGCCATAGATTTTTATGAACAAAATAACAATTAATAATAAAATATTTGTTTTAAAAACTATTATATGTCCATTTGGACACTATTCAATAGTTGATTTTTTTGAAACTCATAACAGAATGATTACTTCGACAAAAGTTAATTAAATCAATCCTAACATGTCATATTAACCTATAAAATTAGTTTAATTCATAAAAAGACTCATATTACATTTATTTGTGTATTTATAACATCAATTATGTCAATATTTAATTAATAAGATAATTACTGCATCATTGTTGTGTCATAAATAAATTAAATTATTTAATGTCTAAAAATTATAAATAAAATACCATTATGTAGGAAATATTTTTATATTTCTAATTAATATTTATAGTCGAATTTATCTTATTTATAACTCCATATTAAAAATGATTTACTTATTAAACATTGATTTTATCTATTTTAACGCTTCTTTAAATAAATTATTAATAAATGTCCTAATCTAATCCATGTGGGCCTAAATGGACATATTTTATTCCTAAGGTTGTTTTTTGTCGAATTAAACTTCTCCAATAGAATTAGTACATGTGTTAGGGTAATAATAATATCATTTTTACCCTTAATTGCCCTATTTACTTTTAACCGTGGTAAAAAAAGTAAAAAGTTACTATTCACCAAAATTTATTTTCATCTCATTGAACCACATTTTAGTCCTTGATATTAACCGTGTCTCTCGTATTTTCGAAATTCCACTCACAGAAGCGGTAAAATTAAGTTTTATGAAAAAATCATTTTTTAACTACCACTTAGTGGTTTCACTATTCATCAAAAAATGAAAGTTTCTAGAAAAATACAAAATATTAGGCCTATGCTATATTTGATATTAAGAATTCAAAAATTATGTCTATTTTATAAAATTCAGAACATAACATTTTCATTAATTAATTTAAAAATCAGTTCCCGTCGTCGAAACAAATAGCGTGTTTTTAAGAGATAATAACTATCAAAAGATTGGCACTTGTTTATAACTGGTTTAAATGTGAAATTACATCCAATGAACAACATTGTATTCAATTGTAAAAATATATTCTAAATATACTTTAAAACCAATCAAATTAATATTTTATCACTATTAATTATTTCTATTAAAAAAGTTCTTTTTAATTAAAATTTAGTAATTTTCACTATTCATCAGAATATGAAAGTTATCCAAAAAGTACCAAAATTTCACCCTAAGCTAATTTCGATAATCATAATACAAAAATGAAGTCCATTTTGAAAAATAAAGTTTAAAAAATTTCCAAAAGTGTTTACTACTATTCATAATGGCTAGTTTTAATAATATTTTAATAGCATATCGTTGTTTAGTGAAACTCAGTATTGCGTGCTACACACGCTATCGAGGAAGGTCGTGATTGCATGTAATGTAAGGCAAGTCAAGGATGTGTTTTGTGAAAGCTCCTTTTGGTGTATCATACAACACAAGACATTAATGAAAAGAATATTTTTCATAAAATCTCGGGGTCTTACAATGACGGTAAACACCCAATACTCCATTCACAGCTATTAGAGGAATTTTCACATAAAACTCAATGAATTTGAAAGGTAAGGCACAAACAACCTACGTCAATCCAAGGGGATCGATATACTTGAACCAAAATGACTGATTCTCCCATGAATGTCATATATCTAGTAAAATGTTTAAAACTATCAATCCACGATAACTTGAGAAAGGGGAAGAATCAAGGAATGAAACTTAAGAAGAAGGAATAACTCACGATTGCGGTTCCAACGCAATTGACGGATGTAGAATCATCCAACAAATGAAGGCTCGGTAATTCGTAGAAGTTTCATGGTCATACAATGTCTCTCCATCGAACCAGACCTAGTAGAAGATATTTATGGCGATCAGACGTGACCCCAGTCCATTTAATGAAAAAGAAAAAAGTACAAGGTGTGTACTAGGTTTTTCCGTACTCTACTTAAATCGCCTTCCATATCACCCCTACACTCCATGTGTCTGGCTTGGACACGACCACCACACGGCTTCGAGCGGGAAAATATTACATGTCGTGTACTCTGAAAGTACACAGCATGTACTTCAAAATTTTCCAAAAACACTATTTTTCTCAAAAACTCCAGAAAAAAGGAAGGCATACCTAAAAATGAATATCCGGGTTCTTACACTATGTTCGTTATTCGGTAGCTATTTCATTATCTTCGGTGATGAAGGAACACAAAGACTAGTCAAAAACCTAATTACACCATCATAATCTATGTGGAACTCATGTATCATCCCTACAATCAAATATTTCATTGTCATTTGAACCTACAAAAATACCCTGGTGCCTCTTTGATATTCGTTTGGATAGATGTTTGCAAAATATCCCGAGATTGGAAGGATATATACCCTTCTGCTGTGATTTTTAGATCCATGATTTTCATTTCCATGAATATAGGGTCTTTCTCAATCTTAATCATGGATAGAGTAGTAGGTTCCATTATACTAAGAGCATCGTTTACCTTTTTTTCCAGGACAAGATGATAGTTAGTAGAGTAGTCATTGTCAATGATTATCTCTAACCACCTCCTTTGAGACATGTTAAACTCATTTTATTTTAATATATACATTAGAGTCTGGTTATTAGTATATATTTCACACTTTTCACCATAGAGGAAGTGAGATAATATTATCTAAGACAAAATAATAGTACAATCTCTATATCCATCATCGGGTAGTTCTATTAATGGATCATTAACTACTATGAGGAGTAGGGGATCAATTTACAATTATAATGAGAAAAAAACCAATGATTTTTTTGAATCATCAATGTATATCACAAAACCATATCCACTTGTTGGTAGTGTGAGAAAAAGTGCAGTGATTAGTCTCTTCGTGTGATCCAAAAATTATTAAATACATTATTCAATCATGATATACATCACCCAATTTTATTAACATAGTTAATGGGACCTGAAATCATAATAAATTCTTCACAAAGAGGTTGTACTACATAGATAATTCATTAAAACTATATATCAACATTATAGATGATGGTGTGGGCCACTCCTCAATTGGCATTATTTGATAAGGGTCAACAAATACCCATTAATAGTGATAACATTACCAAATAATAATAGATCTTCCATCCAAAATACTAATTTATAGTACTTTTCATTTTTTTTATCCCTTCAAAAGGTTAGTAGAACAATATTCAAATACTTCTCATGTTCCTCCTTACTCTTAGATTATATCAGAATATCATAATTAAATTCTACCACAATTTTATTATAGTAACCTATATAGACTCTATTCATTATGTACATGAAATTTAAAAAAAAATTAGTGATTATGATTTGAGAAAATGTGAACTCATATTTTATATACATCGTTTGAAAGGAATTATTGGTAATATCTTCCATCAACAACATTATTTGTTCATATTCAAACTGAAGATCCACCTTTCAGAAACATTATGCCCCACATAATTGACCGAACAAGTGATGTATCTATGGTAGATGATATGTTTTCATTATATTAGTATTTTTTATCTCATAATAATCAATATTGATGAACAATACCCTTCATTTTTCTTGATGAAGAGGACTAGAACACTCTATGGTAAATCACATCGGCATATGAAACCCTTTTCCATATTCTCTTGTAACTACTTCTTCTGTTCTTCCAACTCAAAAATTTCCATTCTATAAGGATTATTTGATATTTTTATATTTCCCTGAATATTTTATATTGAGAACTCAACAACTTGGTCTAGAGGAATACTAGGTAATTCTTTGTGGAACACATCATTGTATCCCCAAAAAAAATGGAAACGTCTTTGAGCATGATTCCCTCATTTTTATCATTAATTTGAGATATATTTTATTCCTCATGAGGTAATAATATCCACCATTGAGATGATGATTCTAAAGTATATTCATCATCATCTTTACACTTGTACATAATTATAGTATGCCTCAGGATGTGAAGAGTTCTATCACTTTCTAAAAAATTTGATCTTTTAATTATAAAAAGATAGCCAATCCACGTTCATAATTTCGTAAAACATCACTAAGGGAAGTATCAAAATATTTTTTGGGAGGTTCATTCCACAAACATTAACCATGTAGGATTTATATAGTTTATATTCAGAAATTTCCCCATTAACAGTTCACACAGTAAAATCAACATTCATAATTTGAGGTGTTGTATTAAAAGTTCAACTAAAATATGAAGATATGAAAGAATGTGTAGAAGAAGAATAAAATAGTAAATAAAAAATTATTTAATGAATAACAATCATACCTCTCATCATAATATTTTCGTGCTCTACCTCATTAGTAGTGATAGCTCGTACCTTTCCTTACTACTTTGGAGTTTATTGATGATTGTGTCCAACAACCATTGGATTAGACCATTGGATGTCATCATGCCAAGGTCCATTGTTGTGAAAACACTAAAATGAAAGTCGAGTGTTGGTCTGAACCGTCCATTATTCATTCAAAATAGTGGGATTATTTAAATACTTTCATAAAAAATGACCCTGATGACCCTATCTTCCACAATTCAACCAAATATTAGTTACCCTAATATTGTTTCCAATAATCTTCTTCCCATAAATTTGACATGTTTGATGTTTTTTTTTCATTACATTATGGGATTTATCTATTTGTCCTCCAATATTAAAATCAATATTCAACTTTTTATCAATGGGCCTACGAGATGACGGAGAGTCTTCGATCTTCATTTCAACCATATGGGAACCTTGAAAAATCTAATCATAGCTTTCAAAGTCATGAATCATTAAAAATTTTAAAATAATATTTTTAGTCAACTAAAGAAGTGACAAAACATTCTTTTAGTGATCATGAAAAATACATAGGTGTATTTTGAAGGCCTTGTAATACTTTTCTTATACACACTGATTGACACATCTTTATTTTTTTCATTCTAAAGAAGTATATTTTCATTTTAATATATAGTGTGTAGGGAAAATATTTTCTGATAAATATATTATTGATTTCTACCCATTCCTTGGGGATCAATTTATTTATTAGACTTTTTATCATTTTCAACGTCAACCATTGATCTTCTTCCCCATCAAAATGCTTGACTTCCTTGAATCAACTTTGTTATTCTGGTCATTGGATGACGTATAATGTTTCTCAATAGTGTTAATGCATTTTTCTATGATGAGGGGATATGTAGATACACTAGTTGTGGGATGCATTTATCAAATAAATGACTTTACTACAAAATTATCATTATTAGGAGTAGGAAATTACACATGATCATGTTTTTAATAATAACATGATCTAGTTGAGAAAGTACTTTCCCGATTTATTGATCTCTCATTCCAATAAAAATTGTAGTTTACATAGTCAAATCATCACATTACCTATCACATTTATGTTTGGAATAAGTTCTTATATTTCATTCAATTAACATAAAAATATAATGTACAATTAGGGGGTTTTATTTCATATATAATAAGTATATGAAAAGGTAAAATTGAAAATCTAATGATAAAATTGAAGTTTAAAAGTATATATTTTCTTCTGAATCCCTTTGTTTCCATATAGGTTATCTATGGTGATAGAAATAACCCTATATCTCTTATTCATGTTTTAAGGTCCTAATATCCAAAAAAAACTAAAAACTTCTTCTATAACAACTATTGAGACCCCATATTTTTACACATATTATTACTTTATTTCATGCATAATTGACCACCAAATACAAAAAAAATTAATCTTAATGGATAGTTTATTTTCATGATTAGGTAAATAACTATAAATAATGAGATAAGAATAAATAAATATTTTATTTTACTACCATAATGATCTCCTAACTTCTTTTTAGTTGTTAAATATACATAGGATAACCTATGGAATACATGAGATAATGGATGCGCTAAAAATTTTAGTAAGGGAATAAACATTGGAAATAACATCACAAGACTTAGAAGGCATAAAATGATGGAATTAAAATTAATAAAATAATAATAAATAAATTTCATAATAACATATAGAACATGGGATCATGTATTCATGGAATCCTATGAATATGACAGAAACATATATCATTACATAAACATGAGTTAATGGAAACTTCCAAAAACTATATCACATGGTGGTCAATGTTCCATAATGGAATCATGTTTAATACTTATCCCATCATGGTGTCTCATGAGAATATAAATGAAAAAAATAATTACAATTATATCTGGGAGCACCAATAAAAATAATTTCGCATATTTGTGCGGCACATAATGAATCAAGAATAAGGACAAAACATAAGGGTTACCCATGGAAAGAAATTTTCATCATAATCATGTCATAACATATAAAAATTTGTTAATAATAATGGTGTATAATATAGAATTGATTTCAATCATAATTGGAAATTACTAAGAGAATATAGGAATATTAAATGATATATCATGTCCAAATTATGTGAATATATGTAAAAAATTGTGTTTAATAATATTTAGAATTGATCCGCTTTAGTGCAGTTTAAGGGAAATTATAAGAGACATTAAAGAGGATAAATGAATAACTTTTTGTACAAAACTAGAAATGAACTATAATATTTTTTCATGATGGAATGTGTTATTTTATAAAAATAATAATGGAATCACATATATGACGGATTATATATATATATTTTTATAAAATTCTGATGTTCCCTTTAATAGATCCATCTTATCCGGATGAATTGAGATGGGAAGCCATTAAAACAAAAATTTCTTAATCAATGAATGATGAATTTATCTAGATATATGAGTTTATAAAAAATAACATGAATTTATAATAATTTAATTATAGGAATGAAGAAAAAATTGGTTTAATGAAATATAATGCGTAACCCAAAAGCAATTTGGAGGTTTGGAGGGATCCCTTAACTTTTGTGTGAAAGTCTTATGAACAAGTACATAATTTCATCGATAATCATATTATATTGATTAAAAATTTAATTCGTAACATAACCAGAATATATTTGTTATATTAAATTTTATTAAGTCTATTTATGTCAATTAAGAGGAGTTTTTGAGTTTATTTTTTTTTGTTCAGGGAGCATTCGTTTCAAGGATTCATGATCATTATTCTTGTTTATAATTATAGAAGTTAATGTCAAATTGGAATAATTATATAAAAGTGAAATTATATTGTTATAATTCAATTCCTAACAATTAAATTTTTCAAAATTCCATTTTATATTTTGACAAGTGTATGATTAATGATATAAAATGATAATTAGAAATGATTATTTTATTTTTACGGTTTTTTTATGACCATCAGGAACAAATAATGTTTTATTTAATATTATGTTTATATACTGGTTCAATAAGAGTAAATAATATTTAATAGACATATTATAATTATCTCTAACAACAAAATTTGGTTTATGACCTACGTTAAAGACAATAATGAAAAATGGAAAATTTTCATCCACGATGATGGTGAATCAAAACCACACTCTAAAATTTTCATTAATCAAAAATAAGAGATGAGAAGAGATTTTATGATGGATATTACAGTAAAGGATTAAAATTAATTTATATTTATTTAATTGGAGTTATCATTTCACTTTGGATAGGGGAGTTTAGAGGTGTATGAGAAATGAAAATCAAATAAAGGGGAAAGAAGAATGATTTTACCTCATGAATATTACTAGTTTGAGAGCCTCCATAAGGAATATGGTGATGGAATTTTTGAGAGAAAATAAATTCCAAGACATGGAGAATATTACTTTGAGTGTAATTGTGATGAATATTATAATTCTATATGTCTTAGATGGTCTGAAAAGAAGTGGTGGTGAGTGGCGGTATTTAAAGGGGAAGAGGGGTGTTTTTTATTATTTTATTAATTTTATTTATTATTTTGGAAGAAGACTATCAATAGTTATTTTTTGTGTGAATAATTATATTAAATAGTGAATTTTAATTCGAAATTGTGGGTTCTTACATTATTCGTGACTACATAATTCATGTATTTGGAAGAAAATGTCAAATTCCATAAATTACCATACTTTAATATTCACTAAAAATTAGAATATTTAGAAAAATACTAAAATTTCACCATAACCAATTAAAAATTTTTATATTTATAAATTGTATTCCATTTTATAAGAAAAATTTTATAAATATGAAAATTTTATTTTTAATTAAATTCATCATTAATTTGAAAAATATTGATTTAATATTATAACCGAATTTATGAAACATTGAAAAATTAATTAAGGTCACATATTATTGTCTTATAATCAGAAGCCAATAAAATATTAATTTATGAAAATATTTTATGAAAAAATATATTTTAAATCATTTAATTAATTATAAAATTGTAAATAAGTATATTGGTTTTACAAGAAAACAACACATAATTTTTCATTTTGAAATCATTTATTTATTAATTCAATGATATAAATATATCATAATTTATTTGATAAAATACCTATTTTTTTAATTTCATATGTTAGGTCATTATTCTTTTGTCTAGATCATTGTTCCAAATTTTCATAATACTATTTCAATGGTCAGGTTGGTATTTTATTAGGATTGGATCCTTAGTTTCTACGAATACAACTCTTTTAATTCTTAATTTATGAGAATAATTTTTTCATTGGAATAATTTTTTATTTTATATACAATCATCATAATAAGGATATTCCATTGATAATATTTTATTTCCTTACAATATATGTGATAAAAGCTCAGATCTAGGTCTCTGGTCAATATATTGTCACAGAGTAGACACCATCTAGATAATTGAAGGGTCTATTTTTTTAGGTTATGATTAATATGGAATCATTACTAGAATGTATTTTTTATTAATTAATAACAACGAACTGAATTATATTTACATAGTTGTCAAACAAAATGATGTTTTAGATTTTTATTATGCAATTAACATTTATCGAATAATATAAACACAATTGAGGATCTAGGTAGTCTAATATCTGACTTCATAATAAATAATTGATTTATATAAAAAATTCATAATAATATTTTAAAACATACCTATGTAGATGATCCATTGTAGGGCCTCTTCCATCATGTTAAGATCATCTATGATGAGGTCTTCCAAGCTATAGTCCATCTTGTCCCATGTTTTAATAATCTCTTCCACACCAATCATCCATTCATTAAAGGCATGTGTCAAAATGTAGTTATTCATATCAATCCATGCACACTTTTAATTATTTAATGTCTACTCTCATAAACTTATCATCCATCCTATTGAAATTCTATTTGGTAGGATTGTCATCAATTTTCCCATCATTCATTTCTTCATTGGAATGGGAGATGATCTCATATACTTCCATTTTCCAGAATCTAACTAATCAACTTCCCAGATAGTTCCATTAAGAACAACTTGTTCTTTAATCAAATCATCCCTAATGTCTCCATCCTATTTAGAATCCTTGACCACACCACAATCTATCTCTTGATGTTTAATTAAAATATTTTAATTTCTTCCCTTCTCTAAGGATGTGAATTCACTATCCATCTACTTGTTCTTTTTGAAGGACCATGTTTCTATAATCGTAAGTAGTTGAGAATAGTCTTTGTGACCCTTTGACTTAATTCCCTTAACCATAATGAAACTCCCTAAATCACTATTAACATTCTGTACATTATTCCTCCTACGGTTATGTAGACCTATTTTGTTCCCTCTTTCCATTTTATCCCCTAATTCAATACGTGGATTATCATACTCTGTGATTGGCCCATGAGTTCATTGATCATCGATGGAATTCAAGAATATCCAGAGTATCTTATCACGATCAGTAGATATTGATTTTTTTGTAGTTTCCTTTTGTTATATATGAACAGTTTCCAAAAAAATCATTGTAATGGATTAGTTGAATTGATATCATGTTCCCATTAACTACTACAAATACTAGTTACCTTTAATTTCTATTTTTGGTTAATTATATACACATAATGGGGATTGGAAATCACTAACAGGACATTGTGGAATGTCCAATGACAATAAAATTTATTTCAAACTTGTTACCTTCAATTATCATTTGAGGTGATAATTAATGATAAACATTAATTCATCCAATCATATAGTAGTTTTAGAATGTTTATCCTAATGAATTTTCATGGTTTAAAAAATAAAGATATATTGAGTTTCATAGTGGAAAAATTTATAAAAAAATCCATATATATATAAATATCCATACCAACATTCCCTTTCAAATATTCAGGTGTTGACGGTTATACTATTGTACCCATTGTAGAAATAAATTATAATCCACATATTATACCTTGGGGGTGAACATATTTTATTTACCAACACAAATAATAGTTAATTGTGTTTATATGAGGATATATAGAGGTTGAATCTATTTATGATAAAGAACTGGTATCCAAATCCTTATATAGATAATTTCTTCCACTAGTTTTAGGGAGATATGTGGATCTCAAATATATATTTGGGTACAATATGTAACCAGTTCTTGGTGAGATCAGTTTTAATCACTTATATTTTATTTAGAATAAGATGTTGATTTTATGAGTGTCTTGTTATTGTGTTTGACTTGATAAATATTAAAAAAATATTTACATCTCATATTAATGGTGTCTTCTATATGTATGTGTGTTCCCTCATTCCTATTTTTTGATGATATCATAGTGTGATTTTAATTATAGAATGACATTTCATGATATTTAGATATGGTTTTGAGTATATATAGAGAGTAATGGAATTATTATAATCTCGTGAAGTGTTAGTTCTATACTAGAGATTTGAAATTATTGGGGAACCTAATTTCATAGGGTTGTATATGAGTGGAAACTTAAATGATAAATATTTTAGTTTCTCAGGAGAGATCTATATTTTTTTGGGATTCACATCTTCTCTAGATTAGCTAGACACTAATATTGATTCATATAAAACATTACCCAGTTGGAATAACAAGTGAAACATCTAACCAAGAAGAAATTTATTTTTAAATAGGAATGATTCTTGTGAGGTCTCCATATTTGATTATAAATTTATATTTAAATTAATTTTTATCATGACCTTACTTGAGCTATGTATGGAGTATACCCTATATTGTGACACATAATGGGTTGGCCATGGAGATGTTTATATTAAAATATATGTGTTGTCATTTATGATCTATGGTAGATGAGACCACATTATTAGAACATCCAAAAACATGATATAAAGATAGAAGTAATTTTTTATATACTAATATGTTTTAATTTATACATGTTCGGTGATTTTTTTCATTTTGTATATTGTCGATAAAATCATGAAACATATTTCCTCCCAATGTTATCTAATCCTTCAATAGAGAAGTCTGGTAGAGTATATTTATTATTTTAAATTTCAGTCATGTATACCAATAGAAAAAGGAATTTTATAGATGATTCATGGTGACATAAGGCTTAGGTTTAGGTAATATTAGTTGATATTAGTGAGTGGTATATGGAGTGTATCTTTAATTAGATAGTTTTAAATATCCAACATTATCATGGAAGGGATACCCCTAAATCATGTCTGATTACCTCATCAATTAATAAATGATGGTAGAATATTTATATATTTATCTCAAACATCATTTTTATTTTGTAAAATATATATTATGGGGAGTAGCCACAAAATTAGGCCTTGTATATAAATATGACACTTTTTATATGAGTTTGATTGGTGGTCCCTATAGGAAATCATAATGAGATTATATGGGACACATGTGAAATAATCTTGGTTTTTAACATAGGGTATACCAATATGTGTGACGATATCTATAAATAGTATTGGTGGACATAGATATAATACCCCAAAATAATAAAAAGGAAGTTGTAAAACATGACATTAATGTAGAACTTTGAAAAGAACGAGAAGGGTGAATGAATCCCCTTAAAAATTCGGCAGCCTAACGGCGCCACATAAACATTCTTAAAACGAATTGATGAGAGCAAGATGTGGACTATCATAATATGAACATGAAAAGGGAAGTAATATGAATATATAATAACATCCTCCAACATAAGAACATTGAGTATAAAATAAATGACATAAAAGAGATTACTTGAAAAAAAAAGAGAGGTCAAATCCCTTACCTTAAAACGTTACTCTTAAAACTCCATGGTTTGGACCTTGAGGGCTTGGGGGAACCTTGGGAGGACTCATTGAGAGGTAAGGAGACCATAAAATCATTAGGGGAGAGTTGGGAGTGAAAACTAAAGGAGGAAAGGGTGGGTATTTATAGGGAAAGTGAGGGGACAAGACATTAATGGCCAAGGGACACCTCACAAGTGCTTTTCTAAAAACCATGTGCTCTCCCATGGAATTTACCATGGATCTAGGCCACATGGGGCCCCAAATATAATAATTCATCAACTTTGGCCGGAAAACCTTTAAAATATCTCATGACATCATCATGACACAGTTAGGATGTCATTAAACATACCGAAACCCTAAAACTGCATTTTTACTATTCACTGAAAAATTCATCTTTCTCCGAAAAATCCCAAAATTTTACCTTAACCAAATATCGATGCTATAATTACATTTATGAACTCCATTTTATAAAAATAATTTTCTAAATTTTTTTAATTTAATTTTTAAATAAAAAACTATTCATCGAGAATTCATTTTTTTCAGAAAAATCCCCAAAAATTACAATAACATAATATTGATGCTCTGAGTTCAAAAATAAAGTCCATTTTATATAACTAATTTTCTAATATTTTTTAATTAAATTGTTAATTAAAAAAACACTATTCACCTAAAAAAACTAATACTTGACTAATAATTTATGAAAACGTTATTTAACCCATTTTATTTAATCTCATTACTTAATCAAGGTGTCTAAATTATATTAAAACATTTTTTAAGTGAGATTACTAATCCCTTTAGACACATTACTAATCCTAATCATAAAATCACTATTCATAATTTACTATTCATCAAAAATTATGTTGATTTTATTAGACTCTAAATTTCGTACTGAACATAATTGTAGAAGACCATTGTTTGAAAATAATTACACATTTTTATTTATTTAAGGTTTACATAAAAATTTTTAAAATATCCTTTCTCTAAAATTCGTCAAAAATATGCATATTATATTTATCCAGACATTGGAAAATTCATAAACTTCATCATAAGAAGAAATCAAATTTTTTTTTTTAAAACAAAGGGTTACACAAGGCAGTTATGATCTCCATACATAGTCCCTTATCACACCAGCATAGGACCTATGTGTAAGGTGTGCTAAGGTGAGAAAATATGAGGGAGGCTCGGCCAACATCGCACGAGCAATAATTTATATCACTTTGAACTTCTCACAAAGGAAATTCTATTCTAGCTTCACACAATGAAGTTCGGCATGGGATTGGTCCAAAGCAAAGCCCAATGGTGCTACCTCCTTCCCAAGTTCTGTTATATGGGCTTTGATCGGTCCAAGACTACTGGGTGAGGCCATCAAATCTTCTTTCTATATTAATTAACCAAGATTACATGCATTTAGAGACAATAATCAAAACGTTTAGTTCCCAGTGGTCATATTGACCAATGGTCATATAACAGTCAAAACCCAACGGTCTCATTTTAATTATACTCAATTTATCAAATGAAACAGTTTTGTTGAGTATCAAAAATAAAATAACACACAAAATTAGGAAACAAGATTTATTCAAAATTTCGGGTTGTTACAATCTTCCCCCCTTAATAAATTGCGTCCTCGTAATTTTTTTAAAATTGGGTTTTGAAATTTCATTGAAAGTCCCAAATCGGAAAAGGAGTCAGAAAAACTATTACTTTTAAAGAAAGAAAGGGAAGTACAAATGTCACCGGAGTTAACCAATACTAGGATTCCATGGAGGAAAAAATGGATATGGAAGAAAAAAAAGGGTCAAGTTCTGTGGGAGAGTGATAGAAAACATGATTAGGAGAAAGTTAACCATAAGAAAATCCCAAACTTATGATGTGTGTAAACGGCCTTTGATTACCTAGTAGGAAATGTAAACCATCAATGTTTTTGTTTTACATTCCTTTTAATAATTTTGAGGAATTAATTTACTACATAGAACAAAAACATAAGAAAATATACCTACATTCAAGAAGAGTTTCATCCTTTAATAATTCTCTACCAAAACTAATCTTTTCTCCAAATGATGAGAATTCAAAAACACTTGGTCTAATGAAAACACAAGAATAATCTTCTAGAGAATCACATATTCCACAGAATAAAAACTATCTATCTTTAAACATTACTCCCAAAAATAGAGAGGGTAAGATAAAACAACTCTTCAAAAAGAAACAATCCCATAGGAATGGAAACTAATTTTAAATCTTCAAAGTTCCATGGTACTACCCAAAGTTCATCATAGACCATTCCATAAATAACGATCCTTAAAATTCATCAAAATAAACCAAACTAAGATTGAAACCCAAATACAATAAGGACGTGATAACATAGTCTTCCAAAATAAACTTCATTGTTCATCTCCAAACAACATCAACCACTCCTGACATCTTATAACAAAAGTATCTAACCTAAACATATTTTACCCAATATAGGTTAATCATTCCCATAAGTAACCTAAATTACTATAAGTCCACCTTAAATTCATCGATTCTTCAAAATATAAGTCAACCTTACTCCTCAATGAAAATACCTTAGTAATCTATTTACCTTGATCATATAGGGTCCCCAAAATAGTGAACGTCTTCCAAAATAATAATCATCATTTAATACCCTAATCATCTCTATCATATTAATACGACAATCGTCGCAATTCCTATCACATTGGTTGTTGGTACATGTTCTTCCATTTCTCACCATTAACTATGAAGAGAATGTATAATTAGGGGCTTAAATAATTAGCCAATAATCATGAAAAGGAACTTAAAGCATATAAGGATAACTTGTGGAAGAAAATTATACCCTAACTTTTGATCCCCTAGGTCCCCATCTAGGTTATCCATGATCATATATTCTTATGTGAATATTTATTTTATTTTATCTTGGTTCCTTTAACAATGGTTCATACTAAGCTTATGAATTTACCAAAGTATATCCCTAGGGAGTGTCGTAACCAAGAGTGCAGCAAGGCCCATTGTCGTGTACCAGTTCCTATTTGAGTCTAGCTCAAATAGGTGTTTTCAGGTTTTACCCCTATGTACATCTGTGCCAGAGCCACCTCTACCTGCTCGTATCCAGATAGGGATGTATTTTCTTGGCAACCCATTAATCAATACTGACAAAAATACCAGGAAAATTCCCTAGATATAAACTTTTCTATAGGCTTATTCATAAAGTTTTCATATCCTAATTTCCACAAATAACTAAACCATCCTTTGATACGAACTATAGGATCACAGATTTTTATCACATAAACTTTAATTACATTTTACAAAACTGAGGATTTTTAAGGTTTAGTGTCCTAGAAACCAGGAACTTAAAACATGAAAACATAAAAAATTATTCTTAATCACTTGAAAGGATTCTCCCCATGGTCATCCTAGGTTCATTACTGAATCTCATAACCTGACGACATACATCAAAAGAAAGGGTGAACAAAAGGCTCAGTAAGGGAAACAAGAGAAACATTTTAAATGTGAACTTGAGATACATCAATAAGGTCATGAAAAGAACTTTAAGGAATGAGAAAGAAATCCTGAAGAATATCATAATAAAAATAACATTTTTCATAAAATTAAGATGTGGCTACATCATTTTACATAGACAATCATGAACATATCACCAATGTCCATCCCCAAGCTGTCATTTGAAAATTACCAAGGTTATTCACCAAGATATCGTGAAAATTGTAATCTCTAGTGGTTACATCATTACCCAATGCATTGAAGCGCTATCAGGGCACACCCTTAAATTTTCTTTTATTATCATGTGATCCACATATATCATCAGAAAAAATTTCATAAATAACCCATATAGCATAAAATAAATGGGTTTCATTTCATAATCATAACGTTTTAAAAACATTATTAATGACATGATCTTTACGTCACTTTAAACCCACAGAAAGGGAAAGCGGGTTTCATGTATGTAAATACCAGAATTTAAAATAGAACATTTTGATATATATTTGAATACCCCTATAGAAATAATATCTCTGGATATTCACTTAATAACATAAAATAATTTTGAGAAAAATAGATAGACATTTTGAGACGAAAATTCTGCAGCATAACGACTATGTTTCAGGTTTTTAGAAAACATTGAAAAGAGAGGGGACATGGGTCAAAAATTCAAAAATGATCCATAAAATAGTAGAGGGACAGAATATGAAGGATATATGAACATGGAAATAAAATATTAAAGACATACCATTTGAAATGAAAAATATGGAAGGAAGACAAAAATTAGCTTTCTCTTATGAAAACCCCGCAGCCCAACGACGTCACTTAAACTTCAACCAAAAATGAATTGACAAGATCAAATAGGGTCTCTCATCAAAATAACATAATAGTTCAGTATGATAGATATAGAGATCATACCCCAACATAATAAAAAAGTAACTTTAAAGAATTGACATGAAAGTGGAACTTCAAAACGGAAAGGGTGAAAGAACCACTTAAAAGTTCGGCAGCCTAACGATGCCACTTAAAACATAAAAATACTGAATTGAAGAGATCAAATGGGGTATCTCATCAAATGGTCATAAAATATCAGTAAAATTTATATATAGATAATTCCCCAACATAATAAAAAGGATCTTGGAAAACATGACATGAAAGTAGAACTTTGAAAAGAACGAGAAGGGTGAAAGAATCCCCTTAAAAATTCGGTAGCCTAATGGCGCCACATAAACATTATTAAAACAAATTGATGAGAGAAAGATGGGGTCTATCATTATATGAACATGAAAAGGGAAGTAATATGAATATATAAGAACATCATCCAACATAAGAACATGTACTGTAAAAGAAATGACATAAAAGATATTACTTGAAAAGAAAGAGAGATGTCGGATCCCTTACCTTAAAATGTAACTCTTAAAACTCAAAGGTTTGGACCTTGAGGGCTTGGGGGAACCATGGGAGGACTACTTGGGAGGTAAAGAGACCCGAAATTTGTTGGGGGAGAGTTGGTAGTGAAAACTATTGGAGGAAAGGGTGGGTATTTATAGGGAAAATGAGGGGACAAGGCATTAATGGCCAAGGGACACCTCACAAGTGCATTTCTCAAAACCATGTGCTCTCCCATGGAATTTACTGTGGAGTTAGGCCACATGGGGCCCCCAATACAATACTTCATCACCTTTGTCCGAACAACCATTAAAATATCTCATGACATCATCATGACATAGTTATGATGTCATTAAACATATCGAAACCCTAAAATTGCATTTTTACTATTCACTGAAAAATTAATCTTTCTGAGAAAAAACCCAAAATTTCACCTTAACCAAATATCGATGCTCTAATTACATTTATGAACTCCATTTTAAAAAAATAATTTTCTAAATTTTTTTAATGTATTTTTTAAATAAAAACACTATTCATCCATAATTCATTTTTTCAGAAAAATCCCCAAAAATTACCATAACATAATATCATTGCTCTGAGTTCAAAAATATAGTCCATTTTATAAACATAATTTTCTAATTATTTTTAATTAAATTTTTAATTAAGAAACACTATTCACTCGAAAAAACTATTACTTGACTAATAATTTATTAAACCGTTATTTACCCATTTTATTGAATATCATTACTTAATCAAGGTGTCAAAATTATATTAAAATTTTCTTTAAATGAGATTACTAATCCATTTGGACACATTACTAATCCTAAGCATATAATCACTATTCATAATTTTCTATTCATAAAAAATTAAGTTGATCTTATTTGACTCTAAATTTCGTACTGAACATAATTGTAGAAGACAATTTTTTGAAAATCATTACACATTTTTATTTATTTAAGGTTTACATAAACATTTTTAAAATATCCTTTCTCTAAAATTCATCAAAAATATGCATACTATATTTATCTGGACATTTGAAAATTAATAAACTTCATCATAAGAAGAAATCAAAATTTTTATTTAAAACAAAGGGTTCCACAAGGTAGTTACGATCTCCTTATATAGCCCCTTATCACACCATCATAGGACCTAAGTGTATGGTGTGCTAAGGTGAGATAATCTGAGGGAGGCTCGGCCAACATCGCACGAGTAGGAATTTCTATCAGTTTGAACTTCTCGCAAAGGCGATTCTGTTCTAGCTTCACACGATGAAGTTCGGCTTGGGTTTGGTCCAGAGAAATGCCCAATGGTGCTACCTCCTTCCCATTTTCTGTTAGATGAGATTCGATCGGTCCAAGACTATTCACTGAGGCCATCAAATCTTCTTTCTATATTAATTAACCAACATTACATGTATTTAGAGACAATAATCAAAACGTTTAGTTCCCAGTGGTCATATTGACCAATGGTCATATAACAGTCAAAACCCAACGATCTCATTTTAATTATACTCATGTTATCAAATGAAACAGTTTTGTTGAGTATCAAAAATAAAATAACACAAAAAATTAGGAAACAAGATTTATTCAAAATTTCAGGTCGTTATATGGGGCCCACACGACGTGTGGCCCCAAGTCAACCAAAACCAAGCACACAAACGTTATCAGGTACAACCATCCACATGTACCTCCCATCGTTCTCGCATACTCCCATAGTATTCCACGTTCCATCCCAAAGGCTATCATGTACACGACATCCAACGCCAACTTGAAGACGTAATGTAACAACTCCGACTTGCCACCTCAATGGCTGAGGCACGACCATCCACATATCTTTAAACACCAACATCACTCTCCCAGGGGTGAAAGTGATCACACGCCAAAGGATCCTTACAAAAACCACAGGAAGAACCACCATCGGTACACATTTCATATTTCCACACTTAATAAGATAGAGTAAGAGGCTCTGCATGCCTGAACAGATTACACTGTTGTAATCCTCATGGAAAAAGACATGAGATAAACTACTTACTCACCCGAAACAGTCAACCGGTGAAAAGTTATTATTCACCCTAACCAACCCGTGTGGGCCCACGCCCCGACTTTGAAACTCGTCAGACGAACTGAGCCATCACAATTATCTCGGAAAAACATGTGAAAATGACTACTCAAATGCCCCAAAAGGACGTCTGGTGAAAAAGAAGAAAAAACGATGCACACAGCTCAAGAGATGTCCCGTGGGGCCCACACCTCAACTTATGCATCGACGCCTGAAACCACCCCAGTCAGTTTTGCCTCGATGCCATTGTCCCAATGCCGTTGATAGCGCCTAAAACGCATTCTGAACGCAGAAGCTGCAACTCACCGCGTTATACGCAAACGGGACCCCATGGGTCCCACACCTCGTGCGCTAATTTAAGCTTGCAGATTGCACCATTTCAATCCCCTCATAAAAACAATCAGAAACGAGTACTCAAACACCCAAAACGGATGTCGGATGAAAAGGTGTCGTTTCACAGTAAAACGTGCGAACTAGGCCCCGTGGGTCCCGCACCACATCTCCAACTTGAACGCTTTGTAATGATCCTCAAAAATTCTTCACGAGGACTGGAATCATGGTGCCACTGATGGCACGTTAATCGGACATCCCAAGAAGGAGATAGGTCTAACATAAAAATTAATTAATTAATTTATTAGTTAATTTATTAGTTAATTTATTACTCACATTAAGCGTTTCATGCCACCGAGCAACGAAACCAACCCAAAAAGGTTCTGACCTAACTAGGAAGTACCGTCTCAACTCCGGGGCCACCGCGCCTCTGACGGCACGTCAAACGGATGTCTGGATCACAAGCCACGTCCGTCGTAACATTAATAATAAATTATATATAATCAAATTAAAGCCGATCAGGTCACCCGTCCTCATGAACGCAACCGAAAAACCCCTAAACATACATTAATAGGGATTACACGTTGATATGGTCCCCCATTCGTAGACGGCCTGTCAAACAAACTTGTCGTTTTGGAGTTACAGCCTCCAAACGCAAGGGGTCCCAAAATGGGCCGGTCCAGACCGGCCGGCCGGGTCCAGACAGCCAGCCGGCGGCCCAGCTGCGGGTCTGATCCAACCCGCAGAAACCCACTGGCCACGGCCCGCCTCAAACCACTAGACCTGAGTGGGTTTGTTCTTCTCAACCGACCGGCCATGCGGCTCTTATTCTTTGACGTCGCAGCCGGACGCGCAGTATACGTGTCCTTGTCCACACCACACACCGTTAGGCACGACCTCAGGGTCCTCCTCCGCCGACCGCGACCGGACAGCGCTGGTGCCTCGCCTCTCGCAGTGTAAACTCCGCCCCACATCGCGGCCCTGCCGCCCGATGCCGGTGCTCCCCATGCTTGTTGCCGCCTTCCCCCCCCCCCCCCCCCACGCTCCGCCTCCGACCTGGACCAGCCGAGGCCACCACCTCCATTCGGCGAGTTCTCCGTCGCACTCCATCCCACCGAATGCCGCGTCCGCCTCCGCCCGTGCCGCCGCGACCTCCAACCGCCTTAGCCCGCGCAGCCATGAACTCCGACCGCCGGAAAACACCCAACCCACCACAAATTTCTCTGAACAGCCGTGGACGGCTCTAGGCTCCAAAATTTAACCCGAAACATGTATTGCAATGTTCAGAACAAGGGATATGAAGATACAGGATTCACTCGAAGATAAATCATCAATTCAATTCAAAAATAGCATTTCAAATAGGGTGAGGATGTTTAAAACGAAACAAAACGATGCCTACCTACTGGGGTATATCCCGGAGCTTCGTCATCGATCCGCACTCCGCCGTTGCCGCTTACTCCTTGGTTGGGATGGAGGAGGAGGAGGTTGAGAGGAGGTTATGGTGAGGGGGGTTTCTCCATGGGGAGGAAGAGGATGGGGGAGGAGGGAATGGTTTTAAATAAAGAAAATCAATTATAATTTTAATTAATTTTAAACCCCCAAAATACCTACACCCGAAACTCATTGCGGTGTCAAGATTAAACCTCCCATAGGTTAAACACCAACTCCTGAGGACAACGGCAGTCTCAGAATTTTAATTTGAGGCCTCGTTCAAAAGTTATAAAATTTAACGTCTGAAGTTGCCAAACTACAAAACCACCCCTAGTGGCATTTTCCACAGAAGGCCCGCGCTCGCAAAACTTACACCCCTCCTAGGGTAAACATCACACTCTGGACTCAACGGTGCCCTTGGTTTTCCAATTCGAGATACCTTTTAAGTGTTACTTTAGTTAGATCATTAAATGAATAGATTAATTAATTAATTTATCTATTTAATGTTATGTTAACTGGCATGGGGTCCCAACGACCCTCGTCGACATGTTTTATGTCGTTCATAGGGTAAAGACCCCATTTCAGACCCATCCATACACTCAGATTTACGATTCGAAGCACCGTTTAGGAGTTAACCCATTTATTTGGCGATCCCAGTGTGAACGTACTGAATATTTAATTCCGGCCACACTGGGGATCAGAATCACACGCCGTCTGAAGGCACTGCTCTGAAATAACATCAAGAATATTCCAAATTCATTCACAGCAAAAATGAGATCTTACATTATCTTTCGAATGAATATTTATAATAGAATTTATCTTATGTATAACGCTATAATAAAGATGTTTTAGTTATTAAACGTTGATTTTTACTCTTTTAACTTTTCTTTGAATTAAATAATAATAAATGTTCTATTCTAATCCAAGTGGACCTAAATGATCATAGTTTTTTCATAAGGTTGTTTTTGGTCGAGATACACTTATCCAATAGAATTATGACATGTGTTAGGGTAAAAATAATATCATTTTTACCATTAATTACCCAATTTACTTTTAACCGTGGTAAATAAAAGTAAATTTTTACTATTCACCGAAAATTATTTTAATCTCATTGAACCACGTTTTACTAACTGATATCAACCGTGTCTCTCGGATTTTTAAAATTCAACTCACAGAAGTGGAAAATTATGTTTTTTTTTGCAAATTTTAAAAATCTCTTTGGAGGTGGGTAAAAGATGGTAAAAAGTTCAATAAAATTTTATATCTCTAAAATTAATATAAAATGACTCATGTGAATTACATTAAACTTATATAGGTATTTTGAATATATTTTGACCTCAAATAAATTAAAATAAAAAAATAATTATTTAAATAAATAGTTGGTTTTAACAAATAAATCAATGTTTTTAACTAGTCATCAAAAATTCAATGTTTTCAGAAAAATACCAAAAATTCTCCCTAGGATAATTCCAATTTTAAGAGTTCAAAAATGAAGTCCATTTTAAAAAATAAAATTTATAATCATTGAAAAATTTGGTATTAATATTCATAATGGGTAGCTTGATTGGTCGTAGTGTGTTAGAACTCAAATTTACGTATAACACACGCTATTGTATTATTCAAAGAGAAGCATACCGTAGTAGCTTGGGGTGTTACAGTTAAAATCTGTTTGGGTAATAGTGAAAGGATAATAAAAATTATAAGAGAAGTCATAGAAGACCCAAAGAAATAAATGTTAATTAAACAATTAAAAATGATTAAAAAAATATACTATATGGTCCCCACCTATATCAAATAATGTACTCAATTACACCCTACCTGCTGAATCTCACCACACCAATACTTTATAAATGTATCAAATATAAGACTTAAATATTTTCTCAATAAATAAGAAAAATATAGAAAATATAACTGGGGGTTTCTCCCACAACTAGATTCTATAACAATGTGACCAAACAATAATTCATCAAATCATATAGTAGGGTCAAAATAAATATATTCATATCATTCTGTCTATCAGAATTCCCTTAATATAGGTAGATCCAAGGATAACCCCACTATTCATAGAAATATGATGATAAATGTTTATCTCAAAAATGATCCACCAACTATTTATGAGCCTACTCAACCATTGTGATATGTTCAATTTGAATATCGAGAGAAAATTAATAGCTTGTGTATAAAATAATTTGAGTATATATATTAGTTTGTAGGGACTCTACTTTAACACTAGAATATTATAAAAGGGGAAAATCATGTTTGATAGTGTATGTGTAATCAAACCCAAATATTTTATGATTATTTAAAACCAAAATAAATTAAAATATATTTATTAGAAAATAATTTCAATTCTTATAATATCTTTCAATACATGAAAAAACTGTTTTTCACAAATTGTGACAGTCTATTAAAATATTTTTATTTAAACATGATAATTATAAACTAAGAGTTAAGATGGAAGGTATGAATATTACTATGAAAAAAATGGAAATTATATATTTTATTCACGTATGAAATGAAATTATTAGTTATCTATTGACTTTAAATGAAATAAAAATCATTTTTGGAAAAAATAGTTTGTGAAGAAACTATACATTTCTAAAAGGTTTTTTAATCACGCTTTTAACACAAAATTGAATAGTATATTACCCATTTTATAAAATTATTTTAATTTAATTAAATTAATTTTAAAATAATTATATAAATATTATGTAATGTCTATTTTTTGAAATTTTTGAATAATATTTTATTTTTTGATGAATAGTGAAAAATAATAATTTTTATTGAAAACATCCATTTTGATTAAATTATTCATGAAGATAAATAATATTTTTAATTTTTTTCAAAGTAAAACTAGTTCAATAATAGTAAAATAAATTATTATTATGGTACATTAATAAATTTTATATTTAATTTTTATATTAAATCCTTCTATACTTATGAGAATGTTTTCATTCAAAAACTTCTCATTCATCACGTCTGCGGGTATAATTTTAAAATGAATTCATCCACATTTATTAATAGATTTTACAAATATGAATCAATATAAAAAATAATCATTATTTATATTTTATTAGATGGTAACGTTAATTTTTAACCAAAAATAATAATGAAATCATTAGAAATTAATTACATCTGTTGAGGTTAAACAAGTTTATCAGTGTGAAACTAAACAAATAGTAGTAAACATTACCTAAAAACATGAAAAATAATATATTATGTACATTTTTACACCTTATAACTCATAATATATATTATAATGTATTTTTAAAGCTTCAAAATTTGGGAATGATTTTATTATTTTGGATTCATTTTGGAATTTTACATGTAATTTCCATGAAGGTCCACTTTAACTACTTATAAATGGGAGTTACCTATCCTAACTTAATAATACATATAAAGACATTTTTATTCATAAAAATATTATAAAAAATCTCCCCAAAATCCTTATAAACATTATAGATCTATGTGTCTTCCCACAAGTCCAACCTTAGTGTCCTTAAGAGACGATGAAAATGAGTTTTCACTAAGAGAAGGAAATCATATTAAATAAGTTATTTAATTTCATTTATTACTTCTCAAATATCAATTTCATATTAAAACATATAGTATATGAAAAAATATATATATTTATATAATATTATTATATGTTACTATTTTAATGGAATAACCCATTTCCATATCCACTTCCATTAAATTGAAACTAAAGTCGTTTATCATGCGTACAGTGAACACTCGCCTTGAGAACTGATGTCATTTGTTTTCTATCACCACCTTTAATGGATGAATATAATGATGGATTTAAAAACATTTATTATATTTTTAATATTATATTACTTATGGAATTATTTTACAATATACACCATCCTTGTTTCCATGATGTGATGTGATTAGTTTATCACTTAGATTTACATGGAGCATATTAATGAAAATTTTTATTTAATATATGATCAATATATGAAATGTAATCATTTATGTAAAATTTTTAATTAAATAAACTTCTTACCCTTCAAACCATTATGTCAATGACATCATCACTCATGCGTACATATGAAGAACAATATCCACTAATAGATTCAATTCATTTTCCATGTTAAATTTTATACAATTCTTATAAGGACGTTTCTAAGAAAAAAATAATAATTTTAACATTATTTACATTCTATATATTATGGAACTGTATCCCATGTTCCATAATAAAAAATTTCATGACAAATATACACAAGAAAAGAAAGAAATTGACACTAAAAAATAAAAATAATGAAATATTATTGACAAACAATTGGTAAATAAATAATATATTTCTCAACATATATTAACATCCATGAGAATTTAAAATAGTAAGGTATGGGTTTTCCTACTTACATTAACTTACATGATACAAATGTCTTATTAACCACTTATAAATTTATATCGGCTATATAATACTACTTTTGATATGCCAAATAATAAATATATTTCTATTAATCATGATTAATTATTCATTTTATTTTATTTCAATCATGGAGAATATGATTAACTATTACCTAAGTGGTAAGTGTTTATTTCACAATCTCATCATTATTCTAGATGATTTTTAATTATGTCTCTTATGGGGTAATTATTTGATATTTATATCATAAACCCGATATATTTTCTTCGCACCTCATTATTAAAGGACATTTGATGTAATAATACCATTTCTACAATCATGGTACGTAAAATAATTGGTTTTTAATAAAATTATCCTTTATTTCTATCTTGTGTAGAGATTTTTTTTTCATTAAAATACATGTTGATGATAAAATGTTTTTATTTTATTTTTAATTGTTCTCCAATGAATTTATAAATAAAACATTTACCCATTTTTTAATTATAAAAAAAATTAAAAGGAATATTCAATTCATTTTCAAAACAAATAATTTTTGACATTTATTAATAATTTTACGGGAATCATTGTTTTCACCACAATTTCATGAAAAAAATTTCCCAACATCATTACCTATTATTTTTTAAAGAATCATTTTTATGTGTCATAGATTACATTTGTTGAAAATTATTTTTAAAATGGTTTCCTATATTTTATTTTTAAATAGTGATTTTCAAATTTCATAGGATATTTTCCTGAAAAAAATATTAACGAATTTTTTATGGTATTTATATTCATCAAGAAAATCAAGAAATTTATGTAGATAATATATACTGGTGATATATTTTAATGATAACATACTGATTATTTATCAGAAAGGTTTATGATCAGTTTGAATTAGGAGGTACAATGTTATTACTTTTCATTATATTACTCAATATGGTTTATGATTATGTTTATTTATTATGTTATGTGTTTCCATTTTATATGTTATTTTTTCAATATATATGTTTATTTGGATTATGATTCACCACAACAATATGATTAATTAATTGAACTTATCAATTGTCGGGTGGGGCTCAGAATTACACAGCCCATCGATGCATCGTTATGTCTCAGAAAACAAATTAGAATGGGTATTTTTTTTGAGGAATTACCAAATTATATAATATTTCATGGAATGATACATTGATAGTATGAAATTTTGGAATTATTCATTGGTGTTATGGTTATAATATACGACATTATTCGTTCCTTCATTATGAGTCTGTTTAATGATATTCCATGGGATTAATTTAGTAGATAGAATATCTATTATTAAGATTAAATATATTGTAATTGTTTATAGGGAATTATTTGAAAATAATTTATTCATACAATACTATATTCATGTTGTTGTGTAAATGTAATTTGTTTCAGTTTCATACAATTCCATATTAGTTATGCTTCATTTATTCATAGATTCTGTTGTACGGTGACTGTTACAGGCATCTATGATCACCCTATTCTTATATTATATTTTGTAAAGTCTACTATGAATGGAAATGATATTTATATGAAGTGATAAAAATCTGGTAACAATGTAAATCTAAAAGGAAAATAATTTTTAAATTTATGTTCTAAAATGTAATATGACTTTCAATTATATATCTTGTTTATTAAAACCACTAAACTATTCTGCCCTTGGGGATGAGATTCAATATATATTATTTGAACATTATAATGATGACCAAGGAACCTGGTAGTTGGGTCGAGGTCATTGTAGTTGGTTTTAGATAAATTTTATGAGAAACCTTTGAAATAGTTTTCGGGAAAAAAATTATTGGGGAGAAATACCCTATGACACCATTTTTATGATAAGAACAGAATGACCTCCTAATGTTTTGGTAAGAAATAAATAAAGTGGTTTTACCTATTAATACATCCATGTTTTGTTTCTAAAAGTGTACATTATTCTAGTATTGATGAACCTTTGGGGTAATAAAATTGAAAAGGGCTCATTCGGCATGAAGCGATCGTCACATGGTGCATCATAAGGGGCCTCACTACACACCTAATTTGACACTTCTGGGGGATATTATTGGGTTAATTCAAATCATCTATAAAATCCATAATTATGGATTTGAATGTATTTTTTTATTTTAACTAAATACTAAAGGAAACATGTTTATGATTATTACATTAGCTATTAATAATTTCAATATTCCAGGTTATGTGTATCCCTTGTTTTGGGATTAAAATTTTCCGTTCATAATGGTATTTTATTAATTGATTAAATAACATTAATTATAAATAGCCTAAAATATATATAATGGGAATAATCTCCACAAATGTACACCATATATGAATTTCCCCAATTAGTGAAAATGTTGGGAGAGATGGCGGAACATCTTCAACTGATCAAATTATAACCATATTAGTGTAGCTAAAACATGATATGCGTGATATCCATTCCAATATGAAGTATCCCACTATTCCACAATGTGTTGTAACATTGTTTGACCATTTCATGAATCCACTCCCTCTATCATTTAGTGGGGATAAGAATATATTTTTAGCTGTGAAGTGGATAACTTCCATATATTAAATATTTATCTCTCTTAGAAGTGGTGAAAGGAATTATTTTTTTATGATATTTTATCATATCTCTAGATATGCGGACCAATGCTTCCCATTGATTCAAAATGATAAAAAGGAAAAAAATAAAAACTTATAATTGATGGATTTTAGGTTACTATTCCTTGAGAAATATTTTCCTCATGACAAATGGGAAGATATTGAAAGATAGTTCTTAAGTCTTAGGGACAATGAAAAGGATAATGTTTCTATGTATGATGCCAAAATTTAAAAAAGACGCAAGGAATTCTATAGACTATGTACATACATAAAAGTGAATTATTGAACATGTGTTTGATGGTATTAATCCATTCCTTTTAAGATAACAAGACATTAAAGATTTATTAAAATATGATGATATATTTTCATGATCTAATAATATATAAATTGAATTCTTTATTCCAAATGGAATCTATAGGAAGCATGAAGATAATATGAAGTTATATAAAATAGAAAAAAGTGAAAAAGGTAATGATGGATTTTTTCAATTGTGATACTTGTGTAAAAATAAATTTTTTTATATACCTAAATGAAAAAGAGTTTTCTTGAAATGTGGAGAAAAAATACATCATGCTTATTAATGCAAGGGTAATAGAAAATACCTAAAAGTATAGTTCTTTAAATGTATGCTGATGTGAACTATTTCAAACAGTTACCCAAACTTCAATTGATTATATCATTGAATAATGTATGAGATAATGGTCTATCTTATGCTAATGATACAACCGAACTATAATGATTAATCTAATTTTATATTTTGATCCAAAAAATATGTTGTAAATGTATTTGATTGATGATATTTTAATGATGGATTTTCGAGAATATGTTAAATTGTACTGATGATAAGGAAATGTGACTCAGTGTAATGTGGAACTTTTAGGAAGATACATGATTGATGGATGATAACAATTAATATATTTCTGAGGATGATATAAAAATGATATTGTGGTTTTTTTAATTGTATTGGTAACCATTACATTTTATCTAATCATTGATGTTGTTGTAATAATTATCAATTATATATTGGATAGATTATGGGAATTATATTAATATGGATTAGAAAAAGTACAACCCACAGGACAAGGGAGAACCCGTCACATACAGAAAGTCCTTGGGGCATGACCCCACAATTGAAGAGAGATAACGGTGAAGTTCATACAACAATCTTATAATTTTTTTTCTGTTAATAATACCTTATTATTACTTAGACAATTTTATGTATAAATACATAATGAATTGATTTAGTAAAAAATTGTGTGTTAATATTTAGTATTAGAGGTGAATATATACAGAAGGGCGTATCACTATTTTATAGATCCTATGATCCATTAAAAGGTAATTTTAGTGATTTAGTAATAAAATATCCATCATTGATATTGATTTATTATTGTAATAAATTACGTGTAAAATAATCATAGAAAGACCAAATGTTAAAATGTTTCTTTTTAAATAAAAATAAATCATATAATTTCATTTCTACATGTTTATTGTCTAGATCATTAATGATTCCCACAAAAAAAGGATAACAAATTTTGAAACTGATATGTTATCATATTGCCTTCAATTATGATAAATTATATGTTACATTAAATAATCAATAATTTTTTGTTTTTATGTCCCCATCATTTAATTGATCATTCAATTTCATATCATCAAAGTTACTTATCAGTCTATATAATCATATATTATTTTCAATGACATCTATATCTTCACTTCCCACATTTATTATACTACATGGATACCTAGTTATGTGTTCATCTAGATAACATTTGTACTTCCCTTTATCACATACCAAGATGAATTTCTATTAATAATTATCATCATTTGTTATTTCAAGATTGAAATTTTCAAATTTCCAAACACATACTAATGAGATCAAAAATAAATTACAGTGACACAATTTATTTAACTCTTTTGGATACTCTGCACAGTGGTCATTGAGGCTTCTATCCAGTTCGATGGGTTTGAAAAGTATGATTCGTCTCCCACCACGGTGTGATGCATCGGGTCAATTGATTTGTAACCTAATATCCTCCTACCTCTTTACTCCTTGGTGACCATAGAGGGTTCTTCAGCTTTGTGTCGATCATAGTGATATGAGGATCTGTGAATGGTGTGGTGCTAAGGGGCTCCGTGAATGGTCTTCGCGATGCATCCTCTTTGCCAAGGATTTCTTATTCTCATCCTTTACATATTTTGGCACAAAAATACACCTAGGCATAGAGCCACGGAGAAAATTATGGTAAAAGTCTGAGGGTAAATTGCCAAATAAATTTGGCGAATAGAAAGGAGCAACTGTGAAGAAGGGTTGCGATGCAGAGCGATAGTGAGCGGGTTGGGAGCTTCGTGAAGGTCGTCGAAGGTAGGTGCATTTCTAGGAAATCGGGGTCATATCCTATAAGTAATGGAGGTTTAACTCTCTTTTTTTCTTTCTCATCTTCAGGTTTTTTGGAGATTCTGATCATGAATCTTGAAGCTGCACGCGCTCTACAATTTCTCTTTGTGAATCGAGACTTTCTGCTCTGTGGTACACAGTGAGTCCTTCAAATCAGTGAGGGTGTTCTCAGCAGCATTGTTTTGCTAGTTCTGTGGTAGGGCTTCACGACCTATCTCTACAGTCAAGCTTTGAAATTTAGCTTCGCAATCGAGCTATGTGATCCATGAGATTATTTCCAAAATTTCAAGACAGAATGGCTCGTCAGGAAGATTACATGGGAGCCCTTGCATATGCTTCCCAGATATAAGAAATGGAAAAGAAGTTGGGTGTCAGTGAACTTATAAAGAGCCATTAGGACAATGAGTCGCTAGTGAAGCTGCTATTAGAGTGTCATAAGAACTATCCACTATAGAAAGGCTGCCTCTATATGGATTCAGTCTGAGGGACAATGTTTTAATTCCTGAAGTGAGTATAGATGATGCATCGTACTGGTTCAGGAGTACGTCGTGCATGTGCCTGTGTTTCAAGGAGGCTGACGACTATACATGGGATGATTTTTCACTTGTAAATGCTTAATTTACATATAACCAAGGGAATAATGTTGACGGGAAGGCATTGCAGCTAGAGACATTCCTTCTACTACACCACACCATTCTGAAGTCGGACCTAGGTAACCCATTGAAGGGGTGTACTGATGAGTTGGATTTGCACCAAGGTGGTATCTTTACATACATCTGGGCATGGTCCTACTATGTAGGTTTCTTGTACGAGGTGTTTTGGGCTGAGCTTAGGTGAGTGGGCCTGTGTGAGGTGGCTTGTGCCTCCCAATTTCACATCTACTAGCCAACGAAGCTAATGCCATAGATTCTGAGTAGGTGGTTGTTGATTACTAATACCTTCCATCTTCACCATGGGGAGGGTGGTATCAACCTCTTGGACTTTCACCCGATCTTAGGAGTTCCAATACTTGGGGAACTGTACAACATGTTCCTCCATGACGCGAATACATAGGAGGACCCGGAGTAGATGTCGTTGTTGGAAACACAATTGATGGTCCTAGTGCTAGGGTGGACAAGTAGTTGGTGAGGGATGTCCACTTTGAGAAGTTGTTCAAGAAGTTCTTGAATTTCATGGATGATAGACAATATCTAGTGAGGCCTCAGATTTTCCCAAAAGGGGTTCAACATGGAAAGGGGAACTCATATTATTGAATCATGGAGGACAGCCAGTGGAAGACCTTAGGATTCATTGTTAGTATTGAGCATCGACCGGTGGTTAGGATGGATGTAGTCATCTCGATGATTATCTAAATCTGGTTTAATCTAGTGGGGGATACAAACATGGGTATGTGACTAAGCATGTTCATCATGGAGTCTTCATTATCAACTGGGTAGTAGGTCAGCCTTGGAGTCTCGATACATTCCAAGCTGTATACGGTGCTATGTAACATCACTGATGGGAAGAAGCCACAGAGGATTTGCTGGTTGTTCCATTTTCTGTATGGGTGGATAACGGATCATATTAGGGGTGTGTATGAATATCAAAACCCTATATTCCCCTCTAGAACTGGAATTCTGACCAGCGATTCTGAACGTGATGTGGAGTTTCCCTACCAACGTGAGCCTACAGTTGCTGCTGAACAGGATCTGTAAGGAAGATGAGTTCAACATCCACCTATTCCCACTACTAACAGTCATGATCACCGACAATGGATAGGTAATGGAGGATCATTGGTCCTACCTCCTAGCCTTTCTTGGTGGAGACATGGTGGCATAGGTTTATTATGAGCCGCTCTGCGATCCATACACACTACACCACTTCAAGAGGCTGTTCTGGTTCGTGCAAGGGCTGACGCCGCTAGTCTAAATGGGATTGCGCCATGAGGATAACCCATGTGTGATGACACAAATGTGTCTCATGTTTTCAAATGAGGATGGAAAAATGCAGAACGATATACCTCTGCCATAGATTTTTATGTTATAGTGAAGGAATACACCAAGAGCTAAGTGGAATCCATCCAAAAGAAATGAAAAACAATCATTCAGTCTATGTAAATGATGAAGTCCCTCCCCGTCATTGTGGTTTGGGCCAGAAGGCTTTGAGGAAATCTCGTGGTGGTGGGGCTGTAGTGGTGGCGAGGCCCACATCAATCATGAGGCAAGTTGCAATAGTGTTCCCGGTGGTCCTAGAGGTGTAATGTTATCCGGAGTGGATGCCGCCCATGCGATTTCATAAGATACCCACTCAAGATCTGGGGAAGTGGCTATGCCACATAGACATACCTGAGAACACTGTCTTCTTGGAGACTTGTGACAACTGGGATGTCAACAGGAAATTCCATAACCCATCAGAGATGTGGAAATGTATGAATCATATCAGAATGGATTTTTCGGTGATCGGTCAAATTAGGGTTGACTTTGTAGTATCCTATGAGGAGTGGGAGAAATACCTTTCCAAAATGGAGGAATTTTTGCACTCCTGAGGTGCTCCACAACCAATGATGGATCGGGAAAATGTTCTCCTCGATTTAATGAACCCTCTCTAGTTTTGTCCTCCGAATTGAGAGAGAGATTCCCTCTAACAGAAGAGTTAGATGAGTTTTCCTGGGGGGAGGAGTTTGGTGGAGGGTGCCCTCTTGAGGAGGGTGAATTTGGAAACATAGACCAAGTTGAAAGAGTTTGCAGAGGCCCTTGAGGTAAAACCTAAACCACATCCCCATAGTCTTCACATGGGATATTTTGGACATCTCAACGAACATTTTAACTGTGCAAGAGGGCCACATACGCAAAACTCGCTCACACTCAGCAGTAAATGAGGTTTTGAGGGTTTCAGGATCTGTGCCCATGGCTATGAAGACCCTTATCCTTGGAAGGTCTTTGAAACCCAAGGTGCCCCTCCAGGAGCCTTCAGACATCCCCACAATATCTGGAGGGCCACACCATGGGGTTCTGATGGAAACAACTATGGAGAGAGACAAACTATTTGATATCTATATGTATTCTTCACTAAATTCTGAACTATCATCGGTTGATCAAGTTAGAAGATGTCTGTGTACCTATCATGAGAAAAGTTCATCAAATGGAATGTGTCACCTTGGTGAGGTTGGTTGGAAGTCCTAGATCTGCCTTTCCCAGGGGAACACCTGTGGTCGTGGAAGTAGACACCCGAGCTGGCCAAATTTCAATGCTCATGATCACAAGTGGGGTCCTTAGTAGGACCGATCATGAAATCATTGAGGTGTAGTCCGAAAACGAGTATCGACCAGACAAAATGGGTCATGAACTACCTAACCATACACTGGATGAAGATCCTGTGGATATGTTCTTAGAGATGTTCCCTTTCAATGAACACACTGACCATGCAGACCGGTACGAGATGGATTCTGATGAAGATGATAGAAAGATCATCCATTGTTAGTTATGGAAGTCGATCAAGCACATCATCTGGGAGACCCCTCAAGAAAAATGGATAGACCCTATGGGGAGTTTTATTTCCCTGTTTTGTGTGCTATGCACTGGGGGAGTGGATTCCCAGTGTATTCATATAATCATTCGTGACTTTATGGCGGAAAGGATTTAGAGACTTGATCGTGTCCATGTTGTAGGCTAGACACAGAGGAAATCAGTGATCATCAATAAGCTCAAGGGGCCGAAATTGAGGTTCAACGGTTTTTGGAATGAGTGAATGAGCACTCCACTTTACTCAATGTGGAATAAGATCTCATTCCACACATAAAGGCACAGTTGGTGAAGGTGGAATAACAGGTGGAGTGAGCCTTTGAAGGGATAAAAAAATCCAAACCGATGAGGAGCGGGCCCAGATCACAGCTGATAAACTACTCCCCATAGATGCCAAAGAGGAGTGGGAGGTAAACATATGAAAATAGATCATGGACACCAAAATCCAGAGAGTGATGGAGATGGAACACTCTATTGAAGATGCCAACCCATATATTGGAGGGGTTTATCCCCAGGTGTTGTAACTTGTGTAAAATTTTTAACGTACTTTGATTATTTGATCGTTTATGATTGTTGCATGCTTGAGTTCATTTTTTTGGTATAATAAATTTTCCATAACATTTGTGAAATATCCAGTGATCAATCCCAAATCTCATGTGGGTCATGCCTGATGTAATAAACAAGGGATGACATCTTCAATGTTCTTCCCGAACATGAGGGTGTCGACCAAACATTGGGAATCCAGGGTTTGAACAACCAAAACGGAATTCTGAGAAGAATGAAGGAGACCTGACTAGAGGATAAGGATCTCAAAATAGTCGAATTTCCATTTTCCCAATGTGCTCTAGTGAATGAGTGGAGTAACTATAGGGGTATTAGAATCAATATGAACATAGGGGAATGGATTGTGTGAATCATGATACCCAAAATTCAAAACACTATGGGGGTGGAGTGGCGATTAGGAAAACTTCTGACCATGTTCGAAACATAGTATCCTTATTGTGCTAGCCTAAAATGGGGGTGAAAAATGAGGGCCAATCGATGACCATGTTCAAAACATGGGTCTTGACTCAAAATTTCATCTTTCAGTCATCCAGAACGTTATCCCAGGACAGTAGGTGAAAAATATTCCATGTTTCCATACTGTTAGGGGGTTCCTTTAGAGGTGAAATAGTATGAGGTTTTGAATAAAGGAAACATAAAGCGTGTAGGGTGCAGTGATGGGTTTTTTGAATAGAGTCCAACACTCTTGAAATTATTCCAATATGGTGGAAACACATTAGGTCGGAGAATTGGTATGATTAAGGATAAAACTTATTTCCAAATAGGACCATTATGATAAGGACCTATCATTCCTTTTAGTTTAACATTATAACAATAAAGACAATAACCACATAGTTTAAATGTCGTGTGGTGAGGATGGTGCACATAATCTTTTGTTCATACTTTCTGGACTATGTTTGAGGCCTAGGAGCCAGAAGGGTTAATGACCCTGGGGATGGGCTTTAAGTGAAAGGCTCATACATCGCTATGTATCCCATACAGAATATAATAAAGACAAAAGTAGTTCATAAAGCATAGCATGGTCAGAGACCAACAATGGAAGGGGGAATCATCTCTAGCGAGGAAGCTGAGGCATCACATAATTAGTATGGGGAATCTGGAACTTGTTTATGGTATAACCACAGTTTAGTGTCATGCGTCGAGGACATACATACTCATTTAGTTAAAAATATTATGATAGGATAGGGAGTGAAGGGGGGAGAACCCAAAAGGGGAGTATGTGATGCGGTAGTCATAAACCCGACATGAATGGTGACATAAAGAGCATGCACCACACCATGTATACTCGGGGAAGTTTTTTAGGTCAAGGGACCAAATGTGAAAGTTAGGCTAGGCCCAAGGTAATGTTCTTGGACATTCCTACGGACCCCATTAAGATAGTAATTAAGCCAAACATTTTTTTTGGAATCATAGTTTAATGTCATACAGGACAGAAGGCCTGTGTGACGTAACTGCACTAGTACATGCCCAATCTAAACTACTAATCCCACTTGAGTCGTGCTCGATGATGGAAATAAAAATGTATAGATGGTATTTCCGTGATGCAGGGAGGCACACATTAGGAGCGATGTGCCACTACTGTTGATTCAACAAGGTTTCCTTATGAATTTTCCATTTCTCTATGTTTTCGAAATCACAAACCCATTATCCTAAGGAAAATTATATTTCTCCTAAGTATTATTTTAATAAGGAAAATTTCCCCTCTTGAAGGAAATTTTTTTTCTTACAAATGTTTTCATTGTTCAATTTATAGTTTCTATAAGTCCAAAAAAATATTTTTACAAAGGAAAAAATTTGGATTCACATATAAAACCTTGGAATCTTATAAATTTTTCGATATAGAGTGTTTTATTTTTAGACTCCTAATTCTCGGAAAATCAAAATAAAATTTCCTCAAAATAAAGACTCTGAATTCCCCATAATTGTGATTCTAAATTACAGATAATTCAGACTCCAAATTCCTCATAATTCAGACTCCAAATTCATCAGAATTCACACTCCAAATTCCTTATAATTCAGACTCCAAATTCCACAAAATTCAGACTCTAAAATCCTCATAATTCAAACTCTCAATTTCTCATAGTTTAGACTCTAAATTACTCATAATTCAGACTTCGAATTGCTCATAATTTAGACTCTGAATTCCTTAGAAATTATACACTTAATTCCACACCATTCAGAACCCTAATTCTACTTTATTCAAACTTCAAATTCCTTAGAATTAAGACACCAAATTCCTCAGAATTCAGACTCCGAATTCCTTAAAATTCAGGTTTTTATTTCTTTGAAAAATATAATCTGAATGTCTATATCTTATAGACTCTGAATGATTATTTGGTTAGAATTTTTATTTTATTTTTCCATCGACTCCAAAAAAATATATTTGGTTATGAAATTTCTTTTTCCTTAATCATTTTATAAAATGATGTCGTACAATCTATTTATAAATAATCATTGTTTGAGTGATAGGAGTATAGGTCCCTCTGACATTCGATAAAAAATATGATCATTGGAAGAAGGATTCGACCATAAGAGAAGTTTCTATAATTACGATATCATTTGAACAAGCTCATAAAATGTTGATCAATCAATAGATTGCATGCTACTGAAGATATTTCTAGAGAGAGTGACTATCATGATTTGTGAGTACTAAACATCTTTTTCAGATTTTTTAGTGCGACTCTGATTATTGTTGAGTACAATTAAGGGCCTCTAGGGATAAGAAGACATAGGTGCTTACTACCTTAATGATTGTGGTCTTGTGGGGATATCAATACATATTCTAATATTTTTATCGAGGGATTTACCTCGTGTGTTTAAGACAATATATCTTAATATTATAAATCAAGGGATCTTTACCCAATGTAGTTGGATACCCTACTATTTGGGTTAAAATATTTTCAACTTGTTGCTTATTTTAATTTAAGTTTATTTCCACTGCATTTTGATAAATAAATAAAGTATAAACCTCTTATACATTTATATCACATTTATATACTATCAAAAGTAAGAATATATTCACTTTTAAATAGAATATTTTCCTTGTAAACTTTCCTTAAGTATCATTTTGGGAACCATATTTCCTGATCATAGCGTGTTTTTAATAGAACTAAATGAGGTCTTGTGAATTTACCTTGTTTAAATTTTTTAATAATAGGATTAACATATAAGTTTTCTTGCTCAAGTTTTCCATGTTCTAAATATTATTACATAACTTTTATTGCTTAATTTTTATTAGGTATTTTTATCTTTCCATTCAATATTTTACTATTAACATGTTTTTTGGAATTATATTTTCTTATGGAATGGAAGAAATGAATGTTGGTTCAATTGAAAATATAAATCATAATAGACCAACTATATTTGATGGTAATGATTATGAATACTGGAGAGATCGAATGAAGACTTTTGTTATTAATACTGGAGATGACATATTCTTCATTCTTACTGGATATTAAAAATTCCTAACAAGGAAGTCAAATCCTTCACCATCCAGGAAAAGATAGAATATCAACTAAGTTTGAAGTACATAATACATTGTTGTGTTATATTACTAGGAATATATATAGTCATATTTCTTCTTGTGAAGCTAAAAATTGTATCTAGATCAAATTGGAAGTTACATATTTTGGTACATCCAAATTTATTGGGACTAGAAGATTTATTCTTAGTACTTAAAATCATGTATTTCTATTTCCCAAGGGAGAACCAGTTAGGAAAGTAAACAATGATTTATGACTATTGTCAAAAGTTTAAAATATATGGGAGATAATGGACTTGATGATGAACCTATTTTATAAAAGATTATTGATATTATGCCTAATGAGTGGGAATCCAAAAGGGAAGTTATTGATGAGAATAGTAAATTATCTCAAATCAATCATGATGATATTTTTTGAACTCTTCATCAACATGATGTAAGAATGAAAAGAGATACTGATATGAATAAGAATAATAATGGAAATAGAAGTGTAGAATTTAATATTACTGTATCCACGACTCTGAAAAGGGTTACAAGATCTATGTCTATGAAATTCACTATTTTATCTGAATCTTGTGAATGTGATCATTCATAGAATGAGCTAGCTAATCATTCATGAAGGATGAAAAAGATAGTTGGAAAGAAATCATTCAGTACATATATAAGAATAAAAAACTAAAATACAAGAAAGAATCGGATGTCACATGTTATGAATGAAAAAGATAAGGTCATATAAGTCCAAATCATCCAATTCATATTAAAAATGATATAATGGAAAATAATTCTAAGAGGAACTGAAATAATTACTACAAGGCTAACACTAAGACTATTTTGAATGCTAACGTAACCTGTAGTGCCAGTGGTGGTGAATCATCTGATGAATCCAAATAGTATGAATTTTATGAACAGAATAATTCTTCTCTAATTGACAAACTACCCATTGAAAATAACTGTCTAATGTCTAAGGTACACTATGAAAAATATTTTACTAATGTATCATAGAATGAAAATTATAATGATGATAAATACTATGAATATTCAGATGATTTTTCATTCTTATCAAAATATAATACATTACCTTCTTATGAAGAAGTGTCTAGGTTTTCTAAACTTCTTGAGAATAAAAATTCTAAACTCAATAAAAATCTTGACAAGACAAATTTTGTATTATCTATTTTAACCAATGAAGTATCATATATTTCTGACGATATTGATAAGAAAACATTTTATTTTAAAAGAAATTCCAAAAATCATGCGGATGTAAATCCTGAGAATGATAAAATTTCTAAGGATCTTGAAAATTTAATTTCTATGAAACATATTTTATAGGCTAACTCAAGGGCTAAAACTAATGTTTTTAGGAAATTTTTTTTATTAAACTAAATTCATAAATATTTCCCTTAATGAAATGTCTCATAAATTATAAACTAGGTAAGGAATATTTTTATAAGATGTATTCCCAAATTCGACCATTAAGAAATAATTCTATATTTAGTTATACTCATTCTAAACCAAATTTTAGTAATTACTATTTTTCCCCAAACTGATCTATTTTGAACTAAATTTTAGTGTGGGGAACATTGTGCAAAAAAAATTTATTTAAAAAAACTCAATTATTATATTTTATTAATGCTTACTTTTCTATGAAAATGTGGATACATAATATTTTTCTTTCTGAAATTTCTGGATCCAAGAATTTTTAAATTTTGAATGTCTAACTCTTTTATTTTAAAGAAAACAATGAATGTTCCAATAGAAATACATGATACATGGATAGTGGATGTTCTGAGTATATAACTTGTAAAAAATTCTTTGAAAAGAATATCCAAATGAAAGGTGAAAAATTAACTTCTAGAGATAATGCTCAGGGAGAAATTATTAGTATATATTACATTCTTCATCTTGGAAAAACATTAATTTGAAATGATTGACTTGTTAATGGTATTAAGAACAACCTCATTATCATAATTCTATTTTGCGATGAAGGTTACTTTGTGAATTTTTGGAACGATAATTTCTTAGTACATAATTCAATGAAAGAGGTTATTCATTCTGACCATAGGAAAAATAATATATAAACACTAAACATAGATGAACTTAGGATCCATGATCTTCCATGACTTAGTTTAATAGAAGATCAATCTTGGTAATGGAATATATTATTAGGACACTTTAACCTTAGGAACCTATGTAAACTTTTAAATAAAAGACTAGTTAAGGTTATACCAGATCTTAGATTTGATTATTTAATAGTTTGTGATCCTTGACCATTTGGAAGGAAACATAAATAAAGTTTGAAATCAATTGGTGATCTCTCAACATCATAATGCGTTACAGTTAGTGCATATGGATCTTTGCGGTCTAATATAAACTGGAAGTATTATTGGAAAATATTAGGTATTTGTCTTAGTTGATTATTACACAATATTTACATGGTTCTATTTTCTAAAAAAAATTCTGAATCATTTTCTTATTTCAAAATTTTTAGTGCCCAAGTTAAAAATTAGAAAAATATTCCATTAATAACTATTTATAGTGATCATGGAGGAGAAATCAAAATTTAAATTTGATACATTCTGTAGTAAAAAAGGAATTACTCATAACTTCTCAACTCCATGAACTCCTCAATAGAATGGTGTTGTTGAAAGAATAAGTTGGATTCTTCTAGTGATAACTATAACCATGTTGAGTGAATATTATATAGATAAAAACTATTTGGATGAAGCTCTATGTACATATTGTTATACTATAAATCATGTTTTGATTAGAAATTTTCAGAAAAAATCCCCTTAAAATTTGTGGAATGGTAGAAAACCCAAACTTCCATACCTTATGGTATTTTGTTTAAAATTATTCATTCAAAATATTAAAGATAATATATATAAAGTTTCACCCAAATCTGATGAATGAATTTTCCTAGGCTACTTCACAACTTCTATGGATTATAGAGTTTTTAATAAAAATACATGTACTGTTGAAGAAGCAGTGCATGTTAAATTTGATGAAATTAATTCTTTTTTAAAATAACCCCAACCTAAGTCCTCATGTGTGTTTTCAAAAACTAATTACCAACCATTTATAGAATATCCTTAGGATAATTTAAATGTTCATGAAAAGATTTCTGAGTCATTTACCCCAGAATATTTTCTACCATCTGTTGATGGACATGTTTTACAATATTCAAATGAGTTGTTTCTTAAGTTAAATTTTTATCCAAACTACTTTATAAATAAATATAAGAAATTTTTTTTGATTGTTAAAATTTATATTGATGACTATATTTGGTTTAATTCATCAATCATTAGCTGATTCATTTGTGAATCTAATGAAATACTAGTTTAAAAAGAGTATGATGGGTGAGTTAACATTTTTTCTAGGTTTTAATGTTTCTAAAAATCCAGAAGGAACATATATATCTCAACATAAGTATATTGAATATCTTCTTAAAAATTATGGATATGACAACATTAAAAGTACAAGTACTCCAATCGATACTTCAAATTCTATTGGTCTTAATGAAGCTAGGAAACTAGTTGGTCAAATATCATTTAAATATATGATATGATGTTTTCTATTCATGACAACTAGTCATCCATATTTAATTAATTTAGTAAACTTATGTGAAATATATCAATCCAATCCTAAGGAATCTCAACAAAAAACAGTAAAATGAATTTATTTCTATTTAAAAGGAATCATTGTTTTAGGAATCTTTTATAATAATGAAAATGATTTTGTTTTAAAATATTTTTTCATATGCTGATTTCAGTGGGTATAGAATGGATAGGGAATGTACATTCGGAATTTATCATTTCATAGGATATTCAATAGTTTCTGGGTCATGAAAAAAGCAACACTCAGTAGCACTTTCCACTGATAAAGCTGATTTTATAGAAGCTTGATGTTGTTGTGCACATGTGTTGTTGATTCAACACACACTCACAGACTATGGAATGAGTTTTACCAAAACATTGATATTGTGTGATAACACTAGTTCTATTTCCCTATGAAAAAACCCTTCACATCACTCTCATATGAAACACATAGATATTAGGCATCACTTTCGTAGGGATCACCCAAAAAACGAGATGTCATTTTCAATTTATAAGAACAGAAGAACAAATTGATGATTTTTTCACAAAATATTTACCATCCTATTTATTTTTATACACTAAACATAAGATAGTAATGAAAACCATGATGTAATCTTCCCTATTATTTTATTAGAGAAACCAATCTCTTTACATTAAGAAACTACTTTTCAAAAGGGGAGTACATTTTCTTGGTAGTGAAATTTTTTTGTAGTAAATATTTTGCATAGTTCAAATTTTTGTTACTTAAAATTTTTCGTAGTTAAGATTTATTGTAATTAAATTTTTTCGTAGTTAAAATTTTTCATAGTTTATATTTTTCATAGTTAAATTTTTTCACTGTTAAAATTATTCATAGTTAAAATTATTCTTTGTTGAAATTTGTCATCGTTAATATTTTTCATAGTTTAAATTTTTTGTTGTTTAAATTTTTCATAGTTTAAAATTTTCGTAGTTTTAATTTTTTATAGTCTAAAATATCTCAATTCCAAAAAATTTATTTTTTTAATAAAATTTTTGATAATAAAATGTTTTTCACGAATAATTTTACTCATTTATAATAGTTTTATGAGCAATATAAAAGGAATGTTTCCTTACATAAATTTTAGTAGTCAAATTTAACTTGTTGGTATTTCGGTCTTGTTTTATGAAAATATTTCAGATTAACTTTAATTAAATCTGAATTTTTATATTTAAAACCTCAAAATATCAGAATCTTGCAACATCTTTCTTCATCTTTCGTCTCAAATGTCAGATCATATCGATCTAGTTTCAACTATTGGATAAACCATGGAATATGAATCATCTCCTCAATGTCTATATAACGACCCCCCAATGGGATTCCCATATCGGTTTTCAATCCAAGTGTGTTGAATCCCTAACTCTGTACTTAAGCATCGTTCCATATTTCAGATCTGCCCAACTCCGAATGTCTTCAGAAGCATACTCGCAAAAGAAAATGTCATCAACTAAGGAAATTTCCCAATAGAAAATCTACATAAAAATGATAGTTGATCAGAAGTTTTTTTTAATGTAAGATTCTCTCATTTCAAAGTATATCAAGTTGATTGGCTGTGAAATCCTATACATAGAAAAACCGGAAGTACATGATCTGGTTTATCTAATGTTTCTTATTGAGTTCTATGAATCAATAAGTTTTTTAATGAAGGTGGGATAGATAATTTCCCACTAAAAAGTTATGGAGAAACATATTCCCTTTCATATATCAAGGAAACTAGTATCATTGGAATATCATACATAGGGGAAGCCATATTTGGCACCCACAAACTACCTGATCAAGTAGGAAGTTTTGATAAATAAAAATCTATAGAGTGCCCCAGACTCAAAGGAGTGAAAAATCAAAAGATCAACAATATCCCGAATAACTTCATAATGTTTTCTTTATTAGTTAAGGGATTTCTCATTCTAATAAAAGGATATAAGGACTCCTTAATGAAAAGTGAAATCTATGTTTTATAATTTCTTGTCAACTTGAAAAAGATAATCCTAAAGGATTATATCCTTCTAATGATTGAAAATATAAAAAATGGAACCTACAAATCGAAAAATCAGTTTTTATTCTGAAATCCTATCCAATATCATTTTATTATGACTAGAATCATTATAAATCCATTGTATTTCAAATCCCAGATCATTCAAATTCATGATGCTCACTGGTGATAATTTTAGGAGGATGAATTTTTGTTTTAATGGAAAATCTAGAGATTTTTATGAATTTTCTGAAAGTGAGATCAAAGCCTTATCCAAAAATCCATAAGTATCTGATACTTCCAAGAAGGGTAACATAAAGATAATATTGAAGGAACTTGAAGCCAAGGAAAAAATACAACAATTTCAGAATCCCAATCAACACCTCCAAAATCCAGAAAAAAATACCTATCATGATGAGTATCCTGCTATGTAAAGAAAAGATAATAAGAACTTGAAGGAAGAAGAGCCCGAATTTGTCTTGGATCCTACTGAGGAAAATCATTATTGATTAATGTTGTTGAGGAATTTTAGAAGTAAGAAAAATATAAATGAAAAAGAAGAACATGTTTGAAGCTTAAATTGTCTAATCTCTTATCAAGGATACTGAGAAATATTCTGAGTAGTTTCAGGTACTAGAAACCTTTCTCAATGAACTAGTAATAGTAGAGACTTTGGGAAAGGATATGGTTATTCTGAAACATGTTGATGTGGAATAGATTATACATGAAGAAGAAGTGGAAGGAGAATAACAAGAATGAAGTGATGATAAATATTACATGATAAGGAAAGATGAACAATATCATGAGAAGAAAAGTCCATCTGAGAAATTATGAATCCAGACTTCCTAGGAAAAATCATCTAAACATTCTACCCCATGAAACGGTGACAAATGTGAGGAATATGTAAACAAACAATCAAAAGAAGAGATCATCCATCATGATCTTGTTCAACCAGAGGAATTGGTGGAAGATGATGAAAAGTAAAAGGCTGAGGAAGAAAAGATAATGCAACTATCAGATAGTTATCATGAATCACCAAAGTCTGTTGAGATCATTCCAAGATCTGATAAAGGAAAACAGTTGTTATCTGGTATACCTAAGAAGGACTAGGTGGATAAGAAGGTTGTTTGTGGATCATCTAAATGAATGGTTATTGAGGTATAGAAAGAATCCTTACCAACAAGATAATATGATTCAGAATCCTCTTCTATGGGACCTGATTTTGTGGTTAAATCCATGAAGAAATTGGTTGATATAATTCCCTTATTTCTGATTATTGACTCGAGGTTTCATATTCTTCTCCGTTCTTTTAATCTAAAATCGGATTCTATTTCCATGATTATGGAAAAATTCGCAAGTCTTGAGACTAATTCTAATTTCTTCTATATCGGTTATGATTCACATAGGAGGTCGTGAATGTTAATTACTATGTGGTCTATGAATACAATGTAAGTGATAAAAATCATTGATTAATTTCAAGATAATGTTAATCATTCTTCTTATACCGAAGATATCAATATCAAAGACCTTACTACATGTTTTGATGAGAAGGTCAATCTTGAACAAACTGCTCAGAAGTAGAAAGATAAGGATCTCAATGGGAAACATAAATCAATTTCTTTGGATTTGAATTGGGAAATAGATTTTAGAATGGAGTTTGATGAAAAAATCAGTAAGAAAGAAGAACATTTTAAGACTCATGATGAAATTCTTACGATTCTGGAAGAAAAGATCAATGTTTTGGTGAAGAAAAATGAAGACCAGGATAAATCACAAAAATGTTTTGAATATGACCATAATGAGAATAAAATGTTGAAGACCATTATCAAGAATATAATTTCTAATGAAAAAGATTGTTTATTTTTTCCTTAACACTGATTTTTTGTTGTATTACTTTTCTTGTACAAGTTTTTACAATCTTAATGTAAATCTTGGTTGTTCTTCATATTATTTATTCTATAGTACTAATATTTCAGGTAACATATTTTTTCCATTCTCTCAATTCCTTTTAGAAAATCACAAATGGGGAGAATGGAATGATAAATATAATAATATGTAAATAATAGAATTCCCTATGTAAGGGGGAGTCTATCTAAGGGGGAGTTTTCTCAAAGAATATTTTCTAATTCTAGAAAAGGAAAAATATCTTTAATGATGTCAAAAATATGATCCTTCAGTATTTAAGAACCTAGGGGGTTAGTTGTATTCATCACAATTCATAATTAATGGGAGATAAGTTTTTCTTTTATGTTCATAAATAAAAATTCTATGTCCTTATATTCTTTTTGTAAGGATTTTTTTCATTCCAAAAATGGGGATATTGTTGATTCAATAAGGTTTCCTTATGAGTTTTCCATTTCTATATGTTTTGAAAACCACAAAAATTTTATCTTAATGTAAAATTTATTTCCCCTAATGATTATTTTCATAAGGAAAATTTCTCTTCTCTAAGGGAATTTTTATCCTTACATATTTTTTCATTGTTAATTTTATAGTTTCTCAATATCCAACTCATTTTATGATTATGGAAAATTTTTCATTCACATATAAAATATTAGAATACTATAAAAACATAGATATATAGTATTTTATCTTCATACACCAATTTCTCTAAAATTCAAACTTCGAATTCTCAGAAATTCAGACTCTGAATTCTCTGAAATAGAAACTCCCAATTATCAAAAATCTATACTCTGAATTCACTGAAATTCAGACACCAAATTCTCTACGATTCAGACACTGAATTCCTCATAATTCAGACTCCAAATTCCTCAAAATTCAGACACTGAGTTCTTCAGAATTCAGACATCTGAATTCCTTAAAATTCATGCTCTTAATTCCTTTATATTCAAATTCATATTCCTCAAAATTTAGGCTCTGAATTCCTCAGAATTCACATGTTAAATTATTCATAATTTACATTTTGTATTCATTAGAATTCAGACACAAAATTCCAAAAAATTTGGACTCCAAATTCCTATGAATTCCAACTTTGAATTTCTCAAAATTCAGACTCTGAAGTTGTCATAATTTAGACACTAAATTCCATAGAAATAGGGGTTTGAATACTTTGAAATAATAATCTAAATTTACATATCTTATAGACTCCAAATGATTATTTGGTTAGACTCAAATTTTTATTTTCCCATAGAATCTGAAAAATATATTTGGTTAAGAAATTTATCTTTCCTTACACTTGGTATAAAACAATATCATTCAATTTATTTCTAACTAACCATTGTTTGATTGAAATGTGTATATGTCCTTCTGAGATTCAAGAAACAATATGAACATTGGGGAGGGATCTGACCATTGGAGAAGTTCATATAAATATGAGCTCATTTGAACAAGCTCATAACATTTTGTTCAAACTATAGATTCTATGCTGCTGAAGAGATTTGTAGAGAGAGATACACTCATGCAATGTGTGTACTGAACATATTGTTTAGATTTATTAGTGAGAATATGATTTTTTTCTCAGTATAATCACGGGATTTTAGGGATAATTAGACAGATGTGATGACTTCTTTATTGATCAATGTATTGCAGGGATAGTAAGAAATATTCTGACAATCCTATCGAGGGCTTACCTCGGTGTGGGTAATACATACATTCTTGAAAGTATAAATCTAGGTAACTTAATCCAAGGTTATTGGATTCTCAAAATTTTGCGCTAAAAATATTTTCTATTTGTTACTTGTTTTGTTTCATGTTTATTTCTGCCGTATTTTTATAAAGGAATAATTCATAACTTTATTATACTTTCTTATCACTTTTATATACAATTATAAGTTAAATTATATACTCTATAAGGTAGAATTTTTATATGTAAAATTTCCTTAAATTTCATTTCTGGAACCATATTTCTGGAACCTAGAATGTTTGTTTAATAGTTTTATAAGTGTTCTTGTTAATTTACATTTTTTAACTTTGTTAAACATATTTTTCCTCAAAGTTGAAAAAAAAAATTTAAACATATAATTCACTCATGCTTGTAATTAACCTTATACATCATTATTTCGATCCTAAAACTAGGTGAGTGATGTTCCACTGTTACTGACCCACCTTTTTAACATACCTACATGTGCGGGGGGGGTGAAGCAAGTGTGCTGGAATTCCACCTTAATTCACGGGAGTAGAGAGATGTGAATCATGGATCCTGAGATCTAGATCACAATGATAGTGGAATGATGATAAAGGGTAACTGTAAAACATTTTTGAAATACAACATCCATTTCACATTAGTCTAGCATGGAAAAAAACAAATCAAGTTGGAATGCTGACCATGTTCGATACACAGGACCTATTGCAAATGATGTCTGAGGTTTTCTGGGGCATTGAACCAAGACAATAGGTGAGCTAATGTGGCATGAGACCTTACCATAAAAGGAATCCCTTAAAACATGATGAGGATGGGGATCCAAATAAATGGATCATGAAGTATGGACCTGAAATTGAAGTATGTCCATGTGAAATTTTTACACATTGGCCTCTTTGTCATGACACATTTGAGTACGTCAATATGTTGTGTCAGATAGAGGAGATCGAATCAATTTTCATGGACAAGGGTCCTGGGGTCACACGCTCCTAGATTATGATCGTAGAGTAGACCATTAAAAGGAGAGATGATTTAATTAAATTCTTATAGGGTGGAGAAGTAGTCTAACCCAATCTGTATTTCCTATCGGGAAATATTAGTTTCAGGTTATTGAACTCAGACTATGCTGGAAAGTGGCAAGGAAGAAACATGGTGTAGTTGTCGCAAAACATGACATGAATGAGAACCCCATTTGTTCTTTCCACACCACATTATTCCAAGGTAGTTTGGGCCAAGGGGAAAAAGGGGTAGGATTTAAGATTACGTGGTCCAGACTTGTAGAAGAAAATTCTGGGTTTTCATATGTATCCCATGAGGATTAGAATCAAGAAAAGTGTAGTTATAGAAACTGTCACATAGTTTTGTGTCCTCCGACAAGGGAGGTCAGATCCTAGTTAAATTTTCCTAGATCTCAGACCATATATATAATGTATTGAGGGATACATGTGGTACAATTATTCAAAAATCCGACGTGAATGTGGATAGTAAGACTCTATAACACACCATGTGCTCCCTGGGGAGGTTTTAGGTTAAGGGACCTAAAATGAAAGTTGGGATGGGGCCAGGGGTGAGTTTATCGGCAATATTAAATACCCCATTATGATGGTGATCGAGCCATTCATACTTCTAGAAGTGGAATGGTAGTGTATAAAGAATAGGGACAACATTATCGTGTGGATCTGGCCCACACACCAAAAGAAGCATCATTTGATAGATCTTTCTTTCATGATAGGATGGATGTGTCTTTTTTTGTGATGTCATAAACCTAGGAAAGAGAATCCAGGCATAGCTACAAAAATCAATACATGTGGTGGAATTGAAAAATGGTATGGTGGATAACCACTAGAAAGCATGATGTCCCCTCGAGTGAGGACATCACAATGTAGTTCTATTTTTCGTCATACATCCCGGACGATAATGTCATATTTTAGGGTCATATGATAGGACCAACCCCTACATTTTAACATCTTGTAGTAATGATGTAATAGTTTAATTTCATGTGAGACTAGGTAGTTCATTTTATTGTTATATGGCTGGACACATTAAGAATAAATGATGTTTTGATGGAAATTCACATGATGTGATAAAGAATACCCGACGTGGGTGAGGACTTGATCCACACCACACCACGCACAATTCTAGGGAAAAATAATCTATCCAATGGACAAGAAAAGGTCAGAAAATGAAGGTTTGGACCCGTGGAAGAAATTTATAGGTTTTCCTAGATATCCCATTTGGATGGGAATTAATCCATAGGTAGTTATGAGGTTGCGGTTTACTGTTTTACAAGATGAGAGGATTGACTACCTTCTAGAAGGGGAGTATGTGGTGCGGCAATTGTAAACCCGACGTCAGTGAGGACATATTCTCATACATACCACACCATTCAATCATGTGAAATTCATGGCCAAAATGATTAACAAAATCAGTAGTCAGAAGAACCTGAGTTTTACATTAATATATGATGTGCGAGCATTCCTACCTATCCCATGAGGATGGGGATCAATCTATACATAGTTCTAGGGGTATGTGGTTCTTATTCCTTGCTGAAAAGATATAGAATGTTCTCAGTTTAGTCTCTCAGATCTCAGACCATAGAGAATTGATACTCTTCCAAATGGTCACAAACCTTTACATAATTCCTAATCCCATATGAGCTACGCTCGATGTGGGAAACAAGGATATATAAGGTCTTTGAAACACATGGAATAAACAGAAAATGGAAATCAGTGAGGATACCCAAATGAGGCCACACCGTGGATTTGTCCTCCTCATGTGAAAATGTATATAGAAGGATAGTAGTAAGAGTTTTGAAATTCCACATGGACATGATGAAGTGGAATATGATGTGAATCATTCAACCAATAATTTAGGGCCTCATGGGGTTGGTGTTACGATGTAGGATAATTTTTTACCATATTCAATACACAGTGTCCATATCGTGTGACCTAAAATGGGAACACCAAATGAGCATCGACAGCTAACCATATTTTCAATATGGGACTTGTATCAATTTTTTGGTCTTGATCCTCATGGACGTTGTCCCGAAAAGATAGGAGAGCCCTTAGTCTGAGAATTCATACTGTTCGGGGGTCCTTTTGAACATGAATGATGTCGGAAACCCAAATGATGGGAAAATGAAGCCTGAAAATTGGTGATAACATGTCTATGAAGAATACAACACTCTGGTTATTGAACTAGAGTGCTCTTGAGATCATTGGTGAAGTGCCAATGATGACTGAAGGACCCAATTTGAGGGAAGCCATCTCGAAAGGATGAATGTTAAACTGAGGGAGGAACGGATCTCTAGAGAAAGAGGTTTGTGGTGTGGTTGTTACAAACCTATCATGAATTAGGACATAATCCCATACAAAACTTTATACCACTACAGTAGAAGAACGCATGCCTGGGGGAAAGGATGATAAGGATGTTTCTAGGAAATGGGGTTGGTCCCAAAGATAAAACATTCGAGCGTTCCTACATATCCCATGAGGATGAGAATCAAGACACGCATAGTTATTGGGGATTTTTTGTAGTCTATCATCATGTGACATGGATGTGGTAGATCTTAGTTTGTGGTCATAGATCTCAGACCATAGATACCCAATTTAATGTCATGTGCATAGGATAGATGGATGGAAATGTTAGATCATTGTTCCTACTTTATGGGAGACCATAGAATGAAAATAATGACCGAGGATAGACATTGACCATATTCTTAACACAGTATCCATATAATTTCATGGAATGTGGACATGCAATGAGCGTCGACCGCATACCAAACTCATAATGCGGAAATTGTACAAAATTGTCTTCCAGAGTCCTTGGGGGTGTTAGCCTGAAATAGTAGGAGAACCCTGGGACCTAACATCCATGTAGTTTGGGGGTCCCTTCAGATGTAAGAGAAAATATAAACCCAAATGATGGGATGTGTAATGCTTGATGGGACCTGTGTAGTTTAACTTCTTATAGGAAGGGCGACGATAAGAGAGGATATCAAGAGGATGTATGAGGCATGGTAGAAATAGTCTGATGTGAATGAGGACATGAAGTCCACACCACACCATACAATCCTATGTGGGAACATAGGTCAGGGACTGGAAATGATTGGGGGCATGATGTTGGGCCATGGATAGAGAGTCACAACCAGTTTGCAGTTTAACGTATTGTGGTGGGGACATAGGTGATATTAGTTTAAGGTCATAGGGCTCGGACCATAGATACCCGACCCTTTATGATGTTATTGCCTTACCAAATATCAAAAGATAAAATGAATAATGATCAATGTGGGAAACATGGAATATGATTTTGCTCTCCCCAAAATATATGTGTACGACAATTAGGGAAAGCGATTATCTAGGGTCAATACCAAACAAATCAATACTCTTACCCGAGGAAGATATATGTTTGATGGGATAGTAGGACAAAATGACTCACTGCACACAATATTTGGGACAAATGGGGGTGGTGAAAATGATAGAGAATGGTTGTTCACTGCATTTGAAACATAGAAACCACATCATCTAACTGGGAATGGGAAAAACAAATGGGTTTTGACCGCTGACCATATATTCAATGCGGAATTTGTTTCAATTTTTCATTCAGGTTCATCGATGACATTTGCTGGAAATAGTATGATATCCCTTGAGTGAACCATCCATTCCATCCAAGAGTTCTTTTGGATGTGAATGATGCTGAAGAAAAAAATAAAGGGAGTGTGTGAAGAATGAATGTTCCCATGCAGTTTAATGGGATGTGGGATGATGAAAGAGGTGGAGATATCTTGGTAGATGGATACATGGTGCAGTCACGATGATTTCATCGAGAATAGGGACAAAATCCTGCACCTCACCATGTGTTTGAACCCAAGGGGATATCCTGATATTTGGGGGGTGGGCCTACTGGCGAAATCTCTATTCCTTCCTATGTATCCCAGGAGGATGAAAATCAAGCCATGCGTACTTCTGGAAGGTGTAGTTTAACGTCGGGCGGTATGATGTATATGTGGAGATCATAGTTTAAGGTCATAGAGCTCGAACCATATTGGTATATCTTCCTCTCACAGTTTAAAGTCATGATCGTCGAATGCTAAGCAGTTTTAGATCCTTTAGTTGGGAACAATCACAAATTTTAAAGTCATGTGGTGAAAACCGGTCAACATAAGGTCATGTGGGACTAGATATAGTTTAATGTCATGTGGTACGACATACAATTTAATGTCATGTGGGACAACATAATATTTTAATGTCATGTCCAACATAACAGGTTAAGGTCATGTAAAACCATATAGATCTTAATTTATGGTCAATGATTTCAAAATATTTTTTAGTTTATCATTATATGGGATTGTAAGGTAGTTTAATTTCATACATGATGTAATCGTTTAGGGTCATGTATGACCCTATAGATATTAGTTTGTGGTAATAGAGCTCAGATCGTTTTTCAGTATATCTTAATGTAGGATGGAAAAGTAGTTTAATTTCCAAAAGTACATAACAATTTATTGTAATGTAGGACCCAACGTACTTATGAAAAGTGTTTCTTGAGAAATTTGGCATTGGTGGTAGGAGTTATAAGCTCACTATCCATGTTAACCAAGGAGTACATTCCATTGGGTTAAACCTTGTGAATGATGTATCGTTTTCTATATTGGGCTCCATCTTGGGTGGTTTCCTACTGGGTATCATTGTTATTCTCAGATCCAACACCTTATCACCATGAAACAATGATAAGAGGTGAACTTTCTTATTGAAAGCATAGTCTATCTTGTTCTGATTCCTTTTTAGATTGTTCATGGCATGAATCATGTTCTCGTTGAGGACTATTAATTCATCCAGATGGATTTCGAGAACCTTATATAGATTTTGATGATCGTAGATTATTGTGTGTAGTGAATTCAGTTGAATCTTGATGGGAAGGATGGCTTCTCTTCTATATACTTGGGAGTATGGGGTCTCCTGGGTGGAATTGAGAGTCGTCTTCTGATTGGCCCAGAGGGCATTGGGAGTTTTTTCAGCCCACTTTTCTAGTTCTGACCAACCATCTTCTGTATAATTTTAGATAGGGTTTGTTGAATGCCTCGAACATCCCATTTTCTTGTGCACAATTATGGGAGGAATGTTTAGAATGCCTATTGTACTTGGAATACAATTTATTGAACTAGGATTCCCTAAATTTGGTGCAGTTTTTGGTGAGGATGGCATGAGGGACTCTGAATAGATAGGTGATGTTGGAGCTCCAAATTCAATGATAGAATGGGACTTGACCTCCTTGAGTGGAAGTACCTCTTCTCTAATGGAAAATTAAACCTTAACCATCCAGATGAATCTTCACTGGTGAGCCGTCTCTAGTGGATATGGTCCCATGACGTTGAGTCTGCAGACCGCAAAAGGGCCAAGAGCACATGGTAGTGTGGAGAGGCTCGGGTGGATGATGAACAAAGTTATTATGGTTTTTTCATGCATGAATCCTCGTAGAAAACACAATAAACTCATGGATCATGGAGGTCAAAAAATACCATAGTCTCTATATCTAGTGGGACAGTTTTGGGCCTATCTGATGAGCCCTCTAGGAACTGGCATGAACCTCCTGCATGACCTGAGAAATCTCACCTCCTTGAATTCAATGATGGAGGACACCACAAAACTCATGTTTGTAGAGGATATTATTAAGACCAGGACCACTCTAGAAGGGAAACTGCAACGTGCCGTATCAGATTCGCTCTCACTCGGCTCGATCATTCGAGAAACTGTCGTGGTCGAGGTACTCGATAAAGGGGGTCCTCTAGTTGGGATTCACTTCTAGCACAATAACTGGGGTCCTTTGTGCACTGATTTGGAGGATTTGGCGTTAAGGTGGATTACTTTTGGGCTATCCTCATCGTCCAAACTGATGCGGGTGATGAACCTCCAGTGTGCTATGTGAAAAATCAGATCCTCCTAATCAGGATCTGCAAGAGTTGCAGATAAGCTGGACAACGATTCAGCTCGACCATTGTGGGACCATGGGACATGGGTAACCTCTAGCCGATATTGGAACTGGGACATAATTTTGTTGATACATTCCAATAGTGGTATGATCTCTGGCTTCCTGACAATATAGTCACCATTGATCTTCTTGATGACTGGTTCAGATTCCCTTTTCACATGCAAGTGGAAAACTTCAATCTCAAGGGACAACTCGAGGCCAGTAATGAGAACCTAGTACTCCACCTCAAATTTGTTACAGCCTTATGACTACAAGAATTAATATGACAAAATGTATTGTACTTGTCTGATGAAGATGATACCGAGGCCTACTCTTTTGAGTCTGTGGTAATTGAGTATTATTCCAATATGACTTCGGAAAGAACCATCAAAATTAATTTTCCAAAGTAGAATCTCTAGGTCTATCGAGATGGTTGCATCAAGGGTAAAATCAAGAACCTGAGACTAGTCAGTGGGAGCTGGATGGGCGACAAGGAATCATGCCAATGCTTGCCCCTTTATAGGCTTCTGGGGTGACAAACCTGATGTCAAACTATTGTAGGATCAATTACCACCAATATAGAAGACCTGTCCACATGGGGTGGTTCAGGATGTACTTTAGCGTATTTTATCAAGGAACTATATGTACCTCATTTTTCTGTATGTAATGTCACAATTTTTGCAATGCGAATAATAGCGCAAGGCAGCTCTTCTAGAGAGGAGAGTAGTTGGTCTCCATATGGGGGAGCATGTGGCTGAGACAGCAGAGACCATTTTATATTCCCTCTTTGTTCTTTTGGATGATAATGGTTACGAGATGTCATTCTAGGGCTATCACATAATGTAACACTAGCTTTATTGAAATGGGTGGCATTAAAATTGGATAATTCAATAGGTAGTTCTTGATTTCCTTGAATACAGTCTAGCATTCCTCATCCCACTGATACGCAGTGCCTTTCTTTATGATCTGAGAAAAGGGATTACCTTTCTATCCAAATTCATAATGAATCGGCATATATTGTCCATGTGTCCTTGAATGCCTTGAATCTATTGAATGTGTCTCAGAGGAGACATGTGATTGATGGTTATAATCTTCTCTTGATAGATCTTGATGCCTCTATATCAGACGACAAAGGTGAGAAAATTTCGGGAGGTGACCCCAAAGGAAAACATCAATGAATTCATCATCATATGGTGAGAAAAGAGGAATAAAAAAACATTCTCAAGGTCTCTTATATGGTATTAATGCTGGATATATTTAACCAATAGATCATCCACATATCATTCCACAAATTCCCCGAGTATCAGCTTAAATATTTGGGACAAGGAATGCAGATAGGTGGAACCTGCCTTTTTTAGACTGAATAGAATTACCATATAATAGAACATACCTTGTGTTGATCTGAAGTCTGCAGACTCCTCATACTTAGGTGTAATTCAGATTTTGTTATACCCATAATACATATCCATGAAATAGAGATCATGGAACCCATCAGTGGTGTCAATCAACAGCACAATCACGTGGAGGGGGAAAATAATCCTTCGGAAAATGATATTTGATATCCCATAAGATGATTCATAATCTAATTTGTCTATTCTTATTCTAGATGGTCATAATTTTAGAAAATAATATGGGGTATTGGACTTCCTTGACGAAGTTGGCTCTGATGATCTTATCAACTTCGGCCTCGACCATTGAACTATGATAAGGGTGCATCTTTTTGGTAGTTTGTTTGAACCGGCAATGATTTTATAGAAGACTGAGGTGGTGGAAGGAAACCTAAGGATCTATTCCTGACATTTCATCATAACTTTAGGAATTTAAATTCTAATGTTTCTTTATTAAGTCCATGTACTTTTTTTCTCTTTGACGGGAATAGAGGCACTAATCAATGTGGGTTTCGGATCTGTTTCTCTACTGAGATTAATTGTACCAATACATCAACCATGGTGGTGACAACCTATTCAATTGTAAGAGGTTCTTCCCCCAAATCCTCTTACTAACTTATGAAGGATGGACCCTTGGTAGGATGAGTTTCCTCTAAGTCAACAGATCTTGATTGGAAGCTGGTGCCAGCCTGGGCGGCAGCAGACACAATATCGCGGAATTCCTGTGTTGCCGAATCCATAGTGATGAAATCTATCGATCCAATCCAATCTAGTAATCTCCCTAAGGGTATGCACATCATGATATCAAATCAATATTGTTCTTCTTCATTATCCAATTTATCCCAGTCTAGCAGAATAATAATTTATGGCGTATTATTCTTTCCAGGGGTCGGACATCTCGATACCTTATGGAAGTATGGACTCTGGGATCACCCAAGCATGATTCATGTAGGAATACGATATGATATTTCTACATCAGATATAATTTGGAATGTTCTCCCCCATAGTTCCGGAAACAAAAAAGCATTTCCCCATATCCGGGGTTGTAGCCTCCAATTGGTTGATTAGAAAAATGTATCATTGACCATATCTATCCATGGGTCGGTCACAACCATAGTGTGTTCAACCACATTAGCCTGAATCTTATTTTACATGATCTTGTAATAGTCGGCATCTAGATAATAGACATCACAGGTGTAAATGGGAGATGCATCACCATGGAGTACACCCACTCTACCATTAAGGAATTATTTAATGCATATATGAAACGATGAAAGGACTTCCACATGAAGGTGAAGCCATGACCTACCCATCAATGTGTTATGGGTGATTTCTTTCAAGACAACCATGAACTCAACGCTGGGTATTAGGAAACCAAACTAGGACTTCAGGTATATATTTCCAACTGATTTATGTTCCCTCATATCATAACATTGGATTTTCAAATCATAGGGACTCTGATCATTCTCAGACTACCCCATTTTTTGAAGTGTCCGGGTCGGGTTTAGGTTAATCCCAAGGCCTATGTTGACAAGAAAATGATGAATCTCTATTCCATTGATGTGGAAAATGATGTACATTGTGCGGATGTGCACATGTATGAGATATCATTAATCCTCTATAGAGAAAAATATAATATCCTGACATTCATCATTCTCGACTTCCTTAGCATAGAAGGCTTTTGAGGCTTCTACCTCCATCTCAAAGTGGAGGGGGATTCTTAATGCTTTAGTGAGGTATTCATGAATATCCACAGAAATTAAAAGATCCTCAATGATAAAGAGACTCATTGTAATATTGGAAAGATTCATAATGATATAATACTTTCGTTCCAAGCATGAACTTTTTCTTACAAGAGTTTGTTCTGCGGCAGGCGGGGTATGATTGGACCTTCTGGTTAAACTAATGGCTGGATGGTGCTGGGAATGTCTCGTAGCTCGCTAGTCCACACTCAGAGAGCGACTACCAGATGTTGGAATGATGGCTACGGTTGGTCTGTAACAGCTAGTGGTTGATCGTGACATGGTTTGGATGGCACTTCCTGATCCAGTAACAAAAACATCAGTGAAGAAAAACCTGATGACACCAGATGAGAAGGCTGTGTGTGCTGAACTCAGTGATAGGACTATTTTCTGGTTTTACTTTCATGCATAGACAAGCTAGAAAAACTAAATGAGGCACTTCGATTAACCATACAGCCACGAACTTGTTGACACTGGTAATGGTTGGGGACGTTGGGAGGATCTGTATGTATATCCTCGCCTTCAAAAATAATATAGGGGTATACCAACACCCCGATGTTAACCGAAGTGTACCCTTGATTGCCACATGATGACTACTTGATGTATAATGGGATTAATCACCATCTTTGGAGGCATGAAGTCCCCTAGAGTAATGGATGAAGATGACATCAGTGGGGAACATTGTTTTTCTTTACGTGGTCAATGCCTGCTCTTCTAGGAAGAGGAAGTTTGAGATGTTGACATAGAAGTAGTCGATGTCGATGACATGGCATACTTTGATGTCTAAGTTAAATTTATACATTCAAGTAAAATACCTTGGGAATATAATACTACCTTACGAGTCATCCAGTCATCATACTTCAGGGACTCAAGGTTGGGAAAGTGATGCCACTCACCTTCGTTGTCACTACTGCTATCTGGCGCCACTAATACACATTACACGTGTGTTAGAGCTAGGAATAACCTGAAAATGTTGTTATAAAACTATTGTAGTATCCATTATTTAAAATCATACTACTGTTTTAGAGTGTTTCCTAGCATCTGGTGATAGGGTCAGTAAATGGTACGATCCGTGAGATTCGCCTCTTCGGGCCTCCTACATTTAGGTAGATGTAGATGTCCATGTTCCAAGGAACATCAGGAATTGCTAGGGAGAAGAGACTCATTGAATGATTAGTTCTTATTTCCCTTGTTTGGGAAGGGGCGTCTAGGAACCTAGCCTTGATGCATGGCTGGAGGATCCTGTCAAGGATCTGGAACCTAGTTATCTCTCCTAGGTGGTGGCAGTGCAATATACAAGAGATTTTTCCAGTTCTAGGGAGGGAACTTCTTAGCCAGAGGTTGTGCCTGAGGTGGAGGGCGTCTGAAAGGCTATGGAGGTGGCTCCACTCATAATTACTCTAGCTGCCTGGGGGATTTTATTTTTTCCACCATAGAAGACTCAACCTTGGCAGCCATTCTCGTGGGAATTTGAAGCAGGCAATAGATGTGCCTGGTTAGCCTATTTTATGGATTCCACTATGATTTGGGCCTTATTAGAGAATTCTTGAAACCCCCCAGGGTAATTCTAAATAATGATAGATGGGACCTATTTGTTTTTGACACTCCTTACACACATTTTCAGAATATTTTTATGAGTCAGTGGATATCCAAGGAGTATGTGAGGCGTTTACACTGGGAGAAAATGTTCGCGACATGCTCATCAGGAATCTTCATACACTTGAATAGGTCTTCAATACTCGTATTCTGTGTGGTAGAGTATAACATGTAAAGAAATTTTCTGCAGAGATCTTCCCAGCCGGTGAATTCCCAATGGGTAAATGGTTATACCAAAAAATGCAGGCTTTTCTATTTTTTGTATGAAACATTGGAGTTTGTTGACCTCTTTCTACACTGGAGTTCCCAAAATGGGTACACACTTGGAAATGAAGTGTTTATGATGTTGAAGTAGGTCCCCCATCCCGTTAAAGGGGGAGAAGGTGGGGTTTCTAAAACATCGTTGTGCCATAATATTACTGACCCATTCCAGATATGTCTTTCAATCTAGCGGGATTTCCACCTATCAATTTTTCAATGCCTTGAGGAAAGAAACGAGTGCCGCCAATAGGTCATATGGGTGGAGGTTCTGGTCTTGACAAGGATATCTGACCACTAGTGCATTGGTAGGTTCTTCAACATGATAAGTAGGCCAAAAGGGTCATGGAGAGGATTGTAGGATGACTTGTGGAGAGGTTAGGGGAACCTAAGATGGGTCCCGGTTATTATAACTCCACTAAAGTGGATTTGATGACACATACCTCACCCTATTAACATATGTTCCAGCCTCTATCCTATCTAAATTGGTAGGGTGGTCAGGGTCACCTATGTGCAACTCACCTATGGAAATTTGTATCTAACCCTTCTTCCCCACCTGAGGATCACTGTGGTCTAGCTATCTCTCCATGAAAAATTCATCCAGGAGGTTATCGACCATCTTCTTGTGCTCTGTGATCTGTTGACGAAACACGGTTTTTTCAGGATCATCATCCACATTATGCACTAAGCCAGACTGGTCAGAAGCTTTGATGGCCCCAAGGTGCTCCTTACTCTTATTGATATTCTAAATGGGGACTAATCACATGGTGGGTGCTGGAAGACCTAGTACATTTCTCTATTGGGTAGTAACCATTCCCAATGTATCTCAAAGTTTTGGAACTCTCCTAGAGGGAGTATGTTATCATCAAGGAGATCTAGATCGTTGTCCCCCTCCGATAGATAAGAAATGTTAACCGTGATTCTTATTGGAGGCATATCCTTAATATTGCCTAGAAAATTGGGCTGGTGCCAGATAGATCTGAAATGGAGGGAAACATACTGCTCCCAACCACAGATCTAAATGTGGGGGAGTCCTATTTTATAATTATGTAGAGAACATTAATGCAATAAACACATCATTATTGAAGGGTCTGTTAGTGACTAGGCCACTCAGGGCGATGGGCCATAGGGAGAACAACCAGGTAGACCATACGACATTGCTGGACAATGTTATCAAAGTGTGCCTGAATTTTAGGATAAACCACATGCTGATGACGAAGATGAAACTGTATCGCCTTGTGGGTATGGATAAATGATACAAAATCTTCCCGGGTTAGATATTCTGGCGCACTGATGTTTGTGGTCACAATCATCCAGAACATTTCTGGGAAATTATCTACTACAAGGATGTTCCAAAATCTACTCAACTCAGACTCAGGATTTGGCCCTTGGTTTCCCCAATCATCAACTAGGGGATGATGGGGGACCCATAGCATCACTGAAGCATATTTCTAATATGGTATAATGGCTAGTGGAGAAAACATTGAATGGGTTGACAAGCCTCTTCATCTCGGGCACTCCTACGATGAATGAAATGACTGAGCCACTACATCTCGTTAAGATGGGATGATAAAAATGCCTTCCTGTGTCAGGGATGCAATCACTGATGGTGGTCCATGCTGTTTTTAATCCTTTATCGTTCCCCATAATAACTCTCCATGATCTATTGCTGAGGTAGAGAATATACCTATTAACAATATGGATGATTTGACAACCATTCCTTGAGAAGGGGCCAAATCATCCTCCTATTGGATGCATCTATGGAAGGAGGCAAGAATCTGGTGGACCTCAAATTCTGGAAGGATGTGGTTGATACACCCCATTCCCACCATGATCCTCTACCCATATATCGAGGTGAGGGTTCCATCGTCGAATGGAATTCGGCCTCAGAATCCAAGAAGGAAATGGGCTTAATTGTAGTCTTAATCTTCCTGGTATTACTCTTACGACATCGGTGACCTGCCCTCCTGCCATGGTATGGCTCTTTAGAATACGGTATATTTTTCACTTGTGGTGGAACTTTGGCCAAACTAATACTAGGGTGGAGAAGACTTTCACATGGGAAAGCTGGGGAGCAAGGAGCACCTGGATAAATGTCAAAGGGAAATTGTGGAGGACCTCCATTTCCGCTGGCTATTGCGTTGTTGGGGTCATCAATGGAAGTTTTGGAGTAGGTAGGACCTATGTCAGAGCTGGTAGAAGAATGGTTTGGGCCTACATTCTTATTTCCTTTGGCCGGTTCAGTATGAATAGGTTCCTCGTATTGGTCGACCTAAAATCAGGTAGGACCTCAATGTTGGGAGACCATGAAGTGAGAAAAGAATACGAATATCTAATTTATAGGATGAGGAGGACCATTGATGGATCTGTATAGATATGGGGAAGACCCCCACCCCGATGGATGACCAGACATGTAGCATAATTACACCAGAGACCTGTGATAGGAGGAACATGTCCATACCTGATGTCATGTCCGTAGAGGTGGTTTCCATATTGAGTTTCAACACAGTAGGTATGAGCTTCACTTTGATTGAAAGTGGCATAGGGAGGACCTCCACGCAGAGCATGGGAGTGGGATAGATATACCCTCTCATGGGTGATGGTATTTGGAGGACCTCCATATTCATGTCGATGACCAAGAGAGTCAACCCATCCTTCCCATGGGGTGGTTGTGGCCTTGATCCAGGACATGAATCTATGTTCCCTTGCTCAGCATAAATTTGGAACTGAGGGTATTATTCAGCGGTGGCATGATCCATATTATCCATTGATGTTGATTCCCCTTGGCAGTTGTCCTATTCAACATAGGCATGACATTGGCGCCGGGTTAACAGGACTACGGCCAGTGGTGCAGGTGCATAGCTCACCTGCTTCTCATTTTATGGGTTAGGGTGGTGGTGCTGATGTGGCCTAGTGTGAGTCCTCTTTTAGAGCCCCTAGAAAGGGGATTCCAAATGGTATGGTCTGGACATCCCACACGTCATTTTCCTATGGGAGGGAGTCATCTGAGCATTTTGGGGAGAGGCTCCTAAAACAATTATTCATCATAGTGTGTAGAAGTGGCTCCTTGTGTGGCCCCTAGGGGTGATAGTGATGATGAGGCGCATAAGCTTCTATGTCTTTTCTGGCCATTTCCTGATTTGGGATAATCCCCTCTTCCTCGTATAGTCGAACGATGTCATTAATCACCCTTCTCGGAACGATTTCAGATGCGGAGATGGGGCGTGGGTGCCTAGTATCCTTGGACATAAAGGATTCCATGGTGGAGATGAGGTCATGCGGAGTTGCCTCATTGACATTTCTCCTACTCATGGGTCTGTTGGTGGGTTGTGATTGGTGTCCTTTCATGACAGCTTTTGTCCTACAAAACAGGGAGGTTTAACCATTAGTGATGAAAGATGGAATGTGATGTCCAGTTCTCCTATTCCATAATATCTTCTATGGTTGGTATGAAGGATCTACACTAACAACATCACTTACCAAGATGTCCAATGTTTAAAGACCCTATTTTCTAGTGACTTTCACACTAGTCCCACTATTTTCTTGGCGGTACCTTTCGTCGGATATGTGGATCTATTGACAGGCTAATCCACTAATGTATCAAATGCTACTAATCTCCACATTGAGTAGAATAAAATCATGTAGAGATCAAAATTTATATTACTTTTTCTTTCTATAGGGTTCACATCAATCTATGGGACGACGTGAAACTATTTCCCTTCATTCCCACTTTAAAAAGGCGAGCGACATCAATTGCTTATTTAGAAAGTTTTCTCTTTGATCGGAATAGGATGATGGGATGTCAGTTCCTCCTTCCGTGGATTCCTCCTCAGTACTCGTTTCTTAGTCTGGGTCTCCTTCATAAAAATAAGATGTTCCTCATGAACTGTTCCTAGTGACATGTCTTCATGGATATTGGATAATTACGCTGCTTCTGTCAGGACAATCTAAAGGGGTCAAGGTAGGGAAGAAACCTTTGATGAGGGGAGTAGTCACTTTGGATACCACTGGCATGTCTGGATGCTACAACACTGATGCCTCTTGGTTAATTACCCTTATTATATGTATTATTGAGGGTGTGGAAGCCCAATTAATCCGATGTTGATTGTGAGGACTTGTATGCCATGGGCATGTCTATGAGATTTTCCTCATCTTTCCATGTTTAACCCTGGGTATGCTGCAAGTTTTATGTCTAGAAAAAATGAATCATACTGATCTGAACACTACTGGGAGTGGATCGGATGGGTGAAACCCTTGATGGGATCGCTTATTGTAGGGCTAACGCATGGTTATTTTCTTAATTACTGGTAAGAGCAGCGAGAAAGTGGTTGACATGATCTCACCAGGATGTGGCGGCCCAGGTATGAATTAGGATGAATATGGATTTTTTATAGAATTGGATGTAGAATTAAATGGTATTTACATGAGGAGGACATTTATGTAGGGCTTGATCCTCATTGAGAATTCCTACATATCCCTGTGATAGGGAATCAAATTCCATGTAGTTCAAAACGGTGATGGAACACCTTAGGAGGCGACTCATGTTAATGGATGTTTGGATGGGTCACAGAGGATGTAGAAAATCTGGGTTGGGAAATGACTTTCCCAAAACACATAGGCTCAAGTGATAGAGTTCACGATGGGACATGAGTGATGGGATTGAACCTCATGGAGTATATCTATGTATCCCCAACGTAGGGAATCAGAGTCCATGTTGTTCAAGATGGGTCAAGGAATAGGGGTGTGCGCAGAGGACAACGATCCAAATTAATGTAGAGGCTTATGAAGTGTTAGAAGATCGGGTTGGTCTAATGATCGATGGGCGAACCTGAGATGTGGGTCCCAGAAGGGGGAGACCAGATCATAGCAGTGTTTGGGGTTGACCCTCAAGGATTCTTCCTATGTACTATGTCTAGATATAGTGATCGAACCCACATATTTCATCTTTCAATGGATTGTTGTCTTGTGGGTATAACAATGGATTACCATTGGATTGGGTACAATGTATTACCATTGGATGGGGTACACAATAGAATTCCATTGATTGGAGAACATAATGGATTACCGTAAATTGGGGAACAAATTGGATTACCATTGATTGGTGTAGACAAATTCTTTCCATTGATTAGGGAAAACAACAACTTATGATCGATTGAGGAAAACAATGTTGTACCATATCTTTGGGAACAAAACGACCCACCATTGATTGGGGATCACAAAGGATTACTACAGATTGGGGAACACAACATCTTACTTTTGATTGGGGAACACAATGCCTTACCATCTATTAAAGAACAAAATGGATGACCATTTATTTATGAACAAAAAGGCTTGCCGTCAATTGGGGAACACAATGTCATAACGTCGATTCGGGAACACAAAACCTTACCATTGATTGGGGAACAAAAGAGATTACCATTGATTAGGGAACACTATGGCATACCGTTGATTTGGGAACACAATGGATTACCGTTGATTGGGGAATACAATATCTTTCCGTCAATTGAGGAACACAACAGCTTACCATCAACTGCAGAACAGAACAACTTACTGTCGAATGATGAACACATTTTCTTACCGTCAATGGGGGAAGACAACATCTTACCATTTATTGGGGAACATAATGGCTTATCTTCAATTAGGGAACACAGTGCATTATCATCGATCGGGGAACACAGTGACATACCATCAATTGGGTAACACAATGGCTTACCGTCTATTGTGGAACACAACGACTTACCATAGTTTGGGGAACAAAACAGCTTACCATTGATTGAGGTTGTACATCATGGAGGCTTCGTACATACCTTGTATGGGAGAAAAGGATCAATGCCAACATAGTTCTAATGGGTAAACTTTAATTTCTTGCAATATGAAAAGGTTCGTACAATGTAATGTCAAGTGGGATGAAGGTGAACCTACTTGAAGGGGTCGAGACAAGTAGGTTTTGGGTTTGGACTTCATGGAAGCTTCCTATGTACCATGTCTCAGAGACAAGGATAAAATTCCATGTAGTTCGGAATGGGTGATATATTTGAAAATCATGAGGAATGAAGGTGAACCGATGTGAAGAGGTCGGGACAGATGGGTGTTGGGTTTGAACCTTATGAAGGATTCTTATGAACCCTATTAAGGAGACAAGGATCAATGCCACGTGGTTCAGGATGGTTTGGGGATTACATGCTAAGGCAGACTAGGGATTATTCCATGGTCAATGCTTACTCTTAGCCTACACGAGTCATGTTTTGTGTGAGAAACAATAGGTAGAAAAGGCTTGCCAATAACATCATGAATGGTGTGTCCACGTGAAGTATAATGGGGCTGACACGCGGTTAGTGACCCAAAGAGGAAACAAGGGATTACACAAGGTTAGCGGCCCATGGAGATGTATATTGGTAATTAATACAAGATTAAGGCAGAGCGAAGACAAATCCCATAGGGGGAGGGACATGATAATGAAGTCCCATGTTCATATTATCCTCTTGTATTTGGATCTAAAGAAGATATGGGGAGAATGGGTTCTACCTCCCTCAAGAAAAGATAGGGAATTACACTATAATGGTTCCCATTCCCCACAAACAGGCGCCTTACCAAAAAAAAAGAGGATCTCATTCAATGTGAGTAAGATCTCACCCCCATCGACACAAACATGAATAGAGAATGTCTGATATGGGGAACCCCTTGTGTTTTTCACGGGTTAAGGACACAGTTTAACAACTTCTACTGAGGACCAAGGTTCTTGGAACTTTAATGTTCTGAAACTCAAATGAGGAGGGTTCAATCTACACCCCTTTAACTTACATAATCAGCTTACTTTGACCCTTGGTGAAGGTAAGGCACCAGTAATTCCGTTATGAGGGGGTGTTGTGGAGTGATCCAGTGAGGCACCCACGTTATTGTGGCTATGCAAAGAAGAAATACAAATTAGTGTGCATATACAAAGAAGAAATGTTATATGAAATGAAACGTGAAGAACCTCCCAACGAATAATGGAATCACTTCGTACACACATGGAGGCTCATATGGGAGAAGGGTTTTCGAAGAAATTGGATTCATATGAAAATACCTTCTGAAACATTGGTGCTCCATATATTGGAGGGGCTTCGCAATGGGGTATGGTTCACAAATTGGGGTATCCTATCATAGGAATAGGTGATTGGTGCATGTGGTGGGGGCTTCTAAATGTGGAATGTCTTTGGAGGATTAAGACATCGCAAAGAAAGGTTACCTTTAAAAGCATACCACTATGAAGAAATATGCAGACTGAAGCACAGGGACCCTATCTTAACATATAGTTCACATGTGCATAGAGGATAATTCGTGAAGCATGTGTTAATTACAAAGACCTGAGTCCACTTGAGGATCTCTTACCTTCTTGGTGGCCCATGGGCTTCGCGAAGGGCATTCCTTCTTAAAGAGGGGTTATATTTGAGCTAAGGAAGGGGTACATTATAACGATGTAGTACCTAGTATATCTCATTTCTCTCAAGGATTTTTATAAAAAAAGGTGATTCATGATATATTATTATGGATGTTGAATGGTAGAAGTATCCTTCCACTAGGATCAAGGGGATCCCAATATTTAAAAAAGAGGGGCGACATGAAGGAGGGAATGGTTGGTGTGAAGCCACATGGCACTCCGTGATCAGTCGTCGATTGCGTCAATTCATCTTAACCGTGGAATTGACCATCATTCCTTCCTCGGAGTAGATCTCTACTAGATTCATTGTGCGACACTTATGGAGGCTTCTGTCTAGTTCGATGGGTTTGTGGTGGTCGATTTTGCTCCCTCCACAGCACAAAGCACCTATTCCATTGTGTCGTAACTGCAGAGCCTCCCACCACTTTACACTATAGCGACCAAAGAGGGTGATTTGGCATCATGTCATCCATGTTGTTGAGGGAATCCATGAATGGTGCGGTACTAAGGGGATCCATGAATGGGCTTCATGAGGTAGACAATTTAGGAAGGGTTTCTTCATCACGTCCTATACATATTTTGAAGCCAACAGTTTTTAAACACCCCAATACCACACAATCCACTAGAAAATGATCATTTTTTGTGGAATACAATGAAGAATATTTTAACACCCAAAGTTTCCACAATACATTTCCCTTTGAATAATACAACAGCGTGTGTTGAACACAACATCGAGTTCTAACACACCTCAACAAATCAAACTACCCATTATAAATAGTAATACCTAATTTTTGAAATATTATAAACTTTATTTTTAAAAATTGACTTCATTATTGGATTTGGAATATTGAAATTAGCCTAGGGTAAATTTTTGGTATTTTTCTGAAAACATTATATTTTTGATGAATAGTGAAAAACACTAAGTAATTTGTTAAAACCGACTTTTTATTTAAATAGTTATTTATTTTATTTAAATTTACATTTGGTAAAAATAGATAAATAATACCTTTATAAGTTTAATGTAATTCATTGGAGTCAATTTATATTAAATTTAGATATATAGAAGTTTTATTGATCTTTTCACCGTCTTTTACCCACATCCTAGGAGATTTTGGAAATTTTAAAAAAACATAATTTTACCACTTCTGTGAGTGGAATTTAAAAAATACAAGAGATACAGCTGATATCAGTAAGTAAAATTTTGTTCAATGAGATGAAAATAATTTTTTTGTGAATAGTAACTTTTTCTTTTATTTACCACGATTAAAAGTAAATATGGTAATTGAAGGTAAAAATGATATTATTTTTACGACAAAACATGTCTTAATTCTATTTCATAAGCATAATTCAAAAAAAACAACCTTATGAATAAAATATGAACCTCTTAGGTCCACTTGGATTAGATTAGGAAATTTATTATTATTTAATTCAAAGAAGAGTTAAAAGAGTTAAAATCAATGTTTAATAACTAAAATGTTATTAATATAGGGTTATGGATAAGATAAATTCAATTATAAATATTCATTAGAAAGATAAGATTATTTACTACTTAATGATATTTTATTTAAAATTTTTAGAGAGTAAATAATTTAATTTATCTATGACACAATGATGATGCTGTAATTACCTTAATAGTGAAATGTTAAAATAATTTATATTATAAATACCCTAATAAATGTAATTTGAGACTTTAAATAAATTAAAATATGTTTATAGGTTAATATGACATGTTAGTATTGATTTAAATATCTTTTTAGAAGTAATAATTCTGTTATGATTTTCATAAAAATCAATTTCCAAATTGTGTCAAAATTGACCTAAAAGTGTTTTTAAAACAAATATTATATTACTAATTGATATTCTAATCTTAAAAATCTAAGGTTCGGCCAATAAACTTATATAATTATAGTTTCATCATTAATTAACCACTTGGGATTCTATTGGAAGTATATAGTAAGTTTATTAACCATATAATATAAAAATACAAAGAGACATGATAAATGTGAAACTAATTATCTAAGAGTTAAAACTAAAAGATAAGATTAATATAATGACCCAAACTTGACTAAAACCTATTGTTTGAGTATATTTAGAACCAGTACCACCTTAACCTTGGAATAATACACTTTTTATTCATTAGAAACTGAAAATTATTTTATTATAAAATAATATTTCACCCTTTTACTAAGGTTCCCCTCACACCTCCTATAAAAAGAAACTCCCCCTTATCTTTAATTCACACCTCCAATGCAATTTTTCTTGGGAAACCCCTACAGAAATACTCTCTACACTTCCCTCAATTCATCTTATAGGCATTAGTTTGATCATAAAGCCATCCTAATGAGCCCTTTTTATCAAATCAAAAGAAAGAAACCGAAGAAGAGGTAATGATTTCACCACCCTCTTTCAAGTTCCTTTCTTCTTCCACTTCTTCTTTCTTTGTTTTTTCATTATAAAATAATAACTCCAGTATATTCTATATACTATGATGTTATTATAAATATGGCACAACCATATTCATTATTCTATCCATCCTTTGAATAACATGTCATCATACATGCGTACGTACGACCTACCGTCTCCACATAGTGGTGTAATTGTTATTCAATACATTATTATTTTGATGGGTATAATGATGATGTGTAATTGATGTAAATAATAAATGTAACATGATAATGGTTATATATATATATATGTTATACCATCCAATTATATGTTATTTTAATATCAAAATAATGATATTGTTGCTCGTGTGTACGTACGGAATACTGTCTCCATGAACGTGATGAGATTCATTCCCCATCGTATCTATTCATGAATAATTTTTATTTGATTGTTAAAAATCATATTTAATGACATAATATCATTATGGATATGAATAAGATACAACTTATCCATAACAAACACAGTTTACATAATAAGGAATATAATGGAAAACGAATCAGTTAACACCCGAAACGACGATAATACTAAAATAATATTAACAAAGAATTATTATAATATAATATATTATATAAAAATCATGTATATGGTTCTTGTATAATTTAATAACAATTTTTAACTATTACATAGGAGGTTAACATACCATAAACTAAGGAAAAGTACCAGGTATGGGTTTATTTCACAATCTCTTCATTATCCGAGGTTGTTTATATGTAATTATCTACTGGGGCCTCTTTATCATCCACATACAGGTTTTTTTAAAATGTTTTTCAAAACATTTTTAATATTTAATATACAATGGGTTAATGTCATTTATAGCATTATTTTACCTTATAGGTTTTTTAAAGGAATATTTCCATCGTTTTCCAAACAAGGTCATTTTTATCCTTTTCAACAAAATTAAGGTAAGAATGTTTTTTAACATATACGGTGGGTGTGGCTATTTTCTGCTGTAATAAAATCGTCGAAGCTTCCCATAAAAACTTATCAGAGTATTTTCAAAATAGAGGTTTTATTTTATAATCATGTGACTTATAAATGATTTCAAAAAGGGGGTATTTCTCTCAAATAGTTTTTATTTCATCCATGTCAACATCCTTTAATGGATTTTAAGCTACTTTGAAGTTGATTTATTATGATAAAAAACCTCCATATTGTATTGAAGGTTTTTTGATATGTTTTCCTGTTGGTGTGTTATTTTTATACCATTAATGGTTTATGGACAAAGTATTGACATTTCGTATGCTTGTTTCAATACGAATGTTTATGTTATGTATAACACTTTTCATATGAGGAATGAATTTGACTTAGTATGTGATTGGTGGAGCCCGATATAGCTCCTTGATGCATCAGTAGATCTAATGAGACAAAATAGTTTCTTCGCACAAGGCCTTGACAAAATCTTATTTGTAGTCTTGGCATAAGGCCTTGACTATGTGGTTATGATAGTCTGGCATTATGCATTCCATAATTATGAAAGTGGTTATTTATATTTCATGCAATTATTCGATTAGTAGAATATCCATGTGAATAAGTAAATGGCATTATTTCATTTTATATATTCCATATTATGTTGAAGTACATGTTTAAAAGGATTTTGTTTTAGTTATACATTTCCTTAAAGGGTCATGTTTATTTATGAAAGTTTCCCCTATATTGTTATCTTTATTGAGAATCTATGATCACCCCTTTCTATGTTTTATTTTTCCCAGGATATGAAGAAGTATTTAATGAATGTCCTGAAAGGATAGTATGAGGGGATATGAGTGTGGTCTATGGAGAAAAAAATGTTGTTTTATTTTTCACTTTATGATGTAATTTAAGACTTATGAATATATCTAGTGTTTCCAAGGCTACTAAACTGATCGATTGTTCGAGACATGATCATTTGTGATCATGACAATGATACATAATAACGCACCGACTCTAGGAAATTGGAGTCAAGGTGTTACAATTGGTATCAGAGGAAGTTTAGTAATAAACCATGGAAGGTATATTTAGTTAAACTCTTATTTGAGAACATAGCCCTAAGATGGAATTTGAGGATTAGTATAGAAGAACTTTCTATAATTTTTGTATTGTATAGATTTTGTGAGTTTTCTGAGAAATACATTCCTATCTGGATACGAGAAGGTAGCGGCAGCTCTGGCATAGATGTACCTAGGGGTAAAACCTGAAAACACCGCTTCGAGCTAGACTCGAATGGGAAATGGTGCATGAAAACGTGCCTTGCTGCACTCTTGGTTACGACACTCTTGGGGGATATGCTTAGGATATTTCTCATTTTCATTACAAAACATTATGAAGGGTTTATGAGTATATACTTACTCAATGGAAACCATTTTATGATTATGGATTATATCCATAAACTGTTCAATTTATTTTAAGTGTTTTACAAGTATAGAATTATGTATTTCGATTCATAAACTAATCTAGTTTATGACATTATTTAGAAATAGCGCCTAGTGGAAGAAATGGAAACCTTAAAAATGAACAGACTCCATGTAGGGATTTCCCTTCTACTCAAGATAATTATAATGGATCTGGTGACACAACTGGTGCTGATCATCTTATCACTATATAGGGACAAATCACTCAGGTTATGAATAATAACCATACCCATATGGAGCACACTGATCTACAGCGTGGAGGATCAATGTTAGATCTCTTAATGAGGAAAAAACCACCAATGTTTAATGGGGGTAAAAATTTACTAGTAGCTGAGCAATTTATCAATTCCTTAGAGAAAATATTCCACGCCATGGGGAGTAGAAAAAGGGAAAAAGATTTCATGGCAGTTTACCGCCTCACTGAAGATGCTGATCAATCATGTTCATTGATTCAAAATAAAAAGGAAGATGAAGAAGTATCAAGTATGGAATGGAGGGAGTTAAAATAGATTTTAGTAGAAAAATACTTTCCTTATGATCATCAAGAAGATATGGTAAGGAAATTTCTAAGTCTAAGGAAAATGGAGGATGAGAATGTCGCGAAGTATGAAGCTAACTTTACAAGGTTAGCGAGGCATGCAACAGATTATATATTTAACACTAGGAGTATGATTGATCATTTATTCGATGGGTTAAAACCATTTCTATGTCAAGATTAAGAATCATAATCTTTCTTAATGTATGAAGACATTGTCTCATGTGCTATCAAGGCAGAAAATGAATTATCTAAGTCTTACGACTTTAATGAAACGAAATAGATGAAGAGATCTATGGATCACTTTGGAAATGGAAATAAATGAGGGATGAAACACCCTGGTACATTCTTGAAAGGAATGGGAGTCTGTTAAAAGTGTGGTGAAAAAGGCCACTAAGCACGTGAATGCAAGAGGAAGAAAGAAGCTACCAATGTTCAGTGCTACAATTGCAGGGAGATGGGGAATTATAGAAATGAATTTCCTAAGAGTCAGAGAAACTTACCTTAGAAGAGGTCAAGGGATCAAGGCCAAGCTTATGCTATCACTATAGCTGAGGTTGAATCTTTGAAAGACGTAGTGTCTGGAAATTTAAAGATTTCCTGAATTTTAGCCAATACATTATTTTATTCTGGATCATTGTATTATCTCATATCTTTTTAGTTTTCTACGAAAATTAGATATTTATAATTTTATTTAACAAGGGAGTTGTCAGTCAAAAATCTTAAAGAATGTATCATTGCAACAATATTTTGTGAATCAAGTCCCATTAGAGCATGTAAATGTTCTTTATCTGCTGATCCCATCGTTATACCCATGATGGAATTTGATATAATCCTCGGTATGGATTGGATTTAGGACCATGATACGAAAATTTATTGTAAGAAGAAGGAGGTAACAATTTTTTATGATGAGAAGGAGTACTTTATCTTTTGAGCAGAAACGACACCACCTAATTCTTATCTAGATCCACCCCCAGTAGCTCAACTAAATACCATTATTGGGGAGGAAAAGAATTAAATAACTGTGGGTGAGGAAATGAATGTTCGAATAGAGGATATACCTATTGTGCAAGAATATGTTGATGTGTTTCGAGAAGATTTACCTGGACATCATCTAGAAAGAGAAATTGAGTTTTCCATTGACTTAATTCATGGTTCAAGGCCCATATCAAAGACCCCTTATAGAATGTCTACTTTGGAATTAGTGGAACTTAAGAAACAACCAGAGGAATTGAGTAATAAGGGATTTATTTTCCCTAGTGTTTCTCCGTGGGGAGCCACTATTATTTTTGTTAAGAAGAACAATGGATCTATGAGATTGTGCATTGACTATAAGGAGATCAATGCTATTACAATAAAGAACTAGTATCCCATGCCTCGCATTGATGATTTATTTTACCAACATCATAGAGCTCAATACTTTTCAAATATTGACCTTCGATCTGGATATCATCAGTTGTGTGTGAAGAAGGAAGACATTCCAAAAACAGCATTTGGAACCCGGTACAGGCATTACGAGTTTACAGTAATTCCTTTTGGATTGACTAAAGCACCCTCTGTCTTCATGGATCTAATGAAGAGAGTTTTGAAGGAATATTGTGATGACTTTGTAGTGGTATTTATTGATGATATCATGGTATACTCCAAAATATACGAATATCAAGAAAATCACTTGCGCATCATTATGAAAACCCTTAGAAGAAATGATTTATACAGGAAGTTTAGAAAGTGTGAATTAGAGCATCAAGAGATTTCTATTCTTGTCCATATTGTCCCAAAGGATGGAATCTTTGTTGATCCTTCTAAGACAAGAGCTATCCAAGAATGGCCGACACCATCAAATATAACTGAGGTATGTAGTTTTATTGGTTTAGCTGGTTATTATCAATGTTTCAACCAGAATTTTGCTCGATTGGCTATCCCATTAACGAAGCTCACATGTGAAGGGGTTTAGTTTGTTTGGACAAAATAATGTGAATAATGTTTTGAAGAACTGAAGAGAAGATTAGTCAATACTCTTATCTGGAATCTACCATCGAGGAATGATGGGTTTTTAATTTATAGTGATACCTCAAAGAAAGGACTTGGTTGTGTCCTTATGCAGAATGATATGGTTATTGCCTATGAATCACAATAGTTAATAATTCATGAGAAAAAATGTCTCACTCATGATCTTGAGTTATTAGTAGTAATATTTGCTTTGAATATTTTCAGACACTATCTCTATGGTGAAAATCTGAGATATATACAAATCACAAGATTTTGAAGTATATTTTCCCAAAAAAGGAACTCAACATGAGGAAAAAGAGACGGCTCGAGTTACTCAATGATTATGATTGAACTATAAACTACCACCCGAGGAAGGTAAATAAGGTGGGAGATTATTTGAGCAGAAAAGATCATGGAGTTTTTAACAAGATGAGATTTGAAAGAGATCCTATTTTCATGGATCTAGTAAATATGGATATGGGAATAACCATGGAAGGTGAAACATCAATTCTTTTTCAAGTGGTTTCCAAACCATCATTACAAGAAAGGATAAAGAGTTCTCAGGCAGATGATGAATAATTTCAAAATAAGATTAAAGCTGTAAATGATGGGAGATTGAGTGACTTTGTGTATCAAAATGGAATTTTGAAATTTTGGAAGAGACTTTGTGTCCCCGACATAAATGATCAAAAAATGGAATTTTTGGACGATCCTCATTGTTCCAATTTCTCTATACACCATGGGAGTACCAATATGTATAGAGATTTGAAGGAACATTTTTTGTGGGACAACATGAAGAGGGAGATTGAAGATTATCTGTCAAGATTTATGGTTTTTCAACAAGTAAAAGCTAGAAGGCAACATCCCAGAGGAGTTATGCAACCTCATCCCATACCTTAGTGGAAATAGGATAATATTACTATGGACTTTGTCATGGGGATACCATAAACACCTTGAAGGAACAATGAAATATGGGTCATTGTTGATCATCTTACCAAGTGAGCACATTTTCATGATATGAGAGAAGATCTACCACTTGAACATCTAGAAAGACTGTATATTAATGAAGTTGTAAGACTTCATGGTGTCCCATATCAATTGTTTCTGATCGTGATCCTTGTTTGACATCAATATTCTGGAAAATTCTTCAGAAGACCTTGGATACTGAACTTCGTTTGCACACAGCGTACCACCCTAAAAAAGATGGACCATCAGAATAAACTATTCAAACCTTAGAAGATATGTTGAGATCCTGATCACTTGACTTTCAGGTTATGTGGGATCAATATTTACCTATGGTAGAATTTTCATATAACAATAGCTTCCATTCAAGTATTCAGATGGAACCACATGAAGCGTTATATAGAAAGAGATATCACACACCAACCCGTTGGGATGATTTTGGTGAAAGAAAACTCGTAAGACCAGAACATGTGGAGGAAATGATGGAAAAGGTGAACAAATTAAAAACCCACATCAAAGCAGCTCAATGTAGGAAGAAGAGCTATGCCAATAATCGAAGGAAGGATTTGGAATTCCTAGTATGTGATCATGTTTTCCTGAAGGAATCTCTATGTAAGGGATTTATACTTTTTGGTAATAAAGATAAATTGAATCCTAGGTACGTTGGACCTTTCGAAATTCTAGAACGAATTAGGGTCGTAGCTTACCGTTTGGAAATGACACCATGTCTCTCCAAAGTTCACGATGTGCTCCACGTATCACTATTGAGAAAATACATGCCTGACCCAACGCATGTACTCACCTATGAGGAATTAGAATTGGAACCTGATCTTTCTTATTACGAAGAGCCCATCAGGATTACTGATACCCGAGAACAAGTGTTGAAAAACCAGATGACTCGTCTTGTAAAAGTGTATGGAGAAACCATAAGATGGAAGAGGCAACGTGGGAACCTGAGGAATTTATGATGAAGAACCACCCGAGTTTTTTTACACGGTAATACTCTATAAATTTCGAGGACGAAATTATTCGTAGGGGGGAGAATGTAACACCCCCACCTTCCACTGTACGTTTCCCTTTGATTAATACAATAGCGTGTGTTATACGCAACATCGAGTTCTAACACACCACAACCAATAAAACTATCTGTTATGAATAGTACTACCCAATTTTTTAAATTTCATAAATTTTATTTTTTAAAAATTACATCATTTTTTGATTCCGAATATCGAAATTATCCTTCGGTAAAATTTTGGTATTTTTCTGAAAACTTTCAATTTTTGATGAATAGTGAAAAAAACTATGTTATTAGTTAAAACTGACTTTTTATTTAAATAATTATTTATTTTATTTAAATTTATTTTAGGTAAAAATAGATACATAATACCTTTAATAGTTCAATGAAATTCATTGGAGTCAATTTATATTAATTGTATATATATAAAATTTTTATTGAACTTTTTACCGTCTTTTACCCACCTCCCAGGAGATTTTACAAATTGTCACAAACCTTAATTTTAGTGCTTCTATGAGTGGAATTTCAAAAATATGAGACACATGATTTATATAAGACTGTAGAATGTGTTTCAATGAGAAGACAATAATTTTTGGTGAATAGTCACTTTTTATTTTTATTTACCACGATTAAAAGTAAATATGGTAATTAAAGGTAAAAATGATATTATTTTTACCCTAAAACATTTCCTAAATCTATTGTATAATCATAAATAGACCAAAACAAACCGTAGAAATATAATATGAACCACTTGGGTCAACTTGTATTAGATTAGGACATTTATTAATATTTAATTCAAAGAACAGTTCAAAGAGTTTAAATCAATGTTTAATAACTAAAATGTTTTTAATATAGGGTTATACATACAATAAATTCGATTATAAATATTCATTAGAAATCTAAAAATATTTCCTACATAATTATATTTTACTTATATTTTTTATACATTAAATAATTTAATATATTTTTGACACAATGATGATGCAGTAATTACATTAATAGTGAAATATTAAAATAATTGATATTATTAATACCCTAATAAATGTAATTTGATACTTTTTATGAATTAAACTAATTTTCTACGCTAAAATGACATGTTAGTATTGATTTAATTAACTTTTTTTCGATCAATCATTCTGTTATGAGTTTCATAAAAATCAATTTTCAAATAGTGTCAAAATTGACATTAAAGAGTTTTTAAATCAAATATAATATTATTAATTGATATTCTATTCCTAAAAATCTAAGGTTCGGCCAAGAGACATATATAATGATATGTGTATCATTAATGAACCAATTTGGGTTCCTTTGGAAGTATATAGTATGTTTATTAACCATATAATATAAAAATACAAAGAGACATGGTAAATGTGAAACTAATTAACTAAGAGTTAAAACTAAAAGATAAGGTTAATATAATGACCCAAACTGGTATAAAACCTATTGGTTGAGTATATTTAGACCCATAACCACATTAGACTCTAAATAATCCACTTTGTATCCATTTTAAACCGAAAATTATTTTATTATAAAATAATATTTCTCTATTTTCCTATGGTTCCCCTCACTCCTCTTATAAAAAGGCCCACCCCTTATCTTTAATTCACAGATTAAAAGCCATTTTTCTCAGCCAACCCCAGCAAAAATACTCTCTCAAATTCCCTAAATTCATCCTAGAGGAATTGGTTTGATCAAAAAGACAACCTAAGGAGCCCTTTTGATCAAATCAAAAGGAAGAACTCGAAGAAGAGGTAATGTTTTCACCACCCTCTATCATGTTCCATTCTTCTTCCACTTCTTATTTATTTGTATTTTTCATTCTAAAATAATAAATATGATATCTTCTATATAATATGATGTTATTCTAATGATTCTACGACAATATTCAATATTCTATCCATCCTTGGAATAACATGTCACCATACGTGCATATGTACGGCCTACCGTATCCACGTCGTGGTGTAATTGGTATTCAATACATTATTATTTGGATGGGTATAATAATGATGTTTAATTGATGTAAATAAGAAATTTAAAATGATAATGGTTCTGTATATATGGTATACCAACCGATTATATGTTATTTTAATATCAAAAGAATGATATTGTCGTTCGTGCGTACGTATAAAATACTGTCTCCACGAACGCGATGAGATTCATTCCCCATTGTATCTATTCAAGAATAATTTTAATTTGATGGTTAAAAATAATGTTTAAATACATAATATCATTCTTTATATGAATAAGATACAACATATCCATAAAAAACATTGTTTACGTAACAAATCATATAAAGGAAAATGAATTAGTTAACACCCGAAATGACGATAATACTAAAATATTCATAACAAAGAATTATTAGAAGATCATATATGATATCATAATCATGTATATGGTTCTTGAATAATTTAATAACAATTTTTTAACTATTATACAGGAGGTTGACATACCATCAACCATGGAAAAGTACAAGGTATGTGTTTATTTCACAATCTCTTCGTTATCTGAGGTTGTTTATACGTAATTATCTATTGGGACCTCTTTATCATCCACATCCATGTTTCAAAAAAAATCCATTCAAAACATAATTACTATTTAATAGACAATGGTTTAAAATCATTTATACCCTTATTTTACATTATACGTTTTTTGAAAGGAATCTTTCCGTCGTATTCCAAACAAGGTCATTTTTAACCTTTTCGACAAAATTATGGTTAGAATGATTTTTTTAACTTATACGGTGTGTGCAACTATTTTCCGCAATTATATAATCGTCGAAGCTTCCCTTACAATCCTATAAGAGTATTTTTAAAATTATTGTTTTATTTTATAATTATGTGACTTTTATATGATTTCAAAAAGGAGATATTTCTCTAAAATAGTTTTGATTTCATCCATGTCAACATCTTTTGATAGATTTCAATCTTATTTTATCTTGATTTATTACGATACAAAACTTCCATATTGTGTTGAAGGTTTTGAGATATGTTTGATTGTGGATGTGTTATTTTTATACCATTCATGGTTTATGGATAAATTATTGACATTTCATATGTAGGTTTTAATAAGATTGTTTATGTTATGTTTAAAACTTTTCATATAAGAAATGCATTAGACATAGTAAGTGATAGGTGGAGCACACTATAGCTCCTCAATGCAACGATAGGTCTCATGAGAAAAAATATTGTCTTGGAACAAGGCCTTGACAAAATCTTATTTGTAGTCTTGGAAGAAGGCCTTGAGTATGTTGTTATGATAGTCCGACATTATGCATTCCATAATTATTAAAGTGGTTTTTGATATTTCATGTGATTATTTGATTATTAGAATATCCATGTGAATAAGTAAATGGAATTATTTCATTTTATCATTCCCATATTATGTTTATGTTATGTATAAAAGGATTTTTTATAGTTATACAATGCCTTAAATGTTTATGTTTATTTATGTAAGTTTCTTCTATATTTCTATTCTTACTGAGAATCTGAGCTCACCCATATCTATGTTTTATTTTTCCCAAGCTATGAAGAAGTATTTTATGAATTACCTGAAAGTATAGTATGAGGGGATATGAGTGTGGTATTTGGAGACAAAATGTTGTTGTAGTTTTCACTTTATGATGTAATGTAAGACTTATGAATATATATAGTTCTTCCAAGGCTACTAAACTGATCGATCTTTTGAGACATGATATTTTGTGATCATGCCAATGGTACATAATAATTCACCGACTCAGGGTAACTGGGGTTGGGTGGTTACAAAGATATTCCCATACACTTTTGTATCCCTATAATCTATAAAATGGTCCAAGTTTTTAAAGTATCATGAATTGGTGAATGATAATTTTTATAACAAATATTTTATGGTGATACTTGATCAAAGTTCACTAATATGTTTAAAAAAAACTTTTCACTTCCTTACCTATAAAAAGACTTAAAACTTCCTATGAACGTCATACTGAAACTCATCTTGATTTCCCAATGAGATTCGAACGTCAGATTGGATAATACTAAAATATAAATCTATAACAAGACCACAGAAACAATCATTACATTCATCTTTATAAATCTACAAAGCCATATCCAATTTTCTTATTCCATTATTTAGACTGATATGATAATCACCCAAATATGACATTCTCTCTTCTCTATTCTCATATTTTCAGGCTAATTTTCAAAGTAATTCCCAATATATAAATGTGTACTCTATATATATTTAGATATTACCCTTATTCTTCACAATTGGTCATCATTGTTAGAAAGTAAAAATTAAATTATCCTTTTATAGGCATCCCAAAATAGCTTGGGTAGGATTCTTGAAACCTTTTCCCACTCATCCAAATTCCACAAAATCACTTTTTTCCTTGAATTTTGGATGAATTTATGAATTCTGTGAAGATTATAATGTCGTATTAAATCTTATTGAATCATCTAATGAATTTATCTCAATTAATAAATAATCAAAAACATCAATCTAATTATTATTTCGATTATTATTTCGTAATACGATTTATTCATTCCAATAAAGGCATTTTGTCACTGTTATTTTATTAGCACACATGAAAACAAATAATAAATAATGATATCACATTAATTTTCTCTACATTAGTTAAAAGGATAAATTTCACCTTTTTATGTGATCATTATGGTTATAAAGATAGATTCAACAATATTTTTATTGGTACCAAATGTGAATAATGTAAATCATATGTCTTCCTAATACGATTCTCCATTTTAACTACTAATATAAATCATATTCTTCTTAATGCTATTAAATATTCATGTACCCCATTGAAAACCATTCCAAAAATATATATGAAATAATCTTCTTTTTATTATAGTTAGACAGATGATTCTTCATTTAATAAGACCTCGATATCAATCTATGTGTGATATATTGTTCTTTATATCATTCAAAAAAATGGTTTAATCACTTACTTGATAGCCCTTGAACCAATTGTTAAGGAAAATGTTTCTTCTCTTTAACCACATCAATATTTTTTCACATTATTTTATCACACTTGAAACAACTATCGACATATTATAGAAGCACTAAAAAAGTCAGTTTCATTCTTCTAGGCCACTTGATAATAAAATAGAGAAAAAAACAATTCATCCTAATGATCGGTTTACTACATTGCTGATCAGCCTATGAATTTATTCTTTCATCAACCCTCAACAACTATACTTTTATAATTTTTCATTGGTCCCAACATGTATAATTTAAAATTTTTCTGACTATGATTATTATGATGGCATACCGAGTCAAATCAATATGATTTAGTAGCTTCAACAATATAAACTTATGTTCTCTACTTATTATGATAGAAATGAACATAAAACACATAGATTATTTCTCTAAATTTTTTTATCATTTAGATAATTGTTTTTCATTGAAAACTAGAACATTTTATTTCCCTTATTTCGATCAATTATCGCAGCCATTATAAAATAATTGATCTGATGATCTGAGACTGGAAAAATCTGTAATCAACAACATCCTTATTTGTCAAACTTCTACTTGTAAGTATGTTTTCCTTTGTAACATTGAATATGATGATGAAAATAATTAGAAACATGTAAATTTAAATTTAATGTGTTGTAAATTCCCATTATTCTATCAAAATAAATCTTTCTAACCATAGGAAGATGATTGAAGAATAGCATGTTTCCTTCATCAAGATAGATTCAAATTTTTTAAAACATAATTATGATTTGTAATAAATAAAAAATAGAAAATAATACCACAATTTTCCTCAAATCTAGGAAGAAACTAAAGAAACACTCATTATGATCTTTCATTCATTCCAGAATCTGGGTTAGTCTGATGAACCATATCTTTCAGAAAACTTCTTCTCAATATGGTGCACTTTCATTACAATTGTGAGTCTGGTGATCTGAATATGATGGTCATCTGAAGTTTTAACTTTTAATATGATAATTTATTTATCTTATTTCAAAACCAAAGACTACACATTTTCAATAAAAACATCTTCCAACTACCTAAAACCTTCTCTTGAAAACACGGTCATGACATGTTGAACATGGATGCAATAAGAACTTTCATTCCACAAAAGAATATAATATATATTTTGTACAATTTATCTTTATAGGAATCAACACGTTTTAATGAAAGATAATTGATCATATAAATTTTTATAATGATTATTAAAAAAAGTAGTCCATAGAAGTATATTCAAAATGTCATTAATATAGGAAATGTGTCCCCCGTTACAATGGTGTTGGAAATAAAATTATATCTAACTAAAAAATATTCTTGCTTTGAAACTCATAATATTTGAAAATTTTTTTATTAGTAACTATAAATATGTAGCCATGGAAGTTATATTTGAAAAAAATTTATAATAATCACTATTTTTAATATGGATGGAATGTTATTTCTCACTAAAATTTCAATCATATTTCTTTTTGGACGGAACATTATAGTACTGAGGAAAAAATATTAATTTGTAAAATGTTTTCTGTCAGGTTTATATTTAAAGGCGGTATATAAAATCATATTATGATTTAATAAAGATTGAAATAAATTTTTACCATAATTAGTGGTCTGTAGGGAATGCTATAGATGCATACAGTTAATATTATAATAATTGACCCTAAGTATATAATAAAATACATGTCTATATTATGATAAAATTTTAATCCACTAAATATAATATTCATAATTTATTTTTATATAATTTAATATCATCAAAATATTTTTTCAATAGAAATTGAATCAAATAAATTTAACGTTTAAATAAAATTATATGACCTTTAATGATTTTTTTCAAGTATAAGTATCATATAATATCTCTTATTTCATATACAAAATACAATGATATTTTTTAATATAAAAATGTAAATATAGGATTGGAGAAAAAATAATCATTGGTATTTAATTTTGTTATATTTTTAAATAGTTTTTAATCTCATAGTTTGGTTTTATATTAAGATATCTAATTCTATATCAAAATAAAATCTAGTTATTGTTCAATGAGAAAAAAATTTGGAAAAATAATATTATTTTAATTAGGATTTAATTATGATATTATCACATGATTTGGTACTTAAAAATCATGTTAAAAATTTATATTTTTATAGAAATGGAAATTAATATAGATTTAATAAAGGGGATTCAAAATCTTCCAAATATTAATTGATCTTAGATATAATCATACATGAATCATGAAATAAATATACCAATGGTGTTATCCTCTCATCCTACATAGTTTATATTTGTATTGGATTTTAAAAATATAAATGAAAGAGTGTTAATTTGAATCAAAAAATTTGTCTAATTTGGTTTTAATTTCCAATAAAATGAACTATATAAATAACACAAGAGATAATGATATCCATACGAGTTATTACCAAGGTAATCCGAGAGATAAATTATGTTTCTATAATCTCATCAAGGATGAACTAAAGGAAAATTTTAATATACTTGTAACCATTCCACTGTTATCCTCTGCCAAAAAATTTTTTATTAATATATTATATATTTATAATTTGAATTCTATCGATTTAAAGTCAATATTTTTATAGAATTATTAAGTTATCCCTTTAATTTTTAATATTTAATAACATTAAAAATAGAAATAAACTATAATACAAGGGATATAAATCACTCCTCATAGTGAAATAACTACTCCTCTCTGGGTTTTCAATGTTATAAAACAGCAGTTTCCAATATTCATTATATGATTTTTTGGAGAATTTTTTTTATATACAACCTTCCATCATCATAAAATTAATATTTTTTTACCATAATGACATTGAGTTCATCAAAAAATATTTTTTATAAATTAGTCAAAACTATTAGAGCCCAAACTCAACCCACTCAAAGAATATTGATTAATCATAAGGAATCATTCGAATTCTCTCCCCCATGGTTGAAATTGTTTTCATTTTATTTTATTTTATGACTGAAGAGCAGTTTAATTTACTTATAAAATGAAATATTAAATAATTTACATCACTATTTACTTCATCATTTTTATACTCTTCTATAATTAAATACGGAGAAGATAAAAAAATGATAAAATTTGGACACATGAGGTAGTTAAATATTTTCATGGTATATTTGACGATTCCCTATACCACTCATAAATAACTAATATAGGATACAATATTTTAATCAATTTTTTTTTCAAGGGATCTCTATAACTATGTTTAAATTTATGACACATAGAGAATTTTTCTTTAGTATTAATCATTTTTATAAATGGAATTATAAATTGAAATGGAAAATGAATATAAATTTTAATAATCATATTTTCTCATTATTATTTGAAAATAAATCAGAAATTGTTTTAAAATTTAAAATAAATCGTTAAAAATTAAAATTTTAGAACTCTAGGTTGTTGGAAAATGAACATTGTACAGATATGTTATTGATGATAATTATTATGGTATTAATAGGGGTAGTTACTCATATGGTTATGGGTTTGATAAGATTAGGTATTTCTAATTATAAGTGTTTTTCCAAGGAGGGGTAAGGTCAATAGTGAATTTTATAGTCAGTGTGCGATAATGTCCGTGATATATTGAGTAGTGGTGATCCAAATGGTGATAATATAAATTTGGGGTCATGTTATTGATAAAACTATGTGGTTGATCATTCCTTGAGTATGATGGATTATAAATTTATGTATTAATCTGTTATATGGATATGTTGGAGATAAGGATGATGAAAGAAGGATTTATGTAACATTAAAAAGATCATAGTTAAATTTTTGTGCCAAAATAAGGAATCCATATCTAGATCCATGTTTCCTTCAAATTGTGGATACAATAAAATTTATTCATTATGATGGTAAAATTATTCACAATACTTACATCAAATTTATTTCTATATTTTAATAAATTTTTGTTTTCCATCCCCCCTATTTAATATACTTGATGGATAAAAGATTTTCATTTAATGAAAGCGATTTACATTAGTGTATCATTAAGATAGGGCCTCCCAGTCTAACTCCCCTATACTTTTTATATGATTTATGTACCTAAAATTTAACGAGTATGATATTATTAGAAGATGGTTATATCTCATTATTGTGTTTAATCATAATATTATAAATTAAATTAGTTTAGATAAAGACCATTTAGAAAATATGTGTGGAATTTGAGATTGATTTCCAGTTACCAATAAAAATTAAAAACTTTTGGCAACATTACTATTTAAATGGGGAAAGAATGTGATCTCTGGGTGAATTTGGTTTGGACCGATTGATGATTATGTGGGGTTCATCTCATGAAAAATCACAAAAAATGGGTTACAATATTCATTCTTACTAGGAACCTACAATGGTACCGACATCCATAACTAGGTACATAGCTACTTCATAATGGTAGGTGATCGGTTGGGGTTTCAATACCAATGAGTCTTGGGAAGTCACATGGGTGGTGGGAACTCGATATCATTGCACCCTTTCATTTTAGAGTTATTTCCTACTATGGGACACTATTATTGATGTAATACCTATTAAAAAAATGTCTTCTAAATCTTGATATGGGACCGCTTACCCTAAAAATGATTATAGGTTATGTATTCATTATAAAAAAAATAAATGGGAATCTATTTATTTAATCCATTGTAATATATCTAAGGTTGTTAATCTATTACCTATTAATGAGAAGCCTCTTATTTGATCAAGTCATATAATTGTGAACTTTTGAATTGGTGGTCATGCTGGGAGGTGGTTAATATTTCATAGAGGGGATAAATCCATTATGAGGCATCCTAAGCATCCTTGTTATTGAAGGAACCCAAAACCATGTAGTTTATTAAACCCATATAGTTTAATTTCATAAAAAAGTATATATGTGTGGTTGTATAGAAACCTTCTATTTAAGATCATGTCTTGAGTATACATCCTATATATCCATGTTATATTAGGAATTATAGTCATCATAGTTATTTCACATCCTTGGGACTATCCTAGAGGAATTTATCGACATATAAGGTATACTAATATCATTCCACTCATCAAGGCATAAATTTTGTGGTTCCTGGGATGGAGGAGATTCATGATTCTATTTATATGACAATAATAACTCTTTATACCCACATGAGCTTTTATTGGACTAGAAAATAAGGGATAGATTGTGATCAACCTAATTTCATATGGATGTGCGACTTATGTACTAGAAAACCATTTGGATGTTTAATATGGAGCTCACACCTTGGGAAGGAATCATACATATCCTGATTATGGATATAATCAGAGTCATTATAGTTCAATGGATTTCTCAGTACACTGATGGATGGGAAACGATGATGGAACCATAACAATGATTGGGATCCTGATGGATGAAATGTTTGAGACACGAAATGTTTTACACTGAGATGGACACCTATTTGAGTTTTAACTCAACCATTAGAAAGGAATCATATGTATCATGGTTATGTGAGGAATCAGATTTGTCATAGTTAAATTGTTTTATCAATATGCTAAGGGATTTGGAAAAATGATCAGCCCATGGGAATCATTAGGTCCTGATAGATGAAATGTTGGAGACATGAAGATACTTAGACTAAGTTGTATTCTCATTAGAGATTGGGATTAGGACGTAAGAGGGTATTCATCATATCCTAGTTATGGAATGAATTGAATTTATAATAGTTCAATTAGTTTCTCACTTCACTAAAGGATAAGGTATGATAGTCATCCCATGGGAATGATTGGGTTGTGATGGATGAAATTTAAGACATACAATGATACATACACTATGATGGATTCCCATTGGATTTTGGGATCATTTCATAGGAATATTTCTTATATATCATGGTTGTGGAAGGAATCAGATTCATTGTAGTTCAATGATCGAGGAATACACATAAACATTTTCTTTATAATCCGGACATATTATGTTATTTCATTATTTGGGGTTTACAGACTAATGCTTCCCTTATAATTTTAGATCCTTATGACATGGATGATATGATCATTGGAACTTCCTAATCCCACAAGATTGATGATCTACATGAAAAAAGGGTTGGAAAACAATCGGTATCATGTCTTATGGGTTCATGAATTTTGTGCTGATAATTCTATTGGGTTTTTAATATGGTGCTAAAGCCTTAGAAAAGAATCCTATATATCCTAATTATAGTGTGAATCAATGTCATAATAGTTCAACTATCTGGGCTTAGTCACTATATTTTCCCTTATGATTTGGGATTACAAAATAATGATGAATAATTATATCATGTCCTTAGATGCCCTTATCACTGGGGCATAGACACTGAGGATGAACATGATTATCAAGTTCTAGGAGGCCATTTTGACTTAGGATGCATTCATGCCTCACATTCGATGATTTTCAACTTTGAATTCCTTGATTTTATGATTGAAATGTTTGATGATGTCTTCCCGACATGTCAAAATACAATTTTGTGCTTCTGTTTACATGTTCAAATGTTGTCTCATATCCTGGATGGATTTCCTACTGGTTGTCACATGATAGAGGATGACATTTCTGGAGGACATAGTAAGACCTGGATGGTTTCTTCTGTAATCCATCATATGATCCGAACCATCATTTTCATATCTCAAAAATGATCTTACTAAATTTCCCTAGTTATATTGTGACATCTGATTGACACTCATGGAGTGGGTGGTGAGAGTTCGTGTTATATGTCATGGATTGTGATACATGGCTAATCTGATATATCAAGATAAAATCACATGACCTATTTTTCATTCTTTGGGGGGTCTTATGAGAACCAATTGACATGCATGGGTTCCACCATGCGAAGCATCTTACATACAATGGTGTTTCCATATGAATTGAGATACATGTCTAATGGGAATGGATAGATCTGAATGGTGAGCCATGGGGCCTTCATGAGACCATGGTGGTGTTCCCATGCAGTTCCATGCGATATTCCATGACACATAAATATAAATTCACATGATCAAAATATTATTCCAAAAGTGTTTCATGAGATCTAGACTACATGTTCTAGTGGTGACACATGTTTTGAAATGTTAAAAAATAGAACATAAGGACAATCTTATCTGTGATTCACATAATTCAACAATTTAAATGGTCATTGGTATATCCTTTTATTATGAGAGGAATATATTTATTTAGTTTCTTATTGTTTTAAGCCTCACATGATCAGGAATATGTAAAGGATGTTCTACATGTTTCCCTCTAAAATACCATCATTTGATCTTTGTATAATAACTCAATGTTTTTATGAATTCCAAATGATTACTCAACCTGTTCCCCATGTATTACATGATGAAATTTTTTCTTGATCATGATATCAATCACATAGGGAAATCCACTCCGACATCAGTGTGAGGTTCCAAGTGCTCGTACATCATTAAAATGTCTTTGTCATCTCAAAGTTACAATGGTTCCTTTTTCATGATGGGTTGGGGGATTTATAGGACTCAATACCCCAGTAATATTTTGATTTTCACGGAATGTATTGCATGGATGTAGAATGGAGTATGTGGAGGGAATCAGTGTCATGATTCGTCGTGATGTTATACTTTGGAGGAGTTGAAGGTCTTTCAGATACTGAAAGACAATCCCATAAATGCATTCTTTTATAGATTATTTCTAATAAATAGGTTCTTTGATGAATCAGTTAGATATAGCTAAGGATATTATATTTTCATATCAAAATGTCCAAAGACCATCATCTGATTAAGGAACCCTTATAAAGGCCTTCTCGTGATCTAGGGTGAATTTTATTGGAATTTTTGTGAGAGAAGGATTGGTTGGAAGGGGACATTTGAAAAATCAACCATTATTATTGAGGGGTCTTGTGAGACTATACTTCGGGAAACCATAGCACGTTGTGCGACTATTATGAATTGTCTATAGCCTCCATCCACTTTTATTTAAATTGTTTATGTAATAGTTATTGGGGTTTTTGTGAGGATGTTTGAATGTTTTCAAGGAAAATATCATTACCTATTAGTGATGTGTTGCCCAACAACTAAGAGTGCATGTGGATATGAATGATCATTTCTGGGGAAATCGAATCCGTTTTTCATTATGGTTCCAAAGGGGAAGTGTGAGGTCACTTAGACATACTTGACTCCCTTCACATGATGGGAATGACTTGATAACATTCATTCATGCGTTGATGAATACATGTCACCAGGGTACCGCAATGTCTTGCAAATTTCCAAGGGCATATAACGTCAATTTTATGATATCCAAGATCTCCATGCTCTCTCATTTTTAGTTCCATTTTTATCATAAAAATGTAATAGATTCTTGTGATTTTTTATGGTTGTTGTTTTATAGAATCGTTATACCCATCGGTGATGCGTCACATGATCATTATGACCACAAGAGGCTCTATCCATTTGGAAACATTCCTCATATTTTATAATAATTTTTCTATTGTTTTTTAGGATTCCGCTACTTCAAAATTCACATGTACGAGGGTGATTATATATATTCTTCAATGTGACCACTAATTATTTCAGAGACTTTGGGAGAGTATAACAGGTTATCTAAGGGATCTAGGAGGGGCCTTCCCCAGCTATCTACGACACAAGGTATATTCATATTTCGTCATGATTATCACAGGATTGTGTATCCCTTGGAGACTTATGTGATCCATGGGGTTTCCCCCCAACTTATTCCTTTAATTTTTGTGGAATGTATTTCCCATATTATTCTATTTATTCATTGAGGTATTATGAAATTCTTATTTAGTGGGAATAAACATATCACCCCACCTGAGGAGTAGCATCCACATAGACAATGGCTCTATTTAGAGTAATGTAAATGCTTGCCTAGGCCTTTATCATTATCATGAGTCGTTGTCCAGGGAGATATATCATCTTCTAATTGAAAATTGGTATTCATAAAAATCCTTATATATTGGGTAGTGGAGGGTTTTTTCATTCACCATATACTTCATCTTCTAGATCTACCTCACCATGGTTACATTGTGTCTCTTTTTCGCAATACCATTCCACCAATGTCAATCACATGTCCCTTCTACAAGACATTTTCAAGAGAACATTTCAGAAATAAATTTTTTGATCAGGGTCCCTCTCCAACCAATTTCAAAATATACATTGGTAATTCCATTATCATTGGTTATGTGGATGGAATTATCATGAAGGTTTCATGGGGTATGCTAGCTTTATCACATGATCCTTTTACTATTTGGTAGCTAGCATGATAGTGTAAAGGTCATGTGATAACAAGTCTTTGAGGGGTCATGTAGTGTTAAAATTCCATATGGTTTTATGAGAACCATGATTTCATTGGTGGTCAAGTGATTTTTTATCCCATTTTGAGATTTGAAAATGAATTTGTGGATTTATGTGATTTTCATGATACTTATTGTTCAAGTATTTTGACTAGAATTTATTTTCTCTATTTAACATGTGCCAGTTACATTTTTTGATGGATTTCGGCTATCGCTGATCTTATCTAATTATTTTGAAGGAGTAAAATGTAGTGATATCCCATTGTTATTCTATATTGGAAAGTGAGTATCTTAATTTCCATCTTGAGATCGGGTATCATCAATTGTGCTTGATAAAGCTAATGGGATTAAAATATATGGATTGTCCCCTTATAGAATTATTCTCCCTTTATAGGTTTGGTCTTATTGATGATTCTCTGATTCTACCGCTGCATTCATCTTCCATGCCCTCCTCCTAAATTAGAATGAACCATAACACCATCTATCAATATATCTCTCCCTCTGTATATTTTTCCTCCCAATGAGACCATCAATATGGGAATATACTAACAATCATACCTACTAATATTTTGTAGACTGATCGTGAACCAGATGAGGATGTTCATATGTAATGGTCAATAATGTGGATTTAAGGTTTGTTCCGAAATACGAGCCCCATGATAAATTTTAGTGGCTACTTATATTCATAATTAAATCCATACCCAAAACACCTTGAAAACATTGTAAGGGGATGATTATTTTGAGCCCTTTCATGAAGATCCCTTCATCATCATGAATGTGTGAGGCTAAGACAGAACGCTATGCGAGTTTGATGGAACATTGTGGCCATGATTAAGTGTATGGAAGGCTTCACAAGTATAACTGAGATGCAAACCATCAAAGAAACCACCCCCATTTCATTTGTGTTTTGATTCCCGACATCATGAGGAACATTGTCAAACAAACACCAAAATCACCCAACCTTAATGGGTGTCTACCCAAAAACTTCTTACATTCGAATTCCTGATTTTTGAAGCACCCAAGCTCTGCAAACCCAGCTGAAGAATGAACCCTTCATGGTATTTGTGATCCATGAAAACAAATTTTCCATCTTCCTAAATACCTCCTATAAAGTTTCCATTCCTTTTGAGTGGTCATATTACCTTCATGGGGGAATAAGTCCCTCTTGGGAACTCAAGACTTCATAGAGAATTAATACTTTGTGAAGCACTCCTTTTCTTGCATTGTGGCTTCATGTCATGGTAGGGTCACCATGTATCGTGAATCCCATAACATTGTGAATCCCCATATTTCCATGAAGTAACTTACTTATGATAAGTAACATAGATTCACTAACCACCTCTCATTGCTGCCTATTACATTGAGAATTCCTTCCCTTTGGTGTCACAATGTGGCCTCCCTTCTCCTAACAGTTCTTCAAAAAGGACGAGTGCCCCAAGCCTCCACACCCATCCAGTATTTGTTCTACTGTACTTCAACTCCCTGTATAATCTGTAATATCCATTCCTATGGACCACTCCACTTCATCTATGGCCTGATATTCACACCTAAATATTTAATATCAACATCGGTACAATAATATAATTTTCTTCTCAGTATAGATATGCAATCATTGACCTCATGAGTGATCAATCTTCTACACCATTTCATCATGGAATTTCTAGATACATTCCCCTCCAAGGGTCGATGAGATATTATTATGTAAGCTGAATGGTTGAGGAGTGAGTCCCCCACATCCTAGATGCATGATTTAAAACTACATATTACCAAACATCCACAAAACATGTTCTTAAAATATGTCATATCCCTATGAAGATGATATACGATGTCCCATGTATAAATTACATGGGATGAGATCCACCCCACATGGGGAGACATTCAGAGAACCATCTGCATAGGGACTCATATCCTTCTATTAATCTATCATGGAGTAATATGTTATTATTTCTTGAACGAGGCTAGGCATTTTCTTATCCTTTCCTTCCCTTGGTACGTGGCTCCAAGAGGGGATGTGAACTAGGAACCATTTCAACTTACCATGCTCTCAACATCCCATACCTCTCCATTTGGGACTTGTCATTATGTGATTATTTCATGTGTAAACCCCACTCTGATAGAAAGAGGTCATCCTCAGAGAAAATATGCTCATTTATGCGAAGCTTCTATGCACAATCCCAACTCCATAAATCATCGGTGGATCATTTTCAATAGGAATGTTAGGCCTATTACTTCATCTTGTTTTTCACACCAAGAATGAATAACATGGGCTTATAGGTTATTATTGACCATGAAACACATCATCTTTCAAATGGAATCTATTATATGTTATCCCAACACCATTCATCTAAATAGGTGGGTTTTGATCCCTATCTCCTACAATGGGTATGTAGAATTCCACTTTGAGGTTCAATTAAAACCAATATTAAACATATGTGTTCCATCCTAGGGTTTCACCCTTGACACCTTCCCATTATGGGACACATATCCGAAGTCATCCTCCATGGGGGTCCTGATCCCTCCACCAACCCGTTCCAAACTCTGATGTATTTAATTTTCAATCAAATAGGATACATGAGAATCTTCACTGAGGTCAAAACCCAATAAACCAAAAAATCAACCACTCCATCCAATTCATCAAATCCTTCCATAATCCATCGTGAATTTTAAAAGGGATACCACATCCTAGTATAATCATTCCACCCACCTGGTCCATTCCTACACATAATCCCCATAAGAACAATCACTTCTCCAAGAAACACCCGAAATAATCCCATATGTAAGTCCCATACAATCTAATATAATCCAGAAAAGAAAATACAATTACGAAGGAAAGATCACATCTGTATGAAAAATACCATTCATTGAAATACATGGGATTTGATCATTGTCTCCTAAAATGGGTTCATAGGATTGCTCTCGGTGATTAAATACAAACATTCAGAAAACCATGGCATACAGCTCATGGGAGTGTACCTCCCTAATCATCCTCTATAAGTTTCTAGATCAACCTTTATGGTGTGATATATTCCCATTATGGGACATAACAACCCAGTGTTATCCCGATTGGGGTTCTAATCCACCCATTTTGTAATCCTTCCATGTGCTCCCAATATGAGATATAACTCATTAATCCACCTCCATAGAGAGTTATAGTAAATCTATATTGTCTTTTAAATATGTCAAACATGTTTTATGCCACACTAATACCTTATGTAAAATGTGGGTTGCCTGAGGAAAACCTTAGAATATCTTCATGTAGCATCAGATACCCCTTGACCGACATGGGATTCCTTGGTTTCCCTGCCCAGGATGCCTTCATGGGATTCCATCCAATGAGGAGGAATACTGGTGACCAATGTTCTATCATCCATACATGTCAGTGATTCCCAAAATGAATACTCCCCTAAATGAAGGTTTCTTACCTGTCAAACCCCATATAATTTCCATATAAAAGTAGTGCAATTAATAGCCATCTAGAAAGATATGGAACTAGGAATTAGATTCACTATGAGGGAGTCACAAAATATGAAATGATTACGATGGAAAAAATCCTTGGAAGGTGGTACTAACACTCTAGCATCCTATTTAAATATATCAATATACATTGATGATAATGTGATGAATTCCACTAGAAATTGGAATGTGGGAATGTGGGGAAATATTTATAGACAGGGGATAACAACATGTGTGATGGAATTCCCTAGTGTAATTTTCAAAAATAGTTCACCTCAAATTAGAAGATCGAGTAGGATTCCAAATGGAACTTCAGATCAGGACGTATCCAATTCAATGATTGTGGATGTACCTTCTCATTAAAATAAATTTCTTATGAATTTGATAAGGAATTAAATAAAATAGGAATGTATGGGGATATATTTATATTGTAGACATCTCCCTACTGCAACATGGGTTTGATGAAGGTAATGTTTAATTGTTAGCGTCTGAACAAGAAAACATTTCTCCTCATGCCTTGAGAGGTGGGCATAAAACAATAGTATATGGAGAAGGTCTATGGTCACCTTTATTAGGGGGGTGTATGATATTTAAAAACACTTTTATCATATTTGGAAAATGTAACGTGGACTCCACTGCAGTCATGAGAGCTGGTAAATATGGATGGAAAGGCCCACAAAATTTATCCACTTCCAATAGTGGATTTCCCTATTCAAGGCATAGTAGAAATGATATATCAAGAAGACTATATCTGATCCAAAAGATAAGAAGATGAAACCTGATCTTTTGAAGGACTCCCATAGTGCACCAAGCACATACTATCCATTGGTTGATAAGGGAAAATTTAAGGAATGGGGGTGCTAGTTTCTCGTGTAAATAACTAGTTTTTCAAAGTTTTCAGTTTCTTAACAATGTTACTGATTTGTTAAATACATCAATAAAATGACAAAGGTTTAGTTAGACTTTACAATTTCATGATGGGGACCTCTATGGAGGGGGGCGGGGGCTTATCGGGCTCGTCGTCAACATGACAACAAAACTCTATAATATTTTACTCCATATTTATAAGGGAGAGAACCTTTAGAGGATTGTGGGACCCTTATAAGAATTATGGTGTTGGATAGGAGATCACCTGGTATTTCATGAATATATGAACATCTAGGGTATCTCTAATGTCATATTCATACTAATCACGTAATACATCAATAGGGTAAGACCTCTTAAACTATATGAATGGGATGTTATGGATTATATGAGCTGATATGATTGTTTCTCCTTTAGGATATACATTCTAGTACAAATAGGTGACATTCTCAATACTAGTGAGGACACTCTTGTTTAATGAGATTTTTTGACATCACATCACAAAGGAGTTCTTCCCACCCATATCAACAATGAACTCATAGGAGAACGGTTCGAACCCTGCTAGTTCAAACACCAATTCCTATGTGTCCAGTCATGATTTAATTTGTTATATATGTTTTATTAGAGGATAATTTGATGGTAGATTTCAAATTTTGGATGATGTTTAATTTGGAGGAGACATTCGAATCGATTATCCTTTATCCGCATAATGATGTAATATGACTATCTTATGGGTATGATGAGGTTTTGGATTTTTTTCATATCCAGCTGGGATATAATTTAAATTCGTTAGTGAGGCCAACCTACAAACCAGATACTAAGTGTAGTCTCAGGCCTGTAATTCAATTGGATTGTTGAGAGCCAGTGACCCCGGAAGAACCCCATAAGGAGGTAAGACATTTCCAAAATCTTAATTTCAAAAGGAAGTGTCAATTGAAGTTTCTAAAATGAGTTTACTAAGATAGGTGTAGGTAGTTATAGACTTATTTTTTAATTTCATATATCATCAGTGGTTGGATTGGATGAAGAATAAATCATATGATGATCTCTGGGGTATATTGGTCCCATGTATAGGAAAATATGGTTGAATTTTTCATATATCAATGTCCCCCAACGAATCATTTTCAAAATCATTTTTGAAGAGGCCATGGACCATTTTTGAGGCCTTTCCATCTATTTTGAGAGTTTCATTTCTTAGATATTGTATTCACCATTGGTACAACAAATGGTTTTTCGAGATTCTCAACAACTTCTTGTGGATGAACAGGGTTATCTCGTCACTAAAGAAGTGGTATGTCTATGACTGTTGCTATTTTTAATGGTTATTTCATCCATTTCAACTGTATTGGCATCCATTATATGATGGAATAGTTAGAGTCTACTAATTATTATCTAGAAATACCTTCCCCTAAATATTATTCAGATTATACAGCTATGGGAGTGGAATTTAGTAGTGATTAGGGTACCAATGATGAAGCTTCCTCAGGTTGACAGGCTCAGATGAGGGAAGAAATTTCCTCTTTCATAGAAACCAGTATGTATTTAACACCATTTATTGAGCCTTCCTGAAATGAGAAGAAGATTAAAAGGATTTAATATTAATTTTCGGGGTCTTCTCCGCATGAATCATCAGGTAAGTGTTTTATTTTACACTTCTATTATATTATATTAGTATGGAAACACATTTTTATTTTTCATAAATGTACATGTCACTACTGGCCTCTCTTGGAGGTGAATTTATATTCATTTAAGGATCAGGAAAGTGTTTGGTTTATTTAGAAGACCCTTCTTTGTTGGGACTGACTCATCAAGAAGTGGAGGTGGCTGAGGTGATAGTTCAATCATTTATTCTTCCTCATATAGACGTTTTAGCAATCAAGACACTTGATCTTGAATAATGGAATCACATCTAGAGGTCACTGACACATGTAGCTATAATAGTACCACATTCTCCTTGATGAAAGAGATTTTTGGATAAGATGAATACTTATTCATAATGAGACACTTTTTCTATTTATGTCATATCACTTGATTTTACATTTTTTTTATGTAGTCTTTATGGGTTCTGATCAAAGTATATCTTCATGAAATTACTATCAATTACATATAGCTTCCTACCATAATAATGAATTTCTTCCTCAGACGAGGATGGAGTTGGGGTAGTGTATGTCACTAGTGAAGAGACTATGAAATGTATCTTCCTAATTTAAGTCATATTAATTGATTACTAGGTGGAACAATGTGATTTATCATGTAATTAATAAAAAATGTTTCCCTTAATGTAGTATCCCCACCTCAATGTTCGAAGACTCTAATCCATGCTTTTCGGGGGTTCCTCCAACTGGATCAACCAAAGTGGAGGCTAGATCTCAACCCTAATCATCCACAACTATAAGAATAAACCTCTTTATTGATAATATGGTCTCAGAATTTATTCACATTCACAAGATAAATCTAGACTGAGGCCCCGAATCTACATCACATTATACATCGATGCAGTAATAAATGTTCATGGATGTTAGGATTTTAGTTATAGAAACCCCATTGGATGAGGTAAATGATATATTGGTTCATCTTATATTTTTGTTCCCTACCCTTGGTCTTGAGGGCTTCAACTATTCTTAGATTCAGACCATGTTTAAGAGTGTGGCCTTCTCTGATAGAGCTGTGGAGGGGACTTGAATTGATAGTGGTAGATATTGAGGTCTCATATTCTACGAAGTAGAACTGGGATAAATTTGTAAATAAGTAATTTTGGTGTGTGTTGTATGGGATTACCCACCGAGATTTAGTCATTACTAAGAAGTAAAACTAACCATATTCAGACTGAAGTCAATAGACGTCATGTATAACGATCCGTATTTCAATATAAACTTCAGATTTTAGGGAATGCTGTATCAGAGTAGCATTATCACTTTTAAATAGTATAGAAATATAGGATTGAAGACACTATAAGGGTAGAGGAGTTATAATGAGTTGTGGTAGTAAAAACTATGCCTATTTGTCCACTACACCAATCTTTTACCTCCTTAGGGAAGAGACATTCTGAACTCATGGAATCATCCGATAAAATGCAATGATGTAATTTCAAATTTTATATCTCTCTTTCGTATGTATGTTTGAATAGAAGTCTCATGTATGTGGATTTTCCTCTTTCTTTATGCTACTAGTGAACATATCTAGCGTACTTAATTGGTTTTTTTCTAGTTTTATTTTATTCATGATGTCCATAATTCATTTCTGATCATATATAGTTTTAATCCCCAATTAAACCCAAACAATTCATAACACCATGTAATCCAAAATGTCTGGATTTGACTCTTGAAATCAGAAAAGATTATTTTCAGGAAGTACTAATGAATTTCCACTAACATTAAGTTCACTACTCATAGATCAATTCCATATATATTGAGATCACCTAATTTGAAGAAGGATAGGATGGGTTGTATATATGTCATGTATAGAGAGATCTCTTTTTATATTGAGTCTTGTATGCTATCAGAGAAAAGATCAGTTTATCCAATGCCATATGACAGTATTTTTCATAATTTCCATTATTTTAAACAAAATTTATATTCTGATATAGTTTTCAGTATTTTGATCGGATATTCAATTTTTGTTGTTTAGGGTCCTTTTTCTCTAACCATCTATTGTTGTAGTTTAAGGAATTTTATCTCGGACCTTATATTTCTTTAGTTTAGGGTGTTTCATTTCTGATCTTATTTTTTGTAGTTTAGTTTCTTTTCTCTCAGACCTTCAATCAATATATTTTATGGTATTTTATCCCATACATTAAATTAACATAGATTATGTTCATTAAGCTCTAACCCTACATAATTGTAGATTAATTTTTTAGCTCATGCCTTCTATAACAGTAGTTTAGGTTCTTTTAGCTCAGACCTAATATCGTTGTAGTTTAGGGTCTTTTATCTCTTACACTCTATAACTATAATTTATTAAATTTTATCTTGGACCTCATAAACGATCCTAGTAAATGGTGAAATGATTCCAGGAATGACCTAAAACTCTCTAGGTTATTGGGTTCAATTGTGGTCTCTTCATGGCACACAAGGAATGTAGCTCCTTTTATACAATGAGGATATTCCTCTAGTTGGTGGTTCAATGAGCATATTTGTTATAACATTTTCAAATAGAGGTGTATCCACTATTTTCCAAGGGTCATGGAAGGTTTATGGGGTAATATAGGTTGATGGTGAAATTAATGGGTGGAAAGGTCTATCTGGATAGTTGGAATATGGTTGACATATGTAATAACCTAAAATATAGAGTTTGTGAATATGGGATGGGGAATACATTCCAAGGATGACCCATAACACTCTATGATTCCATGTTCCTATTTGCAGTTTCTAGGGTTCAAAATAATTTTATGTCCTTCATGGAAAGGAGGAGAAGCATTTATTTTGTGTGTTTAGGCCCTTATGTATCAGTATCATGGACAATAAAAGATGATGTCCACCACTTTATGAGGAACATGAGGGATTTTTTTAGACTTAATAATCTAGATATCAAGTATGGGTATGGAATTAATTCTATATAAGAAGAGTTATGTCACTATTGGTTAGTCCATGTCTTATATGTGATGTTTTATACCTATTCCATGTGGTTGAAAATTTTTAGTTATGGGAAATTAAAGGTTTGGGATATGAGTATTACATTAAATCGTCATGAAATGCTACAAAATATAGTGTAATAAAATTGAGGACATCAAATCCAATTGTATAATTAGTTATGGGGATTGAAAATCATGGTTTGAGGTGAACAATTTAGGAGTATGAAATCAGAAAATCATACCTGGAATGACCTAAAACACACTAAGGTGTTCAGTTCTTATGCAGTGATGTTAGGGCTCATACAGACTATAAATTCCTTTTTGTAGAGTGACACATTGAGAAGATTACCGTAGGCACATATGAAAGAGCCATGTGCATACATTCCTATTCATGTAATGTGTCCCTTAAAGTAGGATATCTTTTTAAAGGAACATGGAAGTCTTAAGGTGCTATGAAGTTTATAAACCATGATGTTTAATTTTTGGGAAGTGTAATATCCATGAAGGTTTCAATAACACAAAAATTTGTTTCACCACATAGTGAAAATATTCATATGGTGAGGATATGTGGAAAATAATTAAACAATAATTTTCATGAACCATAGGGTCTATTGATAATATCATGGATTTTAATAAGTCAAAATACTATGTACTATTAGTTTTATAACTAATTTATTTTCACCGTTATTTTTTCCAAAACTCTGGAGATGAAGAGTTTAGCGAGAAAAGACTTGATATTTTCATAAGCTACCTTTTCAGGTTTTCAAGCTGAAAAAATTTATATCATTTCCACATGTGGTTTATGGTATTGGGATTTGGACCATTATAAGATTTAGTCTATGGTAGTAGAACTTTGACTACAGAGAAGGTAATTTATGGTTATGACATACATATACCTAATATGGGGGATGGTGGACAACATCTCAATATGGATACACAGGTTTAAGAGTACATCATAATACTTCTAATTGGGGGAAGAATAATGTTTAAAATCATGGATAGAGTTACAAATTTTCTAGAATAATGATATGAGAAAATAATACTAGGAGTATTTCAGATTAGGTTGAGGTGTTGTGTTCTTCCACAGTGATTTCAAGTCTCATAGGGATTAGAAATCCCTTTTATAAAGTGATGTATTTAGTTAGTGAACATAGTAGAATATGAAAGATTCATATTCATTAATAAATAGTAACAAATAGACCCTTGATGTTATCTATCTTTTTCCTGTGGTTGTGAATGATTTTTGAAAAACTATGGTGGTTTAGGATTGAAGTACGATTTATGGATGGGGTCATTAAAAGATGATGGAAGCACCCCATAGTCTTGTTGACCAAGGTTGGGCTCCATTAATTCCTTGATAATGGATGAAACCTCGGTCAATTATACACAATTTATTTTCATGCAGTGGTGATGTATTTTATACAGTGTAGTTTAGCATAATGTGGTAAGGACTTGTTCCATATTTTTTGTTGTTGTGCGGAAAGGACATTTTTTGTTAAGTTTAATGTCATGTTGTAAGGGTTTTTTCCATTATGTTTAATTTTATTTAGTAAGAACATGGTAATGGATGAGAATAATTGTGTGATGAATATCATGTGTGAAAGAGGGATGCACGTAGTTCTGACTCATATGTAGGAAAAGTGATCTTTTATGAACCATCCCCCTATGTGGTTTGGGATCATTTTTTTATTGGTTATTACTGCTGGGACTAGGATTGAAGATCATGGAATCAATATATATGTTATGATGATATCAATCAACCCACACTTTGTTATGGAATGGAAAATACTCTACACAAGTCTATCCCATGTGTAGAGGTGCGAATTATTTCCATTGATTATTGTAGATGAACCCATTATTGTGGATTTGGGAGTCAATACATTTTCTACGATGAAAATAATCAATCAAAAAATAGTATTTTAGGAACCGTGTAGTTTATTGTCATGAAAAATTGATGTAGGCATCCCAACATGAAAGGGGAGTTGTGGAAGGACCCAAGAATAGAATTATGGAAATCACTATCTATCCTATGATGATTCAAATCAAGGAATATGTAGTTATTATAGTTATATTGAATGGACTCATGATTGACAATCTAGAAATCACTACACATCTAATGATTTCATGAATAAAATCATATGTATTTCCTGAATTAAGGTGTGGTTGTGGGCCAACACCAACAATGTTGGTCCTCTCAGTTATGGTACACATTAATGGGTAGTGTAACGTTATAAATTGGAAACAAATGGTAAATATTATAATCATGTGGGTTTGACTCTTGGGAATCCTTTTAAGGTCTTTTGATAAGCACTCTGATGCACCTATCAAGAGCCCTCATGGTTTATTTTAATAGGGAATCCCTCAAAAAAATACCTATGATTACATGATATTTTCTCGGAGTGAGAAATAAGGAATAGAAAGGGATCATATTACTATACATATGAAATTTAGTGGTATGAAAAGTGAAATTTGTATCATGAGTTTGATATATCATTATAAAGGATCGAGGATTCCCTTCATATTTCATTGAAAATGAGAATTAGTCCATATATAGTTCTAGAAAACAAGTGAAGTTTAATGTTGTATGGAAATTTCATCTTCCATGCAGTTTAATATTTTTTGGTAAGGATGTGGATCACACGACAAGAAAAGGAATGAAATGTTGTTGTTGGGCCCATTGATATAGGTTCACGCATCACTACATATTCTTTGATGGATCAAATTAGTACACATGTAGTTCTAGGTAACCCATGTATTTTAATGACCTGAAAAAAAGGTTATGGATCACCTAAAATGAATGAAGACGGATATAATGGATCCATACAATTTTACTTCATGAATTAAAGACAAAATATTTCATATAGTTTATCATTTTTTGTACCAGTACATCTCCATACAATCAATCATCATGTGTCCAGGATGTGTCTGTAAAATTTAACATAATTTGGTTAGGATGATCTCATACAATTTAACATCATGTAGCCATGATGATGAATGTGATGAAGTTTAAATCCTTGCTTTGTGGACATGAGGTTTTGAATAGTTTTTTGTCTTTCTACAAGGTTGATCAACTGTGTAGTTTAATGAATTGTGGTGAGTAATAACTGGACTAGTTTAATTTCATACATCCAGGATAGGATGGTACATTTTAGAATCATGTAACTAGGATAACATTTTCTTGATTATTGATATATAAATTATTTCTTTTATAAATATCTCATTCGTGGGTGGTCTAACACACACCTCATCTATTGTGGTAAATGAGTATACTCTATTTTTGTAGACATTATGAATGACGTAATTCAATTACCAATTGGGTTTCATAATCAGGGGATCCTTTCTTGGTATGATTGGGGTCCTAATATCAAACCAAATCTCCCCATAGAGAAATGAACGGATGCAAATATTTTTATTGAAGCCCCTTGAGATCCGATTATAATGGACCTAACAGTTTTTCATTGTGGCCAACCAATTCACGTCGAGCCACTCCAATCCATCCAACTGCTATTTCGATTTCTAAACCTATAAGAACTATCTTAAAATGGTTATTTATAGTAAATAAATATGGAATTATATAGGTATAATTTACTCTTCCTCATATGCTAATGATTATGATGTAGCTTGTGTAGCATTACGTCGGGTTGTACGATTGGCCCATAATGCATGGAGGAGTATTTCATGCCATGACTTTTTATCCTTGATAACTATCATTAGGACTATATTCAAAAAATTATTATTTAATTCTTCTATTTGTAAATTTGTCACTTAATTATACTGAGATGAGTAGTTGGACACAATACTTTACTCTTGATACAATTTCTTCAACTCTGATGAACAGAAGTTGGCTCCTTTGTCTATCAGTGTTATTTAATAGACTATGAACCTGGTAATGATTTGGTACATTACCAAAATGATGATTTTATTCGACAAATCATATTTTAGGGACATTTAGTCATCACATTTGGAAGTGATGTTAGTAGTATTATGGATGTACTTGAACCTCTTAGATGTGGTTGGGGGATATAAACCTACAACATCCATTCCCCAATGGAAAATGGATAGGAAAATTTATCCCTATGAAACAATTTTGGGGGAAGATGGATGAATTTTCCATGGATCTCATATGAAATAAATTTCATTGTGAATTCCTCATAGTCTTCTTTCATGGTCTTCCATTAATATATCATCCTTATTATTTGGTGCGAGTTCCTAGGCTAAGACTAATGAGAGACATAAAAGCCAGCATGGATTTCTTCATTGAGGATGAGAATCTCTCATTCTCATATAAATGTGAGGAGTATTCCATTGATTCCATTCATGAATAGGGTAATTTATTCATTTGTACCACTTTGGAGGGTGATGATCATTTCATAGTGCTGAATATATTCTTTTTCTAGTCGATCTACATGTAGAGTCATCTTTTTGAGGTAAAATATTATGGGATACATCCATCCCTACTTGTAAATCAGTTCATAAATCTATGGGAAGTTTTGAAGACATTTATTTCCTTAATTTCACATATGATGATTGATGAGACCATTACTTGTGTGTGATATGTATGATTCCTTCATCCTAGTCAGGGTCATCCAGGATTGCGGCTTCATTAGCCACTGCATTGCTATAAACATTATGTTCTTGGGGAACATGATGCAATGTGTGATGAAAAGGTATCTCTTCCTTTATTCAACTAATTTGTCCATTGAGAGGGGCCAATTATTCCTTTTTAATTTCATATTATCAATTGATCTACTTTATCACTAGTTCTGAATCCCCTTTGATATTTAGGTAATCTATTTTCATGTGTAGGGCTAGTTCTAACCCTGAAATGAGGGAATGTTATTCCGCCTCATTATTTGTGCATAATTCAGGTAGTGACAAAAGTAGGGGAAAATACTTTTTCGGGAGAGACAAACACAATCCCTATAAAAATCCATTTGATTTTCTAGTTATCCATACGTTTTTCAGTATTACATTGGGAGGCCCATAAATATTCAACTCCCATGTATAGGGTTTTCCATGGGCATAAAATACCTCAACATTGAGAAGCTTTTTTCCATCGTTATCTTCTCTGATGTGGAATATGATTCAACAAAATGTTATAGGGCTTCCATTTATCGATTCTTGTGTTAACAAATGAATTTCCTATTACATGAGAATGAGTTCTCATTGATATAAATTCCAAGTCAACATTGGATGAACAAGGATGTTCATGAGTGGATCGATAAAAATGATTGGATGGAATTCATGGTGCAACAAGTAATTCCTCAGGTTTAAAAATGTGATGATGAGTGAAAGGTAGTTCTTCTTGACCTCAAAATAGTGGGTCTCAATACCTAGCATCATTGAACTGTGATAATATAGACTTTTCATGCTCCCTAAATCATTTTTATGTGTGAGTAGGGTGCCCAATGAGCATTCCATAGTGGCCACATATAATATGAGTGGACTCCATTATACAAGAGGATACAGTACTATTATACGAAGTAGATACTACATGATGTTTTCAATTTATTTTTTGCAGTCATCATCCCCTTGATAGAAGATTCCCTTTTCCTTATTTTATTGAAGGTGAATCCTTTTCTAGCTAGGATGTATATGAAACACCAAATGTAGTTGGGGTTCCCATGAAGACCCTACTATTTATTGATATTTTTAGTGGGTGACATTACTATGATATAAATAGTATTTTCTATGTTATCCTCAATGATGTGGTGGCATACCACAAATCCAAGGTACCTCCTTTATGTTTCCACAATGAAAACTATAAGTGGATTCAACTTTAGGCTGTATTGTCACAGGTTGTCAAATACTATTTGGAGACCTGTGGTGTTATCACAGCGTCGTTGGGACTTGTCCACCAAGTCATTGACATAACATCCAATAACTCTACCTAATAATGGTTTAAATATATGAACCATAGATAATTAATATATAGTTCCATCATTCTTTTTTTCCAAGGTAATAAACTAAGTACATAAGATCCCTTGAGGCACTCTAAAGGGAGTCAATTCTTTTTATCTATAGGCTATCATTATTTTATTATACCCTGAATACCCATCGATGAATTAAAATGATTATAATCCATCTGATGAATCAATCAAGAGTTTTTTATTGTAAATGGGAAGTTGTACTTTAGAAAATGGTGATTATGGTCTTTGATGTCTTTGTGGACCCTAATAATCCCATTCATATTCTTAATATGGGAAATATTGGAAATCCTTATTTGTTATTTCACATATCATACAAATTTTGTTTTGAACAAATTTTCAAATTCCACATCTACATTGGTATAATGAGAGGGTTGTGTCCCCATGGATGCCTACATAATTCATAAATTCTAATCAGGTAATCTGATATGGTGCATAGCAATATACGGATTCAGTCTGGGAATTTCCCTATAGTTTCATGTAAAAACATATCAGTGTATATTCTGAAATTAAAAATACATAACATTTTCTTCATGGGGAATGCAGTCAAATATCTGTTAAGTCCATGGGACTTTTTCAGTTTCTAGATTTACCTTCCGGATCTCATCGATGGTGGTGGAGACACCATCCTTGAATTTGGGAGGGGAGTTCCTTAGAAATCCTCATCCTCTTAAAATTATCAATATGTGGAGATACATTCATACCAAGATGGAAATATGAAGACCTCCATATCATTATTGTGGTAGGAAAGGCCATGAGAAGAGATATTATCATCCCCTACTACCTGATTAATTATAGAGAGGCACCAAAATTGATTTCCTTTTACATTGTCTCTAGGGAAATGAGGAGCATGAAAATTTTAAGCCAGGTTTGTCACCATGTCTATGTTTATGGGGAATACAAAATTGTTATCAAGAATACAATGTTTATCTATTAGTTTAGTTCACAGGCCACTGGAGCTGAAACCTATATATCATTGTCCACTATTGGTAGCCTTCCTCCCCTTTTGTATAATTCTTCATCAGCTTATGCATCTCAGCATTTTTTGATGTGGTTTCTATCACCATTCATTATGACAACATTTCAATTTAAGGCACACTTTAGGAAATATTTGAATTTTGAAGGTACTTCCATTTGGCTACATATCCAAGGCCTTCCTATCAAGACATTTTATGTGGTGTCTTGTTGGATAACCATAAACCCATTATTAGATGTGAGGTCCTTAAACTATGCATCTAGTTTTATCTTCTTAAGAGGTATTTTCTAATGTTTATCATACACTTGAATGGTCAGCATAATGCGAGTTAGGTCCCCTTCACCATATCCCAAATATTAGTGGGTTTGGATAGTGATGAGGTTGATCTTGGAACCATTATCAGCCATTTCCCTTTGTAATTCATAATTATTGTGTCTTCCCTAAATATATAGTAGAATTATGTTACCATGGATTACCTATTTTTGGTCCTGGTCAGTGAAAGATATGTCTACATGAAATTTTTTATCATAGTCTTCACACGATAATCGTATAATCTAGTGACTTCTATGTTGAATTCTTATGTGATCTAGAGGGAATAAAAAAATTGGATCCACAAGTTATTTTTAACTATGGTTCATATCAAGGATTGATATGAAGGATGGAAAAACTACATTTTAGTTTAATATATCATATTTTTGTGCCAGAGGTCTGCACTTCCTTACATGGGGTTTCACATATACATTTGGCTCAAGAGTTGAGGTGTTTGACATGGAAGGGACTGGTGTTTATGGCGAGGAAAAAGGAACATATATTTCCTGTGACACATGTAGTTCTAGTCATCCTTGTTGAGCCGGTTGATCAGATAATCAATCCTCCTATACATAGTCATGCAAAAAATATGTGTTCATGACCACTGGATGGATCTAGGATGCCTTTATGACCTTTTTATCCTATTGTAGTGCTTTGTAATAAGTCTCAACTATGTATATGTATTTTGTGGGGATGTGACAAAAATATTGTGTCTTGAAACATCCACACTATTCTTTTTATCCTCGATTCCTATGAATGTGGCCTCCCATTCCTTTATTATATGTTGAGAACTTATATTCTAATGTATACACATCATCAATGAAGGGGACTTCCCAAGTGTATCACATTGAAATAACCAATGATAAACTCTTTTTTCTATTAGGATCACATATGGAAGGGTGGTGAATGTTCCTAAGATGTTTCATGGATTAAATATTCAAGATTTAAATCTTCAGTTGGAGTAGAATACGACTCATCCTATTCTATTTAATTATGATATTGGTGGTCACACAATCCTTTTGGAGGCATATATGATGTCTATATATAGGGTGGTTTTGGTTTTTTGTCTTCACATCTATTCACATACTGTGGAATAACCTCAATCAACTATTTTTAGGTCATCGAGTTGTCAATCATTAATACAGACATAGCTAGAAACATTTTCAAATCAACTTCTTCTTCTATTTGGGAAGCAACTACGTAGGCCTTGTGCTTTGAGGAGTTATCTAACACCATATTTCATGAGCCAACCATTCCTTGAATTATGTATTTGTTGAATAATAATTCCTATATAATAGGAACCATCATTCTATGGAAATTTTAGTAGTTAGGATTGTTAGTGAGGTTAACCTCATCAGGCTTCCTAGGCTATAATTGATTAAGTAGTTTGTTGTTTATGGCTTACAAAAATAACTAGGGTCTTTATCATTTAGTAAGGAGTATTAAATAATCATATGTTCCTCAAATATAGGGTGACCCTGATTTCTCTATGCTTCTAGATAGGGGTGATATTGTGGTTGATGTCACTCAATAAGAGGTTCTAGTAAGTTTGGGAGATACCTAGGTGCCTAGATGGGGACAAAAATTGGGTTGAGAGTGATAGATGAAACTTACACATTACCTAAAATTTTCCCTTATGATGAGGGCGTTAATTTATATATATACATCGCTCACTGAATGGAATCTAAAAGATTTTTTTCTTTTTCTATGAACTCATGAAACCCACATATGTACTTATTTGGTATCAATGGTGTCTACAAATAATCACAAATTTTTTCATCATAGCGTTCTACTAGTTTCATCTTTGATAGAGGGATGCTGAGTGAATGGGTTAAAGATTTCTATATTTCTATAAAGTCAAATGTCCTATCATTTTCATGTTAATTTTCATTTTTCTGGCCGACAAATTTCATTTTCCTTAGTGTTCAGATAAAATAATAAATGAATTGAAGATGAACGTCTTCCTATCCATCAATGGATCCTATTCGAATACTATAGTACCAAAAAAACGCTTCCCCTACCAGGTTTTATAGAAATAATATCACCTTTGTTACCTCCTATAGATCTCAATGGACAATCATAATCCAACATCGAGATATGCAGTGAGTGAGATATTGTTTAGGGTAATTGCACCATAATATGTAGAGAAATCATGATTACTGAAATTGGGTGGAGGTAGAGTGTTACCCATTCATTTGGGATATAGATTTCTCTCAGGCTTCAGAAGTGTACATCACCCCTCTATGGCTTCCATTCGAGTTGTCAGGGACTTTATGACATTAAAAAGCTATGGGGGTACTACCATTCGAGCTTATTCCATATACAGATATCAGGGGGATCGAACATGTGGCCTGACCTTTGTCTCCCTAAAATCATTACTTATTCCTATGAATGATTTATTTTTCTAATGAGGGTAGAGTGTCACCCTAACTGAGGGATTTCATGGTCATTTTTTAATTCCTCATTTCTGTACACTAGATTCATATATTTTTAGAAGTTTTGATGTTAATATACCTTTTTTAGGATATTATATTGTAGGGATAATCCCCATAATCTCAAAAGGATGATACCCAGTAATAATATTTCCCATGGGTAGCTTCTCATTTAGTTATAAGAGAGTTTTTATTTCACTAGCGTATTGCAACAACTATTCCTCCATCAGAGGAACCTAAACACTTCTGGATAGTTATTGAAATGTATCCATATAATTCCATATTCATTGGAAGTGTTTTGCTAGATAATTTACAACTCATTAATTTGAGGTTCCATGTTTTGAATCATTCATTGGTTCTGGGTGTATGCAACCTTGGATTGTACATCTAGATCACACTACTCTCGGGGTATAATTTTCAGGTTGTGGCTTTCTTTATTTAAATCATGTTCAATAATATCATTCATATAAATCATGAAAACATTCAAAAGGATATGCTAGTTAATGGTGGATGTTCCATTACATTCGACACAACCTGAAAATTATTCACTACCTTCATTAGGGTAACTATTCAAACCCTTGGCCATATTGGGTTGTTTTGGCATATGAAACTAGCTGGGTCTTATCACCTTCACCATAAGATCATCCCATCTTTTTTATGGATAGTGACATTGAGTATAACAGTCTGGAATTACTTCTAGTGGACTATAATTGATACCTATCAGGGAACTCCATGGGCGGCTACACCCCCTAGGCGGGACAAACCACCATCCTCAGTGGCAGTCATTTTCTCATGAAGCCCTTGCGCGGAGAGCCATGCTTCGTCCAACACTCACATGTGAGAGTTCCAAAGGATCGGATACATTACTACCTCCTTTTCCTCGGATACCAAATGCAGAGACCGAAATCATGACGTACATTGACATTACATTACTTTTTCGGAATACGTAATACGTAACAAAAACCAAAAATCAAGGACTGAAATAGTTTAGTGTCTTTGGAAACTCGGAACATAATATTCTAATCATGGTGAAAGATCTTCAAAATCTCCCATAAAAATCTTCCCCTTTTTGTTTTCTTACTTAAATACCTTTCTTTATATCCTAGAGAATGAAAAAATATAAAGGGTGAGTTCAAATGCTCAGTAAGGGTAATAATGGATAAAATAAAACAAACCATATACATTTGAACTTAAAAACATGAACACAATGCTTAAACATCAAGATCTTGAGCAATGACATAAAACATGGCAATATATAAGGCATAGATTATAAAGAAACAATAGTCATGATAAAATAGAATGGGAATAAAACATGTGATTTTGGAAACCATTAATAACATGATATGATTTCCATAGTAGCCAAGGCATTGCTGTCAAGACCATCTTAGTGGACAAAGTCCCTTTCTGAATCGTGTTCACTCCTCATTGGAGTCCTATATTACTGAACTAGATTAGCTTAGCATTCTAGCCATGTCTATCTCATGAGATATAAATTGTTACCGAATTCATTGGAGGGAGATATAGTTCCCACCCATCTCATAATGAAATTATTCTTACTTGTGATGAAAAACAATCATACATCATTCATCATAACCCAATGAATAAAATGGGTTTCATAAACATCATACCATCATAACATCATCCATATAAAATAAATGGATATCATTTCATCATAAGAAAAGTAAAACCATGTAAATCATAGAGGCATTATACTTGAAACTTACACATATAAAATCATGTCATCGTAGATGAAAAATGGTTTTGATAAATCACTTGAAATGAATTCTTGAGGAAAATATCCTTTCTTCTTGTAAATCATTTTCTTTTCACAAAATTCCACTAAATTTTAAAAGAAAATGATTTTGTTGAAAATAGTCATGAAATCATGTAGAGTAATCTTCATTAAAATATGGCGTTATGAAACCATAAAAATCCTTTCACGCCGTATAAGTTAAAAAAACTTTCTCCTCGTACTTTTGCTGGAAATGTCAAAAAGTACCTTATATGGTACGTAAAGGAAAGATTCCATTCATACAATGTGGTAAAAATAAATAAATGGTAAAAATGACTTTAAACGTTCATGGAAGTATAGTAAACATTTTATGAAACCATTTTTTAGAAAAAATGGTCAAGGATGATAAGCGTAACCCCAGTAAATACACACGTATAAGCAATATCGGTTAAAAAATATGATTGAAAATTTATCCCTTACCTTAGGTCTGATATACTTCGTACGTATCAGAAAATCCTGTAAAATGATTTAAATACTGTCATTGACTTAATACAGAATCATATTCATTGTTATGATATCATATATGTTTCACTCCTGACTTTATATTACCCGTTCTTTTGTAAATTCCATGTTAAATAGAATTTTGGGTAAAATCGTTTCATTTTTCATCAGTGTTTTCACTTGTAATTATTCATATGATTACTAAGATCAAGATTACTTAATTCAAGAATATAAAAAATTATTTATATATAAGATATATTCAGAATATACATATATATAATAGATCGATAAATGAAAAGAAATACACCGTTCATGGAGATAGTAGGTCGTACGTACGCATGAACGATCTTTTCGTTTCCTTATTGAATTGAATGGAATTAAGTAGATGACATACATATATATATATATAAATAAATCCAGTATCATTATTATTTCATATATTTTATGATTACTTATTATATATGCTTTATAATAATTCTTGAATTGTTAACATGGAAAATGAATCTCATCGCGTCATGCCGACGGTAGTCCGTACGTTTGGACGAATGATGATATCTTTCCCATGAGCATGGAATTGTATTTAAGAGTTATTATAATATTTATGAATCATTACCACTTTACAAGAATAAGATATAGTTATTTATTTACACCATTCTACCCATCAATGTAAGGTGGTGGTGGACAACAGATTACACCACGACGTGGAGACAATATTCCATACGTACGCACACGTGGTGATTTCATTTTCCATAAGATGGATAGAAAGTGAAATGGATTTGTTTCATATTTTTAATAAAATATCAGTATATAATTAATACTTATGTTATAACTTTAAAATGAAACAGCTATAGAATAAGAAGTTGAAGAAGAATGAAATTGGAATGGATCGGTAATGGATATTACCTCTTCTTTGACGCGCCTCTTCTTAACCTCCTCTTAGGGAACTAGGTTTGGTCTTTGAAAAATACCAGGACATATAGAATGTTCCTACGGAAGTGGAGAAGAGAAATTAGAAGGCTCAATGTTGTGTAATGATGAGAGGGAGAAGGATCCCTTTTATAAGGGAGGAGAGGGGCACATTTGGAAAAACTCAAAATATTGTTTTATTATAAAGTAATATTCAGTTTTTAATATCTCCAAATTGATTTATTTCAAATCTAAAGAGGTAATGGGACTAAATCCTCTCATCCAATATAATTTGGACATGTTTAGGTTACTATTTTAACCTTATCATTTATATTTAGCTCTAAGTTAAATATTTTAACTTTTACCATGTCTTCTTGTTTTCTTACACTATATGGTTAATAAAATTACTATAAAAAGCCAAAAGAACCCCAAGTGGATCATTATTAATATATATATCCTTATCTAAGTCTTTTGGATGAACCTTATATTTTTAGTAATAAAATAAAAATTAATAATATAATATCTGTTTGAAAAACTATTTTATGTCAATTTTGAAACTATTTGGAAATTGATTTTTTTTGAAACTTATAACAACAGTATTAGTTCAAAAAAGTTAATTAAATAAATACTAACATGTAATATTAACCTATAAAATTAGTTTAATTTATAAAAACTCTCAAATTACATTGATTTGGGTATTTATAATATCAATTATGATAATATTTCCTTAAAAAGGTAATTACTGCATCATCATTGTGTCATATATAAATTAAATTATATAGAGACAAAAAATTATAAATAATATACCATTATGTTTTAAATCTCTTTATCTTTATAATGAATATTTATAGTAGAATTTATCTTCTTTATAACTCTATATTAAAAATGTTTTAGTTATTAAACTATGATTTTAACAATTTTAACTCTTTTTTAAATAAAATAATAATAAGTGTCCTAATCTTATCCATGTGGACCTAAATTGTCATATTTTATTCCTAAGGTCGTTTTTTGTCGAATTTAACTTACGCAATAGAATTAGGACATGTCTTATGGTAATAATAATATCATTTTTACCCTTAATTACCCTGTTTACTTTTTACCGTGGTAAATAAAAGTAAAAATTTACTATTCACCAAAAATTATTTTTATCTCATTGAACCACATTTTACTTACTGACATCAACTATGTCTCGTGGATTTATGAAATTCCATTCACAGAGGTGGTAAAATTATCTTTTATGGAAATTTACAAATTCTCATTGGAGGTTGGTAAAACATGGTGAAAAGTTCAATAAAATTTTTATATATGTAAAACTATTATAAAATGACTCTAATGAATTAAATTGAACTTATATTGGTATTATGTATAAATTTATACCTAAAATAAAGTTAAATAAAATAAATAATTATTTCAATAAAAAGTTGGGTTTTAAATAGTAACGTAGTGTTTTCACTATTCATCAAAATTGAATGTTTTCAGAAAAATACCAAAATTTCACCCTAAGCTAATTTCTATATTCTATATCCAAAAATAAAGTCCATTTTGAAAGATAAAATTTAAAAAAGTGGGTATTACTACTCATAACGGCTAGTTCATAATAATGTTATAATAATATCTCGTTTAGTGGAACTTGGTATTGCGTACTACACATGATATAGAAGATTGTATTGATTGCGTGTAATTCAAGCCAAGTCAGGGCTGCGTGTAGTGAAATCTATATTTGGTGTTGCATATATCATAATCAAAACGTATTTCATTTATACATTAAACAAAATCTATACTTAATGTTGCATAGAATACTTTCCACAAAATAAACTTGAAATAGTTTTTAACACTAGCCAAGAATAGTGTTGTGTATACTGAAAGCTAATACTGTGTTGTGAATAATACAAGATAATCATGGTGTAGCATACATCACAAGACATAAAAGTAATTAAAAATAGTATTTTTCATAAAATCTCGGGTTGTTACATTGAGGGACATTCCAATACACATTATAGAATGTGACCTAACAAGTATAGTTTTTATTGTAGTGGTAATAATTAGTGGGGGCACCGACCATTGATTTTTTCCCTCCCTGTCTAGATAAGACATATTCTCTCCTTGGTGGTGATGGTGATAAAAATTCCCCTTCCCTATGGGGAGGGGGTTATTCTAGACTGCAATTGGTATTGATTAGTCATGTTTTTAAGGATACAATTAATCTACGTAGGTTTTGATTACTCCTAGGACAAACATGAAATATAAATTCAACCGCCCCTTCTTGGTGGGGATAATCTTGAATCTTACATTATTTCCCTAGGATCATCTCAGTGCATGATCAACCTAGTTATGGTAATTGATATATAAATTCCGCCATCCAAATAGGATGGGTCTGTTTTATGTTGTTTCCTATATGTCTGGGATCCTCCTGTAGATTGATGATCTAATAGGTGAAGGTGGCGGTAGATATACCCCTGGCATAGTGAGCTAGTATTCTCCTGGATGGATTTTATAGAAGATGATAATGTTGCCCATTTGAGGTGGTGTAAATTTTCTCACATACGAGTTGGGTGTGATGTCATCCCATGGTGGGAAACATTATTTAAGGGATGTTTTCATGCTAACCGTAACATCAAATTCCATGTCTTAAATGCATAACTATTACTTTTAGGGGCCCATTTTAAAGTATTATTAAATATCATATCCATTTTTCATGAAGTATTGACACCATTGAAGAGGGGTATTTTTTTAGGGAATAAATTGACCAATCTTTACACGACCCCCAAATTTAAAAAGAGTATATGAAATTTCCGGATGTCATGAATGAGGGGTTCTTCCATTCTATGGTTGTAGAAAAGTGGAACTCTCCATAATATATCCATCCAAAAATAATAATTCATTACATGGATTCACAGATCATTTTTAGGGTTATGATTCAATGGATTAAAGCATGTTATATATATGCGTTGTGATTTTATGATTCTAGATCTTGTACCATCAAAATAGGAGCCAAATCTAGATGAAAACAGAGTATCATGATGGTCTGAAGGTGAAAATATTAGATTGGATAAAGGAGGTTTCTATCCATAATTTACCGAAGTGTATCCCTCATATTTTTGCATAGATACTTCCAGAACTAATTATATAGATCATATGGAAATACATAGTAAGATGTGGTGTGGGAACCGAACATGTTATGGATGTTGTTTCCACCTAACTATCTTCATTTTCAATGTAGAAAACCTCTAAATTAGGCATGCGTGCCTCCATCCAGGTATACTATAGAATAATATTCTTGGGGTTTCCTACTAACAAGAGAATAGTACTATTGGGTGTTGGGGGGGGGGATATGTGGTGACCCTGATTTTTCCACCACCACTCTATATGCAGGAATATGATTTTTTGAAAACAATCTATATAAAGGTGTATGGTAAAGTGGTAGATTTCCCAATCCATTAGAGATATATCCTTGGGGAGGTTGACTATGGTGCATGTCATGGGTAGTGTCTCTATGATCCATATCCACACTCCCACAGTGAGGACTATTGTAGTAATGACCGTCATCTACTTTGGTTTAAGATTTTATGGATCCTTGTTTCATTGAAATTGTGTCTTGGAAGACCTTATCGACTCTAGAGTTGATGAGATTAGGAATATGGGTCTTGATCTACATCGTGGATGGAATATAATAAGTGACCTTTTGGAATTATGCAAGGATATGAGCTCGCGACATGACAGTTTGAAGAACTTTTTAATGACCGTTTGGTGATTTGGCAGTATGATCCTGCTACTGAGAAGCTATTGGAATATTCTAATGAGATATATTATTATTGATTGGAATATAAACCTATCTTGAGGTTGTTTCCATTATCACATTGTGAGCCTTAACCATGATGGAAGTAGGAGCCTAATCATAAGCCTCTGTGATATGTCGCTTATCTTCCATGAAAGGAGTATGAACCTTGCCTGAGGTGTTTGACAATATAACATGTTGAGCCCTAGTTAGAGAAAGAATATTAGCATGTTATGAATATTAAATATCTGTTATATTATTTTTATGAATATCTGAAATGGGAGAGTGGATATAAGCCTCCTCCAGTATTTTCATGGAAATATTTTGGAGTAGTTTTTCATCAGTGCAAGTAGGAATATTCAACTATATTATGTTATCTTCCTAAATATTATAAGAAGAGTCACTAATAATAATAAGAGCATGTCTTGTGGCCTATTCCATTCTTACATGGAAATCCTTGTCCATATTTGGGATATTTGCTCTATCCTAGGCCTTTGAAGTATGACACTATAATTCGCTGATTTCAATATGAGCATATCCTAAGGAAATTCCACTCTAACTCAGTTATCCCGAATAGAACATGAATATGATCTTGATAATGGGCCTTTGGAATATGATTTTTAATTTTTTTAAACCATTTTGTGGCCCTATCACAAGGCATGGGATTCGCTCAACTGGTGAGCCCAAGTTGGAGGAGAGATATGTGACTAATTCGATAGATAGTAATTTACTAGAATATTTCGTTAATCCTCATGGATTACAGAAAGAATTTAGTTTTCCTCTAGTGAAACCACATGTTCATAATGGTCATATTTTTGAGTTCCCCTGGTTGTAGGGATAATAATATGTAACTGTCCATTGATCTACAATATTTCCAAAATATTCCTACAGTATTCTTCATGTGTTGCGAATTATTTTTCAATTTTTTAAAATTTTTGTGTAGGGATAGAATCATTCGTATTTTTTGTCTCAACTATGTATTGGAAGATATCTTAAATTTAATTGGGGATATGGTCAAACTTCTCTCTTCTATATGCTACAATAATATGTTGATTGAATTCATTCACAGGGGTAGGGAAATACGCGTACCCCATGCCTACTGTGGGAATATGCATATTGACATTATTATATTTAACTAGGTTATTAGCCATCTCACTGGTTACTACCAATGTATTATAGTAGACGTCATCATCTGGAGTGGTGGCATGAGCCCACTACCGAATATCCATCACCGACCTCACCTTAATTGTCTTCCTTTCTATATGTGTGTGGGAGTCAAAGGAGGCAGTGTCTTAGGTGGTACCCTCATTAGGCGGTTGGTTGGTACTAGTGGTTTTGTGTTGGAAGTGGTGGTTTAAATGGGCACCTATCAATGGAACATATAATGGATGGAATCTTTATTTGGGTTCATGGTCCACCATCATTGGATATTGAAGGTTGTGATTGTTGTGCTCCGTGGATAATCTCAGGAAGTGGTTGGTTGTGGTAATGAGGTCCACAACATTAGTTGTGCCTTTTCCAGGATCATGTGGACTTTTAAACATTAGTGTATTGAGACCCACATGATTAATATATATGTTTGGTAATGTATCATGTCATTGGTACTCTCGGACCATCATGTTTTTCTCTTGAAACTGAAGTTAACCTGAATGTGAGATCACCATGTGACCAGTAGGGGTTTCAGCGATAATTGACATGTCGAACCAATCATTGGATAATTTCACTATCATGGATCATGATTTTATTTATGAGATATATATTTGAATTCATGCGGTCAACATGGAACAAGGTCAATGATTAGTGTATGTTCTTAATCAGATATAAATGTTTAACACAATTGTCCTTTTATTCCTAATCCGGCAATTCTTCTCACGTGGGAAAGTCAAGAATATGATGAAATTTTTTTGTGATAACTCTAGTTATAGTGGATAATGACTATGATTATTTTTATTAACATTGTTTTTTTCTATGACATGTAAAAAAGATTCTTGACACATGAATAACTGATAATTATATTAGTTTAGATATTCATGTCTAGTTTAACATTATTATTCTCATACAATGTGGAAAAAATGTCCCGAAGGACAATGGACAAGGATTTTTTTATTATATAGACACATTTCAGGTTCACCATTTCTGTTTGAGAATAGTGTTCAAACAAAATAGCCTGACGGGCAATAAATAGTCATTTTATAATCAGATTTGTTCATGTCTTGTTCACTATTTCTATTTTGATGGGTAAATAATTCCATCAATTTTTTCTATGGGTTCGGCTCAAAGGTAGATTTTTATGTTGTGGGGGGTCATTTATTACATAATAATAAACATTGATTTTCCAATTTAGTTCATAATGGAATCATCCAATGGTTTGATTTTCCATAATGGCATAAGACCATCATTATATATGAAGGAGATTGATTGGGGTTTCAGAACCAATGATGCTTTGAGATTCACATGGGTCCATAGTATGGGGATTCAGTCTCATTATACCCATTAGAGGTATAATTGTTTCATACTTTGGGACTCCCTTATAGATTTTATACATATTCTATAATATATTCTGAATCCTTATATTGGACCAATTTCCCTAAAGAAACTATCATATGATATTTATCTTTTATAAAAAAAACAAAGGTGAATATATTTATTGAATTCATCTGTATGTATATGAGTTTCTTATACTATTTCCTGATAATGAATAGTTTCATATATATTAATACTATATAAACAAGAACATCAAAAATTGATTCCACATAGGGAGGCAGTTAATATTCTAAGGAGAGGATTAAACCAATATGAGGAATCCAACATATCCTAGTTATTACAAGAATGAAACCCCACATAGTTTTTTAGACCTATTTAGTTTAAAATAATATATAAAGAACATATGAGTGGGTTTTTAAGAACCAAATAATTGATATTTAGTCTCGATTATACATCCTACATGTCATGGTTATAGTTGCAATCAGAGTTATTGTAGTCGATTTACACACATGGGACTGGTCCCAATGAAGATGTACTCATATATGAGAGGTTTATATCATGCCACCGATTGGTAATTACATGATAATATTTCCCAGGATGGTGGAGATTCATGATTCTTATTTGATTTCCATCAAAACAACATAATCCCATGTGAGGTATGCTCAGAGAGGGAAATAATGGATAATAGGGTATGATCCTCATTACACATGGGTGTGGGACATATGGACATAGAAAAATCTCAGGATGTTTAATATGGAGATCCGACCTTGGGAAGTATTCCTATGTATCCTGGTTCTGTTAGGAATCAATTTCATCATAGTTAAATGGATTTCTTAGTCCACTGAGGGTTGATGTAATATGATAATCCCATGGTAATTATTGGCTCCTAGTGGTTGAAATGCAGGAGTCATGGAGGGGATTACACTAAAGTGGATGCCAATTTGTGTTTGGTTTAGGGCTTAATAAGGCTTCCAACATATCCTATTTATGGAAGGATTCATAGTTCTCATAGTTCAATTGGATTATCAGTCATCTATGTGATGAAGTAATATGATCATCCCATGGGAATGATTGGGACCTGATGGTTGAAGTGACATATACATGAAGATACTTAAATTGAGGAGGATTACCAATGGTGTTTGGGATGAGGTCATAGTATGTAATCCTATGTATCCTAGTAATGGAAGTAATTATAGTCATCATAGTTCAATTGGTTTCTCAATCCACTAATGGATATAGTATAATGCTCAACTCATTGTAATGATTGGGTCTTGATGGATGAAATTTTGGAGACCTGATGGTACATACAAAGAGGTGGATGATCTTTACAGTTTGGAACTGAGCCACACATCTTGGTTATATCTTGAATCAGAGTCATTGTAGTTCAATGATAGCTGCTTACACCATCACGTTTTCCTAATAATCAGGGAATATTATGTTATGATGATGTTCAAGGTTTACATGATTAGGTTTCCCTTATAACTATAGAGGCTTATGATGTAGATTACATGGTCATTGAATCTCCCTAATTCCATATGTTCTATGCTCTATGTGTGAAACAAAGGATGGAAATTAATCTGTCTTATTGCATATGGATGTGCGGATTATGCGTTGGTACTGCCCTTATGGTGTTTTAATATGGTGATCAAGACTTTAGAAGGAACTTAACATATACTAGTTATAGAAGGAATCATATTCATTGTAGTTCAATGGGTATTTATTACATAGTGTTTTTACCCTTGTTATTGGGGATTACACACACCTGATCAATTTTATCATTTCATAAGATATCCTTATTATCAGAGAATACCCATTGAGGATTAACATGGTTATAATGTCATAGGATTCACATTTGACCTAGACTATTTTCCTTCCACACATGTGATGATTGTCCACTTGAAATGCCTTAATTGCCTTCATGGCATGTCAAAGGATGTCTTGTAAAAAGTATTTCAAATATACTAGAAGGATTTCATGAGAGTTGTATCAGGATTGATGATGAATTGTCTTATGGAAATCATAAAACCCATATGGTTTGTTCTAAAACCCATCAAATAATCCTGGAAATCATCTCTAGAGGGCATCATAGGATCTTGCTATGATTCCCAGGTTCTATTGTGAGGGAAGGCTAACACACATAAATGGAATCATGAGATTGATTGTTACATGTCATAGAGGTTGGAGAATGTATAAGATAACATGTCAGGTGGACATCCCAGGATGTGTCTGATATGCTTGGAGGGAATCATGAGAACTAATTGAAATTACTTGGTTGCACCACAAGAATCAGCTGACATACACTGGTTTCTCCATATAAGTTTTTTGACATGTCTGATGGAAGCAATGAGATCATGATGGTGATCCCAGGGGGATTAATGAGATTTGGGTGGAATGCATAGGGTGAACCATGAAACATTCCATGACACATCCAATGGACATCGTATAATATATATAGTATGCCAATAGATTTTCATGAGATTTATATGACATGAACTTGTAAAATATCATGTTATGAATGGTTCATGTGATGTGCATTTGGATCAGCATAAATTTCATTCATATAAGTCTCCTATTTAGATAGTTTTTTTCAATCCATTGTTGTGAGTTCTTAGATTTATTTTTGATAGCTTGTTTTATGTCTCATGTGATCTACTATATGTGAATGATGTTCATATCATGTCATTACTGAAGTCATTTTGGTGATATATGTATGACCAAATGATGATTTTACACATGCCGCATGATTTCTTCAACTATACCCTAGATCTAGAGTGATAGGAAGCTTTTCTGGTCGGAATATCAGATGATATGAGAAATCCACTCTAGTACCAGTGTGAGGTTCTGGGAGCTTATTTTTCGTATAGAGTATTGGTCATGGAGTTGTGGTAGTGGTGAATTTTTCATAATGGGATGTGGATTTATTGGGCTCGCCACCCCAGTAATTCATCTCTTCTAATAGAGCATATCACGCGAATCTAGGAAAGAGTCAGCAAAGGGATTTTTTTGTCACACATCATCATGATTTCCTATAGTGGGGGTGTCACATGTCATCAACGATCCCCAGACCATCCCATAAAGTCATTCATTACTAGTTTATTTAAATTAAATGGGTTCCTTTTGGAGTCATTTGGGAATAATAAACGAATTTTATATTGTCATATCCGCATGACCTAGGGACTTTGTGAGATTAGGGATCTCGTCAAATTGACTTCGCATGATCTCAGTTCACTTTTGTCAAACATTTCATGAGACAAGGATGTATTGACTAGGGTCCTTCATGAAAACAAAAATTTTTGTAGAGGAGTCTTATGAGACCATTATGTTGGAATCTGTAGTGCCACATCCTCCCATTTATTATTTCATTTGTTTTTCATACAAGTATTTGCGGTTTCAAAAGGTTGTATGGTTGGTGTTTTGGACAATAACATTAGATTTTGGTGATTCATCATGAGACCAGTAAATGGGAATGTGGAGAAGCGCATGCACTTCATGGAAAATCCAATCCATTTGTCCTTAATGATACATAAGGGAGCAGGAGGTAGCTTGGATATACCTAAGGAATTTTAAATTATGGGGATGACATGAGGATGACCTTTCATTAGATGAGGTGGACATGGCATAGGGGTATCGCGGTGTCTTGTGGATCTCCGGGGATGTAACATGTGACTATTATGACCATAAAAATATCTCACCTCCCACATTTTAATTTCCATTTTTTATCATTCAGTTGTTAGAGTATCTCATGACTTTTCTTGGATTATTTCGAAGATAGCCATCCTCACAATCGGTTATGCGTCATGGAATCATTTCAACCACACGAGGCTCCATCCTTTTGGATATTTTCACTTATTTTCTAATAATTTTTAGATGGAATTTCAGGTGTTGGCAAATTGAAACATTGTTTGTCTAGGGGAGCTTATTTGGTTGTCGCTGCATGACTATTGATTGTCCAGGGAACCATTGTAAGAGTATAAAGACCTGTAGAATAGAGATCTTGGGGATTATCATTTGGCTATCTACTATGGGTGGTTTATTTGTGTGAATTTATGATGTTTATGAGATTAGGTATCCCTTAAAGGCTTATTTGATTTGTGGTTCTTGGATACCCTTTTCTTGAATTTCTTTTTTGAAAAAAATGATATGCATATTCACGAATATATTCCATTGTGAATTTTTTGAATCTCATTTTCTTGGTGAAAAAATAAACTCTACATGACAAAAAACAATAAAAATATAATTATATAATTATCATAATTTATTTTTTAATCGGGGAATGTAGTTCAAACACATGGAATAATTAAATGAAAATTTCAATATTCTTTATTCATAATATTGGTAAACTAAAATACTATAAATTTTTTTCCTGTATATTTTAAAATATAATATTAAAGATAAATATTTTATTATTTTTAAAATAATCATAGAAAATAGTTCCTTAAAAGTAAAAAATAGCTAGCTTTATTTTTCATTTGAAAAGCATCACAAATATTCGTACAAAATATTTTTTATTGTACATTTGAATTTTAAACAAAATTACCACGTTAGGGAAAATTTAATTATCTCATGTAAATGATAATGAAAAATATTCATATGAATGTTGAAATATTGTTATAAATCCTCATTATATTTTATAAAAAATTTATAGATTTTTGTTTGATTTTAATAAAAATTAATAATATCCTAAAATATTGGATTCTATAGATTTTTTTCACATAAAATTAAAACAATTTTTTCATGTCAGGAAAGTTTTTTTATCATATATCATTTACAAAATAAATGAATAAATAAAAAATATATTGTTCAGACTATCTCATGTGAGAATAAAAAAATACATTTCCTAAAACCTCTGTCTGATCAATCATCCTTACCTAAGAACTCAACCAAATGCTCACAAACCCACATTAAATATATGTAATAATGGATGACTTTAAATTATACATTTTCATATATTCATTGGATAAGAGGTCTATAATATTCGTGTCTAAAATTCAAAAGGGAATCTTAAGATGGCGATTACTGGATCCCCCATGATGGGTCTTTATGAGATCATTCACACATTATTCCCTCTACACTATGGAAAAAAACCAAATCATGATTTTTGTATCGAATTTTTCCATGTTAATCCATTTTGGAAGATGATGATTTTCTTTCCACAATCATAGTGACACCCCTTGATGTGATCCAGATGATAATGAATCTATGATTTGATCATAGGTCCTGGTCAATTTAATGGAAAACCATAACTCTTCTAACTACACCATAAAAACAATTTCATACACTCATCCAATGATATTTTTGCCTTCTAATTGTAATATCTAAACAACCATTCAATTGATTAATAATTCCACTTCATAAAGAACAACATGATGATTCTCAAATGACATGTATTCAATTCAATCATATAATTTAATAAGTATAATACACAAAACTAACTCAAATAATAATAACAAATAAAACAAACCACACTAAAAAATTCACATCTTCTTTATCACCACTGAATAGAAAATCAATTCATTATCAATAAAAAAATTATATCTTCCTCTGAACTCATTACCATCCCATTATTAAACAGAACCACATCCCCATCAAATTCATTAATCTATCCATCAATCCTTTTAGAAATTTGACCAATAATTACATATTACATCCAATCATATCATCCATGCAATGACTGCAATAATCATGGCTATATGGAGGAGTTTAATAATAATCTCCCTGAAAACAAGGATTCATCTTAAAAAATTATAATCTCTTCAAGAATTATCAAAAGGAAATTAAAACCAAACAATAGTTCTGAAAATGAAATAAACACCTTGAAAACAACACATATAAAACATTTATAATTATTAAAACGTTTTTAAACTTAGAAAATCATGTAAAATGAAGAGAATTTAAAAAAAAAATTAAAAACATAGCCAACCAAGTATTAAAAAAAATTTAAATTCAATTCAATTGTAAAGAAAAATATATATGACCCTTATTTAAGAAAACATATTTCTAGAAAGAACATAATTATTTAATACATTCAAGAAAACAATACTAAGATAATAATTCATGTACCACTAGAAAACATGGAATGAGTTAAAATAATAACAATTAATAAATTTAAATTATTTTCCAGAATCATGTCATTCTAAATTTTGAAAAACATGATCCACTGATATTCTTTCCAATTCAACTTAAAATGAAAACGGAGATATTAGTAGATCATCCAATAATATATAAAAACATAATTATGATTCCCATTATTCAGTCATTCGTCTATATAATATTTAAATATACAAATAATTATGAACAACATACCCTTCCATACATTCTATTTATATTACAAATCATTTATAGAATTAATAATTATTACATACTCACATTATATTACTTTTATTCAACTGCTATTTCCCTATCAATTTAATTTTCAAATAAATGTCCACATACATAACTACAATAGATAAAAATAAATTTTACTACATAATAGAAAAAACAATTATGCCATAAAATCTCATTTTTTCTATTTTAATCATTCTTTATATTACTATGACATCTAAAATTATCAATGATACACCATAGTAGGTGGAAAAAATTTCAAAATGAAAATTGCTTGTTAAAACATTGACATTTTAAATTTACCTAATATGAAATACATTATTTATTACGGTTATAATTAAATAATAAATTTTTCTCAAAATAATTAAATAATGAAAGATCCCGAAATACGCACATTTTTAGGGTCTCATTAAAAAAGTAAGGCTCGAAAGAATTAATCGACTGGGAAAGATAAAAATTACACCATAAATATCTCCTAGTTGAAAATTAATTAAAGCTAATATTTTCAATAATTTCCCCATTCATACCCCTAAAACATGAACATAGGAATCTAGTGTATGAAATACCATTACTTGTTGGAATAAAAATAATTTAAGATTCATTTAATAAGATTATTTTTTTCTCTAAGAAAATTTATCATATTCAAACTCAATACAAAAATAGTTATGATGCATATATCTTTCTAGCAAGATACCCTAAAATCAAAATTATAATGCCATAAGATTTTAATAATATTAAGGTCCTCAAATTGGATAACAGAGGAACATAATCAAATATTTTATATCTAGTCTCCCCGATTACACAATACACTATGATTAAATGAAACATTATCCAATTTGAACAAATTAAATACTTACTAGTTGTTAACTCCAATCATTATCCTAACTCTTATACATAACATTAGTACTACACTATCAGGACCCTATACCACTAGAATGCCCTATTGGGCGTATATAATGATTAATGTGACCCCCAAGTCCTGGATCCAATGGGCCCTTGGTTGGTGACTAGTAATAAAGTAATAAAACATTCATATGGGATGAATTAACATATATAAATAATGAGCATAATATAAAATACACCAATCTAATACATAATAGGAATAAAAATAATATCCAAAAATAGGACATAACAATCCATTTTTCATTATACTATAAATCTAATAATTTAATATAACAAATATAAACACATATAAAATGACTCTAAACACTACATTTCACAATGACATAGTAGTTAACATATCAATCAATAAATCCAAATTGGAAACATTAACATTTTATTTATATCTATATGGATGAGCATAACATTTGTACTATGAAGGATCCCACTCAAGAAAATTATTGGTAATTTGAGGAATATATATTAATTCATAAGTGAATAAAAATAAGAATACACAACCCTCTATCCTACCATCAATCACTTAGAAAAACCAAGGATCATTCAAAAAATAGTATATCAAATTATAATAAATTGTATTAATGAGTAAAATAGATGGGTACCCCAAACCATTTATCATTATTTTTTCAATCTAATTCACCAATGAAAAATTTCATGTTATTCATTTCATTTTGTTTCATCATAACTAGATCCACATATCACCAAAAAAGTCACATTAGTTTTCAGTCACACTGCATCCCTCCTTATCCTATCCTCCTATAGGGTCCAATATCTCATCATGGAATCTGACTTAATACTAATGTCATTGATGATGCATGTATGAAAATAGAAAAAACTATCCACCCAAAATGTTATAATATAACAAGTTAGTATCTATTCACAATCACAACCTCATATAAATTTACAAAATATTTATATCTCAGCCACACATTTTTTATACCATATTTTGGATTAGAGAAAATGATGCCCATCATCCCAATTTTATCAACGCAGGTATTTAAAGAATAATAAGTTTTATTTTATATTTATATTTATGAATATTATAATAATTTTACATTAAATGGGACACTTTTTCCGATATCGTACTCGACTCGAAATAATGGGTTTCTCTAAAATATTACGTTTCACACACCATTGAGTTATACTGAAAATAATAAAATAATATTGTTATTATTTGAAATGGTAGTTAATTACTAGCCTTCAGAATGGCGAGAATGAATGGTATCAAATATATTTTGAAAAATTATTTACACATGATTAAATAATGATTCATTGGTTATCAAATTTATTAGAAATTGAAATAAAACCCAATTAAAAATAAAGTATGTGTTTTTATGAAAACCTATTTAAAAGGGAATAATTATGTTTATAAAATCATATAACTATTAATAAATTCTTATTTAATTAATAATTTAAGTGTAATATTCAATGTAAGGTTTTCAATTAATCATATCTGGTTTCTATATATGATATAATAAAAATTTCAAATTTTTGTCTAAATGATTTATTTTTCTAAAAATTTAGTATTACAGCCGTTTGATGGAAACCCTTTATAAATTTATTTTTTTACACATTTATATGCTGTATTTGAAAACATAAACATATTCTTTAAAAATGGGACATCAAAATTTTATTTTGAATAAATTTTGATATTTTTCTAATAGAATTCATATTTTTATGTGTAGTGAAAAATATTGAATTTTAATTCAAAACTGCCTTTTCATCAAGAAAATTTATATAGATAGATTATTTGTAACAACCCAGGTATTAATAATGTTCATTTTTTTAAATGAAATTTATTTTTGATAAATTTTAATATTGAAAATATTAAATAAAAAAATTATATCTTTATGATAAATGATATTTTATTAACTTTTTTTATCAATTATGATGATTAAATATATTATTTGAAATTTAATTTATAAATATATGATGTTATATTATTTAAAATAATATTTTAACATTAATAATTGTAATTTATTATGAATTTTAAATATAATTATGAAGACACTATAAATACCCATGTCAAATTAGATGTAAAATTAACAACCAAAATATGTTTTAATAAATCATTTTTCTAAAAACACAAATGTATTTCATTAACAAAAGTTTATTAATAAAGAATTTAATAAATATTTTTTTATATTAAAAAATATTCTCTTAATAAATAAATTATAATAATTATAATACATAAATTTAATAGTTAAAAGACTCAATTAAATTAATTCAAAATATAGAATTAATATTTTATAAAATATAATATATGTATATATATATATGAATAATTCAATATAATTTTTATTGATAAATAAAATTATCCCATTATTCAATATTTATAAAAAATTTAAATGATATATATATATATATAAATGGTGAAACCGAATAAAAAAATAATGAATTAAAAAACAAGAAAATAATAAGTTAATGTCGTATTGGGTTTTAGTTTTTGTGTGAGCCATTTTTGAGGGAGAGACCACAAGGCCATTAGGTCATGATAAGTGCAAGTATGGGTGGATGCTGAGTTTCCCTACGCCTTTGGGAGTACTTTTTTAGCTCGTTTAGGAGGACGAGTGTCGAGAGGATACTGAGAACAGTGTTGAGGGTTCGTCTTCTTCTTCTAATGAATATGAATATGAAATATTAATCATGATATAAACTATAATGGAGACAGTGAACAGTTATTCATATACTAATTGTCTAGATTTGTTTCAGATATGTTTTTGTGTTTTTATTTAAAGTCTAAATATTTTTGAGGTCTATAAATCTTTGACCTATTGCGTCAACTTTTTCCACTTTTTTCTCACATGACGTCTTCTGTCTACTTCTAAGTCAATATTCACTTATCCATTGTAGTGTTGATTTTAATGATGTGTTTCATCAACAATCACTTTTTGTCCCATAACATTGAAGATTTTTGAGGAATCATGTTTAATTTAATTAGATTTAAACATTTCAATCAATGGACTACTATGTGACTCTATTATATATATATATATCAATATGTCCGTTATTCAAAACCTTAACCACAATGATTCATTGAATATACATGTTATTTTTCGATAGTCGTCGTTTACAACATCAATACTTCATAGATCACTTCCAATTTATTTCTATTTTTACCAATACCAAATCCAAACCAAATCCTTTCTATTTTTTGTTATATTTTATTTCCCTACAAGGAAGACTCTCGAACAACACATTATTTCCTTTTTTTCTAATTGTGTCAACTTCTGTAACATCATCATAATAAAATTAACTATTACTCTTAGTGTATATATATTTATGTGCGTGGAGAGGCTTGGGTGAGTTGATTCACTTTGTTTTTTGAGTGTATTCTTGGCGAGTAGTCATGAAGTTGACATAGAGGGTAAGAGGGTATAGTAGATTCATTTTTTATCTTTCATCATATTTTAATGTGTAAGAAAGAATTAGAAGGTGGAAAAATCAAGGTAATGGATAGTTTTATTTGATTGTCAAATTTATATATTTTAAAAATAATATTAATATTTAAATATTTTTTTATTTAAAAATTATTATTTTAATTTTTTTATTTTGTTTATGGGATATTTGATATTAATTTTAGAAATATGATCTCTATTTTCCGGTTTGGCATAAGGGGTATATTTTTAACAATTAAAAATTTTGATTATTCAATTAGTAATGAAAAATAATATAGTTTTCAATTATTTACTAAACATAAATTATATTTATATAAGGGAGGTTTATAATTTATTTCTAGTTGATACATTTAAATTATGTAGTTTTATTTATCAATTCATGATTAAATTAAAGCTTAGATAAAGAATTATATCTTTATCAAAACAATAATTCATTATTTCATAAGTGGATTATTTAGAATAATTAATTTTTTAATTATAATATCCTCAAATATCTCAATATATATATATAGGTATTAATTCCAACAATCAAGAATGTTTTTTTCAATATTTTCTAATTATATGAGTATTATGATGAATTCATGTTTGTATTTCATAAATTGAATAAGTGTGATTGTAAATTGTTTTTTATTTTGATTTTTAATTTTTATTCTTGGCATATATATTTACAAATATGTTTTCACATATATATATATTGATGTTTTATTTTTCACACATGTCAGTTAAATCATGTTTATTACATGGGTGTATGATACACGGGTCAATATTATTCAAACATATACATAGAAAATGATTTATTCAATATCCAGACTATCTTCTCATTACATGTGTGTATATATATATGTACATAAGGTTATAATCTACCAAACTTATTTATAAATATAAATTCATAAAATATATAAATGTATAATTATTTACCACAAATAATTAACAATTTCTTATGACTATTTCTTTAAAGAAAACAAAATTTATATTTTTTCCACTTCTATTAGTTTATGAATTCATTATTACATGCATAAATCAATGAAAAAAGTATGGTGATGAAATTTTTTTTTCTATATTGGGTTTTTAAAATCGATAAAGTTATTGAAATATAAAATCATATATTTCATAAAATGTTTGGGTACATGTATGTTTATGAAATGGCTATAGCTTAGGTTATAGCCAAAAGTGAAATTGAAATTAAATGGATGTTCATTTACCTATATATATATATATACATTCTCATATATATAAATATAATAGTAACCTATATTTTAACACAGTGATATGTTTCAAAATCAATCTCTAGTTAAAGTATATATAAAAGTAATGAAAGATTAAAAATGTTTTCCAAAAATCCATTACATGAATATTGTAAATATGGTAGGGAATTGGGGAGTGAACCCAATACCTCAATTAGTCTGTAGTCCCATGATAGCCTTCAATGTGTCAAGATTCCATAAGACATAGTAATCTATTTTCAAAATCATGCGTAGTGGTTTCATAAAAATCACTCGATTACATTTAAAGCAATTTTAGTATGTATGCAATTTAAAAGGTGGCATATTATTTTAAATTGTTTCATATTTCATTGAAACGTGTGTTCTAGTTTAATAATCACTTCTTCTAGGTAGTTTCTATTGGATTTATTCATGGAACTGGAAACATCCAACAGTTCATTATCTAAAAGGGACATGAATTCCGAATTTATGCATTCTTTAAGTTTAAAATTTATGATACATAAGAAAAATAATTGGAAAAGAGGTTGTGAGTTTGGACTGATCACACCCTTTTTAGGGGAATTATTGTCTACTCTGAGAATCTATTTATAAATTTAAGATATTTTCATGAATCCTTATTAATTCACCAAGTATAACATATGTTTCCCTTGGAATTTTCAATCACCTATCAACATGTGTAAAATTTAGAATCATTTGTATGTATTTGAGGTTTTTCAGTAATGGAGAAATATGTATGTATTCGAGGTTCTCAGTAAATGGTATCATCTCATATACTATTTATATATTATTATAATCATAGTTATGATGTTAATAGGTTTGAAAACACTCAATGGGGAACTCTAGAATTATTTCCATCTAGGGAGATGATGGTTTTTTTGATATTGGGATTGTACCCACAAAACGGGATACCTATGTATCCTTGTGAAAGGAATTAGAACCCTCATGGTTCAATGATTCTTAATGGGTTACATCATACATTTTACAGTCTTTTGGTAAGTACCTCTAAGAGAATATTTCGTAGTCAAGTTTTGTGGTGGGTATTATGCCTAAGGATCCCAATGAACCTAGAAAGAATATTGGTTTCCAAGTAAGATTTGTCCATGTTGGGAATATGGCCCATGGAGAAGCATTTTTATTCGAAGTGTTGGGTTTGAACCTATAGGAGGATCCCAAAGTATCCCATTTTTTTGGGAATCAAATTCAATAAGTTCAATGAGTCTCATAAGTGTGTATAGTCATTTGAGTGAAATGATTTTGGGATTAATCCCTGAAAAGGATGCCCTGACGATTTGGGGGTTTAATTTGGGGCTTATTCCTAAAAAGGATTCCCAGATTATTGGAATTAGTTTTAGATTCCTGAAGAGGATATCCAACAATCTCGGTCCATGATAAGTCTTCCTACGTATCCTAATTATTATGAGAATCAGAGTTCTCGTAGTTCATTCATTTTTTATAGATTATGCATAAAGGCAACACATTTTAGGGGACATGATTGGGTGAATGCTTTTTGGATTGGCACCCTATTGATTTTGTGCCTTCATGAAGGTGTCCTGGGTATCCTAGTTTGAATAGGAATTAGAGTTAAATTAGTTTCAGACATTGCGAAAATTTTGTGACCATGACAAATATATAAGCCCATGTGAGTCATGATCAGTGTGAGAAACCAGAGGATGTCAGTGATTCAACAATGGAACCCACACATTTCTTCTTCTACTGGTGGAATAAGGTTCGCCTATGAAGGCGACGATGAATGAGGGCGAGGTGACCTTGGAAGAGGGTTAGGCGATGAGTCCTCCATTCGTTCTCTTTACATTGGACAAGGGTACAATGTATTAAAAGAGTAAAGGGGAAGGAATTATAGAGGAGAAATACTGAAACATTCTACTTCAATGGATAGGGACCAACACCTAGATGGATACCCTAATGGATCTCAATAGGGGAGTGAGCCTTTTCCATTGCTTTCATGGAAAGTAAATCATGAACCATTTATTCCCTACCAGAGGCCTAAGGTACTAAGTTTTAGAGATGATAAAGGGAGGTCATAAACTAAACCTTAATCCTCCAAATAGGGAACTTCCCCAATCAATTCCTGGGATAATGGTCCATGTGACTATGGGTATACAAACCGACATGCATTTCATGAATCCTAACCCTAATTTGAAACAAATTTGTGAAACCAATAAATATGGACATAAAAACCCAAATAAAAGACACAACGATGTTTCATTCCCATTTTTTTTGATTATTCACGTGGTTTTGGTGGAGGTATCAAAATTTTCCCTTTTTAACAGGGGATCCAATGATAATGATTCATTTCTATCACTACAAGAAAACCGCCGTTTAGCGGCGGTATTTTCACGGCGGTTTTTAAAACCTCCGAGAAACGCGTTTTGGGCCGCCGTTTCGCAGCTGTTTTTAAAATCGCCGCGAAACGGCAAAAAAAATTATTATTTTTTATTTGATTTTTAATTTTATTCGAGGATTAGCAGTGGTTTCGGTAAAACCGCCGCGAAATGAAATGAAAAAAATAAAAAAACACGAGAAACCCCGAAATCACTAAAACGACCATAACTTTTGATCAGGGCGTCCGTTGAAGCACCACGACCAGTCAAATCGAATCTCATTAAGAGATATAAAGGCACATATAATCAAAACCGTTAGACGGTCTAAGGTGTGTATGATATTAGAGTTATAAGAAAGTTGAAAAAAGTTCTCTAACGTCAAACAGCCATAACTTTCGCTCCGGGTGTCCATTTGGGCTCTACCACATATCAAATCGAATCCAGCAAAGAGAGCTACGCACCAAATTTACAGAAGCTAGCTTCTGTCATGATTTTCAACCCCAAAACCCCCTCCAAAGGCCTCTAAAACCGTGTTTCTGTAACCAGTGTCCCGTCGAACTTGTCTTCAAACAGACCAAACTTTCGATCCACGTGTCAGTTCGGCCTCCTCCACCTGCCAGATCATAGATCATTCCATGAGCTTCAGTTTGACTGGTTGTGGCGCCCACATGCACTCTTAGATCATATGTTATGGCCTTTTTAGGGGGTATCGTGTTTGTTATGTTTTTCAATGCCTCGTTTCTAGCACCTGTTCCCTGTCAACTTTTTTTAAAATGGTCATAACTTATGATCCACCTGTCCATTCAGACACTTTCATCTTTCAGGTCGAAGATAGTTTCATGATCTTTGATTTGACAGGTCGTAGATCTAAAACGGACTCTCAGATCATAAGTTATCTCTGTTAATGTGAGTCCAATGATTTTGTCTCTTTATGACTGTTTTGACGGGTTTTAACGGTAGCTCCATTTATTACTGTTTATTTGGGTTTCCATGACTTTTTATCTTTATTAATGGTTTTTATGGGTTATTATGATGATTATTTTGATTTATTAAGGAGTTTTCCAGAGTTTTCACGAGTTTTCATGTGTTCTCATTCTTTCTAATGTCTCATTCTTCATATGCTTCTCCATCCCTTTTCATGTGTTTTCATGGTTTTTCATCCCTTATCACGTCCTTTCATACTTTTTTATGTGTTTCCTTTATTATTTATTATTTATTATTTATTATTTATAATATACTTTAATTTATTTATTAGTTATTAGTTATTAGTTATTATTTATTATTTTTATTTATTTATTATTTATATTTATTTATTATTTATTATTTATTATTTATTATTTATTATTTATTATTTATTATTTATATTTATTTATTAGTTATTATTTATTAGTTATTAGTTGTTAGTTATTATTTATTATTTATTATTTATTATTTATTATTTATTATTTATTATTTATTATTTATTATTTATTATTTATATTTATTATTTATATTTATTTAATATTTATTATTTATTATTTATTATTTATATTTAATTATTAGTTATTATTTATATTTATTTATTATTTATTATTTATTAATCATTATTTATTATTAGTATTTATATTTATTTATTAGTTATTATTTATTAGTTATTATTTATTATTTCTCACTTATTATTTATATTTATTTATTATTTATTATTTATTATTTATTATTTATTATTTATTATTTATATTTATTTATTATTTAATATTTATTATTTATATTTATCTATTATTTATTATTTATATTTATTTATTATTTATATTTGTTTATATTTATTTATTAATTTTATTTCTAATTTATTATTTATTATTTATTATTTATTTATTTAATATTTATATATTATTTATATTTATTATTGATTATTGATTATTTATATTTATTTATTTATTATTTATATTTATTTATTATTTATATTATTTATATTTAATTATTATTTATTATTTATATGTATTTATTATTTATTATTTATTATTTACTATTTATATTTATTATTTATATTTATTTATTATTTATATTTATTTTTTATTTATATTTATTTTTTATTTTTTATTTTTATTTATTTATTATTTAAATTTATTTATAATTTATATTTTTTTATATTTATTATATATTATTTATTATTTTTATTTATTATTTAATTTTTTTTATTTATATTTATATATTTAATGTTTATTTATTATTTATATTTATTATTGATTATTTATTATTTATATTTATTTATTTATTATTTATTATTTATATTATTTATATTTATTTATTATTTATTATTTATAATTATTTATTTTTTATTTTTTATTATCTATATTTATTATTTATATTTATTTATTATTTGTATTTATTTATTATTTATATTTATTATTTATTATTTATTGTTTATATTTATTTATTATTTATTATTTATATTTATTTATTATTTATTATTTATATTTATTTATTCATCATTTATTATTTATTTATTATTTATTATTTATATTTATTTTTTATTTTTTATTTTTTATGTTTTTATTTTTTATTTATTATTTATATTTTTTATTTATATTTATTTATTATTTATATTTATTTATTATTTATATTTATTATTTATTATTTATTATTTCTTATTTCTTATTTCTTATTTCTTATTTCTTATTTCTTATTTATTATTTATTATTTATTATTTATATTTATTTATTATTTATTATTTATTATTTATTATTTATTATTTATTATTTATCTGTATTTATTATTTATTATTTATTATTTATTATTTCATTTTTATTATTTATTATTTATTATTTATTATTTATTATTTATTATTTATCATTTATTTTTTATTTTTTATCTTTATTTATTATTTATTGTTTATTGTTTATTGTTTATTATTTATTATTTATTATTTATTTAATATTATTTATTTATTTTTTATATTTAATTATTATTTTTTATTTATATTTATTTATTATTTATTATTTATTATTTATTATTTATTATTTAATATTTAATATTTATTATTCCTTATTTCTTATTTCTTATTTCTTATTTCTTATTTCTTATTTGTTTATTATTTATATTTAATTGTTATTTGTTATTTATATTTATTTATTATTTATTATTTATTATTTATTATTTATTATTATTGAGCTTATATCTATTATCTATGTATTATTTGTTTTTTCAATTAATATATATAAGTATATTAAATTCTGTTTATTAACCACATGGCGAGCTTGATGGAGTTGTAAAGTCATTGATAATATGCAAGAGGTTAGGGGTTCAAATCTCACCAAACACATAATTTCTTTATATTGCATGGGATGTGCATGTGCATGTGCATGGGATATGCATGCATTGATAAAGTAAATAAAATAAATAAAATAAATAAATAAAACAAATACGAAATAAAATAAATAAAAAATATATACGAAATTAAATAAATAAAATAAATAAATAAATAAATAAATAAATAAAAATAAATAAATAAAATAAATACAAATTAAAATAAATAAAATAAATAAATACGAAAAATGAATGAATAAATAAATAAAAAAATATATAAATAAAATATATAAATAAAATAAATAAAATAAATAAATAAAATACATAAATAAAATAAAGAAATAAATAAAGAAAAAAATAAATAAATAAAATAAATAAATTAAATACATAAATAAATTAAATAAATAAATAAAGATATAAATATATGCCCAAAATAAATAAATACAAAAAATACGAAATAAATATATAAATAAATACAAAAAATAAATAAAGATATAAATATATAAATAAATGTGAAAAATAAATATATAAAATTAAAAATTAAAAAAATTAAAAAAAAAATAAATAAATAAAAATAAAAAACCGCCGCGAATAGTTTCCCGACACACGATTTCGCGGCGGTTTTTCAAACCCACCACAAATCGATTTAGCGGCGGTTTAAACCGCCGCTAAATGCCTTTTTTTACGTAGTGCATGAATGTCTTTGAGGATGGATTAATGGATTATAGACTAAATAGAGTAGGTGAATCAATGAAAGGCTCCCTATTAAGTATTTGTGTTCATATATGGGCATGAAAGAAGGCTTGGGAGACCTAATGATCACTTATTTGTTCAACAACATGGATGTTAATATGTGGGTGAGACCTAACTCAAACCTTCAAGAATATTCATATGTATTCCCAGAAGTGGGTTCTCTAGTTCCTGTGAGAGGAATAGGTGGTGGGAAACTATTTCTATTTCATGTACGTTGGGAGATTTAGTCATGCAAGGGTTATTAATTTCAAACACTAAATGTACTTAAGTCCAATGTTCCTCCATCCAATCCTTTAATCTTGGTGTTAGAGAACTATGTTGAATGTTTTGGAAGACTTGTGTGTAACACTAGGTAGACCAGAGGATAAATTAGGGTTCATATAAATTCATCCATACAGATGAAGTCCCCAAGGGTCTATTTATCGAAAAAATAGGACCCTGGGTGAAAAGAGACTGCACGAGAAAGTAGGTTGGATGCCAGAATTGGGTGTGCAAGTACCTTGCCCACCGAAGGCTCCTTGGCATGACTATGGAGATATAATGAACAATCATTTTAAAATATTGATTTTCTTCATGTAGTTTCTCAACTTTTTCTAGGGTATTTACCATTTTCATTTTTTAGGCTCTGTGATTGAACAAAGTGACACATAACCCCCCCCCCCCCTCAAAATTGGATTCTAAATGAAAAGAGGGTCCTATGATGAGGTAATGTAATGTAAATGAAAATATTGGTGATTTTGTAACCCAAGGTAAAAGGGCATGCAAGTTGGAAGCACATAGGATTTTGGATTGCAAGGTGACTTTCATCACTTATATATATCATCATCACTTATGAAAAAATTCTCACGACATCCAGAAAACTAGCTCTTGGCACACAAGTCCTTTTTCTCAGATGATCCTGTTCAGTCACACTTCTACTGTATGTTTTTTATTTTTGTTCCAAAAATAGGGCACTACACATGTGAATTGTTTTATACTTGTTCACCTTAATTAATTTGTCAAAATTTATCAATTTTTTAATCAAAAAATTGAACATATATTAAAGTTTATTTTTAACTCTTTCGCAGTTTCAATGGCTCCCAAATGAATAGGAACTGAGGATGAGTTTTCTAGTAAGAGGATTGATCACATGATGAAAATTGTCAGTCATGACTATTTTGACATCTGTGACACCACACACTGAGACATGAAAAAGTATGTAAAGAAATTTCACTTCATATTTCCCCTAATCACTTATTTTCCATTTTATAGTTATGGTAATTAGCAGGATGTCAATATTCCAGACCCAATGAACTATACTCCACATTCATAGTTTCAAGATTATAAAAACTAGTCGTCTACAAATGTTTCTTCTGGGAGATCATATACTAATTATGGGACTATAAAGAAGTCCTTTATCATGCATCGCAACCCGTCTTCTCTAGATTTGAAATCACACACAACCGAGCTGTAACCACACTTTTATTCATCCATCTTTCGAGAATATCATATGGATCAATCCAAAGGATACAATAAAAGTTGTTTTTTTTCCACCCAGGAGGTGTTTTAAAACATGCATGGATGTGGGAATATTGGTTGTGCATGATTTGTGTGGAATTTTTAGATTAATTAAATTGTTCTGGGATTTATGAGGTTGTATGGGTTGGGCAAACGTATGTGTATAAGAATAACTATTTGGTTCCAGAGTTACTATGCTGATGGAGTCTAGAAACTATCTTTACCCATTATACACATAGAGAAGTAGGAATAATTTTTTAGGATGTTCAGAAGAGATCTGTAGCTGTAATACATGGGGATATGTAGGATGAGTTTAATCCCCCAAGGTGACGTGGAATGAATCGAATATGACACCAGCCTTAGTTCATGAGTTGATGAAAATATTTTATAAACTCAAGAATGAGACCACCACAATGTCCAACAAAAGAAGTAGGTATATTCATCCAGATGAGTTGGTTGAAATATTCATGATAATGAATATGGAAAAAGGTCCCTAATGCACTTCTCCGACCAGCTGTCCAAAGGTAGAGAAGAGAGGTACACCTTACACTTTTTGGCCAACATTAGAGAAATGAGAGTTTGAAAAGTTGGGATATGATGTCAATTCAAAAATTCTTGTGAATACATGTGTGGAAAGTTTCTTGGCCTTGTTATAGAGCATGTATTTATTTCTAGTCATATATTCCAAAGGAGTCATAATGCGATGAACTTTTTTTTATCATGGCCAAGCTAGCCAAGAGAATGATGGTAGGGTTTTCCACTCCTAATTTGGAAAATATTGATAGGATCATACATCATATTTACGGAGGGAAGTCTACTTTTTGAATAGAGGGATCATTCCAGGTGTTTGGGGGGTGGATCAACACTTATTTCAGAAATTATACTGTGAAAAGTAGGGTACAAGTCTTTGGAAGTTCTTTTTGACCATATATTCAGGGATTCTCTGATAATTCACCTTTGTCTCTGAACACCTATGATATCAATGGATGGTTGAGTATGTATAATGAATTCCATCTCCTCCCTTATGGTAATCTACATATAAGGTGATTCATTAATGATGGGACTACTAGTTTAGTGGTAAGGGAATACATGCTAGATTTCCAATATAGCATATTATCCACCAAGATTCATAGAGAAATAATATATGAGGCCTATTATCCTTATAGATTTTCACGTAAATTCAAATTCCTACAAAAAAATTATTGTATCCCCTCTGTGCATGTCACATTAGAGGAACGTCTGATGGTTTCCCAATAACTATGGTTTCTGAAATATGTGGAGAAGACTAGAGAAATTTTTAATTTACCTTCCGTTGATGAAATAAGTAGATTGAATATTTGGTATGATTAAAAATGGGTCACATCTTACCCTGAAGGGGTATTGAACCATTATTTCCCTCAAATGGAAAAAAAGAGATTTAGTAGGAAGGAAACCCTTTTTTAAGGTAATTCTTCATCATCACAGGCTGACTAAATAGAGTCACAGTGTTGATGTGATGAGTCTCCAAATTCACTGAAGTGTCCTAGTGCAAGATATAATATATCTATCAGAGTTAAAAGAGACACCACATCAATCACTACTGTGTATTTACCGAGGCAATATAGTCACCATCATTCTCAATAGTGACAAGTCCCATTTTAATATCACCTATCTGTGGTTGCTGTAATTGGTAAGAAAATTAAATCCAAGACTACAGGATCCTCAGAAAAACCCTCTTTCATGTTCTCTGAATATATAAGACAAGAAGCTTTTCAAACATGGAAAAGTTTATATTGTGATTCTAAAACCACATGAATAGATTTATGTGAATGGTTTTGTATTCCAGGAATAGGGGATCTACGAGCCTCTTCTAATATACTATTTATGAACAATCCTGATAAAGTGAGTACTTACATCCGAGAGATGGAAATGATCACATATGCAATCGAAAAATAAATTTGAACCACAAATCGGGTGAAGGAAATGATATATCTTCATACCAATGATGGTAATGATCATTCATTAGTTAATTAATGGCATTATGTTGTATATCCTAATGATCTAATTTTCCTTTTTATGACACTATTTTCTGCATTGTAATTTTAAATTATTCAACGAATTTTTCTAATTGTGTCAACTTTTGTAACATCATCTTAATAAAATTAACTATTACTCTTAGTGTATATATATTTATGTGCGTGGAGAGGCTTGGGTGAGTTGATTCACTTTGTTTTTTGAGTGTATTCTTGGCGAGTAGTCATGAAGTTGACATAGAGGGTAAGAGGGTATAGTAGATTCATTTTTTATCTTTCATCATATTTTAATGTGTAAGAAAGAATTAGAAGGTGGAAAAATCAAGGTAATGGATAGTTTTATTTGATTGTCAAATTTATATATTTTAAAAATAATATTAATATTTAAATATTTTATCTATTTAAAAATTATTATTTTAATTTTGTTATTATGTTTATGGGATATTTGTTATTAATTTTATGAATATGATCTCTATTTTCCGGTTTGGCATAAGGGGTATATTTTTAACAATTAACAATTTTGATTATTCAATTAGTAATGAAAAATAGTATAGTTTTCAAATATTTATTAAACATAAATTTTATTTATATAAGGGAGGTTTATAATTTATTTCTAGTGGATATATTTAAATTATGTAGTTTTATTTATCAATTCATGATTAAATTAAATTTTAGATAAAGAATTATATGTTTATCAAAACAATAATTTATTATTTCATATGTGGATTATTTAGAATAATTAATTTTTTAATTATAATATCTTCAAATATCTCAATATATATATATAGGTATTAATTCCAACAATAAAGAATGTTTTTTTCAATATTTTCTAATTATATGAGTATTATGATGAATTCATGTTTGTATTTCATAAATTGAATAAGTGTGATTGTAAATTGTTTTTTATTTTTATTTTTAATTTGTATTCTTGGCGTATGTATTTACAAATATGTTTTCACATATATATATATTGATGTTTTATTTTTCACACGTGTCGGTTAAATCATGTTTTTTACTTGGGTGTATGATACACGGGTCAATATTATTCAAACATATACATAGAAAATGATTTATTCAATGTCCAGACTATCTTCTCATTACATGCGTGTATATATATATGTACATAAGGTTATAATCTACCAAACTTATTTATATATATAAATTCATAAAATATATAAATGTATAATTATTTACCACACATAATTAACAATATCGTATGACTATTTTTTTAAAGAAAACAAAATTTATATTTTTTCCACATCTATTAGTTTATAAATTCATTATTACATGCATAAATCAATGAAAAAATTATGGTGATAAAATATTTTTTTCTATATTGGGTTTTTAAAATCGATAAAGTTATAGAAATATAAAATCATATATTTCATAAAATGTTTGGGTACATGTATGTTTATGAAATGGCTATAGCTTGGGTTATAACCAAAAGTGAAATTGAAATTAAATGGATGTTCATATACTTATATATATATATATACATTCTCATATATATAAATATAATTGTAACCTATATTTTAACACAGTGATATGTTTCAAAATCAATCTCTAGTTAAAGTATATATAAAAGTAATGAAAGATTAGAAATGTTTTCCAAAAATCCATTACATGAATATTGTAAATATGGAAGGGAATTGGGGAGTGAACCCAATACCTCAATTAGTCTATAGTCCCATGATAGCCTTCAATGTGTCAAGATTCCATAAGCCACAGTAATCTATTTTCAAAATCATGCGTAGTGGTTTCATAAAAATCACTCGATTACATTTAAAGAAATTTTAGTACGTATGTAATTTAAAAGGTGGTATATTATTTTAAATTGTTTCATATTTCATTGAAACGTGTGTTCTAGTTTAATAATCACTGCTTCTAGGTAGTTTCTGTTGGATTTATTCATGGAACCGGAAACATCCAACAGTTCATTATCTAAAAGGGACATGAATTCCGAAGGTATGCATTCTTTAAGTTTAAAATTTATGATACATAAGAAAAATAATTGGAAAAGTGGTTGTGAGATTGGACTGATCACACCCTTTTTAGGGGAATTATTGCCTACTCTAAGACTCTATTTATAAATTTAAGATATTTTCATGAATCCTTATTAATTCACCAAGTAAAACATATGTTTTCCTTGGAATTTTCAATCACCTATCAACATGTGTAAAATTTAGAATCATCTGTATGTATTTGAGGTTCTTCAGTAATAGAGAAATCTGTATGTATTCGAGGTTCTCTGTAAATGGTATCATCTCATATACTATTTATAGAATATTTTAATCATAGTTATGATGTTAATAGGTTTGAAAACACTCAATGGGGAACTCTAGAATTATTTCCATCTAGGGAGATGATGGTTTTTTTGATATTGGGATTGTACCCACAAAACAGGATACCTATGTATCCTTGTGAAAGGAATTAGAACCCTCATGGTTCAGTGATTCTTAATGGGGTACATCATACATTTTACAGTCTTGTGGTAAGGACCTCTAAAAGAATATTTCGTAGTCATGTTTTGTGGTGGGTATTATGCCTAAGGATCCCAAGGAACCTAGAAAGAATATTGGTTTCCAAGTAAGATTTTTCCATGTTGGGAATATGGCCCATGGAGAAGCATTTTTATTTTAAGTGTTGGGTTTGAACCTATAGGAGGATCCCTAAGTATCCCATTTGTTTGGGAATCAAATTCCATATAGTTCAATGAGTCTCATAGGAGTGTATAGTCATTTGAGTGAAATGATTTTGGGATTAATCCCTGAAAAGGATGCCTTGACGATTTGGGGGTTTAATTTGGGGCTTATTCCTACAAAAGATTCCCAGATTATTGGAATTAGTTTTAGATTCCTGAAGAGTATATCCAACAATCTCGGTCCATGATAAGTCTTCCTACGTATCCTAATTATTATGGGAATCAGAGTTCTCATAGTTCATTCATTTTTTATGGATTATGCATAAAGGCAACACATTTTAGGGGACATGATTGGGTGAATGCTTTTTGGATTGGCACCCTGTTAATTTTGTGCCTTCATGAAGGTGTCCTGGGTATCCTAGTTTGAATAGGAATTAGAGTAAAATTAGTTTCAGAAATTGCGAAAATTTTGTGACCATGAAAAATATATAAGCCCATGTGAGTCATGGTCAGTGTGAGAAACAAGAGGATGTCAGTGATTCAACAATGGAACCCACACATTTCTTCCTCTACTGGTGGAATAAGGTTCGCCTATGAAGGCGATGATGAATGAGGGCGAGGTGACCTTGGAAGAGTGTTAGGCGATGAGTCCTCCATTCGTTCTCTTTACATTGGACAAGGGTACAATGTATTAAAAGAGTGAAGGGGTAGGAATTATAGAGGAGAAATACTGAAACATTCTACGTCAATGGATAGGGACCTACACCTATATGGATAACCTAATGGATCTCAATAGGGGAGTTAGCCTTCTCCATTGCTTTCATGGAAAGTAAATCATGAACCATTTATTCCCTACCAGAGGCCTAAGGTACTAAGTTTTAGAGATGATAAAGGGAGGTCATAACCTAAACCTTAATCCTCCAAATAGGGAACATCCCCAATCAATTCCTAGGAAAAAGGTCCATGTGACTTTGGGTATACAAACCCACATGCATTTCATGAATCCTAACCCTAATTTGAAACAAATGTGTGAAACCAATAAATATAGACATAAAAACCCAAATAAAAGACACAACAATGTTTCTTTCCCATTTTTTTGATTATTCAAGTGGTTTTAGTGGAGGTATCAAAATTTTCCCTTATAATTAGGGGATCCAATGATAATGATTCATTTCCATCACTACAAGAAAACCGCCGTTTAGCAGCGGTTTTTTCACGGCGGTTTTTAAAACCTCCGAGAAACGCGTTTCGGGCCGCCGTTTCGCGGCGGTTTTTAAAATCGCCGCCAAACGGCAAAAAAAATTATTATTTTTTATTTATTTTTTAATTTTATTCGAGGATTAGCAACGGTTTCGGTAAAACCGCCGCGAAATTAAATGAAAAAAATAAAAAAACACGATAAACCCCGAAATCACTAAAACGACCATAACTTTAGATCCGGGCATCCGTTGAAGAACCACGACCAGTCAAATCGAAGATCATGAATAGATATAGACGCACATATAATCAAAACCGTTAGAAGGTCTAAGGTGTGTATGATATTAGAGTAATAAGAAAGTTGTAAAAAGTTCTCTAACTTCAAACAGCCATAACTTTCGCTCTGGGTGTCCATTTGGGCTCTACCACATATCAAATCGAAGCCAGCGAAGAGAGCTACGCACAAAGTTTACAGAAGCTAGCTTCTGTCATGCTTTTTGACCCCAAAAACCCCTCCGATGGACTTCAAAACCGTGTTTCTGTCACTGGTGTCCCGTCGAACTTGTCTTCAAACAGACCAAACTTTCGATCCGCGTGTCAGTTCGGCCTCCTCCACCTGCCATATCATAGATCTTTCCATGAGCTTCAGTTTGACTGGTTGTGGCGCCCACATGCACTCTTAGATCATATGTTATGGCCTTTTTAGTGGGTATCGTGTTTGTTATGTTTTTCAATGCCTCGTTTCTAGCACCCGTTCCCTGTCAACTTTTTTTTAAATGGTCATATCTTCGGATCCACCTGTTCATTCAGACACTTTCATCTTTCAGGTCGAAGATAGTTTCATGATCTTTGATTTGACAGGTCGCAGATCTAAAACGGACTCTCAGATCATAAGTTATATCAGTTAATGTGAGTCCAATGTTTTTGTCTCTTTATGACTGTTTTGACGGGTTTTAACAGTAGCTCCATTTATTACTGTTTATTTGGGTTTCCATGACTTTTTATCTTTATTAATGGTTTTTTATGGGTTATTATGATGATTATTTTGATTTATTAAGGAGTTTTCTAGAGTTTTCACGAGTTTTCATGCGTTCTCATTCTTTCTAATGTCTCATTCTTCATATGCTTCTACATCCCTTCTCACGTGTTTTCATGGTTTTTCATCCCTTATCACGTCTTTTCATACTTTTTTATGTGTTTCCTTTATTATTTATTATTTAAAATATACTTTAATTTATTTATTATTTATTATTTATTATTTTTTATTTTTTATTTTTATTTATTTATTATTTATATTTATTTATTATTTATTATTTATTATATATTATTTATTATTTATATGTATTTATTAGTTATTATTTATTAGTTATTAGTTATTAGTTATTAGTTATAAGTTATTATTTATTATTTATTATTTATTATTTATATTTATTATTTATATTTATTTATTATTTATTATTTATTATTTATTAATCATTATTTATTATTTATTATTTATTAATCATTATTTATTATTTATTATTTATATTTATTTATTAGTTATTAGTTATTATTTATTATTTATTATTTATTATTTATTATTTATCAGTTATTATTTATATTTATTTATTATTTATTAGTTATTATTTATTATTTATTATTTATTATTTTTTGATTATTATTTATTATTTATATTTATTTATTATTTAATATTTATTATCTATATTTATTTATTATTTATATCTATTTATATTTATTTATTAATTTTTATTTCTATTTTATTATTTATTATTTATTATTTATTTATTTAATATTTATATATTATTTATATTTATTATTGATTATTGATTATTTATATTTATTTATTTATTATTTATATTTATTTATTATTTATATTATTTATATTTATTTATTATTTATTATTTATATTTATTATTTATTTATTATTTATTATTTATTATTTATTATTTATATTTATTATTTATATTTATTTATTTTTTATATTTATTTTTTATTTATATTTATTTTTTATGTTTTATTTTTATTTATTTATTATTTATATTTATTTATTATTTATATTTATTTATATTTATTATTTATTATTTATTATTTATTATTTATTATTTATTATTTATATTTATTTATTTAATATTTATTTATTATTTATATTTATTATTTATTATTTATTATTTATATTTATTTATTTATTATTTATATTTATTTATTATTTATTATTTATATTATTTATATTTATTAATTATTTATTATTTATAATTATTTATTATTTATTATTTATTATTTGTTATTTATATTTATTATTTATATTTATTATTTATATTTATTATTTATATTTATTTATTATTTATATTTATTTTTTATTTATATTTATTTATTATTTATTTTTATTATTTATTTTTTTTTGTTTATATTTATTTATTATTTATTATTCATATTTATTTATTATTTATTATTTATATTTATTTATTCATTATTTATTATCTATTTATTATTTATTATTTATATTTATTTATTATTTTTTATTTATTATTTATTATTTATTATTTATTATTTATATTTATTATTTATATTTATTTATTATTTATATTTATTAATTATTTATATTTATTATTTATTATTTATTATTTATTATTTATTATTTATTATTTATATTTATTTATTATTTATTATTTATCTGTATTTATTATTTATTATTTATTATTTATTATTTAATTTTTAATTTTTATTATTTATTATTTATTATTTATTATTTATCATAAATTTTTTATTTTTTATCTTTATTTATTATTTATTATTTATTATTTATTATTTATTATTTATTGTTTATTATTTATTATTTATTATTTATTTTATATTATTTATTTATTATTTATATTTAATTATTTTTTTTTTTATATTTATTTATTATTTATTATTTATTATTTATTAATTATTATTCCTTGTTCCTTATTTTTTATTTCTTATTTCTTATTTCTTATTTCTTATTTATTTATTATTTATATTTAATTATTATTTGTTATTTATATTTATTTAATATTTATAATTTATTATTATTGAGCTTATATATATTATTTATGTATTATTTGTTTTTTCAATTAAAATATATAAGTATATTAAATTCTGTTTATTAACCACATGGCGAGCTTGATGGAGTGGTAAAGTTTTTGAAAATATGCAAGAGGTTAGGGGTTCAAATCTCACCAAACGCATAATTTCTTTATATTGCATGGGATGTGCATGTGCATGTGCATGGGATATGCATGCATTGATAAAGAAAATAAGATAAATAAAATAAATAAATAAAATAAATACGAAATAAAATAAATAAAAAATATATAAGAAATTAAATAAATAAAATAAATAAAATAAATTAAAAAATTAAAATAAAAAAATAAATTAAAATAAATAAATAACATAAATACGAATTAAAATAAATAAAATAAATAAATACGTAAAATAAATAAATAAATAAATAAATCCGAAAAAAATAAAATAAATAAATAAAATAAATAAAATAAATAAATAAAATAAATAAATAAATAAATAAAATATATAAATTAAATAAATAAAATAAATAAATAAAATACATAAATAAAATAAAGAAATAAATAAATAAATAAAATAAATAAATAAAATACATAAATAAAATACATAAATAATTAAATAAATAAATAAATAAATAAATAAATGCGCAAAATAAATAAATAAAATAAATACGAAATAAATATATAAATAAATACCAAAAATAAATAAATAAATAAATAAATAAATAAATATATAAATAAATGCGAAAAATAAATATATAAAATTAAAAATTTAAAAATATAAAAAACTTAAATAAAAAAAATTTAAAAAATAAATAAAAAACCGCCTCTAAAAAACCGCCGCGAATAGTTTCCCGACGCACGATTTCGCGGCGGTTTTTCAAACCCGCCGCCAATCGATTTGGCGGCGGTTTAAACAGCCGCGAAATGAAAAAAACCGCCGCTAAATGCCTTTTTTACGTAGTGCATGAATGTCTTTGAGGATGGATTAATGGATTGTAGACTAAATAGAGTTGGTGAATCAAATAAAGGCTCCCTAGTAAGTATTTGTGTTAATATATGGGCATGAAAGAAGGCTTGGGAGACCTAATGATCACTTATTTGTTCAACAACCTGGATGTTAATATGTGGGTGAGACCTAACTCAAACCTTCAAGAATATTCATATGTATTCCCAGAAGTGGGTTCTCTAGTTCCTGTGAGAGGAATGGGTGGTGGGAAACTATTTCTATTTCAAGTAGGTTGGGAGATTTAGTCATGCAAGGGTTATTAATTTCAAACACTAAATGTACTTAAGTCCAATGATCCTCCATCCAATCCTCTAATCTTGGTGTTAGAGAACTATGTTGAATGTTTTGGAAGACTTGTGTGTAACACTAGGTAGACCAGAGGATAAATTAGGGTTCATATAAATTCATCCATACAGATGAAGTCCCCAAGGGTCTATTTATCGAAAAAATAGGACCCTGGGTGAAAAGAGACTGCACGAGAAAGTAGGTTGGATGCCAGAATTGGGTGTGCAAGTACCTTGCCCACCGAAGGCTCCTTGGCATGACTATGGAGATCTAATGAACAATCATTTTAAAATATTGATTTTCTTCATGTAGTTTCTCAACTTTTTATAGGGTATTTACCATTTTCATTTTTTAGACTCTGTGATTCAACAAAGTGACACATAACCCCCCCCCCATCAGAATTGGATTCGAAATGAAAAGAGGGTCCTATGATGAGGTAATGTAATGTAAATGAAAATATTGGGGATTTTGTAACCCAAGGTAAATTGGCATGCATGTTGGCAGCACATAGGATTCTGGATTGCAAGGTGACTTTGATCACTTATATATATCATCATCACTTATGAAAAAATTCTCACGACATCCAGAAAACTAGCTCTCGGCACACAAGTCCTTTTCTCTCAGATGATCCTGTTCAGTCACACTTCTACTGTATGTTTCTTATTTTTGTTCCAAAAATAGGGCACTACACATGTGAATTGTTTTATACTTGTTCACCTTAATTAATTTGTCAAAATTTATCAATTTTTTAATCAAAAAATTGAACATATATTAAAGTTTATTTTTAACTCTTTTGCAGTTTCAATGGCTCCCAAATGAATTGGAATTGGGGATGAATTTTCTAGTAAGAGGATTGATCATATGATGAAAATTTTCAGTCATGACTATTTTGAAATCTGTGACACCACACACCGAGACATGGAAAAGTATGTAAAGAAATTTCACTTCATATTTCCCATAATCACTTATTTTCCATTTTATAGTTATGGTAATTAGCAGGATGTCAATATTCCAGACCCAATGAACTATACTCCACATTCATGGTTTCATGATTGTAACAACTAGTCGTCTACAAATGTTTCTTCTGGGGGATCATATACTAATTATGGGACTGCAAAGAAGTCTCTTATCATGCATCGCAACCCGTGTTCTCCAGATTTGAAAGCACACACAACCGAGCTGTAACCACACTTTTATTCATCCATCTTTCGAGAATATCATATGGATCAATCCAAAGGCTACAATAAAAGTTGTTTTTCCACCCAGGAGGTGTTGTAAAACATGCATGGATGTGGGAACATTGGTTGTGCATGATTTGTGTGGAATTTTTAGATTAATTAAATTGTTTTGGGATTTATGAGGTTGTATGGGTTGGGCAAACGTATGTGTATAAGAATGACTATTTCGTTCCAGAGTTACTATGCTGATGGAGTCCAGAAACTATCTTTACCCATTATACACATAGAGACGTATGAATAATTTTTTAGGATGTTCACAAGAGATCTGTAGCTGTAATACATGGGGATATGTAGGATGAGTTTATTCCCCCAAGGTGACGTGGAATGAATCAAATATGACACCAGCCTTAGTTCATGAGTTGATGAAAATATTTTATAAACTCAAGAATGAGACCACCCCAATGTCCAACAAAAGAAGTAGGTATATTCATCTAGATGAGTTTGTTGAAATATTCATGATAATGAATATGAAAAAAGGTCCCTAATGCACTTCTCCGACCAGCTGTCCAAAGGTAGAGAAGTGAGGTACACCTGACACTTTTTGGCCAACATTAGATAAAGGAGAGTTTGAAAAGTTGGGATATGATGTCAATTCAAAAATTCTTGTGAATACATGTGTGGAATGTTTCTTGGACTTGTGACATAGCATGTATTTATTTCAAGTCATTGATTCCAAAGGAGTCATAATGCGATGAAATTTTTTTTATCATGGCCAAGCTAGCCAAGAGAATTATGGTAGGGTTTTCCACTCCTAATTTGGAAAATATTGATAGGATCATACATCATATTTATGGAGGGAAGTCTACTTTTTGAATAGACGGATCATTCTAGGTGTTTGGGGGGTGGTTCAACACTTATTTCAGAAATTATACTGTGAAAAGTAGGGTACAAGTCTTTGGAAGTTCATTCTGACCATCTATTCAGGGATTCTCCGATAATTCACCTTTGTCTCTGAACACATATGATATCAATGGATGGTTGAGTATATATAATGAATTCCATCTCCTCCCTTATGGTAATCTACATATAAGGTGATTCATTAATGATGGGACTACTAGTTTAGTTGTAATGGAATACATGCTAGCTTTCCAATATAGCATACTGGCCACCAAGATTCATAGAGAAATAATATATGAGGCCTATTATCCTTATAGATTTTCACGTCAATTCAAATTCCTACAAAAAAATTATTGTATCCCCTCTGTGCATGTCATATTAGAGGAACGTCTGATGGTTTCCCAATAACTATGGTTTCTGAAATATGTGGAGAAGACTAGAGAAATTTTTAATTTACCTTTCGTTGATGAAATAAGTAGCTTGAATATTTGGTATGATTGAAAATGGGTCACATCTTACCCTGAAGGGGTATTGAACCATTATTTCCCTCAAATGAAAAAAAAGAGAGTTAGTAGGAAGGAAACCCTTTTTAAGGTAATTCTTCATCATCACAGGCTGACTCAATATAGTCACAGTGTTGATGTGATGAGTCTCCAAATTCACTAAAGTGTCCTAGTGCAAGATATAATATATCTATCAGAGTTAAAAGAGACACCACATCAATCCATATTGTTGCTTTACCGAGGCAATATAGTCACCATCATTCTCAATAGTGACAAGTCCCATTTTAATATCACCTATCTGTGGTTGCTGTAATTGGTATGAAAATTAAATCCAAGACTACAGGATCCTCAGAAAAACCCTCTTTCATGTTCTCTGAATATATAAGACAAGAAGCTTTTCAAACATGGAAAAGTTTATATTGTGATTCTAAAACCACATGAATATATTTATGTGAATGGTTGTGTATTCCATGAATAGGGGATCTACGAGCCTCTTCTAATATACTATTTATGAACAATCCTGATAAAGTGAGTACTTACATCCGAGAGATGGAAATGATCACATACGCAATCGAAAAATCAATTTGAACCACAAATCGGGTGAAGGAAATGATATATCTTCATACCAATGATGGTAATGATCATTCATCAGTTAATTAATGGCATTATTTTGTAGATCCTAATGATGTAAGTTTCCTTTTTATCACACTATTTTCTGCATTGTAATTTTAATTTATTCAAAGAATTTTTACTTAGGGGAAATATAATCTTAACTTGTAGCTGGATAATGGATAAATGACTAATGTTTCATCACAATGATATAGCCTTGGTGGCACTGCTCTAGGAATTACTGGATCTCATCATGAATTAGGAAAAATATATCTAGGAAAATAGTCCATCTATTAGGAGATAGAAAGTGTATGGCAGCCTTCAATACCTATTTTTGGAGATGACTATGAAATTAATCCTAAGAAGGAGAAGAAACAAAATCATCGAAGATAGATGAACATGGTTAAATTATTTATCAATAGTTATAAGAATTTCAAAAAACATGAATTTTAGCATTATTTATGATAAAAGTGTTTAAACTTCTTGGAATTTCATGAGATTCTTCTTTATTTTCATTAAAAGAAAATACTGATAAACTTCAAGGAACTATGGAGGGTGATTTTGAATATCAAAAAATTCTAGATAACTCGGTGGTTTTTGAAGAGGGATTGAGGCCAAAGGAACCAGGTTATTCTCTTGATCCTACTATTGGGAGAGAGGAGGCATCTAGTAAATCAACAATGCTTTATATGACATCAAATGTAACAACAACAAACTTCCATCTTGTGATACATTAGGTTTATCAAATGCACCAGAACATCCTAGGACATTAGATGTTGACCCCGCAACTATTGATGGGGAATCAGTTTTGGGTTAAAGGTTTTCAGAGGAAGGTGGAGATGAAAACATGTTGAGTACTCTCGTGGGTGAGACTAGCATGGGATTTTAGATATCATTGGATGCTATAACGAACCTTTGCTTTTATTTTGAATATGTATTAGAACATGTTAATTTACCAAATTATATAGAATATTTTTAAAGTTTTGTTTATAAAATCAAGTAGATGAATGTTTTCTTTATTCATCCTACTAATATTCTGATCATTAAAATTCTAACCATGATTGGTTGAAATATGAAGTCCCATATAAAGAAACTAATACTACAATAATTCTTGAATGAAGGGATGACATTACTATCAATCCTACCATTTTAGAGACACTGGATAAGGTAAATCTCGGGATAAAATATCTCTCTAAGATTCATTCTGATAATCATGAGAAAATTAAATATAGAATTCCCCACCAAAATACATCAAACAAAACATTTGAAACTGAGAATGTTGGGCATGATTCTTCTCGTGTATTCAAATTAGTTTTATGTAAGAGATACTAATATGTTGATTGTGCTCACTCTTTTGATCCCTTAAAACTAAACATAATCATAATTTTAATTCACCATAGAGTGATATAACCATGAATTGATAGATATGTATTTAAAGCCTCTTCATCAGTTCACATATTATTGATATGTTAAGCAACCATTTTCAAGGAATCGGTAGAAAATGGAACTTCTCTAAGTGAGTTAATCCCAAAAAAGGTCCCTCTATATGATAGTGATTCTAAATCAGACCCATAACATCAAAAGGCCCTTATTCTCACACGTCAAAAGGCATGGAAACATATAAGATATAATATCTTAAATTTCCCTTGAAGAAATACCTTTAATAATTCCACAACTTTCATCTCTATTTATAATGCTGTAATTTGGAAGTTTTGAATACCTTGAAATTCATACCCCAGTGAATAAGATTATCTAAAAGAGGGACCAAGAGAAGAATCTTCGACAATATCTGATAAAAACTAAACTATTGATCAACACTGATGAATTCCAAGAAGCGTTATCCCATGATGAAACCAAATATGATGCAAAGTAGAATGAAATGAAGTAGTAGATTAAAGAAAATTCTATGCAGTAGCTTCATATTCTGTAGGAATTAGATATTATCATAGGGTATCTTGAACATCATCATGATTCCCTCGAAAAAGTCCAAAAGGATGGTGCATAATATTTTTCATTTGATAAGGATGTAATTTTCCATGATGAAGAGAATGAATCTTGTACACTATATGGACATCCATAAGAAGCTTATGGGGCTCAAGAAGACATTGAAAAAAATTAAAAGTTATGAACAGAAACTCTTTTAATTTTTGACAAAAGAGATATTATTGTTTGTTGATGCACCTCTGTGAAATTTTTTGCGCAAACGAACAACATTTTATCATTAATCATCTTTGTTTTCATTCTTGATAGATTTTTTTACCTAATCCAATGGGACTAGTAAGTATAGTTTTATTTTTAATAGGGATATATAGGCAACCACACAATCTTTTAATCACTTTAATTTTAATTTTCCAATTTTACATAAATCATACAAAATGTTCATTTTTTGTGCTAGGACTCGACATTTGTCCAGTGTTACCTTTGCAGGTTTTCAATCTTATGAGTACCACATCTCTTGTTGTTGGTAGTTTAGAGTCATGAATGTTATACTAGAGAGGGATAATGTTTAAGGTCAAAATCATGGACTATATGTTTTTAAATTAGATCCCAAACAATGATCAATGGCTATGAATTGCTCTAGTATTCTTTAAATATTTCAAAGAGAATCTTGAGTCATGATTGTTATGGTAACAAAATCTAAAACATGTATAATAATAAAACAATTCTATTCTAAAAATATGATATGATTATTTTTCAAACCCGTTATGGGGGTTGTTTTATGTTGGGATGAATATGGAATATGCTACATAGAAAAATAGTGGCATCTTTTGACTGACATTCCTGTTATGTAGGAAATTTTTATTTATGGAATCCTAAGAGAAAATAATGTTTATTCAATAAAAATACCTCTTAGTAATTTAACATTTTACTATTATTAGATAATGAAATATAAAATTTGGGGGACTCAAGACCACAGTGGGAGGTTTTTTTAGAGGAAAGTGATTTTAATAATAAAGGGTCATCTATGTTGACATATGTCATGAATAGGAAAACCACTTCTACAAAAATTTACTGTACGACAAATGGTTAATTTTTGAAAGAATAATAAACTTATGATATCATACTATGAAGGTTTATGTCATGTAGTGGGAACATTGTACTGTTCAATTTTATCTTTTGTAGTGAGAACATTATACTGTGCATTTTAAAGTCATGCAGTGGAGACATTGGGTGACTTTAATTTAATGACCTTAGGATTGACGAATGACATGAAACTCTCCCAATTTCATAATAATTTGTTTGGAACAATACTACCATATTATGGTCTGGAAGGGAAGAACAATAAAATGTGATTTATGCATTTATGAATTTGATGAATGATATGGAAAAAGTGATATCGGAATTATAGGATGTCTTTCCCAATAACGAAGATACCATTATTTAACAAACTTGTTATGAGGGGTCTATTATGCTTATCCAATTGGGGTATAATTTTCATCACTAAAAAGTGGAATATATTGATTGAAAAACCTATTATGTAGGATATTTTTTCGAATGTCCACCTGTAAGAACCCAGATCTTCATTTCAGGTATGGTTTTACTTTTTCTGGAGTTTTTAAGAAAAATTAACTTTCTGGAAATTTTCAAAATACGCGTCGTGTACTTTGTGAGTATAAGCCGTGTACTCATCTCTGGCTTGAAGCCGTGTGCTGGCCATGCCCGGGCCACACAAACGGTTTGTAGGGGTGTCGTGGAGGCCGATTTTGGTGGAGTACAGAAAGGACCTAGTACACATTGTGTACTCTAAAAGTACACGCCGTGTACTTTTAAGTTTTTCACTAAACGGATCGGGGTTACGCCTAACCCCCGATTTCATCTTCTTCTCCATATTCCGTCCGCCCGAGAGCGACCGTACGGCAGGATCGTTGATTATCCACTAAATGAGGCTAATATTAATTGTTAATATACATAATATTCATGTTCTTTATTATTCATAAACACCATTTTAGTGCATTTTACACTTTGAACATAATTTCACATTATGATTGTAATACCTTCTTAAAATGCACTATTATGTGGAACACTTTTTAACAACATTTGAATTACCAAATTATTCATATGATTATACATATTTTAATTTTATATTTTTTTAAATTGATCTAAACTCCAATATGAACATGTTTCATTCAGGGATCAATGGAGAATTAATGGAAGAAGATGGGGATATTTTGTGATGAAAGGAAGCAATTTTAGAGAAGGAAGATTGGACACCATCCCACTGATGAGACGGTGGGGCCCAACATACAAGCCCAATGAATCCTAAATTTCGTGGGATGCTATAAGACATGTATAGGAACAAATCACTCTTCATGATCAAATTCTAATTCGGCTTCCATAGTGTCCATTAAGGCGGCCCAAGTTAGAAACAAAATTCTGGGCCAGATTATGTGGCCCAGAAAAATAGCCCACTAATATGATCATATCTCCAAATATACAACTTCAAATGGGTCCCAATTGTAGAGGAGGTTATGAGACGTCTTAGGGTCTATTTTATTAATCTTTGGATGATTCTGATTCGGCCATCTAGAATGTCATCAAAGTTCGTATGTTCGGTGGATGAAAGCTGGCTACCACCTCAGGTCAAATGTGGAAAAGTCTATGTTCCACAAGCGTTCCACCACCCTAGGCCAACCATAATCAAGTGAGATGCTTTTTACTGTTTGAGGCTCTACCCAAGGCTTCTAAATTGCTTATTTAAGGTAGTGGTGGTGGAGGGGTTGAGAATCTTGTATGCTTTGTTCAATTGTAATGTTATGCTACAATTTTGTTGTCTCAAATTTGCCTTTCACATGTAAGTTGTTCAATTAAATTTGGTTTCTTAATAAAATTTCTTCTTCTACTCTTATTATTTTGTACTTCATATCACTTTGATACCATTGGATCAAGGTGTGAATTTATTCAAAACAAATCTTGTGAAATTATTCACACAACGGTGGAGTGATCATTTTATTTTTGTTGTTTTCTTTACTTCTCCATGTCCTCCCTCATGAGTCTACTTTCCACTACCATTGAGACCATGGGGTCAATGGAGGGATAAACCTATTATGGGTGGATCCAAGGGAGTATAAAGGGGTTGTATTGGATGTTATTTATCACCTCATTAATATATAATCACTTCTTTAATTGAGATTTCTATTTTATGATTTTCAAACTCCATCATCCTTGTTGAATTTAAGGCCACACACTTCAAGTGCTAATACGAACCGTTACCTTGATGTGATCAAAACTATGATACTTAAAGTGTATAGTTTATTAGTGTGGAAGGGTGTAGGAATTAAACCAGTAAGTTATGATGTTGTTTTATCTCCTTAAATGAACCCATCCCATATATAAGAAATTTAAATCATTAAAATGGAAATACGTCCAAACCACCCCGAGCGATAACCTAGGATCAAATCATTCTTTTAAATTGAATTTACTTAAATATTTTAGTGATCCTTTAAACCCTTCTAAAATCAACCAAATTTGGCCACTTAATATCCAAAAACAGTCTATAGAATGTGTGTGTCTATAGGTTACTTCATAGGTCCCTATGGATTCGACAACCCAAGCTATACTACAAGGACCGTCCTACGTTCTTCTCTTGGGTAAATTTGAGCGAGAAACAAATTTTGGCACCGCTATCAGGATCCCAAGTAATTAATATAAGCACCCATTCTATTCTCCCCCATTTCTTCTTTTCTCATCCAAAATCTCTTATCTTGTCCCTTTCTCGTTTTTTCTTTTGGTGCATCTACCTACACCCGCGATCAATCAAACCATCTAGTTAGGGTGGATAGTCCTGGGGTTGGGGAGTCAAGTACACCAAGGGAACTCATTCCATTAGATCCCAATCTTCCTAATACTCTTGAGTCCAAAATTGAGCCAATTTTAATGGAAGTTCTTCATGGAAAACAACTCATAAACCCGGGTGTAAACCAAAATGGAAACCCAAATGAGGTAGCCCCAAACATGGGGAATGCAATTGATCAAACCATGAATAACTACCTCAATCATTCCTGGACCAATGACCCCTCATGAATTAGACACAGTTCCCTATGAGATGCCAAATACATATTTAAACCTCATGTCCTAAACCACCTTCCCACATTCCATGGAATGGAGTCCGAGATGCCATACCTGCACATTAAGGAGTTCAATGACATTGTAGAAACCATGTGTCCCCCACATCAACTAGAATCAGCTAAGACGAGGATATTTCCTTTTTCTTTAAAGGATCGAGCATAAAATTGGATGAACAATTTTAGACCATCATTCATTAACTCTTGGGACCAACTACAAGGAGAATTCTACAAAAAATACTTTCCCCACCACCAAACAATATCACTTAAAAAGAGTATCCAATTTTTTTTTGAAAAAGAGGGAGATTCATTATATAAAACATGGGAAAGGTTCAAAGATACACTAAACATGGTTCCACACCATGGTTTTTCTATTCTTGAACATGTGATAATTTTCTATTAAGGGTTGGGTCCGGGGAACCAACAATTCATTGACATGATGTGTAATGGAACATTTTAAAACAAAGCCCCAAATGATGCTTATGAGTATCTAGAAAGCCTTTCTGAACAAAACCAAACATGGGGAACTTCCCCTTATTCTGAAAAGCCACAAAGAACTACTGGAATTTATACACTTAGAGAAGAGGAAAGCCTTATGGCTAAACTCGCAGCACTCTCTAAAATGGTTGAAGAGATGGACCTTAGGAAAGTCCATGAAATCCAAACTGTTGACCCAATTTACACAATTTGTGATAAACATGACCATAATACAGACAACTTCCCAACCATTACATCCATTAAGGTTGTTCTATTTGGAGGACCCCCAGCGGAAGTAAATGATTTGAACTTTCAAAAGCCTCAATACCAAAACAAATTCAACCCAAGGTATAATGACCACCCAAGCTTCCGCTGGAAAGATAACCAACAACCTGTCCAACCATTGGGACAAAATCCTTACCCCCATCAGAACTACCAATCCCATAACCAGTTACAAACCCATCCTATCCAATACCAATAGCCACCGGTCCATTTTCAACAAACCATACCACTTCCAAAATATCCCCCCAGGATAAACCAATCTTCTCAACCACCAACCCAAACTGTTCCACAAAGCCTACTAGAACAACTATGCAAACAAATGAAGAGGATGAACTCAGAGGTATCTTCCCTAAAAAAAGAACATCAAACCATAAAAAATGGAAAGGAAACCATGCCTACCCAGGCGGTGCCATCCTCAACTTCAAGGGGAGAGTCAAGTTGTACTAAAAAAACTCATGAAAAACTAAAGGCTGTGAATGTTTTAAGAAGATGAAAATCAATTGAGAAACCAGAAAAACTAATTCAGAACCCACATGAAGATTGAAACTTGGATGAAAATTCAAATGAACCCCATGATTAAACTGAGGAAATGGATAAAATTGTCAAAAAACCAACTCTTCAACAAACAACCCCACAACCCGCACAATTTCCTCAACACATGAGGGGGAAACAAAAGCCAGAACTGAGTGAAACACTGAGGGATGTCTTTTCACAAGTCAAGTTAAACATACCCCTTCTCGATAAAATCCAAACCATACCTGCCTACTCAAATTACCTTAAGGACTTGTGTACTTTTTAAAGAAAGTTTTCACATAAAAACTAAGTCCTTTTGTATGCTAATGTGAGTACCACCATTAAAGGGAACATTCCTCCTAAGTTGAAAGACTCGGGTTTCCCTTACATCAATGTTGAACTAGGAGAGTGAAAAGTTGTGAAGGCCTTCTGTGACCTAGGTGCTAGTTTCAATCTCATCCCACATGCTGTGTACTTCCATTTAGGCCTAGAATAACTCCAACCCACATCTTTCACACTTCATCTTGTTGATCGTAGCATTACGGTTCCAATGGGGATTTTGAAGGACGTTCTGGTAAAGGTTGAAAACCTCATCTACGCTGATGATTTCATTGTCCTTGACAACCATCGAAACATTGGAAATAAGGAACAAACCCAAATCATCCTTGGTCATCCTTTCCTTGCAACAATAAACTCTGTTATCCGAGTTTGAAATGGGTACACGACCATCACCTTTGGGAACACGAGTCTTGACTTGGACATCTATAATGAAAGCTCACAAATAGGGGATGATGAGGACATTCATGAATTAAACATGATAGGAATAATTGATAATGAATCCATGGAACATTAATGAATATATGATGAAGGTTTAAGTCAGGATGTGATTGATTTCCTTTGTTCATATTAGTAAGTTTATCTCCTTGGAATGAATCATTTTCAAATTGCTCTTGGGATGAAGTATTAGGTGCAACAATCAGTGAAACATTTCAAGAAACCACTTTCATGGAGGCCAGTCCAAATTACTTCCCTAAATCTGATCAATCCAATCTAGTAGCTGAAACTTCTACATGTGGGGAATCAATCCTATCTGAAACTCTAAAAAAAATTGAACATGATCCAATGTCCCAATCTTCTGTGGAAATTCCGAACCAACCTGATCTTGAATTGAAGGAACTTCCCTCTACACTCAAGTATGATTTCCTATGGGACAATCAAACACATCCTATTGTCATTTATTCTTCTATTTAAGCCAATCATGAAAGGATTTCTCTATATGTCCTTAGAAAGCATAAGAAAGCCATTGGTTGGACCCTTTCTGATATTCCTGGGATAAGCCCACTTATCGGGACTCATAGGATTGTTATGGAATCTGATTCAAAGCCATGTTGTCAAACTAAACGTTGAATCAATCATAATATCATGGAGGTAGTAAGGAAAGAACTTCTGAAATTGTTAAAAGCTGGTATCATATATCCCATAGCTGAGAGTGAATGGGTGAGCCCATTACAAGTGGTTCCAAAAAGGCTGGAATCACAGTGATAACCATGGAGGATGGAGAGATTCTTCCAACAAGGGTGAGTAGTGAATTGAGGGTCTACATTGACTATAGGAAGTTAAACTCATTCACCAAGAAGGACCATTTCCCCTTACCATTCATTGACCAAGTCCTTGAGAGAGTGGCATGTCATGCATTCTACTCTTTCGTAGATGGGTACTCGGGGTACGATCAAATTGAGGTATCCCTAGAGGATCAAGGGAATACGACATTCACATGTCATTTCTGTACCTTTTCCTTCAAACTCATGCCCTTTGGTTTATGCAATGCTCTTGGAACCTTCCAGTGGTGCATAATGGGGATCTTCTCAGACATGGTAGGGGATTTTCTAGAGGTCTTCATGGATAACTTCTTTGTGTTTGGGGATACTTTTGAGGGATGTCTGAGGAATGTGGAGAGAGTCTTGTCAAGACGTGAAGAAAAAAATCTAGTCCTAAACTGGGATAAATGCCATTTCATGGTTAAATTGGGACTAGTTCCAGGCCATCTGGTCTCAGGTAGGGGGATTGAAGGTGAAAAAGGCAAGGTTGACATCATTCGTCACCTTCCATCACCCAAAACTATCAAGGCAGTGAGGTATTTCTTAGGACATGCTGGTTTCTATAGAAGATTCATCAAGTAATTTAGTTCAATATCCGGTCCCATTTGTTCTCTCCTAGTAAAGGATGCTCCATTAGTTTTGACAGAGAGATGTGAGGGTTCATTCTCAACCCTCAAATCCTCTCTCGCCTCTCCTCCCATTATGAAATCTTCAAATTGGAACCTTCCTTTTGAGATTATGTGTTATTCTAGTGACTTTGCTGAAGGAGATGTGTTAGGAAAATATTGTGATAAAAATCGTTATGTCATTTCTTATGTAAGAAAATCCTTAAATGATGCCCAAATAAACTACACCACCACTGAAAAGGAGTTAATTTCTATTGTGTTTTCCTTAGAGAAGTAAAGGTCCTACCTCTTAGGATCCCCCATCACTGTGTTCACTGACCATTCTGCATTAAATACCTCTTCCAAAAACAAGATGCTAAGGCTAGACTGATTATGTGGGTCCTTCTCTTACAAAAATTTGACCTCACAATCAAGGATAAAAAGGGAGTTGAAAATGTTGTAGTTGATCACCTCTCTAGGATGGAATTCAAAGACAACTCAAATAACCTTTCCGTGTCTAATTCTTTTCCTGGTGAACACCTATACTATGTGAGTGACTTCCCTTGGTATGCTGACATAGCCAATTTCTTAGTTACATGATTCATTCCAAAATTCATAGGGACTCAAGCTCAAAGGAAATTATTTTCTGATGTGAGAAACTATGTGTTTGATGATCCATACCTCCATATGTTTTCCCCTTACCAAGTCATTAGGAGGTGTTTCCTAGAATCTAAACAAAGTCCAGCCTTAAATTCTGTCATAGTGAGGCATGTGGAGGTCACTTTTCCTCTAAGAAAACATCTCCTAAGATTCTTCAATGTGGTCCCTTCTGTACCACCCACTCAAGGGACTCCAATGCCTTTTGTCAAAGTTGTCCTAGGTGTCAATAAGTGGGGTACATCAAAAAAAGGAATCAAATGCCACTCACTCCCATCTTAGTGGTTGAAATATTTGACTGCTGTGGAATTGATTTCATGGGTCCCTTCCCAAACTCTAGAGGATACCTATACATACTGTTAGATGTTGATTATGTCTCAAAATGGGTTGAGGCCATTCCCACTAAGTCAAATGATCATAAATTTGTGATTCGATTTCTAAAAGAGAACATATTTTCTCAATTTGGAATTCCTAGGGCTATAATCAGTGATCGAGGAACCCATTTCTGCAAAGCCCATTCTATTCACTCATGTCTAAGTATGGTATTTCTCATAAAGTGTCCACTGCATACCATCCTCAATCTAATGGTCAAGATGAGTTAGGGAATATAGAGATTAAGAAAATTCTTGAAAAAACTATCAACCCCTCTAGGAAAGATTGGTCTAAGAAAATCTTAGATGCTCTTTGGGCCTATCAAACCGCATATAAAGCCATTTTAGGAATGTCCCCATATAGGTTAGTATATGGAAAAACATGACATTTACCTGATGAAATTGATCATAAGGCCTTTTGGGCAATTAATAAAATGGATTATGACCTCTCATTGGCTGGAACAAAAAGGAAATTAGATCTCAACGAACTGGAGGAACTAATGATAGAGGCTTATTAATATTCAAGGATCAATAATGGTAGAGTTCAGGACTACCAATCTAGGAATATCAAGGGCAAAAATTTTGAACCGGGAAAACTTGTGCTCTTGTATAGTTTAAAACATCATTTACACCCGGGAATGTTAAGGTCTAGATGGTCAGAAACATTCATAGTGCATCATGTGTACCCCCATGGGGCAGAAGAGATTCAAGATCCCACAAGTGGTTACATTTTCATGGTCAATGGTCAAAGGTTAAAACCGTTCATTAAATAATTCAATAAACAGGAAATAGAGGTTGAGTTAACTGAGCCAACCTATGAACCATGAAAAAATTGATAGATTTAGGGTTCAAGTCAAGCTAACGATGTTAAACAAAGCGCTGCATGGGAGGCAACCCATGGTTTTCAAGTTTCCAATAATTTTGTTGTTTTAATCAACATTATATTTTAAATAGGATTAATTAATCATTTTGATATTTAATAAAAATATGGACTGTTGACCTGTTCTTCTATTTTGAGTATAGATGGTTATGAAAGAGGAGCACCATATTCATCAGTGTCACGTGGTGTGATCCTCAAATAATATCTTACCCAGAAATTTAAAAAGAAGACAATGTATCATCAGTTCATTTTATTTTTTTGTGTTTCTAGGTTAAAATAAAAAAACAAATAAAAACAAATAAAAATATAATAATAATAATAATAAGGGGGCACGCCGTAGGTCGTGGGGAAAACCCCGTCACAACCGGCGAAGCCACGAGGATTCTAACCTGGGACCGAAGGGAGACAGGGGTGCACTCTTACCACTGACCTACGGCCTTTTCTACTTCCTTATTCTATAATTTTTATATATATACTTATATTTTACTATCTTTTATATAAATATATATATATACTGTTTTGTTTTGTTTTTTTGTTTTCCTTTTTCCACTAGGGAACTCTACAAGCGACATAGATATCAAAGAACTAAATTCGAGCGACAAGAATTTCAACTTAAACCACCAGGTGACTTCATTCTGTGATCCTCATTTTCAATTTCATTTTTGAACATTCATTCTCTACCTCTACCCCCATCTAAATTTTCTTTTATTTAAACACTGGGGACAGTGTTGTTTTAAGTTGGGGGGGAGATAAAATAAAAAAATGCTTTTGTGTCAAAAAAATGATAAATGATTTGAAAAAAAATTGTGAAAATGGAAGGAAAAATTACTTTAACTTTGAAGATGATAATAAACATTGCCCACTTTGAAACTGAATATCAAATAATTTAGCGTACCCTGATTCTGATTTTAATCCTTTTATAATTTAATGAGCATAGATTTTGGAATGTGTAGCTATCCAATGTGATATTTGATCGTTTATATTTTCAACCAAATAAAAAAAGATCACAATGCACGTCCTTTGGGTACTGGGGTATTAGATTGAGTTCATGGGGTCCCACAAATAAATAGCATAGATTTGGAAATCATTTTAGTTTAATATGATTATTCAAAAAAATTAAAAAATAATCATAAATTTGCATGTAGAGCAATGAAATGACCTAATGCGTGGCTTTCGGCACTTGGGGATCGTGACTCTGTAGTTGGCTGGCCTAGAGTTAGTAATTTTATCTCTATTTTTGGTAATTTGAATTTTTTTGACTGATTTAACTCGAGATGATGCCCGAGTATCTGGGATTCACATGGGGCCCTAAGGTCTTTGAGCCTGGGAGTCAACGGCAAAGTCTCGCTACAGGGGTTGACTCTTTTGAGTGAAATTTAAATTACCATGGAAAAATTGCAAAATATATATATATATATATATATAATACAAAAAAAATCAATTCTCGTCTTAATATTGAAATGTGATTCCACCAAGCGCTTCTGTAAATTTCCCCTTGAATAATGATGAACCCCCCATGTCTATTATGATGCACAACACATCCTCATACTTAATTGATATTTGATGAAATATGGAATTGAATTTGAACAAAGGAATGGGCTTGGGATTGGGATCTACTTATGAAAATATCATGTATTAAATTATTTTGATGGGTTTCATGATTTTTTTTGGTATAGGGGTTCTTAGTGATCATTGTGTATTAAAATGTTTTTGGAAAAGGGAATTCGAATTTCATATTGTTGAGATATATTTTGCTCGGGACAACCAAAACTCATGTTGGGGGGGTGTGATTACCCACTAAAGGAGGCTAATATTCATTGTAGAGAACCGAATCTTGACGTACATAGACATTACATTACTTTTGCGGAATACTTAGTACATTACAAAAACACACACACAAGGACCGTAATAGTTTAGTGTCTTTGGAAACTCGGAATATAATCTTTTAATCATGTTTAAAGATCTTCAACATCTCCTATAAATATCTTCTTTTTTTAGCTAAAAGCGTTCTTTATATCCTGGGGAAAAGAAAACATAAAAGGGTGAGATCAAATTCTTAGTAAGGGTAAACAAAAGAAATATCAATCACATCATATTCATAAGAACATAACTTTTGGAAATCTTAACCTGCAAAAGAGATCATAATTTCATAACATGGGATAAATCATAGTAGTGAAATGTAATCCCAATAATAACAACTTAAAACATAACACCTTGTGGAATACACACATAATCCTTGAGAATCATTTCTTATTAGTCAAGACTCATTGACAAGACTTTCTTAGTGGACAAAGTCCATTTCTGAACCGAGTTCACTCCTCGTTTCAGTCCTGTTTCACTGAACCGGTATAACCTTCCTTTCCAGCCATGTCTATCTCATGAGATATAAAATATTTACCCAATGCATTGGAGTGAGATATAGGTCCCACCCATCTCAAAATGATACCATTCTTATGTGTGCCCCAAAATCAAAAACCATACATCATAACATAACCCATGTAATAAAAATGGGAATCTTAAACATCGTGACATCATAAAACAATTCATATAAGATAAATGAATTCATAAAAATATAATTCCATCACAAAATAATCAAATAAATGTAATAATAGGGATAGAAACAGAACCATTTTTTATATTAGATGGAAAATAATTTTGATAAAACACTTGAACTCCATTCTTGAGGAAAATATACTTTCTGCTTTAAAAACACTTTTCCTTTCATAACATGTCGTACAATTCTAAACTAAAATAAGTTGATTAAAAATAAACTTGAAAACATGTAAAGGAAGCTTCTTAGAAATAATGTTTTAAAAATCCATTCATGCCGTATAAGTTAAAAAAACATTCTTCGTACTTTTGTCAGAAAAGTCAAAAAGTACCTCGTAACGTAAACAAAAGAAAGATTCTGTACATACCATGTAGTAAAAGTTAAAAATGGGTAAAAAGTAATTTAAACATACCTGAAAACACTTTTATAAAACATGGACATGGATGATAGAAATAACCCTAGTAAATACTTATGAATAAGCAAACTCAGATAAAAATGAGATTTGCAAAATTATCCCTTACCTTATGTCTGATTTGCTTCGTATGTGTCCAAACCTCCTGTATAATGATTTAAATAATGCCATTGACTTATTCCAGAATCATACTCATTTTTATGATATCATATATGGTTCACTTATGACTTTATATTACCCGTTCTTTTGTAAATTCCATGTTAAAGAGCGTTTTGGGTAAAATCGTCCCATTTGTCATTCGTGTTTTAACATGTAATTATTCATATGATTAGTTAGATCATGATTACTTAAATACAGAATGTAAAACATGATTTATATATAATATATATTCAGAATATACATATATATAATAGATCAGTAAATGGAATGAAATACACCTTTCATGGAGACGGTAGGTCGTACGTACGCATGAACGCTGTTTTCGTTTCCTTATTGAGTTGAATGGAATTATGTAGATGACATAAATATATATACACATAAATAAAGTATCATTATTATGTCATATATTTCATGATTACTTATTATATATACTTTATAATCATTCATGAATGGTTAACGTGGAGAATGAATCTCGTCGCGTTGTGGAGACGGTAGTCCGTACGTACGCACGAGCGATGATATCATTCTCATGATCGTGGGACTATATTGGAGAGTATTTATACTATTTAAGAATCAATATAACTTTAAATTAATCATAAATAGTTATTATTTACACCATTATACACATAAAAGTAAGGTGGTGGTGAAAAATAGTTTACACCACGGCGTGGAGACGATATTTCGTACGTACGCACGCGCGGTGATTACATTTTCCGTAGGATGGTTAGATGGTGAAATATGGTTGTTTCATACTTATAATAAAATATCATTATATGTGTGATACAGATATTATTACTTCATAATGAAACATCTAATGAAGAAGAAGTGGAAGAAGAAATAAAGATGAAAGAATCGGTAACAGACATTACCTCTTCTTTGAAGTGCTTCTTTGAGACTTCCTTTTAGGGCACTAAAATTTGGTCTTTTAAGAAGACCAGGACCTCTAGGATGTTTTAGGGAAGTGGAGAGGAGAAATTGGTAGGGGTTGGCTGAGCTTGAAGGCTCAAATTGGTGTGAGTAGGAGATGGAGGAGGTGCGCTTTTATAAGGGAGGAGAGAGGATCCTTTGGAAAAACTAAAAATATTATTTTATTATAAAGTCAAGTTCGGTTTTAAATAGTTCCAAATTGATTTATTTAAAATATAAGGTGGGTATGGGTCAAAATACTGTCATCCAATATATGTTAGACATGTTTATGTTCCTATTTGATCCTTATCATTTAGATTTAACATTAAGTTAAATAATTTTACTTTTACCGTGTCTTCTTGTGTTCTTATACTATAAGGTTAATAAACATACTATAAGAAGCCAAAAGAACCCTAAGTTGTTTATTATTAATATATATAATCTTATCTAAGTCATTTTTCCGAACCTTATATTTTTATGAAAAAAATAACAATTAATAATAAAATATTTGTTTTAAAAACTATTTTATGTCAATTTTGACACTATTTAGTAATTGATTTTTGTGAAAATCATAAAAGAATGATTAGTTCAAAAAAAGTTAATTAAATAGATACTAACATGTCATATTAACCTATAAAATTATAATAATTCATAAAAAGTCTTAAATTACATTTATTTGGGTATTTATAACATCAATTATGTCAATATTTCATTAATAACATAATTAATGCATCATCTTTGTGTCATAATAAATGATAATTATTTAATCCCTAAAAATTCTAAATAAATTACTATGATATAGATAATTGTATTATATTTCTGGAGCATATTCATGTTCGATGATTCAGGAAGTTTATCACTAAATTAAAATTATTATACTTATAAGATTTAAGAAAGTGACATGTTGTCACATTCTTTGGTTTTAATAATAATTAAATTATTTTCATGGCCAAAAGTCCATTAGATGAATCTAATCCGACCCTTAGGTGATATGGGTCGACCTTTAGTCATGACAAAGGATTTTGGCAGGTGTTAGGTTAATTTTATAATCTTATATTTACCCTTAATTACCCGATTTACCTTTAACTATGTTAAATAAAATTTACCGTAGTAACTATTCATAATGCCAAAAAAAGTAGCTTAATAAAATAATTTTTACCCACTGATTCCAAATAAGGAATCCATTTTTCCAAATTCAATACATGAATGTTGCAGAAATTAAATTAAAATTAATCCCGTTGTTGAAAGAAAACGGGTTTTTGTTTAAAACATTGTAAAAGATTGAATTGATTTATCCTACGAATTCAAGGTAGAATCAATGATAATGACATAAGTTATATTAAATAGTAAAAATATATTCTATTTATACTTTAAAACCATTCAATATTATAATTTAACCATATAAATTATTGTGATGAAAAAAGTTGGTTTTAATTAAAATATACTATTCGTCAAAATATGAAACTTACCAGAATAATATGAAAAATTTATCCAAAGTAAATTTTCATTTCGTGATTCCAAAGAAGAATTTTATTTTTTCAAATTTTACTTATAAAAATGTCAAAAACTAGATTTAATGTTGGTGCGCCCTCAAAATGAGGAAAAACTGCATTTTTTTAAAAATACTTATTTTACCCGAAACATTTATTTTGTTCTTATACCATGTTCTAGAAAATGTGTAAGTTAAATAATAATGTTATTTTTTTCAAAATTTAGTTAATACTATTCATAACGGCAAGTTCATAATAATATTATAATAATATATCGTTGTTTAGTAAAACCCGGTATTGCGTACAACACACGCTATCGAGGAAAGTCGCGATTGCGTGTAATGCAAGCCAAGTCAGGGTTGCGTGTTGTGCAAGAATCCTTAGTTGTTTTGTATAATATAATCCAACCATATTTTATTTATACATTTAATATATATATATATATATACTCAATGTTGCGTAGAATATCTATTATCAAAATTGTCTGTAACACGATCCATGAATAGTGTTGCATATACTGCAAGCTAATACGATGTTGCATATAAAGCAAGGTAATCTTGTTATAGCATAAAACAGAAGACATTAATGAAATTAAAAGAATATTTTTCATAAAATCTCATGGTGTTACATTCTACCCCCCTTAAAATTAATTTTTCCCTCGAAATTCGTCAGAGTTATAGATGGTTTACTACTCGAAAGATTGTTTAATAGAAACCCACATCGTAAAAAGGAATACCAAAACATGGATTTAAAATATAAAGTATGAAATGTAACGGTTACCCAAATAAACTCATCACTGGGTTTCCACGTCGGAGAACATAGGTGAAAATATGGATATGGAAGAAAAATCTAACCATGAAGTTCTGATGTAGAGTGGTAGAGAACATGGCTATGGAAAAGCCAGCAATCACAAAGCCATAAATTTGTGACGATCTAAGGTACTATCTGATTCATTAGATATAAGAGAACTAGGAAAACATTTTTGGTTTTCAAGATCATTTCCTTAAAGTTGATGAAATTGGAATTAGAAGAAATACTTTCGTGATTTTGGTATAGTCTCACCGTTAGTCGTTATATGGACAATTTCCACTTCATCTCTTAAAGAAATGAAGTTGAATTTGTCATTCATGATGTGTTAGGAGATCATTTGATAGAATGAGGGGTCATTCCATCTATATCAAACAAAAGGTTAGAAAAGTTATCAAAAAAATATGTAAGTCCATCTATAGTGAGATTAATCATATATGGTTCCTAAAATGGAGTTATACTTCTTATATTATACTTCTTAATATAATAAAACTAGTTTCTACTAAATAGGGACTTCCTGTAAGCCAGTGGTAGGCGATAAAGGCCAGTCGCACTTCGGTTGTGGGTTCGATTCCCACAGCCTTGTCCGACGCGATGGGCTGTCACCCGTCCTGCAGGTTGTCATTTTTCTAAAGCTATATTACTATAACATCCCATCAATAATATCGAAAAAAGTTCTATCCTTAAATAATACTAACTTATGTCCAACATAATCCATTCCAATCTTTAGGCTTATCTAAAATACTTCAATCCAAGCTTATAGTATAAAGAAAATGATCACGTGAATGCCATCATTTATCCCCATATATCAAAAGATATATCTTGTTGGTCAAATTACAAACATGTGAATACCTTAATCATGTATTCTCTTGAATAATGAATACCCATTGAACCTTATTGAAAACATGAATGCTGTTAAAAGTTACCTCTTTCTACATACCAAAATCCTCAAAATTCTATATACTCAAACCATGATATCACTATGTCCTTATATCAATCATGATCTCATGAATACTATCAAACATTTCATTTTCTCGTTTTCCCTTCATTATGCGCATATCCTCTTTTTTTTACAAAAAATATCTCTATCACTTTCCATGGTTACCGGTATCATAAAATTATTGAAAACCACAATAAACCAATACATAAATATTCCAATATTCCATGATACAATATAAAACATTATTTTTGATTCCCATTACATAAACACTTAATCGTTTCACCACATCATTGTCATATTCAACATCTCCAATGGTGATCGCATGTGACTTTACTTTTTACTTTGCCTTGAGTGGTTGCTCATGTCAATCATCACTAACCCTTGGATTAGGTAATTTATTAGAAAAATGACCCATTTCCTTGCACTTGAAGCATTGAAGTATATTAGGTTCATTCTGTGTATCCCTTCCTTTGTTTGCATCATTAGACATCTTATTCCCATCATTGCGGCATTCAAATGCCCGATGACCGTCCTTTCCACATTTGAAACATTTACTTGTCCCTTTAAGACAACCTCCACCATGATTCTTTCCACACTTTGAGCATAAAGAAACATTCGTCTTCTTTTGACCATTATTATGATATTTCTCCTTGAACTCCATATTTCGTTTCTTGCCAAAACTATGAGATGGATAAGTAACACCAACTTCCATTTCTACCTTGATAGCACAACGCACAATTCCATCATAGCTACTGAAGTCTCTTATAGCTAATGGTCTTCGAAGATTTGGTTTTAAGCCACAAAATAATCGATCAACATTACTTTCAGGTTGGATGATAAATCCAAATGTATACCTTGCATGCCTTATAAAATTCGCTTCGTATATAACAATAGATTCATCATCCTTTTTATTTAGTTCAAGAAACTCCTTCTCCACCTTTGTTCAAAGAATACGGGGGAAGTAATTATTGAAAAATAATTTCTTGAACTCGTCCCCTTCCATGGACTCATTTTCAACTCTTGGCCTCGTATTCTTGATAAGATTCCACCATTGATCAACATCACCTTCTAAACGATATACTGCTAAGATGACTTTATCAGGTTCTGAACATTGAAGAACTGAAAATATCTTTTCAGTAGTACTGATCCATTTTTCAACAAAAAGTGGATTAGAAGACCCATTGAAAGAAGGTGGATGTTGCCTCATGAAGGACTCAATAGAATATTGTTCCCTTCTCTACTCATTTGGAAGTCCAGAATGATTTATAGCTAGTGTATGTATAGAAATAAGATTATGCACTCCATCTCCCATAACATTTGTTTGTTCAGGAGGACAATCATTGCATTGTCCATTACATTTATCAACACGGTTCTTTCAGGTTCCAGTCATCGTCTAAAACCCAAAAAGAATAGTGTGAGAGGCAAAAATCATACTATGGAAAACAACACAATAAATGAGGAGTACCATCAATATCTAACATCTTGGGTTACCGTAATTCTATTACTATAACCTATACTTATACTTAACCTTAGGGACATCCCTAGACATACCTTAGAAATATCTCTAGGGATCTCACTAAATTTCTCACATCCTAGCTTCCAATGGTTGACTAAACCTTTGCTATGATACCAACTGTAGAGACCCGAAGCTTGAAGTACATGGACATTACATTACTTTTGCGGAATACATAGTACATTACAAAAACACACACACAAGTACCGTAATAGTTTAGTGTCTTTGGAAACTCGGAATATAATCTTCTAATCGTGGTGAAAGATCTTCAAAATCTCCCATAAAGATCTTATTTTTTTACCTAAAAACATTCTTTATATCCTGGGGAAAAGAAAACATAAAAGGGTGAGCTCAAATGCTCAGTAAGGGTAAACAAAAGAAATATCAATCACATCATATTCATAAGAACATAAATTTTGGAAATCTTAACCTGTAAAAGAGTTCATAATTTCATAACATGGGATAAATCATAGTAGTGAAATGTAATCCCAATAATCAAAACATAAAACATAACACTTTGTGGCATACACACATAATCATTGAGAATCATTTCTTATTAGTCAAGACTCATTTCCAAGACTATCTTAGTGGACAAAGTCCATTTCTGAACCGAGTTCACTCTTCGTTTCAGTCATGTTTCACTAAACTCGTATAACCTGCCGTTCCAGCCATGTCTATCTCATGAGATATAAAATCTTTACCCAATTCATTGGAGTGAGATATAGGTCCCACCCAACACATAATGATACCATTCAAATTTGTGCCACAAAATCAGAAACCATACATCATAGAATAACCCATGTAATAAAAATGGGGATCTTAAACATCGTGACATCATAAAACAATTAATATAAGATAAAGTAATTTATAAAAATATAATTCCATCACAACATAATCAAATCAATGTAATAATAGTGATAGAAACAAAACCCTTTATTATCTTAGATGGAAAATAATTTTGATAAAACACTTGAACTCCATTGTTGAGGAAAATATCCTTTCTGATTCAAAAACACTTTTCCTTTATTAACATGTCGTACAATTCTAAACTAAAATAAGTTTATTAAAAATAATCTTGAAAACTTGTAAAGGAAGCTTCTTGGAAATAATGTTTTAAAAATCCATTCATGCCATATCAGTTAAAAAAAACATTCTTCATACTTTTGTCAGAAAAGTCAAAAAGTACCTCATAACGTAAACAAAAGAAAGATTCTATACATACCATGTTGTAAAAGTCAAAAATGGGTAAAAATGACATTAAAAATACATGAAAAAACTTTTATAAAACATGGACATGGATGATAGAAATAACCCCAGTAAATACTTACGAATAAGCAATCTCGGATAAAAATGAGAATTGCAAAATTATCCCTTACCTTAGGTCCGATTTGCTTCGTATGTGTCCGAACCTCCTGTATAATGATTTAAATAATTCCATTGACTTATTACAGAATCGCACTCATTGTTATGATATCATATATGGTTCACTTATGACTTTATATTACCTGTTCTTTTGTAAATTCCATGTTAAAGAGCGTTTTGGGTAAAATCGTCCAATTTGTCGTTCGTGTTTTAACTTGTAATTATTCATATGATTATATAGATCATGATTACTTAAATCCAGAATGTAAAACATTATTTATATATAATATATATTCATAATATACATATATATAATGGATCAGTAAATGGAAAGAAATAAACCGTTCATGGAGACGGTAGGTCGTACGTACGCATGAATGCTGTTTTCGTTTCCTTATTGAGTTGGATGGAATTAAGTAGATGAAATAAATATATATACACATAAATCCAGTATCATTATTATGTAATATTTCATGATTACTTATTATATATACTTTATAATCATTCATGAATAGTTAACGTGGAGAATGAATCTCATCTCGTCGTGGAGACGGTAGTCCGTACGTACGCACGAGCGATGATATCGTTCTCATGATCGTGGGACTGTATTGGAGTGTTTGTATACTATTTCAGAATCAATATCACTTTAAAATAATCATACATAGTTATTATTTACACCATTATACCAATCCGAGAAAGGTGGTGGTGGAAAATAGATTACACGACGGCGTGGAGACGGTATTCCGTACGTACGCACGCGTGGTGATTTCATTTTCCGTAGGATGGTTACATGTTGAAATAGGGTTGTTTCATAATTATAATAAAATATCAGTATATGAGTGATACTGATGTTATTACTTCATAATGAAACATATAAATAAGAAGAAGTGGAAGAAGAAATAAAGATGAAAGAGTCGGTAACGGACATTACCTCTTCTTTGAAGTGCTTCTTTGATAATTCCTTTTAGGGCACTAAAATTGGTCTTTTAAGAAGAACATGACCTCTATAATGTCTCTATGGAAGTGGAAAGGAGAAATTGGCAGTGGTTGGACGAGCTTGAAAGCTCAAATTGGTGTGAGGAGGAGAGGGAGGAGGTGCCCTTTTACAAGGGAGGAGAGGGGCTCCTTTGAGAAAACTAAAAATATTATTTTATTATAAAGTAAAGTTCGGTTTTAAATAGCTCCAAATTGATTTATATCAAATATAAGGTTGATATGGGTCGAAATACTCTCATCCAATATAATTTAGACAAGTTTATGTTCCTATTTTAACCTTATCATTTAGATTTAACATTATGTTAAATAATTTTACATTTACCGTGTCTTCTTGTGTTCTTATACTATAAGGTTAATAAACATACAATAAGAAGCCAAACTAACCCCAGGTTGTTTATTATTAATATATATAACCTTATCTAAGTTTTTTGGCCGAACCTTAGATTTTTAGGAATAAAATAACAATTAATAATATGATATTTGTTTTAAAAACTATTTTATGTCAATTTTGACACTATTTAGCAATTGATTTTTGTGAAACTCATAACAGAATGATTAGTTCGAAAAAAGTTAATTAAATCGATACTAACATGTCATATTAACATATATAATTAGTTGAATACATAAAAAGTCTTAAATTACATTTATTTGGTTATTTATAACATCAATTATGTCAATATTTCATTAATAAGATAATTACCTCATCATATTTGTGTCATAATAAATGATAATTATTTAATCCTTAAAAATTATAAATAAATTTCAATGATGTAGATAATTTTATTAGTTTTCTGAAGACTATTCATGTTCGAAGTTTCATGAAGTTTATCACTAAATTAAAATTATTATACCTATACAATTTAAGAATGTGACATGTTGTCACATTTTTTGGTTTTAATAATAATTAAATTATTTTCATGGAACAAAGTCCGTTAAACAAATCTAATCTGACCCTTAAGTGATATGGCTCGACTTTTAGTCATCCAATAGGATTTTGGTAGGTGTTAGGTTATTTTTATAATCTTATATTTACCCTTAATTACCCGACTTACCTTTAACTATGGTAAAACAAATTTACCGTAGTTACTATTCATAATGCCAAAAAAATAAAAGGTAGCTTATTAACATAATTTGGACCCACTGATTCCAAATATAGAATACATTTTTCCAAATTCAATACACGAAAGTTGCAGAAATTAAATTAAAATTAATCCCATTGTCGAAAGAAAATGGGTTTTTGTTTAAAACATTGCAAAAGATTGAATGATTTATCCTACGAATTCAAGGTAGAATCACTGCTAATGAAATACATTATATTAAATAGTAAAAATATATTCTATTTATACTTTAAAACCATTAAATATTTTAATTTAACAATATAAATTATTGCGATGAAAAAAGTTGTTTTTAATTAAAATATAGCGTGTTTTTACTATTCATCGAAATATGAAAGTTACCAGAATAATATGAAAAATTTATCCAATGTAAATTTTCATTTCTAGATTCCAAAAAAAAATTTATTTTATCAAATTTAACTTATAAACATGTCAAAAACTAGATTTAAAGTGGGTGCACCATCAAAAGGTGGCAAAACTGCATTTTTTTAAAAATACTTTTTTTACCCGAAAAATTTATTTTGTTCCTATACCATGTTCTAGAAAATGTGTAAGATGAATAATAATGTTATAAAATTAAAACTTTAGTTAATACTATTCATAATGGCTAGTTCATAATATTATTATAATAATATATTGTTGTTTAGAAAAACCCGATATTGTGTACAACACACGCTATCGAGGAAGGTCACGATTGCGTGTAATGCAAGCCAAGTCAGGGTTGCGTGTTGTGCAAGAATCCTTCATTGTTTCATATAAAATAATACAACCATATTTCATTTATACATTGAATATATATATATATATATATACTCAATTTTGTGTAGAATAACTATTATCAAAATTGTGTGTAACAAGATCCAAGAATAGTGATGCGTATACTGCAAGCTAATACGGTGTTGCGTATAGCGCAAAGTAATCTTGGTGTAGCATACAACACAAGACATTAATGAAATTAAAAGAATATTTTTCATAAAATCACGGGGTGTTACATTCATTGTTAATATAAATAATATTCATGTGCTTTATTATTCATAAACACCATTTTAGTGCACTTTACACTTTGAACATCATTTCACATTATGATTGTAATACCTTCTTAAAATGCACTATTATGTGGTATATTTTTGAAGATAATTTGAAGTACCCAATGATTCATATGATTATACATATTTTAATTTGATATTTTTTGAAATTTATCTACACTCCAATATGAACATGTTTTATTCAGGGATCAATGGATAATTAATGGAAGAAGATGGGGATATTTTATGATGAAAGGAAGCAATTTTAGAGAAGGCAGATTGGACACCAGCCCACTGATGAGATGGTGGGGCCCAACATACAGGCCTAATGATTCCCATATTTCGTGGGATGTTAGAAAACATGTATATGAACAAATCACACTTCATGATCCAATGCTAATTGGGCTTCCATGGTGTCCATTTAGGCGGCCCAAGTTAGAAATAAAATTCTGGTCCAGATTCTGTGGCCCAGAAAAAACATCCCACTAATATGATCATATCTCCGGATATAAAACTCAAAATGGGCCCAATATTTACAGGAATTTAGAATAAATATGGGGAGTCATTTTATTCTTCTATGGACCACTCTGATTCGACCATCTATAAGGTCATCAAAGCACGTATGTTCGATGGATTAAAGTTGGCTTCCACCTCGGGTCAAATGTGGAAAAGTCTAAGTTCCACAAGAATTCCACCACTCTAGGCCTACCATAATCAAGTGGGATGATTTGTACTGTTTGAGTCTCGACCCAAGGTTTCCAAAATACATTTTTAAGGAAGTGATGGTGGAGGAGTTGAGAATCTTGGATGCTTTGTTCAATTGAAATGTTATGCTGCAATTTTGTTGTCTCAAATTTGTCTTTCACACTTAAGTTGATCAATTCAATTTGGTTTCTTAATAAAAGTTCGTCTTTTACTCTTATTCTATTGTTATTAATATCACTTTGATACCATTAGATCAAGGTGTGAATTTATTCACACCAAACCTTGTGAAATTATTTACACAACGGTGGAGTGATCATTTTATTTTTGTTGTTTTCTTTACTTCTCCATGTCCTCCCTCATGAGTCTACTTTCTGCTTCCATTGAAACCATGGGATCAATGGAGGGATAACCCAATTATGGTTTGATCCAAGGGTGTAGCAAGGGGCTGGATTGGATGTTATTTATCACCTCATTAATGTATAATCACTTCTTTAATTGAGATTTTTATTTGATGATTTTTAAACTCCATCGTCCTTGTTGAATTTAAGGCCACACGCTTCAAGTGCTAATATGAACCGTTACGTTGAAGTGATCAAAACATTGATAATTCAAGTGTATAGATTATTAGTATTAAAGGGTGTAGGCATTAAACCAGTAAGTGATGATGTTGTTTTATCTCCTTAAATGAACCCATCTCAAATATAAGAAATTGAAATCATTAAAAGGGAAATACATCCAATCCACCCCGAGCGATAACCTAGGATCAACTCATTGTTTTAAATTGAATTTACTTAAATCTTTTAGTGATCCTTTAAACCCATCTAGTATCAACCCAATTTGGCTACTTCATAGCCAAAAAACAGTCTATAGAATGTTCATGTCTATAGGTTACTTCTTAGGTCTCTTTGGATTCGACAACCCAAGCTAGACTACAAGGACCGCCTTACCGTCTTCTCTTGGGTAAATTTGAGTGAGAATTAATTTTCAAAGAGCTTCCACCTCTTCATACATTCTTCGATTCATGCACAGTTAGTTGCGTTGGAATAGTAGTGAGGAAGTCTCTCTTCGTCTTGAGTCTTGTTTCTTGATTCCTCCTTGTTTTCAAGTTATCGTAGTTTGAACATTTTGTACGTTTTCTCAGATCTACGGCATTATAAGGGGAATCTGTTGTCGTCATTCAAGTATATTGATCTCCTAGTATCGAGGTAGTTGGTTTGTGCCTTTTTGTAGAATGTTTGTGAATATTTGGTGCAAATTCCACCAATTCCCTTGAACGGGGAATTGGGGGGTTTCTGTTTTTTCCATACTTTTTTACTTCTTTTCTTGATTACTTTATTAAATTTTGAAGCTTGTGAGTAGAGTAATTTATTTTTTTCTTCAGGTTTCCTTTGCATACTTGTTTTTCTTATTAGGAATTTTTCTAGTTGCTATGCCTAGTTGTAGGATTGTGGATTGTTTCTTTGTTTTTCTGCTGAGCCTTATTTGATAGCCATGTAGTTCTTGAGGTTTAATTGGAAGATGCATGTGCGCTGAGCATGTTTATTTTCACTAAAGACTTTGAGAACTGAGATTATTAGACCAAAGGGAGAATTGACGGAAGGGGTTCTCCAGAGTGACTTTTAATTATGATGAGAGACCACAGGGGGAATTGACGTTGAGTGCTTCCTTAGAGAGTCTGTAGTTCCTCAACATGGGCCATAGGGGGAATTGACGTTTAGTGCTTCCCCAGAGAGCCTTTATCACGATAGGAAACTATAGGGGGAATTTACGGTGAGTGATTCCCTAGAGATTTAATTAATTTTATAGCAAAACCAGAGGGGTGAGACTATGTGTGCCCCCTGGAGGGTTGCTGGTACTTATGGGTTGAACCATAGGGGTTAGGATATGAGAGCTACCGAGAGGGTTACCTTTTTCCTTCTTGTTTCTGGCTGTTTACTTGTGTACTTCGGTTGTTAGAACTATGGATTGTATCTTCTTGCGCTTTCCTATTTACTGCTTCTTATTTTATTACTGCCATGTATTCATTTACTATTAGGCACAAATTTTTGGGTGATTTTCTACTGGGATTGTATCTCACACCCTTTTTGGTCCATGATTTTGGGCCCAAGAAGACTATGTGGTTGCAGGTATAGATAAGTGAAAGCGCCCTTCTACATCATGTTCGTGATTGCACTGGAGCTGGAGAGCATGGGACCAAGACAGGGCTCGCACTGATGAGGATTTTATCTTGTTTTCCTTTTCACTTTTTTTCCAGTTTTACTTCAGCACATTGTTGTGTTTCCTATTTTCCATAGACACATGTACTTGCTGCATAATTATTATCATTTTCTATATAGTTATTGTTTCTGCTGTTGGGTTCCATTTGTTGCATGTTGTTTACTGCTTCTGCTGTTTATTGTTGTTTTTATTACCTTGTATACCTTACCAAATGAGGGCATAGTTTCCCCAATAACATTCCAAGGACCTTACTGCTAGTCAGCAGCCTCTAGTGTTGGGGGAAATATGCTTGAGGTTATGTGGCGAACTGGGTACGGGGCACCAGTGGAGGGGCTCTGGATTCAGGTTGTTACAATGTTTTATCAGAGGAGTTCTTTTCTATTTCTTTACTGTTTGGAGACTTTAGCCAGGGATAGGAAGAACTCGGTAATTGGTATTAAGTTGTGCCCGGGAGTAGCTAACCTGTGTATAGGGAAAAGCCATAGTACCTCATTAATTACAATTTGCTGGTTTTGAGTTTTATGGTTGATATATTTCCACCTCGAATGATTCGCATGACTTGTGCGATTATTGATTTGATATCTCAGTTCTATTTCTATAGCAACCTGATGAGATGAGGGTATTCCATCTCATGCATCATATAACACCTCTAGAAATCACATGCCATGCATTCTTGCCAGGCCATCGAGGGTGCATTAGCGATTGCATGCTGTTGCGATAGACTTCGTGTATATTATGTATGTTGTTGTGATAGATGCTAGATATAATCTCTACTGTTATGTTAGAGAGCTGTTTGTTTTTCCCTGGTATGTGATTATAGGAGATGACATTCTTTGATTCTCGGGGAGTATGGGCCCTCACGAATTGGAATTTGGAACCTCTTTGCCTTGTTTTTAGTGTTTCTGGGGTTCTGTGCCGTTTTAGAGCTACTGCCCAGAAAAACCCAGAATACACGGCGTGTAATTTTTGGATACACGCTGTGTAGTTTTTAGGCCATGTTACTGACCGGTTGAGCAGAACACGGTGTTTTGAAAGTAACTTTACGAACACGCTGTGTATGGTAGGTACACACCGTGTAGTAGTGAGCCGTGTACCCAGCCGTGTCACTAACAACACGTGTCGGGGAAGCTCAAGTAGCACACGTCATGTTATAATGAAACACGCCATGTAGTCCCTTATAGGAACCCGGCCATGTCACAAATAACACGGGTTGGCGTGACCTTCTCTTAGACAAGCCGTGTAGTCTTGCTCAGGTACCCGGCAGTGTCACAAACAACATTGGACGGTGCCACCTTCTCCTATACACACCGTGTTTGTTCGGAACATGCCGTGTAAGGTTCATCCATGTAGATGGTCATGTGTTTCACAAACACGGGCCACTGAAGCCTTGTCTAGTACACGCTTTGTGTGTTAAGAACATGCCGTGTAGTCTTGTGTTATGTCGGACCGTGTGGGTTATCCATGTAAGGAGACTCAGGCAGGGGAATAGTTTTCATGTACACGTCGTGTGTCGGGTCAACACGCCATGTAGTTTGAGGTGTTAAAAGTCTTATAGGGCAGTAGAACACACCCATGTTAGTGGTTTAAGAAGACACATCATGTAGTTTTTATACATGCCGTGTAGTTGAGTTTTGTAAACTTATGTGTTTTATTCCCATGTTTCCATTTTATACTCTTGTGTTCTCTGTCATTGTTTTTCTCATATAAGGTGTAATTTGATCTTTCAGAGCTATGCCTCCGAGATGCCCTCTGGTTGTACATCTATCATCAGCAAGTGATAAGACACCAGATAGGGCTGATCAGGGACTTCTTGATGATCCTCCAGTCGAGCCAGCCTTGGCACTGACTGTTATTCCAGTTGCAGGTGCTGATGCGTAGTTCAGGGAAAAGTTTCATGAAGATGATGAAGGCCTTCCAGGGAGCGTCGCCTCATGCCACGACTATGGAAGACTTGACAATATTTTTTTAGTAGTAGTATCCTCCCACGTTCTCGGGGGAAGGAGGACCTTAGGCTGCAGAGTCATGGCAGGAAACCATGCTAACTATCTTCATGCATCTCGAGATGCCTCCAGAGTGGCGGGTCATGCTCGCTACCTACCTGCTTCGAGAATACACCAAGAGGTGGTGGGATGTGATCTCACAGGCGGGTCAATGGTAGGCTATTTCTTGGGAGGATTTCCAGCACATGTTCTACGACTACTTCTACCTAGAGACTCTGAGGGCCAATCGAGCCCGGGAGTTCATGACCTTAGAGAAGGGTACACTTTCTGTCATGGAGTATTACTCTCGCTTCACTAAGATGCATCATTTCACCCCATCTTGGATGGAAGTGGGGTGTTCTTGGCAAGGACGTTTGAGGATGGCCTATGGAGGGAGATCCGCTCGCAAGTGAACATCTTCCAACTGAATTCCATCACTTCAATTATCAACCAGGCACTTATTGCGAAGCGCAATCTAAGAGACTCTAGAGCTTTGAACTAGGGAAGTTCTACTTACAAAGCTAGTCTTCCTCCATATGATAGCAAGAAGTGTCGTAGAGAGCCTACGCGCGGTGACACGAGGAAGCATAATGCATCATCAGGCAGCCAGGTGACATGCTACCAGTGTGGACGGTCAGGGCACACAAGGCCGCAGTGCCAGAAGGACCCCGTGGAGTGCCGATCTTGCAGCAATATGGGTCACCTTCATCGTTTCTTCCAGGTTTTCTCACCAGAAGCTGGTGATCGAGGTTCTTCCATTACTCCTCATTCAGGGGCAGCCCCACTAGTTTCTCACCAGTCACGGAACTGGAGTTCATCCGGCCTTTCGGGCCGAGGTGGAGGTCCAGGCCGTGGAGGTCAGCCACCAGTCCCTCAACACCACCAGGGAGGCTCACCTCAGAGTGGTCAACCAGGGGCACAGGGCCGCGGTGCAGGCCAGTCTTTTGCCATGGAGCAGATCTATCAGCAGCAGGATCCTGGCCCTTCTACAGTTTGAGGTATGGTTTTAGTGGCCTCATTTTTATCTTATGCTATTTTCATTACTGGTGCTATGCATAGTTTTATCTCTATTGTTGTCATGGAGAGACTTGGGCTCTACATATTTTCTTCTACCGACTCGTTGACACTAGAAACACCCTTGAGAATGAGGACATATAGGGTGCGCTAGTGTAGAGAGTTCCCTCTCTAGGTTGTATGGTATCATTTCTTATGTGATCTCTATTCCCTAGAGATGACAGGCTATGATGTCATCCTCAGGATGTAATGGTTGGTACCCTTCCAGGCAGTCATTTGACTATTATCGTCGTAGAGTGAGTTTCATCTCACCAGAGGGTATATCCTTTCTTCATAGAGGTGAATGGGATGATCAGGCGAGTCGACCAGGACTCGAGCATCACAGGCTAAGAAGGGTGATGACCCAGATTGTTAGTCTTTTTCTGGATGATCAGGGGAATCCACAGTTGGACTTTCCTCTAGTAGTGGGTCTCTTCAAGGGTGTATTTCTAGAGGACTTTTCAGGTTTTCCACTAGAGCGTGAGGTGGACCTTTCTATTGAGCTCGTTCCAGGAGCAGCACTGGTGTCCATTCCTCCTTATAGGATGGCTACACCTGAGTTGCAGGAGCTCAAGAAGCAGTTGGAAGAGTTGCAGGCAAAGGGTTTCATCCATCCCAGTACTACTCATTGGGGTTTGCCTGTCCTGTTCACAAAAAAGGTAAACGACACCGTTTGGATTTGTGTGGATTATCGGAAGCTTAAATATTTGACGGTCAAAACTGATATACCTTTCCGAGGATGGATGACCTCTTTGATCATCTTTGAGTAGCCTGGGTGTTCTCAAAGATCGACTTGAGGTCCGGCTATCATCAGTTGTGCGTTAGACAATCAGATATACCTATGAATGCCTTCAAGAGTAGGTATGATCTATAGTAGTACATAGTCATGCCGTTCGGACTCACTAACGCGCTGTCAGTTTTCATGGCACTGATGGACTGAGTGTTCCATCCATACTTGGATTCCTTCATTGTGGTCTTCGTGGACGATATCATGGTATACTCTCATACTCGAAATAACCATGCCACATATCTTGAGATCGTTCTGAGTATACGAAGAGAGCATCATCTTTATGATAAACTCTCGAAGTGCCACTTATGGATGGATCAGATTCACTTATTGGGTCAAGTCATCTCAGATGCAGGATTATCTGTGGACCCAGAGAAAGTGAGAGATGTAGTTTCCTGGGAGAATCCGAAGAACATCTTTGAGGTAAGGAGCTTCCTAGGGATGGATGGATACTAAAAACTCTTCATTCAGGACTTTTCACGCCTAGCAACACTTTTGACTGGTCTGATCAAGAAGGGGGAGAAGTTCTTATAGTCATATTCTTCTGAGTAAGCCTTTCTGGAGTTGATGTTAAGATTGATGTTAGCGCTGATACTAGTATTGCCAGAACAAGGCAAGAGATACACTGTTTATTGTGATGCTTCAATTATCAGGCTAGGAGCTATGTTTATGAAGGGAGGTGGAGTCGTTGCATATGAATCTCGGCAGTTGAGGACACATGAGAGGAACTACCCTACACATGATCTGGAGTTGGTAGATTTTGTTCATGCCTTACGCTGTTGGAGACACTATCTACTGGGAGAGCACCTTGTGGTCTTCACCGACCACAAGAGTCTCAATTACATCTTCACTTAGCGTTATCTGAAACTGTTGCAGCGCAGATGGGTTGAGAATATTCATTTTTTTGATTTAGAGCTTGCCTATATGCCAGGAAATGGAAACAAAGTGGCAGATGTGTTGAGTAGGAGAACTCAGATTCAGGCAGTTCAGGGGGCCAACAGTGAGTGGAAGCTTATGGCTCTGTTCTCTGAGATGCATCTGGTGGTGCACGACAGACAGGGACAGACAATCCTATCTTCTGTAGCTGTTACCTCTACACTTCTTGATCGAGTACGGATGAGGAAACTATTAGAATCAGAAGTCGTATTCTTGCGGGAGAGTGTTTCAGGAGGGGTCCCTCTTCCTAGATGGATTGTGGGTGAGGATGAGATCTTGAATTTCTAGGGACGCGTATGGGTTCCAGCAGACATACGCAAGGAGCTGATGCGGAATTTTCATTTCCCTGTTTGGGCAGTTTATCCTGGCATCACCAAGATGTATCAGGATCTTCAATGCCAGTACTGGTGGCTAGGTATGAAGAAGGATGTTGCTGGTTTTGTCATGAGATGTTCTACTTGTCAACAGGTGAATGCAGAGTATCGTCGACAGGCTCAAGACGGTTGCTCACTTATTACCGATCAAAGAAACCTTCAGTGTCGATGATCTGGGATGAATTTACATCATAGATATTGTACGTCTTCATGGAGTTCCACACTCCATTGTTTCAGATAGGGATGCACTCTTTACTTCTCAGTTCTGGATGGGACATCATAAGGATTTTGGTACACATGTACTTTTGAGTACAACATACCATCCCTAGAATGATGGTCAGTCCGAGCGCATGATCCAGGTGCTAAAGGATGTGCTCAGAGCTTGCATTATGGACATTGGCGGTTCATGGGAGAAGCATATCCCTCAGGTAGAGTTTTCCTATAACAATAGTTTCTAGGCGACCATTCAGATGGCACCATACGCGGCTTTGTACGGTAGGCCATGTCGATCACCCTTATACTGGATAGAGGTAGGAGAGGCAGATTTGGTAGGACCTCGTCTCATTCAGGAGACCTTAGAGCAGATAGAGCTAATTCGGAAGAGAATGGCTACAGCACAGTCTCAACAGAAGTCTTATTCTGATCAGCGGAGATGACCTCTGGTGTTTGAGGTCGGGGATCATGTTTTCCTTCCTGTCGCACCGAGGTTGGGACATAAGTGGATTCCGAGATAGGGTAATCTTTCACCACAGTACGTCAGGCCATTTGAGGTCCTAGAAAGAGTTGGTCCAGTCACCTATCGGTTGCAGCTACCTCAGAGGTATCGATCCATGCACGGCGTATTCCATGTCTCTCATCTCCGATGTTACTTTTCAGACACGTATCACCTCTTTCAACCCATGAAAGTTGAGCTTGAAGTGGATGCATCGTTTGTGGAGAATCCTATCCCGATTATCGATCTTAGTATGAAGGTTCTCTACGGGCGGTCTGTTCGTCTGGTACGAGTACTGTTGCAGCACGGGCGAGTACATGATGAGACCTATGAGAGGGAGACCGATGCACGATCGCAGTGGCTGAAGAAGTTCAGGGTTTCTTCTTCTCAACCTCGTTAGGAAAATTCAGGGATGAATTTCTTTAAGGGGGGATGTTTGTAAGAACCCGGATCTTCGTTTCAGGTATGATTTTCCTTTTTCTGGAGTTGTTAAGAAAAATGAACTTTTTGGAAATTTTCAAAGTACCGGTCGTGTACTTTTTGAGTACACGCCGTGTACTCTTCTCTGGCTCGAAGTCGTGTTCTGGATGTGCCCGGGCCACACACACATGGTGTGTAGGGGTGACGTGGAGGCCGATATTGGTGGAGTACGGAAAGGACCAAGTACACGCCGTGTACTCTAAAACTACACACCGTGTAATTTTCTTTTTTTTCAGAAAACGGACTGGGGTCGTGTCTAACCCCCGATTTCATCTTCTTCACCAGATTCCGTCTGCCCGAGAGCGACCGTACAACCAGATCTGTGACGAGCTCCCGCCTCTTCATCCGTTCTCTGATTCGGGCGTGGTCGGTTGCCTTGGAATCACAGCGGTGAGCTCTCTCTTCTTCTTGAGTCTTGTTTCTTGATTCCTCCTTGTTTTCAGGTTATCATTGGTTGAGCATTTAGTGCGTTTTCTCAGATCTACACCTTTCTAAGGGGAATCTGTTGTCGTCGTTCATGTATATCGATCTCCTAGGATCGAGGTAGGGTGGTTTGTGCCTTTCTGTTGAATGTCTGTGAATATTTGGTGCCAAGTCCACCAATTCCCTTGAATAGGGAATTGGGGGTCTTATGTTTTTGCACTGATTTTTTCCTACTTTGCTTGATTACTTTAGTAGTGTTTGATTCTTGTGAGTGGAGTAATTTATTTTTTTTGTGCTTAGGTTGCCTTTCCATGATTGTTTTTCTTATTATGAGTTTCGCCAGTTCCCATGCCTAGTTGTAGGATGGTGGATTATTTCCTTGTTTTGCTTCTGAGCCATGGTTGATAGTCAAGTAGTACATAAGGTTTACATGGTTGATGCAGGTACACTGGGAATGTTTATTTTCACTCAGGACTGTGAGAACCTAGGGTAGTAGACAAAAGGGAGAATTAACAGAAGGGATTCTCCAGAGTGTCTTTTAATTAGGATATGAGACCACAGTGGGAATTGACGTTGAGTGCTTACTCAGAGAGTCCGTAGATCCTCGACATGAACCACATGGGGAATTTCCGTTGATTTCTTCCCCTTAGAGCCCTTAGCATGATACAAGACTATAGGGGGAATTGACGGTGAGTTCTTCCCCATAGAGTCTATTAATTTCATATCAGAACCATAGGGGTGAGACTATATGTGCCTCCTGGAGGGTTACTGGTACTTATAGGTTGAACCATTGGGTTTAGGCTTTAAGATCTACCAAAGGGGTTACCTTTTCCTTCTTGTTTCTGGTTGTTTACTTGTGTACTTTTGTTGTTATAACTGTGGATTGTAGCTGCTTGTGCTTTCCTATTTACTGCTTCTTATTTTATTACTTCCATGTATTCATTGACTGTTAGGCACAAATCTTTGGGTGATTGCCCACTGGGATTGTATCTCACACACTGTTTGGGACATGATTTTGGGCCCAAGAAAACTATGTTTCTATAGGTATAGATAAGGGAAATATCCCTTCTACTTCAGGTTCTTGATTTCACTAGAGCTAGAGAGCATGGGACCAAGCCGGGGCTCAAGATGTTGAGGAGTTTATCTTCTTTTCCTTTGCACATTGTTTTTCAGTTGTACTACATCATGTTGTTGTGTTTGCTGTTTTCCTTAGATACTTGTACTTTTTGCATCATTTTTATCATTTTCTATATAGTTATTGTTTCCGTTGTTGGGTTCTAGTTGTTGCATGTTGATTATTTCTTCTGCTATTTATTGTTGTTTTTCTTACCCTGAATACCTTACCAAATGAGGGAATAGTTTCCCCAATATCATACCAAGTCCCTCGCTACTTGTCAGTAGCCTCTAGAGTTTGGTGAAACGTGATTGAGGTTATGTGGAAAACTGGGTACGGGGCACCAGTGGAGGGGCTCCGGATTCGGGTCGTTACCCCACCTAGGGGAACATACTATACATTAAGGAAAAGGAGATCTCAAATTTATTTTATATTTCTAAAATAAAATGAATGTTTATGAGGATTCAAATTTTACAAAGCACATATCTTTGTTTATGAAGAATGGTACTTGAATATGGAGAGGTTATTTCTTATCATGATATCAAAATGAATTATAGGAATAGGATTTATATGAAGGTCTGTCCCAAACGTAGGAATTATGGTGTCTATTGTTTTTATGTCATTCGAATATTACAAAAAATGGAAACAGTATATGGCATGTGGTCATTTGATCCATGGTTCTTTCATAATACTTTGATCACATGGAGTGGGAAATGTGTATACCATGGTCAAGAAGACATTCAGTTTGAGAGAAAGGTAGTGGGAAACATATACATGAATGAATGCTATAAAATATATATTCTTGTATATTGTTATCAGAGTTTTCAGGTGAAAAAAGAAACATTAACCAGGAACAAAATTACAATTATATGACAAAATCATTATGGGGGCTATATTATGTACATACAACTAGGGAATATTCTTGCATAGGCAAATAGTGGGATCTTTTGACAGATTGTCATGTTAAGTAGGGAACATATGCAATGCCACCTGAGGGAACCTACTGCATAGTCAAGAAAAAGAGTTCTTAGTTAATAAAAACTCTATCACTAGAAAATTTAAGAATGATTATGAAGATCTAAAAATATTCATCATTAAGATTTTGAAATATGGAAGGTGTCAATTCTCAATGCACATGAGAAATATTTAAATCAATTATGACCATGATTTTGGATTCCAATGCATTGATATAACTCAAAATATATAATGGATACTTTCCTTGTTTCCTTTTAATCAATATTATGTTGTGTATTTTAGTGTCATGCGATGAGGACATGAAGTGATTTAGATGTAATAAGGGAATATTATGGATGGACTAAGCAATTAATCCCAGTTGTCACTATGTATCTCATATGGATGAGAATCAATCCATAGGTAGTTCAGTAATCATTCCCTATGTAGGTTTGATTCATACATAGGGAAAATGGTTTTTTCATGGATGGGCCAACGATTAGAGACATATGCATCTATACGTATCTTATATAGGTGAGAATAAATCCAAACACAGTTATTGAACTATAATTTACCACACCAATAGAGATTAATGTGGGTGACGTGGGATTTTAGCACATTCTAGAAGAATAGTTATTATGAAGACACAAAATGGTATGAAAATCAAACCATGTATCTTTAAAGAACACTATGTATAGATCTGGTTCATATAAAATAGTAAAAAAGAAAATAAAATATTTTGTGGTTGTGACAAGGCCCATGAATGGAGATCAAGACGTCTATACCTATCACATATAAATGAAAATCAAGCCACACTTTGTTCTTGATATGAGGTCCCTATAGAGATTTGATTAAAACATAGGGAAAAAGGGACTCATGTTCCACTAAGGAGTAACAATGATGTCAATGATTCTTGCTTATGAAGGATATTAACAACAAATAGATTTGTTTACCGTACAGTTTAATGTAGTGTAATGAGGATAGATGATGTCATGAATTTTAACATCATACAATAAGGAAAAAGATACTTCCCATTTTATCATCGTGCAGAATATATGCTTATAGATATTATGTAGTTTAATTTATTGAATCAATGACTTTATGTTGTGTAGTTTAGTGGCACATGAGCCTATGTCCAGTTGGTGAGGTATCCTTAAGTGCATCCACAAGACCCTGGTTCAAAAACCAGGTAGAGTCATATTTTCGATTACTATAGGTGCCCGGTAGCAGGTACAATAGAAGTACTATACACTGTGCAAGTACTGTAGCAAAACTGTACATTGTACACGTGCTGTAGTAGAACTGTACACAGTGCGGGTACTGTAGGAGGCACTATAGAATTTACTGTAGCATGTACTGTTCAGTACTGTAGTGGATGGAACTATTGAACTTGGGCCACCGGTTTAGTCTTGGAGTCCTTAAGGATTTCGTGCCACCCAGACCATTAGGTCAGTAGGGATTTAGGGCCACCTTTAAGGCCTTCGGGCCACCTCAAGGCCTTCAGTCTATATGTAGGATCCCCATATACACTACAAAAAAGGAGGATACCTAGAAGAGGATTTAGAGCATGTGCACTCACTAGAGAATATCCAGATGGATTAATCAGAATGATAGGGTATGACTATGCCATTGGGACCAGCCTATGCCTGAAAAGGAAGCCTAGTCAGACGACCATTTTCAGGTGGAGAGCTACTATAATGATGCAGATGCTATGGAGGGTCAGTTCCATATAGATATTCTGGTGGAATTCCTAGGACCTTCGGGTTATGTAATATCTTAAGCCTATGGGCCATGTAATCACTGAGCCTATGTGCCTTGTATGGGATACCCCTCATCCCATGTAAGGTGGGTTATCAAAAATCAGTAAAAATTAGGGCCTTCATGCCATTTAGGTTTTTTGTGTTGTTTAGAGTGCTATAGTGAGGACATTGTGTGATGTTATGAAAATTATTTCATCAAGAATCTTGCATTTTTTGGAGTTGTGATAAAACGTCCATCCATTTAAATTCAGATATAATATCTTTTTGAGTAGACCATATGTATGGAATAGGGTCCTTCTCACATTGGCTCAAACTCTGGAGGTTTCTTTCTTGGTATCATTGGAGTCCTGAGAAATAAAACCAATTCTCCTTGAATAAATGAACAGAGGTTAACTTTCATGATAAATTCTTGATTTATTATGTTCTGATAGACTTCTAAATAATGAAAAATATGTAATCATTTTTCATCTAATCCTTCTATCTCATCAAATCGTTTTGATGAATTTTCATTAGTAGGAAATTGATCACAGAATAAATTCTTGATTTATTCTGTTCTAATAGACTTATAAATCCATTGCCCATCTTGCAAATGGCAAGTAGTATTTATCTTTATTTAACAACTCCTGGGGTTGATTAATGAATTTTTCATGAACATGGCATGGATGATATTTCTTGGTGAAATCTTTACAATCCTTTTTTATTGAATGCCATAAATATCCATGAAATTAGATTTGATCAGAAATACTATACCCAGATTGGTGAAAACCTCAAGCTCCTAAATGTACATCCATGTCAGGTGCAATTTTTTTCTCTATCAATAAAAAAATATAAGATTCCATCAAAGCTTCATTTTTAGAAGTTCTTCAGGTATCTGGATTATCATAAAGAGTAAAATTGGCCACTCATCATCAGTTCTATTCTTTTTCAGCTCTATTTGGAAAATGTACTCCATTTTGAAGGAATCTCGTGATGGGTGTCATCCATCATATGGTATGACCAAATTGATCAGAAATAAGTCTAATTTCATTAATTTTATATATTTTAATTTGAATGATAGGTGAGACCACAAGACGATGGGCTATACTGTTGATTGTCTCATCATGATATTGATCTTCCATGGTTGTAGCTGCATTAGCTAGTGCATCGTCTGGGGAATTGTGTGATCGTGGGACATAATACAATGTTGGATCTGAGTGAAATTCATCCATTAAAACCCTTATGTAACCAGAAAAAGGGATTAAATCTTCTTTAATGATATAATAACCCCCATAATTTTTTTGATTACCAATTCATAATCACCTTTCACTTTCTGGTAGTTTAATTTTACCTTGAGTGAAAATTCCAAGCCAATGATGAGAGCATGATATTCTACTTCATTGTTGGTACCACATTCTAAAAACAGAAAGGAATAAGGTAACACTACAATTTCTGGGGAGATAAGTACAATTCTTAACCCAACTTGTTGAGTTTAGTACTTTCAATTATCTTCCCTATTGGGCTTCTGGAGGCACCATCAAAGTACATTTCCCATGTTTGTAAATTTTCTTAAATAGAGAAGTCCTATTTACCAGGAAGTTCAATATTTAATGATGTATCTTCCACAGATTGGTGTTCAACAAGGAAGTTTTCCTGAGCATGGCCTTTTATTTCCTAATTTGGCCTAAACTGAATATCAGACTGTAGCAAAATAACATCCCACTGTGCCAAATTCCCTATAAGAATGGGTTGACTAAGGATAAATTGGAGCGGGTTTTTGAGAGACACCGATTCGACCTCATGATGTTGCAGGTAGTGTCTCAATTTAGGGAATGGAATGATTAATTCCATGAAGCACTTTCAATACTTGAATAATAATTTTCTATATCAAGCATAGTTCTATGGAGATTGTAAATTCTGTTTTGATTCCCATCTTCATTCTTTTAGGAAAATAAGGCACCCAATGATCTCTATAAATATTTCACATATAGAATATGTGGTCTTCCTAAAAAATGAGGAATTAATACTGGTTGAATCATTAGATATTTTGTGAGGGTATCAAATTCCTCTTGGAAATCTTCAAAACACTGAAAGATGACTCCATTCATCATTAATCTACTGAAGGGAAAACACATTCTTGAAAAATTCATGGTAAAGCAGAAAATATAGGCCGAGTTTCATTGGATTCCTATTAATTAATTCAAATTTTCTTTGTCGTTACATGATAAGGATTTAATTTGTTTTCTCAGGATCAACTTCAGTTCCAAGACATCGTACAACAATGTTGAGGAAATTTCCTAAGGTTACCCCCGAAAGAACATTTCAAGAGATTCATCACCAAATGGTGTTGCAGAAGTTTATTGAATATGGTCTCCATATCAGCCATGTGATAGGAATGGTGTGTATATTAAACAACCCGATCATCAAAATAACATTCAACCGAATTACCGGTGAATGGTTTGAAGATATCATCCATGGAAAGTTGATTTGTTGCACCTAAATTCATTAATCCAAAGGGAATTACCAGATAGAAAAAAAACCTTGAGGGGATATGAAGGCTACAGAATATACATCCTTTGGGCCACACAAATTCTATTTTACCCAGATTATCCATCCATGAAAGAGACAGATTTATAGCTGGTTGTTGCATTAATTTAAATATATGTAATTTTAAATGGGAAATCATCATTATAACAATGCTGGTTTAGATCACTAAAATCATTGAAAATGTCCATTTTCTAATTCTTCTTTTTTACCAAGACAATATTGGCTTTCCATTTGGGATATTTAACCTCTCTAACAATGTTATCCTTTATAACCTTGTCGAATTCATCTACAATTTTAGAGGCATGTTTTGGGTGTGTTCTTTCTGCTGTATAGTTGGATTCTTGATGTTCTTCTAGAAAACCCAAATGATGAGTGGATACATTGGGATTAAGACCTATCATTTATGTATAGTTAAAAAACAATATCTCGTTGTTTCTTTTGAAATTATGTATACATCGCTTTCTCTTCATAAGTCATGGCCTCAGCAATTAGATTGTGGCATAGATCATATTTTCTACCCAGATTTATTTCTATGAGCTCATCCAAAGGGACAGAGAAACCTTCCTAAAATGATATAAGAGTGTCCCTACGATCTTATTCATTTTCTTCCTTTTATGTTACTTCTTGTATATCTACTTTTATAGTAGGTGAATAAGAAAAAATTTATGAGCTATGGGAGGAATCATTATTTGAACATCCTGAAGAGGAGTCCACCATTTCTGATCCTACTGATGATGAAGCCTCCTTCTAGAGCATTAAAGATGATATAATGGTTAGGGAATAAACATCATTTTCATAATTTAGTATTGATTCAACTCCTTCTAATCTAATTGATGATGTAGAGACTTGCTGATGTTCAATGGATGAAATGAAGACATCTTCATTAATTAATTCCCCACTTCTTGGTGAATCAATAATTTATACCATGCTATTAGGATTGATTGCCACAATTGACATTATGAATTTCACTGGATGAATGCTCAGATTTGGGTTTATCCATTCGAATCTATTGATAGGAAACACATTTTCTATACTAAAATGCTAGAATAGGATTTCTGGAATTTCATCCAGACCATTTGAACCATTGATTCTGGTTACCTTCTTTGTCATGGGCATTGTTCCCTTCCTGTGACAAAATTCTACCTCAATGTATTGAGATTCACACATTATAAACATATCCTTTTCACCATACAATGTTCTAATATGACCATTGAAACATCACTTGAGACATTGGTTGTCTAAAGAATGTATGGTGAATGATGATATTTCCAAGGCCTCTTAATTAGAATATTAAAGGTTGTGTCTTAAGGAACAACACTGATATATGAATTAGTCACAAGATCTTAGAAACGAGTTCTGAGTGTAATCTCACCTATAGCTTCCTTCTCATTCATTCCATAACCTTTCAACATTAAAGTGGAATGATATAGGTCAGATTCAGTGAGGCCTAATTGAAAATGTGTATGAATAGGAATGAGGATTACTCTTGAGTCGTTATCACTGAAGGCTCGTCGAATGTCAATGTAATTGAACCTACCAGATACATACAAGGTCCTGATATGTCAATTCACATCATCATCTTCATCTTTGTTAGTAAAATATTTAACTTCATTGAATTATACAAGATTATTCTCTATAAAGTAAACCTCAGTACTAGAAACTTATATTTCAAACTCTTGAGGACTTGACAAAGCCTCAATAAGTTCTTCTCGATGATCTTTTGAAATATTCAGCGCATCCAAAACAATTTGTAGGTAAATGGGATATCTGTTTTAAAACATCTTAATTTTGGTCTATAGGACTGCATTTACAAACATGTAGATGTCGTTTTGCAGTTTCCTTGGATATTGATTCTCATGATGTAGATACACCCTATATTGGAGTTGAAACATGAAATACTTCTAGCTTTGGTAGATTATACTAACTAGGACTATTTACGTGCGAATAGAATGATGGTGTAACCACTAACAGTTCTTACAAAATATTAATGTTTGGAGAAAACCTATCATGAGTAGAAGAATCTTCGTGTTCTAGTTGAGATCGATGAAGGGCTCTCACACGCGTTTCCACCACATATACGATTCGAATATGGATAGTGTTAAAATATTTGCTTCTAGAATACGCATATCATTCCCTATATCCTCTCCATTGAATTCTACCTATAGTTACCCAGTTAGGTACTTTGAAATCAGGCTCTTTATAATCAAAATAACTACCAGCATTGAGATTCGTTATGTGGATAACGTTGACATAACCAATGATCAATTATTTATCTGATGAAGATTCTACTTGATAGGTCAGTTCTGGTTGTGTTGTTTAGCGGGGCAGGGCCTGTGCTTTTTTATCAAATGGAAAGAAAATTTTTAGAAGAAAAAAACAATAGCCTTGGAACGAGCTCGTCTTATTCTGACTCCTATTTTTCCTTTTGATCATGTTGCTTCTTTGAGGATTGACCTTTGTAGGATAGATTATTTGATGAAGGAGGTTTTTCAATAGCGGGTGTAGAATAAGACCTAATTGGTTGATTCATCTATGTTCATAGAATGGAATGAGTTCGGTTGAAAATTCTCTTCATCACACAATCATTATATTTCTGTTCATGTTTACATTTTTTACATCCTTCCATTGACCTTATTCTTCTAGATCAGTAGTAGAAATATATGATACTTGGGGTAACAAACATTTTAGTTTCACTTGTACAGAGTATACCATTTTTTGTTGGAGGTTCTTTAAAAAACACTCTTGAATGGGAATCCCCAACATCTGGTAAAATATACCATAATTTAGAAGATATTCATCTCCTTCTTGGTTTGGATTCTTTAGCCTTGGAAACTGAACCAAATTGTTTTCTATAACTGATATGAAGTAACTAGGAACCGGTTTATTTTGGAAATACTAAACACCATTCATTAACTCTTAAATTTGTTTCCACCTTTGATCTATTTGATCATATTGACGAGGCAATCATTGCAACAGATGTTTAGGAGGAGGAGCCCTTTGATATTATGACCATGTTAATGTTGAAGCAGGTAATAGTTCTTGCATGAGTGTGACTCTAGCATCCTATGATTTCCCTATTCTACTTCCTAGAGCTGATGAAATTACATGAGTTTTATTTTTATTTTCCACATTGGAATCCTCCACCTGTTGGGAAATTGCAGCAAGGTCTCATAACCATAATGTGTATTTAACAAGGATCATTGATGTGTTTAAATTTTTTTTTAAAGAGTTGGTGCCTCAGTCAAAGACCAAGGCACTATTTATTGCTCAAAAAAGAAGAGTTACAAAAGTCTGAAAGATGGAATATTATTACAATCCTTATCATAAAGGGGAGAGAAACATCAAGAAAATCATTCAGCCAAGTAATATCCTAGTAGACCCCGTTGTTGTCACGACTATCAGTAAACATGTTCGATTCACGAAACACATGAGTGAAATTGTAGTTGAGATCCATGAGAGAAGCAAGGCATTTCATCCATTGAAAGGTAAGCGGCATTGCAAGGTGCACCACCCCCTCCAAATATCTTGAACAATAGTCGTTGAATCACATTCAATCCACATCGTGCTCCAACCCTTTAATTTGGAAAAGTCCACCGCATGAATCACTCCAAACATTTTCGCTTCCAAAGCCGAGGTCGTACCACATTCGCCAAAGAAACAGCCAAGGCATTTGTTAAGAAATTCTCTAAAAACAGCACCACAACATGCCAGGCCCAGGTTTCCTCTAGAGGATCCATCAACGCTCACTTTGATCCATCCTGGGAGTGAAGCTTGCCAGAAGACTTCGATGGTGTGTCGAGGTTGCCTATAGGATCCCGCAATCTGAATACGGTGAAGGATATCAAAATCACCAACAGATTTGTCACAATGATGCTTCTGAAGAGAAGCCACATCCTTGATGGTAATGAGAATACGTGTTTTACCTGCATCGAGACTGAATGATAGATTATTATAAATAAAATTATTTCTATCATACTAGATCACATGCAGGAGTTCTGGCACTACAGTCAAAAAATGATTCTTGATTTGCTTAGAAGAGTCCCAATTATGACAGTGCTTCAAATGAGAGATGATAGTAGCAGGAAGTGACCATCTTCAACCAAAAATGTCAAAAGTGTAATTCCAATGAGCTTCATCTATAGCACATGACAAGAAAAAATTATCAGTATCCTCACGATGTTGATTGCACAGATGGCATCCAGAGAAAATGGTAATCCCAGAGGATTGAAGGCATACGTCGGTGGGGACCCTATTATGGGAAACACACTAAATGAGAGTAAATCTCTAGGGTTTGATCCAAGGATTGTTAAAGGCTTTCAACCAACCAAAATTAGAAACAGAATTGTTGAAATTGTTTTTGTATAAACTTTTGGAGTCAAGGATTCCCTTAAAAGCTGGTTCCCAAATGATAAAGTCGTCCGTGTTAGAAAAAGAATAGTTTTCAATGATGTGACTGATGTTATGGGAGCTAACAACATCCCTTATAGTGGAGTTGTTGTTTCCAGGAGTAGTGTTGGATGTCAACATCGAGATTAAGGGGACACCAGTCCAGTTGTCCATCCAAAAATTCAAAGAGGAGTTAGCACTAACAGTCCATCTAGAGTTGTTCATGATATTAAGGAATGAATGTCTAATGGAGGTCCATATGAAAGAGGTGATGTAACCCTGTTTTCCATTCCAGTGCATGGTAACAAATATTTTCTTGAAGAATTCCATAGAATTCGAGTTGTTATGAATTAGATTCCAAGTCATCTTCGCTTGAAGAGATTCATTAAAAATCTTAATATTCTTAATACCAAGACGACCCTTGTCAAAAGGTTTGCAACAAGTTACCCAAGGAATGGTGACAAGTTTTCTTTAAATCGTACTACCAGACCAAACAAAATTTTTAATATAAACATTTATTAATTTGAGAAGACTGGTAGGATAATGGTAAACCATCATCGAGTAAACCATCATGAATACCACCGTAGATTTAACAAGACAAACTATGTCAGACATAGAAATAGATTTACCCTCCCAATCTAAAAGTTTATTGGTAATTTGATCAATAATGTTGTGAAAATAGTTGGATTTTGGTCTCCTCCAAAATATGGAAACACTCAGGTATGTGAAGGGGAATGTGTTTAACACTTCACACATATTTTTCACAAAAATTGTAAGAAACTCTTCATGGGGGAGTTCAAAATTTAAGTAATATGTTAATCCTTTCCATTGAGAAATGATATATGAGAATATTTAATTTTCCCATTAATTTAAATTTCTAAGATATTAAAAAGTTGTCTTCGGTAATGTTGAGCTGAATTGAAGAAGGAATTTTTGAAATATATTTTACCATCTGGATTGAGATTGCAAACTTGTATACCATACCAAAGATTGTTCATACAATGACTACACAAAACACCTAAGATTTAATGATTTTTGTTTTTGGAGAGTTTCCATCGTGTGATTACAAAGAGAAAAAAAAGTGTTAATTGTTGTTCTGGATATCCTAAAAAATTAAATATTGGGAAAGTAGTATTTATAATATTAGGTGGGGGAGGTATTGAATCCACCCACTCAGGGTAAGATATATTTAACGGCTGAACTGGTGAACGTAGTTCTTCCATAGATTCCAATCGAGTTATTAGTTCCTTAATTGTGTTCATAAGAACTTGAGAAATATCAGGATGAACTGGGACCTATACAAGTAAAACAACTGGAGCTTGAACTGGTTCAATTACTAGAAAAACCACTGGTGGTTGTATTTTTGATATTTTTCTTGGATAACCCATAGGAATAGAACTATAAGGATGTGTTTGATCATGCCCTGGCTATGTACCCAATAAGGGGAATTCATTATCTGCATCTTTAATTACAAGAAATATTCTTTGCTGAGGAGCTCATACATGATGTGAAAGTTGAGGATCTTCCTAGGGAGTATGTCTATCAGAAATGTTGCATCAAAGTAACTCTTTATTGAGTCTTTTCAACTCTTTCATCTCCACTTCTTTCGATGAATATATTACTTCAAGTTAAAGTGATTGAAATTATTCTATGGTAAAAGTGAGATGTTATCTGAAATTTACCTTTACCCTTACAATATTCCTTTTAGAGGGGTCAGAGTTGGTTACTTGAGGGAATACCTCAATTTTTGGTTAGCCTATGATTTTGGGTACACACACCTCCTTCATTTTCTTTAGTGTGTACCATATTATGGATAAGAACATCATCTTCTGATTCCCCTATACTAGACTCCTTTTATGGAGGATCTTTTTCAATAGTGTTAATGACATTTAATGATGCATACTGCATTGATATAATTATGTTAGTATGTTTGTAAGATCACATCCTTTTCTATCTTCCATGAGACTATATTCTCTTATATGATGAATTCTCGTGAATTTTTTTTCAGAAATTTACCCTATGGGAATCTAAAAATATTTCATTTGTGCACTCTCATCGTGGTTCTTCCCTAATCGGGAGAAAAATGACATCCATTGAGGATAGAATTTTAGATACAAAAAATCCCCCTGCCCTGCAGGTTGCTGTTGTTCATTTTATTCTTCTTCAAAACATTGAAATTTTTTTATTGAATTCAAATGTGGAATTAAACAAGACCCAAACCCTACATTATTATGTGGATTTTGAACTTCTATAGCTGAGATTCGAGCAACTACTCTTCTGAATTTTGTGAATTCTGGTTTGGACATTAGCTGGGGGAATTATCAGACAACCACTCAAATTACATATTTCCGAAGATCACTATTCTATTTTAGTCATTTACATCATCTGATGGATGATGTCCTCTAAATAGGTGGCCTACATAAGATTCATAAATGCTTTATAGAAAAGTCTCTCAACATCTTTCTTTCATTGTTCATTTTTCTATTGAGAGCGCATTGTGGCATGTTCATGAGTGTATACTTAATTACATAAAAAATATGTTGATTGTAGCCATTCATGGGAAATAACATTTCATGAGACCACCTTTGATAGGATTTGTTGATTCTGGTGTTCTGTGAAATGAAATTCTCAATGTTCTCCCCATCTTATGATAGGAACGCCAGATGGGGTATCAGATATTAACTGGCGTAGCCTCTTTTGAGTACTGAGGCAAGCAAACTAAAGGGTTCTCTGTTTCTTTTAAACCATTGGATTTCAATAAACTGAGAGATATGCCATGTCAATTTTTTATTATAACCAATCAATTACCTTTACATGATTTTGATATTCATCATATGGAAATATGTTGGTTTTCAAATCATGATGATTATTCCAAAAGTTGAGGTGGACATCATGAATGATATCTCCATCCATGAATTATGGAATGTTGTATTGAGAATTTTCTAAAGGATAGAACATGACTGGTACTACTATTTTTTCAATTTTTTCTCATGATTAACATATCTTCATCATCATTCACAAGATATTTCTCCACTTGGTATGAAAAAATTGGAATCTTATCTATTGTTTTATTAAAAGGAACAAAATTATTCTCCTTTTCTTCTACTGTATTAGAAGAAAAATGACCCAAGGGAGGTTTGGATAATGAATGTTCCAGTACGATTTATTCTGGTAGAGAATGTATTTCACCCATTAATGACAAGGTATCAAACATTAATAGACTTGTGTTGGATATTTCCTCAAGATAAGAGGGATTTACCTTTACTATATTTTTAATTATAGAATTATCTTAACAATATGAAATACTACTACAGAGGAATATTTCGTAGAAAATTCCATCATGAGGAGTAATTCCATGGTGGATTACATCAATGGATAAAACCTTTTGATCCTTTGTCTTCTAGACACAGAGAGGGTTTTCATGGCTCTTATACGGAGATAGGCTCATTGGATTGACTGAATGTTCATGAAGAAACCTTTAATGACGAAGTGTCTGATAGAGAACATCATAATTACATTTACAACTCCCATAATTTGGTAATGAGAGGGGAAGATCTTGAGTTTAAATAGATAAATATATGAGGGATTTAAGAACTCCAGAATTAAGATGTGCTAGATCGTAGCTTGAATATTGATTTTACAACTGTGTTTGGAGAAAATTTTTCTTGGATGCTCTCATACACTTAGTTAGGGTCACTTTCCAGGAGAATTGGTCATCATGGGCAGATGTATGAGCCTGCCTTGGAGTGGTTATCATAATGGGCTGATTACCTCCAACTGGAAAGGGTGTATGTTCCTGATCAATTTGTATTTATAATATGGGGGAGTATGCCCCATAAACCTCCTAGACTTTAATATAATTATGTATTTACTCTGCAATGGAATGTTGATTTTTCATCCTAGGTGTGGGGATAGATTTATTTGTCTTTTACCCTAGAACCAATGATGTTTTTTTATTATAATATGGAATGCTTCCAAAATATGGGAATGAATTTGTGACTTCCCTTTCAACATTTCTAATATTTTTTTTGGTGATTTCAGTGGTTGGAATGGGAATATACATCCATTCCTTATTGGGAGTAGGTATACGCACCTGGTCTTGTCATCCTTTTTCCTATCAATCTGTAATGACAGTACTCATATATGGGGAAGAAAGTTGTGTCCACCCCATATTTTTCATCGGAGATTTATGACTAACTTCTCTGGCTGCTACCAAACGAGACTATTGGTAGGATTGATGAATTCTGATATGTGTATGTACCTAATTGATTTTTTTCATCAGTCATGGATGAAAAACTTCATTCAATAATGACAGATGAGACTGCGGGAAGAATTCGTGAGTGTAAGAAGGTGTGTGTTCCTTTTTACAAGTTTCCACCACATTTGATTGTAGAGATTTCTTAAACGTAGTCAAATGAGCCTACTGACTGGATGATAATAAGTAAACAGGTGTCTGTTCATTTTTACGGTACTCCACAGGATTTTCCTACCAGGATTTCTCTATCTCTTCTAGAAGAGTCTGTTGGGCAGCTGAATTAGGATGGATGGGTGTATGTGACTACTTTATTTTCCATCATGTTAGGTTGATGGACAGATCCAGATGTTTAAAAGGTAAAAATATTCTCCCTAGTTTCAAACATGGTCCTTGGTGGTTCTTCTTTTACACCTGGTTCTGAGAGACCTGGGCTGAACGTCCATAAGAAACACCGCCATCATGTTGGGGGTTCACTGTTGCGTGATTCTGCTGGTGACGATTGTTGGTGGGAGTCCTCAACAAGGACCCCTAAATCATTTTTTGAGTCTATGAGTGATCTCTTGATCCACCTACCTATAGAATAGTATGGAATAGTTTTTCATTCTATGTATAATGACACAAAATGGATGAAGAAGGTGGTTGGAAACATCTACTTCTTGATCATCAGTCATCATTACCTGGACAATCGAGGGTTTTTATTAACCCGGAGAGCAAGTCTGGAAGCCTCCATGGTAGGAATAGTAATGTGATGATGGTACTCCCTTACTAGCACATTGGAGATCCAGTGTTGAAGAAACTGTGTGGGTGATGACGTTCTTCCTGTGGAAAAGGATCTATCTTGAACAACGACCTAGAAATACAAATTTGTTGTTTTGAATAAAGACAATTTGGATTGAAGGAATTTTTGAGAAAAAAAACTACGAACATCAATAAACTCCATTAAAGAAACATAATTTATATGGATACATGTGTGATTGATTCCAATGTTTGTACTTACTTTATCAATTTATTGGGGCATGTTAGGTGGGTATCATTATTAACATGGTAAATGATTCACATCAGTTTCACCATTTTTGTTTTGTAGTTCCTTATAACAAGTGTTCTAGATTAATAATAACTTCTTCCAGGTGGCTTCCATAGGATTTATTATTGTAACTGGAAACATCCAATAATTATTTATCCAAAAGGTACTTACTTTCCAAAGGAAGGTTTCCTTTATGTTTGAACTTTACGATACATAAGAACATGCGTTGGTCGAGAGGATTGGAGGTCAGACTCATCACACCCTTTTGGGCAGGGGATTTATTTTCTACTCCAGAACACTCTTTATAAATTTAAGATATTTTCATAAATCCTTATTAATTCTCCAGGTATAACATAGGATTCCTTTACACTTTTCCATCACATTCCAACATGTGTAAGATATAGAATCATCCATATGTATTTGAAGTTATTCAATAATGAAAAATATATGTATGTATTCAAGGTTCTCCATTAATGGTATCCTCTCATATAATATTTAGAGATTATTTTAATCCTCCTTATAATGACACTGGTTTTTATGCCACTTAGTGGGGAACTCTGTAATTTATTACCATCTTGGGAGACGATGGTTTGTTTTGTTATTGGGATCGTACTGATAAAATGGGCTACATACGTATCCTTTTGAAAGGAATCAGAACCTTCGTAGTTCGGTGCTACTTAATGGGACAAATCATACCTTTTAAGGTCATGGGATAAGGAACTAGAAGAGATACGTGATTATTTAAGGTTTGGTGTGGGACATATTCCTAAGAATACCATGGAACATGGAAAGAATATGGGTTTCCATGTATGATTAGAACTTGTTTGGGATATGGCCCAAGGAGAACTGGGTTGATTTGAAGTGTTGGGTTTGAAACATAAGGAGGCTTCCTACATATCCCATCTGGAATGGAATCAATGCCCACATAGTTCAATGAGTCTCATAGGAGAGTATAGTCCTTTGAGAGAAATGATTTTGGGATTACTTCTTACAATTTATTCCCTGATTGTTTCAGGGATTAATTTTAAGATTACTCCAAATGAGGATTCCCACATTATGGGAATTAGGGTTGGATTCCTGAAGAGGATATCCAATGTGATCGGGCCCTTAGAAGGCTTCCTACGTATCAAAATTATTATGGGAGTCATAGTTCTCTTAGTTCCTTCATTGGGATGGGGATTCTACATAAAATCATTCCATTTTAGGGGACATGATTGGATAAACCCTTTTTTTATGTGAACCATTTTGACTCGATCCTTCAAGTAGGCATCATACCAATACTGGTTTGAACAGAAATTAGATATCTCGAAGTTCAAGACTTTTTTCAAATGTTTTAATCATGAAAAATCATTAAGACGACACGAGTCATGCTTGTTGTGAGAAATAAAAGGATGTAAATGACTCAAGAAAGGCACCTGAACTTTTCCACCTTCACTGGTGGAAGAGGGCACACCAATGATGGTGATGGTGGATGAGGGTGAGGAGACTTGGGATGAGGGAGAGGCAAGGATCGCTCCCTCTGTTCACATTACATTGGAAAATGGTCCAATGTAAGGAAAGTGTGAAGGTTAAGGAAGTATAGGGGATCAAAACTGCAACCTTCTACTTCAAAGGGTTGAGGCTTACACCAGGACGACTACCCTACTAGATCTTAGTATGGCAGGAATACTTCTTCTTTTCATGCATGGAAATGAATGCGTGAATCATACCTTACCTTATAGAGACATGAGGTTCCATGTTTTAGGGATGAGAAGGGGAGGTCAGAACCTAATCCCTAATTCTCCAAACTTGGAACATACAATCACTATTCGGAGGAGAAAGGCCTATGTGACTATGGATTTCAAAACCCAAAAACATTCCATTAATCCTAACCCAATTTTGATACAAATGTGGGAGAACTATGACTGAAGATATACAAACCAAAAAAGGTACCATGCTGATGTGCCTTTACCAAAGGATTTCGGTGTGAGGAGTTTTTGTTGGAGGTATTAAAATAGTCACTTTTAGACAAGGGATCCAATGAAGAAGAATCCTTGACATGAATGGCTTTGGGGAGGTCTTAATGGCATATAGACTGAAGAGAGTAAGTGAATCAAATAAGGGTGCCCAAGTAAGTACTTGTGTGTAAGTATGGGCGTGCAAGAAGGCTTGGGAAACATGATGTTTACTTAAGTGACAAAAAACATAGATTTTAATACTTGTGTGAGACCTGAATCAATCCTTCAAGAGTATTCACAGGTATTCTCAAAAGTGGGGTTCTCATGTTTCTCTGAGAGGAATAGGTTTCACACAAGTGTTTCTGGTTGATGGAGTTTTGGCACTTTCTACGTGCAAGTGTTATGAATTTCAAACAGTAAAAAGACTTAATGTCCAATTATCCTCTTTCAAACCCTCCTATTTAGGTGTTAAATAAGTATCTTGAATGATTATCATGACTAGGGAAAAAATTAGGGAAACCAAAGAAGAAATCAAGCTTCATAGATATTCATCCATACAAATGAAATCCACAAGTGTCAATTTATAGGCAAAACATGACCCTGGGAAAAAAGAGAGTGGGAGAACATGTAGGTTTCATTCTAGAATTGGGCGCACAAATACCTTCCTCGCCGAAAGCACCTTCGTCTAACTAGGGTGATCCAATTCTCAAGCCTATGAAAATCATGATTTTCTTCATGTGTTTTCTCATACTTTTTCTAAGTAATTTCCCATTGTCATTTTTTATACTATGTGACGGAACAGAGTGTCAATATAAATGTAAGTAATTTCAATTCTATTTTTAAAAGGGTGTTTTTGAAAATTATTTTTATAGTATCTACAATGGAATTTCAAAAAGTTATTTTTAAATTAATATTTCCTAAACGTTCCTTAATCAATTTCAAAACTAATTACTATGGAATGAAAATCTCACCCATTGTTTTTAAAATGATTTTCACATGTATATTAAATGCTCAAAATCGATGTCATCACTTTTGGGGATAGAGAGATTGGAAGCATAATAGGAATGTGTTTTATTTTGGTTCAACTCTAATAAATGTAAGGTGTTTTCTAATTGTCCAGATCATAGATTGGTAAATGGTCCTCTTTTGTACAAATCATTGTGTATTATTGAGTAACATATATACAAAATTACACAACATTTTTAAGCACTGAGCACGGAAGAGCAGGCTTGTGGTGTTATATTTGGTATAAAAGGGAGGTTCCAGACAAAATCAGAGATTATATGTTGTCTCTTGAGGAAAAAATATAGACTTTAGAATTTTCCTTAGTTCGTTATGTCCCCTTAGAAATTCTTAAATTCTGAAGTTTAAAATTTAGAATTTTCATAAGTCCAACATATAAATTGCGAGGGTGAAATTCTAAGGGTAGAGAATGTAACATTCCAAATATTAATAGAGTTCTTTGTTTTATAAATGAAATAAATTTTAGTTAAATTTTAATATTAAATATATTAAATTATATAATATTATAATGATGATAAATGGTATTTTATTAACTTGTTTTATAAATTCAGGTGATTAAATAAATTATTTGATATTTAATTATAAATAAATGGTTTATTGTTATTTAAATGAATATTTTAACATAAATATTTATATTTGATTATAAATTTTATAGATAATTATGAAATCCCATTGATTAACCATGTAAAATTACACGAGAAATTAAAGACCAAAACATGTTTTAATAAATCATTTTTCAAAAGCCATAAATGTATTTTATTAATGACTATTTGTTAGTAAATAATTTAAAAAAAAATATCCTAAAATTTTGATCATTTAATAAACAAATTATAAGAATTATAATACATAAATTTAATAATTAAAATGACAAATAAACTAAATATAATATATAGAAATATTGTTTTATAAAATATGATATTGATATATAAATGAATATTTGAATAAATTTTTTCATGTTAAATAGAATTTTCCCATTATACTATATTTTTAAAAATTGAAAATGATATATATATATAAATGGTGAAACAAACATTAAAAAAAATTATTTAAATTAAAACTAGAAAATAAGAGGTGGAATTCATGTAGGGTTTTCGGTTTTTCTGTGAGGCGATTTTGTGGGAGAGCCCATGAAGCCTTCAGATTGATAAAAATTCGAGAACAATTCAAAGTCGAGTGGAACCACATCTTCATGAGTAGGGTTTCAACTCTTGTTGGAGGCTGAGCTATGGTCAAGGTCGAGGGTGATAGGAGATGTGGCCAAGCATCGAGTGGAGACTGAGAGAAGCGGTGAGGGTTCATATACATCTTAAGATAAAGGTGAGTATAAAATTTTAATCGAGATCTGAACTTTGATGGAGATGGAAAACTATTCTTTATCCACGAATTTTCCATGTTTTTTCTAGAGAAGTGTTTATGTTTTCATTTAATTTTTTAATGGTATTGAGATTAGTATAAATTATTCCTATTGTGTCGATTTTATACACTTGTTTCTCAATTGATATCTTCTTCCCACTTCTATTTATTATTTTGTAATCCATTAGAGAGTTGATTTTATTGTTGTGTTTTTTAAACAATATATTCTCTCCTCGGTCCATTGAATATTTATGAATAATCATGTTTAATTTAATTATATTTAAAAATATCAATCAATGTACTACTATTTCGTGGTGTTTATATATATATATATATATCAATCTGTCTTTTCTTGTAAACATGACCCTCTATGTTTCCTCGCATATACACGATTCATTTTCGATGATCTCCTTTTAAAAAATAAAAAATTAATGCATCTCTATCAGTTTTTTTTTCATTTTTTCATAAATATTGAATCCAAATTTAAACCCCTATATTTTATAAACTTTCACTATATCTTCTTACTCTATAAGGAAGACTCCTGAGCCACACATTATTTTCCTTTTTGATAATTGTGTTAATGGATGTTAAATCATCGTCATAAAATTATCTCTGACTCTCAGTGTATATATATGTATGTGCACAGAGAGGCTGGGGTGATTCGGTCCCCTCTGTTTTGTTGATAGTATTCTTAGAGAGGATTCATAGGGTCGACATAGAGGGTAAGCTAATCTAATAGAATCCTTTTATTTATTTCTTTATATTTGAAGGAGTAAGAAAAAATTAAAAGTCTAAAAAACCAGTCAAGGGATGGTTTTATTTGATTTTCCAATTTATCTATTTTAAAATTCTTAGTATGAGATTAATAGTTTTTTTAATTCAAAATTATGATTTTAATTTTGTAGTTATGCATAAGGGATATATGTTATTAATTTAAAGATTATAATCACTATTTTATGGTTTTTCAAAATGGGTATATTTTTAACTATTAAAATTTTTAATTCATGTATTAGAAATTAATATTATTTATTTTTAAAATATTTATTTAACTGAAATTTTATTTATTTAATATATATTTATATTTCATTTCTAGTGGATATATTTTAAATATGTAGTTTTTTTTATCGATTTGAGACTAAATTTATGTTGAGATAAAGAATTAAATGTTTATCAAAACTATAATTCATTATTTCATATGGGGATTATTTAAAATAATTTATTTTATAATTTTTAAATCCTGTTATATCTCAATACATATATATATATATATGTATTAATTCTAAATGGAAAGAATGTTTTTTTCCAATAATTTCTAATTATATAAGTAATATAATGAATTCTATGTTTATATTTCTTGATTTGAATATGTGTGGTTGTAAATTGTTGTTTGTTTTTATATTTATTTTTTATTCATAAAATATATATCTACAAATATGTATGTATATATATTGGGGTGTTATTTTCACACATGTCGATTAAATCATGTATCATACACGGGTGTATGATATATGGGTCAATATTATTCAAACAAATACATAAAAAAGATTCATTCAATGTCAAGATTATCTTCTTATTACTTGTATAAATTTATATATATACATAATGTTATGATCCTAAAATAAATGTATATATACATATAAAACAATGTAATATATAAGTGTATAATTATGTATGACACACAATTAACTATTTCTTATGATTAGTTTTTATGATGGAAAAAATTATTTTTTTTGTTACCGCTATTATTTTTTGTATTCATTATTTCATGCATAAAATAATGAAAAAAAAATTTGTTTCAATTTTTGTATTTTGTAATTTTTTTAACAGTTTATGTTATAAAAATATGAAATCATATATTTAAAAAAAAAAATTTGGGTACTTGGATGTTTATGAAAAGTCTATAGTTTTTGTGAGAACCAATATTCCAAGTGAAATTAAATGGATGATCATATATTTATATATATAATTATACATAATCATGTTTATAAATATATGTGTAACTTTTATTTTGACATAGTGACATTTTTCAAAATCAAACTCCTATGAAAATATATATCTATGTAAATAATGGTTAAAATGTATTCATAAAATACGATACTTGAATGTTGTAAATATGGTAGGGAATTAGGGAGTGAACCCAATTAGTCAATATGTGGGTAGAACCATGATAGTTTTCAATGTTTTTAGTTTCCATAATCCACGGTGTTATGTTTTCAAAAGCGTACATGGTGTTTTCAGAAAAATCACTAGATTACATTTGAGGCAACATTAGTACCTAAGTAATTTAAAAAGATGTATATTGTTTTAAATGTAAGTAATTTCAATTATGTTTTTAAAAGGGTGATTCTGAATAAAAAAAATTCTATTATCTACAATGAAATTTCATGATATTATTTTTAAAGAAATATTTTCTAAAAAGTAGTTAAACTATTTCAAAACACCTTACTGGGAAATTGAAATCTCGCCTTTTTTTAAAATTATTGCCATAGGTATCATAAAAGTTCAAATTAGATGTCAACACTTTTGGAGTTAGCACGTGTTGAAGCATAGTATACATGTGATTTATATTGATTCAAATGTAATAAATGTACAGTTTTGTATAATCCTCCAGAACCTAGAAGGATAAAAGGTCCACTTTTGTATAAATCAATTTTCATTTTTTATTTACATATATAAAACCAATTACAAAGCATTTTTAAGAACCGAGTCCAGAAGTGCATTATTGTAGACTAATATTATAATTTTTATTTGTTTTGATGTTTAATTGGAATTATTTTTTATCATCCAACTGGATGTTATTTAACTTTTAAATTTGAAATAAACAGATGCCAATCTTTTGATAGTTTTTTACTTCTTAAAACCATGTTTTTTGGTTTTGACAATGGGAAATAATTTCTAATTTTTTTATAATGTGGAAAAATGGATTCCATATTTGGAATCAAAAGGAAAAAATAGTGTAACAAGGTTTGTTTTATGACATTATGAATAGTAAAATAAAAAATTATTTTTATTTACCACAGTTACAGGGTAAATCAGGTAAATAAAGGTAAAAAAATAATATTATAATATCATAAAACTATTTAACATGTGTCCTAATAATATTATATAAGATAGGATTCACCATGCACATACATGGGTCTATTTTTGGACAACATGGATCCACTTGGGTGTGATAATGACTTTTTATAAGAATTAATTTAATGTAAAGAGAAATAGAACATAAACATGTGTCTTTTATTGAATAAATTTTAAAATAGGGTTATATAACTGATATATTTGAATATAAATATTAATTATAAATCTGAAAATGTTTCCTACTATATTGTATTTAATTTATAATTTATAAACATTATGTAAATAAATTTAATTACTACAAAATATTTATGAGTAATTGCTTCATTAATAATGATTTCAAATAAATGATATTAGAAATATTAAAATTAATATTATATTACATAATTATTGTCATAACATAATTATGTAGGTGAATATGAAAGGATATGGTGGATTTTATGTTTTTTCAAATGATTCTAGTTATTATAAATTTGTAAAAAATTCATATATGAATAGTGTCCAAAATTGACATAATTCATAACATAAAATATAAAATTTATTATTAAATGATATTAAATTTCAAAAAATATAAGATTCAACCCAATGGTTATGATATGTTCTAATATTTCATAAATTACTATTTTGTGGGTTGTTTGACATGATATGGTAATTATATTATCCATTAATGTTTAAATATTATGATATCATAGTCAGATTAAAAGTGGTAAAATAAGGCTTAAACAAAAAAGATAAAGATAAAAAAATATTCAAAAATTGATTATAAAATATTGGATGATTTTTATTTTAACCAAAATAATATTATATTGTAATTTAATGAGTTGGGGACATTTTTAATCGAAATTGAATTTATAATTAATAGATATTTCAAGACATTCCTAAAGTGCCCATCCTCCCTCTTATAAAAGGCAACCAACTATACCCACTTACTCATGCCTCTCGCGATCCATTTGTCACCAAACATATACTGAAATACTGTCCCATCATTTCTGTATTCCTCTTAGATTCCTTTCCATGGTTAGAAAAAAATTCCATAAATACTTTTTTCTCAAATTTAAAGAAGTTACCCGATTTAGAGGTAATGTATTCTCTCAAGTCCTGTTCATTTATTTTCCCTCCCCACTCCCTATGATATAATTATTCTTTGATTAAATAACAACACATTTATCATAAATTTACTAGGATTTTTTATGAGATTTATTTGTACTACACTTACACACACTACCATCTAATGGATATGAACATATTGTTTCTGTGTATGGTGAACTACTACCTCACAAAACTATGATTGTTCAATTCTCCCCTAAAACCTATCATGGTGGACATTATGATTTCAATATAATTATATATGATATATATTATGTATATATTTTTTCTATTCTTCTGTAATTTTTATTTACAACATTCTTTTATGCTTTCTATATTGTGTAAATAGAAAAATTTCATTTGAGGAGAAGCGGACTACAACCCGCTAAATGTTATATGACTCATTAATGACATACATAGAAAATATAAATTATGGAGTTAATGAAATTATGTGACATATATAAAATATATAGTATATTATAATTATAATATAGCTATTTATCATTTAGTTTTCTTTCCATTTATATGATAATGAAATTAAAGTAGTGTTCATGCGTACGTACGACCTACCATCTCCATGAACGGTGAATTTCATTTATTATCCAAAATTTTATGGATTGTTGTAAATACATATATAAAATTGATATATATGATATTTAAATCATTAATTCTATTCTTGAAATAATGGACTTTTGTCCCCATGGACAATTTGTAATTATAAAGAGTTCATTTTCGACTCAAGTACTGAATATCGACAAAACATCGATATGAACTCAAATATTTAACTAATTTCTATAACATGATAATAAGAGGTATAATATGAATAATAAATCTTAAAAAGGTTCTAAATAATGTATAAATTATCCTTAAATTTATTATTCAAGAAATTAAAAAATGAACCGGACAAGTCATAATCAATGTAAGGGAATTTCTAAAATCAATTTCCTCTCATTATGTTTTACACATACGTTATTGGTTATATAATTCCATGATTGTGTGTAGAATCAATTTTTATTTAATAATTTTTTAACATAGACTTCCATTTGTGTGAATATAATATTTCTACCCATAAATACAACATTGAAAATTTCTTACGTCATTTATACAGATTTTTAAGGGAACTTCTTAACCCAATTTCTATTCATTGGGTTAATCTTCTTCATAATGATTATGTGGAGCTATGATTATGTGTGAAATTAATTTTATATAATATAATGTATTTAAAATTTATTTCTGGATGTTTATAGTTAATACATGTAGTTTATCTATTTTATTAACAAAATGAACATTGTATGAAAAATTTAAAACTCAATTTCCACTCATTGGGTTTTACGCATACTTCGTTGATTATATTAAGCCATAATTATGTGTGGAATCACTATTTATATATTTAAATTTTAATTTCCACTTTTTGTTTGTGTATATACTATTTCTATACATAATCACCTCATTGATTAATTCTTACATCATTTTTACGATCTTTGTAAGTGTAATTTCAACTTTATCTCTATTCATTGAGTTAAATATCCACATAATTGGTTTTGTTTTTCCATGAATATGTGTGAATTACCTATGGTTTTTTTACACTTAATATCCACTAATATTCGGTGGAATTATATTTTCCAAAAATAATTATCTCATCGATTTATCCTTAATATAAATATACGATCATTGTAAGGGACTATATCTAAATATCCATTAATTGAGCCACATCCTGATATTTTGCACCTTTAATATACTATAAGTTGTATATACGACCCTTTTAAAATTTTATATCATGAATTTATATATTATAATGAAATTTATAAATTATTTTGATGACATTATTTGATTATTTTTATTCAAGAGTTTCTCAACTGTTACAAGACTCTTTAACTAAAAAATCATTTTAAGGTTTTAAGGATTTATTCTTCTAAATAATTTTTATTAATTTCATTGTTTTCAAAATGTAATTAAGGATTTATTTATATGGACATTAATGTTCTGAAATTTTAATTCCGTTAAAATATTCAAAGTGATATGAGACACTTTAATTCAAAAATATCATTAATATTTGTCTCAAACGGTTTTGGAAATAGATTGAATATTTTAGTAACTTGAATTGATTTCTTGTGATTTATTAGTGAAAGGGTTATAATTTCAATACAATATGTGTTATGCAATGGTAATTGGTCATTTTATTGGTGGTTTCGTGATAACCAAAATATGGGTGGTTCCGTTATAAACCATGGGCGGGTGATCCCGTGATAGCTCTCTAATTCATTGGGTTACATGATGGAGGTAAATAATAATGTTTCTCCAAATTTATTTATGGAATATACTGTGATGGTATTAAAAACGCAGCCATGCAAGTTACTCCCTATGTAGCGATGATAGATACAATGTAATTACTATACAGATGCAAAAAGATACCGTTATATTTTATGATTTATATGATGTACTTTAGGAATCCAATAATTATATGATATAAGCTAAGTAGTTTATGTTTAAGGGTTAAAAGGTATAATTTAATGAAAATATTTTCATTGGTTTTAAATATTAATGGAATAAAAGTTTTATTCCTTATTTTATATTACATACATAGATTTTTATGCACATCACATGATTTGGAAATGTTTTTCACAAAGTAAAAGGAAGGATAATAAAAAAGAATTATTCAAGAATATTTTTATAAGGAAAATAATCTTCCTTTTATTTAAGATTATTTATTGTGAAAAACTTGTATAGAGTAGAAGTGATTAATTTTTAATTGTTGATATGTATTTTCATATTTATGGCTTAATTCTATAAAACTCTAAACCTTAAAAAATCATTAATGAGAAAGATAGTAAATTCTTGATCAAATATCAAGATTTTAAGGTTTAAGGTTACATCCATATACTAATTCCCTACACCTAACATGAATCAATTAGACCATGTAATATTATCATAATACTTATCATTATGATTAGTGACTCGGGTAGTCAGAGTATTCAACCGTCAAAAAAATTTCTATCAAATACTTTTAGGGAAAACACTCAGAACCCAAATTGTTTTAATTTAGTAAGGATATCTAGACTGGGTGGAGTGGGTATGAAAATCAAAAGGAAAATTAAGGAATATTTATTATTAAATAAATTTCATACATAATGGTCATAGGTAAAACTAAAACAAAAAAACCTATAATTATCACATAACATTCAAAAAATTCATGAAATAATTTTTTTATCCCCCACCACATAAAATTATTCACATTACCACAAAAAAATATGCATAATAAGAATTTACGTATCCCATTATATTCATATAATATTCCAATTTTAGAAATAATATTTACTATCCATTTCATGTTAACTATTCAATTGAATTTTATATGTAATGAAAAAACCATTATATCTACTACTATGTTTAATCATGTAATTACCGATTTCATTCATGAATTTAAAATTCATTAAAAACCCATTTACATATTTAATTCCATATCACATTCATTTTCCATTTTCACCATCATGAATTATATATCCCTCATTGTTAGTAATATATAAAAAAACCTTCACTAAGACTCATAATGAAATCCACCACATCTATCATAATTTATCTATTTTCAAAAAAACATCCCCAATATCATTTATTAATCAATGAACATATATTAATTACCCAACAAACAAAATCCACTCTACAATGATGGAAAGGGAGTTGTAGTCATCTTTTTATAAAATATTCCATCTCAAAAAATCTATAAAAAAATACCTACGAAGGCCACACAATCACACTATCAAAAAAAACAAATTAGATTTATAAACAATCCATTTTAAAAAATGAAATCTCTAATTATCATTTACAATACTTTTATAATAAATAAATACCTCTTTCATGTGCATGATTTTATTTAATTTCCATGTATAACTGAACTAGTTTATTAATATATTTTTGTTATTTAATATTTATTTTAGGTTATTCAATTCATAATTCCACAAAAATAATAAATTTTTTGATGAAATATTCTTTTTTAGTAATACAATAAAATAACTATAAATCACATCGATAATATCACAAAATCAATTAAAACCATTTGAAACACACTTTCAAATATATTTTTCAATTTTTTACTTCCATTAAATGTGTCCATTAAATCAATTTGTAAAATCTAAACATAGTAGGAAAAATAAATTGACTTTAATAATGAAGACATAAAAAATGAGACTTCTTGAATCTTCTACCTCAAATTGGCTTTTACCAAACCACTATATACGGTAAATGGGTAATGCTAAAAATAAAAAACCCACACTAGGGAAACATTGGTCAACAGAAATAAAACATTCCCCATCTAAATCTATAAGCTAATAGATCACAAAACAAACCATCATTATTTCACATAACTCTCAAAAAAATAAAATGTGATAAAATAACAAGATGTGTGGAAAATGTCACATATGGTATGGAACATGGCTCTTGAAAAGGGGATAATATTCATGAAAAGGGGCACTAATGGGTATCCGAAAAAATCAATCTATGTCACCAATTTTTTACACAAAAAATGGAACAGAAATATGACCCTGGTGTATTTCTGAATTTATACCATATAAGAAAAATCATAAGAGAAAAAATCTTTGCATACATGTTATGTTGAAAATTGGTCAAATCAAGAGAATCTCTATAATTCACACCCTTAATATCCTCCCATAACCATGTGTAAAAACAAAATATGATATAAAAATTTAATGCAAAACAATGAAAGGACTATCACAATGAAAAAGAAACCAATTCCCTTTACAAAAAGAATGTCTTCAAATCAATCCACACCACAAAACATGATTAAATATGTAATAAAATCCAAAAGGAATTACTATGGAATATACCAATCAAGGATATAGAGTAAAATAATGATTACCATAACCAAAATCAATAACCTTATATATCTAAATCAACCAAATATAAGATCATCGGAATGGATAAATGACCATGATGCATGGATCCCAGAAATTGATGAATTGAGGACTCAAAACTGATGATATCCATGATGCAAATTGACCTACCCATAGTGAAACATAATATGCTATAGAAATACCCATTTCTAATGAACCACATATAGTGTAATACTAATGGACGTACTATAATTCAGTCTTACTAGATAAAATTCCATCTCCAGCTCCGCCTACCTTGATCAATCCTCCCATAAATACCTACAACAACTAAAATTCATTGAACAATTGATTATTACGGTATAAACTATTATAGTGTTTTCTTATACTCAAAACATCACGTGAAAAATTTTAAAATAATAAGATTATCCTTCAATATATCATTAAAACCATACAATTGTGACTTCATCTCATTTACAATGTCATTAATTGGTGTATTACATAGAAAAATTTATTTAATTACTCTATTTTACTATTGGATTTATTAATATGGATGAAAATGCAAATAATTTAATTTTAGATATCATTATTAATTTTAAATAATCTTTTTATATAATTAATAATATTATATAATGAATCATTGTTACCATTTATCATAATAATAATTGTACCAGGTAGAATATGTAAATATATAATAATAATTTTGGATATTTTAACTAACATTTATCTTTGAAAATACTATATTTAGAAAAACTATAATAATTTAAAAAAAGTTATTCTTTTAAATTTCTCCAAGATTTTATTTAACAACATTGTTTTCATATACTATATATGAATCATTTTAAAATTTTAATAAAAATCATTGATTCTAAAATGAAAAATTCTACAAATTATGATTGTGATGCTAAATTATGAGTCTATAAATAAAAAACTGATGTCAATGATTTAATAAATAAACTACAAAAAAATTTAGTTAGACATCAAAATGTGATAGAAATTCATCTTCATTTGAGTCTACTCAATCTATTACAAGATAGATGTTACCCTATTATTTAGTATTAGAAATTAATGAAAAAATACTTAGATTTAAATATTTATGGGACTCATCAATGTCTATGTAAATATTAGCATGGTATATAATATTAGTAATGTTTTAACAAAGAACATCAACATCTAACATTTACCTTAAAAAGTAACTGAATTTAATAGGAAATCATGTAACATTATTTACTTCATTTTCAAAATGTTTATATTTTACAACCAATTGTTCCCCAGTAAGAGATAAAACATTATTTTTATTAGTTATAGTGTTCATAAAATGATCCATATAGATTTATGATTTTCATCACAAATAAAATCAGTAGTATGGTCTCTAAATTCATCTAATAAATTAGTGTAATAACTGGATATTTGAAATCAAGTACATTATTTTTTATAGAATAGAAGGCATTCCACACTAATCATAAACAACATGTGAAATAGATTAATTAAAAATGATGAATATAAAAAAGAAATTTAATTGGTGGGTGTGAATTTTATTATCTAAATAATTAAATATATATAAAGGTAATAATCAATAAAAAAATATGGATAAACTCATAGTAAACAGTCACTCAATTTTTATTACTGTCCTTTTATTATTGAAAAATATATTTTTGTAAAATATATCATTTAAATATTTTAATGAAGAATTATTATAATTAATTTTTTGAACAATTAAAAAATAAATTTAATAAAAAAATACCATCTTTTAAATTATCAAATAAACTTTTTCTTAGAGTGATTTTTTTTGAATTTACTAACATGTTTTATTTTTGGAGAATAATGAAAAATATAGTTTTTTACTTAAAACATCCCTTTCATTTAAAAAACTTATCAATTCTATATTTATGTAAAATAATTTTAAATTTTTATTTTCTATAACTATATAATTTATAAACCAATTTAATTCATTTGAAACAATTTTATGTTCAATTATGATAGAAAATCTTTTTATACATAAGAGAACGTTCTTCTTTTTTGAAAAACCCAATTTTTCTTCGGGTTTCCAGGATTATTTTAAAATAAATTAATTATTTATAGAGGAATTTAAATTGGTAAAATGGATTTCATATTTTTAATTATAATAATTTATATTTTTATAGTAATACAACCAATTTTTTTTCAAAATAAATTGTAAAAATTGTAAAAACAATTCAGTACTATAAAAGGTTATATCAAGATAAAAAAGGTTATGAATTTGCTAAAAGGAAAAACTTTTTTATTTTTATTATTATTGGATGAATTTATTTAAACACTAATCATATTATCATGTTGATTTAATATTTTTTTGAAAATATTTACATTAAAATGAACTATATAAAAATTCATGTAATGAAAAATAAAAAAATGCCCGTTTCTTTCTTATAAATATTTCTTCAACATTCTCCTTGGGGAATTTTTTTTTGAATAAATAATATTGATTGTTCTTAAATAATTTAAATTATTTTCAGTATATTAATTTTTTAAATTTTTTATAAATTATTCTATACATTAATCAAATACATAACACTTACATAATATTTCATCACTTTATAGGAAAAAAATAAAATATTTTTATAATAATCAACATGTTTTAATTTGAGTTAGTAACTATGTTTTGTGAATTTATTATGTAAATAAATATTTTAGTGAAGTTTTAATTTATTATATATTAATTATCATTCAATCTATATGTTATTAAGGTAAAAATAAACAGATAGTTGCAAAAAATTTTAATTACAGTATCATATTATATAAGTTGAAGTTGCACATGAGCCTTAACCTGGTTGGTAAAGACTCTATAAGTGCATCTGGGAGACCCAGGATAAATCCAGGATGAGAAATTATTTCTGGGTACTGTAGCAGTACTGTAGCAGTACTGTAATAGGCATTGTAGTTAGAACTATGCAATACTGTAGCGGGAACTATAGCAGTTACTGTTTGGCACTGTAGCAGCCAGGAATATGCCCCCGTTTGGGATTTCGGACCACAGATTTGGTCCATGAGTCCCTTAAGCCCTTGGGGCCACCCATGCCATCCGGTCAGTAAGGCCTCCAGGCCACCTCATGTCCTTCGGGCCACCTTAAGTGAATATACAAACCAGAAGACCTACGAGGAACAAGCTCTACAAGGAGGATGAGCAAGGAGATTTCACTACAGTAGAAGCTAAACGGATTGCAATAATGAGAGGGTATGGAACCTGCCATCGGGAAAAGCCTGTAGATGAACGATAATGCCTAGTCGGACAGTCATGTGAATTTGGAGAGCTGATTTCATGATGAAGATGCTAGGGAGGAGTAGTTTCAAGTAGTTAGTATGGGTTGTATATAATGTTTGAAGCCTACGGGAAACTGAATTCATCTATGGCCTACAAGCCATGTAATAATTACGCCAATGGGCTTTGTAAGGGTTCCACCTCGCCCCTTGAAAGGTGGATTGTCAAAATAAATAAAAAATAATCCCTTCGAGCCATTGGAGGAGAGACTATATCATATTATACATTAAAAGTTATTAAATTAGTTAATATTTTTAAAAATCATATCACCAACCGTGTAATTAGTATTTGTTTTGTAATATAATAAATGGTCAATTTATTTTCAAATTATATTTTTATAGTTACTATTATGACCCCAAATAATTAAAGAAATTTACTATGGTAATTGTCAAAAAGGGTTAGTGAGGGTAAAAGAACATATATATATATATAATTAATAAAAATTCATCCATATTTTATTTTATGATATTATATTGATCCATAATCATCCAATTTTTTTAATATATCATTTTTTTTCAAATTGTCTGGATTAATAATATATATTAATATCTTAATTTTTTAAAATCCAAAAGTGCCCCTTCCAACACCTGTAAAATAAAATATCCTCTCCTCTTCTCTTCACACATAAAAATAAATTTTTATTAGAAAAATATGTCACAAATATCTCCATTTTTTCCATTAACATTTCTTATAATAATTTATGATTATTACACACTCATATAAAGGCTTTTTGAAAACATAAAGTTGTTGTCCGAAGAAAATGTATCATTCCTAATAGAGCATTATTGATTCATTTATGCATCAACCTCCTTGAAAAATTATTCAATCATGGTGATATATTAATATTAGTATATACAATATACTAAGATGTTTTCACTTTAACTTCATACCCCATATCCATCCCCTCTACCTTTAAAAGAGAAATGAAAGAGTCATCTGTGTTCTTGGTTCACTGCTGCCTCACAACCCCATTTAATTATTTTCCCATGACCATGTATCATGACTGGTTTTAATGATAAATTTAAAATATATAAAATATATATTATTCCTGAAATATTATTAATTATATAATGATATTATATCATATAATTTATAACCATTCAATTAATTTAAATATAATCACATCATTTGTGTATGTATATTCACTATCATATCCATGAAGCGATGCGATTCATTTTATATAGCCACATCTCATGAAAGTAATATATAACTATATATAAATATATAATATTATATTTATTTTAAAATTTTCATTTTTAATTATGAATATATATATATATTTTATTTCCATCATGGTCTTCAAAAAATAGAGTCCTTTTTCATGGATACGTACATCTTATCATCACTAAAATTTTAACGTACTGCATTTTTCATAATAATGTTTTCTGGCTGGATTAAAATATTAATTTTTATATAAAAAAGATAATTATTAAATTATTTTTATTATTTATATGATGGATCACTAAGGTGTTTTACCATATTAAAACTACTAAAATCATTTTTTTATATGAACTGAATATGCTCATAACATTAAACATCAAATTATTTTACTACATTATTATATTTAACATGGAATTAAAAATTTTAATAAAAAATATTAAGGGTTCCTATGAATTTAAGTATTTAATAAAATTTTATTATTATTTTTGATAAAGAGTATATGTAATTAGTTATACAAGAGGAAATGGATTCCATCTCAAATTCAATTCAATGAAGCAGATTTTAATATTATGAAACAATTTAATTTTTTGGATTATATAATTTAATTTTAAATATTATTTCAAAATCCATCGCACTTCATTGTATATTAAGATTCATTTCTTTTTTTTCATCAATTGGAATTCAATTGAACATTACTAATCGTGAAGTGTTTCGTAAGTTATTATTTGTTCGTTAGGATATATCACATCATAATTGGATATATTTTTCCCAGATAATGTTTTAAATTAATGTTGTTTGATTGATATTTTATTTAAAATGGTTTTTTAATTTAAATTTGGTACACATAATCAATTAATTGATTAATTATCAAATAAAAAACATAATCGATGTAATCATTCTTCATATGATAATTTTCTTCTTTTGGACATATGATATGTTATACACTTTTTTTGAGGTTTTACTAAAACCCCATTGATATGTTATATCATAAATTTATTTAAATACAAATAATTTAATATATATATTTTTTTAATTCATGCGGGTATGATTCGATTATTACTAATGCAGTAAGTGTTTATTCCAAATTCTCGTCATTATTTGGGATTGATTGTGTTTAGGTTTCAATTAGAAAAATAATATGCTATTAATATATTTTCCCAATTATATTTTCATCTCCTATATTTATGTTTCAAAATTAGATGTTTTCATTTTATTTTCCTCATTTATGTTCTTAAAAATTTGAAAGAATTTTCTTATTGAAAACTGAGGTAGTTTTCCATCTAGGTGATATTCATTCGCTTCCATGTCTATATATTCCATAAAAGAATTTAAATGATGTTTTCAATATTATACATTTATTTATTAAATACATTTTAACCATGATCGTCTATTTACAAAATTGATTAGATGAAATAGTTATTTTATTTTTCAAAAAATGGTAATTTTTTACTTTTTAGATGAAAAGATAAAGTACTCATTGTTTTTACATACTCGATGTGAAATAAAAATTATCTCTATAATAAAAAATCATAGATTTTATCCATATTTAATAGATTTAAATAATTATTTTAATAAATTATTTCATAATATTTGAGATACTTGTTGTTCTTAAAAGTTGATTTTAAACTGAAAATCATAATTCCATCCATAAAATTTTAATTATATTTTTATGTAATTTTTATTCATTAACTATAATAACACATTATTTTCCTATACTCCACTGGTTATATTTTGTGGTAATACTATCATTATTATTTATATGGATGGTGTTAGAACAGTTTGACTATGTAAATATTAAAATTTCATATGATTATTTTTAAATAAAATTGTATATTTTGATTTTGTATTGAATTTTTATTCTCCCCTTTAATTTTATGAATTAATTGGATATAATAAGTAATTTTTGGGGACTAATACACTCCTTGTTGCATCGGTCTATCTCATGATACAAAATAGTTTGGGTATTTGGCCAATCCCATACCAAATTATGTAATTTTTTTTGGCATGAGGCATTTAATGTTTATTTATGATATATTAAATTATCCAATACATATATTTGAAATGTTTTTATTGATGTAAATTATATTATTTGAATACTTATGATATGGGTTGTTAATTTTCATGATGATGTGATTAGTTATGGGACCTCATTTTGTCACTGTTTTTTCATTCCATAATATTTTTCTTGATAACGTTCTTTATTAAATGCCATGTGTGTTCAGTTATTTACATTTACATATTGATTGTAAATTATATACTCATCATATAATCCCATGTACCTAATGATTAATGAAAATATAAGCTCATCCTTAGGTTTTTCCATTCCACGTGATATGAATAATCAATCTCTGAACGAGTTCAATAATTAATAATAATTACAATCATCATGTCATTTTTAATTTATGTTTCCAATTATAATTTGAGATTATACTGTATATATAATTTACTAAAACTAATAAACTATTTGATATGTTTGTAAATTATTCATTGTATCTAGTACAAATGGCATTGTGTAACAACTGGCTCTCGACTACTAGAGTTGTGTGATTTAAAGTTGGTATGATATGAGGTTTGGTTTAAATCATTGAAACTAGATTTCAGAAATCATAGACTAGGTAAAAAAAGCCTATGATAGGATTTAACATTATTTTTGATGTTTTGTAGAGACATTTATTGTAAATTAATTTTTTGGATTTGTATATGAAACAAATTTTCTCTAGAGGAATGATTCTTTATTTTTTTTATAGACATGAGTTTTAAGGTACTGATAAAATTTATGTTTAATATGACTATTGATGTTAATGTATTGATTATCAATTATGTATGTCTTATTTTGTTGGAAAATCATACTCTATAGAAAATCATAGTTTTTAAAAACTATTTTATGATTGGTGTGAAACATCGAGATTTTATGAGATGGATTCTTTTTAATATCATTGATTACTTTTGTTATACACTACACTGAGATTAGATTGTTCTATATAAAACTCGGTATTATATTATGGTATATAAAAAAATATTATTGGAATTTATTACAAATAATTTCTTGTTATTTTGATAAATTTAATTTCACACTAGATTTAGTATAAATGAACAACTAAAAAATATAACAATGTAATTAAAACTGTGGGTATGAATATTGATAAATTCCTTCTATTTTTTTTAAATGAATATAAGTGAGTCTATAAAATTATAAAATCACACATTATGGATTCAATAAAATGTTTAAATTCTTATTATATGTTTTATAGTAATTATATAATAGAAAATAGATTTGTTTGGATAAAATAATTTTTCTTAAAGAAATGCAGTATTTCTGCCCTTTGATGAAACACCCATTTTAGATATATTTTGTTAAATATTTATATAAGATATTTTAAAAAATAAATTTCTTCTTTGCAATAAATATATAAAAATTTACTTTGGATGATTGTTTTATATTTTTCTGATTACTTTCACATTTTGATGAATAATTATAACACACTAAATATTAAATCAAAACAATTTTTTTCATTAAAATAATTTATGTAATTAAATTAAATTTTTTATTTATTTTAAAGTATAAATAGAATATATTTTTATCAATCAATATAATTTATATCATTAAGATTAATTTTACATTGAGTTCAGATGTAAGAAAATTTTAATATTTTACAATGTTTTATCTTAAGAAAAATCGATTCTCTGTTTCTCAAAAAGTGTGTAATTTTAAATTAATTAATGAAACATATGGGGTTTTAATTTTTAAAAATATTTTCCTTATTTGGAACTAGTAGGCTAAAATTTTTTAAGTTGATTTACTTTATTTCTTTGCAATATGAAGAGTAACTTTGGTAATTTTTATTAGTACACTAATAGGGTAAAATGACTAATTAAGGATAATAATAATATTATAAAATTACCCAAAAACAAGTATTTAAAAAAATTTATGAGTTTTTCGACCAAAATGATCTTTGGGCCGAAATGGGATCTTTTGGAATCCACTTGGATAAGATTAGGACATTTAATTTATTTTATTTAAAAAAAGTAAAATATGTCTCATTCAAATTTTTAAATACTAACTAATTTTAAATATAAGGATGTACTGAATATAATTGCAATTATAAATAATCATATTAAAGATAAATATTTTTCATTTATCCAGAAAATTTATTTGTAATTTTTAGGAAATAAATAATTTCTTTAATTTCTTATACAATAATAATGAATAAATTATTTAATGGGTGAAAAATAAATAATATGTTTTTATTAATATAATAATTTCAATTAAAATAACCAAAAACGTGACCAAATATTATTGTTTATGAGTATATGTTAACCATATTCATCCAATGGTTGAGTTATGGACCATTTCCAGACTTATAGAATAGATTATTAAAAGTATATTATTCTATTTAATGTGATGTAAAAGTTATCTCCTTAATAATTTAATAAGTTTTACTTTTTAAATATTGGATTTTATAGATGATAAATTATAAAAAAAGTATTATTATGAAGGCTAGTATATTTATATTCATCATAGTAGTTAATGATTAATTTTAATTCAAAAAATAATCATATTATATTATCACACAAAACTGATGAAGTAATTATTTTATTAATGTAAATGTCAAATTAATGTTATTAAAAATATAACAATAAATATAATTTCATCTAATAAATATATCCAATGATTTTTATAGATTACCTAGGCCACATAGGAAAATAATGAAATAATGTTTTAATTGATATCATATATTGTTTTTGCATATTTTAATATCTATGAATTGATTAGAGTCGAAATGGACACTATTGTTGTTTTGTTAAAACTATGTTTTACTAAATTATATAAAATTCATATTTTTTTAAAGTATAATAATTATTATATGTTCTAAAAATATTAATTTTACTTATTCATCCTCTATTTGACAACAATAAAATAAATATTTCATCCTTTTAATATGGAAATATTTTTATCTTAATTAAAATAAAATAAAATAACTAAGAGTTAATTAATTATAAGGTCTAAAATGACATAAAAACATTTCTAAATTTTATTTAATGATAATATAACAATATTATAATATCTTATATTTGAATATATCTATTTTTTAGGTATTTCTATTTATTTTAAAAATATTAGAAATTAATAGTTTCAAAAATTCCAAAAGTGCCTCTAACATCAATTATAAAACTGTACCTCCTCCCTCACTTCTTCAAATAAATTTGAACCTTATATATCATCCATCACTTGAAAATTCCCCATATAAAATACCCATAGTTACATTATAGAGAGTTTTTTCTTCTTCAAGGACCAACTCTAGTGCTCTTAGTGGAGATTTAGAGGAAACACATCGAACAAGAGGTAACATCCTCTACTGATTCTTTCAAACATCTTTCTTCATATAATTATTATTCATAAGTTATTTCATTATAAAGAAATAACTCCAGTATCACTTATATATTGTGATGTTATTATAATTATGAAGCAACCATATTTCCCCATCTATCAAACCAATGAAAAACATTAAATCACTACAAGTGCATACATACGACTTACTGTCTCCACGCCGTTGTGTAATCTATTTTTCACCACCACCTTACATGGATGAGTATAGTTATGGAAATAATAACTATATATGATTTTTATAACATGAAAATGATTCTAAAATATTATACACTTTACAATTCAATACCATTCAACAAATATGGTAATCATATCGTCACTCATGCGTATGTACGATATACCGTATCCACGATGCGATGAGATTGATTATACATGATATTCATTAAAGAATGATTATATAAAATTATAGAATGAATAAATATAAAATTTATTATACTAGTATAATTATTTTATTGATATAACTATATCATAAGAAGTGTAACATGAACTTATCTTCCAAATCATGCATAAGAACATAAAGCAGTTAATACCCAAATAACGAGTAACAATGAAATGTAATAAACAAATGGTTGATAATAAGACTGTATATCTTATAATAGAAACTACTATGACTATGGAATAATACAATGAAAATATTTAAATAATTATAAAAGATTTATTGATACCCACATTGGGTTGGAAACTAAAGGTAATGGATAATTTTTCAATGTCATTATTATCTGAGATTGCTTATACATAAGTATTTACAAGGATATATTTATCTTCCGCATCCATGTTTTCTATTTAAGTAAAATTATATCTATTATTATACAATTTGTTAATGATAATTTTGCTATTTGGTGAATTTTTTAAATGGTATCAATGAAATCATTTTTCATTATTTAATATGTGGTAATTTGTGACTTTTATAGAAAAAGTATAAGGATAATGGTTTTTTAAACATATATGGAATGAATTTATTTTTATTATTTCATAAAGAATTATTTACATGAAGCTTCCCTTACATGTTTCAAAGGTTATTTTCGAATGAATTTTTTTAATTTTTTTTGTGTTTTGAGAAAAAAACATTTTTAGATAAGATAGTATATTTTCCTCCATAATTTATTTCAAGTGTTTCAAAAAATTATTTTCAATCTAAGATGACACACTTTAAATTTATTACATTTAATTTCCTATTATTACTATGATTGGATTGTTTTAAATATGGAATGATATTTTATATGGATTTTGTTATTAGGGAAGGATTTTAAAAAACCCATTTTATTCCTTGGCTTATGCTATGATAAACGATTTATGTTTTGTGGAACACATAAAATTTATTTCATTATGAGATGGGTGTAACCTAAATCTCCCATCAATGAAATGTGTAAATACTAATATCTCTTGAAAAATAAAATATTGGATCAAAAATTAAATATTGTTCGATAATATTGGGCTGAAATGGATAGTATGTCCAGTTCAGTAGTATAGTGTTGGAATAAGAAGTGTTCATGGTTTAGTAATGGACTTTGTCTCTATGATGGTCTGGAAAATGAACCTTGGCTAATATATATGTGATTTTACATGCTTATGTGTCTTCCACCTATTATTTTTTTATACAAAGTCTATGTTATCACAGTTAATGTTACTTTAGTATTTATTCCTTACAATTGGAATGATTTACTTTATGAATCAAGATTTTGATATTCAAAATTTTTATTCATGTTTTTAAATTCATATATTTATGTTTTCCATGTTTCCAGTACTGAGAATTTGAGATCACCTGTTTGATGTTCTTTTTACTGAGGATATAAAGAATGGTTTTACGTAGGAGAACTAAAGGTGAAGATAATTATGGGTGATGTAGGAGATCTTTCATAAATCTAGAATAATGTGTTCTGAGGATCCAAATACACTAAAATAATATGATGTTTAGGTGTCTATTTTTGAAATGTGTTATGAATTACAAAAAATAAATGTAATGTACATGTGCGTCAATCTTGGGTTATTAGAGTGAGTATAAGAGTGATTTTTTAGTTAGCATTTATAAAATAGTATGTGAAAAAATTAGTTAGATCCATATAGATATTTATAAGGATACATCTAGGGATTTCCCTATGGGTAAGTCTAGCTATATGTTACTATCCTAGAATTATAGTAACAATCATGAATAACCTTGGGATTAACCTATGATATTAGATATTGAATGTACTCCTGATTGATTATATTGTTTTCCTATTATGATTTTTACCTCTCACACTAATATTTTTTGGTTTTAGAAAATGTATGGAAAAAAGGAATCATATTAAATAAAATATGATAAATAATGGAAAGATAATCCTCATGAGAAACAAAATGAAATGGGAGTTGGAAGGTGAAACATTGTTGTTATGCCTAATCATAAATCTCATAATATAATCAATAATCTCAACATCGGTTAGTTTTATTACCCATGTAATAAGTGAACAATTTATTATTATCATGGTCATAGAGGAAATAATTCTCAATATTACTCATGTAAATAATGTTGGAAGATGAATCCAGGAGAATGTTTCAATGTAACTGGAATATTCTTTGGGAGATTTAAATAAGCACATAAGGTAAGTAATTGCAAAGTAAAAGGATTATTTAACACAATGGAAATGATAATAGTTTTGATAAGACATCAATGAAAGTTAAATGTTTTAAATATGGAATGTATAGGAATTATGAAAATTGATTCCCTATGGGAAAATCTAATGAATAGAATTGTCATGGTTATATGGGTTGTATTTATGTTTCGGACGATGATGAGGCTATAAATGATATTTGAGATCAATGAAGTGTTAATGAATAAAACAATGAATCACGGTCAATGGTTTATGAAGATAGTGTAATTATTGCTTGATTATCAAGAATATTGTTTTACAAATAATTTTATGGTATTATGTAATAAAGAAACATCTATGGATTGTTACACTATTGTTTTTTTATAATTTTTTTATCGCATATGTTTAATGGCACCAGTAACAATAAAAAGATATTAATATATTTTTGGTAAACACATTATATTTGAATAATGATGGGATAAGGAGATAATGAGATGTTTAATAGTATTAATAACATCGACAATGATATTAGGAAAAAATTATATCATGGTTTGAGTATATATTATTTTGGTATTTTTGGTATGTTGAAATAGTTTATTTTTGATGGCATGAATGTTTTCACTAAGGTTCCATGGTAATTCAAGTTATCTCCATGTTTCAAGAGAATACATGATTAATGTATTCACATTTTTGGAATGTGACAATCAAGAACTGACCTTTGAGATATGGGAGATAAAGGCTAATCCAATTTAGTTCACTTCTTTCTATAGTTGTATATATTATATATTTGGAAGGATTGTAATGTTATCCATTTATTTATAGTATAAGTTATACTCTAGTTTATTTTTGTTAGATTAAGGTATTATCTCACAAAAGGTGTACTTATTCATATTTGAAAACATATTCTAAACTTTTTATTGAGACAGATAGAATGACATATTATTCTGTTTATGGATAACATGATCTTCTAATACATCAAGAATGAAAAATTCATCTTTATTTCATTGAATAAGAGATGAGGTGGAAATTTTTCATGGCACGACCAATGATGATATTGTACCAAAATCAAGTATTAATTTCTTATCATAAAAAATTACTCGTCTTTGGGAATATAATCTTGAAAACCAAAAATTTTATCCTGGTACCTTCTTATCTAATGAATCTGATGGTCCCCTAAATCATCACAGATTAATGGATTTCTGGTTATTAACATTCCCCTAACCATGTTCTCTATAATTTCCATCAGAAATTTATGGTTAGATTTTTCATCCATAACAATGTATTCACTTTCCACATATATTCTTTTATATGGAATCCTAGTGAGGAGATACTTTAGGTCACCATTATGTTTTTAACTGTCATTTTTAAAATGTTGTTATATTATTCCTTTTTACGATGTGGAATTATATGAAAGAAATTTTTAGTAGTAAGCCTTTTATAACCCCAATTAATTTATAGGTAGAAATTAATTTTAAGGGGGTAGAATGTGACATCCCAACATTTTATGAGATCGATTCTTTTTAATTTTTTGAGGTCATGTGTTGTACGATACACCAAGATTAGGTTGTGTTGTACAAAACACTGTATTATCTTGCGTTATATGAAACACTATTGTTGGATATTATAGCACATAATTTCATTTTCTTTTTATAGATTTCATTTCATTCATGATCAAGTATATGTGATCAACTAAATATTATAACATAGACATTACAATGGATGATATGTATATAATTAACGTCCTTCAAAAAACTATTAAAATGAAAATAAGTGAGTCTTTAGAATAATAAAATCAATATTTATGGATTCAATTAAATGTTTAAAATTTATCATATATGTTTTCTATATATGATATATGACCAAATTAAATTTTTTCAGATAAAATATGTTTTTTCAAAAAACAATTGTATTGCGACCTTTTGATGGAACACCCAGTTTAAATCTAGTTTTGACAATTTTATAGACTTTTTGTTAAAAAAACTTCTTCTATGGAATTGGGATATATAAATTTACTTTTAACATTTTTTGATATTTTTCTGATAACTTTCTTATTTTTATGAATATTAAAAACACTAAATTTTAATTGAAAAAACTATTTTCATTAAAATAATTATTGTAAATAAATTATATTGTTGGTTTTTTAAAATAAAAATAGAATTTATTTTTATCATTAAATATAATTTATGTCATTAGAATTAATTACATTGATTTATGATGTAAAAAAATTCCAATCTTTTGTAATGTTTTAACTTCAAAAAACATGTTATATCTTTTCGATAAAAAGAATTATTTTAAATTAATTACTAGAATTACTTATTTTTTATTTTTAAAAATGGATTACATATTTGTAATCTGTAAGCCCAAATTATATAAATAGAATTATTTTATTTTTTGGTAATTATAAATTGTAACTTTGGTAATTTTTATTAATATGCTAAAAGGCAAAAACATGTAATTATGGGTAAGTATATTATTATGAAATCACACTAAAATTTTTCATAGTATCATTAGATGAGTGTGGTTATACCTAAATAATAATTGGATTGAAAGGTGTCCTTTAGAAGACACTTGGATGAGATCAGGACATTTAATTTAGTTTATTTAATGAAATGTTAAATATGACTCACTCAAATTTTAATTACAAAATAATTTTTAATATAGGGTTTTACTAAATACAATTTCGATTATAAATAATATTTTTAAATATAATGTGTGTTCCTTTATCATGGATATTTATTTGTAATTTTTAGGAAAGAAATAATTACCTTAATATCTTATACATTAATGATGCATAAATTATTTACATAATGAAATATTAATAATATAGTTCTTATTAAAAATATAATGCCCATTAAAAGATCCAAATACTTGTAAAATATTACTGGTCAAGTATATATCCACACATACTCATCCATGGGTCGAATTATAGACCATTTGTATCTTTATTGAATGGGTAATGACACTTAAACTATTTTTTTTAAAGGGAAGTTAATGTTCTCCCCTTCATAATTTAATAATCAAAACATATTAAGTAATGGATTTTCCAAAACATAAATCTTTATAAAATTATTGTTCATAAATATTGTAGATTTATCTTTGTCAGATTTTTTTTAAATTTTATTCAACAAATATGCAAAATAAATAATTTCACAAAACAGATTTAGTAATTATTTTATTAATATAAATACCAAATTAATGATAATACAAATATAACAATAAATATAATTGTAGATAATCTATAATCCCAAATTTTTTTATAGAATATCTATACCCAATAGGGATATAATAAAAAAAATTGATGATAACATCTTTTCTAGTTTTTTAAAAGATCCAATAATTGAATAGTGTACAAATTGACACTATTACTGTTTTGTTGAAACAATGTTTAATTAAATTATTTAAAATAAATAAATAATTTTTTTATAAAATATATTAATTATGACATGGTGTAAATTTTTCTAAGGTACTTATTAATGGTATAATTGGCATCAAATAAATAAATACTTAACCCTTTTAATATTGAAACATTTGTGATCTTAAAATACAATTAAATTGAATACCTAAGTGTTAAATAAAAAGATAATATTTATATTGACATAAATTTTTTTTATAAATTTTAATAGTTTATGATATTATAATATTATAATATATTTTCTTCAAATATATCTTGTATTGGAGATATTTGTATTGATTTTAAAATTATTATAAAATAATAGTTTCTGAAATTCCAAAAGTTCCCTCACATAAGTTATAAATGAGAACTCCATTCCTCACTTATTAACACCAATATGATAATTCAAACTCATCCCTCCCCTGCCATTTTCCATTATCAACATTCCTTAGTTACATTCTAGAGATCATTTACTTATTAAAATTAAACTCTAGTGATCTAAGAGGATATTTAGAGAAAGCACATCGAAGAAGAGGTAACCTCTTCTACCGATTCTTTCGAACTTCATTACTCTTATACTAAATCGTAAAATGTTTTTTCATTATAAAGTAATAACTCAAGTAAAATTTATATAATGGGATGTTATTATAATAATAAACAACCATATTCCACCTTCTATCCATCCAAAAAAAATGACATCACCCGCGTGCCTATGTACGACTTATAATCTCCATGCAATCATGTAATCTATTTTTCACCACCATATTAATTGGATGAGTATAATGATGGAAATAAATTCTATATACAAATAAAATAAAATTATACTAAATATGAATTATTACACACCATCCACTTCAATATCATTAATAAAATATGGGAAGGATATCATTGCTCATGCGTACATACGACCTACCGTCTCCATGATGCGATATGATTCATTCTACATGATCTTCAATAAAAGGAAAATAAAAATTTACAGAAGGAACAAATATGATATATATTAGACTAATATAATTTTGTAATTGATATAACTATAATCTACCAAGTGGAACATAAACTTATATTACAAAACATTCATAACCACATAAAGTAGTTAATACCCGAATAACGAGTGACAATTAAATGTTATTAACAAATAAATGATAATATGACCATATATGATATCATTAAAATTACTAATATTTGAGAATAAGTTAATGAAAATATTTAAATAATTATATAAGAAGATCATATACATGTAAAGGATAGCATTCATATGGTAAGGGATAATTTTTTAAATCACATTATTATATGACATTGTTTATATTTAAGAATTTAATGGGTTATATTTTTCATCCACATCCATGTTTACAAAATATATAATATTATTTATATTCTTATACAATTTTATAATGTTTATTTTACCCTTTGGTGAATTTTTATTAAACTGAATGGATGGTATGTTTTGTCATTATTCGACACGAGGCATTTATTAACATTTCCAGCAAAAGAATGAAGAGAAATTTTTTAACTTATATATCATGAATGTATTTGTATTATTTCATGACAAAGTATTTCCATAAAGCTTCTTATAAAAGTTATCATGTTTATTTTGATTGAAATTATTTTCTTTAAAATATTCATCGTGTTTTGAGATAAGAAAAAAATTTTGAAGGGGAAATGTTAGTTTCCTCAAGAATTTATTTCATGTGTTTTATAAAAATTAATTTACATCTAAGAAGAAATTCATTAAATAGGTTTATAATTATATCCCAATAATTACTATCATTTTTTTGTGTTAATTATGGAATGATATTTTATATGGATTATGTTATGATGTAATAATGTTTAAAACCCCATTTTATTCCTTGGGTTATGCTATGATGAATGAATTATTTTATTGTGGAAATCATACGAATGGTTTTATTATGAGACTTGTGGGACCTATATATCCCTCCACCAGATTGGATAATGATTTAAATATCACGATATAGACAAGACTATAATGGAAAAAACTGATTTAGTAATATAGGGATGAAACGATAATTATATATTGTTTAGTAATACACGGCTGGAACGAGAAATTAACTTGGTTCAGTAATGTTCTTTATCTGCTACGATGGTCTTAAAAATGAGCCTTGAATAATATGGAATTGATTTATTATGTTTATGTGTTTTCAAAAAGTTCATGATTTACTCCAAAGCTATGTAATCATGGTTAATATCCCTTAATGATTTATTTATTACGTATGTGAAAGATTTATTTTATGACCAAATATTTTGAAATAAAAAATATATGTTCATGTCTTTACATTATTATGTTTATGAATTCTATGTTTTCACATACAGATCATTTGAATTAAACCTTTTTATGTTTTTCATTCCCCTAGGATATAAATAATTGTATTAGGTAAGAAAACTAAAGGTGATGACATTTATGGGAGATGTTGAAGATCTTTCTCCAAGATAGAAGAATGTCATTCGAGATTCTAAATACACAAAACTAATACATTCTTTAGGCTTCTATTTTTGGAATGTATTAATTATTCTTCAAAAGAAATTTAATTTTCATTTATGTCATGATTGGGTCATTATAATTGGTGAATCCTTGAGGATGCTAATCATATTTTCTGGATGATTATAAGAATTATATTAATATATTTTTGGAAAAATTACATCGCACATTATTGGTGTTGCCCCATAATATTTATAAAGGCTATAGGGCATAAACCCACAACTGAATAATGACAACGGTGTATCACCTACCATTGGACTACGTGATGAACTTGTGAATATGAAATTATTTTTACTCAAACGTTTTGATGGACAAATATTATGTAGATTTTTTGAAACATATAATAGGATATAATAATATCAATTTTTTTATTGATTTGAAGGTGATTAATGAAATTTTGAGAGATATTTTATTATGTTTATATATATATATAACCATTAGGTTTAATGTAAAAGATTATTTGGGAATAATATTATTATGTATATGGATGTGTAAGCTAAAGGGTGTGAGATAACCTTTGAGAGAATTGTTTTAAAATTGAAGGTTATTAAGGTTATTTTGGATCTATTTATATTTATTTATTGAATAATATATATCAAAAAAATTATTATTGAATTTTTTTAATTATTTTTTTGTTTATACAGATGACATCTTAATCATTTTGAGGTATTTTCCAACATTACACAAACCATTTTGGTTTTATTAAATGTTAAAGGAATGGATTATTTTACTTATATATATTATATGACCAGTTAAAAAATAATTTTATTGCATCATATATAATATAATCATCTTGGATATTCATTTCATAGAGTAATAAATGAATTGAAAATTGAACTAAGAATACTAATAGGATGATATTGTTCTTATGAAATAAAATGATATCAAGTATGTATGATTTATGTTTTTGTCAATATTAATATTGAAATAGTTACCCAACATTAGGAAAGGTATCATGGAAAACTGATTTTATATAATTATTACCATTTTTTATGAATTTATGGCCTTTTCAACAATTATAGATTAATGGCCATGGGGTTATTATGTATATCCTTACCTTGTTCACAATCACCCTTTACTAGTAGTAGAGAATTTATTATTTCCTCCATTTATATATTTTTCCCACTGATTAATGTGAACCTATTTGGAAACATTATATTATTTTATTCCATATAACCTTCATATTTCACTTTCCCAATTTTTATTAGGGTGTTTAATGAATAATTTTTTGAAGGGTGTTTTCATTAAAGAAATATTCAAATTTCAAAACCTTGATTTTTGAGTGCAATATAAATTTTCCATGAAACATTTTATATAATGTGGTGTGAATTTAACACCATGATATTTTAAAGGTGGAATTTTATATTTGATAGTGTATATGAAACCCATCAACGAGCTTAAACAACTCATAAAATATTTTATTTAAATATGACCATTGTTACGAAGCCATTAAAATTTCATGTATAAACATGATTGAAAAATTATTATATATATATAATTCTTGTAATTAATAAAAAAATTATTTATATATTCAAATTAAATAATTTTTTAGTTTTTTGTTAAATGATTTTATTATTCAAAAAATTATTTTATTCAAAAATAAAATTTATTTATTTTCATTCAATAATATTATAACTAATTTATTAAACTTTTATAATTAAAATTATATCATTTTCTAAATAATAAGATAAAAAATATCCAAGAGTGAAATTTTGAGAATTTTCTAAAAATGGTAATTTTTTATGAATAATGAAAAATACTAATTATTATTGAAAAAATATTTTTTAATCTAAATAATTTAAAAAATTATCATTATTTTAAAATATATCTAATTGTATAATTAAATAAATTATATTATAAATAACATAACTTCATTCGTTGGAATAAATTTAATACTTAATGTTGATATAAAAAAATTTCATTCTTAAAAAAATGTTATATTAAAGACCTATTTTCACTGATCATTATGAGATTATTATAAAATTAATTTCTAAAACTTATATATATTTAATTGTTTAGTATTTATTTAAAATTTTTAACTACCATAATTTACATTTTATAATAAGAAGGACAAAAAAATTTCATAATGAATAGTTAAAACAATAAAAAAATCACCAAAATAAAAGGGAAAATCAGGTTAACCTAGGATAAAACTAGGTGATAAGGAAGATAAATAAATTTTAAATATTATTAGATGAATTAATTTATACAATCATATAAAATTATCCTGATTTACAATTTTTTGAACTATTTTACATAAAATTGCCCTATATAATATTTTATATGTAGAAAAAAATGATATCATCATTCATTTAAATATCACTTATATGTTCACATGGGGAAATTTTTTTGAGAAAATATTAATTATCATTTCAATATTAAGGAAATTTTTTTCAAGATATTAGTTTATTTATAAATTTTAGAATGTTTCAAATTACCATAAATTCTTTTATAATGTTGATCCAATAATTATTCAATTAAAAGAAACGTAAAATAAAATGTTTTAAAAATTATACTAGTAATATAATTTGAGATTTTTTTTGTTTTAAAAGATATTTTTATGTAATTATAAAAATTTAAAATATGTGTGATTTTATTATATTAGAATTTACATTGGGTATTGATGTTATTAAGCTGAAAATTAATGAATAGTTCCATAAATGGAATTCATGCTGCTTTATAATAAATATAATTTTATTATATTATTTAAATTTAAAAAATGTCAAATCATTGACCAATTTATTGAAATATGATTTAAAATATCATAAATATTTTATTTAATTAATAATAATTATTTAATTGTGACTATGATGACAATGAATGATTACAAATATTGTTATCATAGTAATTGTCTAAAAGAGATTGTGTGAGGGATACCAAAATTATAATCATAAAAAAATAATGTAAATATACAAAATATTAATGGACGATAGGATATTGAATAATACCTATCCTATGTTTGATATATATCTTTTTGGGTCAAGTTTTTCATTTTAAATAATTTATATTAATTTAATAATTTATGAAATTCAAAAAGTGTCTCTTCCCTCATTTATATAAGGGGGAATCGTCTCCTCTTTTCATGAAACATTAAAATAAATTTTCATTCAAAAAATACCAAAAAAAATATATTTCTTAATATACTTACCATTCCCCGGGATCCGTTTTTTATTATAAAACCCTCTTTGGAAGGATTTTCTTATTGACCAAGTTAAGTTCACTGATGAAGGGGTATCGTTCCTAATCGATAATTTTCTTTTAATTTAGTCATAAACCTCATATAATTATTATTAAATAATTATTATATAATAAAATCAGTATATAACATTTAAATATATTTTAATGTAAATTTAGTACTATATATCCTTCTAATCTTCCATCAATTGGAAAATGAAATTGTCATTTGTGTGTATGATAAATTACCCCCTCATAAACCGATGTAATTAATTTTCCATCATCAAAAGAAATAGATGATTTTAATGATGAATTTAATATATATATGTATAATAACAATAAAATATTAATAATTATATAATTACAATATATCATATAATTTATTACCATTCCACTCATATAATAATGAAAACATCATTCTTGTGTACGTGTCCATTACGACCGACAAGAAGTGATATGATTCGTTTTTCATAATCACAACATATTAATTATGTATATAAGTGTATATTTAATATATTTATTATATTTATGATATAATTATTATAATTTCAATATAAAATAATAATTATGTTTTTTCAACCATGGTAATTGAAGACATGGATGTCATTCATGAATACTTTTAACTTGCTATCTATAAGTCTATAACATACTTCATTTTTTTAATAGTATTTTATAGTTATTTAAAAAATTATATTTGATCCATTACAGTGATAATTATACTATGATTAGTATTGTGGATATGTTGGAATAATTACTGATATTACCATATTAAAACTACTGAAGTCATTTTGGAAAATTGAACTGAATATCATCAAAACATACATTGTTAACATAATTTATTATATAATAAAATATAACATGGTATTAAATAAATTAAAATGAATAGTAAAATTGAAAACATTTATTAATAAAATAAATAGTTAATATATATGTTTATTATTCAATAATATAATAATCATACAGAACAAGTCGGACCATGGGTAAGGGATTTCGTCTCAATTTCATTTCATTGAGGCATATTTAAATGATATTGACCAACTTCTTTTTTATGGTGAAAATAATTAAATTTTACATATTTTATATCAAATACGTCATACTTGATGTAATTTTATGTTTCAATTCAAATAATTTAATACACATTCATTTCACAAGAATTTTATTAAGTGGTAAGTGTTTCCTAGCTCAATTTACATTCATTGGGTTATATACCTTCTTCATTGATTATATAATGTCATTATTATGTGTAAAATATGAATTCTATTATTTATTTTTATATTTATTTTTTTTATGTATTTTATCTTTTTACACATAATCAACTCGCTGATTAATTCTCAATTCAATGATGTGATCATTAGAAGGGTTTCTCAAAATTTTCAACTTTGGGATATCTGTAATGTTATACACATAACTTCTATAACGAGGGTTATATACTAACAAGTTAATATATTATATCATTAATCTCTATAAATTAATTGTATTTAATAATTCATTTGTTTGTAGTTTTCATGAATGTTATAATTAAATTTTTACATAAGTAGCAATGGTAATTTAAAAATATTATCATTATCTAGGATTTATATTGTTTAAGTATCCATTGGGGAGATAATTTCATCCTGATATATATTAATCCTAATAAATTTCCATATCGTTTGTAATTTTTTATTACTATAATACCTCCTTTAATTATCCTCATTTATGAACTAAAATTATTGAATGAATGTGTTTAAGGAAAACTATTATTTTATGATCATTTGAAAATCTATTTCTTATATGGAAATTTTTTCCTTGAATTTTAATAAAATATTTCCTTAATATTGTAATGTCCCAACCATAATCATGTATGGACCATTTATAATTATTGTAGTCAAATTAATTAAGAGATCTACAGTGAGCACCTGCACATCTCGTTGCGGGTCCCGTGCATCTTATTAATTAATTTTAATAATTGCAGACGTTTTATAAAAAATGTCACGTCATTTTTTGGAGAAGTGTTCAAGATTTAAATAATTAATTAATATTTGAAAAATAATAATAATATATTTATAGAAGATTTAAAAGAAATAAGGAAAGGATACAAAGAAATTTTTAAATATAATAAAAAGGGGCTTATGTGAAAAATAAAAATAATTAAAATAGGGGATCTCTATTTTTAAATATTTTTATCATTTTTCATTTCCACCCTTTTAATATATTATATTTTTCTTTTATTTTCCTTTTTTCCTTATCTTTTATTTTTCGTTTATTTTTCTTTCTTTTCTTTACTTTTTCTTTTTTTCTTTTTCTTTCTTTTCTTTCATTTATTTTATTCCCCTCCTCTCTCCCTCCCCCCTTCTCACATCACACCTCTCTTCACCCCTAGGTGGCACACCCTTCTCACCCCACTTTGGATAGTCATAGCTCCTCCATCCTTTGTATGATATCTTCGCCATTACGTTCCCAATAAACCTTAGTCATGGATAAACTTGCGCAAGTGGAATAGTTTGATTTCATTGAGTATTTTGTGCGCAGTTCGTCACGGAGGATTTTAACCATATTTTGGGGTTTTTAAAATTCCTTCATTTTCTACTGTTTTAAGTCAAATCAATGCTTACAATGGATCATAGAGTCATCTATAACTATAAGGTAGGGTGCTTACTCACATTCACTCCATTTTGTTACGATTTATAAAAATGCAACGCTGTGCCGTTAGTCAGAGCCTACCGGCTACGTGCAATTTTTCGCAATTAAATTATATTGATTTTTTTGCCTAATTGTTGTAGCCTTAATCATCTTAAATTACTTTTTTTGAATTGCTGCATCAGGATCAGGAACCCCCTTGGGCGTGCTGACATAGTCAGTGTATTTTTTCGTTAGTCGGTTTATTAATTTATTTAATTGTAGGTATTTTGAAACCCCTTTTATTGTTTTAAATTAAATAAATACTTGTTTGAATTTTTTCAACAATGTATGACACCCATTTGGGCATGCCTACATGGTCAGTGTATTCTTCTATTAGCCAGGTTTATTTTTTGATTAATTGAATTTGTTGTGAAGAAAAATTTTATTGTAATTAAATTAAATAAGTAGTTTCTTTGAACACGAACATGAATTTTCGGATTATTGGAACATTTTTTTCTGAACTATTTTTTACCTAAAAAGTGAATTATCAGTTTTGGATGATATTATAAGTATATTTATTTTCAATTTGTTATGTTGTACATTTAAATTTATACCTTGTGATGCATAGGTGTATCTGGTTGGTTTTCAATATGTGAATTTATATGTCGATTATGTCATATCTGTTGATGTGAAATCATTAATTAAATTTAGGGTGTGGAAAAGAGGTGGGTCCCGTAATAAGGGCCATGAATAGACCCCCATTCCTGACTTCTTAATATATGTTCTAGGGGGTGGTGTCATTGGATTTTCTGGATGGAAACTTCCTCGGGCTTTCAAAAACTTATTATTGAAACCGGTTCCATAAGGTTCCATTGGTATAGATCAGTTGGTAATGTGGCTACGCCAGCGACCGATGACACTTGACCTCTTTTTTCATGATTGGGACGAACTCAGTGTAAAGCCATGCCTAGATCCATACTTGGTCTTTCAAAATATTTCCCAGGACGGGCTCAGTGGTATTGGATAAATTGAGTGATTTTCCATAGCGATACCTTCAAGATGGGCTCAGACTCCAAATCTCAACTTGAACCTTAATAATGATGATTTTAGTGTTTATATTTTTTCTACATGAGTCTCTTGATAATTGAAATGTTCTTATGATATGTTGATGCGCACTTGGATGACTTTGACTTAGACCCCTTTTTAAAGAATAAGCATTGGGTATGCATCTTCATTGTTTTATGGTGATTTCCAGGTTATATATAAATATATATATATATGTGTTTGTGCATTCTCCTGACAGGTAACCTTTTAGACTAATGACTAATGTTGAAGTAGCTGATTAGGTGATGGTGTGGTTTGGAACCCAAGCTGACTTATTTATTTTATTGCATTTAAATTAATAATTTGAAATTACTATGAAATGGCACACTACATTTTTATTTTTGCATGAAATGGAATGTATTAGACACTATGGGTGTCGGCCTATTGAGATTTTATCTCACACCCTGCTCGGGCATCATTGACACCCAAGTAGATTACATGCTTGAAGGTATTGACAAGGGGAATGATGATGCTTCTGATGATTGACTATTCATTGCTACTTAGGATAAAGACTGGGGTAGAGGACCAGGCCTTTATCGTGATGTAGATGCTTCTTATGTCTTTTCTTTTAGTTTAATGTGTGTTTGAGTTATGTTTTCCATAATTTCTGTTTATACTTACATAATGGAATGATATCATTTTGTGACCATCTACACTTGGTCATTATCATTCAGTTGGATTTTTTATATTGCTTCAGCTGCAGTTTATTCATTCACATGCTTCTGCTATTTATTAATTGTTGTTGTTTACTTATGCTATGATATTATTTATTATCTATGGGGGAATAGTCTCCCCCATGGATAGAAAATATCCCTCACTACTATTCTGCATACTTTGTCATTTTGAGAGATTCTCTTGAGGTTATGTGACCCACTGGTTCAACAACCATCTTATAGGTGATCCGGGTTGGGACGTTACAAAGTGGTATCAGAGGAGTTTTTTCTTTTGTCTTTCTATTTGTGTTAGACAAGAGACTAGGATATTGGGATTTGGAATGTACCTTTTTCTTGGACATAGCTAAACCATGTAGAAGGGGAAACATAAAATCCTAGGTTGGGATTGTAGTTATTGATTATGCCAGTTATTGATGATATGATTTCACAGCTCGGTGACTCACTTTTATTGTATTGTTATTGTGTTTATACAGTTGAGATAATGGGTTTACCATTACAGCCCGATAATAAGAGGGAAATACATTCCATTCATCATAATAGGAACCATAGGATTTAAATTTTATGCATATTGTCTTGCCATATATACATTCAGTGTTCATTTTCCTATTTTCATGTGAGTGTTGTTGTTCCTAGTATTGAAATTTTTTAATGATGTTTTATTGAATATAATGTTGTGATATTCTATTAGATGTTAGACAAAGTTAACCGAGGATTGGACTGTAGAGCTTTTTTTGTAATCATTTTGAGTTGTCTCTTCCATAGAAAAACCCATCTCTTGAGGCAGGTTGTCCGTTGTTTTGATCTCAGAGGCAGGCTATGTACCTATCCTCTTTTTTTGCCTTACATGTTTTCTCACCTTCTTTACTCCTTGTCTAAAGGAGTGTGTTTGGTTATTATAGACAAATTCCATCAGGAATTCTTTATGTTATGCCTCTAGAGAGTGGAAATGGGCACATTACATAGATGGTGGGTCTTGAACCACCAGTGGTACCTATCATAGAGCCTCTTAGGGCACTACATCCTATTGATCTTTCAAGGGACCCTGACGCTCAGTTCAGGGATAGTCTCCTCAAGTTTATGCGGACGGTTCAGAACATCCTGATACCTTCCCCGTCTATGGCAGACCTCACGTGGGACTTTGTGTTGAAACACCCTCCACCTTCTTAGGGAGTGGCGTCCCTCAACATTTAGAGTCTTGTATAGAATCTATAAGGTCTATATTTGACCACGTTGTGATTCTTCTAGAGTAGAGGGTCAAGTTTATAGTCTACATGATTCGTGACTCCGTAAAGCACTGGTGGGACATTATTTCTCAGGTAGAGAAGACCAGTGACATGGATTGAGCTGACTTACAAGTAGCTTTCTATGGAAACTTTTTCCCGTAGACTCTGATAGATGATCATGCGTGGGAGTTCCTACATCATTAGAAGGACTATATAACTGTGTTAGATTATTCTAATTGATTCACAAAACATCAGAATTTTTCCCCACCTCTCACTTGAAACCCACAGACTATTGTGATGTGTTTTGACGATGGACATGCGTATACCATCTTCTCAAAGGTGAGTGTCTTCCATTGGACCACTGTTACATAGACCATAAATCCAGCTCGGATCTCAGAGTAAAATGCCAAGGAAGCTAAATCAGTGAGCCAGGGTGGTTGAGTTCCAAGACAGGGTGATGGCTGTTTTGGCAGTAGGAAACAACATTCTGAAAGAGCACATGGGGAAATCCTCACCAAATAGCACAACCTGATAGCTCTGTCACATGATATCAATGTGGAAGGTATGGTCACAGGAATCCACAGGGCACGAGAGATCCGAAGGAGTGCTAATCTTGTAGCAGGATAAGTCATCATTATCTGTTCCACAGTTTCTTTTCATCAGCATCTAGTTTTATAAGATCTGCACCTACACCTCTTTTAGATGGGGGATTTATGAATCCACAGTAGGCTGGAAGTTTTTTTCACATGTTGATCAGGCCAAGGTAATGGTGGAGGATGTGGTCGAGGAAATCATGTTCCAGATTAGCAGTGTCAGTAGAGTGGACCTGCTAAGGCCAACTAGGCAGCACATCAGGGTCGTGGCTTAGGTCTAATGTATGCAATGATATCAACATCAGAGGAGCATAGTGTATGACCATCTACAGTTAGAGGTACTATTATAGTATCATCTACTTTAGTTTCTCCTCCTTTTGATACTGGTGCATCACACTCCTTTATATCTGTTACTTTTGTTGAATGTCTAGGTTTTCCATTTGAATACCATTGCCGCATCATGTCTATCGACACTCCACTTAGGGTCATGATAGAGGGAATACGCCAGGGCCAAGTGTGCCCCCTCGAGATAGGTGGGTATTGTTTTGTTTGAAAATTCTATATCCTTGATATATATGGCATTGAATTCATTCATGGAATTAATTGGATTCCTCTTTATTGTGATCAAGTGGATTGGTATCATCGTCGGGTGTCCTTTACATCCCCTAAGGGTGACACATATCTTCAATAAGGATAGTGGGATATGCAAGAAAGATGGAGCTAAGCCTACGTACGCAGGGTTGGGCAGGGTGACAGATAAGTTGACAAGTCTCTTCCTAAGTGACTAGGGAACACATCTAGTGCAATTCCCTCTAGTTGTGGACCTTTTCAAGGATGTATTCCCTTACGATTTCTCTATCTTACCTCCTATGAGATATTTGGAGTTCACTATCGAGCTTGTGCCAAGTGTGGCACCAGTGTCTATTCCTCCTTATATAATGACAAAAAAAGAGCTAAATGAACTAAAAAAGTAGATTGAAGACCCTAAGGCTAAGGGTTTCATCGTTCATAGCGCATCTTCATGTGGTTCACAAATTCTTTTATCCATGAAGGAAGATGGTACTCTCAAGTTACGCGTGGATTATCATCAAGTCAACCAGCTCAAGGTAAACAATTGATATCCTTTGCCTCGAATTGATGATCTCTTTGACCATCTCTAGGGAGAAACTATTTTCTATATGATTGATCTGAGGTCGGGATATCACCAGGTGCATGTACGACCATCTGACATACAACGTACGACATTCCGAATTAGCTATGAATTGTACGAGTATCTGGTTATACCATTTAGCCTCATGAACACACTGTCACTCTTCACATCACTGATGACCTATGTTTTTCATCTGTATATTGATTCTTTTGTGGTAGTCTTCATGGACGAAATCTTAGTGTATTCTCTTTCCAAACATTACCATGAACCCCATCATGAGATCATGCTGAGTACCCCGAGAGAGCACCAGATATACGCTATGCTCAGTAAATTCCACTTCTGGATTGATAAGGTACACTTCTTGGGATATATTATATCTAATACAGGGGTATCGGTTGACCAAGAAAAGGTGAGTGCCATGGTTTTATAGGAGTATCCCAAAAGTTTCTTCGACATCCGCAGTTTCATGGGGCTTTCTTGCTATTACATGTGTTTCATCTAGTATTTCTCTTGGTTAGAAATGGATTTTACGACCCTAACTAAAAAAGGTGTATTTTTCATCTAGTCAGAATCTTGTGAAAATTATTTTTAGGTGTTGAAAGGAAGACTGACCTGAGCCCCAATCCTGACTCTTCCTAATCCTAGTAAGAGCTATACACCTTATTGTGATACTTAAGGAATCAGACTGGGTGCAGTTTTGATGCAGGGTGATCGAGTTGGGTCTTATGGATCCCACAAGCTGAGTCCTCCCAAGCGGAACAATCCTACCCACAACCTTGAGTTAGAATAAGTTGTCAATGTTCTATGCAATTGGAGACACTATTTTTTGGTGAGAGATTTTTTTTACACTGATCATAAAAGCATGAAATATATCTTCATGCAACGAGACTTGAACTTAAGGAAACACATGTGGTTTTAATACTTGACGTCTTTAGATTTTGATCTTTCTTATACACCAAATAACGGTAATGCTGTAATAGATGAATTAAGACACAAGACACAGACCCAGGTTGTGTAGATACCTAGCAGTGAGTGGTAGATGATGGCCTTGTATTCTGATATGAATCTGTATGTTCAAGAGAATAGCGTAATACTAGTTCTAACAGCTCTTAAAGTGACGGCCTCTCTCCTAGAACAAGTCCACAGGAAATATTTTACTAATCCTCAAGGGATTTTTTGAAGGGAAGTGTTATTGGAGAGATCCCACCTCCTGGTTGGGCTGTGGATGGAAGTGAAAATCTCTTTTAACATGGTAGTGTATGGGTACCTCCAGGTATATGGGAAGAGATGATGAAGAAATCTCACACCTCTATTCAGGAAGTTCACTCTAGGATGACTAATATGTTTAGGGACATGTGTCGAATATATTGGTGGCCTGGTATGAAAAATCAGATAGTAGGTTTCATAACTTGGTGCTCCATCTGCCAACATGTGAAGGCAGAGCACCAACAAACTGCTGGACTCATACAAACTCTATCAATACCAAAATGGAAATTGAAAGACATCATCCTAGATTTCGTTATAGGCTTGCAAATATCTCCTCAAGGCAAATATGCAGTATGTGTGGTTTTTTATAGGTTGACCAAGGTTGCACACTTCATCCATGTCCGAGTGAACATTATGATTAATGTGTTGGGAAGGCTATATATCCAAGAGATTGTACGAATCATGTTGTACCTCATTCTATTTTCTTGGACTGGGATTCCTTCTTTACTTCACGGTTCTGGAAAGGGTTAAAAAATGTGCTAGGTTCACAGGTACTTCAGAGTACCACATACAACCCTCAGACCGATGGACAGTTCGAGATAACTATACAATGGTTAGAGGATATTTTACAGGAATGTGTCCTTGATTAAAGAGGTTCATGTGAGAAGCGTTTTATTCTTTTTGAGTTTACCTATAATAAAAAATTCAAGGAGACAGTTCAAATGGAATTGTATGAGGCTCTATATGGTAGACCATGTCGCTCACCTTTATGTTGGCTTGAAGTAGGTGAGGCAACTCTGTTGGGTCCTCATATCATTTAGAAGGCTTCTGAGATTGTTCATATAATTCAAAAGCGCATGAATACAACTCATTTCAGATAGATGTCTTTTACCAATCACTACCACAGACCTCTGGAGTTTGAGGTGGGACCTCGAGTCTTTCTGCATGTTTCTCCTAGGTTGGGTAACAGGAGGATCAGGAGAATGCAGAAGTTATCACCGAGATATGTCAGGCCTTTCAAGATAGTGGAGAGAGGTGGGATGGTCGCATATCGTTTACTGCCACCTCAGAGGTACTATTCCATTCATGATGTTTTCCATGTATCTCAGCTTCAAAAATATCATCCAGACCTGTCTCATTTTTGGACCCCGCCGACATCGAGCTTGACGCTGATGCATCCTTTACGGAGCATCCAATCTGTGTAATCAAACATAGTATGAAAGTTCTCTGAGTAATGTCAGTCCACTTGGTATGTGTGTCTTGGAAACACGGTTGTGTTAAGGATGAGACTTGGGAGTGAGAGACGGATGTACGTGCGCAGTGGTCAAAACTTTCCTCTAGAGACGTTCCACTACCCTCAGAAGAGAACCTCGAGGACGAGTTTTCTTAAGGACGGGAGGTTGTAATGCTCTGACCTTAATCAAATATAGACCATTTTACGTATTGGAGTCTAATAAATTTAGCAATCCAGTGCAGGAAACTTCAAACCTCGTTGTGGGTCCAATGTAGTTTTTTAATTAATTTAAATAATTGCAGATGTTTTATGGAAAATGTCACGTCCAGATTTTTCATGTTGTTTAGGATTTAAATAATTAATTAATGGTTGAAATAGAATAAAAAGATATTTAAATAATGTTTAAATGTTATCATGAAAGGCTAAAATTAAATTTTGAAATAAATTATAAAGGTGGTTACGAAAAAAATACAAGTAATTATAATTGTGGATTTCCATTTTTAATTATTTTGATCATCTTTATTTTTCACCCTTTTATTATATTATATTATATTTTATTTTATTTTATTCCTTATATTTTATTTTTCTATTATTTTTCTTTCTTTTATTTTTCTTTATTTTATATCTTTTCTTTTTCCCCCTCCTCTCTCCCTCCCACTCTCCTCACGTCGCACCTCTCTTCCCACCAAGGTGGTGCACCCCTCTCACCCCCTGGGAAGGTACTAGCTCTTATGTCCATTGTTTGATATCTTCTTCGTCAGGTGCATAGTAACCCTTAAGGCGATGATAACCTTGTTCAAGTGAAATAGTTCGATTCGGTTGAGTATTCTACGCACAGTTTGTCACGGAAAACTTTTACCCTATTTTGGAGTTTTTCTAAAATCCTTCATTTTCATCTATTTTAGATCAAATAAAAGCCTACGGTAGATCATAGAGTCATATATGACTACAATTTCGGGAGCCTAATCACATTCCCTCCATTTCACTACAGTTTATAAAAATTCACCGTTGTGTCGTTAGTCGGTGCCTACTGGCTTTATGATATTTTCCCTAATTTAATTACATTAATTGTTTTGCCTAATTGTTGTAGCCTTAATCGTATTAAATTATTTTTTTGGAATTGTTTTAATAATATCGGACACCCCTTTGAGAGTGCCGACATAGTCGGTGTGTTTTACCATTAGTCGGGTTATTAATTTAATTAATTGCTGGTATTGTGCAACCCCTTTTATTATTTTTAAATTAAATAAATAGTTGTTTGAATTGTTGCAACAGCCTTGGACACCCCTTTGGGCATGATGACATGGTCAGTGTATTTTTATGTTAGCCAGGTTTAAAGTTTGAATAATTGCATGTGTTGCAAAACCCCTTTTATTGTAAATAAATTAAATTAATAGTTTCATTGAACATGAACTTGAATTGTTCGATTATTGACACTTGGTTTGCGAAACTATTTATTATTTAAATATTTAATTATCCGATTATGTTGATACAATATGTATATTTCCTTTCAATATGTTCTGATATACTATTAAATTTATACCTTTTGATGCACGGGTGTATCTGGTAATTTTTCAAGATGCGACCTTATATTTTCTGATTATGTCATATCTGCTGCTTTGAAAAAATTAATTAAAATCATGGAAGGGAATAGAGGTGGGTCTTATATTAGGGACATGATTATACCCTTCATTTTCGACTGGTTACTCTATGGGTCGGGGGGCGGTGTCATTAGCTTTCCCAGACCGAGACTTCACTAGGCTTTCAAATATTTATGAGTGATACTGGTTCCAAAAGGGCCCATTGGGAAAAATCCATTTGCAATGTGGCTACGCTCTCCTCAAATGACACTCAAACACTTTTTGCAAGATCGAGACGGACTTAGGGTAATGCCATGCCTTGAGTGATACTCGGTCTTTCGAATGATTTCATTGGACTAGCTCAGTCGTATTGGATAAATTGGCGGATGTTTTCTAGAAATACCTTTTGGGCCGGATTAGACTCCAACTTTCAACATTAACCTTAATAATGATACACTAAAGGTTTATATTATTTCTATTTGAGTCTCTGGTAAATTGAAAGGTTCTTCTGATATGTTGATGCATACCTGGTTGACTTTGAGTTAGACCCCAAGTTAAAGAACAAGCTTGGGGTATGCATCTTCCTTGTTTTACTGTGATTTCTGGGTTTTATATATGTGTGTGTTTGTGAGTTATGTTGATAGGTACCCTTTTAGACTACCAGCTTAGGCAGAAGATGGTGATTAGGCGCGACTTCCGTTTGGAACCCAAACCATCTAATTTATTTTATTGCATTTAAATTAATCACATTAAATTACAATGTAACTTCACACTGCATTTTTACTGATGCACTAAATGGAATGGTCTAGACACTGTGTGTGTCAGCCTACTGGTATTTTATCTCACACCCTTCTCAGGCGTTGTTGACACCATAGTAGATTACATTCTCAGGGGTATTGACAAGGGGATGTGTGTGACTTCCGATTCTTGACTACTCATTACTACTTATGATGGAAATTGGGGTAGAGGATTGGGCCTTGCACGTGATGCAGTTGCAGGTTGTGTATTTTCTTTTAGTTGACTGTGTGTTTGAGTTTTTTTCCATACATTCCATTTAGAATTACATAATGGCATGATATGTTTTTGTGAGTTTCTGCACTTCGTTGTAATCACTCAGTTAGATTTATTATATTTCTTCTACTGTAGTTTATTCATTCAGATGCTTCTGTTTTTTATGAATTGTTTTTTACATTCTCTATGATATTATTTATTTCCTATGAGAGAATACTCTCCCCCATGGACACAAAAGATCTCTCGCTGCTAGCCGACAGCCTCTGGAATTCAAGGAGATGCGCTTGTGGTTATGTTACCCATCAGTTCGACCACTTACTTATAGGTGATCTGGGTCAGGACGTTACAAATATTATCAAATTATTTAATAATTTTATTATTTCTCAATTTTATCCTTTTAAATAATTTTTTTATATGAATATTCTATCATTTTTTGAATGATGTACTTTTTTACTTTTTACCAAAACAAGAATGAAATATTTATTGTAACATACTTGATATGAATGGAATATAACCACCATTATGATTTATCATTTCATTTGAGATTATTATAAATTTATTAATAATTATCTTTAATGAAAATTTATTTTCTAATATTATAAAATTTTTATTTTTTAATATTAGATTTCAAAATGAAAAGGGTGTTATCTACAAGACTGTTTCTAGTGCTATTCAATTAGAATTTCTATTTTAATTGACAAAAAAAAATTATTTTATTATAATCTATTGGTGATATATTATAATGATACAGTCCATATACATTCCATTGATAGTTTATAATAATTTTGACTATATAAATATATGAATTATTTAGGCCAGTTTTTTAAAATGAATGTTAATGTTGACTATGTATTTAATTTTTATTATCTCCATTCATATGATGAATGCATTGTAATTATTATGTGATGTGAGAGGCCTTATAGATCCACTTGATTAATTAGTAGGTCTCATGAGTCGATCTATTTTAGGTATTTTTTTGAGGCCATACCCACTTATTTATGTAAACATCACATGGGCACTTAATGATAATTTTATGATGTCTAGATTTATGAATTCAATAATTATAAGATTATTTAATGATTGATATTTTATTAATTTAATATTTATGATTTTCATGGTTATGTTTCATTCACATGAGATATATCATATTAAATTATTAACCATTATTTATTCCAAAAAAATTATTCTTCATGCTCATGTTATTGATTCAGTAGAACGTGGTTTGAGTTATTTTCCTTTTAAATATTGATTATTACTTATTTAATAAGTATATCATCATGTAAATGGAAACCATATTAATAATATAATATCACCATTAACTTCTTTCTATTAACTATGATATGATGATGGAATCATTGAATTAGTTCAAATATGTGTAATATTTACATTAATTATGTTGTATATTTTATGTTTTCCAATATAATATGAGATTCATGAATGTATGTATTTTACCAACGATAGAGATATATTTTTTCCATTATAATATGATACATTTTATATATTTTCATTTATATATTGTTACCAATGGAATTGGGCTACTCCATTCAATTACATGACATTTAGTTTTATTTTATGTTCCAAAAGTAATTCATCGATGATAATATATCTATCATTTGAAATAAATTTATCAAAGGTAGGGCTGAAATATGATCCATTAACTTATTAAAAAACTATATATATTTTTTCAATCTCTACAAGTGAATTTTTATTATATTTTGTGGAAATTTCATGAAAAATAATTTTTATCACAACTCCATTAGAAAAATTAGTATAATGATTTCAATAATTTTATTAAAAAACATTCATAACTATTTCATGTTCTATATATGTTTTAATAGTATCTAAAACTATTTTTTTATTATATTTTAATATTGAAATGTAAATTATATCATGACAATTTTCAATTAAAAGTGTATTGATAGTAAATATTAACCCCTATATAGGAAAATATCTTTAATATTTCATACATCATCACCTTCAACAACATCATTATAATTTTTAAGAATAATAGTCCTTTACATGGGTAGTGTCATTCATAACCCAGTTTCCCAATAATAATAAAGGAAAATGATTTTTTTTTAAGATTATTCATCCATCAATGGTAAATCATCCTTAAGAATCCTAATTATTGGACTCTATCCAAAATTATTATTAAATTAATCTTTTTTTTAAAATCATAACATTGGATTAAATATATTATATATATATCCATGTAAATTTTCCATTAAGACAAAGGAATATATGGAAAATATGTGTTCTAAAGATTAAATTTTCAAAATACCTATTCATTTGTCCCATAACCATCTTCATATCCATTATTAATACTTTTCAATCATGAACTAGATCAATTACAACTTTCTTATGAAACTTTTTTTCTATTAAGTGAGATGAAAAATTATAAACATTGTAAAATATCCCTCATCAATAAAATAAAAAATATAATAATATATCATTTTGTTTAGTATCTAATAATCAATAGAAATAATTAATTTTGTAAGTTGAAACACTTTTAAATTAATAGTTGACTTAATTATTCCTCAATTCTTCCCAAATTACAAATTTCATTTTTATAATAATATTATATTATTATTTTCGCCTTGAAAATTGTATTTAAAATGTATATATATATATATATATATACTGTTTTTGAAACCTAAAAATTATATTTCACAAAATATATTTATGGTTTAGCTTTATAGGATCTATTTCATTAATTTGAGGAGTTTTACTTTCTGACTATGATTATAAAAGTTTTTCTAAAGTTTAAAATTTTATGGTTGGGGAATCAAATATCCTAATAATTACAATCTTAGTATGATTTCATAGATTTTTTTGTAATTATATATTTAGGTTTCTAGATGTATATAATTTCTCTTATAATAAATTTATAATATATTTAGAAGAAAATAATTAACAGAAAAAAGAGAATAAAATTATTTAAATAATAATCCCCATAAATTTTCTATAAATTAACTAAAATATATACAAGAAATAAATAAGAAAATTTCTAACATATAAAAAAATAACATATACAATATTTTCAAATAGATATTAAATATTTAAATAACTACATATATTTTAATTGTGTCATATATATTGATAAAATATAACATACATGAGAATATAGAAAAAAATTATAAAGATAGTTTTTATTTGTTATGTATGATTAAAATGAACATTATGTAAGATAATTATTTTTTATTTATGTATCTTATTGATATAATATTATAAAATTAAACATATTTATTATAAATAACCATAGTAAACAAAAAAATAAAACATAAAAAGTAAAAAAATTATAACACAACCACATAAAAAAATATCCCTAACTCACTCATAATGAATTAGAAATAATCAAAAGGAATATAGTTTTTTTTTCTAAATATTTCTATTAACTTATAATTAACAACAATATTTATAATGGATATATCAAAAAATTTTAATTGATATCTGTTGATTTTGTACCTTATATTAATTTCATTAATTCGAGGACGGATAATATTATTTTATTCAACGATTGATATAAATTAGATTATCTAAATTGATTAAAATATGATGTAAATAAAAACCAAAATTCATAATTTTTTTATTTCATCCAAAAATTCTAATCACAAAACACTTAGATGAAATATATATTTATATTTTTGATGAAATTTCAATTAAATTTAATTTTTATGCAAATTATAATTCTATAGTTGTTCATAATAAATTATTGGTTCTTTTTTTAGAATTCTTATCTAACATACATCCTCCAAAATTATTATTTGAAAATAAAAAAAATAAAATATTTTAGAAAATATAAAATTTTTATTACTACTTCTTTTCAATAAATTAAATTTTATTTTTCACTATTTAGTAGAAACTACTTTTTATTACCTTAAAACCATGAAAATGTACAATGAATGAAGACAATATCATAGGTATTTTTAAAAGATAAATATAAAAATTTACAAATAGTTACAAAATATGTTTACATGTAATATTGTTTCCTAACATCATTCATGCAATTTTTAATAATAATACAAAATGTTTTCAGATATAGTTTACTATTTTCAAGAGAATACATTCTCAATTAACATGGTGTATATATTACATGTTTATGTCATCCATGAAACATATAAAAAATATTCCAAAACCCATAAAGGAATTCAACATTACAATTTTGTTTATGTGAAACTCTTTTCCACGAATTGATAAATGTTATTTCACAAATTCTATTTTTTTAACAAAAAAACACATTACCAATTCATATTAAAATAAAAAAATATTACAAATTATAATAATATTTTTAAAAAATTGTATATATATTAACCATTCATAATAAGATAAATGTTCTTTATTGAGCCCATATTAAGCACTAGAAAGTTTACAAAAAATGGAACAATTTTTTTAAAATAGGTTTTTATTTGAACAATATATTCCTCTAAAATAAATATTTTAAGAATATTCAAAATCCATTATAAAAATTTTTATATTCATATATTATTTATAATATTTGATTATTCTAGGATATAATAACATAGAAAAAGGTCTTTTTATATCCTCATAACATATTCATTATAATGATCCAAAAATATCAAATATAGAAATTATATATTAATAAATGAATATTAATTTTATTTTAAAAAACAATTACATCATGTCCAAAAAGGATTAGTCTCATTTGAAACAGGGTTACATAAACACCTATTTCAATATTTAACTTCACCATCTCCAAGAATATCCAAAATAAATAGTACCCTTCCTATAAATAAAAATCATAATCCATTTCATTAAAACCTAGGGAAATAAATTAAATGAAAGGTTGAGATAATAAGATCAGTAAGGGGAAATATGGAACATATCAATGATCACATAAGAAATACTTGAGCACAAGGGTATGAGAATATGAGAATAAAATGATGAAACCGTAAATTTCAAATAAAATAGCATAATCTAGAGTCATGATATAATTCATGGTAGTTTATATGAAAATATTTTTAAATTAATCAAACAAAATGTTTTATGAGAGCATAAGAATAACATAATACATGGTTTTTTTATATTCAAATATACAATGAAAATAATTTTGTTAGTTGTCAGGGATATTTAAAAGTCTATCCTACTGAAATTTTACACCTACCAAACCATATTACTATTTATGGTTCACTCCCAAGACTATTAGTGCATATAGAGTCCCTTACATAATTGGTATAACACCCCATTCTAGTCTTATTTATCTCATGGGATATCCATTATTACCCAATGATCTGAACTAATATATAATTCATTCCCAACCATAATATAATGAAAATAAAATTTATATGTTACAAAATATCATAATAAAATTCATCATAGAAAAACACATAAAATGAATTGTTTTTCAGAAACATTTCATCATAACATAACTTGTGTAAAATAAACTAGTTTGATTAACAAGTTCATTATTTTGTTATAGAAAAATACCATGGAAAAGGAATGAGTTTCATAAAAATATATTCATCTTACTAATAAAACATATATACAATCAATAGGGATGGTATCATTATATTATATCCCAATTAGACAATAAGTATAATTGTGGGTTTCTCATTGATGAATTGAAATAACATTAAAATATGATTTAAAATTTCATCATGAAAATTACCTTTCATCATTGAAAATTATATTTTAATTTTTTTCAAAATACCAAATATGAAGGAAAAAAATTTATTTAAAAATTACCTAAAAAATATACTGGATTTAAACAATAATTTACTAGTTGTGATATTGAGAACTTTTGTTCTTTTCATTCACATTAGAACAAAGACACCTTTCAAATATTTGTACAAATTCCAATATTTATATTCCCGTAAATGAAAAGAATATTCCAATTAATACATTTTGTAAATATTCATACATAGGTAAAAATTTCATTAAATGATCCTAGGGTAGTATATAATATAGTTTTTGGAATCATATTTATAAACCATGGAAAAGTAAGAGAATAGATTTTTTATAAAAGATATAAATGAAGTCGGTTTTCCTTTAAAAACATTATTTTTAATTCTTGAGTACATAATAGAAAAAAATGAAAGGTAAATATTTAATTTATAGAAATAACAATAGGATAGTAAATTTTATTATTTTATTAATTAATATATCATAATATTTAATCATTTAAAACTCAATCATATTGAATCGTGATAATCCATGATAATGTAATGTTAAACACATTCCAGTTTTGTAACTTTTTATTTGTAATACCTATAAAATAAATAATAATAGAAGGATTTTGAAAGAAAAAAATTATATATTATTAAAAATAAAATATATTCCTAGTAATTATATACACTAATAAAAATAAACACGTTCTTAATATTTAATGTTTCCAACAGAACTAAAAAGAAGACATAAATCCATTACCTCTTGTCCAACTTCCACAGTACGCATTCCAACATCCATTATAACAAATATATGTCTTTTATACATATATTATTAAAAAATAATAATATATATCATTCATTTTTCTATTTACATATAATATTTTATCAACCATTTATTAAATATTCATTCTCAAAATCAATGTTTTGTGTATTAACTTCTTTTTATTTCAGGCATGTTTCGTATTAGTAATATTAGTCCTTTTTATTTTATCATCATTAAATCATATATATGTTTTTAATAATTATAAGAATATATTATGTAACTAATATATATATATATATATATATATATATATTGATGTATTCCTCTTTTTTTAGATAGAAAAATTAATTAAACCATTCATGGAGATGGTAAGGAGTACGTATGCATGAACCATGATTCTGTTTTCCAAATGGATGGAACAAAAAAAATGTATATAATATTTAATCTTTAATGAATTACTATAATATCATATTCAACATCTATATTCATAAAATAAATCCATATTTCTATCCTTTTAAAATTAAAAAAACACAATGCTTTCTAAAGGTTTTAGTCGACATGTACGCAAGAGAAACATTAACTTATTCCAATTGATTGGGAAGTAAAATGGTATATATGATATTATAATTACATTATTATAATTTATTTCATAAATATAATATTCATATTAAATACATAAGTAAATCCAATTTTGATTATCAGCGATGGAAGACGAATTAAATCAGTGCGTGAGGTTATATTCTGCCAAACACTTTATAGTCAGTTGCATCTCACATTTTATTGAATATGAGATATATATAGGTCATAGAAAGAATGTTACTAAATAAATTTATAATGGATGAATCTTTGTTCTAAATTTCTCATAATTTAATGAGAATTTTTGGATGTAGAAGAATAAATAAAAAATTTATTGTTAAGAAATACACCTACTCTTCATACAATATCATTAAATTTACACATAAATCAGTCATGGATGTTTTTATGAAGAATATAGGGGACCATGTATTGTGTAGGGATTCAGGTAATGGTTTTTTATGTATTTTATAAACCAAAAACTCTATATTGGTTTCTATTTGAATTTATAAGGGGTATCATATTATTAGTGGGGAGGATGACACACATTGTTTTTAAAAGAACAAATTATCAAAAAAGTTTTAAACACACCAGAGGTATATAAAATAGACCATTACCATAAAATATATTATATAATGTATAAATATATATTTCCAAATATAAATTATTTATGTTTTTATACATATTTAACCAATATCTTTTTTATTAATCCCCATGTGAAAATGTTTTAACTATAACAATGGAAACATATTTTAATGTTTTACATATAAATTATAAAACAAAAATTGAGTTTAAATTATAACCAAATTTTGTTTATTCTAATTCCAAATATATAATCCATTTTATCAAAATCAATTAACACAGGTGGGACAATTTATTATAATTGTAATCCCAAATCCATGATGAAAGGATGGTTATCCAATGAAATGTTTTCATATGTATAAAGCATATTTTATTAATTTTGTCAATAAAATTTGTTCCAATAACATATAATGTATTAAAAATTATTTAATTTGACTAATATTAATTTTAGAAACATTTAAACAATTGGAAACATTAAATTTATTAAACAAAATAACATTTTTCATAAAATAATTATTTTTTAAGTCTTCATCAAAACTTAAATAGTTTTATAAAATTCCACATTAAATCACACTATAATGTTATAAAAATATTGAGGAAAAAATATTTTTAAAAATATATATTTTAAAAGTTGTTTATTTAGAATAACTATCAAAATGAAGAGAAATAAAATTAAAAAAACATATATTTCAGGGAAAATGATATTATGTGAACATTATTTCTAGTAATCATAATTATATGAATTTAAATTCATAGTGATTAATATATAATATTTATATTTTATTTAGTACTTAATCATTATGGGTAGTTTTACAAAATTGAAATTTAAAAACATTATGTACATACAAATAGTTTCTAGAAACAATTATTCATTGTGAAAAAATACTTATACCAAGATCATGAATATATAAAATTAAAATGAAAATAATTAGATTATTATTTATAAAATTGATCATATTTCACATTAAGACAAAATATAATGTGTAATAATACCTTAGATTACTTTTTATAGTAAAATGAAATGACTATTTTATTGAAATTGATATTTTCATTGAAAAAACATTTCATTCATAAGAATAAAAAATTTCACCATATTATAATCATGATATGATGAATTCAAAAACGAAATAATTTTTATTGGATACCATTGATAAATTTTCGTAAATTATTTATATTATAAGTGGAAGAAATTTATTAAATATAATTTCTATGTAAAACATATTTTTGATGTATAAAATGACATTATTGAAAATTATTTTCATATCTCAAAATAAGTAATTGATATATATTTGTTTTGTTTAAAACCAATATTTTTAATCCATAATGTGTTTAATCCTACTTATACCAACCAATTTTATGATTATGTTAAAATGATAATACATTAATAATAATATCATATCATAATAATGTAGTTTTTTAAAACTCAATTTTATGTGTAACACACTATATCATAAGAATTTATTTAGATAGAAATATAGTATGTAATCTCTTGGTTTTGCATCCTCTCCCACATTAATAAATTACATATTTACATTTTAAATTTTATAACAATAATCATGGGTTTGACATTTGAGATGAAGTTTGTAAAAATACCATGTCAGAAAATGGATTAATAAAACCCCATCTTTAAAATATGGAAAGTTAAATGATAAGTAAATTTATAATAATATATAAAATTTTTTCCAAATATTGTAATAGTAATGTGAAGTGATGTTATTTACATGGAGGGGGAAAATAAAATTCAATTTCTAATATAGAGTGATAGAGAACATGGTCAAGAGACTGTTAATAGTCATAAATCCATAAATCTAAGATGGGTAAAAAACTATTGATTCATTAGATATGGTGGTAAAATAATGAAAATATTTTTCTAGAACCATTCACTAATGATGAGTAATTATTTTAATATGAATACAATTAATATAAAAAACTGAATTATTTCATTCAATGTCATAAACATAATTACACCCTTAGGTTGGATTCATACATTTTCAACTTCAATTCATACTTAATGAAATTAATAACCCTGATAATATTTTTATTCTTAAAGAAATAAAAATAAAAATAATGAGAAATAAATTTCAATAAAATAGTTCAAAGTCCTTTTCTGTGTCTCTAAATATTTATCAAAGCAAAAATGGTTACTACCTGTTATCCAATAAAATAAATTAATATCTAAACATAAAGAGTAACAACCAATTTTCATGTAATTATTTTTCATCACATTTTAAATGAAAAATTAATTTCTTATTTACCAATACATCATATAGGCCAGTGGAAGGCCATGAACCCTTTCTATATTCAGTTGGGGGTTAAACCACTATTGAAAATCAATATTCAGTGAGTTGTTTAGCATAATGTAGATTTACCTTTTTCAAAAAAACATTAATATAATTCATATAACGTTTCCAATATATGATTAACATCCCGAAAAAGAACATTAATAATCAAATAACTATTTTACCAGTGATGTTTTATATAAAATATTATATTTACGATAAATTCAATAAATTTTAATTGAATATTGTTACTATTATTCCAATTATCATATTTTTCCTCAAGTTTATCAATACAATTATACTAATAAAGATAACATTATTCCTAAAATAATACATCACATTTATCCAAATGGATAAAAAAACCAAAACGCATTAAAAATCTCCAAAAATAACCTTAATCAAATGAAAATACCATCACATAATACCCTTAATGTTGTGTTTATGAATTTAAACTTATGATAAACCTTAAAAAAAATATTCCAATGTTGATATCCATATGTCTTATGTTAATCATAAATGAAGGCATATATTATTTCCAAAAGTAAAAAAATTGTTATATTTTTCATGATTCATATAACTAAAATATAATGTATATTACACTTAAAAAACAATATTCTCAAATTAAAATACATAATAAGATCAATCATTATCCGTCGATATTGTACCATTAATGAGGATTCATCATATTTTTCCTTCACAATTCTTTCCTACAATGTAAAATATGAATCATTTCTAAAGATTCATCCACATCAGTTTAATTATCAAATCCCATCCTAGAGTGGTGATTGTTGTAACTGCCCCAAGCATGCCTCTAAATAGGCCAAGGGAAGGAGACTACTACCGAGTATGCATATCCCACATATGGGATCCATTTGAAAAAGTACATGTACACATGCACACATCTCTGAGACCAAAATGATAAAATGTAAAACACATAGTAACAAGCATTCATTCCACTAAGCTACCAACAATAGAGTATTCCAGTATAAAACAGGAATATAAACAGGTCCAGAATACATGACCACCCAAAAGGGAGTCTAGAACAGTTAATAAACAAGTTATCTAAAATCATTCATCAAAACCCCACATGAATGGTAGCAAAATATACTGTGGCCTAAAGCTGTAAAATCCCACATGGTCTGTATGAACTCCCAATGAACCACCTAGTACTGGTCCACCTAGGGCTCCTTCAAAGTTTTGATCATCCACAGAAGACATGAGAACTGCGGTAAAAGCTTGTGCATGGGTGACTAAAACAATACTCAGTAGGACACCATGAATCCCCAAAGGAATACAACTCAAAAATACATGATGTATACCAAAATGAAATACATAATGTGTACTATGAACAAATACATGAAGTATACACAATAAATACATGAAGTATACCATAAGGAAATAAAAAATCATCTCACATAGGTATATGTCTATAGTACAGAAAATAGGATCATCTGACATAATCCCCAAAACACACAGTATCTATAAATAATGTAGTCCTGATGAGACACTAATTCCTGATAAGACACTATGTCTTAACAAAACAAATTGTCTTGTAATGTCATGTAGTCGTAGTAATACAAATATTTTAGTTATGACATGCAGTCTCGGTAAGTCACATTGTCTCAAAGTCACAGACATCCACATGATAACACTCGTACTGCGCTTGTTTTGAGATAAACTACTACTCAATCAATTAGATAATATTCGCACTTCTTATAAAAATAAAGTCGACTATCTCAAAATTATCTTATTTTCATCAGGGTAACATAAATACAAAATCTCATCAAACAGACACACAGTTTGAATGGTATGTTTTTTGTAAAAGGGTCAAACCCGATTCTGGTCTGGGTCTAATCTGACCCACCGAACCTGGCCTGACCTGGCCCGCTGGGTGCAGCCCACTATGCCACATAAAGTGGAATGCCTCCGGATTTATCCTACCATTTGCATGATGTTTTCCTAGACCATGTGCATCCTTTTTCCACATGCTCCACCTCGACTGTGTTCCTCCTCTCCGGTCCTTGTGTCCCCCAGCCTCCCACATGGGTCTGCCATCACCCCCAGTATCCCCACCGTCTTTCACCGCACCCTCATGTGGCCACCACAGCATGTCACCAATGGTGTATTTCACAAAACCTATGCTCTAGTGGTCCCTTCATCGAACCACTGGGGATCCACCGATTCCTTTAAAATAACATGGTCCTAGATCTAGCATCTTTGGGTCCCAATCTACATTGATGCGGCCTCAACGGTCTATTTTCATCTGATTTAAGTGTTCGATCACATTCAAAGCCTCCTGGAAGGTTTATCTATGACTACAAGGGTCCAATGGTGAAGAACCCCAATAATGGGTGAAGAGAAAAGTACCAAGAACATATGAGGAATAGAAATCAGATATTATTTGCGACTTCCTTGATTTGTTCTCATTAGAGATATGGACTAATAGGGTAACAAAATTCCCTTTAACAATTATGAATACTATCCATACTTCATGAACAATAAAACCAAAGATTATCTGGTTATTTTGATGGTCAAATTCATTATTTATTCAATAAATGAGGAATAAATCATAAATAGATCAAACACCCTACCTAGATTTGGACCACTCACTGATAAAAATAAGTCATTGTGTTGTCTTCACTTGGAAAGACCCATCATATCCAAGGCACATGACTGATCGTTGATCCACGTTATGATCTATGATCTATCATCACCATCGAGAGAACATACTTCTCTCTGTCTCAAGATAATTAAAGTGTTATGGTTATAACCTTGGATTACTGAAAAAATCTAACAAAAAGAAAAAAATTCTTTGTTGAAATAAAATATTTTTATAAAATATTTTACAACCGATAAGTCCATAAACTACCATTCACATCCAACCCACTCTGGTCAATGTTAGGCCCTACCAAAGGAAAAATTGTTGTTATAAACACAATTGTTCTCTTATATTTTTAATCTAGGAACCCATTTAGATGTTACTACACACTTTTTAGGAAAGCATCTTTCACGATTTTTAAAAAACTTATCATTTTTTCAACGAATTCTTCCTTGCACACTGGGCCTTGGAATCACACAGTGGATTACTACCTCGTATTTTAATTTTACCAATTAATTTATAATGATAATACATATGAATCCTGAGATGTAAATTCTCCACACCTTAGATATATATTCCCCAAATATCCAAAATAAAAGTCTTTTCAAACATATGGGGGTAATGAGAATGAATTTGCGCCTCCTACTCCCTTGTTCTATCATAGATATTATCATTCCTCCACCGAATGAGAAACATAGGATTCAACTACACATTATGGATCTTCTCATTCCAACCCTCAATCTCCAACAAGTACTTTGAAAAATTCAACCATCATCAATGTCTAGCTCACCCCAGTCATTGACGTGCGGTGGATCATGAAGGTACCTCCTCAGTTGTGTCACATAGAAGAAAACCTGCACCCACTCTAATTAAGGATGTATAACCAGGAAGTATTCCACCTCACCAATTCTATGTAGTATCAATAATGGGATGATGAACCTCAGAGATTGATTTTAATACATTCCAAATCAATTTATCCTGCATCAAGGCAAGACCTAAAGGATCACATTATCTCCCACTTTGAACTAAAAATGCCTCCATCAGAAATCAACATAAGAATTATGATGGATCTGTGTTGTCTTCATCTCCTCATGGATGACATGAACATTCTCTGTAATCACCTACACCAACTCTAGTCCTTTGAGAACTAACTCTCCTTAGTCTGTCTAGTAATGTGGTTACCTGTATGTTTGTCTGTACAATGCCTCAAATGGTTCCATACTGATGGTGGAATAGTATATGTTTTGTACACAAAATCCACTAGTGTTAGGTGATCCTCAAAACGGTGGCCAAATTCTAGATTGAAAGCACATATAATTTCCTCCAGAACATGTATGATCCAGTCAGTCTTGCCATCTATTAAAGGGTGAAAAGCATTGATCAAGTGTAACTGAGTCCCAATCACCACCTACAATACCATCCACAACTAGGATGTGAAATATGATTCAAAATATGAGACTATCATAAAAGGAACTCCATGGATTAACACTATTGCTTACATATAAAGGCATCTCAGTCTCTCTACTAAACACTTTTCCCAAATTGCAATGAAGTGGTCCGAATTGGTGATTCGGTAAATGATCACCCAAATTGATTAATTGCTCATTGATGTACATGGTTACCCTATAATGAATTCCAATGATATTCCATCCCACTTCTACTAAGGAACCTCAATGGGTTGAGTCAAACCCAATGGAACCTGCTGCTCAACCATCTCATTTTTTCAATTCAGGAATCTAGAAATGAACTCTTCCACTACCTTCTTCATGCCATACCACGAGATTTAATGTCGATGGTCCTGGTATATCTTCTCCACACCAGGATGAAACTAAAAAGGGAATATATGTAACTCCCTCAATAACTCCTCCTGTAACACCATTGGTAATATTGTGTGACCTCTGAAAATTTCAACATGCTCCCCACATTTTGATTACCCATAAAGTGCATTGCATATGGAAATCTGAGAATGTAAATCCTCATAGTCGGTATCTCTTAGTTGTGTCTCCATAACTCAATGTAAGAGTATAGGGGTGACAACCATTAACTAGAGGTATGTCTCTCCATCTCAATACAAAATATATATCTATATAGAGGCATAATTATCTATTGCATCATTCAGTATCTGTGAACTCGATCTCTTGAAGAGAGAATATTCAACCACATTCCCCTTCCCACGAGTATAGAAAATAATAATTTCTTTGTCCAGGATGAACTCTCGCCATAACCACTATCACAAGTTCAGATCCTTCTGAGAGAAGATATACTTTAGAATATTGTGTTTAGAATATCTGATAAATCACTCTCTCATAATCTATTATAATAACATTATCAATGTGAATACTACAATTTCACTCTCAAGGTCTTGGGTTGTGTAGTTTTTATCATGTTGTCTCAACAGTTGTGAACCATTGGAAATCATTACTTGACCCTATATAAATACAAAACCAAGCCTAGTTCTTTATGCATCGCAAAACACCATGTAAACAAAACCCTCCTATTGAAACCTCCGGATGTGAGTGCCCATCAATAGCTACCTAAATTGTTGAAAACTCAACTAGAAATTATCCATCAACAAGAAAGGATTCCCCTTTCATGTAAATGTTGTTAACAGTACTACTACTCTAGAAAAGTCACGTAAAACCTTTCATAGTACCCAGCCTATCCAAGGAAACATCGCACCATGGTAAAACTATTGGGTGGTTCCCACGAATTCACCACCTCTTTTATTTCGAGATCAATAACAACTCCATACTTTAAAATGATGTGTCCTAGAAAATAAACTTATCGAATCTAGAACTAGAACATAGAGAGATTTTTGTAAATCTGGTGCTTTCAGAGTATGTCTAGGATCATCCTAAAGTGTATCGTGTGGTCCTCCTCAGGATTTGAATACACTAGGATGTCATCAATGAAAGCCATAATGAAATGGTATAAGGATAGAAGATCCTTCTCAAGAGTCCCATTCACACCACTAGGGAGTTCTTCATAACAAAAAGAATCACCAATTACTCATTGTGGTTGTAAAAACATCTAAAATCCGTCTTCAAAATATCCTCATCCCGTAATCAAAAATAGTTATAGCCAGATCTTAGGTCAATATTTGAGAACCACCTTGATCCTTTCAGCAGATCTTAGAGAACATCAATCCTGAATGATGGATACTTATTCTTCATGGTAACATGATCCAAGCTATGAATGTCCACACATATCCTCAACCTTCGGTCTTCCTTCATGGAAAATAAAACATGGGATTCCCTTGTCAAAACACTAGGTCTCATGAATCCCTTCTTCTAAAATTCCTCAAATTATACCCTTATCTCAAGAAGATATATGGGATCTATATGATATTTTGATGTGGATATTGGTGCCATATTTGGGTATACATCAATTCATATGTCTACATCCCTATCGGGATGTAATCCTAGAACATGATATGGAAATATTTCCTTGTATTCCTCTATAACTAAATTAAATCGAGGACTCACATCATCCACTTCACTAAGGGTCTTGCTAACCAATTGATGTGAGATTGGTTATACTCTTCTACGTGTGTTTTCATCCTATAATTATTGAGTTTCCTTTTAATTGAAAAAGTAAAACATGGTCCAATCAGTAAAATCACACCAAACTTTACACCTAAAACATTCAATTTGAGTATAGAATATGGATAAGAAGTACATAACGAGAATGATGTCGTATGCCCTTGACACAGCTTCCAAGAGTTCCCAAATTAAACCTTCACCTCCAATATTAATGTCACACTATCAACACCAATCTCTGATCATCATATCCACTTTGGTAGGAGTCTCAATGCGAAAGTGTCGATTAAACTGTTCCACTAAAATCTCTAAGTATTGAAAAAATGTTGTGGAAATAAATGAATGAATGGAACCTATATCAATAAAATCTGCAGCTATAGTGGAAATGAAATAGATCGTACCTCTAATAATCATTGAATCATTAGGTTCATAAGACTCAATGATTTGGCGTTGGCCTCATCCCTATCCACTATATCTCTGATCTTGTCTTGGATCACTTGGGGTGGTGGCGGTAATAAATCTAACCTCCACCCACCTCATTCAACCTTCCATTCCCCACTACCACATTATCCACCTTAACAAAAACTCTTATCATGCCTCCTCCTCTGTCAAAGTCGTCCATAAAATCTCTTCTGATCAGTCGTATGATGGTTCGGGCAATCTAGAACCACATGTCCCCGACCACCGCATGAGTAACAAAGCATGTCCTTTAACTGACTTTATTTTCATTTTGGATTCATGCACCAATGATCACATTTCATGGGGTCATCACCATTATTTCTTGACTTGAATGGTTCCTTGCGACTGCTTTTAGATACCTACTACCAAAGACTTAGCTACCTAGTAGTCAATGGTATCTCACACAACCAATGTATGCTCTTCTAGAAATACCTTCATTAGAGAAGCTCTCTCTATTAACACATCATTTTTATAAATTATTGGATATATCATTTATTCCCTTTTCTACTTCAATATTACATACCTCACGGTCTGATCCATGAAGAACAGGTATCATACCATATCTCTGTTGAAGCGAGAAAGATCAGTAAGTATCGATGAGTACTCCTCCATTGTCTAACTACCCTACTGCAGATGCATAATCATTTTTATGTGCATTGAGTGTAACGTAGACGAAAATAAATCCTCTATAATGATAAATTTTGTGTCTACCCAAGAGAAATGCATCACATATTGTGTCCAGGTAACTAATATCCACCATCATCGCACTGATTCATAAAGAATACTCGCTGTTATTATCATCGTATGGTCTGAAAAATTATCATTAGGAAAAAGACACATGTAACTACCTATAGTCAATCCTCAGCTACTTGGGGTGTGTCTCACACCACAAATTGGGAGGTTGATACCTTTGGAAGACATGAACACACTAAGCCTATGAGCATCCTCAAGCGGTAGTGCTGGTAGTCACTACTACTCGATGGGTGGTGGAATCATTGGTAAACCACCCAGAGGGGCTACCTCAATTACATGCCCAAGTACTGACACCTCTTCACTACAAGGGTCATCCTCGTGATCACACTATGAAATTATTGCTATGTGTCTAAGTAGAGGAATCCTAAAATAGAACAATATGTACTATGACCAATAGTGTATACCGGATGATATGTCTCAAAAAACAAATTATAACACACAAAAATAAACTATGATGTATGTACCATGGTTTCACCTAAAACCAATGTTTTCATATAACGAGTAAAAAATAATATTTTAGAGTCTCGGTGTATACATACGTTGACCAGTACACCAACACTAGATTCTTTATCCTAAAATCTGAACCGAAAACAATTATAAATATTTCCTTAATCCAATATAAATTACCCTTGGACCTTAAGTAGAAATGACCTGCCTCTTATACCACTCTCTCAGGACCCATCCTATAAGGGAATATTCAATGAATACCCTAATCCCATCACCAATAGTCTAGGTGCTGGAGACTAGACCTAGTAGGAATATACCTCAAATGAGATACATTTTCATAAGTATATGTACACAGTAACATATCTCCAAGCCCAAAATTCTAAATGGAAAAAACCTTAGTACACAATAATGAAAACCACTTAGATATCAACAACATAGTACAATAGTAGAAACCTAGAATGAAAATTGGGCCATAATAAAATCCCACTAAAAAAGGAGTCTACAAAGTAAATGTACAATTTCCTAAAACTCATCCACAGAGGAGTGTGCCAGAAGGGTAGGTACATGGAAAACTATATGAAGATGTAAATGAAACCCTTGTCTATTTGAAATCTCTATCACCACCTATTCATGGTCCAAATATTACTCCATTAAATGGTTGATCATCTAAACATGACAAGACACATGCATGAAAATCTTGTGCAGGGGTGAGTAAAATAATACTCAGTAGGACACCTTGAAACCCTGGTGGAATACCAATAACAAATACACAAAGTATACAACAAATAAATACCTGAACAATGATATTAAGAAAAACACAATGTATAACATAATGAAATATATGATTTATACCAAAAAAAAGACATAGTCAGGTCACACAGGTGTAAGTCTATAGTACCGAATACAGGATCATCAAACGTAATCCCAAAAACACCCAGTTTCGATAAGACACATAGTCCTAATGAGACAATAAGTCCTAACAAGGCATTTAGTGTCAATAAGTTATATAGCCTCGGTAAGACATGTAGTCTGGGTAATACATCTATTCTCAGTTGGACACATAGTCTTGGAATGACAAATAGTCCTGGTAAGTCATGTTGTCCCAGTGAGACACATACTCTAGTTAAGACATGTAGACTTGGTATTCCACGTATTCTCAAAGGTAAATCCATCTATAGGATTCCTCTCATAGCACAGACATTTCGGGAGAACCTATACCAAAAAACTGTAGGTCGTATGATAAATTCCATAAAAACACAATTATATTATCACAAATGTTACATCTCATCACAATGCTCCCAACTCCACAAATAGATATTAAAATGGACACACTGTTTGAATGCTATTGTTGTTTTCACTAAATGGTCAGACCCCGATCTGGTATGGGTTTGATCCAACCTACTGGACATGGCCCGGACTGGTATGTTCTATATTGAATTGTCCTGGACTACTAGGCTACTTGGTCCAGCCCACTGGGCCACTTGGAGTGTCTCAGATCCCTTGGTCAAGACGACAATGTGGCCCACTTGTGTGCTAGATGCGGTCCAACCCAACTGTGTCCCAGATGGTCCATGCGGTCCTCCCTGACCGAGTTCCTCCGCAGTCCATGTGGTCCCCCAACCATGTTCCTCCTCATAGACCGAATTCCCCCCTGTGACCAATTATGTCCTACCATGATTTCCTATCCATCACCAACTGCACTTATATGTGTCCGCCATCAATTTTCTGCATCAGAACTGTAATTGTCCTTTTCAAAGATCACCAAGGCTCCTCTAATTCCTATAAAATTATGTTTTCATATATCTAGCCTTATCGGGTTCATATATACACTATTGCGGCCTCTGTGGATAATTTTCCTCTGATCTAGGGGTCAGATCACGTTCAAAGCCTCCTGAAAAATAGTGTCGCAACCATGAGGGTGAAATAGTGAAGAGAGAGAAAAATTGGGGTAGGGAAAGACTCAAATAAAAAATGAGTATTGAACCTTGACCATTTTTTTTTTTCGACCATGATTTGATATTATTATAGTAATAAAGGAAGAGGGTAATAAAAATACAATTAATAATTCCTAATACTTACCATCATGTAAGAATGGTTGAACTACATATCAACATGTTCATTGGTTGGTCAGTTTTCATCGTTTATTTTATGAATTGGGATGAAATCATAATGTGATGAAAAACCGTACATGGATATGGACTTATCACTCTTGAAGATGGATAATATTTTTTTCATCATTGGTGGGATCCAACAAATTTGAGTCGTGTCGTTGATTCTTGACCCAATTTATGATATTCAATATGTCCTTGCAATCGTGATGATTTTTTTCCATGTATCATTGTTATTCCAGGGTTATGGTGATAAACCTCAATTTAAGAAAACTCTAATAAAATGAAAATAATTTACTGGTTCGAAAGATTTTTAAATAGTTTATTATCGATACATTAAAAAACTATCTTTCATGGATGACCCATGTTGGTCGATGTTAGGACCCAGCAAAGGTAAATCCGGTGAACTGAATGAATAGTTCCCATATATTTCTTATCTTAGATCCCATTTAGATGTTATTTGAATAGTTTTAAGAAAACTACCCTATCCCTTTATTAAAATCTGATCATATTTAAATGAATTGTTTTTGGCACGCCATGCCATAGAGTCATATGCCATCTTAGTTCCTGATATCATAATTTTTATAATTAATATATAAAAATAATATATATAAATTCCATGATGTTACATTAAGCATTCATAGGAATTTAAACATTACTAGAAATATTATAAACCCAAATCTTTCATATTCCATTCGTAGTCTCATATTCATATAAAATACATCAATTAATGAATGAATTTTTTTTATTCTTGAGATATCACCACTAGGATATATACATTCATAAATTTTATACATTAAATATATAAAACATTCACCACTAATTGATAACATAGAAAAACTATTAGTTTTTTCTATTGCCTCAATAAACCTTTTCATTTTTCCTCATCAACTAAAATTTTATTGTAGAAATTTTACACAGTCAAATCATCTTCACGTTCTGCTGATACATCCCCTTGGGGTAATATTACTACATTCTTGAAATTTTGGAAGATAAATCATATTATCTCTATGGACTTCATGAAACGCTAACTTTATACAATTATGTGTGTCAATAAAATTACCATAGTAGATATTTATAATTATATAATGAAATAGATTATTAGGAATTACGACAATTTAGCACATACCAATTATTATTTAACTTGGCTTCTCATGACGATAATCATTAGATTGAACATAGTATTCAATATTAGCACAATTAATTTGGGTTCCATCCATTGACTAAATCAAATAAAACTTATTTGGGGAATAAATAATCATTGTGGGAAAACAAATATTATGAAAAATAATTTATAAGATGTCTTATTCATGATATGTTCATTACAATAAATGGATCTTTAAGAATATCCCATGTTATTGATGGTAATTACTAAAACCATACATTTTTTTAAAGATGTTGTGAGTTTATAAAAAATTTTCACAAGTACTGTCAAACCATTTAGGCTACAAGGCTCATTGTATTGTACTATGTGAAGATTGATTTAAATCCCAATGCTCTCTTTTTTGAGTTATTACCACAATATATGTTTGTTCCATATCCACATCAACTTATAGTATCTAAAAATTCAATTAATTTATTGAAGACCACTCGTTACCTGCTTAAACACAATTACATGATATTCACCTATACTATGATTTATCTGTATACATATCCCTAGGGTTCTCAATAATGATTTCATATCATAGTTGCAAAGGATAACTAAGCCTTCCATCTGATAAAAAATATAGTGAACCAAAAATTTTATACATAGATATTACATATTAATTGATTTATATTCCATTCATTTAAGAAAATCATGAGGACCATAAAGGTTTAGTGTGTTTAGAAACTGGTATACCGAAAAAACAGGTTTATAAGTGTAGTACCTTATCTCGAAATATATTTTTCATAACTAAAATTGTTCAAAGATAGATCCTATAAAATAACATTTTTCATAACATGGGTATAGGAAACCTAAATAGAGTGAACTCAAGATTCTCATTAATGATAAACAATGGAGATATCAAGGATCACATAAGCGCAACATGAGCATAAGTTTATAAGAACATGATATTGATTTCTTTTTTTAAAATACCATAAATATCAAAGATCATAATATTGATTCATTTCAAAGATAATATTTCTTTAAAAGAAATGAATCATAAATCAATAAAGGGGAATAATCCATGAGACAATAACATTGGCATAAAACAGAGGTTTTTAGTACACACCTAAGCATAAAAAAATCATTTCCTTAGTATTCAAGGCTCATGTCAAAGGATTTCATAGTGTAATGGGTTACCACCACAAATGATCAGAGTAGATAAGGTTCACTCCCACATCTATAATAGTGTATAGAGTCCCTTAATGGAATGGGTTCACTACTCATTCAATTCCTATTTATCTCCTGATATATTTATCACTACCCAAGGTATAAGAGGGATATATAATTCTGGGCCACACAGAACATAATGAAATCATATATATAAATAAATATATATATTCAGTAAGATTATATAATATTCTTCATAGTCTTGGTAAGTCATGTATTGTTAGGGGCCTAAAGAAACATTTGTATTGAAGACCCATAGTTTTTGTGGAATAGTTATGTATAATCGATGATTTTTGAATATCTTCTAATGATCTTCAAAATTAAATCCATGCTATCAAGAAAGTGGGAGATGATTATGTGAACTAGATTATTCAAATAGAGAATCATATAATTATAAAATAGGAATATCATTTCACTACTAATATAACTACACTAAAATTGGGAACATTTCGTGGTATAAAATGTTAATTAAAAGAAGGTGTAAATATAATTCTTGATGAAAAATGATAATTTGAAACATAATTCTAAATTTTTTGGAACATACATGTACATAACTATCAAACAATTTAACTAGAGTTGGATATAGTGATATTTTAATTTCTAATTTGACATCATTATCTATATTTGGTGAAGTTTGAAATATATATGAATTATTATAGAATCAAATATATATTCATATAGAAATAGATTAATATGCTCCGAAAAATATTTTGAGAGATTATCAATGACTGATTATTTAGTCTTTGACCCCCTTGGAAGGGAAATAATGAATAATATTATCTACGTAAAAAGGATCCTATAACAATTACAATGATCAAAACTAAGAATGAAAATATCTTCTTAGTCATTAGAAGGATGGATGTGGAATTCATAATGGAAGAAACTATATCCAAGATATATCAAATGATATCTTATCCATAAATTCTAGGAAATATAAAGGTTACTAAGAGGGATGATGTACAAATATAGAAGAATGTGGAAATTATAATAAAATTTAATTCCTTATTAATAAAAATTGATAAATAAAGATTCATCAAACTTCATTCATTAATATATGTAAAATTAAATTTTGAGACAAACGAGGAGTTATTTAATTATTCACATAGATAGACATTTTTCATAAACTCAGTTATTAATGAGTCATATAGAGATATTAGAGATCATTTTTAGTTAAATAGTATTTAATAGATAATTTAGAATATACATAAAATATATTAGTATGTTAACAAGGTAAGGAAGATAGTAAAAAGTATAATGAAAAGTTGTAACCATTACCCATAAATATATGAATATGGGAAAACAACAAAATTTACATTGTCATATGTTTTCTAAACATATACAAAGGAAATAATTCAGTATTGTTTCTTTGAACATATTATAATGACTTATCACTTCATTGTAATTTGAGAGTTATTTTCACTTAATAAATGATCAAGGATATACATCAATGAGAGGTGAGTCTGCCTAGAATGAAAATATTTAATATATACCGTTGTGATCTATGGATTACCTATATATTTTTCTAATGTATCGAACATTATTCAGAAATAAGTTTAAATTTAGTAGTCTTATCACCGCCAATCTGATGTAAAAAATAAGAATACTATCAAGACACAAGGGGGAATATTGATAAATTGATTAATAGAATTTAATGTAGTATGATTTAAATATATTTTTATTATTGAGTTCAAATACAATAATTTATTCCAATAAATAATACAAAATGGATCCATATGAATCCCTTCATAGGAATAGATGTTGGGAACTTGTGTGCCCTGATAAATTTTGTGAATGGATATTTGAAAGATATAAAATTGTAGATGGAATAGGAGAAATGGTAAAGACAATTATTTACAATGTTCAGAAATCTTAGAATAAATAAAGATATATGTTTATAAACATTGGAGAGACTTAGTGTATTAGTTCATATATAAAGTGTTCCAAATTATATTTTAATGTATAGAGTCATGAAAATTAAGATTAATTATTGTTGTGTCCCAGATACTTCAACCCCATTGAGATTCTTAATCACATTTGAGCATTAAAATTTTGACTATAAATATTCCAAACACTATATCAAATACATATATAATTAAATTCATAACATTAAATTAATTACATACAAGATCTATAAAATGTTCAACAATTTTTGGTGGTATAGCTAGATCATGAACTATCATATGAGGAGTTATTGGTGAAGATCTTATCCAGTAGAAATAATGTTCTACAAAACAAGGATAATACAATAGTCAATGTAATATGATAGAAACATAAGAATTGGGAAGAAAAATGGAAACTGGAGAAGCATTACATTATAATTACCCTCATTTATTATTATATAAGTATGGAACATGGAATTATGAGGAAAAAATTCAACAAATGGTGAAAAAGAAAATTACATAATTTATTATCAATAAAATTTATCTTTTAAATTTTTATGTTTGTGTCATTTGGTAAATTAGTATCGTATAAATAAAATTGAAAATATAATAGATAAACCCCATATATATTTAATTATTTATTAAATGTACTGTATATATAAACTCAAAAAAGTTCTTGACATTACATTTTGACCAAAAATACAAAATATTATAACTAGAATATAATAATTTAGATCTTCTCGGCCCCCTATATTGATGAAACCAACAAAAATATCTATATAATTGAAAAAGAATAATATTAAATAAAAACCCATTTTTCCAAATTCATTTATATATCCTTGACATAAAAACAATGTAATGAATATTGGATGAAAGATGATGAATTTATAGATGTTAAGGAACCAATATGACCATTAGAATATTTATCTCAATATTTAAAAACTAATCTAAATATTAAGAATAATAACCTGACAATTTTAATAATAATATCACTTAGGGAACAGTAAAAAAGTATTTAGTAATCATAAAAATTGAAAAAATGGAAAATTTATTACTAAATTTATATAATTTAATATATTAAAAATGATAAAAGAATTGTATTGATTTTTTTAGTACACATATGATTTATTTACGTGTTTAGAGTAAATATAATTAACTAAAAAACATTATTATCATAAAATGGGTTTTTAACAATAATATTATGTATCATTATAATGATAATATAATTTTATGTCACAATATGTAATTTTTCATAGGGTTGGAAAATTGATCATAATAATAAAATATACATTTTTCAAAAAAATTATGATTTTATTTAAAAAATTCACATAAATAATTTTTTTTATTATATGGATTTCATTTCTCAATGTACCATTTAGAAAATTGATTGCGGGATTTTTTATATTTTATTAAAATAATTAATTTGTTTTTGAATACATAAATAATAAATTTTGTATTTTACATTATAAGATATATACATGAGTTAGTAAGTCATAGATTATATAAGAAACCATTGGTTAATCCAATGATATAATATTTACAATATTTAGTCGCACGATTAATCACTACTTATAGTATTGAGGAAATATAATTAACTTATGATTATTATATTCAAAAATCTCCTCCTCTCCAATTATAAATACTAAACCTCATCCTCACATGTTCTCAGACTTGTATCATGTCAAATTTCTAAAAACTTTTCATCTAAATACTCTACCCCTTTTTTCTGTCCTACTACTACCATCATTGAAAATACTAGTGATATTTAAGAGGTGTCCTAGGAGGAGACACCCAATAGAAGTAGTAAAATCTCAACCACGCCATTTTTTTCTACCAACCTGATATGTTTTCCATCCACATTGAAATAGTAATATTAGTATCCAAAATATACTAAAATGTCATTATTATTTTATAATATATAATTTATACTCTTTTATAAATAAATGTTAAAATGAAAATGAATATTTATATTCTGTTCAGTTCACTTCCTCTTTGAGGAACATAATTCACTTTCCATGACTACCTTCATGGATAGGCTTAAAAAATTATATTGGAAAAAATTATATTAATAGGTATGTTGTAATTTTTTCCAAATTCATTAATATATTACTATTCATGAATTTATAGGAACCCAAATATTTTCACCATGGTAAGAATTCCTACTAAAGTGAATTAACAATAGAACGATAATAATTATACTCTACAAACTATGTATATTTTTTAATTATATTTCAGTTGATAACAATTTTTAACTTTTTGGAATTCTAAAAAAATCTTATCATAACATTTCAAGAGTTACATAACCATTTTATAAAAAATTTCTATTCATATCTACAAGTTAATTTACCATTAAACAATGTCATGAAAGACCACGGGATAGTAGAAACCTGTAGCAGTACTGTAGAGTACTGTAGCAGCGGCGTACTGTAGCAACGGTGAGCACTGTAGCGGCGGCAGGGCACTATAGCAGTGGCAGAGTACTGTAGTGGTGGCGGGTACTGTGCAGTACTGTTCCAGAGTAAGTACTGTAGCAGTACTATTCACAGAATGGGCTTCGGGCCAAATATTTGGGTCTACGGGCCATGTAATGGGCTAAATGTCCACTGGGCCTTCAGGCTATGTAATGGGTCTCCCTCTACCCAGTTAAAAGAAGTATTATCATTCCTTTAAATATAAATGAGGCTTCGAACCCAACCATTTAAAAAAATTTAATTATCTATTCCCAAATATTTCTTTTATGAAAACATCATTTAGGGAAGTACTCGATTTCATTTAATGAACCACACCATTAATTGTTTTTTGTTTTTTGTAAATAAGTATAATATTATATAGAATCCTCTATGTACAATTATGGTTTTACAAGAAAATTTTATCCTCTCACGGCCTCTTTGGATTCGCTTCTGGTTTTCTCAAACCTTACTAAATATGTTCAATTCCAAAATTACTTCTACAACTATTTCCATGAAATTTTATTCAAATGAACGATATATATTATAATTTTTCATATATATCAAACTATGAATAGTTGAATAATTTAATTCAATCTTTCTTTTTGAATCCTTATGATGTATCCTTGAATAATTATTTAAGGAATGATTATGTAACCCTTTTCTTTATATGACATTTTATTATTGTTATGTATTATGTTTGATATCATTATATGTTATAAATTTTCATGTAAATGTTTGAATTTTCCCCCTATATTTCAATATAACACATTGGGTACTGCTTGTATCTCATCAAATGATATATATGGGATTTGAGAGTAAACCTTGTCCATTTTGTGGCTCCTTACACCATGTTGTGATGTCTCGATAGTGAGCACTGACTAACAATTATGATGTTGTGTATTAATATATTTCTATATTCCTTGAATAACATGATCATATGATGAAATTTTATTTATTCTATGTTTTTTTATAGTTTTAATTATTATTTATGTTCATGATGTCATGTTATGCCATTAGTTTCTTATATTGTGACTCATTATCATTCTTATTTCTTACTGTGATTCATAGCTACCCCTTTTCCACTATGAATTATCCATCTTATCCAGTGTAGTTTTAGAATCTCTAATGGAATTAAGATATATAATTATAGATATTAAAATAGTGATTTATTATTTTAGTTCAATTTTAATGTAATACATTATTTTTATAAAAAGACACAGTGCATGTGGATCCTTACGTTGTAATTTTTTGTATTTTTAAATTAAATATCATTTAACAATTGGTATAAGTGTCATGAGTGTCTATAACAAAAACTATTAGATATTTCATATGGAAGGACACATTGGGTTCATTCTACATAGTTCCATATTCATTACATCAAGAACTCAATTATCAATTAACATAGAGAAAAATTACAATATATAAAATACCAACAATTTCCCTACATTTTAATATATTTTCGATTACACCATATGTAAAAAATCTTTTTTCATGGAAATTTTTACATGAATACAAGTTTCATATACCTTTATATTAATGAAAATATATTATACTTTAGATTTACTATAGGAATTCACTATGTGAATGTCATATATACAACACTATGTCACAATATCGTTAGTATCATTGATCAATAATGGACACTCTATATTGGTACCAATTAAACTTTAATCGATAATCTCTTATTGTTAACATATCTATTATGGATAAATAAGAAATACATAAAACTTGAGTACTATCTTAGTGTCTATCCAAACTCATAAACAATGGATGGTGTAATGAAACTCTTCCATGGCTAAATATTGAACCAAAATAACCCTCTAAATTCCCTTAAATTCCAAATAATACATAGAATACCAAATATAGAGGTATTATTATAGACCACCTATAATAAAATGGAGTTAATTCTAATGTCCAACACCACATTAACCCTGTACTATCAATTTTTAGTCATTATCATCGATCACAAGACCATAAATCATTTATGAATCTACATAAGGAATTAAAAACACCATGAAATCCATTATCTAAATTTATTACACATTTTCCATTTAAGAATAATCATTAAAAACTAAATATGAGACTAATCCTCCCAATAATATTGAGACATAGAGTTGTGTCAAATTCAGACACATTCTTAGTCCCATAAAGGAAAAATCCCTATATGTTAACAATAGATTTTTAAATAATTTCACCTCCATGTAATAAAATTCATAAATAAATAAAATTATTATTTTTATACTTATGAAAAATGTAATAAAAATAATACCATACACTATTGGCTTCCATAAGATATCATGGGTGCGATATATTTTTTTCTAAATTTACTACACAATTGTCTAGTGGAATTATCACAAAATCTATAAATCCATGCTATTGAAAATGAATAAGAGAGAGATATAGAAGGAAGACCAGAGAATGGTGTGAGATATGACCCAGAATACCCACCCTGGAATAATAGATTATAAGTTGGGAGACGTTATAAAAAATGGGATAGTGATTACCTCTCTTCTAGTCCTGTTTAACCAGAAAATCATTATGGGATTTCATATTTAAATAAATTTTTAGAAAATGAATACATTATCATTACATCATTACACTATAGTTCACTGTATAATTCCATTTCCACATATATCCTAAATACTACATATAAAAATATTTATTGTATTCCATTATACATCGATGTAATTCCTTTTTCTAGATTAAACTAAAATGGTCCCATCCTAATTTTTTTATATTAATATGAACATCATGACACAATGATACAATCTAAAGAAAACTAGTTTTCCAGAAACCATATATTGTGTTATGAGATAGGTATTTATGATGTTACACCATGATATGGTGGGTTAAAACATCCAATATATATATGGGATCTTTTTTATAAGTAATTTTTAACTTGATCATATTCACTATGTATTAAATCCCTAAATAATGTAATCATATTCAGATATGGTATATCCATATCATCAAAAAGTATCACCATTCTAGTGTGATTTCATAATATTTTAGAAATAAAATTTTTTATGTCATACAACATAACTAAAATACTTAAATAAACATTATTTTATCTAAAATTAAATTAATCATCCACCATACAGTATACAGTTTGGTAAAATTCAATCAATATACAATAGTGAAATTTTCATACATTGTTATTTCCATTAAATCAATAACCATTCCTTTATTTGTAGAAATATGAAAATATATTTCCAATCATTGATAAAAATATATATCTAATCATTTTTCAATAAAATAAAATAATATTATACTCATCCTCTATGTTAATTTAATGCCAAATTGATTTTTTGACTTATCATTTATAAATATTTTTTAAATATTAGAAATTATTATTATAAATTTGCAGTGGTTATTTGAAAAAAATAAAATATCTATAACACTAATTGATTGATTTAAATCATATAAATTCTTATAAATACCATTAATATGGTTAAAAGCATTACAATACATCTAGAAGCTACATGATCATTATTGAAAATACTAAAATATATATTTTCATGATTATTATAATCAATATAATAGTATAAACAATACAACTTATAACATGTGATAGATATATGAAAGAATCCAGCATTTAATGTTATAAATTCTTCCTATTAAATTTTATTTCCTTTATGAAATTTCATTAGAATTGAATATTTTTAGGTTTCTGGGAAATAAATCTTCTTCATTGAAGGATACTATATGATATAATGATTAATTATATTTCACTATAAAGGAAATATATTAGATATATTGTAAATCCTAGTATTTTAAAGTAGACAATTAGTACAATGATCCAAAGGTAGTATTATTATATATTAATAAATTCAAATTTAAAATTTTTATATTACATATGTATTACATTGAAACAAATATTCCTTAGATTCTATAATATCAAAAACTAATGATGAATTATATAGTATATTCCATTCAAAATGTCAGACATAAATTTCATCATATATTAATGATTCAGAATAATCATATATATGTATCTATATAGAGTTATATTTTTTACACTAATTTCCATCATTTAGAAAATCTATACGAAGTGTGGTATATAATAACTCGAAAGTAGTAGGTTGTTCTGTTAGATGTACAATAATTAATGGTTAAATGTCTCCTAAACCATCCACCTACCCATTAATAGAGTGGTTAATCTATGTATTTTTGGAAGAACATGAAATAATGGAATATATATGAATATATTTATATCATTATGTGTATTGCTACAAGGAATCTATGAGTATGGTAGAAAAAAATAAATTATATGGAAATAAATAATAAAATTTTAAGAGAGAAGTCCACATCCATTTTTCAAATGAAAATCATTAATAGAATTAAATAAAATATTATGGAATCATTATTTATTGATGTATACTAGTGATCATGTTAATATTTTCCCCCTGTAGAAATTTAAATCATTTTATGAATACCATAATGAGGATACCTTCCAGTCTCTCATTGGGGGAAATTGGAAGATGAGTTACCAGGAAGGTGGTAATCTGAAAAAAAATAAAATATTTACTTTCAAATGGAAATTTTTATAGAAATTGTAACCATTTTCCATAATATATTATCACGTAATACATTTAACATATGAAAAAAAATGTTAACTCAAATACATGAACGAATTGGGTGTTTCATTAGTCTGGTTTTATTATTATCGAAAAATAAATTTACATAGTTCCAAATCCCATTGAGGATAAACATATTTAGAAAAAGGTGGGGAATAATTTATAAATTAATATAATGTGATAGACATATATGTTTTAATAATTGCGTTCTTTCTATATTAAAATAGATAAGAACAAAACATAAATTTTTTTTATTATAATGATTGACATTTCCAATCATTATAAAAATAAAAATTCAATTTATTCACAAAAAGATAACACTATTCAAGTAAAATAAAAAAATGGGAAATTCAAAATGAAAATTATAACTAAAAATCCCATATATGTTTTCCACTATTGGATAATGAATAGAAAATATGGGCATTCTGTTTTTTGAGTAATTGGGAAAATAATATAGGGAATCAAATATAGAAAATGAAAATTAAATTATTTATATGAACTAATTGATGACTTTGGGTCATGATAAATCATTAGAATGATTTTGAGACAAATATATAGTATTGTTATCAAAGAAAAATTCATAGGATTTTTTTAATAATGATAGTGGACACACTGTTGGACCCAAAACCCAAACGACCATCACCTAGTTCATATATAGTAAGGGGTTATTGCCAACATCACCAAGGGAATGACTATTCATTATATAAAAAAATTAAATAAATCAAGATCTATATTAAATAGTTGTTTTATATTAATACTCTATCAAAAATGATAATCAATATTCTCCTTTTTTATTCACATTTAGGAAATGAAAATAACAGATGTATTTGATTATTGATTTCATGAAATCTGATTTAGTTATATTTAAAAACTAACCACATTTTTAGATATTTTATTTACATAATATTTATTCTTAAATTAATTAATTATTTATTAATTATTCATACTTTCCAATCAAGTTCAAATTTTGATAAACATGACTTTATTTTAACCTTAAATTTTTCATATATTATTCTAGATGAGAATTCCAAGCTTAAGTTTTTTATTTCAAGATGTAAAGTATCTTCATTTATTAAAACCCATTTTTTAATGATTTTATAGTTGTAAACCCACACTGTAATTTAATTTATAATTTTTTGGATAAATCTTTATAATAACTCATTTTTCATGTCCAATTGATAGATAACGATTCTTTTCATAATAATAATCACAAAGAATAAAACTATTTACTAAATATTTTATGATGGGGAAAATTATTCCTCATTTTTGATAACATTAATTAGCAATATCATTTTTATAAAATATATTCATGTTCCTCAATAGTTTTATATGTCCAATTTTTTTTCATTGTATAATAATTTGATGAAAATCATATTGGGTTCACGTGATCACATCAAAAGATACTGATTCTGGTTCATTATGATCAATTATATAAATTAAATAATAGGTCCAATACTGAACTATATTATCCACATTACTATTTTTATGATCCATTTGTGTCAAAAAACATTCAATTAATTTTATTCATAATAAGTATTTTTTAATTTTTTTATCAACAATGTTGTTTATTTCTTCCACATCATCTCAACTATAAAATTTTGTTAATTCAGTTGATTTTTAATTGACCTAATGGTATTCTTAATCATTTGGTTCAACATTTAAATAATTCTCATTATAATTCTAATTGTATTACAAAAATTCATTTCGTAATCATTAAAATAAACATTCACAAATTCAAGTAATGAAAAATTGTAACATGCATATTCTTTTATCAATTAAACATCATTATAGTAATTTTTAATTGATTTTAAAAAAAATTTATACCTTTATTTCAAAAATTAAAACGGAATATGAATTATTCAAATGAACTTCCATATATTATTAGGTTTTTTTATGAATCTCCAAAAAAATAAAAAAAATTATAATTTGTTTTATATGATTTATTTTCGTACAATAATACTTATATTTCAACATTTTTATGTAAAGTATTTAATGATATATTTTTGGAATAAAATTTAAATTTCCTAGAATAATTTAATATTTCCTAGAAAATTAATTTAAATGTGAAATATTATTTAAATATTTTAAACTATAAAATTTCTTCTCTCATTGAATAAATTTTATCTTGTAGTTTTAACTGATGATAAATAATTTTTTTACCCCATTTATCAATGTAATTCATTAACAAATTATAGGGTTTTGGTCACTTGAACACACTAATATTAATAATCATACAGTTACATTTTATGAAACACATATCAAACGTCTTTAATTATATAACTATCAATAAACCTATGTTACTTTAGTAATCTTAGATAGTATATGGAATCTTTTACCTCTACTCTCCTTTAGTATAATTTTAAAATAAACATATTTTTTTCTAAATAATTATATTTTTAATAACCATACTTCTGTTTTTTGAATTTTGAACCATATTAGATTTTATGAAAAATATAATAGGACCTCACCAAATACATTTTAAATTTTTTATACCATTCATTAACTTATACAGGGTGATTTTATCCATAATTTATTTATAAATATGTCCCACAAAAATATTCTATAAAGTATTTAGGTATTTAAAATTTATAGAACAAGAGTTATATTTGATATTTTATTAATATATAGTGTTATCATTTCTAATTACATACATTAAGAAACCAATATTCCTATTTGTTTTTGTATAATAATTCATGCAGAAGGAATCATCAATTATAAAATCACACAATGAATTTGGACTCAATAAATAATCACATCCATCCATAAAAAGCACGTTTATGATTTCATCACTACATTATTTAAGGAAACATTTCAACTATAAGGTTTTCCCAAATAGAATTTTATTCCAATTGAAATAATTTCTCTCGTTATATTTATCAAATACATTTGTAATATTATTTTTCATATCTTCTAAATTGTATCTCATTATAAAATTTAAATGTGAAATTTTTCTTCCCATACTTTAGTGAAACACCAACCAATGATAACTTTTTTAATGTCATTCCTCTTTAGGTATAGTTCTTCTACACAGGTAATTTTATATATGGGTTCTATTCCATCCCATTTGTAATTATTTTCATTATAAATTTTCCAAACCTAAAATATATTATTAACTATTTATAATATATTAATTTATTTCCCATTGAGAATTATATATGAAAAATTAATATTTATAAAACCAATGATGATCTACCCTTATCATCATACATGGAGATATTAAATTAATATTTATATATGAGTGATTGTAAATCATATTACCATTCAATCTTTCATTTTATATAACACTATATGTTTATATATTGAATATGTCAATTTATATCTTGGATGATTCAATATCAAATAAAAGTATACAATTTCATATAAAAATGTCGACTTCTTACTCAAACAGTATTCTAGATATTTTTAATGTACGTAAAATTATTTTTTAATTAATTCATCAATATAACAACTAGGTTTTTTCATCCTCTGAAGATATTAATATTTTAATTTAAAATTATAAAATTTCATTAACTTTATGACTTTATCTTAATATAATCGATTCAATATAACATTATATTCAGTAGATAATTATGATGATGTATTATATATACCTGGTTTTCAATATTCAATAAAAAATTTATCGCATCTTCCGAGATTTAATTGATTATGTATTTAATGATAAAAAATTTCCATTTATACTAATAAAAATATAGAAATATTATATATATTTAATATAATATTTCAAAAATATATTTACCTAACTCTTATTTATTAATTTTATAATAGCCACTTCAATATTTATTCATGATTGAATTTTAAATCCACAACACCTTCTAATTTTTCTTTAATTTTACCTTTTTATTTTAATTTACTTACCTTAATTAACGAAAAATAATATAAATTAGATTTAATTTTTTTTAACATATACCTCATTTTATGAATCGTCATAACCATTTTTTATCCATATATAGTATATCCTATTGGGTATTTTTTATCAATTATTTTCTCAAACAAGATTTTATAATTATGATTTCAGTGGAATTTTTTAGTCTTATCCTTAAGAAACCCAATTCATTATTCTATTGTTATTTTCCTCTTACAAAACACACAATAATTAATATATTTATTCAAGATTTAAATTTTTTCACCATTAAATATTCGGTTTCCATTCATCACTTTATTTTATATTAGTATCTTAAATATTTGATTTACATATCCATTATAGTATCTCTTTTATTATAAAATCAATATAACTTTTAAATATATCTCTTTAGATGAATTTATATTTATTTATTTTTACTGAAATTTCATACTTTAATCAATGTTATTTCATTTCAATTCCATGGTAGTAACTTTCTGTAAATCATGTACATAAAAATAGAAATTTGTATATAATATAACAGTAGAAGTATTTTTAGAAACTTCTTCAATCTTTAAAATTAATTTTTTTTCACACCAAGACCTCATATTTGTTCCAAAACATCAATTATTATATTACGAAAGTCATCCAAAAAAATATTCATGTATTTTATTAAATTATCAAACATGTTCTAAATAACATGAATTATGGATTTATTGAATATCTAATCACATATTTAGATCATTGAGAACTTGTTCCATTAGATCATGAATGTTATAAAAATGAAACCACTGAATTCTCAATTTCATATGATCTCAAGATATAAATGTTTTCCAGTTAATTTACCCATTAAGTGATTTTATATACAGCCCAGGATCGCATTATTATATTACATAAATTATTATTAAAAAAAATCTTTATTAAGTGATAACCAAAATAAATTCGTTAGGTTTTTTATAGGTTCATTAATTTAACATTATAGTGGATATAATTCGTTTAGTACTTTTCGTTCTCCCAATGTTATGAAATTTTTCCATAAATATTAATCATTAATGACAACATTCCAATTTGTTTTTTCTCTCAAATAACAATTACTTGGATTAAACATCCAAATAGTATAGAAATTCCATGAGCCTGTTGTGAAATATTGTATAAACAATATTTTTATTAAAGCTTGATCATTGAATATTTTCTATAAAATATGTCATTCATAAGATCATACTAATGAAATGAAATTAATATCATATATACTTTTTTACTTGGTTCACCATGTAAAATTTATATTCTTGTCAAATGATCATAATAACAATAAATTTCAAGTGAAAATGCATTATAATACAAAATTGATATTAAAATAATTGAGTTTTATTTAATTACAAAGAACAAAAGATGTATTATATCTTTCACCCTCTTAATACTACATTATGAAATCATTCATACATGGATAAGGATTCAAGTGCTTCTATAGTGAAATTTAATTTCATAATTAATTAAAAAATTGTCACAACCCCCACCCCACAAATGTACCCTTACTGGGCCAGAAATGTGAGAAGGAAGATAATGACCCCTGAGTCCCACCTCACGTAGGCCACGAGTTGGTGACTAGCACCGAGGGTATAGTATACACACAAATGGGAGGCATTACCCTCTAAGAGAACATATGCAGAAGCGAGAGATAATATAGACACCAACCTACTGCAACTAAGAACTGAAATATAAGATATATCTCATGTACACATATGTAATGTCATGAAAAACTACTAAAACTAAAAGGGGGAAAACCACAAGTACCCGAAATAAAGTAAAAACTACATCAACCACAAGCACGAACAGCTCTTGTAACCCCAATCTAGTAGAAACCATCATGATCTCCAACCTTGTCCAAGTGACTTAAAAAAAGTTTATATATATACATAGGGTGAGTATAATAGTATACTCAGTAGGATCCCCCCTGAAGCATCTCGTACAAGACTAAGGAGAGCGTGCTAAATCGCATTGAACAACAAGTGAAACTAACTCGTCACATAAACAGGTGTACTATGTTCCCAGCCTCACCATAAATACTCTCACTAAGAAACGCATAAAAGAGTATATAATATAATTAATAATATCATGGGTACCTCGCTACTACATCCCCACTGGTTTGTCTCTTTTCCCCTATATCATAAGTCCTATGCATCCCTCTCCAAAAAGGCTTGCCCGCAGACACCTATGCAATGCACCACAACATGCACCTCATGCATCCAAACCGCCACATCCACACAATAAAGTAAAAAAGGTAGTTTTCGGGAGCCACCACATCTCACATAATTTGTATCAATCATTGAGTATTGTACCTCATTCCATTATGGCCTATATATCGAGTAAGGAACCACAAGCCATCATATAAAATACACATTACTCCTATAGTAGTCCATAGGATACTATTTCTATAATATATGTGTGAGAATAACCACAAGCCATTACAACCCTCTACATACATATATGAGGAAAACTAACCACTATGCCTACCAGCACAAGTATCTACCAATAGAAGATAGTGAGGGAAAAGGGGCAGTCAGCCCTCCATTCACCCACCAGATTGTTTGGGAAAACACCCCCGAGGGCTCAGAATCCCTGGGGTGTCAATTTACCGTACTGACGGGGCGGAGTAGAATATAGAGAAACCAAAAGTAAATAATATACTATATCTCACAACCACACTTTGGGAATAACCTAGTCTTAGACTCAACTACAACTATCGTCTCTCGGACTCTCGACTGCCACTTCTAAGACTAGGTATCCTTTAAACACACAACCATTTAAAGAGATTTATTACCTTACTTCATTCCATTTTTCTCAGTTCCACTTTATGTTAATTAATTATTTTAACATTAATTAACTATTAACAATTCCACGTTAAATTTCATTAGAATCACACCCACAGTCCATTGTCCCTTTAAAATTGCAACCTCAAAATTTTGTTCTAGAAAACTCCAACCCCATGAGTTAAAATCATTTATTATATTATTCATAACAGAATTACATTCCCATATTCCAATGAATTATAGAAAAACATTATATGCTACTAAACAGAAGGGTTCTCAATATGGTGAGTGGATGTACTACTCGTCGAGTCTTTTCAAACTATATAAAGAGAGTAGACACATTCTCCATTGTGAAGATAAACACGAAAAGCACATGGAATAACCCCACATGTCTTCACCTATTTTGAAAGAAGGGTAAGCAAGACCAGTTTCCATGACAAGTGGGGAAATTTAAGTAGATAATCAACCAAATAAGAATCAATAAGCATCCACCAATCACATCCATCCAATTCTAACATCCCTAGTGTCCTCTCCGACACCCACATAGATTAATAAATGCATCTTGCCACTCTAGGCGTCAACTACTACAACAATAAATCGGTCTCCCTACCCCCACATATCACAACACCCATCCAGGCTCACATAACAACACAAGAAACATGAAAATAACCATCATATAAACTGGGCTATTGGTCCTTAAACAACCAAGATGGTAACTCAGAACCCTACAAGAAATTATATTTTATCAATACGCTAGTTATTTAATCTACTAATTTATTATTCATAGGTTCCAAATTTAGGATCACTATTTAGTAAGATACCACAAATAATTAAACATGCTAAATGCACCAAATTGATTAACATCAAATTACAATAAGAAGAACCAGCTTCATTTACATGCCTCCTTATCATTATCCAAACAATTATCAATTAATTCCATCTTTAAGTTCATTAACAATTTCAATCATGAATCAAAATGATAAAAACAACAAGCTTTGATATCACACTATCTAGAAAAACAAGAGAAAATAACATACGATCAATATTAATTTGATTATCTAGTTCAAATATTTATTAGGTCAATTCCATTGTGATCCAGTGGGATAAAGAATTCACTCAATACATTTGCATGTAAATGATGAAAGATGTAATGAATACCCCACCACAAACAGTTTTTTATATTATTTATACAATACTGAGCCACACAATGGGTTACGATTTCCTCCTCTAGCGACAACTGCCTCCACCTGAGGATGCCACGGTACGAGCACACCAACTGAAACCCAATAATACTTCATTAGAAGCATGGAGATAATATTCTTTAATAGGGAAAGGTAAAAAGGATAAGATGAACCCCAAAATAAAGATGATAAAACATACTTTATATCAAATATTGATGGGTATTTCTTTGTTTCACCAAAATAGAGGGTGCACATGCAGCAAGAAGAATGTTGAGGGAAACCAATCCACATGGAAAAGTTTGATGTCATGATTTATACAAGAAGTAAGGAAAGGTTGATGTGTCTCACACCCGATAACAAGGAAGATGAAATAAGGAAGAAGATATCTCGTCCCTTAAGAAGATTTAACAGAGCGACAGTTTAGGATACGCTTGATTTCCCATTAAAAGTGGATCACATTAAACCACACAGTTTGACTGAGTAAAAACATCCCAAGCATTAGGAATAATTAATATAGGAGTTATGGACTTTGAATTGGCCTTAATTTCCTTAAATCAATGCTTTAAATGCATTTCATTTAAATGGAAACATCATAGGGTTGAAACTTTACGAAGCTGGAAACATTGTTCAAGAACTCCAAATACGGATAAAGAAATAGAGGTTACCGATAGACCTCACTATTAGAGGTTACCGATAGACCTCACCATTAGAGGTTACCTATAGGCCTCATCGTTACAGGTTATCGATAGACCTCACCATTACAGGTTATCGATAGACCTCACCATTCTGGAAATACTGTTCTTGAAATCCAAATTTGGAAAAAGAAAGAGGTTATTGTTTGAACTTCACCGATGAAACTCTTCACCGATAGGACTATTCATAGAATTGGGAATTTGGAAAAGGAATGAGAGGTTACTATTGGACCTCACTATTGGAACTTTTCAAAGAAGGTTACCGATGTCACTGTTCACCGAAGGTCACCGTTGTACTATTCAAAAATTTCTACCGTTGGAACTATTCCCTGATGGTCACTAATGGCACTATTCACATAAGGTCACCATTGCATTGTTCATAACTATCTACCATTGTAAGTGTTCATTGAAGGTCACCAATAACACTGTTCATAGAAAGTTAGTGATGACATTGTTCACTGGAGGTTACCGATGCACTTTTCAAATAAATGTTAATTTGGAAATGTGTTGGGATAAATCAGCTTGACCTCCTGGAAGACCTCAAACACCATATTTTCACAATTGAAGTGGCCAGAGTTGTTTGTGCAAGTATTTTAGATACCTATCAAAACATTCTCATCCATGACAATATAAAACCCACCAAAAGGGAAAAATAAATGGGGTCCAAACAACCACCCGTCGAGATACCTCTCAAAATAGAGCATGCCACAAGAAGAAACAAAATAAAATCATATTATAAACATGAATGGTCTAACCACAGAAGGGGACATCATTACATGGAAATAGTTAAACATCAAAAAAATCTCAGTACTGAGAATGTCTCTATGAATCATGTTCTCACGTACACTCCTACATGCCACTGTGGCTCCACAAGACATTAACTAAAGGGATTGAACTCCCACACATCACCTTCTCCTTACAGTCTTGGATCTCCACATGTCGTTCCTCAAAGGTTTCATCATCATCAACATCGATCTCTCCTCAATCGATTATGTAAGAGTCATCATGAAAATATCAATGGAGCTATGATACATGGAAAACATCATGTAACTGACTCATCTGCAGGGGAAGTGTTACTTGATATGCCAAAACACCAACACGAGCTAACACATCGAAACGCCCAACAAACCTGTGAGAAATATTACTCCCATGACCAAACCATTGCCGCCCACAATGGGGTGTCACGTTCAAAAGCACGTGATCCCCAACGTCAAACTCTAAGGGTCACCTCCATTGATCGGCATATGATTTATGAAGATCTTGCACTGCCTTCATCCTCTCATGAATCACCTGAACCATCTCTATTGTATTCTGCACTAGTTTCAATTCAAGAATTTCTGACTCTCTGATCCCAGTCCAGCACAATGGTGAATGACAAAGTCGGCCATACAAGGCTTCAAATGGAACCATAGTGATGGTGGAGTAAAAACTATTATTGTAATTGAACTCCACTAAGTTTAACTTCCTCATCCATGAACCTACAAAATCATGAACACAAGTGTGTAACATGTCTTCATGAGTATGGATGCTTCGCTTTGTCTGATCGTCCATTTCTGGATGAAAATTAGTGCTAAGTTATATCTGAGAACCAAAAGCATGCAGGATACCTCTCCACACCCTAGATGTAAAGTGAGAATCTTGGTCATAAAAGATCATTCATGGGACTCCATTAAGTCTCACCACCTCCTCTAGATATTGCCTCGACAAAACTTCCACTGAGCTAGACTCCTTGATTTCTATAAAGTGGGATGATTTTCATATGCGGTCCACTACCACCCAAATATAATAATGTCATCCCTGAGCTCGAGGTAAACCAATAACAATGTCCATTGAGTTATCCTCCCACTTCCATTGATGAATATCTATTAGCGGGAGTAGACCACCAGGAACATGGTGTTCATCCTTCAACTTCTGGCAGACCAAACATCGATACACAAACTTCGCAACTGCACGCTTCAGTATAGACCACCAAATCTGGATCTTCAAGGCTCGGTGCATTTTTTTTACACTAGGATGCACTGCTAATGGCGAACTATGGAACTCTCTAAGAACCATCTCAAGCATTTCCAAAGGGACAAAAATCCTTCAATGATACAACACTAAGTGATGTTCATCATGGGACCAACCATAAGGGGACTCGCCACAAATAGCTAGGTCTCTTCAGACCTCCACCTCAAGATCCCCCAACAAGGAATCTTCCACTTTATTCATGATAGATGAATGTACCATCATCTGAAAAATACACCCTCTACCCAAAACATCTCCCATATCAAGACGTAATGATGATTGTTCTTTGATTACTCTCTAGGAGTCACCAGATTCACAGTCTACATCACTATGTGACTTCCGAATCAATGCATAAACTAAAAAATTCCTCTTTCTAGGTGTGTATCATATTTCGAAGTCATATTCCTATAAGAACACCATCCACCAACACTGTCGTATGTTCAAGTCACACTGGGAGAAAACAGACCTCAGGCTCTAATGATCAGTGAAAACCACAATATGCTCACCAATGAGGTAATGTCTCCACAACTTCAGATAAAATGCCACAACTTCCAACTCATGGTCAGGGGTGGCATAGTTACGTTCATGAGGACACAAATACTGAGACCCATAAGAAACAACTTATCAGTGCTTCATCAAAACTCGGACTAACCCCATATGCGAAGGATCACAGAAAGCATCAAACTGAACTCCCCCAACTAGAGGAAAAAGAACTGGAGAACATACTAACTTTTCTTTTAGATAATATAAATCTTCCTGACACTGATCAGTCCATATGAACGTCTGATCCTTCCTGGTCAAATATGTTAGAGGATTTGAAAGTTGAGAGAAATTGTCTACGGACCTCCTCTAGTAGCCTAAAAGACCAAGGAAATGGCTCACCTCTGACACTATCTTGGGGGATTCCCAAGACACAACAGCTTCTATCTTCAATGGATCCACAACTACTCCCTACTCGGACACAACATGGCCCATGTAACAGACTTCCCTAGCCCAAAACCCACACTTTGACAACCTCCCAGACAGCTGATGTGGACGAAGAACTACCAAAACGAAATTTGGTTTCTCTACATGATCCTCTTAAGAAATGGAGTATATAAGGACTTCATCAATTAAAACAACCACAAACATTTCCAGGAACTCACTAAACACATCATTCATCAATCTCATGAACACAACTAGAGAATTTTTCAATCCTAATGGAATTACAAAGAACTCACAATGCCAATGACAACAACAGAATGTAGTATTTGAGATATCTTGATCCTTCACAATCATGTGATGATATCCTGACCGCAAGTAAATATTTGAGAACCAAAATTCACCCTTCAGTTGATTGAATAAATCAAAAATCTTTGGAAGAGAATATCGACTCATTATTTTCACTTTGTTCAAGTGACAATAATAGACACACAACCGCAAACTGCCTTCAACATCTTCGCGAACAAAACTGGTGCACCAATGGTGACACACCCGGCCAAACAAACCCATATTGTAATAGAACATAAAGCTGTATATGTATCTCTCATAACTATGATGGGGCCATCCTATATGGAGACATAAAGATAGAAGATTCTCCATGTTGAAACTCAATCCCAAACTCGATCTATTTTCGAGGGGGTAATGCATCAACAACTTCTGGAATGACATCATGGTACTCTTCTACGACCCTAGGAAACCCCAAATGTTGAACCTCTAATGAACTCAACATCATCTAATCCATCATGGATGATAAATATGGAACAAGCCTATGATCCATCTGAGGATATTGCTCACTAAAAAACACAACCAGCTCTCTATGCACACCAATGAAAACAATATTCTTATTGAAGAAATCCACGATAGCCTAAACTGAATACAAACAATCCATACTGAGGATGACATCATATGGTTGTATTCGTAAACATAGGAAATATCCCCAGGAGCGGTGATTCCACAACACTAGCTCACAGTCTCTATATAATTCAAACAAGTCAGCTCAACCTCCAACTTGAGTAGTCAATGCCAAGGGCACTATAAGCCTCGCTACCTCATGTCCCAAAGCATGGACAAGGGTAGATGAAATGAAAGACTATGTTGCTATTGAATAAAACAAGGCATATACCAAGGTATAAAACAAGAAAAGGGTACCTCGAACGACGTATGGCTCACCTAGAACTGGAAATGCTAGAGTATGAAGGTGACCACAACCTCCTCCACGAACTCTCTCACACTGATGACGACCGCCACCATGGCCTCGCTTTGATCTATGATGAAGGGGATAATCATGGGGTTTTCTTCTGCCTGCCTCATCTATCCTCTACTAATCTAAAGCTTGTGTAACCTGCTGCTGCCGCCTCCGCTAGAACTGCCTCAATAGAGGAACCTGGAGTGGAGTACCTGGTACATGATGACTACTCTGAATGTTCGGGCACTCCCGCTACTCATGACCTTGACCACCACAAAAAAACAAGCACATGATCCCTTACTATATGCCTGAGAGTTTCTACCTCCGAAGAAATGCGATGTGAAGGGATGGGACCTACCACCATCTGAATAGAAACTATACTTCCCTGAAAATTGGGAACCCCATACCACGTATCTGCTTCAGGAGGAATCCTGATGACTCCCCTCTCATGATGATCTGGTTCAAAAAAATGTTCACTCGACCTCCTCTACCCTCTCCAGCACCATTAGATATGTCTTCATCATAAATGGGGTGACCTGGAAATAGATCTTTGGAGGTAAAGCCTCCTCAAAAGTCCTCGCCTTGGCCTCCTTGTCTGGAAACAGGTCTGAAGCATATTATAAATGGTTCCTACAACAAATTACAAAATCTCACACACTGGAGCTCTCCTATAGAGGGGTAAGAAGCTCCTGGTGACTAGACACCTTCACATTCGAAGAATAAAACTTGAATCCCAACTTGTCTCGGAACTCCTCCCATGATATTGTTGACTCCTCATGATCCCTGAGGAACAAGATCCACAAATACCTTGCTTCTCCATGCAACATCGTAATAACCAAGGAAACCCAGTGCTCCTTCTAAGCACAGATCAAACTAAATACAATCTTGAACTCCTCCAACAAGTCTTTTGTGACTTAATTTAAAGCGGATCCCTCATACTTCTATAGTCTCTAGCGCTGAAACTATCAGAGTGTCTTCCACCATTTTTCATCTTGTCCATCCTCTACCATGTGGCGATATGCTGGGACCTCCTTCTTAACATATTCAATGTGGTCCTGATGAGGACGTCGACCTAGATCCATACTTATAAAATAACAAATAGTTATAGATCCAAAACATGGAATATGGAAGACTCAATATTAATTAATTAATTTCCTTATTTTATTCATTTCAGGTTAACCTATCCCAAGGTCTACCCATTCAAACAGAAGCACAAATTTTAATTATTCATGATCCTTTCCTAGGTCTCTACCCAAAAAGCTTGTATAACCTCTTTTAGTAGCTATTTCATACTTAGTGGGTCGTACATCAGATCATAGGGGGCCCTAAAAGCCTATGTCTCAGCCAGTAACTAGTGTTTACATCACTTGATAAACATGAATGACACAGTTTTTCTACCAACCCATGCTACATTACCTGTGGAAAACTCCAAACTCCATCCTATCCCTCAACAAAACCTCTCATACCACTCTATCACGACTCCCTCCCAACAAAGTGTACCCTTCCAGGGCAGGAAAAGTGAGAAGGAAGATAATGACCCCTGAGTCCCGCCTCTAGTAGGCCCTGGGTTGGCTACTAGCACTGAGGGTATAATAAACACAAACATGAGCTGCATTAACCTCTAATAGAACACTTGAGGATGAGATAGATAAGATAGACACCAATCAAATCCAAATCAGAACTGAAATATAAAAGAAATCCCAAATACACATATGTAACGTCATGAAAAACTACTATAACTGAACGGGGAAAAACTCCGTGTACTAAAAAGAATGTAAAAACAGCAGCAGCCACAAGCCCGAACTGCTCCTGAAACACCGAGCTAGTAGAAACCAGCTTGTTCTCCAACCTACTCTAGGTGACCTGCAAAATAGATTATATATATCCATAGGGTGAGTATAGAAATATACTTAGTAGGATCCTCCTCGGAGCCTCTCGTACAAATGTAATGAAAACATGATCAAGCACAGTGAACAAAAAGATAAACTAACTTGTCACCTAAGTAGGTATACTATGTTCCCAGCCACACTATGGCTAATAATTCCCCACTGGTTTTCCTCTTTTCCCCAATATCGCATGTCCTATGCATCTCTCTTCAAAAAGGATTGCCCGCAGACACCTGGGAAAATCACCACAACATGCACCTCATGTAACCAAACCACCACGTCCACACAAGAACATAACTAGGTAGTTTATGGGATCCTCCAAAGCTCACATAAATTGTATCATACATCAGTTTTCATACCTCAAGCCATTATAGACCATACACTGAGTACGGTTCCTCAAGCCATCACATCATATAGACGTTACACCTATAGTATTCCATAGGTTACTATATCCAGAATATATGTGTGTGAATAACCACAATCCATTATATCCCTCTACACACCTATATGAGTAAAACTAACCACTTTACCTACTAGAAAAAATATATACCATGAGAAGAGAGAAGGGTCAAAGGGGGTAGTTAGTCATCCATCCTCCCACCAGAATGTTGGGGAAAACACCCCTTAGGACTCAGAATCCCTATGGTGTCATTTTCCCTTAGTGATGGGGTGGAGTACTGTATAAAAATACAAAAATTACAGAATATAATATATCTCACAACCACACTATGGGAAAAACCTATTCTTAGACTCAACTGCAGCTAACGTCTCTTGGACTCTCAGCCTCCACTTCTAAGACTAGGTATCCTATAAGCACAAAACCATTTAAAAAACTCTATATCCTTACTTCATTCCATTTCTATCAGTTCCACTTTACGTTAATTTATTATTTAAACATTAATTAAACATTAACAATTCTACATTAAATTTCATTAGCATCACACCCAATGTACACTGTCCCTTTAAAATTATAACCTCAAAATTTCATTCCAGAAAACTCCAACCCCATGGGATTACATCAGTTATTCAATTAATCATTACAGAATTACTATCGCATATTCCCAGACATTGTAGAAAAATATTCTATGCTACTACACACAAGTGGGCTAAACACGGTGAGTATATGTACTAACCATCGAGTCTTTTCCACCTATAGCAAGGGCTTGGACCCATCCTCCATTAAAAAGCTAAACACGAAAGTCACGTGGCATACCCGCACGTCTTTGCCTTTTTCAGAAGAAGGATAAGAAAGACCAACTTCCTTGAGAAGTGGGGGAAAGTAAAGAAGATAATTAACCAAATTAGAATCATCAATCATCCAACAATCACATCTATCCCATTCCATCATCCTCGGTGACCCCCTCGACACCCACATGCATAAACTGATGCGTCACGCCACTCTAGGCGTCAACTGCTACCACAACCAAACTCCCTCTCTGTCCTAACATATCACAAATTCTATCTCGGCTCACATCACAGCACAAGCAGCAAGAAAAGAACCATCATATCAGCTGGGATCATGTCCCTTAAACAACTAAGAGGCTAACTCAACACCCTACGATAAATTATAATTTTTCAAAACACTAGTTCTTTAATCCACATATTTATTATTCGTATGTTCCAAATTTTGAAACCTAATCAGTAAGATATTAAATATATTAAAACATGCTTAATGCACTAATTTGATTAACATAACATTACAAAAAGAGTAACTAAATTCATTTACATTGCTCATTATCTTTAGCAAAACAATTATCAATTAATTCTGGCTTTACGTTAACTAAAAATTTACATCAATAATCGATATTCGAAACACAACCAGTATTGATATCACACTATCTAGAAAACAAGTGGCAATATCATACGATAAATATTAATTTGATTATCCTGTTCAAATTTATTAGGTCAATTTCATTTTGATAAAGTTGGATAAAACATGGTATCAATATAGTTTCGCATCAAATAAGAGAGACGAAACCAATCCCCTACCTTAAACAGTTTTTTGACATTCTTTATACGAGAACGATCCACACAACAGGTTATGATCACCTCCTCTCACGATAACTGCATCCACCCGAGAATGTCACGGTACGACAACACCAAACGAAACCCAAAAAAATCCATTAGAAGCATGGATATCAAATGATATAACATAGAAAGAGTAAAGGAGAGTATGAACCCCAAAATAATTATGATAAAACATAATTTATATCGAAGATGGATGGGTATTTCATAGTTGCACCAAAACAGGGGGTTCACTTGTAGCAAGAAGAACATCGAGGGACACCAATCCACAGGGAAAATTTTGATCACATGATTCCTATGGGAATGAAGGAAAGGATCGAGCATCTCACACTTTATAATAATGAGGAATAACTTGGGAAGAAGTAATTTCATCCCTTAAAAAGATTTAACGGAGCGACAGTTTAAGATACGCTTGATTTCACATTAAAAGAGGATCACATTAAACAACGTGTTTTGACCAATTAAAAACATATTAAGCCACAGGAATAATAAATAAAGGAGTTATGGCCTTTTAATTGGCCTTAATGTCCTTAAATCAATGCATTAAATTCAATTTACATCAATGGAAATTTCAAAGGGTTGAAACTGTAGGAAGCTAGAAACTCTATTCACGAACTCAAAAATTGGAAAATGAAATGGAGGTTATCGATAGACCTCATCGTAAGAGGTTACTGATAGAAATCACTGTTAGAGGTTACAGAAAGACCAAAACATTAGAGGTTACCTATATACCTCACCATTAGTGGTTACTGATAGACCTCACCATTATAGGTTACCGATTGACCTCACCGTTCTAGAAACACTGTTCATGAACACAACATTTGGCAAAGGAAAGAGGTCACTGTTGCAACTTCACCAATAAAACTATTCACTGATAGGACTATTCAGTGAATTGTATATTTCGAAAAGGAAATAGAGGTTACCATTGGACCTCACTGTTTGAACTGTTCAAAGAAGGTTATCAATGACACTGTTCACTGAAGGTCACCGTTGTACTGTTCACAACTGTCTACCATTGGAACCGTTCACCGATTGTCACCGATGGAATTGTTCACATAAGGTCACCATTTCACTATTCAAAACTATCTACCGTTGGAACTATTCACCAAGGGTCACTCATTACACTATTCATAGAAGGTTACCAGTGACACTGTTCATGAAAGGTTACCGATGCATTTTTCAAAAAATGAAAATTTGGAAAAGTGTTGGGGATAAGTCACCTTGACCTCCCGAAACACCTTTAACACCATATTTTCACAATGGAATGGACCAGAGTGCTATGGGAAATTAGATTATATACCACTCATAACATTCTCCTCCTCAAGAATTCAAAACCCACCTAAATGGAAAATGAAATAGGGTTCGAACAAACACCCATCGATATACCTCACAAAAGAGATAAAGCCACAAGAAGCAACAAATGAATAGAATATTATAAACAGGAAAGGTCTAACCACAAAGGGGACATCATTACATGTAAATAGTTAAACATCAAACAACCCTGGGTACTAAGCACGTATCTGTGACTCACGTTCCCATGTAATCTCCTCCATTCAACCATGCTGCCACAAGATGCGAACCAAGGGGATAGAACTCCAGTGAATCACCTTCTCCTTGCGGTTTGGGATTTCCATAGGTTACTCCTCAAAGGTTTCATTATCATCAACATCGATTTCTACCAAATTGATGTTGTTAGAGTCATCATGAAGAAAACTACAGAGCTATGGTACATGGAAAACATCATGTATCTGACTCATATTCATGGGATGTGCTACTCGATACGCCATAACTCCAACATGAGCTAACACCTTGAAAGGCCCAACAAACCGGGGAGAAATCTTACTCTCACGACCAAACCTTCTCTTCCCACGACAGGGAGTCACCTTCAGAAACACACTATCCCCAACATCAAACTCTAAGGGTCTCTTACTTTGACTGGCATATGATTTCTGACGATCTTGTGTTTTCTTCATTATCTCAATAATAACTAGAATAGTCTATGTTGTATTCTGCACTAGTTCTGGTCTGAGAATTGCTAAATCTTCGACCCCAGTCCACCACTACGGAGAACAACAAGGTTGTCCATAAAAGCCTTCAAATGGAACCATACCGATGGTGGAGTGAAACTATTATTGTAAGAGAAGCCCACTAAGGGTTTGTTCCTCATCCACAAACCTCCAAAATCAAGAACACATGATAGTAATGTGCCTAAAAGAGTTTGGATGGTTCACTCTGTCTGACCGTCTGTTTGCAGATGAAATGCAGTGATAAGCCATAAATTAGAACCAAAATAATGTTTGGGACCTCTCCACACCACAGAGGTAAAGCGAGGATGTCGATTGGAAATGACCGTCTTGGGACTCTATGAAGTCTCACCACCTCCTCTAGAAGCGTCTTCAACAAAACAACCACTAAGCTCGACTCTTTAATTGCTATAATGTGGGAAGATTTTGTTAAGATATCCACTACCACCCAAATAGCAACATGTCCTCCCGAAGCTCGAGGTAAACTAGTAAAAAATTCCATTAAGAGGTAATTTCATATCCACTAGGAAATCATTAAGGGCTGGAGCAGACCACTAGGAACACAGTGTTCGACCTTCATCTTCTGGAAGACCAATCATTGACACACAAACTCTGCAACTGTATGATTCAATCCAAGTCACCAAAACTGGATCCTCAAGTCATGGTACATCTTTGTCCATCTAGGACGCACCGCTAAAGGAGAACTATGAAACTCTCTAAGAACCATCTCGCACATTTCCAATGGGACATAAAGACATCTGTTATTCAAAAATTGGTGTTGTTTATATTCAGACCAACCATCAGGGTGCTCTCCATAAACAACTCGATCTCTCCATACCTCCGCCTCAAGATCCCTCTACTGGGAATCTTCGACTTGACTCATGAGATATGACTACACCATCATTTGATAAAGTCATCCTATTCCCCCAACTCCTCCCATATCAAGATTTAATGCCGGTAGTTCCTCTATTACTCTCTAGGAGTCACCAGATTCATGAACTACATCACTACGTTACTTATGACTCAGCGCACCAGCTACAACATTCCCCTTTTCAAGTTTGTATGATATTTATAAGTCATATAATTGTAATAAATCCATCAAAATATGATGTCATAAGTTCAATCCATGCTGGGAGAAACCATACCTCAGGCTCTTATGATCAGTGAAAACCACAAAGCTCTCACCAATGTGGTAATTCCTAAACAACTTCAAAGAAAACACCACAGTTTCCAACTCAAGATCATGGGATGCATAGTTACGTTAATGAGGATTATACTGCTGATACCCATATGAAAAAACTTATCTTTGATGCATCAGAACACAACCTAACCCTAGATATGAAGCATCACTGAAAAAATTAATCTAAACTCCCTAATCCGGAAGACAATGAACTGAAGAACTCACTAACTTTTCCATTAGATGCTCGAATGCTTCCTGACAATGATCAGTCCATATGATTGATTGATCCTTCCTCATCAAAGATGTCATATGAGTCACAACTCAAGAGAAATTGTCTATGAACATCCTGTAGTAGAATACGAGACCAAGGAATCTTTTCACCTTTGACACTGTCTTGTGGGCTGACCAAGAAAAAACTGCTTCAATATTTGATGGATCCACAGATATTCCCTGTTAGAACACAACATGCCCCAAGAAATGGACTTCTCGGGGCCAAAACTGACACTTTAAATACTTTCTAAACAGCTAATGTTGACGAAGAACTTCCAAAATAGCATGTAGATGCTTTGCATGATCCTCTTCTGACATGGAGTAAACAAAGATGTCGTCAATGAACCCCCCCATGAACATCTCTAGAATCTCACCAAACACATCATTCATCAATCCCATGAACACATCTGGATCATTTATCACGCCGAACAACATTACAAGGAACTCATAATTCCCATGACGACAACAGATATAAGTCTTTGGGATATCCACATCCTTCACATTCATCTGATGATATTCTAACCACAAGTAGATCCTTGAGAACCAACTTGCAGCCTTCAGTAGATCAAATAAATCTTCAATTCATGGAATAGGATAGTGATTCTTTATTGTATCTTTGTTCATATGACGATTATTGACACACAACCACAAATTGTCGCCATCCTTCTTCACGAACAAAAAAAGTGCACCCCATGGTGACACACTCATCCGAACAAAACTGCATTGTAACAGACCATCAAGCTTTATGTGTAGATCTCATAACTCAAAATGGGTCATCCTATATGGAGACATAGAGACAGGATACTCTCCTAGTTTTAGCTCGACCCAAACTCGATCTCTTGTCGTTGGGGTAATGCTACCACCACATCTGGAAAGACATTAGGTTACTCATCTATGTCCATAGGAAACACAAACTGTTGAACCTATGAAAAACTCAACATCATATCATCCATCATGGATGATAAGGATGGAACCCGCCTATGACTTATCCGAGGATATCACTCACTAATAAACACCATCGGCTCTCCATCTGCATCAAAGAAAATGAACTTATTCATGAAGCAATCCACGATAGCCTACACCGAATAAAACCAATCCATGTCATGTATGACTCAATATGGTTGTATTAGTATACATAAGAAATATCCCCAAGATTGGTGCTTCCCCAACACAATCTCATAGTCTCTATATACCTCAAACAGGTCAGATCGACCTCCAACTGGAGTAGTCAATGCTAAGGGAACTGGAAGCCTCTCGAACTCATGTCCCAAAGAATGTACATTGGTAGGTTATATGAAGGAGTGTGTCACTCCTAAATCAAACAAGGGATACACCAAGGTAGAAAAAAAGAAAAGGGTACCTCGAACGATGTGTGTCACTCCTAGAGCTAGAAACGATAGACCATGAAGCTGACCTATACCTCTTATATGGCCTTTGTGACCCTTATGACGACCACCACCATGGCCTCAATCTGATTTTTGATGACGGGAGTGTCACATGGTTGTCCTCTTCCTGGCCCATCTAACCTTTACAGATCTAAAGCTGGTGCAACCTAATTCTGCTGCCTCAGCTGGAATTGCCTCAATGGAGGAACCTGGAGCGGAGCACCTAGGGAACGATGACAGCTTTAAAATGTCGGGAACTCCCACAGCTAATGACGTTTACCACCACAAGAAAAAGAAGCGCCTGATACATTGGTATAGGCCTGATAGTTTCTACCTCCATAGAAACGAGATGTGAAGGGATGGGACCTACACCTGGCTGAACATAAACTCTTCTGCTCTAAAAACTGGGAACCCCGGTCCACAGACCTACATCAAGATGAATCACGATTACTCCCCTCTCGTGATGATCCACTTCTGGCCAATGTCTTCAAGACAACCTCAACCCTCTCCACCACCTCAAGATATGTCTTCAGCATAGATGGGGTGACCTGGTGCCGGATCTCTGAATGAAAATCCACCTAGAAAAGCCTTTCCCTAGCCTCCACAAAGGGAAACAGGTCCAAAGCATATAGGAATTTTTTCCTGAAATTGATTCCAAACTCTCACACACTAGAGCACCCCTATCGAAGTTTAAGAAGCTCCTGGCGACTGGACACCTTCGTAGTCAAAGAATGAAACTCTACTCTAAAATTGTCTCAGAACTCCTCCCATGAGATTGTTGACTCCTAGTGATCCCCGAGAAACACGAACCACCATTGCCTCGCTACTCCACGCAGCATTGTCACAACTATGGAAACCAAGTGCTCCTTCCGAGCACGGATTGAAATGAATCCCATCTCAACCTCCTCCAACCAGTCTTTTGTGTCTGCATATGAAACAGAGCCCTCATACTTCTTCAGACTCTTGCACTGAAACTCTCGGAGTGTCTTCCTCCATGTGTCATCGTCATCAGCCTCTACCCTACGCTGATCTGCTGGATCAGCCTATTGGACATCTTCTATATGGTCATAATGAGGGCGTCGACTTGGAGGCATACCTAGAAAATATCAAATAGTTAGGGATCCTAATCCTGTAATATGGAAGACTCAACATTGATTAATTAATTATCATCTTTTATTCATTTTATGATAACCTATCCCAAGGTCTACTTATTAAAACATAGGCACAAATAATTATTATGCATGATCCTTTCCAAGGTCTCTACCCTGCAACTAGTATCACCTAGTTTAGTAGCCATTGCATACTTAATGGTCCATACATCAGATCATAGGGGGACCTAATTTCCTATGACTCATCTGGTATCCAGTGTTTACATCACTTTCTAAACATGAATGGCATTGTTTCCCTACCAACACATCCAACACTACCTATGCCTAACTCCAAACTTCATCCTATCCCTCAACCAGACCTCTGATACAACTCTGTCACGACCCCCTCCCAAAAAAGTGTACCCCTCCTGGCCCAAAACGTGGAAGGAAGATAATAACATCTGAGTCCCTCCTCCAGTAGGCCCTGGGTTGGAGACTAGCATCAGGGGTATAGTAAACACACAAATGGGAGGAAATACCCTCTGAATGAACACATGTAGGAGAGAGAGATAACAAACACAATAACAAACTCCTACTCAGAACTGAAATATGAAATAAATCCCAAGTACACATATGTAATATCATGCAAAACTACTACAACTGAAAGGAGAAAAATTTCATGTTCCCAAAAGGAAGTAAAAAACAGACGCAGCCACAAGCCCAGACAGCTCTTGAAACCCCAAGCTAGTGAAACCAGCTTGATCTACAACCTTCTCTAAGTGACCTGAAAATAGTTTATATATATACATTGGGTGAGTATAATATTATACTCAGTAGGATCCTCATTGAAGCCTCTCACGAAAATGTAAAGAGAGAATTCTAAAGCACAGTGGACAACAAGTGAAACTAACTTGTCACCTAAACAAGCATACTATGTTCCCAGCCTCACCATGGATAGTCTCACCAAGTAATGAATTCAAGTGTATATAATATAATAATGATTACCAGGGGTACCCTTCTACTACATCCCCAATGGTTTTCCACTTTTCCGCAATGTCGCACACCATAAGAATCTCTCTCCAAAAAGGATTTCCCGTAGACACCTGGGTGAAGCACCACGACATGCACCTCGTGCAACCAAACGACCGTGTCCACACAAGAAAGTAACCAGGTAGTTTCCAGGATCCACCATAGCTCACATAAAGTGTATCATATGTTATGAATTATACCTCAAACTGGTACAAACCATATAATGAGTAAGGATCCTCAAGTCATCACAACCTATACACGTTACACCTATAGTAGTCCATAAGAACTATATCTAGAATATATGTGTGTGAATAACCAGAAGCCATTATAGACCTCTACACATACATATAGGGAAAACTAACCACTGTTCCCACCAGCACAAGTATCTACCAAAAGAAGAGAGCTGGGTCCAAGGGGTTATTCATACATCCATCCTCCCATCAGAATGTTGGGGAAAACATCCCTAGGGCTCAGAATCCCTAGGGTGCCAGTTTCCCTTACTGATGGGGTGGAGTTGCGTATAAAAACAAAAAAAGTACTGAATTTACTATAGCTCACAACCACACTATAGGCATAATCTAGTCTTAGAATCAACTGTATCTAACGTCTCTCGAACACTCGACTGCCACTTCTAATTCTAGGAATCCTATTAGCACACGACCATTTAAAGAGCTCTATTTTCTTTCTTAATTCCCTTTTTTATCAGTTCCACTTTATGTTAATTAATTCTTTAAAAATTATTTAAACATTAACAATTCCACATTAAATTTCTTTGGAATCACACCCAAAGACCACTATCCCTTTAAAATTTTAACCTCAACATTTCATTCTCGAAATCTCCAACCCCATGGGTTAACATCATTTATTCAATTATTCATTATAGAATTACTTTCCCATATTCCCAGGCAATCTAGAAAAACATTATATGCTTCTAAACACAAGGGGGATCAACACGGTGAGTAGATGTACTACCAGTTGAGTCTTTGCTGCCTATAGAAAGAGTGTAGACACATCCTACCATGAGAAGCTAGACACTGAAAGCATGTGGCATACCCAATGCGTATTCACATCTTTTGTAAGAAGGGTAAGCACAACTAGCTTTCATGAGCCATGGGGAGAAGTAAAATAGATAATCATCCAAATACGAATCATCAAGAATCCAACAATCACATCCATCCCATTACATCATCCACGATGTCTTCCTTGACACCCATATGCATAAACTGATGAATCTCTCCACTCTAGGCGTTAACTACTGCCACACTCAATCTTCCTACCTACCCCCACATATCACAACAGCCATCAAGGTTCACATAAAAACACAAGAAGAAGGAAAAGAACCATCATATCAACTGGGCCCTTGGCCATTAAACAATCAAGAGGGTAAATGAGAACCCTAAAAAATTATCTTTTATCAAACCACTAGTTATTTAATCGCACAATTTATTGTTAGTAGGTTCCAAATTTTGGAAACCTAATTAGTAAGTTATCAAAAATAGTTAAACATTCTTACTGCTCCAATTTAATTAAAATCAAATTATAGCAAGAAGAACCAGATTCATTTACATGAATCTTTATATTTAGCCCAACAATTATAAAGTAATTCCGTCTTTACATTCATTAAAAATTTCCATAAAGAATCGAAATGCTAAACACAAAAAACATTGATATCACATTATCTATTGAATAGGCAATAAAATATGATCGATATTAATTTGATTATCCAGTTCAAATATTTATTAGGTCAATTACATTTTGATCTAGTGAAATAAAACATGCTCTCAATACAGTTTCATGTCAAATAAGAGAGAGGAAACGAATATCCAACCTCAAATGGTTTTTTGACATTCTTCATATGAGAATGACCCACACAACATGTTACGATCGCCTCCTCTTGTGAAAAGTACATCCACCCGAGGATGCCACGGTACGACCGCACCAACGGAAACCCAAGAAGACTCCATTAGAAGCATGGAGATCACATTTTATATTATGGAATTGAGAATTGGAGAATATGAACCCCAAATGAACGATGATAAAATATACCATATATCAAGGATTAATGGGTATTTCTGGGTTGCACCAAAATAGGGGGTGTACTTGCATCAAGAAGAACGTCGAGGGAAACCAAACCACAGGGAAAAGTTTGATCTCACGATTCCTATGTGAAGGAAGTAATGGTTATAGTGTCTCACACCCAATAACAAGGAGGAAGAATTAAGGAAAAATATAACTCATCCCATAAGAATATTTAATGGAGTGACGTTTTATGATAAAGTTGATTTCCTACTAAATAATGATCTCATTAAACCACCTAGTTTGACCAAGTAAAAACATACCAAGCCTTAGGAATAGTTAATATAGGAGTTATAGCCATTGAATTGGTATTAACATCCTTAAATCAAGGCTTTAAATGCATTTTACGTCAAAGGGAACGTCAAAGTGGAGAAATAGTAGGAAGATGGAAACACTGTTCAAGAAACCAAAATTTGGAGAATGAAATTAATGTTACCGATAGACCTCACTGTTAGAGGATACTGATAGACCTTTCCATTTGAGGATACTGATAGATCTCACTGTTAGAGGTTACCAATAGACCTCATTGTTAGAGGTTATGAATATACCTCACCATTCTAGAAACACTGTTAATGAAAACAATAGTCATAGAAAAGTGGTCATGGTTGGAACCTCCCCGATGGAGCTGTTCACCGATGGAACTGTTCATCGAATTGGGAATTTGTCAAAGAAATGACAGGTTACCATTGGAACTCACTGTTGGAACTATTCACAGAAGGTTACCGGGGACATTGTTCACTGAAGGTCACTGTTGTACTATTCACAACTGTCAACCATTGGAATTATTCACTGATGGTCAACGATGGCACTGTTCACATAAGGTCACCATTTCACTATTCAAAACTGGCTACCGTTCGAACTATTTACCAAGGGTCACCGATGATATTGTTCACAGAAGGTTACTGAGGACACTTTTCATAGAAGGTTACTGATGCACTATTCACAGAAAATGTAAATTTGGAAAAGTGTTGGGAATAAGTCACCTTAACCTCATGAAATAACTCAAACACCATATTTTCACAATAGAATGGAACAGTGTGGTCTAGTCCATTACGTAACTAGCGATGGTGTTTGTATTCAAATTCATATCACCACACACAAATTGTATATCTACTCATCTTATTAGAGCATCAATTAATTTACATATATAATTGGACCTTTTGAATATCATTTACTTGTGGGTTATATTCATTATAATAGACAATAGAGATTCACTTTCAATTTTTCCTATCCACACCAATGAAAACCATATTTCATCACTAGAAACTAGTATTAATGATTACGATTTCTCTCTATAGATAAAATATAACGAATTTTCTTTATAATTCAAACAAATTAATGTAGTATACCAGAATTTCCAATTCGTATTATTTTTTCCTTTTTCGTATATAAATACAACTGATAAATTAATTTCTTTCTTCCAAAATTATGTATTTATACACCTTTTTGTCACCAATGAAGATTCATTAGTATTCTTTTCCTCAAAAAATATTTTTGATGTCTACTAGGATATTATTTATTTAATTTATTCTTCATGTATATATAAGTTGTGGCATATTCCTGATGACAACCTAACGTAACATGAAAACCCACGAGGCTCGATCCCATGACTAAAGAGATACATAGTCGTAGTGCCTACCACTAACATATATGCTTCATTGTATATATCATTAATAAATTATATATATATATATCTTAAATATCACAATGGATGTAATATAATAAAATTTAAATCACAATATATGTTTTTAATTATTATGTTTACTCATAGCATAATTTATGTTTAATTTAAAGGCTTCATAAATTCCCTTAAGGTGACTTTTAATTTTATCTATGTAAAGAATTATATAAATATTAGATTTTTTGAAACCGTTAATTTATTTTATTTATATATATTTATAAACATATTATGATTCATAACTAATTTTTTCATATTATAAAACAACAGTATGGTTTTATATTAAAAAATTATATAATTATTATTTTGACTAACTTGTTATTCCAAGTATTATATGATTTTATTTAAATGTTTAATATAAAATGATTAGAGTGTGAAATTAGTATAATGTATTACTTTTTTCATCATATTAAATTTATCTTATGGTATGTTTTTTAATATTTTTCTAATATAGTTGATTTTTTTATGTACAATGAAAATATTTTTTTAAAATTCCATATCATTAATGATATTATTATGGTGTATGCAAAAAATAATATTTTTATAACGTTTTGATCAAATAAGGGTACATTAATAAGGATAAATAATTTCTTATAAAATATTATTAGATATTTTAGAACCCATGATTGACTTTAATGAAAATATATTTTATTTATATATAAATTAAAATTAATTTTGGATATCATCAAATAATAGAATTTTTAGAAGGAGAAAATTAGTTTTCAAATCATCAATAATCCAAAATCTTAACTTTATTAAATATATAACAATATTTTTTTTTCATAAATCAACCTCTTAAATTATTTCAAAGTAATATTTTTTTACACTTCAATCATTTATTCCAAAAAAAACTATTTTACCAAAGCTTTTATTAACTATATTAAATATAATTGATATGATCTATTGATTTCAAATATGATAAAATGTGTTCCAAATTTTGATTCATAATTTTATTTTATTAATATACATTGTATTTTTGTTAATGTAATTATGTTATCATGGTAAAAAATTTATGATATCAATGATAAGAATAATATGGGATTAAAATGCTTTAACTATGATATATAGTTTATAATTTTAATAAAACTAGTATAAAAAAATTTGGTAGAGTCTATTTTGAACCTACAACAAATTACCAGTGATTTTTCAATTCAATAGTTTAATGTGATGATTTTAAGATATATTTTATATGTAAATATTTTATGTATTTCCATGTTTTTCATTTCCATCACTTATAAAAATGATTCTTTTCATATCCTATAAAAAATATTGAGGACACAAGACCGTGAAATACCTCCAATAATATATTCCTATATACCATACCATACACTTTGATATTCTTATATTCCCTTAAGACTAGCCCATAATGGATTAAGCATATTTCCATGGGATGTTTATTAAAGAAGAAATGTGATTTATATTCAACTATTTCACATATACTTCTTCATCATAATCTTTAAAATATTCATAAAAAATTCGTAAATATTATACTAAGTTTATTACAGAAACATTTATGTTATTATTGTTGTGTTACAATTATATTTGAACTAATTTTTCATCATATGTAAAATGAAAATGATCACATGTGTAAATGTTGACTACGTCCACCCCAAATTTATGTGTTAGATTTTTCATGCACACACCAAAAGGCTATTTATTATTATGGATTTAATTAATATATATTATATTAAGGATATTATTTTAAATATAAAAATTTAATTTATTGTTTAGCTTTTTACACTGACACTCTTTATAAAATGAGAATGTCACTAATGTGTTCATGTGGAATGTGATAACAATGAAGTGTTGTGAATCTTTTTTATGTAAAAATTTTCCGGATGATCCTAAATATATATTTAATATTAATTATTATAGTTTTTTCATGATTAATATTCTTTATATAACACCGTTTTAATATTATCATGCTAACGAAGTTGTTTTGCATCTTATGTACTGAACATCCTAAAAAATATCAAATTAGAACAATGGATGTAGTAACTATAATATAGATTGTAATAAAAGAGATAAAAGGGATTATTATAAGGTAATATAACTAAAAATTATTATTATTATTTAAATAATTGTATAATTTTATTATATAGCCATCAATAATATATATTTAATTTCGGTATATGATGAAATGGATTTCTCTTCTCGATTTCCATTGGTTGAGAATTATTCCATTTTTACAAAATGATTTATTTTATCTAGTTTTTAAAAATTATTTTTGATATATTTTTTCATTATTTTTATAATTAATTTTTTTTCAAATCTATTTAATAATTACCCTTAATTTTCAATACGTTTCAATAGTTATGAAATCCCTATGGAATTTATCATTAAAATATTATTTGAAATTATTATATTTAAATATTATTATTCCATTTAATTTATATTTAAAATTCTAAAAAAATTACTATTTATTTACCTATGAATATTTAATTTCATTTTCAAAATGTATTTAATTTTTAAACAATGGTTTGAAAAAGGAATGATTTTATCACATTAGATATGGGTCACATTGTTCATTTCTTACAAAAGTGTCAAAATAATTATTTTCACATGTAAAATATTAGTGTAATTTCATACGTTCATAAGAATTTTATTCTTCATGTTTTCATGTTGTTAATAATTCAATTCAATTCCCATTTTTTGGTAATATTCCTTGAATTTACAGTGCAGGGTATTCCATTAGTAATAATGCATGTACGCATGATTTTAATAGTGATATGAATATTATATCCATATGTATCGACATGAATTTTCAAAGCATGAAAATGATTTTTCAAGGAATTAATTTGATTTCATAAGGATATATAATGATATTATGTTTATCAGAATGCTTAAGCCTTTTTTCTATGTGAATATTATGTTTTTCAATGAATTTTTTTCATGAGTATCCTCATTTTAAAATAAACACCAATGATTATGATTTATATATTAATATATCTTATGAGAAATTCAGTGAAAATATTTCATAAATTAATATTATTACATGGGAATAAATAAGTAAATTTTGGTTCATTGTTTATTATTTTGGAGGGTAACATTCGATATGGGATTACATGATTTTAAAATCATGCGTACATGCATTATTACTAGATACAATCATAATGTTTACATTACATCATAAAATGGAAAACTACAACAACATTGTTTCCATAGACAACACTAAAATCTCATAAACAATCCCTAACGGTCAGTCATAATATACTTCCTCGCATCCTGGGAACAATAAAACATAGAAAGGGATGAGCTTAGATGCTCAGTAAGGATAAAAATATAGCGGAAACTTTCATAAATAAGTATAATCATTTAATTCAATGTATAAGACTAAAATAAAATCATTTTAAACTTGAACATCAGCATAATATGAAAAATATAAAATCAAATAATTCTATTTACATATTCAAATTGATATTCTACTAGTCGAATAATCACATTCAATATCAATATCCACTTTTATAATGATGGAATGCATAATGCCAGACATTTATAACCACATAGTCAAGGCCTTGTGCCAAGACTATAAATATAATTCTGTCAAGGCTTGTGGAAAGACACTAGTTTGTCTCATGATACCAACCGATGCATTGAAGAGCTATAGCGAGCTTCACCGATCACTTACTAAACCCAATGCATTCCTCATAAGAAAAGGACTAAACATATCATAAACATTCGTATTAAATTTAGCATAGAAAATTTCAGTAATTTATCCATAAAACCTGAATGGTATAAAAATAACACATCCACAGTCAAACGTATCACAAAACCATCAATACGATATGGATGGTTTGTATCATAATAAATCAACTTCAAATAAGCATAAAATCAATAAATAGATGTTTAAATAAATGAAATCAATACCTTTTTAGAGAAATATATCTTTCTATTTTGAAATCATTTAAGGGTCACATAATTATAAAGAAAACATTTAATTTTAAGTTATACTTAAAATCTTATAAAGGAAGCTTCAACATTTTTATAACAACACAAAATAGCCACACCGCCGTATAAGATAAAAAAAGTTATTCTTACCTTAATTATGTCAAAAAGGACATACCGTACCATGTATGGAAAATGATAGAAAGTTTCCATTAAAAACATATAATGTCAAATAATGGTATAAATGAAATTAACCCATTGTCTAGTAAATAGTAAAAATGTTTTGAAATACATTTTTATGGAACATGGATGTGGATGATAAAGAGGTCTCAGTAGATAATTACGTATAAACATCCTCAGATAATGAAGAGATTGTAGAATTAACCTTTAAAATGTACTTTTCTGTAGTATATAGTATGTTATCCTCCTTTATAATTGTTAATTTTTTTTTATTAAATTATACAGGAACATTATACATAATTATGATATCATATATGATCTTAAAATAAATCATTCTTTGTAATATTTTAGTAATATCGTCATTTCAGGTGTTAACTTACTCATTTTCTTTTATATGTTTTGTTACTTAACTCGTGTTTTTTATGGATAGATTGTATATTATTCATATCTAGAATGATATAAAGTCCTTTAAATATTATTTTTAATCATCAAATGAAAATTAGTCTTGAATGCATATGATGGGTAATGAATCTCATCGCGTTCATGGAGACGGTAATCCGTACGTACGCACGAGCGACAATATAATTCTTTTGATATTAAAATAATATATAATTGGATGTTATAATATATTTACAGAATTATTATCATTATATATTTATTATTTACCTCAATTAAACATCATTATCATTTCCATCCAAATAATAATGTACTGAATAACAATTACACCACAACATCGTGACGGTAAGTCATACGTACGCACATAGAGAGATATGTCATTCAAAGGATGGATAGAATAATGAATATGGTTGTACCATATTTATAATACCATCACAGTTTATATATGATACTAGAGTTACTATTTTATAATGGAAACAACAGAGAAAGAGGAAGTGGGATATGAAAGGAACTTGAAAGATGTGATGAAATATTTACCTCTTCTTCTGGTTCTTTCTTTTGATTTGATCAAAAGGGCTCCATAGGGTGGATTTATGACTAAATGAGGGAAAATAAGATGATGTAAGGACATTTGATACATTATTTGGGTAGTATTTGGATGATCCAAATGGCTTTGAAGGTGTGAATTATAAGGAATGTGGAGTGCTCTTTTATAAGAGGGGTGAGATGCACCTTTGGAAAAGCTAGAAATATTATTTTTAAATAAAATAATTTTCTTTTTATAATTGCTCAAAAATTAAATATTTAAAGGAAAATTTATGAATGGGTCTAAATCAATGCAAACAATATGTTTTAGATAGGTTTGGCTCACTACATTAACCTTGTCTTTTAGATTTAACTCTTAGTTAATTAGTTTGACATTTACCATGTCTCGTTGTATTTTTATATTATATGGTTAATAAACATAAAATAACAAATAAATAGAACCCCAAGTGGTAATTATTAGTATATATAACCTTATTTAAGTCATTTGGATGAACCATATATTTTTAGGAATAGAATATCAATTAATAATATAATATTTGTTTTAAAATCTCTTTTACGTCAATTTTAACACTATTTGGTATGTGATTCTTGTGAAAATCATAATATCATTATTACTTCATAAAGAGTTACTTAAATAAATTATAACATGTCATATTAACCTATAAATTCGTGGAATTTATCAAAAGTATTAATTTACATTTATTCGGGTGTTTATAATATCAATTATTTTAATATTTCATTAATACAGTAATTACTGCATCATCATTGTGTCATAAATAAATTAAATTATTTAATACCTAAAAATTATAAATGAAAAATTATTATTTAGGAAATATGTTTAACTTTATAATGAATATTTTTAATCGAGTTTATCTTATGTATAACCGTATATTAAAAATGTTTTATTTATTAAACATGGATTTTAACACTTTTAACTCTTCTTTGAATTAAATAATAATAAATGTCCTATTCTAATCCAAGTGGACTTAAACGATCATGTTTTCCCCAAAGGTTAGTTTTGGTCAAATTAAAATTATCCAATAGAATTAGGACATATAATAGGGTAAAAATAATATCATTTTTACCATTACATACCATATTTAATTTTAACCATGGTAAATAAATGTAAAAAGATAGTATTCACCAAAAAATGTTCTAATCTCATTGAACCACATTTTACTTAATAATATCAACAATGTCTCTCGGATTTTTTAAATTCAACTCACAGAAACCGAAATATTATGTTTTATGCAAATTTTCAAAAGCTCCTAGTATGTGGGTAAAAGACGGTAAAAAAGTCCAATAAAATCTTTATATATCTAAAATTAATATAAATTGAATCCAATTAATTACATTGAACATATATATGTTTTATCTATCTATTTTGACCAAAAATAAATTTAAATAAAATAAATAATTATTAAATAAAAATTCTATTTTAAGCAACAACTAAGTATTTTTCATTATTCATCAAAAATAGAAAGTTTTCAGAAAAATACGAATAATTCACCCTAGGATAATTTCGATATTCCAAATCAAAAATTGAAGTCCATTTTGAATAAGAGAATTTATAAAATTTTAAATAGTGGGTATTACTATTCATAACATTTGGTTTGATTGGTTGTGGTGTGTTAGAACTCAAAGATGTGTACAACACATGCAATTTTATTATTCAAATAAAAGTGTATTGTGGAAGCTTGAGGTGTTACACTCTCTCCTCCTTCTGATAATTTCGCCCTTGAAATTTCAATAATATTACTACATAAAAACACTTTGGTGGTTCTTCCTCATAATTTCCTCATGTTCCCATGTCGCCTCTTCCATATTATTATTTCTCCATAGAACATTTACTAGACGAGTCGTCTGATTTCCCAATACTTGTTCTCTTGTATCAAGAATCCTGATGGGATTTTCACAATAAGACGGATCGGGTTCACATTCTAATTCCTCATAGGTCATTACATGCATTGCGTCAGGCGAGTATTTTTTCAACAGTGATTCATGGAACGCATCGTGAACTTTGGAGAAACATGGAAAAATTTCCAAATGGTAAATTACAGCCCCAATTCATTCTAGAATTTCGAAGGTCCAATTTACCTGGGACACAATTTACCCTTCTTAACGAAACATATAACACCCTTCCATGGAGATAATTTCAAGAAAACATGATCTCCTACCTGAAATTCGAAATCCTTTCTTCATTATCGACATTACTCTTCTACCTACTTTGATTAGCTTTGATGTGGGTGTGGATTAAATTTACCTTTTCATTCATTTCCTCAACAAGTTCTGGGACTACAAGTTTTCTTTCACTAACATCATCCCAACAAGTTGGTGTGTGATATCTCATTCTGTATAACGCATCATATGGTGCCATCTGAATACTTGAATGGAATCTATTGTAATTAGAAAATTCGAGTAGAGGTAAATATTGATTCCACATACCTTGAATGCCAATGGAGCAGGATCTCAATTTTTATTCTAAGGATTGAATAGTCCGTTCTGATTTTCCATCAGTTTGAGGGTGGTAGGTAGTGATCAAACGAAGTTCATTATCCAGGGCTTTCTAAAGACTTTTCCATAATCTTGATGTAAAACGTGGATCACGATCAGAAACAATCGATAGGGGTACTCCATGATGTCTCACAACTTCATTAATATATAGTCTTTGTAGACCTTGAAGTGGTATATCTTCTTTTATAGCAATAAAATGTGATGACTTTGTTAGACGATCATAAATGACCCATATTGCATCATTCATTCTAGGTGTCTTTCTTAGTCCCCTGACAATGTCCATAGTAATATTATCCCATTTCCACTCAGATATGGGAAGTGGTTTCATGACTACTCCAGGCTGTTTCCTTCCACCATTCACTTGTTGACAAACCATACATCTCGACACAAAATCAGAAATATCCCTCTTAATGTTGTCCCACCAAAAATGTTCCTTAAAATCACTATACATCTTAGTGCTACCAGGGTGTTTTGAGAAATTGTAATTGTGATCATCATCCCACAATTCTCATTTTATATCAAGAATATTGGGAACACAAAGTCTCTTCCCAAATATCAAAATTCCATATTCATACACAAATTCACTCAATCTCCCATCATTCACAGTGTTAATATTCTTTTGAAACTCTTCATCATCAGTCTGAGAAGTCTTTATCCTTTCTAGTAAATATGGTTTTGAAACCATTTGAAAAAAATTGATGTTTCACCTTCCGTTTTTATTCCCATATCCATCATTATTAGATCTATGAAAATAGGTTACCATTCAACTCTAATCTTGATCAAAACTCCATGATATTTTATTCTCAAAGCATCTACATCCATAATTCCTTCCATCGGTGGTAGTGTATTGTGAAATCGTATTCTTTGAGTAGTTCAAGCCATCTCTGTTGCCTCATGTTGAGTTCTTTTTGTGAAAACTTTTCTTCAAACTCATGTGATCAGTATATATCTCACATTTTTACCATAGAGTTAATGTCTTTATAACTTAAAATCATATATTACATATTCTAACTCATGATCATGAGTTGGATAGTTTTGCTCGTGAATTTGCAACTGTCGTGATGCATAAGAAATAATCATATCATTCTGCATAAGGATACAACACATTCATTTCATTGAGGGATCACTATAAATAATAATCTCATCATTCCCCGATGGTAGAGTCAAGATAGGATCATTGACTAATATTATCTTCAGTTCATCTAATCATTCTTCACAGTCTTTTGTCCAAACTAATTTAACCCCTTTATGCGTGAGCTTGGTTAATGGGTTAGCCAAACTGGAAAAATTCTGGACGGAAGGTTGATAATATCCTGTTAATCCAATAAAACTGTTTACCTCAGTTATACTCATCGTTGCTGGCCATTCTTAGATCGATGTTATATTAGAAGGATCAATAGAGATTCCATACTTAGAGGCAATATATCCATGAAATGAAATATCCTAAATCTATATTTAACACTTTTTTAAACATCCCGTATAATTCATTTCTTCTTAGGGTTTTTAGAATGGTGTGCAAGTTATTTTCATGAGCTTCATATCTTTTAGATTATACCAAGATATCATCAATAAATACCACTACGAAGTCATCAAGATATTCCTTGAAAAATCTGTTCATTAGAGCGATGAAAACAGAGGGTGCATTTGCCATCCCAAAAGTCATTACTATAAACTCGTAATGCCCGTAATTGGTTTGAAATGTTGTTTTCAAAATATCTTCCTTCTTCACAGACAACTGATGATATCTAGATCGAATGTCAATATTTGAAAAGTATTGTGCTCCATGATTTTGGTCGAATAAATCATCAATTCTAGGTAGGGGATACTTGGTCTTTATTTTTATAGCATTGATATACATGTAGTCAATTCACAACCTCGTAGATCCATATTTCTTCTTAACAAAAAGAATAGGGGATCCCCATGGAGAAAAACTATGGATAATAAATCCCTTATTACCCAATTCCTATAGTTTTTTCTTTAGTTCCACTAATTCCATAGTGGCCATTCTATAAGGGGTCTTCGATACGGCCCTTGAACCCGGAATTAAATCAATGGAAAACTCAATTTCACATTTTTATGGATGTCCAGGTAAATCATCTAGAAACATGGCTACATATTCTTAAATAATAGGTACATCCTCTATTTGTACAATAATTTCCTCATCCACAGTTATTTCATTGTCTTCCTCCCCAATAATTGAATTTAGTTAAGCTACTAGGGGTGGATCTTGATAAGAATTAGGTGGTGACATTTCTTCTCTGAAGATAAGGTACACCTTATCATCATCAAAAATTGTAACCACCTTCTTCTTTCAATAGATTTTCGTTTCATGGTCCGATGTCCAATCCATAGCGAGGATTATATCACATTCAATCATGAGTGTGACGACGATATCGGTAGATAAATAATAGTTATATGCTTTAATTGGAATGGATTCACAAAACATTATAGCAATGATACATCCCTCAAGAGTTTTGACTGATAAATCTGTTGTTAAATCAAATTGTAAATAACTAAATTTCATAACAAACTAGGAAGATATGAAATATTGAGATGATACAGAATCAAATAAATAATTGGCTAAACTTGGGGAAACCATTAAATTACCTGCCACTATGTCTTTCGAAGATTCAACCTCATCAGTAGTGATAGCATAAGCTTGGCCTTGATCCCTTGGCCTCTTCTGTGCTAAGTTTCCCGGACTCGAAGGACATTAATTTTCATAATTTTTCATCTCCTTGCAATTGTAGCATTGAACATCAGTAAATTCTTTCTTCCTCATGCAATCACGAGCTTGGAGGCCTTTTTCACCACACTTGTAACAGACTCACATTCCCATCAAGCAAGTTCCGAGGTGTTAATTCCCACATTTACTATAGGGTGGATATTCAAATTTTCCCTTCTTCCCCTTATTTCCATTTCCAGAGTGTTCAATACATATCTTCTTCTCTTACTTTTCTTTAAAGTCATAGGACTTAAAGAATTACTTTTCTATCTTGATAGCACATGAGACAATATATTCGTACAATGAGAAGGATTTTGAGACGAATAATCAATGGAGAAATGGTTTTAACCCATAAAGGAAATGATCAATATTACTTATTGGGTAACATATATAATCTGTATTATGCCTCACTAACCTTTTAATGTTAGCCTCATACATTGCAACATTCTCATCATTCTTTTTCCTCAGACTCAGAAATTGTCATTCAATATCATCTTTATAGTCATGGGGAAAGTATTTTTCTATGAAAATTACATTAAACACCCTCTATTACATACTTGAAATTTCTTTATATTCCTTTGTGTTTTGTATCAATGACCGCCATTGATCAACATCTCTAGTGAGGTGCTAAACTTCCATGACAACTTTTTCCTTTTCACTACACCACAAAGCATAAAATATTTTCTCTAGGGAGCATATCCATTTCACAAATACCAATGGATTTTTACTCCCATTGAATGTTGGTGGTTATTTCATCATGAATCGATCTAACATTAACCCTCTTTGTTGTGGATCATGGTGCTCCATACAGGTATGGTAATTATTAATAACCTGAGTGAGTTTTCCTAGTATGGTGATTTGCTGACCAGCACCAGTAGCATCACCAGCTCCACTCTAATTATCATCTTTAGGAGTGAAATACATACATGGAGTTTATGCATTGATTCAATTTTAATTCCTTCCACTAGGCGCCATTTTAAACAATGGAATAAACAAGGTTAGTTAATGAATCACAATACATAAATCCAAACATAAAAAACACTTAAAAAATGAAACAGTTTATAGATATAATCCATAATAATAAAAATAATTTATTTTAGGATGTATATACTTATAAACCCGTCATAATGGTTGTTAATGAAAATATGAATTATCCTAAGCATATCCCCTAGGAGTGTTGTAACCAAGACTGCATCAATGCATGTTGTCGTGCACCAGTTCCCGTTCGAGTCTAGCTGAAAGAGGTGTTTTCAGGTTTTACCTCTAGGTACATCTGTGCCAAAGCCGCCTCTACCTACTCGTATCCATACAGAGATGTATTTCATGGAAAACACACAAAATATCTACAATACCAAAATTCTAGGAAGTTCTTCTATACGAATTTTCAAAGTCTATCTTAGGGATATGTGCTCTAATCAGAGTTTGTCTAAATCTAGCTTCCAAGGTTTATTACTAAAATTACTTTGATACCAACTGTAACGCCCTGACACCAGAAGCCCAGAGTCGGTGCATTATTATGTATCATTGGAAGAATCACAAACGTTCTGGTCTGGATAGACCGATTATTATAGTATCCTTAGGTGTACTAGATACATTCATAATGATTACATTACATCATAAAATGGAAAACTGCAATAAAATTGTTTCCATATAAAACACTGAGATCTTAGAGACTATCACTGCAGGTCATTCATAATATATTTCTTCGCATCGAGGGAAACATAAAACATAGAAAGGGGTGATCTCAGATGCTCAGTATGGATAAAAATATATCGGAAACATTCATAAATAATCGTAAACAATGAAGGAAATGTATAATGATAAAACAAAATCCTTTTAAACATGAAAGTCATCATAATTTGGAAAATCTAAAATCAAATATTTCCATTTTCTTATTTACATGGATATTCAACAAGTCTACTAATCACATGAAATATCAATATCCACTTTCATAACGATGTAATGCATAATGTCAGACTTTCATAACCACATAGTCAAGTCATTGTGCCAAAACTACAAATAATATTTTTTCAAGGCCTTGTTCCAAGACACTAGTTTGTCTCATGAGACCTACCGATGCATCGATGAGCTATAGTGGGCTCCACCCATCACTTAGAAAGTCCAATTCATTCCCCATAAGAAAGGGTTTAAACATAACATAAACATTCGTATTAAAACTAGTATACTAAATGTCAATACATTTTCCATAAACCATGAATGGTATAAAAATAACACATCCATAGTCAAACATATCACAAAACCTTCAATATGATATGAAAGTTTTGTATCATAATAAATCAACTTCAAATAAGTTTAAAATCCATCAAAAGATGTTGACATAGATGAAATAAAAGCCTTTTTAGAGAAGTATCTCATTCTATTTTGAAATAATTTAAGGGTCACATAATTAAAAAACACATTTTACTAAAGATATTTTTATAATCTTTTAAGGTAAGCTTCTACATTGTTATAATGACACAAAATAGCCTCACCCACCATATAAGTTCAAAAAAGGCATTCTTACCTTAATTATGTCAAAAAGGTCACAATGTACCTTATTTGGAAAATAAAAGAAAGATTCCTTTCAAAACATATAATGTCAAGAAAGGGTATAAATTAGATTAACCCATTGTCTAGTAAATAGTTAAAATGGTTTAAAATACATTTTTATGAAACATGGATGTTGATGATAAAGAGGTCCCAGTAGATAATTACCTATGAACAACCCCGAATAATGAAGAGATTGTAAAATTAACCATTGCCTTGTACTTTTCATTAGAAAATGGTATGTTAACCTCATGTTTAATAGTTAGAACATTGTTATTAAATTATAAAAGTCCCAGATAAATAATTATTATATCATGTATGATCTTCTACTAAATCTTTGTTAATAATATTTCAGTATAATCTTCGTTTCAGGTGTTAACTTACTCCTTTTCTTTTATATGTTTTTTACATAAGTCATGTTTGTTATGGATATATTGTATCTCATTCATATCCATAATAATATCAAGTCCTTTAAAAACTATTTTTAATCATAAAATGAATATTAGTCTTGAATGGATACGATGGGGAATGAATGTCATCGCGTTCTTGGAGACGGTAATCTGTACGCACGCATATGGGACTATATCATTTTTTTGATATTAATATAATATATAATTGGATGGTATATACAATATAAAGAATCATTATAATGTTATATTAATTATTTACATCAATTACACATCGTTATTATACCCATACAAATAATATTGTATTGAATAACATTTACACCACGTCGTCGAGACAGTGAGCCGTACGTACACACATATGGTGACATGCCATTCAAAGGATGGATATAATAATGAATATGGTTGTACCATATTTATAATAATATCATATTTTATGTAAGATATTGTAGTTGTTATTTTAGAATGGAAACAACAAATAAAGAGGAAGTGAAATAAGAAAGGAACTTGAAAGAGGTGATTAAATATTTACCTCTTCTTTAAGTTCTTCCTTTAGATTTGATCAAAAGGGCTCCATAGGTTGGATTTATGACTAAATGAGAGCCTATAATATGAAAGAATGAATGTTTATAGATTATTTGGGAAGGTGTTGGCCAAACCAAATGGCATTTATGGTGTGAATTAGAGAGAAGGGGGAGTTCCCTTTTATAAGAGGGGTGAGGTGAACATTTTGAAAAGCAAGAAATATTATTTTATAATAAAATAATATGCGTTTTCTATTGGCTCAAAAATGAATTACCTAAAGGATAAGGTGGGTGTGGGTTGAAAACCACTCAAACGATATGTATTAGATAGGTTTGGGTCACTATATTAATCTTTTCTTTTAGATTTATCTCGTAGTTAATAAGATGGACATTTAGCATGTCTCTTTGTATTTTTATATTATATGGTAAATAAACATATTATAACAAGCCAAGAGAACCCCAAGTGGTTCATTATTAATATATATAACATTATCTATGTAATTTTTTTTAACCTTATATTTTTAGGAATAGAATATCAATTAATAATGTAATATTAGTTTTAAAAACTCATTTATGTCAATTTTGACACTATTTGGTATTTGATTTTTTTGAACATAATAACAACAAGATTTAATAGAATAATGTTAATTAAATCAATCCTAAAATTTCATAGTAACCTATAATATTAGTGGAAATCATCAAAATTCTTAATTTATATTTATTTGGGTATTTATAATTTAAATAATTTTAATCTTTCATTAATACGGTAATTACTGCTTCATCATTGTGTCAAAAATAAATTATATTATTTAGTGTATAAATATTATAATTAAAATACCATTATATAAAAAATAATTTTATCTTTATAATGAATAATTATAATAGAATTTATATTATGTATAATTATATATTAAAAATGTTTTAGTTATTAAACATTGATTTTAACTATTTTAAATCTTCATTGAATTAAATAATAATAAATGTCCTATTCTATCCAAGTTAACCTAAAGGATCATATTTTATTCCTAAGGTTGTTTTTGGCCTAATTAAACTTATCCAATAGAACCAGGACATGTTTTAGGGGTAAATAATAATATCATTTTTACCTTTAATTACCATATTTACTTTTAACCATGGTAAATAAAAGCAAAAAGTAACTATTCACCCAAAATTATTTTCATATCATTAAACCAAATTTTACTTACTGATATCAATCGTGTCTCTTATATTTTTTAAATTCAACTCACAGATGTATTAAAATTATGTTTTATAATATTTTCAAAACCTCCTAGGAGGTGGGTAAAATACGGTAAAAAGTTCAATAAAATTTATATATATCTAAAATTATTATAAATTGTCTCCAATGAATTACATTGAACATATGTTGGTATTATATATCTATTTTTTACCTAAAATACATTTAAATAAAATAAATAATTATTTAAATAAAAAGTCATTTTTAACCAATAACTCAGTGTTTTCACTATTAATCAAAAATTGAATGTTTTCAGAAAAATACCAAAAAATCACCCTAAGTTAATATCGATATTCCGAGTCCAAAAATGAAGTCCATTTTGAAAAATAATCTTTATAAAATTTCAGAAAGTGGGTATTACTATTCATAACTACTAGTTTTATTGGTTGTGGTATGTTAGAACTCGAAGTTGCGTACAACACATGTTATTGTATTATTCAAAGAGAAAGTACCGTAGAAGCTTGGGGTGTTACACTCTCTCCTCCTTCAAAAAATTTCTTCCTATAAATTTTTAGAATATTACTGCATAAAAATAATTGGGTGGTTCTTTATCATATGTTCCTTGGGTTCCCTCGTTTCCTCATTCATCTTATGATTTCTCCATAGGACTTTTACTAGATGAGTCATCCGGTTTCTCAATACTTGTTCTCTTGTATCAAGAATCCTGACAGGATCATCACAATAAGACATATCGGGTTCCAGTTCTAATTACACATAGGTGAGTACATGTGTTGGGTCTGGAATGTATTTTATTCAATAGTGATACGTGGGACACATCGTGAAATTTAAAAAGACTTGGCGGCATTGCCAAATGATAAGCTACAACCCCAATTTTTTCTAGAATTTCGAAAGGTCGAATGTACATGGGATTTAATTTACCCTTCATACCGAAACATATAACACTCATATATGGAGATACCTTCAAGAAAATATTATCTTTTACCTAAAATTCCAAATCCTTTCCTCAGTTATCTACATAGATCTTCTGCCAACTTTGAGTTTCTTTAATGTGGGTTTGGATTACCTTTACCATTTACATCGTTTCCTCAACAACTTCTGGGCCTAAAAGTTTTCTTTCAACAACATCATCCCAACAGGTTGTTGTGAGACATCTCTTTCCATATAATGTTTAATATGGTGCCATCTGAATACTTGAATGGAAGCTATTGTTATCAAAATATTCTACCAAAGGTAAATATTGATCCAACATAACTTCAAAGTCATGTAATCATGATATCAACCTGTCTTCTAATGTTTTAATAGTCTGTTCTGATTGTGGATCAATTTGAGGGTGGTAGGCAGTGCTCAAACAAAGTTTAGTATCCTGGAATTTTTGATGATTTTTTCAGAATCTTGAGGTAAAATGTTTATCACGATCAGAAACAATAGATGAGGGTAATCCATGAAGTCTCAAAACATCATTAATATATAGTCTTTCTAGACGTTCAGGCAGTATATATTCTCTTATAGTAAGAAAATGTGCTGACTTGGTAAGATGATCAACAATGACACATATTACATTGTTACGTCAAGGAGTATTTGATATTCCCATGACTATTTCCATCATAATATTATACCATTTCCACTCAGGTATGGGAAGAGGTTGCATGACTCCTCCAGGCCATTGCCTTACAGCTTTCACTTGTTGAAAAACCATACATCTTGACAACAAATCAGCAATCTCCCTCTTCATGTTGTCCCATAAAAAATGTTCCTTCAAATATCTATACATCTTAGTGCCACCAGGGTGTATAAAGAAATTGGAACTATGAGAATCATCCAAAAATTCTATTTTTGGATCAGGCATATCGGGAAAACAAAGCCTCTTCAAAAATTTCAAAATTACATCTTCAAAAACAAAGTCACTCAATCTCCCATCATTCACCGCAATAATATTCTTTTGAAACTATTCATAATCAGCCTGAGAACTCTTTATCCATTCTAGTAAAGATGGTTTGGAAACCATTTTAAATAGAATTGATGTTTCACCTGCAATTATTATTCCCATATCCATCATTATTAGAAAAATGAAAATAGGATCCCTTTCAACTCTCATCTTGTTCAAAACTCCATGATCTTTTCTGCTCAAAGCATCATCCACCTTATTTTCCTTCCCCTGGTGGTATTGTATCATGCAATCATAATCTTTGAGTAGTTCAAGTCATCTCCTTTTCCTCATGTTGAGTTCCTTTTGTGAGAAAATATACTTCAAACTCTTTTTATCTGTATATATCTCATATTTTATACCATAGAGATAATGTATCCATGTCTTCAAATCAAAGATTACAGCTGCTAACTCAAATCATGTGTATGATAGTTTTTCTCATTAATTTTCAATGGTCGTGATGCATAGGCAATAACCCTATCATTCTTCATAAGGACACAACCATTTCCTTTCTTTGAAGCATCACTATAAATAACAAACCCATCATTCCCCAATGGTAGAGTCAAAATAAGAGAGTTAACTAATCTTCTCTTCAGTTCTTCGAAACATTATTCACACTATTTTGTACAAAAAAATTTAACCCCTTTAAGTGTGAGAGTGTTTAATGGGTTTCACAATCATGAAAAATTCTAGACGAAACGTCAATAATAACCTGCTAATCCAATAAAACTGTGTACCTCAGTTAAACTCATCAGTTCTGGCCATTCTTGGATCACTCTTATCTTAGAAGGATCAACAGAGATTCCATCTTTAGAGATAATATGGCCATGAAAAGAAATCTCTTGAAGCCAGAATTCAGACTTGCTAAACATCCTGTATAATTCATTTCATCTGAGGGTTTTCAGAATGGGGCACAAGTGATTTTCACGATCTTCATAGATTTTGGAGTATACCAAGATATCATCAATAAATATAACTATGAAGTCACCAAGATATTCCTTGAAAACTCTATTTATTAGATCCATGAAAACAGAGGGTTCGTTAGTCCGCCAAAAAAGCATTACTGTAAACTGGTAATGCCCGTACCTGGTTCAAAATGATATTTCTTGAATGACTTCCTTCTTCACACACAATTTATGATATCCAGATCGATGTTCTATCTTTGAAAAGTATTTTTCTGCAAGATGTTGGTCGAATAAATCATTAATATGAGGTAGGAGATACTTGTTCATTATTTTTATAGCATTGAGCTCCCTGTAGTCAATGCAAAACCTCATAGATCCATCTTTATTCTTACTAAAATGAATAGGGTCTCCCCATGGAAAAACACTATGGAGAATAAATCCCTTATTACTCAATTCATCTAGTTGTTTCTATAGTTTCACAAATTCCAAAGTGTCCATTCTATAAGAGGTCTTAGATATGGGCCTTGAGACAAGAATTAAATTGATGGAAAACTTAATTTCTTGTTCTGGAGGATGTCTAGGTAAATCTTCTAGAAACACATCAACATATTCTTGCACAATAGGTTCATTCTCTATTTGAACATTAATTTCCACATCCACATTTATTTTATTCTTTTCCTCCCTAATAATTGATTTTATTTGAGCTAATAGGGGTGGATCTATATAAGAATTAGGTGGTGATGTTTCTTCTCTAATGATAAGGTACTCCTTATCGTCATAAAAATTTGTAACCTCCTTATTCTTATAATAAATATTCAAATCATGGTTCAATAGCTAATCCATTCCAAGGATTATATCAAATTCAATAATGGGTTTTACAATGAGATCAGCAGACAAATATCATTTATATGCCTTAATGGGAACTGATTCACCAATCATTAATGCAATGATACGTCCCTTAAGAGTTTTTACTGAAAACACCCTTGTTAAATCAAATTGGAAATATCTAATTTTATTAGGAAACTATGAAGATATGAAACAATGCGATGATCCAGAATAAAATAAAGCATTGGCTAAACATGAGGAATCCATTAAATTATCTGTCACTACATCTTTCAGAGCTTCAACCTCAGCAGTAGTGATAACATAATCTTGGCCTCTATCCCTTGGCCTCTTCTGAGGTATTTTTCCTTGACTCTTAAGAAATTCATTTGCATAATGTCCCATTTCCCTACAATTTTAGCATTTAACATCGGTAGCTTCGTTATTCCCCTTGCAATCACGAGCTTGGTGGCCATTTTCACCACACTTTTAACAGACTCCCATTCCCTTCAAGCAACTACCAGGGTGTTTCTTCCCACATTTACTGTAGGATGGATAATCAAATTTTCCCTTCTTCCCTTTATTTCTATTTCTAGAGTGTTGAACAGATCTCTTCTTCTCTTTTTTTTCATTAAAGTCCTAAGACTTAGATAATTTCTTTTTCTATCTTGATAGCTCATGAGAAAATATCTTCATACAAAGACAGGAATTGTGAGACTAATTCTTGATGTAGAAATGGTTTTAACCCATAAAAGAAACAATCAATATTACTTCTTAGGTTATGTACATAATCTGCATCAAACCTCAGTAACCTTGTAAACTTAGCCTCATACATTGCGACATTCTTATACTCCCTTTGCCTCAGACTCAGAAATTTTCTTTCCATATCCACTTGATGGTCATGAAGAAATTATTTTTTTAATAAAATTTCTTTAAACTCCCTACATTCTATATGTGATACTTCTTAACCTTCCTTTTTGTTTTTTTATCAATCACCATCATTGATCAGCATCTCCAGTGATGCGACAAACTTCCATGACAAATTTTTACCTTTCACTACTCCCCAAAAACTAAAAAATTTTCTCTAGGGAACATATCCATTGCTCAGCTACTAATAGATATGTACTCCCATTGAATGTTTGGGGTTGTTTCCTCATGAAGAGATCTAAAATTGCCCCTCCACATTGTAGATCAGGGTGCTTCATATGGGTAAATTTATTATTCATAACCTGAGTGATTTTTCCCAGTATAGTGAATAGATGATCAGCACCAGAAATGTATTGCTTTGAAAACTCAAAAAATCTATACAATACAAAAATTCTAGGAAGTTATTCTACACTAATCTTCAAAATATATGTTAGGGATATGTACTCTAATCAGAGTTTATCTAAATCAAGCATCCAAGTTCTATTACTAAATTTCCTCTGATACCTTCTGTAACATCCCAACCCCAGAAGCCTAGAGTCAGTGCATTATTATGTATCCATGGCATGATCACAAAAGATCATGTCTCGAAATACCGATTAGTTTAGTATCCTTGGAAGTACTAGATAAATTCAGAAAGTTTACATTACATCATAAAATGGAATACTACAACAACATTGATTCCATATAAAACACTGAGATCCTATAGACTATCCCTATAGGTCAGTCATAATATACCTCTTCTCATCCTGGAAATAATAAAACATAGAAAGGGGAGAGATTAGATTCTCAGTAAGGATAAATATATAGAGGAAACATTCATAAATAAGCATAAACATTTTAGGAAATATATAAGACTAAAACAAAAGCCTTTTAAACGTGAACTTCAACATAATATGGAAAAGATAAAATAAAATAATTACTTTTACTTATTCTCATGGATATTCTGCTTGTTGAATAATCACATGCAATATCAGTAGCCACTTTTATAATGATGGAACACATAATTCCAGACTTTCATAACCACATAGTCAAGGACTTGTGCCCAGAATACAAATAAAATTTTGTTAAGGCCTTCTTCCATGACCCTAGTTTGTCTCATGAGACCTACAGATGCATCAAGGATCTATAGAGGGCTCCACCTGTCACTTACTAAATCCAAATAATTTCTCATAATAAAAGGTTTTAACATAACATAACATTTTTTTTAAATCTAGCATACGAAATGTTAGTACTTTATCTACAAACTATGAATTGTATAAATATAACTTATCCATAGTCAAACATATCAGAAAACCATCAATACGATAAGGAGGTTTTTTTATCATAATAAGTCAACTTCAAATAATCTAAAAATTCAACAAAGGATGTAGACATAGATGAAATCAAAACCTTTTTAAAGAAATACCTCTTTCTATTTTGAAATAATTTAAGGGTCACATAATGTTAAAGAAAAAATTAAATTTTAAGATGTTTTTATAAGCTTGTTAGGGATGTTTCGACATTTTTATAACGGCACAAAATAGCCGCACTCACCAAATAAATTAATAAAAAGACATTCTTAATTTATTTATATCAAAAAGGACATAACGTACCATGTTTGGAAAATGACAAAAGGATTACATTCAAAACATATAATGTTAAATATGGGTATAAATTAATTAAAACCATTTTCTAGTAAATAGTAAAAATGTTTTGGAATAAATTTTTAAGAAACATGGATGTGGATGATAAAGTGGTCCCAGTAGATAATTACGTATGAACAACCTCAGATAATGAAGTGATTGTATAATTAACCCTTACCTAGTACATTTCCTTAGTCGATGGTATGTTAACCTTCTATATAATAGTTAAAAAATTGGTAATAAACTATAGAATAACTATACACATAATTATGATATCATATATGATCTTTTAATAATTATTTTTTAATAATATTTTAGTATTATTGTCATTTTCGGGTGTTAATTTACTCATTTTCTTTTATATGTTTTGTTAAATAAACCATGTTTTTTATGTAATGGTTGTATCTTATTCATATACATAATGATGTTAAGTTCATTAAACATTATTTTTAATCATCAAATGAAAATTAGTCTTGAATTGATACTGGGGGGAATGAATCTCATCGTGTTCGTGGAGACGGTAATCTATAGGTACGTATGAGCGGCAATATCATTCCTTTGATATTAAAATAATATATAATTTGATGGTATATCATATATACAGAATCATTATCATGTTATATTTATTATTTACATCAATTACACATCATTTTTATACCAATCCAAATTATAATTTATTCAATAACAATTACACCACAACATAGAGACAATAAGCCGTATGTACGCGCATATGGTGATATGTCATTAAAAGGATGGATATAATAATGAATATGGTTGTACCATATTTATAATAACATAACAATATATAGAAGATACTGGAGTTATTATTTTATTGGAAGCACCAAAGAAAGAGGAATTTTAAGAATAAATGAACTTGAAAGAGGTGATGAAATATTTACCTCTTCTTAGGGTTCCTCCTTTTGATTTGATCAAAAGGGCTCTTTAAGATGGCTTTATGAATAAATGAGGGCCTCTAGGATGAAGAAAGGATAGTTAAGAGAGTATTTGGGAATGGGATGGAAGATCCAAATGGATTTGAAGGTGTGAATTAGAGAGAAGGGGGTGATCCCTTTTATAAGAGAGGTGAGGGGGACCTTAGGAAAATCTAGAAAAATTATATTATAATAAACAAATATTTAGTTTCTAATGTATCAAAAATAAACTATTTAAATTATAAAGTGGGGATGGGTCGAAAATCACTCAACCAATAGGTTTTAGATAGGTTTGGGTCACTACATTGACCTTGACTTTTAGATTTAACTCTTATTTAATTAGTTTGACATTTTCCATGTCTCCTTGTATTTTTTATATTATATGGTTAATAAACATACTATAACAAGCTCAGAGAATCCCAAGTGGTTCATCTTTAATATATATAACCTCATCTAAGTCGTTTGGATTATCTTTATATTTTTAGGAGTAGAATATCAATTAATATTATAATATTTGTTTTAAAATCATTTTTATGTCAATTTTGACACTATTTGGCATTTGATTTTTTTTAAAATCATAAAATCATGATTACTTCAAAAAAAGATAATTAAATCAATTTTAACATGTCATATTAACCTATAAATTCTTGTAATTCCTCAAAAGTCTTAATTTACATTTATGTGGGTGTTTATAATATAAATTATTTTAATCATTCATTAATATAGTAATTACATCATCATCATTGTGTCATAAATAAGTTAAATTATTTAAGGTCTAAAAATTATAAATAAAATACAATTATGAAGGAAATTGTTATATCTTTATAATTAAAATTTATAATCAAATTTATCTTACGTATAACTCTATATTAAAAATGTTTTAGTTATTAAATTTTGATTTCAACTCTTTTAACTCTTCTTCGAATTAAATAATAATAAATGTCCTATTCTAATCCGTGTGGACCTAAATGATCATATTTTATTCCTAAGGTTGTTTTTGGTCGAATTACACTTTTTCAATATAATTAGGACATGTGTTAGGGTAAAAATAATATCATTTTTATTTTTAATTACCCTATTTACTTTTAAGGGTGGTAAATAAAAGTACAAAGTTAATATTCACCAGAAATTATTTTCATCTCATTGAACAAAATTTTACGTATAGATATCAATTGTGTCTCTCATATTTTTTAAATTTAACTCATAGAAGCGGTAAAATTTACTTTTATGAAAACTTCCAAAAGCTCATAGGAGGTGGGTAAAAGACAGTAAATAGTTCAATAAAATTTGTATATATCTAAAATTAATATAAATTTACTCCAATGAATTACATTGAACGTATATAGGTATTATGTGTCTATTTTAAACTAAAATAAAATTTTAAATAATAAATAATTATTTAAATAAAACGTTTTTTTAACCAATAACTAAGTGTTTTTCAATATTCATCAAAAATAGAATGTTTTCAGAAAAATACCAAAAATTCAATCTAGGCTAATTCTGATATTCCGAATCTAAAACTAAAGTCTATTTTGAAAAATAAAATTTATAAAATTTCAAAAATTCGTTATTACATTTCATAACTACTCTTTTTATTGGTTGTGGTGTGTTAGAACTCAAAGGTGGGTACAACACATGCTATTGAATTTTTCAAAGAGAAACGTACAATAGAAGCTAGGGGTGTCACAATATGTATTTGGTTTTATGGAAGAAATGGATATTTAGTGTAGGTATCCACTTTATACGATAATGGGTTGATATATAACTATTTTCCCTAAATAACTAAAATTTAAAATCAAATAAATCCTTGGAATGAGAAAAATGTAAATTTTTTTTGAAAAATCAATTAATTATGGATTTTTTTAATTCACAAGGAATTGATGATGGATTCAAAAGAGATGTTAAGAAAAATATAGATTAATGGATATTTTTTGGTGTGAATCATATAGGTAGGATTTGGATCAAATGACGTCATTATTGTATAGACTAATAGGTTAGTATATGATGTAGAAACAACATTATCATTAAATAGTTTTTTTGAAGTATGATCATCATAAGAATAATGGATTTAATGGTTTTGTATTATAGATATTCTAAGGGTATTTAATTTAAAAAAATTGACATACATTTTTTAAAATTTAAAAATACATTTCATGTTTTAATGATGTTCCTTATTATTGAATAAATATTTTTTATCCAGATGGAAGGAAGAGAAACTCACACATCGTTTTTAACCCTTCTAGACACTTTCATAATTTCCCTCTAGGAAAAATATTGCTCAAATGATTTTATAAGATTTCTGAATATCAAAATCACCGATAAGATATAATTTTCTTTTATTATTCCCAATTTCAATTTTTAATTTTTTTTCCAATAATGGAATTATATTTATTCAACATAAACAATTTAATTCATCTACCTCTTTCCAAAATATATATACCATTATAAAAATGACATTTTCTTTTCTAGAGATAAGGACACCATGATAAATTTTTGAATGGATTTAAAAATATTATTAGAATTCTATGGTATCTTGACATGTTGTATGAATTATTATCACTTACTAATCAATAATAGAAATTCAATTTTACAGTTCAATGAACCATGAAATATTAATGATCAATTCTACACTCATATGGATTCATATATTACTCAGTATACTTCCTCAAAATACATGCATCATATCATGAACTATTTTTTGAATATATTCTTATAAGTCGCATTTAGCTAACTAACACACTCCTATTATAGAGTGTGGAAAACAAAGGTTTTATTTTCCTAATATAGTATATAAGACTACTAGAGTCCCCTCACTAGAGAAGAATCATAGTTTATTAAATCAATAATTACATTCCACACAATCTACTTATATTTTTATTTTTATTTATTTTTTAAAACAATATAATATTAAGTGGTTTTTGAAATTGAAAATGAAATTTAATTAAATAACCATAACATAATGAAATGATTCAAATATAATTAAATTAAGGATGAAATTTTTTAGTTTTGTAGTTGTCTAAACGGGTTCATTCATTTTTTTATTTTTTGTTTAAATTAAATTTGAAATTCATATTAAATTGTAAATAATTTTTTTACTCTATACCTTGAGTGGGATTTTTTTCTACCTCGGAAACAACTTCAGCACAAAAAATATCACCTCCCATGGTAAGATGTATGACTTAATATGACATTCATGTTATTGGGGGGTGTTTTATAAAACCATTTATTTAACTCTAATCCACCAAAAAAATAATCATAACATTAAATTATTTTGGTTTCAATAATTAAGAACAACCTGAATACTCCCCTATGGGCATACCTCAGGTTAGTCACCTACCATTGTTATTTGAATACAAATTAATGTGGAAAGATAGAATATATAGAGAATGTGTTAATAATTTGAAGAGAATGATAAGTGGAAGTGAAAGTATAACAGTTGAATTAAAAATATTCAGATGTGTTACACCAAAAATTAATGGAAAATAAAATGGAAATAAAAAAACTACTAGAAATATCCCTATAACACAACGCATCAACAGATCCTTAATAACTAACATGAATCCTCTAGAATGGATTATTATTTATTGAATTCTGAAATTATCTTATGCTATAAATTGTGTCATAAATGGGAATCATGTGGTTTTGACCTAAAAAGTATTAAAAATGGAGGTTTGGTCACATAATGTCACCAATCCCTCTCCTTCTACACTCGATCTAATACATTCATGTTGTGTAAATTTTTCATGATGTGCAATGTTTCTGACCACATTATTTAAAGACTTGTTTTATAGATATTATATTTCCCTAGGTGATTCATGGATGTTTCATGTATGGACCATTTCTATCACCTTAGTAAACATGTATGTGGAAAAGGAATTTCATCTTTTTATTCCTGATGTAATTTCAAAGCTTATATTCATCCAAGTTACACATCATGGGTGAATTTCCAGACTTTTATTGCGAATTTTTATCACAATTCTTCTCGTTTAATCCTAGATTTCTCATTTTGAGTTATAACCACATGCATTGTCTAATAATCAATCATGGGACATCTTCTTCATGTTGAATTCATTTATTCTTCCTTCCAACATCAAAAATTAAATTATCGATCTGTTCTTAAATAAACACATATAAACCCATTTTTATCTAGTTCTATTTTAATATAGTAAAATAATAAATACATTTAATTCCATCAAGATTATACAATTATATTTGAAAAGAGATGGTTTTATTTAGAAAATATATGAATATTATTATTGTATCAATTCACACACACATTGAATATTATTTTCCTCAACTATGTAATATCAAAAAGATTCCCATGTCATTTTTTTCTACAAATATTCAAATTTTAAATAAATAGGTTGAGGTGGTTGATAATTCTTACTAAAAACTAATATTTCACACTAGGAAATTTCATCAATTGAATATTCATAAAGGAAACTAGTCAATGTTGAACTTTATATTTCCTCATTCAAAACAGTCTATTCATTCATTTAAATTATATTTCCTAAATCATAATTAAAAGGATTATCAATTCCAATTTACCTAAAATTTAATTCCTTTTACAAATCTCTCTATGTAATATAAGTAACTAGAATTTTCATCATATCTCAAGTACATGTCTCTCAACATAGGCCCGAAAGGCATCTTACATCTCCGCTGCAAAAATATAATAAGAAAAATTAATCTTGAGTTTTTTTCGTTAAATTTATAATGTCTCTACGTCTTATGGTAGATATGTAATTGGGGATGTTATTCTCAAATAGGATGTTTTAATATATATTATATGACCTGATATTCAAATATAAATCCTAGGAAATTAATACTGCAATAATGTTTCTCCAAACCCCCAATGCCCAATATTGGCACATGATGAATGTAAGAATGATGAATAAATCACCCTATTATTGATCTATTTATTACTTTATTAAAAAAAATTATGTTCCATTTCAAAAAAAAATCATATGAAAATTCTCACATCCACCAACTTACTACATCGGATCAAATATATTTTTTTTGAAATTGTGATTTATAATCCACAATTGGAACATCCCATTTATTTCATATTTTAGAAAATTTTGTAAGAGATGTGAACGAAAAAGTATATTGAAAATATGGGCATCCTAAAAATCACATGTAAATATATATTAAAATAAATTAAATCCATATCTACCATGAAAGTTTCTCCCCAACACATAAAATTTTAAATATCATGATATATATATTGATTAGTGTATGAATGTAAATAATCTGTTGGTAACATTGCTTATATACTATCATGGTCATTCATTGATTCTATCAAAATAAAGTAGGATTGATGCTAATTTCCATCCATGGATAAATGGTTAATCAATAAAAATGCATCAATTATACTAAAATTGGTTCTATTCACTAATAGACTTGCTAAGATGCCAATTAAAATGAATAATAAATCATTACATGGGTTCTTAAGCAATATAATATAGAACTTAAATGAATATATTGGTTTATAATTTTTCTTAGGGATGAAATCACATGGTGTGGAAAAATTTCAACAAGAAATTCAAAAAATAAACAATCTAATCAACATAAAATTCATAAATTCAAAAAATTAGAAAACTAAGAATAATTCCATTAATAATAATCAAATACTCTCCAAAATGAATATTTTTTAAATTACCCCCTAATCATAACCTTACCCATTAATTTTAACATTCCACTCATCTAATCATGTAAATAGTGAATATTTTAATTTTATATTTTAATTATTCCAAAGAACATAATCCTCTTAAATTGACACTAAAATATAAGGGTTCAGTGTTGTGGATATACTTTTCATTAAATCTACTAAAAATTTAAAATTAATTTGAATAAAATTTAAATTATTAATTCCAACTTATGAACCCCTTTAATTGATGTTTCATTTAACATTTTGATTGTTTTGGTTATACATTAACTATTATATAGGTTTACTAGAACATTTATTCTATATATTTTCTCCTATTTTGTATTTTCTTCCATTTGGTTTCATATGGAACAAATAAAATTAATCATCAAAGTATACAAACCATGTCATTTATGTTCAAAATAATATAGGAATTTGGATGAAACCGAATATAAAATATCTAAAATTGATTTAATAATAAATTTAAACATAATTACTATAAATAAAATAAATAAAACAATTATATATCATGGTTCTATCCCCCAAGTGTCATGTAGTCTTTAAATTCCTTCCGATTGGATGTAGAATATTTTAATTTAGATTTTCAATGATTGTGTTTTTGTGGAATTGAAGCAGCACATGTTATTAATTTCATCATTCTATTCATATTCTATATTGGGGGTCACTCCATTGATAGAGTACCCCAGATCCTGCCCTTTTTAATGATATATAAATTTAAAGGGGGGTATGATGAACTATAGATCCTTAGCTTCATCGCTTTATAGTTGTGATAACTTTTCTTCTATATCCGATGGTTTTGTATGATATTATTGATTAAAATAATATTAAATGGGATGTGATATTTCTGTTTTATTTGGTCAAAATTAAAATATAAAGATCTAATTTAAATTCATCCCTTTAAATTTTTGTGAAATGTGTCTATTTTTTGGATGAAAATTCACTTGGGTCTCTTCTTAGACATCATCTAGTTAATGTAAAATATATATTGGGGAGCTTAATTTGTTCCTTAATTGGTGTGTCTTCATCTTAATCATCTTCCACCATGGTAATAAAATATTTGACCAAATAACAATCAAACTATATGGGAGTTATAATAAAATTAGTAAAAAGTAAATTACATGAGATAGAGTTCAATAATGGATCATATCTATGGGGTTTTTTCTTCAATTTGTTATTATTTTGAATTTTACTCTTTTAGTTGAGTAGTATAAGTTGAATCTATATAGCCATGTCCTTTTTTTTCCTTTTAATTCAACAATATGGATGGTTTGTTCTTATTATAATACTAGAGAGTGGTACATTTTGGGTATTTATTCATCATTGTATATGACAGGGAGATCATTTTCTAGATCAATATATGACCAATTTCTCCAAAATATATTCAAATTTACTTGATCTTTGTTTCATAAATCTACAGTAAGGTCTCCTCAAAATATGTCCTCCAACGGTGGTTGAGAAAGGTTGAATGAATCTTTTGGTACATCCTCGTATTCCTCCTTATAATTTTCTTCTTTAAATATCATAGGGTAAATCTCATCCAGCACTGGCTCAAGTCCATTATTTGGTTATATTTTTCTGTTACTCGAGGGGTTCATTGAAATATGCAGTTAGTCAATCCATTTCCCCCACAAATCATCTTGTGTATCAATTATATTTTTCACCATATTGTTTAGATCAGTTTAATCAACCTATTTTTATTGATATTGATCCATTGTAATTAATTTAGAAAAATTTGGTGAAAAAATGTATATAAATGTGTCCTTACCATTTATTTAAAAAATTATATTATGTACTCGTATAATAAAATTATTATTATGGGAAATCCTCAAAAAAAATTATTCTTTTAGGGTATCATTATGATCCTTGATGAGCTTCTTGAATTCCACCACTTTGACAATTCTGATTCATACTCTCCTAATCTGTCTTAGAAATAGTTAAAATTATGTTCGGTTGGCCAAGGTGAGTCAATAATTGGTTTTTGAACATGTGAGTAGTCCTTAAATTCAGAATAATATCAATATAGATACATCATTTATCTTTTATAAAAAAATAAAAACATGAAAAAATATACAAAAGTAATGAAAATAGATAAAAATGAAAACCAACCACCTGACTCCCTTAAAACGCTGCTAGTTTTGATTCATGCCTATCGTTGTGTGTGGAAAAAACAAATTCTTTTTTCATAACGCATAGAATAGGATGGCCAATGTATTCTCCCTTGATTAAGGTCATAGTAGTTTCAATCACCATTTCAATTCATGATGTATCATTAATTTTTATATTGTATTAATTTATTGAAACAATTATATTTTAGAGTTATGGGTTTTGAAAAATAAATTAAAAGTAATTAAATAAGTCTATCCTGAAAAAAATGAAAAAAGAAATAAATTATGGATTAATATCTTAGTCTCTGGGATGGATACATGGTTTCATTATTTATTTATTTATATTGTTAAAACTTATTTTGAAAATAATATTACTTTTTAAATGCATTTCTACTCTCTACTGTGAGTGGGTGTTTTTTTTCATGTCCCATCCCCCAGGGCCCGTGTCGTGACTACCCCTATCCCTCTTTCCATAGGCCATGGTATGGAAACAAGAACTGAAAGTTATATTCCCTTAAATGGGAAGGCATTGCTTTTATAACATGTAGGCTCAATCAAACCGAGAAAAAAACATTTTATGAGCAGAAGTAAACAATATTGTAACAAGATTTTGTATAGAATGAAAAAGGGTCCAGAATACAAGACCAATTGGAATGTAAAAGGAGAACTGGGATGTAAAAGAATAACTAAAAACAACCCCTATGAACACCCACCAAGGATCCACCCAGAAGGTTAGGTATAGCTCGTGTATGGTCGTATATGTGGTATGCCTCGTCTAAGGTCCTCTCGGAGCTACCTCCAGTCCTATTACCCTCGTCCTTGGTCAATGAAGTATGTCGTCTGCATCAAACACAACATGGTGCAGGCGTAGCATGTGCAAGGGTGAGTATAACGATACTCAATAGGGACCCTAAGTCCCTCAAAGGTCTCATGAAATCCACAATGTATAAACCATTATGAATGAAAACAACTGACATCCCTACTTAGGTATATACCCATACATATTCTTAATTTGTCGAGTAAACTTGTTTCAATGAAGAGGAAACTCATGGACCTACTGAAAATCCCAAAGATCAGCTGTCTCATGATGGAAAGAATATCATGAAGGTAACACCACTAAGGTATGTACCACAAAGGTAACGCCACACAGAAGAATACCACAAAGGTATCACCATCGAAGAATGCACCAGAAAGGTACTCCACACAGATGATTACAACAAAGGTAAAATCTCATCTCACTCAAGGTATAACATAGGTATGGTAGTAAAGGTAATTATATGTAAATACTGAATCATCTTACTCTGTTAATAGGCAGACCCATGTAGGATCTGAAATCATCAGACCCACACATGATACTAAATCATCAGACCCAAATAGGATCCTAGAGTAGTCCCAAGAGGATTCCTAGAGAGGATCATAGTGAGACTCTAAAACACAGACCCACATAATATCCTGAAGCATAGACCCACATAGGATCTCAAAGCATATACCCACATATGATTCTTTTCTCATGTTACAGCTAGCTACATGGTTCTCGCACAAAGCTTGTTTGATTTCCGGGAGGGTCTGCTCCTCAAGACTCAGTTTGATACACCAACTGACACGAAGTCCCATGAAGATTTATCACAAAGCACCACGATGTAAAAGGGGTCTTGATGAAATAGACGGTGTATCAATCGGATGCCCGGTCTATATGTTATTGGCCTTTTAGTCTTGAGGGCCCAGTTAGATTTGTGCTTGATCCAACCCAGCCGCACCCCAACATTATCCAAAACTCATGTGGGGTATACCAAATGGACTGTCTAGATCCATGTTTCTTGTGTCGTAGATGGTTCTTCAAACAAAAACTCATAGTTGAAGATATGGTCGGATGAACGAAAAGGGGACGAAGTTAGTTCGGGTCTGGTATGACCCAATAGGACCGACCAAGCCCGACAGGGCTCGACCCGAGTCCGACCTGGCCCGCCAGTGTGGCCCTACCCGTGGAGCGGCCCACACTGGCCGGCCCACTAGGAGGCCCGCGGTGCGGCGGCCCATAGGCCTGGTGGCTAGTCAGACGACGATCCTCCTCCGCACTGCGTAGTCACGTGCTGCGCCTTCACCAGCGGGTGGCAGTGATCCGGCCTCCCTCCCCTCACCACCATGGCACAAGGTTGCAGCTTCTGCATGCTGGGCGACATGGACACGCGCCGTCATCCCCTTTTCATGGCTGGCCGGAGTGCCGGCTGCCGCCCTTGCTCCGCCCTGGCTGACGTGCCACGTCCCTTCCCTGGCAGCGCTGTCGCATCACCGCCTTCGTTGCAGCCGGCCAGAGGGCCGTCCTCCAATTCAGAATCCCACTGATGATGTTCCTCGGTTCATCAGGTGCGCCCCATTGGCCCGTTATTTGTTTTAAATATTTCCGTACTTGTCATGGTACATCGCCATCATTTCAAGACCATCAAAAATATTCACAATGGTTACAGAAAGGTCAGTCCATATTCATTTGGCCTTCTCTCTCTCTGTGTTAGTACTATATCAATCGGCTTATTTGTTCTTGAATTATGAAGAACGTAAAGAACGGGTAATGGGTAATCAAAACAACAATCCCTACCTATAAGGTTCATTGATGTTTGTGTGAAGGGTATGATGGATGTCGGTGCATTGTCATTGAAGATGTTACTTTTTAGAGATCCTTTGATGGAGTTCTTCATTGTAGAATTATTCCTCGAAGGAGAAGTTTTCTTCGTTGGAGAATGTTTATCCAAAGTTCCCCCAACTCTAACTTTTTCCAACAATTTTTTTAACCGGAAATGGTGATCCAATAATAATAATAAAATGTTTTTTCAATTAATTAATGTTGACAACATTAATTAAATTAAGTTGGTACTTTAATTAACCTAGATTCGACAAAATTAATTAGGGAATTCTAAGGGTATTCCCCGCATTAATGAAGGGTTCAGGTGGACCCCACCATTGAATTCAAATTGGGAGGATTAAATTATATATATAAAATAAAGCTACATTATTTTATTCTCTCTGACGAAAATAAAAAAACATACTTTCGCCTTCGACCTACTACTGTCGAGGTGAAGGTCTACTTAAGAGAAAAATAGGCTCTATGAGTTCAATGGTTTCATCACATTTCAATTACAAGACCTGGTTCAAAAGTTACAAAAACCCACTTGCACATTTACTGAACGTACCCGAAAAATCATCCGAAATTCATTTCGGGCACACCGGGCCTAAGAATCACGCACCGTCAATATTTTTGGAATCGTTATATTCGCATATAATTAAAAAAAATTTACATGGAGATTCCGGGTCTTTACATACACCCCGCCTCAGGGCTTTACGTCCCTGAAAGCCACATCACAAAAACTAGGAATAAAAGTGGGGCGTACTTAGCATGAATCTGAGAATCCACCTCCCACGTTCTCTCTTGGAGGTTCCCATGCTTCCATCACATGCACACGAAAGGTATCGACCACCCAAGAAGGACCCACTCCTATCGATCATCAATCTCCAATGGAGCCTCTGTAAATGTCTCCCCATCGTCAATGTCCAGCTCGCCCCAGTAAATGATGTGTGATGGTTCGTGAACATATTTTCTCAGATATGATATGTGGAAGACGTCGTGCACCTGGTGCAACTGAGGGGGAAGTGCTAGGTGGTAAGCTACCTCACCAACTCTGCTGGGGACCAGAAAAGGTCCATTGAACCTCTGAGATAACTTTCCACCCCTGCCAAATCTTCACAAACCTCATCGAGGTGAGACCCATAGAAAGACATGGTTACCATCCTCAAACATCAGAGGTCTCTGTATCCTATTGGCATAAGACATATACCTACTCTATGAAGTCCTAATCCACTCCTAGATAATTTGCACCTTCTCTGTGGTAGCTCGTACTACATCTAGTCCCATGAGTGGTGACTCCTCTAGGTCAGTCCATCACAAAGGCGATCTGCATGGTCGGTCGTACAAAGTCCCAAAAGGAACCATACCAATGGTGGAGTGATATTTTTTTGTATGAAACCTCCACCAAAGGAAGTTGATCCTCCCAACAGCGTTCGAAGTAAAGGATGCAAACACACAGCATGTCCTCAAGGGTCTGAATGGTCTGCTCAGTCTGGCCATCTATCTGATGATGGAAGCCAGTGTTCAAATGAAACTGCCTCCCGAAAGCCTCCTACAACTCCGTTCATAGCCAGGAAGTGAAACGTGTATCTTGATCGGTGACAATCATCGATTTTACTCCTTATATATACACAATCTCATGTACATAGAGACATCCCAAGTTCTCTACTGAAACCTACTCTATGATCGGTAGGAATTGGGCCCACTTGGTGAGTTGGTCAATGATCACCTGGATAGAATACTAACCCTTAGATGTTCGTTGAATTATTATCATGAAGTACATGGATATCACATCCCACTTCCACTATAGGACCTTTAAATGCTGAATTATGTCTAATGGTACCTAATTCTCCTCCTTCACTTGCTGACATGTGAGGCACTGAGAGACAAACTCAGCTTCTTCTTTCATCATTCCCGGCCACCATTGTTGTTATCAGAGGTCCTATTACATCCCCACAACTCTTGTATGTACCTCTATAGGGGACATGTGTAACTACCTCAATACTTCCTCCTAAAGCAACACTGGTACCATGGTACAACCTCTAAAGAGGATGACGGGTTCCCCACCTTCATAAAATCCATCAGGTGCATGTCCTATTGATATTTGAGCACGTCATTCTTTACAGTCAGTGTCCTTATGTTTCCCCTCCCTGACTCATTCAAGAAGTGTGGGAGTGAATGTATGATACTGAAGAAATGTTGATCCATATCATTCCGCAAATGGAATATGTAAAAAAGATAGTTGTATTGTCGCCTCAGCTAGCAGCCGTATACCAGATCTCATGCTAAGTGCATCTTCTATATCGTTCACCATACCAAGAGTATAGACTATCTTGAAGTCATAATCAATGAGGTACCCAAGTCAACGTCGTTGTCACCAGTTGAGGTCCTTCTAAAAGAAGATATACGTGATACTATTATGATCAGAGTAGACTATAAAATGTTCTTCAATCAAGTAATGTCATGACATATTCAAGGAGAATACCACTGCTACTAACTTCAGGTCATGGGTAGCATAGTTCTGATCCTACTGCCTTAGTTGTCGAGATCAATATTTAATAAATCCGCGTTCCTTCATTAGGACACAACCGAGCCCTATCCCTGAGGCATCATAGTAGACAACATACGCAACGTCCTCCTTTGGAAGCCTCATGATGGGGGAACTAGCTAGCCTCTGTCGAATCTCTTAATAACATGGATAACATATCACCAACCACATGAAAGGTTTACCCTTATTTTTCAACACTAATAAAGGTGCTGCAACTCTGGAAAATATCTGGAACAAATCACCAGAAGTATCTAGCCAATCCCAAGAAACTACATACCTATATCACACTCTTGGGACAATCCCAAGAAAGTATCGCCTCAATCTTCACTGGATAAACCAAAAATATAGCCTTTGAGATAACATGTCGTAGAAAATGACCCTCTCGGATCCAGAACGAGCACTTCAAGATCTTACCATAATGTTGGTGCTCTCATAGTGTGTCCAGAACCATCAGCAAATGATAGGAATGCTCTTCCCCGGTATCCGAGTAGATCAGAATGTCATCGATGAATACTATATCGAAGCGATCATAGTATGGATCAAAGACCTTGTTCTTGAGTCCCATGAACACTACTGGAGCATTGGTTACAACGAATGGCATGAACTAATACTCATAATCGCCGTACCGACATCTAAATGTTGACTTCTCCACATCCTCATCTCGTACTCAGAGTTGGTGATAGGCTGACCTGAGATGTATCTTCGAGAACCACTGTGCTCGCTTCAGATAATCAAAGAGGTCGTAAATCCATGGGTGTTGGTACATGTTCTTCATGTTCACTTGGTTCAGGTGAAGATAGTAAACAAAAAGTCTCAATCTCCCATCTGCCTTCTTTGAAATCAAAATCGGGGCTGCCCATGGAGAAACACTGCGCCGAATGAACCTCTTTCCCTATAATTCATCCAATTGTACTCGCATCTCACGAATCTCCTCGAGACCTATCAGATACTCTGGTGTAGATATCAGTGTCATCCTAGGGTCAAATTCAATGTGAAAGCAGACCTATCTGTGAGGAGGTAGACCCAAAACATCATCACGGAAGGAATCCACATACTGGTCCACCACTAAAGGATAGCTCGGTCTCTCCACATCAATTGCTCTAAGGGTAAGTATATCCAACTGATGAGTGATTGGATACAATCTCCTCCTGGTAAGTCTTTCATGTGCTAAAAAGGCTCCCTTCTCAATGGTGAAGGTAAACCCTATCCCATCCATGTGGACACACCACACTTTGATCCTAATATAGTCAATATGAGCATGGACTATTGATAAAGAGTCCATACCCAAGACGACATCGTAAGTCCTCGAAAATGATAATAGGAGATCCCAGCTGAAGCTCTTACCTCTTTGAGTATGCTCACAATGCCGATAGTAGTTCTTAATCTTCAAATCCTCTCTCGTAAGCGTCTCTAACCGTAAGGATTAAGGTAAAGGATCCACTATAATCTCTGAGATCTGAACAAGGGTTGTGTAAAGAAAATAATGACTGGAACCTTTGTCTATAAGTACTGCATCTAAGGTGGAGTAGACACAGATCATACCTCGTATCATCTTCAGAGCGCCATGGTTGTAAGCCTCAGATTCCTGGAGCTGAGCTCTCCCCTGTTCTTCTGCTCCCTATGGTCAAGGTGGACAACCTAATGGTGGTGGCGGTAACATATCAAATCGTCACCGAACTCCAAATGCACGACCAGGTCCTCTACCATGTCTGCCTACTGCCCATGGGCCTCCTCGGTCTAACCTCTTTCTCTGCATGGGCGGTCCTTCGATTGTCTGCTGATCATCCACATGATGCGTCAGACAGTCACAAGCCATGTGACCCTACCTACCACATTAGAAACACTTCATTATCCTCGTGTGACTGGCTCTGTCTCCGGTGCCCCGCATAACCAACCCTAAATCTTGGGGTCGTCCTTTTATAGGTATAGTCCTTTTGGACCTCTGTGACATCTGCATGCTGCTAGCTTTGTAAGGCACTACTATGTGACACCCGGTGGTGGGTTTCGCTGCTGGTGACAGCTCAACAATAAAAATATCCACTAATAGGGCTTTCTAAAACACCCCTGCCTGCGTCAGGATGCTAAGAGAAATCATCGAAGCCCTGATCTCCTGCCTGAGTCCCTGGTCGAAGGTTCAGGCCTTGAAGAATGGGTCCCAAACCATATCGGTGGAGTAGCATGAGAGATCTGTGAACCTCACTGTGTACTATGCCACAGTCATGTTGCCCTGAAGCAGATGAAGAAGCTCCTAAATGCGCATAGTTTGAAGGGTCTCTAGAACAAACTCTGCCCAAAACATGCTCTTAAAGTCCTCCAAGAGAAGTGTTACCTCGTCATGATCCTGGAGCATCAACCTCCACCATCTGCCTATAGCTTCCTAAAGAATAATGGCAGTAAGGATCACCATGTGATTAGACAGTGTCCCTAAAAGTCGAAAGACTCTCACCATGGCCCCAAGACAATCCTTAGCTGCCTGTGGATAAATCTCACCCCTGAACATAGGTGGCCTCTGGCACTAGAACTCATGAAACAGACACAAGAGGCGTTCACCCTCTCTTGCTAGGGCTAGTGATATCGATGGACCAATGTGTAATGGTACTATTGGTGCCTCCTCCAGTGTCCCTACCGATAAAGGGCACTGCACCGAGGCCTCGTCGCTTAGTGGGATATCATCGTGTACTCTACCTAGAACCCATGCTGACTGTCTATATGGAGGAATCCTAAAAAAAAGTTGTTCCACGATCAATAAGTTATAACTTGTGAGATGACTCAAAGAGTTCAAAAATACAACTTTTCAAAACACACATGCAATCAATGTTTCCATGCAATATGTCAGAAATCAGAAGTTCGGGCCCTGGTGTATGGATACGTCAGTCTCCGCATGCACTCTATATTCTCTAAACTAATAACCACATTCATAACACTTTACACTATTATAGTTAAATGATCATACTATTAAGTTCTATGATAGAACTAAGTCCTATGATACCAATTTTTCACGAACCGTCCCTTGGGGCTCGTGTCGTTACTACCCCAAGCCCACCTTCCATAGGCCAGGGGCTGGAGACTAGCACTGAAAGGCGTATTCCCTAAAATTGGAAGGCATTGACTTTATAACTTGTAAAATCACACAAACCAAGAACATAACAAGTTATGAGAACAAGTAAACTGTATAGTAAAAAAGAGTACATACAATAAGAAAAAGGGGAAAGAATACATGGCCAACTGGAAAGTACACATAAAATTGGAAAGTACAAGAATTACTAAAAACAGCTCCTCTGAACACCCGCCAAGGATTCTACCTGATGGGTAGGTATTGATCTCGTATGATCTCCTCTGCACTATGCCTCTTCTATGGTCCACCCCCAATCTACCTCCAGTCCTGGTACCCTCGTCCTCTGTCAGCGTTTTCCATCGTATGCACCAAACACAACAAGGTGCGGGCGTAGCCTGTGTAGTGGTGAGTATAAAGCTACTTAGTAGGGACCCCGAGACCCAAAAAAGGTCTCACAAAAACAAGTAAGGATATAACACGAAGCATGAAAATAGATGAAAACCCTACTTAGGTATATGACCATACATATACCTAAGTTATCGAGTAAGCCTGTTTCAATCAATAGGAAACACAAGTCCCAACTCAAACTCCCAAAGCTCAACTATCACACGAAGGAAAGATTACAATGACTGTAACACCACAAAATTATGTACCAAATAGAAAACGCCACAATGAAGAATGCAACAAAGGTATCACCACGAAAGTATGCACCACAAAGGTATTCCACATAGATGTTTACCACAAAGGTAAATACTCATCTCACTCAAGGTATAACATAGGTACGATAATAAATATGATTAGATGTAACTTCTATATAATATTAATCTGTTAAGAGGAAGAGCCACGTAGGATCCTAAATCAGCAGACCCGCATAGGATCCTAAATCATCATACCCACATAAGATCCTAGTAAAACAGACCCACATAGAATCCTATAGTAGTTCCATGTATATTTCTATAGTGGATCCAAGTGAGACTTTTAAACATAGACCCACATAGGATCCCGAAGCTTATACCCAGATAGGATCCCAAAGCACAGACTCACATAGGATCCTTTTCTCAAGTTACAGCAAGCCACAGGGTTACCACACTAAGCTTGTTGATTTTCGGGAGCATCTAGTCCACAAGCCTCAGGTCAATACTAAAAATACCACTAATTCCCATGATGATGATTCACAAAGGACATCCATGTAAAAGGGGTATCAACACAATAGTCGGTGCGTCAATCGGACGCCCAGTCTATAAGTTATTGGTCGTTTGTTCCTGAGGTCCCCATTGGATTCGTGCTTGATCCAACCCACCCATACCACAACATTATCCAAAACTAAATTGGGGTATACCAAAAGGACTTTCTTGGTCCGAGGTTTCTGACACAATAGAGGGTTCGTCAAAAGGATACTTGTAGCTCATTATATGGACGAAAGAATGAAAAGGGGTAGAATTTGGTCCGGGTCTGGTCTCACCCAATCGGACCGACCAAGGTCCGGCCCTGGGTCCGAACCAGCCCGTTGGGTCTTTCCCAGCCCTCCTACATGGCCTAGCCCATGGAGTAGGCCACTAGGAAGCCAACAGTGCAGTCATGTGTTGTTCCTTCACTGATGGACGACAGCGATCCGACCGCCCTCCCCTCACTGCATCGACACAAGGCCGCGACTCTTGCACGGTGGGCGGCGCGGATGCGCGCTGCCATCCCATTCACGCGTCCGCCCGTTATGCTAGACACCAGCCTTGTTCTGCCACAGAAGATGGGCCGAGACCTTTCTACAATGGCCCAGTCATGCCGTCTCCTTCGTCATGGACGTCTGGAGTGTCGGTCGCCGCTTCTATGTCCCACCGGTGACGTTCCTTAGGTCACCGGGCGCGCCCCGGTGGCCTGTTCTTCATTCCGAAGATTTACACACTTTTCTCAGGATGTCACCATCATTTCATACCCGTCAAGAAATTTAAAAAATTTGCAGAGAGTTCATGCCATATTCATTTGATCCGTTCTCTCTCAACATTTGAACGATAGTAATCAGCTTATTTGTTCTTGAATTATGAAGAACGTAAATAACGGATAATAGGTAATCAAAACTATAATATCTACCTCGAAGTATTTTTGACGTCAGTTATGAGGGGAAGAAGAATGTCGTTTCGTTGTCATTTAAGATGTTACTCATTGGAGATCCTTCTATTGGGTTTTTTGTTGGAGAATAATTCGTCAAAGGAGAAGTGTTCTTAGTTGGATAATGTTTTTTCAGTGTTTCTCCAACTCCCTCCTTCGCCAACAATTTCCCCACCCAAATATGAGGATCCAACCATATTAATAATAAGTTCTATTAATTAATTAATTTTCACACTATTTATTAATATATGTTGGCACATTAAATTATCATAGTTTTGGCACAATTATTTGGCGAATTCTAAGGGTTTCAACCACATTAATGAAGGGTTTGGGTGGTACCCATCATTGAATTAAAATTGGGAGGATTAGATTAAAAAAATAAAATAAAGCTACTTTATTTTATTTTTCCCCATGAAAATCACAAAAACTAAACTTCACCTTTGACGTACTGCGGTCGAGGTGAAGGTCTCCAAAAGAGAATACTGGCACTGTGAGTTCAATGATGTCTTTAGATTACAATTCTGAGCACAAGTTCAAAATTTACAAAAACCCGTTTTCACATTTACTGATCATATCTGAAAAAAGGTTCATAAAATCATTCCAAGAACACCGAGCCTCTGAATCATGCATCGTCCTTTTTTTTGGAATCGTAATATTTCAATATAATTAAAAACATACATGGAAAAACTAGGTCTTTATATTTTTCATTCTTAGGAATCTACTTTAGTGCAATAAAATCTCACCAAATATATTTGGATATTGGAAGGAATTATAGATTCATATCATTGTATCCATTCTTCTTACTTATTCAATTCACTATAATCCACCATAAAAGGAACCAAATAATTAAATAATTTAAATCTCAGTAATTAAGAACAATGTGAACCCTCCCCCATGTCAAAGTCACATGTTATTCACTTTCTATTGTGATTTGAATAGTGATCACAATTGAAAGAGATAAGAGATAAAATGGGGTGGGTATGGAAGAGAATGTGGGGATGAAGTGAAATAGAATCCTTCGAAATAAAAATATGAAAAAATTATACATTAGAAGATAAATAGAAAATAAAAAGAAAAGGAAACCCCTAGAAGCAGAAACCCTATAGCTCGGTATAATGAAATATCCTTGGGAACTAATATGAATCCTATAGTATTTCCTAATATATATATATAGGATCCTTAGAAGATTATGTTACATCAATGGAATCATAAATGTGTCTTCGACGGTTCGAAAACAAAAATGGATTATACAAAGTCTGGTTCATTCAATTAATGTTCTCAAACCATCTAATCTTACACAATGTCTGAGACATTCCCATCATATAAATTTTATACGATGTGTTGTATGTGTGGCATAATAATTTCATGATTTTTTCATGGATTTTATTAGTCTTCAGGTGGTACATGTAATTTTTACAATATTATCATATGATTCACATCGCGACACATGTATATGTGTCCTAGATTTCTTATTTTTCTTTATGGAATGATTCCATGTTACATATTGTTAATGACTTTCATGAATTGAATTTTTAATTTATAGTAGATATCATATATTTTCAGCATGGTTCATTAGTTTTGATTTCCAAGATCATGAATTTCTTTATGCATTATGCAAATGCATTTATATTGTTCTAAGATAATATACCATTGATCTGAAGCCTCATTATCAAAATTTATTTATTACATTCTATTTAATGGATAATATGTGGGGTTTCATTTAGCCGGTGTATACATTAATTCAATGAGAACATTTATAGATATTCCAACAATAATAATTACATTATATTAAAATCTATTTTTGAGAAAATATGATTCAAACTCTTATAATTCGTAAGCACCATAAATTTATCATCATAATGGTAATGATTGAAACTCATCAAATCATTGATTACATTAGATAATTAAAAAGTGTTTTTTGGGTTGTTCTTTTCATGAATTCACAACTACCATGTTCGATAAGAAACAAAATGATCTCCATGCTTGAGAAAATATCCCATCCTAGATTTGATGCATCCCAATAGACAACATATCCCAATCAATACTCTAGAATATTTTGGAAGGGTGGTGATGCAATTATAACATTGTATTCTTGAGAGGATGTCAGGAATTCCACATTACATTAAAATGAAATTAATTTCAATGATAATTCAGTCATCAGTGATTCTAGATAAGAATAATCTTGTACATATCATCTATAATATCCTAGAAATCCTAGGAAACTAAATATATCAAATACATTCTTTAGTGTCTTCCATGAGATAACTATATTTTTTGGCACTATTGAAAATAAATTTCATAGAAATGAAATTGCCAATAGAAAATATATCTTATATCCATAAAGAAAGCATTGAAAACATCTAACAATTTATATTATTCCATAAAAACCCGACACTATATCTTGGTGTTTCTCAATATAAATTATCATTCCAATAATACAGCAGAATATAATCTGAAAACACCACCACAATTTATTCTAGATAAAAATTAATAATTAGATTAATTACTTCTACACAGATAGTTTGTGTATTCTTAAGACCGAAGATAATCATAATGATTCCATAATAGCCATATATTATTCTGAAATCTATCGTCAAATAATAATACCTGTGAACTTAGAGGTGTGATATGATTAGAATAATTCAATTATAGAGAAACATTAGGATCCACTCAATTATTGAAACAAATCAGCGATTCTAAGAAGAGGTTATCTATTATTTGTCATAACATTTTTAATATATTGATAATCAACACAATGCCTAGGAGATTCATATTTATTTTTTAAAAAGTCAACTACTACTGAACGGAAGTACATCCAATATCAAATGAACTATTTACATTATAATTCATCCAAATGAAATTTCAGCTCCCTATATTCTATGGGTGTTATCCGAAATGATAAAATAGAAATAGGACTTGTCCCTAATAGGCAATCATATTTAATATATACTTCTATTTTGGGAGGAAACCCAATCAAATTTTTAGGAAAGAAAATTAATTTGGTCACACATATTGTAATGTTTTTTATTTATAATATAACTAACATATTCAAATGTATTTTATTACTATTGATAATATATGATTCGAACAACTGGGGCTAGTTGACTCTATATTGATTCCTTTGCACAACATTCCACATTAATGAGATTCACAATACCTTCCTGATATATGAAACATAATATTCATGAATAATAGTAAATATGATACTTGAATGATGTCAACTAATATATTCCCAAAACCATGTCATACACATCCATATCATGCATAGATAAGTCCCAATAAAACTCACCCCTCAATATTTATGGAATAAAATTTACAAATAAATCCTTCAAAAAATAAATGGATGAGATGAGTTTGATGTTTCAAAATTGAAGGAATCATATACTCATGTAAATCAAAATAATTAAAAATAGGAGATGAAATAATTTATTCGGATGCCTACAAGGACCCCACGCAATGAACCCCACCTAGCTGGTGAAAGTCTTAGCAACCACAACCCCAAGCCTGACTCCAATAGGGCTTGGTCTAGAAATGGGAATCGAGTGTTAATAACAAAAATGGGATCTATTTTTCAAATTTATCTATATGAAATAACCACACCATATCCATACAGTAAGTTATAATAATATAATTTATTTAAATAAACAAAATGAGATAAATCATTCATGTTATAAACTTTTGAGATTACATCACAGTATACTAGAGTAAAACTAGTGATTTAAGGCATCAAATATATGCCTAATTAGAAATGAAGTAACATATTAAAAGAAACATGAATAAAAAAACTTATATATCTATATTCCTTATGTAATACCTTGATATATTAGAGAATAAAACTATGTTCGATGTCATATTCTACGTGCAATACCAATCTTAAATGGCTCATTAAATATTAAAATGTTATAACATAGCTATAAATTTAGTGGGTATGAATGTTATTAACAAATTAATGATATATATGTATATATGTACTAATAAATATAAATTGTTGATAAGAGTTTATTAAATAATCAGTTATTTTTAGAAATATAATTTAATTTTTCCAAAACATCTTCTCCACAAAAATTATTATTTTTTTGTTTATCAAAAAAAATTATTTTCAATAAGATATATAGTGTATTTTATAAAATAGAATTTATTTTTTAAATAAAAATATCATAATATTCTTTGGCTGAAATTTTATTGTATTTTGGAGAAAATTATATTTCATTGAATAGTAAAATATACCAACTTTCTAGAAAATGATATTTCTTTTCAAAAAATAAGTATTTTTAGAAATATGATTCTGTTTTTTTATCATTAAAATGAAAATAAGTATTATTTAATTATATTTAATATAAATAATTTTTTCAATTAAAATCATATTTTATTTTAGTTCAAGTTTGTGTTTTGGTTTAAAATTAGTATTTTTTCCAAAAAAATTTTAAAGTGTATAATGTTTATAATTTATAACTATTTTAAAATCCCTAATAAATTATGTTTTAAATGAGTTTTTTATATTATATATAAGAATATATAATATTTCATTCTTTTAAAATGAATATTATTATTCATATATTTAATATAATATCATCATTTTCGTTAAATTAATTATCTGGAAGACCTGTTTTTCATCGCATATGTGTTGTTTTAATTTCAATTTTTTCTTGTGATATTTTTTTTTTAAAAATAGATCCCATATTTCAAATCATAATAGTTTTAATTATATAATATGTTCAAATTATTTTCTAACCTTAATTAATAGTAATTATAGTTAAAATTAATTACTATGTTTAAGAGAGAAATTTCATACTATGGTTTTAAAATAAAAAAACAACAGTCATAATGACACAAAAAGAAGGTATAAATACTATTTTTGGAATATATTTGATCTTATTATGTATATTTTTTGATAATACTATATTATTTATCATTTTTTCATGTGAAAAATGTGGGTACACCATTTATTTCAAAAATTACATGAGTCCCACTCACCTAACATATAAAAGTCCATCCTGTCTCCTCTCTTCTTAACTGCATTAAAAAATTTTGGTTCAAACAATAAATAAGAAAATAAAAATAAAAATTACACCCCATAATCCTAGTACCCATGTATTGTTCATAAATATATTCTAGTAATTCTTTATATATAATACTAAAGTGGTGGTCTAATAAGTTGTAAAATTCCTAATAATGTGTTTTTGTTTTATTTATTATTCCACAAAATTTAAATCTTGTGAAGCTGTTATCATGATAAAAAAGATTACTATATATAAATATATGTTATTATATTAATTTAATAACCTGATCACATCTCCTCTTACATAAAATTGGATATACAATCATCATTCAGGTGTACGGAGGGTTATCTCATCATCAACCAATGTCATTCATTTTCTATTATCATATATCATGGTTTTTTATGATGGATTTAATTTATAAATATGATATTTTAAAAATTATTTCTTCTTATAGAGGTAAGATATCACATATAAAATTTTACTTTTCCACCCATGGGGGACATAATAATATCTCTCTTGTGTACGACAGACTACGACCTCAAAAAGCGATGTGATTATTTTTTCACAAAACTTTTACATAAAGGGTAATATGGAAAATGTTAATTAATATATGTGATATATAATAAATAATAAATATATTAATTTAATTTATATTTTTCAAAAAATACAACATAAAATTTTGATTCTTACATTGAAAAATGTGAATGTCGTTCGTGTCCGTGTGAAGAATCGCCTCCAAGGAGTGATGTGATTATTTATTCATCACCGCATCACACTAATTATATCTATAAGTATATTTAATGAACTAATATTTTATTTCTAATATTATTATCATTATATAAATATAAAATAATACATAATTTATTTCTATATTTTTATGTAGAAAATGGTAATGTTACTCATATGTATATACAACCTACAATCTTCCTAGTTGTAGTGTATATCATTTTTCATTAAAAAAATCATCGTTATTTTTAAAATTATATTTTATGAATTAATATGATAATTATTTAAAACGATTAATTATGTATATTTTTATAAAATTATCTCTTTTACCATTGTCAACACACTAAATATGTGTTGAAACAATGAACTGAACATCTTTAAAACACCCGATGTGGACATAGCTAATTAAATAATTTAATATATCATTAAAAATAAATAAAATAAATGGTCTATGTATAATGTATTAATATTGAAACTATTCAAATGAAATAATATAACTTATGTATTCTTATAATATAATAATTAAAAGAAACACTAGGAATGTATTGTCTTGAGTTAAGTTATTTTTGTCTCACTTTTTACTTTTGTTAGAAAAATACCATATTCACTAAAAAAATTATTTATGTGGGGTTAAATACATTCCATGAATTTATTTTATGATTCTTATCCGAAGTATTCTATAGATTTACATATCTGTTTTATTTTATCCCTTTCATGGGGTTTATGGTTCAAACATTACAAAATCAGTAGGGGATTTCTATCTCAAATTTCTATCTTAGAGAAAAACATTATGGTATGAATGTATATTCTTTTTTTTATGTTAATATAATTCCCATTTGGAATTTTATGTTATGAAAATACATATTTCATTTTATTATAAGTATTATTTATTGTGTTTTTCATGAGGTTTAAAATTTCAATGTTTTCATAGTGGGAAGATATTTCTATCTCAATTAACCATCATTGAGGCATATGTTATATTATACCTATATATTCTTTTATGATGACTATATAAATCTCCATTGATATTTTTTATCATGATTTTTTATTCTCATGATATTTTTTGTTTTATTTATTATTATATATTAATGGTTCTTATAATTCAATGCTACCAAAGAAGAAGATATTTTATTTTACACTCACAACATTTATAGGTATTGTTTATGATTATGTTTATTATGATAAATTATTATAATCCATATATTAGGAACCTAATGATATTAGTTCTCCAATTTTTATTTCATAATAATACATAATTTACCTCTATTTTCCTCTCTTTAAAAACATAAGAGTTCAAATGATTATTTTTAGTAAAAAAGAATATTAATATCTCTATTTATTAAAAAATTATTTTTTTAGAAAAACAATATTTTCTGGAAACATTTCAAATTTTTTAAACATTGTTAAGATGATTTACAAATGAAAATTTTACCCATTATTTCCTTTTAAAAAAATATAATTTAATATTCATTTCAATTTCCAAATAATTTTCATTTTTATTTTTCTATAAATGTGAATGGATTAATTATCATTATGTGTACGAAATGAATTTACTTTCCCACCATCCTAGACTAAATTTTATTTTAACAATCATTTATATTTTCCCTTGGTTATTTATTAAAATGAATTTTAAAAATTATTTATGTTTTAAATTTTATTTACAAAATAAAAATGAAATTTAACCAATAATTTGTTATATTATTTTAAATATTTTTAATAGTTTTCAATGGTTTATTTAAATTAAAATATATTTTGCAATATTTTTTGAAATTTTAGTATTTTCTTTCAAAATGAATAGGGAATTTTCCACAAAGTTTTGTTCATAAAATTTTAATGGTAATTATATTAATTAGTATGAATATGCCTACTCATTTCCTATTCCCCAATGGGGATATCCATTAATAATACTATCATCATTGTTTAAATGGATGGATTAAGATTGTTTCAAATATATTGAAATTTAACCTATTTCTTTTCACTAGCTTAATGATGTTTCCAAGAAATTGTTATGGAACCCATTTCATTTCCATGTTTTAATATTTTTTCCATGATATTTTTATATAAATTATCTCATTTACAATAGTTAATTATATTTAAAAGAGATTTTTATAAACACTTTCCATTTCCAAGAGTTAATAAAGTTTCAATGATATTATATTGGAACTTATTTATTTTTGTCATGGTCTTAATTTTCTAAAAATAAATTTTTATATTTCTATCATTTTATGATGAAATTTAATAATTATATACTTTTTTAATGTTTGGTTCTTATAAATTATTTACGATGGGTTTTCTTAGATAACATCAGGTGAGCTCATTATATATTATATGTTTCGTGAAACTAGATATAACCAGGTGAGGCCGATATAACATATATAATGGGTGTTCCCAGATAGATCTCTAATAAATTAGGTAATGATTGTGTTATATGGGGAATTTTATGGGAATTTGGCCATATGTTTATTACAATTGTAATGAAGATTTGAGGGTTCTAATATCATGATGTTCCAAGAAAACAATAAGTTTAATCTATGATTTATGTGATTTTAAAATGTTCACCTACATCAGGAATGATATCACAAGGCTCGTGATTATTTATTCTTATGAATTGTTACATTGTTAAGGCCTTATTCTATGTTTAATGATTGATTACTTGTGTATTGATGGGTATGAGTTATTTTAGGATTCACTAATATACTATGATTATATTGACATACATTTTTCATATCTAATACTCATTGATTACATTCAATTACTAATGCTCATGTTATCTATAAATGATCATCATATCTCACCCTTAATCTGTTTTATTTTCACCATGTTATAAATGATGAGGTTGAAGGAATTATTTATCTATTGATTTCGTATTTATGATTTTGAAGACCTAATATGGAAATGGAATAGTAGGTTATATTGGAAAAGACAATATCTTGAATTTGTGGGTATTATTTATGTTATATATTTTCTTAATTATCTAATACTCTAAACAAAAATAGTCCATCAAAATTTAACTGAATGGAATTTTTAAATTTTAATATTTATGTTTTGGAAGGAAAAAATTAAGTCACAATTGTCGGTATCAAACCATAAATGTATTGTTTATAATTTCATCATGGGATCCAGAAGTGAATGTTTGAGAACATTATAGATGGTATCAAAGGGAAGGTCTATATAAATTTTTATATTAATCTATTTTTGTGTAAAGTTATATTATGGGTTATGGATATCATCATATGTAAATAATATTACGTATGATAATAAGGTCAAATTCATAGACATCCCATCGATGTATTATGAAATGAGATTATAAAATGAATAAAAAAATATTAGTAAGAGTTTTTATTATGTTAATGTATATTTAAAGTTTTTTTAATGTGAAGTATACATTTAAATTTATTGAAAGTAAGATTTAAGGTATTGATAAACATTACAGTTTTTATGATTTTAGATATTGAGGTAATTTTGGGAATAGAAGTTTTATTGTATAGATTACCACAACTGTAACGTCCCAAAAGTGAATCCACTAAGTGGTTCCCTAAGCCAGATGGTCTCATGACCTCAAGGGAATTTCCCATTATGCTATAGGCTACCAACTAGAACTAAGATCCATGGTTTTATATTGGGGAGAATATACTCCCATAATTAGAGAAGCACAATGGTTTGATAATTCAATAAAAAGTGGAATCATAATATAAACTAAATGTATAAGGTAATTTATATAGTTAAACTAAACAAAAATCAATAAAAATATCTAGCCACACATATACTATGATGGAATTTCGTGTATCTAATAAAAAAGGAACATACAAACATGGAAACATGAACACATAAAAACATTTATATCAGATGATGAAAGAAATAAAAAGGACTATTTGTAGATTGCATCACAAGATATAGATTGGTATTGTACTCCACTACACCAATTCTGTAATAAAATTTTATATCAATAATCGAGAGATTTAGAATATCATTACTTGCATCATTAAAGTCTGTATGGGCACAAAATATCATCCTAAAAGGGTATGTGATATAATAAGTATCCCACCACCAACAATTTATAAATGTATCTATTTAATCTATATAACTAATGAATTTTGTAGAAAACAATGTTGAAGTAGTAATAAAAATGTAAAGGATCATCTATGATTCCTAAAGGGCCTAGAATGACACAACTTTCTTCAATCAGTGCTGGGAAAACCTCTAAATTAATGTCATCATGAAAAAATATGCTTATGTTTATAATCATGTATATATATTATATATATATATATGTAATTTTTTTATAGTAGTAAATGTACATACACATTTCTATCCTAAACCCTTGGAATAAACCACACATCCTTGTCCAGTCACTTGGGTCTCATAGTGTAGTAGTGGATGTCATGTTAGAGTAACACTAGTATAAGGGATTCAATTCCAAGCTATGGAATGTGTAAGGGACATAATTATAATGGAACACAACTATAAGGGATTCCATGCTCGTGTATCACTGGTATAACTACTTCAATAACCGAGTATCACAAGATTAAGTTCCTTCATTCCCGTGTATCCCGTGTATAAGAAAAACATTTCTTGAGTTTCACTATTTTAATGGACTCCATGCTCGCGTATCTCAAGTCTAAGGGACACCATTCCCGTGTATCAAAATTATAAGAGAATCCATGATAGAGTATCACAAGTATAAGGGATGTCATTCAATAATATCACAAGTATTAGGCTTTAATTAGGATTCAATGTTTATTAAAATTTCACATACACAATTTAGAACCATTATCTCCATGTAAACACAGGATGCGGTCATACCACAATATTTAAATTTAATTTATTTTATAAATTACATTTATATATCAATCCAAAATAGTATAAAATATGATTTGGTCATGAATGTATTTATAATACATATGGGTAATTTAGAAGGTGGACCTCAATAAGGGATAATAGTTTGTGGGTACCTATCCCAAAATTAATATGCAGATACTAGGTCATTTCATTCATGGATAATAATATAGAAAAGGATAAGGTGTAATTTTATGGAAAAATGTTTAAAATTCATCATGAAACATCACACTGAATTTTATATAGTAATAATTCATGAGGGATAATTACAATAACACATACCATTTTCCTATTTTACAATACTCATCTACTATTTTCCCTTAGTTTGGATGATATCAAATTAAAATGGTAAAATAGAAAAACTACTTAATATTGGTCATAAGAAACCACAACTAAAATAAACCTGTTTATTGGAAGAATAATTATTAGTGAAGATAATGGAATAGAGGGAATATTTATGGCTAACCAATATGAAAGATAAATCTAGAATCAGATTCTAGATGGAGGAATGGATTCAAAGCCACACATTAATATTGAGAGACCTCAATGGGAGTAAGAGAGGGGATATTGTATGCTAAATAATATAAAACAATGATGGGATATTTTTTAAAAGTTAATATATGGGGAAATTTCATTTCACAAAATGTATAAAATCAACATGTTTTGGTAGAAAAGTTTACCAAACCATGCACCAACCATGTGAACCCCAATTCCCATAGACACACCCCATATGGATTACATTGCATGGTTATAAAAACAATGTATAACTCACACATACCCAATATCTCAAAACCACATGGAAAATAACCCCAAAAAATGGTTTACACAAACCACATGGTTCCCCTATAGGGTTTCATGATTTGAGTGGCATGTTAAGATATAATAGTGTGCTTATAGTCGGCCTTTACAATTTCCATTATGCAAAAAACGGGCAAGGTATGCGCTAAACTTTTATCATCTCTAAAAAAAGCACTGATAAAGGGGGCCTTTATCTGTGATTTTTTAGCGCTGATAAAGGGGACCCCTTTATCAGTGCTTCCTTCAGTAGCACTGATAAAGGGGGGATTTATCAGTGATTTTCCTGAGGACTGATAAATGTTAAGTTTAAAAAAAATGAAAAATAATATTTTGTTATAAAAGTTTATTTATATTGATATAAATTCAATATATATTTCTTTAATATGTTATAGATACGTATAAATAGACTATTACATTTAATATATATGATATTTAGGGAAGATGGATTCAAAATATTTTAAAAAAATATTATTAATTAATAATTATCTAATTATTATCGATTAAAAATCATTTAATTACAATTTGAGGACACTAAAAATCAAAACAATTAATAAAAGATCTAAAATATGTTGAAAATGTAGCTCAAACTTCAAACGGACATAACTTTTGATCCGGGTGTCCATTTTGGGTCTAATGCATATAAAATCAAAGCTTGCGAAGATCTCTACACGCTGGTTACATAGGAAAAGCCTTTGTCACATTTTTCGAGCCCATAAAAGGCCCAGAAGGCCTCCAAAACTAAGTTTTTAGTTAGGATACCTCAATTTGTTAACATTCAAACACCTATAACATCTGATTCGGATATCGGTTAGGCCTGTACCACATATCATATCGAAGATTGTTTTACTCTCTTTTATTTTACTTGTTGTGGCATTGAAACAAGATTCTAGATTATATTTTATGTTCGTTTTAAAATTCTATGGCTTTTCAAATACACATATTTATGTATGTATTCATAAATATATATGTGTTTGTGTGTGTGGTAGTGTCTATGTGTGTATCTGTGTGTTTTATATATGTATATATATATGTATTTATATATTTACTTATAACCACACATAAAAATCATAATTTTTCAAAAATGTATTTAAAAGTAATCATATAAGTACATTCTATGGCTGTTCAAATACCCATATATATGTATTTATTCGTAAATATATATATGTGTGTGTGTGTGTGTCTCTCAGTGTGTGTATGTGTATTTTATATATATATGTGTGTATGTGTATATGTATGTACTTAATTATATATTTATAAACACACATAGAAAAAATGTTTTTTCATAAATGTATTTAATTTTTTTTATAATTATATATTAATATACAAATAAATATAAGTATAAAAAATTATAACTTTAAATATATATATATATAAATATATTAATATACGAATTAATATATATATACTAAAATAGGAATCGATATATTTATATTAATATGAATCTATTAGGAATAAGTATAACTATATATATAGATATATCATTAAATAGAGAACAAAACGAAATGGATTAGTGGTGAAGGTGTCTCCTCGAAAGGGGGGAGGTCCCGGGTTCGTGTTAGGGTGGATATGAATGGGGTGCGCGCGTATGAGGATGCGCGGGAAGGGCATCACACGGGAGACCTTCTAGTGCTGATAAAGGTGGTGTGAAGTGCTGATAAAAGAACTCCCCACATTATTTTTAATTATTTTTTATTATATTTTAATTTTTTGACCTTTATCAGTTATTTTTTAGCACTGATAAAAGCGGCCTTTATCAACACTTTCTGGAGCACTAATAAAAGGGACCCCCCTATATTACCGCTGAGATTTACAAAACTTTTTTTTCACTATTAAATCCCATTTTGAGCGCTGATATATGGACCCCCTATATAAGCAATGACCTTTGAAAAATTGAGCTCTAATATCCATACAATCCCCAAAAAATAAAAAAAACATTCATAATCCATAGAGAGCATTATAAATTTACAAAAAAGGGTTTAAACCAATAATTAATTGATTTTATCATTGAATAAAATCTGATTTCTAACAGCTCCCCCCTTAAATAAACTCATCCCTAAGTTGTATATTTAAGGTTGGGAAACCTCATATAATAATATCTATTACCACTAATCATGTATTTTGGCCCATATCTCCCCTAATTCTCATCCTGAAATCGGTCAAGATTCCATCGAAACCATACTAATGGAATTTAATTGAATTATATAGTCTTCCTTATCTAATCAATGATCTGAATAAGATACTCCTCAAAAGAATACATTACCTCTAACTAAAAATACTAATGATCAAAATCATGGGATGGTTCAACACGGTTTCATAAAATCATTGAAAAAATTAGGAAATTGTGCATGGGTTGGTGCCTCTTAGAAAGAGCTCTCTCTTATGCTACTGCCCTAACTATCTCCAATATCATTAAAGGCCCATCATAATATCTAGATAACATGTCTTGTCTCTAAATATATATATTCCATAGACTATGTGAGAAATACTTGAAACAATGATCCCCAACCTCAAGATCCATAGTTTTTAAAATAATATTTCCATAATATTTATTTCTAAACAAAGCAGTAACCATACACCTATTGATAATTTGCGCCATATATGAAGTATCTAATTGATACAAGGTCCTGGTAGCACTCACTCTACTATTTCTAACCAATATACGGTTCAATGGTAAAACATACAATATACAACCTCATAATGAGACATATATATAATAAATTGAAAGCTATTATAGTAGGAATACTCAACAAGTGGTATATGTTTCTTCCAAGAACCATTGAAATCAAGGATACATGCTTTACGATTTTCCACTAGAACCTATATCATATGTTCTGATTGTGCATTGATCAATGGGTGAGAAAGGTTATTCTCCAAGACAGCTGTCACCCAAGACCCTTCTGTAACCCATTCAAGAACATTTATTTAAATTGAGTGTCTATCTCCGAAAATATGGTATGATCGACCCCTTGTAGAATTAAAATGTCATAGACATAAAACCTCAAAATTTCATCTACTGAGAATGTATTACTGATAAGAATAATGTTAGGGACCTTCATCATAATCAACATGTTTACCCATAATACACCACTACCTTGATGATACCTTAGAAAACTAGTCACATATTTTATAGTTACATACAAATATTTCCATTATGGGACTTGTAATGAATGTAAAGATCTATCGGGCCACTAGTGATAGGCCTTTTCCTACTGAAAGGTGGAAAACCTTGTGATAGAACCAACTATTTGTTTATTCATCCACATCCACCAATAACGTATGAACATGTCTCAGTACATCTTATAATCCCCATTGGTTATTAACCACTACGAAGCATGGATTTATAACATTAGATACTATATTTGGTCTATGGGCACTCAGAAACGTCCATGAACAAGAATTATCTCATTATCATCAATAGACTAACCCAGTGCTGGATGCCCACCTAAAATTCTCTCAATAAGGACTAATCATTCAGGATCAAAATAAACATTCTCTTATTCAGTCTATCCAAATTTTATGATGTGACTGCTATTTCCATTAGTAATATTCATTCATGACCTTCATGGACCTTCAGATTCATCTCGTAAAGAAGGGCCTTCAACCACCATTCGTCCCCAACTTCCTAAACAGCTTACATTTTTGACATCCTGATCAAATCATTAATAATAGAATTACCCTTACTAGGTATAAAATCATGTTAAATGTAAATTTAATGATAGTATTCAACCCACTGTCTATGTCTGAGGATCAATTAATACTAAATAAAAATATTTTTGAGGATTTTTATGACCATGAACACCCCAAACCATTCTAAAATAATATAATGTCTCAATTAGCATAAGGAATGAATTGCAATTTCTAGAATGAGAACATGCATTATGTAATTCTTCTAATATACCCTAAACTAACAACACCCAAATGAAATTACTCTATTATCATGGGTCATAATTGATCCCAATCCAACACCATATGCATCAAAAAATATTATACAACATCTTAATTACATTGGTGGAATCTTGAATTGTGCTGAATTCAATCTCCATTACATCACTTAGGATTCCTCATATGATTCTGACTATAATAACATCACAAACTTTTTAGGAAACCCAATAACAGGTTCTTCAAGTGTAAAAATTCCTTTATAAGTCACTGATAATATCTATTTAGTCCTAATAATAGATTTATAATAATTAATTTCTTAGGATATTACCATGAAAAAAACGTGTTCACCTTCTCTAGGTAAACAAATGATCATATCTTTGAGAAAATGTGACCCATTAAATTAATCTTATCAATCTAGAAGTGATCTCATCATACAACTGGTTCTCCCCAGAAATATTCGATTAGATATCATGATTTTTTACATGGTCATTCCATGTATGATATTACACAAAGATATATTCCATGATGAATACCCCAAATTAATTCAGATATTGGTGAAGATTCAGATTCACTAAATCCATGAAAAGTGATCGCATGTTTGTAAGACTAAATTGTGTAATAGGATTTTCATGGAGGCCATACCTACAAAAAATATGATATATTTTTGAAGATATTAGTTTTAACAGATTATATATATCCACAAAGTTATTTAGGAGAAAAAATATTCTCATTAGCGATGATCAAAGTGCTCATCAATTGGTGGCATTGCATTATAGTTCTTACCTATAACATGGCCCACAATATAATGATCCATGCAGTGTGTAATGGTAAAATACACCTTGTTTGAAAAAAAATAGGTAAAGTCCATGGAAAAGTGTTTTTTCATAGTGGAATCTAGAGATCTTAAAACTAAGTAGTAGCCATCATATAAGGAAAAAGGATACTGGTTATTGTTTCAGAACTATATCAATATTTAACTACAACTCTCTATCAAGAGGAAGTTTTAAAATTACCTCAGAAAAGAATATTTGAATCCAAAAAAATATCAGATGGAAAACTTTTTAACATACTATGTGATCGTCTAGAAAACTTCTATCAATCTATATTTTTTACTCTACTCGGTCCTCGATGAAATGTTCCATCTCTGCTCTCTTGGACATTCCATTAACACGTGTGAAAATAAATACATCCCTCTGGTGATGTAAATTATTTACTACAGTGATATAAGTCCATGTAGTACTGACATGGGAACAAAATTTATATCCCGATAATGAAATCAAAACCCTTGATCTCAAAAATTAATAGTTCCCATAAGAAAAAAGAAAACTTCCTACCTCATGGGGGAATTTCATACACAAGCATACACTTCATAATCGAAATACCAATGAAGTTTCTATTTTCACCATGCCACATATGTAATAAATATAAATCCATAGGATTCCAATAATAATTATAGAGATAAAAAATTGTGAGTCATCCATTTAAAAATGATAGATACTAAATTTGAGGCTATCTAGATTTTTCCTCTAACTGTAGATTTTCTGGAACTCTGCTCCTTAGTCATAAGCTCCACTGAATAAATCTGGCATGATCTGTTGCCCTAATATAAAACATCACTAATCTGAGTAGGTATTCCTTATAGGAACTATACATATAAGGCAAGGATATCAAAATATTGAACTTCTCCTATTCTATAATAGATATTAGTAATGAAGAAATAGTCTAGGTGAGGTGAAAAATATCCCACATCTTATAGAGGGGAAAATACATATCATATCCAACTAATTGTTGAAGGAATGTACTAAAAGAACATAGGTGATTCTGAAACCTATAGATTCATATAATCTAAATATATAATCATTTACATTGGGGATTCTTATTCGCTGGATTAAGAAATATATGAAAAAACACATGATGGTAATCATTTGTCATCTCGCTGATGCTGCTCCCACATGTAGTTTCAAAGTAACGTTTCCAATTGATGGTCAAGACACTTCTCTGCATCAATTTTGATATTCCATGGACCAAAATTTCATCATCCCTCTAGTTTTGATCCGTGTTATGATCACGGATTACTATTTCTGAAATGGTGTAAAACCAAAACAAATTTACCTATGATCAAATGGTGTAAATGTTCCAATCTTCAATACTCCTCATTGTCCCCCATGTGTCACTAGAAGGAGTAATTATAATGTAATAGAGTTATATGAACCGAGACTAATTTTCCATCATTAAAATTTTTCCCTTATGAAGAATCATAAACTCTATAGCATGTTCCACTCCCCTTATCTAAAGAAAAAAGTATTCATACAAGATTACATTAAAACTACCCCAAGCATTACACCCATGATGATCTGCCCGGTTAATAACATCCCACAATCTCTTGGAATAATCCAAATGTATATAAATATAGACCTTCACTGCCCTACCAAATTGTGTCTCAAGGTGTTCTAATGTATTCAGCATGGCCTCTATCCATGACTTTGTAGAATGAGGACTCCAAAACACCATAAATGTGCAACGATGATGCTTCTGGAATAATTGAGTTTTCTCTACCATAGTAGGGGAATGACACAATGAACCCTTAATTATCTATATAATACATTGGAATATATATAGAAAATAGGCATCAACACAAACATTAGGTTTAATAGGAGGTGCCTCATGTGGAACTGTAGGAGGAAACATTGGTGAATTAGGGACAACCACATCCATAGAACATTTGTCACACCCTCCTAGAACATGAATCGATGAATTCATGGTGGAATAGATCCAAATATACCAAATGAGTTCCTTAAATAGGATTCTACAATGACAACAATAAAACATATAACTGTCGAATATGTAAAAGGAACTTCAATATTAAATTCAGAACCTTCAAAATGTTCTTAATTATTTGTCTTTTTGATATAAAGATCATATAAATGAAAGATACATAGTCATATAAAAAATACTGATGTCAAGTTAGGGATATGATCTCTACTATAAGTCTGGATTCCATGTATATAGAGTTTCTATAGAAACGAATTGAGGAAATGCCAATTATGATTAAATTATATTCCCAATTTTACAGCTACCCTTTCTTTTAGAAATTTAAAATCACTTATCTTAGTATTTAATAATATAATAATATTCATTTTGGGATAAAATATATATATTAACCATACGTATTTATAAAGGAACATACATTTTATAAATCAAAATATGGAATCCATTTAATCCAAACAATAAACACATTGTAGACCATTTGACTAATGGTATGTGACTAAGTGTACCATAATCTACTAATTATGGTGTCTGCATCAAGCTACTCAGGAAAACAATATTAGTATAATGTAGGATCTTTATGCAACTAATTATGACTATCATAAAATTGAAGGAAACATATCCACAACTCTACTTATATCCTTCATGGAACACATAGTAATCACAGAATGTACAATCAAATAGATTCACTTATGTGGCATGGAATAATTCATGACATGTAAATCTCTACATGCCAACAATGCTTCATAATACAATACATCCATTCCATAACTATCAAAGGAAAAAAACGTAATCCAAAATCATATTAAGAAAAAAACATCACATATCATGTGCATCACCCAATGGTGGAATAAAATAATCAATAATACGAGGAATCCAATATAACAATCCCCATACTTGGTAATTTGGAATTTCCCTATGCATGGGTCAGATTATCCCAATCAATGATTCATTGAAAAATTATAACACATCTCAGTCTCCTTCGAATCATCCCAAAATATTGAGTCAAAGAAAACAAACTCTAATTCACCTCTATACAGTCCCGGCCTAGAATCTACTATGTGGTTCCCCCAAACCGGTTGGCCACAAAACCTCAAGAGTGTTACCCTGAACACTATAGGATTCCAACTAGCAGTGAGGGTCCATGGTGGTAAAATGGGGAGACTACACCATCATAATCAGAGTGTCATAGTGGTGTGATAAATGTATAAATATAGGAAGAATAATATAAACTAAAACAGTAAGGTAAATAAAATTGATAAAATAAATATTCATCAATACTAATATCCAATAAGATATATAAAATGATTCATTGTCATGTATCTAATTAAAAATGAATTTAAAATCATGGTATTAGGAACACATACATATATTTGTATCAAAAGAAACAAAAGGAAAAAAAAGACTATCTCTATATAAAATTACAAGCTATAGCTTAGACATGTACTACCATGCAGACACACTATAGTCAAATAAATAATTGCAAACTGATAACTTTACCTTACCAAAATTTTTATCCATGAATTCTTTCTAGGTAATAAATTACAGCCCAAATATTGTATGACATATACTCAGTAGGCCACAACTGAAGATTTATAAATGCATCTAGTTAGTGAATATAATATGAGTAGTGTGATGATATGATAATGGTAAAGACATTAAAAAAATGTAATTGGTTAGTTGTGGTTCTTGAAGGAAAGTGGATGACATTTCAACATCGTCCCATGAAAGGATATCCTTTGAACAGATGTCATCATAAAATTATATGTATAAGTGTATATTAATGTATTTATATGTTTGTTTTATATAAATAACGACATTTATAGATATATATGTACATACATAATGATATATTGGAATAGATCCATAACATAGCCAATAGAGTATCATAAGTTAGTATGGTATTCCATTCCTGAGTAATATAAATATATCAGACACCATTCTCGAGTATCTTGAGCATAAGGTATGGAATTCCCATGTATTTCACGTACATGGGATGTCATTATTGAGTATCGTATGTATAGGGGATACCATTTCTACATATCAAAATAATAATTGTTGAAATTTATAAGAATCCATGTATAAGGGGTGCAACACAGGATTACCAAATGTATAAGGGATTCGATGCTAGAGTATCAAAAGATTGAGGGACACCATGAATGATTATAACAAGTATAAGGGACTCCATTCCCAAATATCACATATATAAGTGATTCCACAACAATGTATCATATGTATAAAGAGTCCAATAGGATGCATAGTTTGGTATCATTACACATAATGAGGGTCTAACCATTTCGTCTATCTAAACATGTGAAATAGTCATACCACTCACATTACTATTAATTTCATATAGTAATTGAACTTAAACTTTAATCCAAACCAATATGTAATATGGTTTTTTCATAGTTGAATTTTAAATACCAAGGTAAAATTATAGAGGAACATATCATGGGGTGGAAATAGTTGATGGGTACCTATCCAATAATAATAAGGAGATGTTAGGCCGATTCTATCAAGGATAGCAATTTTGAATAGTGTCATGTGCATTTTTAAGGAAACACATAGAAAATATGTTCTGAGGCATAAAATTTTATATTATTATGAAATACGATATTAGTGAAAATTACCAGATGACTTACCTTATAACTCTTTATAGAGCACTTCTCCAACATCAACCCTTGGTTAGGTACAGATCAAAATAAAATGGAAAAATATAAAAATATCCCAACAATTGTATAATTTGTCATTAAAAATAAATTTATTTAAATAATATTATCTAATAAAATTTAAAAATTAATGGATACCTTATTTATGCATAAAAAATTACATAGATATATCTTAAATCAGTGTTTAGACGGAGAAATTGAATCAAATCCTAGCCTTTTCATTGGGAGTGACCAATGAGTGTAGGAGAGGGAATATTATTTGCTAGAAAAGAAGGATTAAAGAGGCTTGAGAACTTAAAAATAAAAAGGGAAAAATAAATTTTATCCCAAAGAGTAAATGTTACACATTTTAGATGCATATTTGGTCATACATCTATGAAAAAAACAACTTTTAACTATGCTAGAATAGTCCATTATCAACACCAAAAAGCACTGATAATTTGATCATGGTTAAAGGCATGCAGATTTTATCAGCACTAAAAATCGCTATTAAATTCCCCATATATTAGTGTAAAAAAATCCATAATAAATAGGACCTTTAACTGATTTTTTAGCACTATTAAAGACCCATTTTATCACCACTTTTAGCACTATTCCCCAATAGATAGAAGGCCTTCATTTTTTATTTATTTTTTATAATCCACTTTTCAAGGGGTAAGGTGGAACCCTTACAAGGCCCATAGGCGTAAGTATTACATGGCCCGTAGTCTTTTGAGGAATTCATTGACTATAGGATTCAAACATTACATACAACCCATACAAACTACTTTGAATTACTCCTCCCCAACATATACATCATGAAATCATCTCTCCACCTTCACATGGTTGTTCAGCTAAGCTTTCCCATGCATTCACAAGCTTGTCCCGATGGCTGATGCCAAACCCTATCATTATTGTAATCTGTTTAGCTTCTATTATAGTGAAATATCATTGATTATTCTCCTACTGATGCTTATTCCTAATAGGTTTTCTAGTTTTTCTTCTTCACTTAAGGTGGAATGAAGGCCTTGAGGAGGATTGAAGGCCTTACTGACCTGAAGGCCTGGGTGGCCTGATGTCCTTAAAGGACTCGAGGACCAAACCATTGGTATGGGTGCACCCCTACCTCTAGAGAGTTTCAAACCCTAGACCTCCCAAATATATATCAATGCCTTTTACAATCCATTTTACTATTTTGTTTTACATTTTATGATATAACAAAATATTTATATATTTTTTGTTACATTTCTTATTTATATACTTATATATGTGATAATATATTAATAAATATATTTCATATTTAAGTATGTTTAATTATTTATTTATAAAATTAATTTTTTTTGTGAATATATAAAAAATATATATACTATTATATATATTATTATAAATAAAACCAAATTATAAAAAAGGTTAAAAATTCAAACAATGATTTCAATATGAATGTAATACCTGGGAATAAATTCAATCCCCACTAAAAAATTATAAAAATACACCAAAAACATGCCTGAAAATCGATCGAATGTTATAAAATCAGGGTATGACAACTAAAAACTCAGTTTTTGTTGTCTTTTGGGCCATTTGTTTCCTCAATAAGTGTGATAGAGGTTTTCCTATGTCACTAAGGGAGTAGATATCATCGTTGGATTTGATTTGATATTTATTGGATCATAAACAGACACATTGATCAAAATTTATGTATTTTTGACATTCTAGTTATATTGTTAACATATATTAGATATTTTATTAATATTTTAATTATTTATACCTTAAAATTGATATTAAATAACTATTACCTGCTAATAATAATAAAATTATTAATTAATAATATTTTTAAATTATTTTATAAGTTATATCCACTAAATATCTTATATATTAAGTCTAAATGCCAAATTACCTTATCTAAAACATATTTAATGAATAATTTATTATATTTTATCAGTATAAATAAATTATAGATAAATATATTATTTTTAATGTAATATTTTTTTAAGTATACCATTTTTAGCACTTGTAAATAAGCACTGATAAGGGGGGTCTTTTATTGGTGCTTCTAAAAATGTGTTGATACCACCCCCTACCATCAATAATAAAAGTCCCCATTTATTAACAATTTATTAAATCAATGATAATTTTAGGGATTCTATCAGTGCATTAAAAAATTAAATGATATATTCCCCCCTTTAATGGAACATTTTTATTATTATTAAAGATACCCTCTAACAGTGCTTTGATAGCACTGAGAAAGGGGGTCTTTAACAATGTTTTTAGCTAACGTGGTTAATGACCTAGCATAGGAAAAAACTGGATTTGTAGTAGTCTAACTTACACAAACCATTAGAAAGCACTACCATGGGACACACCATACATGGATTTTACTGAACGATTACAAATTCCATACATACCACATTCACACCCACTTTTTATCACCTCAAACGGTCATAAACCCTGTCTAATATTATAGATAATCCATGGGGAACCCTTATAGCGATGCCCAATTTCAGTGGCATCCTTAGAAATTAGTCTTCTACATAAGTTCCTCTAAAGAATCTCTAAATCATGAGAAAATATTTCGGAAAAAACCATGGATTCACCCAAACACTTCCATAAACAATATGTCACATTTTATAAGGAGAAAATAAAGGGGTGTAAGAAAATTAAAGCGTTCATACCTCATAGAAAAGCTTAGTTCTTACAACAAGATTGAAATGTAATTTTTTTACTAGGAGATAAATGTTTTTTTAAATCAGCACCATATTTTAGTTCTGGAATGCTAAAAGGTATTATATAAATTTTTTAATTAATACAATATTAACTAAAGAGAATATTTAGGAATGATTTATTTTATCTTTTGTTATAACTATTTAATTTTCTAGATTAGTGTAATATTTTATCACATGATGGATTACTAATTTTGGTAAACCTAATTCCCTTTGATAATAATTTTAGGGTTGGTTAATTACTAATGATTATATAAATATCCTTATTATCCATTTTCATGTATGTTTTATATGTATTTTTTAGTTTTTCATGCATTAAAAATTCATCGTGAATACTCATCATTTAAAGAAAAATATATTATTGTGGTGTAAATTGGATAAAGAATGAAATTATACTTATCATGTAAGTAAATTTAAAATTATTTAATGTATATATGGTATAATAATTACTCATCCATAGGGAAGGGTTTATGAGACAACAAAATATGAAATTTGCATCATTTTTAATGAACTGGGGGACTTTTAACTATTCACATATTTATGGTTATGAGGTCTTAATAATTCAATTGATCATTTAATTTCATATGATCAATGATCTATAACATTCTCCATAATCATTTTTTTCTTCATCAATGTTCAAGTCCTCACATACCACCTATTTTCTCCAATTTTGAATACATGTATGTGTTATTCTAGATTGCCATCATACGTCCATTTTTCTTTTTTCAATAGAATGTTTAATTTTCCCTTCTTACAATGTAGGATTAAATAAAAGATATTTTCAAAATCACATCCTTTCATTCTCAGGATAATGTTGAAAATTTAAGAATAAAATTTATTCAAGTTGGAGTATGAGACCCCTAAATATTTTATAAACGAAAAATATTATTGAATGAAAAATCTCCATGAAACACTGAGAAAAAATCATATAAAATATTTAATAGTTATATCATATCCTATAAATTGAACAGTATGAATAATATTAAATAATTTGTGATATGTAATATTATTCCATATACTTTTTTTAAATTTTTTTATAGATAATCACTAATTTTATAGTAATGTAACTTTACTATTCAAAAAATTTTATTTTCTTAAAAAAATAATTTCATTTCATTTCATGAAAAAAGATAATCATTAAATTTTGTAACATTTATCAAATATATTTGATAATAAGGAATTATATTTTAGAATTTTATTATTTGGACATACATTGGGTGAATTTTTTGGATTTTAAAATACTAGTTCGTCGATTAATAATGAAAAATTTAGATCTTTATAAAAATGTTTATTTATTTCAATAGATTTAGATATTTAAAAATAATCTGTCATTTAAATTATTATTTATAGAAAATTATGTTTTATATAACATTATTTTATCACCTTAATTGGTTTTGAATAAACATCGTATTGAATTCTAGTATTTTTGTTTCATTGGGTTTAAATTATGAATTTTCTGAAAACTGCTTTAAAGTGAATAATGTCCATATTTTTTAATTAATTTTAAAAAAACATATGATATATTTTTAATAAAATGTGTAAATTATATATATTTTTAAATTTATATTCATAAAATTATTATTATTAGTCATGGAGTAAATATCAATTCATCATTTTCTTGACCAATAAAATTCGTCAAACCCCGTTTTTTCAACACATGTGTGAGTTTTGATTAAAATTAATATTTTACACTTATGTGAATTGTGTTTACTATAATTAATTATATATTTTAATTCATAAAAATTTATATTATCTATTAATTCCACAACAATTTTTTTCCAAAATGAATATCTAAAACAGTACATATTAACTAAGAAAGTTTCGGTAAAATGGTTTTATCATGGGGAATGAACTAAATTGGAAATAGTAAAATTGACATAAAAACATGTAAAAATATTATTCTGTTAATATATATATACTATATAATTTCTATTTCTTAATATCAATCCTATTTTATACCTATTGAATTTGAATAATGTGGTTACATCTTTTTCATTTGAAAAATTACAATTTTGCCACTTACCACACATGAAAATTACCACACCCTTTCCTCTACTCATCACACCATAAAACCATTCTAGTTTCAAAAATTCCAAAAAATACAGATCCCCAACTTCCCTTTACTTATCCCATCAACATCATTTTTATTATAACGATATTATATTGGATCTATAATAATTTTACTAAAGACAATTTTTTAGAAGATGTAAAATTACTATGTGTTTTGTTTTTAATTCGTATGACACTCCATTCAAATCATCTTGAAAGATACTAATATGATAACATATGTGTATCATATATTCATAGAAGTTATTATAAAATTGTTATATCCTAATTCAAATTACTCACCCACAAAAAGGAATATGAAATCATCAATCATATGTACGGTGGACTACCACCACACGAACTACTGTAATTCATTTTCCATCATTTCTTCTCACTACTTGTTATAATTATGTATTGAAATTATATATTTAATATTTTTAAATTATTTATTGTTATGGAGTTATGATATCATTTATACATTGTTTATATTCAATATTTTTAGGGATATGATAACGTCTCTCCTATGTACGGTGGACTATTACCACACAGAGTGATGTGACACATTTTTCAATAATGATTTACATGAATGGAAATATGTATAATTTTGATGATAAAATGTGATATAAATGAAATAAAA